>OX383283.1:28425082-31358551 GCA_947523025.1 Dryobota labecula
GGTGGAACTGCTCAGTGTACTCGTATTGCAGTTTTGGTATCGTAATGTTAGATGATCTAATGCGGTCTCGGAATCACATGGGTTGGAGTTCGGGGTGAGGTAGGGTGGTTTTTTGTCTCCCTGGCACGTTGCTCTACATGTTAATCTCATATACTGGTCTATAATGCCAAAAAAATGTGAATACATGGTCTTTGGAGTCGCTGGTAAGTACCGGGAATTTGTCATAAACGGTACGCCAATACGTAGGTTCACAAAGTTTAAATATCTTGGGCGCTTTCTTACCGACGACCTCAGTGACCAAGGTGACATTGAGAGGGAGCGTAGGGCTCTGGCGGTCAAGGGTGGTCAAGGATGTTGGCACGAAGTTTTGCTCGGTGTTCTGACCAAATAAAGATTACGCTTTTTAAAGCTTATTGTCAGAGTTTTTACAATAGGTACGAGTACTCGTAATATTTGGGTCAACTACTCGAAAAGATCACTGGATGCTGTTGCGACTGCCTCATTTTTGCAGTGTTTCAGAAATGTTCGCAGTAACCTATACCGATGGATTTCATGCCATCATTCGCTAAAAACGGCCTTACTTCTGAGCAGTATACGAGGCAGTCACAATATTATATAGCATCTTGACGTCTATGGCGGCAGATACTTCCAATTTGTGCGAAGGCATACCAATAGTTTCCATTTCTCGATGTTCGATGGTCTTCTCATTAATTCTTCTTTAGTTTAAGTTAATAACAATAGTATTTAAGTGCATAACTGTAACTAATAATTTATTTATAATGGATCTTTTAGTTGTCCGAAACAAAAATGTGTTTTGTTTTTAAAGTTATTATAGGCCCATGTCTAGCAGCCAGCAGTGGACTGCGATAAGTCAAGTTAATTGAGATTGTTACATTCGGATTAATTTCATTAAGATACAAAAACTATGGTCAATTCATTGATTGGTTATTCCAGTAAATTCAACTTGGTGAAGATGCCTTGAAACTATATTTTTTATCTTCAAATCTGTGTTATATTTTACAAACAAGGCGCAAACACCTAAAACAAATTCAAAGTTCAGCTTAACAATCTCACAGCGAGAATGTAAGCCGAACTCATATTTCAAACGTTCCTGTTACTAATCGCAATTACGCTACAAAGAGGTTTTAAATAAAAGCAAGCGTAGGTCGTATAAGCGCATTCACGAGTTCAAAGTTAAACTAGGAACGCAGTAAAGTAACTAGGTAGGTTAATATTTTTTCTGGGAACACCTTTTAAATACCTTGTCATTTTATGCGGTACATCAAGGACCTCCCACTAACTTGACGGCGAGATAAAGCTCAGAATTTAAAATTAAAGCTGAAATTTCAGGTTAAGCAGTTTTCACGGCTTAATTTAATTTAGAATCTAAGTAAAATAAAATAATAGTACTCCAGACCGATTTTCGTCCATGGCTACCAATCGCAGCGGAGACTAGCCTTCAGCGCGGGAGATATTATAGTGCACAAGTGTGTGCCCAGCACTCTCTCTTCCCTCACTCTCATAGTCCATTGGTACGGCAATCTGACACGGTCGGAGAGAAATTAGGTGCAGGACCAACGGCTTAACGTGTTTTCCAAGGCACGGGGCTATCACACCGCCAACTTCCAAACTCCGGGCTATTACTAAGAAGTTCCTAATGGAAAACCCAATAACACTTTGCACGACCCAGGAATCGAACCCAGGACGTCAACAGTCGCGCTTGCGACCACGAGACCACCGTGGCAGTCAAGGTTTTGAACTTAAGTACCAGTATTTGGAATTGTAGCTTGGATATTGTTAACTGGTAGTTTGAAGAGTAGGTACTTTACAGAGACAAATCACAAGTTTCATTATTATATGTGGGGATGTATGCAGAGAATTTTAACGATCGAGGTGAATCTAAACTTGTATTAACACTAGCTTTTGCCCGCGGCTCCGCCCACGTAGGTGTTATATCCTATGTCCTTCTTTATATCCCAGGCTATATCTCAGCCAAATTTCATGACAATCAAGCGGTTTAGGCGTGAAAACAACGTAACAGAGTTACTTTCATATTTATAATATTTGGCTTTTGCCCGCGGCTCCGACCACGTGGGTGTCGGATATTAAAAAGTAGCCTATGTCCTTCTCCATACGCCAGGCTATATCTCTGCCAAATTTCATGAATATCAGTTAGCGGGTTTAGGCGTAAAAACGTAACAGACGGATAGACAGACAGAGTTACTTTCACATTTATAATATTAGTATGGACTAGCTTTAGCCCGCGGATCCGCCCGCGTGGATATCAGTTATCGCGTAAAAAAGGAGCTTATGTCCTTCTCCATATCCCAGGCTATGTCTCTACGCAATTTCATGACGATCAGTTCAGCGGTTTTAGGCGTGAAAACGTAACACACAGATAGAGTTACTTTCAAATTTATAATATTAATATGGATAATAATATAACATCACGCCTGTAGAAGGCCCGTAGGCTTAGGCAGAGGCATGTACCTATAGTACGGTACAGTGGTATTATTTTGATATATTGCAGCAAACAGTTAAATTATGCTTTGCAAAGTGACAGGATAACTATTTCATGATCTTTGTTTACTACAATTTGTGAACCATTTTTGTTACAAAAAACATGATGGCCGGTCTCATAGCAAGCTTTATGTTCACGGTTCTTAAGTTAAGATTCACAGACCGTATTTTGAGTTTGCTTAATAAATTACAAAACAATACAAACCATTTCTGGTATTAAGGGGCCGTGCACGAAATTTTGATCAATTTTGTTCATTGTTTGTGAGAAAGGGAAAAATAATTTAAACAAAATTACTTTTGATTTGAAAAGTCGTGTTCTTTGTTTTGCATGTGGCTGAAAGGGATTTTACAAATAAATTAACTATTCACGGTAAATCACTAATATTCGCAACAAGTTTTCCGAAAATTTACGCGGACTGACATTTGATCATCATTCTACAAGAAACTACTTTTGGTTTTGAACATGAAAAAATATCATCAACATCATTGTATGGTCTACTTGCATGTGGCTGAACCATTTTTTTCAACTTCCATACAAAATATAGCAGAAAAATAATATTGGAAAAACTTTTTTTTTTTGTTTTAGTGTCCGTCAATAATATATTTTTCCTATTATTTAGCTAATCATATCAAGAAATTAAAAACTCAAGGATTAGTCTGCAGCTATCTTGGAAATATAATCAAAATGTTATTTAATGATTATACAATATCTTCATTAAGTAAATCAACGGCGAAAAAAACTATATTTTGGAGAGCACAAAAATGACGAAACTATTAACAGCTGCTGTGACTGAAACGAATTTTTTTGCACCATGAAAACTGAAAAACTTTTATTTTACAAAAGAGGGCTGTCAGAGCCATTTATAATCTACATCGCCGCGAATCTCTTAGAGAACTATTTAAAACGATTAATATAATGACGGTACCTTGCCAATTCATTTATGAAAATATTATGTATGTAAGAAAAAATCTACATATTTTTAATAAAATCAGTGATAGGCATAATTTTAATACTAGAAATAAAGATAAAATAGATCAACCATTTTTCAGATTATCTAAGGTACATACATCTTTTATGGGGTACTGTGTTAAATGTTACAATAAAATACCTTCTGATATATTACAATTAAATGAAAGAAAATTTAAAACTCATATAAAAAGTACACTTTGTAAACAAGCATATTACAAATTAGAGGATTATATCCAAGATAAGAATGCTTGGAAACATGCTGGTCCTGCTCCATAGGACAATTTAGAGTCTAGAAAAAATCAAACTGGTTGCTAATTTAACTGTATAATTTATAATTTTTATGATATTAATTTTATTTTCTGTGATTAATATTTTAACTCACACACTGACTTATTATATGTTGTTTTTATTTTTATTTTTTTGGGAAATCATATACAATGTTTGTAAATATGTGAGCACCATGTACCTATCGCATTTATTAATTTTTCTGTTATTACTTCACTTTTCATTCTTTTTACCAATTGTGGTAAGTAATTTTGATGAAATTTTTATATGTTTTATTTTTTTATTCTAGGTACATAGTCTTCACCTATAAATATTAATTAATGTATACAAACTATTGTTAACATTTTAAAAGAGTAAGTATGGAGTTTCTTGCCCATTCTTCTCCATACATAACTACATTTTGGAAGGCGCAACTAGAATCAATTAACTATTCATGTAATTTTTGACGTTTAAAAGTGCATCTTCGTGCCTATTTGAAATAAATTATTTGACTTTGACTTTGACTTTGTAGGTACTTTTATAGTTACACAGACTTAATGTTTCGATTATTTCAAGTTTTCTCACTATTAGATAAGAAATTGACAAAAAAGAGTTGTTTTTCGTGCACGGAGCCTTAAGACTATGTTTAAATAAAATAAAAAATATGAACGTGAACTTTATTGTTATGCATATAATGTTCATATTATACTTTTGCGGTCTGTAACTCTTGCCCCTAGAGCGGTGCCCACGAATCAAATTGCGAAAAGTTTACGCCAGTCTAAATTCTAACGCGAACCCGCGACCTGCAAACTTTAGCCTAACCTGCCGATTTATTTTATAAAAATCTTACCGTGAAAACTTAGGTGAACTGAGCTTGAATTAATGAGCTGTCAATAGTGTCAATCCCTAATCTCAGCACACTGAAAAAAATGCACTCCGATCAAGTGAATTTTTTTTGAATTTTTTTCTTGTTTACATTAATCAAAATCTTAGCTAAGTTGATCATCACATCACAACATGATTGCAGCAATACTAGTTCAAATGATTAAATGCTCAAACAAGTTTCTCGATTACCCTTAACATGACATCATTGCAGGAGAGTTAAAAAAGAGACAAAAAAAAATACTGTATCAAAGTAAGTTATTTGTGTCAATCAAGCATTTTGATTACTACAATAAAGATCATTGAATCTTTAATTTGATAATCTTGGTTGGAGCAACTTTGTTTTGACTTGATTGCTGCAAATAGGTTTTGTGATAACTCCAATCAAGATCCCGTTTCAAATCTCAATCAAATAAAAGTAGTAGCTGTGATCATTGTGCTTGATAGGCTCAGATGCAAACAAGTTACATAGTCAATCTAAACAAAATCTTGATTGTGGCAACTACTTTTTTTTTTCAGTGCAGTGCTATTCTGTAACCATCTTACCGTGAAAATGTAAGTGAAGTGAGCGTGGAGTAAGCTGTCACTAGTGTCAATCCCAAGCATCCCGTGGAATCACAGCACACTTCACCTAAATGATCACCGTGAGATTTTGACAGAATAGCACTACTGATGACGGAATGACAGTTCACTTCGAGATCATTTCACCTAAGTTTTCACGGTGAGATTTTTATAGAATCGACCAGCTGGGCCAACCACCTGGGGATCCGTACTCCGTACAGTACTTACTACTTAATATAAACAAAGCCCCAGATTACAGACACCCATGTAATTTCCTACGATATCTGATCCTGTAATACGCCGTTATCAGCGCTCAATCTGAACAATCCTGCTATTTGCTGGGGCTGATACACAACATAAACACTCCCTGTTTGTACAGGTGTCATTATCAGGCTGATTGTCAAGACAATATTCATTTCGAATGTTAGTGATAAGTTTAGTTGGCAAGGTACTACTGGTGCTATGGATTATCATCCCTTAAGACAATGTGCGGTGGAAATGACAGGTATGGTTTAGTAGTTGAGAGCTCTTACAGCCGATTTTTTAATTTACAGATAACTTTTATCTGATGAATAAATATGGCGGATTGACATAATTATTTAAGTGTCTAAAAACTGCTGCCAAATAACGATGGTTTATTTTTTACATTCTTCCTTGACATAATAGAATATCATCTCTTTATTTGACATTATATATCTACAATTCTAATTTCAATTCCATAATAGTTGCTTTTGTGGAAATTATATTTTATTCAGCTGTAATGGCAACCATGTAATTTGGTTTAAATAGTTTTTTTTTTTAAATCTTCATATAGATTATTTTCTATTTTGTTAAGTACTTGTTGAGGCCTACACCGTCCTCCCATACTTATGAACACTGTTATTTGAAAATATTGTAAAAGCCAATTATTTTCAAAAAAGTAACTGTAGAGTTTCTTGCCGGTACTCCTCCATAAGAAACGACCAATTGGAACCATGCACCTAGCTTCTGACGTTTCATAAGTGCCCATGTAGGTTTATGTGAAATAAAATATTTTGCCGGACACGGACGGACGTCAGTGATGACACTTTGACGTTGAGCTATCCTAGCGTAGTACGGAGTTTCAATAGACCACAACGCCAGCTTATAGGTTACTTTAGTGACCTATAAGTGGTGGTGGTGGGGTGGTTTAGTAGTCTGACCAATAGGTCCTTTTGTTCCTCTATTTTGTTTCAAATAAATGTCTTACTTGAAACAAAATAGAGGAACAAAAGGACCAAACAGAAACGGGTCATTCGATGTGAACTAGCAACAAAACTCATTCGGGCACTATTTGTATTCTGCTGCGTTCAAACACAGTAAATCCACAAGTCAGTATTTGCGAACCACTAAAATCTGTGCGGAAAATGTTTTCCCATCAATTGACAGAGTATTTATTGTAAGCAACAATGAGCAACATCCCACGGGCAATAAATGCGAGCAAACAAGGGCGGGCGTACACAAGCGGACTTATCAATCGCTCCGTTTGACGTTTAGTGGCGCGCGAGCGTTGGCCGGCTTAAGGGCGCGTGCACACCCCGCCAGCGCCACGCGGCCCGTACACGTATGTTATGGAAAATGTTGGAAGGGTGGCGGAGCTTAATATGTTCGGTATGTAGGTAATAATATACAAACCAGACTGGGTTGCTGGCTGGCTGGCATTTGTTGTCATTTTCATATTTTACCATAGCAATGACTTCATTCCCGACTCGTAATCACACCAGTTATCACACCAGTATGACAAACAGGTTTATATTTCTTGATTGTAACACTACTGATTTTTCCTCACCATTTATTGCATTTATTTCATAACGAATGCTGTACTAGTTCTACTTCTTAGTTTGTTAAATTAAAAAACCTTCAAATTACGTACCTATTAGCTTATATTTTTAACGCAATGTTTCAAGGAAATGTCCCAATAATATTTCATCATTTAAAAGTTTTAATTGGCAGGAAATTATAAAATTATCTTTATAAGTTTGGTTGACCGTTCTTTTTTTTTTAATATTTATATCCTTTTGACTGAATAATTGTTAAAACTTTAAGTATGGTTCACAGTTCGGTTGTATTTTTTTTTATGTTCGTTAAATTACCTCGGAACTCCGTCGTTTATGAACCGGTTTGGAAAATTCTTTTTTTTTTTAATTAATAGGATTATATTTCCAGATTGGTCCCATTTTTATCAAGATCCAGTTTTGATGATGGGATCCATGAGGAATTAGAGAACCCCTAAAATTTTATAGGCATAAATATAGCGATTTTTGTATTTTCATCATTAAGTCAAGCATTTGCATTCAGAAAGTATCATTTGGTGAAATGGAACTGATGAAGATGACCACAGATGGCTACCGGAACTTGTCAATGATACGTATTTCACGGGTGGCGATAAGATATCTCGATTAGTTAAGCGACTATGACGAAGCAAAAAATAAATCGTTCTGATCAAAATGGTACCATCAAAATGATCTGATGATGAAGCCGGAAGGTAGGCAACGGAACTCCGTAATAAAACAAAGTATCTTAACCGTATATGAACCGATTTTTATATTTCTATCATTTGGTAGATGAAGCTTGTGCGGTGGTCCCGTTACATTTTATTTGCTTTTCTAAGGTAGTTTTTGAGTTAGCTTTAATAATAAGTATAACACAACAAAAAAGTGAAGAAAATAGATAAAATTACAATAAAAACAAACGACTTCCAAAAAAAAACACAACAATGGAAAAAAAAAAAACTATAATGTTAATGTTAAAAGTCGGTGGCAAAAAACAAAAACACGGAACCAAAAACACCGACTTCCAAATTAAAGTTATTTTTCATTTTTTGTGTTTGTTTCTGCTTTCCCCTTTGGCATCAGCATAGTTTACCTTAATCTTTTCCCTTCGACCACGTGGTATATGAACGCCGCCTTACCGCGCGCTGGCGGCAATATTAGTTTGTCAGAATGGAAGGCAACAAGTTTTATTTAGGCCTCAATGGGGTCTGATAAGGGAATCTGAGCCAAGAGGAGACTGTAGTACATTGTATTTTTGCACGATCACGCTGATAAGTCATGTTAAAAGCAGTAACCGATGATTCATACAAGCACAAAACACAAAAACGTATCCTACATCTGCACTAAAACGTATCCTGTGTTTACAATTTAGTTTCCAAAAATCATCATCTGCCTAGCCGTTTCCCAAATAACTTGGGGTCAGCTTCCAGTCTAACCGGATGACCAGTATTTTACATGGAGCGACTGCCTATCTGACCTCCACAACCCAATAACTGGGTAATACAATATCCCTTTGGTAAGACTGGTTGTTACACTTTCGGGATTCTGACGACCCGTAACGGCTGTCAAAGATCTACAAATGACAGCCGGGACCAACGGCTGAACGTGCTTTCCGAGGCACGGAGGGGTCTTGGTATGTAAAGATGGTCACCCATCCACGGACCAACTGCGGCAAGCGTAGCTTAACCTGGTCGATCGATCCGTACGGCCGTTATTACTTAGCCACGAGCTCCTCTAAAGACAGTATACTATTCAAATTATGTCAGTCATAGAACGGCATCACGGGACATACAAAAGCTTTTTAATACTTATACAATTACATCCCGAACGAGATCGTACATATAAAAATAGTAATTATATAAAGTAGCAAGCGGTGTAATATATCAATTCATAGTGGGGTACGCACCGCAAATTAAATGGAAGCTATTAAAGAGCTCAGTATTGTCACCTAGGGCATGAATTATTTATAACTGAATTATGCGAATGGTGGGAAAATGGCGAGCGACGACAAAGGGGAAATAATGATTTTGTCAGCATCGTTCTAGGTAATCCTTTTGGCATTTAAGTATTAGAAGGAGGTACGGAGGGATTTAAACCAATGGTTGAGAGAAAAAATGCTGTTTGAGAACATACTTTGACTTTGGATGACTGAAAAACGGTTATTCTTGAGACTATAGGCAAGTATTGTGTATCAAACGTATTAAGGCTCCTACAAACAGGCGCGACACAAAGATACCGCGTATCGCGCGACGAGCGGTGCCCTTGTGTCGCGTCGCGTGTTTGTAGGAACCTTTATACAGTTGTTGCGTTGATGTTGTTGTTGTTTCCTCTGCCCAACCCTTCGGGGAAACAAGGCGCGATTTAATGTTGTATACAGTTGTAAGTTTGCTTGTAAAGATTGCTTGGAACAAGGTGTTTTCCATACCATGTTTTGCCTATGCAAAAGTATGAAAAAGTGGTAAATACTTGAGAGGTATACCTCTCAAGGATTTTTAACTTTCACTAGATCTAACCGACATATTATTGGTGCTCGTGGTTTGTTTTAAATTATGAGTGTGCCAACAAGTGAGTTATAATAGTAAATAGTAATAAGTTTTGCGTGGATGTGAAGCATAATTTCCCCAAACTTGTTTTTATTCTGTGTTTGTGTTCTTTTTTTTCGTCGTTTTTACCGCAAATAAACTTTTTTCTTTCCTTCTTCTCAAATAGTAGAGAATTTTGTACAACAGCTCGTTCAGGGATGTTCTACCGCCACACCACACCTATTTCTGTCGCCAAGCAGTGTTCCTGTGTCCCGCGGGGTGATTCCATTATCCTTATCACACCATCAGTACTAATAGGTTTCATTTTGACAGTTCAACAACATACATTGCGTTATTTAAGTTGTTGGGCAGACAGATTTATCGAACATATGAAGCAATGGATTAGCAATATATTTCAAAATCATTCAAATTGTCGTTGATAATGTGTTACGCAATTATAGATATTCAGGTACCGGTTTGAACTATAGCAACGCAAACGGCGGCTGTGACTACAAACCATCAGGACCCTCACAAAGCGACATAATATGTAAGAACAATAGTTGTGCTATTTTCAAACTCAAACTCAAAGCATTTATTTCAAATAAACCAATTACAGGCACTTTTGAATTGTCAAGGGGTCGGTCAGACAGAAAGATGAAGCTAGTGGCCCATTCCAAAGCGTAGTAGGTTCTAATGGAGAAGAACGGGCAAGAAACTCCACGGACACTCTTAACAAAATGTTGTTAAAAAATATGAGTTACGAGTACATCATTCAAATTGAAGTTATATATGTGAGAACAATGTAGAAAGACGTGCACGTTAGAAGCGTCCGTAATAAAAACAATTCAAAAATTAAAATAAGCTGTGGCAGCTAAGAGATGACCAGTCCCAACTGACGGCACCCGTTTACGAACATGACGCATGGATGAGCACCATTTAGCTCAACCATTTTGAAGGTAACTTAATGATCCAACACACACGCCACCACCAGCGAGACATTTGAGTGAGCATGACATATCTACTCTCAGCCTCCAGAGCACATTCAAGTCAATAAAAGACATATTAATTACCCTTTAAAACGCCTTAGTTCGACGCCACCTTGAATTTGCCAGCGTGGTGTGGATCCCGTACTAGGCAGTACACTCACGAAGAGTAGAAAGCACCCAAAAGGCCTTCACAAAGCACCTGGCATATGCCTTCGGTGATATATCTCCCCAGTGCCCATACGAATGTTACAATATGATTACTCTGCGCAACCGTCGACTGGTATAGGATCTCATTTTCTTTTTCAAATTGGTTAACAATAAAGGCTTGCACAGACTGGCGCGATAGGCAGCGCGATCTTTGTCGCGCAAGCGATATCGCGCCAATGTGTGGGAGCCTTACATTGGACTGCTATAAATTAACTGAACAAATTGGACTAAAAGTTCCCTATAATTTACCCAGATATCCCATTACCCATTTATTCTCCACTAAAACATCCAAAACAAATATAGGAGTAAACTAACCTCACAATAGGCCGAGCCGAGAGATGAATTCTTATACAAGGTGTACCAATCTATCCATACACGAAATATTTTAGGAGAAACATCAATAGGTGGTAAAAAAGCCATAGCAGCGAAAAGTTTTTTCCCTGTCTGTTACGTTTTCACGTCTAAACCACTGAACCGATAGACATGAAATTTGGCAGAAATATGGAAAAAGACAGGCTACTTTTTTAGGCCATAACCGACATCTACGCAGATGGAGCCGAGGGCAAAAGCTAGTATAACATAATTGTCGGATTTTTACGACAGGTGCTATTCAAAAAAGCAAAAAACTGTGAAAAAAAAAACTAAATTGTCGGATTGTCGCCTGTAAATTTACTGACGTGGGCCGCGCCTTTTTCATTTCCGTTAAAAGTTAGCTCGGTAGCCTACAGAATAGTGACCGTGTTGATTTTTCAACCATTTTATTTTAACCGGGTGTGAAATTGAATTTCAATTAGTTTTACACCCATTTAACCGGCTAACAATTTAATTTTCCCGATACCGGGTTGTTAGCAATTAAGTTAAAAAAAAACCACGAGTTTGTGATTTTGTTGACAATATAGGCTGCTTATTACGGACAAAGAGCTGTTACCGGTAAGAAGTTTCTTCTTCATCAGTTTAGATTTATCTTTGAAAGCGTACGTTTTGTATATCTGTACCTACTGTTTGTCTCTCAACTTCGCAAAGGCAAAGAATATCAAATGTATGTCAAATTTTTACCTTCTACACATCTTGTTTTATTGCTAACAAGCATCTGCCCGCGACTTCGTCCGCGTGTCCAAATAACCAAACAAGCAAACAAACTCTTCAGCTTTTATTAATAACTAGCTTTTGCCCGCGGCTTTGCACGCGTGAATGTCGGAAATTCTCCCACGGAAATATACTACCGTGATAAAAAGGATAAGTATGTTCCGACTACCTAAATACAACAAATACCTACAAAAAGACAGTAAAATGAATATAATATAGTATGTTCTCCTTAAGAAATAGACATATATTATGCCATCGCTGACTTTTCTCTAGACATATATATGACACACAATTCCACCATACATTATTTTGTTATATCACAAAGGGTTTAGACAGCGTTTTCGTTGAAAGCTCCCAGACGGCTTATTTTTTTCCGACACCTCCAACAAATACCGTTAATGCATATAAAAATATATACAAAAACTTAACAAATTATATACTTAAACCTTCCTCGAGAACCACGCTATCCACTTGTGAAAACAGCATGAAAATCTAGTCCATACTTCCATACTTAATATTATAAATGTGAAAGTAACTCTGTCTGTCTGTCTGTATGTTACGTTTTCACGCCTAAACCGCTGAAGCGATCGTCATGAAATTTGGCAGAGATATAGCCTGGGATATGGAGAAGGACATAGGCTACTTTTTTCGCGATAACCGACATTCACGCGGGCGAAGCCGCGGGCAAAAGCTAGTATTATATATAATATGTTCGAGCATAACTTATTTGTTTACGAACCGAAATTAACTAATTTATGTAATATTCTAGCGGCTTTGGATGCTGGAAAAGCTAAATTAATGTTAAATTCTCCTAATTGCCAAATATTCATATGAAATTGATCTCGAATCAAATATCTTTCCGCTTCGTTCCGGACACACTCCACTATTTGGTAGATGAAGCTTGCACGGTGATCCCGTTAATTTTATTAACTTTTCTAGAGTAGGTTTGTAACTCAAAACTACTTCAATAATAAGTATTAAATCCCATCGGTGTATGTTGATGATGTTATAAAACTTCGAATTGGGACCACAACTAAAAAGTGAAAACTTATTTTTTTTTTTACAAATAAACAAGCCTTCCAAAAAAAAAAATCACTAAAATCTTTTTAGTTTTTTAGATTCTAGTTGCCCCTTTCAAAAGGTAGTTACGTATGGAGAAGAATTGGCAAGAAACTCTATACTATACTACAGACAATAGTTTGTCCCTGCGATTAACTCTAAGACAGTGTATATGTTCTTTCTCCAGAATTAGATTACCTACTGACAGGTTAAATAAGTTCATATAATTGTTTGTTTTATTTGACTGTAAAAGTCAATTTATTTTAATTATTTTAATGTATCATTGTTTTTTTAATGAGTTTTATTGATTTATGTGGTTAGCTCGATAATAGGGATGATGCTTATGACGTCAATCAGATAATAAAAAAATATTAGACATTTATTTTTTGCTTTATCATATTAAAGAATTTTGAGTATTTTTCAATTCCAACCAGTAGTTCCTGAGATTAGCGCGTTCAAACAAACAAACAAACAAACTCTTCAGCTTTATATATTAGTATAGATAAAAAAATACCTAGATAAAACACATTAAACTTGGGGAGTGGAGGCTCGTTACGTCACAGCTACGTATAAAATCTACTGAGAAGTGACGTCATGCCACATTTGAACTTAATGTATCGCCGTAATGTTTTGATTACGTAAAAAATTTGTGTCCAATATTTTTTAATAACCTACATGACGGACAAAAAATTTTTGTTTTTGTCATCATCCCAATTGATCATATTATTCTTGCCTTTTTTTTTTTGACGCTGACAAATGCATTAAGCTTGCCCGCTCGTCGGGGGACGAGACAGGGTATGTGGGACTCCCTGCCAAAATGGCAGTATACCCACTAAAACTCAGCGATGTTCCCTCATCGCCTTGATGGGAGGGCCATGGGAAACCGGCTAAGCCTTTACATCCACAACCCTCCCGGCGCATGCCCGCCTAGCTGGCGGGCCCCGCATGCCCTCCCGCCTGGGGGGGATTCGGGAATGTCCGAGAACACCTGGCCATTCCCGTCCGACAATGGTGGAGGCCTGTGCAATACAGGTAAGGGTGCCCCCGCACCCGTTGCCTGCTGGCCTCCACCTGGGAGTAACCCCCCATCACCCCAGGGACCAGACCAGCACAGGGGCGCCAGACGACCTTGCGTCTAGGCGCCCTTGGTCCCCCTGCGACGGGTCAGATGATTGGCCCGCCGCCTACCACTTTTCAGCCGCAGAGGATAGGGAGAGCGGCCAACGCAATACCAACACTCCTCTTCCTCTGCGGCCCCACCGCGTCCGCCATCATACGGTGGCGACCCCGTCAAGGCCGCGGAAGGTAGGGAGAACGGCGCACCTCAATACCGGCACTCCTCTCCCGCCGCGGCCTCCCACCCTCAGCCGCGATGCCACCCAATCCACATCGCGGCCCGCCTCAGTTGCGATGTCGTTGAAGCGGCACCGCAACCTACGGCCGCTACGTCGTCGGCTTATCCGCAAAAGCCCTGACGAGCGGCGCCCTCCTCGGGTTCCTTTTAGCTTCACCGTGGCCCTCCAAGCCACGGCTACTGAGCCCCCCGTCTCGACAATGCGGGAACCCACCGGGGGGGATATTATTCTTGCCTGAGCAACCGGCAGCAAGTTCGTCATGCTTCGTTAGATGTCATTGCATGCGGTAGCGTCGGGGGTCGGGTTGCCTTCTTCCCTCAAATATGACGAGGGGGGTAATGGCTGATCTTTGCGTAATGTTCCTGAACGGGTGCTGCTTGTGGTGCCTGGTCGTCTTGCTGAGCATGGTTTCGTTATTGTTATTAGTAATTAACTCTTTATTTATTTTACTTCGTTGGTCCTAGTTTATCATTTGGGTTACAGCTATATTAAAATAATCCACCATTGCATTAATGTAAGCGGCCACGCCCTTTATGCCTGGAGACTTTTATTTATGTGCTTCGTTTTTTGCTTGAGTACCTTTAGTTTTCATTGTATTTTCTGGTATATTGACGTGTGCTAGCTGAGATAAATATGGCAAATAATATAAATTTACTGTTCTGTGGGACCGCTGTGCTGCTGGGGAGTTGATGCGCCACTTTTTTTTTCCGCTAAAGCACTAGGAAGTGGTTGAGGGACGGCGTTTGTCGTAGTGGGGGACTGTCTTATGTAATTTAACGTTCGAAAAGTGCTGATACTCAGCCTAATATGAATAAATGACTTTTAATTTTGATTTCATGCTCAGAAGTAGCGCTTGCGACCACTAGATCAAGGAAGCATATTATACATTACCGGTTTCAGTAAGGTTCGATTCCGTGGTTTATAGGCAAAATTTTGATACTTTGGGTTACATTATTGCAATTTTCTTAAGGATTTAAAAAAAAAAAATTACGGACTATGTTACTTCTTGATCATTTAGCCTTCTATTGGTGAAAAAATAGTTAAAATCGGTACAGTAGTTTCGAAGCTTAATCGGTAAAACAAACAAAAAATAAATATAACCTCTTTATACGAGTATAGTATATAGTATAGATATAAAATTGGTGGTGAATAAATATGGCAATGGAGGTTTCGCCACCTTTGACATTGGCTACAAAACGCTTCAAAGAATTGGACCACCCGTAAACGCTAAATGCAACAAGATGCCTCTACAATATGTTGTCCCATAAAATTAAACATAAAATAAGAATATGTGTATACATAGATGAGAACATTAACTCTCACAATGAGAATCGTTTAACCGAAGGATCAGACCAACGGGTTTATCATAGTAAGAATTAAAGACGTGCAGGTATGATAGACTGACGATTCGTTACAGCCATTCTCATTATAATGAAATGACATAACGGTTAAAGTCAGTTACGTTGTACAACTTGCGTACGCGCCGGTCATCATTAATACAGACATAACAGGAAGGTCGTTAAATGTCTAGGACCTAGGATGTAACTTAGAGTGTAACTTAACTCGGCTTTCTAGAGCGCGAGCGTTGTCTCTGTCACTCATACATGTATGATACTGTCTTAATCCTCATGTCTCTTCGCTTTCTGCCTGGCTAGCTCATCATCAGCATCATTTCAGCCGAAAGACGTCCACTCCTAGACATATAATAGGCCTCCCCCAAGCACCGCCACTTCGCTTCGACCGGTTCTGTGTTCCGCTTGTCTGTCACCATAACAACGCTCTCCACTCGCTACAGTTGTCACTCGGAAAATTAGGGTTGGACCCCCGAAACACCTTACTTTAAAAGGTACAACTAGACAAGGGTACCGCATCCGATACCGTCGCTAGATAATAAACAATTCACTATAGAAAAAAAAAATTACCGCCCAAGTGCGCATCAGACCACGCACAATGAAGGGTTCCGTAGTTGGGACAAATTTATCATCATTCATTCATCATTATTTCAGCCGAAAGACATCCACTGCTGGACATAGGCCTCTCCCAATTGAGGGGTTGTGCCATAATCGCCACGCTTGGCAGGCGGGTTGGCGATCGCAGTATGGTGTTAAAAATGAATAGAGAACGCTACTGCCCATTCTCTAGAAAGACGAATTATACCAAGAACAAACTTAACATTGGAGTTGAAATACATATTCTTCCATGCATTCCAACGGCGAATGTAAGTTCGTTGACTATAATTACTCGAAATCTTGTAAATCCTACTTTTCTGTGATAGTTTTTAACTTCGTTAGATAGTTTTCCTTTTACCTTTGTTAAACTTATATACTGCCGTAAATTTTTCCACATATCCAAGAACAACCATTTAGCTGGCAGCCTTTGCCTCCCGCCCCCCCCCCCCCGCTAGCTAAATTTAGCCGACACCATTTAGCTGGCAGAAGGGGACTTGACTCCACGAAAAATTATCACTTTAAAACTTAATATTCCGCAAACGGATCCCTGAATTGAAAAATGGGTTTCACAAACAAATATTTTTGTTTGTGAAACAAACATTTTTGAACGGCTTATCTAACGATACCCCACATTCTAGGATAGGCGAGAAAAAAAAAAACAACCCTACATTACGTGAAGCGGCCCCCTAAAAAAAAGATTTTATTTTACCACTTTGTCGGCGAGCTTAATATGTACATACATATATCCATGCCAAATTACAGCTTTCTAGTACTAAGAGTCTCAGACAGACAGACAGTCAGACAGAGAGATATTGCGAAACTATACCTAAGGATTCCTCGTTGACTACGGAATCCTAAAAAATCAAAGTCGAATAAAAAAAAAAACAAGTATGCACTTTTTGACATCAAAATTTATAAGAAAATTAAATTGGTTCTAGGCGCCCCTTCCAAAAGGTAGTTTCGTATGGAGAAGAATAGGCAAGGGCCAAAGCACATACGCTACTTTTAGCATCGGCAATCTGATATTTAGCCACTTTTTGGAAGCAAAACGCGACTATACCGATGCTCAGCTTCTAAAAACAGACCAATTTGATCAGACCTTGAAGCAATGAATCGGCAATATTTTCCAAAACTCTCGAATTGTAATAGAAAAGTCTAGCATATCTTGAACTAGCTGCTGCCCGCGGCTTCGCCGCGTGGCTTTTTTTTAAATAAAAGTAGCCTACATTACTGCTTATAACATCAGCTATCTGCTAGTTAAAGTCCTGTTAAAATCGGTTCAGCCATTTCGAAAATTAACCGGAACCAACAGACAGAAAAAAAATTTTTTTTTTGGTACATGTACCGTAAACCGTATAAACTTTAACCGTACAAACAAATAAAACTGAATGCATATTTTTACATTCACTTTTATTTGTTTGTATAGATATATATATAATTTTTTTTTTTAAACATTGCCCACTCTAGGAATTTCTCCTGTATTGTGGGTGTGTTTACAAACATTTAAACTCACATACACAAACAGCCAGACCCGAAACAACTACTTGTAGGTCATACAAATATTTTGTTCCGTGCGGGATTCGAACCCGCGACACGCAGCGCAGCAGTCAATCGCTTAACCACTGCGCCAACCATGCCGTGAAAAATACGTCAGATATACCTATTCAGTAATCTTCTAATTTGTAATATTCTGGTTTACAAAATGTTAGATCTATGTAAGTATCATATTTAGATGTATAAGTGTGAGTGTGTAGAAGAGTTATATTTTTTTTTTACTTTTAATATAAGTTTAAAACTTTCTTTCATTTTAAAATGTGACAAGATATTTTGTTGTACCATTTAAAGGTACCTCAAAAGCTACTAAGAAATTACAAAGATTTATAATTTAGTAGTCAAAAAGAAATTCGTTTTGTATCCGCCACTTATCCAATTCAATATCCTGCATTTTCCTCATTCTCAACTTAATGAAGTCAGAAGGAAAGCAAGTATTTAATAAGTTATCGCTTCTTCTATGCAAGGAGAAGATTACCATTTTATTAATCCCCAACAGTTAATTTTATTGAAATAAAATTAAATGAGATTCTCACCAAATGAGTCTGCTGAGACGATTCAAATTCCTAATGATTAAACATGAAGTTTATAAAGTGGATGCGGAAATAGGTAGGTATTATTATTATGGTCTTCTGATAAATTGGCAGCCAGCGTATCTTTACAAAGAACTAGGAGGATTCTTCTTATTGATTTTATGAGTTCCTTGGTTTAGACCAGGGATGTTGCGGATGCCGATTTTTCACATTCGCGGATGTGAATGCAGATGCGGATTTTTGAAGGCTCACATCCGCGAATGCGGATGCGGATGTTTAAGATCTTATATAAATTTATAATATATGAATTAAGAATTAAATCAATGATAAAGTAATTATTAACATTTTTATTAATGAAAAATAGTATATAATATCCTATTTTTTTTTTAATTTTACTTACTTTTCATATTAGTAGGTGAAGTTAAAAATAGGAGCATTATATAAGTATAATGCTAGACAGTGTTCCTAGCGAACAATTATTTAGTAGCGCGGGTTTAATTTACGAACCTCTGCGTAACCGCCTTGAATCAGAAAAGGCGGCAATATTACTCTGTATTAAGATACAGAGTCCATACAAAATCCTCTTAAATGGTGGAGTGTTCATCGAGAGGAATTTTAGATATTATCACCGATAGCACGAATATTTTACCACCATACAGTGTTCCAGTGTGTGCAATATTACTCTGTTAATACAGAGTAATATTGCCGCCTTTTCTGATTCAAGGCGGTTACGCACAGGTTCGCAAATTAAACCCGCGCTGCTAAATAATTGTTCACTAGGAACACTGTCTCTCGAGCGCTCAAAAATTGGCACATATCCGACTTCTATCACGTTCCGCTCGGGACAAGTTACATGCTCTGTGCTCGGAATTAAAAGACACGCGGCGTCCGTCGGCGAGCGCATGAAAAGATGAAAACCCTTGATTTTGGAATTAGTGGTATCAGTATTTTCATATTTCACATTATGTCGACCGGTTTATACGATATCACATTTTTACGACCTTTATGGTATAGTTGTATTTTTGAAATCTTAATATAACTCAAATGAAACAATAATTAATTAGATCATAATTTAGAATTGTCTTTGCGATTTAATTGGATGTAGTAAAGTGCAAGTAATCGTTTATCGAACTGGCGAAATATCGAGATCGAAGTGTGAAATATGTAATTAATATGTTTTTTTATTTTTTATTTTATTCTGTGTTATTTACAAATAAAACACAATACAAAACCACGTTTACCCGGGTCAGAAAAACTTTTGAGTTAACGTTTGTATAAATTTCACTCCTCATAAAATTTAAATAATAATATGTACCCATGGCCACAAATCAAGCTATACATTTCCAGTATAAGCTGACCTCTACGGAAATCCTATGCAATGCGAGATCAGCCTAAACTGGTAGTTTTAGCTTGATTTGTGGCCGTGTGTACATATTATTATTTAGAGGTCGATAAATGGCACTGCTTGTTTTCCGCTAATTTCTCGTGGGAAGGCACGTATTTACTTAGTGCCAAACGTAAGACAGTCAAAGGTATTCGATATTTAAGGAGCAGTTATTTCAACATCCTCACAGGAAAATGGATAAATCATGAAAGTGGCAAACGTTCGTCAATTTTTGTTAGTGAGAAAATAGTAGATTGTACATCAAGTGCATAAAACGCAGCATTTTACGCGAGACGTCCGGACAGGGCTTTGTAAACTTTTAGGTAGGTACACACGGCTACACATCAAGCTATAAGTTTCCAGTATAAGCTGACCTCTCATTGTACGGAAATCCTATACTGCGAGAACAGCTTATACTGGATATGAGCCCTATCAGAATACCAGCGTTACGGTATTTATTTTTTAAATATCGCAGCAATATGCTGAGATAGGAGCCTTTTTGGCCTTTTTTTGGTCTTTTTCTATTATGTTTTTTGTTGTTGTTTACAATGTAAATTTTGTTAGTTTTAAATGATCCTTTTTTTTACTGTTTGTATTCCCTGCGCGTGTTACTAATAAAATATTTTTCTTTCTTTCGATAGACCCAACTTGCGATCAGCTTATTCCACTATTTCCCCCTGAGTGAATCCCCCTTAGGGGGGAAAACTGGACCCTAATGTAAAAATATCCAGAAAGTCCCCTTTTCATTTTGAGTTATTCCACTATTCCCCCTGAGAGAATCTCCTTCAGGGGGGAAAAGTGAACACTTCGACTAGTCGACCGCGATCGACTGTTTACCCACGCCTGTTTTAAACATACGTAAACGCCAAAATGTTTATTTATTTATTTATTTATTAAAACTTTATGCACAAGTAAAAACTGTACAAAGGCGGACTTAATGCCTTGGGCATTATCTACCAGTCTACCTTAGGGTGATGCAGAGATAATACACAGTAGGTACAATAACAGAAAAACAATTTAGAAGATATTTATAGCTAAGATATAAGAATAAATACATAAATACATACATACAACTAAAAATAAAAAGTTATGAGAGTTTAACAAGAAAACCTATAAAAACTTAATTCTGAGACGAATCTGCCAACTTCTTGTGTATGTGTTCTCGAGCTTTCACTTTAAATGTGAACTGATTGGTTACCGTCCTGATATTCTGAGGGAGCGCATTCCAAAGGAAAACCGCCTGGACAAAGAAAGAGGATTTTATGAAACCAGAGCGATGAGAAGGACAACGAAGAAGACGATTATTCTCGGACCGAAGATTCTTGCTGTGTGCAGCGCATAAATATTGACAAAGGGAAGTCAGATAAGAAGGAGAAGTGGGTTTGTGAAGGAGAGAAAACAGGGTTGTCAAAGCAACAAAGCAAGCAAATGTTGTATCACATTGTACTATATATGAAGAAATTATATTATTGTTTTAGGGGTTTATTTTTTAAATGTTGTCAATGTTCTTCAATTATTACATACCCAATTAGGGCCATTAACTGGCTTTATTCAGAATTCAAATGAAGTGTAAAAAAAATAACAAGGTATAGTATACCTAATTAAATTAAAAAATATAATATCCTAACTTAACTAAAACTATGAACAAACTAAAATATGGCGTCGAAATATTGCTCCGCATCGCTGTCGACTGGTCATGTACCCAAGAGAAGACTCTGGCCAAGGTAAAAGCCAGCCCTTGGGTCACGGGAAGTGTCAACCAGCCATTTGGAATTTTCAGCAGACCATGAGCACTCGAATCCCAAGGTCCGAGTTTCAACCCCAAATGGCTCGAAAATATAATTACCGATAAAATTATTATCGTAGTCGCAGCAGCAGCGCCAGCACAGCACGCCGAACCAGATAGCTGAGATAGCTTAATTAGCTATGTGGACCAATATGTATTCAAATAAAGGCCAATATTGATTTTGCTTACCATCCTGTTCGCAATATTACAGTTATTGGAATTTAATCATATCAAATCAATATTAATTCTAGCTAGTTTAGGTAAACTAAACAAACAGAATTCATGTAAATCAAATAACTATTCCGTGATTATGTTTCGTTTGATTGATAGCTCATAATAAAGGAATATTAATTACAAATGTGGGCAATGGGGATAAAATCTGCCACTTGCTCACTTCAGACTTCGCTATCATTGTACGTCGTAAAATGTGATAGCTAGATATCAATATCCATAATTTTTTTGTAAACAATCCACTTCTTTTACTACTTAATATTCCCCGTATCTATATAAGGGCGGAGCTAGGCTGGCTTTGTTAGCCAGAATCCCCACGCACAACGGACCAAATGAGAGTCTAAGTGCGGAGAAGGCAGCCCCATTATCATCATCATGCCCCGTATCTGTTGAATGCAAAAATCTGGAGACACCCATGTATTCCCCAAAGATGTTAAATGAAGAAAACTGTGGGAGAGAACTCTCCGAAGAAAAAATCAGAAACCCGATATTTTGTCAATCGATTATGTCGATTATTTCGATTATGTTTTGCTATTCTATTAAAACCTGACTGACAGACTTTTATAGGAGAAATTCGTATACAGGTGATGCTACAAAGAGAACTAAGTCTGTTTTCTTTTCTTTACCTACAGGCACTTGTGATATAATGTAACTTATAGCATAGGTGTGTGTGTTTTGTATCATCATATTAGATCAGTGCTAGAATTAACATCTCTGAAGTTTTTCAGTCAGGAAGATCGTCCTCGAGTTGCTTTTCAACTCTGATCAGGTCATTTCTGTCTTACACCACCAGTTTTTCACAAAAAAGAACTTAAAGTCAACAAAAAGAACCCATGAATTATAAAACGTTCATAATTTATTGACTTTTCCACTAAAGCTGCTTTTTTACCAGCGGTAGACGCTTCCCATGTCCTTAGTTCGTCTTTTAGTAGTGCTACACGCCAAATCGCATGCCCATTTATCTAGTTTTCGTATAATTTGTGATTGACACAAAAGTAAACATGAACAGTGAAGGAAAACATCGTGAGGAAAGTGGCATGTCCTAGAACCAGAAATTCGAAGAAACGTGACATCTACCAACCCGCGCTTGGCCCGAGGAGGCCTGTGTCCCAGCAGTGGGAAGGGGAACATTATGGGCTGGTTATGACAAAAGTAAACATAAACAAAACAATGGCGGTTTGTCGACGGACAACTGTGTTGCCACCTATGACGAGCTTTCAGTTTTTAACCCCATTGTTTGTTTACTTTCACCTTAATTTATTTCACGGCGTAGAAAGTGGCGCCGTCTAAAGAAGTTACTAAGAATCACCGTTCAGGTCGGATAGGACTTAAGGCTGGACTCACACATTCTGAATTCCTCTCTTAATTCAGAGTTGGAATTCATAATTTGAATTCGGGCAAGCTGCCTCACACATATCTTAAAAAAGACGTGTGGCACTCGGGGACTGCCGCGGTAAAGCTATTGCATAGCATTTTGTATCAACTTATGCAATTATAATTATTAATTTATTTTATTTATGCAGTATTTCTTTTTCTTTGATATTAATATATATTTTTTTTTCGTTACGGAATTTCTGGATTCGGTCCCCGCGCTCAAGGTCCGCGATAGAAGCTATGCAATAGCTTAATAACAAAATAAATAAGTGCTGAACGTCGTAAAAGTGTATAACTACGTAAACAAAGTCAAATACTATTCAAATATAAGCATAATAACAACTTTAAAATAGACGAAAGTGTTGAACCTAAAGTAATTTTAAATAAAAAAAGAGTGACAAACTGTTTTGACAGCGAAAAAATTCCATGTACATGAGTCATTTCCAACCGTCTAGTCAAGTTTAAAAATTGTTCAACTGGAATGGTATCAACTATTTGGCAAGCTTTAATTAAGTCATTGTAGCCTTGCGGTGCAACAGGGGAACTGAATGTACTCGTAATCGACTGGTTGTGAGTTCAAACCCCACTATCAACAATCACTTTTTGTGAAGATCATAATTTTATAAACTAATATTTATAAGTATTAAATACGCAGTACACAGAAAAAAGAACTGCCAGAAATTATTAGATCACTAGAGGGTACTGGTGTAGTAAAACCGTCGGAGTGGGGAGCGTGAGGTTTTTTCGTTACGGAATTTCTGGATTCGGTCCCCGCGCTCAAGGCCCGCGATAGAAGCTATGCAATAGCTTAAAAAATCAGATAAATCAGTATTCTCGTGTTTCTCGGCTCAGAAAAACGTCTTGGATATGGAAGAGGAATTAATACTCATCGCACTTTACTTTTAGCTTTAAATAACAAAACAAATTGGAATTATAATTGTACATATTTCCAACCACGCCTTGTCTTTGTTTTGCTGTCGTGATACGAGTATACATGGGCGGCTTTCAACTCACAATATTACAGTGTTAACTGAAACATTTCATAAACTGATTCCGCTGTGTGTGTGTTCGCGTGTTCAAATATATAGAAAAACGCGCGTTATGAAATCATAATCTTAAATATTCCGATACGGAATTCAAAACGCTCGTCAGTGTCATTCTTACAGATCGATCTAAAAAAAATCATAATCTGAAAAAATCTGAATGTGTGTGGAGCATAATTAAATTGTAGATATGTAATTCTGAGCTTTCTTAATTAATAATATGAATTCCGACTCTGAATTCAGAAAGGAATTCAGAATGTGCGAGTCCAGCCTAAGAGTCTACACACACACACACACTCGGTGTACACTCTAGCGTTGCATCGATGCAACCGCTACATGCTTCGATGGTAGCCTGGCGGCTGTCTTATGATGACAGATGATGTCAAGGGTGTCGTACCACGTCCACGATGACCTGCTATATTCTGGCACAATCCTAATGATATTGAAGCTATAGTTTGCAAAAAAAAATAAGTAGTAGTCAGGGCGTCAGTCTATTACTGTCCTGAAAAAAGTAGTCAGGATTTATTAATTTACCACACTTCAGTAGGCATTTTATAGGGAAGGAAAATTACTTATGTGTGTATTCTCACACTCACGCCTACAGTTACTTTCTCTTAATTATAACTTGTTCAGGCTACTTCTTCATGAATACTTTTATAACCAATTAGCGTTTTCTAACAAACATCTGCTTACATGCATTGTGAATATGCTGTCTCATTTTAAACGCAAGGCCCTGTCTCCTATGATATAGATTATAGTTTTTCAACTAGTACAGGATACAGGTGATCTTTTCCACTAAAGTTAAGTACCGTATTGTATTGCACAGTTTTTGTTAATCCATAACGGATGGAAAATTAACTGTAGGTGGAACAATAAATTATTATCATAACTTATCTTATTCTGATGCTCAAGCATATTCAAAACTTTCAGATTGCATACTACTCTACTTTTAAATCGAGATACATTCAGAGCCTTAGCCAAACAAACGCTATTGAGCAGAATTTAAAAATAATCCAAACAATAATATATCAAATATAAATCTAAAACAAAATGACTTGTGTAAAAATCACGCGTGAAAGTGATCCATGAACAGATGTCGACATTGTCGGTAATAGGATTATCTAGCGCAGCGTGACGACGACGCGACATCGACGTGACGACGCGACGTGACGCCGTGGCGCGCTGTCATCCTGTCAGTCTGTGACTACTGACAGAGGGGTTCGAAACAGTGTATGCAGATGGATGTACGGTATTTGGGACGCCTGTTTTCCTCTAAGCATTGCTCTAAGCAAAGAAATTATCGCGCAATATGTATGAAGTCCACTTTTCCTTAGGAGGTTAGAAATCTATTTTTCTCTGCGATTCCGAAAATTTCCACAGTGGAAACGGAAACGGAACATTATAATGTTGTTGTGCGGAGAATAAATTCCTTCTTTGTCGATCGTCTTTACCGCATACTTGTACATATTTCCTATTTCCGAGACTTTCCACATCATTTATGTAGATTTTAAAATATTATTTGTGGAAGATGACACGTGGGCTGTTGCGCCACTGTCTAGAATCTATACGTTTTCCGAATCGCACGTCAGTGCTTCCACTATACCTCCTAGATTGAGTTTTCTCGTAATACAGCATTCTCGAGCAAAATGTCCTCGTTTATTACAATTATAAAAAACGAAACGATATACTTCCACCATAATATTCTTTGCTCGTACTCAGCATGTCTCGGATCGTATCATACTTCAAGTGAACAGGAACATCTCTCTTTTAGGAAACAACTAAACAGTATGACTTTCCTCATCATTCTTTAAACTTACCACTTTTATTATCTGGTGTTTTTCATTAAGCTTGCTTGTACCTATTTTCGTAGTAAAAAAACGTATCACTGATAGTCTCGCCACTTTCTTTGAATTGCTTTACTTTTTCTACCTTAGAGACATGATGTGTCATTGTGCCACTTGGTAGAACTTTCATGCAAGATCATTATTAAGTTGACACTTTGGTTCATAAGTAGTTTTCAATTTGCTCATCATCTGGATCAATTGACAACGTCAAGAAAATTGTTTAGAAGCCCAATTCTCGTACCTACCTACTTAAAAACGTTCAAATTCATCTCAGCAACAATTAATGTCACAACCTTGTCTAAAAATTTAAATAATTTACAGGATATTTTGACAGATTTAGACTGAGCCTTGAATGCGAACGTTCTTAAAAATGCGGGAATCGCCCCTCTTATACATTGACAACGTCAAAATTAACATATCCATTCCGTCGTCTTTGTTCCATTGTACTTGCGCCGCTTTTTCCATCTAATAGGTATCGGAGTATTTGTATTTATTCATATCTCACACATTCACAACAGAGAACATTTTACTTGGAATTTCTTAGAATTTCCGTCATATAACTTGTATAATTTCAAAAACTTTGCATTCCAAGTTTAAAAAAATCAGCCGTGACGTAATTACCCAAAATTTTTAATTTGTTGCTTTCCTGGGCCTATAACTGCGGTATGATTTGAGCAAGATATATTTTAGTATTGCTTTAGTCAATAAATAGTTATAGTTATATTTAGATAATGTTATAGACATTATTATCGTCAATAACTTCGTCTTCGTCTAAACAAAAACCTCGCCCTCAAAGTGTAAAACTGCACCTCGAGCCGCATTTTACTCCGCCATTTCTATTTTTCATTTTGAAAGTGCATTCACGGAAATTCCTTTTACTCTCAACCTTCCTTTGCACTTGTACAATTATTTCCAACCATTTGATTTTCCAAATACTTCGTGAGTGCCCTTTGAATGTATCCGGTTGGTACATAGTCCGAGGTGATACTAATCACAGTTAGCAGTACGGAACATGTTCGTTTTTGTTTTTGACCAATTAGCGATTCATGGCTTTTGAATGCATTCCTCATTCGCCTTTTCAAACGTAAATAGGGACGGCTCCAAATTCATACGTTTTAGTACTTTTAACCTGTCCCTTTGGTTCGTTTTGTAATGAATATAAACATTTTTTATAGTAATATTTTTTGTCAGTGATGCTAAAAAGACAAACTTATACTTGTTAACCGAATTCAAAAAAGGAGGAGGTTCTCAGTTCGTTGTAATCTTTTTTTTATATGTTAGTTTCCTGATTACTCAAAACAGCTAGACAGATTTAAAAAAAAAATTTTTTGTTTGAAAGGATATACTTTTCAGGTGGTCCCATTGTCATCAGGTCAGGATTTAATGATGGGATCCTGGAGAAAACGAAGGAACTCTTCAAATATTATAGGCACATACCTATAGCGATTTGGGTATGTTTTATAGTAACTCGTGTATTAGCACTTTTTTTTAAATGTTTGTTACCTCAGAACTCCGTCGTTTATGAACCGATATGGAAAATTATTTTTATTTGAAAGGATATACTTTCAGATTGGTTCCATTGTTATCATAATCCAGTTCTGATGATGGGATCCATGAGGAATTGAAGGAACTCCTCAACTTTTATAGGCATACATATAGCGATTTTTGTACTTTCATCATCAAGTCAAGCATTTGCATTCAGAAAGCACCATTTGGTGAAGTGGAACTGATGATGAAGAAGCAGATGGCCACCGGAACTACTCAATAATAAGTATTTCACGGGTTGCGATTCGATTACCATGCTGAGCAACCATATTAAAATATGGTTGCTCAGCAATTTATGCTCGTCACAATGCGAATGCTGAAATGGAGCTGATGGTGAAATACCAGGAGAACTCCTCAAAAATTAACATCCCTGCATCGGGAATTTATTCTATTTACAATTTTAATAGGATTATATTTTTAAAACATTATTTACATAGCAAATAGTGGTAGGTACTTATACGAATGTATGATAAGGTAGGTACGACAATTAAAAAGGGGAAAATAAAAGCTTCGTTAAAAAGTTTTTTCATGAACAGAAATCAATATAAAAAAAAACTAACTAGAATCATATTTAACATTGACGATAGGTGTAGTATAGTGGGTTTTTTTCCAATTTGAACTGTATTAACAAAGTGTAACTGTGCCTTTTAAAATAACAACAAATCGACGGCCGCAAAGTATTTACGGTTATCTACAAAATCATGATTTGACAGGAGAGCGTTTTGAACGCAAAATTGTGATAATTAATAGAAGAACTAAGCTATCTTTACCTATTTTACAGTATTTAGTTAATAGGGCCAAGGAATTGGTTAAGGCCAATTACTGTATTTTTTTCTTTCCAAAATACGGTATATGTGCTTATTTACTTCGTGCAAAAAGTAAAAAGCAAGCGTGTGCGCAGACAATAAAAAACGTAAATAATAATACTAATAAAATTTATTAAAAAATATAAGGTATAACGATATAAATAATTAAATATAGTATTTCTTAAGTCTATGTCAATTAAAGAGGTCTATTAGATGTAACATTTTTGGCTAAATCCATCTATGAGCATTTTTTAACATAAAAAACATAAATGGATAAGGTGATGATTTGTATAGCTAATGCCCAAATACTCAAACGTTACTTAACTTTAAGACGTTCTTATAAGTGTTTCTGTCGCTACAAAACAGTTTAAAGTGACAGAGACAGCATTAGACTTAACGGCGACTTAAAATTGAGTTGCGTTTGAGTATTCGGCAGTAAGTTATCTACTTAGCTACCATATAAATGTTTATGAAAATTGAAAAATTGAAAATTATTTGAAAATTGAAAATGATTTATTATTTTACCAAGTTAACCTTAACAACCAGTGATTGGAGTCTCCTTTTAAGCAGATAAGCCTGTGTTAGGAGACTCCGCTCTTCCATAACTTAAATAAGTATCTAGTAGTAGTTTATCATCATTATAACATATTTTCATAAGCACACATTGACTTCAAACGCGTTTCGTTTGTTATGTCAAAATGTTGATTTATTATCTTGTACCACTTTAGTGTCAGACTAGCCAATTGTGTTCCATAGCATAATACCAAAACGTGAAAATAATTATGTGCACCTACTTATTTGATTTTAATTGGATTTTCAGTCTCAAAATCTACCAAATTTCCAGGTACCGCAGACAAAACAGTCAAGTCACATTTTAAACGCAATTTTGCTTTGGTCACCATCCACAAAACATAAGCTTTCTGAACTGTATCATATAAAATCACTCTGACTAGGGCTGGCACAAAGCATGACGCTAATTCGTTCGATGTAATTGATCGCAGGCGCATTCTGCCGCACGTCCCGCACACTTGCGCACGATAGGGTTGCCAACAATTAATTATAATATGTCACATTTGTAATCGTGGAGTGATGATTTTGTAGATGGGTGGATTGGGTGGTGTTATGGTGTACCTACCTACATATGTAGCATGTTGAAATTGAAATTAAAAAAAAAAAACATTTTTAAAGTTATAGTTATGTAATTGTTCTCATCTGAAATAACATTTGTTCGTTTTTGGTCAACAATAGGCTAGTTGACAGTGAGAAAAACCTTTTAAATTTTATTATATAGAATGGTTGCGTGAGCTAAAAGTATCAAAATCCAAATTAGTTTTCTAAATGATTTTAGAAATAATTACGTAAAAATATAGCCGTTGGTCACCTGACACTGAACGCGAATCAGAGCGCGACACGTCACGATTTTCAGTCATCAAGTCACTTTGACAAAATAACATTGTTTCAGGGTTCCCTTTTCAAGATATTTTTTCAAGATTTTTTTTTGAAAAAGTAAATAGTATTCGCATGTTTATTTATGGAATGGTCAGAAAAAATACGACTGTAATGTATGATTAAAAAAATATTATAACAATAACGTCATACTTTTTGAACAACGGGCATTGAGTGTCCGTTCCACTTGCGTTTTAGATACTTATACTCCATTTATTATAACATTAGACAAATAACTGTTCTCACCCTTTCGTTATTTCGATGTAAACGTTTAATAAACTCCGTTATTTCACGTTAAATACAAAGCTCTGTAATCTTTTTACCATTTACACTAAAAAAATAACTCTAAAGTGCAGTAATTTCAACAATATTACACAATAACTGTCGTTATTTAGCCGTTATTTGTCTAATGCTATGGTAAATGGAGTATAGATATGTATTTAGATCTTTATTCTGAAATAATAATCGATAATATCGACTACTTAACTTTTCTTTTTAATTCATTGATTGTTAAAAATAACTAGCATTGATATCAAACATCACAGAGGAAATCCAAGAGCAGAGGATGGAAACACTGAATTTTTTTTACTTGTTTGACAACATTACAATCTCTAAATGCACAATAAGTATGAAGAAAAAAAAAAAACACATGATGACCAAAAATGATGACATCATTCGAGCCGCATGGGCATGTAATGGCCCATTTTAACTATGAAAATGAAATTGAATTTTATAAATGAAAAATAGTATTGTCTAGGTTAATATTACCGACTACAACATTCACTTCATTTTTGAAAAATTAATCATTTTCGTTTCAAACTTTATTATTTACCTAGATAGAAAGGTATTTGTGTCAGCTTTCAAGTTTCGAAGCCGAAGCCCGAAGGAATATAATCTTTCACTGTAATTAACTATATTCCCCTTTTGATCCAGTTTTTTTTTAAAGTCGTGTTCTCCTTTTTATTGTTTTTTAATCTTGTATAAAACGCACACTATGCAGGCAGGCATATTATAAGTTGGGGGATTACATCGCTGATAAAAATGCTTGGCTGAATGCTGGTCCTGCTCCACAACCTCGGCTAGTTAATTAACATTTGACAATCATGTTGGAGCTGCTGAAGAGTGTAAGACTATCTTTGCATTGTATAAACTCAATCTCCTTTGTATTATATAAATGCATAGCACAGGTGTGAGTCCTACATTACTATAGAGCTACCATTGACCGGGTAATATGTCTTTCATTGACTTGAATGTGCCCTGGCGGTTGAGAGTATGTCATGCTCACTTAAAGGTCTCGCTGATGGTGGCGTGTGTGTTGGATCATTTAGCTCCCTTCAAAATGGTTGAGCTGAATGGTGCTAATCCATGCGTCATGTTCGTGAACGGGCGCCGTCAGTTGGGACTGGTCATCTCTTAGCTGCCACGGGTTATTTTATTTTATTTTGTTTCTATTTGTTGTACCTACGCTTGACGCTTTTAACGTGTAAGTTTTTATTATTTTTATTTTTACATCGTTCTCACTTTTAGTTATAAATGCAACATTATAGATGTAACAAATACTTTTGTAACAATTTAATTTAAAAGAGTGTCCATGGAGTTTCTTGCCCGTTCTTCTCCATAGGTACCTACGCTTTGGAATGGGAATGTAGCTTAATTTTTCTTACTGACCGACTGCTTGACAATTCAAAAGTGCCTGTAAATGGTTTAATTGAAATAAATGATTTGAGTTTGAGTTTGAGTTTACCCTAAGTGGTTTGGGCAGGGCGATGATTATTCGGTCAGTCAGGTAGTGGTCTGATTTCCAGTAAATTTTGACGATATCTAACATGAATCATCATTCTCTTGCCCATATCCTAATTAATTGGGATTATTTGGATTGTGCGCAACATGTCTTAAATATAGAAAGGAAATACGTTTCTTTGCTGTGAGCATGACGCAAAGAAAGAACATAAACACAAAAAGGACAAGTTGGGAAAAAATATGCATCACATCCATGGAAAAGGATATCGCTCAGCATAATGCTACGATCCTATGGTGCTTCTTCCATGCTTCCCTATTAGAATACACATAGAATCTATTCTTCAAGACGAAAAAACTTTCTTGCTTGTGTGTACTCTTAGATTCGCATTTTTATCCTACTTTGTGAGTCTGAATTTTTGCATGGGCAATCTTATTTTCAATGCTTAAATAATAGGTAAAACAAAAATATTAAAAACTCTGTTATTTTTGTTCAATACCGTTACCACTTAATTCTAACAATCGTGTTTCATCCAACCAGATTTACAAATACAATTGTTTGTATAACACATGTACTATTTGCTTACCTTTATTTAAGCACAATAATTTAAATCGCATTAAACACTAGAGACATTGTAACTACCACACAGAAAATTAAACCCTCTCTCGTAGATATAGGGTCGAGTATCTGTTACAGTCGTGTGCGCGATCAAAAATAATTTATTATCTGGAGCCAATAGGGGTGATACCCAGGGGGGTTGTAACAGGTGGTGTAATAGCGCAGACAGATCAACCCTAATTTTTGGGGATGATTTTAAGCTAAGCTTTTGCGTGTCAATACATTTGGTACGTAGATTATTATCTGATAAGATTTTTTGGAAGTAAGCGGATCTATCTAGCGCTTGATTTGAGCCTCTAATGTATTTTAGTAGTATGTGTAAGTATGTCCATATAATTTACTTATAGTGGTCTGATAACAAAGAAACAAACTCAAAGGTCCTAGCCTTTTGTCAGCTGTTGGGGTCTGCTTCCAGTCTAACCGAACGCAGCAATATTTTACATGTAGCGAAGTGGTATTTTATTAGGTCAGATAGGCTCTGACCTAATAATACCCCTTGGCATGACCGGTAGTCAGACTTTCGGGCTTCTAACTACTCGTAACGACTGTCAAAGATCTACGAATGATATCCAGGACCAACTGCATAACGTGCTTTTCAAGGCACGGAGGGCTCTCGTTATGTAATGGATTGCTTACCCTTGAAGATCAACCCGAGCGGCTGTTATTATTTAGCCACGAGCCCCTCAAACTCACAGGTAGAGTGAGTGAGTGAGTTTGTTTCGTTGTTTCTTCTCAAAGTAGTCGGCTATGAAACACCGACATCATCTAGTTTAAATAATATTTGGCGTTTATAGGTGTAATTATATAAGCATCAATATTTTATTCCGAATGTCGATGTCCCGATTTTCAAAAGTCCGAATTTCATCATCATTTCAGCCGAATGACGTCCACTGCTGGACATAAGCCTCCCATTTGGGGGCGTTTGCCATAATCGCCACGCTTGGCGAGGGTTGGCGATCGCAGTATGGTGTTAAAAATGCATAGAGAACGCTGCTATTCTCTAGTAAGTCCCTTAGACGCCTTTTACGACACCCATGGGAGGAAATAGGATGGTGCTATTCTTTACGTCCGGCACCACACGGTACCGAATTTCATAATACCTAAGAATTATAATTTCTATTATTAAAAATCAAGAAATTTATTTTACCGAAAGCCGTACCTAAATGCGATTTGTTGGTGTTTTTCGATTTTCATACGTTCGAAGAATCAAATGCTCGATGGTTTCTCGGTCCGAAAAACGACATTCCGATTTTCATTATGTACTTCGAATAAACTGCTAAAATTAGGATTTTGATTATGATTCAAGTACCTAGTATAATATTCAGTTACGCATATAAATTCAAAATCTCTAAGTAACGTTTAATGGAATTTAAAAACGTCTACTTTGATATTAATATTTGTGTATTAATATTTTTTTTTGTGTTTTCTTCTTCTCCATAAATATACCTGCGTCGGGTACCATCTATTGAATCATTTGGGTTAGGTTAAGTTAGAAAAGTGGCCCTAAATCTTCCCCTAAATGCCAGATCCCCTCAATTGTTTGTTGTCGTTTTTATTTCGGAATTCTAATTAATCAGTACTTTAATAATCGGAATTCGTATTTTTGATGTTTCGAAACTTTTTGTTATTTGATCTATTGAAACTCGATATTTTGTGAAGTACTTAATTATAAACGTTTGGAATATTGAAATTTTGGAATTATGAAAGTAGGATGAATGATAAATCGGAGTTGTTATAATGGGAATTTTGAACCATTCGGAATTATGAAAATCGGTATTTTGATATTCGTATTTGTGACTGACGGAATAAAGTTTTTCGTATTATGTAGTGCAGTACCCCTCCGAAACAGAATTCACTGGCAGATAGCTGATGTTATAAGGTGTAATTTAGGGTACTTTTCTATCCAATGCCTTTCATTTTGACATCCATTACTTCATAGGTTTGAGAAATTCGTTTGCTCAGCAACGTAAATAATGCAATGAATGAGGGAGAACTGTCCAAATGAAAGGCATTGTGATCGATTGCCATTGTGTGTTACACAATTACCGCTCTGAAGTCCGGGTGAATGCATTTTACAAAGCGCGGTAAACCGTTCGAAGCGCATGTCTCGTGCTGTCTGTACGCACCTTAAGGCGACGATAACCGACTTTTAATGATTTTATAATATATATGTAATTCAATAATTTGATAGCAAACATTTGCAGTGCCCTTACAGGGTGCATGTCTGAATACTATGTCATGAAATTTCAATGCATGGCTACTAACGAGTGTTTAACATGTAAGCAAATAAATAAATAAATACTGAAGATCACGTCTAAACAAGTAGAAATAATGGTTTAAAAAAAAATACTTATTTTAAATTAAAGCATTTTCTTATTAACTTAGTATGTGAATATTTTAGATTATGTCCATATTACATAGTGAAATTAATTTGTAAAGTTATGTCTAACGCGGATAAAAAACTGAGAATCACGCAAAATTTTTCATGCGTATTTTTCTGAAACCTTCACCTTTTTAAAGATAATTTAATTATTGACCTTTTAGTATATATACGTGTTTTATTTAAAATACCGTTTGTTTTATGTGTAATAGATGAATAATGCGTTTTATTTGGGACTGCGCTCCTGGATAGGCGAGTCCTATTACTGGCTGGACGCACGACGCGTTGCGTGAGCTCAGTACAGAACACGCAAGCTAACCACTCAAGGTCATTGACATATATCTGGGCTTTAACGATACCGCGACAAGCCCACAGATGACATACACATAGACACTGGCCCACAGGTACCTACATGGTATACTGCTGTAGTACATAACTACGCACACTTAGTTTACGATACAACGGATTTTCAGATGAATTCGAGGTCAAGTGACGAGTCTAATTAAAGTTTAAGTTAGTATTTTAAAGTCATCAAGGCTCAGCGGTGTTATTTACCAATCAATCAATCAACTTATTTCTTACATCTATGGTCCCAGCCCCCTTTTTAAGGTCGTCTATCCATCTAACTGGGGGGCGTCCCGCACTACGCTTGCCGATACGCGGTCTCCTCTCCAGGACTCGTCTGCTCCACCGGCCATCGGTCCTTCGACAAACATGGCCAGCCCGCTGCCACTTCAGCTGGCTTACTCTGCAAGCTATGTCAGTAACTCCGGTTCTCTTCCGGCTAATTTCATTCCTAATTTTATCCTTCAAAGAAACTCAGAGCATAGCCCACTCCATAGCGCGCTGAGCGACTTTAAATTTGTGGACCAGCCCGACTGTCAGTGTCCACGTTTCGGCACCATATGTCATAACGGACAGGATGCACTGGTTGAAGACTTTATAGTCTTCAAAAAATTCGTATTTACCCATGTAACTTTCAAATTCATTGCTAAGTATCTAGTAGGTTACTTTTCTTGGTTTACTTTGGAGTAATTTAGGATACTTTTATTTTAGAAAAAGCCACGCGGGCAAAACCATGAGCAGCAGCTAGTGAGATATATAATCGCCTGCAAATCTAGGGTATGTAGTTTACTGATCAACATGACGTCACGAACCATTGATAGGTACTATTTATTTAGGTTTTGACCGCTACGCCGTAACTTAAACATATTGCACACAAACTGCATCAAACTATGTTGTGATCAGCAAATAGGAGATCGAAGTGCTTTATCGTCAAAGGTGGCGTTCCCTGCGTTCCCTGAAGCTAGCACACAGACAGGATAACCAAATAATAGGATGCCTACTCAATATGCAATAGCTGCACAGTCTCTATACGTCCTAACACGTTATACGCGGCATTAATCGTCCACTGTGTAAACGCGAACACAAAGGTTGGCCACGCAATACCACGTATTTGTAGAAACCTCTCACTACAACTTATTAGTAGTACCCAAAGAGATTTAAGATACAATTAAATGTTTTTTTTTTTTTTTTTTACAAATAATTTAATGTCTTTGGTAGTACCTTATAGCGCGCGGCATACGCTTCGAAGTTTGAATGATTTGCCGCGCACGTCTCAGGCTGAGTGGACCAATGCTCACGGTACACAAACTCTTCATCTTAGCTTGTCGATAGCAAAAATCGTTTAAAAAGAGGTAAAAATAGTTTGGCCTACATAGCAATGTAACATCATTGGCTGAGTCAGATATTAAGGTCCTCACGTGTACAGGCATTGTACAGGTGACACGGCGCAAGATGAGAGGTGGTCTATGGTTGCAGTCTGCGGGCAGACGCCACATATTTAATATTGTGTGTATGTGTTTTATATATTTAATATGTGTGTATGTGTGTTTTAAGATACTCAACAGTGTCTCTCTGCGATTGGATATCTTTACTTGCTCTTTGGCGGAACTCCAGAGGGTGACACTTAACATATTGTCCTCTGTATGAATGGTGCGTACTTGGGACTTGTTAATTGGTATACGACAGGTATAAATTTGAACCCTGTCAGTCAAAATAGGACAGTTTATAAACATTTAATTTTTGTTGGTGGTGGTGTCTATTAATGGGTTTTTGAGTGACGTCCCCGAGTGTGGAAATTGTGACTAATACACTGTTGTATTAGGTATAAACTGTAAAAAGAAATGTAAGTTTTAATAGTAAATAAATGTACATCGTAGATCAGAACCATCCGAAGAACCCCGTCGCGCGAGCCTCTGGTGCTATCAGCATTCGTTGCAAATATACGTTACGAGCAGATTCAACGCGCTGCCTCAGGTTGAGCCTTGCGTTCTGTGTGGACTGTTTTTTTTTTTTTGTATTGACATCCATTTTGCTTACTTTGCTTACTGGTTGTTCACTTGTGACGCGAGCAACTTTTTTTTTTGGGCTGGGTAATTATCAAATAATTTCTCCCGCTGTGGGCGGAGCGGGTGTCAGACTTTTACTGACTAAAACCCACCCGTGTTCCTTCAATTGCCTGTGTGCTAGGGCCGCGGTATTCGGAGAAACCCGCAACCCTGGCAGGGACGCGAGCATCTTGCGTGGTGGTTTGCGGACCCAACCAGCAGGGTAATGAAGTAACACATAAAATAGCAATCGATCCAATGTCTTTCATTTTTACATCCATTGCTTCATAGGTTTGACAACATTCGTCTACTAACATCGTAAATAACACAATGAACGTGGCTGAGCTGTCCAAATGAAAGCTTTAAGGCTCCTACAAACAGTGTGCCGCGTCACGTGTCGCGCCTGTTTGTAGGAGCCTTAACGATCGATTGACATTGTGTGTGTTTCACAATTACGCCTTTGACGTTCGGGTGAATGCATTTTGCAATGTGCGGTAAACGATGGGCGGAATACGACCGCGACAAGCCCACGGATGACATACTAGCGAGTACGTCATCTGTGGGCTTACAAGTACTATCGGGGACATCCGAATCGGCACAATTTCAAAACAAAATCCCGGGCTCACGGTTGTCCACGTTTGATTATCACTTTTTGCGACAACCAATAAAAAAAACTTTTGTTGAAATAAATTTCTCAGGATCTGTTACAATGATCACAGATGTCTGACTACCTCAATTGGTTTATTAGGGTCCTTTTTTAATTTATAAAAGCAAGGGGCTCATTAACAAAAGTTTCATTTACAAAAGCAAGCAAATACCTATCTGATGTTGCGATGCTATTGAATGATGAGCGTAGGTAAGCGTTACTATAGCGGCCGAGCGCTGCAAGCAAGAATAGTCCTTATGGTGGTCCGATTCGTATGTCCATGATAATACATAATGCTGTAGTTACTACGCACACAACCTAGATAGTTTACGTTATTACGAACTTTCAGGTGAATTCGAGGTCAAGTGACGAGTTTAATCAAAGTTTAAGTTAGTATTATAAAGTCCTCAAGGCCCAGCGGTGTTACTTACCAATGGGACTTTCAAATTCATACCTAGTAGGTACTTTTATTAGCTTACTTTGGATATCTAGACAAAATCAAACTGGTTGCTAATTTAATTGTATAATTTATAATTTTTATGATATTAATTTTATTTTCTGTGATTAATATACTTTAACTCACACACTGTATTATTATATATCATTTTTTTGAAAAATCTACTGTGCGTTAGTGTCCCAGTTCCCACCGTATGGGTAATATGGCCCCGCAAGTTAGGAAAATAGGGTGAAAGTGGTTTATTAATAAATTCACCGAATAACTCGCTGGAAAATGTATCTTCGAGCGATTTTATGATGAAGTCAATGTATACGCTTTTATAATAAACTTCCAAGCCACGTTCAAGATCTAAGCATTAATCAATTCAAATCATTCATTAAACGTAAATTGTGCCAGAAAGCCTTTTATACCATTCAAGATTATATTGAGGACAAAAAGGCTTGGGATTGAGCTGCTCCAAATTTTATACATTGAAACTTTTTTTTATTGTGATTGCTTTATACACATTGACATGAATATTTACTTGTGAAGTATAATGTTATTATTTTAATTATTGTGAATGTGAAGACTATGTGGGTCTTTGTTTATTTTTGATTTTTTTCCTTCTCAGTATATATATATATTTTTTTTTCCTGTTCATGGTATGGCAGTTTGAGTAATTTATGCGGCCTGCCCAAATGTCCTTTCTTTGGTATTGTTCGTCGAATCGTTGAGCTCCTTATGTTCTGAGTTGAGCTGCACGATTACTGACAAATGCGTGCACTGAATGGACAGGTCCACTCAATCTGTGTGGTTATTTCTTCAAAAGACCATTCCAGACACCAGTCTACATGGTCTTCACATGATTTGACCAAGATTATGTCTGGACTTTAAAAGAGACTGTGACCTCTGAGTTTGTTTCGGTCTTTCTTCTCAGAGTAGTCAGATACGAAATGCCGACCTCATCTAGTTTTAAAATATGATTGACGTGTAAAAGTGTTTGTAAAAACCTACTTACAGAAATAAAATCATTTATCATTTTATCATTTATCATTTAAGCAAAATGAAAACGAAAGACAGGTGCTTTCAAATTTCCGGATAAAACGTCAGAATGACAGAAAGAAACTGGGTTCTGGATCGTCAAATCAGCCAAACAGCTCCTTTTCCGTTCCACCTGAGGGTGGTGGCCGGTGGCTATGGCCATCTCTTTCAAAGAGTTTTGTATTTGCACACACGGCTACATATCAAGCTATACATTTCCAGTAGTAAGGACTAAAATATGTGAAAAAAAAATATACTATTTTATTCAATAAGTTGATCTCACATTATACGGAAATCCTATCAAATGCGAGACCAGCTTATATTGATTTTTTATAGCTTGTTATGTAGCCGTGTGTACATCGTTTTTTTTTTTTCAATAGGATTGACATAGATTTTCGGTAGCTTAGGTCAATCCGGTTAATTTTTTCTTTTCCATCATCGTTTTCGGTGAATGAATTCACAAACATAATATTGTATGTGTTATGTTATTTAAGATAGTTAAAAAATTTCCTTTTTTAGCAGTGTTTGTGATAAATAAATAAATAAAATACATACTCTCATCTTGGTTTTTCAACAGAATCAGAGCACTATTATCAGCACCATTATCTAAACCATAAGTACTAAGACGACACTTTGCAATTGTTCGCCCGCTCGATGACTTAAGCTGGCTTCCGGTGTAACTTGCACTGACTGCACTGAACTAGACTTAGTGTTGCCAACAACTGCTTCCCAACTAATCAGGGAGCGGAAAATCAGACTAACTTTATGCCTGAACTAGAAAGGAAGCGGTTCATAACGTACCTATAATACTTAGAAGTATGTGAAGAAGATAAGACGCGTTTGATGGAAATTTAAGTCGAAACGCACACATGAGTCTTGGCTTATGAGGCAAGGTTGTTGCTGTAATATTGTAGACTCTAACCTTTATTCTGTAGTTATTATAATGAGAACTATCGCGCTTGAATTGGCCGCTAGAGGCGAAAGTGTAGAGTGAGGTCTCTAGAAATGTGACCTTCACTGTTTGCGGGATTTTCTATCGCAAATTGTTATTAATTATTCATAATTGTAAAGATTATGGTTTAAGATAACATTATTTATTAATTTAGTAATAACCCCACTGCCGTATCTCTACGTTAACGTCGTGGTGGGGCTTACGCGCTCCGAACTCTAGGTATGTGGCGATAGAGTTTACTTTACCGGAACAAGTCTAGGTTGAGAAGCCAGCCCACGAGAGATACAGAAACCCGCAGGGCAGCATGTGGCGAGCTGTTGGGCAGTAGCGATCCCATGGACCCTATCTCCCGGGAGAAGTCATTTTCCTCATCTCTGGTTTGCCTTTATTGGCCGGCTGGAGTGAACACTGACGAGGAACTGAGCTCCCACCTCATTCTTGCCTTTATTGGCCGGCTTGAGTGGAGAATCGCAAGTGCTCGGAGGAAGGAAGTATTCCAGTAAGTGCTGGTCCTTGACCATCGTCCGGGCTCTAGGATTGTTCTGATAGTCGTGGAATACCTCTCCAGTCCTCAAGCACCTCAGGATATGTTGCCCCCTTGTTGCTACGGTACTAATGCTGGCGACCATTTCCAGGGGCCCATTATTAAGTGTGCAAGTCACCCCCGAAAGGCGTCCACTGCTGGACATAAACCTCCCCCAATTGCGATTATGGCGATTATGGCAAACCCCCCCCGTTTGCCATAATCGCCACGCTTGACAGGCGGGTTGGCGATCGCAGTATGTATGGTGTTAAAAATGCAAAGAGAACGCTGCTGCCCATTCTCTAGTAAGATGATGATGAAGTCACCCCCTGACATTTTATCGGGTTGTTCCACTGCGCTCCAAAACCCATTATTCTCATAATTTTAATGTTCATACATTGATTCTACCGCGCTCCAAGAAATAATAAGTAGAGTTCGCAAAAAAAATAATTTTGCATGTAACATTATATTAAATATCACAAAAAAAAAAATGCATATCAAATAATATGTTTATTAGTCATTATCACAACGTCACATCTAAATTTTTTTTGTTTTCTTAAAAACAATTTAAAATAAACGAAAAAAGTTTGTGTGACCAAAAAATTTCAGTTTCAGATTAGAAAAGTTTTTTTAAACTAAGATACAAATCACAACACAACATAATAAAAATATTAAAATATTGTTCAAATTTTTGCGATAATTGAGTATAATACTTTTGAATTCTGTGTCTCTCTTGATTGATTGCGGCTTTCGGTTGGTTGGTTGACGATATTTTTGCTGAAACAAAGCTTCTTCTTTAACTTTAAATAAGAGATCCAATAATAGCTGTTTCTTTGGTAACTCGTTATTGAGCCTACGATGAGTTGTTTGTTTGATGTCTTTCTCCCGAACAATTCCAATTTTCTGTATGTAAATTTCCATTTTCTAACCAATCTAACCATGGATCAACAAAGTAAAAATTAATTAAACTTGGAAATATTTTAACATTTTGGTGCTTTTGCCATGCGACACGAGCATTTTTGACACACAAGATGAATCCGCGGTAACTACCGATGTCTCTATTTGTGTATAGCAAACAACTTATGGTTTGCCTTTTAGGCTGACTCTACTTATTTTATGTTGGAGCGCTGTGGAACTATTTTGGTACTTATACTTTTTTAAATAATATAGTTAATACAAACTTGGAGCGCAGTGGAATGCATTCCTAGAGCGCAGTCGAACTACCCATTTTATCCATGTATTTTATATAAAACATTTATCAGGTCCGTGGTCATAGTCTTGCCATAGTTTTAGATAGCCGATTCATTTAGCCATCCAAACCCATAATCCAATATTTTTGTTTCCATATCCTGCAATAAACCTACACCAACCGGGGGTTGTCCTCGGGTGCACTTGAGTGCGTACAGGGATAATAGTCGGTTGGTGCCCCATTTTATTAAAAGCGTCTAACGGGCCTCTGCGAGTTGACTTCGGCCCCTCATACGTCTTCCAAAGGTCCGGGACCCCAGGTTCCGAGAAATTTCAAGAGACGTAAATATAATATAATAATAACATAATAAATAACATAATATAAAATATAATATAATATCATAATCATCATCATCATCATTTCAGCCGAAAGACGTCCACTGCTGGACATAGGCCACCCCCAAGCACCGCCACCTCGACCGGTTTTGTGTTTCCCGCATCCAGCGGATTCCTGCGGCTTTCATAAGGTCATCGGTCCACCTTGTGGGAGGCCTTCCAACGCTACGTCTTCCGGTACGCCGTCGCCACTCCAGAACCTTTCGACACCAACGGCCATCTGTTCTGCGCGCAATGTGCCCTGCCCATTTCCACTTAAGTTTGGCAATTCTTCGAGCTATGTCGGTTACCTTAGTTCTCCTGCGGATCTCTTCATTTCTGATTCGAATATGATATGATTCTTGATTTCTGGGTATGATTTTTTATTATTTTCAACTGGTGAGCACAAAAATGATACCCCCCATTGTCATCATAATCTGAAAGAAACCTATAATGTGAACCTAGTGAAACACAGTGATTGTAACGGATTGTAGGTTATTTATCTTGTAGATAAAGAAACAAGGTGAGATAAAACACAATCTGAATGAATTTGAAGGATATTGTTAATCCATTGCTTCTTATGTTCAAAAAATAATCTACTCAACAACGTAAATAACGCAATGAATGTTGTCGAACCGTCAAAATGAAAGCCATTGCTACTGTAATTGTGTGTAAGTTAATGTAGTTGACTGACACTATGAGTAGAGATGGGCTGAATGATAATTTTTCTGTATCAATGACTGCATGGCAACGACAAAAATATATCGATGACGGGAACAATGACAAAACTATCAATGCTTTTTATTTGAGTATGTATAAGATCACGTCATTTCAATATTATGAGTGCTGAAATAATCGCGGAACGGCTTAGTGAAATTATCATTATGCGTCCAGCACCGGGCATTTTATTTATTTAGTTATTATTTATTTTATCGAAACTAATCTTTAACATATAAAACAAAGTTGGGTTATTTATTTACACCATTTATAAATCGAGAACGGCTGCACCGATTTTTATGATCTTGAATTTGTTGGATATGTCACCGCACCGAATAGCAGAATAACTATTAAAACACGCGAAAAATTCACGAAAAAAAAAAAACTATTAAATTCGCTCATACATTTTGTATGGAACAGCTTTTTTGATGATATCTAGAGACCGGATTGGGGAACGAGGGTACAAGAAATTACACGCGGATGAAGTCGTGGGCAGAAGCTAGTAACATCATAAACAACAACTTTTCTTCAACCTTTATTAATTCATCAGATTTTAATTTATCTGATTTTCATACAAAAATAAAAATATTTAAATTCAACGCTCTAAATGTTACGAACTCTACGCGTAGCAAAGCAAACTGCCTTGTCTTACGAGTGACAATGCACGGGAGGCGTAGGTATGTAGGTACAACAAAAAACAGAATTTAAATGAGTTAGATAGAACAATGAAATCTTGAAGGTTTGTTTTTGGTAAATGTTTTGTAAAAAGTCATAGAATATTTTTTTTTGTTTACGATGTTAGTAATACTGTCCTGCAAAGTGTTTTACCAAAAACCCTGTATAAGGGCATCTATTTATACACGAAATATTTTAAGAGAAACCTCTATTAGTGGTAAGAAGCCACCGTACCGTGCCACGTAGGCAATCTGTGGGTCCTACCCTAGGCCCTCAGATTCCTTCCCTCCCCCCTTTCACACTTGACCTTTCAAACTAAACTGGATGAAACAAATGCCCGCCGCACGCACCTTCTGACCAGTCATGACACTGCCTGAAAGTGCTGAAAAGCATACTTTAATCTATAAGCATACGCAAGCGCTGAGCATGAGGTCGTGGTTGGCAATTGTTATTGGGTTTTTCCATCTCAGATTTCTCCTCAGTAGCAGCCGAAGTCTGGATCACCCCCGTTACATGAGACTTTAACAAAACTGGCGAAATGTAGCATACAGCATACAGGCGTCATGTTATGTTATAACCACAAACGTGACAAAAACACGCAATTCCATACTAAGGACCTTGAATTAACCAAAAATAAGACGCGAATGTCGAAGTTCGGGTTCAACTGTTATGACAGGGGGATATCAGACAGGTCACACGGACAGTGTTCGCGAGACGTGTGTGTGTGTGCGCGCGCGGGTGTGTGTGTAAGTGTATCTTTGCGATTGCACGTGACGCCGTGTCGTCGCCACTGCGATATTAAACTAGGTTACAGCGGTTCTCAAAGTGCGCGCCATTTTAGCGAATTGTTTTGGTGTTTGATTTTTTGAGTGAAAAGAAAGCGAGAAAATAAATTTATTTTACTCAGTGTGAAACTTTCTTACATACCACACACATAACTACCTACTGTCTTCCGTTTTCTCTATTTTTACCCGACTTCGCGACAGCAAAGACAAAGTTACCTATTCTGTTATTCATAAACCTATCCCATTGAACAATATGCTTATTTTTTTACAGAATTCATTCACTACCTACAACTATAGGTAAACACAGAAAAATCAAGGGATTCTCAAGCGATGAAATGTTATGTTATTAAACGATTACGTAACAAACGTACAGTCGGCCGCACGGCAGTTGTAACACTTTAAGCTTAAGCTGGCCTAGCGTAGTCAAAGTTTCAATGGTATAAGATGCCAGTTATTATTGGTTTTGTTACCACAGATGTACGGCGTACAATACAAAAAGAAAATAACATTTATACCTCTCCGTATCAGCTCAACTTTGAGGTCCGCTGGTCCCGCCCCCCAGCGAGAGCGCCGTTGCTTGGCGAACACACTCGCCGAGATCGCGCCAGAAAAATTTAATTGTGAAATACGACCAGCCAACTCCCCCTCCCCCCCTCCACCCGCGGCTCCCCTGCGCAGCCTTCACCCCCGCGAGCCGAAAATCAGCGCGTTGTTCAGGTGGGCGGGCCTTAGATAACGGCCTGAATCTCCTTCTTGAATAACCTTTGAAATAATCAAGTGCGTATTGCCCTTGGTTTGTACGATTTCAGTAGGTACCCAAGTAAACCTACCACATTTACAAGTTTGTGGAAAATGAAAATTGTATATAAATTATGCACAGTACAACTATTTTCTTAATTTCCCTCGGTTAACTTCGAGTTTCGTCAGTCGTCTGACTTGGTGCAGACCGTACGCTCGCAATCGACTTGGATTTCGATCACCATTGGATATTAAGAAAATAGTTGTACTGTAAGTAGGTATGGACCTATTCCATATATGAATGTGTTAATCCGGTCTTCAAATTAAGTTTAGGTCCCGATTTTAAGACTTTCGGATTGACACATCCATTTAAGTTACAAAACTTAAGTTTTTGTTAGTAGGGACTCAAGGAGAATCAATACATGAAATATCAGTATTCAGTAAACCACAACTTCGAAAGGAAAAAAATAACAGTATGCAGGGTTTTCTTGACACCACTAATTACTATTATTATTTTTGCCCGCGCTAAATAGTGTTGAGCGCAAGTTTTGACTTGTCACAGGCGCTGTAACACTGACATTCAGAAACGAGACTTATACTTAGCCGGTACTTAGCTGACACCGGTCTCTGCAGATTATAGCGACGACTTTGGTACCTCAGCCTAAGAATTTTCTGAAATGAAAATTATATATTAGGTAATAATTTTTTTATAAGCTAGATGGAGTCGACATTCTCTATCTAACGACCCTTGAGAAGAAATGGCGAAACAAACTCAAAAGGGGTCAAAGTCTCTTTTAAAACCCAGACATAATCTTGTTCAGATCCTCATTCATGTGAGGACCATGTAGATCCGTGTCTGATTGATCTTAGTTTTTTTTTTTTTTTGAGGAAATGACCATACAAATTTGAATTTACCTATCCAAACAGTGCAAGCATTTGTCAGTAATCGTGTAGCTCAACTCAGGATTTAAGGAGCTTAACGACTCGACGAACAATACCAAAGAAATGACATTTGGGTAGGCCGCATAAAGTACTAAAAACATAGACCATTATTGAAGCTAAGTGAGAAAGAAAAAGAAAATCTAATAAGAAGTAAGTGACCCACATAGTGCTCACATTCACAATACGAGTAATTAAAGCAATACTTATAAGTAATACTTTTCAAAGTAAATATTCATGTCATTTTGTATATGTATAATATTTAGCAATGTCAATTTGATTAAAATAATAATTAAATTGTCAAGTTTTAAGGCTCCTACAAACAGGCGCGAGACGCGACGCGACACAAAGGCGCCGCTCGTCGCGCGAAACGCGGTGTCTTTGTGTCGCGTTGCGTGTCACGCCTGTTTGTAGCATTCACGGTTTTATCACAAGCAGAGCGAACAGCTAAATCCAAAGCTTTGTTGTCTTCTTTATAATCAGAAATTTTATAGTACCCTTTTTTACAAAGTTTGGTTTTAATACAGCTTTTATACAACGGCCGGGCCGTCAATTTCTATGAGTGATGCTCACTAGCACACTTGGTTTGTATGGAAAGTACTGACAATACCGTCTATAACAGGCACCGCTGAGGCGTCTTCGTACTGTGGTAGACACAATTAAGCCCCCAAATTCAACGTCGCTCTATTCAGATTTAAATCCTAAAACACTATTAAGTATTAAAACTGTGGCAAATAAAAGATCATTCATTACCTTTCCTCTCAATTGTGAAAGTGTTTTATGATATAATTATAAATTATTTATAATATTTTTGCTTTATTTAAGTATATGTTATATTTAATATTTTAGTTTAAGACTTCGCACATTCATTATATCGCACCTTTAGAATTATAGAGACCTTATTTGAAATCATCAATCACATCATCAGTTAATGACATCATCAATTAATTCACAATATTATAGTGACCTCATTGGTGATGTTCTTTAGAAAGGTTGAAATCTTAAAATTTCAAATATAGGTCACTATAATATTATTATAGTGACCTAATTTGGTGATGTTTTTTAACTTCTGAAGAAATTAGGTCTCTATAATTCTAAAGGTGCGATATTTCTCTTGTTGTTCTCACACACTATTGTCTACATTTCATTTTCATTTCTCCTTTCGCAGGTCTGCTGGAACTTTCTCAAGAAATAATCAGTACCTTTGTACTCAAATTATAATTGTCGTATCTCTATGTATTTTACTGTGTGTACATCTTCTTAATCTATAGAACAAAGTCGGGTTATTTACACAATTTATAACTTAACAAACTCGGCTGAACCAATTTTTATGATACTGGATTTGTTGGATTTGTCTCCGCCCCGAATAGCAGAATAACTATTAAAACATGCGAAACTTTCGCGAAAAAATGTTTTTGTAGATAATTCACTTTCTCATACATTTTGTACAGAACGGCTTTTTTATTATATCTCGAGAACGGATTCGCTAACGGGGGAACAAGAAATTTCACGAGGACGAAGTCGCGGGCAGAACCAAGTAAATAATAAATAAATAAATAATGGCCGATTTCTCAAACGTCAGATAACTTTTCTCTGTAGAATAACCACGGCGGTTTGGCAGATATTGGGGCCGATTCTCTTGTACACCGAACTAAACTATCACTAAAATTCCTTACTTTTGGCTATGAGAGAATCTTAGAGCTATTCTGCAAACAAAATTCTCTAAATTTAAAAATAACTTTGACGCAACTAAATCGAATTAGACAAGTGTGTATTTTTTTATTTTTTTGACTTCGCAACGTTGTACTTGTTTGCCCTACCCCATGATTTTTTTTAGAGCCGGAGGCGCGCAATTTGGGGAGGCAGTCTCAACGTGTTTTTTATGGAATTTTTCACTTTTTATAAGGAAAAAAAAAAATTACTACATGTTGAGTTTTTAGGGGTTTATGAGTTTCTAAAAAGGGGTCGAAATTTTCATTGTTTTTCCGATATGACGCACCATTTCGAAATATATGCAAAAGAAAAGAAAAAAATAATATACAGTACTGTTTTTGCACCAGAAGTCAAAGTGTTGGTGTGAATTTTAGTTCATGACAACTAATTTTATTCCACACCTTTTTAATCGCGATTAAAAATAGTCAGATTTAGTTAGAAAATCTAAATTTTAGTTTAAGAACGTCATATTCAGAATAGCAAAATTGCCATTTTCACTAAATTAAAAACTGAGTACTATCTTAGTGCTGTCAAACTAAAATATAGTTAAGTTGTGTCACTTTAGTCAATTTCAGAATAGGAAATCGTCGTTTGACAGGAATAAACTAAATTTTGGTGATTTTTAGTCTAGTTTAGAGAATTTTTTTACAAGAGAATCGGCACCATTGTATGGAAAATATATCAAACTGTCGTATTAATTTATTCTTCAGATTTTTATCTGAGTATTGATAAATCAGCCCATAGTAGCAAAATACAAGCTTAGTTTTACAACCACGATGAACCTGCTGTTTTAAAAAATGAATCATCCTAATCAGACGTAGATTAATGGCATCCGATGCAGCATCATCAACATCATAAAGACTCATTTCAATATGGCACCGCCTTGCTTGCACCCGGGCGGCAACACGTGTGCCCCGGAATGCACCCGCGACCGCGCAAGGGTGCATCCTATGGGGTGCATAACAAAGACCCGGGCAAACATATTGCTATACATTTAATAATAATTCAATTTCGCGGGGACAGTAATTAATAAATTCCGAATAAAGAGTACTTTGTATTTGTACGCATAGGTACCAGAATGAGGGGAGTTCTTTTATTGTTTGTGTGAATGGCAGGTTTTTGTACTACACTTGTTGCTGTTGTTTGTAAGGTGACTTTATAAATCAAAAGGCGATAACGTCATAAAACTATTACGGTAAAGAAGATACATAAAGCTAAAGTTCATGTTGTTATTAGTACGTGCTGTATGTATAGGTAGTTGCAGCTTCACTTTCAGGATCTTACTCAACAGGGGCAACAACTAGTGAGCACAAAAACGGTAGCCCTCATTGATAGCAAAGGAAAAAATTAAAAACAAAAACATTTTCATACTATGAAGGACTTCCAAACACATACAATTCTTCACAATCCATTTGCTTATCCTTTTCCCAACTATATTGGAGTTGGCATCTAGTCTTACCGGATGCAGCTGAAATACCAGTATTTTACATGGAGCGAAGACTGGTTGTCAGACTTTCGGGCTTCTGACGACCCGTAACGACTGTCAATGATCCAACGAATGACGGCCGGGACCAACGGCTTAACGTGCTTTCCGAGGCACGGAGGGGTCTCGGTAATATTTTAAGATGGTCATCCATCCACCGACTGACCGCGGCAAGCGTAGCTTAACCTGATCAATCGACCCGTGTGGCTGTTATTACTTAGCCACGAGCCCATCTCATACACAATTATACAATTACAATTACACAATTACATATACAATTCTTCACAATTTGATTAAAATAATTTCTGATTTGTATAATATGTTTTTGAAAAATAATACCTAGTTCAACAAATAAATATCTGGGTGTCCTAAATAGGGTGAAGCGATACTTTACGCCTGGACAGCTTTTAACCCTTTACAAAGCACAAGTCCGTTCCTGCATCGAGAATTGCAGCCACCTTTGGGATGGCTCAGCAAAGTACCAACTTGCTGCGCTTGACTCGGTGGAACGCAGAGCTAAGAGGCTCATTGGCGACGTAAAACTGGTGGATGCCAAGCTGCACAGCTTGGCTCATCGCCGCAACCCTAATCTATTCAAAGTGAGAGTGAACAGGCTTCTTCTGGGTAAGCTCGCTCCATCGTAGACTCGAGTCAAGAGCAAATCCATTGTAAAAAAAAAATTACCTCACGTTATAATATAACATCACGCCTGTTTTCCCCGAAGGGTAAGGCAGAGGTGTACCTATAGTAAATCGACATTTCGCCAGTTATGTTAAAGTACCATGTAATAGAAGGCGAGCCTATTGCTATCAACAATAATAGGGATGTGTCCTGGGTAAAAAAAAAGAAATACTGTTAAGTCCGTCAATCAGATAATATAAATAAAATAAAAAATAAGACACGTAGTTTTTGCTTTATCATATTAATAAAAAAATACTTAGATAAAACACATTAAACTTGCAACCATGTCATTTGGTCTAAACAGATTTCAATTTATTTTTTTATGTTTATATAGATTACCAGCTTTTGCCCGCGGCTCCGCCCGCATGAATGTCGTTTATTGCGTAAAAAAGTAGGTCCTTCTCCATATCCCAGGCTATATCTCTGCCAAATTTCATGTCAATCGGTTCAGCGGTTTAGGAGTGAAAACAGACAGACAGACAGAGTTACTTTCACATTTATGATATTAGTATGAATTTCCTATTTTGTGAATGTGAGAACGTTGAAGGCCTAGTAGACTGTAGATTTGCTGACCATTTTCTATTTTGTTAAGTACCTGGTAATCGTTGAGAGGCCTACCTGCCTTACATACCTATTAACACTATTTTATATTTGAAAATATTGTAAAAAACAATTATTGTTAAAAGACAAACCGTGAAGTTTCTTGCCGGTTCTACTCCATAGGAAACGACCAACTGGAACCGTGCAACTAGCTTCTGACGTTTCATAAGTGCCCAGGTAGGTTTATGTGAAATAAAATATTTTGATTATTTTACTGAGAAATACCTGATTTAAAAACCCAATAACACTTACCCAGCCAGAAATTAAATGCAAGACTTCATGCTCAGCATTCAGTGTTATTCATATCTTACAAATATTTGCAACTATTTATTTCGCTAGAACACACATTAGTACGTAGTTTGAAGAACACGAATATTAATGTTCTGAGAACAATTTCATAACAGTTTTGCTTTGCGAGGTGTATTTCCACTGAACAGCAATATCAATTTAATATAGGAGTGTGCATGCGTATCAAAATCAGTATTTTACGCTTCGCTGTTCATAATTACAAGAACTTATTTTAATCTACCAAAGATTTCATCAGAGAACAAGGTGTCCCTATGTCTAGTTCTAAGGTCACCAACCGCCTTTCGGGGGCCCAAGTCTGCAGTTTTTATAAATTCGTCACTCCAACACAATCCCATTGTCATTTTGCTAAAAGTTCATAATCTGCTAAATTCATAATGGTCGATCATTGGTCGGTCAATGGTCTCGTAATAGAATTGTATTACAATGGCATTTTGAACATTTATTCATGCCAGATTTCATTTATATATATTTTTACATATTATTTATTAGTTTTATAAGCAATCTAAATTAGTAGAAAGTTGGCAGTTTAGTAGGAAGTTTCATTTGTCATTATGTACGAGATTACCAATTCTTTCAATGGAGTGTCAGACGCCATTATATTAGTAGATTACCAAACTTGTCAAAATCAACAATTATGAAATCAATTATACATTCTGACACTATTGTAATAGCAGACTTGAGGCCCTGGGCATCGTATCTAGTCACGCTAGGAATGCTCGGATTAAGAACAACAAAGTAATACCTGCTCTTAAGGCGGAGACTGATTTGTAAAGATTTTATATAATGTATTAAGTTTTTGAATCGCGTTACTTGTCAGTGCAGCGGTCCGAGCCGCTCGATGCGCGCGCCATGTCCTCCCCTCGACTGTTGGCTTTTTCGTGAATTCCTTTGAAACGCATTAAGGCTCGTACAGACTAGTTCGATATCGCGGGCGTGATGCGACACTAGTAGCACAATTTCTTTGTAGCTGCCTGTCGTGCCCGCGATATCGCGCGATTCTGTACAAGCCTTTACAGCAGTCAGTGCAGCGAGCCGAGCGAGCGCATGTTTACAAACAAGTCAGTGCAGTCGTTTTGTTTATTTTTCTTCTTCTTCAAATAACAATAACTAAGTAATAAAAAATAATGAAGCACACACAACCTCTACGTCCGCCATCTTCTTTATCTAAACAAATAAATAAAACTGAAGTGTCTGTTTCTAATGTCAAAATAACAGCTTTTGACTATACTCCATTTATTATAACACTAGCTTCTGGCCGCGACTTCGTCCGCGCAAAATTTCGGCCCACAACCTACCCTTGTCGCATCGCATCGCCCGTCCGCGCAATTACTTCGTTTTCGCTTAGCGTTTTTTTCGACTTTTTGTCGTTTTGCACGGCTCCTTAGGGGCGTAGCGTGATGTTAAATAGCCTATCAACACTTATTTTGTTGCGAAGTTATTTTAAAATTATGATATCTCCTTGAGTCCCTAAGATGATGATTGAAAGCAAGTGATGTCTCGGACAATTTTGTTTACATTTAAATACTTATGTTTAATAACATATTTATTTGGATAAGGATTAATAATATATTATGTTGACAAAACTCGTTCGCAAATAATGAATTTATTTCGAACAAACTTGATTACCATAAAAAAAGGTTACAGTGAGTCAATCTTAAGAGATAGACATATGCTGTCGCCGACTTTTTTTTAGAACTTTTAAAGAGAAACAATTCCATTATACATTATATTTGCATAACTTAAACCGTTTACGCAGTGCACGCAAAGGAAACTCACAAAAAAGAAGAATTTTTCCCATTTTTGCAACATTTTTCATTTATGCTCCGTTCCTATTGGTTGTAGCGTGATGTTATATAGCCTATAACCTTCCTCGATAAATGGACTATCCAACACAAAAATAATTTTTCAATTCTAACCAGTAGTTCCTGAGTTTAGCGCGTTCAAACAAACAAACAAACAAACTCTTCAGCTTTATAATATTATATATAGTATAGATTAGACAAATAACTGTTCTCACCCGTTCGTTATTTCAATGTAAACGTTTAATAAACTCTGTTATTTCACGATAAATACAAAGCACTGTAATCTGTTCACCATTTACATTAAAAAGATAACTCTAATTTCAACAATATTACATAATAACTGTCGTTATTTAGCCGTTATTTGTCTATCGGTAAATGGAGTATAAATAAATGCTTTTGAAAGTATGCACCGTACTTATAAAAAAAATATAAAAAAAATACTTTTTGTCTTTCTGTCTGTTTGTTCCGGATAATCTCCGAAACGGCTGGACCGATTTCGACGGGACTTTCACTGCCAGCTGATGTTATAAGAAGTAGCTTGGGCGTCTTTTAGTTTAGAAATGCGGCAGCATCTAATAAAAAATGAGCATGCTTGAGTCAACTGCTCGAAGCGAGCGTTCGCCGCGTTTAGTGTATCGCCGTTTTGTAACAAGAAATGGAGCGCGCTTGAGCAATACGCTCAAAGCGAGCGTTTGCGGCGTACCTATCGCCGTTTTGTAACCAAGCTCACTTCGAATGATACATTACAAACAAACTTTACAAGTCAGTCTCCGCTTTTTTTAAATACAATGATATATTATATTTACAGACAGCATTACCAGCACACGAAAAACACCTATTGTATTTAAATATATTATAATTATTGTGCCAATTAATGTAATAATTGTTTCAAGAAATCAGGAAGCTTCATCGCTTGAAGTGTCAAGTCGCAAATTTTGCGGAATTAAAGACACTGCACCTAAGATAGAAAGAGAAAAAAAAAATACGTTTATTTGTGGTGAACATGACGCATAAAAGAACACAAATACGAAAATAACAAGTTGGAGGAAAATATGCGTCAGATCCACGCAAAACGGCCACCGCTCAGCATTATGCACCTGATGTCCAAATAAAAAAACTACTACAAAACAATCGTCACGCATCTTATGCGTATCTATTCGCCCTGCGTGACGTTCAACAAACACGTTCATGGCTGTAACGTTACCGTCACGTTACCTTTGATTTGAGTGTCCCCATATTGTCATACCTTACTAAGGATTAGTCAAGCACTATCCGCCTCGGTGAGGGAGGGATGCTAACTAGGCGTTGCGCATTATACTGGGGCCAGGAGAGAAGCGGTCATGGCTATCGTTGGATAGGCCGAGTTTGTGAAAAACATTTTTAGATTTTTAGGGATCCGTTTGCGAAATATTAAGCTTTAAAGTGCTATTTTTGCTATAGTCAAGTGTGTGTGTGTGTGTGTGCCAGCTAAATTGATGATTTAGGATACGTGAAAAAAAAAATCGTCAATAGTATATTATACTATTGACTAATTAAAGACACTGCACCTTCTTAGGTGCAGTGTTATTATTTTTTTGTCTCTTATTTACTTATTTTTTCCTCTTACTTAATTATTTTTTTCTCTTACTTACTTATTTTTTTGTCTCTTTCTTTCTTAAGAAAGAGACAAAAAAATAAGTTTTTCTTTTATGAACATGACGCAAAGAAAGAACACAAACACGAAAAGAACAAGTTAGGGGAAAATATGCGTCAGATCCAAGAAATAAAATAAATTTCGTCAATAGTATAATATGCTATTGACAATTTTTTTTTTCTCGTATCAAAGTCAAATGGAATACTATCACAGAAAAGTAGGCTTGCTCTTTACGATATAACGAATAATAGTCAAGCAACTTACATTTGCAGTTAGGGAATTGACCGTCACGTATATCGATGTATAGGAGAACATGTATTTCAACTACAATGTTAAGTTTGGTTTTGCCATAAATTCGTTCCAACTACGGAACCCTTCACTGTGCAAGGTCCTATATACACGCACTTGGCTGGGTATTTTAGATCCAAAGGCAAAGAATTTTTAAGGCCAAAGAATCTCATCACTATATCTCAATCGCTACACGCTGTCGTCCCGTTTCCTAGCCCCCCGGATCCACATAGCTTGCAATGTCACGGTTGACGCACGATTGGCGACGCGCACGCGTTCCTGCCAGTTGTGGTGGGCGACCCTACCCGCCTGCTTAGTTTGTGAGTTTGCGCAGCCCTAGCTCGATCCATTGCGAACTTAACAACCCCGTAATTTATGAATTCAAACCAATTATTCGGTGTTGAAGGTTAGATATGTACTGTTTGTATAATGTTACTATGGGTTCAACACCGAAATATTTCTAAAGTTAGGCCTGTGTTCACCAACATTCAAACCACCGGTTAGGTATTTAAACAGTTGGTTTATGTCAAATTTCCTAAGGCCTGTGTTCACCAACGTTCAAACCACCGGTTAGGTATTTAAACAGTTGGTTTATGTCAAATTTCCTATGAAATTTTGAGTAAACAACTGATTAAATATCTAAACAGTTGATTAAAATGTTGGTGAACACAGGCCTTAGAAATTTTAAGTAAACAACTGATTAAATATCTAAACAGTTCATTTCAATGTTGGTGAACACAGGCCTTAGAAGTTTTATAGTAAAGTCGACAACTTGTGACATCGTGAGTCTATGTCTTTATTTATTAAAATATTTAATAAAAACAAAACACCGAGATTTAGGAGCTTTTATAGCTAGGTTTAACAAAGAATAAGTAGAACACAAAAGTTACAAATCAATATAAATCATAACTGGCTTAGGCCTGTGTTCACCAACATTTAAATCAACTGTTTAGATATTTAATCAGTTGTTTACTCAACATTTCATAGGCCTGTGTTCACCAACATTCAAAACACCGGTTAGGTATTTAAACAGTTGGTTTATGTCAAATTTCCTAAGAAATATTGAGTAAACAACTGATTAAATATCTAAACAGTTGATTTAAATGTTGGTGAACACAGGCCATAGGAAATTTGACATAAACCAACTGTTTAAATACCTAACCGGTGGTTTGAATGTTGGCGAACACAGGCCTTAATAGCACAAACCAACCAATGAAAAACAGGACACAAAAACAATTTCAGACACCTAGAAATGAAATGAAATAGGTTCAAAGTTCTATCAATTTTTAATTAGCAGCGAACTAGCAACTAACAGCGACAGTTCGGGAATTTGCACTCAACTGTTAAATTTTACTTCGCCTTTTATTTCATGGTATCGAAAATCGGTATCGAGGTCGCTTGTTTCATTCTTGCTCTCGAAATATTCAATACGTCAATTAATATTTTCGGCGAGGTAAGCAAATTAAGATGTTATTCATATCGAAGTATGAATTCCAGTTCAATTATTTATTATTAAATAATTCAGGTGATCGGAGATGGTTCATTTAATTGCAATTTACGTCGACTTTACTGATATTGCATTTCACGTGCATTCATTGCATTACGACCAGTATTTGGTACTTAGCTATTACTAGTCTTGGACGTTTGAAGCATTCAAGTTTTACTGGGTTTGTTTGCAATAATCTTGATATGATATATAATATATATAAGGTGTATGTCTTCATACACGAACTATTTTAAGAGAAACATCTATAGGTGGTAAATAAGCCATTTTTTTATCTTACTGTTTTTTTATTTTTACGTAATTATTATAATTTTAAATTTGCTTGAGACATTTTGCAAAAAACCTTTACTTGCTTATTCTATGAATGACCCACCCGGACGCAGCGACGGTGGCGGCGCAAGCGCGGTGCCTTTTGATAATTAATCACTATATCAAGTAATTTTAAATTATTAAATTTAGAAAAATAAGTAATGACTGATACTGAACCACCAAAAAAATTTTGCGCACTGGTTAAAAACTTATCCTGTATAATATTCTTACAAATAAAATTCTCGTGTCACAATGTTAGATACGAAATGGCTTGACCGATTTTTATGAAATTTTATATGCATATTCAGTAGGTCTGAGAATCGGCTACTATCAATTTTTTTTTTTAAGGTCGGTATGTAGGGCAGGGTAGGGTAGGGTAGGTAGGTAGGTAGGTAGGTTCTCTATTGTATCACCTAACTTTTTTATCTATAATTTAAAGTGCCATAACTTTTTTTGTCCTAATCATCATTTGTCCGAATGATAACTTACCCGAACTTAATATCACATAATATCACATGCCATCAAATTGAAATCACTAAATATAATATGTCCTAAATCCGTTTGTCATAAATATTACAATCAATAATATACAAAAGACATAATACCATTTTTAATAAAAGTTATATGTCCTAAATTCAAATTACATAATGTTTATTTATAATAATAATATATACATTTTTTTCTTTGTAGGGTAGGGAAGGGTAGGGTAGGGTAAGGTAGGGTAGGTATGTAGGTAGGTAGGGTAGGATAGGGTAGGGTAGGGTAGGTAGGTAGTATAGCTTTTGACAGAACGAAGTCTGTCGGGTCAGCTAGTATAATATAATATATAATCATATTGCTCATTATGATTGCGAAATCTTTCATAGTTTCCAATCATTCCTAGGATTTTCGCAAATTATCTTGCGACATATTCACATGTAGGTACCTAATCTATTAATTCGTTCAAATATTTTGCACAAGAAATGTGGTGTTACGCGAATGGATAGAATAAGAAATGAGATATTATATGAGGAAGTCTGAAAGTGACACCGGTGACTGAAAAGTTTGTCATGGTATGGGCATGTGATGCGGAGGAATGAGGGAAATGTGAAAGTCTAAGTCAAAGATCTTTATTGTGAGACAGTGGTTATAGAGTTGATATTGTGTAATTTTGGTGTGCGTTTGTACTGCGCCACCATGTTAGGCATACAATAGTTTGAAATAATTTGTTATCTTTGACCTAAGTTAAGCTAAGCTTAGTTTATATATTAATTCAAATTTTTTTCTTAAAAAATTTAATGTTTTCTATTTCTCTTACTTGTTTAGGAAGCTTATTATAAATTCGTGAAGACATTCCGAAGAAACTCTTAGAAAGTAGGGCTGTTTTTGAGGGCATATTTGTTATTTTGTCGGCATGTCGATGGGAGTGCACGTTACCAAATTTTTCCTTATTAGTTTTTACGAATATAGCGACCTCAACCTCATAGATGTAGAGGGCAGGAAAGGTTAAAATCTTAAACTTTTTATAATATGAGGCTCGTATGCCACAAACGGCTCTAAGACATTTCTTATGCGCCCTTAAGGCAAGTTCCCTGTCCGTAGCATTCCCCTAATAAATAAGTCCATATCTAAGCGTAGACGATACACAGCCATGGTAGGCGGTTAGTACTGCTGCTTGATTTACAATCTTAGATAGTCTGTATAACGCGTAAGAAAATTAATTGTCGTCAGGAAAGTTTTGAGTATGAATGTGGATGTTTATACGAGTAGGGGAAGACCATAGAAACAATGAATGGGCAAGATGAAATGGCTAGAAATGGGAGTGACTACCGAGATAATAATTGAGAAGTAGAAGAAAAAGATATGTTGCGCTGATCCCAAATAAATTGGGATGATGATCATTTTGCTCAAGAAATAAGTTTCCATGACTAGAACGACCTTTCAAGTGAAAAGGACTTGATATAAAAAAATAGATTTCGTAAAGCATAGCGTATTATTGATACGGGAAGTATATTACTCGTACAGTACAAGCAGTAAGTTGTCTTCTAGCGCCAACGAGGGTTGCGCATCCTGCCAGGGTTGCGGGCTTGTCCGAAAGGGATACCGTGGCCCTGGCACACAGGCAACAGAAGGAACACGGGTGGGTTTTAGTCAATTAAAGTCTGACACGCCCTCCCGCTCCGCCCAGAGTGGGAGAAGTTATTTGATAATTACCCACCCAAAAAAAGTAAAAAAACTCATTCGGGTCACCAATTTATAGGTATGAGGAACAGGGTGTAAAGTTCATTCATACTCTATGCAAAAGGGAGGATCCTCCGACCAGACGGGTGTTAGTCTGGTGGGCAACTGCCCAACGGTTGATGTCGGGATGTTGTATGTATGCTAGTCGTGCGGTAAACTCTAATAGCGCGATGCTGGATTTGTGACGTCAGGTCTTTGATGCGTAGTTCGCATGTGGCGTTGTTGATCCCGCCACAAACTCAATCAATATGTTAGTAACAATAATTCTTAACAATTATGTTAGTAAACTTAACCTAACTCTGCTCTATAGTTATGAGAGACCACGCACAATGAAGGGTTCCGTAGTTAGGATGAATTTATCTCAAGCACAAACTTAACATTGTAGTTGAAATACATTATCTGCCATATATTCCAACTGCAAATGTAAGTTGGTTGACTATTACTCGTTATTTTGTAAAGCTTACTTTTCTGTGATAGTTTTCCTTTTAACTTAATTTTTTCAACTACGTTTACGTTTTCGTTTATTTATTTTTTGTTTTTACTACTGCCGTGATTTTTTTCTCATATCCAAAAACAACTATTTAGCTGGCAGGAGGGACACTTGACTCTTTAGAGGTATGAGGAACAGGGTGTAAGGTTCACTCATACTCTATAGTAAAGGGAGGATCCTCCGACCAGGATATTGTATTCCAGGGTTTTGTGTCTGGTGGGCAACTACCCGATGGTTGATATCGGGATGTTGTATATATGCTAGTCGCGCGGTAAACTCTGATATCGCGATGCAGGATTTGTGACGTCAGGTCTTTGATGCGTAGTTCGCTTGTGGCGTTGTTGACACCGTCACAACTCTAAAAAAAGCTTAATTTTACGCAAACGGATACTTGAATCTAAAAATGGATTTAACAAAGCCGCAATATTTTTGACCGGCCTATCCAACGATATCCCATGGGGTAGACGATTTTATTTTACCACTGTTGGCGTGATTAATATGTATACCCGTGCCAAATTATAGCTTTCTAGTACTAAGAGTCTCTGAGCTAAGCCGCGGACAGACAGACAGACGGACATGGCAAAACTAAAAGGGTTCCTTGTTGACTACGGAACCCTAAAAAAGCTAATGTTAATAAACAGTATCGAATAAATTTTCAAGTTGTTTCTTCTTAGTCTTAAAGATTACAAGCCAATACCTACGAGAAGATAAAGGATTCGGACTTGTCTCAAGAACGACAAACTCAGCTCAACCCTAATCTACAGACAACGCTAGGTATCCACCGGATCGCGAACAATGTTGCAAGCACTTCGCACTGCAGGCGCCAATTGTATCCCTTCTATCAAGTAATTAATTGAACAATTGGAACCAATCAACAGGACATTCAACACATTTATGATCACGTATATCATACCGCCTTGTTCTATTATCGCTATTGGCATGCATATCAGTAATTTGTAAAGGGAAACCCTTTAACAATAATGTTGCATTCGGAATATTGAATAGAGTAGGTATGTACCTACATACGTTAGTTATGAATTTAGGCTATTCAGACCTTTGTGAATAAGCTTCCAGTAATACGGCCTGGGATATAAAGGATGGCCCAAAATTGTTTTTTTTCTTTTCTTTTGTTATAATTTCTTGCGCCACGGACCGTCCGCGATCTTTTTAAATTAATCTTCAAAAAAAATTATTAAAAACATAACATAAATGTAAATGGTAATAATAGTGTTTGTAATGTAAACGTTAATCTACATCTATACTAATATTATAAAGAGGTAAAGTTTGTAAGTAGCGAAACTCTTAAACTACTGAACAGATTCTGAAAATTCAATCTCTAATATGTAGCTGCTTTATCCCTGATTGCTGTAGGCAATAATTTACCTTTATATTTTACTTATGCATATTAGCGGAGCTATAACATTTTTTTCACTTCTCATGCTCTAAAAGTTCGTCTTTATGTCGTGCGTAGGCGACTTAAAGTCGCTTTTTATGTTCTAGAGCATAAAGTAAAATCTTCGTCGAAGACCAAGGCAATCGGTCCAACAGCCACACGAACAACTTCAACTTCATGAAATAAACTTATATTTTTTATTTCGTCTTTTTTTTAATTAGTTTTTTATATGTTAATCAATACATTTAAACCATAACTAGGTTATCATAGATATAAAAACAAAATGTTTTTATAACTGAGCAGTATGTAACGACAAAAGTCAGGTGTTATGTCACGTTGCTAATGAAAAAAAAAAATGTAATTGGCGGGAACCATAATTATTTTTCAATTTTAATTAAATTTACAATATTTACATGTTGCTGTTTCATTTCCTCGCAATCGAAGTGAAAAGTAGAGTGTACAACTCGTCCATAAAACCCATTTTACACTCTATATCGTCTCGCGTAAAATGGTGCGTTTTATGCACTTCATGTACAATCTACTATTGTCAAGCAAGTCGGTAATCTATACTTAATATCTATACTTTATAATAATATTATAAAGCTGAAGAGTTTGTTTGTTTGTTTGGTTGGATGCGGTAATCTCAGGAGCTACTGGTTCGAATTGAAAAATTATTTTAGTATTGGATAGCCCATTAATCGAGGAAGGCTATAGGCTATATAACATCAGGCAGCGACCCTTAGGAGCCGAGCAAAAAGAGAAAAAGTAAGAAGAAATGACGACAATGACGTCCATGACGCGATGTGACGGGGCCGAGAAAGTTTTATAAAAATGAGGCTGTTATTAAATATTGTGTATATTACGACTTCGACGCGAACGATGTCACGGGCAGAAGCAGGTTGGCTAGGTTGGTAGGCAAAGGCTAGGGTTATGTATGGAATAACACGTCGGGCAAGTAGCCTCCAGGGCAAGTTATAGAAAAATAAAATAGAAAGATTTTCCAATTTAATAATTTTGTAATATTTATTGTTATTCAGCATAGTATTTTGACAATAAATTGGAAATTTATTTAATGCCCAAAAGACGGCAGGTCATGGAGAACATTATCAAAACATGTATAACATCTATACCCCTACCCATGTTGGCAAAAATAAATGATTTGATAAATCCAAATTTTTATTTGACGCGCATTTAAAAATAAAAAAGGTCCACCATCCAATCTGACGGCCAACTCTACCACCGCGTACGCTCATTGGTCAAATCAAATAGCGAGCGCTTCCCCGGCTTCCTGTTACACGCTTCCGGCACTTTTCACGAAATCACTCCCACAGAAACCGAAAGAAAAGATGTTACACGTTAAAAAACTATATTTTATTCAAATCTTGCGTAAATTTTGGGACATCCGATACAAGACACAAGGAGGAATTGTGCACATGCCATTGCCAAAGAGTTTCCTAATCGATTTGAATATTCTGCATCTCAGAAATGTTTTCTAAGAATCCTCCTTATAGTTTCAAAATATCCTTCTCTGTCTATCTTCTCTATCTGTCTGTCTGTCTGTGGGTTAGCTTAGAGACTCTTAGTACTAGAAAGCTGTAATGTTGTATGGGTATAGGTACATATTAATCACGCCGACATGCGACAAAATGATAAAATGAAATCTTGAAAAAGAACGTTTGTACGTACGGAGGTACCGTTCAAAAGTTCTTTTTGCTCGTAAATTGGGGATGATATTTTTTTTTTCGTCTACCCCATGGTGTAGACTGTAGGGTATCGTCGGAAACCATTTTTCGATTCAGGGATCCGTTTGCGTAATAATATTGTTGACTGGTAGAAAATGCCTAAAGCATTAAGTCCGCCTCTGTAGATTTTGTAAGCATAAGGTAATAAATAAATAATAAATAAATAAATATTGTTTTAAAGTGCTAATTTTTGTAAGAGTCAAGTGCTAAAAAAATTATTGTTTTAAGATACGTAAAAATAACGTATAACGAATATAAAAGTAAAACTATCACTTAAAAGTAAGCTTTACAAGATAACGAGTAATAGTCAACCAACTTACATTTGCCGTTGGAATGTATGGGAGAACATGTATTTCAACTACAATTTTAAGTTTGTTCTAGGGATAAATTCGTCCCAACTACGGAACCCTTCATTGTGCGTAGTCCGACACGCACTTGGCCGGTTTGTTATTTAATAAGCAGGCAGGTAAAAATTAGGAGTGACACTCCCCCTATACAACCGAGGGAATAAAATTCAGGGCATAAAAGCATATAAATGAAATAACCTCCCAGAGACAGTGGGACGTTCCGCTCTGCAGTGTAATACGGAATACTCTGTTAAACACGTCACATAATACTTTTGAGCGTGCGCGTCTGCTGGCTGTGGGTGAATGGGAGTCGGGCTTGTGGCTTCAGGCGCTCCTGTCATCCACCATAGGCACTATGATGGATGACTCTTCGTTTCGGCTCGCTACTTGTTTCCGCTTGCTACCTTGTGGTGCTCCGCATCGTTGTCACTGCGGTGAAGCCGTCGACAGCCTCGGGCACCATGGCCTATCCTGTTGCAGGAGCGCAGGTCGCATAGCACGGCACGCCAGCATCAACGATATTATTCGTCGAGCCCTTGTCACCGCCGGCGTACCAGCGGTATTAGAACCAAGCGGCTTGGTACGTGACGATGGCAAGAGACCAGATGGTATGACTTCATTGCCTTGGAAGTTGGGTAGGCCTCTGGTGTGGGACGCAACCTGTGTCGACACCCTTGCGCCATCTCATGTTTCAAGCACGGCTGGCTGTGCTGGCGCTGCTGCTGCGGCTGCTGAGACCCTCAAGCGGCGCAAATACTGTAACCTTATGGGTAACTACAGTTTTGAGCCGTTTGGGGTCGAAACGCTCGGGTCATGGGGCCCGAGTGCACGTCTCCTTTTTAAAGAAATTTCTCTCCGACTGGTCGACACTTCCCGTGACCAGAGGGCTGGCTCGTTCTTTGGCCAAAGAATTAGCATTGCCATTCAACGTGGCAATGCTGCCAGTCTTCTGGGCACGTTTCCGAGCGACAACGATGCGGACGAGTACTTCGACGCGTATTAAGTGTCCTTTTGTTTTTCTTTGTATTTTTTTGTTTTTGTTTTTATATATATAGTTCGTTAGTCTTTTAATTTAGTACCTAGTGTATATAGCCTGTATACTTAAAGATGATGAGGTTTCTTAAATAATTGCTTTTCCAGTAGTTTTTTCTAAAATAAAAGTAGCCTAAGTTACATCTTATAACATCAGCTATCTGCCAGTGAAAGTCCCGTCGAAATCGATCCAGCCATTTCGGAGATTAGCCAGAACAAACAGATAGACAGACAACTTAATTTATCTGTTTAGCCAGCGAGTAAATGAGTTACTTTTCGCTTTGTATATACAGATTAACTCATAGATACAAATTGTTTTCCACTTTTTAGTTCGTTTTTTGGCAGGGTAGACGTGTTACTAAATTTTTATTTTTTTTATTTTTATTAAAATATTTTTTGAGTTTTCTTGATCGTGTGCGCACTTGTGATTAACGGGAAATCTACAGGAACTTCAATGTTATTTTTTACAATCTTTGCTTTGTATAAATCAAACATGCATAAAACAGATTTATTAAGATTTTATCATTTTCGTATCTTCTTCATCATCATCATCATTTCAGCCGAAAAACGTCCACTGCTGGGCATAGGCCTCCCCCAATTGGAGGGTTGTGCCATAATCGCCGCGCTTGGCAGGCGGGTTGGCGAACGCAGTATGGTATTTAAAAAAAAATGCATAGAGAACACTGCTGCCCATTCTCTAGTAACTCCCTTAGTCGCCTTTTACGACACCCACGGGAGAAAATGGGGTGGTGCTATTCTTTACGTCCGGCACGACATGGTACATATCGGATAACTTACAACTAAAATAGGCCACTAACTTGAACGAACAACAATGAAATCCCCAGCCCACCCTTCCAGTTCGCACGTGCTATTCCCCGCTTTCCCCGGTAGACAGACGCATAAATTCTGCCACCATTGTGTGACGTCACCCTTCTCCTTGACAGGCAACATATTGCTGCAACATATTCCAGCCTTGGGGTGCTGTGGTAATGGAGCTCTGCTTAGGTTACAGCACTTTTTTAACTAAACTAGTTTTCTGGTAATCAATGGTGCCGATTTCCTTGTTCACAAACTAAACTAAATTTAAGTTCAGTGCATCTTTTTCTTTCTTTTTCATTAGGAAAAGGACAGAAGATAAATTTTAGTTTAGTCCTGTCAAATTCATCAGCGCTTGACGTAAATTGACGTAATTTTAGTAGGCAAGTTTTTAATCACGTCTAAACTTGTATGGAGTAGTAACAGGCGCTGATTAATTTGACAGGACTAAACTAAAAAAAATCTTCTGTCCTTTTCTTAATGAAATAGAAAGACAAAGATGCACTGAACTTAAATTTACTTTACTTTGTGAACAAGGGAATCGGCACCATTGTTAATGGACAATACAAAATATTAAACAAAATAATTCTTCTTTTGATATTTTTAACGTAAATATAATGAACTTATACTCCATTTATTATAACATTAGACAAATAACTGCTCTCACCCTTTCGTTATTTCGATGTAAACGTTTAATAAACTCCGTTATTTCACGATAAATACAAAGCACTGTAATCTATTTACCATTTACATTAAAAAAAGAACTCTAAAGTGCAGTAATTTCAACAATATTACACAATAACTGTCGTTATTAAGCCGTTATTTGTCTAATGCTATAGTAAATGGAGTATAAGTGTATTAAATGTTGACATTTTGAACTTAGGTATAATGACTATCGACACTTTTAATCAGTCGATATTTTAATCACTCGGAAATTTAATCTTAGATATTTTAAGCTTATGTAAAACAATTTTCGATATTTCGATACAATTGAAATTGAAATTTTCGATGTTTAGAACACTGACATTTTACCCGTAGGTATTTTAGTGTTCGACGTTCAAATATGTACCCCTGGTAGGTAAATGTAGTGCCATCCAAATATTCAAATTCCAATTCCTGGGTTTCATACCCAGCGGGGTAATTACGTAACACACATATCTACAATCCAGCGTAGTTAAATAGAAAGAGACCATGGACGAAAAACGCATTGTGTGATAAATGGCCTTTATAAGGTATTTTCGCTGTTATTTTTTATACAATAAAAATATTATCAAAAGTCATTTTCATATCAAAGTATACAACAAAGGCTACAAAATTAAGCTATATGAATCCACCAAAATACTTAAGTTTCGTGCATGAATTACCAAGTTAAACTTGTAGTTGCGTTCTGTGTTTGGGTATATGTTGATTGTATGTGTGAGCCATAAACATTATTATTAGACATTTAGCTACACATTCGTGGCCATTCTACGGCCTACTGAAACTACAGTACAAAAAAAATATCGTAATCTCTATTTCAACGTCTCTTTTTAAAATAATTTATTACTACACTCCATTTGAAATAATATTAGACATTTAAATATACGTTTTTACAGTCCGTTCAACCGATTGTGACTTTTATTCCGCAGGCATATAAGGATGGCATTAAAAGCAAAAAAGTGGTTACAATACCAACTGTTTACTGAAAAAGCCGTTTGTCATGCCACCAACACAATAGATATCAAAATCGATTGAATGGACTGTTAAAAAAGGTGAATTTAAATGTCTAATCTTATTTCAAATTGAATATAGGTAATATCGTTTCCTATCTCTTTCGTTCACTAACAATCTCAAAAGTCTTCCAACACAGTTATATTTCACAAACTTTGATAAAGGACGTAGACTGTAGCGTAGTTAAATTATAAAATTGATCAGAATTACGCAGTGATGTGTAAAAATTCGGCCACTCCAGAGCACATGAGAAAAGAAACGGAACAGAGACAAAGCTTCATACAACCGCGCTATGGTAGGTACAGTCTACAAGCATCAGGCGCGGGTGTGCGTACCACTGGCGACTTCGTCGCGTACGAAGAGAAACCGGTTGATACCGGCTCGGCCAGTTGAGTCGCTTAAGGCTGCGCGTACTGGTCGCGCATCGTGTTTGTTTACGTTACACGTTTTAATTTAATAATAGCAAAATATTAAAGAATAATAGTGTTTTAATATAAAAAAGTGTAAATATGGTTTACTGTATTGTGTATATGAACAATAGTTGAAGGATTAAAAACTTATAATTTTTGAATGACTGAATTTGATTTAATCTTTTATTCATTATTTTGAATTTGTAGTACCTCATACCTAAACATGGGAAGAAAATTTAACCCGTTGCCGGTGGTGCAAAAAAGTTTTAGTATTGATCTTAAATAAATAAAAATAATTAAATGATTTCGTGGTTTTTAGTAAGTGGCACAGAATAGGTGCTTACCTATCTCGTAAACGGTGCGTTCAAGATAAAAAATAACGACTATTTGAGAACTTTTATTTTTACATTTCATGCCAGATGATTAGTGAATGATTTGAAATACGTAGATAATACCTACCGATCTATTAGTGATTGAATAATTATGTTTATAAATTGAAACACGTAAGCTGATTAACGTTCTGTTTATTTAGTTTAAGCCTCCTGTGCCAACCATACCAAAATAGGTATTAATTTTGCACGCTCTTTAGAAGCTTTTTCTCTTTTCCGTTTCTTTACTCTGTGTCCAGAGTTTACATGCTCGTAGCAGCCAAGTAGGTATCGCTGTTATGATATTAGGCACCTGTCCCACCGCCGCACGCCGACTCGATGGGGTAGCGACTAGCTATCAACGATTTTCTCGCTCAAGAAACGTACAATAGATTGTAGGATGGTAAGTAAAAGAGATACAAAGACTTGGGGACTAGCCACACTTATTCAGCTCTGTTCAGCTTTTGTCTATAGAAAACAACGATTTTGTATGGAGATGCGTATGCATCCGTTCAGCTTTCCGCGTCTATTCAGTTTTCGCGGTAAACAGGTATAAAATGAGGACGAATGTATTTTTATCATGCGAATGCTATAGATAGAGTTCAGCGCTGTTCGCGCCGAGCTCAGCGCTGTCCCGCCGCGTTAAGCGCTCTGTTCCGCCATGTTCAGGGCTATTCTCTAATTCATAACTATTAATAGATTAGTAATATAGGCTTTGTTTTTGGACATATTTATACGCCATACTATGGCAGGGTATGCTGGAACCAATATATTTTGTAACATCTATTGTACCATAACCTAACAAATAAACATTTTTGATTTGATTTTGATTTAGATGAAGCTTGCGCGGTGGTCCCGTTAAATTGTATTAACTTTTCTAGGGTAGTTTTTGAATTACATTCAATACTAATTATTCAATCAACTCCGTGTATGTTGATGATCTCGTATAAAACTTCCTGTCACTGTTGTTAACATAGCAAGTAGTGGTATACGAATTGGTGTGGTAAGGTACCACAACAAAAAAGTGAAAAATATAAAACTTTTTACACCGCTATCTCTACTCGCTTCTCGTTAATCGCCGGCGGTGGGACAGATACCATTATGCACGTGATTTTCACATTAAAATATACGTGGAATACCGAATTTTCGAATATTCATATAAATAAATGAATATAATTATAATAGAATCGTAGCGAGGTTAAATCCGTCATTCCAAACATGACATGTATATTTAATATATCTGAGAAGAATGTTATTGCTACAAGGTCGATCGATCCTATGGCGAAAATACAGTTCTCAGATTTTTTGTCTGTTTGTCTGTATGTATGTGTTGCGGAGCAATGAGGAAAATATCATGAGGAAAGTTTTGAGAAAGACAAAAGAAAAAAAAAAAGAAAATACTTTTATTGAGCACAGACTAAAAGGCAAACATGACAAAATATAATTTACAGCAAAAAAAAAAAAAAAAAGCGTGAAGTTCAATCAAGAAATCAGCAGGCAAGTGTGCCTCAGGGCTGCGCCAAAAAGGCCCAGTTCAGCATAAAAATGCCAGACAACTAGTGCCTGACGCTGGTAAGGTGGTGGTGGTTGAGTATGAATGTGGAAACCTAAAAAATGTTATATATGAATCTTCAAATCAATAATTTGTAACTATAAATACAGTCCAATAAATAATTCGTGGTTTTTAAATCCCGGGATTTTAACGTCATTATAATTTATTCCGGGATTTTATAGGAGGTATTATTCACTCTATTTATTTTCCTCGAAGTTTAGGTAAATAAACTCTACCTATTCCGATATCTGATAATAAATATCGCTACTGTTGTGTATTTATTGAAAAGACGTGAAACCAGCTTAATCTTCAACGTCTATCATGCACGATTTTTTTTCAAAGATAAAGTCAGGGAAATTAATTGTTTATCAAATTGATTACCACCTTAAATTATCCATATATCCAATTCCAACTGTCAGTCTTTGACAGTTGTATGAAATGGCTATAGCGCGGAAGTTGACGTAGGGGTAAAATGCAAAAAAAAAAACCTTGAGTACAACCCAAGTCCAGCTTGACAAACCACTTACCTATAATATAACGCACTATCGTCACGAGTATACTAAGTCTAAGTTTGTATAGCGTTATCGTATCGCTATCGACTCGGGTTATCATCGTATATCGCGCACTCGAGTGCTGATCGCGATAAAATCGGTCCAATTGATTTTTCCGACACAATCGCGCTTATTTGGCCCTTGTTTTGTGTGTATGAGCTTTTATTATCTGTTTAGGTAAATTAGTTTTAGTAAACCAACATCTCTGGGGGCTCTCATTCGGCGGCTGGATCAAAGATTGATGCAGAAATTACGCTATGAACCGCTTCCTTTCTAGTTTAGGGATAAACTTCCTCATTAGTTGGGAAGCAATTGTTGGGAACACTAAGTCTAGTTCACAGGAAAAAAATACACAGGAAGCCAGCTTAAGACGAATATATATGCCAGTGACCTTGAGTGGATAGCTTGCGTGTTCTATACTGAGCTCACGCAACGCCTCGTACGTCCAGCCAGTAATAGGACTCGCCCATCCAGAAGCGCTGTCCCAAATAAGACGCATTATTAATTTATTATACAATAAACAAAAGGTATTTTAATAAAACACGTATACTAAAAACTCAATACTTAAATTATCTTAAAAAAGGTGAAGATTTCAGAAAAATACGCTTGGATTGTGTGTGTCGCTTGAGTGTCATGATGGCCCGTTGGTTAAGGCCTCGCCTCTCATGCATGAGGTTGTGGGTTCAAATCTGGGCAAGTACCAATGTGACTTTTTCAATTCATATGAATTGAAAAAGTGAGTTTATCTTGGACATTACTGACATCGGTGAAGGAAAAACATCGTGAGGAAACCTGGACTTATAGTTAATATAAGTCTGAAATCGCCAACCCGTCTTGAGCAAGCGTGGTGATCAATGCTCGTGCCTTCTCTCTATGAGAAGAGGCCTTTGCCCAGCAGTGGGACAGTTATAGGCTGGTATTATTACGCTTGGATTCGATTTTGCGTGATTCTCAGTTTCTTATCCGCGTTAGATATAAATTTACAAATTAATTTCACAATGTAATATAAACTTAATCTAAAATAACCATATATTAAGTTGTTAATAAAATGCTCAAATTTAACATATATTTTTTCCAAATCATTAACTGTACTCGTTTAGACGTAATCATCAGTATAAAATCATTAAATGTCGGTTGTCGTCGCCTTAAGTCATCCAGCGGGAGAACAATTGCAAAGTGTCTAACTTATTTGGGTTTAGAGAGATATTGGCACTGATAATCTTGCTGATATTAATAGTGCTCCTGTTTCCATAGAACTTTTACTAGCCCATTGGTAGTAAAAGTTTAACCGCCTATGTGGTCTAGTGGTAGACCACCTGTCTCATCTGTCTCAGACCCAGAAGTCCCGAGGTTCCCAGCGGGGCAAAATTTTCTACTCGATTTGGTTGGTGGTAGGGCGTGTTCTAAGTCCGCCTGGCTAGCTACCACCATCTTATCTAAGTCTGTCGCCATAACAACAATGTTAACAGCATTGTTGTGTTTGGTCTCTTAAATCTTTTTATTGTTTTTATATTCTAATATTTAAAAATGTAATTAATTAGCTGACCGGACAGCCATTGTTCTGTTAGCTAGAACTCGATCGCAGCGCCACCTACCGGGTCCAATTGTGAACTAATCCAACTAGGGAAATTTCATCAAAATTGGTCTAGCCGTTTGGGTTCAGTCACATACACACGCACAGAAGAATTATATAAGGTGTATCTATTCATTCACGAAATATTTTAAAAGATACATCTATAGATGGTAAAAAAGCCATAGCAGTGAAAAATCTAAGTGTTTTTATTTTTTTACATAATTATTATAATTTTGAAATAACTTCAGACATTTTGCAAAAAAAACCTTTACTTACTTTTCTATGAATGACCCGCCCGGACGCGGCTACGGTGGCGGCATGAGTGCGGTGCCTTTTAATAATCATATTATCAAGTATTTTTAAATTATTTAATTTTTTAAATAATGTTCTCAAATTAAAAAAAAAAATCGTTTCCATGGCTTCTTTACCACTTTTTTTTTACTTTTTTTATTTTTATTTAGTGTATCTCTTAAAATATTTCGTGTTTAAATAGAAACACCTTATACTTATAATATATAGCGATATGTATTTATTTAAATAAAGTAAATAATAATAAAATAATAAAAGATTGAGACAAAAAGACATACTATCAGCAATAACGATGATGGAAAAGTTAAAAATAGTCGTTGTGGAAATACAAAATGTTTTGGAAGCGATTGCCACTTCTCTAGGCCCTCTGGATAGTGCCCTATCCAGAGAGCCTAGAGAAGACATTTTTTATGGTTACGTACTACATTTGCTAAAAAGCTCTTTTATTTAAAATTTTAGTGCGGAACCCTAAAAAACGTTATATGGTTTTTTTATCAATCATTTGTAACTATAAATAAAGTCCAATAATAATACGTCGTTTAAAATCCCGGGATTTAAACGTCATTATAATTATACCGGGTTTTTAGAGGAGGTATTGTCCACTCTATGTTACTTCCTTCCTCGAAGTTTAGGTAAATTAACTGTACCTATTCCGATCTCTGGTTATTAGAGAAACGAAATCTATTACTTATTCTCCAATACATAAATTAAAGTAGATTTATTTCTTGATCTATGACTAACACAAACTCCCGAGCGAGTAATAACACGTAGACCTACAGCGATAAAATTAGAAAACAATTTTCTAATGTTATATAAATCGGTAAACATGGTCTAACGATCACGTTGACAGCAATATAGATGTCCAATAACCCTCTCGGGACATTAATCGTGGAGTTTGGACTACCTCATCTCAAATTTAGTCAGCCTATAAATAGTGTTCATCGTTTTTAAACATTCCTATAATAATTTCATACTCTTCTGAATATGTGTTGGATCATTAAGTTCCCTTCAAAATGGTTGAGCTAAATGGTGCTGATCCATGCGTCATGTTCGTGAACGGGCGCCGTCAGTTGGGACTGGTCATCTCTTAGCTGCCACGGCTTATTTTGATTTTTGAATTGTTTCTATTACGGACGCTTCTAACGTGCACGTCTTTCTACATTGTTCTCACATGTATAACTTCAACATGAATGATGTAACCCATATTTTGTAACAATATTTTGTTTTAAAAGAGTGTCCATGGAGTTTCTTGTCCGTTCTTCTCCATAGGAACCTACTACGCTTTGGAATGGGCAACTAGCTTCATCTTTCTGACTGACCGACCCCTTGACAATTCAAAAGTGCCTGTAATTGGTTTATTTGAAATAAATGCTTTGAGTTTGAGTTTGAATAATAATAATGTTAATTTAGGTAGGTACGAACTAACGCCAAATAAATTATTATTAATCACATACCAATTTCCATTGGCCGAGGTGCAACTGAAGTATACGTACCTATAAACGTAATTTACCTAGTGTAGTGTGTCGGAGACGCACACGCATAATGATCATCATTATCAGCTCTTTTAAGTTCACTGCTAGACGTAGGCTTCCCAAAATCTATTTCCATTTTCATTTAACATGTGTTAAGATAAATGTTACTTACAATATGAATCTATGAATATTAGTTGTAGTATTTGTGTTGTTTAAGATGTAAAAAGTTTGAAAATGTTTGTATCTCCTGTATTGTTACCAATATTTTAAAGTATTTTATATCCTTTTTTTTTTAATAACTTTGTTTAAAACCGAAAATTATAAAAATAATTACAGTATGATTTATATTTAAATATAATTTCTAAATTCTGTACTTAAAAGAGAATGGAATCATTTTTCCGCAATTTTTTGTGACTTACCACAACGAAGATATTTTTTTTATATGTGTTTGTTAACAAAAGGTATAGCCAGAATGAATTGAAACCATTCTCAACACAGGTCAAATTTAAAATCGATTATATTTTGTGAATAAGTAGGTAATTTGTTTTATTCTAGAGTATGGACAAGACTTACCAAAATAGACCAACAAAAGTGGAGATGGACAGGCCACATGCTAAGAGGCATTCAAGACAAGTGGAGTGGAGTTTTGACAGAATGGTGCCTCAGAGATGGCAAAAGGAACAGGGGAAGACACTATAAAAGATGGGAAGACAAATTAAAGCTCACAGCAGGTCTAAATTGGAAAAGACTTGCGAGAAATAGGACTCAGTGGAAGTTGTTAGAGGAGGCCTTTGTCAAGAGGCACACTGAACTAGACATTCTGTAAACTACTACTGAAAATACCACAACGTAAAGAAGCGTAGCGTGTATTTCTGCCACCCGGGGCCAACCGTAAATATGCCTCCCCCATTATTTTCGCAACTAAGCATTATTATAAAGGCCTAACCTAGGTTAGGACTTCAAAATTGAAATTTGAATTTAGAAATAAACTTCAATAAACCCAATGCACCCGAATCAATAAGCTCTCTTTTGCAGTCTGTTGTACCCACGAAAACTCTTAGGCCTACGTAAACCGCACGACATGCGCACGCTTCCGTCAATTGACGATTGCAAGACGAATGCTTGCATCTTGCGTAGAAACAATCAAAACTGTGTCCACGGAGCGGCAACGTCACGTCAGCCTCTCGTCATGCGTTCGTCATGCGGTGCGCGCGGCAGCATGTCACTACTCGACCGACTCGCGAGACGCACACTTGTTGTTTTTTCACTTGGTGTTGAAAGAAAACCGAGATGTTTTGTAGCGTGATTGACGATTGCATGAAGCAGCGTGGACATAGCAAATATGCAAAATACGCCTATCGTCATTAGTGCAACCTGCATGCATTCGTCAAATGACGAGTCCGTGGACAGTTAGCCTTAGACGCGCGCACTCTCAACCTTAAACTCTTCTCTGTCAATTAATATCTTGAGGAGCTTGGTTGAGGTTGCATTCGTCGTCATTGACGCCCAATAATTATTATTGCAGGCCTTAGGCACATTTTTCTGCCCAAGTCTGGAGCTGCTGGAGTCTTTCTCGAATTTCAGCAGTTACTCTATCTAATGAAGAAAACAATTTTCGTTGAAAATATGCCTTCTTTTTCGTCGTGGGAATTCGATTTCAGAGTGTCATAATTTGAAGGAAATACTTTACAAACTTATTTAACTTCACATTAGTATGGAACACTAATGTATACTTAACTATTTATTGACGTCAAATTTTGCAATTCTATTTTGAACAACTTCCACTTGTCTTGAAATTTTTCGTAAATAAGTACCTATGTAGTCCCGATGACAATACAGTTATCTGATCTGATGATGACCTGACGCCTCTGCCGCCCCATATATGTGCGCCCCCGGTGCCATGGCCCCCTCTGCCCCCCCCCCCCATGCGACGCCTCTGACAACGCAAACTTGTTCCGAATTTAAGGGCTTATTTTACAAGACTTCTTATGTCCCTAAACACGAGCAAAAGACAACATTTTAACTTTTCACATCTTTTCCTGCAAAATGTCTTTCAAAGTGTTCGAACTTATCAAAGAGTGTTTAAAAGAAGTCAAAAATGTCCTCGGATCTCTGTAAAAGGGTGGTACTCGTAACACAACAGTATCTCTTTAACTCCTCATAACGAGTGTTTGATCTATCTGTTCAACAGGTAACGGATATGCCGCAGTGTAAACAAATTCTGAAGATGACTTTACTCGTGCGGGACATTCTTAGGTTGTGAAGACTGTGGAGAGTACAGAGTCGGCAAACACTTTTGTTCTGATCAAAACTCAAAAATCAACTCAAATCATTTATTTCAATTAAACCATTTACAGGCACTTTTGAACTGTCGAAGAGTCGGTCAGTTGGTCAGAAAGTTGGAGGTACTTGCCTGCCTGTCTCGCTAAAGATGGAAGCAGTGGAGGGAACTTGACGATGACAATGAAGGCTAGAAAAAATAAAAAATGTTTTCTTTTGTCCAATATCAACTCTAATATCTTCATAAGTCTACCTTATCTTGTTCAGAAAGTTCTATAGGTATTCGCTGTTATCTCGTTTCAAACAAACTGTGAAACTGAGGTAAACATTATGGGGGAGAGGGAACATCAATTTTAATATTCAATCATTGTTGGCTACATGGCTCCAAAATGTTTCCATCAAATTGAATTTGCAAATAAAAAAAGTGTAAAATGATCTTTTATGTTCTCTCTAAAAGACCTAATCGAATAAATGCCGGTTTCCATTCCCATTATTTTTATTTCTTTTACAGATTTGCTTTTCCATTGCTTTTATGTGAAAATATGCAAGATGATGAGAGTTGTAAATATTTGCAGTGTTCATAGTATTTGAAAGTAAAGACATAGATGTCTGTTTTCGTGTTTCATTTCGGTTAGTTAGAAAAAATCTTCCTAAAAAAATTAACACCGGCTTTTATTGTAAATATTGTACATTATCATCATCATTTCAGCCGAAAGACGTCCACTGCTGGACATAGGCCTCCCCCAAAAGGGGGGGGGGGGTTGCCATAATCGCCACGCTTGGCAGGCGGGTTGGCGATCGCAGTATGGTGTAAAAATGAATAGAGAACGCTGCTGCCCATTCTCTAGTAAGTCCCTCAGTCGCCTTTTACGACACTCAAGGGAGGAAATGGGGTAGTGCTATTCTTTACGTCCGGCACCACACGGAACGTTAAGTATATTATATGTGTGTGTGTGTGTTTTTAAATAGTACCACTATGCCTTCCATTGAGCAGCGCCAGCAGTTTTCGACTTGTAATCTGCTATTGTTGATGGCCCATCTACGCCCAACTCTTCAATTGTTACCTACCGAGATTCTTGAAATCATTTATACGTGAACGAAGAAAAATAATTGCCGATGTAATGCTCGTAGACACAGAATGGGACAATAGTGCTACGTCGTAGCCGGCGTAGGCTCGTGAGCGTACGACCGCTACGACGTAGCACATTACAGGGCATTGCAGGGTATTATTGTACATAACAAGGCCCAGGACCCAAGCTAATGTATCTATACAGGGTGGCAGGGACATCGAAGCGAAGCCTTTTACTATGGATTCAGTCCATGATTTTGGAGCTCCCTGCGTTGAAAATTGTGTGGTTGAACAGACTCAAAATTGTGTGGTTATTTCCTCAAAAGACCATTTCAGACATGGATCTACATGGTCCTCACATTATCTGACCAAGATGATGTCTGGATTTTAAAAGAGACTTTGACCCCTGAGCTTGTTTCGCCATTTCTTCTCAGAAGTCAGATAGAAAATGTCGACTTCATCAAGCTTGTTTATTATTTTTTTAATTGACGTGTAAAAGTGATTCCGATATCCTATTTACAGAATAAACGATTTAATTTCATTTAATTTCATTACAATGTAACGTACGCGAAGATAGAACAAGAAGCTCCATATTATTATCTCTCTTTAGCTCAACTAGGATTGCCATCCGTCGGGGTTTCCCCGGATTTGTCCTAGTTCGGGGAGCGTCCGGGCGGGGTTTCATTTGTAGTCCGGGATTAAAAATTTTAAGTCTTGGGCCGCCGCGCCGCGGTGTTGACAACCGACGAACCGATACTGGCACTGGGTCAGTACTTTACAGATTTTAGTTATTTAAAAAAAAAATGAGGCTGTTAAAAGTGGGTTAATATTTTAATAAGGTTTTGTTTGCATAATAGAGTACCTATAGTAATATATGTAAAAAAATTAAACTGATAATTAAAACAATTTGTAACAAATTGTAAGGAGATTCTGTTTTGTTACATTTAAAATGATGATAAAAGATGTCTTTTTAATATCTTTCAAAATTAAATAAAATATTTATGACATTTAAACAGTTTTTTATTATACTTAAGTACTAAGTTTCATAAAAACCTTTTGACATGTCCGGGTTCTGGGCCCCAAAATCCGGGCTTTTCACGCGTCTTGTCCTGGTTGCCAAATTTTAGAGATGGCAACCCTAAGCTCAACACATGTCATTTGGCAGTTACGTCACGCCACAGTCGCTGGCAATAACGCGTCGCGACTGGCGTTCAATTTGTCGTCAGCTCGCTAGACAAATAGTCGCACGTTCGGTAGGGAGGGTTGGGGTAACAAGTAACTACACACCACGCCAATAATAGGGTTTTAGGGAAAATCGAGGCCGCTTGTTTTAAAACAGATATCATTTGATCAAGAGTTAATCATCTAAGTTTTATTTATCATGGACTGTCGTATGTACAAAAGGCTGGACCGATTTTAACGGGAGTTTCACTGGCAGATAGCTGATGTTATAAGGAGCTAGGAAAAGCCATGCGGGCAAAACCGCGGGCAGCCAGCTAGTTAAAAATAAAATTACTTAAGGGGGAAGCGTCAGGGTAATTCAAATTTTCTTCATTAGTATTTTTATTTTATTTTATTCTATTCGGGAAACTTACAGCTAACATAAACAGTGTTCTAAAAGTTTCCACTGATAAACACTTAAAACAAAAAAGATAACAAAAAAGGTCGGTACAAAATACCTATAACATAAAGTAGGAAACAAAATAAAACGATCGATTAACACAAACTAAAAATCATTCAGACGCCAACAATTACTTTTCCGTAAAAAAGCTTTTCACCAACAACAGCTTAAGCCGAGAAACACTGGTACTGAAAATGTCCAAAAATCATGTTCACCAGTTAGCTTATTAAAACTTCTGCTCGCGCGAATAAGATACAAATTCTGCCTGTACGCGAACTTGGAATGAGGGACACGCAACAAGCTAGGATTACGAAACATTTTGCAGTGTGTAACTAATCCTAAGTATAATCCTAAAAGTCATGATTTCATGAAATAGTCATTCAATCAGATTATACGAACTTAACGTGTTGTATTACTGACTCTAATGATTATAATTCTGTAAATACATACATATTTCTTACGGCCGCGAATCATATTTAGATCAACATACAACTTGGGCCCTTACTCCCGCAAACGATTCGAGTTTGATTTTGTTTCCGATTCGAACTCGTTTCTGATCCGAACTCGATTTAAAACCTTACTCCCGAACCAATTCGAATCGTAAACCAAGATCGACATAGGTTCGAGTATTATCAGCGTCGTTATGCATACACCCGGCGGATTACGTCATCGTCAAGTGCTCTATGTCTTTTAGGTAGTTATCTCACTCGATCTGAACAAAGTAGCTTCTTTGATATCGTGTAATTTGACGTTTAGTTTTGATCCAACAACTCGATATCTATCTGTCAGATGGCGTGTGGAGTACGAACTTTTCGATCCTAACGAATATTTCGATCGAAGTTAGTTTCGGTTCGAACCACCGCACGATCTTGCGCTAATGTCGGATTCAAGAGTACGGCCCCTGATACTGACCTGCAAAAAACGTAAGAGTATTTGAATTTCGCGGGCTACCCTGACCCTCCTCCTTAAAGCTGATACCGCACTAAAACTGCCAACTCAAATATAACCTTTAAAACAACGTGGTAAAAATCTTCGAGCGCATAGAAAGCAATAAAGCCGTGGCCTGGGGCGATGGATAAATATCGGATCGTTTGCAAACAGGCCAGCGTCGGCTGACGGTAGACCTGTCGTCGTTGAAGAGCGCAGCCACGTGCCCCCACACGCGCCCGCCCCTGCCCGAATATTGAATGTTTCATTTTTATTTTGTTACCCTGCGGATTAGGATTGGGACACTGTTTAACTTGACGAGTCAATAACCTTTTAGTAGCAGTAACTTGTTCTGATATTTAGGGTGACAGCGGCGCAGGTTTAGACTGGGTAATCTTTTCCCCGTAGGTATATAATACTAAGGCCCGAAACTCCGCCCGCGGCGGGCACCCGTTGCGTGTGTACGCGCGTGGACACGCGGGTACACACGGCTCCGTGTGCAATTAATTACCTGTAAGTAGTTTAATTTTAACGGTGTGCTACATGTACAGCCGTGTCGATGGGGAACTAAGCAAAACAACGACTAGCAAAATAACCGATCAGGACCGAGTCGGACTCGCGCACCGAGGGTTCCGTACCATAAAAAACATTTAAAAAAATTACATTAATTCCACTATCGGTCAAGAGTGGCGCTGACCTAAAACTACAATATTGGATAAAGTCCGCGTACAGGCAGAATTCGTATCTTATTCGTGCGAGCAAAAGAGATATCGTTTTATTTTTCCTGTAACCTTTACATAAACTTCAGAGATCAAAGGTCGAAAAATAAAAGGCTTAAAAAAAAAAAGTTTGAGAATGTGCAAATAGCGCTCTTTCATAATGATACCCCACATGCCCTAGTAGCCCCACTTCGAATATTAAGACCTCCGTTCAGTTCCTGTTGCAAAAAAAAAGCTTATTTTTGTTTATTTCCTATTTAAATTAAATAAATAATAAAAGTTTATTACGGAACAACAAGACAAGACAAGTACAAGTAGAACGATGATAGCCGCAAAAGTATAAACTGTAGCGCACCTATAAAAAATATATATATATGTTACAGCGTGTTACGGAAAGGGTATATCCATACAAACGGGGTGAAGAGTGTATCTGGTTCAGAATCTCTGTACAAAATTTCAGCTCAAAAGCACTAACTAGAAAATGCTTAATATTTTTTTTTATTTCGATAGTTTATTAAATTTAAATCATAACAAACGTGTTACCGCCGTTTCTTTGTGTGTAGTTTATTGACACCGATCAGCTGACTTGGTCTAGTGATGTGTAGAATTCAATTGGAAACATTTGATTTTTAGATAAATGTTTCTTAACTTTTTATTTATGTAGGTATAGGTATTAAAAAATATTGCCCTGTAGTTTGTTATCACCAAAAGAATCAGTGCCTTTGATATGTATATACCCTTTCCGTAACACGCTGTATATATTTGTAAAATATTTGGGCAAACGTCATCTAAAACTATTTAAAATTTCAAGTTGATTAGTAGTTCTTGAAATATCCAGCTGTGACAGACGGACAGACAGACTGAGTCGCACCATAAGCATTCCTTTTTACCAGTTTGGTACGGGACCCTAAAAACGACAGCCAGTACGCTAGCGCTACCGGGCACCGCGCAGGGCCCCGCGACGGAGCACTTTTGTATGACACCCCGCAGGCGTTCGCTTCAACCAGGCCTTACAGTAGGTACTGAAATCTTCCAGTAAAGACCAAGAAAACACGGTATGTCTTAGAAAAGTAAATAAATTTTACTGTTGTAAAAAGAGGTTTTACTCAGCTAATGAGTATTATAGGCCATATAGAAGGAAATCAGTCAAAAATAAAGAAACACAATGACAAACAGATGACATAAAAAAATTGTAACCAATTTTTGTGAAAATCATTGGTAGAAATGCAGTCATTTTAGGTCCACAAATAAAAAAAATATACAAAAAAATGTCAGTATCGAAGTAAAATAAATAATATTTCATTATCAGTACAGGCACTACCTGTTCAGTACAAAAATGGCTTCCGCGTAAGTGAAATCTTATGTTTTTGAGACGGTCCTAAACGGGCCATATTTTCCCGGCAATGTGTGAGCAGAAAAAACGATAGACAGTAAGCTGGGGGTACCGGGCCCCGCACGTGACCACGCGACGGCTTCGTCGCGGGGCCCGGAGCGACGGAGCACTTTTGTATGGAAACGCGCTGGCGTCCGCTTGACATAGTTTCAGCACCAGGAAGCACTATACTTTATGATACGTTTTTTTTATTTCCTCCGCCAAAAATGTTGTTAGTATTACCGGTTATACTCGAAAATCGCAGTAAACGTATTACCCCGTTGAAGAGCGCCTTTGTATAAGAAAACTTACATCGGTAGGTGGTCACCTCGGAGGAAAATTTTGCTTTGAAAAAAATGTATCCGTCGTTAAGAATTGTCTATAATTTGTGTTCCACAATACTGTATCAATGTGAAGCTACAATCAAGTACCCCTAATATAATACGTTTTGTAACTACACACTGATTCAATAAAGAAATAGAGATTGCAGACAATTTAATGAATTCTCTCGACGATGGTACGTAACTTTTTGAAGCTGACTATGGACCTATCACCGACCAGCCTTCTGTAGGAATCTTTATTTCTTCTTGACACGTAAAAGCTGGAACTTCCCTCGAAAAAATCCGCACACGTTCGTAGTGCAGGCGGCTTCATGATGAATTTCTCCCTCAATTGAAGTGTCTGTTTTAAAAAAAAATAACTTTTTACTAAACGCTTATGAAAGTTTATACGGTAACACAATTTAAATTATTTTTGTCTGTCTATCTTTCCGTTTGTTCCGGAATATCTCGGAAACGGCTGGACCGATTTTGACGGGACTTTCACTGGCAGATAGTTGATGTTATAAGGAGTAATTTAAGCTTTTATTTTAGAAAAAGCCTTGCAGTGGAAGCCACAGGCAGCAGCTAGTATTCAATATATTGATTGCGTTCTACAATCTGCACTTAGGTGGCGGTAGGTTTTACGAAGATATGATTATTGTTGGTACCCTGTCGGGCACAGCTAAGCGGCCCTTCAGGAGCCTGGCTTCCGTGGGGCTGGCCCCTGAGATGCGATGGCCAATGAAGCCGAGTCGACGCCCAATAAAATTTCGAAATGTTTAATCGTATTTAGCGAAAACTTGATCATTTCTAAAAAGTTACCTCTATTTTTTGAGTCAGCAAGGATTGCCTTTATGAGACCACCGTGCATTTGCACGGAGGCAGCAAATGCACGGTGGTCTCTTAAAGGCAATCCTTGGCGTACTGGGTAACTAAGCGTCAAATCGGAGGATATATTCGACAAGTGTGATAAATGTTAACGAGAATTGCAAAACATTACATTTACGATCCGAACTTGAATTTGGTTGGCACTTGCGCTGGTACGGTGAACATGTAACCTCCACTCTGTTCGATGCGCTTGCTATCTTGTTGCGCCTTGCGTTGGTCGGCCAGCACGAAGACAGCGTTCAACTGTTTCTGTTGCGCCTCGTTTAGACCAGATACAGTATGATGTCTATAATTTTCAACTACAACTAGTTTATATCTCGGTTGCAGATTATTTATTTGATTGAACTATTTTTTGTGTGAAGTTATTTAGCCTAGAATTTCGAATCGGTAACCCCCAGGGCATGCCCCCCCCCCCCCCCATATACATACGCTTAAGGTGTCTGCACACAGCGGGCGCGGCGCGGCGGGACGGGACGCCGACGCGACGCTGAGCAGTTGTAATGTACTAGATATTATGGACGACACCACACAGAGCGTCGCGTCGCGTCGCGTCGAGCCGGACGGCTCTGTGTGGCGTCGTCCGTAATATCTAGTACATTACAACTGCTCAGCGTCGCGTCGGCGTCCCGCCCCGCCGCGCCCCGCCCGCTGTGTGCAGAGACCTTTATGCTCACATTATTAGCTTTCTTTAACTTTACCTTTCCCACTTAAAATTAGTGTTAAGTGGGAAAGCCCCCCCCCCCCCCCTAAGCGTTAAAGACGCAGTTGCAAGTAAATGACTACATCAGTGTTAGCACTTATGTAGTCATTTACTTGCTCCTTAGATATTATTTTTCCAACTATATTACCAATTTGGGCTTACCAAAAAGCTCAACAGCGGGCCAGTGTAGAAAAACAAAAAACCTAATAACAAAAATTAATAATAATAGTAATAATTAAAAAAAATACAGTTCGAAAAGGTATTTGTTGCGCCCGCTATGTGCGGTATTTGTTTGAGAATTACTTAATATTTTCATTGCCATCTCTATTTACCCCGCCAAACCAATATCCTGAAATATGGTGTTCCTTTGTTTTGTCCCCGCCTGCGATACCAAAATTCTATAGATTATAATGCTTGTTTTTCTCTTTTCAGTTAGGTATGTGTTTTTGCAGTCGGGTTTTTGTTTTATTATTTAATAATGCTTTTTTGATGAGCCCTCTAGGCACCCTAGAGGGCTTCATCAAAAAAGCAAATGATATCGCAATAAACACGCTGGGCGGGTTAGTGGCTCTGCATAATATCATTATTTTAACAACATAAAACAAATGTTTTTTTTTTTTACCCGGGCCTCCTATAAAATCATCAGTTCATCGCGTAATTATTCTACACTGTGATATTGAATATGGCATACAGCTTAGTTTACCGAGCATAAGTATCGAGTTTGTTGCGCCACTTCTTCTTCCCAGCTAAAAGTCTCTGCAAACAGCGGGCGCGGCGCGGCGGGACGGGACCGACACGCGACCCTGAGCAGTTGTAATGTACTAGATATTACGGACGACGCCACACTGAGCCGTCCCGCTCGGCGCGACGGTAACCGTAGCTCTGTGTGGCGTGGCGGGGCGTGTCAGTGACACTAAAAGTTGAAACTTTATTGCTCCTTGAAAAGAAAGAAAGAAAGAAAATACATTTATTTGCGGTAAACATGACACAAAGATAGACACAAACAAAAAGAACAAGTTGGGGCAAATATACGACATCCACGCAAAACGGACATCGTTCAGGCTCAGCATAATGGTGGGACCCTATGCGAGACAGAGACCCAGCGCTAGTTGGCTGGTTGTCTTGACCGTACATATTCGTCTATTTTAAGTATCTTATTATGTACAGATGTTGCCAATGCCGCGGTGGGCAGCCTGCCGGGGGCGCAGGAAGTAGGGCCAAGCTTCCACTGATCTGCCTGGTGCCCCGTGATGACCCGCGAGCAACCAAGCAGTCTGGTAGCAGCGGCAAGCCAAGCCCGGCCTCGGCATCGGCTGGAGGAGCACAGAGTGACTTTCAACTCCTGGATGAAGACTACATTAAGGCACACTTTAAGCTGCCCAAAAGAGCCTTGTATCTTGACCCGTTCAGGTATGAGAGTTTTTTTCCTATATACCTAAACTAGCGACCACCACTGCTTCGCACGATTTTATCGACTAGCCAATTTTTTTTATTTTAAATATTGTATGTTAAGTTTAATACGAATGTGTTAAACACAAACCTTCCGGAATCATTTTACTAAATTTTGGTGAAAACCGCATCAAAGTAGTTGTTTAGAAGAGCAAAGCAGTCACTCACACAGACAGACACGAAAACCGACTTTAATCTGTACAAAAAAATTAAATTTATGTGTGTTTGTAATGTCAAAATAAAATAAAATATTTTTACTAAATGTATATGCAAGTATAAACGGTAAGTACTAATAACAAAAAAACTTTAAAAAATAATTTGAAGAAAGAAAAGAAAAAAAGAAAGAAGGCAGCAGCTAGTTTATAATATGTGTATAGATATTACTCGTAAAATGTATTATCCAAAAAATCTAATTCTTATTGACAAGAGCTGAAAATATGAAAGTTAACGAAACGTATGTATGGCTTACAAAGGCTTGCATTTATTTAGTAATAAATATCACACAAAAAAATCTAAACTAACCAAGTCAGGGTGCTCTAACTTTCGAGCTCGCTTCGCTCGGTCTTGTATTCTTTTATTAAAATCACAATAACAGCTTAACCTAGTATCCCAGTCTGAATGCTTCAACCGTCGAGCTCGCTCTTGCATTTTCTTTGTAGAATCACAACGACAACTTCACCTAGTATCCGAGTCAGAGTGCTCAAACAACGTAGATAGATTGATAGAATACTCTTTATTATGTACACCATAAAAATTACAGATATAAATCGCTGCTTTGCATGAATACCCGCACAAACCAAAATTTTGAAAATACTGGTTTATAACACAGCCATATGCAAAATAGGTCTTATTTAATTAAACATTGATTAACACGTTGGCTGCCATACGAGTATACTCGTAGTAACTTTTTTTTATATGCACATTGCCACCATACAAAACAAAAAAACTAGCGATACACATTTTTGAAACCTACATTCATAACGCCTCCATGATCTACATACAACCAACAAGCCAACCTTCCTCTGAATGCCCTTGCCCTGAAAAATTGGATGCCCTTTCGATTAAAGACGAAGTCGTAAATCTTTTAGGGGAGAAATTTACAAAAGTATAGTCACCATGTATCACTCTTCCTTGATTTCACAGTGATGATCACAAGAAAAAAAAAAAAAAAAAAAATATCCGATTAAATAATGTTTTATTTGAAATGCCAAAAAATTGAACCCCGCCCTCCTTCAACTTACTCTTCTAGAATTCGTTAGAAATCGCATATAATCACTTGAACTATGAGTATACTCGTGGGTTGGCAGTCAACGTGTTAATGCCCTTTCGATTTATACATTCTATTTATTCTTTTATTGATCAAATACATGAAAAGATATGACATTTTTTTTTTTAATTTTCAAATAGCTACCCTGTAAAATGTGTGTTTTTGGATTGTGCGGTTATTCGTGCAAAGCAGCGAAATTTTGAAATGTTACTTAGAGTGACACAATGGGCGGTCTTATCGCTAAAAGCGATCTTTTACAGACAACCTTTGGATGGATTAAAAGTAGAAGGAGAGACAATACTGCAGGTAATCAGACGTGGTGCACCATTTACATAAATACATACATAAAGCATATAGATACTTATCTATATAAATATATATATATATATATATATACAATAGTAAACATGAAACAAGAGCAAGGAACTTTAAGTAATGATGATGTTTAAGGAGAGAGGAATTGTTTTTTTTTTTTACCAGTATTCTAAAAGTGGACCAATATTGAGCACGTCTTATCGACACGGGCAGGGCATTCCATAACCGTACTGCTATGACCTGTAAAAGACTTGTCAAAAAAGCTAGTGGAATTATTGGCATCTCATTTATGTATGTATTTATGTAAATGGTGCACCACTGACTACCTGCAGTATTGTCTCTCCTTCTACTTTTAATCCAATGAAATTATAAATAACGCAATGAATGTTGTTGAACTATCAAAATGATACGATTCGTACTGATAGTGTGTTACGCAATTAGGCATCTTGCTTACAAGGTGAAATACTTACAATTGGATTATTTCTATCTTCAAAAAGGAAGGCAGGGAAGTAATTACTGAAGTCCCTTACCACGCTAGGATAAAGATAAGTAGGTTTACCTATCCACACAGCCTAATCAAACAGGCAGGCTCCCCCATCCATCTAAGTGCAGGTGTTACCTTTGACCTAACCTGCGTAGAGCTTCGTTTACATTAGGAGACAGGACATTCTCGCCTCTCGACTGTCGAGATACTCGCTCGTGTCACAGTATAAATATGGCTCGTGTAAAGTTCCGACTTATGCACAGTTTGCACAAACAATGTTTGTGCATGTAGGCTGCAAAACAGTATACCTTCCATGCATACAATTTACTATGATGAGGACGCCTAACATCTTTTTTTTGTTTGCAGAAGCTTATGCACGCAGTTTGTGCATGCAAGCTGCTGCGTGTAGCTTAAACGAGGCTTAATACCTACCTAAGTATTATATTATCTGTGATTCTGGTCAGGATGGTAGGATGCGCCATCTCTTGCCAACGTTCTCACAACTGAGCCTCGTTAAATATGGGGTGCACCTCGTGCAAGTGAGTTTTCCATTTAGGGGATGAATTTTGTGACTTTTGCGCTCCCCTCGAACAGATCGCATTTATTCAAAAAAAAAAACTGTTCATGTGCGAGTCGGACATGCGCACCGAGGGTTCCTTCCAAAAATCATAAAAAAAAAATACATTAGGTCCACTATCGGTCAAGAGATGGCGCAGGCCTAAAACTGCAATATTACAAAGTGTGTTAATTAGAGACGTTTTATTTTTCCTGTAATCTTCATAAACTTCTATCACATAGCATAATTTCAGATTTTTCTCTATGCAAACTTCGGAGATAATCTTATTTTTTACCTTTTTCGTCAAACGTCGAAAACTACACGGCGCAAAAAAAAAGTGTCTGAGAATGTGAAAATAGCGCTCTTTTAAAAGATATCCCACATTTTGAATTTTTAAGAAACCCGTTCAGTCACTGATGCAAAAAAAATATCTTTCTTATTTGCAAAAAAGTTGGGCAAGTGTCATCTTAAACTATTCCAAACTTCAAGTTGATAGCATTAGTAGTTCTTGAGATATCCAGCTGTGACAGACGGACAGACACACTGAGTCGCACCATAAGGGTTCCATTTACCATTTTGGTACGGAACCCTAATAAAAAATCTACGGTCAAAAAAAAAACATCATAAGCCTTGGTAACATTTATAAGGTTTTTTTTTGCGATCTGCAGGCTACACACGTTACGATATAATTGCGCAAAATTTGACTTGCACAATTAAACATTAAAGGCTCCTACAAACAGGCGCGACACGCGACACGACACATAGAGACCGCTCGTCGCGCGGCACGCGGTGTCATTGTGTCGCGCCTGTTTGACGGAGTCTTAACGTGTGTGGGATGAATTGACTTGTGCAAATCTAAACTTGCGCACGTATATTGTAGCCAGTAGGTATGCCTTCCGTTTCTTGCTTCTTATTCAGTAGGTAGGTACTTATTCTGTAAGTAGAACAATGTACCTATCAAGGAATAAGATAACTCTCAAGCCTAATATGCAGTGGGTATTATTAGACCCAAAACAAATCAGCACGATTTTTACGCTAATTGTGATGTATGTAGGTATCTCTAAAGTAGATAGGTATTTACCTACCTAAATAATTAGATAGATATCATATATTTTATTCCTATCCTACCTAGGTACCTACTCATTATCAAGCCAAACGTTCTGGAAACTTACATTGATATTTGGACCTTTAATGACCTTCTTTGGTATCAGTCTTCTTCTTGCATAGGTACAACCTAATCATAACCTACTCTTCCTCAGGCGCCCCTTGATCACGTTCCCCATGACACAGGAAAATTCCAAGAACTTCAACTTGGCTCGCAAGTATAAGGTCAACCAACAAATTCTGGACGGATTCTTAGATCAAAGCGAAGCTTTGAGTGCCCCGAGTGTCTTCGTAAGTATCTTGTCGGACTATCAGTTCACTGACTCACCCGTACCCCTAACGCCATCTAGTGGCTCAATACAGACTTACAGGCTCACAGCCTTGCCAACACACCAAATGCAATGTTGTCGTCTTGCGTAGATAGATGTCACTATTTTAAATCGTAGAACTAAGCCATAATTTAATGAAAAGGAGGTAAATCATCACAAAGAAAATAAAAATGTTTTACAGCCTTACGCCACATCAATAACAAAACCAGGAGAAGCTGCTGATGACAATGAAGAAATTATTTATGTACTCCAATTACCAGATTGGGAATACAAATGCCCAGTCCATAACCAGACGGTCAGGACTCCAAGGTTTGCACTACTTAAATCTTTTACACTTTTGCGCGCTAATGCTGAAAACAGATTTATTGCACAGAAACAACACATTAGAGAGATATATATCTAAGTATCTTATGTGTTGTTTCTGTGCAATAAATTGTTCAGTAGGTCGCACATGCTAACAAAATCAGTGTAGGTATGCTGGCCTCATAATACCTAACTGCATGCGTATCTTATGTATCTTTGTATGTGGGATTCTTTATAATCTCGAAGCACTCTAACGGCTAGATGGATTTTAATTAGTATCCGACTGAAGTTTCGGTTTCGGCCAGTTAAGGCCCAATTTAGGTCAGTCAATTTGAGTAGGTATTTTGACGATTCTGTACGCTTACCCAGTATCAAAGTCAAAGTCAAATCATTTATTTCAAATAGGCACGAAAATGCACTTTTGAACGTCAAAAATTACATGAATAGTTAATTGATTCTAGTTGCGCCTTCCAAAAGATAGTTATGTATGGAGAAGAATGGGCAAGAAACTCCATACTTACTCTTTTAAAATGTTAACAATAGTTTGTATACATTAATTAATAATTATAGGTGAAGACGATGTACCTAGAATAAAAATAAAAATTACTTACCACAATTGGTAAAAAGAATGAAAAGTGAAGTAATGACAGAAAAATTAATAAATGCGATAGGTACATGGTGCTCACATATTTACAAACATTGTATAAGATATTCCAAAAAAAAAAAAAACACTTATCTATCAGTAACAATGTTGAAATTTCAATTCGATAAAAGTTGAACGTGGAAACCTGTAATATTAGGCCAGGAAAGAACGGCCCACTGACATATTTATTCAACGTTTTAATCACGTTTATAAAAGGTTCGGTTTCGGTTTCGGCCGAAACTGTAATCAAACCGAACCTTTGGTTTTGGTTACGGCTAAAAACATGTTTCGGTCGGACACAAATTTTAAAGCAGCAAAATACTTAAGCTTTACAAGTTAATAGTCGACCAACTTATATTTGCAGTTGAAATGTATGAGAGAACATGTTTTTCAACTACAATATTTGTTCTTGGGATAAATTCATCCCAACTAAGGAACCCTTCATTGTGTGAAGGCCGCCACGCACTTGGCCGGGTGTTTTAATAATATCTAAATGGCGGATTTTATACCATGTGGGGGATATTAAAATAAAGAGAATTCCCAAAGAATATGACACAATAAAGGTTGAAAAAAAAAAATACAAAAAAAAATTCTTCCCGACTGCAACTAAAAAGATCAAAACAGTTTGTGGCATCAAATCTGACATTGAACTAAAATAACTGCCATGAACTGCATCAGACTGCTTGAAAAGTGATCTAATTTTGAACGACTTAGTTACAATCGGGTTTTTTGAGTTCCGTAGTCAACAAGTAACCCTTATAGTTTCGCCATGTCCGTCCGTCCGTCCGTCTGTCCGTCTGTCCGTCTCTCCGTCTGTCCCTGTTCATCTGTCCGTTTCTCCGTCCCCAGCTTAGCTCAGTCTCTTAGTAGGTACTAGAAAGCTATAATTTGGCATGGATATACATATTAATCACGCCGACAAAGTGGTAAAATAAAATCATGAAAAAAATAGCTATTTAGGGTACCTACCTCCTGTACCTACATATATGTAAAGTGGGGTTTTTTTTTTTTTGCCTGTCCTATGGTGTGAGTTATTGTTGGATGGGTCTTTCAAAAATATTGCGGGTTTTTTAAAACAATTTTTCGATTAAGCGATCCGTTTCTGAAATATTAGGCTTTAAAATGCAAATTTTTGTTAGTCAAGTATCCCCCCCCCCCCCCCCCCCCAAATAAACAGTTTTGCCTAGGTGAAAAATTCACAATAGTAGTATATACATATAACGAATTTAAAAGGAAAACTATCACAACTAAGTAGACTTTCAAGTTTACGACTAATAGTCGCACAATCTGTATAGGAGAGCATGTTTCTCAACTGTTTGTTCTTGGGATAAATTCATCCCAACTACGGAACCCTTCATTATGCGTGGTCCGACACGCACTTGGCCGGTTTTTTTTCTTTCTATTGAAACACCGCACCTCCTACGCTAAGCCAGCTCAAGGTTAACATGCGGACGACTGTACTGATAAAACTGTCATAATTAAACTGAAACTTTTATTTTAATTCCTTTCATAGATTTTTATGGCACGCTTGCAAGAAAGACAAGGGAAAACAGAGCAACCAACCGAAACGTGGTGGTGGACCTATGAACAAGCCAAAACCTTGGCTTTTGAGCAGACACACGGATTTCGATTTACTTTCTCAGTGGTAGCATTTTTAAGAAATTTTAACAAGCAACAAAAACTTTGAAAACAAAAAAAGGAACTTTTAAAAATACAATAAAAATAGCATTATTACATTAAACTGTTTCTTTCATCGATTTAGAATACCCTAGATACACCGTCAACGCTTGAAATGTGTCTCGATACAACTGTGCTTAAATTACTTCTAAGCACAGTTGCGCTCTCAGTAACGCGCGCTTCGTTGTCGGGTGAACACGCCAAAGTGCTCCGTAAAAAGGTGCAAAAATAATTCTTTAACCACGTTGAAAAGGAATGGCATATCGTATTTTCGGTAAGTACTAGATAATAGTTTTATAATGTAGTGAATTTGTGGCAAAATACGCCTTCAAACTCATTAAAAACATATTTTTTTTTTAATTTATTTCAATACGTCTCTTCATTTGACGCTACGCAGTTGGCTTTTTCCCTCGCGCAGCACTTGTAAATTAAGTGAAAAGGAGATGGAAGATGTATAAAGTGGAACATAGTCAAATATTAAATGAATAGAGTCGCTTATTGTTTTTTTCTTTCTGCGGTATGTCAATAATATGGAATTAACATAGAATAACTATAGCCCGTCCGGAGATGAGCAAAATTTATTTGAATGGTGATTGGTGTTTTTTATATTATAGTTATTATTAATTGAAAGGGAAAAATGGCGAAAAATTATAGCTAATGAGAGGAGTGAAGATTTTTTTAAGCCAAATGATTCTATAAAAAAAAAAAATTGTGTGGTTCGCTCTTGTCACTTCTCAGAAAATGACATGTATTATACGAAGAAAGGCTTTCGGAAAGTATAGAAAGCGGTTATTCCATGTATTGCAGTAAGTTTTTACATAAGATATTGTGACTACTGAGTAAATGTGCTGAGTTAATGGTGCCGATTCTCTTGTACACCGAACTAAACTAACTAAACTATCACTAAAATTCCTTACTTTTGGCTATGAAAATCTTAAAGCTATTCTGCAAACACAATTCTCTAAATTTAAAAATAAGTTTGACACAACTAAATCGAATTTGACAATCGTGACTCCACGTGGTATTTTTTTTTTTATGGCTTCGCAACGTTGTGTTTGCCTATGATTTTTGAGTCCGCGACGTGTTTTTTATGGAATTTTTCCCTTTTTGTGTAGAAAATAAAAAAAAGATTACCTACATGTAGAGTAATAATGGTTTAAGGGTTTACTAAAGGGGGTCCAAATTTTCATTATTTTTGCGATAGGACGCACCATTTTGGAGATGTAAGCAAAAGAAAATAAAAATAAAAAATTGGGATAAACACGAAATATTTTAAGTGATACACCTATAGGTGGTAAAGAAGCCATGGAAATGATTTTTTTTTAATTCAGAGTATATTATTAAAAAAAAAAACTTGATATGATGATTAATTATCAAAATTCACCGCGCTCGTGCCGCCACCCCACCGAACCGTTCGGCGTCACCGCGTCGAGGCGGGTCATTCATAGAATAAGTAAATAAAGGATTTTTTCGCAAAATGTCTCAAGCAATTTTAAAATTATAATAATTATGTAGAAATATAAAACACTTAGATATAAAAAAGAAAAAATTTCGCTGCTGTGGCTTTTTTACGACTTAAAGATGTTTCTCTTAAAATATTTCGTGTATGAATAGATACACCTTATATACAGTAGGTACTGGTTTTGCACCAGAAGTCGGTGAGAGTCGGTGATTGGTGTGAATTTTAGTTCATGAAAACTAATTTTATTCCACACCTTTTTAATCGCGATTATAAATATATCAGATTTAGTTAGAAAATCTAAATTTTAGTTTAAAAACGTCAAATGCAGAATAGTTAAATTGCCATTTTCACTAAATTTAAAAACTCAGTACCATCTTAGAGCTGTCAAACTAAATTATAGTTAAGTTGTGTCACTTTCGTCAATTTCAGAATAGGAAATGGTCGTTTGACAGGAATAAACTAAATTTTGGTGATTTTTAGTCTTAGTTTAGAGAATTTTGTGACAAGAGAATCGGCACCATTATCTATCAATCTTTTTAAATTGTCTTAATAAATAAAATAAAAATAAGTTAATTTTAACCACCTCTACCTGTTTTATTTAAGCACATAGTACCTACTGAGTAAAATTTCAAGACCACTCCATTATCCTTCTGTTCCAAAACAATTTTTTTTTACGATTCACGATTCATTGTCACGCGGCGTAAACTGAATTTGACTTAATAAGCATTTGCTTAAGGAATAGTATCGTTTAAAATTATCTTACCTACAGCTGAGAGCAATAAAATTTTACGACTTGCGCGATGGTCTAATTTTGAAATGTCATAACCGCCCATCGCGCGCACTCGAAACTACACCTTAATTCCATTCACATAAGGTTGTATGTAAGGAAAATTGAAATGTTGTTAAGTACATTATGTGTTTTAGATTTGCCTTAGTAGACGCACACACTTGTAACTTAGCGATGGGACACTTTTGCGACTTTGATTTGTAGGTGATAGTGTATCTAGGGTATTCTAAATCGATGGTTTCTTTTCATTCACTTAGGATTTACTTACATTAAAACATCAAAAAAATTACGGTTTATAGCCCAACTTAACTAACACCAGGCGACACCTAAATGAATGCCAAAATAAATGCTTGTTGTATTTGCAACGCGCGGGTCAGCGCCGAAAGTTCAAAATCCAACGGCGCGCTATAACTTATACTTTAACCCTAGAAGGATAATCATATTGTGTAGTACGGAAAAGATACTCATGCGTAAAATTGACGCATGTGTTTTAATTAGCTGTAGGTTGAGGTTTATTAATTTATTAAAAAAAAATCGTATTATATATATATTTACACGTATATTAGAATAATTAAGACTGCAGATAATTTATTTATAATTATTTATTTATTAAAAAAAAACAAAAACTTCAATCTTCTGCTATAAATCAACAAAACATTTTAACACTTACTTTTTCCATTACAAATTATTTTTTACTGTAATAATCAGCCTTTTTTTTGCACAAAATCAACAATTAGAATATCTTATATATATTAGGAACATATAGTTGTATAAAAATCTGTTACCAACAGCTTTGGCACATATCAACGTTATGCTCACGACATATTATTTTTTTACATTTTTCACAGGACGCATTTGCCCTTCGATTTATTTTAGAAGAGCAAAAAGTACAGTAAATACCATTTTTATTACAGGCTCTTCAGTATTGTCTTCTGTTGTACCAGTTACTTCATTTGGACAAACATATTGAAGCATAAAACGGGGTCGTATACATACATTACGGCACATGCAGCTTGGACCTCTTTGAGCTCGAACAATGTTTACCGCTGAGACTCTGCCACGCCTCGTTGCCTTTGACGTCGACCAACAATGTCTATTCTTACCTCTGATAGTCTTCTGTCGCAAGGTTACGATCCTACGAGAGACCGATGTGGAGAATGGTTGTTCAGTTGTGCTTGGCCCATCTAGGATTATAGTTTCACTTGACGCCGGCTGTTCTTCTTGTAACTCATCTATAAAAGCTTCTTCTGTGTCGCTCTACACATCATCTTCACAAGCTCGTCGTCGCTTTGCATATGACTGGCCAGGATATAGTCTTCGTCCAAGTTTCTACTCCCCATTGTTTTATATTTTTGCTTCAATAACTATAAAAAGAATCTGATAATATAAGTAATGATATACAGTTATGATAAGATAAAAAAAATTAAAACAAGTCGAAATCATAAAAGTCACATAAAAGATAATCATGCGTAATTTTGACGCACGCGGTCGTTATATTTCAAAATCGGTTACACTTACCTTGTTGCCACGTGCGCCATACGGCAGCTCCCAGCGACGAATGAGATGTCCTAAACGCACTGCTATGGATTCGCGCTATTTGGAAAGAGAGAGCTATATTTCGCAAACGCATGCGTCAATTTTACGCAGACTATCTTTCTAGGGTTAATTTAGGAGCGCGCGTTAGAAAAAAAGGGAATAAACAGCAGACGTTAATTATTACTTAACTTACGGCTACTTAACCAACTATTGCCCTTTGGGTGACTTTAAGCCTTCTAATAAGGCCCATTGTGAGCAACCACGTTTCAGTGCCATAGGTCTGGACTGGTCATGGACTGGTCTGGGGACTGGGAACACGCTGGCAGCAGGCTTAGCATGACGCATTCTATGTCTACGAAGACAAGACACAGCTCTTTCTATACAGTTACATTTTGTTTCTCCATTTTTGACATCGGGCCGTAGAAATCCTTCTACAATCTGTCATTTTGTCTACGATTTTTGGGTAGGTGTAAGTCCTTTTTTATGTAGACTATTTCTTATGAGAGATTTCTATCCCAAACTGTCAATATCATACTGACAACGGATAGTTGAATATTGGTAGTGAAGACAATTTGATTTTGTAATCGCCATGCTAAAGACAGTAGAAAACTTTCTACTCGACGGCCACTAAGTTTAGACAGTTATCTACAAAATCATGTCTTTTAAGCTATTGCATAGCTTCTATCGCGGGCCTTGAGCGCGGGGACCGAATCCAGAAATTCCGTAACGAAAAAACCTCACGCTCCCCACTCCGACGGTTTTCCTACACCACTACCCTCTAGTGATCTAATAATTTCTGGCAGTTCCTTTTTTCTGTGTACTGCGTATTTTATTCTTATAAATATTAGTTTATTAAATTATGATCTTCACAAAAAGTGATTGTTGATAGTGGGGTTTGAACTCACGAGCAGTCGATTACGAGTACATACAGTTCCCCTGTTGCACCGCAAGGCTACAATGACTTAATTAAAGCTCGCCAAATAGTTGATACCATTCCAGTTGAACAATTTTTAAACTTGACTAGACGGTTGGAAATGACTCATGTACATGGAATTTTTTCGCTGTCCAAACAGTTTGTCACTCTTTTTTTATTTAAAATTACTTTAGGTTCAACACTTTCGTCTATTTTAAAGTTGTTATTATGCTTATATTTGAATAGTATTTGACTTTGTTTACGTAGTTATACACTTTTACGACGTTCAGCCCTTTTTTATTTTGTTTTTAAGCTATTGCATAGCTTCTATCGCGGGCCTTGAGCGCGGGGACCGAATCCAGAAATTCCGTAACAAAAAAAAAAAAAAAATATTAATATCAAAGAAAAAGAAATACTGCATAAATAAAATAAATAAATAATTATAATTGCATAAGTTGATACAAAATGCTATGCAATAGCTTTACCGCGGCAGTCCCCGAGTGCCACACGTCTTTTTTGTTTTTTTTTTTTGCTTCGCCACGTGGTACTTTTTTGCCCCACCCCGATCATTTTGCAATTTTTTTTGAGCCGGAGGCGCGCTGCCTCGCTGCACACCTCAGGCTCAGGCTCGACGAGTTTTATATGGAATTTTCCACTTTTTGTATGGAATATATGAAAAATTATTACCTACATGAAGAGTTTTAGGGGTTTAGCGTTTTATAAAGGGGGTCGAAATTTTCATTATTTTTGCGATAGGTCCCACCATTTACGAGATATAAGCAAAAGAAAAGATACAGTAGGTACTGTTTTTGCATTTGAAGTGCAGTTGACTCTTTCTACTTTGCCGCCATCGTACTGTCTACTCGGAACGTCATCTTTGTCTACTCTTCCGTCGACAAAACGTGCTCGTGCTAAGCCTGCTGGTCAGACTTTCGTCTTGAGACTCGCGGTATGTGGGACGAGAAGATAGAGAGCAAAGGGCAATGAAGAGGGTTATGCTTCTTCTTAGAGATCCGCAAGAGAACCAAGGTAACATATATTGACAAGACGAAAGTCTTTGTCCAGTCCAGTGCGTGTTGCCATTGATGACATATAGCCCATGGTTGCTCATAATGGGCCTCATTAGAAGGCTGAAAGTCACCCAAAGGGATATGGAGAGGGGTAGATATGCTTGGGCTACGTAGTTGAATCAGAAATGAAGAGATCCGCAGGAGAACCAAGGTAACCGACATAGCCCGAAGAATTGCCAAACTTAAGTGGCAATGGGCACATTGCTCGCAGAACAGATGGCTGAAATGATGAAGCAACGATTATAAATAAATCCGACGATGCATAAATCCGTTGACTTTGAGAACCTCGCAAGAGTTTTTGTACAGGGTCAAATTCAATTATGTAGAGAAACTCCGCAGCCGTGATAGGTAAACAATATCTAAACACGATGATCAAAGAAAAGATGATATTTTTTTTTTGGGATCATAGACCGCTGGTAATATATTGTAAGGGTAGGTAATGTAGAGGAAAAAAAAAAAAGTTTATACCTACTTCATGTAAGTAGGTACAAGTTGTTTGTTTTTGTTTTCTTGTTTTCGTATTTAGATATCGATAATCATTGCTGTAAAGTTTCGCTAGCTAATGTAATTTGGCTCGGTATGCCGGAATACTTTCACACTGTCCCCAAATTTCCAATAAGTTGATTTGGTACACACAGCTACATATCAAGCTATACATTTCCAGTGCTGATCTCGCATTCTAGAGGATTTCGGTACAACGAGAGGTCAGCTTATACTGGAGATATATAGCATGATGTGTAGCCATGTGTACTAGGTAGGACCATTTGATGAATCGGAGATGCTCAATTAGCAACCTCGGTAAGTGTGTCTAGAATTTTCTAATATCTTTTATAAAGTTTCATATTGAGACACGAAGCAACAAAATACGATCTAGAGGAATGTGGCAGTTTTTCTTTAGATCGAACTTTGTTGCTTCAATTGTGTGTCTCAATATGAAACTTTATAAAAGGTATTAGAAAATTCTAGACACACCGAGGTTGCTGATTGAGCCGGTTTTCATAATTCCTTCTCAGTCACGAGATAGGTAATATTTTTTTAAAGAGGTGGCTAGTGGACCTGTGAGCGTCCTCTTAAGAAACAACAAATAGAAATAGACTCATGTCCTCCTACAAATTGTCAATAGATAAATTATTATCAAAAACAATATCTAGTGGTCAGAGGTATAAAAACGCAACGGGAATAATGATACAAGTATAGTATTAGTATTACCGTCAATGGGAAAGCTCAACGGGAATAGTGAGACCCACTCCCGCAGGGGTGTCATCATGGTTAAGCAACGCTTGCTGAGGTCGGTCCATGCAGATGACCATCCATAACATACCGAGACCCCTGTGCCTCGGAAAAGCACGTTAAGCAGTTGGTCCCGGCTGTCTTTCGTAGATTTTTGACAGTGTTGTTAATTAAGAGTAGTCAAAAGCCCGAAAGTCTGACAACTAGTCTTGCCAAGGGGTAGCGTGTTACCCAGTAACTGGTTTATGGGGAGGTCCGATAGGAGCTGGCATCCAGCTGCATCCGCTTAGACTGAGCCGACATCAACATAGTTGGGAAAAAGTTAGGAGACGAATTACTACTGAAGGGAAAAGTTGCACTAGAAGTCGACTATGTTGATTAAGTCCTCTACACATTGGTCGTCGTGTCCCATCGGGCTCCATGCGCTTGCAAAGCTCCCTTTACGTCGTATTTCTTGATGATTGACAAAATAGCCAATGTGACGAATGGTCATCGTAACCTCAGATCGTAACCGACTAAGTCCCGTATTACAGAACGTTACTCAATACTCAAACATTACTTAAAACTTGTTAAAAGCCATTGGATTGGTTGAAACCAGTTTTAAGTAATGCTTGAGTCTTGAGTAAGCTTCTGTAATACTGGCCTAAATGTCTTTTCTTATTATTATGATCTTATAACGCAAACAATGAAATGCAAGGCAAATCAAAGAAAACGGAAAGATTTTGGATGAAGAAAGCAAAGATACGTCCAACATGAACTATGCACCATGGTCTGTTGCCCTACAACCCTGCAACTGCAAATCAACGTGATATCTGGCGACGTTGGTCGGGATTGCCGTATACATGACAAAATCAGAAGAGTCCAACCTTAACCTACAAAGCTAACGTGCACGTGAACTGAGGGACCACACTGGGAATTCGCTAAATGAAAATCAGAATTTATAAAATTACAGGGTTCTTGGGCTTGGCTAAAATCAGAACTAATCCGCCTAAGGCCGCCATCTTGCTTTGTCAATACAAATGTTTACCAACAACGCAACAATTCCGTGCAAAAAAAAAAAAACAACGGCCCATTGTAAATGTCATTCCGATGCCAAATTATCCTTGTAACACTGACACTTTTATTATTACTGTCCATTCAATCCATTAAAAGATGACAGTTGTTACAAATTAAAAATATAATTTAAATAAAAACTGTAGTCAACAAAATTCTTAAGTTTATAGATAAAATTCTAAAATACAAATAAATTATTTCACTGACCGTACTAGGACACTTTCACGATGGCTGATAAAACATTGATGTCTAAACTAGCAGATGTGTAAGTACCGCACTTGTATACATTGTTACTATTCCTTTACCATGACCATAAAACCAAGACCACGATAATTACTCAGTCATCATCATAACAGCCTGGCACCCACTGCGGGGTAGGACGGCTCCTTTCCTTCCTACCACTCTCCACAGTAGTCGTAGATCCCATGTAGACCTATATGTACTCCGACTCTGTGTGGCCACAAAACTTCAAATACCTAAAACATAATGACAGACACCACGCCGTAACCTATTCCCCGAAGGGGTAGGTAGAGTGGAGTCATGCCAGTTACATTATTTATTATGGAGGCGAGGCTACTGCCATCAACCGTGCCAAAATTCAGGTTCCGGACCGCTCTGAGAAATTTCATATGGATAAGCTCAATAACACACTTTTATCGACCTGGTGATGGAACCCAGGACCCTGTTCTTCAGCAGTCGCGCTTGCTAACACTATACCAAAAAGGCAGTCTTTATAATACGTCACCTACCTCATCTTCATGATCCATAGCCCTACTTCATCCACTGCTGGACATGCCTCTCTTTTCTTTTGCCAATCCCCACGCTTCTGTGCCAGCTGCCAGCTGTGTTTCACAATATTGTCCGCCCATCTCGCCGGACGACCGTATCACTTCGTCTTCCAGTCCTTGGACGCAACTCAGTCACTGCCTTACTCCACCTGTCATCTCTGTGCCTTGCAAGGTGTCTTGCTTAACTGCATTTTAGTTCCTTAGAATTCGTTCAAAAAAAATAATCGTAAAATTCGTTTTCCGATATCAAAGACCTTCGTACTTCGGATCTTGACGTTTGGAACTCGGTCAATTAGCCTTGTGCCAAGCCACTATCTCCAACGTTTCATTTCCGACTATAACAGGAGTTGAACTGCTGAAGATGTTTGCCATGACCTTCGTCTTGGCTAAATCCTAAGTACCTTAAAAGAAGCATTATAAAGGTTTTGTAGCATTTATCAGCGAAAATTAAATAGGGGTGCTCTAGCACCGTCTTCCCTAATGATGCCAAATTATATAAGAACTTCCTCCTAATGCTTTTATTTTAGTCCTCTGGCAAAACCAGGATTCGCAGAAATGGATATGTCGGCTCCTTTCATTGTTCAAATGAATCCCGATGGAAAATGGGAGAATAAGAGGCCCGCAAACTTGGATGAGGATCGGCTAAAATCCATTGTTCAACATTTAGTCAGCTCTAACGCAATATCTGCGGCACAGAGCTATTGCTGCCAATGTGCTGCGGAGAATCAGGTAAAATATAATGTTTTATGTAGGTATTCATTAAAATAAATGTCATTTTACCGTTTTTGTACCTACAGTAAAAAACCCAAAACTTGTAGGTCCGCGTAACCAAATGCAACGCTTCCATTTGCTTAGCGTGCTTCAATAGATAACTTTGTAAAATCAATAGCTATGGGGAGGAGACTCAGTCACTTAGGAACAATGTTGTATGGTGACCAGCCCATCAAGTTACTACAAACTGTAAAATTTTCTCGTTCGATTTTGAACTTAATTGTCAACATTTTAAAGTTTGTTTCGTGTGGCTTGATGTGCTGACCACTGTACCTAACGTATTTCTTTCATTTTCAGCTCCCGAAGTCAACTCCGCAGTATGTACCTGTCGTTATGATGCCGATATATTCTGCTGACCAATGTCCTTTTGACATGGAATGCGAGGTTCAGAAAATAAAAGATGCGGAGAAGAGCAAGGGTAAACCAAGCAAAAAGAAACAAGCAGAAACAAAGGAAGAAGAGAAGGATGACAAAAAGAAACTTAAAAAGCGCGGTTATCAGATGCAACGCCTCACAGACTTTGATTTACTGTCTCAATGGTGAAAATAAATTAGAATAAAAATTATTTAAAAAATCGTCAAGTTTTGTATTGTGAGTGATTGTTCTAAAACTAAATTATATTGTGGAATTTATGTGAATGTGTTTTGTGTTGTCGCTTTTTAGTAGGTAGGTATTTAGCAAGGTATTTGAATAGTAGCCTAGGTACTCATAATCAGTCTTTTATGTCATGTGAAAGACAGTTAAAATGAGCGTTTCCAACCGGTTTGGGGTTATTTACCAAACTACTTTAATTGACCCCAGCACGATTACCCAATATAGGCTCAACCGGATATGAAAGTAGGTACCCACACTTAGTCAGACCAACAAGAAGCCAGCGCTATTTAATATCACTGTCAACTACCTACAGCAGTCACCTGCTGGACATACCCAAAGCCTTTCCCAAGTAGCGCCACATCACCCGGTTCTCCGCTTCTGGCACCCAGTCTGTCCAGATATAGGCACCTACGTCGGTACGTCTAGCCCTTGACCCTAGGACTTTGCAGACTAACTGATTCCGCGTCGATAAGTGAGGCCAGCCAGCCACCTTCTTAGGGAGTGACACTTAGAATATTGCTCGCTGGCCTTTTCGAAGCGGAATCGAATCGGCTTTTATAGCATGAACATAAGGCACCTAGGTGCTAGGCGCGGCGCGCGGCGATCAATGAGCAGCGAGTGCGCGACGGCGACGATATGGTAGACTATGATACGATATGTATGACTCTGTGGTAGGTATATGTACCCGTCCCGTGAAGGTCCTCGTCACCAAGCGCAGGCCGTACCTGTCCAGGCGTAATAGTCTGGTTAGCTTACCATCTAAGGATGGCATAGCCTCCCTGGACTGCCTGCAGCCCGCTGTCGAGGTCCACCAGCTTTCCACTTGTGTGGAGGTGAACTCCTGTTGCCACCTGCGTAGCTGTAGGTTGAAGGCGATTGGAACGATAGGTTCGGGTCCATAGACTAACGCGCTGGATGCTCTACTCGCTAGTTCGTCAGCTGCGTCGTTATCTAGTAATGCGCTGGCCTTTTATCCATTGTAGTATCACAGTGTTGCGGTTTTCTAATATTAGTTTCGAGGTAATATGTTTTTTTCCCTAAGGATTGGAGAGAACTGAGGCGCTGTCGAAAAGTAAACGAATATAGGTGGCCATAACTGTCCTGGCTTCTATGGCGTAAGCCGCTTGTATGAGACGGTGTTGAACATTCCAAGCGGGCTGGATACGTTTATGTTAAGGTCTTGTGTGAAAACTCCGACTCCGGTTCCGAAGTCGGTCTTTGATTCGTCAATTTATACTCTCATCTCTTTCGGGCCTTAGTAGTCACATTCTTCTGGGAGTATTATGATGTAATGCTTTGAAAGTAGTGTAGTTTGATCGCATCCTCCTTAATGCGTAGGTATATGCTTGACTCTTAAGAGTCGTTGCTTAGGGGTTCCTGTTATATTGAACTTAAAGGCGGCCAGGGTCGCCTCTTCTCGCACGATGAGGTGTAGAGGCGGCATCAGTCTAAGCATTGCCTGTAGGGCGGCGAATGGTGTGGTTCTCATACAGCTAATGATTGCTACACAAGCGAACCGCTGCAGTTTTCGAGATCTCTTTGGGCTGTGCTCAGGCCTGTTCTGGGCCACCATAACTAGTCTGGTGGCCCAGAACAAGCCTGTGCACAGCCCTATGTGATAATTGGGTTGGTAGATGTCTATTTCATTTGTAACAAGAAAATAAAGCATACCTACATGTATACATGTATAAGAAAATTATTGACATTTTAAGGTGTTATTTTTATTTCCTATAATTCATTTAAATACATATAATTAACATGTAGGTATAAATATATTTTTTTAAACAAAAAAGAAACATTTGAAAAATATGAAAAATAGTAGCCCACCAGTATCGGGAACAGGGTCCAAGACTCTGACTCTGGAGCCCTGACCACTGGAAGGGTCCAGCTTCCAGCGGTTAGGGCTCCAGAGAGAGGAACCTAACGATACGCGCCGTGGTCAGAAGTACTGCTTTCTAAATCATCTCCATGATCATGTCGTATGCTAATACACTTTTATCTTCTTCCAAAAACTGCAGATACTCGCATCAATCTCTTACGAATGCCTGCTTCAAGTAGCTACAAAAAGATTGCCAGCCACATTCCCCTCCCAAATCTGTACAGGGATACCTATAATAAAGATGCTCACAGTGCCTTTATTAAAGATTTCGACATTCGCCCACCATCAAATCATGAAAAAAAATAAAAAAAATACGATTTCTTCATAAACGATTTTCTTTCTCGACATAATCTTCTCTCTTAGTTTAACATTTCACCATCCAATGTTGCCCCACCTTTCAATGTAGGTATCTCAATCCAATCATAATGGACCTTTCCAAAATAATCCAGAGGAACTGCCGCAGTCTAGTAAGCATAGTGATGTTATATATCTTTTGACAAATATGAGCAATTTGCCTTTGCTTTAGCAGACTTGGCTCAAATCTAATCATATTTTTTAAACTAGCTTGAGTTACGTCGATTATTTCATTTTGCTTTCTACTGCATAAGCAATGTAATGTCACTTAAACCATTTTGCCTGCTGCTGATTGGTGACACTGTTGGAAGTTGAATCATTTTTCTTTACTGTAAAGGCGATACAGATCATATTGTATTAAGCGCCATGTATCTTGGAACTTAAAGCTATTTCTTTAATTGAAAATTATACTAATTCATTATGGGTTTTTTTGCAGTAAAGATCCTCGATCCCCAAAGAGCAGTAGTTATTTTATAATGATTTTTTTTTTCCAAATTTTGTATCTTTAAATGGCTCTCCTGTAAAGTTCTTAAAATGTCGCTTCAAACAAATAGCCTTTGACCCATCGATATGCATCTTGAAAACAGGAGCTGCCACACGTCGTCCAGATCTCAATTAGAACCAACGTTGAATTGATCTTTCTATTTGTTAATAAACTATGGTCAGACCAAGGTGAGTGTAGGCAGGCTAAGGAAGCATTCCCTACAATTGATGGCCGCCTCATGAAACAGGTTCTCCGACTAACTAAACAACAGCTGCACACAGTTACAGCAGCTATAATAGGCCATGGGTCATTTATTAAACACCTCTTTGTCATAGGAGTCACAGACAGTCCACTGTGCAGGGCCTGCATGGAGGACGACGAGACAGCAGCTCATATGCTACTAAACTGCCCGGTAGTCACCACATACAAGGCAAAGTATTTCAGTAGCCCAGGTACACTACGTGAGATTGTCAAAAACATAAAGGCGTTGCTGGCCTTCCTTGAGGAGTTGGGGTGGATCGAATGATTGATTTTCCCATCATATTATGCAGAATACATGTTGATGTGGAGTTGCTGACACCAGCCTGTATTACCTATTTTATCTGTTCTCCAAACTTAGCCTCTTCATTGATGGCATGCTCTAACCTCTACTTATGGTAGTGACCATTCTCCAATAGTTATTTCTTATCCTCTTTACAAACCAAATGCACCTTTAACCTCTCATATGCCATAATTACAGACACAAATTAAAAAACCATTGTGTCTCACGTGGATCTATGTTCATGTTTTATGTTATATATATGAAGGGTTAAGGAGATCAAACTTAAAACATAAAATACCTAATAGAACTAATAATTACTGGGACAAATTTAGAAACATTGTGGACAGTAAGCTTTGCTCCTTGCCTGTTATTTCTGATAGCTAGAAAAATTGTTGTGCTGAAACTTTAGCACTCATATTAATCGCAGCGACAATTTTTTTCCTGTAAAAATAACAATATTAGTATAATTCCCTCGTCTCTGTGGTGGGACTGAGTGCACAGAATTGATAAACAAACGGCGAAGAGGCTAAATACTTTTGAAATCGTTGCTAACATTATTAATGAAACTTAGACATATTTAATAATTTTAAATTATTCTATTTTTTAAATAATATATTTAATAAAAAACTTTAATCTTGGCGTAACTTTTGCTCATCAATTTCACCAAATACTCATCCTACAATTGTCTGGCGCAATATTCGTAGATTTAGGTTAAACCCTTCTCGATTCCTTAGCCAGTGAATTTTTAGATGAATTATCTCCACCTTAGGTTCCTGAGGCTATTTCCTTATTACCTGTCTCTATTATTTAATAACCAAGACATTCATACGACGCTAGATCTTCCAATATTGTACTCTGTGTCTTCCATTCACTAGTACTGAGTTAAAGGGTGTTATTCATAAAACTAAGGATTCTGCACCAGGCATTGATGGCATCCCGTATTCTTTTTTTGCTAATTTAAATGATGACGTCCTTAGTTATTAATTAGATCTAATATTTCTAAAGGAATACAGGAAACACAGACAGGAAACATCCCTGCTGTCATTGCCTTTCCCTGTTGGAGTGTTGGTTGAAATGTGTGATAGTGTTGCCATTCGTTAAACCAAATAAAACTCACCGATGCTTCTTCATACCGGTCCCATAGTTTTGTCTTCAATTCTGATGAAATTAGCGTTGTAATTTTTCGTCAATACATTTTGCTCATTATTCATTTTTTGTTTTGGCAATTGAGCCGATGTCAATGTCAATGACAGATTAATCGGTATCGGCACTAGTGTTGGTTAATATATCATAAAGCAAAATAAAGCACCGTGCTTATCATACATATCATAAAGCAAATGCTATCGTGGCTCTCACTTGTTGCTATTTGCTTATTTGCTTTACATCGCACTCTCTGTCTCTGTCCGTCACACATCGCAAAATCGCAAGCGCAAGTTGCAAAGCAGGGGCCAGCGGCGTGGCGGGCGGCCAGTCGTCGCAATATTTCGATTGCTATTGCTATCGGTCGTGTGCTTAATCGTTCTACGCGCCGCGTGCGAATTCGCGATCTGGGGCGGCTCACGTAATATAATGTTATTTTGTTACGTTCTTTTTTTTGTGTACACACGGCTACACGTGGAATTCTGGAAATGAATAGCTTGATATGTGGCCGTGTGTCGGTAAATACTTGAAATACCAACATACTTATTTTTATAATAACACTTAATCAATTATAGACAGTCCTAAGCCTGGAAAGTATGAAGGAAAGTTCATTGGTTTTTTTTTACTGTTCCGCGCGAAATTCAGCGCGATGTAATATTTTTATAAAACATATTTCCTTAGTCGCGCCCGCCCGTTTGGCCGTAAAAAATACCTACGCATATAAAAAGCATGCTTTAATAAAGCATATAAAATAACTTGCTTAAAATATAAAGCATAAAGCATTAAGCAAGTGATTGCCATATAGCAACTTTGAACACCACTAATCGGCACGAATGCCAAAAAAACTTTTTTTTTTTACATTATTTTGTCTCTGTCTGTCTATTTGTTTCGGCTAATTTCTGAAACGGCTGGACCGATTATGATCGGACTTTCACTGGCAGATAGCTTATGTTATAAAGAGTAACTTAGGCTCGTTTAACAGTACGTCACTCAAAACTCAAGCAATAAAACTAGTTTCAACCAATCAAATGTGAAACCAATCTTGTTATATGTAATTATTATATGTAAACTGACTACTTAAGACTCTTATAGGTCGTTTTGGTCGATTCGGTTGCAGCTCGTATTCAGTCACCAACTAGTGAAAACGGGTTTTCGATTAGCCGTATATACGACCGCAGCCCGTATTCGGTCACCAACTAGTGTAAACAGGTTCTCGGTTAGCTGTATTCGACCGCAGACTGTTTTCAGTGACTGAACATGGCTGTTTATTGAAACGCGCCACTCATTGTTCAATCCATAGATTACTATATATTTAAGAGAAAGACTGGCAACTCAACGTCTGACAGAATAAGAACGCAATATGTTAAAATGTCGTAACACATTATAGTCGAATTATTAATTCACTGGAGGAAACTGACAGGTGCTAGCTGTCACATTGTTAGATAATAAGGAAATATGTATTGTATTCTAGACTTTTACACTTATACAATACTTCTATCAGAGGTACATTTATTTTACACTTTATAATAATCAATTAAACTAAACGATCACCATTACAATAAATATGACCATTTTATTACACAAAGTGACAGCAAGCACACGTCAGATTACTCCAGTGAATTAATTACTCGACTTTAAGTCTGTCCATGATAATACTTTCAACACGAGTGTACACAGTTCGGCTGAATGCGGTCGCTGAATCCGGCAAACCGACCTACGTCCAACCCAATTCGTTTTACCAATCCGATAGAATCGTAAGCGATTGCCATATTCGGTGAACCAACCTATAATGTAAACAACCCAATTCGGTTAACTGATCCGGTTCGACCGAAACCAGTAGCCATAAACGGTAGCCGGCCTAATATATCGCCCTTTTACATTTATTTGAAAAAAAAAAAAGTCTGGCGGATGCTGCCACGGGCAGCAGCAATTTAATAATATTTTCGTTTCCCTACCTTTGTTTCTTCAAACTAATAATAAACTAATCGTAACATTGGCTAAACGGACAAACCGGGCGAAGCCAAAACAAAAGAGGCTTTTGGGCACACAGAGTTGCCACATAAAAAAAAAATGACTTTACTTTTCTCAGTTTCCTCTCGTTTTTTGACTATGGATGACTATGGTCGATGGCCGACCACGGTGTTTGAAGTCAATGTTTTATAGATTGTTGCACATTGCATTATTATTTTTTAATCCAGTCAATATTTTAATTATGTTCCAATAAAAACATAATGCAATACTAATGAAATAACTAATACTGCGGGCCCCCCCTAAAGGTATGTAACAAATTTTTTACTGTTTTGTAGCAGACCTAAGGCACGTAATAGGTTCCCCATGCCACTTTTTATGTATTCACGCCTTTCAAAATCCCAGGCAATGCTATTCAACGCGCGATGCGTTTCTGCGCATCCCGCTAGTTGTTATAGTTATAGGTCAATATTGAATTGATCGCATCAGTCTGGGGTGTAATTAGGCAAAGGCCAGTCAATTTCGCCATGAATTGTGAGAAATTTTGCCCATATTTTTTTTTTTATTCAGACGGGTGCAAGTGAATCCTGCGTTTTCAGTGATAAAAAAATGTTCTCACGGTCGTAGTCTCTGCTGCGTTGGGTTTTTTATGGGAAATGATATCCATGTGATATACTTCCCGTACATATGCACGTATTATATCTGCCCAGGGGCCCGTTCGATGTTTCGATCGCATTTCGCGTCCGTGCATGGAGTCATGTCTTTGTATCGCCGTTAACGTAGTGTGCACTTTATCGTGCGATTTGTTGCTTACATTATTCTTGAACATATGATTGTAATGGCCTTGATTATGACATTGCCTACAGTTGTTGAGCCAAAGAAACAATTCAACCCAATGGCCTTGTGAACTTGTTGTTCCTTGTTGCTCCTTCATGACTTATCATTGCAATGTGCTCTCAATACATTTTACAAATCAATAAATGTTGCACATATTTTGTGTGGAATATTGGTGTAAGAAGGTGTAGCCCTGTGTGCACAGTGTGCCATGCCCAGTGAATATTGATTGCATTATAGTTGATTGTTTTATGCATTTTTCATTTTTGAGTTCTTTATAGCTTTTGATTTGGCTTTGTTTCTTTTTTCATGAGTCCTTAAAATTATTCAATTATTAGTGTCTACAAAAATTGCGATTTGGTAATTACTGGGTATAGGTGGTTCAACATCTGAAGTCTTCTGATAGAAGCCCCTGCTTATTAATCAGTAATTACTAATTGTAACTTGGTAATTACTGATTTTATATAGTCAATTAAATGGAGATTGTTGTTCCTAAGCAATAAGATATTTTCACAAGATAATGCAATTGGACAAATGAGGTGATTAATTACATTATTTTTATTTAATTTTTTTATAGTTTCTAAGTTTGATACTTCAGTGACTATATTCATAGCCTTTTTTTTAATATACATCTATTTAATTGTTAAAGGGCCATGCAAATTCCTGCTATGTGTAGAATGAAATTGTATGATTTTCCACCTTCTTAATAAGTAGTTTGTGTTTAAAACTTATATCATCATAGCTTAGGATTACAGAAGTTTACAGACAGAAAATATAGAGTAAAAATTAATATTTGTTGTTGATTCAATTTATCATACATGACACAAATTATTTCTCTTATAACATCAAGAAAATCTTTCTGACTCTGGTATCAATTCAACGGCTTCATATCTGTCAATGAAAGACTTCACATGGTAAATATGTTATGTTAGAACATTATGGTTTTTAATTGTGATTGTATTGTATTAAATAAAATCATCATGCATCATCACCAGTGATCGGAGTAGGTAGAACTATTTTTTGCCCTTGCAATACATTGTCTTAATATGGACACTCCCAGAATCCTGGGATTTGAAATATATATTATTAAACTAGCTTTTGCCCCCGAAAACGTAACATACAGACAGACAGACAGAGCTACTTTCACATTTATAATATTAGTATATATTATAGTATATGGATAAGTTACAAATTACTTTGTTAAAAGTTATTCACGTCTTAATGAATTATCAACAAACATCCTCCCACCCCTTCGGCGGGTATGTATAAAACCAATAAGTTTCAGATTCATGATATTAAAAACTTTAATTTTTAAATATCTTTTTTTTTAACAATTTTGTAGACAAGTATCAATAGCCGTTACAAACTTATTCTAACATTCTACAAGATCATGTTACCTTACAAATTGTTTGTTCTTTCGACATTTAAGATAAGTTAATCAGTATTAACACAAATAAATAGTTTGACAACATCGTGCGCTCACTGCCAATACATAAGACAAGCTTTCTTTTATCCTTTTTAGTTAGAATCCTGGGGAATGTCCATGAGCTATTTTGGTTCAATGACCGCAAACATTGATGTTACAATGTTTGCGGTCATTGAACCAAAATAGCTCTACCTACTCCGATCACTGATCACACATCATCAAAGATTTAAAATACACTGAAGGTATTTATAAATCTTTTTTGTAATTGTTACTAAATGTACCTCACATTTAGTAAACATTTAGTCCGTTCCAGTAAGTACTTTTAAAAATGCATAATTTCGGAAAGTAATCCAATTTGTCATGAATCACATGAATTCACAAGCACGTGCAATAATTTCTGTTTGGCATCTCATTTTAATCAGTCATTTCCATCAATTTATATATCACTGGTCATTTTAGTAATTTAAAGGTTTTTTTTTTTTTTTCTTTTTATTTGTTATGCAGTTTACAAAAAGTTATTGTTTGATAGGGACATTCTTCATGGCGAGTTGCCATCATCAAGCATTGTTACCATGATATCAACAATGTTGTTTTGTAATCCTAATTGTGTCTTTACTCTGTCTTCCTTTAAGACTGATTGAAGTATGCAACATGGGGATAAACTTGTGTGCAAAAGACTTCCTTCTGGACATCATAGGTTTTGTTGTGTTTCTGGTTCAGACAGTACTCTATAAATAATGAAATAACCAATTGGGATCATGCTTTTTTTTTGTGATTAAATTATGTGTTAAAATCAGATAAAATGATTTGGTATGATAAAGTCATCTGCTGTCTTCGAGGCCAAACGTAACACGTGCCTCTCTGTAGTGTCGCTTTTAACATATACCTATTTTATTTTCCACAACATTGCATTTTGTTGTGTGTCTAAATCAGAGATTTGTTTGAAGTCTTGTTTAACTCGTAGTCTCGTAAACCGACCATAACATACTCATGTATTGCTGGTGCATCGATACTCATTTAAATATCGATTTTCATAGTATCGTGATTCATTTTCGATTATGGACCTTAGTTCTCTGTTGTTTTGACCATTGGGTGTAATAGAATTTACCAAATACCCTTATTAAACTCATGACCATACCTTTCTGTTTCAGTTTTATTTAACATCTTTATAATCATCCACAATTTTTGGTGTTGGAGTGGCTTTTGCACATGTTAATTATTTTCTTTCCATTTAAAGCTATCTAATGCTCACATTACAATAGTGTGTTTAAAATATCAGTGTTGTCCTTATGGACACTCTCATCTTTCATCATTTTAGTTAAAAGTACTCAACTTCATGGTAGTTTGAAGAATGATAGTTCATCCTTAGGTGTGAAAAGTGATTGAAAGACATTCTTAAAATGCAGCGAGCTGGCAACTTAATTTGGGCCAAATGGGTTCATTTTGAGATTAATATGAATGCTAGGTAAACCTGCTACAAGTTCTGAGTAGTATATACAACCTGTGTGGCAATACTGATACTAAGTTTATCTCACAGGAATCCTGCTCATGCACACCGAATAACTAGAATTTATCAAAGAATTGTGAGTATTGTTTATTTTATTTTTTTCGCCTTTTATATCTCCTCACTTTTTATATTAATAGTTGTATGTAATTACAGCAACAAGAAGAACTACCCACTAGCATGGATCCAGAATGTTCACGCAGCGGGTGTGAGATTTATGATGGGGCAAACATAGGCCCTTTCGACATTAAACAAGAGAAAAAGACTGAAAATGATCCTGTAACTGAGAAACCGGTGAGCCCACAGAACAATGGCAGGCAGCAGATCGACGATATTGAACGAGAAGATTTCGATGAAGAGAACAGAATCCTGAAGCATTGCTCGGGAATGATCGTCGATAGCAAGATAGCGGCGCCTGCACACTATTCCGGAAATCTGTCCAGTGCCAATTCGAGCCTGGCGTCCAGCTCGGAGACAATATCAAATCTCTCCAACCTAATAACACATGATTACAGCCTCCCCGGTTGCAGCAAAGATGGGGATGACTCCAACACAACAATAAAGAACATGATACATTCAAAAAAGTATGTGGTGCAAGAGCAGAAGGAGGATTTCATGCAGAAGCTGTTGAATAGCAATACAGAGGAGAAGAAAGATTTTCCTAAGGGGAAGTTGTATAAAGGAGATAAGTTGGATTGCGATAATGATGAGGGTTGTGATATGGATGCGAGTGGTCCGTCAGGAAGAACGAGCTCCAACGCTTCGAGTATAGGAAGTGCTAGTTCCGACAGCACCAAGGGATTCACTGTGCCGTCCACCTCCAATGCTGACAAGTTGCTCGGTCTTGATGACAGTGGGAAGAATGAGCCAGGGAGTTCCAAGAAGAATGTGGTAAGAATAAAAGTATTGTTCAAATGTCTATATTATTACGGATAGTGTATTTAAAAGGGTTGGTGAGCAAGAAGCATTACTGAAACAATTAAGAAAACTAGGTGTCCAACATGGGACGTTCAAAGAATAAAAAAAAAAAATATATATATATATACACTTGAAGCAATGGGATGTGATTTTCAAAGAATACAATTGTTATTTTGTTTCAGAGCTTCACCTACTGTCCAGATATGGAAGACAGTTCCGATGATGATATTGTAGAAGATACCTGGTGCACGTGCCTATCGTCCCATGACGTGAGAACTTTACTTTGTTTTTATTAATTACTAATTATTTGTACATTGTGACATTCGGGGTATATAGAAACTGTTGAAGTGAATATTTGTTCTCTAGAACACATTGACGACATGACTAAGTCTGAACATCTCAAGGTAAACGGTAGTCAGTGTTGACATACCATGCGGCCGAAGCTTACCTACATTGACAGTTCAACAATATTCATTATTTTGGTCTAGTCTAGTATTATTTCATTATCTTATTAAAGAAAATACTAAATGTAATAATAATAATAAACAAAAGGTGCCTCATTTCATTCAAAACATAAAAGGCCTCTGAGGCCGCCCCCTTACGCCCTCCAAAGCTCCGGGACCCTAGGGTCTCGAGAAATATCAAGGACTACAAAATAATAAACAAAACTCTTTATACTTCTGGAAAATAAATTCAGTCTTCTACATTTAGCACTTTTTCAGGACAATCATTTGTTTTCTTTAAAAGTTGAATTAGGCGGAATTCTTACATGTATTAGAATTACATTTCGGTTTCATACATGTTTGCGCAATGCTCGAAGCAATCGGAATTATTTTGTTTGATGATAATTTCCTTAGCTCATGTTGCGGAACAGAAATATCTCCGGGTTACCTTCTTCTGGAGTCACTCTCACCCCATCGACGGAAAGACTACGACTTAAGCGTCAGGGTAGCCCGCGAAATTCATAAATTCATTTTTACCTTAAGTTTTTTGCAATTTGTAGGTCAGTATCAAGTATGTAGATCTAAATAATGATTCACGGCCGTATCAAATATTTATTTTAGAATTATAATCATAAAAATCGTCAATACAACTCGTATAAGTTCATATAATCCTATTTAATGACTATTTCATGTAATCATGACATTTGAGGACAATTCTAACTTAAGAAGATGTATTGGTGATTCTTATGATTATAATTCTGTAGACATGTTTATTACGGTCTCGAATCATATTTTAATCAACATACAACCTCATCAATATACCAGCAAATTGCAAAACACGTTAAAATTATTGAATTTAGCGGGCTACCTTAGCGCATCCCCGTTAAGGCCCAGATATATGCCAGTGACCTTGATTGGCTAGCTTGCGTGTTCTGTACTGAGCTCACGCAACGCGTGTTACGTCCAGCCAGTAATAGGACTCGCCCATCCAGGAGCGCTGTCCCAAATAAGACGCATTATTAACTTATACATAAAAGCAATGGTATTTTAATAAAACACGTATACTAAAAGATCATTAATTAAATTATCTTTAAAAAGGTGAAGGTTTCAGAAAAATACGCTTGATAGATTTTGCGTGATTCTCAGTTTAGTATCCGCGTTAGACATAACTTTAGAGATTAATTTCACTATGTAATATAAACATATTAATTTCACTATGTAATATAAACATACTCTAAAATATTGACATATCAAGTTACCTATTAAGAAAATGCTCTAATTTAACATATTTTTTTTTCCAAATAATTAATACTACTCGTTTAGACGTGATCTTCAGTATAAAATCATTAAAAGTCAGTTATCGTCGCCTTAAATAAATATTCTGTACACCTTTTCATAGACAAAAAACACAAAAGGTTTCAGTGAAACCTAAGATTTTCCTGAAAAACATTGTGTATTCTGATGGTCAGACTTTTTCAGTTACTTTTATCACGTTGAGTCATGAACTTGTGTCGATGGCTAACAGTATTTCTTAGTATGGTCAAAATATTCACTTCATACATAGATTTATTAATGAATGGGGCCATTCAAATATTTCGTAAGCAGAATTTTAGTAATTTTGAACCCCCTTGTCAGCAAAAGTAAGCAAAGCTCAAACCCCGGCCCCTCCTATGCTTACGTAAACAGTGATATTTTTTTTAATCTGTTCAGTTTTCTATATCGTTATTCATAAGTCTAGAAATAAGGAATTTACAGACTAAAAGTAATTGAATGCCCATTTAAGTAATTTCCCTACTTCGGTTTTTTCAAACCATAAAACAGAGCGAGATATCAATATCCATTATTTTGGGGAATCTTCTTTGTTCAAATCAAAATCAATTAAATTTTGCAGAAAAATCTGAAAAGTAAATAAATAAATATTGCTGACGTAATCACCATCCATACCCCCCGTCCCCCATGTCATCAAAAATAATTAGAGGAAAGACGCCCCACCTTTGCCCCACCTTTGGTGCTTACGTAGGTAATACTTGAATGGCCCCAATGAAACAGTTGACTTGTTTAATGTATGCAAAAAATGCGTATTTCAGGAAGACTCGAGTGATGATCCGGAGCCGGAACCAGAAAGAGAAAGAAATTGGGTAATATAATTAGGCTTAAGGGGGGGGATCAAATAAGGTAGCCCGCGAAATTAAAAATTTCTTGTTCTTTGCAAGACCCTGTTAGGTAGTAGGTATGTTGAATAAAATATGATTCGGGATCGTAACAAATATGTATTTAGAGAAATATAATCATTAGAATCAGCAATAAAACTTATTAAGTTACAATTGGCCTCAAATGTTATGATTTCGCGGGCTACTGAGGCGCTTTTGCCATAGAAGTATAAATGCAACATTTTATATGTCTCTAGTGTCGATGTCCGCTAAATACTCTAAAAGTATTTGATGGCATGTCCATTCCAAGATTATGCAACTGGAATTAATATTTCATGTCCAATATTAATATATTGACAACATATCGGGTAATATTAACACGTAATCGAGTCAGTGAACGACTTGTGTTAAAGTTCTCTTGAGATTTCACCCAAAAAACCGATTAACATAAAGGAACCTTTGTAGAATTTTGGCTCGGAGATCAGTCGAAACAAACGAAAAACTCAGACAAATAAAAAAAATAAAAAATATAACTACGGAGCAGTAGTGGCCCAGTGCTGACTTACGCAAGGACAGAGGGCGGAAAACAATTGTTTCGTGGATAAATTAAAAAGTTTAGAAAGGAAAAAACAATGTTTATACAGTTTGACGCCGCCGTGTCTTTTTCCATATCTACTACCATTTATCTTCTAGAGAATAAAAAAATGCAACGCGAATTAAAGAAAGCGGGAACTAGTTAAAATCTTGCTTAAAAACGTCGATATAGCAAATCTCACAATACATGCTTAACTTACACTTTTAAAACTTGCTGTATACGGTAAAACAATGCGTTTAATACATACAAGTATTTATGAAATTAGCATGCTTGCTTTTCTTGGGATTTGCAACCCAACATTTTATTGTTCAGTCATCATAACATTGAATCTTCAAACGTGTTTAACTTATATTAATAACAGGAAATGAATCAGTGACACCTAAACTTTAATTTCACGTAAGATTGACATACATCTTACAAACCAATATTTCAATATAATATAACTGTAACATAAATCAGTATAAAGTGTACATTATCAGACACCGCAGCGTAACTAATTGCTGTTAACATATTCAGAAAGCCACTCTCGATCATGTATTATTCATCTCAAGCTAAATACATAAAAAGATCCATCAATAGTGTTGTTCTAATCTCTCCGTCAGTCTTTTTATGAGATCTGATGACGTAATTAGTTATTTCTGTAAAATACTAGATATTGTACTACATATTGTATACAGGATCTATCTGTAGGAAAACATCTTAAAACTCGTCATGTTACCTTTCCTTGTTTATCTGTATTGCAAAAACCGAGAATTACAGTATTTGTTTTAAGATTTAAGTTCACTCCGAAATTTGTAGCTTAAGTACTTGTCTTTTCAAAAATAAAGTCAGTACCCTAATTGCACTATCAATCACAATGTGAATGATTTCGAAGACGAACATGTCTTTTCTAAAATAAAGTCAGTACCATAGTTGCACTATCAATCACAATCTGAATGATTTCGAAGGATATTGCTAATACATTGCTTCATAAGTTCGAAAAATTTGTCTACTCAACAACGGAAATATGCAATGAATGTTGTTGAACTGTCAAAATGAAAGCCATTGCTACTGTGTGTTACGCAATACTCCGCAGGTTTTGTTTTGAAAATAAGAGAGTTTCATCTCAATTTGTGGCATGTGAGAAAATTGTATCGACTCGGTTATAAGGTTTTTTTTTTTTTTTTTTTCAATCAGTCTTGATTGCTTTAAGCAGATATGGTAAGTGACATTTGGCAGATGGAGTGTGCTCTCCAGCGAGAGCACTACTCATAGGGGTAGCATGTATTTATGCTGCTCAAGAGGGTACAGACAGAATGTCTTTTGTTTTTGGTATGTGCGTGTTGTCAGTCCAGCGGCCAGTTCATTTAGATGCCTCCAGCCTTTCCATGTATGTTTTGGTTATGGCCAAAATTTCCTCTTTCAATAACGTGTTAGCACTATTTTTGTTATAGTACCTAACTCACTGTACAGGGTGATACTTAGTGGTGTCAACTATTTCAAATTAAGGCTAAAAGGTTTTTTTGCCAAAATCGTAACTAGCCACCTTGTTTTTAGAATAACTTCAAGAGATATTAAATTTTCACAAAACAATTGCACAAATGTTTACCAACAGCGCGTGTCAACATCATTTGACCGCCAAATTTTATCTCTCTCATTCTTATCAATTGCTTCCGCTCGCGACTTCGTCCGCGTGACATTTCTTAATACCTCCGTTCCCCAATCCGTTCTCGAGACATCATCAAAATAGTCGTTCTATACAAAATGTGTGAGAAATTGTATTTTTTTTTTCATAATTTTATTTTCGTGAATTTTTCGTATGTTTTAATAGTTATTCTGCTATTCGGGGCGGAGACAAATCCAACAAATCCAAAATCATATAATTCGGTCCAGCTGTTCTTGAGTTATAAATGGTGTAAATAACCCGACTTTGTTGTACCTATATATTACTAGCTTTTGCCCGCGGCTCCGCCCGCGTTAATGTCGGTTATCGCGTAAAAAGTAGCCTATGTCAGTCTCCATATCCCAGGCTATATCTCTGCCAAATTTCATGACGATCGGTTCAGCGGTATAGACATGAAAACGTAACATACAGACAGACAGACAGAGTTACTTTCACCTTTATAATATTAGTATGGATTAAGATTTTCATGGCTTCACCGGTTGGATTAAAAAAAAATCTAAGTGCAGTCCCCTCTTAATCTTAGATCGACTATTCGACTATCGAGTCACTTTTCGGTTAAATTAGGTAACGACTTTTTTTTATTAATATAACCACGGTTTACATTTTGAGTGGTTTGGTTCGCTTGTCACTTTAGTGTGGTGTACACAAAGTGTCAAGATGACCACAAAGTCCAATTCTCACATAAATCATTGCATAGTCTTGCAAACATGAGTTGTAGGTACGTGACAAGTCGACGATATTAGGACGCGGATATACCTACCACGTTTTAATCCGATTGTCAATTGAAATCATATTCAGAGTCGATTGACGACGCGTGCGGTCGTGCATTCACACTTACATTAACTCGTTTTCCGTCGCAAGTAATAAATACAGTGGAGCCGAGTTCACACGCAGCCTGCCTTATCATCGTCATCAGAATTGCCGAAAATACTAGCACACAAATATTAGACTATAGCAATGTGGTGCTAACAACTAGAAAATGCTTTTGAGAAATTTGAGATACTGCATGGTGAGTTTTTGAGAGCGGTCTATACATGGCCAAAAACGATGTAATACAACCGCGAAGAACTGTTTAACTCTATCGTTATAAGTAATCAAACTTTGATCAAGAATTTTATATTCTTGTTAAAGGATCATAAACAAAAAAATTATCACTCAACTGATTATATTCCACTTTTTAACGTAATGCAATTTATTTATTAGTTGGTATAAAATTAAAATGTTTTTATTCAATTATTGTACATGTAACTATTTACACTAGGTACTAAATTCAATGACTAACTAAACTAACTATACAAATAAAAACAAGAAGACACTATTTATATTCTTAATTCTAAAATGTTGAAAATGGTTTCAAGTAGCAGTCGCCGATTCCCTTGTTCACAAACTAAATTAAATTTAAGTTCAATGCATCTTTTTCTTTCTATTTCATTATGAAAAGGACAGAAGATAAATTTTAGTTTAGTCCTGTCAAATTAATCAGCGCCTGTCACTACTCCATACAAGTTTAGATGTGATTAAAAACTTGCCTACTAAAATTACGTCAATTTACGTCAAGCGCTGATTAATATGACAGGACTAAACTAAAATTTATCTTCTGTTTTTTCTTAATGAAATAGAAAGAAAAGGATGGTATTTAAAAGTACTTCAATTTTATTTAAAAGTACTCCCATTTCATTTACCTAATTTTGCCTGTGTTCCACCAAATATACTGAATGTGCACCAAAATATAACCTAACCTAACCTAACCTTTAATATTTGGTGCACGATCAGTATTTTTCGGGGAAGAATAAAATTTTAGAAATGCATACATAGATGTACCTTAAGATTTTTGGTGAACACAAAAATATTATCCGAAAGAAAAAGATGCACTGAACTTAAATTTAGTTTAGTTTGTGAACAAGGGAATCGGGACCATTGTTTAGCAAAAAATATTCTAACTATCATAATTCATAATATTTCATGATATTTTTACAAAACGATAAAACACTTTTTGCCATACACTTAACGAAAGAATGAAAAATATTCGATCAAAAATCTTGGCGTTACAAATTTACGATGGTTATTTTGACACTTATACAATAGCCAAAAAAAAAACCGTAAAGTGCCTTAAACGCACTTTAACGGTATTTTTTATCGAAAGGATCAAATTCACAAGGCTCTTATTTATTTTATTAACAAACTGAAGTTTTTATCCTAGCATAACTAACATCTTATTATCATATTTAAATCCACAGAGGAAGCGTCGTCACGACCCACCTCCACAGCAGCCCAGCAAGAAATTCTGTGGGGAAAATTCTTCATCCTCCTTGGGATCGGATGGGTGGCCGTCTCCTGCTCCTAGTAGCAGCCTTGCAAGCGCTGCCGCGGACCAAGGACCGCCAGAGATCAAGCCGTGGCTTAGCAGGTTAGTCCCTTAACCGGCCAAGTGGAAATTAGAGTGGGAGCAGAAATCGGGAATAATACATTATTTTAGACCAATCGGATAACCTTAAACTTAAAAGTTGCAGTGCAAAACAAACAATTTCAATCAGATTATTTGGTGAAATTAAATAATAGTGTAATAGGTATTCCACTGAATACTCTCTCTGTCTTCTAAAGAGTAGTTTCTAATCCCTCTGATCTAGTTTTAATATTTGCCAGGCCTCTCTTCGGAGGGTGAATGTGATCTGTAGGGATTTTGCAACACTCTGATTTATTCTCCACTAGCTGCTGCCCGCGTGGCTATTTCTAAAATTATTCTTATAACATCACCTGTCTGCCAGTGAAACTCTCATCAAAATCGGTCTAGTCGTTTCGGAGATCAGCCAAAACAAACAGACAAAAAAAATATGGTTTTAAGTATGGTTAAAAGCTGTTATATTGACATTACAAACAGACGCTTCAATTTTATTTATTTTTATAGATGTTTCCAACCATCAATCTATTTTAGAAACTTGGTTTTGCAACTTTTGTGCAGCTATAACTGAGTCTTTGTCTCTAGCAAGACAGATTATATCATCAGTGTATGTTGCTGTGTATATTGAGTACAGTATAGGTCCAAGCACTGAGCCTTCAGGCACTAAAGCTTTGAATCCATATAGTTCCGATATTTCCTCTCCTTTGACTTGGAACTTTCGTTCAGATAGGTAAGATCTTAACAATATGTAATATGAGTTTGGCAGTTTAATCTGTAGCTTGTTCAGCAATCCTTCGTGCACACCCTGTCAAAGGCCTGCTGTACTTCCAGAAACAGCAGCACAGTATTCCTTTCTTTCAAGAGATTGTCTTCTTGTCAACCACTTGATGCACCAGCTCAACAGTGGAATGGTGTTGCCTAAAGCCAAATTGATGGTCTGGTATTAAGTTTTCTTCGTATAGTATCGGCTTGATTCTTCTTAAGAATACCTTCTCAAAAATAAAAAATAAATCAGATGGAGACATCGGTCTGTAAGAATCAGGTACTGTAAATCTGTGATATTTTCCACACTCTAGGAAATTTTATATAATTATGTACTCCAAGAATGACATTAAAACGCATGAAGAATAGGTTTTCAAAGGAGATGTTTCATGACTTCATTTGTAATAAGGTTAGGCCCTTTTTTTGTACTCATATGTTTAATGAAATATCGCTGTTTGAGTTATTAGTCGAGATCCCCATAAAGTATGTTTACAATTCCAGTCACCGCCACAAAATAGTTTGTTTCCAAGTTTCTTGAAACAAATTATAAACATTTCTTCATAGACCGAAAATCTGGGTGTACTGGGGTAATCTGGGGTATACAGCACTCACATTAAAAGTTCCATGTCGGTCTTGGACTGTGATTGTTGTGGCTTGAAAGTTGTCTTGTCTAAACTCAGTGTGTATATATTGTTTTATATTACTTTTGACGTAACTACAGTTCAACCATGAGAGCTGCCTTTGGGGTGATGTGCAATTTTCCAATGGGAACACTTCTCAGATTAATATTATTTAAAAAAAATTCGTTACCAGTAGAATTCATAAGTCATTTTTATTTGAAATCAATCCATTTATATTCCATTTTCCAATTCTTAAGTTATTTTATCTTATTAATGACTGGTGAAGAGATGATTTTTTCAGCTTATTGGTTAATTGTTTCTAATCAAAGTCAAAGTCAAATAATTTATTTCAAATAGGCACGAAGATGCACTTTTGAACGTCAAAAATTACATGAATAGTTAATTGATTCTCGTTGCGCCTTCCAAAATGTAGTTATGTATGGAGAAGAATGGGCAAGAAACTCCATACTTACTCTTTTAAAATGTTAACAATAGTTTGTATACATTAATTAATATTTATAGGTGAAGACTATGTACCTAGAATAAAAAAATAAAAAAAATAAAAAAATTCATCAAAATTACTTACCACAATTGGTAAAAAGAATGAAAAGTGAAGTAATAACAGAAAAAATTATAAATGCGATAGGTATATGGTGCTCACATATTTACAAACATTGTATATGATTTCCCAAAAAAATAAAAAATAAAAACAACATATAATAAGTCAGTGTGTGAGTTAAAATATTAATCAATAATAATAATAAGCTTGGTTATAATTATTGCATACATTGTTTACTTTATTTTCTATAATCGGCACTCGTTCGCTTGATTTGTTTGGTCTATGATTTTCTGATTTCACTATTTGCATAAGAAGAATTTTTATTTACTTTTTGTACATGGCACATTTTAATTATTGAATACTTTCTGTTGTACCAGCACTGAGGTTGTTATTTTATTTTCTGGGTCACATATACCTGGACCCACAATGCTTTGGGACTTGGTACAGACATCCATTATTTTATTCCATATAATAATGACTGGTGGAGGTGTTGTTATTCTTTTGGACTTAGTGAGTATGTCTGTCTGTGAGTGAGGTTTGGTCGTCCACATTTGTCTCATCATTATTGAGCAGGGATAAACGGTTGCTGGTTTCTAATACCTGAGAATATTTCACATTTGCTGTATTCTTGTTAAAAGATTGGCTTCATTTCTTTGGAAACTTGTGACTTTTGACATTTTGGACAAAAGCTTTTATTAACTCGCTTCCCCATTTATAACAGCTTTGCCAGGTTGTTTACAAATGACCATTGTACGCTATTTCTTAATAAAAACAAAAGTTACATTTCTCAAGTTGCCAAGGTAAATATTAAGAAAATAAAGTGTAATTTTTAAGGTTTCCGAGCACTACATACCATAAAGTACCTTTTTGAAATGTCATACACAGTAATGGATACGTGGGCAAGAATCCGAATTATTCGTTATGAAATTTATAAGAAATATAAGTCATCATCATAATTTAATCATGCTCATAATTACTTTGCGATGTACTTTCGACAGCCGGTTCGCCGAGCTCAGTAACTATTGCCATACTCTCTGTCCATGTGAGCATGTTTTAAAAATCTTGACTAAATGTTCCTATCAAAAATATATATTTAAAAAAAAAAACCTATCGACTCTCTGTGTAATAATAACAAGATTGTTTTAATGACTGTGATAACAAAGCAACGGGTTTTTTGAAAATTGAGAAGTTTTAAATAAATATATTTTATTAGTTAAGTTTTTAACATAAGTATAAAACATACATATTTTTTTAAATTAAAGTCACTTTTCGTGTCGGTCTGTGTGACCGCGTTGTTCTTCTAAACTACGCAACCGATTTGGATGTGGTTTCAACAATCATTTATAAATTATTTATTTCGGAAGGGATACGTGTTTAAGAAAACTAGGTGTTTTGACATGTCGCCTTTGCAACCGAGCAAGTTCAAGATTTATTTTTTATAATTGATTAAACTGACTCATATTTCACCAATATCTCGCCACTATGTGAAGATGCGGTCTCCTCATTTTATCACCGTCATTCTCCATCCTCCAGGTTCAACAACTGGACTAACGTGGAGAAGATTCAGGCTATCGACGAGCTGATCAACTGTTGCGACCCTAGCCAGGTGCGGCACATGATGAAGGCCATCGAGCCGCTGTTCCAACGAGATTTCATCTCGCTACTGCCTAAGGAGCTCGCACTCACTGTGCTGGGGTACCTACAGCCTAAGGATCTTCTGAGGGCCGCCCAGACTTGTCGTTACTGGAAGTAAGTCACTTTATAGTCTAATCCAAAATTATGTAATGAAAATGTAAACAAATGGATCAGAAAATGAACCTGGGGTTGCCATTTTGTAGTGCCCCTTACAAATTAGGTAATTTGACTTGATAACTTAATTCTTAAAACTTGAAATTCAAATCAACCACCTTAAAGGTGTTTTTAATTTGACAATTATTGAGGTTAATTTAATTACCTCAATTTTCATCGACGATTTTTCAATTGCAATTTAATAATGTTATTCAAAACGTCGTGAGGAAACCTATGTCCTAGAACAAAAAATTTGAAGACATGTGACATTTAACAACCCGCACTGGGCCCGCTTTGTGGATTAAGGCCCACTCCCTCTCATCGAGAAAATGCCTGTATCCCAGCAGTGGGATTTTTTTTGCTGATTATGCTTATGCTATTCAAACAACAATTGTTGGAAAAGTTTTGTGATGTAAAGTTGAAACATACTATATACTGATGAACGTGTGACTTAATACCCTTTTCATTTCTCATACTTGGAAAGTACGCTTGAAGTTGCCTGATTAGAGGGATGAAAACAGTACTTTTCGTCCCTGGGAAATAATTTACGCTGCTGTCAAAAAATTTTATAACTATGCAGGCCCAACTTTTTATACAGCCACTCTGTTAAACTCAAACTCAAACTCAAAGCATTTATTTCAAATAAACCAATTACAGGCACTTTTGAATTGTCAAGGGGTCGGTCAGTCAGAAAGATGAAGCTAGTTACCCATTCCAAAGCGTAGTAGGTTCATATGGAGAAGAAAGGGCAAGAAACTCCACGGACACCCTTTTAAAACAAAATATTGTTACAAAATATGGGTTACATCATTCATGTTGAAGTTATACTTGTGAGAAAAATGTAGAATCGCGGCGTAAAATTTGTACCTAAATAGGTCCCTTTCATCAAATTCAAAGTCAAATCATTTATTTCAAATAGTAAAAGGCACTTTTGAACGTCAAAAATTACAAAAATACTTAATTGATTCTAGTTGCCGCTTCCAAAAGGTAGTTATGTATAGAGAAGAATGGGCAAGAAACTCCATACTTACTCTTTTAAAATGTTAACAATAGTTTGTATACATTAATTAATAAAATTATAGGTGAAGACAATGCATTTAGAATAAAAAATATAATACCACAATAGGTAAAAATAATGAAAAGTGAAGTAATGACAGACAAATTAATAAATTCGATACATACATGGTGCTCACATATTTGCAAACATTGTATATAATTTTCCTAAAAAAACATATAATAAGTCAGTGTGTGAGTTAAAGTATATAATCACAGATAATAAAATTAATATCATAAAAATTATAAATCATACCTTGTATAACAATCTACTATTAGTGAGTGCATAAAAAATTATCCTGAACAAAGTTTGATTACCTATTTCATCACATGCTTTTGAAACAGACCACAACAGTTAACTACAACAGATTAAAAAAAAAAAAAATATTTTCACTATGTCTTAGTGAAACCATCCCAAACTCACTAGGCTGCAGTCTGCTATTAAATGCCATCTGAGACATTAGACGAGAAACTTCACAGGGTATTTTATTAAAGCTGCATTGAGCGTTTTAAAGAGATCACATCAGTGTCATCAGTACATTCCCATAAAGAATGTCTCGACGCGGCTTATGGCAAGACGAAGTATGCGGCAGATCTCGTTTAAAGAACCCTTCACTCTTAAAAATACGTCAAAATGTCTCTTTTCTGTGACATGTAATATTTTTCAGCTGAAATGCAGTAAATTTACAGAAGATTCTTATTTCAGGAATATTTCTTTTGCTGTGATGAATATTAATGACACATACAATGGTTTGCATTTGATGAGTATCTATTTCTATGATTGGAAAACAATTACAGTTGGCTGATCAATAAAATCAATCAAGATCTGAGGTCAAAAGTTCAAAATATTACAATACCCGGCTGTAGAAATGGCACACTGACTTTTAGAAAATAAAATCTGCTTTGAAGCCTATGAACCTTTGTCACAGGCGTTTTGTCAGAGCCCCACTCACACACACACCTTATTTTTAGATTCCTCGCCGAAGACAACCTGCTGTGGAAAGAACAATGCCGTCGCATTGGGATTACCACCCTGAAGAAGATGCCTCGTTCACTCCCGCGCTGCGCCAGTCCATGGAAGGCAGCCTATATGCGCCAATACCTCATCGAGAACAACTGGCTTCATAAGCCAGTAGCATCGCCCATCATCATGAGGGGACATGACGACCACGTCATAACCTGTCTCCAGTTCTACGGCAACCGCATCCTAAGTGGTAGCGATGATACCACCCTCAAAGTGTGGTCAGCTGTTACTGGCAAGGTAAGCTGAGTATAACTTTACATACATTGGCTCGTTATCAGTTCTCTGTATTGTCAATGAGGCAAGTTATCGGCTATATTGTCCATCAATTGTACCTATTGATAATACAGTCTGAAGGTAATATCAATTGAGTTTTATTGTTGAGTTAAATTATCAATTGTCAGAATGAAACAAGTTTAGGTATCTTAAAGATCTGTTTATGTGTTGTGTGTAATATTTTTTGCATTTGACGGAACGGTAAGCGCAGTGGCTACGTGCCGCGGGACTCCCAAACGGAACAAGTATTTGTATGATTTACAGAAACCTGTTCTGTACAAGTCTTGCTGTTTGTGTACGTAAGACTTTAGTTTGCAAACTCGGGATGTTTGAATGTTTGTAATCCAATCACACATAAAAGGCTGAACGGATTTGGGTGAAATTTGGCATGCAGATAGACCCATGTCCTGGATGTCAGATTGGCGGGGCAAAACTAAAATTGTATGCAGGCAAAATACATTTTGCGAGCCTTCGGGGTTTGTATAGATTTTTTCGGTGAAGTTTGGTTTTATAAAGTCTCTTTTTCGTTTTTTTAATGTATTTTTTTTAATACTTTCTTTTATTTAAAAGAACCCAGAACGCAGCGGCGAGCTCGAAACTTCTGATATGTTAGATATTTATTTGATCATTCATATAGAAATAGGAGTTATTTTGTCGTCTTATGCTGTAGAATTCAATAAGAATATAAGCAACAAGATCGAGCGAAGCGAGCTAGAATATTTTATCATCCCGCCTCGGATGATATTCTTTTGACAGTTTATACAAAGTAGGAGTTGCTTTGTCGACTTATGCAGAAAAGCTCAAGGATAATCTAGGCTCCAAGAGCCATCGAAGCGAGATTGATTTTAGCACCCCGCATGCATTTTTCTTTTCACCATTCATACGGAAATAGGAGTTACTTCGTCGACTTATGCGGAACAGTTTTAAAATTTAGAAAACGTAAGCTGCAACCTGTCTCGGATAGGTTAGACTTTCTTTTGATGGCCTTATCTAAATAATTTTCATGAGTTTAAGAAAGCTGAAAGTGACCTTTGCGGACCGAGGGACCTAGCCCAGCACAAGATCCCCTCGGACCGCGAGGGCCCACGCGTTCCGCCGTTTCTGCACATAGAATACTTTCTATCTGAATACATGACTACATTTGTGTGAAACCGTGGCCACGCTATAGTAATTGGCCACTCATAACAAAAGAGGTTTTATGAACTAAAACGAAAATACAATAGACATAGGAATATTTTTGTCCTTTTCATTCATGATCTTGCTTGCGTTACCTTGTTTCTACCTCTTATTATGAGTGGCCAATTACTATAGCGCGGCCAATTACTATAGCAGTCACCCTAATTCATATTAATTCTTGTTCGCCAGTGCCTGCGCACCTTGGTGGGTCATTCTGGCGGCGTATGGTCCTCGCAAATGGTAAACGACCTGGTGATCAGCGGCTCCACAGACCGAACTCTACGCGTCTGGAACGCCAGGACAGGCCAATGCTTGAAGGTCCTCGCCGGACATACTTCCACCGTGCGTTGTATGCATCTGTACCAAAACAGGTAGACTTTTGGGTACTGTTTTAGCAGTGACTCTGATTTATTACTATTATTTATTAAGTAGATATATTAATTAGGATAAAATGCTGTGCTCTTATTAAGTTAATAACGAAACATGATCCATTATAACTAACACCATTTGTGATGGCTAAGCGAAAAATATTATAAGATTTGTTTCATGGATTGCCTAACCGTGATCTATATATAACAAATGTGACTTTGATATTATATTAATTTAAACAACAAAAAAAAAAAATTACTTATCTACGATTATAATACAGGGTCATTGACACACTAACAACCTCTCAGGAATTTATTACTAGCATAATAATAAACAACATCTTTTGTTCTATGACTTTTAATAATTCATCAGATATTAATTTATCATATTTTCATACAAAAATAAAAATATTTATTTTGAACACTAAGTCAGTGGTTCCCAACCAGTAGTCCGCAGAAGCCAAAATAAGGTCCGCGAAAGATTTTTAAACTTCGAGATATCGCCTTGCGCTATTTTATGATTTTCTTAACAACTTATTTAAGTGAACAAGGATTTTCTGCTTTGTTGGTAATTAAAAACAAGGCGAGGAATCGTTTGAAAGTAAGTGATGATTTGCTTTGAGTAACAATATTAGTCCTAGGATAGCCGAACTCGTGAAGAAGATGCAAGCTCAGAAATCACATTAATACAAAATTACAGAAGTTTATCCTAAAAATATTATTATTTCTTGTTTTGTAATTTCCTATTGAGTTGTTAATTAAAGTTTCGTTTTGATTATTACAGTTATTTTTTAATATAACTACATAGTGGTCCCTGCTAACAAGAATAATATAAGTGTTCCCCGACCAAGAAAAGGTTGGGATCCCCTGCTCTAAATGTAACAAACTTGCGTAGCAAAACAAACTGCCGTGTCTAGTACAAAAGGCAGGGGCGCCAGTACAACAAAATACAGAATTTAAATTTGTTAGAACAACGAAATCTCGAAGGTTTGTTTTTGGTAAATGTATTATGTTTTGTAAAAAGTCATAGACCAAAAGTTATTGTTTATGATGTTAGTTATACATTCCTGCAAGTTTGTAAGTGATTTACCAATAGCCTTGTATATAATCTACCAATTTATGATGGATCCTGAAATGCCTTGCTTTTGTATTTAGATTGTTTTACATTGCTATATTGCAATAATGTCGTTTAGTCAACATACATTTATGTTATTGTTAGAATTCGTTTTCCCTAGTTAAAACTAGTTTTTACTAAATGCCTTTGTTAAAACTAGAAATACCTAGTCAAAACTAGAATTTACCACTGATATACCTATTTGATTTTCAGATAGAACTAGTTGTCACTCCGAGCTTTAGTTAAAACTAGCCTAGAGAAACTTATTTGGGATTGAAAACAAGATATAGTTTAAAAAATATTTATTAAAAAGATCTAGGATACAGAGTCATGTTCCTAATAAAAATAATAATCTTACACTAAAGGAACATTTTAGTGAACATCGACATAAAGTAGTTGTAGTAGGTGACGTCTCGCGACCAATCAGAATAAGGTACGATGAACTTTAATCTCGGTTGGAACAGTTTTAACTGCCTCGCTTCGAAAAACGCGTTTTGTTCAGTAAGATAGATAGATAGATAGATAGATAGATAGAATACTCTTTATTATGTACACCATAAAAATTACAGATATAAATGTAGAACTGTTACATAGGGTGTCACAATGGGCGGTCTTATCGCTAAAAGCGATCTTGTACAGACAACTAGTTTTAACTAATATTCAATTTTGAGCATTAGTTAATTCTACTTTTAACAAAGGCATTTAGTAAAAAATAGTTCTAACTAGGGGAAACGCGTTATTTCTAAAAACTGGTTTTAACTGTAACGCATAAAACTGATACAACTTACGCACAAAAAAAAAAAAACATTGCTATGCGTTGCTTAAAAGAACTCAACAAATAATAGTTATTATATAACATTTAGTAGATAACAGCTTGCGACAAAATAAAACCAATCTTGAAAGAGTAAAGGTCTCTGCACACAGCGGGCGCGGCGCGGCGGGACGGGACGCCGACGCGACGCTGAGCAGTTGTAATGTACTAGATATTACGGACGACGCCACACAGAGCGTCGCGTCGCGTCACGTCGAGCCGGACGGCTCTGTGTGGCGTCGTCCGTAATATCTAGTACATTACAACTGCGTCGCGTCGGCGTCCCGTCCCGCCGCGCCGCGCCCGCTGTGTGCAGACACCTTAAGCAAATGCGTAATGTTATTATCATAGAACATCGCAACCATTGTCATTTGTAATTCATTACAATAACAAAGATAATTATGTTTATCAAAATGCCGCAACTAGCTTGCGTTTCTTTATCTCAGCCGCGAACATTAACGAATGCATTGAAGCGAAAATTTACTTCTTATTATGTATATATTTTATTTAAGTGAAACACATTTCTTCTTGTTGTATTAGCATTGCAATGGAATTTATATGCTGAACTGTTTTTAATGATGAAAAGATAATCAAAACATTTAGCTATACTTGTATTGAACTGATAAGAAGGTAATTTTATGGTGACAATAATACTTTTGCTGAAACGTTATATTGCACGAGCTACATGAACAGCTAAATTGCCAACGCAGTCATCATACCACTGCAGTTTTAATTTATTTTATGACTTGCTGCTTTAAAGGCTACCATACATTGTCAGTATTCTTAATAAAATCCGCAATCGAACTGTTAGCGCCTCATATTCTTATTGCCAAAACGATTACTACTACAAGCAATCGTTGAAATCAAACAGTCAGGGGGCCAAGTCTACTAATGTACAAACGTTGCAATGGTCTCTTCATTGTGAGTTTTTGACAGATTTGCCATACAAACACTGTCAAATACTCACAATGGCGAGACCATTGCAACGTTTTAAATTAGTAGACTTAGGCCCCTGATCGTTTGCATGTGCACGAATCTGGTCAGACTGATCCAATCTTTGTTTAGATTGATCTCTCCATGTATGGTAGCTTTAACCCTTCATATATGTCTATTACTTAGTCTTCATACATTTTAATTGTGTCTATAATTACGGCATACGAGAGGTTAAGACACGCGATGCCCTTAACGAACCCCACAGGAGATTGACTGTCGCCATCTTTTCAGGGTAATATCTGGATCCCGCGACGCGACATTACGAGTGTGGTCCATCCCCGAAGGGCGTTGCCTGCGCGTCCTCATGGGCCACTTGGCTGCTGTTCGCTGCGTGCAATACGACGGGAAGCTGGTCGTGTCCGGGGCTTACGACTACTTTGTCAAAGTGTGGAACCCTGAAACCGGGGACTGCCTGCACACGCTCGCTGGACATACCAACCGAGTGTACAGCCTGCAGGTAAGACTACACTTGGTTTGAATCTATTTTGTATTGAATTGAATAACGAACTGGTGTCCGCTTCACGTCCAAGCGCATATTTGGCGTACGGTTGGGAAAATCGTTCATTCGATCCACCCCAGCTCTTCAAGAAAAGCCAGCAACGCCTAGGTGTTACTGACTATCTCATGAAGGGTACCAGGGTTTCCGAATTACTTTGTCCTGCATGTTGCTACCACTGGACTACATGAGCACCTGAGCTGCTGTCTCATCTTCCTGTATGACAAAGAGGTGTGTGTATTAAATGACCCGTGGCTGTTGTGACTACGCAACTTCAGCTTAGTCGGAGAGCCTGTTTAGTGAGGCGGCCGACACCTATGGGAAGGCCTGTCTGCACTTGCCGTAGTCTAATTCATGGGTTGAATCTAAAGATACTTCTTCATGAGCTAGTCGGCGTAACACAATGGATGAAGAAAAGAAAAAAAAAATCTACAGACATCACAGACAGCTGTGTTGCTAGACAGTTTGTTGCACCAGTTCTTACCCAGCACGCCCGCTCATCGCCACTTCCTAGTGCTTTAGCTAGGAAGTGGAGACAGGCAGGCGTGCCCAATCGTCTTATGAAATTTTATTATGAATAAATTACTTGTATTGAAACTACGACTATTATATAAGACAGGTGCATAATATCATGAAGTGAAACAGTAGAAGAGGTGACTGAGCAATATTTTTGAATTTTTCGATAACGAGGAGATCCTATGACAACTTTTGAAATTATGCATGATACAGCAAAACATTTCAATTTTAATATGAATCTCTACAGCTACACAGTCCTTAATATTCCGATTCAACTTTCAGTTCGATGGGATCCACGTAGTGAGCGGTTCTTTGGATACTTCTATTCGCGTGTGGGACGTCGAATCTGGTCAATTGAAGCATACCCTTACTGGGCACCAGTCGCTCACGTCCGGTATGGAGCTTCATTCCAACATCCTGGTCTCTGGCAATGCTGATTCCACTGTCAAGGTCTGGGATATTACTACGGGCCATTGCCTTCATACTTTGTCAGGTTAGTTCCGTTTATGTACCTTTTTACTAATATTCTTCTACTCTTCTATTGGCACGAACAATATGATGATAAATGATGTTTATTTCTGTAAGTAGGTTTATAAAAAAGCTTTTACCACATCAATAATGTTTTAAAAACTAGATGAGGTTGATGTTTCCAATCCGACTACTCTGAGAAAAAACACCGAAACATACTCAGAGATCACAGTCTCTTAAAAGTCCATACATTACCAGATCATGTGAGGACCATAATTAGTGTCTGAAATGGCCTTTTGAGGAAAGAACCACACAGATTTGAAAAGACCTGTCCAATCAGTGCACGCATTTTTCAGTAATCGTGTAGTTAAGCTATATGATTACTGACAAATGCGTGCACTGATTCATGTTGTCATAATAAATATTAGCCAGTTAACAACACACAATCAAATTCTCCACAATAACATACATTTCCTCTTGCAGGACCCAACAAGCATCAGTCAGCGGTAACCTGCTTGCAGTCAAGCAACCGTTTCGTGATCACTTCTTCGGACGATGGCACCGTCAAGCTGTGGGACGTGCACACAGGCGAGTTCATTCGCAACCTAGTGGAGCTGGGATCCGGTGGATCCGGCGGCGTCGTGTGGCGCATCCGGGCTTCGGCCACAAAACTGATCTGCGCCGTCGGATCCCGCAATGGAACTGAGGAGACCAAGCTCCTCGTTCTCGACTTTGACGTTCCCGGCGCATGCCGTAGATGTGATGAATAGCAGCGACTGAACCGACGCCTCTTGCGTCGCTACGCAAACCTCTACGCGCCTTGGCACTGTTAGAGTGCCGTCATAGTGTCTGTGTCGGTCATCACGGATGCTGTTAGTGTCCTCACTTCAATCGGAACGTAAGAATTAATGTCTGAATAGCCCTGTTATGCTGTAAAAGTTCTATTTCATTTTAACGTTATATTTTGCGTGGTATGCCACATAACTTTTACAGTGTTATAGCAGCTCAAGTTTTCCACTCAAAAGGGCAACAATGTTGCAGCCAATATTAAACCAATGACACCAAGTACAGACATGACCTGACGAAAAAACGGTATTTTAATCAGGTATTTTGCTATTCGACGCATCCATAGCAGCCGATAGCATCACCGTATATAGAATGATTTAAATGTTCAATTTTTTATCAGGTCGTAGATCTGTTATTGTCATTAAGTGAAGTAACATGTGATTCGATAAAGTAGTTAGATGTTTCTAAAATCTAACGTAGCTAACTTTTACCGGTACCCTTCATTTGACATTTTCGACGCCGACATACGTCACTTGCCATTAAAACGTTATTGAATGTCAAATAAAGGAGGTAAAGTGACTACTTTGGGAGCGTAGGGCCTCGTCCTTGTCGCGCGAATACGCGATCGGCGCGTGCTTATGTCAGTTTTGTTCGGAAAACTGAAAAGTCCCTCTGACGGCGCGACCACGCGTTCAGTTAAACCGAACAAAACGGCGGTCGCTTTTAAATAGGACGCAGGGGAAAGCACCTTCGAATCTCACACCGAAGACCAGTACTTGGAGATCTTGTTAGTACACAGTGGTGCATATCATAATGATAGCGTAACGAAGACGTAAATGCGGCTTTGTCGAATCATCTGTTGCTCCAGACCGACCAGCACTATGTAAAGCGAGAGGTGAGGTTCAGTCGGTTGTTCGGGCATACGTCTGCTCGAATATCATCAATAATTTTGCACGAGGTGTCGCGAAACTATGAATGAGTACCGTCGATGTGGCTAGGGGATCAGTTGTACCCACCGGACTGTTTAATGTGAAACGTGCAAATGGACATTATTTTCTTACTATAGTCTTGCGTAACTCAAGTATCCATGATGTACTCAAATAATAATCAATTGAATACCATTACTATAGTTCTAGTTGTTAAAATGTTCAGTAGATAAAAATGGTGGCTAAACAACCATGTCGCATTGCCAAATTCCTTTATTTTTTACTCTGTGTTCCAAAGAGATGAAAATCGGAATTAGATGTTAAGTTTATTTTTTTATTTTATGTTATTTTTTAAGTTGCTTCCCCGTGATGGTTTTATTAAATCGACACAGTATAATTTGGTCAACTTCATACTTATTCAGTTGAAAAATTATTTTTTATTTATATTTATGATAATAAATAGTGTTTATTTTCTTGATTTCTTTATTATTGATTTATTTGAGTATCTTAACTTTTTTGTTTTTTATTTTCTTTTATTTCCTTGACATAGGACAGTATCTAAAGCCTGTCTGCGTTTAAAACATAGATTACATTTATTTTTTGTAATTACTTCTTGTTATTGTATCGTCTTCAATTATGTTATTACCTATACTTTTTCTTTATCACAATGAATACTGTGTCGTCCCCAAATATCTCAACTTAATGGCCAGCAGTTTTATCGCTTAACTTCTTTAATAGTCACTTAAGATAAATGTATGTCTAATATTATAAACATTAATAAACATTTCAGACTTGTAATGATACCGAATTAAGATTTAAACAATTTAAATAATCATAATTCTCGATGGTGTTAGTATGCGCGTACGCAATTGAACTTTGCGATTTAAACGTACCATGATGCAGCGGGTGGCTATAATACACTCGCTGTGTATGTATTTATTTGTTGTATATATATACAAATAATAATGTGGTCATTGAAGGTCGCGTTTATGTAGCCGCTACTCTTCATAAATGGCTGTAATATTAAATAATTAAACGAAGACTGAAGCATAGTTATAGTGTAATATTTAAAGTATTAAATTGTAGTTACTCCTGTACTACCGACCATCACACTCAGCTGTATGTCTTTGTTGTCTACACTTTCTCCCCTTTTATTTTAAAACACTCGGTTTCTTTTTTTTTTGTTATTAGTTTTTAAGAACAGACGCGAAACAGTCGCGACAATATTGAAATGAAATTTAGTTACGGCTTATTGTAGTTCTCTTTAGTTGTACATGTAATTATTATTACATTATGTTTTTTTTTTTTTTTGTTGTAAAACCAGAATGTTTCCATAGTTGGGGTTAGAAATTAATTAATTTTGTGTATTCCATTACTTCTCGCTTTGTACATCGTCGCGCGAGTGCACTTGCGTAGATTGTATCATAACATAGTATGTAACACAGGTGTCTGAGATGTTATGTGCCACTAGTGATGCGACTCTACAGTTCCGCATACGCTACGTGAAGCTAGTGATGTGACGACTCATTCAACGCTGCATACGCTTGTTCATTTTCCACACGTTGCTCAAGTTTGTCATAGTTTATATTTCTAGCCCCGATGTAACTACGGCATTTTCTTTCGAATCTATTTATTCTATAATACTTCACTTCACGAACGACTTCTGTCAAATAAATGGGCGAGTATACGCCATGTAATCTATTGTGTATTTCTGGAAAATGGGAAGATGAGAATTAAATGGGGCAGTTTTGATCACATAAACTGATTTTATTTTTTTTGTAGCGTCCGCACATGACTGACGATACGCAACGGCAGTTGTTACTGTTGTAATGTTCCGTCATTTATTAGAAAAATCATGGAGCCAAGATAAACTATGTTGAGGCATATTCTTTTAAGTTATATTGTTCTGCAAAGGGACAAGCGCAGGTTGACATTATTTAATACTAGCTAATGCCATACGTTGTAATACCTTTTAGGTTTTTTTGTTGTTGTTAGGATCCTCTTCAATCACAATCGGCCGAGCCATTGTCGAGTTTTTGCAAGATAAACGCAGCAATTGATTTTTATATATAGATTACGTAGTGTTGCGAGTCATCAGTGCATGTGGGGCGCTGCTTCGCCCGTCCGAACAAACTGACAGCTCAACTGTATGTATAGGTGGTACTAGACGGCGATGCGTGGTTGTTATTATTTTCATTTATTTCTTCAATTCCTTTTGCTTTTAATGTATAATTATTGATTAATAAATCCAATTGTTTTCAAGTTTTATTTTCTTTATTTTCCGTTTATTGGTTTTCGTGACTTGGTGAATTGCATGTCACTTACTTTAATTCGTTTTATTCATCTTTTGGTATGTTGTTTTTATTTCTTTTTGTGGTTGTTGTTGCTCCTGGATAAGCCCAGGTAGAAGGAAAGCAAGTGGACTGTATTATAAAAGGGTTTATTCGTTGGTTCACAATTATAGCAACCTAAGTACTACTTAAAAGGTACGTCCGAGCGCGGCCGTGACGGACGATGCAATGCCGTGACGCTGTTGCGTCCCCGGTGCCGGTGCGGTGCCGCGTCGCTCGTTCGACGTCGTAGTGTGTTCGTTGGATTTGGATGTATGTGTTTGAGAAACTCCACTATCGGAACAACTTCGGATACGCAGTTTGCCGGCGAATGACGTCACTGAAACTTTAATAATAAATTAAGTTGGTGTGTTTTCTTCCTAGAGAGGCTTTTTGACACCGGAAAGTTAATGGCCCCACCGAATAAACGTATAAGAGAAAAATTACAACTTTTCAGCAAAAAATAAAAACGTTTAAACTTCAATAACGCTCATTTCATTGTAAATAATAGGTATAAATAATGTATAATCGAATTATTGGTAAAAAAATAAGCTATAGACTTATATTTACTTTCTTGGCGACTCAAAAAGCATGTAATTATAACATAAACTATTATTCCTATAATTTTAAAATTATTTATTTCCCTAGTATAATGAAATTTACTATTATAATAGGTGTGTTTTGAGTCTAAAATTCATAAAAAAAAATTAAGTGGGTGCAGGATAGGCAAAAGAAACGAAAAATGTATAAAAAAAATCGTGTAAGAAGCATTGCACGTTTATTCGGTGGGGCCTTCGATATGCTGCGGCTACAGCTCTTGTAGGACACCGTAGCTTAGAGGATGATGAATGTTACGACGTGCCGGGCCACGGCCGAGGCACAGATCCAAAACGTAACAAACATTTGATATGAAGTAGTTTTGCTACACCGTGCGTCCGTGTCCCGTTCGACTCATGCCATGGTTCCTAAAAATCTAGCGGGCAGTCTAGCATGTTATCATCCTAAAATCGCTGATTCTCATAGCAGTGGTAGAGTCAAAGACACCATCCCCCAAGAAGCTTCAAATACAATCGTACCGGTAAAATCCCTATCAGTATATTCAAAAGACTCATGGGGCTTTATGCCAAAAGACCCACCGACAATCTGAAAACACATCGGTTAATTCTAAATGTAGTAGGTACTGATTATAAAATAATATCCATCCGAATCATTCCACTTTGCCCCACCGTGCCGCCCCACAGGTGGGGCAAAGTGGAATGCCTAAAATATTGTAGTGAAAGCCCCACTTATTCGATTTGGTGGGGCAGATTTCATTACTTTAAAATCTTGTTGGATTCTGCCTCACTGGGATTGGCACCTTAGAATAAAAGTACAAAAAATATTGTTTGGATTTTTTTATTTGCTACTTGTTTCTGGAAGGAAACTGGTTGTAAATCACATATTTGTTAAAAATTAAATATAATAAATAAGGTATATAGTTTAGTAGTGAGAATAAACATAATTTCATTTTCTATTTACGGGGACAAATCGTACTGTTTGTGATTTTGAGCTTAGTATGAAAAGCATTAATGAACCAGTATGAACAAATCATAATTTATGTATCTGTGATTTTAAAAGTTTAGTGTAGTTATATTTTATTTGTAACAAATAGTGCAAATCGTGTAATCGTGTTTGTGATTTACAACCCGTTTCCTTCCAGAAACGAATAGGAAATAAAAGTTTACAAACAATTATTTTTGTACTTTTATTCTAAGGTGCTGCCTAGTGGGGCAGAATCCAGCAAGATTTTTGAGTAGTGGAATCTGCCCCACCAAATCGAATTAGTGGGGCAGATTCCACTGCAAAACTCACTTTGCCCCACCTGTGGGGCGGCTCGGTGGGGCAAAGTGGAATGATTCTATCCATCCTAGGTTATGCTTCTAATAGATATTAAATAAGTCTTCTTCTTTTCGTTTCGACGGTACATCTATACTGTTTGGGCCCAGTAGGTGGCCACATTTATTGCGGTGTCAGAGGCATTGTTCAAATCGTCAAGGGTGCAGGCGAACGGACAATTGGGACACTCCAGCAGATGGGACATAGTCTGTTCAGGAGCACCGCACTCGCTTTGAGTGTTAGGTGAATCGACTATGCCCCACTTCGCCAGGTTATGTTTGCAGCGGCCTACTTGAGTTCGCAGTCGATTGAGAGCTTTCCAAACAGGCCACTGCAGTTCGCAACCGGGAGGCAGGTGCTCCTGGAAATAAGAAATAAGTAAGCGGTAGATATCCAAAATCATTAAAGTACTTGGGAAAATACGAGAAACTTTGTGGTTTATTTAGTGTCATCAGTCATCACACTAATAAACCTTCGCCTAATAGCAGTGGCGTAGTGTGGGTTTTCGCCGCCCCCTATTTTAATTTATAGTTCATAGTTTAAATATTTTATTCAACGGACCTGATGTACTCATCGTACAACGTATTGAAAAAAACTACCACTGCTTCGGAAGGATCCGGTACATCTACGGAAAGAAATGGCGCAAGAAACCCACAGGAAGTTTATCATTTAAAATGTCAGAATATTTACAAGGCATAACTTTATTAACACTAGGCAAACGTAAATAATAATAGAAAAGTATTTATTTGGCAATTGAGTGTACAATAGGATCTTAAATTTTACATAGTGCTCATCACTTTGCAACCTATACAGGTGCAAAAAAAAGTATAACCAGAGTGGAGAGCTTAACTTAATAAAATTAAAAGAAATAACTAGATATACCTACTTAAGGGGCAGACAAGAGCCCATGTTTATTTCTTTTACTCCTGTATCAGAACAAATTTAAAAAATCGAAAACTTGACTAGTAAATAACCTGTAGCATTTTTGGAATCACTTTCCATTATTTTGCTTTTTATAATGAATTGTTACGTCTTCCGGTACGCGGTCGCCACTCCAGAACCTTACGGCCCCAACGGCCATCTGTTCTGCGCGCAAGAGCGTAGGCGCGCTTGTAGCAGGCGTTGGTAGGCCTCCCACAAGGTGGACCGATGACCTTATGAAAGCCGCAGGAATCCGCTGGATGCGGGAAGCACAAAACTGGTTGAGGTGGCGGTGCTTGGGGGAGGCCTATGTCCAGCAGTGGACGTCTCGGCTGAAATGATGATGAATGAATGAATCGTTGATTACTGCCAAAAGTGGCCACTTTTAGCGGTTATCAACAGCACTTGAGATCAAGTTGGATGAAATAAAAAATATTTATATTACAGGGTGCCTAGTATTATTAATTATTTCTGACACCATTCTGGCGCTCGACTTCATCTTGCCTCCTCTCTTTCGTGCCAAGCGAAACCGCAAGGTTTCGCTTTGCACCAGTGGCAGATTACCAGTAGGCTGAGTAGATTTGAGCCTAGGGCGGAAAATTTGGTGAACGATTAAAAAAAAAATTGCCTTACACATCAAAAATTATTTTTGTATCGATAGTCCTTTATACAGACGGCGCGCGGCGTGAAATGAAATGAAATCGTTTATTCTGTAAATAGGATATCGGAATCACTTTTACACGTCATATAAAAAATATAAAAACAAGCTTGGTGAAGTCGACATTTCCTATCTGACTACCCCTGAGAAGAAATGGCGAATCAAACTCAGGGGTCAGTCTCTTTTAAAGTCCAGACATAATCTTGGTCAGATCATGTGAGAACCATGTAGATCTGTGTCTGAAATGGTCTTTTGAGGAAAGAATCACACAATTTTGAGTCGACCTGTCCAGTCAGTGCAAGCATTTGTCAGTAAACGTGTAGCTCAACTCAGGATTTAAGGCTACGATTACGTGCTGCATATGTGCTAGATTTTCGTTCTAATTCTAATCTACATAAGTCAACAAAGCAAGTTTTCCTATTTCCGTATTAATTAATGGTCAAAAGAAAACAGAACTAAGAGACGGGCTGTAAAAAATTTCGAGCTCGATACTCTCGCTCTTGCATCCCACATTCTTGCTTTTCGATGAAAATGACTGGTAGAGAAAGCCTTGTGGCATTAAGTCCGCCTATGTACCACTATTGTACATGAAGTTTAAATAAATAAATAAAAATGTTCGTGAGTTGCATTTTTTTTTTGTCATTTTGCAATTTCTGCAAAATGTTACCTACTAGAAATGCCTAGAAGACGGGGGCGGCCTCATTTTGTTTTGCATGCTCATCTCATTTTCTTAGTCGTACATGATTGAGCTTTGATTAGCTCAGAAATATACCCAAAAACTATTTCTTGTGCAATTTCAAGCAAGTTGTAGGATTGTAAAAATAATCTAGAAACTGATAATTGCAGAGGTAAGTGCGGCAGAAATTTGACAGCCTCTATAATAATAATAGGTGGTACTTGGAAAGTGTGAAAATCCGCCACTGCTTGGCTCGTAACATTTGTGATTTCGGGCGCGATTTGGAGTATTTTTTTCCCCGCCGCCGCCGGCCCCTTTCTTATGCCCGGGGCCATGGTCCCCGTGCCCCCCCCCCCCATGCTACGCCACTTAGAAGATGTTTAGAAGTAAAAGACGCATTGCGCTGGCCCAAACTAATTGGGTTAAGTGAAGGAAGATGATTCAAACGAAAAACTGATGTACTACGTCGATATCATATAGGTGTGTGTGAATTCCAAAATCGATCAACGCGGTTCGTATAACCATTGTTTAGAATTTCGGACCTCCATAAATTAGGGGTAAACCCTTACGCCCGAATTCCTCTGTCGCTGATGTCGGTCGCGCGTACGAATATACGTTGTGTTCTATGAAGCACCACACTGTAAAGCTGACATCAGCGGCGCGCGAGTTGCTACGCGCCGCTGATGACGCGCGTCGGTCTCGCTCGTCAGCGCCGCGTTCGTCGGTCGACTGACGCGCTATAGAACGCTATGCTATGAGCGTCCTCACTCTGTTCCCGACCGTCGGCACACGCGCGTACAGTCGCCCGCCACCATGAACATTGATACCGAACGAGAACGTGTGATTGCCGAGGTGCGCCAACGTCCTGCATTCATTCATTCATTCATTCTAAAATAATTAAAAAACTTTTCCTCGTCCTGACGTAGCTTTTCAAATAAAGTAGAAAATTCACCATTCGTCACCCTATCAGCAACAATTGGGTGAATGTGATATCTTTTTTATCTATATTGACGCCGTCTCCGCTTGCGTAAGTATGCTGCAGCAACTAAACAATTTATAAACGGGTTCATAATAATATAAAAATTTTACCTTCAAATAAAATTTGTATTATGTTTCCTAAGACGTCCGAAGTCCATTATGAGAGTGCTCGCTTCATTCCATGAACAGCTGCTAGTTGTCCTTACTTTCCGCCTCGTAATCGCGTCACTAGCGCCACCCAACGTCATATCTGTGAACTACTTTCAAAAACCGCATACAAGCCGCCATGATGAAGTGTTATGTCATTGTTGAACTCATAATAATGCAAAGGTAAGTAGGTATACACCAGGAAGACCTTACCTGGACTTCGGACGTCTTAGGAAACATAATACAAATTTTATTTGAAGGTAAAATTTTTATATTATGTGTTCCGTTTGACGTCCGAAGTCCATTATGAGAGATATGTTTGTTATCTCCTGGTGGATTGTATGAATGAAAAGCAACAATGTGAATTATAAACCAATATTATTTTTAATCATGATTTTATACCTTAGGTACCTTCTTATACACAGGTTGTAAATATGAACAAAATCTAGCCATATTTTAATCACTGGCAGTATAATTATATTAAGAGAAAACATATGTAAGTAAGCAATCGTGCAATATCTTCATGAGTAATTTTACCTGAATCGATTTGATTTGACACATCGGTTAATTAGAATCAATTGGGGACTTGAAATAATCTTGATAACGAATGCGCCGAGGACATTTCGTTATTAGATCTGATTTCTTTACGGTAAAATTTTCTGAAAGTTGATTCATGCCTCCAGTTTGCCTTAGATAATATGTCATTTATAGGATAATTTTCTAGCCAATTTAATGATGAGACAGCCGATCTAAAACTACCTGGAGAGGCTTGTATTCCAGCATCAGACAGAACACGTTTTACCCAACCACCGATTATAGTTGGTGTGGCTGCTCTAACGGGATCTCTAGTAGTTATAAACAAATTTTTTAATGAACCCCGTCTTTCCTTTGATACATTTTTTAACGTGCGGAGCCAATATAATGGATTCGTATTTTGATCTTGGGATGCCAACAAAACCCAACTGGATTGCTGGAAAGTCGCACTATCTGTTTTTGACCCGAATACCGGGTGTAAAGTTATGGAATCCCCATTATCTACAAAATGATCACAGTCAATATGCAAAAGGGATAGGTCGTGTACACGACGACCCGAACATAATAATAAAATAGTTGCCGTTCGCTTAGACACCTCATACAAACTAGTGATGCAAGGAGTTTTATCTTTTAAATAAGTAATTAATTCCCTGGCGTCCCATATGGGCACCTTAGGTGGCAACGGCTTTGCAATTGAAATTGCTTTCAAAATTTGCTTAACAATATGACTAGAAGAAATTCTAATATTTGAAGCAGTTTCACAAATAGATGCGATAACGGACTTGTGCACAAGAATAGTTCTGTAAGCTAACTTCTGATTAAGATATAGATATGCTAGATATTTTGCAACATCTGTCGGATTTGGTGTACGGAAATTTACATTATTTTGACTACACCACAACGACCATTTACCCCAAATAGGTGTGTAAGTTTTAAGAGTTGAAGGTCGCCAGCAAGATAAAAGAAGATTTTTCTCTTGTGGAGACCAATCGTTTGTCATGGTGTCCCAGCCGAAATGAGCCAGGCTTCCAACTGCAGATCTTTGACATGAGCTGGAGGTAGGCCGGTCACCGTGTCCACCAAGGTCTTCTTCAGGTCTCTGATCTTCAGCGGCCGTGCCAAGGATCGATTCTTCAGATCTGGTCGCCAAAAGGGTTTCTTCCACTTGGGTGCTACTATTATGTACCGACCTGATGCCGAGTTGAGGTGGTGAAGAACTCGTGGAAGCAACGCCGGCGGTGGGAACACCCATGCAAGGTCGTATCGCCAGTATCTGCTGAACGCGTCGTGATAACAGGCGTTGGAGTCTGAGGAATCTAGAGAAACATAATTGATCACGACGTGTGCGGTTTGTGACGCGAACAAGTCTATGTCTGGTTTTCCCCAAGTCTGAAATATCTTTGAAGTTGCTGCCACCTGCAGGTGCCACTCGCTGCCAGCGCGATTTCGCGACAAGTGGTCTGCTTCGGTGTTGTACACCCCTGGTAGGTGGTGAGGGATCAGTACAACATTTAGGTCGTCTATCAGCGTCAACAATTCCCGCGTCAATTTCATTAATAGGTGTGATTTCGTGCCGCCTTCCTTCTGAATGTAGGAAACCACTGTCTTGTTGTCGGTCTGTAGAATGATCCTGGAGTCCCGGAGGGCTCTGGATTCCTTCGACAACACAGCAATCACAGCATACATCTCTTTGAGATTGCAATGCCATTTTTTCTGGTCGGGTTGCCATGCACCTTGTACCCTGTTGTTGTTGACCAGGGCACCCCACATAATGTCGGAAGCGTCCGTGATGACAAAGTTTGTGGGCAGCACCTTTGTGTGAATTGCTGTCTTTTGATCTACATGTTCCATCCACCACTTGAGTTCTTAGCGAACGTCTTGTGTCAGCTGTACTGCTCCGAGAGGATTTTGACGCAGTACTTTGATGTGACATTGCAGCGCACGGCAATGCATCCTTCCCCGGTGGGTGATGAAGGACGCAAAGTTGAGAAGCCCTAAGAGGCGTTGCGCCTGCTTGAGGGTCCAACTGCCCGCTGCGAGTCTGGTCGAGAGGATCTGTCGAATTTTTCCTACCTTCTCTGGTGGTAGGGACTTCCGGTTTGTTTGGGTGTCCCATTCGATGCCGAGATATTCGATCAACCTCGTTGGCCTGGAGATCGATTTCTCGTGATTTACACACCAGCCCAGACTAGACAAGAAACGTACAGCTATGTTTAGATGCGTGCTGAGCACTTCCTTGTTCTGGTGGACTAATAAGTAGTCGTCTAGATATACGACGAGGCGCAAACCTTTTGTGCGAAGGTATTCTGCAGTCCAGTTTGTTATAGTAGCAAACATTCTCGGAGCAGCAGCCAGGCCGAATGGTAGACATGTCATCTGCAGAAGTTGACCACCGTAACTGATGCGCAAAAAGCGCCTGTGTTCTGTGCGTATTGAGAGGTGATAATAGGCTTGGCTGAGGTCCAACTTGACCATCCAGTCGCCTTGTTGCAGAAACGAAGGCATTCGTTGATGGTGGAAAAGATGGAAATGCTTTGGTTCCATGTATAAATTTAGTGCTTTTAAGTTGAATATCACTCGAGTTTTGCCATTGCTCTTTCTGATCATGAAAAGGGGGCAAATGAACGAAGGGGTCGAAGGAGCAGGCTCTAACACTCGTTCTTGAATCATCTTGCGAATTTCTAGGGTCATTTTTTTTTAGAAACAGGGGTTTGAAATTTTGACAGGTTGTCCGAAGTAGGTAGAATTAAGGGCGGTGCCTGATTGAAGGGGATACGAGCTCCCGATATCATTTTTAAAATAGGTTTTGGAGGATCGAAACGATTCCATATTTTTATATAATGCTGAAGACAGCCGCCCCAAAATCTCGGTATTAAATAGTAATTTATGCTTATATCCTGCTCGCCCCCCGTTCTTATCTTTTCGCCCCCCCTTCTTTTTTGAAGAGAAATCGGAATTTCGTTTGTGGTCTTTTTTGTCGTTTCGCTTCGGCTTGTTTTGTCGCGAACGAAAAGTATTATCTTGAAAAGACGTGGAAGGCCCTAAAGATATCGGACGACTAGCTCCCGCATTATTATTCTGTTTTTCTAATTTTTCTATACCCCCAATTTTTTGTAGGTAGTGCGATAAATTTTGAGGATTGAATATATATTCGCTTGAGGGTGGAATTTTTTCTATGTCGTCGCGTATATATTTACTTTTAACATTTTTCAATAACGACCGGCGCCTCGTCTCTATGACCTCAGCTCGTTTACCGCAAATAATTTGGAGAATATCATGAGATACCGTTTTATAAGATGACTCAGCACCAAACAACTCTTTTAGTTTATCATAGAGGTTAGTTGAAAATAATTGGACGGTTGAATTAGCAGACCAATCAATTATTTTCTGTAATGCCGCGTTCACATGTTCGTTTTGAGTAAGGAAAGCATTAGATAACGCCGCAAAACTGCGTTCCATTTGAAACCATTTTAACCCTTCATATGTCGGAGCGTAGATCTACGCGAGACACAATGGGTTTTTAATTGTGTCTCTAATTACGACATACGAGAGATTAATGGTGAAAACGGATCTTCAAAACGCCGCAATTCTTCGTTCACTTTCAATTCGACAAAACTAGGAAAAGCTACATATTTTTTCTGTACTTCTGTGTAACGTACAGCATTCCAATCCGGAGAGTCAAACCTCTGCATTTCTGCTATTTTCGTTAGACGTTCTGGATTTGCTTTAGGTACACTAGGTTCCTTAACGGCAACGTCTAGATTTGCAATATTTTCTAAACAAGGGGTAAGCTGCGGCGGACTTAAGAAATTTTCTTGTAAATTGAAGGTTGGAACAGTCGATGTTGAAGGTAACACGGTGCCAATATAATTTTGCGTGGCGGGTAGGTTTTGTGCCAATGGAGCACTATTTGCGATCATATAATTTGATAAAACATTATTAACATGACTCACCAACTGCTGGGATAGTAGATCAAACCTGCGATCCAGTTCGGAATCTTGCGAGAGGGAGCGCTCGCATACCTGACGGGAGCGTTTGCGCGGCGCTGGATCACCAACATCGCTCTCCGATGACACCGTATCACCTCCTTTCGATGACGATGAAGAACTCGAGCTCCGTGTCCTTTTCCGCGAAGTATCGTTTGGCGCGATAGTTTCACCGTCCATTTTATTTAAAATAAACACGGTTCACGAGACGGAAAATTAATTTAAGTTATTAAAATACTAATGTAATGAACTTTCTACTTTAATCTCAAAAAGTTCTAAAATAAAAAATAATATCGCTATTTAAACGATAACTGACAATCTAGCAAAGCTGCGCACAGTTCGGAAAACGACGCAACAATGACATAACACTTCATCATGGCGGCTTGTATGCGGTTTTTGAAAGTAGTTCACAGATATGACGTTGGGTGGCGCTAGTGACGCGATTACGAGGCGGAAAGTAAGGACAACTAGCAGCTGTTCATGGAATGAAGCGAGCACTCTCATAATGGACTTCGGACGTCAAACGGAACACATAATATCCCAAATTCAAACTCCGCTTCACAAATCCACAACAAATCCACTTGGAGACGCCTGTACCGTGGAGCGGTCAGTATCGCACTACGGATGTTTTCATTGGCGCTGATGGTCAGCGCGCTACGCGACTGACGGTACGCGACCGACGTCAGCGACAGAGGAATCCGGGCCTTAGTCGCACGCTGCTAGATGTCACCCCCATGCAGCGTGGGGCGACATCTAGGATCGTGCGACTGAATGAGGACTAGGACGAACTTTGTTTATACAATACTTAGTGGTGCTCTGTAGTTTGTATGAAAAGCGAATAGATGGAGCTTTGTAATATATGATCGTAGTGTAGTAGGAAACTTAATTAGACTTTTATTCAGAGATCTGATCGGATTAAATAGATGCAACATAAAGTGGATAATACCTCCTCTAAAATCCCAGAATAATTATAATGACGTTTAAATCCCTGGATTTAATAATCACGAATTCGGTATTTATTGGACTTTATTTATAGTTACAAATTACCTAGTGATTTTATAGTCGGGGTACTTTACACAAATAAAACTCCGAACTATGGTGTGTGTGTAATTTGTTTATTGTGTTAAAACGAAATGTATTGTACCAGTGGCCAGCACATCAAGCTACACGAAACTGTCAAATTACTCCAAACGATTTTAAACTTTAAAATATTGAAGATTAAGAGTCTATACAACCCCAGCACCACCTCACTCTGTATCTTGCTCGCACACTATTGCTACCGGTCACGCGAGCAAGCGAGACAGGGCGGAAGGAAAAAGGCTCCAAGGCGCCGATAGTGTAGGTAATTTCGTTTTACGGTGAAAATAATGGTCATTTAAAAAAAGTAAATAACATAACAAACGTTGCAATGGTCTCGCCATCGTATTTGACAGTGTTTGTATGGCAAATCTGTCAAAAACTCACTGAAGACACCATTGCAACGTTTGTACATTAGTAGACTTGGCCCCCTGCTTTATAGTTAGTTCAGTTAATATGTAAAGTTTCATTATCTAACTTGAAGTATTTTTTGAATACCAGCGGTTTATTGTTCGGTTTGGAGGTAACTCTGGAAATTTTTTCTATCGAGAAAATTTTATGGAATCGTGTTTTCGGCTAACATAGTACTTAACATTAATCCTCAACTTTACCATATATTTATTTCAAAATTAATGCTGCAGTATGTTCGACATAACGGAGGATCATGCTAAGCCATTTGAGGTAGTATAGGCCCTTAATAGGTGGTTGCAATAGTCTATGTGCCTGCCTGCTGCCTGGCCTGGCGGCGCGGGGGCGACATACGTAGTGGGTGAGTGCAGAGTGCGTACTGTTATGCCGCCCGTCACTAGTGATGTGACTAGGGCGGTTTACAATGGACTCTTAAGAAGTGCGGGGAGTCGATAAAATAGGGGCCGCGCTATAATTTGAAGAATCCATTTACAATTTTTTTTAGTAATGTAAAATATTTGTATTCAGCTGCATCCGGTTAGACTGGAAGCTGACCTTAACATAGTTGGGAAAAGGCTAGGCGGATAATGATGACGAGTGAAGCAATCTCAGGACTTCGGGCTTCCCTCTTCTTGTACCTACGTTAGGTTCTAAGGTTAAGACTGAATTCCAAATTGATTGAATTGATTGTTTCTACACAGTCATGTGCAAGCGGTGCACATTCCTGGTGCGCAGGGTGCATGCAAGGCGGCCGCGACAGTATCCTGAAGGATTTTTCTGAACGTCTCGACTGTCAGTACGTGAACCACTGCTTCACGTCCTGACTAATGTTAAGATATTGTTTTAATTTGATTTTAATGAGATAAAATTTTATAATTATTTTAATTGTGCTGTTGATTGTAATGTGATTTAATTTTGTATTATGCCCTATTTCTGTATGAAATATTAAAGAAAACCGAACCTATCCGAGATGGTGCAAAAATATAATTTATTTTTCTTACTCTTGCATTAGGCGTTCTCACAATTCTTGAGTTTTTCTGCATAACTGAACAAAATAACTTACTAAGTAGGTACTATTTCTGTTTGAATGATCATCTTTCCTATTCCAGAGAGTGCTAGAATTTTCGAGCTCGCTTCACTCGCTTTTTGTTCTGGTTTTTCATTATTCTTAAGCTTTTCTGCATAACTCAACAAAGTAACTCCTAATATAACCTAGGTACCTATTTGAAAATGAGTAGGTACAAACATTTTCGACTATGCTTTGTTCGTACTTATATTTATATGAATCATTCTGAGCGTTCATCTCTTATTTTCATTAGAATATACAAACCAAACTCAACCTACCCGAGGCGGGGTGCAAAAATGTTCGATTGAGTATGACATTGCAATAGTAGATTGTATCATAAGGGAGCAAAATAATATTTTTACGGAGGGGCGCTTTTTTGAATCCAGTGCGAAGTGAGGGATTCGAGAGTAGAATCCCGAGCGTAGCGAGGGATTCTTCAGTAGAATTAGCGAGGGATTCAAAGTACGTCGCCCGAGCCAAAAATATATTTTGCGGCCGAGTGAGACACTCTACTTTTAAGAATATTTGAATTTCGCCGGCTACCTTCAAATTTGCGTAAATTCAAAAATATAATATTCGATTTAGCCGTCCGGCTGTACCGGCTCGTACCGGCCCGAACAAGTGTGTAGCATATTATCTGAAAACAGCGGCCAAATTTTGAACAAAGATCCAAACGAATTTGTCAAAACGGAATTTCCAAAATATCATTCATAAATTCATACATAAACTCGCGGCTCCTTCCCACGGGGGTAGGCAGACATTACAGAACGCCATCTGCTACGATTCTTACATATACAGGATGTAAGGGACAGCCCTCCGCAAACTAACAGGGTGCATTCAGCTCCTTATGTTGAATCATATTCCACCGGAAATTTGCTCAATGTAAAATTATTCTCTGTACGCAGCACTCAATTTATGTAAATAAAACGGCTAAATTAAAAAAAAAATGTGCAATGTACCTATGTTGAAATACTCTAACGAACGACGCGCGAAATCAACTGTTCACGTTTTGCCTAGCTACAGAGTTCATCGAACTCACTGGCTGCGCTGCCGTTCGCTTCGTGCGTTTTGCCACGGTCACGATACATTGCGTGTGAGGTAATAAAACAAATCAGATTTATTGGATTTCCATAACGTTCCTGAAATAATTTGAAGTACCGGTCATCTTAGTATGATATACTGAATTCACCCCATTAGCCTGCCGTCCCTTACACCCTGTATACTCCTCTGCTTCGTTTACGTTCATACATCTGAGCCGCACGCCGGTTGCGAGTACTACCTGACCTTTCTGAATAACATCACCAATAACCTTATTGGTGATGTTATTCAGAAAGGTCAGGTGCGTGCCGGGAACACCGGCGTTTCCACTCACAGCTGCCTTGTCTCTCAACATGACTAACCTATTTAAGCATACTCTTTTCAATTCTAAAATAAGATTCTAGAATAAAATAAAATAAAATTCCGATGGTTTTTGGACATCATCGTTATCATCTGCCTAGCCTTTTCCCTACTATGTTGGGGTCAGCTTCCAGTCTAACCAGATGCAGCTGAATACCTGTATTTTACATGGAGCGACTGCCTATCTGACCTCCACAACCCAATTACTGGGTAACACGATAACCCTTGGTAAGACTGGTTGTCAACTTTGTTGATTTTCGGGCTTCTTAACAAATGTCAAAGATCTACAAAATACAGCCGGGACCAACGGCTTAATGTGCTTTCCGAGGCACGGAGGGGTCCTGTTATGTAGAAATGGTCACTCGTCCACGGAACAACCCCGGCAAGCGTAGCTTAACCTGATGAATCGACCCGTACGACACACCACCGACCTGTGGACAGAATGCAACATTACGAACCAGGGAAATAAACATCTTTCTATTCTATTCAGTTTTAGAAGCTTTGGAAGTGGAAGAAGCCAAGGGTTGATAATAACTCTTTCGACTACCATAGCCAACACGTGTGATTCGAATAATCGACTACCTACGTTATGAATCCTAATAACATCAGCTACCTGCCAGTGCAAGCTTATTTTTTCCTTTTGAAGTACGGAACCCTAAAAGTTGCTAGAATAACTACCTACCAGCAGAACATAACAGTATAATCGGCCTATAATTTTCCCACTGTTGGGACACTGGTCTCCTCTTGGTGAAAGGGAGTGGGCATCCACAACGCGGGCCCAGTGAGAGTTGGTAGATGTCATGTGTCTTCTAATTTTTGGTCCTTTGCCATGCTAGTTTCCTCTAAACATGGGCGAAATAGCTCACTGAAAAGAAAAAGAGTGATTAGCTCTTCCACTCTAAAGAGCTATATCCCTCTTCTAGCTCACTAGCTCTTCTATAGCTCAGTGACTCAATCGCTTAGACGCCGACTGTTAGCTCATTTGACTCACGCCGCACGCGCGTCGTATGAGACGTGTACGTTACCCCAGCAGGAAAGAGTCTCCTAGAGTGATAGGAGTGGAACGTATAATTAGTGCGCAATCTACTGTAAATGTTAGATTAATTAAAAATTATAAATAGTTTCTTAAATCTAATTCTGTCACAAATACGCACAAATAAAGAGGTACTCGTATATGTTTATTCTACAGGCGCACATATAATGGTTTTAGAGATACACGATTCTGCAAAACGTTACTCCAGCATTAAATGCAATATCTCGAAAACCTAAAGACGCACAAATTATATTTTCGGCGCACATTTTTGCACAAATATAAGCTTCCTGCCCATGCAAAATATTTCTCTCTCCGACCTTTCGTTTAGAATTTTCCTGCTGGAAAAACGTTACTCCAGCAGGAATCGTTTTTTTCCGTTTTATTCCAAAACGACAAAACGCACAAACTTTTTATTTGGCGCACATTTACAGCAGATTACGCACTAATTATACGTTCCACTTATATCACTCTAGGAGACACTTTCCTGCTGGGGTAACGTACACGTATGAGACGGCTCGGCTTGCTCAATAATCAATAGCTCTTTAGAAAATACATTTTACGTCACACCTGGCCATAATGTGAGTTTTACCGCACGCTACGCGTACTGTAAAACTCGCTACTCAAGTGATAGAAAAGAGCTAGCTCTTTTCTATCACTCGCTCACGAGCTACCCAACTCTTAGTTTCCTCACGATGTTTTCCTTTACCGTTACCTACCCCTACCGACCTATTAAAATAAATAACGCACAACCAAACAAGGCGAATCTAACAAAAGCTGGCTATGAAATGAAACAACACACATTTGCTCTATTTTCATGTTATATTATTTATTCAGACAACGGTACACTGTGACAATAACAAACTTAAATTAATGAATTTAATTGAGACAGACATACTACATATAATTTTTTCAGATTAACGGCCACTAAAGACTGGTGTTCACTCGGATTAATTTCTACACGAATATCAGTAAACAGGTTTGATTAAAAGATTACACCAATTTTCACAAATTGTACTATTAAGATAAACACTGAATGTATCGATATTGCTGTGCCACTTTTCTGTTGAATACTCGCTTTTCAACCCAGTTATTTTCTTACAAAAAAGACGCAAAATTTCAACAAAACATGATTTAAACAAGCAGAATGTTACAACGAAAATTTGTAAGTGTAAAACAATTCATTTACATATCGTGTGACTATTAAAATATATAAATTTATTGTATAAACAACTTCATTAATTAACTAAACAATCAGATATAGGTAATGTGTATTAAACCGTAATAGCAGGTTTTAACCAGCCAGTTGTTAGAATAACTTAATAGAACCTAATCAGAAAATAAACATGGGCCTGAAGCGGTTACCCTACCAAGATCTATGGTTATAATGTATTGTGGCAACAGCCTAAACATTACTTAATGTTATTATAATTATACGTGTTTACCTACATACAAACAAGGTTACACCATAATCAGGAACACAGAGTAGCGAAAATGTGACGAAATTATCTTAACAACAATAACCGAATAAAACAAAATGTCTGCAGTTACACGCGCGGTGTAAACGCGACGTTTTGAGATAATAAATTATTGTATCAAGTAAAACGCAGCGTCAAACCGCTGCGTACATGTGAAGTCTATAATAACAATAGCATTATCGCAAACTAACCAAGTTAACGTTTCATTTAATTATAATATTGTAATCGAATTCAAATATAGTTAGGTACCTATATTATTTATGTTTGATCGGCTTTTGTCATCCCAATAAAACAGGGTGCAATCATTTTATTTTGGTGGATAAAACCAAGAGGTTTTACTCAACGAATAAACATTATCGATGCTGAAATCAGTACCTAGATAATAATAATGAAAGGAGAACGAACAGTAAATAAATAAGAAAACTATTAACACAGGCGTCATAAATCTGACGAGAAAAAAATATCTAAGTACCATACGTACTGGGGTGACAAAACCAATTTTTGGCGAATTGTAGGTGATGTGGACAATGATATGAAAGTCATTATATTTTTTGTTATAGTCAAAAGCAAGGTAGACAAAACTTAGGTACCAATACATTTAAATACCTAACGACAACTCTTCTTAATAACTAAACAGTCGCACATTAAACACTGGAATAGTTACAGTAAAATATTTTTGGTTATAATGGACATGCTACTAAAGTTAACGTCAATAATTTGAGCCCAACGGCGGCAGTTGCGCTAAATAAAATAAATACTCATAATAATAATCCAAAAGAGCAATTATATCGGTATACTATATCGTCCTTTAAAATTATATATATCACAAAAAAGTTAAGATTTGTCATGCAGTATAACACATTGTAATGGTCGCCAGTAACGATTAGATTAACTAATAAAAACTCATAAATTAACATCTATTCATATAAATTACAAACCAACCAAAACCGCCTCTGTAGGTGTATATTATATTACTACAAGTTTTTTTTACTTATCTATCACGAAAATAACATATAGGTACTTATTTATGTAATCCAAATGTATACTTTTTCCAATACAATAAATTAATGATTAATTATAACTACAAAATCCACATTGTGATACAAAAAAATATGAACCATAAGTGATTCAGTTCAAAACAAATGGCACTTGCATGTCTGCATTATTTACACATGGATTTTAGTCGTTTATAAAGAAATAGGATCAATTTGGACACCGAATAGTCAGCTAACGCTTGCCTGTCAGGGTATTACCACATCGGCCAAATATATAATTTTATGTATATTTTTTTCTATATAATAGTCATATGTATTTATCTTTTTATATAATAATTTTGAATTTTTTTATTCTAACTTTTTATAGTTAAGCACGTTCAAGCGGCGTGCAGCAGCCGTGCAGCGGTGTTGCCAGCTGCTGCGCGCCGCCCCCGACTCCTCATCGCCGCATCCCCCCCCAACACTTACTGTGGTCAAAAATTTGGAAGGCACTTTCTACTTTTCAAAAAATTTAAATTTTAATTTATTTTTTTGAACACATTAGCCTAGACTTACACAATAGAAAATATGCGTAGTAAAATTTACCAAAATCTACGCAATTCGTCCGAAACGTTATAGGCCCAGTATATAATTTTTAATTTTTTTTACCTAGATTAAATTTATTTCCAAAAGGACAGCCAAATAGTTTCAACATTAATCTGAATTGCAGATGTAATAATTTTTTCCTCAAATTTAATAATTTGGTCTTTTTTATATTCTAGTTCCAAACTTTAACCGAACCGGATATCCCAAATACCAAATAATAGTGAAGTATCAAGGCCACTTGGAGACTAATTATAAAACATGGTCACCATGTTTTGCGACGAGTCCTCGCCGGCGCGCGGGCACACGCGGCCCCGCACTGGGACATGCGACGCGCACGCCCGGGCCCCAGCCTCCCCACAACGCGACAAGTGAATACGTGAACGCCAACAATTTCCGCCAACAATACCTAAATCGTGGATACCCCTGCGGCAAGAAGGTAACACTAGTAATTTTTTCATCCAAACTATGAAACGAAACTATGCGTCCAGGGAAGTAGTTGTTGGTAAAACACAATTTGTACATATACACCTTAAAGTCCTAGCGACGGTGAGACACCCGACACCGGCGCGCGCGCACCTCGTCGAGCAATAGCGTCGAATAACACTGGATCAGATCGCTACGAGTAGGTACATAGCTAATCTAAGTAAATTGAAATGTATAACTCTAACTATGCGTAGGTAGTATAGCAGACAGATGAATGATGAACATTCAGTACTTGGCGATTTCAGTGCATCTAAATCTAAAGCGGCGGGCCACGCTTCTGGGAGTTAACGATTAACTATAGTTACATGAAGCTTCGGGACTTTATAGGAGAAAATGGAACCGAGGTCATGACTTTGGGTTGAATAAAATAGGTACCCAGTTGACTTTGCACAATAAGAAAGTCTCCAACGATCTTAACAGGTAGGTATGAGTTTTGATCACCGAGAGCGCACTGCCTATTGGTGATTTTAGACTGTTTAAGTCCACGTTTCCTCACGATGTTTTTGTTCACCGTTAGTCAAATTGGTAGGTACTTGCCAGGTTTCCAACCCGCAACTTATGTTTAAGAAGCAGAAACTTAGCTGCCACAAACTTGAATAATGTATAAACATCTTTATCCGTAAGCTCCATAAAATAAAATAATATTTATTCGTAATCTTAATAAAATAATACTATTTTTATTATTGATAAGCTTTATAAACAATCTCAATAATGTAACTAAATCGTCTCTTAATTTTATTAAAATACTTTTAAGAAAAGAAGTGATGTGAAATTTGTAGTGTGGCAACACTTGGGGAGAGGTGACCTAAGCTTATGTTACGTGTGACATGTTCCTGTAACTTGTTGCTCTTGTCGTGTTACATACTCCATGCCGGGAGGTTTTTAATCTGAAACATTTCTCCATTAGTGCAGACTTAGATGTTTTTAGGGGCATTTAGATTTTATAACATTAACTACCCCGCCATCCAAATAATTATTATAAGAACTTAAATATCAATGTCGTAAAATAAGTCTTAAATGTCTGCCAAAAACGAACTAAAATATTGTAGTATCAAAATATAACCACATTTAAAGGCGTTTTAAACGCCTGTACAACAATTTAAGAGTTGAATTGATTCTAAAATATTTTAGACAAACGTTTTATAAATAGTGATGCCACACTAAAAAAAGGTACAGTCAAAATCATCAATAAGTATTTAATTTCCAGAGGTCAAACCCCGGAAGTATATTAAATATCAATAACTCTGATTTTTTTATCACATTAGATTTATATGGTGAGAAATTAAAAGGGATGTTAACAGGTAGAAGTGGGCACCGTCGCGAACGCCTAATTTAGCCTAACATTTGGAACAATCACTACTGACTAACGATACATCTAAATTACATTTGGCGATCACTAATTCTACATGTATGTGAATCGCTGCACGAACAGTGAACAATGAGCTTGGGCGCGGAAATCCGCAAGCGACAACACACAATATCCACTATAACGGCTACTAGAGAAATTGACATCGACCTGACATGAAACGATAGGATCTATACTTTAAAGGATTACATCTAACACTAAACCACTTTTTTTTTTTTCAATTTCTTAAATATGTTTGCTGAATTATAATGAATAGGTATACCGAACAGTCTTTTGAATCGGGCCGAATATATATATACGTATATATAATATACTTTTTAAATTTTGATAATCCCTACATTCACAGATGGATCTAAATTGTAATGTATTAGTTAAGCTTACACGTATTTCGAAGTTCTACTTATGATTAGATAATAATAGTGTCGGGAAAGCGGGCGGCGCCCGGCGCACTGGGTGGCCGGCGACGCGCCCGTGCCCATTAAAGAATATTAAAGAAAACTTAAAATATATCAATGGAACACAATACATAATGATAAAAATTATAATAAATCCATAATGTTACAAAAGTCGACTAATAACAAAGCATTGTATTGCACAGCGAGTCCACAATAATTTATTAAATATGATTGTAAATTAATGCCGATTTGAAATATTCATTAAAACATCTTCACCCATCTCGGGCCCGTCACGTGATCGTGTCTAGTTCCTCCGACTGGGAACAGCTTCACGTCGTCCGGAATATGCGACGGGCGCTACGAACCTCAATGTCTGCTTACACCGACACTCATCACACAAATATATTATTCTTTGCTTGTAATCCCATGTTATTAATCCTTGGAATCGCAACATTTTTGGCATCTCGCGGCTGGTCGCTTCGATACGCCTGACGGCAGAAAAACTATTGACAACGTGTCGAGTATCTTTTATACCGTCAATATTTTGTTTGCTAATAATCACCGCAGTTTCAACTGTCCCGCATAAAACATGATACTTCTCAACAAAAAAACACATTACAGCTTTACCTACTCATCTAATTTGCATAGAAAAAAAAACAAAATATTTTTGGAAATGTTTGTAACTGTTTCTGAAACTTTTTTACAGTTCAAATCATTCAACTAAATAACACAGTCAGCATCACAACACGTGCTCTAAGCTTTAGTGTAAATGCAATAAATTCAAACTTACCATTGTTAATGATGCTGACTGTACTGCGGTGATAAAAATTAATGATGTCGACTACATCGGCTTTTACTTTAAAAGAGAGACAATGCATGAGGCGTGAGGTTCACAGAGGAAAGTGATCACATTACTGTAGACACTCGTGCGAGTGTGTGCAGTAACTGTGCTCTGTAGATGGAAGGAACCTCGCGTCGTTAGGATTTAATAATAGGTGGAGCTGTTTCCGTTCGGCACGAAATATTTGTAAGCGGGCATTGGGATCGGCGGCGGTGGCAGGCCCAGAGGGGGCAGCACCGGCGCCATGCCCGCGGCCTCGCTTCAGATGTCCGCGCGCCCGTCGCTCGCGTCCAGCTCGGAGGGCGACGAGCCCTGGCCGGAGCCCTTCCTGGCGTGACCCTGTTGGCCATTCTTCGGCGGTCCCATAAGCGTGATGTCGGAGGATGTGTCGCGGTCGCCGTAGCGGCTCTCAGTCGGTGAGGCGAAGGGGCGGAACGGGTCCGGGTGCTTGGCGGGCTCCAGCGCGTGGCCGGGCGGTGGGGGCGAGCACAGCGGCGACTCTAGCCCGGTGGACAGCGGCGACGTGAGCTGCGGCGACGACTGCATCGGAGGGCCCAGGTGCGGCGGGTGGTCTGGGGGGCGCTGGCCGGCCACCATGTTGCACATCTGGCGACGCAGGCCGTGCGCCACGGCGGCAACCGCGGCGGCGGCCGCGGCGTTGGGCGACATGCGGCCCTCGCGACCGTTGCCACACCCGATGTAAGCGTTCTGAACGGCGACACCGTCCTGAAACACGCATCACCCACGTACAATGCTTGCTCGTCATATCGGAAATCGCATGGCAATAAAAACAACATACGAGACAATGACGTTTAGCGCTTAACGTCTTTATCTCGAAAAAAATTGTTGAGTCTAAATAATAACGTTAAGCGTTAGACGTTCGAGTCTAAAATATTATAAACGTTTGTAAATCATGTTGCCAAATCTAACCATGGCAACCGCCGAGCCAATTATTATAATTGACGATCGCAATGGCATATTCGCATGGCTGCGGAAATAAGGGGTCAACGAGATGCGATGAGAGTAATAATAGAACAATAATGAAAATTAGATTCGTTTTGAACAATATGAAGTGTTTCTTTATCGCAACCTGACGTCATTACACGTTTGTTGTTCAGTATGGTTTAATAGAATGTGCCGTGTCCGTGTGTTGACGTCAAATTGCGAAGTAAAGCCGAGAGCACACTGTGAGGTGTGACATGGTGTGCTGTCGACTTGCGCAAGGTTTGTAATACTGACCGGTGCGATGGCAGGGTAGCCCGGTAGTTCGATTTCTTTGAGGTTCGTGGCCTGGGGCGGGCAGGGCGCGTGCGTGTCTCTGAACACAACCGCGCGGATTACGCCGCGGATATGCTCGTCGGGCCATACGCCCAGTAAGATCCTCTGTGGCCGCCCCCTTCCCTTTGGTCTTAAATCTGGAAAGTCGCATAATAGTAAAACGTGAACACGTAAGGTATTTGGCGTTATTTATTTTGTTGTTATAGCTTATTCGAAATAAATGAAAAAATAAAAACATTTAGATTTGGTTGCAGGTAAGGTACTAATTATTTCGAACAGTCTATAGGAAATAGGGATTAAAAGTAATCTGGTTAAAGGACGTATCGACTGTGCGAGGCGTGAATCGCGAGATGACTCGCATTGTCGATTTCATCAAATCATAGGGCGATTGCAATACATAAGCGCAGTTCATGTTACTTGACATAAATATTTGTGTGCATTCAACTTTTCTGCCGTAAGCTGCCAACACGACACAAGAAAACTACGCCAAATTAAAGGTAATAACAAACTGACACATTGAAACATTTAATTTTAATTAAGTATAGATTAAGTACATCTAACTTACTTGCGATTGTGAGCTCTTTAGATGTGCCGCAGAGTAAAAAGAAAGAAAAGTATTATTACTTCTATAACCCTGCACAAAAAAGGATGCATTATTTGAACTTAATTACCTAATTAAGCCTAGATTCTGATGACGAAAATCTGAGATGCGCTTTGGAAGCGCAAGCCTAGATATCCTTATATCGATCACGCATGCAATTGTCCACAAAAGCTCGGGTTGACGCGCGTTATAAGTGTTAACAAAATCGTTAACTCGCTGAGATAAGTCCCATGTAATGACCGCGCGTTAGCTCTCCTCAAGACATCTCATAAATCATGCTTTGTTTGCGGATCCATTTCGACCACCATTTCCATTTTGATCCACTGACCATAGAAACTGAAGGGGTTAACGCGCGCTGTCGCACGTTTTGGCTCGTTTGAACTTAGTGAAGAAGCAAGAAGAAGAAGAAGAATAAACAGGAATAGATTGCACTTTCAGAAGTCGTTAGTCCGAGTCATTGCACTTGGTGCTTTCATTGCAATTTGAAAAATCTTTTGATTAGATTAAAATTTGACAAGCTTCTTGTTGTTTAAAGAAGTCTGGGAGTGCGCGACCTACCCTGGTCTACTTTTTATTTCAGTAGGTAAGTAGTGAAGGTACGCGGCATAATGCAGAATTGTTACATTTCCTGTAAGTACCACTAAGTAATGTTAAACTTGATGAACAAAATTTTAATCTATTAAATAGCACCATGAAAACTTTATACTTAAATTAATTTAACATTTCAATTAAAAACAATCTCAGTGTATATCACTTTATATAGACGGAATGTCACAAATGAATTTAGTTTAAAACTTTAAACGTTTTCTTGTGTCGTACCTGTACATGTATCGTAGGTATCCATAAAAGGCTAGCATTCATTTTAGAAGCAGCCCACTATAGATATAAATACGTATACATATTCACACAGTCACAAATAATACGGGATATTACTATTGCACTCGCATAGCAGATAAGTTCGCAATGCTTAAACATAATTTTTATTAGATTTCGCACACACCTTATAATTATACATGTACATCGTACATTATTCAATACCTATTATAAGAGTATTATCATTTAAAAGCTTTTACAGAATGTCGTATCACAGGTTACTTACAATTTTTCTATATAAAATGTTCAAAGTTATTTCTGTTTAAATTGAACGTTAATAGACGGTGACAGACTAAACGTCGTTTTTGCTCAATAAAGTCGAAAGACCACTTGCTTTCCGTTAACAGCTTATAAGATGGAATTAATTTTGTATTTTGCATTCAAGCTGAATATTTCAAGGTATAACCGAGGAATGAGGACAAATAATATTCTGACTTGTTAATATTTAATATCGTCTATTTATATTTGAGTATTACAAGACTTATTTAATTAAAAAAAGAATTAAAGGTAATTTATTGAATGCCCATAAATACATAACGCTACTTAAGAATGAAACTGTCGAACATAATCGATGTTTAATTATAAAATTATGAAGTAACCTGCGACAACATTCATGACAACCGGAGATGTTCCGCTATTATATAATGGCGCACATCTGCACTCGTCATTAAGCCGGGATCAGACTGGCGGACGCGGCTTGCAGTGTTAAAAAGTGTCTTGACGCTGAAAATTTTCTAATTAAAGTAATGGTCAACATCATAGCGAGACTTATGTTAAACGGTGTAGACCACAAGGGGCTTTCGCCAGTAATCCGAGCTTTGAAATAGAACAATGGCTGAACATACCTGCGCCGCCGTCCGCGCTGGGGCCCAGCATGTTGTGGACTCTGTTGGCGTACAGGACGAACGTCGGGTACGGAATATCGTATTTTCGGGCTGCCTGTGACAGGGAGAGTCCCTCCTTCAGCACGGAAAAGATGGCCTCGGCCATGGTCTCTGGCCGCCAGGACTTGAGGGGTCCACGCTCGCGGAACCTCAGGTTGTGCACGAGCGTCTGCGTGTTCCAGCACTTCTGCCACATCGACTGAAGTTGGTATTGGTAGCTATCTGCAGAAATAATAAATTTTCATGTTAATATTTGAAACAATTGTGCAACTTAACAAATTGGGGACGAGATAGAGCTTTATTTACAACAACTTCTTAGAGCTTAGAGCTTTAGAACAACAATTTCAAGAAATTATAGTTGTAAAATAAAGCATCGATTAAATAAGGATCGATCAGTTGTAAGGATAACATCGATTAATTGATCAGGCACAACTTTAAAATTGTAGTTATCTGGAGCTCATATCCGAAATAAGTATAATATGAGAAAAATCCTAAGGTTTTTTTTTTAAATAAAATTATAATATTATTAGAATCGCCGCAAAGCGCGACGAAACTTACAAAAGCTTATTAAAGCTGCTTAAAGAAGCGACATCCAACTTACATATCTACGAGTAAGTACTTAATACAGTTCTACATCTCAATTCGAGAACTTTATCGATTGTGATAATTTAAGCAGTGTATTATGCATGAGTCGAGTTCCATTCAAGATATCGAGTGTATCGACTTCATCCTTGAGAGTCGATTAATTGACTCGTCCCGCTATCGACTCATCAGCTTTAATCATTATAAATTGCATTTTATTTGTGTTATCATCTATGCAAAATTAATCATTTATGGTTATTAATTTTATTATGCTGTTAGTTATAGGCGGGTATTTTCCCATTAATTTATTTGACCAAAAGGCAAGTGAGGGTCGTGTAATTAGAATTACACACGACATTAAAAAAAAATTGTCCATAAAATATCAATGATTTTCATTTAGTGCTCGGTGATATAAAAATTTTACAAGCTTTTTTATTTACTTTGTTTCGTTCGTATTTTATAAGTTCGTTTGCTTTTCACGAAGACGGACCCCTAAACTAACACCTGCTGACCAAGTAAGGAATAGTGTAAACGTAAGCTTACTTTAACTAAAGATAATTTACATCCCGAATCGTTCCCTATTGCATTCATATTATAAAAAACACCTACTTAAATTGAGCTTTTTCAAGCTTATTATGGAAGACATGAGATATGCACGACAATTTAAGTAAACTTAAGTTATAAAAATACTCTGTGTTATTACACCGAGTGTATTAACAGGATACCAATGCTTGCTCAGTTACATGAAATTAAGTGCATTTAACATACTTCTCTATTATTTTAGTAACGCCTGTTAAATAAACAAATAATAAAAAATACAATATTCTCTACATACTCCGGAAAAGTCACACTTTAAAACAATAACTTTTCCGAGCCATTAAAAGTAGGGAAAATAGCCCGAACAGTGAAGAAAAAATTATTAAAAAAGCACTCTACATACTGACCTCCAAAAGGAACCTGTTATTACAAGAAAAACAAATAAAAATTAGCGGGAAATAAATAAAACTGCATAAAAATTGTAAAACTAAAGATTTTATGTATAAAATACAGTCTTGTTCATTAGGACGAGAGCTAGCGCTACCTACGCATACAAATAAAAATATAAAACTAGAAAATGACAAATAAATGCGTTTGAGATTTTTTTATTACTTTAATTTACGAATACAAATGTCAGTGACTTGCACAATAGTAAACAAGTAGCTTCGTACTGATCTAGTTTTAGCCATAATAAAATGTTGACGTGTAAATGTGTTTTTTTAAACCAGTTTACAGAAATTAATATAATTTAGCATTTTATCACATAGGTTGCATGCCATTATGACGGTCACCATTTACAGTCAGGTTGCTTTGCCTCAATGACTGCAGGCCTTTTGCAGCTACTTGCAAAAGTACATTCGTGCAAGTTTCTGGCGTGTGTAGTGTATTCCTGGCTTTAGGAATGTTTGTTTTACCCTCTTATTTATAAACGACTGTTTACTAAAATGTTGTAACTGTCTACTATGGTAGCATTTATGAAGCTTTTATAAAAAAAGTCAAAGCTTTTATGAATAAGGGAGTGCAACTATAAACATAATTAATGGAACGGAACCGTTTGGTAGTAGTACATATTTGTTGCTAATGGCTAATTTATGCATTAAAAAAAATACTCCGTTTTTACCGAAAATCACCCCTTTTCTCAAGATATGTCATTCATTTCGTTTTTAAAGAAAATATAGTAAATTATGGCTTATGAAAAAAGGGACATTAAATATAACACTGTTCAAAATTTCAGATTTTTTACATACATTTTATACGCTTAATTACCTAGCTGTGATTCAAAAACTTATTACATAATATCATAAGGCCACTTCGTGACGATTAAGTCTCATTAAACTTAGTGTTTCCCTGTTCAGTAATAATATTATTGTTTCTATATTAATTAGTACACACGGCTACATATCAAGCTTAACATTCCAGTATAAGCTGATCTCGCATTGTATATGATTTCCGTACAATGCGAGGTCAGCTACACTGGTCATTTGCAATTAATATTACTAAATGATTAAGTTTAACAAAAGAAGAACATACATCCATACATTAAAAAAAAAAAACACGAGGTATCGTGGGACACCCGTGGGGTCATATGGACTATCGCGTTTGAATTCGCCGCTAGAGGCACTAGTGTAGAGTGTGGTCTCTAGAAATGTCAAATGTGAAACTAAACGTTCACTATTTGACAACTTAGGATCTAATTTAGTAGTACTTGGAGGAAGAATAATATTTGTCTGCTTAATGCTTGCCAATTTTAGGAACATTATAATGTAAATATTCATTTGGTATTTTAAAATGTAATAAAATAAACATTTTATGAAGTAATGAGTACTTAAACATATCCAAAAAATATAAAATTAAAGTAGATACTGGCAGAACCTTACTCGTCAGTGGCGCCAATTGGTGAGCACAAAAACATTGCGTATACAATATCAGTACCGGTAAGTAAGAATCACACTATCAGTAGGAATGGGTTCCAATTAGACAGTTCAAGAACATTCATGGCGTTATTCACGTCGTTGAGCAGACAAATTTTTCGAACATATGAAGCAATGGATTAGCAATATCCTTCAAAATCATTGGGATTGTGATTGATAGTGTGTTACGCAATAAGGGTGCTGGTTGGAACGAAGTTCCTTTCGCTTTTGCACACTTGGCAAATGAGAGCTAGATCAACCCTTTTGTTACGTAACAAAAGTGTTACAAATGTTTTCGTGTTTACAAACACAAAAAATTGTTAGCTAATCGATTTTTGGGGCGTGGCCTAACAAGCAAAAATACAAAAATCTAACATAACATATTTGCCGCGAGGAATGGATAACATCCCCGCGTTCGCCAGCGGGGGGATGAAATCACTCATTTCGTCTTAGTGCTCTCCAGACGAAGAAGTTTCGTGTTTCTTCGAGGTACGATTAGTACGACGTCTTTAAACGTCGATTAACGCGGTCGAACACGGAATCTATTTCTATTTGTTCTTTGTAGAACTAAGGCCTGTGTTCACCAACATTCAAACCACCGGTTAGGTATTTAAACAGTTGATTTATGTCATATTTCCTAAGTAAAGAACTGATTAAATATCTAAACAGTTGATTTAAATGTTGGTGAACACAGGCCTAAATCTACTATTACTAGAACAGCAGACACGTCTTTCACGTCGGAACTCATTTTTTTATTCTCACTCAGATTTTTTAACATAACTTTTTCTACCTACTCGTAAAAGTCGCAGCGGACTGGCTGTTTTTCTACATTATTTTGTTCGAAAAATTGGTGTAGCGGACCCGGCTATCTCTCATTCGCCAAGTGTGCAGAGTATAACGTGGGATAAGGAACTGCATTCCAAAAAATAAATAAAAATCAAATCAATGAACATTTATGTAAACCAAATTATAAGAAAACCGGATTTTTTCAACCAATTACAAAACTTATTAAACCAAACAAAATACAAGTATCTCCGTATTTGACGAATGTAACTGAGAGAATTTGTATATGCTTCTAATTTTTTTATTTAAGCTGATACACTGGATGGCAGAAGAACGCATAAACAAAAATATTACCCAAAGTTATATTGGCATTTTTTTTTTCTTTTAAATGTTTCTTAGAGTCCTAGAATACAGACCTAAAACAAAACATAAAACGCCAACAACTCCCGCAGGATTATGTAGAAAACTGTCATAATATGAGCATTAAACCTAAGTGTAACTAAAGATTATCTAGGTATTGAGCAAGTTTGACGAACAAACTAATTAATGCATATCAAACATTCATTCTACAGTCTTACAATTCATTAACACAGTTAAGACAGTCGCTAGAAGTAATCAACAATTTTCATAAAACCGTTTAGTTTTCAATTTGCAATAAATTCTGAGTACTACGTACTTTTATGTTGCAGACAAATTTCTTTCCCAGTCATCAGTCAAGAAAGAAAGAAAGAAAATACGTTTATTTAAGGTAAAAATTACGCAAAGAAAAAGCAAAAACACGAATGGCCAAATGTTTCTTGAAGCTTTTATGAAAACTACGGTATGGAGTTATTGTTCTTTAGTTTTCCAACGACAATAACTTATTACGTTTTAAGGCTCGTACAGACTCGCGCGATATCGCGGGCGCGACGCGACATAGTAGCACAATTTCTTTGTCGGTGCCTGTCGCGGCCGCGATATCGCACGAGTCTGTACGAGCCTTTAAGCAATTCTCGAATTAGTTTAATTTTGTTTGTTCAATCTGTAGAGCATGTTCAAAAACAATTATCTATTCATTTATCATTATTTCGTAAACTTTCTTTTACTTATATGCTTCATCCATCACAGTCACCATGTCTTGCATCTGTTCTGCTGACGATGCAAGTAGAACTTAAAAAAAGTTACCCTTTTTTTTAGTGTTGACTGGAAAATGGGTATAACTATGACATTCAAAATGTATTTACTTATAAAGTGCACGGTAAAAACATACTAGAGCGGTGTGCAGACGCAGCCGCGCAGGTGGAGCTGTGTGTAACAATGCAAGAAAAAGTGAGAATGCGAGCGTGCGTTTAATTTATATTTAGCGATAAAACATAATTGTGTATTTCATTGAAATATATTTATGCGGTAAAAACATTCTTCTGTTTCCTGTCTGGAGTGGCATTCTGTAATTATGAAGGTTATACAAATGTTGCGAACCTACGACCGTCTTTTCGGAAGGGAGTTTTGCCCGCGGGCTCGGTAAAGAGTACCAAAACTAATTATACCTCTAATTACAACTATATTGCAATAATTCCGTAATTGTAATTGAAGTACATATAGGTACAGCCCGGTAAATAAAAACTAATAAAAACTATGTATGTCGTAATAGCATTTTCTCAAATTGTTCATATTTTTTTTTCTCAAATTGTTCATATTTAAGTACTAGCTTCTGCCCGCGACTTCGTCCGCGTAAAATTTCGGCCCAAAACCCACCCCGTCGCATCGCATCGCCCGTCCGCGCAATTACTTCGTTTTCGCTTAGCATTTTTTCCGACTTTTTGTCGTTTTGCTCGGCTCCTTAGGGGCGTAGCGTGATGTTAAATAGCCTATACTTACTTATTTTGTTGCGCAGTTATTTTAAAATTATGATAAGATGTTGATTGAAATCAAGTGATGTCAAGGACAATTTTGTTTAAATTTAAATATTTTGATAAGGATATAAGGATATTATGTTGATAAAACTCCTTCGCAAATAATGCATTAATTTCGAACAAATTTGATTACCGTGAAAAAGGTGATAGTGAGTCAATCTTAAAAGATAGACATATGCTGTTGCGGACTTTTTTTTAGAACTTTTAAAGAGGAACAATTTATCATGATATTTGCGTAACTTAAACCGTTTACGCAGCGCACGCAACGGAAGCTCTCAATAATGAAAAAAAAAAAAAAAAACATTTTTGCAACATTTTTCATTTATGCTCCGATCCTATTGGTCATAGCGTGATGTTATATAGCCTAAATGGACTATCCAACACAAAAGAGTTTTTCAATTCCAACATAGTTCCTGAGATTAGCGCGTTCAAACAAACAAACTCTTCAGTTTTATAATGTTAGTACAGATTTCAGTCATGTACTATCTAATATGTTGGAAGCTGGCTTTGCAGATTCATTTACTTACAATTTAGTTTGTGTAACTCACAAACAAACTTTTAAGTAAATGAATCTGCCCAGCCTTTTCCCAACTATGTTGGGGTCAGCTTCCAGTCTAGCCGGATGTAGCTGAATACATTTTACATATAGATCGACTGCCTATTGATCTCCACAACCCAGTAACTGGTCAAAATGGTACCCTTTGGTAAGACTGGTTGTCAGACTTTCGAGCTTCTGACGACCCGTATTGACTGTCAAATATCCACGAATGACAGTCGGCACCAACGGCTTAACGTGCTTTCCAAGGCAAAGAGCAGTCTCGGTATGTAAAAATGGTCACCCATCCACGGCCCAACCCCGGCAAGCGTAGCTTAAACTGATGGATCGACCCGTGGGGCTGTTATTACTTAGCCACTAGCACCTCTCCAAACTAAATTTTAAGTAGGTACTTAAACATAATCCTAATTAACATTATAAATGCGAAAGTAAGTTTGTCAGTTTGTTTGTTACCTTTTCACGCCTAAACCACTGAACCGATCATCCTAAAATTTTGCATATACGTTGTCAGGTGTACAGAAACGGACATAGGGTACCTTTCATCCCGAAGAATAGTACTGTTCCCGAGGAAAACAACAATAACGTTCTTATGATAATAGATGGCGCCACGTGTCTTTCGAATCATGATCGAATTATACCAAAATTATAGAATCTTAGAATCTTTAGTAGTGTGTTTTTAACCCGAATTGATTGTCAAATTCTAAATTAATGCGAGCGAAGCCGCGGGCAAAAACTAGTTATTAATAAAATATATTTCTTGCAGATCTATCAGCTGGTTAATTTTTTTTTGCGGTTCTCCGCCACGTATTTTAAGGAATTTAAGGTCATTAATAAGAAAAATATTCTTAATCATCATGTGATAAAATATCACAAATATATGTATGTTATGCATCGAATCGCCTTTTTAGCAGAACGCATTATTTTAAAATGTGTATTACCAATGATATTTCCGCTAACTAAGGGACTCCTACCATAAACTTTGTACAGTGACGAGCAAAAACATAAGTGCAGCGCGGCTTTACATTCCAACTATTTTAATAGAGAACTAAATAAAGTTTTCACAAAGAAGCAGCAATTTTTTTTGTCGAATAACTACAGAGCCGTGGAGGGAAATAATAAACTTAGCATTTTTAATAACGCGCCAAAAGAATCTGAATTATTTTTTGAAGTAATTAAAATATCGCGTTACCCGTTTTATTGGCCGCGTGTGTATTTATTATTGCTATTTACAGTAAAGACATGAAACACTATATGGTTTCGTGTTATCTATGCAAATATTAAAAAAGCGGCCAAGTGCGAGTGGGACCCACTCACGAAGGGGTTTTTATTTTTATTTTCAGGTTGCCACCGTACAATATTTAACAAATAAAAAAAAAAATCACACCGTTTCTGGTATGGGGGACCACCTTTATTCTATTAGTTGTTATAGCAGCCATATGGTACCCACTCTGTGAAGATTTCGTTTCTATCTTCAAAAGATACAGCTCTGTGACAGGCGGACACGGACACAGGGTACGGAACCCCAAAAATACTTGATGGCTTATAAAAGCCGCCTGATAACATAAGCGAAGATATAATTTTTGTCCTACGATCAATTAAACATATAACTTTATAGTGAGTATCACGATAAGATTCCCTCATTCATATTTATTTTAAAGTATTTTATTGAACAAAAGTGGTGAATGTTGTGTGTGAGGGTGTGAAATTTCTCATTATTTGTTTATGTTTCTACTTATTTGTACCATTGCTTCTGTACCATTATAAAGTGTAACAGAAATATAACTTAATAATTGTAGATTTGTATTCAAAGAATAAGAAAATGTTAGTACAATTTTCCTTCCAGGTGATTACTATTTTAAAAGGATTGAAAACAATTACGAAATACGTCTTCTTCTTGGGACGGTTATCTTAAAAAATTGGTAGATTCAGTTCTTTAGGTACACGGCTACATATGAAGCTTTATTTTTCCAATATAAGCTGTCCTCTCATTATAAGGAAATCCTATACGATGCGAGATCAGCTTATACTGGAAATTTATAGCTTGATATGTAGCCGTGTGTACACACCCATTTTTTTAGATCTTCCATTGAATAACCAACAGAGATGGGAAAAGGCTAGACTGCTGATGATGACGTTGATGATGGACTAGTTAAGCTACGGTATGACGTCACTAAAACGTTATTTAGTGACGTCATCTTTCAATTTGCTTCATAGTGGGAGGCAATTCAGAAAACTGATAATCAATTTAATCAAAATCGGGGATCATCTACATCCAAAATTTAATGACACAGCTCGATAGCTAAATGATCAAAGAATTCGTTACGATGAGTAAAGATTGTGATGCATCGTGCCCGTCGGACGAGTAAGCACCGCCATTTTGAGGTCATTTTGCTGCGTCACATAATTTCCGTTTAGTATAAATTTTGTCTCGGAGAAGCTACGACGTTCGTTTGAGGTTCAATCGTTAACTTTCATCAATAGCTAATGATTGCGTATATAAAAAAATGGTGTGAAAGAGTTATAGTGAATATTTACGGAGTTAAAGTAAAAAATAAAAAAATAAAATTGCAATGTCAGCCTATACTCGTCTAAAAGCCAAATCAAAATGTAGAGATCGTATACGATTGGAAAGGGCTTCTCAAGACCAATCCAGTGATACGTATAAAACACCATGATATAGCAGAGTGTAGCGGTGCCGGGAACGTAAACGAATGAAGTTGTCCGAGCGGATCAACGACGGCGTCAGTACATCTGCAGACGTACACGTAAAACACACGGCCGTGTCCACGACACAGCTACGTTATTGATACGGCAAAGTGAAACCTCGCTGCTATGATTTTCGTGACAGCCGACACTGCGGCCGTTATATAGCGCACACCGCTCTTCTGAGAAACCGTAGATTAACATGTAAATCCGTGACGTCAGTAACCGTAGTATGCAACGAACTGCGAGGTAATTACGTAACACATTAACAGTCGCAATGGGTTTCATTTCGATAGTTTAAAAACATACATTGAGTTATTTACGTTGTTTCGCAGATATATTTTTCGAACATTTGAAGCAATGAAATACATTCGTACTCAGCGCTTCTCCACATTTATTATGAGCATAGCCAAAGTGTGACACTCTCTGCCAGCTCTGTGTTTTCCGCTGAATATATAGCCCGTCTGTTTTTAAAGCAAGAGTGAACAGGTATCTTCTGGGCACGCTCGTTCCATCATAGTCCTCATCCATCGCTTTCCATCATGCGAAGGTGATCGAGGCCAAGAGCAGGCCCTTCCCATAATTGACTATGGTGATCTGTGTTACTATGACCTGAATGCAGATCTCCTCAATAAACTCGACCGCCTTCTAAATAACTGTATTCGATTCGTTTTCAACCTTCGTATGTCCGCGCACCGATTGGTTTTAAAGTAGTTGCCCATTCGTCAGCGCAGAGAGTTGAGGGCTCTGTCTATGTTGTTTTCCATACTCGACAAACCCACTTCTCCTTCTTACCTGACTTCCCATGTTCAATACTTATGCTCTGCCTATCGTAAAAATCTTCGTTCCACCAACAATCGTCTTCAACGATGTCCATCTCATCGCTCTGGTTTCATTCACTCTTCTTTCTTTGTCCAAGCGGTCTTTCTTTGGAATGCGCTCCCTCTGCATATCAGGATGGCAAGCAGTCGGATATCATTTAAAGTGAAGGCACGTGAACATATTCGTAAGAAGTTGGCTGAATCATCCCAGCGCTGATTCGTTTTCTCCCCTACCAATTGTTATTTTATCTAACACTGTTTATTTTGCTTATATCTATGTATGTTTATATCTATGTATTAGTTTACTTGAATTTTTCCTTTTTCGAGTTATCTATCCCTTATGTTGCACCTGCCATGTTTTGTCTCTGCATCACCCTAAGGTTGACTGGTAGAAATTGCCTCATGCATTAAGTCCGCCTTTGTACAGTATTTTTTTACTTGTGCATAAAGTTTTAATAAATAATAAAAAATCAGTAATAAAAAATAAAAAAATGTATTTGCAATATCCTTCAAAATCATTCAGATTGTGCTTGATAGTGTGATACGCAATTACATTTACAGACAGACTGAGAACAAAGCTAGTTACACACTCACGACAGTACAGAATATGAGTGAATGTCTGCACGTTCACATCTAAGCCGTTACACGTGCTGCATAGATTCTCTTAAGGATTAATGTGTAGACAGTGATAAGGCTATGTCTTGGCAGTTCACCACACAAGATGCTACACCCACAATGTACAAATATTATTTATCTTATTTAAACTCACATGCAAGGAAAATGAAGACGGCTTAAAATAAATCGTTTGTAAAGTGTCTTAATACCAATAAATTTAATAAATCGATGCGGTAGATAGATACAATTATAGTATGTACTGTAGATTAGACGGTTTAACCTGAAATGGTATTTGACCTCCGCGAATCTTTTATGAATACGAAACAAATATTTAATTTGTTATTAGAATAGAAGAAAAGATGAGAGAGTCCGCTCTTTTCGAGTCCGATTTTTTCTCGACAACCGCTTGACAAAAGAAAAAAAAAGTGAAGTGGAGAGTGTAAAGATAGATGCGTAATAGAGATGGTGAATATAACCATCAAATATTAAATTTAACTGATTTTGAAAATTAACTATGATATTCAATAAACACAATTAACATTAATTACACTTTACAGTACCGGATCCGTGTGCGTCTGTGTCCGTGTGTACGTGTGAGTTGTGATATAGGTACATAAATAACCGTTCATTCACCAACAATTGTTAAATTATATGAAGCTGTCAGAGTCAAGACAGTATCTTTTGATTGATGCCAGAAAATTGAGGCTTTAAAATATATTACCTCGATCTTAGTTATAACCATAACTTTTAATGGAAAATTACACACCATGTCTCCACGTTGACATACCATTTAAGGTTCTCGGGTAAATGTCAAAACGTCTTTATTATTCATGTGTTTATAAAATATACTGAAACACGGCGTGGTACAGGTGATGGCTGTTATACCCTTATATTAAGTTTTAATACCAACATATTTATTCCAGGTGGCACATAAGTAATCACCTGATTTTCTAAAGGCTATAACTTTTTTTGTACATAAGAGAAATCTTTCTGGTTATTGTTATATTGTTTATTCGGACTTATAATTTTGTTCACGGAACATCTTAAAATCTCTCATCAATATACCTAGGCTGTAAATCGTCTACTGATGCCCAATTGCGTAGCACGTCATCTGGTTGATGGTTTTGGATCGTCTTGGAAACTTGCATCCACACAGCAGCGATATTCTCGGCAGAACGACGGAGCTCCGGAGGCGGCCATGCCTACGACTATCCCGTGTTGAGCCAGTCTCCATAAGACGAGTGCCCATACGCCGCGATGTTTGCGCAGTTGGTGTTGCACGACCACGATGGCAATTGACGACGAAATTCACGTTGGGTTCATACCACTGAACGATCATTGGTTAAAAACAATGAGACAATTATTCCGCGTTCTTGTAGAGTATAGCACCATGATTATCGATGTGTGTTTTACATTTGTGTACCTATCTTCACAAATGTCAAAGTCGCAATGACTATACGGTGTGTTCCCGCTATATACACCGACTAAACAATCCATTTTGTTGATAGCTGCGACACAGTCTTTAACTTTTTTAGCTATCACCGTTTCTATCGTAATGATGTCAATTTGTTGTTGTTCCAAAATAAAAACTTGTAAAAGTAACTATAACTAGACAGTATACGGTCCATGCAATTAACCACCCTGGGGTAGCTGCTAAGCGTCGCTTAATCGCACAGCGCTATTGGGGCCCCACATGAATACTGACGTAGCAAATTTTGTAAGAAGTTGCATACAATGCAAGAAATGTAAAAGTAACTATAACTAGACAGTACACGGTTTATGAGAATAAGTAACTAATATTATGGTGATTAGGAATTAACATGATTGACATGAGGTAAGCGAGAGCGACGGTTAGTGACACGGCTGTGTATCGTGAGTCGCCTGCGAGAACTATATGAGACGTGTGACGTCGCTTGCACTTGAGCTCGGAAGGAAGCGGGCATGTGTGGGTTATGTACCACTACAAACTTTTAACTTTTTTTTACTTTTTACATTTTCAAAAATAAGAGTCATCCAAATAGGTGTCAACTTATGCGCCACCTGGTATATCTGTCCGAAACTAGCCATCCATTTATAGTTATGGAAGTTGACGGCTTTTATGATTGACCGATTCGAAGATGTCTTGAAAACTTACTATTTATTTATCATTTAAAAAGGACGAAATTGTGATATTACTTCTCGACTATCTGCCTATCTACAATAATCATTTAATTATCACATAAAGTATAAATGATCTCATTTACCGTGCATAATCACTAATTAAAAAAACAATCGTTCTATCACAAAAGTAAACTTTCGATATTCATAAGTAAATGAAAGTAATTATAAATGTCATCAAGGACTTTTTACTTAAATCATTTACCAAAACATAAAAATAAAAACAGTCAACATAAGAATCTCCTGCTTTGAAAAGTTAGTTTCAAACGAATGGCAGTTTTCTTTACGATACAGAAATAAAAATAAGTTTCTAGCTTTATCTATTCAAATTAATGTCTTACATCCCTAAGCAAATAATTAAGAAATACTTAAAGCAAAATTGCTGAAAGCAAAATCAGCATCGCTCATTTTTATGGGTCTGAAACCAATGATCAGTTTTGATCTATAATAAAAAAATGACTAAATGTGTATCAGCCTGAAATTAAAAAAAAATGTTTAAGTACATACGTGAAAATAAAATTAAAATAACCTTCTAAAAAGGTGGGATCCCCTTAAAAAATAACATTACATGTCCTATGCTTAATTCAGTTAAGTATATCTATAAGTCTTGGCAATGTAAGAAACAACAATTCATTATACATAGTAACATTACATAGAATGCTTGAGAATCGAGATGCTTAATGTACCATGAGTCGTTACTTCATAAGTAAGGGTGACTGGAAATGACTGACTTCTTATAGGTCCGATATTAAAATTGTACCATCTTTTGATATCGGCCATCGGTGTTTGGTCGGACGAAATATGAAAAGGGGCTCGTCGATAAACCACGGAATGATTTTTTTTAGTTTTCCCATGTAACGTTAATAAATATGAATATAAGACTAGCTGTGCTCCTGCGGTTTCACCCGCGAAAGTTTCGTTTCCGTGGTTTATAGGCAAAAGTTTGCTACTTTGGGTTTTATTGCAATTTTCTTACGGATCTCTAATTTATATGAAAATAAATCGATCTCTCTGCAAAAAGACCCAAAGCAATAAATTAGTTAGATATAGATTTTTTAAGTGACCGATTTTAATTCTGTGTCGGATAACTCGGAAGGTGTGTAGATGCCTTTAGGGTCACTCGTGTCACCGGAGTTACACAGGACGATGGGCTGCCAACCTGTTACTGCTCATTGCATTGAAATCTACTTTTATATCTCATTAAATTGTGCCAAAATGCAGTTTGGCGCCAAATGCTGCTTAACCCATCGAAGTTCATCAGCGTGGTAATCCCGCGTTCGTATGAAACAACGTTTATAGACGAGAAAATATGAATAATTTATCGGTCCATTGTAACAAAATGTTATTTTTTTTATTTTTAATCATTATAATGTATGTTTACTGTAACTAGAATATTTAACATAGTTATTTGAACATTGGTCCCCAAACTAGACTGCGCCTGTATTTTGTATCTTAAATTTTAATTCGAGACATGTTTGTGTTAACTTAAATTTATTTTAGGATGTTTGATATTGGACAGAATACTTAATTAAATAAGGGTAGAGAACTATCAAGATTAAATAAAAATAAATTGGAATAATAAATTAAGCAAAATAAAATAATTCTAAATAATGTTACAGTGTGAGTGTCTGTATGTGTGGTGGTGAGTTGTAAGTGTAGGTTTTTGTGTGAAGGAACTGAATGACTGTGTACAAGTTAATTTTGGCGATGTAATAAATAAGATAATAAAATGCCATCGAGAAAAAGAAAAGTATGTCTCTGCAATTATGCTTGTTAAATTTTAATAACTCCGAGGCACACCTGTCGTTTTACGGAATAAAAATGGTTTCTTAATCAAAATTAATTATGAATTCAGAATCATATTTGCTATTAATCGACATTCATTTAAAATAACGGTATTAAATTACTTAATTTTGTGTGAATAATATTCAACATTATTCGACGCCGATTTTATATGAAAAATGCGACAGAAAGGTAGGTGTGTCCTTTATTAATGACAAAATTATATTTTACGATACAGCACGAAAGTGGCGACGACTCTATAGCCTGGGGTGCTTGCCAATGATTATATATACATATTAATGTTTACACATTACGGCCACTTTAGTGCTAATAAAATGCGCTACAGAAGTTATGTTTTTTAGAATGCATTAAAGTTCTTATCGGATGAACAGACATGTGTTTAACTACTAGCAATAGCATAAATAATAATAATAGCATTAATTGTCTGAACTCAAATTAAGAGCAAATACGACGTTTTGATACGTGGCCTTCTCTGGGTTAAGACAAAAGCGCCACGAAAGGCATTTTTTTTGCAATTTGCAGGTCAATGGCAGGTTGTATGTTAATTAAAAGATAATTCGCGAGCATAAAAAATATGTATTAACAGAATTATAATCGGTGTAATCATCAATCGTCAATACAGAAACACAGATGGCGCCACCTGTTGCTATTTCACTCAAAACATCACCAGTATCACGAATCACGACTCATCGTCCGGGTTGAACTCAGTCTTAACTTTCGGGGTTTTATTCTTAAGCGACCCTTCATAGTACAGAGACACTATAGAATGCTTCTTACAAAAAGCCCACCACCATCTGAACCCTGTCAGACCTATGAACGAGAACCCTGGGTCCCTTATCCTTCTCAACTTTTCTACGTAAGGCAGTACTTCTTTTAAGGACTTTTTAGTTCGTCTGTTGTAAGGGGAGACGGTGGTCTCGCAGCAGAAGTCTAACACGGCCCTTTCTTCGCTGGATAGGAGACTGGCCTCGTCTAAGACGGCCATTCGTTTAGATTTCCCTAGTATATTATCGTATAATGTTCCCTTAGGAATTCCGTAGTGTGTGGCGGCTTGCGTGAACCTCATCCTTTGGGTGACGACGGCTTGGATGGCTTCTTGCAGCTGACTCTGTGTCCACGTTGGAGACTTCAGCTTGCGAGTGCTATGACCGGGGTAATCTGACGGTGGGGCAACAAAAACTTTCAAACATAAACAAATCCGTGTCAATTTGATGCAGTAGTTTTTAACAGTCATTTAGATTTTATGTTCGACAGACCCAATCATTGTTCGAGAAACCTAATAAGCGAAACTTTATCAATCTCCCAACGACACTGGCCATTTTTCTATTATTTTATGAGCAATAAAATACTTATGGATATATTTAATATCCTATAAAACATTTTCATTATTACTTTATACAACAGTAAAATATACAATAGTCGTTTCTGTAGATTGAAAATACTTCCGAAGGTTTGCCAGATTAGATCGGTTTCGATTTGTCCTAGATTTTCTGAATAAAAGGCGTGCGTTGAATACCAGCGCCAAGGATTGTGCTATGCCTATGAATGAGATAGGTGGCAAAACAAATAGATATGTGGCTATGTGCACACAGGAATATATTTTAAGTCTTTGTGAACGAGGGCTTGTGGCTGTTTAGTTGTTGCTGTAGGATATTTTTGTTCAAGGCCCTAGATTCAACATAAATATCACAAAGCTGAAGCATTTTCTTCAGTCAAAACTATTATTTCTCCTCTACTGATCGGTATTTCTCCTGTCAAAGTTTATTCTGTTTATATGTATATATTTATGTATTTATTCTTGTATTTCATAGTTATTTATTTTTATCTATCCCTTATGTCGCACCTGCCATGTTTCCTCTCTGCATCGCCCTAAGGTTGACTGGTAGAAAATGCCTCAGGCATTAAGTCCGCCTTTCTACGGTATTTTTTTTTTGGTTGTGCATTATGTTTATTAAATAAATTAACGAAAACTGAGCTAACCATTTTACCGATCTCTTAATAAGTTTACTATACCGTAAGATGTTCATGGAGCATGCCCTTGATTTATTTGTATTCTGTTGTATTTTATTTTATTGAAGTTAATTAACTTTGTTTAAATTTTACTTTATAGTTTATACGAGTAAGCAGCATCTATCTGATGTCTTTTGTCTTTAATATTATGTACACCTATAATTTGTGTTACGGCTAAAACTTGAAGTGCGGCTATACCTATTTTTAGCCGGCTACAACTAGGTGCGGCCGGTAGCAGTTGGTTAAACTTAGGTGTAGCCTCTTTATTCGCTGTTCGCCGGCTAGAACTAGGTATAACCGGTGGCATTCGGCTAAAACTAGGTACTACAACTAGGTATTAGTTGTAGCCGGCTAAAACTAGGTGCAGCCGCACTTCGGGTTTTAGCCATAACATATACATTTGCAGTAACACCTTTCCTAAATACTGTTGTAAACCAATGTTGCATGTATATGCTGTTGGTGTTCTTTAATTAATAAATAAATAAGTAACCATACTTTAATTACATATCTACTACACAACAGCCACGAGACACTCAGAAAACAAGTAAGTGGTACGTTCACAATATAAGACCTACCTAACTACAATGCCAGTTTTTATGCCATAGCTATAAATTTCACTAACATTCCCACAGATTAATACAGATGGGACACTCCGCAAAATCATTTAAATAAAAAGCAACTCTTGCTACGACACAATAATATTCAAAGTCAAAGTCAAATCATTTATTTCAAATAGGCACATAAAAGGCACTTTTGAACGTCAAAATTTACAAAATAATTAATTGATTTTAGTTGCCCCTTCCAAAAGGTAGTTACGTATGGAGAATTGGCAAGAAACTCCATACTTACTCTCAGGGCTTTAAATACCGGTAAATTTTCATAACGTTACCTTGTATTGACAGAGTTAACGTTATTATTAAAATAACGGTAACCGATTAAACGTTATTTTTGCGACTATTCATTTTATCGTTATTTTAAACGAGTGAGATGTAAGTAGTGGAGCCTGAGGCGTGCGCCGCGGCGGGAGCCCACCCTCGCGACTCTGATGCCGTACCGATCAAAACGTTGTTTGAATCTGCCTGATTCTTACCCACAGAACGGTAACGTGGCTAAATTAACGTTAGTTATCGTATTTTTGATGATGTTAATTAACGTTATATTACTGGTAATGTTATCAAGTAACGTTAAATTTTTGTAACGTTAGTAGGTATAACATTGAAATTTAACGTTACGTAACGGTTATTATTTTGTTATTTGGTAACGTTAACAAGCCCTGCTTACTCTTTTAAAATGTTAACAATATTTGTATACATTAATTATTAATTATATGTGAAGACAATGCACTTACCTATAATAAAATTACTATACCACAATAGGTAAAAAGAATGAAAAGTGAGGCAATGACAGACAAATTAATTATGCGATAGATACATGATGCTTACATATTTACAAACATTGTAAAAGTAGATGATTTCCCTAAAATTTTGACATTTAATAACCTATGTCAGTGTGTGAGTTATTAATCACAGAAAATAAAACAAATATCATAAAAAATATAAGTATAATATTCACCGACAAGTTGCCTCTCTATCTACCGCGTAACTCTTAAACCGGCGGCGCGCGGCAGTCCTACTGAATTGGCCCAGTGAGATGGGCCCGCCGCATACTTGTAGCTTTATACCTAAACTGCGGAGTGTCCCATCTGTATTAATCTGTGACATTACGTACGTCCATCGTAACCCCAACAATGTAGTATCGAAATAATATAGTAGTGTTTCTATATTATTTTCTCACGTTACAGCAAACAATACAAGTTATTATCAATGAGAAGTATTTGCAATAAAATACAGTGAATGACTATGTTTTGCTATTTATTATTGTATTATAATGCGCGAACTATCAATAAAATGACGATAGAAACTATTCAGTCATCACAATTTCTATTATTGTAGTCACGCACGTATTTCTTTCTGTTTTCAATATACATTAATTACTCATTCGAACTTCTGCCCTATCCTACAGCATCAGAAAAACACGGATTCTAAACTAAAATTGAAAATGAAACAAATTTGCTTAAACTCTACGAAAACAGGAAGAACAACGAAAAACGTAATTTTAAGACAGATTAGTAAAAGCAATTAACGAATTGAACAATCTAACTTTCTTTGCTAAAGTAAAACCGTAGCATAATCAGCCTATTATAATATTCCCACTGCTAGGACTCAGGCCTCGTTTCTTCGAGAGGGAGTGGGCTGTTATATACCACGCGGGTCCAGTGCGGTTTGGCCCAATTTATGGAACGCGTTTCAAAGCGCTTCTTTGACTCTGCCGCCACCCACCGCAACACTCTCGTTGTGAAGGCCGCCAAATATACTCCCTCTACTATTAGCAGGACCCGCCGTCCACGGCATGCACTGACCGACCCAGACGACCCCATCACTCTCCTCCAGGAGAGTCATAGGTCTACTAGCACAGTTCTAAAAAGAGTACACACAACACGATCGTCATTCCGACCTCGCCGCCGAGGCCCCGCGCGAAATCCCTGACTAATCAGTCCTCCCCGACCCTTGCTTTCAAACGAAGCGTCAGCACGCCTTTAGCTGAGCAGCATGTAGTCCAAAATCCCCCTGATAATAATCAAAACACTGATTTTATCCAGCCACCGACGGTCTCTTGCCATCCTTCCCTCCCGACTCTGCCCTACGCCGAGGTTCGTACCCCTCAGGGGGTGCCCTTAGCGTGCAGTCGGATAGTTTATAAGTATGCCCTGGCTGGAGGCCTTAAATTTCTATTAGGAGCTTAAGGCACCACAGGATAGCCCGGTTAAAGAGTCCGAACCCCTCGTGGTTACACTCTGAGATGCCCTATAAAAAAAAAAAATATAATTGCGGTTTGGTAGAAGTGAAAATTATTTCATCATCACTACTCTCAAAACGGTGAAGGAAAACAACGATAGGAAACCGGCATGTCCCAGAATCAAAAATTCGAAGACATGTGACATCTACCAACCCGCACTAAGCCCACCCCCTCTCGAAGAGACGAGGCCTGTGTCCCAGCAGTGGGAATGTTATAGGCTGGTTATACCTAATATTTTATTAAAATAATAATTAATATTATTTAAAAAAAATGTTAAGTACTTTAATATTATTAAAAAAAAAGAAAGCCCGACACTTTATTTTTGTGTAGTTTTAAGTCCATCATTAATAAGGAACTAAAGAACGAACCTGCAATTGCTGCCGATGTGGAGGCTCCTAGCCAGGCCTGGGAGTTTTCAATCATTTTGGCCTGAAAACAAAGAAAAATCCGTTAGCAATCATATAAACAAATGAGAAAACTTATGTAATAAGTTTGCACACAGATCAAGGATCTACTGAAGATTAGTTATCATCTGTAGGCCTGCAACACCAAGAGGAGTTAGGCACTCAAGTTTAGAAGAAATGGTTAAAGATCATTGTTTCATAGATTATGGAAACTAATTTCGAGAGGACTACGAAATGTACAGCCCCAATGATGTACCATCGCGCTTGTCGCCACCGTATCGCGTATGTAAAACCACAGCGATTTTTTTTTACATGTGTCACATTTCAGTTGAAAAAAGTTGGTACGTTTACAGGACGACATCATGCGGCAAGAGATGTCAAACGCAATAAAAATATCATTTTTCACTGAAATTGTTTACGCTTTGGCTCGTACGGGGCAGAACAAATCAACCGAACGGATTTAATAACGTTTACGTGAAATGAAAACAATACAAACGTGAGGAAAACTCCCACTTACCAATTAATGGCAGATACATCAGAAACAAAATCGAGCTTTATTTCCTTTCATTAACAAAGTAATGGACACCGCACATAGGCAGTAAAGTATATAAAACAGCGTTCTAAATCTTGTGCCGACACAATTACAACAAAGGTTTAACAATTTGGCTTCATTACCGTACAATAATAATAACGGTCAGATGAAAAAGAACAATTCGTCAGTTAATTTACAATTTCCCATCTCGTACAGGAAGTTTACGATTGCACATTTTATCGATCGCTACTGTAGATCACGCGTCGCTCGGACGCGCCGCGCCGCCCGCGCCGCCGCCCGCGCCGCCGCCGCTCAAGCGCACGTTTATTTACGTCCACCCCGTAATTGTTGGAGCAAAGAGCGGCATTTCTTTGTGCCCAGCGCTACAACTAAACATTATCGAAGTTTTAATTGTGAACGCAGACAAAAGCCGGCCATTTTACGGCGGCAATAACGGAACGCAGTTCAATCTACAAATAAAATCTTTTATTAAGTTAGCCGGGCGACGACGCGCGCGCCGCTAGTCGTGTTTACGAAACGCACACGTGCCCTAAGTACCGGTTGAAACGTTCCGATGTATTGTTTGTTTACCCGAATAAAACACTAAAATCCAATTCAATAACAAAGAATTAAAGATCCCGAAATACAATTTATTGCCAGTGTACGATAAAATAGATTTATGTAGGCGCGGGTGGGTGGGGGTGGGGGGAGAGGTGCGGCTGAATGCGACCGCCTCGAAAATATTATCATTAAATAAGGTACTACACTCGGTCTAAATAACAATCTGTTTTATTTGTATGAGAGAAAGACCGTGTTACGAAGAAATCAAGAAGTCGGTCTGAGGACGTGAGAGAGGGCCAAGATTGTTATTAAATGTCGTTGTGGACGAGGGACGCGTGTCAGAGGTGTCAACGTGGCGGGTCGGTGGGTGGGACATGTATCGCTAACTTGTTGAGCCGAGCTACGTCATCGACGTAAGCAGCTGTTTGACGAGGGTAAGGGAGCATAATCGGCGATTTGTAAGCTTATCCTTAAAGCTTGTTACGAGCTTAAGCGGTAATGTGCAAGATCTCTCCCGTCTAGGAATTTGTTAGTCTGCATTTCATACACTGAAAAAAATGTTTACTTATACATAAACAAACTTTCGTCCACATGTAACACAAAAAAGTGACCACATAACTTTATGCAACATTCATGTAACCAAAACCTGTGCTGGCTGATGTGTATCACTTTTATTAAATCAAATTAACTTTTATAAAGTCTTGTCAAACTTTGATTATTCCTGAAATAACCGAAGTAGTTGCAGCAGGGCACCTAGGTACCTGATCTATATAAAAAAAACCCGAGACAAAAAAGAAAAAAATTGGCGATCCTCTTTTACAGAACATCAGTTTCCTATTTCTCTTTCTGATTATGAAATTACCGGCCCCTTGGGAGTTTAAAACTGTATTATTATAATATTCAATACTTGCAAAAAACCTATACTTAGTAAAAAAAGTACCCAATTTCATAAACACACTTGCGAAGTTACATAGATAAAGGTCCTGTAGGTAAAGGTTCTAACGTGATCATAATTTGTCATTATTACAATCTGTCGATAATGTTGTTCTTCCTATTTTTTTTTATATCTATAGATTAAGTATCACAGACGGTGATACTTTATTCACATTACAATCTAGCCTATTAGCTAATAAGTAAATTAAATATAACTTAAACTGCTAAGAAATTATAAAATTAAGAGATCGTCCAATAACGTCTTTCTTATTCACTATGTTAAGGGGAAGACACTTGATTCATGACTGTGTTCTTTCATCATCATCGTCATTTCAGCCGAAAGACGTCCACTGCTGGACATAAGCGTTCCCCAATTGGAGAGGATTTACCATAATCGCCACGCTTGGCAGGCGGGTTGACGATCGCAGTATGGTGTTTTCCTAATGACATTAAATTCAGACCTCTAACTGAAACACTACAAAGGCCCTCTTACAAACCTATACTCTATTATTTGACATCAGACATTTATTATTATTATTATTATATATATATTTTTTTTCTCTACATTATACATTAAAAAAAAGACCTTTTTTACAATCCGTTCAACCGATTTTCACTTCTATTCCGTAGGTATAAGGATGGCTTTAAAAACAAAAAAAGTGGTTCCAATACTGTTCACTGCAGCTGCCATTTGTCATGCCACCAACGCAATAGAAGTGAAAATCGGTTGAACGGAATGTAAAAAAGGTTTACTTAAATTTCTAATCTTATTTCAAATGGAGTAGATAAAAAAATAAAAACTCGAAAACTGATTTTCTTGCACAGTGCCGAAAAGCACTCAATAATTTTCAGTGAACATGTTCCATTTTTCCCAAAGTAAGTAAATTTTTCCTACAGTCCACATTCTGGGGAATTTTAAATACCTGAAGCACGTTGTTATCGATAATACTCGTATCTTTTACACATTTACCATTTTTGCGCAACAGAAGGCCGTGAGGTCTCGTTATTGAGGTAGGGCAAGGTTCTGTTTGAAGAATGAAGGAATATCTGGAGAATGTTGGAATATGTGGACAAAGAACGAAGATGCACTGACAGCAACATTATCATGCCACGGATTGTTGCAAATGAGAATTCCCGAAACCCTCAAGTAAATCAAACTACATAGGTAATTAATATCTCTCTGCAAGTACTTTGCCTCGCTTGCATGAAACTGAAGCGCTCAGCATTATGGGTACCATCCATTGACGTCGCTAACAAACTCGATCACTTCCTATCAACTATCGCCCGATACTGTGTTAGTTACATGACCTCGCCATATCTAGGGCCTATGTTATTAATTACGTTTTCAGGTGAGAAACACGCCGCAACCAGCCTGCTAGAACTTTCAGGCTGAACTTCTAGATAGGGACGAAACGATTTTTGTCAGACGGTACAAGAATTTATTTAAGTTTTTTGACTGTGACCACCCTGAGCGTGTCGTCAAACCATCAGCGACAGAACTTATGGCTGAATTAAAAAAAAAAAACCACCCAAGTGCGTGTAGGACCACGCTCAATGAAGGGTTCCGTAGTTGTGATGAATTTATCTCCAAGAACATAACTTTGTTCTTGGGACAAACTACAAATGTAAGTTTGTACGCACAGAAAGACTTCTTATAGGTTTTCCTGTAATCTACGAGTATAAATAACTATTTTCTACATCAATTTTTTTCAAAATTTTAGGCTCAATAGTTTCGCATACATTTTTATATATTAGTATTGGTAAATATTTATCTATTTTCTTAAATAATTTTAAAAGCGTATATTTTAAAATTATAAAAAAAAAAACTGAAATCCTTATAATAAGCCCTTTTCACAACTTGTCACAACTTCACAAGGTACAGTACGCAACTTAAAAAAAATAAAAACATTTAGCCCCCAAAAGTGCCCCCTTATTTGAAATTCATATAATTACGTTACACGTCCGTATTTGGGTCACAGAAGTTCGTACGTGTACCAAATTTCAACTTAATCGGCCCAGTAGATTCTGAGCAAATTGGCTGTGACAGACGGATAGACAGACAGACACACGAGTGATCCTATATAGGTTCCGTTTTTCCTTTTGAAGTACAGAACCCTAACAGAAGAAACTGAGTCTTTCAATTAACATGGCTGTGCATATTTTGCGTAAAACAAAAATCTAGCACCATCTGCGCGAATAACTTCCTAGATAGCAAATGAGTGCAATCCAGCGCATTAGTCGGTCATTATTTATGTTATTCCGGCGGCTGCGCGGCATGGCGCCCCCTCTAATCGAAACTTTGCGTACGAAACGTAATAATAAACTTCCGCGGTACCGCGCAATTACTGTCTACGTATGTATACGCGTAATAAGTCCGCCAGTCGGCCCTAGCGTACGATTTACGCGAAATTTATTTTCGCCATTTTATAATCAAGGTATTCGTGCCCTGCCTATCGCTGGCCAGGGGCCGAACATATGGAGAGCCCAAAAAGAATATGTTCCTGATTCATAGTTTCAGTAGGCCAATCGGACACTAATAATAAACATTAGGCTGATCGAAAAGTGGTGATAAACTATAAATGATAAATGATTTTATTTCTGTAAGTAGGTTTTTACAAACACTTTTACACGTCAATCATATTTTAAAACTAGATGAGGTCGGCGTTTCGTATCTGACTACTCTGAGAAGAAAGGCCGAAACAAACTCAGAGGTTACAGTCTCTTTTAAGTCCAGACATAACCTTGGTCAAGTCATGTAAAGACCATGTAGATTGGTGTCTGAAATGGTCTTTTGAAGAAAGAACCACACAGATTGAGTGGACCTATTATACAAACTGCCATTCCATGATTAGAAAAAAAAAAAAAAAACTAAGAAGAAAAAAAAATAACAAAGACCCACATATTCTTCACATTCACAATAATTAAAATAATAACATTATACTTCACAAGTAAATATTCATGTCAATGTGTATAAAGCAATCACAATAAAAAAAAGTTTCAATATGTAAAAATTTGGAGCAGCTCAATCCCAAGCCTTTTTGTCCTCAATATAATCTTTAATGGTATAAAAGGCTTTCTGGCACAACTTACGTTTAATGAATGATTTGAATTTATTAATGCTTAGATCTTGAACGTGGCTTGGAAGTTTATTATAAAAGCGTATACATTGGAATGTCTTGTCGTATTTATGGCCAGGAAGCTCAGTATCTTCATCTAGCTCTCTACTCAGTATCTTCATCTTGGACACCACGGACACAAATTGGGATAACATCACGAGCTCATTCAGATTTAAATATAGGTTTTTAAATAATGAGAAAGCTTATATCTTGCCTTCACTAAATTAGAGGCCTTTGAACTAAACCGTGTAAACACAATTAAATGTCCATATTATCGTAAGGGTGGTCTGGACCACTACCTTAATTAGTAAGCACTGGGCCTACTAATTGGGATGACTATAGTAATTACGTCGGTGTAAGCTATCTTGTACTGTAACGATAATCGATCTTAACACATCGGATCACCTAGTTATCGTCAATTATTATCAGGATATAACAGGATTTAGCTAGCGTCACCGCGAGTGGCGCTCCGACTAGAAAGCCTTTGCCAGAAAAGGTACAAAATAGGGCTGATAATGATGAGGATTTCGTGATGGTGCAAAGGAAGAAGCGCCGATCGCCAACTAACAAGAACCACTGCGGCAAAGCTCCTCCGGGGCCCGAACTGAGCCTGCGTGTCGCAATGCCGAACACATTCGTGTACTCATCTCCCGCCTGGACTACACCACTAAGGCGGAGGACATCGTGGAGTATGTGCGCCAGAAGACAAGGTACATGCCGAGGACGCAGTTACTGGAGTCACACCGCAACGTTGACTTTAACGCATTTGTGGTGCGCGTTCCAAATTGTGTCATGGAAGAAAACTTTTGGCCGCAGGACGTGGTGTTCCGCGGACAAGTACCACAGGACAGCACATTAGTGCAAAGTGAAGTGCTACTAACATAATCATAAGTCTTATTTACTAACACAAGTTTATGTTTACAATAAAAATATGTATGTTTAGGTTAAGGTATGTATGGGCCTGCATTGCCTGAAAATAAATGGATTTATTTATTATTTACTATCGAAGCTAAATGTAGTGTTGCTTCGTCAAGTAAGAAAAGACTAGTCTATGCTATGCCAGCTTATAAGCTAGGATCATATTATAACATGGTCCTAGCCTAAGATGACAATCCAATCCCGGTCTCCTAAATCGAGCCAACGTGCAATTTCATGCAGGTATAAAGGCCTAAAACATCAAAATAATGATGAGTCCAAGAAAAAGGTTTTATGCAGTTTTGATGCCGACCTACTGACCATTAAATTCAAAAGGTATAGACTTCTATCCAAAAAGTGCAGGGTGGCTTGATTTAGGAGCCTGGGAGTGTATAGTTATTGTGTCTGGGCGTCCGACAGTGTGTTATAAGTTGACCTAGTCGAAAGACTAACTGAACGAAGACTAGTAAAATTGGGTGCTACTATTAATGCTAATCCTATCTGATCAGAAATATCATCCACGATATTTAAAACCAATTAGTTTCCCATTTATTTTATTCCTCATTGTTAACCGTCCTGCGAGTTCCTTTCAATTTACTATAATAAAGCTTATGCTATTTCCCCGTTAATACAGGCTGATTCATTTGTTCCGAGATACAGTTGGCGAAGAATGGCGGGGGAAGGGCGCGTTAAAAGGGGGAGAGGGGGTGGAGGGGTGACGCTCCGAGGGGCGAAGGATAAAACTAATCACACATCCTCTTCATAGAGCGCAGTGTGGGGTCACTTTGATAGAGTGCAGTGGGTGGAGCCGCTGAAAAAGTACCGAAAATGTATGTGCTGACTCGAAATTGAGTTGAGTCTAACTTGTCAAGTTTTGCTTTTGTACAGAATTAAGGTTCTGTTTTAACTTGAAGTTCCCCTTCTCTATTGCCCATTACCTGGATTATATTCTCTCACTGTTTTGACTGACAAATATTGCCATGAAACCTATCTCCACGACCATGCAAGCAGAACCAAAAAAAGAAATTAAGTAGTTCACACACATTCCGCAACACTATGAACTACGCCAACACATCACAATAAAAGCCTTGCTCATCTGCGACAGTGGCGCCCCGCCCCTACGTCGCTCCTGCATTATCCATTTCCACATTAGTGTCTTTTTGTTCCCCGTTTGATTGTTTAAACGTGCGTCGATGCGGTATCCAGTGGTTATTATTTCCACTCCTCTCACTCGAAATGGCCTCAGTCGATTGTGGAAAAATGCTTCTCTTATTGTTACTGAAGGAACAATAAGCGCCTTCATTTTATATGTTTACAGCGTCTGAAGCTTGATAGGCACTTTACCTCTCTATTACCTACACATACGCGGTCCGGCCCATTGTTTGTATCCGCCATTGCTTTTTTCTTTTGAAACGTTTTTAAGTTAAGTTTGGTGTGTTAACTAAGGGTCGCTCTGGTTATTGGGGTGTTTTGACAAACGTTCCTTGGGAAATTGTAATGGTATTAGTTTTTTATTTTTCACTCATGAGTAATATGTTTGGGGCACAATTTTCGATCATGATCAGTCAGATTTAGATTTTATGTTTTCTTGCTGACTTTCTTATGAATTTGGCTGCATCCTGTATAATTATGGGGCGAAATAGAAAAGATGATTAATTTTGAATGCGGACTTCTCTGTAACTTGTGATAATACAATGGCAACTTCACTAATTTGTAACGGGTTTTCGCTTGGACTGTTTATCGACATGCAAAAAAAAATTATTCAATCAGGCGACGTACGACAATCCTACTTATAAAATAATAATAAATATCATTAACCATCTGTCGTTTGCGGTTCATATGGATTGACAAGTGCATACTTAACAATGCATTGTTATAAAAAAAAACTGCATGTCCTGATAAATCGTCGCACTCTGTATATCGCTTTACGAATCACATTTTGCCATTAGGAACCTTATTTACACAACCTAAAGTCTATTTTCCATTGCTTTTAAAATAATCTTGTGACATTTTCAGCATCGTATGTCACTCTGAAATTAACCTTAGTTCTCATGATATTAAAGCTGATATTAGAAGGGATGATTATGTTTTATTATTGTTATATTGACTTTGGGTTGTAAAGAGCGGAATAAACCATCGTCGTGAAATTATTGTTGTTTACGAGCGAGATACACAATTTTCCGCTATTCATATTATTATGGTAGAGGTAAAAGAGATACTATTAACTATTAAGTGAACAGAATATTTATTATTTATGGTTTAGCTACGCTGCTGTCCACATGTTTGTAATGATGTTAGCATGTTATTCAATTTGTTCATAAATTTAATGTTAGCGCAATCATCGAAAAATCGAGTCCTCAAAATTCCTATCTAAAATTCGTTACCATTGCTCCTGCAAACAAGCGCGATAGGCGACGCGACACAAAAGCACCGCGTGTCGCGTGACGAGCAGTGCCTTTGTGTCGCGTCGCGTGTCGCGCTTGTTTGTAGGAGCCTTTACTCCTCGCTTAAATAATTTAGAATAGGAAAAATGTTGTAGGTTGTAAATGGGTCGTTTAAATACAGGCTATTGATTTAGTTACGAGGTATCCTTACTGTCAGAATGAACCATTCGTCTATGAACAACCAACCAACTTCCAATACAACGGTAAGCACAGAACATTTGCCTGCCAATGCATGAAATGCAATGTATTTCACGTTTATTATGGGGTGTTTTTTAAGGCAAGAAGATCAGTATGACGGGTAGAATTTACCCCTTAACGATAGCAGTTGGGTAAATAATCACCAAAAAGTGAATACGTAGTTCTTTAAGCGCGTTGAGCGATTTTTGATAGGGGAAAATCTTATGGGTTTACATAACAGTGTATCTGTAGTAGCTATGGCATATAGTTGTGACGTGTTGCGCTTGCCCAGCAGTTAATTAATTGAATTAATTATTTATAATTATTATTTTTATTATCAAATTATGAAATGGCTGCTGGTAAGTACAAAGCGCTATTTTTTCGTATAAAATAAAACAGAACGCTAACTGTATTGAATCGATAACAGTAAGTAGGTGTCTTTAAAATAATTTCAGGCTAACTGTAGTTAATTCTACAGTGTAAACTATATTTTCCTGATAGTAGTGTACATTATTACTGTAAGTATAAATGTGTGGTTGGAAATTGTATGCTTCAGTCGCATGACAATGGTGGTAATTTCTTCATTGACTGTATGAATATTGTATTCTATTGTTAACAACTTTGAAAATGGAAATGTATAAAATATTATTATAAAAAAAGATGGACATTTAAGAAAAACTAATAAAATATAACATGGTGGTGAGTAGACGGATCTGAGGGACTCTGAGCGCGGAGTCCTGCGTCAAATTCGGATCGGTCAATTTTATTGGATTATACCATGGGCATTTTTTATAAATAAATGAATAAAATACATTTATTTCGAGTAACCTTAACTCATATGTGGAGTACACATTAAGACACAAATACAGAAAACACAATAAAAAAGATAATAAAAATAAAACAAACTAAAATACTTCTTAATATCTAACCAGCCCCGCTGACGGAAACATGCCTATCACAGCAGAGTGCCGTATGTATAAGCAGTCCATGCAGTCCGCGATCATCGGCAGGGCGACATTGGCGCACCGGGGACGCGCCAAACATTACCAACTGTATATATATACAGGATGGAAAAAAATGACCGTGGTTGGAGGAAAAGTACCCTTAATACTGATGATGGCAAATTTTACTGAATAGAAACATTCCTTTATTTTCAAAAATAATTAAAACTGCATTTAAAGATTTTTGAAAAATCACCTGCTTGAGCCGGGAATAGAACCGGTGAAATGTGAATAAATAAAACACCCTGTATTTTATGATACCAACCGAAAGAGTCATTCATAAGGATTAATTCCTTTTAAACAACATAGTATCTTAAATGAAAGAAAGACGAAAAAAAAGAAAAACAATGAATGAAATGCACCGATCCCAGCGTGGTTTGACCAGACTCTATTACTCGAATGAACCCAAAGATTCACACTAGCCCCTGGAGCCTCTTGCTTCATGGGGCTACAGAGACCATTGCATATCAAGGAGTAGACCGGGGGGCGCGATAATGGTAGGGAAGACGTGCCCATAGGATATTCAAATCAATCTGCCTATAGTCTTTTCTCAGATGCAGCTGAATACCAGTATTTTACATGGAACGACTGCCGATCTGACTTCCACAACCCAGTAACCGGGTAACACGATACCCCTTGGTAAGATGGTTGTCAGACTTTCAGGCTTCTGATGACCCGTAACGACTGCCAAAGATCCACGAATGACAGCCGGGACCAACGGCTTAACGTGCTTTCCGAGGCACGGAGAAGAGAAGTCTCGGTATGGATGCTTATTTAGTATTTTTTTGTTTTTTTTTTTACATACTTCCTTGACATAATCTTTTCATTATTTGACATTATTTACCCATAATTCGAATTCCAATTCTTTATTAGAGGCTTTTGTGGACATGATAATTTTATTCTGATATGTTACTGTAGTTGTAATTGCAATCATGTCATTAATCTTTTATATACTTAGACTAGCTTCTGCCCGCGACTTCGTCCGCGTTAAATTTCTTGGTCCCCGACCCACCCCGTCGCAACACATTGCCTGCCCGTGCTTTTACTTCGTTTTCGCATAAACTTTCATTAAAAACAATGGTGTTCTAGTTAATAGGAATGTAATTCTTCCTCAAGAATTGGGCTGCAAAATGCAAAAAGATTTTTTCAAATCCAACTCGCAGTTCCAGAGATTAGCGCGTTCAAAAAACAAAAAAACCGGCCAAGTGCGAGTCGGACTCGCGCACGAAGGGTTCCATACAAATCCTTATCCTTACTAATATTATAAATGTGAAAGTAACTCTGTCTGTCTGTCTGTATGTTACGTTTTCACGCCTAAAGCGCTGAACCGATCGTCATGAAATTTGGCGAAGATATAGCCTGGGATATGGAGAAGGACTTAGGCTACTTTTTTACGCGATAACCGACATCCACGCGGGCGGAGCCGCGGGCAAAAGCTATCCATACTAATATTATAAATGTGAAAGTAGCTCTGTCTGTCTTTCTGTATGTTACGTTTTCACGCCTAAACCGCTGAACCGATCGACCTGGGATATAGAGAAGGACATAGGCTACTTTTTTACGCGATAACCGACATCCACGCGGGCGGAGCAAAAATAAACGGCAAAAAAATCATATCCGTTGTATGGGAGCCCCCCTTAAATATTTATTTTTCTGTTTTTTAGTATTTGTTGTTATAGCGTCAACAGAAATACATCATATGTGAAAATTTCAACTGTTTAACTATCACGGTTCATGAGATACAGCCTGGTGACAGACGGACAGACAGACAGACAGACAGACGGACAGCGGAGTTTTAGTAATAGGGTCCCATTTTACCCTTTGGGTACGGAACCCTAAAAACTTACTCTTCAGCTTTAGAATAGACTACCTCGCAGAGTTGATCATTATTTTGCTGCGGAGTTATTATAAAACAGTTATATCTCCTAAGATATTCATTGAAATTAAATGATGTAAGGGCAACTTTGATCAAAATTAAATACTTGTGATGAATAACGTATTTATTTGGATAAGGATTAATACCATGTTTATGAAAACTCCTTCGCAAATAATGCATTAATTTCGAACAAATTTGATTACCATAAAAAAGGTTATAATGAGTTAATCTTAAAAGATAGACATATGCTGTCGCGGACTTTTTTTTAGAAAATTTAAAGAGGAACAATTCCATCATACATGATATTTGCGTAACTTAAACCGTTTACGCAGCGCACCGAACGGAAGCTCTCAAAAAGGAATATTTTTTCCCGGTTTTGCAACATTTTTCATTTATGCTCCGCTCCTTTTAGTTGTAGCGTGATGTTATATAGCCTATAATATTCCTCAATAAATGGACTATCCAACACAAAAATAATTTTTCAATTCTAACCTGTAGTTCCTGAGATTAGCGCGTTCAAACAAACAAACAAACAAACAAACTCTTCAGCTTTATATATTAGTATAGAATAGATTATTTTCTATTTTGTGAATGTGAGAACGTTGTAGGCCTAGTAGAGTGTAGATTTGTTGGCATTTTTCTATTTTGTTAAGTACCTGGTAATTGTTGAAAGGCCTACACAGTCCTCCCATACCTATTATCACTGTTATTTGATAATATTGTAAACACAATTATTTTTAGAAGAGTAACAGTGGAGTTTCTTGCCGGCTCTTCTCCATAGGAAACGACTAATTGGAACCGTGCACCTAGCTTCTGTCGTTTCATAAGTGCCCATGTAGGTTTATGTGAAATAAAATATTTTGATTGATATTTTATGTAAAGATGGTCACCTATCCACGGACCAATCGCGATAAGCATAGCTTAACCTGATGGATCGACCCATCCAACTGTTATTACTTAGCCACGAGCTCCTACGAGTACGTAATTGTTGCTTCACTTGTTATGTCATCTAAATACTTTGCATAATTTATAATAATATAACTGCGGTCTTTTTTGTGTACTTTTTTTTTATCTACACCCATGCTATAAATCCTCTATAAAAGTTTCTGAAGCAGTTAGCTTATTGCCAACATTAAAACAACCGGTGTCATAGTAACCTATCATCCAAACGAGTGTTATAATGTTGTACTAAATTTCATTATGCAACTCCTTTGCGTTTTAGATCCCTTCCTTACTCATCAAACAGCCACATTAATGAATTAAAAAAAAAGAACATTGTGATGCACGCGCGTTTTACTACCACAGCGCCGAAAAAAAAAATAAAAAAAAACATAGGTTATTCGAGTTCACGTCGCATCCCGCCATTTTTGTTCGATATTTGTACCTATTGCTAATTTTATAAGTTTGTTGTTTACAAAAATGAGTGATACAAGCTTTGATAACACACCACCAGATATTTCTAATGCAGCAAAAGACATTTCTAACCAATTATTACCAGAAAAGTCGAGAAAACAATATGAAATAGCGTACCAAGATTTCATGAATTGGAAAATATCAAAGAGTAGATAACATGGGTGTAGATAAAGTCTTATAAGCAACTGTACATAATTAGGTATTAAAACACTCATGTGATTATGATAAACTATTACTATGATAAACCCACATTCGTGTTTTAATACCCCTTATTATACAACAGTTGCATAAATAAATATTAGTGTATTTTTTTTAAATAACCTTTTTTTCTCCTATTTTATGGTTAAGGCTTCCCTATTTTAACATGGGTGTAGATAAAGTCTTGTATGCAACTGTACATATTTAGGTATAAAAACACTCATGAGATACTATGATAAACCCACATTCGTGTTTTAATACCCCTTATTATACAACAGTTGCATAAATAACTATTAGTGTTTTTTTTTTAAATAATCTTTTTTCTCCTATTTTATGGTTAAGGCTTCCCTATTTTCTTTCCCCTCTCTTTTCATAACTAAAGAAAATTATTCTTTGTAAATGGAAAATTAATCAAACAAATTATTACAAAATAGCAATAAACGACTGCCTCATTCTGACTTCGATTTTCAGTAGCAGCCCGGAGCCTGAATTTTGTGCCTCGCTGGTGGCAATAAGCTCGCCCCCTATTACATGATGGGACCACTAATGGCTGTATGACCCGACAGAGACAGCGCTTACTAGTTTTTAGAATCCATGGGAAACACAATAGTGTTATAAAAATATATATCTTATTGAAGGATCTGGTGGACATGCAATCGCTTAGATCAACTTTGCTGGGTAGAATAAAAGTTACCCCTTTTCGTAATGTTTAATCAATCTCATAGCTACAAAATAGACGTTTGTTTCTATTTTTTTATATAAATACAAAGGTAGTAAGATTGCTTAGCACATTTCGGTGAGTTTGTCTTGATAAAATGATTAAAATAATTACTAAGTTTAAATACCTATCAAATGAGCGAGGCAAACACTCGCGACTTCGCGAGCCTACTTAAGTCAGCTCGAGCTCTGGATCATAGCGCCTTAAACAACTGGCGAAATATGGGTGCACTTCACACCTCTGTCTGTCCCTTCGGGGAATACAACCATGATGTTTTGTAATGTAGCATAATACATACGTCCAAAACAAACACAATGACAAACTCAGAATCATTATAACACACGAAATCTTTAATTCTTAGCATTAATTACTGGTAACAAACGTCGTCCCGTAGTGCTGTTTGTTTAAAACATTAGTATATATGCTTATGTTAAACGGGAGGAAATTTATTTGACTTAGGCGTAGTTTCAGTGTTGGCGACGATGTAAGCAAGACAAACATGTTAATTTTCACCCTCTCTCTCCTATCACCCTCTTACACCCCACAGGCGGATAGGGCTGCCAAATATATCTTTTAAATAGGACATTCATTTCTGTTTATAAACTTTGAATGAGGCTTTAGTGTCTACATGTGGGTGAAGAGGCGTTGGGAAGATTATTGTGCTGATTGGTGACAATCAGAGAAATCTATTGCCTGATTAATTAGATTTTTGTGGTCGCTATCTTAATGATGATGTGGTCAAATATGGAATAATTCAGTTTTAGAACATTTTTATTATTAGGATCTGCATATCTCTTCGGAATGAGAAAATGACGGTGTTACGATGAATCCTTGAATTTATATGACGATTTCAGTGTTCCTGAAAATACACGCGGGCAAGTTTTTAAGAAGCATGGACATTAGTCACCGCTTATTGGCGGATTACTGTTGCTGTTAGCCTGCATAATCCCACCGCGGGGCAAAGGCCTCTCCCCATGACTTCCAGCTCTTTCGATCTAGGGCTAATGTGGACTGGTCGTTGGTTTTCTCCAGCTTGTCCCGCCATCTTCTACGGGGTCTGCCGCGACGCCTTTGACGTGGCGGATTATTTCGAAAAATACAAAAAAGAACTTCCCGGTCCATCTATCGTCAACGCGAGCATGATTGAAAAGCTTGTCGTTTCATCCAGCGCAATGATAATGCTAACAGGCAAGTGAGAACGCAATAACATCGAACGAAAAATAGTGTGCGTAAATTTCATAAAACTTGTTCCAGGAAATACGTGTTTTTGAGAAAGCCTTCAAAGTTTGTGAAATAAATGTATGTCATTTAGAATCTCCATTACATGTGCGATGTTTCTATGGAGATGTTTTCTTTATTTTTACAATTTTTGAGTACATTATGAACGGCCAAAGTTCATGTAAACTGTGTGCAAGAAGCAGATTTTTGGAGGCTTATACTGAATTTATTTCTCCAAATTTTAATGTTTTAGATATAGTGCACATGATACCAATTAGTTCAAAATTTTCATTGAAAGATATGTTCCAACGCCATAATCACGTATCGTGCGTTTGTATGAAAAGTATGACGGGTTGGCCGCTCTTAACATCACGCCTGTTTTTGAAAGGTTAAGCAGAGACGTGAAATACAATAATTTTTTATTTCATCTGGTTGATAGAGCCTGTTTAGACACTGTTTAACAGATTCGGTTTCGTAATAGGCCCATACCGTAACTACAAGTACATATTTTGATGGCAGCCCTATCTAACGCTTCCAATTACAACATGGCCCGTTAGAGGGCGCCCTGAATTATATACCGACAACTTTGACGAACATTTATTTTTAATTTACAAACGGCTCCCGTACCCGTGCCGTAGGTACGATAGCACCGAAATTACAAGCCCGTTGTATTATTCACGAGGAATGTCAAACCTGACTTCCTTGCATATAGTAGCATACTGAATTAGGTAATGTGCTTATTAATATTGGAGAATAAATATCATTAAATGGGAGAACGGGAGAACGGTTTAATACATTATGTAGATAACAGTTACATAGGTATAGAAAACTTGTTAGAATAAGTCTGAAATCGCAAACACGTCTTGAACAAGCGAGGTGATCAATGTGTGTATGATGAGAGGCTTTTGCCCAACAGTGGGACAATAATAGGGCTGGTATTATCTCAATTTTGATGGCACGGTTGGTGCAGTGGTTAAGCGATTGACTGCTGCGCTGCGTGCCGCGGGATCGATTCTCGCACGGACCAAATATTTATATGAACTACAATTCGTTGTTCTGGGTCTGGCTGTTTGTGTATGTGAGTTTGAATGTACAAACGCACCCACAATACAGGAGATTTTCATGGTGTGGGAAAAATTTATAAACAAAAAAATAAATAATTGTGCTTGAGCGTGTTGAATCAATCAAATTAATCAAAATTTATTTCTTTAATAATAAAGATCCATAATGTTAGTAATACCGTATATAGCTTTAAGGTGTTAGTTAGTAATATAGTAATTATTAGAGTTTGAATTTTGCACAGAAGATGACCAAGTAAGGTACAAGTTTCTTACCAGGCCATACTCTCCACAAAATGCCACAAAATGGGAGAATAGGAACTCTCTGCACTGTTTTCAGAATGTTGTTGCTGCTGGCCCGTGGTCTAGCTACCAGTGATGCAATTTTCTTTCGAACGGTCGCATGAAAGCCGTCTGTTCGATTCTGTGCAAACATTTCCGACGCACTACAGAAACGGGGCAGTTTCAAGAGCATTCTGAAAATATGATTATACTAGCTGTTGCCCGCGGCTCCGCCCGCGTGGATGTCGGTTATCGAAAAAAAAGTAGCCTATGTTCTTCTCCATATTCCAGGCTATATCTCTGCCAAATTTCATGACGATCGGTTCAGCGGTTTAGGCGTGAAAACGTAACATACAGACAGACAGACAGACAGACAGACAGACAGACAGAGTTACTTTCACATTTATAATATTAGTATGGATATAATATTAGTATGGATTGGACGCGCAAGGCATCAAGCGACGTTTTGGTGTAGATGGTCCATAGACCTCTCGTGTACAGACCCTGACAATATGCTTTGAATGGTGTTATCTTGACTTGGTCGGTACAGCGGGCAGGGCTTTAATTAAATACCGGTAAATTTTCATAACGTTACCTTTTATTGACAGAGTTAACGTTATTATATTAGAATAACAATGTAACGTTATTTATGCTACATTTTATTTTATCGTTATTTAAAACGGGTGTGATGTATGTCACTGGGCCTCGAGGCGCGCGGCGCGGCTGCAGCCCGCCCTCGCGCCTCGCTGATGCCGTGCCGATCAAAACGTTGCCTGAACCTGCCTGATTCTAACCTACAGAACGGCAACGTAGCTAAATTAACGTTATATTACTGGTAATGTTATCAAGTAACGTTAAAATGTTGTAACGTTAGTAAGGTATAACATTGAAATTTAACGTTACGTAACGGTTATTATTTTGTTATACCTTACTAACGTCACAATGTACTCCTCGGACCGCTGCCTCTCAATATCTATCCACCTAGGTCGTCAGTATGTGTCCCAGATATCTAAATGTATCTATGACTTGTGTCTTCTTTCTTATTGTTTGTTTTTCAGTCTTTTTTGCTTTGATGTTTTTTTTGTTTTTATATTTCTCATTGCATGGTCCTAGTCTTAACCTTACCTCTTGTTTTGGGGTATTCCCGCTGTCCCCATTAATGGTATGCATATTATATCAGTGGCGGATTTATATATTTGCCGTCAGTAGGATATTCAAAATTTGCCGCCCCTATTCGATACCTTAGTTCACAATCATATTTATTACATTTTTTTTGTCAATGAAATTGCAACTTTATGATTTATGCGCTATCGTCCTCACACTGAAAAAAATGTTTACTTATACATAACCAAACTTTCGTCAACATGTAACACAAAAAAGTGACCACATAACTTTATGCACCATGTACCTAACCAAAACCAAAAGGCTGTTTTGTATTTTACAGACAAATCACTTTTATTAAATCCAGTTAACTTTTATAAAGTCTTGTCAAACTTTGATTATTCCTGAAATAGCCGAAGTAGTTAGGCTAAATATTTCTTTTAGTGCATTACATCCGCTTTTTTCTGTTATTAGTATGATTGTGTTGTGAACTAGGCGATGGATGTGTCAGTTCCTAGATTATTTTTACAAGTCACGATTTAGTGAAGATTACACAAGATATAGTTTTAGGGTACATTTCTGAGCTAAGAAAAGCTCAATCATGTACTATTAATATGGCAGGCTAAAAAAGGATCGAATTCCGCTAACAGTTCCAAAATCATACAATAATTTCGGATTGTATGATTTGTATGATTTTTGCGGATCACCGAACTTTTCATTTTTTCCTCTGAAAGCGAGGCCTCTTGAACACAGTCGCTTCACTACGTCAACAACTCTCTTCAGAACATTTCCCCAATAAATAATTTCTTCATCACTCTGGACCTACAGTAAATTGTCTTTAATAATGTTCTTTATTTTATTTCTGGAAGACAAAAAATAATAATATTTTGAGCCAAATTTGCCGCCCCGTAAAATCTGCCACCCTAGCCAGCCTACTCAGCCTGGTGTTAAATCCGCCACAGTATTATATTATATTTCACATAAAATGGCGAAAAAAAAAAAGGATCAATTTCTTTTAAGTACTGATTTTTTAACTATTGTTTCTAAAATCAGTACTTAAAATAAAATGGAACCATTAGTTTCGCCATTTTATGTGAATTACCATTACTTACTAGGGACACAGGTGCTGGGGACAGCGAGAATACACCCTTGTTTTCACCGAAAAATCTAGTATTTTATTTTTTATTTTGTGTTTATTGTTTTAAAATGTTTGACTTACCCAATTAATGTCAATATCGGAACGAATCATCAAACAAACAGTCATAGGTATCGTACATTTATTGGCAAATGCAATTCTGTCACACCAAACTTCGGAAAAGTTGGAAAATTAAAAAGTTGGAGGCAATTCAGGCGACGGCCGACAGCCATTAACATCAAATACAACAACTTTTCGGTGTTTCCATTTACACAGAAAACGCCTATAGACCTTTCTAAAAAGTTAATTGTAACTGAAATAACCTACGCATATTATACTCAGAGAATAAATTATTGAGTGATACCTAATCTAAATATATAAAAAAAAGTCGGGTTATTTACACCATTTATAACTCGAACGGCTGGACCGATTTTTATAATCTTTAATTTGTTGAATTTGTTTCCGCCCCAAATAGCAGACTAGCAGAAAATAACTCTTAAAAGATGCGTATTCATTGAATGAATTTTCTTATAGGATTTTGTATGGAACGGCTTTTTTTATGATATTTCAAGAACGGATTGGGGAAAGGAGGAACAAGAAATTTCACGCGAACGAAGTCGTAGGCAGAAGCTAGTCTATAATAAAATTCTAATACTTAGTAATAAAGAAAATCATTAAAGTGCTCTTTATCTCTCGTACTTATTTAAAATTTTGCTGTGCCCGATTTGGTCCATAATTGTTTATATTTATTAATATTACCACCTTACCAATAAAGATTAATTGAATTGGAATGATTGTAAGGACAATAAACGATATCCTTTAAATTATACCATGAACGGGTAAAGTGCACTGAAATGAGATCCCACAGTTTGGTATTTCGGCATACATATGTTACTTGACTTCGGCTTCCTTTACAATGCAAACAATTAGTAGTAGTCACATAGTAATTACCGACTGCATTCAACGTTACTATGCGTTAATAACTAACAGTAGACAACATTCCGCGCGATTATCACGTCTTGGGTGTTAACCCCAAAGATTTAAATTGTTTGATTCACCCGCGTCAAAGATAGTCATGTTTCTGTTTCGTTTTGACACCTCTGCACACAATGAGGCCGCGTACCGACATGTGCTGTAGGACTCAAAATTGCAATAACCTTTCGTAGTACACGCGAGCGCATAAACCGCGTATGTCGGTACGCGGCCTGACGCAGTGACTTGACTTGATTGTCATGGAAACGCTGTTTAATAATGTTTGAGCGCACTCTTCTCAGTATGGGCATTTTTTCAGTGTACACCCGCTGTCCCCACCTCCCGTGTCCCCATTAATATGCATATGTTTGGTATGCATATTATATTTCACATAAAATGGCGAATAAAAAGGATCCATTTTCTTTTAAGTACCTACTTTTTTTTAAATTATTATTTCTAAAACAAGTACTTAAAAATAAATATATAATAATAATAATACCAGCCTATAACTGTCCCACTGCTGGGCAAAGGCCTCTTCTCATACCGAGAAGGCACGAGCATTGATCACCACGCTTGCTCAAGACGGGTTGGCGATTTCAGACTTATATTAACTATAAGTCCAGGTTTCCTCACGATGTTTTTCCTTCACCGATGTCAGTAATGTCCAAGATAAACTCAGAAAGTATATATGAATTGAAAAAGTCACATTGGTACTTGCCCAGATTTGAACCCACAACCTCATGCATAAGAGGCGAGGCCTTAACCAACGGGCCATCATGACAGTATAACGGGCCATCATGACACTATAACGGGCTAAAAATAAATAAAAAATGAAATTAAGAAAATGGAACCTTTAGTTTCGCCATTTTATGTGAATAACCATTAATGGGGACACGGGCGGTGGGGACAGCGGGTATACACCATTTTTTCGCGTGACTGAGTAGGTACGATGAGGGCAAATCAAGCATTTTAGATCTTTGGTTAGCCCCTTTACACACGACCGTGAAAACGACCCGCGCCAGTGACGCAACACACGAACCTCCTTAACCCTAATTAACTGGACGAAAGCGAAAACGCACGAGAAAAAGAAACGTGTTGTATAATTCGGGAAGCTAGTTCCCCGCACGTCGAGCCAGCTTCTGTCCTTTTGTTTTTTTAATTAGTTGCCGCTTAAACTTTTGCGCGTTTTACGCTGTTCATTTTGTCCTCTACTGTTATTTTTCCCGACCCCTTTCTATTGCGTTTCGATGGACATTATGCATTTAGCTTCGGCGAGTCCTCGACTGTTCACTAAAACAATTTGCTATTTTTATATCATGAACTGACATAACACTTTGAGTTCAACCGTAAAAACCTTAAAAATCTCACCGCGAAATAATTGAGTGAAGTGAGTACTTATGAAGTGAGCTGTCAATTCCTAGATTCCGTTAGGTAGGATTAGGATGACAGTTCACTTCAAGCTCACTTCACCTGTTTTCCCGATTTTTTACAGAATAACACTGCAGACGCAATAAACATAAGGTTACAATATTCTCGTTCTATATTAATTTACAAATCATGGCGAGGGAGAGAGGCATCCGACTAGTAATGATTTTACATTACACTCCATTTGCTTAAGGAAAACAGAAATAAAATAAGATGATTTTATCATAACAAGAGGAAGGCGAGGCGCCAGTTTCGCTTACATTATTAAAACAAAACAATAGACACAGACGAACATACGCAGTACTAATGTAGTAAATTAATTATAAACAGGGCGCGGAAACTCTCAGGCCCCGTCTTAACAGACGATTAGTAATTGCGTTATCGTTCAATTTGTGCCATTAGTTGTCGAGCATGGCCGTCGACGAATGAAATTTCGATTTATTTAACGTCCGACCTTTTTTAGTATCAATATTAATTAATATTATTACAGACGACGTGGCAGTAAGTGGTAGTTGAACTATTATAAAATGAGGAACGTTTTAACGTTGGGGATGCAGATCATTAAGCTCCACAGTAACAAACAAATAATAACGTAAGAAATCAATTGACGTTATCACGCGCAGGTTAAGTTTATTCGCTGCCTTCACTTTATCAGCCGATAATGTTCCCACTGCTGGGACACAGGCAGAGGGAGTGGGCTATAATCTACCACGCGGGCCCAGTGCGGGTAGGTAGATGTCACTTCGAAATTCGAAGACATGTGACAAAAGTTTATAATTTTTCAAATATGCAGTCGCAGCCTTGCTGGGACAACTGTAGTCGATGTATCTATTCTATCTATAAATTAAAATTTTCCGTGTCACTGTGGCCGCGTTGTTCTTCTAAAAGAAAGAAAGAAAGAAAATAAATTTATTTGACTGACACAGAACACAAAAAAGTCAGAAAAAAACTTAAAATAGCAATGTGAGCCTCGCGGCTACGCCAAATAGGCCCAGTTCAGCATAAATGCCAGCCAACTAGAAAACTAAACTTCGCAACAGATTTTCATGCGGTTTCCACCATCACTTGTTCCGGAAGGTGTATGTGTATAATAATAGTATTAAACTTACATCCTAACTAATATTATAAATGTGAAAGTACCTCTATCTGTCTGTCTGTCTGTGTGTTACCGATCGTCATGAAATTTAGCAGAGATATAGTCTGAGATACGGAGAAGGACATAGGCTACTTTTTTACGCGGTAACCGACATCTACGCGGGCGGAGCCGCGGGCAAAAGCTAGCAATTTATAATTAAGAAATTTTGATGATATGTCAAGTTGTAAAAACCGTGAGGCGGGTCATTAAGTTAGAGATACGAAATAATATGTAGTGTATCTACATCCGCACGACTTTTGGGTATAAGCTGGCTATGTCAGCAAAGCGTGTCATTCTACAACCTTTCGGTATGCAAGGACAACGCGAGCGGCTATTCATGACTTTTCAGGTCGTACCCACTGGATGGGCAAAATATTTGTCATGGACATGAGAAGAAGACGGTTTTTTTTTTATTCACAACAGGGTACCCTTCATCTCACCTGATGGTAAGTGATGATAAGGCCGAAGGTGGAAGCGGCCTTCACCCGGAATCTACAACCACAGAGGAGCTGGCTATCTTACCTCTAACTGCCGAAACACAACAAATGCTGTTGATATTGTTGTTATGGCGACAGACTTAGATAAGATGGTGGTAACTAGCCAGGTGGACTTAGAACAAGCCTTACCACCAACCAAAGCGAGCAGAAATTTTTGCTGGGAATTGAACCCGGGACCTCTGGATCTGAGACGGTTCATTACTACCGCACTCCTCACTGAAGGATGAAGATAACAGGGAAGCAAAGATAAAAGGGGGTGAAATATGTGATTCAGCACTTCATTTGTTTATAGAAATGAAACAACTTGAAGAACGAGAAGAAGGCACGTGTAGGTAATCCAACGGTCGAGGACAGTTCGCGTGTAGACAGCGCCTATTAAACCTCCGCTTCTGACTAAAGAGGTGTCGCAGAGGCGTCGACAACGCACAATACGTCTCGCCTCGCGTCCCAACAATATCCCCGTGTTTACATTCCCGGCGTAATTCCTTTGAACTCGCATGTGGGCCCGAGGAAACGTAAAATAAACAGAACTTTCTCGTAATGTTTAATTAAATTAATCAGTTGGTTGATTAGTCGATGGTTCGCCGGCGTTGGCGTAAACAAAGCGCGTCGGCGGCGTGGCCGGGCTTTGATCTAGCGACTCACTCTCATCTCCACTATTGTTATATATTTGTGAGGTTCCCGCCGCCCGCCGCCAGCTGCCGGCGCCTCGCGCTCTTGTGCCATAGGGATGACACGCTCCATGTTTTTGCGTTTTATACGAAATCAGATAATTTTTTGCTGAGGTGAAACTTGGCCAAATATGCAGTTGGCCAAGTTTCACCACCTTGGCCAACTGCATATTTGGCCACTATGAAAGCCAATTAGCAAGCCAAGATACAATGACCATTAAGACGGAGATATATGCCAGTGACCTTGAGTGGTAGGTGTTTTGTAGGTACTGAGCTCACGCAACGCGTCGTACGTGCAGCCAGTAATAGGACTCGCCCATCCAGGAGCGCTATCCCAAATATGACGCATTATTAATTTATTATACATAAAACAAAACAAAAAGTATTTTAACCCAAACACGTATAATAAAAGATCAATAATTAAATTATCTTAAAAAAGGTGAAGGTTTCAGAAAAATATTGCGTGATTTTCAGTTTTTTATCTGCGTTAGACATAATTTTACAAATTAATTTCATTATGTAATATAAACATTATCTTAAATACTCATATATGAAGTTATTAAGAAAAAGCTATAATTTAACATATATTTTTTTCCAAATCATTAACACTACTAGTTTAGACGTGATCTTCAGTATAAAATCATTAAAAGTCGGTTATCGTCGCCTTAAGTAGTAATATCAAGATAGTAAGTATCTTGTAAATTTTTGCGAGCTGCTTCTTTTGGACTAGAACTCTATTTCGCTATTTTTGCTGAAGAGGAACCTGGATTACTAGTTACATTTTTAGGGTCTACGTTCACCAACTGCCCAACACTATCACTAATACTCGTAATATTGTCTTGTATCGTATGTAATCGAGAATATCTTCTAACTCAAAAAACTGTCTTTCGCTATTACATGAACAGAGTTAAGATTCACAATTCAAAATTTTGTGAGCTACAGTCGAGTTCATAAATATATGTACATTCCCAAAGGTTCAATAATATCTGAGCAACCTTATGCCCCTGAAAATAAAGTCGTGTTCACATATTTTTGATCACTTTGTCCGTGCACATATTTTAAAACTCGACTGTACCTACTGCAAGCGCGCAGTGATTGTGTCTGTATGTCTAAGTTTTCTCTTAATTTGTTAGTATATCTATAATTCTAATCTGCAGCAATATCTCTTATTTTTTAAGTGCAAGCCTAACCTTCTTTTGTCAGTCATAATCTTAATCGTTTGGGGAAATTACCAAAACCTAAAAATAAGAACATTATTAAAATAAACGTTGTTCTTTCTTTCAAAGCACAGACTTGATTTCGGCTATTCTTTTATCACCAGCCCAAATAAACTCGACAGTAAAGTGTTGCACTGCCACTTGGCAAGCAATTATTCGCGAGCGTTTGAACAGCTTCTGTACCGGGGGTACTACTTGACTTAGCTGACCACCTTCCTCATCTACGTCTCTGTTATCAGTTATCATTAGCTGTAGTCCTTTTTCTCCAATGATTGCATCATTTCGTCAAGATGAAGATAAAAACCTGGTGCGTGTCGGATCACACACAATCAAGGGTTCCGTAGCTGGGATAGATTTATCCCAAAAACAAACTTAACATTGTAGTTAAAAACATGATACCCCATACATTCCAACTGCAAATGTATGTTGTCCGCACAATATTGAGTATAAAAAAATATAGGTAGGTACATACCTGAAATTCTTACTCTCAGAAAATAAAAACAATTTGCCCCTAAAGTGACCATCAAAATTCATTTCTTTACGGTACACATCCGTATTTGGGTCACAGAAGTTCATATGTGTACCAAATTTGAACTTAATCAGCCCAGTAGATTCGGAGCAAATTGGCTGCGACAGATGGACAGACAGACACACGACTGATCCTATAAAGGTTTCGTTTTTTCCTTTTGAGGTACGGAACCCTAAGAACGTCTATTATCGAAGCAAGTAAACTTGCATGTGCAAAAAAAAGGAAAGCATAATATTTTGTCACCCCTACGGCCCTACACCTATCCCTCTAGCATTATGTTTTACTTTCACTAAAAAGTAGGTACATCGCAGAAGGACGTGCTGAATCGCAATTTTAATTTATGTCAAAACCTCAGTTTTGGCACGCTTTTTATGCTGACTATCTTTTGTATTACAATGAGGAATTAAAAGAGAGGACTAGCTTTATTTTTTCAGTTTCGGTTCACCTTGACGTAAATTATTATTCAAAGAGAAAATGTTTTTCAGTAGGTAGGTAATTGAGTTGGGTTAGATTTTTGCATGGTTTTTGTCTCATAATTGACTGTTGTTTACTATTGTATGTTCTGTCCGGACGTAGCTTGCTTATTAAAAAAATTGTTATATTGTTTGTACGGTGTTCTAACCGCCTCTGTGGTCTAGTGGTAAAACCACCTGTCTCAGATCCTGAGGTCCCGGGTTCGATTCCCAGCGGGAGCAAAAATTTCTGCTCGGTTTGGTTGGTGGTAGGGCTTGTTCTAAGTCCGCCTGGCTAGCGACTACCATCTTATCTAAGTCTGTCGCCAAAACAACAATGTTAACAGCATTTTTTGTGTTTCGGCAGTTAGAGGATTCAGGATTCAGGATTCCGCGTGAAGTTCGCTTCCATCTTCGGCCATATCATCACTTACCATCAGGTGAGATGAAGGCCAAGAGCTTACCCGTTGTATCTAAAAAAAAAACGGTTCCTTTTGTTGGAAAAATAATGTAATATACTTCCTCCTCAAGTTTCTGTCTAAATCAAATATTACAAAGCTCATTATTATTTCGTTAGCAGAGTAAATGGTTGATTTAATATGCTATTGAAATAATAATTTAAAAGGCAGGTGCCACATTAGCGGAATCGATCAGGCCGATCTTTCATGCCCATGTCAGCACTATTATGCTGGACAAAATGTAGATATTATTAGCGTACACGATACGGCGCCCGCGCCGGCGCCGGCGTCCGCTGAGCGACAGCTATCTCAATCTAACGGCTATGGTTCTCACTTTCATCGAATTAATGTATTATTAATTTTAACTGCCCCGTTGGTCTCGTGGGGTTCGATTCCCGGTTCGTGCAAAGTGTGGTTTATCTATTAGGAATTTCTCAGTAGCTGCCCGGAGTTTGGAAGTCGTTGGTGTGACACCCCCGTGCCACGCGCGTACGTTCGCCGCGTGTCCTGCGCCTGATCTCTCTTCGGTCGTGTCGCATTGACGTCCCATCAGACTATGAGAGTAGAGGAACAGAGAGTGCACCTGTTTTTTTTTTAATATTTATTTGATTCGCTTGTTTTTATTGTTCGTTTTTTGGTTTATGGATATTTTCTTTAAGAACAGAAATATTATAGGTATATTGTTTTCGTTTTCAACAGTCTGCGATTTGATACAGTTAAGGCTCGTACAGACTCGCGTGATATCGAGGGCACGACAGGCACCGACAAAGAAATTGTGCTACCAGTGTCGCGTCGCGCCCGCGATATCGCACTAGTCTGTACGAGCCTTTATTTTCTTGTTTTATTTGTGTGTTGTTCACGATAGGGTTTTAATAATGTATATTTTTTATTTAGTATCTAATTTAAAAAAAACAATATTTTTTTGTATATATTTTTTTTTAATGTAAAGGTTGGTGTTTTTTATTTGCCGTTAAAGCTCTTGAGTTGACTCAGAATGTTAGTTATATGGGCGTGTGAGCATCCCGATGTCATATGCTGTTGTTTTTTTTTTTTTTACAGATTGCCTCTTATTGCATGCGATACATGGCGAATCTGGGGCAATCTCTGAGAGATTTGGTATCACTGAATATGACATCGGGATGCTCACGCGAAAAGAGCAAGTCTTCTACGTCTGAGGTACCCGAGGCTTTGTACGGTGTTGTCATGGACAAAGTCATCGGCAGCTATTTTAAATCTATGGAGGTACTGTTTGTAGTGCACCTAGGGTTGCCAGATCGGAACTTGCCGAGTCCGGGATGATTCCCTGTCGGGCCTTAGCTATAGCTATGAATATTATATAAATATAAATTACGGGATATCTAATTTTATATTTGTATTTATTTTTGGTAGAAATTCACCATATAAAATATATAAAATTGAGATCTTTGCTTTTATAGTAGGCAATCATCAACAAATATATTATTATCTTATAAACTAAATAAAATCAGACTTAAAAATAAAAAAAACAAACAAGCAAACCCGCTCGCTGCCTGCCGCCTAACCGTGTCATTTATTGTTATTTTATTTTATTATTAAATTTTTGGGAATCCGGGCCAATAGATGGAATTACTAGACACGGGACAAGACGTAAAATTCCGGGATAATCCCGGAAATTCCGGACATCTGGCAACCTTAAGTGCACCTGTGTCTTGCGTTTACACTTGTGCACTATGACCGAAATTTGATTGGGAAGATATTATTATTATAATTTTCTTTATATCATCAGCTTTGGTTTTAGGATGCCTGAAGACTTTCATTGGTAAAAAAAGTGTCCTATAATTTATTGCAGAGCAAGGTCTACATAACATAGCCGTAAGTTTTACTAACATTCTTGTTGAGTCTTGGTTACTCCAATAAAACAAAATTCTATTCTATTCTATTCTATTCTACCTCACTGTGTGCATTTCGTTGCGAAAAGTCTATTTAGCCGTTTCAGTGTGAATTGTGGTAACTCCAAACATGTTTTCAATAAGTATTTCATTTTGGTTTTCGTCTGAGTTTCACTAACAGATGATCAAAGGAAACATGGGTTTTCTAATGGTTCAAAGTTATGTTTGGAAGTATGAGTGTAATTTACGTAGTTTTAATTATTTTTGGGATTAAATCACCTATAATGAAAACTTCTGCGCGCGACTTCGTCCGCGTGAAATTTCTTGTCCCCCCGTTCCCCAATCCTTTCTCAAGAAATCATCAAAAAAGCTGTTCTGTACAAAATTAACACGAAAGTGATAAAAAAAAAATTGTGTTCGTGAAATTTTCGCGTGTTATGCTGCTATTCGGGGCGGAGGCAAATCCAACAAATCCAAGATCATAATAATCGGTCCAACCGTTTATGAGTTATAAATGCTGTTATAAACCCGCCTTTGTTTTATATAATTTTAAGATATGGGAGATAATGCAGTGACGGTTACTAAATTTAAATTTTAAACATACTTTCGCTAGAAAATAAAGTATTTATTTGCCTCCAAATAAGGAGGTATCAAAGGCAGCCAAAGCTTACATTAAATTGTTCATAAAACGGCCAAGTCATTTCAAGCTCACAAAATGGCCACTTATCGACCGCAAATTAATAAAAGAACATCTCTATATTTGTTTGTACGTATATAATCAAGCAATAACTGAATAAGTAATAAAAAACGCGCGTTTCAATGGATCCAGTAGCGACGCGAAATTCCGTACTTTGCACGACGTATTGTTGTTAGCCGTATTTATAGCTTAAAGGAACCCCCCTCGGGACGGGCGAGCAATCAGGGACGTCGTGTTAACTATGAAAATTATAATATGTGTTACTTGGGCGGAAAAAGCTGTTTTACGAGATTTTATGAAAGCTATTGTCACCTACACATTCACCATAATTTACCTACACATTCACCACCCTTCACCTACACATTCACCATAATTCACCTACACATTCACCATTCACCACACAAACATTGGCTGCTTTTCTTGTTACTTTTCTTTTAATTTTCATTTATTAATTTTTATTTTTTATTTTTTAATAGTAATACATGTTACCTGTTAATTTGTATGAGGCCACTAAGTGGGGCCTGGTGACCTGTAACACAGGTTTTTCCTAAACCTACATCAGGCACCAGCTCTCACAATGTGAATTTATATAAATAAAAACTCCTACGTGCTACAAAACCATTGTGAGAGAAAATAAATAAATAATAATTATTATATTATTATTATTACTATCATGGTATGTTTTAAATTCTGCCAGCCTATTCCGTAAAAATCACACCGTGAAAACTTATGTCAAGTGAACTTGAAGTGAACTGACATTCCAGCTAATTCTAGGGATTGGGAATAGATCGTCTGTTGCATAGATGAGCAAATCTTAAAAAAGACGTTAGTGTAATCTCAACAAGTTTCTGATAATATTAGCAAAGAAAAAGAAGTCAAAAATCCAAATACTTTCATCAAAACAACTATAATACGTTACATGAAATAAACTCTAAAGGTGGACGTCCACTGGTCCGCACCGGCCACGGCACGCAACGGATTTTGTTTTGCTTTGAATGAATTCATTAAGCACTCCGTGCACAATAGGTACCACCGGCACCGAGCGCTCGGTTTATTTCTTCATACAAAGCAAACCAAAATGCATTGCGTTCCGTAGCTGGTGTGGACCAGTGGACGTTTACCTCAAGTCGCATCGCGTCTTTCTTGACCACACTAAGCTTCACGTGCAATACTGAATACATTTACCAACCCTGCGCTGGAGGTGCGAATAAAATCTATATTTGAAATACCGATGTTTTCGATCATTCGGCAATCATAATTTTAATGGAGCGCCATCCGTCCATACTACTTGCCTTGGACGTTATACGGTCCCTGAATAAATAATCACCATGCAAGTTTTATTCGTTACGGGCTTACATAGGGTGACAATTGTACGTTGTTCCTTATTTAATCTAGTCTAAATAATCGTAATTTAGGCGTGATTTGAAATATTTGTGGTTTCAAGATTAATAATTCTGGGTTTCCAGGTATTCGGTCCACTTTATCAGGTTGTTCAACTAGTTAGCAGGCCGGATACGGTAGCGGTGGGTCGTTTCACTGGACGGAACAACCGTTAATACTTTGTCAATTGAATTTGATTGAAGATTTGGCACAGGAATAAGATCAGTTACGATCGCAATGGGTAAAGCAAAGAGCCCAAATAAATAAAAACATGTCTCCTTTAAGCGGGTGACCGACTTAGGTGTAAAGGTTTTAAGGCCAGTGAGCAGTGACACAACTTCGGACGCGCTACTTATGATTCAATTCCAATTGAATTGCAACTCTCCTGTTACGCCTTCCATGAATCCCAAATCATAGAGTGGACTAGATTCATAATTGAGTTTTACATACGGAAACAAGATTGAAAGCTTCACCTATTTTTAACAAAAGAGCACAAGTTTTATTGGCACTTTCACCACTTGCAACACCGGACGAATTTTTTTGAATGTAGAATGTTTATTTTAAAACTGGCAACCAAGATACGATTCTTCAACGGTCCATAGTCAATTAGACTTAAGATAGAGCTAAATGATAACGTTTTTCCAAGTAGTGCGTTTTCAATTGTTTGTAGTACTAATGTTATTCAAATGAGAGCACGCGTGATGCGGGAGGCACAGTCTTCCGGGTGCGGGAGTCTCAGCGAGCCCAGCCGACTGGAAAATTGCCGGCGGAACGGTCCGAAATAGTAGAAAATATTGCCAGATATGAATGAAACAATGGTATGTTTGCATAAGTGGTGGATCGAAATTACTTTTATGAATAAGAAACCGAGTGTTTCTGTACTAGTGTTTTAGCAATGTATGATGCTGGCTAGTGGCTGGTTTTATTATGACGCTGTAATACTTAAAAAGGTAACTTAGGATGTTATTTGATTTTCAACAGCAAAAAGAAACTCACTACATAGTCAGCTTGCCTTTTCGACTTGCGTCATTAAAAGCTAAGTTTATTATCCTTTTAGAAAAACCTGAAAACTTTAGTGTAAAGAAGATCAGCTTCTTCTTACAGCGAAGATTAAACACAGTTTCCTTTGTGAATAAACTTCATAAAATTAAATCAGAAACTAATTTCCGCGTAATAAAATTCCGATCGTCTTCATCACATATTACAAAAGCATCCCTAGGTCCCGGAACGCAGAAAATTAGCTTTAAAACGAAACGATAGATTTGAAAAAGAGTGTAAAAATACTAAATTGAAGAATTTCATGCATCCACATGATAATGAAAATGTAATTTACGTAGGTAATGTAAAAAACGCGAAAAAAACAGGGCAGCTCGGGTAAGTTGATGGAGGCAAACGAGATATTTGCAGTGTTTTGCATAACTGCATTAAGTGTAGGGCCGAGAGGCCCGCTGAAGGCACGTACACTCGCCTACTAAAGTGCAATAAAAGCCTTGTAAAAATTGTAATGGCGCTAATAAAGACTTTTTTGTCGTTCAACACTTTTGCCCAGTTCTTTCTGGTTGTTATTTTTAACGTATTATGAATTGCATTTGTAATTCAAGTGAAAATGCGACGGCTGTGCGAAATTAATTGGCTCGAACGTTTTTGTGATCGCCTCGAGAATTCTGACTGACGTGTGAACTAAAAAACTAGTTGTGGACGACTAAATACAGAACAATTGGGATGGATGAAATTCATTTTTGCCAGCCCTTTACTGCGTTCACCTGTTTAATCATACATTTCTTTTCTTCTTGGTTATGATGAGTATAATATATATTTTTAATATCGGTTTTTGTAACCCTCAAATGTCACGATAGCAACTTGCGTGTCCTTAGCAATAAATGACCAATTAGTAGGAGCCTATTAATAAATCGAACCGTCAAACCGGAGATAACGTGAAAAAGTCGGCGGTAATTAAAATCGTTTTCAGGATAAGAAACTTCACAATCAACGATGGAAACTAAAGAGCAACCGACAGATTCAATTAGAGACTTTCGCTCTGAATATTGCTATCGCCACAGAATAATTTCAAGTGCGAGTTTAAAAAGTGATAATTAATTTGTGAGCGTTGAGCGCTCGGGACTTTAGCGAGGGATTGTACCCACCTGAAGATATCTCGTACATTGTTTCCGTTTGTGAAATACAAATTGTTGCTATTGTACTCTATTTTCCATAACGTATGAGGCCATTACGATTGGCGTTTTCTTATAACTGAGCGGTACCGGTATTGTAGAAAATTCTTTGAAATACCTTTTGAATAGAATGCACGTCTATTATAACAGTATTTGTCGTTGCATCAACCACTTTGTTTCTTACGTATCGGTATTTTCCATTTCGATCTACCCGTTTTTCTGTATGGTAATTTATTTGGGAATGTGTGTCGTGTGTTGTTACGAAGTTTATGTAGATTAACGTTTAAAGAGCATTTTTTCGAGAACCTTTTCTAATCACGTTGTTAAATCACAGAAGCAGCTCACGAATCCGCACAGCAAACAACGCGACATGATTCGTACTACAAGCACACATTCACGCCTCACGAGATCCCAAAATCGTGTAACTATAAAAATCACGACACAAAGTAGTAGTAGCTATGCAAGGATGAGTATATTGGCCCACCGCAGTGGGCGATGTAAACAATTTCAATCGAATCGTAACAGCTACTGAACAATGAACGTCGGATCACGAAAAAATCATCTTACAAGTTAGTCGTGAGGCCGGGCCACGGTAGTCGTGTGTCCGGGACGTGGCCGGCCCGGCGGGGCGGGCCTACTGCTGCTCATTCCACTGCTGTTCCTGACAACAGACTGTTTTATGACCTATTCGGGACCTGATCGCCGACGGCGCTGGTTGTCAGAATCGGAATGATTTTATTCGATACAAGACATCGGGGAAAGCATTACAATTATGTAAATGTTGATTGTTGTTAAGTGTTCAATGCGCCAAGAAAAGAACACTCGAAAAACATGCACTAACAAAAATAGAACCTTATCTATATTAATATTATAAAGAGGAAAGATTTTTTTTGTGTGTTTATACCAAATAAGCTCCGAAACTACTGGACTGATTTTAACAATTTTTCACCAATAGAAAGCTAAATTATCAGGATGTAACATAGATTACAATGGAGAAAGTTGGGGGAGGCCTACGCCGCAGAGGCGACTTCCATAAATAAATAATTTTACGTGCATGCTAACAATAATAATAATATTTTGATCCCTAGACATACATATACACATATTTAAATTATATTTTGCTTATATATTAACTTAAATAACCAACAATAATATTAATAATAATGAAATGAAATGTATATTGGGTAATAACCAATGTGATAATATGATAAATTTATTAATTAATTACTATGCTTAAATAGTTATTTGTATTTATGGTAGAATAAAGGCTTTTTTTATTTTATTATTTTATAATATAGTTTACAATTAAAATTATTAAAAAAAAATTGAGATCCTTAAGAAAGTTGCAATAATGTAACCCAAAGTAACAAAATTTTGCCTATAAACCGCGGAATAGAATTTACGCAGGTGAAACCGCGGGGACTTATTATTATAATCTCGCAGGTAAGTTCACACATTTTAGCAGCGGGGTAATTGCATAAAACACTTTCAGTAGCAATGGCTTTCATTTAAACAGTTCGTCAAAATTCATTTAGTTTTTTTCGCTGTTGAGCAAATTTTTTTCGAACTTATGAAGCAATGGATTAGCAATATCCTTCAAAATCATTCCGATTGTGATTGATAGTATGTACGCAATTATTGCTGATTTAATTTATTTAGATTACAACGGTACAGTAAAGGAGGAGAACTTTCAAACTAGTTTGTGATATACTTATAACAGAAAGTTTAATTCACAGACAAATGGATACTGTAGTGTATAGACATTTATAGTGGTGTATAACTGTCGTCTCGAGCAGCGCACGCGCGGGATCGCGGGGGCGGGGGACTGGCCCACGGACCGCCGCAGGGAGAAGACGCGAACGCTTGCTGCGAGCCGATATCAGTTGGGTACTGAATTGTATCACCGTTAGATAAGTGTACATTACATGTGGCGACGAGGCAAACTGTGAGTATTTTAAGGATTTTAACAATTAATAACAAATGAAAAGACAGAAAAACACGTGGACAAAATACTTATTCTATCCGACTACAATCGTTAATTAAATAAAGCTTACGGATCACTAGGCCGAGGCACTGTTTGTAAATAAAGTTCATGTATGAGAAACTGCCGGGCTATATCAAAGTGATTATTATCTATGTAACTAAGTGAATACCCGCTGGGTTTCTTCACAGAGATTGTTTCATTCGGTATACCCGTGGTGGGTAACCTACGAGTTGCCTACCTACTTGGGATCGAGCCTCAGTATGGTTGAGCGGTGCTCGTATAAGAAATTTTAATAGTTAAAATGAAACATAGAGGCCTCACGAGTTTCGTTAATCAATTTAATGGGTAATAGTTACTATTTTAATTTAATGAATTGGACCACAGTATTAATTAGTTACTTGCCTGTAGAATAAAGTGTGTATTTACTGTTATCATCGTTACTAACTGATGTTGACTGTTTAAAATATTTTTGACCATGAAACATAGAAGGAATTGTAAGTACTCAATTGACCGTGAGTTTCGTAGGTACCCTTTTGTTTGCGTTATAGGCATATAGGTTTCTATGGGTGTACATCAGGGGAGTGACATACCTACATTTGTCAACCATACCTACCTACTTATTAAATGTTCTTCGAGAATCACCGCAAGTATCGTACAGTGAAAGGTTTTAGCTACGGGACATTAAATTGCGGATATCGATGAATACTTAGTGTAAAACTTGCATTAAATTGCGAAGACTTACCGGTATGGCATTAAATTGCGTACATACCTAAATAGCATTAAATTGCGACTGGGCATTCAATTGCGGTATGAGATTTGGAAAAAAAAAAAAAAGGCATTAAATTGCGGTAACGAAGAATACTTAGTGTACAACTTGCATTAAATTGCGGAGATTTACCGGTATGGCATTAAATTGCGGACATACCTAAATGGCATTAAATTGCGACTGGGCATTCAATTGCGGTATGAGATTTGGAAAAAAAAAAATGCATTAAATTGCGGTAACGAAGAATACTTATGTACAACTTGCATTAAATTGCGGAGTTTTACCGGTATGGCATTAAATTGCGGACATACCTAAATGGCATTAAATTGCGACTAGGCATTCAATTGCGGTATGAGATTTGAAAAAAAAAAAACTTATTAAAAGCATTAAATTGCGGATATCGATGAATAATTAGTGTACAACTTGCATTAAATTTCAGAGATTTACCGGTATGGCATTAAATTGCGGACATACCTAAATGGCATTAAATTGCGATGTTTTCACGGTTTAAAATTTTATACAGTCGACGCTTTATTACTAGCATTAGATTGCGATAGCGTGTTAAAAATCTATAAATATGCAACATAGTACTTACCTTGTCAACAGGTAGGCCCAAATGGCACAGTACACCTTAGAGAAGTTCGAATGTGAAGGGGAGGTTGGTTCAGTCTCTGTCCGTTGGGAAAGATGGAAAAGAAGTCTAAACATTTACCTTGAGGCGGCAGGCATAGACACCGAGGCAAAGAAAAGAGCTAGCCTTTTACATTTCGGTGGTCCCGAGTTACAAGAAGTCTTTTACAACATCCCGGGAGCTAATGCAACTGAGGGCGAGCTTTTTAATATCGCGATCGGAAAATTAGACAACTACTTTGCACCTAAACAGAGCAAAGTGTATGAGCGACACCTGTTCCGTCTCCTAAAACAGGAACAGGATGAGAAGTTCGAAAAATTTCTTATCAGACTTCGACTGCAGGCCAAGAAATGTCAGTTCGGTGGAAATGAAGACGAGCATATCATAGATCAAATAACTGAAAAGGGTAAGACAGAAGAACTCCGAAAGAAGATATTGAAAACAGGGGACAAGATCACTTTAGATGAAATAGTTGCAGAAGCGAATGCACTGGAAGCCATAGATCGTCAATTAGGAAACTTTGGCACAAAACCTGTGGAAAGTCAGTCAATCAATAGAGTAGGTACAGAGACATGGAAGGAGAAGCAGAAAAAAAAAAGGCTGGAATGTAGTAGATGTGGAAGTTTCAGACATTTGGCCCGTGACAACAACTGCCCTGCAAAAGGAAAGGCTTGTCTTAAATGTGGCATTTTAGGACACTTCAGGGATCAATGTCGGACAAGACAAACTCAGAAAAAGAAATTGGAAGGAGAAGAATCATGGAATAGTCAGGGAATAAAGAAGAAAAACAGGACAACAAATAATATCGAAGAAGCAGCAAACATAAGCACGAATGAAAGAAAAGTCGACTACATTTTCAATATCGAGAACGACGGGAATGTAGTAGATGTGGAAGTTTCAGACATTTGGCCCGTGACAACAACTGCCCTGCAAAAGGAAAGGCTTGTCTTAAATGTGGCATTTTAGGACACTTCAGGGATCAATGTCGGACAAGACAAACTCAGAAAAAGAAATTGGAAGGAGAAGAATCATGGAATAGTCAGGGAATAAAGAAGAAAAACAGGACAACAAATAATATCGAAGAAGCAGCAAACATAAGCACGAATGAAAGAAAAGTCGACTACATTTTCAATATCGAGAACGACGCAAAGGTCACATGTAACATAGGTGGAACCAACGTGGAGATGTTGATAGATTCGGGCTGCGAGCACAATCTTATAACGGACCAAACCTGGGAAAGAATGAAGAAACATAACGCTCAAGTTACCAATCAAGATCCGAATCCTGACAAAACGTTCGTAGCTTACGGGAGTGCAACACCGCTGAAGCTGTTAGGATCATTCAACGCTACGATAAAACTTGCCGGAACATCACAGGACATCACAACATTCTACGTGATCAAAAACGGTACGCGTGACCTACTTGGACGGGCGACAGCAACCTCATTGGGAGTACTTCGGATCAAATTGGACATCAACCAAGTTGAAACCGAGTCTTTTCCAAAATTTAAAGACGTCTTAGTTACCATTCCGATTGACGATTCAGTGAAGCCCGTTGCTCAGCCGTATCGGAGAATCCCCATCCCGCTCGAAGAAAAAGTAGAGAGTAAACTGAAAGAATTACTTAAAAGGGACATTATAGAAGCCGTAAAAGGTCCTTCTACCTGGATCTCACCTATAGTCCCTGTGCTAAAAGACGGAGGGGACATCCGATTATGTGTCGATATGCGCCGAGCAAATGCGGCTATACAACGTGAAAACCACCCACTACCAACAATGGAAGAACTGTTGCCAAAAGTTCGAGACGCCAAAGTCTTTAGTAAGCTAGACATACGAGATGCATTCTATCATATCGAACTTCACCCAGACTCAAGGCATATCACGACCTTCATAACCAGCAAAGGATTGTATCAATACAAAAGGATGATGTTTGGTATCTCGTGTGCGCCAGAGATTTTCCAAAAAACACTAGAACGAATCCTTTTAGGTTGCGAAGGAGTCATCAACTTCATAGATGACATCTTGACGTTTGGGAAAGACGTAGTAGAACACGACTTAAGACTAAAAAAAAGTTATGGCAGTGCTAGAGGAAAACAACGTGATGTTGAGGGAAGACAAATGCATTTTTGGAATGAAGAAAGTTTACTTCCTAGGGCATGAACTGTCAGAACAGGGAGTTAAACCACTAGACAAGTATATTTTGGCTATAAAGGGATTCAGAGCCCCGACGAATATCGCTGAGCTGCAGAGTTTCATGGGCTTAGTGAATTACGTGGGAAAATGGATACCCCACTTAGCAACGGTAACAGAACCCCTCAAGCAACTCCTACGGAAAAGAACGGGAAGAAACACTGACATTCAAGATGACTGGGGAGATACCCAAAAGAACGCATTTAATGATCTCAAGGCGGCACTCATGAAAATACCAAATTTAGGTTACTACAATCCTCATGATAAGACTGTGGTGATTGCAGATGCAAGCCCAGTGGGTCTGGGTGCAGTGCTGGTGCAAATCAACAAGAACGGACCGAGAATAATTGCATTCGGTAATAAAACCCTCAGCAACTGTGAGCGTCGTTACTGCCAAACAGAAAAAGAGGCCTTAGCCCTGGTTTGGGCAGTCGAACATTTCAACATGTTCCTGTATGGCAAGGTGTTCGATCTAGTAACGGATCATAAGCCTTTGGAGGTGATATTTGGCCCGAAAGCAAAACCATGCGCTCGCATTGAAAGGTGGGTGTTAAGGCTACAATCCTACAATTTCAAGGTGAAATATAGTCCGGGGAAGACCAACATAGCCGACCCACTATCGAGACTCTGTGAAGTGGCAACAAACCCGACGGCTTTATTTGAAGACCATGTTCAAGCGGTTACCGAATCTGCACGACCAGTAGCCATACCATTAAAAGAGATTACTGAGAGTTCCCTTGGAGATGCAGAGATACAGAAGGTTAGAGAGGGACTTTACAATGGAAACTGGGATGAAACGATTAAAGCCTATAAACTTTTTGAGAACGAATTATGCTTTCATGGCGATATTCTCCTCAGGGGGACAAAAATTGTAATCCCATCCAAATTACGCAGAAGAGTTCTGGAAGCTGCTCACGAAGGCCACCCAGGGATAGTCGCGATGAAGGGCCGACTGAGGACCAAGGTCTGGTGGCCTAAGTGCGACAAAGATACTGAAAACATATGCAAAGCCTGTAAAGGATGCATCCTGGTCTCTGCTCCCAGCGCTCCAAACCCATTAAAAAGAAGAGATTTACCTTCCGAACCATGGATTGACATAGCAATTGACCTCATGGGTCCCTTACCTAGCGGAGATTATATCCTGGTAGTTGTGGATTATTACACCAGATATAAAGAGGTGAAAACATGCAGAACCATAACAAGCTCCGAAATAATCGAAATGCTTAAAGACATTTTTAGCAGACTGGGCAATCCGGTCTCGCTTACATCAGACAACGGGAGACAATTTTCCAGCGAAGACTTTAAGAGTTTCTGTGCAGAAAGGAACATACGACTCTATAATACCATTCCCTACTGGCCGCAACAAAACGGAGAAGTAGAGCGCCAGAATAGGGACATCCTAAAACGCCTCAAGATTTCTCAAGTAGAGGAAAAGAACTGGAAGGAGGCTCTTCGTGAGTACATGGTTATGTACAATAGTACACCTCACACAGTAACAGGAAAAACACCTGCAGAACTGTTCTTTAGACGACAATTTCGAGATAAGCTGCCTATGATTCAGGACATGACACATCTCTCAGAGGATTTTGAAATGAGGGATAGAGATAAGGAACTAAAGGAAAAAGGGAAGGAATATGCGGATAGGAAGAGAAGAGCCACTAATTGTGAATTGGAAGTCGGAGATAAAGTATACGTCAAGAACATGAATAAACAAAACAAGCTGAGCTTGAACTATGGACCCGAAACACATACCGTCGAAGCGAACAAAGAAGGGGACGTAAGTCTTCGGAACGATGAAACTGGTCAGCGAATCAGACGAAACGTCGTACACCTAAAACGAGTGGAAGGACAATGGAAGGTGCTAGATGATGAGAATAATGCTAGTGATGCTCAAACAAACGATAATAGTGATGTAAATCAATCACAACTCGAGTGAATAAAATGATGGACAATAATGACAAGATAATTGATGGTTAGTTATTAAACATAATTTGAATAAAGTAATATATACTTTGGTGATTATAAATGTATTTAATTTGTACGTTAACCTGATCACAGTTCATTAAATGAATATTTTATAATAAGGGAGGGATGTAGTGTATAGACATTTATAGTGGTGTATAACTGTCGTCTCGAGCAGCGCACGCGCGGGATCGCGGGGGCGGGGGACTGGCCCACGGACCGCCGCAGGGAGAAGACGCGAACGCTTGCTGCGAGCCGATATCAGTTGGGTACTGAATTGTATCACCGTTAGATAAGTGTGGTTAGTTATTAAACATAATTTGAATAAAGTAATATATACTTTGGTGATTATAAATGTATTTAATTTGTACGTTAACCTGATCACAGTTCATTAAATGAATATTTTATAATAAGGGAGGGATGTAGTGTATAGACATTTATAGTGGTGTATAACTGTCGTCTCGAGCAGCGCACGCGCGGGATCGCGGGGGCGGGGGACTGGCCCACGGACCGCCGCAGGGAGAAGACGCGAACGCTTGCTGCGAGCCGATATCAGTTGGGTACTGAATTGTATCACCGTTAGATAAGTGTACATTACAGATACTAAAAGTAGTTGGCGATACAGAGAAACTCCAGCTTTAATCCAAAAGAGAAACAAAAAATTGTACATTGAATGTAAGTTTCACTTGGGCTCAATATCGAGTTAGCGTGATTACTGAAAAATAGGAATCACACGAATGCAGGAAACGCAAAGTGCGAAGTTACATTACCACCATTCTCTGATTTTTCCGGCAAAGCAGCCCTTATTTAATTCATAATGTGAAAGTTTTACACAGCAAACTTTTTATCTGAAGCATTTGCAATGTTCTAGCACCGTTGAATTTTTAAGTCCTTCGGATTGTCTGGAAGTTAGTTGTCTCTTCCACAGTGTGGATTAAAACTGTCGATTAGGATAACTACTTAGAACCTGTCATCATTTTCAGCCTGTTGACGGCCCCTTCAAGCGCTACCTTGCACAGTCGGTAGTGGTTCAAAAGAACCACTACCGAGTGTGCACGGCCTCACTTCAAAGGGGACATTGCAAGGCGTAGTGACAAAGCGCACAAGAGACTCTTGATACAATGCCTTAATCCACTTCTACATCACTCGTGGGAGAAAAGATAGACCTACCATTTAAGAGGATAATCGATCACCCTTGTCTACTTGCCTACAGGTCCCAAGCGTGAAGTTACGTTAGGCTTTGACCCTGACCCTTTCGGAACAGATGTCAACAAACCTTCATAACACACACAAACCTTTATTTTTCGCGATTAACATACACTCAAACAAATTATATGTCTGTATATTTGTTTAAACAAAACACAAGGGCTATATTTTATAAAATATACAACAGTTTAAATGATAATTTATACTCCATTGTTATTCATTGATGTTATTATATGTATATTTTGCCATTGTTTCAAATCAGAGCATATTTCATGCATTTAATGTTTAATTCCGCGTTACACTAGAAGCTATGCTACGAGAGATATTGAATGCCAATTTATTTGATATTGAATGAAACTTGCATGTCGGATGGCCGCGTTTGATGAATACGTTATTCACATACATTATTTATTGAGATTTATTGGTTTAATTTAAAATTGTAATGCAAACATCACACATGCACATAACGGATGTCTTGAAAACATGTTTTGATAGTCCCTATATTTCCTATGCATGAAGACTTCTGTTTTGATGAATTGCAAATATATGAGCGTTTCAGATGTAAATGGAATTTTCATGGTTAATAAGTGTGCAGGCGAGTTGCGACCTTTGAAGAAAAGTTATATCCATACTAATATTGTAAATGTCAAAGTAACTCCGTCCGTCTGACTGTCTGTCTGTCTGCATGTTACATTTTCACGCCTAAACCGCTGAACCGATCGTCATGAAATTTGGCAGAGATATAGCCTGGAATATGTAGAGGACATAGGCTACTTTTTTACGCGATAACCGACATCCATGCTGGCGTAGCCGCGGGCAAAAGCTAGTCTTCCATAAATTACGAAAAGCCATCCCGTTCTCGCGATACGGAGAAGTACCTAATCTTTTTGCGCCGCGTTTGTACGCACTTAGACTAGATTGTAAGGCTACCGTATCACATATATATCTAGATAATATGTCTCGGCATCGCATCGCGCTCGCTGTGTGCCGTATCCAAACAGCTCGTATTGTTTCGCTTGCTTGTGAAATGTAATTCGTGTGCTGTAAACACACAAACACACACAACTCTCGCACACAGACACGCACAACAGTTATTTATATTTGAGACGCGGAGGTCGCATGTCGTGGGCATGTTGGTACAAATATAGAAACTATTCGCGATTTATTGTGAATATTAAATTTGGCACAATATAATTGAGGGTATTGTTGTTTCGAGGGCTCTTGGAATATTCTTCTTCGTGTTTTTGATGTCCGAGAACATAAAAAATGTATTACTTTACGAAGTGGATTTGCAGATTAGGCTTCTAGTAATAATGGCAGTATTTTAAATCACAATGATAGGTATTTAATACTAGAATGCAACTTTTTCACAACGGACATAATCATTCATCTGTTTTAGGAAGCACAGAAAATGTTTAAGCCTTTAAATATTACGAAACTAGTGATATAAAATTTGTTTCATGACATTAATTTTATTAACAAATTCACGTGTAAACTTCTAATTTCTTGGAATCAAAATACTTTCGTGCAAAGCGCGTTTTAAGATAAAAAGTAATGTCGCGCAACTAATTTCACGGTCAATGCAACGTGAAACTGGTGTCGCGAAAGCACATTTGTACTATAATATTTACTGTAGGTACATTGCAAAATAAAACTTTGATGTGGACGACTGGACGTGGCCACGATTTCGGTGATACTGTAGATTTCACGATACTAATTATTTTACAAAACAAGTCGCACTGTTATTGAAACTAGTTTCGTGAAATTAATTTTAGCATGCATGCAATTAATGTTGCAATGTAAATTCGGGTTTAGGGTTGAAAAGTTAACTTGACGTTTAAAGGGTTAATTATTTCGTGCAATACGAGCTGTAAGTTCCCAGAACCACTTTTCGCATAAGTGTGAAAAGCTATTTTTTTGGGCTTGTTTGTTTTCTTTTTTTTTTCGACCGTTGTAAGTTAAAATAACATGCCTTTAGAGGTGCAATCTTCGAAAGAAATCATTGAGAGGAAACCTGGGCTTTGTGGTCTAAAACTGAGAGAAAAAATAATAGTTTATTTTGCACAATAAAGTAGATATAAAATACACACACTAATTCAACCAAAGTAGCCAAATTGCAAACAAGCAGGCATGGTTTTCCATAGATTATTGCTTCGCCTATGGGACAATTACAGGCTTCTATTAGTGTTAACAAAACCCACAAAAATGCATCTATCAATATGAGTAAAAAAAAATTTACAAAAGAATGGAAAAAAGAAAGGTGTGTCAGCTGTCTGCGGCTTATTACGGCACTTAATTGTAAAAGTCAAGGGAAAATGTGACGTCACGGAAGCCGGGGGCAGTGCCCATTGAGCAGAGCGGTCACTCCAGCGCAGGCGTCACTCGAGCGACATTACCCAGCACACCTGGCTGCAATACCCTGATACCCTGGTTAGAGACAATATCACGCGATGACAACTTATTAAAACAACCCCAAAACAATAAAATAACGGTCACCAATTAAAGTTTTATATAAAAAAAAATGGTTCACTCTTTTCCCCTTCCGAATGATTAAAAAAACAAAGGTATCGGCAATTAAAATAAATAAAGCAATTATAAGTTAGTACTGTACATCTCAATTATGTTCCTTTCATAACTATTACAAAACAATGACGTGTAATTAAATTGTTCTGAATAACAGGTGGTCCGAGCAAGCCATTAATTTTATTATTGGAAAAAATTAACGTATATTGGTATCTATATAATGTATACGTACCGACAGGCTATTTGTAATAGGTGTCTTTGGCCATCAATATTAATGATCTACTAGACCAATTACTAACCACGCAAACAAGTTTCAGAGAAACTTCAATAAGAGAAAAAGAATATTCAGTGACGTTGAATAACCAATAAAATTGTCGCATCCAGGATATATATTACAGTTCAATACGCAGCTTGGCTTATAAGAGTTATAAGATCCCATATTTTCAGTAAGAACAATCGTAACTTCGTTCGTTCAACGAGGACTATTTTTAAGTAACTTTGCAAAGCAACCCGCACAGGAAACATAATAAATACAATAAAGCAAAAAGCAAATAAAACAGGTTATGACTTATGAATTAATACCAGAGGCAACGCGAGCCAGCCTATTAGCCGTATTGGTACGATAATATTGAATTACTGCTATAAATATACACACAAAAATATTGTTTTTATGTAAATACGGCGTACTGTTTTGCAGTAACGAGTCTTGCTAAATCACAATATGAAGTTGATTTATATCTCTATACGGTTCGGTTAGCTTCATGGGAGGGCCATAAAAACCCTATACGAAAATGCGTATATACGTACATACGTACAGAAGTCGTTTAATTGGTCACTTACGAGTTAACAATGCGACATAACGCTTGAAACCCTACCGCGATGTGGTATAGAAATTCACCTCGAATTTGATATATTTTTTTGGTCAAGCTCTGCTGGCTTCCTTATGACTGGCAGCAGTGGCAGCGTATGAATGAACATTTGGACTTTATTGCGTTTTTTCTGCGTATTGAAAGCCCCACACTATGATTCTTTATAAGTGCAGTTATTGACACAGATCTCATGCGTTTCATCATTTCATCATCATCAATGACAGATTTTCGTCTCGTATTTAACCCCTTTAAGGAATTTATTTTAGATTTTTATTAATTTGATACAACAATTTCAATATCAAAAAAATCCTATACAAAATTAAAAGTTAAAGTTGAAATAGTATGACAAAGACGAGTCGATGTCCTGACGGCATGTATTACTGTATCCATTACAGGCAATTACTATTGACGGATGACATGCGAGAGGACAATGTACAGATCATTCAAATGATCCCGAGCTTTATTGCCAATAAGTGCCAAATGAATATTAAAAGCTTTCAATAAATTGTTTGTTTGAACTTTCTGTTGTAACTTGAAAGTTATGATTATAAAGCTTTATTTTTTTATAAGTTGAGCTTTTGTTTTTACACTAGAACTATGCTTTAGACCGTGTCTGCGCCCGCGTGGAGGTCGGAAAAAACCTATCCAAGAAAAAATACATACATGTGCCAACTTTTATGGTGATCGGTCAAACGGTTTTGGAGTAGCATGCAAGTAGCATGTCCTGCCACATGTTGTATGAAAACGGGTGTAAACTGTTTCGAATGGAAATCGATTTTGGGAGGCCGACGTCTAGCAGTGGACTTTTAAAAGGATTATGATCATAAGCCGCGCCTCCGACACACTACACAAAACATTGTTTGGCTACAGTATTTTGTTTGCATAGTTCTTATAATTAATTAACTTTAATTTTAAAGATGATTACGTCTATTCTATTTTTAATAAATGGCAAGCAAGCCGATGTCTACTATTCTGCCAATGTCTAAAGTGAGTTAGACAAACAAGATGATTACTTACAACAAAAAAAGTTATGATAAGTTCTGTACCTCAGAGGTATACAATACGAGTAGTAACACCAGTCCACTTATTTCGAAAATTAGTTTCTTGCACCATTAAAATCGCAAGAACCAGATATACATTCTGGTATACGAAATTAAGTCCTATGACATCTACATATGAAAAGAAAAATCCAATCGTATATGACATTAAATCCACTTTTTATCTAATGGGTATAGGACCTCAAATGACGATAAGATTCATCTAATTATAATAAAAAAATACTGTTGAACTCAACAGTATTAGTTTTGCAAAACAATAAAAAAAAAACAGCTTTCGAAGTTTCACTCCGCGCATTTTTGCCTCTCCTGTAAAATTTTCTTTTCATCACATAATGTTGTATACCTCTGAGGTACAGAGTGGTTTTGCACCACTGTCCTGTCACTTTGACAGAGACATTCCTTGACATTTCTTTGTTTACACATAATAAGAGAATTAATGTTTTAGATTTGTATCATTAGTTTAACATCAAATACTTTCAGCATACTATGAATGTTCAGGCATATTATCAGATTAACTTACATTATTCCGTGCAGAACCAGTTCCGAAGGTAGACGTTATAAATTAATAAACCGCATGCGTAATTAATGACAGGAGTAGAGCAACAATGGCTGCACAATTATGTAGCTAGGTATCCCATCTTACGTACCCACATTACTAATTATTCCGATTGTTACCGTTCGTAATGAGTGGTGCGACATAATATAGCTCGGCGGCCATCGGGCTATACATTGCGCGTCGCGCTTCAATAAACAATGCCCACCGGCGAACCGGAGGAGACAACTAATCGCATTAACGAACTAATCACGAGCCGCTGTGACGAGGAAATTCATTAATATCCTGAACCCAGAGCCGACTGATGAAAAAGTATAGGTGTGCATGGTGCGGGAGGCGGCTCGGAGTCGAGGCAGAGTTCATCAATTTTTTTTATTGAATAAATCTCGTGACAACACATAGCCAGCCAATACTTCATGTTTCTTTTTGTATCAAAATATCAATATAGCGGCATTTTTTTTCATTTCTAAGACACTGCACTTGTATTTGGTGAACATTATAACAATGGCAGTCAGGGAAATGAATAGGGATGATACCTGGATTTAAAAAAAAAGAAAAATTGTTTAGTCTGTCAGTCAGAACATAAAAAAATATTAGACACGTATTTCTTGCTTTATCTATAACTAGCTTTTGCCCGCGGCTTCGCCCGCGTGGATGTCGGTTATCGCATAAAAAAGTACCCTATGTCCTCCATATCCCAGGCTATATCTCAAAATTCTAACTTAATATTAATTTTAATGTGACTCACTATGTGAATAGAAACCGAAACAAATGATTTAATATAGTAAAAGTACTTATGTTCTGAACGTGAATGAGTCTTTACCTAAAGATAACAAACACAAAATCAAAATACGAAATTTCACTCAAATTCTTAAAGCAATCAATTGTACCAAATACAACACGAAATAAAAATGCGACACAAATAATAATTTTAAAATAATTCACGTAAGTACCAACGATGTAAAAACAAAACGAAATCCTCCGAAATGTCGGATAGTACACCGTTTGTCCGGAGAAAACGCTCGAAATGTCTAATGAACACCGTTGGTGCATAACTTTTCTCAGGGTCACGTTCGCAATTGGACGAAATATTTGACATTTATTTTGTACTTGCAACACGATCTGGATGTAGAATTCGATTAATCGACTAATACTTGACCGGTTGACATTTTAGCGGGAACACCACTAAACGAACGAAAAAAAAAAAGAAAACAAAATACGTCTATACTCTGTGGTCGTGTGGCGGTGTGACGCGATACTTAATGTAAACATTCATCAAGGTTATACGTGCGTAAAGTAATGGATTCAATGAGAAAACGGTTTAATCTTAGAAGAATCTTATACAAAATTACTGAGAAATAAGTGTAGATTTCGTATTGAGTGTTAGTTTATCGAAAAGTGATAAATATGTCAGTGAAAAAGTAGCGAAAGTTTTGGAATGCACAAATTTTGATCATAAGGCCGCCGTGTTTAGTAATGTTTTTATGATAAATATTCTTGTATTTGGCTGTATACTGTTTGAAATACACGTAAGTAGCTAGCTTATTTATCTACGAACATAATTTGGCTAATAGCTACTGATATTATAGCGTATTGTTATCGTAATCGTATTTCCAAGAGTAAAATTCGGCAAACAAATACCTACAAAAAGTCAATAAAATGGTTATAGTATGTTATCCTTAAGAGATAGACATATGCCATCGCGGACTTTTTTGAAGACCTTTTTATGATACACAATTCCACCATACATTATTTTGTTATATCTCAAAGGGTTTAGACAGCGTTTTCGTTGAAAGCTCCCAGACGGCTTATTTTTCTCCGACACCTCCAACAAATATCGTTAATTCATACAAAAATGCATACAAAAACATAACAAATTATATACTAAAACCTTCCTCGAGAACCAAGCTATCCATTGGTGAAAACAGCATGAGAATCGGTGCAGAAGTATTTGAGTTTATCGCGAACAGACAGACAGACAGACAGACAGACGCGGCGGAGGACTTTGTTTTATAATATGTAGTGATAGTGATAGTGATATTCTTGTATTTGGCTGTATACTGTTTGAAATACACGTAAGTAGCTAGCTTATTTATCTACGAACATAATTTGGCTAATAGCTACTGATATTATAGCGTATTGTTATCGTAATCGTATTTCCAAGAGTAAAATTCGGCAAACAAATACCTACAAAAAGTCAATAAAATGGTTATAGTATGTTATCCTTAAGAGATAGACATATGCCATCGCGGACTTTTTTGAAGACCTTTTTATGATACACAATTCCACCATACATTATTTTGTTATATCTCAAAGGGTTTAGACAGCGTTTTCGTTGAAAGCTCCCAGACGGCTTATTTTTCTCCGACACCTCCAACAAATATCGTTAATTCATACAAAAATGCATACAAAAACATAACAAATTATATACTAAAACCTTCCTCGAGAACCAAGCTATCCATTGGTGAAAACAGCATGAGAATCGGTGCAGAAGTATTTGAGTTTATCGCGAACAGACAGACAGACGCGGCGGAGGACTTTGTTTTATAATATGTAGTGATAGTGATAGTGATATTCTTGTATTTGGCTGTATACTGTTTGAAATACACGTAAGTAGCTAGCTTATTTATCTACGAACATAATTTGGCTAATAGCTACTGATATTATAGCGTATTGTTATCGTAATCGTATTTCCAAGAGTAAAATTCGGCAAACAAATACCTACAAAAAGTCAATAAAATGGTTATAGTATGTTATCCTTAAGAGATAGACATATGCCATCGCGGACTTTTTTGAAGACCTTTTTATGATACACAATTCCACCATACATTATTTTGTTATATCTCAAAGGGTTTAGACAGCGTTTTCGTTGAAAGCTCCCAGACGGCTTATTTTTCTCCGACACCTCCAACAAATATCGTTAATTCATACAAAAATGCATACAAAAACATAACAAATTATATACTAAAACCTTCCTCGAGAACCAAGCTATCCATTGGTGAAAACGGCATGAGAATCGGTGCAGAAGTATTTGAGTTTATCGCGAACAGACAGACAGACAGACAGACAGACAGACGCGGCGGAGGACTTTGTTTTATAATATGTAGTGATAGTGATATAAAAATGAATCGCAAAATGTGTTGGTAAGCGCATAACTCAACAACGCCTGGACCAATTTTACCAATTGTTTTTTTTTTAATGTTCGTTGAAGTCCAAGAATGGTTTTTACGGCGAGAAAAATTAGGGTAGGGTAGAATAGGGTAGGGTAGGTAGGTAGGTAGGTAGGTTAGGTAGTGTAGTGTAGGGTAGGGTAGGGTAGGGTAGGGTAGTGTAGGGTAGGTAGGTAGGTAGGTAGGGTAGGGTAGGGTAGGGTAGGTAGGGTAGGATAGGGTAGGGTAGGTAGGTAGGTAGGTAGGGAGGGTAGGATAGGATAAGGTAGGTAGGTAGGTAGAGTAGGGTAGGGTAGGGTAGGGTAGGGTAGGGTAGAGTAGTGGAGTTTATACTATAGCTTTTGACAGAACGAAGTCTGTCGGGTCAGCTATTCATATTAATAAAAAATTACTTAGATAAAACACATTAAACTTGGGGAGTGGGGGCTCGTTACGTCACAGCTACGTATAAAATCTAGCGAGCAGTGACGTCATGCCATATTTGAACTCAATGTATCGCCGTAATGTTTTGATTACGTAAAAAAAGAAAAAGTACGTGTCCAATATTTTTTAATATTCTACATGACTGACAAAAAAGTTTTTTTAGGCATCATCCCTATTATCTCAGTTTGCCATTTCATGCACCTATCAAAGAATGACAGTTGTAATTTGAATAAAGGGCCCATTTAAGTTGGTAGTCAATTGGCTTAACAGTTAATTTCCTTAACTTTACTATAATGTAATTTTTTTCTGTTGTCGTTGCTAAGGTAATTACGGTAAAAACTGAAACTTTTCACCCGCGTGAACCATGACAATGTCATCAACAAATAAGTTGGCCATAGTATTACAATAGGTAGATACTATATGGTGATTGATGAGACGTACTATCCATCCAATGGTACTCTAGAAGAAATAGATTTAATGAATTCGTTCCTATGTTGATTATTGATGTTTTTAATAAGGGCACCTCTATTTGTATGTAGCTTGTGTTGGGATCCGGAAACAAGTGAGCAGGTCCATTGATAATATAAAAAAAAATATATTAAGGCTCCGTGCACGAAAACTCTCTTTGTCAATTTCTTATCTAATTGTGAGAAAACTTGAAATAATCGAAACATTTAGTCTATGTGATTATAAAAGTACAGTTTTCTTGTTGCTAAACCATACGTGTCAGTCACAGCGCCTGTTAATAGTTTCATCAATTTTGCGCTCTCGAAAATATAGTTTTTTTCGCCGTTGATTTACTTAATGAATATATTGTACTAGCTTTTGCCCGCGGCTCCGCCCGCGTAGGTGTCGGTTATCGCGTAAAAAAGTAGCCTATGTCCTTCTCCATATCCCAGATTATATCTCTGCCAAATTTCATGACGATCAGTTCAGCGGTTTAGGTGTGAAAACGTAACATACAGACAGACTAGATAGACAGACAGACAGAGTTACTTTCACATTTATAATATTAGTATGGATAATTATAATCATTCAATAAAATATTGATTATATTTCAAGGATAGCTGAAGACTAATGTGGATTTTTAAATTTATTGATATGTTTTGCTAAATAATAGGAAAAAAAAATACAGAATGGGTATAAATAAAAAGCTTTCTCAATATAATTTTTCTGCTATATTTTGTAAAGAATTTGAAGAAAGTGGTTCAGCCACATGCAAGTAGACCATTTAGTGATGTTGATGATATTTTTTAATGTTCAAAAAAGTACGTAATTTTTTTAAATTTTTTTTTGCTAATATTGGTGATTTTCTGTGAATACTTAATTTATTTGAAAAATATTAGGATTTAGGATTTTTCAAATAAATTAAGTAGAAGTCGTTTTCGAAAACGACTTCAAATCACAAATATCTTTGTTTAAATGATTTTTCCGTTTCTCACAAACAATGAACAAAATTAATCAAAATCAGTCGATTTCGTGCACGGCCCTTAAGTTAGTGAAACTTTTCCAAATAATTATTCCCCGTTAATGGTCCAGTTCACCCAGTTCCGTTTTATCCCGTGAATAGTCGATATATCCACACCCTCCCTTTCAAATTGTCCTACTCTACATGGTCGGCCGTCATAGGCAGAAAGGCACTCAATATAAATATTAATCTAACGCACTCCATTTGCATACAAAGTATTGTGAGGTAAAATAATTAAATCCATGCTCTTTGTTGTTCAAACAATGCACATCTCGGAGTGTACAGTGCAGTTGAAACAGTAGACTTTATTTTTTTTACTCTTCTGTTTCACAAGCTTTGTAAGAGAAATAAGGCATGTACACACAGCGTCATTATGTCCTAACCCCTCAAGTTTTAAAATGTTACACTGCTACAATATTGAATTCGTTACGAATAATCTAAAGAATACTTCAAAAAGAGTTTACTAGTTCGACTTGGATTCGAACCAACGCATTACCGAGTGTCATCATACTCATACCGGCAGTTTGACAGACTAGCCAGCGAGCCCATGAGAATTGCGCTGAAATTGATATCCACTATCGTCCAAGTAGTTTATCTTTAGGTCTCTGTCTAATCGATGGATGTTATCATTTGAGGGTATCTATTAATTTTACTTACTTACGTTTTCTTTATAAAATTAATCCATACCCTCAAATTATAACTACAACGTTGTCTAGGGACCCGTTTGTGTCAGTTGGCAAAATATGTAATGACTTATGATAACAGTGTATTATCAAAGTATGCCAATAAAAATAAAAAAAATAAAAAAACAAAGAACTTTTACAAAGAGAAAAAAATATATATTAAAGAAAATATAAATAAAAAGATTGTAAAGATAATATAAATTGATATCTTTACAATATATATCTTTTTTTGTAAAATAAGATCAAAATTTTGTTAAATAATAGCAATAATAAATATTATTATTAAATGATTTTTAAATTCTTTCTACATATTAGAAAGAATACACATGTTGTGCCTAGGATTTGAACCTCCAATATTATGCACGGCAAGCGGTCTTGAAACCTCCGGACTACTTAGACGTTGTATTAGTTGTCGTAAATGTTAAGCTTATTGTTGCTTGTCATTATATGCATTAATAAAAGTATTAACTTTTTATTGAATAAAAACAATATTTAAAACAGAAAATACTTATTTATTCACAAAAACAATACATTAATTGTCTTTTGGGGGGGTAAGGACTTAATGGAGCTTTGTGTACCATTACTAGCTTTTCCCAGACATCAAGATTTTATCCAAATTCAACCGTTGTTGTACGTATCATAGAGGTTGATTTTCTAAAATTCTTGATCCTGTCTTAGTGCACCTCTACCCGGAACCGGAATCTCCGGATTCCCGGATCCGGATTTTCCGGATTCCCGGATCTTCTAATGTTTCAATCTCCTGTGGATTTGACTTTTGATTGTGCTCTATCTGTTTGTCAGAAAGTTTAGAGAAACAGATATTTTATAAGTTTTTGAAGCATGTAGCACTGCACAGTGACCAGCCAGAAAGTTTCGAAATATCACCCTGGTGTTAAGTATCCTGTTTTGTTTCCTTTAAATAGAATAGTCTAGGTCGAAGTCTGCAAACATCACTTAGCATGTTTTTAAACTTAGACCGTTCTCATTCGTGCAGTTGTAGGTTGACAGTTGTGTGATAGTGACAGGAATAACGTTTATTCAAATTACGTGCTGTCAATTCGAATATTTTAATTCTAACACGCATGCAAATACGAAGAAGAAGATACACATATTGCAACAAAATTAGACCTAATTAAGAGGGACACGGATTGATCTACTGTTTGAACATTTACTACGTATTAAAATACGATGTACAATAATATGCCTTGAGAACGTTAGTCATTAATTAATATACGACATTTGCAATAGTGACAGAGCTGAATGTAATTTAACATTTGTATGGGATATGAATTAATTGCTTATGGAGTTATGGTTCTGACTGGTTTGAGACTGTCCTTCAGACTTGGGTGGCATGAGACACGACATAAGATGAAAAGGGAAACAATGGAACTATGAGCAGATGAACAGAATCGGAGATTTTTAATTACTAGCTAAAGGAATGTTTTAATAAACAAAAAAGAGGTTGCGGTTCTCAAGTCCACGCGTATTTTTTTTATAAATATTTTTTTTTTTTTAAATTGTGAAACGAAGGTTAGTTATTTTTTATGTACACATTATGATAAGTAAGTTATCGGTACAGATAATTCCAAGCGAAAACACCACACAAAAATTGTGTTACGAGTATCATATAATTTAGTAATATTAAAAGCGTAATGCAGTAAATCCGTATTTCATTGGAAATTAAAATGGATTATCTTACATATTAAATTGTTAAGGCTTAACGTAACTTTAACAATAATAAACAGGTTCATTAAAAAGCAATAATTATTTATTAATCACTGAAGTAGCTTACGTGTATGGATAGAGCATATTTAACCCAAAATAAATTTAATAAAAGTTTATGGCCATCATTGTTTTTCCAATGATCATTTTATTATTGTTTCACAATTGAAATAATCAGAACATTAATATTTATTTAGAAAAATTACTCTTCTTAATTATATATATTTCCAACTAGCTTCTGCCCGCGACTTCGTTCGCGTCAAAGTCGTAAAATACACAATATGCTAAAATAGCTGCCTCATTTTTATAATACTCCCTCGTCACATTGCATCGCCGCGCCCGCCCGCGTTTTTACTTCGTTTTCGCTTAGTGTTCTTTTGACTTTTTTTTTGCCTGGCTCCTAAGGGTCATAGCGTGATGTTCTATAACTTATAGCCTTCCTCAAGAATTGGGCTATCAAATGCAAAAATAATTGTTTAAATTCGACTGGTAGTTCCACAGATTAGCGCGATCTAACAATAATAAAAATAACAAACTCTTCAGATTTATTATTAGTATACCTAATATTTCCGACTTGCTTGACAAAAATTGTGATAGCTCAGCTAATATGGATGATATAAAGATAAATTATAGCCTATAGCAATCAGGGATAAAGCAGCTACATATTAGTGAAAGAATTTTCAGAATCCGTTCAGTAGTTTCAGAGATTACCCCCTACATACAAACTTTCAAACAAATTTTACCTCTTTATAATATTAGTAGGTATAGATGAATAACAGTTAAATCAAATATTTAAACAAATCAATCAACAGTGCCAATATAAAATCGAATCAACCCTCTCCCGCCTATGAATCACGGTTCACGAATAACTTATTAACAAAATATAGCCAAATCGAGTTTTATTCGGTATCGAGTCGGAAAATCGGTCGGGAAATAATCGAGATACGAGTATCGAATCGTACCGGAAATTGCGCCGTTTGCCATTTTAAAAGGTGTCGAGATGTTGGTGAGCGTTGCGCGCGTCCCGTGACCAGCTACTATATTATGCACTGTTTGAATATTAAAAGCCTAATTCAATTAATGAGTACCTTAAATTAGGCTTTTAATATTCACTTTTTTACTATCTGATTAGAATGTTTTACTGAAATCACAGTCAGCCTACTTTTGGAATAAAATATCTTAGAAATGTAATATGCGATAAATTTTTTAAGGCGACGATAATCGATTTTTAATGATTTTATATTGAAAATCACGTCTAAAACGATTAGTGTGCTTTGGAAAAAATATATGTTAAATTAGAGCATTTTCATAATAACTTAATGTATGAATAATTTCGCCCCCTTTTGGGGGAGGCCTATGTCTAGCAACAGTAGTAGTAGTTTTCAATTTGCATTTTTCAGAATTTTATCTTTTATTTTTATAATTGAAAGCAGTTCTCAGTGCAAGCTATGAACAACCTAGACCACCGAAGATACAGGAATTGGTAAGACGAGTTTTTTAGAAGGGTGCAGAGGTTCATTACGAAGGGATTTTTCGTATCTTCTCCAAGTAAGTAAAATTAGAATTTTGAGTATATGCAATGCATCTGCAAACACTGAGCCACTAATTATAGTAGAAGTATCTGACCGTTAATTAAATAATTGGATTAACCATCGTAGCTCACCATTTCGTATGATCTTCCGTCAGGGTTTGGCCATAGAATTATACTACCAGGACCTATATCCCATTGCACTACGACCAAGTCCTGTGAGTGTTTCAGAATGATATCGAGTTGATTTGGACACGGCACAGTGATGTTCAGACATTCAGAATCAGATCATGTCGAGCGGCCCATGTACAGATGTATGGGGTGTCATGAGCATATCGGTCTCTCGCCAAAATTCGGTCGAATGAATTTAGCGGTGTTGTAGTGTAGGTGTTATAGAACTATGTCTATGTTTATATGTGCAAGAAGCCTAAGTCTATATATTGAATGGTTTGCTAATAAAGACCAGTATTATACATCAATTCGTGTGCTCAATTACACCTATCCCTACATGGCGACCCTGCCTTCGGGCTAGCCGCGCATAATGGTCGTGTCGCGTTACAAAGGGCTTCATTTTTAATTGGTGCGAAATTATTCGGAAAAGCAAGATGTGTCGATCATACCAGACCAAGGAAGAGGTTTTTCTAGCTCAAAACGCAGCCAGTGCTGGAAATAGTGCGAATTTTCAAGAAATTAGGACACATTTGAGCATCCTGACTATTATGACCACAATAATTATCTGCTCGATGGGTGCAGTGCTTCTCTACTTGGGATTTAAGGCATATAAAAAATGCCATGCTCGTTGGATGCGACAGGAGATCAACCACCACGCTTTCAGGGGCATACGATTGTCTGGAGAGGTCGTTGCCAAAACACTCCGAAAGTAGCAGAAAGTGAATGTCAGTGTAGATCAGTGAACTAATGAATGCGTTCAAAGTGCGTAATCAGTGTTTGTGTACGTACGTAAGGTATTCGGGAAGAAATTAAGCAGAAATGTTCTTTATAAAACAAAGCATTGAAGTAACAAAATGTTATATGTTAAGGTTGTGGCTTTTCAAATAGATAGCGACAGTTCGTTTAGTTGTTATTGTTATGAAAGTAGCCGTTGTAGGAATCGTATTGAGAAGTTGCTGATAAAATGAAGTATAAATTGGACTTGTTCTTAAAATATAAATAGCGTATAATTTTGCCATGACACCCTAGGGTGGACAATTAGAAAAACATATGTATATATATATATATATTTTTTTTTTTTAATGACTTTGCCCCACACTAGGAATTTCTCCTGTATTTTAGGTGCGTTTACAAACATTTAAACTCACATACACAAACAGCCTGACCAGGAACAGCTAATTGTAGGTTATACAAATATTTGTTCCGTGCGGGAATCGAACCCGCAATACGCAGCGCAGCAGTCAATCGCATAACCACTGCGCCAACCGTGTCATCATAAACATTTCGGATTAATAAAGAAGAAAATATTTTGTACTGCCTTTGAAAAGCCTGCCTTGGAACACGTTTCTTTGCCGTAAAATAGTTGCAAAATAAACCCCAAAAACTAGTAATAGCAAGCAGTATCCCCATGTATTCGCAGGTTCATATTATTGACACGTAACAAAGCGCAAGATGGTTAGCTTACACAAAACAGCGAGGTAATGCGGCGGTAACTGCTAAACATTGGCTCACTCACTCCCTCGGCCGAGGGGCTCGACTAGTGCTGCTATTGTAAGTAAAGAAACCCAAACATTTTTCGGACCGCGAAAATTTTCGGCCTCCAAACGAAAGCTCTTAAACTCGACGTTTTCATTTTAAGGCTGGCAAATGGCTCGTTTGTTTCATCAGTTGATTATGGGAGATAGATCTAAATCCAAAGAAGTGTTGTTTTTATAAAATGGGAGGGGTTTAAAAAAAAATCTTTGACGCTAAATCTAAAATTGTGAGTGATTTCTATTGTTCTCTATGAAATTATCGTTTCTTCAGAAATATATGAACTGAAGATGCAAATGACTTAAAACAATAAAAAATTGAGCTTCCATAGTTGCATCGCCATCGATCGCACCGCGAATCGCGATAGGGCAACTCGAATCATCGACGTTCTCGCTTAGCTACAATTACAACACTATTCGCTCGCGAACAGGGGGTGAGTGAAAGACCGGGCTATCGTACACTTGATGCGATCATAATGATTATTAACATGTGAAGCCTGGTGCCAGGCGGCGACGTACGCCGCGCCCCAGATATCTTTGACATAAGTCAGTTATTTTAATACAAGCAATTAGAGGTTCCCACTGGAGCCGACGAAGTTTTCGATTAGCAGTCTGCGGTTGTCTTTAAGTGGATTTTAAATTGCTCGCCGAATCGATAGGCGGCTAGATTTGTTGAGTCGCTGGTTGCGCTTTACGTTCCGTGTTGGTTTTTTCGGTAACGTAGCGTTTGAGGGTTAGGTATGAGTGGTGTTACACGATATAATTTTTTTGTTTTGAAGTGGGAAGCTTTTTTTATATGTTTACAGGGTTATCTACTTTACGTGGGACAAAAAATAAACATGATTTAAAAAAACAAGCACCATTACATTCAAAACATCGTCATCCCACTAAGTATTAACATGACAACTTTAAATTGGGCTCACGTTACAAAAAGCTTTGCAGTCAACAACCACAACACAGTTTAAGTTTCCTTACAAGTTTCCATAGTAGTCGGCAAGGTGACAATATGATAAAGTTCCGCGCATTTGGCCGAAGCGGGTGTCGCGGTCGACTTTAATGGAGTGTCGACATTCTAGCGCGATGTCGGACATTTATACCTACCAGGCGAAGTTTGGCACAAGTTTGAGACAAGTTCGAGTGGGGTGTTCTGTGCGATGTTGTCATGTTATATTTTTTGTTTAGCAGTGACGAAGGGCGGGTTTTGATAAGGGAAGTTGGAGTATAATAATTCGTTGTCCAATTAATTGCCAGGAAAACCGAAGGTACATTTATATTGTATTGGAAGCCCTCCTTTTCCATGGTTTTGATTCGGTATGGATAAAAAACTTTATATATTAAAAAAAAACTTTAAAGTCGAAACCAAAATATTGGTGTGAAACCTTTTCACACCTTTTTCGGAATTCTTTTGACAGTGTTTGATTCAGCGTCGACGTTCGGAACTATTCGATAAAAAAAACATATTTTATTTTATTCCCTACGTTTTGAACTAGTGTGCATTCCAGCGTGACGGGGATATGACTCGAACTGAGCCAAATATTTTTAATATGAACATCGACACAAATGTTTTGACTGAAATTGAAAATTCCTGTGCCAATAATTCACGAAATCAGCGTGTCTGCCTGGAATTTGAAAGCCAGTTAAAAAGTAGAGCTAAAAGGTTCTGCGAAAGAAACTAAGTAATATCCAAGCTTTTTCTTTGACATTTAACGTCACATGCATTTAGTGACATGCTATTTTATTGGAATGGAACTACAGACAGTTTTACAAATAATTAATTATTCAATTTCTCATAGGTACTTGGACAGTACGCTTGAAATTACCTGATCAGAGGGATGAAAACAGTACTTTTCGTCCTTAGGAAACGATTTTAATTACTATTAATTATTTTTAAACTATGCAAACTTTTTATACAACCATAATCGCGGCGTAAAATTGTAATTAAAAAATATTATCAACAATTTTGTAACATGACTTTATACTTATAATTTACTTTTCACTAAATTATTATTTAATTTACATAGATTTGAGCTAAATATTTACCATCATCAATGATAAAAAATACTGGCTGGTAGAATGCCACAGAAAAGGAAACATAAAAAAGGCGGGAAAGTGGCAATTCGACGTTCAGGGCCTCAAGTCTGCTATTACAATAGTGTCAGAATGGTCTCGCTATTGTGAGTATTTGACAGTGTTTGTATGGCAAATCTGTCAAAAACTCACAATGAAGAGACCATTCTGACACTATTGTAATAGCAGACTTGAGGCCCTGTTGTTTTGTCGCGAGTGCTAATTATTTACGTGTATCATTTATCTATATTTGTATAAAATGAGTTCATCAGATTCAGATATCTATTTGTTTAACTGATAAGGTTTTTATTTACTTTCCTCATATTCGAAATGAAAAACATCCCTTTCATCCCTTGTATGGGTCTACTATTTAGACACAGGTTGCTGTTTTGAGATGGGACTTCTTATGATAGTGGGATAAACTAGTGAAAGTAATAATTTCTCCTAGTTAAACTAAGAAATGGAACCCAAACTTTTTTGTTTGTTGAGAGGATGAATGAAAGGCGTCTAAGAAAAGGTCCTATGAAGGGAATATGTGAAATGTCCTAGGAGGACATTATAGTGACCTAATTGGTGATGTTCTTCAGAAAGGTCAGGTGCGTAGCACTCGCAACCGGTGCGGGTATGACCAGATGTATGAATTTAAACGAAGCAAAAGAAGTATGTAAGGATCATAGCAAGTGGCGTTTTGTAGTTTCTATATACCTACCCCCATGAGAAGAAGACGTGAGTTTATGTATGTGGAACCCTAACTTTTTGAAGATGATTTTTTCTCTATTGATCTATTGTTTTGTAAAAAGTGGCAAAAAGAAATTGTGAAGACGCAGCTTCTAAAGGTGCTCTTACACGGGCAATTTTTTGAGAAATTATTGCTTGGCAATACTAATGGATCAATCTGGATCAATTAAGTGGAGCAATCTGGAGCAACAACAATTAATGCGGCAATTGTTTCGGGAATATTGCTTCTAATTGCTCCATATATTTCACATTTCTCAATGTCGCCAATATGAGTTGCCGAATATCCAAACGGTTTGGTTTTTAGTCAATTTTCTTTCTGCAGTGCAGTACAAGAGTGTCGTCGGTGTATTGACTTGTATTGCCTAGTTTTTTAAGTTGGTTTTTATTGCATGGTATTGTGTGGCTGTATCTCTGGCAATAGGTTGCTACATGTTGCCATCGCCCTAAATTGCCGAATGTAGTCGTGACGTCATAGTTGACGAAAATTTACCAGGATTGAGCAATTCTAGTTGCCCGTGTAAGCGCACCTTTAAGCGTTACAATGAGAGATGGTGAATGGAATTGTACCTGCATCATCATCTAGCCTTTCTCCAACTATGTTGGGGTCGGCTTCTAGTCTAACCGGATGCAGCTGAATACCAGTATTTTACATGGAGAAAGAAAGAAAGAAAGAAAACGTATTTATTGGGACTTGCACAGGAAGATCACAAACTAAACACACAATTATAAAAGTATAAAAAATAAAAACAGAGTCCTGTACGAGGCCAGAAGGCCTCTATCTCAGTATGATGCTGCAACATTTAAAAATATGTAAGTGCCGCAGCGCTGGTATTCTGATAGGGCCCGCTGTGATGTCACGGGCAGATACAGAAATACATAAATAATTATCAATAAAATAGATATAATCATATAAAATATTAACAAATAAAAAATAAAATATTCATTTAATCCGCGCGTCAGTACCAGACGTAACTTGTCTGTGCCCTAAGTGTCTGTGGCACTTGTGACATCTGTGGTGACAAGTAAAGGGACGCGAGCGCCGACACTCCGGCGAAAATAAACAAACACAAAAACCAAAAACATTACGGCTATGTAATACAAACAATGATAATATCGCTAATATATTATAAAAAGTGTTCTGTGGTAGTTAATTAATGCTAATGGAGCGACCGTGTGGTGCCGGACGTAAAGAATAGCACCAACCCATTTCCTCCCATGGGTGTCGTAAAAGGCGACTAAGGGACTTACTAGAGAATGGGCAGCAGCGTTCTCTATGCATTTTTAACACCGTACTGCGATCGCCAACCCGCCTGCCAAGCGTGGCGATTATGGCAAACCCCTCCAATTGGGGGAGGCTTATGTCCAGCAGTGATCGTGTTTCGGCTGAAATGATGATGATGATGATGATGAAAGGAGCGACTGCTTATCTGACCTCGACAACCCAGTAACTTGGTAACACGATACCCCTTGGTAAGACTGGTTGTCAGACTTTCGGGCTTCTGACGACCCGTAACAACTGTCAAAGATCCACGAATGACAGCCGGGACCAACGGCTGAACGTGCTTTCCGAGGCACGGAGGGGTCTAGGTATGTAAAGATCACCCATCCACGGACCAACCGCGGTAAGCGTAGCTTAACCACAATTACTTAGCCACAAGTCAAAGAAATTGTACTAGCAGAAACCAATATTAATTTTACAAAGTCTGAACAAATAATATCCTACTGGTCTAGTCGTATTAACTCAAGTTGTAAGAGAACGTTGTTTATTTCAATTCAGCAAGGTACACTGCGTTTTACAAACAAATGGGATCCACTATTATATTTTTCTGTTGAACTTATTCCGTGAGTACCAATTATTTTACAAGACTGCGAATACAAGGGCAAGCTGTATATTGACATTGTTGTTATTCTACCCTTTATTCTGATCTTTGTATAGGATTGGTGACTATCTAGATTTAAGTGGTAAATTACGGAAAATGAACAAATGAATATATGTCAATTGTTCTGTCATTGGACATTTGTGAATATCGACATCGAATGAATAGCGATTATTTTTATTTTCCTAACGGTAGTCTTTTTTTTTTAAGGGATATTATCAAATACCTTCTCCCGCTCTGGACGGAGCGGGAGGGCGTGTCAGACTTTTACTATCTAAAACCCACCCGGGTTCCTTCAGTTGCCTGTGTGCAAGGGCCACGGTATCCCTTTCGGACAAACCCGCAACCCTGGCCGGCATCGGTCCTAGCGAACCCCGTCAGTTCATGCTGATATCACTTTGAGGCGCGCGTGGAACACACGCCCCGTGGACCCGAGCCCAGGACCAGTCCTTACCGGCAGGCCCGTGCCTACTGTGGCCGGGATTCAAAAATTGATTCCCGCCGCCCAAGGTGTCTTCTGTGGCGACTAGGGGCGTAAGAGCGCACATACTGCCTCTCCCTCACGCATTCCGCCTCCTCCTTCGCAAGCATTACTGCTTCGCAGGAGGTGACAGCCTCCCATGCCCTCTCGCTCCGTACCATGGCGTGGACCAGGGATCACTTACGTACCTAATGATCCAAAACTAAAAGATTGCACAATAAGGAGAAAAAAAATTATAGACGCAGAAAATTACGTTTGCAATCTTCGCTTCAACACTTACATCGATTATTCTTATCATCGATTCCAAAAGACGAAAACATACACATTCACAATAAAAAACGCAACGCAAGCGCTCGCAATGTTCGACAGAACCGCGTGCGTCGCACACTCATATCGAAAATATTAGGACGGGAGCACACTATTGTCGGCCGGTCGATCGAACCCTCACGCCACCGCCACTCCAACACGCCTCGCGCCTTAATGAACTTTGTGTCACTATTCGCCAATACAAGTACACTTTTCTTTGCCACTATCGTGTGTTACGACGAACAAAGCGGCGAGTGTGAAGTCGAACGAAAAGAGTTACCTACCTCTCCTGGTTTTATTGTTCGGCCGGCACGACTCTTTTTGCAAAGTCAAATAGGCCGCTGGAACGCACCAAAGAAGCACTGGAGAGTACGCTCCATGTGAACATGATGTGTGCCGTATAGCTGGCTAAAAGGGAAATAGTTTCAGGAATTTAAACTTCATTTTTGGTCAGATTTGCTAATTTTACTCCAGTGGTAGGTAAGATGTCTTAATTTTTAATTATTGTCTTTACATATTTTTACTTACTTTAATAGTAGATTTAAATTTTATGTAAAATAATGAACTAAATGTACAATTCATAATTACTTAAATCTTTAATCTTTTAGTAAAAACACGGAAACTGAATGAATATAACCGGAAAATCAGAAAGAAATATTCATTTTCGCTGATTCTCCTTCAAAATTTACCACAAAGCTTTCTAAAATAAAGTCACAATAAAATTTTCGTCGAAAGGCTAATAAAAGTAACCACATACGCGACTACGAGTGTAGGGTTTACGAAACAAAAATTCCGAAAGCCTTAGCAAATTTGATAAGCGATCGAAAAAGGGATATTCACGGAGGAAAAATGGACGCTGTATAGCGCTACCCATTTTTTGAGCTGAAAGCCTGCTGAGGACTTTTTTTAGTTCTGGCTGTAGGCTGTAATTAGGGCTTGCTTTTCGGTCTCACCTTTAAATTTAGTTTCCGGGGCTACAGAAAACTTTTGTTACGGCTTTATATTTTTTTTTATTTGAAACTGAACGACGTTTCGAAGCTGCTTTTTGTAAAGTAATTCGGTACCTATTTATATATAAAAACACACCCATAATAAATCTAAAAGTATTGATTGATTGATTGATTTTTAAAGGTCTTTATTAACAGAAAGGTTTATACAAGTGAACAAAAAGATCTTATTCTAAATGTAAACTAACATAATTCGAGCAATGTTAAATAGGCTAAATCACCTCTTTTAACATACAACATGTATGATTGTTAGTGTGACTACTAATTTAAAAGATATTTTATAACTGTACTGTTATGTAGGGTTTGCAGACCCACATTTTTATGTTTAAGTTACCCAAGCCCCCATTTTTAATTATTTAGAAATTATGAAATTGTTACAATAAAAAAAAAAAGTATTAAGAATAATTGGTTAAATATATGTTTAGGAATTTATACATAATTGAATATACAAATTAGTGAGTTAGGTGACAGCAATAATACTGGACAGGTGGTAAGTGAGCTAACGTTAATCCACCAGGAAATGGTGATGAGGTAGTTTGTACTTATTATAAGTCCTGGAATAAGGTAATCGGTTTAATCTACTCTTGCCAATGAGTGAGACCAGAGAATTACGATGACGTGGATTATTGAAGAGGTAGAATTTTCGGGATACTTTCAGAATGAAATCCTTTAGAGGTGGAAACTTGATGTCATTATGTAGTTGTATAAGGTTTGTGTAGAGAGGTGTGTTGAATGCTATTTTGAGTGCTTTGTTCTGAATGACCTGCAGTTTTTTGTAATTAGTATCACTAATACTACTCCAGACAGGGGAAGCGTATGTCATACAAGGACGAACCAGTGTGGCATAAATGCGTAATTTAGTTTGAGGGCTCAAGTTAGATTTACGATTAAGGATTGGTTTTAAGCTGTTAAGGGACTTGACTCCTTTGAAACGAAGTTCTTCTATATTTTTTAACCAGCTAACTTTATCATCTAAAGTTGTTCCCAAATACTTAATTGATTTCTTCCACGGAACGTCATAGCCTTCAATTTTAACAGAGCGGTAGGGAAGTGAGCGTTTTCTTGAGAACATAATAATCTCCGTTTTAGTGGAATTCACTTTAAGCTTCCATTTAGAGAAGTAGTCTAGGAGAAGATCAAGCGAAAGTTGCAGTCGTTGAATGATTAGGTCCTGGTCGTCAGAAGAGGTGTATGTTGCAGTGTCATCAGCGTAAACAGCGAGATGCGTTAGCCTTTGCTTCGGAATATCATTGAGATATAAAATAAAGAGGTACGGTCCCAATATAGATCCTTGTGGTACTCCGGCGAAGAGTTGTCTCTGTTTGGATGTTTGATTTCCAATAGCCACAGAAAAGGTTCTTTCAGTCAAATATGACTGGAGAAGCTTAACAAGGGCTAAAGGGACGTGGTTGATTATTAATTTGTGGATTAAGCCCGCGTGCCAAACTGTATCGAAAGCCTTTTCGATGTCTAACAGCACCATACCTGTGGATTTGTTATGGTTGAGGTTGTCAACAATGTGCTCGGTAACTCTAGCTAGCTGTTGAACTGTGGAGTGGGATTTGCGGAATCCGAATTGTTCCGGGATAAGGAGATGCTCAGTTAGTTTGGAGAGGCGGCTCAAAATCAGGGACTCAAAAAGTTTAGCCAAGCTTGGGAGGAGGCTTATGGGACGATAACTAGAAGGAATTGTTTCATCTTTACCAGGTTTCTTAATAGCAATAACTTTAGCTAGTTTCCAAGAGGAAGGAAAGTAGCCCAGTTGAAAACAGCCATTAAACAATTTGGTGAGGAGGACTACACATTTTTGTGACAAATTTTTAAGCAACGAGTTGTCTATCTCGTCCATACCTGGAGCCTTACGAGTTTTCAAGGCATTCAAAAGTTTGTGAATTTCTCTGGGTCTCACTGGAAATCTTAAATCATTTATTTTGTACCTGTTTAGTTTTTCAGTCGATTCTCTTACAGCAGCATTCGATTCTGGGTCACTAACCCAATCTCTAGTCAACATAGCGTTTTCCAGAAAAGCATCTGCTAATACTTCGCATTGCTCCTGAACGGATGACGTTACAGCGTCATTTGACGTCTTAAGTGGAGGAATAACAGTAGGTTTATAGTTGAGTGATTTGACTATACGCCATAAATCCGAGGCGGGGTTATCTACTTTGGATAGTTTCTTATTCCAGACCTCATTATTGTGATTAATTAATAAATCTTTGATGTTTTTATTAATTAAATTGACTTTCCCAGAGATAATCTTTTTCTTCATAGGGTTTTTTTCTTTAAGAGCAAGCCTACGCCACATGTTTTTAGTTTTTATGATGGATTTAATGCGTCTGGGAAGTTTAGTTCTACTTTCACTCTTTAATGTGGGGACACTTACTATGCGAGCTTCAATGATAGTCATAGTTAGATTTTGAATAGCGTAATCTATTTCAGATATTCCCTTAAAAGTGGCTGAACTTAAGGTAATGTGCTGATCTATATAGGATCTATACTTCGCCCAGTCCGCGACTTTATAGTTATAAAAGATATCGCTCACACGCAAAAATTCACCACCAATGGTAAATATTACAGGAAGATGATTAGAAGACAAACAGGTTAGCGCCTCGAGTTCACTAGATACTTTGATATTGTTGACTAAGACTACATCAGGTGTAGAAGGTATGCGGGAGCTGTCGTAATGTACTAATGTAGGAGTAGTAGGGGCAAGGATTTCATAGTTATTAGTCACCATGTGATCGAAAAGTAATCGTCCGTGAGGGTTATCAACAGAACAGTTCCAATAGGGGTGTTTAGTGTTAAGGTCACCCATTAACAGTAGTTGCGGGTTCAAGTGCAACACGATATCAAGGTCACTAAGAAGTAACGGTAAATTTGGAGATTGATATGCTGAAATTATAACAGATTTTTTACCAGCTATCGTTAATTCTATACCAATACATTCTAAATTTAGCATATTAGGAATTTTAACAAGGGAATGGGGAATATCAGACCGAATCAGGATCGCAACTCCCTGACCTCTACCTTCACTTAAAATATCCTGGCGATAGCACTTAAAACCAGGAGTAGCGAGAGATGTTTGAGTAGAAATTCTGGTCTCACACAGGGCAACAATGTCAATTGAACGCTCACTTACCAAATCCAAGAGTTCATCTATTTTTGTACGAATGCCATCAGCATTCCAATAAATAACACGCAAGAGGTTTGCATTAGACATATTTTCCGAGATGAGTAAGAATTAAAATCACTTTATCCATGATATTATCGCATGCTATAAATTGACTTTTTATCGATTTGATAGTCATTAAAATTGCTAGCATGTCTGTGGTAGTTTGATCTTGAGTACTATTGGTGGGCGGGAGAATAGTGGCCGCAGTAGTAGCCCCAGAAGTGACCTCGTTCCAGGCACGTCCGTCGATCTTGTTTGTACTGGTAGATTTGACAATACCACTAACTGCTTTGGTTTGTGATTGCCTAATCCGAACTTGCTCCAAATACTTTTGGCGGTCTTTGCATTGCCGGTAGTTTGCTGGGTGGTCCTCATGGCAGTTACAGCACTGGGCTGGGGTTGTCCGGTCTTTTTTCGGACAGTCCGTTGTGAGGTGAGATTCTGTGCATTTCACACAGCGAGGTGTAAGATTACAATTTTTGGAGGAATGCCCAAAACCTTGACATCTATAGCATTGGGTACCATAAAGATTGTTAGCTTGATACTTTCGCACTTGAACAGAACAGTTGCTAAGGTATTTAATTTGTCGGAAACGTGAGATATCAGTGCCTGGGGAAAGTTGCACCAGAAAGGGGGGGCACAGAGCTTTTTTGTCCTTAGAGACCTTGAGTTTACGAACAATAACATTGCTGAAACCGAGTGATCCAAGTTCTTCCTTTAGATTTTCTTCTGCATAATCGGGCAGACCGAAGATCACAGCTTATTTATATATAAAAACACACCCATAATAAATCTAAAAGTATTAAAACAACGCTAAACTTATCACTAAGACTCGCCGCGTAAAGAAACAGACATTTCAACAAACGCCCGTCCATTACTAAAATTGTTTTGAGTGCAACACAGCGGCACAGTGCCTATGTACCACACCAGTCGTTCCTATCTATACGCCATTGCACCATAACAAGTTGTACCTCGAAGCGCGAATTCTAATTACCACAGAATAATATCCACTGTAGGAATCGATCTAACGGCGGTCTGTGGCCCCCTCCCCTAGAGCCTAGTGCCTGGCCACCCGCCTCCCCCCACAATGCAGGCCGAACTGAGGCTATACCCATACCTAGATTAGAAGTCATTGCTAATGATTTGTTAATGTTATTATTATGTGTTAGAATTCGCGCTCGAAACCAAGCACGCCTTCCATTGCCCTCCCCCTGCGATTATACTGATTGAAAACACGTAAGTAATTTTAACTCAGCAGTGGGACAACTTTTGCATTCCTGTGTAGTGTCGCGGTGAACGATCTGCTTGTTGCGATCGACGTGATCTAGCTAACTTTTAATCTTGCGTTGTTTTCCGAAAATATGATATTCTATCTGGGCGATGCGAGGCGGTCCCGATACTCTTTTAATTAAAAATCATTCTAGTCGCTATAGGAGATTCGCATCACATGTTCTGTTTTTCTTCGTTTTGGCAGAACGTCAAAAATTCGGGTCAGTACTAAAAGGGTTAAAGAAAACAGCTTTCGCAATTTCTAACTGAGTTTCATTTTCATTTGATTTGCCCACGGCCTCGCCTGCGTTGCTTTTTCTAAAAGTAAAAGTAACTTTGGCTAAGTTACCCCTATAACATCAGCTATCTGCCACTGAAAGTCCCGTCGAAATCGGTCCAGCCGTTTCGGAGATTAGCCCGGACAGACCGACAGATAGACAAATATTAAAAAAATAGTATTTTGTTATAATTACCGTATTTAAACTTTCAAATGCATTTAGTAAAAACCTGTTATTTTGACAAGATAGTTCAATTTTATATAATTGTATGTTTATAGATTTCAAATACATTTTGTCAATTCAATTGTCATTGATGACGGCGGTTGTTAACGAGATTAATTATTTAGATTAACATGCGCGTAAAAATTATAGAATCGTTAATTTAAGCATGAATAAATGAGTGCGCTCACACATTTTATTCATGCATTATTTATCGATATTGTAATTTAATTTTCACGAATTCGTTTGGCTCTCTCTGTTTGGAGTTACAGAACTTTTGAGTTACATGTTGGTGAAAGTTATTCATTAGTACGTATTTTAAACTTTTTTTAGTTTTTGTAAAAATATTGAAAAACAACTCCGTACCGCATAGGTTCTCCTCAAAACTGTTTAGTATGTAGGTTGCTTTAATTTATTGTATAATAATTGCACAGCATTTGTGTGAGCACTATGGTCCTTACTGTAAAGCTACCATTTACTGGTTACGTCTTGAATTTGCCCTGGCGGCTGAGAGTATATCATGCCCACTCAAATGTCTTGCTGGTGGTGGCGTGTGTTGGATCATTAAGTTCCCTTCAAAATGGTTGAGCTGAATTGAGCTGATCCATGGGTCATGTTCGTGAACAGGCACCATCAGTAGGGACTGGTCATCTCTTAGCTGCCACGGCTTATTTTTAAATTGTTTCTTCTTATTATCTTTTTATTACGGACGCTTCTAACGTGCACGTCTTTCTACATTGTTCTCACATGTATAACTTCAACATGAATGATGTAACCCATTTTTTGTAACAATATTTTGTTTTAAATGAGTGTCCGTGGAGTTTCTTGCCCGTTCTTCTCCATAGGAACCTACTACGCTTTGGAATGGGCAACTAGCTTCATCTTCCTAAATGACTGACCGACCCCTTGACAGTTCAAAAGTGCCTGTTATTGGTTTATTTGAAATGAATGCCTTGAGTTTGAGTTTGATGTACTAAATACCTATAAATCGAATACCGTAGTTTGCCGATAGCGTCAGCGCGATGGCGCGATGGAGGCCGGGTCCTGAAGTAGGGGGTGGGCCTATCGCCAATTAGGACATAATTACAATTACCTACACACACTTGACACTGGCTTCAATTGAGAATGATGTTTCACATGTAAACTTTATTACTATCGACTTGAAAGTAGAAATAAGAAACCTAACTTTATTTATAACAGCAACATGGAGCAAAACAAAATGTCAGATAACAGTTTGTGGTTTTGAAAAACATATAACATAACATCCCGCCTGTATTTCCCAAAGGGTTAAGAAAACTTGCTAAGGTTCGTAAAAATACTGAAAAAGAATATTCTATTTTTACCGACGTTTGACTTGACTACCTTTTGTCGCTACCTGAACTAATCAAAAGTCTGAAGGAATCAAACCTAAATATTGCCTGAATCCATTTGTCAAGCACAATTTAGCGCCTTAAAGTCCTAGCAAGATCCGCCCACAAATGTCCTTTCATCAAGTTCGCTTTTCGTTTCAGTCTAGTAAACCACATAAACAAAATAGGCCTAGGCTAACAAAGGGTCTAGAACAACGGGCATTTATTGAATGACTGAGTATACCGGACGGAAAAAGCCGAGCTTATTCAGTGTATAATAAAATAATGTGTAAGTAGGTAGTTTACGCTTCGTTGTTGCGTTGAAAGCTCAGCTATTACATGCAATAAGACAATTTGTCTTAGTTCGTTACACCACCGGGAGCGTTGCGTTACACAATGTTAAACAACTGCGAATGCCTTGTTTAGTTTTCTCAAACCGTTTTGTTGTATGGGAACTGAATTGGATAGTGACGTTTCGTTTTGAGGTATGGGACCCTAGAAATTTTGTGTTGTTGTTCTTTCTTTTTTTTATAGGAGCTAGTGGCTAAGTAATAGCAGCCTCACGGGTCGATCGATCTGGTTAAGCTACGCTTGTCGCAGTTGGTCCGTGAATGGGTGACCATCTTTACATACCAAGACCGCTCCGTGCCTCGGCAAGCACGTCCCACCTGTCATTTGTAGATCTTTGACAGTTGTTACGGTTCGACAGAAGCCCGAAAGTCTGACAACCATTCTTACCAAGGGGTATCGTATTACCCAGTAACCGGGTTGTGGAGGTCAGATAGGCAGTCGCTCCATGTAAATCACTGGTATTCAACTGCATCAGTTTAGACTAGAAGCCGACCCCAATATAGTAGGGAAAAGGCTAGTCAGATGATGACTTTCATTTTTTATAAACTTCATAATTGGATACTTTTTCTTATAAACCTCTTCTTTGTTAAACTTTAGAACTGTAACGGAATTTATGGGAACACCTGAAGGGACCTCCTGTAATTTTAAGAACGATCGCACTCCAATTCTCTATCTGTTAAAAATGCCTCTATTTTCCCAATATTTTTGACAAGTTTTTGACTTTGACTTCACTGAGATGAGATTACGAGATTTTGAGCGTTTTTAAATACGGGTATTGGTTTTCTGGAGTCACCTCGTTCCGGTCAACCAAGGACAGAAAGAGTACGATAACGGGACAGAAGTGACACGAGATACTTGTCTCGTGTCACGTCTGCAGCCCCACTTTTAGGTCCTCCTTTTAGGTTTTTCGGCGAAAGGACAGCGGGCTTTTATTTTGACGTCCAAAATGTCGCAAATTCTTATCGAGTTTACACAAGTTTTTGAAGTAAAAACTTCTTTAGGCGCGTTCAGCGATTTTTGGTAGGGGATAAACTTATGATTTCGCGATCGCCACCGAACGCTTTCCATGAGCATATACTGTGTAGTGTGTATATATGTGTACTTTTTGGGTGAACAAAAATACAAAACACGTTAAAGTAAGTATAAGAATCCATACTTAATATTATAAATGTGAAAGTAACTCTGTCTGTTACGTGTTACGTCTTGCCTAAACCGCTTAACCGATCGTCATGAAATTTGGCAGAAATATAGCCTGGTATATGGAGAAGGGCATAGGCTACTTTTTTACGCGATAACCGACAGCCACGCGAGCAGAGCTGCGGGCAAAAGCTAGTAAAGAATAAGAATACATTTATTTCGATAAGTTTACATTAAATTCAATTGAATTCCTAGACCTCACACTAGGATTCCCTGTTTTATGAGATACAAAGTGTGGTAACAACTAGAAGTTTTAATAAAATCCAAAAATAAAAGTATCTGCTACCACACAAATCTTTTTACAAAACTGACAATGCTGTTCATTGAGTGACCACAACACATGCCCTAATAAGCTGAAACTATAGACAATGCCGTTCATTTAGCTCGTCGTATGGCCTACCTAACGACGACCTCTGCTGGATCACAAATACGGACGGCGCCGCACATTGCAAGACATTTTCTGTTCGACCCTTGTCTCTTTGTGGACGCAATCAGCGGGTAGTGGCATACCCGGTGCCTAGCAATTATTCAAAATACATCGGGCAATATTAGATAGGTGGGGGGCCGATGCGTTTTGCATTGCGAATCAGTCCGACTTTGTGCGGGCAGCCCTCGGGAGCTGTAGTGTTTATGCGTGAACGTCACAGGCAGATTGTGGATTCTGCCTTTTGCTGAATTATCCGTGCGCTTGGGAATTCTGTTCGTTGTCGGCTGCCATGTCTGAGCACCGCCCAGTATAGCTATAGTAATGTGTGCGATTTAGTGGACTGCGATTTATTCTGTCTTTAGGGGACGACAAACTAGCGGAAAACAGATGCAGCCAACAATCCAGGTTGTGTTGACAATTACACAAATTATTGATTGCAAGTTTTGAGTTACCTGCCTGCGCTTTCTATATCGCCAGCAAATCGCTTTTTTAGGGTTCCGTAGTCAACAAGGAATCCTTATAGATTTCGCCATGTCCGTCCGTCTGTCCGTGGCTTAGATCAGAGATCATTAGTACTAGAAAGCTGTAATTTGGCATGGGTATAAATATTTATCACGCCGACAAAGTGGTAAATAGAATCTTGTTTTTTTTTTTTTTTTCGTGTAGATACCTCTCCTTCACGTAAAGTGGGGATGATATTTATTTATTTATTTAAACTTCATGTACAATAGTGGTACATAGGCGGACTTAATGCCACAAGGCATTCTCTACCAGTCAACCTTTGGGTTAAATATAAAAACAGTGGTAGGGTACAAAAATAATGACAAAAATACTAACTTCTTGATTAAGAGAATTTATATAGTTTTATTGATACTAATACACATATACAAATAAAATAAACTAATAGATATTTTAACAAATACCACCTAATAATAATTACTATGACTAGACTATCATTTGAGAGTTATTTAGTCTGACTTAAGTAGTGGTTACGAACTTTTCTTTTAAAAGTAAATTTGTTTTCAGCTTTTTTAATGCCAAAAGGTAGCGCGTTCCAGAGCTTTATAGTAGAGATACCGTAAGAATTTGACATATTTTGTTTGATATATTTTTTTCTCGTCTATCCCATGTCGTGGGCTAGCCGTTCAAAAATATTGCGGGTTTGTGAAAACCACTTTTCGATTCAGGGATCCGTTTGCGTAATATTAAGCTTTGAAGTGCAAATTTTTGTTAGAGTCCAGTGTCCCCCCATGCCAGCTAAATGGTTGTACTTGGATATATGAAAAAAATCACACAGTAGTATAACGAACTTAAAAGGAAAACTATCACAAGTAAGTAGGCTTTACAAGTAACCGAGTAATAGTCGACCAATTTACATTTACAGTTGCAAAACATGTTCTCCTATACATTCCATATGGAAGAACATGTTTTTAAACTACAATGTTAATTTTGTTCTTGGGATAAATGCATACCAAATACAGAACCCTTCATTGTGCGTGGTCCGACATGCAGTTGGCCGGTTTTCTATTTTAGCACAAGATACTGTACCTACAAAATATGAAAACTAAGTGTGAATAAAAATATGACAGATGTCATCTTAACGCGATTTTTAACAGGTTTATAGTCAAATAAAATTAACCGTGTCTTTGGCAGACCATTGTGAAATATAACAAGCCATTCAACATTTTCTTACATTAACTTAATACTGCTATCGTACTATGTTAGATGTCAGAAAGGTATTGACATTTTAATTATAAGTTATTACAGAAATAACCTTATTGTTTCTTTATTGTCAATTTTACACTGCATTTTCTCACGCAATCAATGAGAAATTAAATCATTATTATAGACATTAATCGATTTTAAGTCCCTTAAGGTGTGTTTATACCAACAAAGATTTAGAACAGACCAAAAGTAAGAAAACTGCTGTTTGTAATGTGAAAAGACATTAAAATATTATATCAAGCGAATGAGTGTTTATCTAATCTGTCTCTACGCCAAAACATCTTAAGAATTTACGGAAAAATTCAATCATGTTACATACATCTTTACATTAACCTATAATTCATTTGCAAGATTCCAATGTCAGACAGCATTACCGAGTAGTTAACTAAGAACTGTTAACGATGTCATCTTCGACAATAATCATTGGTTTGTAAAATATCAAAGGTTTGAATTTGGCCTGTCTCCAATGTAGACTACAATTTAAGACTATTGGTAAAATCAGGAATATTAATCGTTTAACAAATTGATTTCCAACTTAAGCCTGTAGGTATATTCAAATCACGACCGTCATTCTTTGAAGGTTGTATAGTTTATAACACGACAGTGAATCGATTTGATGAACAGTTAATTACCCTGATTAACAGTTTGTTTGTAATATGGGTTACTGACATATTAAATTATGTTGTGAAGACCTGTGGGGTAATTACGTAACACACTTAAAGTAGCAATGGAATTCTGTTTGACAGTTCAACAACATTCATTGCGTTATTTAAGTTGTTGCACAGACACATTTTTCGAACATATGAAGCAATGGATTAGCAATATCCTTCAAAATCATTCAGATTGTGATAGTGTGATACGCAATTAAGGATTGGCTCGAAATGGGGGGAAATGGTGTCAAATGGTGGTTCAAAATACAGTGCATACAAGACATTTTATTTCTTTATTTAAGACATATCTACCTACTAGGGAGAAAAGTAATCTAACGTCATCATCATCAGATTTGTTCATATCTCTTTATTTAGGTATACGGAGTGCTGTATGTAGTACTCGTATGATATGTTATGTTGTGTGCCTTTTAGTCTGTGTTTATATATATGTTTTTTTTTTCTAAATATTTTTTATCTACTCTATCTATATGTACCTATTTCTAATAATAAAACGATCTTGCAAGTTGTTTATCAGTCTGATGATTATTGCGCAGTTTCAAAGGTTTGTGACCAAAAAGATGCCAATGAAAATGTTCACCATATTATTATTAGGAAAGAGCAGGAAATACTGAAAACAATACTACTTTTATCAAATCAAATCATTAATAAGCAATTTCTACAAATGTTTATCTGCACGCGAAATGCATCCCGTCCGTTTTTACCTACATACATCCGAGTCCGAAGTGGATCAAGGTCGCGCGAAGGTCAAGAGCCGCCCCTCGGATCGTGTGTCCTAATAAACTAAATGGTCCATATTTTTCAACTCAAGTAAGGATTATCTCCATCCGACGAACATCGCCTAAGGCAGTCCGTTTCACATTCGTTCGAACTTTCCCTCTTCCCACCATTCTTCCCCTTTTTCGTACGGAATTAAGCCACGCATTGATTAAGTTTGCGAAAATAGATATGGTCTTTGAATATTATTACGAGTATACTGATTTTATAAGTACACGTTTGTCACGGCTGTCATTTGTGGATCTTTGGCAGTCGTTAGGGGTCGTCAGAAGAACGAAAGTCTGACAACCAGTCTTACCAAGGGGTATTGTTTTTCCCAGTTACTGGGTTGAGTAGGTCAGATAGGCAGTCGCTCCATGTAAAAATACTGTTATTCAGCTTGAAAAGTTAACACGTTTCCCGTTCTCGATTCTGGGAAAATCGGACGGTTATGGGATCAAACTACTGAAGGAATTAGGTTTTGGTCCTTTCGGGTGCCACAGGCAATTTTTTGAACGAAGGTTTTTAACGCGGCTAGCGGTAGAGTCGACTGGTAGAAATCGTCACGTAACGAAAAAGCGTTATGCCCCTCCATGCGACTTCCTCTATCTCTCTGTCTCTTTCTATTATTTATAATAGAGACAGAGATAAAGTGTTAATTTGGTCAAAATTAAAATCCAAGATGGCGGCTGCGATAGTTTTTTTTTTAACTTTTGGAATCAGGGGGATGTGGCCAGAATTGAGTGAAAAGTTACTTTTTGACCCTGGCTAATGATTTTAGAGGGTAAAATGAGATAGTATATTTTTCAATAGCATCTTCAACGGCCTTTAGGTAATTTGAAAGGAATCTTACGGAAACATGTAATTATCTACTTTCCTATCGCAGGTATGCTGGAAGAAATTTCATTAGAAATAAGCATCACCTTTGTACGTATTTTTCTGTTCCTTTCTTCTTGTTTGTTTATATGTGTGTACATAAATAGTTAAATAAATAAATAAATAAATAAAAGATAGAACTCGACAAAAGGAAATAATCGCGACCAAGTGTTCTCTTGAATACATCTTGCGGTGAGCTAAATAGACTTCAGCTCTTTGGCGAGGCACTTATTTCACTATCCAGCGTTCTAAGGGCAGGATATCATCGCAAAATTACAATTTAACTAAAAAATAAATTCCATAAATTCATTAAACATATTTTTGTTAAAACTTACTCGAAATATAACAAACATTAACAAAATAAAAATTTCCATCAATATTACTATCTATGTTATTCCTTTAGTTTGACCTCGATTCGAACATCCGAAATAGGTTTACCGTCCAAATCCGCTTCGCAAAGCTACTTCGAAGCGATACACCGTCATAACATGAAGCAAAAGTGTTCAACACCCGAGAAATGAACCCGCACCTACGTCGATATGTGATCAGCATTGATCACTATTGGCTGGTGATAGGAAATAGCTAGCCAAAGGTTTCCGAGATAGATCCACGCAGCCTTAGGCAGTCAATTTAAAGCGTCAATACACCGAATAGATTAGCAAATACAAAATGGTGGACGTCTCTAGGCAATTTTACGCCTAATATTATTTAAGTTACAGAATTTTCAAACGATAGTGTAAGACTTACATACTTAAAAGTTTTCCTGTAGCTACAATAACATCTTAAAGTGACAGACAAAAATTTGTTGCGCATGACAATATTGGCCGTAAAGGGTCAGTCAATATTAGGAATCTGTAAATCTATAAAGAAGGAGATGAGCCTCGTTTTCCTAAAGACGACAGCATCAAAGTGGTCGAGATAAGATGGCGTGGAACGCAAGAAAGCTTTGAACTTTTTTTTTTTTGAACTTTCTATATTTTAGTTTGCTTCAAATATTTTTTTGCCATAATTTGCATTAAATTAACATGACAAGATTTTAGACATAGTCAAGTTTTCATAGCATGACGATAAAAAAAAACCCCCCGTGTGAAGCTTCTTCACCCTTTATTTGAATACGAACTTCGAGCCACGGAACGAGCCGCTCAAAAAAGGCGTCCTTAGTTCGCCTTTTGGGACTCTCAGGACCCAGTAATACTCTGTCAGTTAGAACATTATATAATGCCTCAATTAGCATCAGTAGTCAATCGAAATGGTTCGTTACCTCCCTTAAATACCAATTCGACGAAGTTTAATGTTTCAGTTGCATTCGTACATAAGACCAGACCGGAATATTGCCGCTTGGTCCTTTTAGGGTAATTTCAACTTTTATGGAAAATCGACCGTCTATTTAACTCCTATTAAACGTTCTGTTTGCAATTATGGTAGTTCCTGCTGAAAATGTTAATTCTTATTAATAATTTCACGACTTTTTCTACATTGATCGTGAATTATTGTTTTATTTTAAATTGTTTTAGGAGGCTCATGTTTAGAATAAGACTTTTGAAGATTTTTTTTTTAACATCTCTTTCAATCTCTGTCACAATGTTGAAATAGTTATATTTTTTCTCATTAAAAGTGCACAATTTCAAAAATATTCGATGTTGAGTTAATATGCGGAAATGTTTGGTATCACCAGTATTTTTCTCTTAAAACGCTCTCCTGTAAAATTAGTAAGTTTTGAGATTATACAGTTTTAATGCGAGAAGACGATATGTCCTGCCTTTGGTTTCTCTTCATTGTCCCACCCCATCCACATAGCTGTATCCCAACAACTCGGAAGCCTTAAAGCTCCTACACAAGGCCTTAAGGCGCGACACGCGACGCGCCACAAAGGCACCGCTCGTCGCGCGACAGGCCGTGCCTTTGCGTCGCGCATGTTTATGTTGGAGCCTTTACTCTTACAAAGTTCTTACAGACGCTCAGCGGCGTCGCGACGTTCAGGCACAGTCTTCCTACAATGCGCCTATTTCCAAACGAATGCATTTTAATTGCATATCAAATGAAGCCAACTATGCCGTCCGGTGAGGTACTAACCTCTATTAGAATGTGAACCATTGGAGATTCGTTTGATTCTCCTATTTCCGCAGTTCTGCTTATATTGGTATTCCCTTGCACAGTTTGTTGCGCTACCGAACATTATTTGTACACACTAAGCATGAAATGTTGCCAAGCAAACGTGTACGTACTCGTAGTATTTGCGGGTAGGTTTAGGAACGGTGGGGTGCAGTAGAGTGGGAGGGTGGCGGCGGCGCGGGCGGCGGTCGCCCACCCTCGGGCCCGGTGCGTGCACGTTCGAGCCATGAGGAATACCCGCATCGCCCACTGAGGTTTCAATATTCCATACCGAATTGCATTCAATTGCAACATTTTTGGACAAATAGAAATAGAGCAAAGCGGCCGCGCCGCTTGAACTAAAATCTTGAAAGGTTTTCAATATTGTGTTTGTCTTTGTCGGAATTTAATTTACTGTGAATTGTGAGTGGACAGCGTTTTATAAATAACGACTGGAGTTATTGGATAGAAATATTGACCTCGGACGTCGGAGTCCGCTGATGTTCGCGAATTGTTTGCTTTGGCTTTGAGACAAGATTGCCGGAATACTGGCTTCATTCATATGTTTCAGAATATTATGTCTTTGATTCGAGTTTTATTGCTTTGCCATTTTATTTCTTTTCCTGTATTAATGTAACTTTCGTAAATCTAAATTTGCTTTTCTACAATTTCGTAAGTCTTTAAAGCATATTTAATCTCAAAGGACTAATTAGTAACCTTACTCTTGCAGAAAAAATACATTCGAGAAGATGGGAATATGAATTACGGTAGGGGTTAATTAAAAAGCTAGAAAAAATCAAAGAATGCGAATAAAAGATATCGTTCACTGAGCTGTATCTCCATTTCTCCAATATTCTTTAATAATAGATCGAATAATATGTGAATCCAGACACGTGCACGTATTAATTAGCAGAATAAAAAAAAAGAGTTATTGCGCTAGTTCATAATATTACGGAGATCTCAGTCTCCTCAATATTCGCTTAAGGAGGAAGCGCTAAGGTAGCTCGCGAAATTCAAACGTTCTTACGATTTTTGCAAATTGCAGCTCATGGTCTGGGCATAATGCTGATTAAACCATGATCCGCGACCATAACAAATATGTATTAACAGAATTATAATCATTAGAATCAGTAATACAACTCCTTAAGTTAGTATAATCCTAAAAGTCATGATTTTATGAAATAGTCTTTCAATAGGATTATATGAACTTAGAGAGTTGTATTGATGATTTTTATGATTACAATTCTATAAATAAATATTTGATACGGACGCGAACCATATTCAGATCAACATACAACCTGATACTCAACTGCAAATTGCAAAAAAACGTAAGAACATTTTAAATTGCAGGCTACACTGATGATTTCGCCTTAAGACAAAATTTGTAATTTCACCTTTGCAAATAACCCTTCAAACCGTGTCTTTTACTGACAGATTTTATACTTTTATTAATATTTGAAATATAAATAGCTTTTGCCCGCGGCTCCGCCCGCGTGGATGTCGGTTATCGCGTAAAAAATGTCCTCCATATCCCAGGCTATATCTCTGCCAAATTTCATGACGATCGGTTCAGCGGTTCAGGCGTGAAAACGTAACATACAGACAGACAGACAGACAGACGGACAGACAGATAGACAGACAGACAGACAGACAAATAGAGTTAGTTTCACATTTATAATATTAGTATAGTATGGATACTAACCTATTATTTGTTTAATAAAACTTTATGCAAAATAAAATCCTGAACAAAGACGGACTGCAGGGTGATGCAGAGACAAAACATGGCAGGTGCAACATAGGGGATAGATGACTCGAAAAATAATAAATACTAATACATACATCATACATAAATACAGAATAAAGTTTCTTAGGAGAAATAACGCTTCGTATAGGAGAAAATGAATCCATCAAATATGGGGTTGGAATGATTCTGCCAACTTCATACGAATTTGCTCACGGATAACCAACTGGTCTATATCCTGCATAAATACCAGCCGTTTAAGGCCTCTCATACAGAGAAGGCATGAGAATTGATTACCATGCTTGCTCAAAACAGGTAACTGGCGATTTCAGACTGATAGCTATATCTATAAAATCTATATCTACACTAAAATTATAAAGAGAAAAAAAAAAAAATTGTATGTTATGAATAAACTCAAAAACAACTGGACCGATTTAAAAAAATATTTCACCAGTAGAATGCTGTATTATCACTGAGTAACATAGGTTATAATATTTATAAAGATATCACGCGGGCCAAGCCGCTGGCGGAAGCTAGTTATATTATAAAGATAAAAGATTTTTTCGTTTGTTTGTTTGTACCGAATAAGCTCCGAAGATACTGGACCGATTTTAAAAACTTTTTCACCAATAGAAAGTTAAATTATCAGGAAGTAACATATGCTAAAATTTATTTTCCAAAAAAATAGAGATCCTTAAGAAAATAGCAATAATATAACAAGCGCGGGCGGGCGATGTGATGCGACGGGGAGGGACGGGAAAAAGAAAATTCACGCGGACGTAGTCGCAGACAGTAGCTAATTAACTATAAGTCCAGGTAAACTTGTATGATAGTAAAACATAAAAATATTTCATTTACGTAAGCCCATTTGGTTGGTAAACTCATGTTAGTAGTTAGGTACTTTCTACGAGAAACAAGACTTGAAAAACTGCGCCACCAATATTCATAATTTTCATGAGCAGCTCAGCTTTTTCCCACCTATTTTGTACTGTCTCTCAATGATAACAAGATAACACGGTGCCTCGGCGACCAATTACCGAAATTTTAAGCTTGCATCGGTTGTCAGTCTATCGAGATTCTGTCCAAAACTGCGCTCCACGTATGAAAGCCGGCTAATTATCGTCCTCTCCGAGACATGGAGTGTTTTGACTGAGGTCCATAAATCCGTAGGTTAAATAGGAGGAAAGCTTGTTCAATACAAGGTCAAAATCATTTCAAACATTCTACAGAGGCATCGGATTCTGTTATCCCATTATTGCAACTTTGACGTCAGAAAAATAAAAAGGGCGAAAAACGATAATATACGACCTTTTTAGTTCGGACGGCATAGCGTCATCTTATTTATTGTGATGTGATTATGCAAACTGTATGGAGTTGTTCTATGTAATAAATAAATAAATAATAATCATAATTAAAAAAAGAATGACAATAGTTAGGTTCCTCTCTCAGGAGGCCAGACCACCGGTAGCCGGGACCCTGTTCTCGATACCGATGGGCTACCTTTTTTTTATGTTTTTATATTCTTATATTTAAAAATATAATTGCTAATGAAACAAAGGAGATAATAATAAACAAGGATAAAGTCGTTTGGAGGTTCATCTCTCAGGAGCCCTGACCACCGGTAGTTAGGACCCTGTTCTCGATACCGGTGGGCTACTTAAATGACATACATAAAATAAAAATCAATCTGCCTAGCCTTTTCCGAACTATGTTGGGGTCGCCTTCCAGTCTAACCGGATGCAGTTGAATACCAGTATTTTACATGGAGCGACTGCCTATCTGACCTCCACAACCCAGTAACTGGGTAACACGATACCCCTTTGTAAGACTGGCTGTCAGACTTTTGGGCTTCTGACGACCCATAACGACTGTCAAAGATCCACTAATGACAGCCGGGACCAACGGCTTAATGTGCTTTCCGAGGCACGGAGGAGTGTCGGTATGTAAAGATGGTCACCCATCCACGGACCATACTCGGCAAGCGAAGCTTATCCTGACGAATCGACCCATGCGGCTGTTATTACTTAGCCACGAGCTCCTCATACATAAAATAATAATAATAAAAAAGCGCATCAACTCTTTGAAGACACTACACAGTACAGTAGGTAGGTACAGTATTCTTTTATCCCTAAGTATTCCCTTTCTACTTATGACCGGCATAACGTCAACGTAGACTTAAAATTCAGAGCTAACATTGAACTATCCACAATGGACGTCTCAATAGTTATATGTCAATTAATTAATCCTAATCGCTAATTAGTTTGGGGAGGCGTTAAGACCCGATGCGGCGAGCGAAGGTTGGGTACAGTAATTGCATAACTGACATTGAATGCAAAGTGGGATGCTTTGGCTAGGTTAACGCATGTGTAGCTCATTAAACTCCTTGATGAACTATTTCATTGTGGGGTTTTGACATAGTTAAACGAACAGGATCCAATCCACAAAATGGTCAAAAATTAGTTAAGTGTACCAAACTGATGCTAAATATCGGTACTATCCGCCGGTTCGGATTCGGTAAGATCCAAGCAAAAATCAACAGTTTATCATTTTGATTAATCTCAGAACCAACCCACATGCACAGAAATATAAAATACTAGCTTTTGCCTGCGGCTCCGCCCGCATGAATGTCGGTTATCGCGTCAAAAAGTAGCCTATGCCCTTCTCCATATCACAGGCTTTATCTCTGCCAAATTTCATAACGATCGGTTCAGCGGTTTAGGCGTGAAAACGTAACAGACAGACAGAGTTACTTTCACATTTATAATACATATTATATAAGTATGGATGATATATCTTCTAAACTTCAATGTCAATATCTCTAAAGACTGTGTGGTTTGGATCCTTTTCGTTTAACTACGTCCAATTGTGTTACATACATAATATAAACTCATGCCTTGGGCAAGCCTAAAAATGCCTCAAGCCTTCCAATGGGGATAGGCAGAAATTACAGAATGCCAGCTGCTGAGTTCCTGACATAATTGTCTTATTTTTCCTTAAGGAAATGGAAGATCTTTGCCCAGCAGTGGGCCATAGTAAGGCTTGAATACAACTTCACAGAATAACACTAAATTCATTCTAAATGCAGTGACATCTTGAGTAGAATAATTACAATTTTAAATGATGAAGGATAAATGCAAATATATTTTTTTATAGTCTCATCGTACTCAGTTTCGTAAGTGTCAGAGTGTCTAGACAAAATCAAACTGGTGGCTAATTTAATTGTATAATTTATAATTTTTATGATATTAATTTTATTTCCTGTGATTAATATACTTATACTCAAACACTGACTTATGTTATTAAATGTTAAAATTTTAGGGAAATCATCTACTTTTACAATGTTTGTAAATATGTGAGCACCATGTATGTATCGCATAATTAATTTGTCTGTAATTACTTCACTTTTCATTATTTTTACCTATTGCGGTATAATAATTTTATTCATACTATTTTGTTAAGTACCTGGTAATTGTTGAAAGGCCTACACTGTCCTCCCATACCTATTAACAATGTTATTTAATAATATTGTAAAGCCAATTCTTTTTAAAAGAGTAACCGTGGAGTTTCTTGCCGGCTCTTCTCCATAGGAAACGACTAATTGGAACCGCGCACCTAGCTTCTGACGTTTCATAAGTGCCCATTTAGGTTTATGTGAAATAAAATATTTTGATTTTGATTCTAGGTAAGTGCATAGTCTACACATGTAATTAATGCATACAAAATATTCTTAATATTTTAAAGGAGTGTAAGTATGGAGTTTCTTGCTCATTCTTCTCTATACGTAACTACCTTTTGGAAAGGGCAACTAGAATCAATTAATTATTTTTTGTAATTTTTGACGTTCAAAAGTGCCTTTTATGTGCTATTTGAAATAAATGATTTGACTTTTTTGACTTGTTGGACAAATCATATTTCATTTCTTTGTAAAATCAGCATATTCCACACATTATTATAAAAAATACATTACAAATAAAAAAAATACATTCAAATACATCACACAACGAAAATGAACTCACACGCACAAGTGAAATGATACCTACTTAGTTAATTTTAATAACAAATTCATTACAGTTTAGTTCAACAGATATATTCGCCGCTTAGTTATCTACCAACCATTTTAGCGGATTATTAATTAGAACATAATTATAGTGTTAATTAGTTAAAATTAAATGATTAAGCATTTATCTTTGATACGAGTACCGCGGAAACGAACTTGCGCGAGACCAGCGTAGCAATTACGATTCGTTGCCATCAAAATTCATTAAAATGAAGGTTTATAAAAATAAAAAATAAATTGTTCTTAAGATTTTTTAGATAATTATACTTATCTAAAATTATTTTGAATATATTCAAATTTGTAAAATAACTTATTATAGCAATTTTACAATTGTTAAACTCTGGTCCTTCCGTACGCAGTATTTCACGCTGCAAATCATAATCAAAAAAGGAAAAACTAAAAAAAAATCCCGGCGTCTGGCGTAACTGGCCTACGATACCTATTGCATGTAGAATTTCCATTGAACAAATAAAGCAAAACGCTGCCTTCCAAGTACAATACGACATAAATACAGCTATAACATGGAAAATATTGAATCGATTAACAAAATGGACCAAAACGAAGGCCGGGAAACGAACGATTTTGAGGATCTCGACCTGCCCACGAATATATTCCATATTCGTATAGGCTTGTTTGGTCCTTCAACTATGTGTATAATACCTATGCCTATTGAAGCGTGTCTATGGGATTTCTATGAAGCCAACGCAATAATAGATTTAGGTAGTCGAGGGAGAAAAATATCCGTGAAAACTACTACCAGAGGATCGGAATAATATTATTTTATAAGCTATTCGTTATTGCGATAGTTTTATGAACCAACTCTGATTTGCACAGTTTAGAACGAAGCCACAGAATAGAAGAGCGTTAACAGTTTGTCCATTGCATACGTTAGATGCAAATGAGTTTCAAGAAGCGTATCGCGCAGGCTTGTTTTACGTAACATCGGACTGACCGTGCAACGTGCAACACTGTGGCTTCGTGTTACATTTGCCACAAGAACATACTGCGGACGACGACGTCTAATTTTCATAACAAAACAAAAGGAACGAACAATGCGACCCTGTGAGATGTAGGGACCCGCGACTGCGTACCACTACTTAGGTTTGATTGAACGCATAAGAATGTGGGAGACGCGTGTAACACCGCGCGCGCGAGCGAGACGGCACCACGCGCGAAAGAGAACAACACATCGCAATTACCTCGTGAGATTGTTGAATAAATTTACATTCAGTTGATTGAAATAATAATGAAATTGCCCCGGCACAGAACGTTCATACGGGATATTTAAATTAATAATAAAATCATAATATTATACAAATCGCGCACGTGATCCGTACAGCTATTTCTGTTTTATTTAGGTGGTTATGTAGAAAAAATCTTATGTTTTCTTAATGTAATTTTTATTGAATATAAACGTTTTATATACGTTTCGTTCGATGTATGTAGATTGTAGATATATATATATTTATTTAGACATGCTTGCATTAACAGCGCCCTCTGCATGTTCGGAGTTTATAATATTATGCAGCGACTTATTCAGCCAATAGGGACGCTAAATTATTATCAGACACCCATTAATATGTTCAATCGAATTGCTCCGATGTTCAAAGTGCACTTGGTTACACAAGACTAATGCTCGTTTGCATTCAACCTTAGCTTCATATAAATTGACATTTGAAAAAGTTTGTCGGTTCGTTTATCTTGTTTCGTGCGTTGACGGGTTCCATTAATGCCTTTTTAAATTAGATGCTGCCTAGTATGAAGTTCGTGCAGACATTTGTAGTTGCATTAATACAAAAGTAACTTTTGGTCTTTGGTCCTTTTTAGAATCGTATCATTAAAACACATGTTTTTTTTGTAAAAAAAAAAAAAAAAATTATCTCCGGGACCTGGTGTTCGCAAAAAGGGGCGGTAAACAGATGTGGTCATCGTGTGCACGGGATATTGTTCACAAAGTGGTTAGATTTTCGTGCCCGCGATAGTACCTTACTAATTTTGGTCATCTGTCTAAAAATGTTCCGTCGACGAAAGTTTCCATCGCAATTGGTTATCGGTAAAACTTTGGTTTCCTAAGAAAGCAGTGAACAGTCGCTTCTAAATTGGTTGGCCATACCCAGCGCAGAGAGCAAAGGGCGCTGACCACGTTGTTTTCATTTCTTGACTCTCCCTCTTCTCCTAGTTATCTAGCCAGCTATCTAGCTAACCACAATAAAAACCTACGATCATCAAATAATCGCCTTCTTCAATGTCCCACTCATCGCACAGACTTTATTCACTTTTCCTTCTTCGTTCAGTCTATCTCTCTGTGGAATGCGCTCTCTCTGGAAATCAGGATGGCAACCAACCAATTATCATTTAAAGTGAATGTTCGCGAGCACATTCGTAAGAAACTGGCAGTATCATCACAACGTTAATGTTTTCCCATTGTTTGTCTTATTAATTTTAATATTTATTCCTAAATTTTTCGTAATTGCACCTAACACTGTTTGTCTCTGCACCACCCAAAGGTTATTGGTAAAAAATTGCCTATGGCATTAAGTCCGCCTCTGTACATTTGTGTGCTTGAAGTATAATAAATAAACGGCTGTTCAAAACCAGAGTGTTTTGTTGACACCTTAAGGCGAGGTTCTGCGAGCGTGTATTTTTGTTCTAGAGGTGGCAGCTGGGCGCGGGTATATTGTGCCGTGAATTTCGTTAATTTTGGGTTGAAAATTATATGTTTTACGATATTAACAATGTTAAACCCGACGGACATTACATCATCATAGACGTTTATTTTGATGTGATTTTCAATACATAATGTGGTATAATATTGAAATAAAATGATTATAATCTACAAAATAAGGATATCTGATTTTTTTTTCTATCGAGCGAACTTTATCCAATTATGTAACAAGTACCCGACGTACGTACAAAAAGGTCTCAAAAGCAACATATAATTTTTTCACGTGTTTAATCATTATCGTTTCTAATAAAATGACAATAAAATTACATTTCCTAGAGGTTAACTTGAAGAACTTCGCCTTAATGACAAATACTGGTGAAAATCCGTAGCTTAAGGCGACGATAACTGACTTTTAATGATTTTATACTGAAGATCACGTCTAAACGAGTAGTGTTAATGATTTGGAAAAAATATATGTTAAATTAAAGCATTTTCTTAATAGCTTAATATATGAATATTTTAGATTATGTTTATTTTAAATAGTGAAATTATTTTGTAAAGTTAGATCTAACGCGGCAAAAAAAAAAAAAACTGAGCATCACGCAAAATCTACCAGGCGTATTTTTTTAATCATTCACCTTTTTAAAGATAATTTAATTATTGATCTTTTAGTATACGTGTTTTATTAAACTACCTTTTGTTTTATGTATAATCAATTAATAACGCGTCTTATATGGGACAGCGCTCCTGGATGGGCGAGTCCTATTACTGGCTGGACGTACGACGCGTTTTATGAACTCAGTACAGAACAAGCAAGCTAACCACTCAAGGTCCATCTGCATCTTAAGAGTGGGTTTTCAGACAATGGGCCAACGTTAACATCAACACCAAAAACGGCTGTTACAAAGTGTGTCTTCCATAAAATAAGGTTACAACATTAATTAACTGCAATACAAATAAATCAATTAAAAGAAAAACAAGACTACTAGTTAGCCCTGTAAAATAGAATAATATCATAAAAAGTCTTGCAAGTAAATTACAGACTACAATTTTCCTTTGATTCACGTTCACCTATATTACTGTCGATCTGTTTCAATAAATTAAAAGTCGTCACGTCTGTCCGTAGCAATATTCGTTTGTTAAAGCCACAATCACCACACTAGGGTCTTTGAGACTTACTAATAGTGAATTTAAAACTTATGGATGTCTGGGAAACGCCATATGTCATTCTTTATTATAAATTGCATGGGATGGGAATCAAAGGATTTAAAAAGATTGACAGCCTTCAATTGTGTGCTTGGCATGTCGTTTTATGATATCGTGTATTATCTGATTCAACTTTTCATTTTTTCCGGGTGACATTTTCCCACGTTTTTACACCATGTAGAAGTAAGGCCGTTTGTCCACCGGCACCGTCAACTAAACCTAGATGTCGCTGCCGAAGTAGCGAAATGTACATTTACATTTACTACGGCCGCGTGTCCACCGCACACCACAACCAAGGGACGTCACGTTCGGTTCCAATAATCTCGTTTCTCGTTGACGTCCCGTTGACGGTGGTGGTGGACAAACAGTGTAAGGATTAGTTCTCTATTTACCTTCCTTCGACATAGATTTTTCGTGCAGTTCTAAACTTCTTAGAAGGCTTTTTCAAATTTTGAGACCATATTTTGCATTGCTCAGTTATGAAGAAAAAAGCGAACAGAATAGGAGCAATTTTGCTACGGAACCCTTATAAGTAGAGATCAGATAATCGGATGCATATTTACCTAAAGTTAATTTTTAGCTATGAAAGTATGGAAGCAGCTTCTTAAAATATATTTTTTGTAAGTAAATATCCAATGATGCCAGGAATATCGGCAATGCATAACAAGTCGGGTGTATAGTATGGATGCGACATCAAAATATTATTTATTAAAAATAAAAAATAAACCCGTGATTCTTGGATTGCATAACTATTCAGATGATTATTTATTTAAAATTAATTTAACCTGCTATGCAAATATGTGTATGTAGGGTGTAAGAGTAGGGGTGTGTTAGTTAAAATAAATCAAAACACCGGAACCGCGGGGTTTATTCGATACAAAAGCGCTTGCCATAATAGCAAACATCTAAACTTTAGGTGAATATGCATCCGAATATCCGATCTCTATTATAAGATACTAATAGTGGGAAGCATAAAATTTTCCAAAAGAGAAGACAAAATAAGAAGAAATTTGAGGAAAACCTTTTTTACCAGAAAAAATGTTTAACAAAAGTCAGTCGCCGTTAAAGGGTCGATGTTTTGAACGATAACAATATCTTTACCAAATGGCAACGAAAGGAAACCTTTGGTATTGAGTTTTCAGACCGCAGTGACGTATGGAAGGGAAAGGAATTTTACCGAAGGTACCACCGAGGTTAAGTAGACCTTTCCTAGTAATACACTACAATACATATTTTTTTACCTAAACCACAAAAATGAGTGGGAATCATTTTTGTGGTTTAGGTAAAAAAATATGTAGAAATTCATTTGCGGGACAGCCCGACATTATACTGCAGTGTGTCGCGAGCAGACTGCTACTTCTTGTATGTGAATCGCTGCTGCAAGCTTTCCACATCGGTGTTGAGCTTGTAGCAGGGATTCTCGTAACTACAGAGCAGTGTTAGGTTAAGTGTAACATGTTAAATTTACTAACATATTAAATAAAAAATAAATATAAAAAGTAAGGACTGAAAAGTAATATCGCTTTAGTGACAAGCGAGAGCGCTAAGAAAAAAACAAACGCGCAAAAAGTCCTTAACCGCAAATGGATTACAGATCTTCATACATTTAAATGTACTCGTCCTTGACCTAACCCAGCAAGGGTCAACAGACGCGACCCATCAGACGTATCAGAAACTATCCGAACGGAAAAATCGGGTGGGTCGGCGACGCGGTAAGGCGACGACCGGCCATTGAAGAGAGAGCCACGTGCGCGAGCGACGGGCGCGCGGCGGGAGGTCAGCGTAAAGTGGTGCAGATGTCGCGAGCGACCCTGACCTAGCGCAAGTGCTGGGCGGGTCACGTGGTCGGGCGGGCGGCTAACTTACTCCGGTCGTTCACCTTGAGACGGAGTGGGTAGCGAGAGGTGGCGACAGCGATTCCTCGCTTATCAATGATACCTCCCTTCTGAGTTCCTCCACAAATAAATATAGAACAGATCATTGAACACTCGTGTTCCATTCAAATTATAGATGTAATCACGTCATCGTAATTCGAAGCGTTGCGAGTACATGTGTTAATTTTAATGCGCCAAAAGAATTACCGCCGCAGCCAGCACTTATAATTACACTCACACACACTCTCCTCTCTATATTCTTGAGTTGCACTCTCTTCTCCTCCTTTTTAAGCATAAAAATATGTTTAGGAAAAATACATACAATATATAAGCAAGATACATACAAAAGTAAGATACTATATAAACTCATACACTGACACACTTTACAAGTTTTTGTTTATTTTATAAGATACCTTAAAGCTGATCAATGTCTCTTAAGATACAGGTCACCCTAGTTTAAGAGGCAGGGCCCACCCAATTCATGTACAGATCATGTGGTTACAGCATAACTATGATATACCTGTCTTTACTCTTATGCCAACCGATTGTAATCCATCTTTTACCTAATTTTAACCATAACAACTACATTTATGTATTTTCGTCTGTAACTTATTTGAAATAAATAAATTAATGAATTAATTAGTGAATTGATTTTAATTATGAATTATTTTGAAGGATATTGCTTAGGGATGGGCCGAATATTCGTTTTATATTCGGTATTCGGCATATTCGGCAGGTTTACCGAATATTCGTATTCGGCTACATCGCCGAATGTTCGGCAAAGTGGTACTCAAAGTTTTTACTGTATTGAGCCGTGTATGATTTATCATGAGTTGAGTGTTAAATGAGTTATTTTTATTAGATAAGTAATTTACAGTGCAGCTTTATGTTTTTGTCGACACTGTAGCTTTATTTCCAATAACAATAGATAAAAAAGGTGGTTATTAAAAACAAAATATAAGTATGCAGCTGTTTCGGGCGAAATTTTACTCCTTACTAGATAATGCAATAACAACATCTGTTACAGCGGGGGTGGTAGGCGGGAGGGTCCGGCGCCAGTCCGCGCGCTTTGCGTGAACAACATTCGGACGAATGTTCGTATTCGGTGAAACCCATGCTCGGCCCATCCCTAAAATTGCTAATCCATAGCTACATTATGTTCGAAAATGTTTTCTGCACAACAGCGTAAATAAGGCGATGAATGTTGTTGAACTGTCAAAATGAAACCCATAGCTACTGTGTGTTACGCTATAAACCCGCAGCTCCTATTGAAACTCTGTTTCACGTATCAGCAAGTAGTAATTACCAATAGTACTTATTAATAATTTAATTTCATCACGAAAGGTCTTTGCTTGGCACAACGACATTGATAAGCTGTTATTACTACAATGTTTGGTGAAGCAATTATGATAGAATTCAAAAAACAACATAAAATTGTACATAGCAACAAGGTGTCACATAATTATACACGCCGATAACAGACGCTAATAATATTTTACAAAGCAATTACCTCGTCTATCAGATAACATTTTGTACGATACATTAGCTGCCTTTAAAACTTAAAACGATTGTTAATATGCAAAATGTTCGACCAGCAATGAGTTATAATATCTATTAATTGTATATAATAAGTCGGTTCGGCGTCCGTCCGGTAGTCGTGCAGGTGGTTATTTATAAAGTTATTAGCTGCTCTGCGTTTTTCCCCGCGACTGTACTTTCTATACAGCGTGACATTTTTATATAAAAATTGATATCGTATTTTTTTTAAATGTCAACATTTTACAAACATAAATATGTTTTATTTGCGCGGAGCAAGTTGAAACGGGCACTTGTTGGAATTTCACTTAGTATAATAACTACCAACTGTGTTAATGCCCAATTAATTAGTGAACACGTCTCTTAAAGACAATAAAGGCTATCAATTAAAAGTCATTTGATATTTTTTCGTTGCATTTTTATATCTTATTGACGCTTGTTAAAGAAATGGTTTCAACCGGCAGAAGTATGACATATAAGTAGAACGTGTACTTTTTACAAATGTTAAATTCGTAGGAACTCGTTCTGGCCCTAGAATAAGTTGAGTAGCTGTAATGAGGTAAGAGAATGAGCAGAGTTATTTTGATCGTTGATGTTAAAATTTAAAGATAACCATACTTGGGACGTAATAGAGCTAAGCAGGAAGCTATTTTCTGCAATACCATATGTTATGTTATAATAGATTTGTAGAACAACAAAAAAAAAATGGCTACCTACGTTAAGTACTCTCAATGCTTAACAAAACTATCAATATTATTTATATTTCCAGCAAGTTAAGATAAAAATAATTTTCTTAAGGCGTAAGCGTCAGGGTAGCCCGCAAAATTAAAAATTTCTTACGTTTTTTGTAATTAGCAGGTCGATAAATCGCGGCCGTATGAAATATTTATTTAGCCGTATGACCGCAACAAATATGGCTGTACAGAATTATAATCATAAAAATCTTTTTTTTTTTTTTTTATCTAGGTCATCTCAGTGTGTAACCACTAAGGTTCCGACTCTTTAACCGGACTTTCCTGTGGCTGCCTTAAGCTCCTAACGAAACTTAATGCCTCCAGCCAGGCCGTAAAAACTATAAACTAAACGACTGCTGCTCGCTAAGGGCACCCCCTGTGGGGTACGAACCTCGGCTTAGGGCAGCTGAGTCGGAGGGAGGGTGGCAAGGGACCGACGGTGGCTGGATAAAATCAGTGTTTTGATTATTATCGTGGGGAGTTTGGATTACATGCTGCTCAGCTAAAACGCGTGCTGGCGCTTCACTTACAGTCAAGGGTCGGAGAGGACTATTCGTTAGTCGGGGATTTCGCGCGGGGCCTCGGCGGCGAGGTCGGAATGACGATCATGTATTGTGTGCTCTTATTTTGCGAACTGTACTAGTTTCCCTACGACTCTCCTGGAGGAGAGTAGTGGGGTCGTCTGGGTCGGTCAGTGCATGCCTTGGACGGCGGGTCGAACTAATTTTTGAGGGGACATGATTTGCGGCCTTCACCACTAGAGCGTTGCGATGAGTAGCTGCTGAATCAAAGAAGCGCTTTGAAGTGCGCTTCATGAATTGGGCTAAATCATTAATACAACTCTATAAGTTCATATACTATTGAATGATTATTTCATGAAATCATGACTTTGGAGGCCAATTCTAACTTAAAGAGAAGTATTGCTGATTCTAATGATTATTATTCTGTATAGTCATATTTGTTAGGGTCGCGAATCAAATTTTAATCAACATATAATCTGACAGTGACCTACAAATTGCAAAAAACGTAAGAAAATTTGAATTTCACGGGCTACGTTAGCGCATACCCTTAAGGAAAACGAATAGCATTTTTTACCAGCTTCGCTTCTTAAATATAAAATAACTAGATTAAAACCGTGCTCTAGAAAGAATTTAATAGGAAAATAACCGGATTAAGGCATCTTCGGGGAAGGTTTATTTTGTTATGTAAGTTAATTAATTTTATTAGGTTTTCATTGACGTTCAATAGTGCTTCAAAACCTTTATCAGTGAAGGACTTAAGCCATTTTTAACCGACTTCAAAAAGGAGGAGGTTGTATTTTCGTCTATTTTTGTTTTTTTTTTAATGTAGGTTCGTCGATCGATATTTTCATCAATATTGTGGACCTATTTTGAAAATTCGTAACTTTTTTGTGTGAAGAATCGTAAGAGAAAAACACTACAAAAAAAAAAACAAAGCTTGTTTTAATTTTGTAGTGCTTTTTTTTTCGCAAGAATATTAAAAAAAAAAAAAAAAAACGAAAGTCGGTGTCTTTGGTTTTGTATTTTCTTTTTTGGCATCGACTGCTTTTTTTTTTGGAGGTCGGTTGTTTTTATAATAACGGAATTTGCAAATAAGCTTGCAGTCTACCTGATGATACCCCGATACACTCTTAAAAAGTTATTAATTAAAAAGCATACTTAAATATTAACTAGCAATGAATAAACACTTAAGAGCTGAATTAAATATGACATTATACCAGTCGCATCCGTATTTAACAACTGGTTGCTATTCGGGGAAACATCTGTCAATTTGTTTACGTACACTCGGCTACATATCAAACTATACATTTCCAGAATGCGCTGACCTATCATAATACAATAATCCTGTACAATGCGAGATCAGCTTATACTGGAAATGTATAGCTTGATGTGTAGGCGTGTGCACATACAACTTGTGCCCGCGACCCCGTTCGCGTGGCAGTCGAAAAAGAACATAAATTTCTTAACTTTTAAAACGTTTTTGCAATCAGTTGCCGATCAAAAAACCCTTTGATTAACTAAACATTCTATCCAAATCTGGTATTCATAGCAACGGTTCTACTGTTTTTAGTTTCATTTAAAAAACGTAACCCAAAATAGCTTTAAAGATTTCCAATTCTAATCCTTAGTCCTACTATTCTAGAGCCAAAAGTGTCCGTCCATTTGTAACAGTAAATGAAAGGAAGTGTGTATACAGACGCACGACGGAATAGCCGACTTCCACCTCCTTGCTCGGCTCAGGTTGTAAGGATGCGTACATACTTGCGATTACAATTGACATTTACAGTTGTATTCGTCGAGTTCTAGTCGCGTTTTATGATTGCAATTACTTGTGTGACTGACACTGGCATGGCCACCATCAGGGATTTTAATTTTGATAACACAAAAAAAATTGTCGTTAGTTTGTCCAAATTTGTCCCCAAATATCAGAATTTGTCGGTCATTGGTTCAAAAGTTATAACGGGTTATATATAGGTGGCCGATCTGGAGAGCATCTCTCATCTTGGCCACATTAATTTCTCAATATAATCTCTCTCTCTCTCTCTGATATTTGGCGACTAATTAGCGACAAATTTTTGGGAGAAAACAGATCTTCGCTAGGTGTTTTTGACTTTTTGAGACATAAATGTGGCCAAGCTAGGAAGATGCTCACCAGATCGGTCACCTATAAACCGTTGTAACTTTTAAACCAGTGACCGACAAATTCTGATATTTGGCGAAAAATGTCGACTAATTGACAATTTTTGTGTTATCAAAATTAAAATCCCTGATTGTGGCCATGCCAGTGTCAGTCACACGAATTACTTACCTACTATATTGCCGGATCGTCCTAATTAATAGAGAAATAATTTGCTAGAATTTAGTCCATGGCAAGATGTACAACACAGATAATTTAATACACACGGCTACATATCAAACTATATGTAATCCTATAGGATATAGCCGTACACAGACAGTCCGAGATCAGCTTATACTGGAAATGTATAGCTAGATGTGTTGCCGTGTGCACATACAAGTTTTGCCCGCGAACCCTTCCGCATGGTAGTCGGAAAAGAACATTAATTTCTTAACTTTTAACTTGTTTTTGCGATAAGTTGCTGATCCGCGAGTTGCAGTCTGAGATTAGGTAGGTACACACGGCTACATACCAAGCTATACATTTCCAGTATAAGCTGATTGAATAGAATTTACCTACGTCAAAAAAAACAAACAAAGTATTTATTTCAAATAGGCACATAAATGGCACTTTTGAACGTCAAAATTTAAACGGAAATAAAATTGATTCTAGTTGCCCCTCCCAAAAGGTAGTTTCGCATGGAGAAGAATGGGCAAGAAACTCCACCGTTACTCTTTTAAACTGTTTTACAATACTTTGTATACATCACTTATATCATTACATATGAATGTACATAATAGGTCAGCTTATACTGGAAAGTTATAGCATGATAAATGTAGCCGTGTGTACAACTTCAAATAGACTGATTGTCAATTAAAGCCAGTTTTCTAACACGCGACAATATCTTTAATGCATCAATAGAAAATCGATCCACGCGAAAGATATACGAAGTACTTTTATTGATCTGTCAAATGTAACCTCACTTTCAATAAAAGCCATAGTCGTTATGACAATATTACGATACGCTAGTTAACAATCTACATTGTGCCCGATGACAGGACGTTTAACCGTAATCGATAAAGTTGAAAAACGGCAAGTTAAAGGAAATTACCTGAGTAATGTGTAAACGAGCGTTAATTTATCATGACCGCGAGCACGCCCACTTTTTTTGTGATTAAATTCGAAATAGTCAGTCGTGACTTCCTATAGTGATGCGAGCGAATCATGTGTGCGTCATATAATTGAGAATTAAGTCGCTAATGTGCGCCGTGTCGAATATTTTAGAAGAATGACGACAAATGACACACATTTTTTGGCGTTTGTTCTATTGTTGCTCGGAAGAGATACGGCGTCTGTATTTTGGAGGGCTTCGTTAAAAGTGACGTTCAATCGTCCTAACTAGAGCTAGACACATGAAAATAAATTGTAAAAAATCACGACTAAGCGACTCGATTGCTAATGAGTAGAGATCGGAATAGGCAGAATTTATTTACCTCAACTTCGAAGAAAATACATAAAGAGAGATAGAGTGGATAATGCCTCCTCTAAAATCCCGGAATAATTATAATGGCGTTCAAATCCCGGGATTTATAGACCACAATTTTTTTTTTTTTTGGAAATGGCTACTCAGGGTGCAACCACGAGGGGCTCGGACTCTTTAACCGGTCTATCCTGTGGTGCCTTAAGCTCCTAACGGATTTTAAGGCCTCCAGCCAGGGCGTAAAAACTATAAACTAAACGACTGCTGCTCGCTAAGGGCACCCCCTGTGGGGTACGAACCTCGGCTTAGGGCAGAGTCGGAGGGAGGACGGCAAGGGACCGACGGTGGCTGGATAAAATCAGGGTTATGATTATTAACGTGGGAGGTTTGGATTACATGCTGCTCAGCTAAAACGCGAGTTGGCGCTTCCCTTACAGTAAAGGGTCGGGGAGGACTATTTGTTAGTCGGGGATTTCGCGCGGGGCCTCGGCGGCGAGGTCGGAATGATGATCTTGTAGTGTGTAGTCTTTTGCGAACTGTACTAGTAGACCTATGACTCTCCTGGAGGAAAGTGATGGGGTCGTCTGGGTCGGTCAGTGTCCACAAATTATTTATTGGACTTTATTTACAAATGATTGATTTGAAGAATCTTATATAACATTTTTTAGGGTTTCGTATTAAAACTATTAAATTAAAGAGCTTTGTTTTACATATTATAGGAAAATAAATTCTTGAAAAGTTGGCTGGTTATTGTGAGTATATTATATTGCGATAAAAAGAAAAGAAATGGTATTATCCACTCTATGCTACTTCCTTCCTCGAAGTTTAAGTAAATAAACTCTACCTATCCCGAGTTCCGTGTGGTGCCGGACGTAAAGAACAGCACCACTCCATTTACTCCCGTGGGTGTCGTAAAAGGCGACTAAGGGACTTACTAGAGAATAGGCAGTAGCGTTCTTTATGCATTTTTAACACCATACTGCGATCGCCAACCCGCCTGCCATGCGTGGCGATTATGGCAAACCCCCCGAATTGGGGGAGGCCTATGTCCAGCAGTGGACGTATTTCGGCTGAAATGATGAATGATGATGATCCCGATTTCTGCTAATGAGTTCTCATAACGTACAGCATCAAAGGACTGTTTATTATTTACTCATTACATATCATCACGCATGTAATCTCTGAAAGGTTAAGCAGAGGTATACCTGTACTACACCCACATTTCGCCAGTTATGTATAAGTCCCATTTGGACATTTGGGGTGAGCCTATTGCTATCATCCGGGTACAAATCCAGACTTCACGCTGCTACTGAGAAATTCCCAATTTTTTGTTATTTACCTACAGTTTATAAAGCAAAAAAATATGTCGCGTGTTTGCAAAATATGAAACATTTCCTCAATGAGGCTTTTTACATGCAGTGCAACAAAATCAAAATCAAAAGTCATTTATTCAGATGAAGCTGAGAATCAGCACTTTTTGAACGTCAACATTACATAAGAAATTCCCCCAAAACGCCCTTCACCACTTCCTAGAGCTAAATGGTGCTGATCCATGCGTCATGTTCGTGAACGGGCGCCGTCAATTGGGTCTGTTCATCTCTTATCGGCCACGGCTTATTTTTTTTGTTTTTTTTTTTTTTATTGCGGACGCTTCTAACTTGCACGTCTTTCTATATTATTCTCACATGTATAACTTCAACATGAATGATGTATCCCATATTTTGTAACAATATTTTGTTTTAAAAGAGTGTCCGCGACCCCCTCCCCACCAGTGTGGACATGGGCGATGGGGCCAAAGGGAATCACCATATAAATTAATATCAAGAAACGTTTCTACTTGCCTATACAAATTATAAAATTGGTCAACGGGATCAGTTGACCAATTCAAAAATTCATTAGGTCGACTGATTCCGCGGGATCCGCCTATGTGGGATCAGTTTACTAAAGAGCCGGAGTTTCTTACCTTAGCTTTATCTTTCTGACTGTCCGACCCCTTGACAATTCAAAAGTGCCTGTAATTGGTTTATTTGAAATAAATGCTTTGAGTTTAGCTGGGAAGAAATGGCGCAACAATCTCCCCAGCACTACAGCTGTCTGTTCAGTTAGATAAACTTGATTCTATACAAAACAATGAAAAAAAAAAAAAACATTGGTGCCACAATCAAGATTTTGTTTAGATTGACTAAGTAACTTGTTTGCATCTGAGCCTATCAAGCACAATGATCACAGCTAATACTTTTGTTTGATAGTGATTTGAAACGGGATCTTGATTGGAGTTGTCACAAACCTATTTTCAACAATCAAGTCAAAACATAGGTGCTCTAACCAAGTTTACTAGATTCAAGTTTCAATGATCTTTATTGAAGTAATCAAAATGCTTGATTGACACAACTAACTTACTTTGTTACAGTAATATTTTTTTTTACTTGTCTGTATTTTAACTCTTTTACAATGATGTCGTATTAAGAGTAATCGAGAAACTTGTTTGAGCGTTCAATCATTTGAACTAGTATTGCTGCAATCATGTCTTTATGATCAACTTAACTAAGATTTTGATTAATCTAAACAAGATATCGTCAATCAAGCTAAAAAGTCACTTAATTGGAGTGCATTTTTTTCAGTGTAGTAGGTATGCAAAGTAATTAACATTACGAGACACAGAACAGTAAATTAAATTATTTGCCATATGTCAGCTAGCACACGCCAATATACCAGCAAATACAATGAAACTATACTCAAGCTACAAAATGCAAACAAAACTTAATACATAAAAGTCTCCTGAATAAAGGGCGTGCCCCACGTTGTAGCGAACATTTTAATTAAAGTGACATTCGTTTACTTTGTCCTTTATTCCGTCCACATCATTGGAGAATCAGTTCGACTGAGAATCGGAAAATATTTTTATTCACTTTCGCGTGCGTACTTTATTGATGTCCATTGATTTTTTTTTACTCCACAATATTTGAACGCCTAAAACCGTTTTTTTTTTTTAAATTAATGTTGGTCAGTATTCCTGCAGTGCCCAATTTAGATTGCTCATTAAAGAAGTTTCTACAGTACGATTTTAAATGTTGACAATGGCAATACCCTTAGGTATAGAATTAGGTATGTTATAATAAATTCTCGGAGCAATTCCAAAACAGCTTTTGTATATCAAAGCAGTCTTACTTTTTTAGTTACTTATTTGATTTTTGTACTGAGCACGCAATTTAGTTTTTTTTGACTGCTGATAGTTTGGTAAATAAATGCGGGTTTCTCTTTACAAAAAGTGCAGTTTTCTAATACATAAAGTGCCGGAAATGCTAACAGTTTCAAGGACTGTCTGTGATTTGTAGACCGCACATAGACCAAATGCAACGCATTTGCATCCTGAATACGGTCTCTCTATCAGTTGAATGTCCCCAAAAAATAACACCATATCGTAGAATTGAACCTGCTAAACCGTGATACGCTGTTAATAATGTTTCAATGTTTACTTTTTTTTTGATAAATGGAACAGTGCGTATGCGGATTTACTCATTATCAGGACTATTTTCTTAATTAACTTCGATACGATTTTCTTGCAGTATCATGAACTAAGATGACGAAACTTCGTCTTCACAACTAAAGCAAGAGATCCACTTTGACCGTAAGTCCGGTCACTTTCGTGGCACGGGCCGGATCCAAGCTGGATCCGGACGGAATTGGGATTTCCGGGCCGTGCCTTCGCGGCGCCCCGGTTTCCGACGCAACCTTGACTCCACGACACGGCTTATTGGGATGTTACTTCGTGTTGGTTACAGAGACACTGTGTTACCCTTTATATTGTCTTGTTTATTTATTGGACAGATATTCGGTGTTTTGTTTATGAAGTGTTACCTCCTTACTAATAAACGTTGTATAGCGTCTGTATAGTTACACACCGATTTCTCTCTTTCACTCGTTAGTAATTTGACTTTCGAAAGAAGAAGACAAAGCGTTGTGTAACTATACAGACGCTATACAACGTTTATTAGTAAGGAGGTTAATGTTTATATTAGTTTTGTGTTTACAATGCTTGTATAATATTATGTGATATTTTAAACTAGATACACGGATATTTTTCACAGACTGAAAGACCAGGACTTGATGGCGGTCATCTACTTTTACAATGTTTGTAAATATGTGAGCACCATGCATCTAACGCATAAATAATTTGTCTGTCATTGCTTCACTTTTCATTCTGTTTACCTATTGTAGTATAGTAATTTTATTCTAGGTAAGTGCATTATCTTCACATATAATTAATAATTACTGTATACAAATATTGTTAACATTTTAAAAGAGTAAGTATGGAGTTTCTTGCCCATGAGTTTCTTGCCCATTCTTCTCCATACGTAACTATTTTTTGGAAGGGGCAACTAGAATCAATTGATTAATTATTTTTGTAAATATTGACGTTCAAAAGTGCCTTTTATGTGCCTATTTGAAATAAATGATTTGACTTTGACTTTGGTCATAAAATGATTTACCTTCAGGACATCGTTTTCTATGTAGGTTCTAACTTCTAAGTACTACCTAATATTCTTAAAATAAAATTACTAATCAGCTGTCTAAGCAATTGCTGAACTAACTGCTTTTCAAATCTAAATAATCCAGAGACACTGTTAACGTCTTCTGTTCCTATAATTCGCGTTTTAGGGTTCCGTACCTCAAAACGAAAAATGGAACTCTTATAGGATCACTCGTGTGTCTGTCTGTCAGCCTGCCACAGCCAATTTGCTTCGAAATTACTGGGCCGATTAAGTTGAAATTCGGTACACATATGAATTTCTCAAATAAATAAATGTATTTTGAATATGGGGGTCACTTTTGGGGGCAAACAAGAAAACTAAAAAAATAAAGATTTGTGTTACCGTGCGACATATCAAAAGATAGGGCTTAATTAAGGATTTCAGATATATTTTAAAATAAATACTTTTAAATTTATTTAAGAAAATAGATGAAAATTGACCATTCCTCCCCTTATCTCCTTGACAACTGAGCCTAACATTAAAAAAATAGAAAAAAAATATTTACTTATAGATTACAGGATAACCTATAAGAAGTCTATGCTCAACAAGGTAAATCTCTCAATATTGTGCGTACAAACTTTTTTTTAAACTTGTTTTAATCTAAAATGTTAATATATGCATTGTTTGTTCTAGCATCCCAACTACGGAACCATTCATTATGTGTGGTAAGACACGCACTTGGTCGGTTTTTTCATATCCCTCCACAGTCAGTTCCGCGTTGTCCGCGGAGTTAAGGTTCGAACACCGCCAACATAGCACAAGTGCCGCGTCGCCGTGACATGGTCTGCACATATCCGTGATTTAATAACGAAATGCGACAGGAAAAGGGGGAAATATTACAAAAAGATAGACCACCAGCCTTTGACGTAGTCTTATATTGCAAAACAAGAACAGAGGGTTGCGTGAAACAATCACATTATTGACCGCTCATATATTGTAGGGTTGCTTTTCAAATTACGAATTTGTAAATTGTAATTATGATGCATCAGAAATTTACAGTTTAACGTCTGCTATTATCCTACTATAATATAATATAATAATATAATATTATAAATGTGATAGTTTGTGGTATGTATGGATGTTTGTTTCTCAATCACTACAAAACGGCAAAACGGAATTGAATAAAATTTGGCACACAAACAGTTTACCCTAGTAGCATTTCTGTTGGCGTTTGGTTGGGCCACATATCTCTGAAGGTGGCCCAACTAAATGCCAACGGAAAATGCTACTAGGGTATAACCAGGATTAAGATATAGTTATATCCCTAGTGATAACTAAATCGCGACTTATCTAACTTACTTACAATGTATACCTACTTATATTATTTCACTAGATTAGTCTAGTAATCTTACTAGACTAATCTAGTGAAATAATATAACACGATTTAGTAATATAAGTATCTACTTATATTACTAAATCGTGCTCGTAACATAGTAATATTTCTTGTAAGAAAGTTATGAACCACTGTCATATAACTATATTACGGTATAAAGCGATATCCCTAGGGATATAACTATGTATATCACGGCTTCAACCATCTTTCTGCGACATACAGATTTTCAACTTATGACCAATTGATTATTTATCAAACAAAGCCTTAACAGTCAATGCACATTAAACAAATAATTTCACAGTGTAACAGGACAGTGAAGTAGGTGTGACGAATAGTTCGCCGACAGTAATTACATGGTGTTACTGAAAGGGACTCCACACTCGACTCCGGCAGTTTTTCACCTGTCGGCAAAACCAACAGCAATAATTCACTTTATGATTCTAAAGACAGCAGAACACTAGCTAAGTATTAGGTTTGATCGATTGTGAATATACAATGCTTTAATGACTCAAGATAATTCAACATTTTATTAGGGTTCCGTGCTTAGTAGAACCTTTTTGCAACCAACACTGTACGTTCCTTTTTTTTTTTCAGTAAATTACATATTTGAAGCAGGGTGGGTTCGCTGATTTATATCAGTGGATATATAATATCATTATTTATATATATAATCGATATATATCACGACACATATCAATTGATATTTATAGTCAAAACTACATATTTTGCAGATTAGACAAGTTTACCAGCAACATTTGAAAAAATAACTACAATTTTGATTACCTGCCTTTCCCGAAAAGTTCAGTTAGCTTTTTATTGAAATTCAAACCTTATATCCATTACATAGGGTTTAAACTATATAAAAGTTTAATAGTGAAACACAAACATTTATTCTACAACTAAAACATATATAAACCACTTACAAAATGAAAATGGTTTTTTTTATACACGATATATACCGGATATATATCTAATATTTAGATATTTATTATAAATATCGGATTTTTACGAACTCTGATCTGAAGACTTAGTAGATTGCACGTCGTTGCATCATGAGTACATGGTGTCAAAATCAAAACGTGTTAGCCCTAGCAGTCTCCCCATATACGCACGGAGATGCTAAACACAGCCAAATTTTTAAAATCGATTTACGGTCCAGTCTGTGGTTTTTCTTATTTGCTGCCAATTTTTGAGGCTAGGGGCGACGTCTGCTGTCATTTCATTAGCTTTATGACTCGCAAGGTTATTAGTTTATTAATGTACGGAACCCTCAGTGCATGAATATAACCGATTATGATTTAATATTTATGTGCAAACCTGCACTTAAGTTCGAATGACTGACTTGACTCTTTTAATACACCAATTTCATGCAAATGGTTCTATTTTTATAGCTGACATTTTAAATGTTTGACACGACATTATTTTCCACATACATAGGGTATGTTGGATAGAAAGAAAATTGCGAATGACGCGGAGTCCGAAACGTGTACACACGAACGATGAAGTGTCGTACATCTTAGTGCGGCTTACAAACAGGGCTAATTATAAATATAGATGACCTGTCTACTGCACCCCTCGTGCCGTCAAGAAGACTCTCAAAGCTAATTCCTAGATACTGTAGTCACCGTTGACGCCTTTCTGTCATCCGGCCACCCGAAAAGCACTTTCCAGGCGCGTTAAGCACTCGACTCGGAGGGGGAGAGTGGAGGCCTCCCTCACCCCTCCCACTCTCACGCCGCCCGACTTCGAAAAAAGGCGATGCACTTCATATTGTTCTTTTTGTGTCCACGATCGATCGTTTCAGTGAAGGAGTGAGTTTTTATCTGTTCGGCCCTGCTTCAGTTACTTCACACGTGGTAGGCTAATTGGGGGATGCGTTCGGACCGCTCAATTAGAAAATAGACGAGCCGCGGGAAGGGTGGGGAGGAGGGGGGGCGACGGAGCTTGAGATTTTTGCGAGGACACGCGATGGGGAATTGAGATAACGCAGTGTTCGAACGACACGCTCGTATTTTATTTACATCCCATCACATACTGCATCAGTACGAGCTTATGATTACACATGTACGTTTACAATCACCTCCGAATGCAAATTGGCGATATTCTGAGGACTGATGGTGAGAAAATAAGGTTGGAAACAGGTTAAACGAAATGAAAATTGTGACCCGGGTTTGTGTATTCGAATCAAGGTTGACAGTTTGAAGCTTTTGACAACATGTGATTGTTGTTATTTAAAAGCCGGAGTTTGTTCCCTCACCTGTTATTGGTGGGTTCTGTTGTATCTAAGGCTAATGACGCAAAGTCGTACGGTGCGCCTGCGGCTGATAATCTGACGTTTAGTAAGCACGTGTGATTGGACAAAGCTACGTGGTTCCCCCGCCGGATTACCGGCAATGCCTGGTTTGTCTTTCATTCGAAACCTGTCACTTTTCTACTTCGATTTATACAGGGTGAATTTAATTCATGGGCATCCTCTTAAGGGGTCATTATACTCATCATTATGAACAATTTTCACTTTGGGCTCAAACCTGAAATAGCGAAAAAATAATCAGCTGTTCCTGACATGTATGTTAGTATAGCTCGTTAAAATGTAGAAAACAGCAGTTTTTTTTTTTTTTTCGAGATTTCTAATTTGGCCCCATAGTGAAAGTTGTTCGTAATGAAAAAATCGTTATCTCTCTGGTTTTGGAAGTTAACATACGATCAAACTAAAAACATATTATCTTAAAGTAATGATGCAACTAATTTTCGGCTTTGCAAACCTAAGTACAGTCACGAGCACAATTTTTGACGTTCAAATGTGCATCTTCGTGCCTGTTTGAAATAAATGATTTAACTTTGACTTTGAATATGTATACATTTAGCAAAATTCGACACCTCCCGCGCATATGGTTGTATGTTAAAATTTTTGTTTTTCAGGAGATAGATTTTGAACGTCATCTTTGTGTTGATCAGCCGCAAAACATAATATGATAAGACTATTAGCGGGTTAGAAACTCGGTTTTTAGTGAAAATATCGTTTTTAAGAATGTGTAGTATTTATATAATATTACATTATGGTACTAAAATCTCATTTCACAAAAAAAAAACATGTTACGACTTTTTGCGTGGGGGGTATCGAATCTAAAGCAATTTTCATGGTGAATACGATTGCAACTTTAAGATTGATACTATTAATTAATTGGTCTTATCTAAAATTTGCAAACGTTCGAGATAATTTCTTTTGAATTATGCCAAGTGTATACATATTGGTGCTCGTGACTGTACACCATATAACAATCTACTAGCTAATCTATTTTATTTTCTACACACCCTCTCACACATATACACTCACTTCCTTCACCTTACACAACCAGAGGACACCAACCCTTTCGTTCTTTTAGAGTAATTAATTGTATTGTAATAAAAACTGTTTCTTTTTGTTCGTTAGCTCATTCTTGCATATCTAGTTCGAGGGCTTGAAGCGCTGCGTGCTGAAACACAGGCTATACCCCTAGTTCGGCAGCAGCTGCTAATATTAGACACAATTATAACTGTTTTACTTTTAAGTATAAGTAGCTAAGACAAATTGTGTTATATGTGTATTATTTTTGGTCTAATAAATATTATTTATTTATTTATTTAACAATTTATGTACACACATATAAACAGACAAGAAGAAAGGAACAGAAAAATACGTACAAAGGTGATGCTTCTTTCTAATGAAATGTCTTCCAGCATTATTATTATTATTTTATTTATAAATGTCTACATATCTCGGGACCATGGGGTCCCGGACCTTCGGAAGGCGTACGAGGGGCCGAAGCAACTCGCAGAGGCCCGTTAGACACTTTTAATTAAATGAGGTACTAACCGACGGTTATCCCTGTACGCACTATGCAAGTGCACCCAAGGACAACCCCCGGGTGGTGTAGGACTTTTGCAAGATATGGAAACAAAGATATTGGATTATGAGTTTGGGTGGCTAAAGTGGACTGGTTACCTAGAACTATGGAAAGACTATGACCCCTGCCCGATCAATGTTTTATATACAATACACAGATAAAATGGCATGGGGTGACTTGCACACTCAATAATGGGTCCCCGAAAACGGTCGCTAGCATGTGCTAGCGACCGTTTCGTTTCGTTTCGTATCGTAGCGACAAGGAGGTAACATGTCCTGAGGTGCTTATGAGAAATGGAACGGTATTCCACGGCTATCAGAAAAATCCCGGAAGTACGGTCAAGATCCCTACCAGCATTTTGCTGGAATACTTCCTTCCTCCGAGCACGTTTGCTCTTGCGAATCTCCACTCAAGCTGGCCAATAAAGGCAAGAATGAGGTGTGAGCTCTATTCCTCGTCAGTGTTCACTCTGGCCGGTCAATAAAGGCAAGCGAGAGATGAGGAACATGACTTCTCCCGGGAGATAGGGGCCGTGGGGTCGCTACTGCCCAACAGCTTGCGCCACATGCTGCCCTGCGGGTTTCTGTATCTCTCTTGGTCTGGCTCCTCACCCTAGACATGTTCCGGCAAAGTAAACTCTACCGGCACAGACCTAGAGTTCGGAGCGCGCAAGTATAAATATAATAACTATAACTCATCTTTATCATTATTTTTGTTTTTTAAATTTATTTTCTCAGGATCCAAGAACCTGGTATTTTATTAAAATCTCACGGGTGTAAACCAAGGTGAGATTTTAAGTGTGAGTTAATAGATGAAGTGTTTTGTACTGCATTAAAATTATTGTCTAAATCCAACTGTAGGAATTTGCGTACTATGCGACATGTGTTTAATATAGCTGCTTTCTGTAGTGTAAGATATGTATATTTGGAACGATTTCTTGTATTTAAACTGATAAATAGTTGTTTAGGGATGATACCGATCGTTGATACCACTATTGAGACTATGGTTACTCTGTTAATTTTCCCTCTATTCATTTTTATTATAATTATTATTATTAAAGATAAGTAAATTACCCCTTAAGAGGATGCCCATGAATTCAATTTCACCCTGTATATAAGTTAATATGTGTATTGATTTTTAACGAGAACATAAGTTGACTGCATCGTTAGTCTAGTCGCAAGCGTGCTGAGCATGAGGTCCTGGGTTCGATTCTGGGTCGGGAAAAGTGTTATTGGGTTTCTGGAATATCTCAGTAGCAGCCTGGAGTCTGGATCTGTGCCCGGTTGATGGCAATAGGCTCACCTCCTATTACATAGGACTTAAACGTAGCTGGCAAAATGTGGGTTTAGTATAGGTACACCTCTGCCTTACCCTTGTGTGTAAGTGTTTTATGATATAATTATTTTTTACACTGTCGAGAATAACATCGGTTCACTCAGCACGTGTCAATATCCCCGCCGACGTTAACCAGTGTAAAGGCTCCCACACACTGCCGCGATATCGCGGGCGCGACAAGGGTTGCGCTGCCTGTCGCGACCGCGATATCGCGCCAGTCTGCACGAGCTTTAACATGAATTAAAATATTCCTACTTACGTCGCACGAACCAAGCACGCGATCTTACTTACCTGCAAAAGAAATCAGTTTTCAATTAAACACAGTTCGCAAATCGTAACACTACAAAAAAAAGGAAATATTATAACAATAAATTACGAGATACTTTGTAGAGGCGATTATACTTATCTATACAAATAAATAAAATTGAAGTGTCGGTTTGTTAAATATTGTTAAAATAACAGTTTTTTATTAAATGCATATGAAAGTATAATAAACAGTAGGAAATTATAACAAAAAAAAAGGTCTGTTTTTTCCGGCTAATCTCCGAAACGGCTGGACCGATTTGGACGGGACTTTCACTGACAGACAGCTGATGTTATAAGGAGTAACTTAGGCTATTTTTATTTTAGAAGAAGCCACGCAAGCGAATCCGCAGGCAGCAGCTAGTACCTATATCGCTGAAAACCAGCGCTGGGGCTCTGTCTTGCATAGGGTCGCAGCATAATGCTGAGCGATAGCCGTTTTGCGTGGATGTGACGCATTTTCCCGAATAATATTCTTATTTCTTTTGTGTTTATGTCCTTTTTTTTTGCGGCATGTCTACCGCATATAAACGTATTTTCTTTCTTTTCTTTCTTTCTATATAAAAATACACCCTGTGTTTTGTAGAACTCATATTTTGTTTCGTCACCAGCTGTTACACGCAGTTTTGAGCACATAAAACTTTTGCGTTCCACAGAAAACATGCATGGGAACACAAATATGGACCCTCAAAAAACATGTGCATTTAGGGACTAACCACACTTATTCAGCTCTGTTCAACTTTTGTCCATAGAAAACAACGATTTTGTATGGAGACGCGTACGAATCTGTTCAGCTTTCCGCGTCTATAAGATGCGTACGCATCTCCATACAAAATCGTTGTTTTCTATGGACAAAAGTTGAACAGAGCTGAATAAGTGTGGTTTAGTCCTCCCGACGACGCGGCGACGCCTCTGTAAATTTTTTTGCTTCATTTGAAGCGATTGTCTACACATTACACTCTTGTTAATAAAACGGAATCAAATAACATATTGTCAGTGAGAAAACCACATGAGTTTTTAAGGATTCGATTGAATGTTTGGTTTGATTTTTAGGGTGGTACCTAGAATCTGCACATACAAGGGGATATATCTTCAGGGTTAATATCATTGGGTGGCAAAGTGGCAAAGTAATAATAGCCATGCGGGTCGATCGATCAGGTTAAGCTACGCTTGCCGCAGTTGGTCCGTGGATGGGTGACCATCTTTACATACCAAGACTCCTCCGTGCCTCGGAAAGCACGTTAAGCCGTTGGTTCCGGCTGTCATTGGTGGATCTTTGACAGACTTTCGGGCTTCTGGCAACCAGTCTTACCAAGGGGTATCGTATTACTCAGTAACTGGATTGTGGAGGTCAGATAGGCAGTCGCTTCATGTAAAATATTTGTTTTCAGCTGCTGCCGGTTAGACTGGAAGCTGACTTCAATATAGTTGGGAAAAGGCTAGGCGGATTATGATGGTTTTATCACTGGATCATAGAAAGAAAAAACGTTTATTTGCGGTAAACACGACGCAATAAAGAAATTAAACCCAAAAAAAATATGGGCGAGAAATGCGTCACATCCACGCAAAACGGCTATCGCTAAATCACATCAGTAAATTTTTTATGATAAAACCCAGAAAGGTCTAAGCAAATTCTAAGAACATACATTGTTGCTTGTGAGCTTGAATACTTTCCTAACCTTAGGGTCAGCTCACACCGAGATGCGATGCTGCGCGCACACTTTAAAAGAGCGACTCAAAATATAACTTTATTTTCTAACCGAAAAGAAACACATTTCATTGTGAGAATTCAGAATACGTTGAACCATGCAGCCTGCGCCTCGTGATGCCTCGCGGCGTAGCGCGATGCATCGCGACGCAATTTACGCGCGGCGTGCAAGACCGGCGCTGCGCCTCACGAAGCCGTGCGACGCTGCGAGGCGCAGCCGAGGCCGCCGTGGCGACTTGTCTCTACTATTTCCGTCCAGACTTCGTGTAGAATTGATGCAGTTCGGTCGAGTGCTCGCGTGAAATTATAATGATAGACTGGGATCTTGTTATAACCGGACTTCTTGCAGAAGAGGAATAGGAAGAAGAATACAAAAATAAAATAAAAAAGAAGACATCACACAGGAGTATTTGGATGCATAATATATATATAATGTAGACATCTATAATGTGCGCAGCGAAGCGTCGTGTTGCCAACGATTTTATGATGCGCCTCGCGACGGCGCGCGGCGCAGCACGAAATCACTGGCCTCTTCCAGTATCGTCGCGTCGCACAGTGGAACGAATGTATGGGAGCGGTTGGACGTAGACATGTCCGAAAAAAAAGAGTAAAATTATGCCAAACTAATGATGCCATCTTATTCGATTACTTAATGCCTTCATAACTTGTGGTGATGAATTTCTTCATAACTCCCATATTTCGGGAGTAATTTGAGAAAATGTGAAATTTTACTATGAAAATGAGTGTATCGAGCTCTCTCCCTCCTGATTCCGGGCTTGTTTCAAGTAGCGGTCTCTAATATCGTAATGCTATTACTAAGAGCTATATTTAATACTAAGACATATAGTGCGCCAAATGTGCACTTTCTGGGATAAAGAGTGATGTTTATTTTATAACACAATTTTTTTATTTTTTGTTTATTTTGTTGATTAAAACCGTTTTTCTAAAGGTTTACCTTATTACAATAACATTTCTGAGCAGCCAATTAGAGAAGATATAAGCTAATTAGGATATATAATTAGGGACTTAAGGTTTACATATAAAACTGATGCACTAATGATTACTGATAAGAACATTGCTATTATTTAATTACTAAATGGCTCTTAATACACTAATTTAGCATACATCATTTACTAATTATCACAATAACTAATTACCTTGCAATATTTAACAAAGGATACCTGGGATACCTGGATTTTATATAAATAGGTCACTATTAGTAACTTTAAAATCAGTGTTGATTTACACCTCGTTGTATCCAAGCTAATCTCGCAATGTATTTTCCAAATTTTAATACAAATCTTGATATTCACGTTGCTTTATGCGCACGCGCACATAAAGATTTACGCGACTTTAACTATTTGTTCAGTGTTTTAAAAGATAACAGTTGTGTTCAGTTATGTGAAAGTGCTGAAACAAGTTTAAAAGACTGGTGTCGTCGATTTTGCTACCGCATTTATGCAAAATGGACACAGTCTGGAAGAAGCACAGATAAGTTTCGGAAGAAACATGAGATTTGGCTACAGGCTGCAATTCAATGGCCGGAATTACAGAATGAAAATATGGAACCTTCTACAGAAAATATAAGTGACGTCATCGAGCCCATAATTTCTCCTGCTAAATCTGATGCTTCAACTTGTACACATCCTAGTCCTCGTAAATCTTTTGAGGACCTTAGTAACCGGCAAAAAAGAAGACGCACTGAAGATAGTCTTTCATGCAGCAGTAGCAGCGCTGAAATTATGTTTTCGGCCGAAAGGGCGCTTCAAAAGGCAGGACAAAGCGATACAGCTTATGTTATGAAATACTTGACGGAGAATCCAGAAGAGGCCTCAAAAATCAAAGCCTTCATTGAAGGTAAATCAATTCAGGTACGGGAAATATCCCCTTTGAAGGCATTGGCTCTTTATGTATCGATGAACTTATCGAAATGGCGCTATAACACTCTTCGGGATTTCAACACTCAAGAAGGAGCTCTTCAATACCCGAGTTACTACATGTTGGTTAAAGAAAAAATTAAGTGCTATCCGGCCAAAGAAGATCTCACAGTTACAGAGAGCTCTGCAAAAATCAAATTACAAGCCTTGATGGATTTAACCTCAAGAAGACTTATTAGGTCGTTAGAAACCCCTGTTGATCCCAATCAACAGCTCGTATTGACCAGCAAATGGGGTTTTGACGGATCATCTAGCCAAAGCATTTATCATCAAAGGACGAGTGAAGATGAGCAAATCGATCTTGCTAGTAATTTTATGATTAGTCTTGTACCACTGCGGCTCGTCTCAAAAGGTGTAACAATTTGGGAAAACGAGCGACCATCTTCCACTTCATTTTGCCGGCCAATATTGTTTAAGTTTATAAAGGAAACCAAAGAAAATGTGCAGAGAGAGATGGCTGAAATCGAAGCAGAGATTGAAGCCTTAACTCCATCCACCATCACTGATGGAATTAGTGTCAAACACCAACTGCTGTTGACAATGATTGATGGTAAAATTCATTCCATTATATCCAATACAGCAGCTTCAGTGTGTGACATATGCAAGGCTTGTCCTAAAGAAATGAATAATTTAGAGTTAATCAAAGATAAACACGCAAACGAGGACATGTATAAATATAGCTTAAGCACCCTTCACGCTTGGATTCGCTCAATGGAATGCTTATTACACATTTCCTACAAATTAGACATAAAATCATGGCAAGTAAGGGGTGATATAGCAAAAAGGCAAGTTGATGACAGGAAGAAAAGAGTTCAAGAGGCTGTAAGAAGAGAAACGGGCTTACTTCTCGATGTTGTGAAACAAGGCAGTGGATCCACCAACAATGGCAACTCGGCAAGGAGATTTTTTGAAAACTACACTAAATCTGCTGAACTGACCGGAATAGATGCTATGCTTTTAAGAAAAATCTGTGTGATCTTGCAGTGTATTTCATCAGGAGAGAAGATCAACGTAACTAAATTCCGAGAGTTCTGCTTTGATACTGCTAAGCTTTACGTGGAGTTATACCCATGGTATTATATGCCTTCTTCACTTCATAAAATTTTAATGCATGGGCCAGACATAGTTCAGAACATGTCAATTGTGCCCATTGGTTTTCTATCCGAAGAGGCATCTGAGGCTAGAAATAAAGATTTTAGAAAATATAGAGAGGGGCATTCTCGAAAGCATAGCAGTATCTCATGCAATGAATATATTATGCACAATCTTTTACTGTCTTCTGATCCACTTGTTACAAGTATCCGTCCAAAAGGAAATAAGTTTGTAAAAAAATCTTCTTTTAAGGAATTTTATGAGCTTACGGATTCTGAGAAAAGTGATATCGAATTTGTTAACATAAATGATTTAGCGGACATCGATTCTGAATTTGAATTAATTGATGATGATGATGATGACGAAGATAATTAAATGATGTTATTGTTTTAAAATGTGTAACTTAGTAAATTAGAGCTTACATCTTAATTATTTATTGTACTTTTAATGAAACTAGGTAATTTATTATCAACTTACTTAAAAGTCATACTCTCATCAGTTCTTGTGAATATTTTTGTTAATATATATTTCTGTATATATATAATATATTTATAGACCTCTTAATAAGTCTGTCTGCGGTTTAAAGTAAATACAAATGGGGAAAAAACGTTTTTTTTTTTAAATTTTCATTTCCTTTTATCCCAGAAAGTGCACATTTGGCGCACTATGTGTCTTAGTATTAAATATAGCTCTTAGTAATAGCATTACGATATTAGAGACCGCTACTTGAAACAAGCCCGGAATCAGGAGGGAGAGAGCTCGATACACTCATTTTCATAGTAAAATTTCACATTTTCTCAAATTACTCCCGAAATATGGGAGTTATGAAGAAATTCATCACCACAATTTATGAAGGCATTAAGTAATCGAATAAGATGGCATCATTAGTTTGTCATAATTTTACTTTGGACTTTTTGGTCCTGGGAGGCTAAGGGTCAGTTCACACCGAGACGCGACGCGACGCACAGTGGAACGAATGTATGGGAGCGGTTGGACGTAGACATGTCCGAAAAATTCTTATTTTTCGGACATGTCTCCCAGGACCAAAAAGTCCGATAAACTTTTCACCTCAAGACGCGATAGACGGACACCACACTTCATAAATAAGCACGTTCATATTTGTACCAGGTGTATCAGAAAGAAAATACGTATGTACAGTCGCCAGCACATCAAGCTACCACAAACTGTCAAATTTTCTCATTCGATTTTGAACTTAACCAACAACATTTTAAGGTTTAAAATCGTTTGGAGAAACTTGACAGTTTCTTATATCCTGATGTGCTGGCCACCGTACAGTGCTGGGCGTATAGCGTGAATTAATATATTATACATGAGTGTAACATGCATTCGTAAGTTACGGTCGCCGTCCGCTTCGCTGCGTCGGACAATGTAGTTCTTTACTATCGCCACGCCATCTACTAATAATAATTTAATGTGAATATAAAATTACTAACAATATTGTGATAGTTTTATTGTTATGAATAATGTTTGTGCTGGATAGGTAGATACTTTAATTATTGTTGTCGGATCGTCGATTGGGAAGAGAATAAATAATAGTGTGTAATTTAAATCTACCCAGCGGATTCCTGCGGCCGTCACAAGGTCATCGGTCCACCTTGTTGGAGGCCTTCCAACGCTACGTCTTTCCGTACGCGATCGCCACTCCAGAACCTTTCGTCCCCAACAGCCATCTGTTATGCGAGCATTGTGCCCTCCCCATTGCCACAGTGTCACTTAATTCGCTGGATGCGGGAAGTACAGAACCGGTCGAAGTGGCGGTGTTTAGGGGAGGCCTGTGTCCAGCAGTGGACGCCTTTCAGCTGAAATGATGATGATGAATTTCAATGTGGAAGGAATGATCAGAACAATTTCCTAGAGAATGCCAAAGCTTGGAAGTAAGAGCTGTTCTGTACACAACGAAGTATTTCGGTTGATTCCTGCTGTCTTAAGGCTGCAGTTTTACAAAATTCAATCGCGGCAAATTATTTACGCAACATTGTATATTATTTTTAAACAAAATAATTAAATAACATGAAATATTATTATTGTACATATATAAACATAATATACCTAAGTAATAACTAGTTTTCTTTTTTTAAGTTCACCTAAGTGGATCATGTTAGGTAAATCAAGCGTTAAACAGCTTTTTCTGCCCAACAACATTACGAGTTATGTTTGTGCGCTTACTTTATGGTAATATAGAATTAATTTACAAAATCTGTTCAGCGCATAATTAGCTAAACATTCTCGTCTTCAAAATGCGCTGATTAGTTTTTCAAATTATCTTTCATTTTCGGAGGTCCCATTGTCATCAAAATTCTCTGTTTTTATCTCTTATTAAACGGTTTCATAATAACAATGCATCGTATGTATGTAATAATTAGATTAATTGATTGCCAGGGCTTCAATAAAGCAAATACAAAAAAAAAATGCACCTAAATTACTTTACGCTTGATTTATCTAACATAATCCAAATACTGAACTTAAAAAAAATACTAGCTATTACTTTTATTATGTTTATTCATGTTGTTTCATTTTTTTTTTTTTACAAAGTTGCGTAAATAATTTACCGCGAGCGACATACTTTCCTAGTACTTATAATTAAAAAACCAGCATAAATAACTAGCTAGAAATAGAAAATCAGAACTAAATAATGAATTCCTAATCTATTAGTAATTTACTCTAACTAAATTAATGCTAGCAAGAATAATATAATTAAGTAATCATCAATATTCCAGTGAAAATCATCGCGTGAGACGATGTCTTAAATCGACCGCCTATCACAACGATGCTCTGTTATGAATGCTCGACGAACAGGTGCGAGTTAATACATTATATATCAACATCCAAAGTGTCACGGCGACGTTGTAAACTAGAATAATTACAACGTGACTTAGGAGTGTAGGTTTAAAAATAAAAGTATTTTGCAAAATAATTTACTTTGCTCATTATGGAGCTTGTGTCCACTTTTCTCAAACAGACATTACAAAGACAAACATGAAGAATTTATTCTCATTAAAAGATTAATGGATTAGATTTTACATTACTATTAACACTTGAAACGGGATATTACACACACATCACATACACCACAAACACATTATCACATTTACCAGGTGTACATTATCACATTTATCACAAGTACATTATCACATTTACCAGGTGTACATTATCACATTTATCACAAGTACATTATCACATTTACCATGTGTGTCAGTATGTGCCATGTGTACTTCTATTTCAGACTTTGTCAATTATGTTAGGGTCGGCTTCAAGTCAACCGAATGCAGCCGAATATCAGTATTTTAGATGGAGCGTTTGCCTATCTGACCTCCATAACCCAGTAACTGGGTAATACGATACCCCTTGGTAAGACTGGTTGTCAGACTTTTGGGTTTCTGACGACCCGTTAACTGTCAAAGATCTACAAATACAGCCGGGACCAACAGTGTGGGCCTAACGTGTTTAAGGTAACTAGAAAGAAAGAGAAAAAGAAGAAGAACGGAACTCTCAACAAAAAATTCCATTTTACACGCAACCGTATCCTAAACAAATCTATACAAATAAATACAACTGAAGTGTCTGTTTGTAATATTAAAATAACAAATTTTTACTAAATGCGTATGAAAGTACTTGTCTGTCTGTCTGTTTGTTCCGGCAAATCTCCGGCTGGATCGATTTTGACGGGACTTTCACTGGCACATAGCTGATGCTAGTTTTATTTGACGTTCGAAAAGTGCTGATTCGCAGCCTAATTTGAATAAATGACTTTTAATTTTAGAAAAAGCCACGCGAGTAATAGCAAGTTAAATATAAAACTTACGTATTTGCTCTTAGCATTAAATAAAAACGTACGGTTTAGAAAGAGCACATGGTTACGTACATATATAAAGGTCGGTAGTTCGGCAACATAGTTGCCTCGCAACGTACGTAATAGGCCAATTAATACCCTATAGGTACTTAATAATAATTGATATTGTTTAAAAAAAAAACCATAGAAGTTCTTCGACCCGTACAAGCCGTCGATTTTTATTATCTTGAATTTTATAAATAAATGAAGGCACTCGTATTAATTTTACAAGACTGCAGCTTGAAAACCATAAGAAGTCTTACATATTCAACTTCTTGAGAGTTTAAGGAAATATATTGAAAACGTTACACTGTTAAAGTTGGGACAATAATTCTTGAAGAAGATGTAGTGACAAAAATTGAAAAGAGTATGCTTAGATGGTTTGGTCATGTTGAGAGGATGAATGAAAGACGACTTACAAAAGGTATTTACAAGGCAGATGTGAGTGGAAACGCCGGGAGGGGACGCCCTAGGAGAATATATAGTGACCTAATTGGTGATGTTCTTCAGAAAGGTCAGGTGCGTAGCACTCGCAACCGGCGTGCATGTATGTGACCTGAGGCCCTAGTGTGAGTTTCTTTTAACCATCTCGAATTTACGCGTCGACCGCGTTCGGCACTCCGATTGGTGAAGGGCCAATCGGCGGCCAATCGGAACGACGAACGCGCTCGATGCGTAAAATCGAGATGGTTAAAATAAACTCACACTAGGGCCTCAGATGTATGAATGTAAACAAAGCAAAATGAGTATGTAAGGAGCGCAGCAGGTGGCTCTCTATACTTTCTGCCTACCCCCATGGGAAAAAGGCGTGAGTTTATGTATGTATGTATAATTCTTGAGACAAGACAATAAAGTCTTTTGTACCATGTTAACGCTGTTTACTCCTTATGACGTGATAATCCTGACAGGTCACTTTTCTGTGATAGTTTTCCTTTTAACTTGGATATATACTACTGCCGTACATTTTTTCACATATCAAAAATCTGCCATTTAGCTGGCAGGGGGGGCACTTGACTCTAACAAAAATTAGCATTTTAAAGCTTAATATTTCGCAAACGGATCCCTGAATGGAAAAATAGTTTTCAAAGTTTCAAACCCACAATATTTTTGAACGGTCTATCCAACAATACTCCACACGATGGGATAGCCGAGAAAAAAAAAATATCATCCCCACTTTACGTGTAGGAGAGGTACCAACACAAAAAAAAAAAAAAATATTTTACCACTTTGATGGCGTGATACCCATGCCAAATTACAGCTAAGAGTCCCTGAGCTAAACCGCGGACAGACAGACAGACATGGCGAAACTATAAGGGTTCCTTGTTGTCTACGGAACCCTAAAAGGTACATGCCATCCACCGACGTCGATTCTAAAACGGAACATGTCAAGTTAATTGAGTTAGTGAAAATTTTATAGGTACGCATACCTTTATAATGTTCACTAACATAATTAACTTCAGTTAGGACATGTTGTGGGCGCCGATACCAGCAGATGCATGAAAGGAAAACGCAACCTAATTATGCAAATTTCTAAAACAAAAAACAATCGGCACACCGATATGCCGAAGTTGGAGTTATGACAACGAGAAGTATTATTTTATGAAATGTTCCAGCATTTACAACACATTCTAGTATTCTCCTTGGAGACTCGAAGGGCTATAATATCACAGGAGGTCTAATGGTAACCGTTTCAAGTAAACTATTCAGCTGTATTTCGCTAGTACCTACACCTACCTACAACGGTTGTAAGAGGTTAGGAGGATGATGATATTAGTTCCAAGGCGTAGCTTTGACGGCCTTAAAATTCTTAGTGAAATGAAATTGTCTATTCTGTAAATCGGAATCACATTTATACGTCATACAAAAAAATTCAATCAGCTAGATGGAGTCGACATTTCTAGGGGTCAAAGTCTCTTATAATCTTGATCAGATCATGTGACGACCATGATAATCAATGTCTGAAAAGGTCTTTTGAGGAAACGACCACAAATATGAGTGGACATGTCCAATTGTACAGTCAGTGCTAGCATTTGTCAGTAATCGTATACCTCAACTCAGGACTTAAGGAACTCAAAGACTCGACGAACAAAACCAAAGAAAGGACATTTTGGGTAAGCCGCATAAAGCACTCAAACTGCCAGACCATCATTAAAACTAAATAAAAAAGAAAAAATAAAAACCACATTGTGCTCATATTCCCAATAATGAAAGTAATACTACTTTTTCTTTTTTTTTATTAACAAATAAATTATTCTGATTCTGATTCAAAGTAAAGTGAAAATATATATGTACCTATATATTCAAACTCGAAATATTTTAAGAGATACAACATGTGGTAAAGAAGCAATGGAAACGATTTTTTTTTTAAAATCTGAGTACATTATTATTTTTATATTTTTTAATTACTTAATTAATTATGATTAATTATACTATCAAAAGGCACCACGCTCATGCCGGCACCGTTGCCGCGTCTGGTCGGGTCATTCATAGAATAAGTTAGTAATGTTTTTTTTTGTAAAATGTCTCAAGTAATTTTAAAATTAAATAATAAAACCTTAGATAAAAAAATGTTTTCGCTACTATGACTTTTTTACCACCTATAGATGTTTCTCTTAAAATATTTCGTGTATGAATAAATACACCTTATATATACATAAAGTAACAGAGAAATCGAATTCTTTCTTTCTGAACCAATCACATCGATGTATTTATAAAAGTTCCATTAAAGTCCTGAAAATGTACTTTCCTTACCATTCCGTTGCACTCAAGTCTTGTTAATTAAAAGGTGTTTAAAATTCATTAAAGCGTTTAAATATTCAGCTCCAATAAATATTATATCGAATATATTCTACACGTTATCTCACGGAATAGCTCCGCTAACTTATTCATACAGCGTTGCCCCACTTTTGTATTGCATATTTTAAAAGATATCATCGACGTACTTGTAATGATAAAGAAAAAATACTGTAGCAATATTGTTCGCTGTAGCTTTACAACGTTTGTGAAATTATTATTTATTTATTTATGTATACCTTTACAACTATCATAACAGCATTAACCTAATGCGATGGTGTGGTATTTATATACTTACAATATTCAATTAACCTTATAAGGAACTTCTATAACATAGGTACTACCTATCCGAAATTATCTAAATCTCATACATACAATAACACAGAACCATCATTATATAACTTATTAACATTTAATAGGTACTTAATATTACACATAAAAAAAAATTACAGTTAATAAATAAGGAAACATATTTGCAAGTACCTAATAGGTGGCCATGTTCTTTTTTCTCAACTGATTATTAAGTACGTGCGCTAGATTGGAATATCTTAGTAATTAAGGAAAATATTTACATAATTTAAAAGCTAATAGTCTTAAAATAATTATAATAAAGGGAGGGGAAAGAATAAGCAATAGCATAAAAAATTGCCACACAATAGCAAAAGCATTGCCACGTTGTATGGCAATGCTGATTCTTTGGCCAAGAAATAGGCCTGCCTTCCGGTCACATGAAGAGTCGACCAATCGCTTGGCGTTGTCTCAAAAAACTAAGTGGGCACTCGGACCCCATGGCCCTAGTGTTTCAACCCCAAACGGCTCGAACATATAAGTAATTAAGGCTCGTACAGACTCGCGCGATATCGCGGGCGCGACAGGCACTGACAAATAAATTGTGTTACTAGTGTCGCGTCGCGTCCGCGATATCGCACTAGTCTGTACGAGCCTTTAAGGAAAACATTAAACTTTTGCTGTATTTAACCATAATAATATTAACACCTTTTAACTACTTTTTAGGCAGTGTACCAGGACATTAACAAGATCTTAAAATATTCTATTAAACTTGAATAAAGTAACAGGCTGTTTATGTACAGAATCTATAGAAATAGAAAGACAACAGCTTATCGTAAACAAATTCTTAAGATATACTATTCTAATACTTTCCCACAAACATAAGATTATTTACTCGTATAGTAATATGAAAGGTATACCATTCAATGTATTTGGAAAAACATGAATTACTCATGGGAAATGTTAATGGTATTTGCTACCATTTTCTTCGGTGTGAATTCGGGTCGTCGCCCCTACTAACTGTGGGTAGTGGACGACTGTCGTTGCTTGTACAAATTATGCATTATGGAATTATTTAGCGCTTTCAGCTACGCGTTTGTTTTAACTATGTTTTGTCGCCTTTAAGTTATCTTTAATGAGATCTTAGTTTTTGCTTGAACCTCTTGGGAATTGCGTTTATTCCGGTTATGTATTGTTCTATCGATTCATCTCAATAAAGAAGTTTTCGTTAAGCATTCAATAACTTAAAGAGACAGGCCGCACCCAAGGACTTAATGATTCTCTTCTGTCTGACCTCGTTTGACTACTAAACAGATTTTCAATAAAAGTCTATAGTTATTTAAATACCTATAATTCGGTAAAAGGTATTTTGTGTACCATTTAAGATACAAACAAACTCCATCTTGGATTTAAAAAGAAAATATTTTTTTAATAATTTCTTGTACAAACAAACAAATGCATGTAAAATATTATAGCGGTTGAAGCGTAAGTAAATGTATTGCGATGTTTAATCAACGCATCTTTGAATCCATTCAGCTGAAATTTGATATGAAAACCTGAATGCCACCCCCCCGCGGGAATTCGCGCAGAAGGATGCGGATTACGTTGTATCTCACACCTCTTTGTTTTGTTTTATTTAACCTACAACATAATATTATGGTTGAATAACCTCGGCTCAACGGTTTTTTTGCCTTCTCAAAACTTCGCGAAGTGTGTGTTATGGTTATTAAGGGGAAAGCGAAGGGTAGCCCGCGAAATTCAAATTTTTCTTACGATTTTTACAATTTGCAAATTCAAATTTTCTTAGGATTATTGCAATTTGCAGGTCAGTATCAGATTGTATGTTGATCTAAAAATGATTCGGAATCAGTAATACAACTCCTTAAGTTCGTATAATCTGATTGAATGTATATTTCAAAATGTGTTACTGATTCTAATGATTATTATTCTGCAAGTACACACGGCTACATATCAAGCTATACAAATCTAGTTTACGCTGGTCTCGCATTGTATAGGATTTCTGTATAACGAGAGATCAGCTTATACTGGAAATGTATAGCTTGATATGTAGCCGTGTGTTACATATTTGTTACGGTCGCGTATCATATTATTTAGATCAAAATACCACCTAATACTGACCTACAAATTGCAACAAAGTAAGACAAAACATTTCGCGGGCTACTCTGACGTTCCACTTACGTATTAACACACCGAAATAGAATTAATAACACATTCAACGATATTAATTCTAATTAACCTAGCAGATCCATATTATAATTGAGTGACCATAAAATAATTACACAATAAAATTGGTCGAATCATCTTCCACTAAGGTTAATGATATTTTCTGTTTGAAGATGCAAATGGCGTACGTTTGCTTCATGAAATAATTAGGGGTGTGACGCTGCCGGGGTGCGCCGCTTACGTCGAATGAAATCGGACACTTAAATTTGGTATTGTTGATAAATGGTTTAATTGTTTTGGCAATTAACCATGATGGGGGCGCGGGGTGCGGAGGGCCGCCGGGGGGAGGGGTAACCCGGTTGTAATTTGGCTCCGGCGATCAAATTTGTCGCTTCATCTACCGGACGCGATTAGGCCGTCTTAAACGAGCGGGAACTTCCGAGTCGCATGCTTTGTATAACAACAAATAACCTAATAACAACAATCCTATAAATTATTTGCAGATTTTGTCGTGCAAAATATTTTGATTGGATTGTGCCCAACAATCGTAGGCACGGGACGCCGGGGCCGCTTGGTGCTCGGGCCGTCCCGATTTCATTTTAATAACAGGATAGACAGATCGTATTGCAAACATTGCCCAGATTTTAGTGTGAGCCCGTGAAAAAGGCGCTAGCGGTCAGTTATCGTAAACTAACAGTGATACCGGTGGCGATAATTGGTCTCGGCAATTAACCCTGCCGCGCCGACCAGCGCAGCACCCCGGGACAATGGTTTAATTTGACGCGAATTTTTAACCGCTATCGGGGCATATCCCGCGGTGTGGACGATTGACAATCAGAGTTCAGCCATTTGAGGTGAGATAAAAAAATTAAATTTTTCCCGCACTCGATTTAAAAGAAGCGTTTTTTTTTTTTTATACATACAGTTTAGGTTTGAATGCTTTTAAGTTTGTGATTTTTGTACCTAAGTTTTACTACAACTAGTTTTTTGGCACCCTGTTATTATTTTAGCTACTTTTTGGAATAAGGGACCTATTTAAAATGATGCCTTCCCAATAATTGAACTCTGCTTACATTGCCTCAAGCCTCAAATTGCATAAAAACTAGATTTAATGACAAAGGTACTTGATAATCACTTGGCTGCCACGATATTAGTTTAAAAACCATATCACACGATTAACATTAAACAATAATTACAAATAATTCAACTAAAGATACACACTGCACATTTCCAATACGAAACATTTTAATATTTCCCACTGAACGGTAACGCAGCGGTCTCTCGAACGGATGGCTGCCCAATGTTGTATAAGTATCACGGTTTTGTTAATGTTTCGACGTTTTAAATGATATAATAAATTCCTATTATCACCGTTGTCCGGACAAAATTGTTTTCGCACTCGCCCGGCTTAATTCATTAACCGACTGGATATACTATGAGCGATAAAATACCGTTTCGCGCGTCGGGATATTACTGGATGTGGCAGGCAGCGGGAGGGTTAAACATTCTCTTTTCAATAAACTTTGCTATAGTTTTGAGTATTAATTACAGCGCTTACCTGTAACGTGTTTGTGTAGCGGTGACATAGCTCATAAGACTGAATCTCAAATGTAGCACTTTACCAAGTATTAATATTTAAACCTAGTCAGAAGCTTCGCTAAGTAGCATAAGCTCTGCTTTCGCAGCTCGAGCTTGAGTTTTCTTCATCCTTTATTTATTGCACTAAATATACACTCCAGCATTTCCTATCATATTTAAAAAATATAAATGCAGGAGACATTACAAGCGAACTAGGGATATAAAGCACTGCCGCTAATCTATTTGATATCATTCTATTATTGACAAGATGCGGCTCGGAAACTGTTGTATCCGGGAGATGAGAGCTAAAGTAATTACATCTGGATTCTATTCCATATCTTTTACAATAAAACTTTTCTGTAAAACTCTCGAGCACATTTTATTCTTCAAGCTTTTCACAATCGCGGTATAAGAAAGTTAGCAGTTTTCAAATATAATAAGCTTAATTGTCAGTGTTATTGAACTGTAAATTTATTTAATTACTAGCTACTGCCCGCGGCTTCGCCCGAGTGGCTTTTTCTAAACAAATAAATAAACTGAAGTGTCTGTTTGTAATGTAATTTTTTTTTCGTTTTTGAAAAATCACACGTCGAACCCGCAGGCAGCAGCTAGTCGAAAATAAAAGTAGACTAAGTTACTCGTTATAACATCAGCTGCAGAAAGACCGACAAAGAGTTTTTTTTATTTTTTTATTTGTTATAAGTACATTGTACAGGAAAAGTTTTTAATCAGTGCGCAAATATAGATAAATTAAACTTAAATGTGTTTTATTATACACCTATTTCTTATTTTGATGTCTTAGTACAAAAAAAAAAAGTTATTGCTAACGAAAGATGTTTATTTTGAAACTGGTATAATGGATACAAGTCGCGCAACGCGCCGGCGGCGCGGTCAGTGAAGCGGATCGCAGTAGTAGGTACCTATCAGCTGTGCGCTTGCCCATTGATATTATTACGAATAGATTGTATCCATATTTTGCTGATTTCGAGTGGACAAAAAAAAAAGTAATGATGGAAATGTGTTCTATTACTGATACTGAACCACCAAAAAAAAAATTTCGCACAGGTTAAAAACTTATCCTGTATACTTCATATGAATTCAGTAAAAAGCTGTTATTTTTACATTATAAACAGACAATTCAATTGTATAGAGAAATATATAAAAAAAAAGAAAAAAAATCCCCTTGATAAACTTTGGTAACAGTCACTAAAAATTCATCCAAAACTGCCTAACCTTGTCTTACTCCACCTATACATTACCCAAAATCACTTGTGCGCACAAAATGCCGCCGCACATATACGTAATGACGTAATTAAGTTTGGCCTTAATCGGGAAATGTATAATAACTAATGCATAAGTCTGTGCATAGGATCGCGTATTATACTGGTGGCATTATCAAGCTGGTCGCCACTGCTGAGTTATGTGGTGCGTGTTAATGATTGTCTCTTTTGAATAGGCACAGGGGTGGAAACACTGTATTTGTGATAGGTGTGTACCTATTGACGAATGAAATAGATGCTACGGCAAGAATTTTAAAAGTTATAGGTAAGAATTTGAAGCGATTAGAGATGTTCAAAAGTTTTTAATTTTTATTTTTCAAATTAAATTAAATTTACACATATTTGTTTTGGAATTTTAAGTTATCGTTTTTTTTAATTATATATTTACAACAAGTTTTTTTTTTTTTTAATAATACAAATAAAATAATAATAAATTAATAAGTACAGTTGTTCATTTTCATAATGATAATACTTTAAGTATTGTGATTGTAATTTACTCATTGAATAAAATAACATTTACTTGAAAAATATGGGTGATACTATAGGTAAGTACACCCCTGAATAACCGTTCGTAGATAACAGGTGTTATATTATGTTATGTGCTCCAAAAACCACTCATAAGTCGTAACATATCGGAGATCGCAAAATTAAGTCGCTGCCAATAAAAAAAAAAAAAAAGAAATACTCGTTACTTTCATAATGGCGTACACGAGATCAAACGCATCACCATTTTCAACCGTATTAGTTCCCGCTATGAAATACCTGAAGATTTGCATCTTACCGCGCCTTAACCTGTAACTAAATAAATACTCCGGAACACGTCATCAAAATCGTTTTAAAAGCACACACTCAATCATAGCATCACAATTCACTGGCGCAACATTTAACGGGGCGCGTAATAAAATGAAATCTATACGTTGTTGTTAAATGTTATAAGCGACAAGCACGTTGATTGCAGCGATATATCAAGTGCAAAAAGCTTCTGACATTCGCTGTACGCACACTTAAATTATGTACTTTTTTTAAAAAATTAATTATAGGCCATGTTTTAAGTGGAGGGTTGAATGGGTAAAAGATTAAAAAGTGTTGTGTTAATTATTGTGGTACAGACGTTTTACTCATACGAACACATTTTAAGTATGTCATCGATATTTATTATATGATATTTAATTTTAAATGATCACCTCAAGAGTTGTCAAAAAACAAAGAGCTAGTCTCGTGTCCTTTACAATTTTAAAATGTTAATATTAAACTAATCACCAGTCGACCCCATTCGTAGCTAATCGTAGACTATTCGTAGCAAATCGTAGTCTATTCGTAGACAACCGTAGCCTTTCCGTAGCAGTGCTTAGAAAAGTTCGCCGGCGAGTGACGATGTATGTATTTTAGTTGAGCTAAACTGGTAACTGACTTGAATTACTTAGTAGGTTTAAAGTAGGTAAAAGAGTTATCGGGTTAGACTAGGAAACTAGACTACTGGTTTCTGGTCCTTTTGCTTTAAGCTAGCTATTTCTTGTTAAGAGGGAACGAAATTCGATCTAAAGAAAAACGACCACATTCCTCTAGATCGTATTTTGTTGCTTCATGTCTCAATATGAAACTTTATAAAAGGTATTAGAAAATTCTAGACCGAATTCTACCGAGGGAGCTGATTGAGCCGTTTTTCATAATTCCTTCTTAGTCACGATATAATATTTTTTAAAGGAGTGGCGCTAGTGGACCGGTGATAATCGCCCTCTTAAGTTATTTGCACTTGCTACTAAAAATTTAACAAATTGGCTTAATCTTACTTATAATTGTTGTTTGTTAAAAAAGTAGATAATTTCCACTCTGTAATCGGCATTTTGTTTTGTTTTGTTTGTTTGTTGGCATTTGCCAGTGTAGCGCAACGCTTAGTAAATTACGCAACGTCTATTGTCTTTGGTCTTGGCTTGATATCAAGCAATGGTCAACATAGTCAATTTTTTTTACCATTTTATTGTTTTGAATACGAACCTTTTGGTTAGTTTGTATTAGTATGTGTATTTTGTCGGCTAATTCCACAAATCCCCCCTGAAAATCCCCCTTAGGAGGAAAAGTGGAATCTATAAAAAACAGTCTAGAATTTACCCCTGATAATTCCTTAGGGGAGAAAACTAGAATTGAAAAAAAAAAAAAACTTATTCCTAGATTTTTTTTATTTTTTATTAATTAAAAGTGAATTTAACACGTTCGCGTGAGCAACCCCATTTCTGAATGTTGGTACTGCGGCGCACCTTTTTCCCATACAAAGTTAAACAACGTCTAAAGACGTCCCGCCGTAACACGTACGTCTTAGAACTGTGTTATGTGGCGCAACGTTATTTCACGTCACGTTTGCCCATAAAATGGACGGCCAAAGACGTTCCGTCAAAATAAATATGACAATCTACAGGCCGTCATATGACGTTGCGCCATTTCATAATTATATCAGCACGACGTTGTAAGACGTTGCTCACGCGAACGTGTTAATTATATTAATTAAAAGTGATTTTTTTTACATTAGTATTCAGTTTTCCCCACTGAGGGGGATTCTCTGGGGGATTAGTGAAATAAGCAGGGGTGAATTCTAGATTGGTTTTTATATATTCCACTTTTCCTCCTAAGGGGGATTTTTCAGGGGGGATTTGTGGAATAAGCCTATTTTGTCTATCTTTTGTTGTAATGTGCGTCTTATTTATGCAAAATATATTTTTTCTTTTTTTTTTCTTCTCTGTTTAAATGTGAAAATGTGCTCTCACCATTAAGTAGTATCGTACCTGACATACCTACATTTAAATAACGCAAGTACATGACTTTGGTTGGTGGTAAGGTCGCATTGTGATTTTATTCTAGGCTGTGAACTAAAAGGTTCGTTTATACCAATTTTGGAGTAACAGGATGTATATCAGTACTAACTTACTTTAACTCTCTATGACATCTTTTGATAGGTGTAATTTGCGTGCTAATTACGAGCTACTACCAGCTCGTTAGGAAAATGCATTACGTGGGTAGGATTAATGTCGCCGGACTTCGCTAGATTGATCAGGTTTAAAAAAAAACTTTTATTTGTATTCAACTCGACTGCATATCCATTAAGTATCAGCTGAACTGAACATGACAACATTACTATTAAATCACAGTTAGTAAATAAAAATAGTAAAAATACAAAAATTTAAATAATGACATCGGAAAATGGTACGCGCGGTCCAATCAAATATTTACCACCGATCAACACGTAACGGTTCTGCCGCGAAAAACATTTTACAAACAAAATAATTACCGTAGTACCGAAAGGGGAACCCAAAACCCATGCGTATAGTTCACAAATTAGTTTGGCAACGTGAAAAATTGAATTGAACAGAGCATTCGATTGCCATGTCCCGACCTGATGTATTAACATTTATTGGTTTACAAATTAAAGATAACTCCTGGACTGGCCGTGCAATATTGTGCTCGGGGAAATTTTTCCCGTTTAAATGTTCGCTAATCGGCCGGCTATGAAACTTTTAATATCCGATGCGAGTTTTTTTTTTTGCGTATGTATCGTTTCGGTTTTTATCGGCGCGGGTTATATAAATTGGAATGTTTTCCTCGAGTACCTACAAGCACTAAATATACAATACTTCGGGCGAAGGCCTGTGCGACACTGCTCTCTTCACGATAGCATGATTTGCACGACGTATAGATCTATAGAACGAATGGGGTTACGTCGTGGAAATATTGCACAGTGAAGTAATTAATTATTATTGATCTATTTTATTACTACTAAATATTTTTATCTTATCTAATAATATTTATTCATGTAATTGGTTGTATAGTTGAATTAAATTCTTTTATTTATTTTTTACTATGGGTTTGCTCTTGGCTCTAGTCTTGGTCTGGGTGACAGAGACAAAGTCTACGATGGAGTGAGCTTACTGATGAATAGATTAGGGTTGTATGCGTTCGGAAACACAGACGCAGGCAGTGAGTTCCACTCCTTTGCTGTGCGCATAATAAAAGAGGTTTGAAAACGCTTAGTGCGAGTTGGTGGAATATCAACTAGGTAGGGGTGCGTCTAGATGTCCGATGGTAGAAGAGGGCTGGTGGAATAAGGTCGTGGAGTTCATGGGCACACTCGCCGAAGTACAATCTGTCGAAGACCGACAAGGAGCTTGGCATCCACTAGTTTTACGTCGCCAATGAGCCTCTTAGGCCTCCGTTTTTTTTTTTTTCGTATTCTAAGTCTACTGTTTCTTATATTTTGATTTAGTTCCCTATTTATGTAGGTACAATTCATTAACCCTGACTTGGTTTCCGTACCTTTTCTTTTTGTGTGACCACTGGAAATCAGCGCTGCGCTGTGGGTCCCTCATAGCACAACATCATGCTGAGTGGAAGCCTTCGTGCACAGTCATGACGTGCAGCTGCCGATTATTTCGGTTATGTGCTCGTGATTATAATGTAGATCTATGTATTTTGTTCTATTTTTCTGTTTAGCTACCTACTCGAGTTAAATATATTTTTGTATGCACGTGTTTCTGTGAAAAATAAACCTAATTTAACTTCTTTCAACTATTTCTATTCAACTTGAATGTTGATTTCTGTGCCATTCTAAACACTCGACCCGGTAAGGTTTCCTAAACACATACAATGAAATGGAAATACTTTTACATTTTGCTCTCATCGTGCAATCAATCAAGGCTTCCAGTAACCGGATGCAGCTGAATGCCATGATTTTACATGGAGCGACTGCCCATCTTACCTCCACAACCCAGTAACTGGGTAACACGATACGCCTTGGTAAGACTGGCTGTCAGACTTTTGGGCTTCTGACGACCCGTAACGACTGTCAAAGATCCACGAATGACTGCCGGGAGCAACGGCTTAACGTGCTTTCCGAGGCACGGAGGAGTCTCGGTATGTAAAGATGGTCACCCATTCACGGATCAACCCCGGCAAGCGTAGCTTAACCTGACGGATCGACCCGTGCGGCTGTTATTACTTAGCCACGAGCTCCTTTCATCGTGCAATATGACTTATTAATCCCAAAAAATTTGGGTGAGGCTATTTGTTGAAATCAATACTAGAAAGAAAGGATTGATTGCTAGTATTCATTTCAAATAACCTTACCCATTTTTTTTTTGGGATAAAAATAATCATTCACTTTTTTTTTTGTTGTGGTTGTGTTTTTTGTTTGCGTCATGTTTACCGCAACTAAACTTATTTTCTTTTCTTTCCTTCAGTTGCACGATGACTTACACTTAATTATTAGGTCATACGTTTATTTTCTTCATTCTACCGTACGATTTGACAACATAATTTAACATCAATTAAGAATTCCACTTTGTCGCAACATTGGAAGGCATTGCAGCGACATAATTACTATCGGTCAGACAATGACGTGGAGGTGACCTAAATCTATCTATTCTATTCTATAAAATCAAGCTGCTTGCCTTTTCCCAACTAGCGTAACCGGATGCTGTTGAATTCCTATAGCCTATCCGACCTCCAAAGCCAAGTTATTGGGAACTACGATACGTCTTGGGAAGACTTGTAGTCAGACTTTCGGGCTTCTGACGACCCATAACGACTGTCAAAGATCCACGAACGACAGCCGGGACCAACGACTTAACGTGCTTTCCGAGGCACGGAGGAGTCTCGGTATGTAAAATAGGTCACCAATCTACGGACCAACCCCGCCAAGCGTAGTTCACCTGATGGATCGACCCGTGCGGCTGTTATTACTTAGCCACGAGCTCCTATTCCGATTCTATCCATACTAATACTAATATACTAATACTAATACACTAATATCCATACTAATATTATAAATGTGAAAGTAACTCTGTCTGTCTGTCTGTCAGTATGTTACGTTTTCACGCCTAAACCACTGAACCGATCGTCAAGAAATTTGGTAGAGATATGGAGAAGGACATAGGCTACTTTTTTATGCGATAACCGAAATCTACGCGGGCGGAATTGCGGGCAAAAGCTAGTACCTATAATAAGAATTAAATGCTGTTCGTTGGTAAGCGAATCACTTCAGAACGGCTGGACCGATTTCGCCAATTTTTGTTTTATTATATTCGTAATAGTCCGATTCAGGTTTTAATTGAAAGACAAATTTGATTTGCCGGGAAAATTCGAGAAAACTAAAGGCTCATTTTTTATGGGAATTTTTGTATGAATTATTGAAATTTTTACAGGAGAAACATCTGTCGGGTCAGCTAGTTCGTACCAACTAAAAACTAATACCTTTTATTCGTTGTTTGCTATGTTTACACCGTTTAATAAATATTGTTACCGAAAATAATTATATCGGAAAATACACCGATGGTTGAATAAATATTTATTTTATTTGATTATTTTATTTATTTATTTGGGATAATCACAATAATAAAAAAGATTATTTTACGTGTGCTCCTTCAATTACAGGAGACCACAGCATGCACATAATATATAATAAGGTGTAAACAGGACAAAAATAAAAATAGAGAAAATAAATGATAAAATTTGAAAATATAAGATAAACTTAACGTGTCAAGATTGAGCATTCATATTACAATTGTTTAGTATAACGGTGTTTCTGATCAGACCATGGCCCACCTGCTGGAGTGTCCTATGTGTCCGTTCACTTGCACTAAAGAAGACCTAATGAACGCCACTGATGCCGCAATTAACTTGGCCACCTATTGGGCTCAAACAATATAATAACTAAGTACCATCGACACGAAAATAAGAAGTATAATAATTATTATTTCACATTTGTTGACTATTGGAGACAAATAACTTTCATTTTCGAAAGTCGCGACACTAAATAAACGTTTGTCATGTGTTATGCGAATCATCCTGTATAATGCCGATAAAGGTACCTATTGATGTAAGAAGGAAGTTGAAGTTCAGTATAGCAGGCAACATTATCTTTTTTGCTTCGATTCTTTCTTCTTGACACATAGATCAACGATTTTCTGCACCAAAACATTCCTATTAATAACATTTGTATCATTGAGAACAATTTTGACAATGCTCTACCAAATAATCTCGTCTTTAGAAATGAATTGGCGCCGATTATAAAATCACGTAACTCTTAAGAAAACGTCAAATTGTTGACAACGTAATTGGTTTAATACCAATTATGTTGTCATGTAGCCGAAAAGCCATTGGCCCCGATGTAAAGTTACGAGCACACTAAAAGTCTCAAAGTTAACAAATCCTTACAATTGACATCTCAATTCTCCGTCATTGGCAATGTTTGAAAAGTTTATGTTAAACAAGAATTGATTAGTTACTTGATCCATTTATTTCGAAGAGACATCTGTTTTGAGGTCTATTAATAGATTAAACCATAGTGCCCATGTGGCAGCTTTCTCAGCTCGTGGTTAAATAATAACAGTCGCACGGGTAGATAAATCAGGTTAAGCTATGCTTGCCAGGGTTGGTCCGTAGATGGGTGACCATCTTTACATACCAAGATCCCTCCGTGCCTCGGAAAGCACGTTAAGCCGTTGATCCCGGCTGTCATTCGTGGATTTTTGACAGTCGTTACGGGTCGTCAGAAGCCCGAAAGTCTTACCAACGGGTATCGTGGTGGAAGTCGGATAGGCAGTCGCTTCTTGTAAAATACGCCACCCGCTACGCTCCTTACATACATGTAAACGAAACAAAAGGATCGTTTACATGAATGTAAACGAAGCAAAAGGAGTATAAGTAAATACCTTTTGTAAGTCGCCTTTCATTCATCCTCTCAACATGACCAAACCATCTAAGCATACTCTTATCAATTTTTGTCACTACATCTTCTTTTAAACCACACCTACGCCTTATCACATTATTTTTCAACCTATCTTCACAGTCACGCCACACATGCTTCGCAAGGAACGCATTTCCACAGCATTGATTTAAGTTATGTTTAAACCCCAAATAATAGAGGGTGAGCCCTTTGCCACCAAATGCTACTAAGAATTGCCCGACTTAGGAATCGAACTCAGAACCTCATGATCAGCTGTAGTGTTAGCGAACACTAAATCAACGAGGCAGTCAATCTGCAACTTTACGTATAATCATGATAAAAAGTTAAACATTCGCACTTACATCTCTTTTCACAAACTACCCACATATATCACATTTATACAGTTTCGTCTACCTATAATAATTAATCAGTCGGCGAGCCGCCGTTGCGAAGGGTGGACTATACGTCGCTGTGACGGCTAAAGTTTATTTTATTTTACGTAAACATGAATAATTTATTAATGCTAGACGGTATGGTCTGTAGTATAGAGTGGTATCTAGGGGATAGTCAACAGCATTCTATCTTGATATGAGGTCTCTAAGCTGTCTTGTTGGTGTAGTAGTCGCAAGCACGACTGCCGAGCTTGGGGTCCTGTGTTCAATCTGGTGGGATTTTGAATCCGGAAATTCTCAGTGGTAGATTGAGTCAGATTTTTTTTTAAACTTGTTCTTGCTTTTGAGACCAATATGCACAAGCATCCATTTACCACAGATGAGTTTAATAAAATAAAAAAATTGTATGTACATATTTTTTGTTCGTTATTTGGAACCGTGGAAAAATATCGAACTTTTCAATAAATTTGTTTTTTACTACTACTATATGGAATATTTGAGTGAGAGGCGCCACCCCCTCATTAAAATTTCATGGAACTTGTTGCATTCTAAGCCTATTTTTATCCACGATGACCGCGAGGTTGTTGCCTCTATTTAATTATTTAGAGGCATTGTGTATATTTATTTCTAAACAAATTAAATTGAGTAACTGCGGTGCGGGTTTTACCTGCGATCAGGGCCTCAAGTCTGCTATGACAATAGTGTCAGAATGGTCTATCTTTGATTTCATAATTGTTGATTTTGACAAGTTTGGTAATCTACTACTTTAATGACGTCATTATGACTTTGCAATGGTCAGCCACTGACACTCCATTGAAAGAATTGGTAATCTTGTACATAATGACAAATGAAACTTCCTACTAAACTTCCAACTTCCTACTACTTCAGATTGCTTATAACACTAATAAATAACATGTAAAAATATATACAAATGAAATCTGGCATGAATAAATGTTCAAAATGCCATTGTAATACAATTCTATTACGACACCATTGACCGACCAATGATCGACCATTATGAATTTAGCAGATTACGAACTTTTAGCAAAATGACAATGGGATCGTGTTGGAGTGACGAATTTATAAAAATAGCAGACTTGAGCCCCTGATTGGGTTAGAGCTCAGTATATTCAAAATCATATATCAATCAGATGCTTATGCATGCTCACTTTTGATATCCTACTGTCCTAACTATCTAAACTATATTTAAATATCTATACAAATAAATAAAAATTGAAGTGTCTGTTTGTAATGTCAAAATAACAGCTTTTTACTAAATGCACATGAAGTATATACAGTCGGTACTTATAACAAAAAACCAATTTATAATTTTTTGTCTGTCTGCTTGTTTGTTCCGGCTAATCTCCGAAACGGCTGGACCGATTTTTGGAGGTGGGAGTTTTATTACTGATTCTAATGATTATAATTCTGTAAACACATATTTGTTACGGTCCCGAATCATATTTAGATCAACATACAACCTGATAGTGACCAACAAATTCCAAAAAACGTAAAAAAAATATAATTTCGTAGGCTAGTCTGACGCTTCCCCCTTAAAATGAAATTAACAATTTCCAAAACTTTCTAGACACGCGTTGCAAATATTGAATATTATAAATAAAAGAGGTGTTCGACTGCCGCCCCCCTCCCCCCACAGCGGCGTCCAATCAAACGGCGTTATTACAAAAGCGATAAAACATTCTGTTCGCCACCCAACACAGTTCCAATGACGACTGTCAACTCGAAAAAACGCAATATAGAGTACTTCAACAGTTTCCATTGTACTGTGTCCACGACGGAAAAAATCTCGCACCGTCCAAAGTGAAAAAGGCACTTGCAATAACGAATTTGAAATCCAATAAACCTCGATCTAGTTGCGGCATTCTTCTGCTAGTAATGAAAGTGGAAAAAATAAGAATCGCGACCACCGGCGGACATGTATCGAGATTTGAATGGAACTATATTAAAATAGATTCCTAAAATAGAGATGTTACACTTTTTTTTTTTTACCCTTGTCGCGGAAATAAATCATTGTACTGATTGATGCGAAGTCACTATGCCGATTGGCGTTTCTGCCTTGTGACGTCAGACCGTAGCAGTTGTCTTTATTTATTTATTTAATACTTTAGCAAAAAAAAAAAATGTACAGGGGCGGACTTAATGCCATAGGCATTTTCTACCAGTCAACCTTTGGGTGGAGCAGAGACAAACAGTGGTAGGTGCAATTATGAAAATTGGAGGAATAATTGTATACATATATGTAGGTATATCTAAGGATATACCTTAACTATAAATAAGATATATATACCTAATTCAACAACAACAAGAACAAACAACAATCAACAATTTTAATTCTTTGTCTAGCATAACCTTAAAAAAGCTTACCATTTTTTTTTTTACTTTGACTTGTTTTTTTTTCTATTTAATGAAAACAGATATTAAAAAGAACATATCGTGGGCTCGGCCGTGTGTTTTACGTGATTACGTGTACGTCTGCAGATGTACTGGCGCAGTCGCTGATCCGCTCGGAAACCGTCATTCTTTTACGTTCCCGGCACCGCTTCACTCTGCAATCCTATGGTGTTTTATGGGTATCACTGGATTGCTCTTGAGAAGCCCTTTCCAAACGTATACGAATTCTATATTTTGATTGGGCTTTTTAACGAGTATAGGCCAACATTGTATTATTTATTTGAATTTTTACTTTTACTCCATACATGTACATATATTCACTATAACTATTTCACACTAACGCAATTCCGCACAAACGTGTCCATACTCCAAGGTCTCGGCATCAAACAGCTTCTATCAGCACTAGTACAGTCTCGAATACTGAAGTTCTTTGGGCATGTCTCGAGACGGAATAATGACTCCATAGAGCGTCTAGTGGTGCAGGGAGAGTAGAAGGTAATAGGCAACGCGGGAGGTCACCGATTAGGTGGGCCGATCAAATTAAATCCGCAGTTGGAGGCCCTGTTAGTGAAGGCACCAGACTGTCATCTAACAGAACCAGATGGAGGGAGATCGTGAGGCGAGTTACGACAACACCTGCGATTGGACAAAGCTCATTGTGACCACGACCGCTCTGTCAAGAGCGAAGCGAAAAAGAAGAAGAGATTTCACACTAATGTTTTATATACGCAATCAAGATCTTGATCAGAGCTGACGATTGAAACTCAAACGAACCTCGTAGCTTTTCTGAGATAAAATTTATACTAAACGGAAATTATGTGACGTAGCGAAACGAGCTCAAAATGGCGGCGCTTACCCCTCCACCGTGTGTGATGCGTCACAGTCCTCACTCAACAAATTCGTTGATCATTGCCTCCCACTATAATTATAAGCAAATTTAAAGACGTATTCAAGTCAAAAGTTGTCAACAACCCTATTTGAATGGTGTTACTTCAAGGCTCTCTCAGGGCTGTTAAAACGTCGCAAGCAAACTTTCTTGTATTATTCCTACAGACTCATCTTTATCAGTGGCTTATTTATTTATTTATTTATATATACTTTATTGTACATCAGATTACACATTACAAAAGAAAAGAAAACTTATACACTATAAAATATACAATGGGCGGCCTTATCGCATACTGCGATCTCTTCCAGGCAACCTTGGCATGGACAGTGAATTTATGGACATAAAATGGGGTTGTCATTGGTGCAAAAATAAAAAGTATAACAGTACAATACCCTATAATAGATACACAGATATATAATAGATACATACGTGGCTTGTGACATGAAGAGAGTGCGTGTTGTAAGTTTCCAACCTAGACTGAAACTGAACCATTTTTTGAAAACATTTTGTTATTTTCTTCGAAGAAAATAACATGTTTTTTAAATTTATGTCATTACGAAGCCTTTGGAAAATCTTAATTTTCTACAACATCATCATATCCTTTTTGACTTAAGAGACATGATTAATAAAAATGCACCGTCACAGGTTTTTTCAGATTCTTATTTCAATGATGTTTTAACAATGTGCTTTTTCCGAAGTTACAATTATTACTGATTTTAAATCATGTCTGATGTTTCGATGGACATCTTGATTCCTACATAAGATATAAGAATGAAGTTCTTTAACGTGGCTTGCGGTAGGAATTAACTGATAGAAATCGTCACGTAAGGAAAAAGCGTTATGGCCCCTCCATGCAACATTTTATCTCTTTAATAAAGTGTAAATTTAATACGCGTTTTTAATACAGAGCCATCTAGTATTCGTTTTTAGAAGCACGAGTGCGAGTTATTAAAAACGCGTCTGTGGGTGGGTAAAACAGTATATGCGAGCTAAAAGAAACTTCGAAAGTCAGTTTCAAGGTCTCAATTTTCAAATGTCAAAGGTTTTGTTTTTGTTTAAATCATAATTGAGAAGAAACTTCGTTCCTGACTGAGATCCCCCAATCGCACATGTTTTTTTATTTATTTATACAAGATTATGTACCTACAAGAAATATCGGGAGATGCTGTGTAAGGATTTAATTAGTAATTTTACTCTTCCTCAAAAACGATCGAGCAACCAGTGGAACAACTTGGACTAATGGTACACAAGATGAAAATTACCTATTAGATTCTTGCAAATTATCTTCCAAAATAATGTATCCATGTCCTTGTACAAAAAAAAACCGTAGCTATATTGGAAGCACGAAGCTCTTCGACAAAACAGTTCAGCACCCTAATTCCATGACACACTATCAATCACAATCTGAATGATTTTAAAGGATATTGCTAATCCATTGCTTCATATGTTCGATAAATGTATCTGCCCAACAACGTAAATAACGCAATGAATGTTTTTGAACTGTTAAAATGAAAGCCATTGCTACTGTTAGTTTGTTACGCAATTACCCCATTGATTTAAATCAGTCATTTTCACTTCGCCGAAAAGATATAGTCAGTCACAACTTAGCGAGCCGACTTTCTGTCTCACGTCCAATGGCGGGCCGAAAATAAATTATTTAACTACAATTACTGTTCGCAAATGGATTCGTGTGGTTAAGGTTAATCAACATCCGATAAAGGATAGAAACGAATATAGACATGGTGCAGACACGGTGGGAGGAACGCACTTGGAAGTTTTTAAAAACTCGTACTTGCGCTTCTAAAAACTAATACTAGATGACACTGCATTAAAACAAAAACTTTTGACACTGTTACAGAACTTTGTACCAAAACACTTTTCATCATGTAGGTATTTTGGAACAAGGTTCTATAACAGTGTTGTTTTAATGCAGTGCCATCTAGTATTAGTTTTTAGAAGCGCGAGTACGAATTTTTAAAAACTTGTTTGTGTGTGGGTAAAACAGGCTATGCGAGCTAAAAGAAACATAAAAGATAAAAATCAGTTTCAAGGTCTCAAGTTTCAAATGTCAAAAGGTATTGTTTTTGTTTGAAATCATAGACGTGAAGAGGAACTTCGTTCTTCATAGGGGTCCCACGAGCGCACAGGTTTATTTTTTATTAAGTCATCTTCATTCGCCATTTTATTCGACCGCAAAGTCTCCTCTTCTTCCCAATATTGCATCAATTTGTCCAGAGCTTCCCGACAAGCTTTAAGCAATTATGTCGGCGACCTATCTTCACATCGGTCTTTCTACAACCCTTGAATCTTGATAACTTACATTATTTCTTATCTCATCTTAGTTGTTAATTCATGTGTCCGTAATATCGCACTGCTATTACCATTATTTACCAATATCGTTCCAAGTTCTTTTTCAAAGAAGTTTATCACTGAAACTATTCGCAAGTGGAATTTGTACAGAATGTTACAAAGTATAAAAATAACGGTAATCCAATCAGACACATATACAAATCGCGCGTAATCCTCTTTCTAAATGCAAACGAAATGTTCGCACTCTGCACTCTGATCCGGCCCTGTCATCATGCCGAACATACGCTGCTCCTATTTAAATTCTAAACGACAATCCGAATCCACGTTAAAGACAGCCACAGTAGCCAAATTGTACATGTTCTATTCTACTTCAGTTAGGCCCAATTGCTATAGTTTTCTTGACGTATTGAATTTGAGAGCTGCTACACCTATTTTCGGCCGACAGGGGTTCATTAGGTACTGTACGGCAGCATCGGCTTTCAGATTAATCCTTTGTAGATAGGGCTTGTAATTTTCATGTTGGCCCATTAACGCACATCTCTTCGTGAAATACTGGATGATAATAATCTTGGTGGTTGGGATTGTTATACAATATTTTTAAGGGGGTTTTATTATTTTATCGATATAAATAAATAAAATTTAAGTGTCTGTTTGTAATGTCAAAATAACAGCTTTTTACTAAATGCGGTAATTATATATTTAAAAAAAACATTTTTTTTTTGTCTGTCAGTCTGTTCATTGATTTGGTATTAATTTAATATATTCGGGAATTAACTTTAATTAAAAAACATTATCAACTTGAACAAGGATAATATTGATGGCCCCACCGAATAAACGTGCAATGCTTCTTACACGATTATTTTTTACATTGTTCGTTTCTTTTGCCTATCCTGCACCCACTTAATTTTTTTAATAAATTTTAGACTCAAAACACGCCTATTATAATAGTGAATTTCTTTATTCTAAGGAAATAATTAATTTTAAAATTACAGGAATAATAGTTTATGTTATAATTACATGCTTTTTGAGTCGCCAAGAAAGTAAATATAAGTCTATAGCTTATTTTTTTACCAATAATTCGATTATACATTATTTATACCTATTTACAATGAAATGAGCGTTATTGAAGTTTAAACGTTTTTATTTTTTGCTGAAAACTTGTAATTTTTTTCTTATACGTTTATTCGGTGGGGCCATCAATATGTGTAACGTTTTTGTATGATGTGTGTGTAGAATCTAGTGCACTCAATAACATTATACTGCAGTGTGTCGTGAGCGGACTGGACTGCTTGTGTGTGAATCGCTGCTGCAAGCTTTCCACGTCGGTGTTGAGCTTGTAGCAGGGATTCTCGTAACTATAGGGCAGAGTTGGGTTGAGTGTTTAGGTTAAGTTGGTCTTTGCTTACTAGTTCCTTGAAGGAAACAAACATATAAATAAAAACACTAAAATGCCTAAGGCAAATTGGCAACTAGTTCCATTTTTATAATCTCGACATCCGACCAAATGAGTTAGGTTAAGTCAGATACTGACACAGACTGTGACCAACCGAGCGCTAACCGAGCGAGCGAAGCAAGCGGTGCCGCGACAGTGGCCGGCGAGCGCCTTAAGAAATAGATTTACATTTCGCCTTAGGCATTTTGCATAAGGGTTTGTGCACGGACGCCGTTTGTAAAATGACGAATCATACAATCTGCCTGTGACAGTCTAGTCTCAGTAGTTACAAAAATTGCAAAAATTCTCAGTAGTTCCTTCAAAGGAACTGCTAAAGGAACTAGTGAGCACAAAGGGTTAAGTTTACTAACAAAGTTGTAAAGAAATATTGATACTAACGTATTGAGTACATTGTTACTTGTAAATCTAAATATAGAAAGTCGGTGTATACCGTAATGGTGTATACCACATACACCATTTAAAACTCAAGAACGGCTGAACCGATTTTTATGATCTTTGATTTGTTGAATTTTTCTCCGCTCCGAAAAGTAAAAAAATAATGTATGAAGGAAATTCATTTTCTCATAAATTTTTAATGGAACGGCTTTTTTGATGATATCTCGAGAACGGATTGGGAAACGGGGGAACAATAAATTTCACGCGGACAAAGTCGCAGGCAGAAGCTAGTTAAATATGAATAAATAAATATGCCATTGTTTCCAATATTGTAACTGGAGTTTTAAAAATTTGCATATTCTACGAATTTGAACTCACTGTTTAAATTATCGCAAATATAATCATCATTCTCATTGTTTTAAAACACACTCGCGTAGGTATAGACTAGAATAAAATAGAATACTCTACACCGGTATATACTAGATTTTTGTCCGTATATACGTTATTTCTGACGTCAAAACGTCCTCAAGTCACTGGCTGGTTGTAGTACACAATCGGATCGGATTCCCGCGCAGAATGAATAGAAAACGACCAAGATCAATTAAAACAGCCTCGCCGTATATGTACCGTCGCCGACGAAAGTTGTGAACTCTAATTGTGTTACATTAAGTATCGGTTAACACGAAAAGATTTAAGATCTTGTTTTGTTGTACGGTTTTATTTAAGGATTTTTCTGATAAAACTTGGAATTCATTCTGGTTTTAACGTCTTCAAAAGATTAACAGCAAAAATAAATTTAATTAATTAGCGCTAGTAAAATAAGTTGTATTTTTTCCAAGCCTTTATACAATTATAATTATTTTCGTCTTAGATGAAATTATACCTGGAATTGATAAGCGCTCCGCATTGTTCGTAAAAAAAGAAACGATGACTTATTTAAAAAAGCTTCAGAGCAAAGTTATCGATCTATAAGACCAAAATACCGATATGAATTATGCCTAAGAAGAGCAAAAACTGCCCTTATGTACAAGAGCATACTTTGCATGGCTCCGAAATTTTTTAATAAGCTACCCAATGACATAAATGATTTAAACTTCACTCAATTTAAACGCAAACTAAATATTTTTTTAATAGACAAATGATGAATACTATACCATTGATGAATTTCTTGTTGACAACATTTCTTGCGACTAATCCTGTATTTATGACTTATAATAAAAAAAATACAAACTAAAGATTTGTTAGAATTGTATCGTTTATAATGTCTTATGTAATTTCTAATAAGTGTTGTTAAATTAATACTGTAATAAAGGGTAGTTTTTTGAGTATCTATAAAATATCTGTAAGACATGTTATATCACAAAAATCGCACTTATAAATACTTTGACTTTGGCTCATTTATTTTCAGGCACGTGCCATTATTAAGTTGTCAAAGCAAAAATACTTTCTTCGAACTTAAGAGCTACGGAAGGCATATTTTAATAACCAAATTATTGGTTGCTCAGTAAGGAACGCTCGTGTGCAACAGTGCATCACGGGTTCAAGTGCTCAGTGCCTTCATTTACTGCTCACTGCCTCAGCTAATTAATTAATTACGCCACTTAATAAGCAGTTGACAGTCCTGCGAAGCATCTACATCTACGTTACGTCAGATGGCAATTCACAAACTTCCAATCACAGCCCTGCAAGTTTCAAGTGTTCCAAATATTTGAAATCAACAGACACTTTGAGAGCGCTAACACTTGATACGGCGACTGTACAGAGAGCGCGGAATTAAAAGCTAAACTTCGTTACCGTCCAGTTTTGTCGTTTGCAATTGGAAGAAACTTGTTACATCGTCTGTATCATTTCAATTCAAAAACGGATCCCACGCTTTGATTGGTTACTCGGGTTATGAGGAACGAATCACGGGCGCCGTGATTGTTCCCAATTACCTGGACTTTACATAGGTACCTGCATATGTGACGACTGTGATTGAAGACAAGAACTGTCTTACTTATTTTAGATTTGAATTTGGGGACCGTGGAAACATAGTAGAACAAACCGGCACTACAATTTTGCCCACTATACTCTCTCTTTAAAAGAGAGAAAGATTTATTACATTCTTAAACTCAAACCATTTATTTCAATTAAACCATTTACAGGCACTTTTGAACTGTCAAGGAGTCGGTCAGTCAGAAATATGAAGCTAGTTGCCCATTGGCAACTAGCTTCCGACCGATGCTTTGGAATACCAAAGCGTAGTAGGTTCCTATGGAGAAGAACGGGCAAGAAACTCCATGGACACTCTTTTAAATTAAATTTTTACAAACATATAAGTTACATGTTTAACTTTGAAATTATAAGTTTAAGTGAGAATGATGTGGAAAAAAAAAAGAGTAGGTACACCATAAAAAAGAAAAAAAAAACAAGCCGGGGCAGGAAAGAGATGACTAGTAACCAAATGACCGCGCCTGTTCATGAACATGACGCATGGGTCAGCACCATTCAGCTCAACAATAAACGTTATCAAGCCGACATAATCTGTATTAAACAGAACCATCGAAGTCTGTACCAGAATTTAGAATACTTTAACAACATAAATAAAAGTTCTCGAATCGAGTAACCTCTTCATTCTATCCGATAAAAAATACAAATCCGCCAACCGCCTGAAAAAGCCAGCAGTTAAAAAAAATAAAAATACTCGAAAGCTTCGTTAACTCGTTTTTTACTCAGTGTTGCTATCTTTTTAATCTGTTATTACCGTACGTGGCGTGGAGTGCTATCAACACCTCTAGTTGATACCGTTTGGCGCCGCAAACATAAAAATACCGACAAAAGCCCTACGCAAAATCGCTTTTTGAACTTCTGAAGTGATTAAAAAGAACAATACGGAAGTTACTAACAGACACAGAACACACACACGTTAGTTACAGAACTATGTGAACTCATCATCTGCCTTGCCTTTTTCAACTATGTTGGGGTTAGCTTCCAGTCTTACCAGATGCAGCTGAATACCAGTATTTTACATGGAGCGACTGCCTATCTGACCTCCACAACCCAGTTACTGGGTAATACGATACCCCTTGGTAAGACTGGTTGTCAGACTTTCGGGCTTCTGACGACTCGTAACGAATGTCAAAGATCTACAAATAACAGCCGGGACCAACGGCTTAACGTGCTAGGCTTGTAAAAAAAAGATCGATGATATTTTTGGCGATATTTATTATTTCGGTTTTCGATATCAAAATCAAAATGTTTTATTTTACACTAGCTTTTGCCCGCGGCTTCGCCCGCGTGGATGTCGGAAAAAATCCTACGGGAACATAACTACTCCCGGGATTGAAAGTATCCTATGACCGGGATTAAAAATACTTTTGAGTAATTCAAAAACTTAATTACCCTTCATTACCCTGTTTGGGATCAATTCTCAAAAAACCCATATATTCGTAATCCTTCTTTTTTTGCCTAAATAGTAAATTTAGTGATTTTTCTAATGACTTCTTCATCCCCCTTTTTAACCCTTCGGGGGTGGAATTATCAAAAACGCTGAGACACGTATAAATTAATTTTCAATCATCAGCCTAAACACAAAATTTTAAGATCCTATAAACTTTCATATAAACTTCCATCCCCTTAGAGGTGGAATTCCCAAAAATTATTTCTTAGTGGATACTTACTTTTCACAAAGAACACTCCCTCCAAGTTTCAAGTCTCTAGGTCCGGCGGTTTGGGCTGTGCGTTGATATATCAGTCAGTCAGTCAGAACTTGGAATTTTATATGTATAGATAAACCTACATGGGCACTTATGAAACGTCAGAAGCTAGGTGCATGGTTCCAATTAGTCGTTTCCTATGGAGAAGAGCCGGCAAGAAACTTCACGGTTACTCTTTTAAAAATAATAAAATATCAAGTATCGAAAATGTATGAAATACGATATATTTTCAAAAGCAACACCGTTGTCGCCACTGACGCTGGAGTTCAAAGCCGGAAAAAAGTAGTATTTTTTAATTGTCTGTGTCTGCTTGCTTGGAAAATAAATAATTGCAAGTGGGCCATACTATGAGAGCTACGCTGTTGTGGATAAAAAAAAAAAACAAACAATTGAATTTCATAACGTACAAATATTTTTCAGAAAATTTCACCGATATATCGGTATATCGATATTTTTTTTTTAATATCGATACTTTTTGGCACTTCTTGCATCCCTATAACGTGCTTTCCAAGGCACGGAGGCGTCTTGGTATGTTACCATCCGCGGACCAACCGCGGCAAGCATAGCTTAACCTGCTCGATCGACCCGTGTGGCTGTTATTACATAGCCACAAGCCCCTCCTACCTATGTGAACTATGTACCTACCCGATAATACTTGTGTTTTTCATTAAATATACATAGAGTACACAAAACAAGTTAAATAGTGTAACACGTACGTACACGTTTGTCCCAGTCATTAACATTTATCCGGACGCTACACAAATAGGCGGAAAACTACACAAACTTTGTTGAATAACGCCGTAACTGGGTAACTTTATTAAATAAAATATCGCGCGGTACTAAGTGTACCGCCCAAGGCGTTCAACTTACACAAAACTATTGCATATTTTAGTGGTAAGCGGTGTATCTGATCATTTATTCAGGTACACATTCCCAAGCCACGGCTGACTCTACCTATTGACGGTACATAATGCATGTCATGTAAAACACTACTCGTAAAATCATGTATGTAGATATAACAGCAATCACAGGGCGACAAAATAACGTAAGCTTAACAGCAAAATTTCTTATTGAAATTATCCATTCAAAAAATTTGTGGAAAATAAAACCGATACCGATAATTATCTAAATTCTTTAATCCCATTTTCCAAATCAAGCAAATTAGGATTCCATTATCTAATTTCGTTACAAAACACTGACATTTACAGCCTTTTTAGCCATTAGCATTATTTATTCTGTGAGACGGGACAGAACTGGAAGGCTGAAGATATAAGTAGATATACAGAAGAAGGCATTCTTCTGTATATCTACCTATATCTATACTACAAATAAATAGAATCGAAGTGTCTGTTAGTAATGCCAAAATATACTAAATGCATTTCAAATTATGTACGACACTTATAACAAAAAAAATTTTTTTTGTCTGACTCTCTGTCTGTTTGTTCCGGCTAATCTCCGAAACGGCTAAACCGATTATAACGGGACTGTCACTGGCAGATAGCTGATGTTATAAGGAGTAACTTAGGCTATTTTTATTTTAGAAAAAGCCACTCGGGCGATGTCACGGGTAACAGCTAGTTCTATACATATACATATAAATCAATTGCCGTGCGTTAGTTTCGCGAAAACTCGAAAATGATTTGATTGATGATCGATTAGACTTTTTTTTTTTTCGTTTCGATACTTAGGGAGGGTTGGTTTAGGAAAAAAGAAAATGAGAAAAACCCCATATGAACAGTCGAAATTTTGTCTCACGTGATACGAAGTTCACTAGATCATCTAGTTTATTTTTATACCAACTGCTACCCGCGGCTTCACCCGCGTGGATTTATCCATACTAATATTATAAATATGAAAGAAACTCTGTCTGTCTGTCTGTATGTTACGTATTCACGCCTAAACCGCTGAACCGATCGTCATGAAATTTGGCAGAGATATAGCCTGGGATATGGAGAAGGACACAGGCTAATTTTTTACGCGATAATCAACAAACACGCGGGCGGAGCCGCGGGCCAAAGCTAGTCTAAAATAACAATGGCCCAAGATACTCCTTATAGCATCGGCTATCTGCCAGTGAAAGTCCCGTCAAAATCGGTCCATCCGTTTCGGAGATTACCCGGAACATGTCAGACAGCCAGATAGAGAAATTAAAAAAAAAATGTTTATCATTATAAGTACCGTTTATAATTTCATAATTATACATTTAGTATAAAGCTGTTGTTTTGACATTACAGACACTTCTATTTTATTTATTTGTATAGATAAGTTTCGAGCCATTTCTAGTGAGTCTCGCTCCTAGTTTATGGGAAAAAATCACTGAAAAATTAAGGAGTAGGTTGTTTACTTGACTTGCGACTTGTTTACTTGTTGTTTGTCGAATCATGTCATTAGTAAATGGACAGCATACACTGCTATCACAACAATAATGAGAATTAAAAAAAAAATGCACCTAATGAATTAAGGTGATTCGGTTAAACTCAGCGGCAAACGAAAAATTCCTAGGCCTTAAAAGCACTGATATTTCAAGATTCATTAACTTACCCTCTGGTTTCTATTGCACCTCAATTCGTAACTACTGAACATGTCCAAACTTCTAAGAATTTATTGGATTAGTGCAAGTTATAAAAGCTGTTTCTTCGATTACTTTTTTCGAACTCGCATTTTTTTTTTTCTGAACTGTCAAAAGTTCTTTTCCAAAATCATTTCAAGCATTTTTGCTGAAATAGAGTAATGGGTGGCCAGAAATAAATTGATACAGTATCGTTAATTAACAAACCCCAACGTTTACTTATTTCCAATGAAAGCCTTATTCATTCACTGTATCCTGTATCTTCATAAATTGCAGAAATGAACGTATAAATAAACATTATTAGTATCATTGTCCGCTTAGCGAGGCGGGTGACAAATTATTCATTGCATTATTGAGCAACTCAGAGAGGAACGTGCAGAGCATCCAGTTAAAGATCAGTAAGTTCGTACATATTTCATATCTTTTAACTTCTATTTAGTCTCTCAGATATTTCCTTCAGTTATTTACTGGACATTCATATTGAAATTCTGCATCTAACATTAAGCATGTAACGTTAAATGATTCTTCTCACCCCAATTCATTATTAGATCGCTCAGACACACAAATAAATCGGCATCCAAACAATGCCGATGCTCGTACAGACGATGATTTGATGAGTCGCGGGCGTAGGAGGTTGATGACCATCGATATGAGCCCGATAAGGGAGGGGCAGCGTTCGGGGGGCAGGGGACTGGGAGGGTATCCAACAGCATTATCTTGAAAGGGAAGCGGGGTACGTTAGTCGCTTACTTCGTACATTTTGCATGAACCGCGTCGTGTGCGCTGCGAGCGAGAGAGAGCGCGGTGTGGGAGCGAGACACACGCTGGATCTACATTTAAAGCGCATTGTAAGCAAACGCATTATTAATGTATAAGTTTTAGTTGTCGGAGAGCAGAGGCAAGCCCGCCAAGCCCCCGGTCGTTCATGTAACATGTATAGTGCGTTCATATTTGATTCCTTTTAATTCCAGACGTCTTTCGTCTAGTTAAACGGGATGCTGTGTAGTCAGATTTCCTGGTTGATCATCTTTTATTAGGTAGTTTGTTGTTTAGAAGTTTGGTTGTAGTTTAATGTAGATTAAACAATGATTTGCTGTTTTATTCTCGTAAAAACCTAGCGTGATGAAAAAATTACTTGTAGGTAAAGCGACTTTTTTTCGACTTTTGCAGACATGGAACTGTATTTAATAAGGTGTCGATTAAAACAACATGCATTTTTCATAGTCTCCTAGACACAATTTAAAAGTTTAGAGGCAGGTGGTGAAAAATCTCGAGATAGAAATAACATTAATTTTTCAAATTGTTATATTTATAAGCCATATGTCATGAATAATTGTCTTGTGATAGACAGGTAGACAGACAGGTACCTAAGACTAGACAGCTCCGTTTGTATAAAATATGAATAGAAAAAATATGTTCGTGACTTTATTTTAAACATGTTCATTAATTTTAAAACTTCGACCTACCGTTCGGCAGTATTCGGCGACACGTTTGATTTTGGAATACAAGACCCGAAGTCTGAACTTTGTCATCTTGAGACGGATTACGCGCATGCGCGATGTGTCCTAATGAAATATTCACAAGGCCCGCCGATGGAACGGGCGCTACGCTCCTACAATTCGACAATTTCCCTCCAAGACGGAAATCTTGAACTGTAGACATGATTTTTATAGCCGTTGTGTACTTATCTTTATTCCTACTAATAATAAATGCCATGACTTCTGCGTGCCGCTTAATAAACGAGGATTTACGTAAACAATTTTGATGTAGCTACCGGTTTTCGTGGTTCGTGCTGTTTGCGAATGTAACCGAGTTTTCATTGCCACGGCTTTATACCATACGAATAAATATAAGTGACAAATGCTTAGACGTCTGGCGATGTTCATGATATGTGAATACTTGTCTAAAACATTCAAATATATGGTACCGGAATGGCCGTCTGTCTGTCACAGCCTACTTAAATGTCCACTTGTCACCTGTACGAAATATAAAAACAACAGACATATTTCTGGATTCATTTATTCTGTTACTGTCTGCCTAATGTCTATACATTTTGTTGACGAAAATCATCAAATGTCACATTAATAAACATAGGTAAAGCATTTTAGATTCGAGTGAGTACTAATATTAAAATAGTGGCTGTATAAAAGCGGAGTCGTAGTGAAAAGAGTGTAAGGGACAGAGTGGAATGAATGAAAGGCGTCGTGGAGAGACCCTTTGCCAACGCACGGGAACACAGAACATAGAACATAACTATCAGACTCAGTACAACTTCGATATTTTTAGTCGTCGCCCATTGAAATTCTGTGCAACTTTGACATGTCAAAGGTGTGTCTGTATTGCATGTTTTTTTTTAATATTGATCTTGTAACACCAGTTTTAGCGGTAGTGATGTGTACAGTTTGTAGTGTTGAGGATATGACTGAATATCGACGCGACACACTTCAAAAGTAGTTTTTTTTTTATCTCTTTGTGCAATGTATTTTGATTTTATTTTAATGCTCTTTTTTCAGTATTAAAATATTTATTATAAAAAATGGTTGTCTGTAAAGTTGGTTTACGGACGATAGTTTAACGTGACAACGTCATAACAAAACATTGATGCGGCGCAAGCGTACAATGAGCGTAACGGGACAATGAGCGTAACGGGACAATGAGCGTAACGGGACAATGAGCGTAACGGGACAATAAGAGTAACGGGACAATGAGCTTAACGGGATATTTTCGTCTATGCAGCCGGCGTTCATCGATTTATTAGAAAAAAAATGGTTGTCTGTAAAGTTGGTTTACGGACGATAGTTTAACGTGACAACGTCATAGCAAAACATTGATGTGGCGCAAGCGTACAATGAGCGTAACGGGACAATGAGCATAACGGGACAATGAGCGTAACGGGACATTTTCGTGCATGCAGTCGGCGTTCATCGATTTATTAGACGTCGTCACGTCAAAAATATAACGAGCTTATAACAATCACTTTTAATAATCTTTTTATCGTAATCGGCTTCGTACCACAAAAAGACCGCCAAGAACTACCACAAAACATAAACTTCAAAGCTACAAGACTTCGATATTGAGTAACACGAACATTATCGGCTTGGCACCCTACACGCGGGGTTAAAAAGGAAAACATTTTGAAACAAACCCGCGCGACTCAAGGCGGCAAAGCCTACCGCACAAAGGGCTACACTCCACAATTTTCTGGGAAAAAAATCTCGTGCCGTGAGCGCGAACTAACCCGGAGTGCAATTCAAATGACTCGACCCGCACCTACGTACATAAGTTATTAAAAAAAGTATGCCTCAGCTTGTGGGTTTTAATAAAAATAGTCGCGCGTCACTCTTTGTCTGAACATCAGAGGACGCGTCATACGTCTATTAGTGCCGGAGCGACCTAAGACGTGCAGACACGGATTTGGGAGTTCTTTTTAATAGAAGTTACCTGAATTAACCTTTTAAAGATAAAATAGATGAACCATTTTTCAGATTATCTAAAGTACATGCATATTTACTGTGTTAAATGTTACAATAAAATACCTTCTGATATATTACAAATAAATGAAAGAAATTTTAAAACTCATATTAAAAGCACACACTGTAAACAAGCAAATTACAAATTATATCCAAGACAAGAATGCTTGTAAACATGCTGGTCCTGCTCCATAAGACAATTTAGAGTCTAGACAAAATCAAACTGGTTGCTAATTTAACTGTATATTGTATAATTTATAATTTTTATGATATTAATTTTATTTTCTGTGATTAATATAATTTAACCCACACCTGACTTATTATACGTTATTTTTTTAGGAAAGTCATATACTCGTCCAATGTTTGTAAATATGTGAGCACCATGTGTATCTATCGCATTTATTAATTTTTCTGTCATTACTTCACTTTTCATTCTTTATTGTGGTAAGTAATTTTTATTCTAGGTACATCGTCTTCATCTATAATTATTGATACAAACTATTGTTAACATTTTAAAAGAGTAAGTATGGAGTTTCTTGCCCATTCTTCTCCATACATAACTACATTTTGGAAGGGGCAACTAGAATCAATTAACAATTTTTGTATTTTTTGACGTTCAAAAAAAAGTGCCTTTTACGTGCCTATTTGAAATAAATGATTTGACTTTGACTTTGAAAGATTAACTGATCCCGTTAAGGTTGGATCAGTGATCGTGATCTTGATCAGTGGCGGCCCAATGGTAACGGCTTCGACTAATGAGTTTTAGGTCGTGGGTTCGAACCCAGCCAGGCGCTTTATACTCTGCACTGTGTGTAACTAATTTCATCACCAGTGCTCTTTAAACGGTGATGAAAACATTGTGAGGAAACCGGCATGTCCTAGAATCAAAAATTTGAACTGGGCCGCGTGGTGGATTACTCAGCCTACACCCTCTCGAAGAGAAGAGGCCTGTGTCCCAGCAGTGGAGGAACATTATATACTGAACAGGCTAAGGTTGGATTCTTTTGGTTTTAGAATAGTTTCAGCATTGATTGTAATAATTTAAAACAAATCTAATATACATATCGACGGTTTAAAGGTAATATGGTATAAGCGACATTGTGGCGGCATCTACAACGCTACATGCGAACTACGCATCAAAGACCTGACGTCACAAATCCTGCATCGCGCTATCAGAGTTTACCGCGCGACTAGCATAAATACAACATCCCGACATCAACCGTTGGGCAGTTGCCCACCAGACACAACACCCGTCTGGTCGAAGGATCCTCCCTTTTCTATGGAGGATGAATGAACTTTACACCCTGTTCCTCATACCTCTATAACATTTTGATCGAAAATGAAGAGTACTATAGTTCTGTTTTGAATAATACAAATAATCATATATAGTACTCTGAAAGCCAATGAGCATTAATACTTTCCATCTGTTATAATCAGCAACTAAAGCAAATACTTACATTAAATTGATGCCTTTAGAATTATCGCAAGCATAACCTCTATTTTTTATTATTAAATAAAAACGCGCATCGCAAAGCAATGAAACTGTTTATCGATGCATTTAATACACGTCAAATACGAAGAGGTCAACCACGAGCACATAATATATGAACAACACATAATATATCCAGCTGAATATTGTAAACCTTCCATTTTGAATAAACGTATTTTAATCGAGCCACCGCCGCCGCACCGTTTAAGTGTTCTGAAAATTGAGCTCCTGAATTCGTATTTGTAAATCTTTTATATTTATGAAAAGCGTCTAGGTAACCATACTTGGAGTGTGAGAAATAATATGGTAGCAGAAATTTTTATGGTTGACGGAACCGGTTAATTGTCGTTAAGAATTTTCAATTAGTTGAATGGTACTTAAATAAATATTGATAACTGTATCGTAACAATAATACAAGTAATTTTCAAGTTAAAAGCACCATGCATGACCTTGACCGCATCTTCATACAAACAGAGGGTTACGAAGAAGAATAAACATGAAAAGGTATTTTTGTGATAGAATGAAACTTTCCGCGTTTATCAGATCCCAAAGATTAAGGACGTCATAATTTCAGCCGAAAGACATCCACTGCTGGACATAGGCCTCCCCCAAGCACCGCCACCTCGATCGGTTCTGTGCTTCCCGCATCCAGCGTATTCCTGCGGCTTTCATAAGGTCATCGGTCCACCTTGTGGGAGGCCTTCCAACGCTACGTCTTCCGGTACGCGGTCGCCACTCCAGAACCTTTCGGCCCCAACGGCCATCTGTTCTGCGCGCAATGTGCCCTGCTCATTGCCACTTAAGTTTGGCAATTCTTCGAGCTATGTCGGTTACCTTGATTCTCAAGGAATGAGGAGTTCTCTTGGTTATTAAGGACGTAGTTAAACGAAAATTATCCAATCCACACAAAGTCCTTTTAGAGATATTGACGTTTGAAGTTTAAAAGATATAACATATTATATATTTCCGTGCGTGTGGACTGGTTCTTAGGTTGATCAAAATGATAAACTGCTGTTTTTTGCTTGAATCTATTTTACTCGCCGATAGTATCGATATTTAGCATCAGTTTGGTACACTTAACTCATTTTTGACGAGGTTGTGGATTGGATACTTTTCGTTTAACTACGTCCTTAATTAATGTTAAACAAATAAATAAGTAGCCTTTAGTTCCAATACTTTTACAATGACAAATCACCACCACAACCGTCGAAACGTAAACTCAACGTAAGCACCGTAAAGCTAACCCATCCTAAATCCGTTCCTGTTACGAGATCGTGCAGCGGGGCGATTCCTCTCGCTCGCACACTATATATGAATGAATAGCACTGAGGTCCTTTTCATCAAAGAACTTCTTTGTGACATTGCTACTCCGCGAATTACTAACTACATAATATATGTACACTGCTATGGAACTATCAAACTTTTATGGTGTTTCGTGATGGTTCGGATGAGTATTTTGTAAGGGGAATGTGTGGGGCTAATTAGAAATGGGAGTAGACAAGTTAGCTGTAAGGGATGGGTCTATGAAACGATTCCTGTTGGTTTAGGTTTCTAAAGGCTTGTTTCACCATGTCGAGATTGGCACTGTCTAGTTGGTAGATAAATTCAAATTTGGAGTAGAGTGTGGTGGTGGAAAAGGCCGTTTGGAACCATGGCAATTAATATTAGTAAATAAAAAACCGGCCAAGTGCGTGTCGGACCACGCACAATGAAGGATTCCGTAGTTGGGATGAATTTATCCCAATAACAAACTTATCACGTAGTTGAAAAACATGTTTTCATATACAGAATGTATGGGAGAACATTTTTTTCAACTGCAAATGTAAGTTGGTCGCCAATTACTCGGTAAATTGTAAAGCCTACTTAGCTGTGATAGTTTTCCTTTCAACTTCGTTATATATAGGTACTACTGCCGTGACATTTGAATTTCTAACTACAACCATTTAGTTGGTAGAGGGGGCCCCCCCCCCTCTACCAACTAAATGGTTGTAATGAGTATTTTGTAAGGGGAATGTGTGGGGCTAATTAGAAATGGGAGTAGACAAGTTAGCTGTAAGGGATGGGTCTATGAAACGATTCCTGTTGGTTTAGGTTTCTAAAGGCTTGTTTCACCATGTCGAGATTGGCACTGTCTAGTTGGTAGATAAATTCAAATTTGGAGTAGAGTGTGGTGGTGGAAAATGCCGTTTGGAACCATGGCAATTAATATTAGTAAATAAAAAACCGGCCAAGTGCGTGTCGGACCACGCACAATGAAGGATTCCGTAGTTGGGATGAATTTATCCCAATAACAAACTTATCACGTAGTTGAAAAACATGTTTTCATATACAGAATGTATGGGAGAACATTTTTTTCAACTGCAAATGTAAGTTGGTCGCCAATTACTCGGTAAATTGTAAAGCCTACTTAGCTGTGATAGTTTTCCTTTCAACTTCGTTATATATAGGTACTACTGCCGTGACATTTGAATTTCTAACTACAACCATTTAGTTGGTAGAGGGGGGGGGGACACTTGACTCAAACGAAAATTGGTACTTTAAAGCTTGATAAATCACGAACGATTTACTTAATCAAAAACCGGTCTTCCCAAACCCCTAATATTTTGAAAGACCTGTCCAACGATATCCCACAATATGCGAAGGACGAAAAAAAAAAATATCATCCGCACTTTACATGTAGGGGAGGTACACTAAATATTTTTTTTTTTTGTTTTTTTCAAAATTTTATTTTACCACTTTTTCGGCGTCATTAACGTGTATACTCATGCTAAATTACAACTTTCTAGTACCGATAGTTTTTGAGCTAAACCGCAGACAGACAGACAGACGGACATGGCGAAACTATAAGAGTTCCTTGTTGACTACGGAACCCTAAAAAGTGTGGGGCAGTCTTTGAGGACTGCCGATAGAAATGAAAACTAAGTAACTAAAGCATTCGGTGACGATGACGCGAGTTCCATGATTTTTTTTCACCCAAAAAGTACACTTAGATAGACAGTACATATAACTCATGGAAAGCGTTCGGTGACGATCGTGAACCCATAAGTTTTTCCCGTACCAAAAAGTGCTCAACGCGCCTAAAAAAGATTTCACTTCAAAAAATTAAGAACTAGAACAGAAGAAGGCCAAGTGCGTGTCGGACCACGCACAATGAAGGGTTCCGTAGTTGGTATGAATTTATCCCAAGAACAAATTTAACATGGTTGAAAAATGTTGAAAAACATGTTCTTCCTATCCTATATACAATATATCCTATACGGCCTATCCTACGAGACCCCACCATGCGACAAACGAGAAAAAAAATTATCATCCCCACTTTACGTGTAGGGGAGGTACCCTAAAAAAGATTTAAATCAAGATATTATTTTACCACTTTCTCGGCGTGATTACTATATACTCATACCGAATTACAGCTATCTAGAACTAAGAGTCTCTGAGCTAAGCCGCGGACAGACAGACAGACAAACGGACATGGCGAAACTATAAGTGTTCCTTGTTTACTACGGAATCCTAAAAAGCACGTAAGAATCCATCTTAAGGACCTAACAACTAAAAGCTTAGTTTAATAATAAAAGCTTGTAAAAGATACGGACCATTGCGGGTCAGGGTTAAAAGCTAATTAATATGTTTGGAATCACCCTTAAAACGGTAAAACATTCATGAGCCGGAGCCATTTCCCGAATTCCCGAATATTCGGATTGTTTTTAGCACGAGATTTGTAAATAATTAAATAGAATACCAAAAATACTTTGCGAATATAATTAACGACTGCCCAATTTTCAATGTCAAGGCTCATTTACACGACGACAGATTCTGGCCCCTCGTTTGACGTGTCAGAATCTGCGAGTCTCAAAATCATAACCGCCTTTTGATCGTGATGTGATCCCTGAGGATAAGTAATGGAGTAATAAAGGAACTATTAAATAATTTTATCTTTTTACCTGCTTATAGTCTATCCAAATAACTATTTAAGTAAGATAAAGCACATAAAACTTAACTAAATCAATCACAGGACGACACAGTTGCACTTTCACGAAATCTATCTTGGTTTGTAGACCAACGAGAAAAGTCCTGGGTCACGCGACGCGACGTAGTACCCACTTACTCCATATAGCACGACTCACGCTTGACCGTCCCGCGCGGTACACAATAAACAATTTGTACTAGTACAAGTATCACAGAAGCGGTGTGAGCACTCAAGATTTGCATACGAAAAGATAACCCAACGGATGTGCCCGTAATGATAATGTTTTTTCATGGGGGGTCATACAATTTGCAGCATTTTTTCATCCGACATAATCTTAACGCGTGCTCTGTATAACTAGAGACAGCCCTAAACGTTATGACGGCAATGAACCGTGTTACAAAGTAATAAAGCTCAAAATTGCGCGCCATAAACCTCCACACATCACTTAAGATATTAATGAGTGCATCCGTAATAGGCGAAACATACATATGAAATTCAAATTTGTAGCGGGCTGGGAGCGAGCTCTTCTACATATTTTAGTAGGCAGTAGAGTGTGAATTTGAATCTTTTGTTAGCGTTTAGTACGTCAGTTTATACAGGAAAACAATGTTTTATCACAAACGAATATATTTATCAGAGAGCAAGGCGAGAGCGTGAGGGCGAGTGCGGGTGAGTCGGGCGAGAGCGGGCGAGTGCGACGGCCACGCGACCAATGTCGTTACCGCGCGCCTCCACTCCCAAGTCCCAACTCGATTAAGGAATGAAGATTTATAGTTTCTATAGAAAAAGTAATTAGTGAAAACGAAAGAAACGGGGCGTCGGGAAAAGTCATCGGACATAATTCATAACAAACAGAAATAACGGAAAGCCGGTTCGGCGGGGGTAGGCAATGAATAATTCTCTAACTGCGAGCTCCCTCCACACCCCTCGGCGGGCAGGGGTGCCGCGAAAAAAGCGCACAACCCCGGCCCAGTTTTATAGTCACGAAAAAATAGGAGGTAGCCAAAATATCTATATACGGCGCATGCAAAAAGTAGAAAAAAATTACAATCCCGCTCGCATGAATAAGTGAGTGGACCTTCATATAGAAAAAAGTAAGGCAACAAAAATAAAAGTGGCGGAGGGGTGCGCTGCGTCGTGGCCGCTCCGCCCGCGCCACGTCCGCGCGCCGCCTCCGCCACGCACGCTGCGATGCACTGCTAATGACACCTGCCTCGCGCTAATCTTTTTAGTGTCCGCGCCATAACCCCTGTGACTTAACACAACTTACTTACCGAACGCCACACAACTAAAGCGTGCTAAGGAACTTGTGCTGATTGTTTGCTCCTTGAAACTATGGAAGACAAACGAGCTTGAATATAAGTTTATACAACTTAAATATTATGAGGAGAGTTGTGTAAGAACATGAAAGCAATCTCATCTCGTAATTCTATTTAATGTAGATTAAAACTCAATAAAGGTTTCTGTTTAAAAATCCAGCCCAAGAGAAGCACCGACAATTGGTTTAAGCCTCATTAGTTCTCACAAACCGTTTAAGGAAACATAAGAGCATTAAATATCGTAACAAGAACGCTGGAAGTTTTTCAGGTTGGACCGATTCGATTCGCACTTGTCGCATTCGTTCGATCATTCGCGCTCCTTCGCGGCTTACAACTCTAATTCAGGATCTACAGTCACTGACCCCACATTAAAACCGACCGACCTAAAAGGGAGCGAATACAAGTTTTCGAAATTAGCTCGGCCTGTATCGAGCCCTGGCTTTACGCCATGGTATTTAATCACTTTATTAAAGCAATAAACCGAGCCGAGAGCTGAGAACGCCACGCCAAACAATGCCCACCATGTGATCGCTATAAAAATGTATCGAATCATAATCGAAGCACAATGTCACTTACATACTGATATAATTAACTTAATGCGGACATGTTGTATGTATGTGAGCCACCGCAGCTTGTACGAATATTTGCGAGCACAATGCTTAATTAAAAACTTCGGTTTAATGATTTATAATGAAGGCGTGAACGGAGAATCGTCACGTGCGAACTTGGAATCAAACTCTAGTGTTGCTCTCAGATTCCGTATCGTACATGCGCTTATCTACTTGTGTAGGCATATCGAAGAGGAGCTACAATGCAGGATTCATATTCCCCCTTCGGAATACCCTTAGCTATTCGAATGGTGTTATTATTTTGTACAGCAGCCTACACACAGGCGTTAAATATTTGAAAATTGTTTGCCAATGGTTTATCGCACCCTCGTACGACTAAATATTCACGAATGACGAAATATTGGCTTTCATTCATTCATTCTGTATTTATACCAGAGAATTAAACTAAGAGTAAGATAAATTGTTTGATTATTAGATGTTATGATTTCTCAGATACAAAGTAGTCTGAGGCACTGCATTAATCTTGCAAGTAGTAAATTTACACAATAATGGCTACATAATATAGCGATTCTATGTTATTGTACAATAAGTATAGTGAAGTGTGTGTGTGTTTATAGTGAAGTTCTATGAATGACCAGTGAAACTGAACATGATTTGACTGACAAACACTGCTATTAACTGCTAACGTGACGACAAGTAGTGAAGATACGTAATCTAAGTAGGTGGGGAATAAATCAGAACAGACGAGTCTGATCTGATTCAGTCCTAGCACGCACGTGCACTAATGGATAACACTGTTCAGTTTCAATTTTTTTTTTAATTATTAGTACTTAATCGTTCGTCGCCGAAGATGATCGCTTGGGGCCTTAAAGGCACACACGGTTCTGGTTTTGGTTGAGATCAGACAAATATGCTGACAATACGTAGCAATAATACCTGGCATATTATGCGCAAGCGCTTCCGTCGCCATTTATATCAATAAATTACGCGTACTGCGAGGAGCTTCAGAATAGGTCGCGAATTTTCTGAACAGGTACTTGATAGAGCGTCAAAGTTGTCATTTTCATATTGGTTTTTCTTAAAAATATGCATCTCACTTTTCCTTTCCCATACCTGGCATATACAGGGTGATTATTTTCTTCTAATGGAGACAACACTTTTACTTTAAAATTGTGCTCAAGGTTGCTTACCACGTTTTTCTCTCTATATCATTTAGTTTAGAACTTACCCACATGATACTGGCTAGAAAAATCATTCTGCATACTGTTTTCTTGCTTCCATGTCTCTCATAGATGTGTGATATTAGTGACGATGTTCACACATGACATCTTAATTGTACAAAGTCGGGTTATTTACACCACTTATAACTCAAGAACGGCTGAACCGATTTTTATGATTTTGGATTTGTTGGATTCGTCTCCGCCTCGGATAGCAGAACATAACTAATAAAAAAAGCGAAAAAAAAAATTGGTGTATATTCGCTTTTTAATAATGAATTTTTTGATGATATGTCGAGAACGGATTGGCGAACGGGGGAACAAGAAACTTCACGCGGACGAAGTCGCACGCAGAAGTTTTTAATATAGGTAATTAAATCCCAAAAACTACATAAATTACAGTCATACTTCCAATGAACAGCCAAAACAAACCAAAATGGACGAAGTACATAAGTCAAAGTCAAAGCATTTATTTCAAATAGGCACATAAATGGCACTTTTGAACGTCAAAATGTACACGGAAGTAAAATTGATTCTTGTTGCCCACCGTGCTGCAATAAACTCCACCATTACTCTTTTAAACTGTTTTACAATAGTTTGTATACGTCAATTATATCATTACATATGAAGACGATGTACCCAGAATAAAATTACTTTACCACAACAGGTAAAAACAATAAAAAAATGAAGCAATGACAGATAAATTAATTGTGTTAAGGAAACATGCTGCTCACATATTTACAAATATTGTTAGAGTAGATGATTTTACAAAAAAAAAACACAAATAATAAGTCAGTGTGCGGGTTAAACTTATAATAAAATTAATGTCTAAAAAATAATACATTATATAATTAAATTAGCAACCTGTTTGATATTGTCTAGACTCTACATTTTCCTATGGAGCAGGACCAGCATGTTTCCAAGCATTCTTATCTTGGATATACTCGTAATCCTCTAATTTGTAATAAGCTTGTTTACAAAGTGTAGTTTTAATTTGAGTTTTAAATTTTCTTTCATTTAATTGCAATAAATCAGAAGGCATTCCACAAAAGAAGTACTTACTTTAGATAATCTGAAAAATAATTAATCTAATTTCTCTTTATTTTCTAGTATTAAAATTGTCTATCACTTATTTTATTAAATGACCTACCTACTACGCTAGACCGCTATACGTGTGCGACTGTGTGCGTGCGTAGATCTGTAATGTGACCACACTTTTCTCCCACAATCAGTATAACTAATTTAATAAAGAAACAATGTTTTACACATAATAGTAAAAATTCAGTATACGTATTATGATTATAACATAATATTCTAATTGGGGTGTTTGGAGGTGTGCGTTAATTCCGGGGCATGTTGTATATGTGGCAATTACAGGGATGTAGATTGACAGGGCTTTATATCCTGCCGATGGATCTAACTTAGATAAGACAAATTGATTGATTGAATTTAACAAAATGTCAGATTGAATAATGTTTGGACTTTCTATGCTCCCTAATACCTGCCTGTGTGTCAGTGATAGTCTGTGTTCACTTTTACAATAGTTAAATCCATACTAATATTATAAATGTGAAAGTATCTCTGTCTCTGTCTGTCTGTCTGTATGTTACGTTTTCACGCCTAAACTGCTGAACCGATCGTCATGTAATTTGGTAGAGATATAGCGCGGGATATGGAGAAGGACATATGCTACGTTTTTACGCGATAACTGACATCACCGCGGGCGGAGCCGCGGGCAAAATCTAGTAGATTCTAATTTTGAAAGACTAGAATCTTCTCGTATATAAACGTGGACTATGTACAACAACCGTTCCGTATTTAAATTTTCGGGGTTTTGAATATCGGTATTATGACTTTCGATATTCTGATTTTCGCCATCCAGATATGTACGTACCTTTATCTAAAATTCGTTTGTTTTAAATAGATTGCATCCTAATTGATATTAATGACAGCAAAAAAATTATTTACAGTAAAATATCTAAAGCTGTAGTTGCTGGAATATTTCAAAGCAGGAAGTGCATCTAACTTAATGAACGTGGATAACAGGTAAGGAAGTAACTGAGTCTAAATAAAATAGAATTACTGCTTATTCAATCTACAATGTTCGTATATCTACCAACAAGATGAAACTGCAAGTGATATATACTCTAGTGCATGTGCAATTAACATTTTTAACTGTATTCATTTAATACACTTAAAATAGTTTATGAAGAAAAGTAAATAATAAATGCCGTGTCGTGATATTAATGTGAAAGCAAGCGGCAATCGCTGGAGCCACTCGACCGTTGAAGTTTTTTTTAGAGAAATGAATAGAGCGCATCATCGGCTTTTAACTATCTGACCGCAAAATATATTAAAGTATTATTTCCTATTTAGCTGGTTTGGATTCGATATCAATAAATACAGCCTTTGGTAACCTGTTTAAAGGCATAAAAGTGCATTTTGGAATGTATGGCAATTCAATCGTATAAAACAGACTTTGTCTCTGTCATCCAGACCTAGACTAAAGTCAAGAGCAAACTCATAGTAATTAAAAAAAAAAAAAACAAAGTTTATTAAAAGCACAACAGTGAGTTTAAAAGGCTCAGCCACATGACCATTGTCCACAGAGTTTTGTCAATATCTAAAAATGTACGCACCAATAGCCACGGAGATTCATTCGAAAATATTTCTCCCTACAAATATGAAAGCCATTTTCACACAAAAAACACTTTAACTCGTACTTTTTCGTCAATTTTGCTTTATTCATTCGTAGTTTTCATTCTCTGTAAGCTCACACGTTGGCAATCAAAGAAATCAAATAAATAAAAAAATGCCTTTACAAAATCATATAAAAATTGTTGAATAAAAGTTTTCAAACGTTCAGTATAGGAAACTGTGGGTAGAAACACCGTGTTACATTTGAAACTTACTTCCCTTTTCACACTAGATGGTGCACGCGATCGCTGTATTAAAGGACAGAAGTGGTGGCGCACAGAGTGAACCATTGTTGGCGGCAGAAATAGCTTTTAAATTTTACACCGTAAATAATAAACGAGTCTGAATCGTTTCAAAGTACTCCGCGACGACTGTAAGTCACTGCGACTAATTAGCTCTTCAGTTGCCGTCAATACACAAAAAAAAATGTTTACTTATACATAACCTAACTTTCGTCAACATGTAACACAAAAAAGTGACCACATAACTTTATGCAACATGTAACCAAAACCTGTGCTGGCTGTTGTGTATCATTTTTATAAATCAAGTTAACTTTTACAGAAAAACTTTGATTATTCCTGAAATAGCCGAAGTAGTTAGGCTAAATATTTTTTCAGTGTACGTGGATTGATGACAGAAATTAACCTGGTTGCTAATTTAATTGTATAATTTATAATTTTTATGATATTAATTTTATTTTCTAAGGAGGAGCTCGTGGCTAAGTAATAACAGCCGCACGGGTCGATCCGTCAAGTTAAGCTACGCTTGCCGGGGTTGGTCCGTGGATCTATCTGACCTATGGACTCCTTGACCTTATATATGGACCATCTTTACATACCGAGACTCCTCCGTGCCTCGGAAAGCACTTTAAGCCGTTGGTCCCGGCTGTCATTCGTGGATCTTTGACAGTCGTTACGGGTCGTCAGAAGCCCAAAAGTCTGACAGCCAGTTTTACCAAGGGGTATCGTGTTACCCAGTTACTGGGTTGTGGAGGTCAGATAGGCAGGCGCCCCATGTAAAATACTGGTACTCAGCTGCATCCGATTAGACTGGAAGCCGACCCCAACATAGTTGGGAAAAGGCTAGGCAGATATTAATTTTATTTTCTGTGATTAATATACTTTAACTCACACACTGACATAGGTTATTAAATGTTAAAATTTTAGGGAAATCATCTACTTTTACAATGTTTGTAAATATGTGAGCACCATGTATCTATCGCCTAATTAATTAGTCTGCCATTGCTTCACTTTTCATTCTTTTTACCTATTGTGGTATAGTAATTTTATTCAAGGTAAGTGCATCGTCTTCACATATAATTAATAACTAATATATACAAAATATTGTTAACATTTTAAAAGAGTAAGTATGGAGTTTCTTGCCCATTCTTCTCCATACTGCCGTTATCAGGAAAAAGGGCACAACTTAAATTTTTTTCTGAAATTGAGTTATATACATATTCGGAATCAGAAAAAAAAAGACCCATCTGCCAATATTTTTTGTACAATTTTAGGAACAAGATAAACAAAAATACCGTAAGCTCAAAAGGCACAACTGAGCAAATTTTTAAGTTATTGTACATAAAAAGAGCACATCTGACTTATAGTACGTCAAAAGGTCACACATAATGCATAATTGCGGCTTTTATTTGTACCACGATAAATATTAGTATTAGTATTATTTATTTAGTTGAAAAGGCATAATTGACCTGCGTTAAATATTAAAGGCATAACTACCACAGATGTGCTCATTGATTTAAAGTTGACCAATTAGAAAATGTTGATTATTTAATAAATACCAATAAAATAAAAACTTATATTTCAATAACCGTATCGGAATCGTGAAAATGAATTTTATTTTAATTCATTTATTTCCGAAAAATAATATTATAGACAATATTTAACGCCAAATACCAATAAAAAATTTAAACTCGATTTTCTCCATATATATGTATAAAATGTTAGATGTGCCCTTTTTCCTTATGACGGCAGCATACGTAACTACCTTTTGGAAGGGGCAACTAGAATCGATTAATAATTTTTGTAATTTTTGACGTTCAAAAGTTCCTTTTATGTGCCTATTTGAAATAAATGATTTGACTTTTGACTTTCAGCAATTTTGTAGAATTTAGTAACACTGTGCAGTTGTAATGATAAACTTTATAATTAGCAGGGTTGCACTCCAACCAATTGAAGGCGTTGGAACTTGGATTATTGAGTGTAAAACAAAACACCGATATCAAAGATAATATCGAGGGGGAATTTCTTTCAAACTATACGCCTTTTGAAATCAGATTACACAATTAAATAAACTTTTTTTACAGTCCTTTCCACTGATTTTGACTTCTATTGCGTTGGTGGCATGACAAATGGCAGATGCAGTAAACAGTTGGTATTGTAACCACTTTTTGCTTTTAATGCCATCCTTAAACCCAGGGCTTGTTAACGTTACCAAATAACAAAATAATAACCGTTACGTAACGTTACATTTCAATGTTATACCTACTAATGTTACAAAAATTTAATGTTACTTGATAACATTACCAGTAATAAAACGTTAATTAATATTAACAAAAATACGATAACTAAAGTTAATTTAGCTACGTTGCCGTTCTGTAGGTAAGAATCAGGCAGATTCAGGCAACGTTTTGATCAGCACGGCATCAGAGGCGCGAACGCGGGCTCCCGTCGCGCCGCACGCCTCAAGCCCCACTACTTACATTTCACCCGTTTAAAATAACAATACAATATTTACATAAATAACGTTAAATTGATTACCGTTATTTTAAAAATAACGTTAACTCTGTCAATACAAGGTAACGTTATGAAAATTTACCGGTATTTAAAGCCCTGCTTATACCCACAAAATAGGTTAAAAGGAATAGGAAGGTAATAGGTTTATTTCAATGTCTAATCTTATGTTACGTCAAAATTTATAATTCCCATTCTACAATTGTTTCTAATGTTCCTTTACAATTTTTCAAGCCTTCGATTTCGGAGCTAACTTTATTTTTAGAGATAGCAATAAAATTCGAGCACGTCAGTCAAACGGACGCGTCAGGAGCGCCAATCTCATCTATTGCCACGTTCGGGTGTGTCCACAAATGTTGTCCTAGCAAACAGCCGAGCTCATGGGCATCCTGAAACCTGGTTTTAACATTCGGTTTTAGTGAAACACTTTTATAGGGACAGTCGTGACTGTAGGTGGACGGAATATGAAGTAAATCATTGATTGCGCTCATTTTAAGGGTTCATAATCTTAAAAGAAAACAAAAAACGGACCCTTATAGGATTACTTCGTTGTCCGTTTGTCTGTGGGTCTCTCAGTCTGTCAAGTCCGTTTTTCTCCAAACGCGTGGAGGTAACAAGTTGAAATTAATATCAAGTACGGCGGTCCCTGGAGCAACAAAATAAAACGCAATAAAAAATACGGCCATTTATTTAAGCGATATATTTTGATACTCGCAAAGAAATCAAAACCTATAGGGTACTTCCAGTTGACCAAGAATTATGAAATTTGGCAAGAAGTAAGGTCTCACAGCACAAGTAAAGGAAAAAGTCTGAAAATTGTTAATTTGTAGTTTTATCACTTTTTTTGCCATTGCAAACTTACATTTGCAGTTGGAGAAGTGACCGAGACGTATATCGATGTATGGGAAAACATGTTTTTCAAATAAAATGTTTTTGAGAAAAAATCATCGGTCATCCAACTACTTCCATTGTGCGTGGTCCGACACGAACTTGGCCATTTTTTTTTTTATTATTAAGTTTCAGTCTAAGACTTAATGAGCAATAAAAATCGGTATCATTTTCCTCTTGCTCTTATCTCAATCTTTAGTATCTACAAACAAAAATATGCGTATTAAGAATATTATACTAGAAACATTTACAAAGATAAATAGGGGTAGCGATATCCGTCAAAGGGGTGATACTTTCATACTGAACAACTTTCTCTATGACACTCAAATCAGATGGGTAAAAAAAAACTGATGCATCGAAATATTCTGTCTACTGTTGTATAGGAATTTGTTCTTGTTTTCCCCGAGTCGGATATGAATGTTATAGTTGAAAGTTGTTTAGTATTTCAGTCGACTACTGTTCAACTGTAATACCTCAAAATAATTTTACTATGTGATCATTGTGTTTCATTTTATAATTAATGATTCATTTAATAATAATGTTGCATGCCAATACCAGGGGCCCAAGTCTGCTATTTTTATAAATTCGTCACTCCAACACGATCCCATTGTCATTTTGCTAAAAGTTCGTAATCTGCTAAATTCATAATGGTCAATCAATGGTCGGTCAATGGTCTCGTAATAGATTTGTATTACAATGGCATTTTGAACATTTATTCATACCAGATTTCATTTATATATATTTTTACATATTATTTATTAGTGTTATAAGTAATCTGAAGTAGTAGGAAGTTGGAAGTTTAGTAGGAAGTTTCATTTATCATTATGTACGAAATTACCAATTCTTTCAATGGAGTGTCAGTGGCTGACCATTGGAAAGTCATAATGACGCCATTATATTAGTAGATTACCAAACTTGTCAAAATATTATGAAATCAATGATAGACCATTCTGACACTATTGTGATAGCAGGGCCTCAAGTCTGCTATTACAATAGTGTCAGAATGGTCTCGCCATTGTGAGTATTTGACAGTGTTTGTATGGCAAATCTGTCAAAAACTCACAATGAAGAGACCATTCTGACACTATTGTAATAGCAGACTTGAGGCCCAGACTGGAGGCCCAGGTAGATTGTACTAAGATCACCCATACTTTAAATGTAACATCTTATGTACTGTGACAGGTGCTACAGGTGCATAAAAAGCAGGATCCAAGTGACTTAATCGTCACCCTGTATAAATTTTTCCAGTGAAGCTCCTACGCTTGAATAGATATTTTCTCCCAGTTCATAACTCACTAACAGTAAATATCGTTAATAAACAGTTATCACATTTAATTGTTCTCCTACTCCCATATAACAATTAGTTTTCTTTAAAGGCACGTAGACATGTTTTTTTTTCTACATATATTATGGTGCACACGTATTTTTCTCATGCGGGTAAGCTTACGTTTTTCTATTACTTAAGAAAGTGTAATTTGTGTTTACAACTAAGTATGGCGATGGTGTGTTGTTCCGCCATAACGTGTGCCTTTTACATATTATGACATGTCTTGAGTAACTTTTATTGTTACTCGTAAATTAGTTCGCTTTAAATTGCACGTTTGCTTGCAGTTAAGCGTCTAACTACCACTTACAGCGTTTGTCCACCGCCGTCAACGATACGTCAACGAGAAACGAGATTATTCGAACCGAACATGACGTCCCATTGACCAACGTGCGGTGGACACGCGGCCGTAGTAAATGTATGTATCGCTACTTCGGCGCTGTCATCTCGTTCTCGTTGACGTCCCATTGACGTACCGTTGACGTACTACGGTACGTCTTAAATACGTCGCCTTACGGTGTCATAAATTGAATAATTATTGTATTTTGCCTGTCTGTTATGTCACGGCAAAAACCTCGTCTATACATAGAGCCAAAGAAACTGCACAAAACACTTTATAAAAAAAAGCTCAATCTTGGAACTAATCAGGCCGATGACAAATGCAGTAACCAAACATAGGTATACAATTTGCCTCAAGTCCAGGGGTGGCACAAACACTTAAGGTTACGTAACCACGCTAGGGCTGTCAACAGCAATAAACGCGAACGTATGTAATTACTATTGTAACAAAAAACTCACAATTCTCCACAATGAAAGAAACGTCGCCTATCTGCAGCATTAGCGGTAATTTATCGACGAAGAAAACACACAACCCTATTAAAATAGTCGTTATATTGCATTCATCATACATTTTTTTTCGTTCCGTTTCTTACTAGTCTTCGTAAAGGTTAATGGTTCGATTCGATTGTAATTCCCCTGTTTAGGGTACCGTTAGGGGAAAAAACGGTTTTTGCGAACCATTGGTTATCTACCTATATGGATTTGTAATTGAGTTGGCGTGAACTTTGTTTAATTGTGATTATGTTTGCATAATTGGACGTAGCTTAGCAGAAAGGACGCAACCCACATTATGGTCAAAAATGAGTTGTATGTACCAAAGAGATCCTAACGGTTGGCTCATTCACTAAGCAAAGCAGAGGGTCGGTATGTAAAGATGGTCACCCATCCACGAACCAACCCTGGCAAGGGAAGCTTAAGGTCAGTGAGAGGAATATGTCAGTAAAAGCTTGGTATGGGAAATAAAGGTGAAGAAATAAAGAATTGAAATCACGTCCTGATGAAGAAGCATTTCAAAAAATCGATTACCGTTGAGAAGCAGAAGAAATCTTAGGATATCGTTTTTCAAAACGTGAAGACAAATAAAGCGCTGTTTTTTTTTTTTGGTTAGTTGGTCTAGTCTGCCTTATTGGTCCAGTAGTCGCAAGCGCTACTGCTGAGCATGAAATCCTGGTTTCGATGCCCAGGTAGGGAAAAGTGTTATTTGATTTTCCATCCGGAATTTCAAAGTAGCACCCCGGAGACTGGATTTGTGCCCAATTTATGCGTAATTTGCATATCTGTGCTGAGTCTTATCGGTTCTGCAGCCCTCAAAATTTGCTGAGAAACAAGTAGCTGTACGGGAGGCTTGTCCCTAAACACTCGGACGAGTGTCGGTGAATTCGATTGCTACGCGTGAGGAGCCTCGGGACCATCAGTTGTGACTGCTGCGTGAGGAAAGCTTCGGGATTTTCACTTCACTGAAGTCTGTTCTATTTCCTAGACTAATTCTGAATTTATTTAATTCATTTTTAGTCATCATTTCAGCCGAAAGACGTCCACTGCTGTACATAGGCCTCCCCCAAGCACCGCCACTTCGATCGGTTCTGTGCTTCCCGCATCCAGCGGATTTCTGCGGCTTTTACAAGGTCATCAGTCCACCTTGTGGGAGGCCTTCCCACGCTACTTTTTCCGGTACGCGGTCGCCACGCCAGAACCTTTCGGCCCCAAAAGCCATCTGTTCTGCGAGCAATGTGCCCTGCCCATTGACACTTAAGTTTGGCAATTCTTCGAGCTATGTCGGTTGCCTTGGTTCTCCTACGGATCTCTTCATTTCTGATTCGATCACGTAGGGAAACTCCAAGCATAGCCTTCTCCATTGCCCTTTGGGTGATTTTTAGCCTTCTAATAAGGCCCATTGTGAGCGACCACGTTGCAGTGCCATAGGTCATCACTGGCAACACGCACTGGTCAAAGACTTTCTTCTTGAGACACTGCGGATGTGGGACGAGAAGATATTGGGATAGCTTCCCGAACGCTGCCCAGCGGAGTCGGATTCGATGATTGACCTCTTTCTCCTTTTTTAGTAATACTTATTAATGTTAACTTGCAAACAGCCCCACAGGTTATTTGTATCGTTACAGTTTGGCAATAGGCTCGCCCCCTACTTCATGGCACTAAACATAACTAGCGTAATGTGGATGTATTACAGATACACCTTTGCTTAATCCTTCAGAGATAGGTTAAGTATGCTATATTGCTTAAAAAAAATCCCCGAAAATATCTTAGCATCTATAAAAAGTTTTTCGCTATCAACAATTATAAGGTCAACGAAGCGAGGCCGCGATCGCGTGTACGCCTCGGAAATGACGAACAAATACAACAGGGCCCTTTTAATTTTCCGCGATCCCTTTGTCAGATACCTTTTATCATCGGTACTGACAGCCCTGACTCGTAATTTAGGCCGGCAAGTTTTCTAAGCATCAATCGTGGCTCGTAATAGGGGTGCTACGGTAGTGTAAAAGTATTTTTTTTAATACATATTTTTAGTGAATATTTTTTTTCAGTTTTTGGGTTTCTTTTTGTTTATCGTGTTGCGGAAAGTAGGTATTGGTGTTGGTAAATTGTTTTTGCTGTTTCAGAGTTAACTTACGCTCGTGTAATTAAATAATTAATTTGAAAAAATATTTAGTTTCTTTCTGGTTGCTCCTTCCTTTTGTTTCAATGTACCTACGTATCAAACCCGATCCAGAACCCATAAATCAAAAAATCATCACGAATCAATAAATCCAAAATCATATTAAAGCCTACCGCGACGAACAAACACTACACAAAACCGCAAAGCATTGTCACTGAAAGTGGGACATACTCGAAGTACGAAATCAGAGAGCACGTTGCAACCCACGTCATTAAACCCGCCGCGACAGGCAGACACCTCTGAAGAATGCACTCTTAATAAGTCATCAGCTAAGTAGCGCACCCCGGCAGGTGGCGGGTTATGGAAGGGAGGGGGGGCGAGGGGCGAGACGCGAAGCGCGCCGTTCGCACAAAAATGTCACAAAGTATAAAATCTGCATGCAGTAATGGGAGTAGCCTCTGAGAGGCTCGCAGTGTACAAAGATCAAAGGTGCATTGGCTTTTCTGTTCGCCTCCGTTCATATTTTTCTGCAATACTATAAAGGGCGACCTCAATTTTAGTGGCGAGAAAACTTTCGTATATAATTCGTGTGGTTTGTGGGAATGTAATGCATGTCCAGGGTTAGCCTCGGCTCTGAACTCCAGTTGCAAGATTTTGAAATTGTCAGTTACTAAAATAACTAGTCTTCAACAGTTCCAAAACTAGTGATTTCTCTCCAATAACAACATTTCATGTTGATATAAACTTATATAATCAAAAAAAAAAAATATCCACACCTAAACAAATATAAAAACTTACCTGGATAAAATAGACATAAACGTTAAATACACATATTTAACGTTAACATTCCACGTGTACACGATCGGGGACAGCCATTCACAAAACAAAACTTTGGGGTTCAATAAAAAGTTTAACAAAAATATGAATAGGTAAACACAGAGCAGCAAGGAACAGTGTAACAACAAATCCCTCATCGCCTCCCTACTCTGTGACACTATTTATTGTTACGTAGGCACCGTGACGTAATATGAGTAGTTGGTGAGATAACGCATTGTTCTCTTTAGTGGGTATTACTTGTGTGCCAGACAGTGTAGTTAGTAGAGAATGCTCCCCCCTACCACTTCAAATATATCTGTGCGTTGTATTACAGTGGCGAGAACATGCTGGCCATTCGACACCTACGAAATCTTGATAGTGCCTTATCAATGATGTGATTTGTTTTGTTGGAAAACATGTCTGTCTATTGATTGGTAAACAAATATATAATACTAGCTTTGCCCGCGTCTACGCCAGCGTGGATGTCGGTTATCGCGTAAAAAAGTAGCCTATGTCCTTCTCCATATCCCAGGCTATATCTCTGCCAATTTTTATGACGATCGGTTCAGCGATTTTGGCGTGAAAATGTAACAGACAGACAGAGTTACTTTCACATTCATAATTGTTTATTTTTTTTTAAATATAAAAATAGTATAATATTAGTATGGTTATTAAAAAAATCTTAGTTTTCCTACTTGAAAAGTGAAACGGTAAGACACTGCAGAAAAGAATGCAATGTTATTTGGACGTGCGTTAGAAGACAACACGAGACTTTCAAGAGACAGATCAAAAGAAAACAGAACGAAACACAAACGAACATTTGTGTTTAACTGACCAGCTACAATCAAAGATGAGCATGAAAGATAAAAACCATTATAATTATTTTTATAACAAGCTGCTGCCCGCGGCTTCGTCCGTGTGCTTTTTTCTAAATTCAAAGCCTAAGTTACTCCTTATAATATCTGCTATCTGCCAGTAAAATTCCCGTCAAAATCGGTCCAGCCGTTTCGGAGATTAGCCGAACCAAACAGACAGACAGAAAGACAAAACATTAAAAAATTGTTTTTTTGTAATAAGTACCGTAAGTAGGTATATAAAAAACTTATTTTGACATTAGAAACAGACCAATTTTATTTATTTGTATAGACGAAAAATAAATAATATCTGATGATTGCACAGCATGTTTAAACACCTACTTATTAAATCAATAAAATTAATTTCTCGTAAACAATATTAATGATGTTACATAAATAAGAAAACTCACTACGCGAAACAGTTATTTTATTTCATGAATTAGCTACTTATTAGCTCAATAATATCACATTTATACAAAATGATTTATTAACATTTCTGATTGCATGCAACAATTCACCCCCGAGTACTCGCCGGCGGAAAAAAATAATTGCACCTCATTTGAGCTCCGTGTTAATGTAATTAATTTAATAAACTATCAATACGAGTAGGTTGATGTAGCCAAACTAATTGGGATCAGACGAGCGACGATCGATTGCACATTGAAAGGTAACTGGGAAGGATGAATAGAATTCTTTGATACGAAATGATTACCAATTCAAAACTTTGGTTCAAGCATTGGGCCTTAATTAGAAGGTTCCATTGAGGTGAGGGGTTGGAGTAGAAAAAAAATATTGAATTTGTATCGCAGTCGGTTGTGAGTTGTGCGATATAGCTTGTTTGCCAATGCCCTCTTCACGTTTCTCGCCCTACCCTGCGAAATCTGGTAAGGCAAAAATGAAAGTGCTTAAGGGGGGAAGCGCTAAGCTAGACCGCGAATATCAAATTTTCTTACGATTTTTGCAATTTGCAGCTCATTTTCTGTTTGTATGTTGATTAAAGTATGATACGCGACCGTAAAAAATATGTATTTACAGAGTTTTAATCATTAGAATCAGTTATAACAACTCCTTAAGTTAGTATAATCCTAAAAGTCATGATTTCATGAAATAGTTATTCATTAGGATTATATGAACTTAGAGAGTTTGATGATTTTTATGATTATATTTCTATGACTAAATATTTGCTACGGCCGCGAATAATATTTAGATCACCATTAGGGAATGCAAATCCGTTTGGTTTCAAAATCCGGATTTTTGGTAAAATCCGGATATCCGGATATTACGAATGTTTCATGAAAATAAACACAAAATAAAAAACTCTACCCATATTAGTTTGTTTCTTATATTTGTGTAAATGGATTAAAATAAAAGCACATGTAACCAAATCAAATGAATTTTTAAATTTCTTGTTGTTTGGAATTATTCAAACTACATATCATCATTAAATACTATAATTATAATGTTATTGCTATATCTTATTCTAATTAAAATAATCAGTCTGTAACTATCGTGCCAGTAACGTTGATAGAATAATTAATAAGTTTAAATTAAAAGAAACTCTGAATAACAAAAATAAAGATGAATTGACTCTGTCAAATTATTAAACATAACAATTTAAATTCACTATAAATCAACATAAATTTTACAACATAAAAATGCTATGTATTTTTTTTGAGACATTAAATGTGCTCTCAAAAATAATAAGGCATCTAAAGTGCTGTCAATTAACCTGCTGCGAATTCGATTGCACATAATTTCTGCTGCAATCTCTACTTAGTATGTAGTAGTGTGTAGTTATGTCAGTTTCAGGCTTTCGTCTGATGAGCACATTTTGTTCTCCAGCCATATTGATTTCTCGATCGAAGAACTCTTATTATCTGGAGGTAGTTTCATATGATTCACGTAAGCACGAGAAACTTGTTCGTTTAGATTTTTTTGTTACAATTACCGTAGTATTAAAAAATCCGGATTCGATTTTCAAATCCGAACTTGGAAGACTGGTGAAAATATGCGGATATCCGGATTTTTCGGATTACGGATAATCCGGATTGCATTCCCTAAATCACCATACAACCTGATACTGACCTGCGAATTGCAAAAACCGTAAGAAAGTTTGAATTTCGCGACGCGGGCTTCCCTGACGCTTTCACCTTAATGCTTAAGTTCGGCCGGATTGCTTCTTTTTGTGTAATTCTAGTGATTCACACCGGAATTGGTCAGATTGAGCTCTGTTTCATTGTACGGATCAAAAGTAACTAAGACAATGTGGTTGCTTGATAATTGAATGTAGTAATATCTGGCAGTGAAAGTCCCCTCAAAATCGCTCCAGCCATTTCGGAGATTAGCCGGAACAAACAAAGAGACAGACAAACATTTTAAAGATTGTTTTTTTTTATAAGTACCGTTTAAACTTTCATTTGCATTTAGTAAAAAGCTTTTGTTTTGACATTACAATTGTTATAAACAGACACTTCATTATTTATTTGTGCAGATTAAATTGAGTTAAAAATATGAAAATTGAACCAATATAGGTTTAATGAAATGAAATGATAATTGTGCATGTATGTTTAATGTAACATTTAAAATATTTCATGTGGAGTGTAAATAACGACTTTTCGGTTAGTTAACCGCGTGACCAAAGTACTTCAATTTACGAGTATTTCAACGTTGGTATTGGCGGCTGCAATAGCTAACCAATACACGTTAACCAAACAATCAAAGAATTAATTAAATTAATTGTAACTTGTTTTTTAAACCTTATTAAAGCCATTTACATGAGCAAGGTAATACTCATTGTGACCGATATGAATAAATAAGGTTTCAATCATTGACGTATAAAAAAGGAAGATTAGGTACTCGCTCCTCGACGTGGACCGCATAAATTATGCCGACCGGCACAACTGACTTTAGTCACAATCGAACTGGCGTTTGTGTAGCACATGTGTAGCAGGTTAAGCAAAATTACCGTAATCATCTAAATAAGCAGCAACAATGCATTGCTGTGTTTTCAAAATGTGCACAAATAATTCAAAAACCAAAAACAAGTTCCACTCATAAGTACATCAAAACTAATTTTCTTTAAAATTCTCCTGAATAAAATTGCTTTCTAGGTCGCCATTTGTTTCCGAGTTGTTTATGGGATAGTAACAGTTACAATTATTGCTATCTCGTTCCCGCTTCAGCCCGCGTCATATCTCTCGCTTTTTCGGTTGTTGATGCATGACACACAACATCGGGAAATGTGTAGTTGTTTCTAGTCCAATAATGTTTACGTGACATTAGAACGGTGCCCTATCTTTCTTTTTTATACATCAATGGTTTCAATACAACAAACGTAGGTAGGTAACTAACTTTAACAAACAATAGTCCACATGCCTCGACCCTCACGAATACTTCGTATAATGGAAAATAAATAATAAATATATTTTTTAATTAAGCTACTAATAGACAATATGGCCGCGCCGCCTTATTCATTACTTATAATGTATTAATTACACGTATAATTAGTGTATAGTTTGATTAGAGCTTAATAATTTATTAGAGTAATTTGGGCGGCAATAAAGAAAGTTTCATGGGGTCTGACGTCATGCCGGTCATTCGATTAAATTCGACAGGTAAACGTCAGAGGGGTTCGTGTGGCGTTTGAGAAAAGTTTGGGGGGAAACGTAGATGTTGAAGAATTTTAGGACTACTATTGTATAGTGCTTCAATTAATGGTTCCATAAAGCTTTTATTTATTTAGGAAATTTATTTGCCAGTATGGGCGGAAGCTTGTGGCTAAGTAATAATAGCCACACGGATCGATCGATCAGGTTAAGCTACGCTTGCCGAGGTTGGTCCGTAGATGGGTGACCATCTTTACATACCAAGACCCTTCCGTGCCTCGGAAAGTACGTTCAGCCGCTGGTCCCGGCTGTCATTTGTAGATCTTTACAGTTGTTACGGGTCGTCAGAAGCCCGAAAGTCTGACAACCAGTCTTACCAAGAGGTATCCGTATTGCTCATTTACTGGGTTGTAGATGTCAGATAGGCAGTCGCTCCATGTAAAATACTGGTATTAGCTGCGTTCGGTTAGACTAGAAGCCGACCCCAACATAGTTGGGGAAAGGCTAGGTGATGATGCTGGTCCAATTCCTTTCACCATCTCTCATTGTAAGGCTTAAGAAGCTGCGCCAGAGGTCAGATACCGTCTGGTGCCGGACGTAAAGAATAGCACCGCCCCATTTCCTCCCGTGGGTGTCGTAAAAGGCGACTAAGGGACTTACTAGAGAATGGACAGTAGCGTTCTCTATGCATTTTTAACACCATACTGCGATCGCCAACCCGCCTGCCAAGCGTGGCGATTATGGCAAACCCCTCCAATTGGGGGAGGCTTATGTCCAGCAGTGGACGTCTTTCGGCTGAAATGATGAATGATGAAGCCAGAAGCCACTGGTATCGTTATCGTTTTTTTTTTATCTTACCAATCTCGTGTTCATTTTATTTTAAACTAGCTTTTGCCCGCGGCTCCGCCCGCGTGGATGTCGGTTATATCGCGTAAAAAAGTAGCCTATGTCCTTCTCCGTATCCCAGGCTATATCTCTGCCAAATTTCATGACGATTGGTTCAGCGGTTTAGGCGTGAAAATGTAACATACAGACAGACAGAGTTACTTTCACATTTATAATATTAGTATGGATGTAACATCTTCCATTTCTGAAATGAGTAAAAACTTATCACCACCTCATCATAATGTTTCCAAAGTCCTCTTTTTAAATACATTAAATACATTCACAGAAACAAACTACATTAATTGGACGTAGTTTAGCAGAAAGGACTCAACCCACCTTATGGTCAAGAATGAGTTGTACCTATATAGCAAAGAGGTCCTAACTGTTAACAGAGGTACCCATGTGTGCCACGGATCTTTTATGTTTAGTGAAAAAACCAACCGTTAGCCACCGGTTTTAGCAACCGGGAACCGACTCCAACATAATAGGGAAAAAGGCTAGGTATAGATGAGCGGAAGTTAAATATATGTTGTTGTTAGTGTGTAGACAGAGTACTACACACTGACAGTATAACCATATTAAAATCGTCGTACGTGGTCGCTGTCTGAGGAGCACAGGGTACCCACCGACCTATACCTAGAACATCAAACATTTATCGGGAGCAATACTTTTTTTAATTGGTTACCGTACCGTCTCCCCTGCTCCCGAGGGAAGTAGTAAAAATATATAGTATTATTTTGAACATTCGGCAGGCGGCAGTAACGTTGTTCCCTCTCGCTCCAATTTCTTGTTCCTTTTTCTTTTAATTCCGCATATTTTTATTTGCTATGATAAATTGTAACTGCGGCGAGGTGAAGAGGGGGGGGGGGGGGTAAACTCCCGTTCGCTTTTGTTTCGGTAATTTTTTATGTCTGGTGTGCTTAATTGCGTGGCGCTAGGCGGAAGCGTATTGTGCCGATGTGGGTCAGTCAGTGAGCCGCTTCAGACGGACCGCCTGACCTCTTTACCTTGCAACTTCATTATCGAACATTGATGTTTCAGGACCCTTTGCAAGCACCAGCACGAGGAAGAACATATTTTCAGACTACATTTTTGGCAACGACTTACAATACTTCAAATGCCGTCCCAATTATTGTAAAACCAATTCCGTTTAACCGTCAAATGCGGCATTCCGAGTATTTTGCTCAAGCGCGTAAATATTTTATTAGTACAACAATGTTCACAATTATGCGGAATAGATGCGCATGCGTTCATTATTAGTGTTACGTGTGAAAAGTAAACAATATAATACCGAGCAGGATATTATGATCGAGTAACAAAACTATATGTGGTGAATGGGCCATGTGATACCGCCACGCGATCCGCGGATATGATAAAGTGACGCCTCAAGACTTTGTAATGCTTACCTTCCTATTGTTTAGTTTGTAACCGACTGCTTAACTGTCTTAACTAGGGTTGCCAGAAGGGAAGACTAAAATATCTGGGCAAAGTTACAAACAGTCGGGATTTTGGGATGGTTTAGTCCCATCTCGGCACCTTCCCATCTTGGCACCCATGATGTATTTATCATGCCCACGAAACATTCCCATCTCGGCATAAATAAATTTATGGGTGCCAAGATGGGAAGGTGCTGATATGGGACTAACCCTTTGGGATTATTCTCGGGACGAATAAAAATTACGAATCAAAATGTTAATATTTATTATTAAATTAAAATACTGAAGTACACATTTTTTGCCCTTATCTACAACGCCACATGCGAATTACGCATCAAAGACCTGACGTCACAAATCTTGCATCGCGCAATCAGAGTTTACCGCGCGACTAGCATATTATATATACAACATTCCGACATCAACCGTCGGGCAGTTGCCCACCAGACACAACACCCATCTGGTCGGAGGATCCTCCCTTTACCATAGAGTAAGAGTGAACTTTACACCCTGTTCCTCATACCTCTATAGTCTTTTGGAAGGTGTTCAAATGTTTCTCTAAGAAAGCAGTAATCGGTTTATAGAGCATCCTGTACAATATCATTTGAAATATATTATATCGTCGGGCATCAGGAAGAGCTTTTTAACGCGCGGCCATTTTAAAAGTTTGTTTTGATATTTTATTTTACAAGAAGCTGTTTGTCCGGACATTTTGTATTTTATCGGGACTCGGGACACCACATGAAATGTCGGGACAATCCAGACGAATTCCGACCATTTGGCTGGCAACTCTAGTCTTTAACCAACTGATTTTTATGTGATTGATATAAAAATGGAACATTTTAACTAATAGGAGTCAATATTTTTGCTCTCAAGTTCATCATAGAAAGACTTTTAAATTTATATAGATATGGATTTTATGATCACCTTCAAGAAGCAAATTCTGTGCTTCCTTGCCTTTAAGATCAAGACAGACTGTTCCTCCTTGAAAAGTGGGTGAAACTATTCGCAAGACTTGCGTCTTGTGTCTTGCTGCAGCCTTTTAATGGCCACATACATCTATTTACCACACATCGACTGCAGATTTCAAGTAAATTAAACAAAACCAAGTTACAACGCCATTGAATCAGTACACTGAAAGTGCATATTTTAATAAACCTATCTACTCAGCGAGGGCCGCATATTGCTCTCGTACAACAATAAAATAATAATGCAAACTAGAGCACACAATTAGAATATCTGACAAGCATTAGTACTGAGTTAGCTGTAGTCTACCTGCGAGAAATAATTATTTCAAGGACGAATCGGTTCGGCGGTCCAGCTCGTTTGTTTTGGTCGGCTCAGGTTAACCCCCTCTCTGTAGGGGTGGTCACAATTGAGTTATCCCCCAAGCATCACGTAATTCGCAATGTACGTCATATCGACGCACTGTTTAGACCACAGGCGAGGTAGTTAACACGCGTTGAGATTGTAATGAACTGTATTCACTAGCCTCGCGAAATTTTAATTGAATAGATAAGGACCTTATTGGAAATTTAAAGAGCATACACGTTAATTAATCTGAGGTGTCAATTTTGAGTTTGATAGAAGCAGGAACATCATTAAATTCTAGCAACAACACAATAATAGTATCTAAGTCCTCTAGCATCGGGATCATGGTTCCAGGTTGCGGAGATCTCTTAAAAAGACGCATCATGTCAAGGAGTTTTTTTATTTATTACTATTACTAGCTTTTGCCCGCGGCTTCGCCAGCGTGGATTACAGTTATCGCGTAAAAAAGTGCCTATGTCCTTCTCCATATCTCTGCCAAATTTCATGACGATCGGTTCAGAGGTTTAGGCGTGAAAACGTAACAGACAGACAGAGTTACTTTCACATTTATAATATTAGTATGGATTTAGTTACTTACTTTAATATTTTTCGTCTCAATCTACAAAATCGTATTTCAGAGCAAGTTGCCATAAAATCATTGCTGCTAGATTTTGTTTGCAAAAAACGCGAGAACAGCCAGATCGATCATTTTGCCGGACCGCGGCCGGTGGCATGGTTGAAAGGAGTCAACCATGTCATGCCAATCCATAATCGCACCAACTAAACTTTCCGTTTCCTGAACAGTCTCCGAAATGTGAGTTTGCTAGGTAATCTGCATCGGGCCAATAAGAGCGAGTACGAAGTTTCACGAACGCCTTAACACCCGTAAAAGCATCCGTCAAACTTCTACCACTGCCGTAGGGAAGGCCAGTTAGTTTATTAACCATTTTCGCATCAAGTGTATCTTTATTAATTAGTTTAATAGTCGTTAATGATGAATGTTGCGTCTAAACAACCGCGCGCGGGGCGCAGGCGCTGGCCCAAAGGCGCGGCGCGACGCTCGCCGTAACCCCATTAAAACTGCTTCGGGCCCCGCTTGCGTCCCTCTTCATGAAATATTAAAAATTCAATTGCGCTTCTCTTTATTTTAACCCCCACCCCTGCGACGCCCGCCACGCGTTCCCGTACAATATAAAATGAAATATGTATCCGAAAAAATAACGTTCACCTATTATTTATAATTTGTGTTACACGTTACCGCGCTCGGCTCGCCTCCTCCCCCACCCCGCCAGCTCCCGTCAAGGTTGTCTTTTTGTAATCGCATGCAAACTGCAAAGATTCTGAAATATGTAGGTCTGCCTACCTAAATTAGTTACGAGAAGCGATTTGGATAAAGCTCTCAAATATTAATTATAACCTTATATAAGGAGAACTTGAGAGTTTATGAACCTAAAACTTATTTCATAATCGTTTGATTAAAAATAAAAAATAAACCGTTTGATGGCGTAACAGAGTTTAAATGTATAAAAACATTTTGACGCAATAAAAACGTAGTTTGTATGTTCAGAGGCAACGCTTAGTTCTACGTGTCGACTATTAAAAAGTTTCTACGTCAAAGTTTGCCGTTTTGAACTGGGAACAAATTAAAAAAAAGCGCTCCCATACGCGAGCGTTAATAAGCAACGTATTTGTATCGAAAATTGTATAACCCTCGCCGTATTATTTTGCTAACTTTACTAGATAATGAAGTATGCGGGCGCTTTAACGATTTTTTCATACACAGATGTTCATTTGTTAAATGAACTAACAGAACGCAAACTGACTTGCTTTAATCGGTATTCGATATTAGTTATAGTTATCTGCAGTTATTGCAAGTTTAAAATTGAGCAAATATAAATACCTTGCAACTCGATTTCTTATAATATGTACATATAAACATTCTTGGTAAATTAAACTTTATGTCGTGAGTCAGAAAAATTTCTTCTCTCTCTGATTTTGAAATTATTTACAAGGATGTTAATAGATGTTCTTTTTACGAAAAATACAAAAAAGGAACGTTTTAGCGAAAAGGAATGGTTCTTATTTTAAAAGTGAGCGCGCGAATTGTGTGTCGCTGCACTCGGTGGTTCTCGACGGCCGCAACAAAGGTGACGCCTGCCCTATCTATACTTGCCCCCGCAGCCACTCTGCTGCGCGACACTTTTATGCGCGAATGTCCATTATTGTTACTGCTAATGTACAGTCGCGGTTAATTTATTGTGGATTGTATTGCAAATGGAACTTTTAAGATCTGTCCATCTCATAAGTTTTCTTTATTGAGTGAAACGCTTTTATAATTGCTGAAGAGTCAATTGACATCCGACTGAGAGTTTCAATTATTGTTCTTTACTGAGGCACTGTCGTTATTTTAGCTTTGAAAAATCGAAAACTTTCTCCATCAACAGCGTATATGTTAGAATGATGCATAAAATAACATTCAAATATTTATCCAAGTATATTTTAAAACGTGGGCCACTCGCCATAACGGGCAGCCAACTTTCGTACCGAACTTCGCCCGATCCGAAATCGACGTTCCTTTTTCAAGTTTTTTCGACGCGGTACGCTACCGTGTTTTGTTTTACCCCGTTTGTCATTGTCGTTTGTGTGAGTAATGTGTTAATAGGTACCCCCTCAGCCCGCGCTTTTTACTGCTTTTAAGTTTAAGCGTTTGTTTGTGCGACTACGGAACTCAAAATGGCCGCTAGACCTCTCATTTCTGTGCTTTGACGGTAAAGTGCGACAGAAAGCTGATGCTGATCATATTTTTGTGGTTTATTATTATTTGTGTGCATGTTTTTGTTATTTAATTATTTGAATGATGTGCAAATAGTTCTTGTTGTAGATTTTTTTGGGGGTAAATAACATAATTGCCCATGTATGTTGCATAGCCAAAATTGAATTATGTTTTTTTATATTTATAAATGATTTAAGATAAGTACTTTGTTTGTAACAAGCCATAAGAATAAAAAAATAACATCATAAAGTAATGACAGCTAACTAACATGTAAGTAAACAGGCACATTATATAAAATGTCAAGACGAGAAAATTGCTTCATCGTTTTGTCGTCAAGCTTAATTAAAATAGTTACTTATTATTGAAGCAGCATGTTAAGATGAAAACTTAAGACAGTATTTAAGCGCAAACAATAATAGACGATAAACAGGAAAAAATCCATATTTTACACATCTGCGCGCAACGGGTTAACTCAGTGCACGTGAAATTACGTGCGAATCGCGCACTTTCAAATTGCATTGTAAATTATTGATTTACCTAACAATAGTTATAACTGAGACAGATGATATAACGCCTAGTACTTGATACAATATAATGTATTTCCAAGTAAAGTCAACAATCAACGCATGAACCGCTCATTGTACAAGTTCCTGGGTACGTCACACACACGCTCATACACACACACACGAGAAACATAAAAATACTCACACTCATTGTTATACTGCTACGAAATCGTTCGGAATTCTAAACAGGTTGGATTTTATGGTGCCGAACTTACCTGAAAAAGAAGAAAAAATGTATTACAATCACTAATAAGGAAAGGAGTACGAAGCGATTGGGTATTTATAAATGTACACGAACTATTACGAGCGGTAATGTAGACGGTCTAGTAACCAGCTACAATGCAGTAAATGTGAAACATTTTATTTAAAATTATTTGTTGTACTCGAGCCGTAAAGAAGTTGCTTTTGAAATCGTAAATAATGGTAACAATGAGAAAAAATCCTTCGCTGGCACGGCCAGTAGAGAAGTAGACATAAGTACAGTGAGCTCCAAAAACACATTCGAAATAGCGTTGAGGAATGCCACTACAGCGGCTGGATGTAGCGGCCAGCTACGTCGGCGTCGAAGCATCATTTTGCTAAATACCTTACATATCTATTCCGATTCTCGTGCGATCTGCGGTGGGATTTTCGAGATTTTCAGTTAGTCCGTTGAGCCCCGGGCCTTGTTAAGAATCCATCGGTTGAAATTCGAATTTAGGCTGGTTACCACTGATAAAGGCATTCATTCGATAGTCAAATGCCACTTATGGAATCGCCTGTAATGTTAATTAATATCGGGCATTACGTCATTCATATTGAGTTTAGAGCAATTAAAAAGCTGGAAGAGACCGATGTCGTACAGTGGACGACTTTCGGCTGAAAAATGATCTGGTCACATTGTGAAATTACTAGTAGTGATTGCAGAGAATTTACCCAGAGAAAGATATTGCGTTATTTTTATTCCAGTAAATAAATAGGCTTCAATTACACTACCACAAGTAATGATTTCACCTTAAAAAGAACATTTTAAGTTAATAGCAACAGAACTGTATTTAATACTTCTTAATAAGGGTATTAAGAAATAAATATTCTTTGTAGGTATACGTTGAAATGCTCAATAAAAGATACATGAGGTAAATATAAGAAGTTTATTGTAATGCATAAAATAATTAGTTAAGGCTGAGTGAAAAACGGCACTTTTAACAGCTGTTTCAAAATTGTACGTATTTCTTTGACGACAATTTGACACTGGAAATGGCTCATTATGGCAATTTATTACTATAATGTAGGTAAGTACTTGTGTGGGTGTAAAGGGGGACAGGTTATAAATATTTATGTGCTATAAATATTTAAATATCTACCTTTATTACCTTACTTCTCCGTAGCTTGAAGAAGGCTGGATGTAGATGGTGGAAGACCAGGAAAATTATATTGGTGCAGGGTAACGGAAATGTTTAAGGGGGAAGCGTCGAGGTAGCTCGTGAAATTCAAATTTTCCAACGTTTTTTGCAATTTGCTAATTCAAATTTTCTTAGGATTTTTGCAATTTGCAGGTCAGTATCAGGTTGTATGTTAGGGCTTTACTCCCGCCAGCATCGAGTTCTGAATCAATCGAATTAGATTCGAATTAAATGCCGATCCATACACTTGAATCCAACACTAGTGCACAATCGTGCGGTGGTTCGAAGCGAAACTAACTTCGATCGAAAAATTCGTTAGGATCGTAGTTCGTACTCCACGCGCCATCTGACAGATAGATTTCGAGTTGTTGGATCAAAACTAAACGTCAAATTACACGATATCAAAGAAGCTACTTCATTCAGATCGAGTGAGATTTTTGTGTTATTTAAAGCACTAGGGTATCGTTATTTACATACGTGGGAAAGTGAAAACATTAAACTACCTAAAAGTTACTAACCAATAACCAAAGACATAGGAGCACTTGCGGATGACGTAACCAGCCGGATACCCATAACGACGCTGATAATACTCAAACCTATGTCGATCTTGGTTTACGATTCGAATTGGTTCGGGAGTAAGGTTTTAAATCGAGTTCGAATCAGAAACGAGTTCGAATCGGAAACAAAATCAAACTCGAATCGTTTTCGGGAGTAAGGCCCCTGATCTAAATACGATTCGCGGCCGTATCAAACATGTATTTGCAGAATTATAATCATTAGAATCAGTAATACAACTCCTTAAGTTCGTTTATTCTGATTGAATGACTATTTCAAAATGTGTTACTGATCTGCAAATTGCAAAAAACGTAAGAAAATTTGAATTTCACGGGCTTTCCTGACGCTTTCGTCTTAAGTATGGGTTATAAGAATGAGAATTGCTACTACTGAAAATAAGACGGTATTTCCTCTAAGGAACTGAAATCAAACAATGGAGAAATCCTGCCCTAGGAGGGACTTTATGATAACTAATCTATTTATTAAGATGATATGTTATGTTAAAGAAATAAAAAATATATAAACCAATCTGAATTTTCATAGCCCATTTCACATAACAACTAGCCTAATTACTATTTTGTTTAAAGAGCTAATCCCTATCTCTCAACAGCTAGTGAAGTAAATTAAATAACATAACAAAAATTCAAAACGAAAAAAATAATAAACACTAACGAATCGCACCTAAACAAACGTCATTCGAACAACAAACAGAAAAATGCGACAAAAACATAAAACTAAAGAAAAAAAGAAAGAGAAACACGCAGTCTTCCGCAGACCATAGACCACAGAACAAAAGGCGACAGCGGGCTTTTATATTTGGACAATGGCCTCTTGATATCCTCACAGAGTAACTGACGCTGTTAGGCTGGCGACGCACGGGCGACGGAAATGACGCGTCTGTCACAATCTTGCCAACGCACAGCCGAATGTGCGCGGCTGACGTCTGTGCGTACAGCGCCTAAGCCGGGAACGTTTTGTGCGTTCAGATAGGCTTCCTTGTACGGGAACTAGGGCTTTTATCCCAGGAATCTCGGTCTCGAGTCTCGACGATTTTTTTTATATTTTCGAGACTCGAAACTGATATATTCGGTCTCGGGAATAACGAGACTTTTGAGACCTAGCCAATGGTTTAGGTAAATACCTAAACCATTGTTACTATTACTTAATGTCTATCTTTCACTAGCGTAAAAGCAGAGAGCTTTTTCTAACGCGGGTTACTTTTGTAATTAAATCAACTCTGAAACTACATTAAACGCCCTTTATTTCTCACGTGCCCACTATAAAAATGAAAAAACTCTCATAAATATTAATTTATTCAATATTTTGAGTTTGTAACTGTATGAGTATGTTTAATAAAGTACTTGATTGAAATATCTTATTTTGACTGCCTTTTAAGCCTGGCCTATAAGTATGGCCTCGTTTTTCCCGGGAATTTCGAGACCTCATCGAGTCTAGATTAGTTTTCCCGGGACTCAGAAATGCAGCGAGACTGAAAGCCCTAATGGGAACTAAAGGGCTGTTGTTGTTGCCATTCGATAATGATGGTATCGGAATGCTTTGAGTTTTTTCAGATTTGGTTATGATTTTTGTCGTATCTTCATTGTGAGTTTTTGACAGATTTGCCATACAAACACTGTCAAATACTCACACGAGACCATTCTGACACTATTGTAATAGCAGACTTGAGGCCCTGAAATACTTACTGTACTACATTTTGGCAAATCAGGTGTTTTTGAATTCGCTTATTTTGTTTTGCTTGTTATAGATATGTATATGACGAACGTCAAGATAATTAATTATTTTGGAAGACTGCCAATAGTAACACAGAAAGAAGAAAAAATAAAAGGGGCCTTTAGGTATCAAATTAAAGCTTTTATTATATATATATATATATTTATATTATTTTTTTAAGTAGCGTCCTTAAAATATACCTAAACATTATTTTATCCAGTAGTTTTAACAAGAACATATTATACTCCCGGACTCGTAAATCGAGCTACCGAGTATATTTATGTTTATAGGGCTAAAACATGAAAAGAATGATTAGTCAGAGAAAATTATTATTCTATTAAATAATTGTTGAAAGGCCTACACCTTCTTCACATAGGTATTATCAAAAATGGTATTTGAAATTATTGTAAAAACCAATTTTTTTTTTAAGTGTTTCTTGCTGGTTATTCTCCATAGGCAACGACAAATTAGAACCGTGCACCTAGGTTCTGTTTAATAAGTTTTGTTCCCCATGTAGGTAAATTAAATATTTTGATTTTGATTTTTGTAAAATATTTTTATGCAGTTTTGAAGCTGACATACTAGCCATCATTTCGGTCTCACCATTGTCCCAAACTTGAATTCATGAATTTGAATAAGAAGAAAATCGCAGTTTGGTCGCTCTTAAAGAAGCAACAAGCTTTGAGTATCTTTATGTCAATAGTTTTATCGTTATTTGTTTTGTATTGCATAAAAAGATTATAGAAATTGGTGATCCATTCTGATGTTCAAATTATAGATACGCACCTGAAGTAGCCGCGCAAGCTGTGGCACTTCTTCAGTCTGGGCTTAGTCAGCGAAAAGTAAGTGTACATGTAAGTCGTTCTGCCAGTCAAAGAATTTACCATCAATACCTGGATACTGGCGGGATCATGCGCCGACCTTCCGAGGTTGTGACGAGACCACGGTTATCACCACTAAATAGCGACCCACACATTTGTCAAGGCCTAGAGGCTCATGTGATGCCATACGCTGAGTTTGTGGTCCAGGATTTCATTTTTAAGCATGATAATGCAAGGGCGCACACTGAAAGAGTTGTTCGAAAATACCTGCATGATGTTAGTATCGCAGTAATGGAATGATCAGCAAGAAGCCCCTGATATGAATCCAATAGAGCACATCTGAGTTGACGGGGCCATGTGCAATCTCAAATAAAATTTAGTATTTCGCTGTTTTTTCCTATCTGTTTAATTATTTATTATTTGGCAATTGGTATTTATTTTATCATCAGCTGATTTTATTTTATTGCTAATATAGCTTAAGCTATTTGGCACACACTTTTTTTTTGAATATTTTGCAACATACTTATGAAAGCTTGTGTTATTCATATGTTGATTTAGGCCATACAGTTCAAATAGTTTTGCCCTGCTTTAACGAATACCTGAAGTCGCCCAATCACTAAATAAGAACTTTTTGTAAATTTAGTCTTTAGTGGAAAAGTTTCATTAAATTGCGAGTTTAATAGTGAAAAAAACTCGGCGTAGAACTCTTTTGGGTCACATATATTATTTAAACTCGGAACACATAATTTTTTAATTGGTCTAAACCTTATTTGAATTTTATGTAAAGACAGAATGTAGGGCACTAAGATATTGTTTGTCCACTGTGATATGATGTCAGTAATCACAATTACAAAATATATTATCTATACAAGTAGCAGAAGAAGCTGTCACTCGGGTTGGTTCAATAAAAACATTTGGAACAAATATTCAAATTTGGAACAAGTACAAACGGAAATGATAGAGAGTGAGGTTTCAAAACCTCTTTTTTTTTGGACTATTATTTAAAAAAATAGACGCAAAGAGAGACTTTAAACAAACATAATGCAGGGTAGGGCTCGGTTCAGGTGTCCGGGAGTGTATTTCAGCGACCTACGACGACTTGAAAAGTTAAATACTTACGACTAGGCTGAAAACTTTGAAGCACTACTGAAAACAGGCGCCCATCTAAAATATAGTTTGTCTATTAATAAATCAATAATCGTTATATATCGGAATATATAACTACGTTTACCGCGATCCTTATTTTATTTGCACCCATATTATCTATTACAAAATTTTCTTTTATTCTAATACATAGCTAATATTAATTCTAATACAAAGCTAATAATTAAGTAACGTCAACAGATTGTGTCCGGTGATCGACGCATATATTAGTTTATATACAAAGTTGAAAACGCAATCAGCTACCCTAACGATATGAAAATGAAGGAAAACCCAATTTGAATATAAACTAGCCATACGTTAGTACTTAACCATAGTATATTTAGTGACAACACGAAAGATAACGACTATAAAAGCGTACAAAAAGAGTTTGTAAGGGAGCGAGCATAAACAACGGCGGGTATGACAGGAGGCTATGCATAGAGTATGACCGTGGTGCATTATTTCCACACGTAATACTAAAATTGTCTAAGCATAGCCCCGCTGCCTAAACCGGCTCACACAGAGACAACACGCACACAGTCGCATCACACCCCATGCCACTTGTATACAGCGGGATCGGCAACTTTCAGCGATTTATACTGACAAAACTCTAACAGCTTTTCATTATGGAGCACGAGGAGCGTGAATGCTTAAGATTTTTCTTTATCGTCTTTAACGAGGTAAGAAACTATTTTACACTGCAAAAGATTTTAAACCCTGCGTGAAAGATGTGTATAAAATTTATCATCAAAATTACAAAAATACAGCGCAAAGTGTCCGCGGAACAGGAGACAACGTTCAAAATATTTGAAATTCTTTACGGCTTTAGAAGTTTATGGCTCCTCAAAAAGGGACTTGATTTAGAGGAGTTTTATCAAAAAGCTATATTGTGAAATAAGAAGAGCGGTTTCGTGCTATCTATTCGAGGAAACGTGGCTCAAAATTCGTCAAATTCGTTAGAAATTTCTCGACTTGTATTTTGGAGCAGCCTGTGTGCGCTGGGCGTCTATTTGTTTTGCCATAGCTTTGTCGGGCCTGGGACATGCAGGTCATTAATTGTTGTGAACGCCGGCTCCTAATCGATAGCGCACCACGTTCGATTCTAGTTTATATTAGTGTTATTTGCGCTAAATGTGCCTACCTAACCACGGACTGCGCTAAATATCTAATGAAGCGTCATCCGTGATACCCGTTTGTCTGATTTATAATTATTCAGTTGACATCGTGAATGTATGAGATGGGATGTATTTAAAGGATGAGTATAAAATATGGCTAGATCAGTTATGGCTGGACTAGAACGTCTCATAAGCTATTCAAGCTCAGTTTACGTTGAGTGAGTTCCTACAAAGTGTCTAAAACCCAATAGGGGAAACTGTTACAGAACATAATATTAATGAATATAAATGTTGCATATTATGAATATTAAAACAATAATTAAGAGTCTGCCGGCGGGACACTCGAAATAAATAAACGTCATCGCTCCCGAATAGGTGTTGAATAAGCGAATATGAAGCGGCCATCTTGGCAAGTGCACCAATTATGGCCCTATCAAAAATAATGGCTTCGACGCGCACTCGAACTCTTCGGGTGTAAAAACCAGGGGAATTTTATCCGTAGATTGATGTTACTGTGCCATTTTAGACTGGGATGAATCGGCTGTTCGTTCTTGTGTAACAAGAAAAGCTGGCTAACGTGAATTGTGAAAAAATCGTGCTTTTAGTATCTATAGGGTTCCCGGTAAAATTGGCAAAACGGAGTCACTTCGGTGTCGTAGGCGATAAGAATTTTGACAGCTGACAGAATTCTGGGGGTAAACAAAAAGCCTTCAAGTTGTAAGGCAGAAAATCCCTTAAATAAGTAGAAAACATTTTTGTTGCAGAATATTCTCAGAAGGCAAACAAAAATCTCTTTGAATAAGAAATATCCATCAAAAGAAATACTTTGTTCAGTACCATACATATACCACGCCAGTCTGCGCGAGCCTTTACGGTTAATGGCCTAATAACGGAGAGCCTCGACCAACACCTCAGGAGGCTCTCATTGCGCGGTTGGATCAAGGGCTTGATTCAGAAAGCTGTACTCCTGGACACGGCACGCATAGTGAAGAGGTTCCTCTCTAGAGCTCTGACCACCGGTAGATTGGACCCTGTTCCTGATTCCGATGGGCCACTATGTTGTATATTTTTAAACGTTTTTATATTCCAATATCTAAAAATGTTATTTATAATTATGTATATTCATGAAATAAAGGGATAATAATAAAATAATAATAATATAAATTATTGACTACGCTTATGTCTGTTATTTGGATGCCACCGAGGAGCTTGAGCATTTGCAAAATATCTGTATTCGTTTTGTTTTTAACCTTAAAAAGTATGATCACGTTTATAGCTTTCGCGCGCTTTTTTAGACTCAAGTGGCTCCCTTTTCGACTTCGCAGGAATTCCTGGATGTTGTGTCTGCTATTTAACATCCTTCAAAACCCTAAAACGCCTTCCGGGAACTATCTATCTATCTGCGGGAACGCTTTTCCTACGCCCGTCCTTTTGATGCGCCTTACAGGTCGCATCAGAGAAACCTCTTTAACATTCCCTCTTATTCCACCGACTTCTACTCCTACTCCTTCACTGTGCACGCGGTTCGGTTGTAGAATTCACTTCCGCCTGACATTAGGGACTGGCAAACTGTTGCAGTATTTAAAAGAAGAGTGAATGAACACTATCTCCCCACTTCGTCATAGTTGTTAGTTATTTTAGTGATATTTATTTTAGAAGTATGTGTATATTTTTTTAAATAAGTGAACTGAATTTTTTATTTTAAGTTTTTTTATTTCTTTTCTACTTTTACACACGGTGTCTTAATCTATTTTTATCCTCTGTCCTATCGCAGGTATGCCTGAAGAGATTTCTTTAGAAATAAGCATCACCTTTGTACGTACGGTTCTGTTCCTTTCTTCTTGTCTGTTTTTTTTTTGTTGTGTACTTAAATGGTTAAACAAATAAAAAAACAAGAACTCTTAACCGTGTAACGTTACTGGCTTAAAGTACGAAGAATAGGCGTAAAGAACAAATTTGAACCATTTAAAACGTACGTTAACAATTTAAAAGGCTGCAATATTATTGAATTACTAGAAATGTCTGTAGTAATTACCGCCTAGATTTATATCTAACCCAGGTAAAAGTGGTGCAGCACTCGTACGTAAGTTAATTGAACCAACTACGATCTTTGATCGAGTGAGTCTTTTGACTAGCCATGGAATTGAAAATATTCGGATTACAAACGTCAAGAGAATGAAAGGCAATATAATTCGAAATTATGTTCGAGAAGCATTGTGATAGGTAGAGCTTACATCCGAATAAGCAGAAGCGGAGGTGGTTTGGTTTACAGGATGAACCCAAGCTAGACACGTTAATTTGATATCGGCTTTTAACTTACTAAACTAAGCTTTGCTACATTGCCAAATAATATGTTCATCTTTCAAAGAAAAGTAACTATGTTCATCTACTAGAGGCAGCAATAGCAACAGTCAAATCATCAATGACCTTAGCTATGATAGGCAGGAGAAGAACCTTTATTTCTAATACATTAAAATGATTATATATGACGCTAACTATTTAAACTAGCCACTAAATTAAAAGACTAAGAAACTAAATAATTATACAAAACAAAGGGCACTTTAGGCATCGAAGTACTCGTCCGCCATGAGTTGTTTATACTAAATCCAAGGCGTTGACTCCTCAAGTATAAACGTACATCTCATACTTCTTTTCCCCATAGTAGGTGATGATACAGAGTGCAGTCGGATATTGAAACCAAATTGCAATCAACAAAATCAAGACAACGCCGCGCCGCCTCCCCACGCTCTGTTTTTTTAATTCGATCAGGCGAACGCTTACCGCATTCTGCAATCATTAATATGTCAACAAAATTCTTTCTATTGTATGTACAGTGTTGTATTTGGAAAACCTGCAAGTTCGCTGTAACTCGTCCAGCGTTATTGTTATGATTCTGTTTGTTAAGATTTCAAAACTCGTCTCCATATTGTAATGCGATTTTCTGTTAAAATGTAAACTGTCATTGTTCATAGTTGTTTTGCTGTAACTTGATCGCGTGTTTACACTGTTTTTGTTTAACATTTGCGCCTATTTGTCTTCTGCAATATGGAGTACTTGGACTTACAAAGTTATTTGAGATGGATATCTTTTAGTTTAAGTTCGTCATGAGGCTTAGGTGATGCGGTGAAGATAGCAATGAGCTACATAAATAGTACTATGTCTGATCTATTCGTGCCCACACCTTTAATAGGAACCCTGACCTTTGATTGATTGAGCATTGAAGACTGATCAATCATAATTATCATTCTATCAATTAAGTTATAATTGCGTTCATGAACCTCAAGACGGATCACTATCTTCATGTCTTGACTTAGTGACATTAAATCAAGAGCACTGAATGCCAAAATTTCGTCTGAACAGGAACAATAATCGTCCTAGTAAACAAAATTTCCCGAACTTCCAATCGATTTGGCTGCGTACAGATTGTTTAGTAGTTGTTCCATTCGAGGCGCTAGTCAGGCGGATAGGCGTCGCCGGGCCAATGAGGCTTCCATAACAAAATTGCACAGATGCACATTGGAAGGCCGTGGCGCTCCAAGGGTTTTCGACAATTTCCGCTGCGACAGCGGTCGACGATGCGAAAATTGAATCTGGACGCGTTTGTAGGGTTGAGTCGAGTATGGTGGAGGCGGTTGGTTAACTTTAGATGGAGATGTACGTTTATACTTGAGGAGCTAACGCCTTGGATTGGTATAAACAACTTATGGCAGTCAAGTGTCGCTTTCTGCCACCGGACTGGAGGAAGTAAACGAAGTTAGGGGACAGCGGCAGGCGAGCGAATGAACTGCTTCGATTTGTGAAGTGTCTGCTATTGTACTGTTATGTCATTGCATGCATTTTTAAACCAGATGAATAATAAATTATGTGAACGGGATTGTGCGACGCAACTGTTTATGTTACAATAAACTTTCGACGATAAGAACTTACGTATTGATTCTGGTGATTGAAACCAAGGGTTGTTAAATATAATTTTCTGTAATTTTCCTGAATATCCGTTAAACTCCTCATTATTATCGGTTAATAATCTCTTCAACCACTGTTCGAAATGAACAGTTACGCCCTTTGCACACGGCACGGTTTCTTTACGGCACGGTGTATAAACCGTGCCGTAGAAAAACCGTGACAGTCAACAAGCTTCCATAGTGTTCCCTACATACTGACGACCGTGCCTACACGCGGCGAATAGACCGTAGTTTTTCACGGCAATAAAAACGTGTGTGTACAAAGGGCCTTACTGTTAAAAACTTTATTTTACTAATGAAGCTTAATCCTTAATAAGCGGCGTAATTAACTTGATCTGTTGTAGTTTGAAAAAGTTATATTTAATCGGGATTATATTGATTTTAAAACATATTGTTGTTTGGTTTACACGGATTAAATATGATTTTATTTTATACACCTAAGTATTTTACTGTGTTGTCTTTATGTAGGATTTTACGTAGAACTCTGAGAGAATTTTGCGATTAATCATGTACAAATTTCAGGAGAATTTGGGATTGATTGTCAAGTCTTTACCGAGTTACTGGTAAACTGATTAGGTTAGTATGAAACATGGGGTCGAAATAGGTTTTCGTGCAATGCACCAACAGTAAGTAGGTAGCACCCAACTTTTGCAGTCAGTAAGAGTTAGATATACTAGCAAAAAAACTAACCCACTTTTTTTCACCAAACGCTTTTTTTTTTAAAGTGTATACAGGGCGATTGATCATACATTTACTAAAAACAAAACTTTAAGATTTCGTTGTTCTAATACATTTAGAACGTTGTAATTATTTTTTTTTTGTTTGTTAGTTTGATAAATTATTAAAAGTCATAGAACAAAAGTTGTTGTTTATGATGTTAGTAATATTGGGTGTAAAAAGACGCTTAATAAAGCCGAGAGTCACATATACTCTCCGTCATTGTGATATTTTTTTTTTGTACTTGAAAAAAAGTTGGAACTTTGACCTTCAAGATCTCCGTAACCAGAAGGTTCCCCTTCTGGTTACGGAGATCTTGAAGGTCAAAGTTCTAACTTTTTTTTACTTTTTTTTATCGAAAACAAGTTATAAATATTATAAATTACTTTAAAATAACCCCACAACTCTTGTACCGTTGCATACACCCATAAGCTCAATGTTTTGCGTGCGTTACATTGCGCGCTGCAGTAAACAGCGATTTGACACCAAAAATTAAAGTCTTTTTACTCAATGTTGCTTAGTTTGATGTACAGAATGCGTAGATAACGGCTATATGATGGGTCTTTTTACACCCTGTATAGTATGTGGTGTTTGTCCTGAGAGGTTGTGGTTTACCAATAGTGCTGTATACAATGTGTAACGAAATTAATGCACAACATGAAAGTATTTTGTGCAGAATCGTTTTATCAAAAAAAAATTTTTTTGAATGTACCTACACAAATTTTTATTTAAAAAATCATTAAAACTACGTAAATTACAGTCACACTTACACAGGGGCCTAAGTCTACTAATTTACAAACGTTGCAATGGTCTCGCCATTGTGAGTATTTGACAGTGTTTGTATGGCAAATCTGTCAAAAACTCACAATGAAGAGACCATTGCAACGTTTGTACATTAGTAGACTTGGCCCCCTGTACAGACAAAACAAACCAAAATGGTATATTTTGGATCTTTGTCTATTTTATTTTTATTTTTGTCTATTTTATTTTTATTTTTTTGGTACTTTGTCTATTTTTATTTTTTCTTTGTCTATTTTGGTCCTCGACCATTTTGGTTTGTTTTGTTTGGTTTGTCTACCTACTACGGTAGACCCTTATAGTGCGCGACTGTGTGCATGCGTAGATTTGTAATATGACCACAATTTTCTTCCACAATCAGTATAACTAATTTAATAAATAAACAATGTTTGATACATAATAAAAAATTCTGGGTACAAATTATGATTATCCTTACTCCTTATTACTAGAGAATGAGCAGCAGCGTTCTCTATGCATTTTTAACACCATACTGCGATCGCCAACCCGCCTGCCAAGCGTGGCGATTATATCAAACCCCCCCAATTAGGGGAGGCTTATGTTCAGCAGTGGACGTCTTTCGGCTGAAATAATGATTATGATTAGGACACTATTCTAATTGGGGTGTTTGGTGTTATGCGTTAATTTCGGGACATGTTGTAGAGAAGTGTGATGCCAAAGACTGGACTAGACAACACGCACACAATTGATAAAAATTGTAGCAACTTTACTGCCTAGATGCCTTTTGCTGACTATATCTTCGACGTATTATCATCTGCCTAGCCATTTCCCAATTACGTTGAGGTCGGCTTCCAGTCTAACCAGTAATTTACATGGAGCAACTGCCTATCTGACCTCCACAACCCAGCTACTGGGTAAAACGATACCTCTTGGTAAGACTGGTTTTCAGACTTTCGGGCTTCTGACGACCCGTAAACTTTCAAAGATCTACAAATGATAGCCGGGACCAACGGCTTAGCGTGCTTTCTCAGGCACGGAGGGGTCTTTGTATGTAAAGATGGTCACCCATCCACGTACCAACCGCGGCAAGCGTAGCTTAACTTGATCGATCGACCTGTGTGGCGGTGATTACTAAGCCACAAGCCCCTCGAGCTAACCTACCTTCTTCATACCTTCGACGCAATCGTTATCACTAAAAATAATTTTCGGAAAAAACAACGAAGTTAAGTTTTATGTTTTAATTTAATGTATGAAATTTCTTTGTATGAAATTAAGCCTGCGTTTTCAATACAATAATGCATTGAGGGTACAGCTGCGGTTGCCGTGGCGTTGTAGTGCGTCAGGGATGGTTGCGGACAACAACATTTATGGTTTTGCCGCCATTTGCATTATTAGAAAAAGATGTGCATCCCTGATGTCGCGGGATCGCGGCAGCACCAACAGTATTCTCAGTGAGTTAGCGGATCGCTGGGATTCCGCGATGTGGCGGAGGTGGACGCAGCTCCACGCTGAATATTAATTGTTTGTTTGTGTGTCTGTACTAACACTAGATGTTTAGTAAAACTATTACTAAACATATGGACTTTAAATTGTCTGAAATCAAAATATTCTATTCTATTCTATTTTATAAGCGATTATATTAAAACAATATGATACAGCACAGCTGAACAGAAATAATCAGTACACTTTATCAATCAAAACAACGAACAAATTCATTGTTAAAGTAGTTATTTCTCTTAGTTGCCCTAATTGAATATTAATCGTTGTTACACAATGGCGAACTTCGCCTTCATAAATATATTTCTTGTATAAAAGATTGCGTGTTGCCAGCCTTGCGTACCACTGATAAAATTTACAATAAAACATTTAAAAGAAACATTATAATAGTCGATCTATTCCAAGTTCTGATTCAACATAATTAATCTTATTGTAGGTACCACGGCTATATTTCTTTACATTTTATATCATTTCGTGATGTTTACTGAATTCATTACTAGTTTTATCTGTTATCTTTTCATCACGAATGATTATGAATTGCTCTGTAAACCTATAAAATATGGTTTCTGTTTTGAATCGTTATTTCTCTAATATTTTTGAATATAGTCTTTTGACTATATTCAAAAATATTTTCATTATGAAACTTTAAAACATCTATGCGTATTATTTATTCCTTTTGCACCTATTATATTTAATATTATTTATTATTTAAGCCTTTTATTTCCCAAAAAATACATTAAAAAATTCGTTACATAATATCATAAAATATTAATTCGTTACTAATTAAAAACCAGTTAATTCATTCATAAAAATTTAAACATGCATTTTAACAATAATTAGACAAACAGAAATAGATTTTTAAAGAAATCAATTGATTTTATAGATTGACAAAATTAAAATAAATTTGCAACATAATCTCTTATTCAATTAATTAATGTTATTGGGTGACCATTTAAGGGCGAAGGCCCTTTGTCCTCCATCTTTTGCCATTCCTCTCTGTCTTGGGCTATTTTAGTCCAGGTGGGGCCGGTCACGGCCACAATATCGTCGCACCACCGGCGCCTGGGTCTGCCTCGGGTGCGTGGTGCATCGCCAGGTTACCAATGGGGAACCCTCTCAATCCAGCGTGTATCTGTAGCTCTGGCTATATGTCCTGCATATCGCGGCCTCGCCATTTCAACTTGCAAGCTAATTCCACAGAATCAATTATTTTAGTCCATAGTCGTATGTCTTTGCTTCTTTTACGGTCTCGGAGTTTAATTCCCAACATACTTCTCTCCACTACTCGTTAAGAGGCTTGAAGTTTGTTAGCACCCAATTCATAATATTCATTTAAATATTCATTTGAGACTCAGGCTAGATAATTTAATTATCGTGTCTACATAATTGATAAATAATTAATCTAATATCAAAATAGAACTGCATCCAGCTCTAATATCGGCAACAAAATATTGATTGTATAATTAAAGCAAATGTTTATAGTTAAACGCAGGACCAGCACTATGTTATAAATTAATTATACACGATCTATCCATTTTGTCACAGACAAGTAGTACAAACGATGGCCGCTCAGGGTTCACACGAACACACGGATTTAGTGAACGAGGGGGTATTTAAATTAAAGTTTAACATTAAAAAAAAAACAAACCTAGTTACCCATAACCACGCAACTAGGATGGTATCAGCAGGTAAATTTGATGTACCAAGAATATGGAATTATTTTGGCGACCGAACACTTGATGAAAGAGTACCATACCTTCTCAACAAGTTGCCTACTGAAATAAGAAGTCAGGAAACAAAGGGTAAATTTGCCAAATTACTTAAACAGTTTTTTTTTTTCAATAGTTTAATAAGCGATGTTTTTCCCATACATATAGGTTATAATATAATATTACTAGCTGACCCGACAGACTTCGTTCTGTCAAAAGCTATTTGACTGTGGCAGTTTGTCTACGCGCAAAGGAAACTACCTACCTACCCTACCCTACCTTACCCTATCCTACCCTACCCTACCTACCTATCTACCCTACCCTACCCCACCTACCTACCCTACCCTATTCTACCCTACCCTACCCTACCCTACCCACCTACCTACCCTACCCTACCAACCCTACCCTACCTAACTAAAACCTTCAATTTTATTTTTTTTTTTTTATAAAATCTATTCCTAGACCTACCAAATGATGACTGACACGTTATGTCAAACGCCATAAAGTTACATTAGAAGATAGAGTTACCTACTTATTATTACAATAAAAATGTAAATATGGTCGTTTTCTTACAATTTTTTTTTTTTAACTTTCTTAAATTTTTCTTACATAAGAACCTTCTCCTGACAATAACAAACACAACAAAAAAATAATTAGCGAAATCGGTCCAGCCGTTCACGCGTGATGCCGTGACCAAGGGAAATAGGGATTCATTTTTATATATATAGATTGTAAGTTTCATAAGTGCAATAAGTGAAAATTAAACTCAAACTCAAACTCAAACTCAAAGCATTTATTTCAAATAAACCAATTACAGGTACTTTTGAATTGTCAAGCAAGGGGTCGGTCAGTCAGAAAGATGAAGCTAGTTGCCCATTCCAAAGCGTAGTAGGTTCCTATGGAGAAGAACGGACAAGAAACTCCATGGACACTCTTTTAAAATATTGTTACAAAATATGGGTTACATCATTCATGTTGAAGTTATACATGTGAGAACAATGTAGAAAGACGTGCACGTTAGAAGCGTCCGTAATAGAAACAATTCACAAAAATTAAAATAAGCCGTGGCAGCTAAGAGATGACCAGTCCCAACTGACGGCGCCCGTTCACGAACATGACGCATGGATCAGCACCATTTAGCTCAACCATTTTGAAGGGAACTTAATGATCCAACACACACGCCACCACCAGCGAGACATTTGAGTGAGCATGACATACTCTCAGCCGCCAGGGCACATTCAAGTCAATAAAAGACATATTACCCGGTAAATGGTAGCTCTATAGTACATAGTACTCACACCTGTGCTATGCAATTATATAATTCAAGGACATTGAGTTTATACAATGCAAAAATAGTTTACAATCTTCAGCAGCTCCAATAATATTTTCAAATGCTAATCAATTAGTTTATGCGCCCTTATGGAGCAGGACCAGCATTGAGCCAAGCATTTTTGTCAGCGATGTAATCCCCCAATTTATAATATGCTTGGCTGCATAGTGTGCGTTTTATACAAGTTTTAAATTTTGTTTCGTTCAATTGGAGTATGTGGGGAGGTATTTTATTGTAACATTTTAAACAGTACCCCATGAAGGATGAGTCTACTTTAGCCAGTCTGAAACCTGGTTGAACTAATTGGTCCCTATTTCTGGTACTATAATTGTGTCTTTCACCTCTTTTACTGAAAATATTTACATTTTTCCTTACGTACATGATGTTTTCATAGATGTATTGACAAGGTACCGTCATGACGTTAATATCTTTAAACAGTTCCCTTAGAGAATCGCGCCTGCGGAGGCCATATATTGCTCTGATGGCTCTTTTCTGTAGAATAAAAATAGATTCGATATCTGCAGCCCGTCCCCATAGTAAAATACCGTAAGACATGATACTATGAAAGTAACTAAAATAGACTAGCCTAGCGGTATCTACATCAGTAAATTGACGGATTTTTCTCACAGCATATGCTGCTGAACTTAGCCGCCCTGCAAGAGATGTTAAATGAGGATTAAGTGTCCGCACTAATAAAAACTAATATAGATTATTAGATAAAACTATTTGTTCTGTTCCCACAGACAAACCGTGAAAACGGTTTTGCGGGGCATAGTTTTCATTTTAATATTTCTGTAAGTTTATTAATAAATACTTAAATAAATATAATATTATAAATTCCTTCACAACAGTACTACTTCGATGAAAATATAAGTTTTTTTTTAACGATACGGATATGGTTTTAATAGCGAAAGTAAAGGATTCAGGAGACTAAATCGCCAGCCTGTATATATAACACATGCATTTGCTAGGTGTAGGTATTTCTGCATTTAATCCTTAGAGCCCTATCACCGGCAATGGACGTCTTTAGGTTGAAATGATGACAGTGAAAATGTTGAGAGACTGAGAGGAAGTGACCCAAAAGATGAAGTGTGACAAAGGCCAAATAAATTAACCATAATATTTGGCTTGAATTAGGGCAGGCCAATATCCGGCAGTAACCGGTATTAGGACAAGTTGGAAATGCAATTTTTGTTTAGTTTTCAAGCGATATACCAGAGCGAAGGCGACATGTTAAACCTCGTAAATAAAGCTAAGTTACGACGATACACAGTTTGGCCATCCGCCACCATTCGTTGGACTCTTAAGCCAAATGCTTCGTTTGATACCCTACAAATTTGCTATAGGGAAATTGGTATAACAATTTTTAAAATATCACCAATAGGTTTCACAACGTTATTTTTAAAAGTTCTCGTGATTCATTTCTGTTTTTTGACGACCAAACGAAATAACGGTTGTAGATATTTGTCGAACTTGGAACCCTATATCCTATTGGAGTCCGGCAGTGACTGATTAGTTTAAGTAATAAAGCTGCCTATTCGTGTAACGACACTTAAAAATCGATATTAAAGTATCTTATAGAAGGCTATTTAACATTTAGCCTCCGGAGGTAGCATTAGTCCAGCGTTGGTTGATAAAGTTGAACATGGGGCTGATATCTAAGGAGCATCGAAAGTACTCGTCGAAGTACCTATCCTCTTTCGTGAAGGTCTCATAATGCACCATACAAGGACACCATGCATTTCTTTTTTCGTTATTTCTTGGTCCGTCCCATAGATAAAATTGTTCGTAATGATGAGTACAATGACGCTTTAAGGCGCTATGATCTGGTGCTCGAGCCGACTGAAGTAAGCTCGCGAAGTCGCGAGTTGTTGCCTCGCGCATTTGGTAAGTATTTAAACATAGTAATTATTTTTATCTTTTTATTAAGACTAACTTAGCGAATTGTGCTAAACAATAACCCTAATACAAATAAACACGGAATAAAGTTATACCAAGCATAAACGTCAAAAATATATGGTTGGTTATACGAAGTTATTCCTAGCATGACTTTATTCCGTGTTTATTTGTTGGGCCCCAATAATACCTATATTTTCAATGATAATTATATTAAGAAAAAAGCGTCCGTTTTGTGGCTATGATATTGATTATACATTGCGAAAAGGGGTAATTTTGTTTTTTTTTTTTTTTATCAAGCAAAGTTAATCTAGGTAATCGTTTTAATAAAAGCGATTGCATGTCTGCTAGATCCTTAAATAAGATATATCTTTTTTTCAGATTTATATGTTTTTTAAGCGTAGTCTCTGTCGGATCATACCGCCTTATGAAGTTTTCAGTTATATCAATTCCAAAGGAAACTTAAATTTTGCATATTATACCTAGTCACTTGCATACATTCAAATCTCACTAACGCTCCTTAATACGAGTACTACGTAAAAAAATTATGTAGCCTTTGAAAGATCTATCAACCCTAGGCAACGTGAGCGGGCGGCGAATCTAAATTCATGAGTACCAACGTGATTAGAACGGGGTAGCTTTACTACCTACCTATATATTATAATATATATACTTTAGTTTGCCCTGTGCGTTTAATTGTTTAACGCAGACGCTTTCGGCAAATTTCGTGCGATAATCGATAGACTAATGTTAGTATGCATCCTTTTTAGGGTTCCATAGTCAACAAGGAAGCCTTATAGTTTCGCCATGTCCGTCCGTCAGTCCGTCCCCATCTTAGATCAGAGACTCATAGTACTAGAAAGCTATAATTTTGCATGAATATGTATATATTAATCACGCCGACAAAGTGGTAAAATAAAAACATGAAAACAATTGTTATTTAGGGTGAGGGGGTACTTTACGTATAAAGTAGGGATGTTTTTTTTTTTCACCATAGAGACCTAGTACTAGAAAGCTGTTATTAGGCATGGGTACCTATACATATTAATTACGCCGACAAAGTAGTACAATAAAATCTTGCTTTTTTTTTAGGGTACCTCCCTTAAACGTAAAGTGGGGATGGTATTATTTTTTCTCGTCTAACCCATGGTGCGGGGTATCGTTGGACAGGCCTTTGAAAAATATTGCGGGTTTGAGAAAACCATTTTTCGATTCAGAGATTCGTTTGCGTAATATTAAGCTTTATAGTGCTAATTTTTGTTAGAGTCAAGTGTCACACCTGCCAGCTAATTGGTTGTTCTTGGAAATGTGACAAAATTCACAGCAGTAGTAAATATAACGAAGTTAAACGAAAACGATCACAGCTAATTAGGCTTTACAAGTTAACGAGTAATAGTCGACCAGCCTATATATGCAGTTGAAATGTATCGGAGAACATATTTTCAACTACAATGTTAAGTTTGTTCTTGGGTTAAATTCGTCCCAACTACGGACCCCTTCATTGTTCGTGGTCCGACACGCACTTGGCCGGTTTTTATTATGTTACTGGGGCTTAATGCCTTAGCACAAATTCCGTAGTTTCGGGCAAAATTACGGATGTTACCTACACCGTATCACTTAAGGGGGAAGCGTCAGGGTAGCCCGCGAAATTCATATTTTCTGCTTACGTTTTTTGCAATTTGCACGTCAGTATTAGGTTTTATGTTGATCTAAATACGATACGCGACCGTAACAAATATATATTTACAGAATTATAATCATTAGAATCAGTAAAACAACTCCTCAAGAAAGCCCAATTGCCCGATGCGACAACCCAAGACCGTTCGTCTTGGTGCAGGAAAGTGAGGAGACCCGACCCCAAATAACGGGACCAGGGACGGAAGAAGAAGAAGAAGAAGTAATACTTAAGCTATTATTATTCTGAAAGTCATGTTGTTAGTATGTGTATCAAAACGTATAAAAATAGTGGCAAGTGACGCCATCTATACTTACTAATAAATGTACCTGTGTGTGAGTTACTTTTTTTAATACAGTCTGCTGCGAACCTTTCACGGGTTTTAATAGGTGATGGGCCTATCTCAATTATTTTATCAGTTATTTCAGTGTTTAAAGTAGATATATTATGTAAATTTCGCGGAAATATGACTGCCAACTACATTGCCAGTGTGCCTAAGTTAAAAGGCAGGGAGAACTACGATGAGTGGTGTTTTGCGGCGGAAAAGTTGTTGGTTCTAGAAGGGATGGACAAAAAAAGAAGGAAAACTAAAACTAAACTCATCATAACAACGGCAGATTTGGAAGTAAAGCCAGTAGACGACGCAAAAACAAAGGCAAAGTTAATATTAACGATCGAAACATGTTTACATGAAACAGTCATTCAATCAGATTATACGAACGTAAGGATTTGTATTACTGATTCTAATGATTATAATTCCGTAAATACATATTTGTTACGTTCGCGAAGCATATTTAGATCAACATACAACCTGAAACTGACATGCAAATTGCAAAAAACGTAAGAAAATTTGAATTTGGCGGGCTACCCTGACGCTTCCCCCTTAACTAGCAGAACCATAAAGACGCTATCACTACAAACAAAACCCGTAGTGTAACTATATTTTTTGCCAATAATAAACACTATGGACTGTGCCATTTTTCTGTAGCGGCTCCACAGGCAAGCCGGTAAGAATCGTGTTGTATGGTGCTAAGCACAAATGACGGTACGTAAGAAATTATGAATTTCGCGGGCTACCCTGACGCTTCCTCCTTAAGGAGATAAGATTAGTTCGGGGTCCGAACTAAGAATGAATGACAACATGATTTGACAGCTGTCCCTAATCCCGCAGTTTTTTTGTTGTTGAGGCAGCTCTACGTAATGACACACGCAGCATCAACGAATAACCAATAGGCAACTTATTAAGGATAATCAGTAGGAATATTAAACATCCCGGGCCAAAATCGAATCTTACTTCCCTAAACCATGTTAGTACGTAGTCGCGCGACTAAATCGCAGTGCCCCGGGCGACTATGGCGGGCTGTCGGCGAAATGTTTTCGCATGCACAATCTGAATTATGTGCTAATATTTAACGGTAACTGGCGGTCCTAACGCCTATTACACATTCACGCCTCTCCAACATCTCAGATACTATATTGCCAAAACATTGAATAATTTAGGTACATAGTTATGTCATCATCCTGCTGTCCTCGTGGCATGTCTATCGACCCTCATCTTAGGTAAGTAGTGTTCACTCACTTCCTTATAGTTTATTCATGTTTTCTTGGATCAGCTTCCTCTTGTACCTACATTTTGTAAAATGTATATTAGGGTGTCCCTTAAATTTTAAGTTCTATATATTTTTACGCATACCTTCTTAAAACTTTCATAATAACCCAATATTGTCTAGAAAAAAATATTAGCCCGTTTTATAAACGATAACCCGTGCCGACTTGCGATTTAAACTTCTCCATATAAGTTGCGCGGGTAATGCGCTGCGCACTGTAACTACGTGTTTAATTTGTCATTTCATTCGCGATTTTTAACTATTAATGCGCTATTGTTAATTGTATAAAGATGTCGATGGAATTACGGAGTGATAAACAAAATGTTCTCTCCAAACATGATATTTCATGTTTGGAGAGAACTGCAAAAAATTGTAAGAAAACTCAGGGACACGTTCAAGAACCGTGAAAATAATTATAAAATTAACCTTGATAACTTATTTGATATTGCACATGCTGATGCTTTTGAGAGAATGAAAATAGAGGAATACAAAGTATTTTTAAGGAAACACAGAGAGCCAGGTCGACCGGAATACTTAGGTGGTGTGGACAAAAAATTGGCGGCGAAAGAAGAAAGAGTAATGCAAAGACGATTAGAAGAGGAGGAAAGGAATGTGAGACAAAGAGAGTTTTTGGCTGTTGCATCTACTTCTAGCTCAAATATCTTGAATGTCCAGAAGATTCGGACGAAGAACAGATTTTGAATACTGAACTCAGGTTGCCAGACGTTCCCTGCCCTAAAAAAAGTTAAAAAAGAGGTAGAAAGGATATTATAACGCCTAAACTTGTCGCAATTTTAGATCGATGTCAGTTAAGCATAGAGACTCCATTTACTTTCTGCATGCTGTCTCGTAGAAGCGCTTGGTCTGAGTAGCGACGATTTCGCTATTGACAAATCCTCGATTCAGCGAATTTGTACTCAGACGAGAATAACAAGGGCAGAAGCAATAAAACTGACTTTCAAAACAAGGTACCTGACGTAGTCACAGTCCATTGGGATGGAAAACTATTACCCGGATTGGATGTACGAAGTTCAAAAGAAGAACGTTTGCCCCATTATTGCTTCATTTGACGATAGAGAACAGCTTCTTGCAGTGCCAAAACTAGAGAGTTCTTCTGGATAACATCAACCTAAAGCCTTCTCATCTGCTCTTTGACTGGAACCTTAATAATTAAGTTCAAATAATGTGCTGCGATACAAAAGCTTAAAATACTGGTCATTTTAATGGAGCTTGTGCTGTTTTGGAGCAGACATTAGAGAGTGAATTTTTGGTTTTCGGTTGTCGTCATCATGTTTATAAATTCGTCCTAAAAACAGTCTAATGCATTCCTAACTCAAAACCTTACTTAACACGGCAGAAGAAGAGCAAAAACAATGCTTTTTGCGCTGTGCCCAGGAACATAGAAATTTGTATCTGGACTGTTAAAAAACTACACTAAAGAGAAGTTACCCTGGCTGATTGTTATAATTTTATGTTTTGAAATAAAGATTAATGTTTACCTTATTTTATTTTACCTCATACTCACCAAATTTGTTGCATTTATATTAGTTTTATAGCAGATCAGAATAATAGGACAAAACACGATTTTAAATAAACTTTGAAGCTCAGTCGGCACGGGTTGCGATCATGCTAGAAAGCTGAAATTTCATATTTGAGTAAATTTTAGCATTTATAAAAAAAATTGAGGCTATGCGTATGGATAAAAAAATAAATTAAAAAAAATGTCATATAAGGGACACCCTAATGTATATATACCTAGATAAAAAGTTTCAACATTTACATCAACGGTGGTGCACTTTCAAAAAAATGTATAGATAAAAACCTGATTTATTGACTTTACAAACAATGTGGATGGGATTTCCCATGGGTGAAAAAATTATGAACTTCCATAGAAACTTTCATCATCATCATCATTTCAGCCGAAAGACGTCCACTGCTGGACATAAGCCTCCCCCAATTAGGGGGGGGTTTGCCATAATCGCCACGCTTGGCAGGCGGGTTGGCGATCGCAGTATGGTGTTAAAAATGCATAGAGAACGCTGCTGCCCATTCTCTAGGAAGTCCCTTAGTCGCCTTTTACGACACCCATGGGAGGAAATAGGATAAACTTTCATACACTATTTAAACCTAGGGGGTGAATAAAAAATACGCACCTTCGTTGTAAAAGGAACTTTTGTACTAAATTTTATGCTGCTAGAAAATAAAATATTTATTTAGTAGATAAACCCATTAAGTAATACCAATAATATTCATCTAAAATATTGTCGACTGGCCTCTGCCCGCGGCTACGCCCGCGTGGCTTTTTCTAAAATAAAAGCAGCCAAATTTACATCTTGTAACATCTGCCAGTAAAGGTCCCGTCAAAATCGGTCCAGCTGTTACGGAGACTAGCCGAAACATACTGACAGACAGAACGACAGACAGACAATTAAAAAAAAAAAAGTGGTTTTCTTACAAGTATCGTATATACTTTAAAGCTGTTACTTTGACATTACAAACAGACACTTCAATTTTATTTATTTGTATGTAGTATATACATATGTATGTATAGATAATATAGAGCCTCATGCTGCTATTTAGTCGCACTGCCGTCCAATATACTTACAAAGTTTCTTATAGAAATCCTTATCAGTCACACCTGTTTGAAAACGTAGGCGAGGGCAAAAAGACGAAGTCTGCCAAGTAGAACATAGAGCTTGTGCAACCAGCCTTGTTATCAGCAACTAGAGTAGCTAATAATCACTTTTACACTTAAATGTATGCATACAAATATGGATAATTTTACTCAACATTCGATAAGAAATTGACTTTAGAATTTAATGCCAGATTTAAAAAAATAACACATCTATTGAATATTTATTCACATTAATTAACATTGAAACATAAAAATGTTAATATTATAAATTTTGGTATATTATTTAATTAAAACTAACATGGAACAGTGGACTCCCTTGCATACCTACTTTCTCTCACAGAACACCAGACATTATACGCATAATTTTACTCCATTCATCCGCAAACACACATTCAGGGTTGGCAGTCAGAAGGGCATTGAGCATCTTTAAAATACTGGGGATTTAGCTCTGGCGAATATGCTACGGGACGCTGTGAATGACTTTATAGAATGTTTGTGGACATGATATTTATTCAGATTTGTTACTGTAGTTGTAACGGCAATCATGTCATTTGGTTTTAATAGGTTTTCATTTTAATATATATATAAGGTGTATCTATTCATACACGAAATATTTTAAGAGAAATATCTATAAAATAGGTGGTAAAAAAGCCAAAGCAGCGAAAAAAAAATTATGTAATTGTTTTATATTTTTACATATTTATTTTGTATTGCATATTAATATTGCTTGAGGGATTTTGTGAAAAAAAAAAAGCCTTTATTTACGTATTCTATGAATGACCCGCTCGGACGCGGCGACGCCGTGACGCGACGGTGGCGGCATGAGGGCAGTGAATTTTGATAATTAATCATCATATATATATATATTTTTTTTTAATAATATATTTAGATTAAAAAAAAGCATTTCTTTTGTTTGAATAGATACACCCTATATATATTTTATTTTTATAAATCTTTTTTATAGATTCTTTTCTATTTTGTGAATGTGAGAACATTGTAAGCCTAGTAGACTGTGGATTTGTTAGAACTTTTCTATTTTGTTAACTGATAATTTGTTGAAAGGCACTGTCCTCCCATACCTATTAACACCGTTATTTGAAAATATTGTAAAATCAAATTATTTTTAAAAGAGTAACCGTGGAGTTTCTTGCCGGCCCTTCTCCATAGGAAACGACTAATTGGATCCGTGCACCTAACTTCTGACGTTTCATAAGTGCCCATGTAGGTTTATGTGAAATAAAATATTTTGTTTTTGATTTTATTTCATGCTTTTTTTACTGGAGATGGTTTATTGACTCATCATTATCTACCTACCCGTGTCCCATGTTACTTGGGGTCGGCGCATCACGTTTTCTTCCATTCTCCCCTGTCAACACCGTCACGCTATCATTCACTCCCTTCTCTTTCATAACATTCATCACATAATCAATCATCTATCTTTCCTTTGACCTTCCTCTCCCTCTCCATCCTGTAACGTTACAAATAACCCAATAGAGGACCCTATTTATAAAGTTAACAATAATATAAATTTAAAAGAAAGTAAAATAAAAAGATAATTATATTAGGTTGAGATAGTAGTCATCCAAAATATCAGGTGCATCAAGGATTCTGTCAGGGGCTTGTTGAATGTATCTTGTATTCTTTACTTAAGAAGGATCTATCCTAGTCTGTTCTGGTAACCTTACGGAGTTTTGCACGTGTACTGCAGAAGTCGTCCAGGTTTTGTCTGTGAGTTAGCTCGGCCGTTAGCTACCCATGCTGCTATTTGAGTCACTACTTCTTCATTCTTGGCTTCGTCACGGCTCAACATGTAATTGCACAAGAGAATAAGGAGCGTCTGCCCATCATGGGATATCATTATCATACGTTTCCTTCCTCCTCATGACATGCCATAAACAACTTCCTTTCAACTTTTCTACCACCGGCGCGGCCACTTTCAAACTTCCCCTTATATCCTCATTTCTGACTTTATCCACTATCGTCACTCTATACATCCATCTCAATATTCTCATCTCCGCTACATGCAATCTTTTTTCATCCGTCTTCTTCACGACCCAGCATTCCGATCCGTACAGTACGACATGGAGATGGTTTATTGACTAATTAATTTAAATGTTAAACCTATTACAAAATCATTTAATCGTACATTATTAGAAGATCATCAGTCGTTCATAACTCATAACGTTGGCTCACTGCGTGTTCCTGATTTTATACTACTTTTATGTTCTCACCGAAGGTCATTAAGAGTAGGTACATTTTCCACTTTAAACAAACATAAACATAGCATAATCATAATAACACTGATGATGACGTTTGTTGGTCTATCTAGACCAATTGGCGGACAATTCACCCCGTTTAAACATAATGCTCATGCGGATGTGTGTACCAATTAGGTGCGGATACGAGCGATCCGCGGTAATGTCTTACAGCGAGCCATTTGATGCGCGTGCGCCGGTGACGTGGCGTTGCTATGGTGACGGAGGCCACAGCTAAGGCCGTAACTGCCATAATACAAAATATCAGAGTCTTAATCTATTTATCAGTCTAAAATACTACCAATGAAGTCATTTTTAAGGCTTTGACTGCCAGACAACAGACACAATAGAAAAACTATTGTTAGCTGACACCGGTGACCGCGGTGGCAGTCAATGTGTTAAATAAAGAACTTTTTTCCGACAATTTTAAAATTCTATTTACAAAAACCCACTGAAAAAGTTTGGACAAAAGTTATAACTTTTTTTATAATGAGAATATTAAGAAACAATAGGTATAATTTAAAGAATTGTGAATGGGTTACCGAAGAAGGTGTAGGCTATTGTTGGTGTCTAGGAGAATTATCTAGAATTAACCAAAGACTAGAAAAATAAGTAGGTCACATGAAAAACTAAGTTCAATTTTAGTTTAGCCTTCAGTGTTTTATTTTGTAAAAACGGAACACTTATTTATCTGTTTGGAGCTACTTACCAATGAGCCGACAGTATTCAGTTTATCTTCTATACAATACAAACATATATACAATTGAAGTGTTTGTTTGTAATTTAAAAATACAATATTTTTCGTAAATGCTTAAGAAAGTAAATATTATAAGGTACTTATAACAAAACAAAAAAAAGATATGTACGAGTATATAACATTCTTGTCTGTCTGTCATTTTGTTCCGGCTAATCTGCGAAACGGCTGGACCGATTTTGACGGGACTTTCACTGGCAGATAGCTGATGTTATAATGAGTAACTTATGCCTATTTTCACCAACAGTCTCTTAAGTTAGCGATCTCTTAGTGGTGTTTTAGATGTCAGTTGGTACCGTAAACAGTGAAATCAGACATTATGTCCGATTTCACTAACTGTCTCCTAGAGCTATGAGACACCTGATCAAAGTTAGGTGACAGTTTACGGTACCTACTGACATCTAAAACACGTCACTGAGAGATCCCTAACTTAAGAGACTGTTGGTGAAAATGGGCATTAGGCTACTTTTGCTGCTGGCAGAGGGAATTTAAAAAAAAATGTTACATTACAAACAGACATTCAATTTTATCTATTTGTATAGAAAAAGCCACGCGGGCGAAGCCGCGGGCAACAGGTAGTTAACAGGATGAACCTACCAGTTCTTACAAGATGAACCTGCAAGTTTTTTCACAAAGTTTGTAAAAGCCTACCAGTTTAAATAGAATTAATGTAACTAACTACCTAATGTAAGGTTTTGATAAAAATACGGCTGACACAATTAGGTTGATTTTGTCTAATTGTATACTGACCAGTATACAAATTAGGAGTTGGTAATTATATAATTACCAACTCCCCCAACACCCAACTACTAACTAAACCAGATAAACCGAATTAATCTCAATAGGAAACTATTTCGAACATGTTACACAAATAGAGGTCTATTCAGACGGTCCCCGTTTAAGCCGAACTGCACTTAGGTACCCCAAAATAAGTCGTCAGTACTAAATTATTGTGTACACGACACCAATCCGACGTCGGTCTTGTACCGACTAACGTTGACGTCAATCATGTTAGAGCGACGTCACCTAACGACGTCGACGTCGCGACGTACATGTGGGGTGCGATTGAACCATCTACGAGAGTACAAGCTACGGGCTACACCGCTACAGGCGTAGGCTCGTAGCAGCTACGAGACTACGCGTAGGCAGTACTTGGAATTTGGTGGGTTGGCCTTTAATAGATTTTTGTACAGCTTCTAATGCTTGCCATATCTTGAAATTTTATATATTCATAAATAAACTAAAACAATTTATATTATCTAAATGCTTTTATAATATCAATGAATAGCTAAATGACGAATTCTAAATTACAGTCATGTTTTATACAATGATTACTTAATATACAGTGGGTATACCAAATAATTAGTCAAATTCAAGCCCTTTGCCCTTTTCCTCTCTCTTAGTTTACTGTGCCCAACAGGGTCCACAATGATCATGTGTTTGTAAAACCTACCACCTAAGTCCACATTGTGGTATGCAATAAATATACTGAGTATAGATTATAGCAGTGTCCTAAGTTATTAATTAAAGGCAAATTATTCCTACCTATATTTAGCTTTAGCTGCTGCCCTCGGCTTCGCCCGCGTGGCATTTTCTAATAAAAGTAGCCTAAGTAACTCCTTATAACATTAGCTATATGGTAGTGAAAGTCCCGTCAAAATCGGTCCAGCCGTTTCGCAGATTATACGGAACAATGTAAATAAAATATAAATAAATATGTTTTTTTTTTTCTGTTATAAGTGCCGTATAATATATACTTTTATATGCATTTAGTAAAAAGCTGTTATATTTGACATTCCAAACAGACTTCAATTGTATTGTAAGTATAGAAGATAAATTGATTTAAGATTAGCCGACACAAACAGATACACAAACAGACAGACCGACAGACAGACATTAATTATATATATATATTTTTTTTTTAAGTTCTGTATTTACTTCAATATGCATTTAGTAAAAAATCTGTAATTTTAACATTACAAACAGACACTAAATTTTTTATTTATATGTATACATCTAGTCAAGTACAATACCGAAAATGGCCGCTCAAAACGAACATTTGACCGTTATTGGCGACTCAATTTCCGAACAGAAACCAGCTGCTCTGTTTCAAACCATTTCCCCGTCGTCCTAACAGTTTCTTCGTAGAATATGTTACGCGAACGTTTGCAGTTACCGGGAAAACAGAAGCAAAGCCGACGGTAACGTTTACCTTGTAAAACGATTTATGAAGCTTTCACTAGCAATGGACCCTTAGGTCACTCAAGCATTACTTAAAACTAGTTTCCACCAATCAAATGGCTTGAATCAAGTTTTAAGTAATGTTTGAGTATGGAGTGACGTTCTGTAATACGGGCCTTAGTTTGCAGTTAATATTTCAGAGAACATACATATGTAAGTGGTGTGTCCAAAACGGATTGTGTACATTATAAACATGTTTTGAGGCTTACGTGAAAGGAAGTTATGGAGATATGAAATAAACTTGTTTATTGAGGTTTTGAAAATAAACTTCCATTAAAAAAAAAAAAAAAACAATTAAATTTCCATCATTTACAATATATGTCGCAACTAACTATTTACACTATGTACTAAATTAAAAGACTAAAAAACTAAATATCTTCATCGTTTTAGCAGAAATACGTCCACTGCTGGACATAAGCCTCCACCAATTGGGGGGTTTGCCATAATCGCCACGCTTGGCAGGCGGGTTGGCGATTGGCAGTATGGTGTTGAAAATGCATAGAGAATGCTACTGCCCATTCTCTAGTAAGTCCCTTAGTCGACTTTTACGACACCCACGGGAGGAAATGGAGACAAACTAAATATACAAAAACAAAAAAAAAATACAAAGAAAAACAAAAGGACACTTAAGCGTCGAAATACTCGTCCGCATCGCTGTCATCCAGAAACGTGCCCAGAGGTTTTTTTAATTACCACTTTTACGGTGAAAACTAGGAACTTTTCAAGTTCATAATCAATAAACTGAGCCTATTTCAGTCCACTGCTGAACATAAGCTTCTCCCAAGCTGCGCCACAACACCCTTTCCTCCGCCTTCCGCAACCAGTCTATCCCAGCCACCTTTTTGAGGTCGTCTGTCCATCTAGCTAGGTGCGTCCCATACTAAGCTTGCCGATACGCGGTCTTCACTCGAGGAATCATCTGCTCCACCGGCCATCGGTCCTTCGACAAACATGGCCAGCCCACTGTCACTACAGCTTGCTTACTCTGTAAGCTATGTCGGTAACTCCGGTTCTCTTCCGGATAATTTAATTCCTTATTTTATCCTTCAAAGAAACTCCGAGCCGAGCCCGAAGCATATAAACAAATCCTTTCAAAACGACCACAAATTAATTTAATCGAGGAAGATCCAACTCTATTCATACACAATGAGAAACCACCTAAATCTGAAACCTACACCGCTAGGAATCATACGAAACGACGACTCGGCATCAAAATATCCATTTGTAGCATAACCATAGCAAATAGGGATGAGCCTGTGTTATCGATGTTTACCCCTCCCGCATGGCTGTGATTGCCGTAGCATTGTAGCATGAATCCGAAGTGCGGCCTAAAAGTGAATTAGGAGCAAGTCAGGTGGACGCCGCACCTGGCGATGCTTAAATCTAGACAATAGTCGCCCCTATCGATGTTGGGGCAACTCTATTTATTGCTTATAATGCCCGTGATGGCTTGTTTGTGGCGTAAGTCTGTGATGTAGGTTGGGAATACAAATGTCTGAAACTTTTTGAAGATACTATACAGGGTTAACGGTATAACACTACCACAAAAAAACCTTTGAATTTAAATATTTTTATTTTTGTATGTTTTCACGCGTAAACAGTTGAACCGATCGTCATGAAATTTGGCAGAGATATAGCCTGGGATATGGAGAAGTACATAGGTTACTTTTTACGCGATAACCGACATCCACGCGGGCGGAGCCGCGGGCAAAAGTTAGTATAAATATAATTTAAATGCTGTTCGTTGCTAAGCGCATCACTTGGGAACGGCTGGACCGATTTGGTTACGTTTTCTTTTAAAATGTTTGTTATAGACCGAATTAAGTATTTATGTATGTAAGTGAAAATAATTCGGGAAAAGCTGAAAGTTTTTTCTTCTTTTTTTTTTTGTATAAATTATTGAAAATTAAGCAGGACATAGGGCCAGCTAGTCTTATATAAAAATAAATAAAATTGAAGAGTCTGTTTTTAATTGCAAAATTTTACTTAATGCATAAGAAAGTTTAGGTATACAGTACTAATAACAAAAAACATCTGTTAAAATGTTTGTCTGGCTACCTGTCTGTTTATTCTCGCTAATCTCCGAAACAGCTGGGCCGATTTTGACGGTACTTTCACTGGCAGATAGCTGATGTTATAAGGAGTAACTTAGGCTAACTATACTTTAGAAAAAGCCACGCAGGCGAAGCCGCGGGTAGCTGCTAGTTTAAAATAAAATTATTATCGCAATATATCCACACAAACTTAAGGAATTTTGAACGCAGTAATAAATTAAATGTCTGGTTAAAGTTATCGTACAAAATGGCAAAATGTTCATTATTTTCATAAAGTATAAAATGATCATTCATAGAACCTCACATTCTAAATCAAAATCCTTCTTTTCCTTCGTCAGGATCCGATATTTTTCTGTCTGCTCAGCACAAGTAAAAATTGATGTAAAATTATGTGCAACATCGGTAATGTATACGATAATGCACCAAAACAGCATTGAAACCAAAACAAAGGGGGTCAGCTGACCTTATGGTTGAGCCTAATACCTTTAGGGGGAGGTAGGTGGTTCGATAAAACTGTTCTCGAACCAGTAGGAGCGGGCGAAGCGAGCGCCGGGGAGAGCTCGACAAAGCGAACCTAATCAGGCACATTTGTTCGACAAACTGGACTTTGGGAAAACAGGGAGGTTTAACCCCCTGTCACCCGCCCACCCTTCGTTGATGCAGATAATTAACAGGACACGTCGATTGTCAAGGCACTGAACTTGTTTGTTGATTTTTCTTAAATTTTTTAAAGGATGACTCGTAAATCGCGTAAAGTGAAGCGGATGACATCTTTTTTTAGTTTATTTTAGATTACGTTAGCGTGAAGTGGGAAATAACACGCGTTCAAGCTTATTATGTTTACCTTTGAGGGCATCTGATTTTATCTTTTGCCGAGTTTTCGTTTGATAATAGAGTCATGAAATGGCACAATGCACGTTTTAAATGACGGCTTAATATCTCATTTCCACTTGGTCTTTTACAATTGGACGTAGTGAATCGAAAATAATCCAATCCACACAAAGTCCTTTTAGAGATATTGATGTTTGAAGTTTAGAAGATATAACATATTTTATATTTCCGTGCATATGGACTGGTTCTGAGGTTGATCAAAATGATAAACTGTTGTTTTTTGCTTGGATCTAATTTACTCGCCGATAGTAATAATAATAAATCTTTATTAAAATAAATTAGAGCTACAAAAACCTATGAAGCCTCTGAAACCCAAACTATTCTCGCAATTCCTTCCATTATTTTCAATGAACACGATAATTTTGAGCATACAGAAATTACATTATTAAGAGTTTCGCTGTCTCATGAATCACATATGATTCACGTTGATTGTTTAACTATTGTGTCTAATTTGTGGACATGTAAATCGGTTAATATTACTTTAAGCTATTGAAAGTGTTGTGTGAAAGTAGTGTGTGGATGTGGAGTGAGGGTGTGTGTGTTGGTGTGTGAGTTCACTTTACCCAATAAAATATTTTTTCTGTTTCTTTGTAGGAGTAAGAAGCCAGTTCTTAACCTTGGACTTGCATTCGTGAAAAGAGAGAAGGTAAATGTTTAAAATCTTATTAATTTTATTGTAAATATGCACGGAAAGAAATCGCCTTTGACGTCTGGCCAAATAGTAAATAGTATCAATATTAAGACACAGTCTGATACACTTAACTCATTTTTGACCAGGTTGTGGATTGGATCCTTTTCGTTTAACTACGTCCAATTTCGTGTCGTTCATTCAAAGACATCGCTAATCGTATGTTTCCACTGCTGAAACATACGATTAGCTGCGCCTTGGTAATATTGTTGAGGGACTCGTGGCTAAGTAATAATAGCCGCACGAGTCGATTGAAGGTTAAGCTACGCTTGCCGAGGTCGGTCCGTGGATGGGTGACCATATTTACATACCGAGACCCCTCCGTGCATCGGAAAGCACGTTAAACCGTTGGTCCCGGCGGTCATCGCGGGTTTTTGACAGTGGTTACGCGTCGTCAAACGACTGAAAGTCTGACAACCAGTCTTACCAAGGGGTATCGTTTTACTCAGTAACTGGGCTGTGGGTGGAGGTCAGATAAGCATTCGCTCCATGTAAAATACTGGTATTCAGCTGCATCTGGTTAAACTGGAAGCCGACCCTTTGGCTGGGCAGCTATCATGAGGCTGATGATATTTGAAGAAACTGTGGTCATACAATTTTACAGGGCGCAGATTTTTCTTCCTTTCTGTAAAGTTGCCTTTTGCGCATATTAGAATTTTCACTCTAAGGCAGCGATATGTAATCTATGTGATATTCAGATATCGGAATAGGTAGAGTTCATTTACCTAAACTTCGAGGAAGGAAGTAACATAGAGTGGATAATACCCTTTTGATCGCAATGGTTATTGAGTGTATATTATACACACAATAATCAGCCAACTGTTCAAGAATTAATTTTCCTATATTATGTAAAAGAAAGCTCTTTAATTTAATATTTTTAGTACGGAACCGTGTGGTGCCGGACGTAAAGAATAGGGCTTATTCCACAAATCCCCCCTGAAATTCCCCCTTAGGAGGAAAAGTGGAATCTATAAAATTCTAGAATTCCCCCCTGATGATAATCCCCCTTAGGGAGGAAAACTAGATTAAAATAAACAAATACTTATTCCATAGATCCTGAAAGTAATTTTTTTTTACAGTAGGGTTCAGTTTTCCGCACTGAGGGAGATGCTCTCAGGGATCCCCCCTGAGAGAATCCCCAAGGAATAAGCCAAGAATAGCACCACACCATTTCATCCCGTAGGTGTCGTAAAAGGCGACTAAGGGACTTACTAGAGAATGGGCAGCAGCGTTCTCTATGCATTCTTAACACCTTACTGCGATCGCCAACCCGCCTGCCAAGCGTGGCGATTATGGCAAACCCCCCCAATTGGGGGAGGTTTATTTATTTATTTATTTATTACATTTGGGAAAACAAACAGTAGTATATTAAGTACAAACAATGTTGTCTTAAAATTAAACTTAACAAATATACTACCCACAGCATTTTATGTCGAGCAGTGGACATCTTTCGGTTGAAATGAGTACGGAACCCTAAAAAAAATATTTAAGATTCTTCAAATAAATCATTTGTAGCTATAAATAAAGTCCAATAAATAATTCGTGGTTCTTAAATCCCGGGATTTAAACGTCATTACAATTATTCCGAGATTTTAGAGGAGGTATTATCCACTTTATGTATTTTCCACGAAGTTTTGGTGAATAAACTCTACCTGTTCCGATCTCTGGTGATATTTCACTATTCTAATACTACCGTGTAATCTAGTTCCTCCCCGATAAGTAAACCAGGTAGGTATGCTTAAAATATTTTAAATAAAAATAAAAATATGTCGTATAAATACTTTATATAAATAGCAGGGGAAGGGTTAATTTATTAAATCACAGTTCAATTTAAATTATTAACTTTCAAGAACATCCATTGAATAACGTAAATAAAGAAAAAAGAAGTCTAATTACGAATATAATGCAGTCTCCATAATACACTCTCGTTGTTATAGTAAAAAAAAATGGAGGGTGTTATTTACCATAAGAAAACCATTTTTACTTTCTTTTTTGTTTTGGGTACAAAATGTTCGACACCTAAATGATGTCCTTTTCTCCTTTCAGCGACATATTAAAATCCACTGTTCACAATGCCAACCTGATAATGTACAAAACACCTCTAGATTTGCCTCGATTTCACCCACTAATCAAATTATGTACTAACGCCGCCTCTGACATTGGACCACCATAACGACTATTCTTGCTTGCAGCAGTAGGCCGCTATAGTAATGCTCACCTACGCTCATCTACCAATAGCATCGCAACAGCAGATTTATGCTGTGCCCCTTGTTCTTGTAAATGAAAAATTAAAGACCGTAAAAAAACCAGCCGAGGGTTCAGACATCTGTGATCATTGTAAAAAGAGCTTGAGAAATGTATTTAAACAAAAGTTTTGTTATTTTATTGGTCGTCGCAAAAATGACCGGTAAACAGATGTTGTCATCGTGTGCACGCGATATTGTTTTCAATGTGGTTAGATTTCCTTGACCGCGATGGTACCTGCCCTAAATTAAAATAACTGAATGTGCCGAAAACAGCATCTTCTGATAAAAATACGTCGAATTAGTTAATTCATAGAAAGACAAATTGGTGCATGTAAGTATGTTTACAAATAGTTACCGAAATAATAACAGGCTACCTCCCACATTATATTTGGGTTGCATTATGTGTTCATTCAAATTCGGTGAGCACATACAATAGGCTCTGCGGTTCCAATCTATTCTATTTTGGTACCTACGCATCTAAATACCTATGGCCGGACAACAACACGCCTACAGCGCGCCTGCGGTCTTTCAAAGGCCGTGCAGCGACGTAGGATGGCATTCTAGGTATCGCAACGGAACTACGCCATTAGGTATATAATTCAATAAAAACGCAATCCTGTAAGTTAAACAGGATGTGCTCTCATGGGTAGTCAGCTGAACTTCCAATTTCCTGGCCTGGTATTTTTATCAAGAAATGTGCTAGTTTTTATTTATTTTATTAGGTTCACCAACAATTGAATACACTGAAACAAACACATAATACATTTTACGTCACACCTGGCCATAATGTGAATTTTACCGCACGCTACGCGTACGGTAAAACTTGCATTATGACCAGGTGAAGACGTAAAATTGTGTACTCACCACGGGCAGTAAAAAGTTAGCCCTCTATCGCATATTTACAACCCTCGTCTGCGGCTCGGGTCACAAATACCTGCGATTTCGGGCTTTCTTACCTTTACAGCCCTTGGTAAGTAATGTACTATTAAAGTAAAATAACAGTTCATCAGTTACTTATAGGTAAACACCACATGCATAAAACAATGAATCATAGAAACAAGCTAACTTACTTAGTAATAAGCGGTAATATTAAAAAAATATCTTACTAAAATTCTGATTGAAAAATTGGCAAAGGTAAAATTGAATAATCTCTGACATTATTTTGTGCCAATCTCTATACAAGTGCACTCTGTGGGTTCGATATACGCAAAGGGCATACAACGCCCTCAAAGTTCAATATAATAATGCCTTCAGAATGTTGTTGGGGCTTCCACGTTACTGCAGTGCATCAGGAATGTTTGCCGAAGCACATACTGATGGGTTCAATACCATCCTAAGAAAAAGGATGGCGTCCATGATGCGCAGAGTGCGTGGGAGCGTCAAAGGCGAAAAAAAAAGGGTGACTTGTACATGTGTACGTACCCATTGCAGTACCCATTTAATTAACATTTTCGATTTTTTTACTTTTTATCACAATTTTACTTTTATATATATCACAAGGTGGTAGAATTATGTAAACTTTCACATTAGTAATAAAGTCAATATTAATAGGTACTTGCAAAACGTAATTTTATTTTTATTTATTTTATTTATTATAACATTGATAAGAATTGGATAAAAAATATTTTAAAAAGTGGTAAGAATTGAGTTGAATCGATGATGTTGGCAGATGATGAAATATTTGCTCGAACAAATTAAATTTATTCGAGTTGATACGTCATCATCTGCCTAGCCTTTTCACAACTATGTTGTGGTCAGCTTCCAGTCTAACCGGAGGCACCTGAATACCAGAATTTTACATGGAGCGACTGTCTATCTGACCTCCACAACCCACATATTGGATAATACGACACGTCTGCGTAAGACTGGTAGTCAGACGGGTTTCTGACGACCCGTAAGGACTGTCAAAGATCCACAAATGACAGCCGGGACTAACGGCTGAACGTGCTTTCCGAGGTACGGAGGTATGTAAAGATGGTCACCCATTCACGGACCAACCCCAGCAAGCGTAGCTTAACCTGATCGATAAACCCTGGCTGTTATTACTTAACCACAAGTCCTTCATTCAAGTTCAAAACATGACTCCATTAGAATGTTTGTTTTATGTTATTAATGGTGCAGTACATCACAGTCGGAAATAAGTAAATATAAAAGTTTAAGTAAACAAGAATTAAATTCAAGTCAAACGACTTAGCACATTAGTTTCCAACTCGTCTAGCTGTACCGACTCGCGTCTGACCGATTAGTTGAATAAATTATATACTTCCTTTGTACCAGTCCAAAGCTACGAATTGAATGTACCGAAAATAACACGAAAAACTTCCGCGTTTCATGAGAAGAGACGAGATCAAATAAGTATGAGAGACCTCTGTAATCAAAACGATTCAATTTAAATCAATTAGTGGCTGACTACTTACCTGACTGACCGTATAGTGTGTCTGTCATCGTATGCAAAACATTATTGAATATAATTTATAGATTTCGAATAGCAAAATTCAAAATCGATCCTCAAAACATCTTTTTAGAGTAAGAAGGGTTAAACCTAGGATAATGACTCGGGAAGCTGGAAAATATCTCCGAACAGCGGACTCGACTGCTGCAGTCAAGTCGATGCCTCCCATCACTTCCTGTGCCGGTCGCCCTCAAGAAAATCAAAAGTATTATTTACGGAGTGGAGCGCGGGAGACGTATCATAAAATTCATAATAAATAATTCAGAGCCACCATTACGCCGGGGCTCGGAGAACCCGAAGAGGAAAACTACGCCTTTAAATATTTAAACCGAGACGTTATATGTATTGTAATTTTCATTAATGTATAATAAGGAATTTGGGTGGAGGGACGATGGGTCAGCGGCGATTAGCTTATTAAAACTGTATATAGTAATTAATTATTTGGAATATTGCTCGAGTGTACCAGCAACCAGCTACCAGCTGCGCGCTTCGCTGGAAGGCCAAACGCTTAGAAAAGCAGCAAGATAATCCATGGAGTTGCTTGCCCGTTCTTCTCCATAGGAACCTACTACGCTATGAAGGGGACTAGCTTCATATGTCTGTATGACTCCTTTAACAATTCAAAGGTGCCTGTGTTTTAATTTAAATAAATGCTTTTTACTCACAATAACAGTGTAGTTAAAAAAAAAAACGCATAAATGAGCAAAGCTTCCATCAACGAGATAACGTTGAATGATTTTCCAAGTATCCGCTGAAACTCAAACTCAAAGAATTTATTTCAAACTACTGTCCGCGGTTTCGACCGCGGCGGCTTTTACTAAATAAAAGTACATTTAACTTCAGCTATCTGTCAGTGAAAGTCCCTTCAAAATCGGTCCAGCCGTTTCGGAGATTAGCCGGAACAAACATACAGACAGACAATTTTTTTTTAAACTTATTTATAATGTACCGTTTTTTTTTTTTTATAAATGGCATCTCAGAGTGTAACCACGAGGGGCTCGGACTCTTTAACCGGACTATCCTGTGGTGCCTTAAGCTCCTAACGGATTTTAAGGCCTCCAGCCAGGGGCTATGTACCGTATATATACACTACCTTATATACATAATAATATGCATTTAGTAAAAAAACTGTTACTTTGACATTACGAACAGACTTCAATTTTATTTATTTAAGTATATAGATTACCCAATTACAGGTACTTTTGAATTCACAAGGGGTCAGTCAGTCAGAAAGATGAAGCTAGTTGCCCAGTCCAAAGTAGTAGATTCCTATGGAGAATAACGGGCAAGAAACTCCACGGTCACTCTTTTAAAACAAAATATCTCAAAGATCCGAGTAGTATCAATAAATCCGAATCTCTTTTTTTATACTCTATAACAACTTCTGAATACCAGTTCCGCGAATTTTAAAATGGACGCATAGACTCAAAGTGATACGAGCATTGACGGATCCCTTTCAAAACTACGAAAGAGGTTTACCAGGAAAGGTGTGACATTGTATTCCATGAACACGTTATGTCCGGAACTGAATAAAATGTGTAATTCCTCTTTTATTTTAGCCACACGCGACACTGAAGCGAGGACAGTAGTTTTCAAAGTTTTTAAAAAGTTTGATATTCTGTCTATATTTTACTGATTGTACTGGATTCATAGCTCTTTGAATGGATGTAGATTTATTTCAGTCTAGATTTTGTGTATCAAAAACCCAAAAAGGTTAACAATTTGTCTTTTTAGGGTTCCGTGGTCAACAAGGAACCCTTATAGTGTCGGACATGGCGACACTATAAGGGTTGACTATCTGTCTGTCTATCCGCAGCTTAGCTCAGATACATTTAGTACTAGAAAGCTGTAATATGGCATGGGTATACATATTACTAAAGCCAAAAAAGTGGTAAAATAAAATCTTGAATATTTTTATTTTTCTGATGGTACCTACCTACACGTAAAGTGGGGATGATATTATTTTTTCTCGTCTATCCCATGTTGTGGGGTATGGTTGGATAGGCCGTCCAAAAATATTGCGGGTTTGTGAATACCATTTTTCAATTCAGGAATCTGTTTGCGTAATATTAAGATTTAAAGTGCTAATTTTTGTTAGAGTCAAGTGTCTCCCCCCCTGCCAACTAAATTGTTGTATTTGGATATGTGAATAAATTCACAGCAGTAGTATATATAACGAAGTTAAAAGGAAAACTATCACAGCTAAGTAGGCTTTACAACTTACCGAGTAATAGTCCACCAACTTAAATTTGCTGTTTCTATGGGAGAACATGTTTTTCAACTACAATTTTAAGTTTGTTCTTGGTATAAATTCATCCCAACTACGGAACCCTTCATTGTGCGTGGTCCGACACGCACTTGGCCGATTTTTTTTTGCAGACTTTAACAAAATACTTAAGTAGGTACATCAAGTTGCGATAAAAGTTTAATAACGCCCGCACACATAAACTTGACCTGCTCGTTTCGGCATCTCATACATAAGCAAGCTCAGCCAGCGTTCTTGTATAAACTTGTTAATCTAAAGGGGGCTAATGCGGCGAACATCCATATTGTATGAAAAGCAGAGAGACGGTGTACTAGGTATATTTATTGCATTGTGGAACAGCGCTCGCGTACCGCCCTACAGCGCACCTGTTTGTGTCGACTCCCGTTACTGTGGCAAGTTTTGGTCTGCAGTTTAGCTTATGACAGGTTAGGAGAAAACTTGTAATCTGATTAAATAACATTAAAAAGTGTATTTTTAATAATTAATTTTACAAAATCTACCAAACGTCAATGGAATTCTCTACCTATGCTGCGTCAGTAAAATTCATAGCACTAATGACTCGTGTTGATGAGAGTAACATCCCGGACAATTTACTTAACTCGAAGGTCCTTTTAACAAACGACGCGGGCGCTCAGTCACTCGTTATCGGCTTGTCGATAGCTCAAACTTTACACACGGACAAACAAAGGAAACTTCGCATAGACGAGACAATCGCCAACAATGAGACCGCACTGATGTCCACTACAGATGACGTGCCCATTGTACACCGACATCTATTCGCGCTCGAGTTTAAAGGTTTTTAGAAACCCAAATGGGAATTGAAATGAGGGAAGATGAATTAAATCCAACTTCACGTGACGGATGTGTTCTGACGGTGGAGATGTGGCGGCCTTAATCTTTGTCATGGTCAGCTTGAAAATGAGCTAACCGCTATAGTGAGAGGAACAGATACCCAAACCAGCTGGATTCTGGTGGTCTATATTGAACTTCTGACACTAACAGCGTGGAATTTTCTGGAATTTGTTTTTTGGGATTCCTTACTTCAAAAGGAAAGAACGGAACGCTTATAGGGTTTCTTTTTTTTTTCACTCGTGTCTCTGTCTGAATGTCCGTTTGTCACAGCCGATTTGCTCCGGATCTATTGGACCGATTAAGTTGAAATTTGGTACACATATGAATTTCTATTACCCGAACGTGTAACGTAAATTAATTAATTTTGAATATTAGATTCACATTTGGGGGAAAAATTTGTAAATTAAAAAAAAAAGTTTTTCAATCTGTACCGTACGACATAGGCATTAAATGAACTGACTTATTATGAGGATTTCACATACATATTTTTTTATAATTTCTAAATAATTTGTTTTAAAGTTATTAAATAAATTAGATGAACATTTACCATTCCGCTCTTATATCCGAAACTGCTGAGTCAAAAACTTTGAAAAAAATACTGAGTTTAGTTGTATACAAATAAAGATTATAGGAAAACCTAGAAGTAGTCTATGGTCTTAAAATAACATGGCAAATCACTCAATATTGTGCGTACCTACAAACTTTAATTTGCAGTTGGAATATATGGGTGAACATGTTTTTCAACTACATTGGTAAGTTTGTTCTTGTTGAGTAACTTATGATTGTGTAACCTTCTACAATCAAGAGATACAGTTTCTAGTTTCACGAAGGCTAACTATCGGAAAAAACGTTGTCATAACGTTATATTAATCTACTTAACTTTCGTTGCAAACGCTTGCAAAAAGCTGACGGAAATAGGTATTTTCAACTAGTTTTTCCAGCATTCACATGTCCTTTTGATTCATAAAAATGAGTTTAATATGGACAGTGTCCTTTCCTTTGCTTGTTTCTTTTACATTTCCGAGGGTTGCGTCAAGCGTTCATAACGAGAGTGCCCTCGACTCATCCACTGTGAATAGTTTATTTTGCTGACAACTAATGTGTGCTGTGAATGTTAAACACTTGTTTACTATACTTTGTTATTCTATGAAAAATATAGTTATGTGTGTTAGGAAACCACTTATGTTGTAATAAACGCCATATTGTTATTTGTGAGAGCTGTTTCGAAAGCTCTTTTTAGAGTTTTGTTCTATTTTTGTAACTGTCAGAGTCAGTAGTGAAGAATATAGGCTTTCTGATTGTGAACGCTTCTTCTTCTCTCATGTTGTCTCGAGATATTAAACAAATAATATTAGTTAAAGCGAAAGCGTCAGAGTAGCCCGCGAAGTACAAATTTTCTTACGTTTTTAGGAATTTGCAGGTGAATATCAAGTTGTATATATTGATCTAAATACGATTCGCGGACGTACCATTTTTTTTTATTTTTTTATTTAAATCATGACTATTTCATGAAATCATGACATTTGAGGCCAATTCTAATGCAAGGAGTTGTATTGCTGACTCTAATGGTTTTAATTCTGTAAATCTATATTTTTTACGGGCACGAATCTTTTTGACACTGAATTGTCTTGCAAATTGCAAAAAATGTAAGAAAATTTGAATTTGACGGTCTACTTTAGAGCATCCGTGTATTAAAATACGCCATTTTGGTAAATATCAGGTGTCCCAAAATGTACGCAAGATTTGAATTAAATATAAAACACCTTTTTTATTTTTCCTTTTATAAGAATTTCTTTATTGAATCATCAAGTACACATCATCTTCCTGCCCTTGTCCCATGTTACTTGGGGTCGGCGCAACACGTTTTCTTTTTCCATTCCCCCCTGTCAACCGTCACTCTATCATTCACTACCTTCTCTTTCATATCATTCTTCACACAATCCATCCATATTTTTTTTGCCTATCCTCTCCCTCTCCATCCATCCACATTTATCTTCATCACTCTCCTCGTCACATGCATTTCCTCCCTCCTCATCACATGCCCATACCATGCCAAACGACGTCCTTTCAACTTTTCTGTCACCGGCGCCACTTTCAAACTTCCCTTATATACTCATTTCTGACTTTATCCATTCTCGCCACTCAACACATCCATCTCAACATTCTCATCTCCGATACATGCAATCTTTTTTCATCCGTCCTCTTCACGGCCCAGCATTCCGATCCATATAATACGACAGTCCTATCAAGTAAGTACACAGGATAAGGTTATGTATGGAATAGCACATCGGGTATAATTATGGCCTCCACGGTTCAGCTTCAGCTGTTAAACAATTCGATTACTTCATGAGACATAATTCATTTATTTGACAGCACGGTTGGCGTCGTTGCTGCGCTGCGTGTCGCGAGTTCGATTCCCGCACGGAAAAAAATATTTGTATGACCTACCAGTGTTTGTATATGTAAGTATAAATATTTTTAAACACACCCACAATACAGGAGAAATTCCTAGTGTGGATCCTACGTTTAAAAAAAAACCTGGTCCTGTAACTCTCTCGTTTTGGTGATAAGAATCGGCCATCAAGTGATTTGAACACCACTGGATTTCCTTTTATGGGGTTATTTGAAGTCAAATATCTCGACAAGCCCACAATCACCCGTGCATTGATGGACATTTATTCAGTAAAGTCAAGGAAAATATCGACAACAGTTTTTTTTTTTTTTTGTATGTGCCAGCCCATGGAAGCCATTTGCCCGATGTGTTATTCCATACAAAACCCTAGCTTATGTACTTTAAGATTCAACAAAGAAATTATAACAAAATGAAATAAAAAAACTGTGTTTTCTATTTAATTCAAATCTTGACTACATTTTGGGACAACCTTTATCATAATTTTAGCAAGTACAGTACGACACAATTTAGATGTAGCATCGCCAAAATTCGTAAAACTTCATCCATACTGAGTGCGCCTTCAAAATTGGTGATTTTGAAGACGCACTAGTAGTAGTCTTTATCACTGCTTTATGCGAAAATTATATTCACGCAAACGCAATAACTTGTAAATTAATTTAACCGAATTCCTTTGTGAAATTGATGTGTAGATTTTGCCGATGCTATATCTAAATTTTGTCGTACTGTACTCGTATGTTTGGTTGATAGGATGCTCTGCTGTCCCTGTTTCTCCTGCCAACGTTATTTGCAATGTTTTGTGAAACATACTTCCATCCTCTATTTAACCCTTTTATGGGATATATTTTCAAAAATCCTTTCTTAGTGCTCCTACCTCCTACCTCGTTACTTAAAGAACTTTTGTGCTGAATTCTTGTGAGTGAATGAATGAATGCAAGTTTTTTATTACACAATCAACCAATCGAGCAGATTGAGTGCCCCACCTGCTTGCACTACGTAAAGTTATTCAACCGTGATGATGTCAATATTAGCCAAAAGCGATATTGCATCAAAGTGGATATTGGATTTAGTGGTATTGGATTCAGTATCAAAGGGGCATGGTTGTTAATATTAACATTTGAGATTTAAAGTAAACTTGGTCATTTGTAAATACAAGAATTTCCACTAAAATCACTTTTAGATTGGCGCGTAAAATATGAGTATTTCCATACTTTTAACTCTCTTTCAAAATTTTATTGCAAACGAAACTGAAACGTACCTATTACGTATTTCTTATGGTGTTTATTTTGACATTCTGATTGTTTAAATGATGAATAGTTATACCTTGCTTTTTTTTTTTCTTGGAAATTGTTATCTTTATTCAGACAGAACGAATCAAAATCCTAAACATTCAATACTATTTTCGGAACTGTCATATAGATTTTCTCTATAATATTTCCATTTCCAAATACCTACACAATATGGCTAGAAAATAATTATTATAGCAATATACCTTCACATGTCTAGAAACGTAAGACGATCTATCTGCTCTAGATTGCAAAATTAAATGATCGTGCCTCGGTTTGCCTGCAAATATTCCGGACTAACCTCATGCGTCGGCAGTGGGATCAATATCGCAGTAGGCTCAATATCATCAGTTTATGCACCAATTAAATTATTACTTTCAATTGCCCACAACGGGAAACATGAAAGAAAACCTTGTAACGAAAATTGGAGTGAAAATATCCACCGAATTACAGCTACACTCAATATAGTTGTGACAATGAAATTGAAGATTTTATTTCATTCTAGTTGATTATTCTCTCTTTTAGGCAATCCTGGAAGCTTGGTTTATTTATAGTTTCAGTGCCTTTTCTGTAGAAGAATTTTAGATTTGAAGTTTTCTTAAAACTAATCGCTAGAACTGATAGTTTTTTTTTTTGTTATCTGGGTCCAAAATGCAGTAAGATCTTATTTACAGAGTAAATAGTCGGGAGGTGCCATAGGAACGAAGTTCCTTTCGCTGTTTATTATGTACTAGCTGTGCCCCGCGGTTTCACCCGCATAAGTCTCGATTCCGTGGATTAATATTGGGATAAGAAGTATCCTTTGTGTTAATCCAGGTAACTATCTACATATGTGCCAAATTTCATCCAAATCCGTCATGCCGTTTTGTCGTGATTGAGTAACAAAAAATCCATCCTCACAAACTTTCACATTTATAATATTAATAGGAAGTAGGCTTCACACAGAGCCATCTAGTATAAGTTTTGGCTCTGAAAACAAAAAAGCGGCCATGTGCGAGTCGGACTCGCCCATGAAGGGTTCCGTAGCAGCAAGTAACATAATATAAATTGTTTTTTAAATTAAGTTATTGATAAGTAAACATTATAATTAGGTACCTAAATGATGGGATTTAGATCTAACTATATGCGAGCCCATATAGGCTTGTGATAGCTAAACAAGCTACGCGAATTATAATTATTATTTTCTTAGGCACCTATTACAGATTTATTATTAGGAAATAATGGTTCAAGGTTTATGCATAAGGTTTATGTTTATGAAATTAAATGTTTATTTTAATTTTTATATTTGAGTTGATTGAATGAAAGGTAAATTGCGATTCATGACGTATAAAAAAAAAACTACTTACTAGATCTCGTTCAAACCAATTTTCGGTGGAAGTTTACATGGTAATGTACACCATAATTTGTTTTCTAGTTTTATCATTTTAGAATTTACAGGGGGGGACACATTTTACCACTTTGGAAGTGTCTCTCGTGCAAACTACGCAGATTAGAAAAAAAAAAAACTTTAGAAACCTCAGTATCATTTTTGAAGCCCTATCCATAGATACCCCACACGTATGGGTTTGAATAAAAAAATAAAAATTGAGTTTCAGTTCTAAGTATGGGGAGCCCCCAAAATTTATTGTTTTTATTTTTTTATTTTTGTGTGAATATCTTAATGCGGTTCACAGAATACATCTACTTACCAAGTTACAACAGTATAGTTCTTATAGTTTCGGAAAAAAGTGGCTGTGACACACGGACGGACAGACAGACAGACATGACGAATCCATAAGGGTTCCGTTTTTTGCCATTTGGCTACGGAACCCTAAAAACCAAAACTTTTGCCACATGAAGCTGATTTTTTCGGGCATAACGTTAGTTTCGTGACGAATTCTGCTAGTTTTCTCCTTATGCAAGCCGCGTAAGATTTGATGCCAGTCTTTGGGCTCCCACACATAACTGCGAATTCGCAACACATCGCAAATATCTACGTGCGAGCTCGCACGAATGCACCGCAAGAATTATCCTATCGCATCGCATCGCGGTTTTGTGTGGGCGCCCTTATGCCGAAAGACAATTAGACGGCAGAACTTCTATGGCTTCTATTGTTGAAAAACCATCGAAGATATTAAGCCCAGCTATTATGCTATCACAGTTGCCACAGGACTCAGAAGAGGGGTTTATATCAATAGGGACCAGCCTGACTTATCCCACGGATCGTTGAGCGCAGATATCTGCTAGTGTCCGGGATCTAATTCCTTCCGACGCTCAAACAAAGGCCCAAGTACTTGTTACTGTTGCTCTAATAATGGCCTATCTTTCGGCCCAAATGTTTAACACTTTAACTGTCCACAAAGTAGACACAATAGTTAAATAATCAACCTGAACCATGTGGTTCATGGAACAGGGCAAGAGTTAGGGCAACAGCGCAAGGGAAGCTCGACAAATTATTTTTTCTCAAGATTTAGCAATGTCCAGGTAAGTATCAGGTTGTATATTGATCAAAATATGTTTGCCGACCATATCAAACCAATATGTATTTGCGAAATTACAATCAATACGTAAAAACAAACTGGTTACGGACGCGCAAAACGTTACATAATTTAAATTTCGCGAGCTCTTAGCGCATCCCCTTCAAACATTTCGTCTTATTTAACACCTAATCCTCGTTGTTATTTTATTCCTTTCTCTGACAGCTAACAGCGGGGGAGGTTAGGGTTGTCATAAAAACAATCTAAACGTTTTGTTAATGAATAAAAAAATAAAATTTTAGCGTGACAACGACAACAAAGAGGTCGGTCAGGACTTCGGAAGCACGAGGCAACTGTCATGTCCACGCATGACACCCTTGTTTGAGTATTGGAAGAAATAATTACGTTCATTAATTGAATGTGTTTTTCTTTCAGATACCGGACATGATTTGGAAGACAAGTTATGCAAGATCGGGAATTGAACGAAATCACTTTAGACGAATGATCGAAGCATCTTTGCACAAGAATAAACTATACATGATTTTTTTTGCTGTAGAAGGTTTGTACAAACACTTTTACATGTCAATCATATTTTAAAACGTTTCGTATCTGATTACTCTGAGAAGAAAGGCCAAAACAAACCCAGAGGTCACAGTCTCTTTTAAAGTCCAGACATCATCTTGGTCAAATCATGTGAATACCACGTAAATTGGTGCCTGAAATGGTCTTCTGAGGAAAGAACCACCCAGATTGAGTGGACCTGTCCAGTCAGTGCACGCATTTGTCAGTAATCGTGCAGCTCAAATCAGAACATAAGGAGCTCAACGATTCGACGAACAATACCAAAGAAAGGACATTTGGACAGGCCGCATAAATTACTCAAACTGCCATACCATGGTTAGAAAAAAAAAAAAAACATTGACCCACATAGTCTTCATATTCACAGTAATTAAAATAATAACATTATACTTAAAACTAAGTCTTTTAAACAAGCTGTTCAAAGACAAAGACCATTATATTTAGTACCAACATTATTATTGAACCATCTTAAGGTGAAGTACATTAAAATAAGTTCCACTCATAGCCACACCAACAAAATGCAACCAAACAATATCTTCACAAAGTCGAACACCATCCGTACCTACATACGCTGCACTACGTAGGTACCTATTATTAACATTACACACGCAAACATTAAGAGGGGTACATTTTGCAATTCAGATTCCTATATCTGCGCCGCCGGGGGTGTGTGCAAATCATTATAAGAGCGGACAGCCTACGAACAGCGCAATCCGTCATCAAACATTACGGTATCCTGATCAGGGTATAACAACTACGTTATTGTGTACAAGTAAATTGAATACCTACTTAAATTGTCCGTGTATCTGATGACCACTGTAATTTTTTGATAGTTGTATGAAATTGCAAATTGCCGTAGTGTTAGCTTCAGTTCCGTACTGACCCCATAAGACCTAAATTGAGTTCAACTGTATCAATCGAAGAATTTCGTCAGTGCCTAAATTTGCTTTTTTTTTATCATACATACTTGCTTTTCTAATTCACTTTAGAAATTGTCAGATTGGTTGACATCGGCGTTGCTTGAAATATAAAAAAAATTAACAAACGTAGACTGTCACTTTGTTTTAAAATTAATTTCACTGACTGTACCTAAGAATAGTTCATATAGTGGTGAAAATATTAGCGAATCAGTAAGGTGGTGGAGCTGGCTGTACGCTGAGTGATTAAACAAGTTGAGATAGACTGAGAATATGGGCGGGTAGTTTCACGTCCACTTGACGCACACGTACCTATACGTCATAAACGGCGCTAACTATCGTCAACCCAAAAAAAAGCGTTGTTTCATAAAATTATGCCCTAAACGTTCGTTAAAAAATAACGATTACAGTAACCCACTGGTTACATTTTATTATTTTACATTTGAACTTTGACGATCGGTTTTATATTTAGTGAAACTACGCTTTGTATTTAACGAACGTTATTATTTGACGTACGTATGTTATGTTAACCAACCGTTTGAAACAACCGGCCCTAAGGTTATAATGACGTCATTCTGCGAGAAACCAAATTCTGTTCGAATTATAACTGCTATAGATAGCATAAAAAGTTTGGTAGTGGACTGCGGTGTTATGTGTCGCGCGTTTAAACCCGGCCGTTTTCAGGATCATCTTTGAATGTTTCTAATATTTTCAAAGAAGATCGTTTTATCCGTAATATTAATAATAGTTATAAAAGCGACCTTGAGTTTGTTTTAGAGCCAATGATCTTAATATACCGCCATCGCCACGTCAAAATTATAAATATTGTAACCAGAAATTAATACGGAGAATCTATTTTGGTTAGTGAATATCTTAACCAATACAGGACGAGTTGCATTATGAATTACTAGTTGTGTTTACCTATTCGGGAATGTTATTTGATTTTACATATTAGAATTCCATGGAAATTCCCCAAATGTTCGATGCCAAACTGTATATACTGAGATAGATATGTATATTAGTTATTACATTACATTAGTTCTATTTACTTTTATGATTATAAACCACTTCTATAGCAAGGACTCACGTCAGCGTGAGTGTACTGAGGACTGGAAAGGTCACACGTACCTACCGCCACCTGCCTAAAACACTCCGTTTTTTTTGGGTGGTATATTTTCAAATAACTTCTCCCGCTCTGGGCGGTTTTAGACTACTACCGACTACAACCCACCCGTGTTTCCTTCAGTTGTCTGTGTGCCGAGGCCACGGTATCCCTTTCGGACAAACCCGCAACCCTAGCAGGGCCTTAAACCCTCCTTGCACCCTTCTTTTTTAGGGTTCCGTAGTCAACAATGAACCCTTATAGTTTCGCCATGTCCGTCTGTCTGTCTGTCCGCGGTTTAGCTCAAAAACTATTGGTACTAGAAAGTTGTAATTAGGCATGAGTATATATGTTAATGACGTCAAAAAGCGGTAAAATAAAAATAAAAATATATTTAGGGTACCTACATGTAAAGTGGGGATGTAAATTTATTTTTTCGTCATTCCCATAGTGTGGGATATCGTTGGATAGGTCTTTGCAAAAATATTAGGGGATCGGAAGACCGTTTTTTGATTAAGTAAACCGTTCGTGACTTATCAAGCTTTAAAGTACCAATTTTCGTTAGAGTCAAGTGTCCCCCCCTTCTACCAACTAAACAGTTGTAGTTAGAAATTCAAATATCACTTCAGTAGTACCTATATATAACGAAGTTAAAAGGAAAACTATCACAGCTGACAATACAATTACAATTTTACAATTACAATTTCAATTTTTATTACAATTTACCGAGTAATTGGAGACCAACTTACATTTACAGTTGAAAAACATTTTCTCCCATACATTCTGTATAGGAAAACATGTTTTTCAACCACATGATAAGTTTGTTCTTGGGATAAATTCATCCCAACTACGGAACCCTTCATTGTCCGACACGCACTTGGCCGGTTTTAGTACTTAAGTTAATCGTACTTAAATTTTAGTGCCATGCTGCCACTACTTCTTAGGCTTGTCTTACGGCCTCATTTTAAATAAACTAGTGTTAAAATCATTAAGCATTTTCACTATCTAACATCCGCCATCATTCAGGTACGTAACAAGATGTAATCGAAAGGTCTCGTTTTGGTTTTTCTTCCAAAACTAAAGTAATTTTGTTTTTGTTTTTTCGGAAGTCGGTTTTATTTTTGTAAAAAGTTTTTCTAATACAAAATTATTGTACAAGTATATAAAAAAGGAGGAGAAATAATCATATGGCTTCAAAAAATTCATCCGCATCGCTGTCAACAGGAAAAGTGTCCAAAAGGCTGGCAGCATTGCCACGTTGTATGGCTGATTCTTTGGCCAAGAAATAGTCCCACCCTCTGGTCACGTGAAGAGTCGACCAATCGCTTGGCGATATCTCGAAAAACTAAGTGGGCACTCGGACCCCAAGGCATGGCCCTAGTATTTCAACTACAAACGGCTCAAACATATAAGTCCCAATATTTCCCTTTTATTCCACTTTCACAATGAAACTCACATTCAAAATAATGACACTATTTATAACATCACTACACTGTCAGTAATGTTTTTTTCATCACCAGAGAACGTGTCAGTTTTCTCATCAAATCTACTAAAGATTCAGGAGATAGGAACTGTGTGTCTGTTTGTTTCAGTGTAGAACTTTTCAATTAGTGAGATGAAAGGATCCACGCGGTCCGGGTTGGAAGGGTTAGTTGCAAATTTTTACACTTTTTTTCTTATTTTTCTTGTCCGATTTTCCGCTGTCTGGAAGTAAACATGTTTGTTTCATTAAGTTGGGTAATAACTATTAACTAAAAGGTGCGCATAATTCTGTAGTTAATAATTAAATTATATCCGGTTTTGCAAGCCCAATTTTTTATTACATACTAGCGGACCTGAGAGACGTTGTCCTGCCCGAACAGCGCCACCTACCGGATCCAATTGTGAATCTAAACCATCCAGAGAACCACTCAAATATACACACAAAATTTAATGCAAATCAGTCCAGCCGTTTAGAAGGAGTTCGGTGACAAACACACGAACAGAAGAATTATATGTAAAGATTATTTGTAAAGGTTTTTTACCGCCTCTGTGGTGTAATTGCAAGACCACCTGTCTCAAACCCAGAGGGACGGGGTTCGATTCTCAGCGAGGGCAACGTTTTCTATTTTCTGCCCGGTTTGGTTTGTGGTAGGGCTTCATGCATCATGTGTTTACGGAAAAACAAACCATTTTACACTGTCTAATCATATAGTCTGATTTGGTCGCCAATTCGATACCTAAGCTCTTAAATAGAAACAAATTCCCAAATTAGAAGAGTTTTCAGAGACAAAACCTATCTCAAACTTTTTGACTTTCAAACCTACACCTACTATTGTTTCAAGATAGACAATCACGAATCAATTGGCGTCAAGTCGAACTGAAGACATGAAATGACGTCCATTCCGTTTTACAAAGGCTTAGGCTGAGTTCACACGGCAATACACCGCACGATTTTTACAATATTCGATTTAAACTAGGGATGCATCCGATACCGATACCGATATATCGGCGATACTCGAAGTTTGCCGATATATCGGCATCAGCGATATTTTTATTTATGGCCGATTCAACGATACTTTTTTCATCAATGTTAATTTTAATTACTAAAACTATTAACTAATCTCAACCTGTCTATAGTTTTAAACGGTGTTATTTAGATTGTCCTGTTATTTGTTCTTTTTATATTAATAAAAAAAAAACTGACTTGTGTTTTATTTATATTACCTTCATTTTTGAATTTAATAAGCGTACGTATCGGTATCGGTATAGCAGATATTTTTTATTTTTTATTCTACTATGAGTTTGCTCTTGACTTTAGTCTAGGTCTGGATGACAGAGACAAAGTCTACGATGGAGTGAGCTTACCCAGAAGAAGCCTGTTCACTCTCATTTTGAATAGATTAGAGTTGTATGCGTTCGGAAACACAGACGCAGGCAGAGAGTTCCACTCCTTTGCTGCGCGCATTATCATCGAGAGCATCGGTATCGGTATCGTATCGGCAAAAAGACGTATCGAGGCATCCCTAATTTAAACCGTATTAACAGCGAGCTGTTCACAAGATACATTTTTCTCCGTGTAAAATAGCAAGTTTGATTGTGTAATGTTATGTGCTACTGCAGACCGAATATTTTAAATGTTCATTCAGTTTTCTTAACAAGTCCAGTGGGTATTCGATAAATGTATTTAGCTATACATAAACGTTTTTTTTTTGCAGTACAAATGACGTATGATCGGGTCTATACTCAATGTATGCTCCACTACTTATTCGGTAACATTTATCCCGCAAAAATACGTCCAGTACAATGCCGTATAAACCGAATAAACTTTTAGCGTATTCAATCTGCAGTAGCGCATAGTTTTCACCCTTAAACTGAGGCTATTCGTTTTTACACGGAGAAAAATGTATCTTATGAACAGCCCGCTGTTCAAAAAAACGTGCGGTGTATTGCCGTGTGAAACTAGCCTTACACGATTTCCCTTCAGGGATGAGACGTCAATCAAGCGGCCATACGGTCTCCATTGAGGCTGTGTGCTCACAGAGCAGGAGGAAATGTTGTGAACGCCTTTGTCCATGAACAGCGCATCAAGCGTGGACAATGTCAAGGTGACAGAGGTTACTGGTGTTCACAGAAAACGATCAAATTGGACTATTTTGGGCTATTATTTTAAAAGGTGAAAAAGATTAAAATTCTTAGATAAAATCACGCTTTTTTTCCATGGGAGTAAGCAGAAACACAGGGTATATAACGCTACCTGTTACGCTCCTTACATACACCTTTTGCTTCGGTTACATTCATACATCAGAGGCCCTAGTGTGAGTTTATTTTAACCATCTCGATTTTACGCATCGAGCGTGTTCGGCATTCCGATTGACCTCCCATTGGCCCTTAACCAATCGGAGTGCTGAACGCGCTCGATGCGTAAAGGCGAGATGGTTAAAATAAACTCACACTAGGGCCTCTGGTCATACACGCACGCCGGTTGCGAGTACTACGCACCTGACCTTTCTAAAAAACATCACCATTTAGGTCACTAATATCTCACATCTGAAAAAGATTTACTTATCCTAAACCGGCAATCTGCCAGTTACGTTAGCTAAAGAAAAAAATTGTCAAAAATTCATACACTTCTCATTTTATGTCGCTTAGAAGATGGAAAAGAAACTTCTAACTGAGTATTTCGGTGTCGCATCATCAATAACATTCTTCGTGTATTATCTACTCTATTCTTTAATTCGTTAACCTTTAGAGGGAAAATATGTTAAGAATTTCTTTTAGCAACTTGACACATTCTTTTTGCTGCACCAACTGTATGTAAAGCTACCGACAGAATTTAGCTAAATCAAACAGCCTAGCTTTTGCCCAACTGTGTCGGGGTCGGCTTAAAGTCTAAGGGCCTGTGCACACCACCTTTTTTAAACACGCCGTTGACGCGCGTTTGTAGCGATACAGATGCGATACGTACGCGAGTCAGATAAAAATCTGTAGGATAAAAGCGCGCCGTTGATGCACGTTTCTAAAGCGCGTGTCAACGGAGCGTTTAAAAAACGTGGTGTGCACAGGCCCTAACAGGATGCAGCTTAATACCAGTATTTTATATGGAGCGACTACCTATCTGATCTCCACAACCCGGTTACTGGGTACAGTACGACACAATTTAGATGTAGCATCGGCAAAATTCGTAAAACCGATCACATCCGAACTGATTCAAAATCACCAATTTTTATTACTACTGCTTTATGCGAAAATGATATTTACGCAAACGCAATAACTTGTAAAGCCATTTAACCGAATGCATTCAGATTCAGATTTAGATTATTTATTTGTAAACATAGGTTACAGATACTCAGGTTTGTAAGTTCTCTATGCTTTGCCATTAGGCGTACAAATGTTAGTACCAATTTGAATTAATTCATTATTCATTTCACAATATCAAATAAATATTACAGAAAGATTGAAGATTGATGGATAAATCAATATAATATTCTCCTGACAATTAATTAAATTTCAAATAAAAACTGCAATGTCAAAACAAGTACCTACTAAATTAATAAAATATTTAAAAAAAATCGTGACATTGATGCGTAGATTTTGTCGATGCTACATCTAAATTGTGTCGTACCTACTGTAACACGATACTCTTTGGTAAGACTGGATGTCTGACTTGGGATTTTGACTACCCGTAATGACTGTCAAAGATCTATGAATGACAGGCGGGACCAACGGCTTAACGTACTTTCCGAGGCACAGAGGGGTCTTGGTATGTAATAGATGGTCACTCATCCACGAACCGACCGCGGCAAGCGTAGCTAGATGCAATTAGTTACATACTGCTGGAGAGTTTGTTGCGCCACTTCTTCTTCCCAGCTAAAGCACTAGGAAGTGGTGAAGGGCGGGCGTTTTAGGGATTTATTCCGTTCTAATACCAAAAACGAATACCACTGATATTTGTTTCATCAAATTTGTTGAAAAACATACATAGTGGTATTAGTTTTTGGTATTAGAACGGAATAAATAGTTTTCGGGGACTGTCTTACGTAATTTTGACGTTCGAAAAGTGCTGATTCGTGGTACAACTGAATAATCGCTACTACAGGTATACTCAAATACCATTGCCCAAGGGAGTAAGTCGTATCAATTTAACTCACTGATTTAGTCTCAATTTGATGATTAATGAACAAAGGCCACTGATTTGTGGTTACATTTACATTGTATTATTAATATGAGGTATTTTTTCTGATATGTATAAATCAGAATATTTTATTTTACATAAACCAACATGGGCGCTTATGAAACGTCAGAAGCTAGGTGCACGGTTGCAATTGGTCGTTTCCTATGGAGAAGAGCCGGCAAGAAATTCCACGGTTATGTAACAAATTTCTAACATACAACGCAGAATCATAAGTTTATGATTTCATCGTATAAAAAGATTTAACTTCAGACGCTATGTTTTACAATATTTAAGTTAACTGTGTGAAAAGTGTTTACTTAACTTCTAGGTAGGTACTTCAACTGACATGTCTACTCCTAATTCAATTTTTTTTTTAAACTGTGTAATTCCTAAAGGTCATCTGATTTAGAACTTCGAAGACAATGATTGAAGTGCATAGAGACATAAACAAAAATTATAATCATTTTATGTAGTTGTCCAAAATAAAAATAAAAATCCCAGAGGAAAATACAGTCAAAAATAAAACTTCCTCCTTTCAGATACTAATTACTATGAACAGCACAATATATTCCTAACGTTGAAATCAACCCGTCTGTCCGTACCAGTCATGTTTATCCGTGTATGAAGTCCACTAAAATTTAACAGTCTGTTAATTCAGTGCCCTGCGAGGGAAGCGGTGTGCGCAAGCGCCAACAAATCAAGTTTGCCTCCCGTATCCCTAGATAATTTGTTCTAATTGAAATTCAAGTCATTGACATAGCCATCGGAGGTAATTGAATTTCTAGAAGCATAGTACGGTCACTCTGTTCCGTCCGGACGGTGGAGTATGTATGTAGTGCTGAGTTATTGATAAGGCAGCGTTTAGAAGCTATTAGTATCACGTATGCTTGACGCTGTCTAGCCTTGGAAGTATAGGTGTACATACACCTGAGACAATTCAGCTTTTTCTCATGGACGGCACTTCAACTGCTATGCCTCTGCCCCTTGCTGTTACTGTTAGCCTGCATCATCCCATTTCCAGCTCTTTCGATCCAGGGCTAATGTGGACCACTGGTAGTTTGTTATCTCCAGCTCATCCTGCCATCTGCACGGGGTCTGCTGCGACGCCTTCTGGCTGTGTCAGGGCTCCACATACCTAGTGGTTATTTTAAGCCCACAGCTCATTGGCATACGGCAGATGTGGGCAGCCCAGTCCCACTTCAACATAGCGGCTTTTTGAGCAACGTCAGTACCTAATCTGTGTTTTGGAGCGCAGTGTGGTGATGCGAATACGGTCTGTCAATTTGACAATTAGAATACTGCGCTCTATCGCACGTTGGCAAACCTTAAGAGGGCCCTTCCCGGTTCGACTATCGTCAACGCGAGCATGATTGAAAAGCTTGTTGTTTCATCCAGCGTAATGTTAATGCTAACAGGCAAGTGAGAACGCAATAACAATGAACGAAAAATAGTGTGCTGAAATTTCATAAAACTTGTGCCAGGAAATATTTGTTTTTGAGAAAGCCTTACAAGTTTGTGAAATAAATTTGTGTTATTTAGAATCTCCATTACATGTGCGATATTTCTATGGAGAAGTTTTCTTTATTTTTACAATTTATGAGTACATTATGAACTGCCAAAGTTCAGACGAAATTATATTGAATTTGTTTCTCCAAATTGTTATTTTTTGTTTTCATAGAAACCTAGATATAGTGCACATGATACCATTAAGTTCAACATTATCATTGAAATATGTGTTCCAACGCCATACGTACGAGCGTTTGTATGAAAAGTATGACGGGTTGGCCGTTGTAAGTTTGGACTTAATGTTTGTCAAAGACCTTTGCTACTTATCTGAAATTAATGCCAACCAAGATTAACTCAGATTTTTTTAAACATTCAACTTACGCTTCGCAAAAGCTCTTGTCGTTAATTTAAAAAGGTGTGTATGAGTGCACTACACAATCCCGTGTGTGGTCACCTTATAAAAAACTACATAGGACTGCACTCAATGCAATACCAATAAGTGATGTATCATTCAGTTTATGTAAGGTATGGCGATATCTAACATTAGCGGACCACTTACCCATTACGAGTACTAACGCAAACGATGACGTCAGGTCTAAGCTTTTATACAATCTTCAAAGTTACTGGATTTTTATTGAAAATTACTAAATGAGATTTTAGAGTAGCTTTTAAATTAATGTGTTTTAAAACCGCGGAGTGGGCCGATGATATTTTGCTTTTATTTTTTAAGTATATTATCGAAGACACAAAGAACACGAAGGGTAATAGATCCTACTGAAATTACGACTAAAGGGTTCATGAAGTTTTCATAGAAATTATTCCACCAAAGTCGCGTCGCGCCTATCTGCGAGAGCCTTAAGAGGGCTGTCTCGGATCCACTAGCGCCACTCCTTTAAAAAAATTAAATCTCGTGACTGAGAAGGAATTATGAAAAACGGCGAAGCAACAAAATACGATCTAGCTAGAGGAATGTGGCCGTTTTTCTTTAGATCGAATTTTGTTGCTTCGTGTCTCAAAATGAAACTTTATAAAAGGTATTAGAAAATTCTAGACACACTTACCGAGGCAGTTGATTGAGCCGTTTTTCATAATTCCTTCTCAATCACGAGATTTTTTTTTAAAGATTGGCTCTGGTGGACCTGAGACAGCGTTCTTAATATAGATATACGGAAGACGCTATGCATGCTGATCTCGTAAGTCGCGGCCATTGCCACTGGGCCACCACAGCTCACGTTGAAAGAAAGAAGGAAAAATATTATATTGGCGACACGCACAGGAAATACAAACAGTAAAAAAGGAGCATTTAAAACTAACAAAATTTACATTGTAAACAACAACAAAAAACATAATAGAAAAAGACCTGTGCGTGTCAAAATCTTAGCATAATGCTGCGATATTTAAAAAATAAAATTCTGATATGGCCCGGAACAAGAACAGGGGGCCAAGTCTACTAATGTACAAACGTTGCAATGGTCTCTTCATTGTGAGTTTTTGACAGATTTGCCATACAAACACTGTCAAATACACACAATGGCGAGACCATAGCAACGTTTGTAAATTAGTAAACTTAGGCCCCTGGTGTTACGTAAGAACCCTTAAATTTTACAATATTATGTATTAATGTAATGACTTAAATGTGGCGGGACTGAGTAAAATGCACGAATGAATGGCATTTAAATGCGTAGGTTTACATAGTTATCTCTTGTCGAATGCCTTTCAGAGAGTTTATATTCAGATATTTGTGGCAATTAGCAAGCGTAGGTTGGAGCTATTCGATTGATTCGGAATTCCACTGAACAGTACTTTTGATAGGCACTATTTGCTCGTCTGAAATTGAAAATATATTCAGTCTGAAACTGAAAATGTTTTCATTTCGTAATGATACATTGAGCCCCCATTTATGAAAGCATTTCCAACCGTGATAATCATTTTATCAAGTTTGAATTTGCTCTTCTATCCACTATCCACTTCGGACAACTACACAATTTATCAATATTTACAACAAAATATTGGAACACGTCTAAGTTTTCCTATAAAAGGTAACAGCACCAATATATTTTTTTTTTTGACCATATTTCGGAATTGTGACTTTAATTTAAGTAGTTTTAATTATATTATTTTTGAGATAAAAAATTACCTATATCAAAAATTACAAATCGATTAAGTAAACGATTCTGAACAAACTACTTTCTTTCGTCAACGCCGGCTGTCGCTGAAAACCAGCGCTGGGGCTCTGTCTTGCATAGGGTCGCAGCATAATGCTGAGCGATAGCCGTTTTGCGTGGATGTGACGCATTTTGCCTCCATAGTTTTCATATTTTTTTGACGTATTTTTCCCATTTAGTTATGTGGATGATGTTTTAATACTTCCAGACACTGTTGTTTACATAGTAAGTAGAGGTATACGAATTGATGTGGGGCAGATATATAGAAAAAATATATACAAAAAGAAAAAACCGATTTTTCAACAAAAAAAAAAGTCGATGGCATAAATCTAAAACACAGATCTACAGACACCGATTGATTTGAAACGATCTTAAATTTTTCACTTTGTAGTGTTTTTTTGGAAGCGGGCTGTTTTTTTTTTTTTTTTTTTTGAAAAAATGTTTTCACAATTTATGATACATGTGTATGTATAAGCAGAAATGTGTTACTGTAGGTTTAGTTATAAAGCACCCGTATTCCGTGTTGGGTTCCTAGCTCCTAGTTCACTCTGCAGCAGAAATTGGCAGTGTTTTACGGGCACTATTAGTAACCGGAGCCTCTTTTCCAGGTGAACACTGACGGCAAAATAGAGCCTCCTGTGGATTTTCAAAGCTGTGTTGTATGTGTCTACATTTATTACTAAACGTATCGTTTCAAAATCGGCAGAATTTTAGACCAAATCTATACAACATGACCCAGAATTATTAACGCATACCACTATAGTCCCCAATTAGATTATTATAGTATAATCATAAAACATACACTGAATATATATTTTTTTTTATATTTTTCTATTATTTTCTTTTTTAAACGCTGTTAGTTGGTAAGTGCATCACTTGATAACGGCTGGACATATTTGGCTCGGACAAGGAATAAAAAAAAGGCCATTGGAATTCTTGTACTAATTCATAATACCTTTCTAATAATATCATGTTTTCCTATCGGAACGGGTACCAGCTTCCATACATTTCATGGCATGATCCTTTGAAAAAGTTGCCCGAAAAATTGGAGAACTCCTTTAATAACCTTTTATCACACGAAACGGGCTTAAAAAGGAGACTATCCAAATCCTCCAGCAAACGCCAGATACTCAGCTTACTCAGTAATGCCAGTTTAGTCATACATACATAGACATACACACAACATCACACACATTTACAGCACCTACACCGCACAGATACACACCCGCACACACTTATTACTATGTCACTCTCTGTATTTTTTACTTTTCTGTGTACTTCGTAATTGGCGTAATGTTTAAAATGCAATGCACCTAGCTTCTGACGTTTCATAAGTGCCCATGTAGGTTTATGTGAAATAAAATATTTTGATTTTGATTTTGAAATAATAATTATGTTATATTTACTGTCAGCTGTGAATCTACCTTATAAATGAATAAAAATAAATAAATAAACTCAGGAAAAACTGAAAGTGCTTTATTCTATAGATAACAGGATAACGTCTCTCGGGTCAGGTAGTTCAGAATAAAAAGTCTTTTAAGATCAACAAGTCGAAGGAAGAAAACGTAAAAACAAGAATTACCATCGTGGTTAAGTTTTTAGAAAGTAAATAAGGCAAAAACATGTTCTTGAAAATACTTGAGAATTTCTCACCCTTGAAAAAGTTCAACCCTCAAAACCCTTCAGTGCTAACTTAATTAAGAAGCTAAACTAAAAATAAGTAGCGAACAAGACGTAACAATAAATAAACTTTATTATTAATAGCCACCTTGATCACTTTTTCAAGTTTACTGAATCAAAGGCCACGCAAATAAAATGGAAACCTAAGAAAAGTCTCCATCTTGGGAAACTTTAAACAGAAAGTACAGCGACCTTCTAATTCTAGTTACTTAAAAGTAAGTTTCATAAAAGTATGGAAAAGTAGGACATTGCGACTTTGAAATTGTACCATAGCCTTTGTAACACCTGTTAAACATTATGGAATGCAAATAAATATACATATGAACATGAATATCAAATAAAATATATAAACCATACTAATATTATAAATGTGAAAGTAACTATCTGTCTGTCTGTTACGTTTTCACGCCTAAACCGCTGAACCGATCGTCATGAAATTTGGCAGACATATAGCCTGGGATATGGAGAAGGACATAGGCTACTTTTTTACGCGATAACCGACATCCACGCGGGCGGAGCCGCGGGCAAAAGCTAGTAAAATATATAAACCATACTAATATTATAAATGTGAAAGTAACTATCTGTCTGTCTGTTACGTTTTCACGCCTAAACCGCTGAAGCTATCGTCATGAAATTTGCCAGAGATATAGCCTGGGATATGGAGAAGGACATAGGCTACTTTTTTACGCGATAACCAACATCCACGCGGTCGGAGCCGCGGGCAAAAGCTAGTAACATAATATAGTCGTTGCTCCAGTATCTCAGCTGGAATGTTGCAGCAGTGATTATTTTGATGTGTGTTTGTGTAGTTGTTGTTTTATTTGTAAGTATTACTAACATAGTTGAAAGTTTATTTTATTTTTACTAACACTGTATGATGAAATAAAAAACATATTTATGGCAATATTTTATTATATTTTTTTTTTTATATTTATGGCCGAAATAAGCTCGTCATCGGGATAAAAAAACGTTTATTGACTCTCCTGTAAAATTTTCTCATTTGAGGTTCGCCCCTTTGCGGCCTTGGCGGGGATTTGGACCAAAAACTAAGACTTCAACTTTATAGGTAAACAAACTTTTCAGGAGCTTTGAACTCAGTGAACCTTTGGGTGACGTAGTTGAAATATGATGTCATCTTCGTCTCTCGTGACGACACGAGCTGTTCAAGTCGTGGTTAAAAGATTAGCTATTCAGATTAGCTGATTTTTTTCAAGTTTCAGGGGCGTAGGAAGCACTTAAATAGGAAGTTCTTGGAGGCTTAGAAGTCTATATGGTCGCTAGAGAAGTAAACATCGGCCATTTTGATTTTATAATAATAACAAAACTTGGCCATCGCACGACCTAGACGATTCGATGGACACCTCATGCATTAAAATCCATCTAGCCGTTGGATGCTTCGGAGTATTAAGAATCCCACATAAAAACATACACAAGGTACACACATAACCCTGTCTTTGCTGACAAAACGCACACACTGCTAACGCGACGTCTTGTCATTTGGAAACGAGACAAGAAGAAAAATCTTAAGACAACTAAGTATCTTGACATTTAAATCCTCAAACTCAACAACACCTAATCTCGAATACTCAATCACTAACAACGCTAATCCAAAGCCAATCAACGAAAAGACCGCGAAAATAAACTATTCCATTTTCAAAAAAAGCTACAAATCCCCCTACATAAGCCGAAAGTAGTTGCGGTGATAGCAGCCGCAGTAGACTCGCGCGGGCTGTCAGCGGCCCACACTAACAGGTTGCTAGATTTGCCCACAATTTTTACGTGTCCCGCACTAGTGATGCGACACGTCACACCTGTTGTTGGTCGTGGTCGTACTTACAATAGTGTGGCTTTTTTTGGGTCGATTTTTTCGTAATCGATGTTTTTTTTTTTTGTGAATTGCTGCGTGACGTGCATTATGTTTGGTTTCACTGAAGGTTAGGTAAGTGTGTAGTACACCGACATTATTCCAGCTGTGATATAACTGGACAGACATTGTCTCATTTAATAAGAGATATCTATTATTGTAATTATTGTAATTACGCAACTGTTCTTGGCGATTTCAAAATGTGACATTAAAACCCTTATTAATAAACTAATCTTAACACGACACCAAGGGGGGATACCAAAAAAGACGTGACAAAAATATATTTCCTATTGATAATATAACTTTACAAAATTGTGTCAGTTTTCCTAATGAGCATCTTCGGGAAAATAAAGTTTACATTTAGATACGTAATAAAAATTGTAATGTTCTATTTTTATTTCATCCGACCACAATTCCACAGGAATCCGCCAGACTTTATAAAAGAGAAAATTTGAACAGGTTACAAAATCCGACACGATCAAACAAACGTAACAAGCAAAAAAAAGTTAACCCTTTACGCACAAAAATCGACTTGGCTACATCACTAAAGTCGAGTACACACACGCAGTGATACCGAATGATTCGGTATCGTGTACACCGCCCAATTAAACAGTTTTTGCTCCTCTACACATTTGTAGCGAGTAATGTCGGCGTGTTTATGCGATCGCCCATGAATACAATGACCGCTTGCGGCCCATAGGTACGCATGTCGCACATGCAGTGGTTTTTGAAACTAATTGTTTACGAAATAAATTTCGCTGAAGTGGTGCGAATATTACACTCATTTAGTCCCGGAATGTATTAATTATTAAATAATGATGTTGTTGTTTATGATATTCGTAACGAATGTTGAAATAATGGATTTATCATATAAATTCCTGAATTTAGATGCATTCAACAAATTTTCCTGCGTTTGGAATTCGCTGATAACATTATTCGGTGTAGCAAAATTTTGTGAATTTAACCTCTTTTGGTTAATAGAATTAATTATGCCGTATGTCGGAATTCATAAACACGGTTCTTAAAAACGACAGATTGATTCTAGCTCGAAAACAAGATGTGTTAGTTCGAATTGTTGTAGCTATGAGGTTAAATTTCAAAGCGTATACGACAAAACCTTGGCGTGTCAGCTAAAATAAAAATTAGCCTCACTTTGGTGATTAAAACTACTTAGATGCATGAGTTAACATTAAGTGCCTGTGTTCTATGATTCCTAAACACAGACCAATCTATATATTTTTCTAAGGCAATATAACTGAAGTACATGACTGAATCAGTAAAAGCTGCAAACACAAACTCTGTCCACGGAAGCGAACGAAGCGAGCTCGCGTATTCGGGGGCACGCCGACATAGGTTGGTGATGTTTGAAGGGCCTAAACAGAAAAACAAAACTTGTCACAACTAAAACAATTTAAAAGGCTAACATGGTTTCGGACTGGAGCTAAAAAGTGCTGTTAGTTTATTTGGAAACGTTTGGAAACCCGAAACGTTGGGCAGGACACCTGGCAAGGCGCTGTGATGACAGCTGGAGTAAGGCAGTGATCAAGTTCTTCTTCTTTTAGTGACGATGGCACTTTGGTATTATGTTGTTTGAGCCTAATAGTTGGTCAAGTTAAGTGCGGCATCATTAAGTCTTCTTTAGTGCAAGTATACGGGCACTTACGGTCCCTCCAGCAACATGGGACATAGTCTGATCAGAAACACCGCACTCGCACTGGGTTTTGGATGGCACAGTAATCCCCCACTTCGACAGATTGTGTTTGCAGCGGCCTACCTGGGTTCCGTGTGGTGCCGGACGTAAAGAATAGCACTACCCCATTTCCTACCTTGGGTGTCGTAAAAGGCGACTGAGGGACTTACTAGAGAATGGGCAGCAGCGTACTCTATGCATTTTTACACCATACTGCGATCGCCAACCCGCCTGCCAAGTGTGGCGATTATGGCAAATCCCCCCCTTTTGGGGGAGGCCTATGTCCAGCAGTGGACGTCTTTCGGCTGAAATGATGATGATGATGACCTGGGTAGCTTTCCATATAGGCCACTGCAGATCACGCCCGGGCGGAAAATGTTCCCGGGGTTTGATAAAGTCGTATGGTAGTGTGGATGCTTGTCTTCTCACTATACTTGCTACTCTTATTGGATGGTTTGTCCTGGATAGCCCGCGTAGACCATAAGAAGCTCTGGAGACTTTTAAGCCTACTTGTAGTGTAGAGTGATTCAGTGGAGTCCAAGCACTGCAAGACGAGGTGTCGATCGTTCAACGGCGAGATGGGCTGACGACATTGTGATAAGGCTGGTACAGAAGCGTGGGGATTGATAAGAAAAGAGAGGCATGTCCAGCAGTGGTTGAATCGGGCTGTGGATGATAATGATAACTCAAAACAATACAGAAAGCACACTGAACAGTCAATCCCATTTAATACTAATCTCGTACAGCAAAACCAACGTGAAACACAATTTTCTCGATTTACAGAACACCACTCAATCATGCAGCTGATAATCTGCAGTTAACTTAACACACTCATCTGATGAACAATTTAAATGCAATCTCGGCTAAAATCGCGATAAAAGCACGGCGGCGCCAATTTAAACCGGCCTGTCAACGGTTCATCAATATGTCAGTCAAACATGATGAAATGATGAATTAAATTCCGTGTAAAACTGGTATGATCGACGCAAAGCTGAGGTGTGAAATTTAATTAATATATCAACTAGTCGGTACCCAGCTTGATGAAAGTGCGAATAAGGTCCAGTAATTTTATTATCGTATTATGGATTTGATTGAAAGCTATTTTGGCAGTGTATGGCTCAACATGGTTTACAGTTAGCTCATACTGCTGTAGTGGCCCAGTAGTGACGGTCCCGACTTACGAGTCGTAGGTCGTTGATCCCAGGTGCCTGCCTAGGTTCGAATCCACGACCTCTGTGTTAATAATTTCATCACCACTGCTCTCAAAACGGTAAAGGAAAACAACGTAATGAAACCGGCATGTCCTAGTACTAAAATTCGAAGGTTTATGATCAGAGTGTATAACTTTCAATTCGTCTACGAAGCAAAATGCCTAAAATTAAAGTGTACACAGCAAATTGCATAAGCTGAAAATCGCCTAGAGATCAAAATGTTTAACAAGCAAATTGCCTCATCATCATTCATCATTTCAGCCGAAAGACGTCCACTGCTGGCCATAGACCTCCCCCAATTGGGGGGTTTGCTTGTTTTTTTGGCGATCGCAGTATGGTGTTAAAAATTCTTAGAGAACGCTGCTGCCCATTCTCTAGTAAGTCCCTTAGTCGCCTTTTACGACACCCACGGGGGGAAATGGGGTGATGTTATTCTTTACATCTGGCACCACACGGTACTATTATAATATTAATCGGTTTATAATAATAATATAGATTATTTCAGAGAAGAAATTCTTGTATTTTTTAAAACGTTCGCATTTTGTATTAATCTGTCAAGAATACCTCTAGTTTTCATACATTTTTGTCAAGTTTTTGACATTACTTGTCGCTGAGACAAGATTGCGACTAGATTTAGAACGTTATTAATTACGGGAACTGCCCTTCAGATTGCCAAAATTATCTCAGTTAAAAGCCAGCACGAACTAAGACGTTTCACAACGTCTATATCAAAATGCGTATTTGTTGCGATTTCTGCAGTGAGTGATGGGCATACAACACGTTGTCGACAATCATGTCGACTGACTGTTTTTGCTCATTATATTGACGAATTTATTGCGTTGCGCCTCAGTGGACAAGAGTGCTAAGCTCGTATAAATCTTAGGGTTCGATCGCATTGTTCTGTGGATGATATTACGTTCTGGATCAGTGGGATATTTTATTATTAATTTATAAGTGGGCACAAAAAAGTGTTAGTGGTTTTGCGCTATTGAATGGAAACATTTATATGTAAAGGTAAAATCAATGGTAATGGTAGTGGTGTCAAGTAAATGGTAAAGTCCGCTTTGCCCGTGGGTTTTGCACATGATTTTGAGTTAAAATAATTCAAAATGGGAGATCTTAAGTTAGCTTCGGCTATTTTAAAATGGGCCCAGGTCGCTAGTGTATTTATCTTTAGGAATGAGAGGCATATACAGATTCTGCACCAAATACAGTCTTGAACTATAATATAAATAACTGCTTCGTTATTTTAATGTTTATTTATTTCAAAAGAAAAGCTTTAGGTACCATTTTCCTAACCAGTCTTCATATTTTAAATTTTAACTTAAACAAAGTAACAATCCATTGGACGTTGCATGAATTTTCCTCTGCTGACTTTCGTTTTTTAGGGTTCCGTAATCAAAAAGAAACCCTTATAGTTTCACCATGTCCGTCGGTCTGTCTGTCCGCGGCTTAGCCTAGAGACTCTTAGTACTAGAAAGCTGTAATTTGGCATGGCTATACATATTAATTACGCCGACAAAGTGGTAAAATAAAATCATGAATTTAATTTTTGTAGGGTACCTTCCTTTGCACGTAAAATGGGGATGATATTTTTTTCCCGTCTATCCCATGGTGTATCGGTATCGTTGGATAGGCCGCATAAAAATATTGCGGGTTTTTCAAAACCATTTCTCGATTCAGGGACCCGTTTGCGTAATATTAAGCTTTTAAGTGCTCATTTTTGTTAGACTCAACTGTCTCCCACCCCGCTGCCAGCTAAATGGTTGTTTTTATGTGAAAAAAATCATGGCAGTAGTATAATGTAACGAACTTAAAGGGAAAACTATCACAGCTAAGGAGGCTTTACAGTTTAACGAGTAATAGTCGATTTACTTACATTTGCAGTAGGAATATAAGGGAGAACTTATTTTACAACTACAATATTAAGTTTATCCATGGGATAGATTCATTTCAACTACGGAACAAACAAGCTGCAAGTTGCAAGCTGTGGGAAGACAAGCATCCACCACCGACTTCGTTAAACCCCGGGAACATTTGCCGCCCGGGCGTGATTTACAGTGGCCTATATGGAAAGCTCTCAATCGATTGCGTACCCAGGTAGGCCGCTGCAAACACAATCTATCGAAGTGGGGGATTACTGTCCCACCCAACACCCAGTGCGAGTGCAGTGTTTCTGATCAGACCATGTCCCACCTGCTGGAGTGTCCTATACGTCCGTTCACTTGCACTAAAGGAGACCTAATGAACGCCACTGATGCCGCAATTAACTTGGCCACCTATTGGGCTCAAACAATATAATAACTGGGTACCATCGACACGAAAAGAAGAAGAACTACGGAACCCTACATTGTGCGAGGTCCGACACGCACTTGGCCGGTCTTCTTAGTCTTTGTGTAGATACGTTTTTACTGAACTTATACATTTCTCGATCAGCGTGGGTCAGAATCTGACTTCAGTAAATAAACTGTATGAAATGGCGGTGCTATCATTAGACTTGTTTACTTACGTCTTTTGTTTGATTTCTGAGATGGAAATAGATAAAAGATGCGAAAGCCAGCTATTATTAATAACAGTCGAATTAGATTGCTCATTAACTGTTATTTTTTACTTTTTAGTAACGAATATCAACAGTTACTGAAGTTTGATTGATGTAAGAATGTGTTATTTTAAAGAAAACCTTTTTTGTTTATTGTTTTTTTTTTTTTTTTTTTATTCTACTATGAGTTTGCTCTTGACTTTAGTCTAGGTCTGGATGACAGAGACAAAGTCAACGATGGAGTGAGCTTACCCAGAAGAAGTCTGTTCACTCTCACTTTGAATAGATTAAATTGTTTTCACTATTTCTTTAGTTTTAATGTTCTTTTTTTATTTATTTTTATGATTTTGTTATTTGTAAAGCTCTTTTTAGGGTTCCGTACCAAAATGGTAAAAAGGAACCCTTATGGTGCGACTCAGTCTGTCTGTTCGTCTATCACAGCTAGATATCTCAAGAACTACTAATGCTAAATATCAACTTGAAATTTGGAATAGTTTTAGATGACGTTTGCCCGACTATTTTGCAAAAAATCGAAGTGGGGCTTGGTAGCCCCACAAATATGATACCCCACATGCATTTTTATGATTTTGTTATTTGTAAAGCTCTTTTTAGGGTTCCGTACCAAAATGGTAAAAAGGAACCCTTATGGTGCGACTCAGTCTGTCTGTTCGTCTATCACAGCTAGATATCTCAAGAACTACTAATGCTAAATATCAACTTGAAATTTGGAATAGTTTTAGATGACGTTTGCCCGACTATTTTGCAAAAAATCGAAGTGGGGCTTGGTAGCCCCACAAATATGATACCCCACATGCCCGTGCCCATGGTGGGGTATCATTTTTATGAAAGAGCGCTATTTGCTCATTCTTTAACATTTTTTTTTTCGACCGCATCGTATTCGACTTTTGATGAATTAAAAAAAAAATACAGTTCCCCGCCCTATCTAACTATCTAAAAATACACGAAGTTTGCATAGAAAAAAAAAAAAAAAACTGAAATTATTCTATGTGATAGAAGTGTTTGTAATGATTACAGGAAATATAAAACGATGTCTCTAAATAGTATACTTTTTCTAATATTGCAGTTTTAGGTCAGCGCCATCTCTTGACCGATAGTGGAACTAATGTTTTTTTTTTTTTTTTAATATTTTTCGTGGTACAGAACCCTCGTTTCGCGAGTCCGAGTCGCTCTTGTTTATTATATTGTTGTATTTCCTGTGCGTGTCCCAAGTAAAATATTTCTCTTTCTTTCTTTCTTTCTTTTATGTATCCTCCTGAAACTTGTGTAGCCTGTATTGTTGCGAGATGTCGCTAGATCTCGCTCCCTAATGAAGACTATTATTGTAGATAAGTACCATGTTTTAAAGCAAACAAAAATATTTTATGCTATTCTATAGATAAGTAGGTACCTAATGTGCGAACAATATTCCGCGACACTAAACTTGTCCCTCTAACCCTTCGATGCTATTATAGTTCAAGAGTTTTTATTAGGGGTCTCAAACTTTTGACCGTCAGTGTATGTACATCACGTCTTAGGCTCCAGACATCTCGTTTTAGGCGTAGTAATGGTCCCACAGGTACCTGTTCTAATAGATCCAAATATAGCAATAAAGCCGGAGCAATCTAAACGTCGACTGAATTACTAATAACAGTATGAATATAAACTCTTAAGGTGATTCTTTCAGTGTAGCCCATGAAGTTCTAAACTGATTATGTTATTATCATTTAAAACATCAATAGAGCTCTCGAAAATACACTCCCGGTCTCCTAAATTGAGCTACCACGCATAAAACATTAAAATAATAATAAGTCAGAGAAAAAAAAAATATGCGCACATACTGGCCCAGTTATGTGTCATTGTTTAAATTTTTTCAAGGTGTGTTTTTTTTGTTTGCGCTTGAAATATTAGAAGGAGACTCGAAGAACCTGGCCTGAAGCCAGCCAGTGGTCCCAAACTGACACGAGCTCACAGAATGGCGCGCCTACAATTTACACGGGAACTGTTGCATTGGACTCAACGTCAATGAAGCCAGGTTCTTTTTACGGATGACATCAAGATTATGCTGTATGGCAATGATGGACGTAGGAAAGTCTACCGAAGACTGGGAGAACGTTTTCAGCAATGTTGCATTGAAGAGAAGGTGAGTTATGGCGGTGGGTCAAGGACAGTCTGGGCCGGAATTTCCACCGAAGGAAAAACTGGCCATGACGTTGTCACGGGACCACGGTTGCCACCACTAAAACGCGACCGATACATTCGTCAATGCTGAATTTGTGGGCCAAGATTTCAATATTTTGATTATAATGCAAGGGCGGACACTGGAAGAAATTTTCGAGAATACCTGCATGACGTTAGTATCGCAGTAATGAAATGGCCAGTAAGAAGCCCTGATATGAATTCAATAAAGCACTTATGGGATGAGCTAAATAGATGTATTCGAGCCAACCAACCAGCTCTAGAAAATTTGCAGAAGCTGAAAACTGCCATCTTGGACGCATGGGCGAACATTCCACAGCACGTCATAGTGGCATTAATTAATTCCATGCCGAACCGCATGACGGCCGTCGTAAATGCTATTTATTGGAGGTAACACAAGTTGCTAAATAAACATTTTCTGTACATAAATTATTGTTTACTTCAAAAATTCCTCGCAAATATAGCCCTTGAGTAACGCAAAAAAAAACGACTTATTGCAATGGAAACTGTTTTTTTTTTCTTTGTAATCTTATTTCAAATTTAGAACAATGACAAACGGAAATGACAGAGTGACTGGTTTCAAAACGACCTTTTTTTTCTATTATACCCTTATTTAAAGAGATAGAGACCTTTAAACAAAAATATGCAGGGTGGCTCGATTTAAGTGCCCGGGAGTGTACATTAACTGGAAATAAGACCTACGAAAATATGACTATTTACAGCAAATACCTATAATTTCAAGAGTCTGTAGAGACTTGTAAGAAAACATTTAACCCATCCTAAAAAAGTTTCTACAAGCTCTCGAAAAGATTTTCATCTACAGTTAAGTACACTACTAGGGAATTATTTAAATCTCAACGAATGCAACGTAGCGAAATATTGCATTGTATAAGTCCTCTCCGAAAGGCTATCAGTTATTAATACATTTTTGTAAAGAAAAGGGTAGTGGGAAGCATTCCTATAGAACTGAAGTCGCAAGAATGGAATTGAAAATAACGCGAATAGATTCCGCTGTCCTTTACACTACTCTTGTCCGCAAATTTCGATGACCTGAGGGATTATGGAAGACCGAAACATGTACGGTAATTACTTATACCCACTACATACGTATGCATCACGACTACTTTCCGAAGGGGTCGGCAGAGTCGCAGAGGTGAATACTGCGCCCACGTTTTGCCAAATGTTAAGCTGATATCCGACACTGCACTTGAGTTAGTCATCAGCATTGTTTAATGTACGACGACACCGATTTAAGGTGACGATAACTGACTTTTAATGATTTTATACTGAAAATCACGTCTAAACGAGTAGTGAAGATTTAGGCCAAATATATGAAAAATTAGAGCATTTTTTTAAATAACTTATTAGGTATATAAATATTTAGATGATGTTTAAGTCTTTAAGTATATGAAATATTGAAATTAATTAAATTAAAAACTGATATTAATATTATAAATGTGAAAGTAACTCTGTCTGTCTGTTACGTTTTCACGCCTAAACCGCTGAACCGATCGTCATGAAATTAGGCAGAGATTATAAGCCTGGGATATGGAGAAGGACATAGGATATTTTTTACGTGATAACCGACATACATTCGGGCGTTATTAATTAATTAATCACTGGGTGGAATGGGAAGAGGGCTAATGCAGCCAGCGAATCGTTCATCATCATAATTTCAGTCGAAAGACGTCCACTGCTGGACATATGCCTCCTACAAGCACCGCCATTTCGACCGGTTCTGTGCTTTGCGCATCCAGCGGATTTCTCGACCTTCAGAAGGTCATCGGTCCACCTTGTGGGAGGCCTTCCAACGCTAAGTGTGCGTTCCTAACTAACTTATTTTGGAACTTGTGAGTACAACAAATCAAATCAAAACAGAGCCATCGTTCTGCTATTTTCACAAACGCAGATAAAAAAGGAAAAAAAGAACATAGCAAATCATCGTTAATAATTGGTCAAAAAACAATGTTTTTGTAAAACAAACTAATCAACTTTGTATAGGAAAACCGGGGCTTTTTATTTGCCCGCTTTAAAAATATACAGGAGGAGAATTCCTAAAAAATTCAATAATTCCGAGCTTGTCGCGGGTGCCCAGTCGACGGCGGGCGTTTGAAGCACTAGGATTGTATTCGGATTCAAACAGATTGATAAAAATGTTATCAAATTTTTTGACGCAGCTAATCCCACCGCTCCTTGTTTGTTTGACAGATTTGATTAATATTCCGACAACATTTCATCGAATATCACTGTTAAATAAAAAATGTTTGCAGAATAACTTCAGCTTTAATATACAAATAAATCAAATTGAAGTGAAATGTTAATCTTAATGCAAATGAAAGTCTACACGGTACTTATAAAATCGGTAGATAACAAAAAAATAAAATATCATTCTGTCGGTCAGTTTGTTCCGGCTAATCTCCCAAACAGCTGGACCGATTTTGACGGGACTTTTACTGGCAGATAGCTGATGATATAAGGAGTACCTAACTTAATTTATTTTGGAAGAAGCCACGCAGGCGAAGCCGCGATCAGCAGCTAGTATTAAATAAATATGCGCATTGTAGAGTTAATTTATGTACGACCAGCAGCACCTCGAGGCAATTTTATCGCATTAACACTGTTTATATAAAACTAGCTTCCGCCCGCGACTTCGTCCGCGTGAAATTTCTTGTTCCCCGTTTCCCAATCCGTTCTCGAGACATTATCCAAAAATCCGTTCCATACAGAATGTATGAGAAAGTGAATTTTCTACATAGTTTTTTTTCGTGAATATTTCGCATGTTTTAATAGTTACTCTGCTAATCGGGGCTAAATCGGTCTAGCCGTTCTTGAGTTATAAATCGTGCAAATAACCCGGCTTTGTTTTATATATTAAAAAAGCTCCTGTCCCTGCTTCGCACAGTTTTTACGACTTGACACAGCATTGATGTTCCTATAGTGCTATAACTAAGTTAAATATTATTTTTTATACACATAAACCTTTCGGAATAAATTCTCTAAATCATGGTGAAAACCGGATCAAAATCCGTTTCGTAGTTTAGAAGAATAACGCGGCCACACAGACAGACAAGAAAAGCGGCGTTAATTTATAATAATTATGTACTAGCTGCTGCCCGCGGCTTCGCCCACGTGGCTTTTCTAAAATAAAAGTAGCTTAAGTTACGCCTTATAATATCAGCTATTTGCCAGTGAAAATCCTGTCAAAATCTGTCCAGCCCTTTTGGACTGATAGACAGACCAACAGACAGACCATTTTTTTTAAATAAGTATCGTATATACATCGTATATCGTATATATCGTTTCATATGCATTTAGTGGCTTGTGCCTAAGTAATAACAGCCGCACAGGTCGATCGATCAGGTTAAGCTACGCTTACTGCGGTTGGTCCGTGGATGGGTGACCATCTTTACATACCAAGACTCTTCCGTGCCTCGGAAAGCACGTTAAGCCGTTGGCCCGGCTGTCATTCGTGGATCTTTAACAGACTTTGCCAGACTTTCGAGCTTCCGACAACCAGTCTTACCAAGGGGTATCGTCAGACCCAGAAACTGGATTGTGGAGGTCAGATAATCAGTCGCTCTATGTAAAATACTGGTATTCAGCTGGATCCGGTTAAGATTGGAAGCCGACCCCAACTTAGTTTGGAAAGCTAAGCAGATGACGATGCATTTAGAAAAACCGGCCAAGTGCGTGTCGGACCACGCACAATGAAGGGTTCCGTACTTGGGAAGAATTTATCCTAAGAACAAACTTAACATTGTAGTTGGTAAACATAGTCTCCCATACATTCCAACTGCAAATGTAAGTTTGTACGCACAATATCGAGAGATTTACAATGTTATTTTAAGACCATAGACTTTTTATAGATTTTTCTGTAATCTATAAGTATAGAACAATTTTCTGTATTTTTTTTCAAAATTTTAGGCTCATTAGTTTCGGAGATAAGGGGGGAATGGCCAATATTCGTCTATTTTCACTTATAACTTTTTTTAAATTATTAAAAAATAATAAAAATAAAAAATTTGAGACCGTCACAGTAAGCACTTTCATTTGATATGTCACACGGTACCTACAGTTTGCAAAACATTTTTTTTTTTTTTCTTATTGCCCCCAAAACTGACCCCAATATTCTAAATTCATTTATTTACGGTTCACGTCCGTGTTTGGGTCACTCAAATTGATATGTATACCAAATTTCAACTTAATCGGTTCATTACATTCGGAGCAAATTGGCTGTGACAGACGGACAGATAGACAGACAGATAGACAGACACACGAGTGATCCTATAAGGGTTCCGTTTTTTCCTTTTAAGGTACGGAACCCTAAAAAGCTATTATTTTGACATTACAAACAGACACTTCAGTTTTATTTATTTGTATAGATAAGTAGATATCGCGTGCGCAAAACCGGGTGAGACGACTCAACCAATGCAATATTAACACAGCAAAAAAAAGCGAAACAATCTAAGAGATTTTATTGTTCCGCGAAATTTATTGCACACAATAAAACGTAGTATAAATGAATTATTAACTATCGTTATATTAATAATTCATACGTTATAATGTTAGTGTAACGGAAAAGTTATTTTAAATTTATTTTTCCACTGAGTGCAAGTTACAAGTGTATTGCAATGCGTAAGAAGTCGAGAGCCCTAATTAAAATTAATGTAAAATAAATTCAATTATGTGCGTATTGTTGGCGGTATTCCCGGTCAGTCATAATTATTTCCTAATAAGTAATAGTGTAGGTACTTATTGCGAGCTGTTTTTAAGTGAAGCGGAAATATTACTAATTTATGCGCAGGCGTTTATATCATACAACTTACTATCATTGTTAGTTACTACGCCGGTGTTCCCAATCATTAGGTAATTTCAATACATTTTTTATGAAGATATTTTGTCTGAAACTGCTTTTTAGGGTTCCGTAGTCAACAAGGAACCCTTATAGTTACGCCATGTCCGTCTGTGTCTGTCTGTCTGTCCGTGGTTTAGCTCAAAAACTATTGGTACTAGAAACTTGTAATTTAGCATGAGTATACACGTTAATGACGCCGAAAAAGTGGTAAAATAAAATTTTGAAAATAATTATTGTTTAGGGTACCTCCCCTACATGTAAAGTGGGGATGATAAGGTTTTTTTCGTCCTTCCAATAGTGTGGGATATCGTTGAATAGGTCTTTTAAAAATATTAGGGGTTTAGGAAGACCGTTTTTTTGATTAAGTAAACCTTTCGTGACTTATCAAGCTTTAAAGTACCAATTTTCGTTAGAGTTGAGTGTCCCCCCCTCTACCAACTAAACGGTTGTAGTTAGAAATTCAAATGTCACGGCAGTAGTACCTATATACAGGTTGGAAAGAAAATACCGTGGTTGGAGGAAAAGTACCCTTAATATTGATGATGGCAAATTTTACTGAAAGGAAACATTCCTTTATTTTCAAAAATAATTAAAACTGCATTTAAAGATTTTTGAAAAATCACCTGCTTGAGCCGGGAACAGAACCGGCGAAACATGAAAAAAAAAAACCTGTATTCTATGATACCAACCGAAAGAGTCATTCATAAGGATCAATTCCTTTGAAATAACATAGTATCTTAAATTAAAGAAAGACCAAGTTTTTTTTTTTTTTTTGTTTTAAAACCTTCTCACTTTCTAAAGAAAATAGTTAACTTATGAATTGCTCAAAATGATACCACCACCACTTCACCACTTCTTCACTTCTGCCCACTTTCACGTATGCACAGACGTGTTTTTCGACTGAATTCGCTACGTGTCGCCTTTTATATCGAGTTTTTATCGTCTTTCTTTCATTTAAGATACTATGTTTTTTAAAAGGAATTGATCCTTATGAATAGCTATTTCGGTTGGTATCATAAAATACAGGATGTTTTTTTTTTCCACATTTTACCGGTTCTATTCCCGGCTCAAAAAGATGATTTTTCAAAAATCTTTAAATGCAGTTTTAATTTATTTTTGAAAATAAAGGAATGTTTCCTTTCAGTAAAATTTGCCATCATCAATATTAAGGGTACTTTTCCTCCAACCACGGTCTTTTTTTTCCACCCTGTATAACGAAGTTAAAAGGAAAACTATCACAGCTAAGTAGGCTTTACAATTTACCGAGTAATTGGCGACAAACTTACATATACAGTTGAAAAAAATGTTCTCCCGTACATTCTTTAAAGGGAAACATCCCAACTACGGAACCCTTCATTTTGTGTGGTCCGACACGCATTTGGCCGGTTTTTTTTAACCATAGCCGACCTAATTATTTTTATAAACTTTTTATTAATCACGTAAAATAAAAGGACGTAGCAATGTATCTAAGATTAAAATTAACTACTTACGTAAAAAAACTCAGTTGGGAACATTTATATTCTCGCATTATTCACACTAAATACTTTATTAATTTAAAAAGCCTATACTTAATACTGTAAGTCTGTTACCTACTCTAATACTACTAGGAAAACTACATAACAACGTCATAACCATTCATTAATAAAAGAAAAACGCACTTTCTAATAAACTATTAAATAACAAGCTCACTTCTCCAAGTCTATAATGTACAAAAAGCGTTGTTAGAAAAATCGTGTTTTGATCCCACGGTACAGCGGTGCAGCGGTAATACCGTGGTCTCAACTCGAATAAGGGGCGGGGCAGAGCGAGCAATGTTTAGCTGCTTGAGACATTGTAAAATTTACAAGAGACAGCTTAGTTGCAACGCAGACAGCGTAAATTAACCCCTTCAGGATATCAACGACCGTTGTACGTCGATTACGAGTTATTCATTCAAGCCGTCTCAGACACACATCGATGCGACAATTTATTAATGCCACGTTTCTAGCATTTTCCTCTAAACGGTGATTGAGTGACGTAATAACACGCCTTCCTCATTTAATACGCATGAGATTTAAAACTTGCACGACGTGAAATTGATACTAAAAATATAAGCACCGTTATTTAACTTTTTTTTGTCCGATGTGCACTAAGTTATTAAGTTTAAGGATTGAGATAATGATAACCTGCTGTGCGTAGTAGGTAGCCACAATTAAACCAGCCTCCATGATAAGCAGCTGATACATCTCACAGTTAACCCTGTGCGGTTAATTTATGATATTAATAGGCTAAGAAAAATTGCTGTGGCCTTCATTAGAACGAGCAAAAACTATTTAGAGAGTAAACAAGCAAACGGTGCTAGTTTTTTCTGAGACAAAACATCGCTATGATGGCAGGACTTAGGTATATGTGTGCGCTAAAAAAGGGGAATTCCATTCACAACAACATGCCACGACACGTAAAAAATAGGCCTTTATCCGTTTATTCGGGCATAAAGTTCTAAAAACACCAAAAAGTGGACACGAAGGGCATTAGTCGTACATAAAAATAGTCTGACGGGCGTGCATTTCCTGAGCACCCCGCATGCTGTTCCATTAGACGGAAGTCGGGATACACGCTCAGAAGGTGAGGTCCGCCAAAAATGCCGGTACCCCCATCCAACGAATAAAAACAAAATCTCGCAGCGAGTATTGATTTAATACGCAAGTGGACTCGCCCCAGGGCGGGGGGTGAAAAAAAAATAAAATTAAAAAATATGCATAATAAAAATTTGGTCGATAACGATACGTCCCTCGCGACGGTGGCGAACAGACGCAGCTTGTGCGTGGGGTGGGGGATCGATTATTTTAGAAATTACAAATACGTTCACCATTAAAAATGCAGCTTGATACGCTTTTGTATTCTTCTGCATTTGAAAGGAATATTGTATGGCGGCCATGTTCCGCGGATCGCTGTTCCCGACTGGAATGGGAAACCTTCCGTTACTTTTTTTGAAGTCTGAACTCAAATTGTACGGAATAAAATCGTTCAGTTATAAATATAATTCAAATCTATTGAAAAGCGTAGCGTAAATGTTTAACCATGAGCGTAACTCTTCCCAAGTTCATATTTAACCGAATGAAAAGTGAATAAAAATGTGCTGATACAGGGTAATTTTAACCTGTTCATTTGCAGGCGTATACTTTTAATCTTTTACATTTTACCAATACTAATTGCAGTGCGGTTTGTTTGTAATAATTGCTACTCAATTAAGCAACAGAGTTGTAATACAATAGGATCCGAATACTTGACTGACAAAAGCCGATCTCCTGGCGGAATAACAATGTACTTATTGGTACCGATCGTCGGGGAGTATGTTTCAATATCGTATTTTGTATTATAAGCGGTTCAGGGCAATTATGCGACTACAATTTGTCGATAAGGATTATTTGAAGATGCAAGGTTTTAAATCTATTTTCTATTTATGGAAATTCGTTACCAAGAAAAGGAAATGCCTATAGAACTCGCGCTAGGTAATGGTAAAATTGGTTTGCATAGTTTTCTTTTTTATTGGAAAATGCCCAATAACCCAAGATATCTAAGTACCAAATAAAAATCTATAGATTAATATGTTAATTAACAACACAGATATATCGATTATGTACCTACATTTTCCACTACATAACGATATATACATAATATGATCTATAGCATGTGTTACACTAAACTCATCTTGTTGCGGTGAGAGTTAGATTATGTGTCGATTGGACTGTTTTGAGGCCGCCTGTTCAGTAGGAGTCAAAATATAAGGTGTATTCATACACGAAATATTTTAAGAGAAACATCTATAGGTGATAAAAAAAGACATGGAAGCGAAAAAAAATTTTTATCTAAGTGATTTATATTTTTACATAATTATTATAATTTTAAAATTCCTTGAGACATTTTACAAAAAAACCTTTACTTACCTACTTATTTTGCTTTTTTTTTCTATGAATGACCCGTCCGGACGCGGCGATGATGGCGGCGTGAGCTCGGTGCCTTTTGATAATTAATCATCATATCAAGTAATTTTAAATTAATTAATTTTTTAAATAAAATACACAGTTTAAAAAAAAATCGTTTCCATGGCTTCTTTACCACCTATGGTGTATCTTTAAAAGTATGAGGAACAGGGTGTATAGTTCACTCATACTCGATAGTAAAGGGAGGATTCTCCGACCAGACGGGTATTGTGTCTGGTGGGCCAACGGTTGATGTCGGAATGTTGTATATATGCTAGTCGCGCGGTAAACTCTGATAGCGCCATGCAGGATTTGTGACGTCAGGTCTTTGATGCGTAGTTCGCATGTGGCGTTGTTGATACCGCCACATATCTCTTAAAATATTTCGTGTTTGAATAGATACATCCTATATAATGTCGCTGTATCGCTAATCCCGCGATATCATACATCTTCGCGCGTGATCATTGTGCCACGACTGGGCGGTATGTATTAATGTCCTGGGTTCGAATGGCAGCTCGAGCAAAGTGTTATTAGGTTTTTCTATCTGGAATTTCTCAGTAGCAGCCCGGAGGCTGGATTTGTGCCCGGTTGATGGCATTAGGCTCGTCCCCTATTACATGGGACTTAAACATCAACAAAACTACAAGGGGCAACTAGAATCAATTAAATATTTTTTTGTAATTTTGACGTTCAAAAGTGCTTTTTGTTTGCATATTTGAAATAAATGATTTGACTTTGACATAACTGGCGAAATGTGGGTGTACTATACTGGGAAAAGAAATTCTAAAAAAAAAAGTGTCATACTGACGTTTCAGGGGTAGTCAACATTTCCATAGTGATTCTTATTATTTGATTTAATTATATTACATATGTACAAACACGTCATAGTACATTATGAAATAAGTGCGGTAAGTTGAAAATTACAGCCTCTGCTTTCTTGTAGCCCTCACCTACGGCTCGGGCTAGCAATATCGCCTCGGCTGTAATTTTAAACTTACCGCACTTATTTCATAATGTACTATTACGTGTTTGTACATATGTAATATAAAATTAAAACATAAACCAACTGTTTAAATACCTAACCGGTGGTTTGAATGTTGGTGAACATAGGCCTTAAACGAATAAATCTTTAATCACTTGTTAAAGCAGTTAGAAAAATTTGTAAAATTGATTATTACGTTGCCAGTTGGCATTTTTAATGTTGTCAAGTTATTATTATTAGTTACAATTGCACCAGTCTCTCTCTCACTCTCTTGAGTGAAAGTAGGAGAAACGAGACCACAGAGTTCTGCAGTCAGTGGCGCTGCCTCTGAGACTTGTGGCGGTTTCGAATTAATAAATTCATCATTACTTGACGAAATTTTCAAATAAAAACAATACAGCGAAAAGAAAAAGCGCGCGGAATAATTTGTACTTGTTCACAAATTAGCGATGTGCGCGCATCAGCGTTTTTTTTTTTAAGGAAAAGGCACGAAAACAGCCAGTATTACTAATAAAGTAAATTATTTTTTTTTGTTTTTGTTACAGATAAATGGTTGTAATTTAATGTCAAAATTAATTAAATTAAAGAATTAAATGTTTATTTTTTATATTTTATCTAAGAAAGTTAATTTTATTCATAAAATGTTGACCACTTTTCTGTCATAAAAACTATTTGCTAAGATTTAAAAAAGTACCGTTCGTTTTAGACGGAGCATCTTGATCAACCGTACGTTTTACCTTATTCTAGAGAAACTCGTGCGTTTTACATTACAATAACGCACAAGTCCGTAATGACATACATTACGATATTGAAATTGGTGAAATAAGAGACCCTTTACGAGCAAATGTGTTATAAAATACAATAAAGAAAACATAACAACAAATAAAAATTCTGAGGGACACATTCAATCACGACCAACCTCAGAAACAGAATGGTAGTAATACTTTCCTCTATACCGAATGACCAAAACAAAATGGCGACCAGTAGGGATGCCCAAATTGAATCGATTATTAGGATAACGCAATATTATTTACTACTAGCTTTTGCCCGCGGCTCCGCCTGCATGGATGTCGGTTATCGCGTAAAAAAGTAGCCTATGTCCTTCTCCATATCCCAGGCCAAATTTCATGACGGTCGGTTCAGCGTTTTAGGCGTGAAAACGTAAAATACAGACAGACAGACAGAGGTACTTTCATATTTATAATATTAGTATGGATTGTGTTATCGTAATATTTATATATATTTTTTAATATTCTCTTGTTAAGAAGGAAACACATTTTATAAATAAAAAATAATAATGAAAATCTAAATGTTTAGAGCTGCTGCCAGTATCAGTATCATACAAATAATTTGCACAATTTTATTTAAAACAGTCATATTTTATTCTTGGATCTTAGTTTACGTCACTTTAAAACTGAAAACGGTGTGCAATATTATATTTTACCTGTCTAAGACATACCTACAATTTTAACACTATAATAAAGTACTTTCGACGAAATTGGCAACACCTTTGTTTACATTTAAGATTACGAATTCCATTTCCGAGTATAGTTACACCCCTGCCCATCCCTTTGGGGAAATGAGGCGAGATGTTATGATATGTGTTATGTTAAGGTCAAGCCCGAAGCACACGGGTATCATACGCGCGTAACTAGACGCCATGCGCCGCTTCGATAATCTGGAGCCGCGCTTATTACGCGTGTATCTTGGTGCGTGCCTCCATACGCGCGTAAAACGTTTTATCCTGAACAAGCACTTTATGAATACAAGACTATGTCATTTAGGTACCTAAATGATGATTATGACTCTAAATAAGATTACATAGCATGTCAGTAATAGAGCAATTTCCAAACTGTTGTCGGTTGTTTATCAACACGTGTGTGAATGAGTCCTAAGTAGGGTTGCTAACCCTACTATATAACATAGTATCCTGCTATATTAGAGGCCTAAAAACTATTTCTAAAAAAAATATTTTAGTTGAAACTACTACCTACATTTCCATTTCTGAAGTTGAATGATATTTTATAACCCTGATTTAGAGGTTTTATTTACGAGTTATGCTTATGAAACATTTAAAAAAAAATAAGTAACTCACAAGTAGCAAAAAATATGCATAAAAAAAACTACTTTTGAAACATACATACTATATTATTTTCCGTTGTTTACTATATTTTTCAGGCAATGGCTTCGAAAATACTATTGTGACGTAAAAAAAGTTGACAACCCTAGTCCTAAGTGATGCCGTGTGACGTCATAGGAAGCGGCGAGCGCCATATTAGGGGCTCTGATGAGTGTGTGGGCCAGTTCCGTTTGACCCAGAGCTAGAGCGTGGTGCACACTGCGGTACTTCGCAAGGTACATAAACCACAACATCTTGGATAATTCATATCTGATATTGGTTGACTATTATGATGAGCAACCATAGGCGAATACGATCGAAACTATAAATTGGTCATAACTTTTAACTAATTTAAGATTCTGATTAAAAAAAAATAATTGATTAACAAGCGCCACAAAAACATATCGCAGCTTCATTTTGACAACGTTATTAAACAAAAAAAACTAATTTTGACAGGAGAAATTATTTACGATTTTTCATAAAAAGTTAAATTTTTAAATTAATTTTTAAATTTAGTAAAAATCTCGTTTAGTAACGGTTTCAAAATAAAAGTGCGATATTATAAGATTTTCAGGAAATGATTAACTTCCATGGCCAAGATTACAACCACAAATTACGAATAGGAATAACTGCAATGACCTACTTAATCTAATTCAGTTACAAAAAGCGCAATCAACCAACCGATAGTCGCACGCGCACGTGTTATATGCATGCGATTCGTCCGGAAACTTGCGCTACTCCATAATGGCCGTACTCCTTTATTTTCAAGTATTAAATAAGTGCCCTAATAGACGCATCCGCGGCCTGTTCCTGTCGTCGTACAAAGTCAAATTGGCGCTTGTGCGACTGAAGCGAATTGAAGAAAACGGTACCGTCAAGGACGTACGCGACTTGTCTTGCGATTAGCGCAATTTGCGACTGTTTTTATATGCGTCAATGTTTGATTTGAGAGATCCTGCAAGCGGATCTCGGCTGAGGAAACGTTTATCGTTTTATGCAGCATGTTGACGTTGACAGTGAAATGAAAGGCATTAATTAACCAATCTCACTAAGGAGTTTGGGCTCATAAAAATATGACACGTGCCATCAATACGAAACAAGAAGTAGAAGACCATGGCGTCAGAGAACAGAATAACAAAAGTTGTAAAAACGAAAAAGTCCGCGTCATCAGAAAAACCATCAATCATTTTACAACACTCAAGCTTTCCGTAGCTCAAATAACTAATTCATTATTTGTGTAGCACATTCCGTATTCAGAACCGGAATTTCCTTGAACCATAAATTTGCATCGCCTGACCTGTTATAATTATTATTTTGTATTGCTGTACACAAGACATTGAATCGATTACCTATATCGGGGTGGTGAATGCCGTCTGTTGGTGCGCAAATGGGTGTGTCAGCTGGCGCCACCTCCTCAGTTCTCATGGTAGTTCTTAGATAATTACATGAATGTGATTTTATTAGGAACTACTGGGTTTTCACGAAACTTTATTGTAAATGGTGATGGTTGTTGTTCTTTTATTAGGTAGGCATGAATTTTCGTTATCTTTTTACAACGTACTACTTAATCCTTACTAATATTATAAATATGAAAGTAACTCTGTCTGTATGTCTGTGTGTTACGTTTTCACGCCTAAACCGCTGAACCGATCGTCATGACATTTAGCAGAGTTATAGCCTGGGATATGGAGAAGAACATAGGCTACATTTTTACGCGATAACTGACATCCACGCGGGCGGAGCCACGGGCAAAAGCTAGTTTAATTATGAACAGAGACTGGTACCGAAACACGACAGTAGATTCAATTATTTTTAACTCTCAGGACTATCTGTATTACTAAGATCATATACCTTTGACCTTTTGTTCTATGACTTTTAATAATTCATCAGACGTTTATGCGAAAATAAAAATATTTAAATTCAACGCTCTGAATGAATAGAACAACGAAATCTTGGAGGTTTGTTTTTGGTAAATGTGGTTTTTGGTAAACACTACTAGTAAGTTTTGTAAAAAGTCATAGTTTTTTTTTTTTTTTTGTTTATGATTCTAGTAATACTGTCCTGTAAGGTTAAGTAATTGTTTTACCAATAACTCTGTATATATTTTTTTTTGATACATAAATTATTATTTATTCAATTAGAAGATTTTCCGATATTTCAGGAACCTCCAACAAAAGACTTGGATACCTAAATTTGAAACACAAGACGAGACAGTAAAAAAAAAAAAACAGTTGTAGAAAAAGAAAACCTTTCTAAAAATATATTTTGGAGAAACTGCTGCAACATAAGACCGCAATACAACAGAAATAGAACCGATGAAATTCAGGAACGTACCTATGCATGTGTGTACTATGTACTATAGAGCTACCATTGACAGGGTAATATCTTTCATTGACTTGAATGTGCCCTGGCGGCTGAGAGTATGTCATGCTCACTTAGATGTCTCGCTGATGGTAGCGTGTGTGTTGGATCATTTAGCTCCCTTCAAAATGGGTGAGTCGAATGATGCTAATCCATGCATCATGTTCGTGAACGGGCGCGCCGTCAGTTGGGACTGGTCATCTCTTAGCTGTCACGGGTTATTTTTTTTTTTTTTTTTTCTATTTGTTGTACTTACTCTAGACGCTTTTAACGTGTAAGTTTTTATTTTTACATCGTTCTCACATTTAGTTATAAATTCAACATTATAGATGTAACTAATATTTTTGTATTAATTTAATTTAAAAGAGTGTCCATGGAGTTTCTTGTCCGTTCTTCTCCACAGGTACCTACTACGCTTTGGAATGGGCATGTAGCTTCATTTCTCTTACTGACCGACTCCTTGACAATTCAAAAGTGCCTGTAAATGGTTTAGTTGAAATAAATGATTTGAGTTTGAGTTTTTGAGTTTTGAGTTTGAGTATTTATTTTTTAGAATGTGCGTTTTGTTTGTGCGGAATAAACTATTTTTCTTTCTTTCTTTACCCATGTAAATGTCAGGTATCACAATAAACGTTCACAATTGCCAATACGGTTGCTGTTTTTAAGATATAAGCTCGAAAGCACGGTTGATATAGAATTGAAAGGATATGTCAAGTGTGTTAGGGGTTTTTCCGATGCAAGCGATTGTATTGAAAACAAATATTCTACTGAGAAACTCAATTACCTATCTACGCAGTACTTGTGCTGCATCCGGAAAATATTACTATTTTATAAGCTTTTATTTAGATTTTCTTGTCAGTTGTACTTGCAAGGTAATATTTTATATTCTCCTATTGGCTTATCAAGGTGAATCTTTGTATACCGACTCGTTGTGTTCCGATGATAATTCATTTATTTGGTAAGATGATGATTTAATACAGACTGTTGTAGACTGTTGTTGTTGTGTTGTTGTTGACTGTTGTTGCTGTTTGTAGTCACCTGCAATAATTAAGGGGTAATTATATCCGCCATAATTATCAACAATAACATTTCCTTAGAAACCCGATTAGAGAAAATCTACAATAATAGGGATGATTCCTGGGTAAAAAAAAAAGAAAAACTGTTTAGTCCGTCAATCAGATAATAAAAAAATATTAGACACGTATTTTTTGCTTTATCATATTAATAAAAAATAACTTAGATAAAACACATTAAACTTGGGGAGTGGGGGCTCGTTACGTCACAGCTCAGTATAAAATCTACTGAAAAGTGACGTCATGCCACATTTAAACTCAATGTATCGCCGTAATGTTTTGATTACGTAAAAAAAGAAAAAATACGTGTCCAATATTTTTTAATAATCTACATGAGGGACAAAAAACATTTTCTTCCCTATTCATATATCCCTATTCCCGTAAAAATAGTTAAATTCCGCATGTAAATAAAGCAACAACCTATTAAAAAAACTTATTGAAGTGAAAACTTCTTTAGCCGCATTGAGCGATTTTTGGCAGGAGAAAAACTTATGGGTTCGCGTCACCGAAATGCGAGACATGCACGTGACGTGTTGCGCCAGACTGCAGTTATTCCAAAGTTTTGAGTTTTCACTTCTGTCGGCAGTCCTCATGGACTGCCTATTTTTTTTAACGTAATTTTGTTAATTATGCACTAGGATCATAATTTTCGGTGTTATATAGGTTGTTCGGAAGAAGGATCGACACAATTTTTTGAGGGATTGGGATGTCCTGTACTAGCACATTTTTTTTTTTTTTAAATTTTAATTATGATATTTTTAATGATTTTTTTTTTCGTATCCTAACATAATTTTAAGACTTTGGAAGCACAAAAGTAATTTTCTAAAACCAATGTTACATAAATGTACATTGCAGTTGATACCAAAAGTTATTGTGTTCTATAGTACAACCACAAAGAAAAAAGTTTTGACGACATTTCGGATGATAAAAAAAATAACATATTATTTACCTACTGTGACACTTAAGACGTGGGTTTTATGAGTGAAAATTAGGATATGAGGGGTCTAATTCCATACCCCGCTAAAACGATTTTTCCTTGAAATCGAATTCCTCTCTCTTTTGAAAGTTTTATCAACTCTATAATAAGCGACAATCTCATTTCCGAGAAAATATCTCTACAACAGTACTAAATTGACCCTGCAACCTTAGACTTGGTAACAAAACCCACTATAAATGTCATGAGTAAAATTCAAATTACTCTACAAGGGAATCAATCAATCACAGCGCTTACTTTTGCACCATGTTACGAATAGTATGGCGGACCAATGGCGACTTGTGTTATTGAGTTGTGCAGCAAGGAGTGCGATTACATTTTATTTTGATACAAAATCATCAATAAGTCGATTTTCAGAAAAATCGTTTTAAATGGTTTTAAAATTAGTCTTAAAAAATTAAAAATTAAAAAAAAAAAAAAAAAAATGTCGTAAATTAGTCTTCGGTTCCTATCACTAAGAAAATTGTGTCGGGCCTTCTACCAAACACCCTGTATGTGTTCAGTTCAATAAAATAAAATTAGGTGCACTGACACTAAAAAGTTCAATCAAAGAAATGCAGGCGTTTAAGAGTATTAGTATACGCTTTGCGTGCTCGCTACCTCGTGTATCAAAATAACGTCATAATAAGGGCGATCAATAATAAACTATTGATGGTGAGACGTCTGCACTCGACATTTCGACCGGATTGTTGTTGCGATTTCAGTTCATACTCGTATTATTTTTATTTCTCGTGGCTAAATAATAACAACCGCACAAGTCAATCTTCAAGTTAAACAACGCTTGCCAAGGTCGGGCCGTGGATGGGTGACCATTCATTACTTACCAAGACCCTTCCGTACCTTGAAAAACAAGTTATGCAGTTGGTCCAGGACCGGTGGGTTCCCGCATTGTCGAGGCGGGGGGGCTCAGTAGCCGTGGCTTGGAGGGCCACGGTGAACCTAAGAGGAACCCGAGGAGGGGGCCGCTCGTCAGGGCTTTTGCGGCTAAGCCGACGACGTAGCGGCCGTAGGTTGCGGTGCCGCTTCGGCGACATCGCAACTGAGGCGGGCCGCGATGTGGAATGGGCAACATCGCGACTGAGGGTAGGAGGCCGTGGCGGGAGAGGACTGCCAGTATTGCGGTAGGCCGTTCTCCCTACCTTCCGCGGCCTTGACGGGGTCGCCACCGTTGGATGGCGGACGCGGTGGGGCCGCAGAGGAAGAGGAGTGTCGGTATTGCGTTGGCCGCTCTACCTATCCTCTGCGGCCAAAAAGTGGTAGGCGGCGGGGCCACCGACCTGACCCATCGCGGGGGGACCAGGGGCGCTTGAACGCGGGGTCGTCTGGCGCGGGGTCCCAGGTGGAGGCCAGCAGGCAACGGGTGCGGGGGCACCCTTGCCTGTATTGCACAGGCCTCCACCAATGTCGGACGGGAATGGCCAGGTGTTCCCGGCCATTCCCGAATCCCCTCCAGCCGGGGGGACGTGCGGGGCTCGCCAGCTAGGCGGGCATGCGCCGGGAGGGTTGTGGATGTAAAGGCTGAGCCGGTTTCCCATGAGCTTCCCATCAAGGCGATGAGGTAACTCCGCTGAGTTTTAGTGGGTATACTGCCATTTTGGCAGGGAGTCCCACATACCCCGTCTCGTCCCCCGAGGGACGGGCATACGTAATGCATTTCTCAGCGTCAAAAAAAACAGCTGTCATTCGTAGATCTTTGACAGTCGTTACAGTTAGAAGCCCGAAAGTCTGACTACCAATCTTGCCAAGGGGAGTCAGATGGGCAGTACTCCATGTAAAATTCTGGTATTCAGTTACATCTGCTTAGACTGGAAACCGACCCTGAACATTGTTGGAAAAAGGCTAGGATGATGATAATATTATTGTTATTTATTTTCAGGCAGTGTTGTCCCTTTGCAAAGGTCTCCCTGTCTCCTTTCTAACGTATCTATATTGAGCTAGTGAGGACCAATTCTGCCTGTAGAAATCAAGCGCGTCCCGCCATCTTCGTACTCACTTTGTGGTTTAGACCATGATTTGAGATACATGTCTGGCAATTTGTAAAGCTCCGCTTTTTACAAGCGACGTCGTCCGTTTTAAAACGCCCGGAGTTATGAAATCAAAATCAAAATATTTTATTTCACATAAACCTACATGGGCACTTATGAAACGTCAGAAGCTAGGTGCACAGTTCCAATTAGTCGTTTGCTATGGAAAATATGCCAAAGGCAAAATGTAATTTTATTTCTTAAGGCGCCCGCCCGCCGGCCACTCCCGTGGCACTGCTCGCTTGGCTCGCGCGCTGTTGGTTACAGATGTAACCTAACCTCTAACTCATTTGGTCGGGGTGCCTTTTTCTTCTGGTGCGAAATTATCAAATAACTTCTCCCGCTCTAGGCGGAGCAGGAGGGCGTGTCAGACTTTTACTGACTAAAACCCACCCGTGTTCCTTCAGTTGCCTGTGTGCCAGGGCCACGGTATCCCTTTCGGACAAACCCGGATGTCGAAATTATAAAAATTTAACGAGTTGCCAATTTGCCTTCGGCATATTTCATACCCGCGAGCGTTTGTAAACGTACGGCGCCGTTTGTAAAATGAGGAATCATACAAATCTGCCTGCGACATCTTACATATGACATTCAACATTTTGTTTTTAATTTATAGAAAAATTAATGGTTTAGAAAATTATACCTATCCAAATTTATTTAGAGTTACAGCTTCTTAGCAATGCCTGCTTCCTCATAAAAACATGCTTTAAAAACACTTCTTTGTTTCAATAAAATTAGTTTGTGTCACCCGCCAAAATTTTCATTGTGTGCGCATATAGGCACATTGATGACGATTTAGAAGTTTCTTACCAAAATGTTGTTTTGAGAACATTTATTTATTATTTTATGATTGATAAGTTAATTTTTCTGGCACAATTCATTGTTCTATTACAGACTACTCATGGTGTATTTATTTTTTCTGTAATAAACTCTCATGGCGTTAACATTTTACTGAAGTATGAAAAAAACATATTACGTTGCTGTCCGTGCTTAAACGGACACATGACTACAACCAATGAATGTTTCCGTAATCAGTATAACTAGGAACTATTAGATATAATTTTATAAACGAGCATGCAGTCCTTTCTCCGCATGAATTAATAATTTTCTTATTACTCAGAGTCGTGAACCGATGTGACGATTTTACAAATAGTTTTGTGATTACCAATCCATTGTTTACTTTATTACTTGCACATAGAGTTCATATTTGTAGAAATGATGTTTCAATATAATTTATGTAATTGTTTTAAAGTGTTCGAAGTCTTTTAGGGGTTCTTAATAATGTAGTAGGTCTACGAATCTATTAACATGTTAATTATAGTCGCACTTTAGTAAGAAACCCGCGTCACCCTACTGGTAGAAAATAAATCCAAATAGTCTGAAATATGTCACTATGAAGGCATCACCAAAAGGGTTCACAGCTTCTGAATACTCCTAGCGATACGGCAAGAATTTTTAAAAATCATGGTTTATAAAATATGTATAAATCGATTATCTGATAACCCATGAAGAACGTGTACGATGGGCTTGCCTTCAATTATGTAAAATAGCTAGCCATGATGGTTTCTACGAAGAATCATACGTTCACAGAAGCTCGAATTGGATCCTTATTTTAATATCCGCGGAGCAAATACCTGAAACTATTAGGTACAGAACACTAGTGTACCGTGCAACTTAACAGTTGTCGGAAGAATGTCGTAATCATAGAGAGGTCAACACCCTAATTGGTTTACACCCCGTACAATCACAAACCGAAGGATTTTCAATCCATTGCTTCATATTTTTGAAAAATTTGTACGCTCGACAACGTAAAGTCAAAATGAAAGTCAAAATTGGCATTGTAAATGCCAGTGCGAAGTCCGAAACTGCATTTCTTGGATAAATTACTTTCCGTAAAGTTATTTATTGATGGAAAATACTATGCCTACTTGACATATTCTGCTATGTTTGATCCGATAGAGAGAGAGTTAGTTAAGTAAACTGACCTTATTTAATACTGAATGCCTCACACACGTGCGGGCTCTAATTTTCTCGCTAATATGTACAGAAGCGAAATAATGAAGTATTCGAGCAGTAATTGGTTATAATTATTGTGCAATTAAGACGCGTTCCGTGGTAATTTTACGGCGGTTTTTAAAACTGTTTTTATTTTAAAGAATATTGACCCTATTTTCTGATTCTAATGGTGTGGAAACGTACCGTTATTGGTAAAAGCAATATTTTTCTTATATTGAGCACTTCATGGCTCAGCACTCCGAGAAACGTTTACTTACTGTCTCAGAATGGTTTACAAAGGAACAAATTATAACCATAATCGACAGCATTGATCAGCCGTTTTATTTGATGTTTCAACATAAGTACCCGTAAGTTGCAGCCTTCCAATTTCAAAAACCAAAAAAAATAAAACACTAAAATTATTCATTAATACTATAATATTATTTCCAAATAAACCCGTCACACACTAATCCATAACACCGGACCTCGTTCGCATAATGCTATTTATTGCATAAACAACAAAAGCGATTGACCCAAATTCTACCCCACGAATAAAAAAACAATAACCCCATATGATCGCAAGAGTGCACCCCGATCGATAGGCCTCAGTCAGCTGAGCTATCTGTGCGCAGTGCTCGCTGCTCGCCGCCTGCGCACTGAGCTCGATTCCGCGCACTGCGCAGAAACAAACATGGCCGACAACCCTAAGAACGCTACTCATTAATTCTGCGCCCCTACGCATTGTAGTCGCACCCGTTGTAATTATTATACAACAGGCACTTTTAATTCATGCTTATAATTTGGGCATTTTTTTGAACGTTCCTTTTTCTCACATTGATATTTTGATTTAAAATGATACTTCCTTGATGCAGATCTGGTGAAAAAGCAGTGCCTAAGGTGTCAAATGAGCCAATAGATAAAAAATGCATAGATAAAACCATTATCCCGTAATCCTGTTCAGGAATTAAAATAAATAACTGTTTTTTTTAATAGAATATTAGAAGTAGCACGAGAAAAGTACAAAAACATGGAATATGAAGAAAAACCAAAAACAGATAAAACCATGCTCATAATGTTTGAAATATGCTGTGAAATACAACATTTACGAACATCATACGACTCGTAATATCTCTATTACCAAACAAACCATTGAGACATTTTATTCAAAAAATCCATATCACATTCATTCGCCAGGCTGGAAACTTTTGCGTTCAAATATTGAAATAGTCTCGTTTTTAATAAACCACAGCGCAACCCACAGTTGAAGCGGTTCATAATCTTTTAAAATAAACCGCGTGTTCAAGTAAACATTAAAACTAAAAAAGATACATCTTGCAAAAAACTCAAAGTATTCGGTTTAAAAGTACGCGGTGTAGTGTCGTAATTATGTCATTCCTATGTTAATCACATTTATATGGGATGTATGACAGGCAGGCGGCGCGCGCCGGCTGAAAAGGCCCCTCTCATTAAATTAGTCCAGTGGTTGGAGCACTATGCCTTTACTTAAGTTACGCACTGATTGACGTAAGTGTGAAACTCGCTCTCTCAACCTGCGTATGAATTAGCGAACATTGCCTGAATGCCTTCTATAGAGGCAATAAACACGGCAAGAAGAAATAGTGTTGAGTTCGTGGCTAATTTTTTTTATGTGCGCTTCCGGCACCGTAGCGGGCGCGGGTTAAGGCATATTGTGTCAGGGATTACGAAATTTTCAAATGTTTCCCGGCGCATTAATGTTTTTCACGAAAAGGAGTTCGTGACTAAATAATTGCAGCCGCACAGGTCGATCGAAGGTTGAGCTACGCTTGCTGCGGTGGATTCGTGGATGGGTGACCATCTATAAGATATAATGACCCCTCCGTGACTCAGAAGGTGTCGCTCTGAAGCTATTGGTCCCGGCTGTCATTCATAAAGAAAGACGTGCATACAAAAAGATAAATTTCTCGAGTAGGTAGGTAAATAGAAAAATATAACAAAATAGATCTATATTATAATCACGAGAACAAAACCGAAATAATCGGCAGCTGCACGTCATGACTGTGACAAGAAGGCATCCACTCAGAATGATGCTGTGCTATGAGGGACCCACAGCACAGATAGATCATAGATCAGTCAATAGTTACGGGTAATCAAAAGCCCAAAAGTCTGACAAGCAGTCTTATTCAGTGGTATCGGGAGGTCAGATAGATAGTCGCTCCATGTAAAATACTGCATGCGGTTAGACTGGAAGCTGACCGGAAAAGGCTCGGCAGTTTGATTCGTGTTTTTCACGAAAAATTACACTTTTCATTTATTTATTTATTTAATACTTTAGCACAAAAAAATGTACAGAGGCGGACTTAATGCCATAGGCATTTTCTACCAGTCAACCTTTGGGTGGAGCAGAGACAAACAGTGGTAGGTGCAATTATGAAATTGGAGGAATCATTGTATACATATAGGAATATCCTTAGATATACCTATACCATAACTATAAATAAGATAAATATACCTAATTATATATAAATATAAGAACAAATAAATACATATAAATACACGAATATACTAAAACTAATTAAACAAACAATGGGATAACATTTCCGTTGTTATGATACTGCCAGCTTCTTACGAATGTGCTCGCGAACTTTAACCTTAAAGGATAATCGGTTGGTTACCATCCTGATTTCCTGGGGGAGCGCATTCCACAGAGAGATAGATTGAATGAAGAAAGAAGAGTGAATGAAGTCAGTGCGGTGAGTAGGACATTGAAGAAGACGATTGTGTGATGAACGTAGATTTCTATTGTGGTTGGCGCAAATGTACTGAAAGTGGGGAGCTAGATAACTAGGGGAAGAGGGAGAGTCAAGAAATGAAAACAAAGTGGTCAGCGCCCTTTGCTCTCTACGCTGGCGTATGGGCAACCACTTTAGAAGCGACCGATGCGCAGAGACATGATCATATTTACGCAAATTGAAAACGAATCGAATGCAGTTATTGAGAAGACGGTCGAGTTTGTCGAGGAGATCTGCATTCAGGTCATAGTAGCACACATCACCATAATCGATGATAGGGAAATTTAAGGACTGCACAAGCATTGTCTTGGTACTTGATGGTAACAAATTTTTCAGTCGGTATAGAGCCCGCAGCGTTCCAGTGACCTTCTGGCTGACCCTAGCGACTTGAGTACGCCAGTTCAAGGTACAATCGACGTGCAAGCCTAGGTCCTTCACTTCAGTGCTAAATGGAATTGAAATTTCATTTGGTTCTGATTCAAAATGCATTTTGGATTAGGGACTTTGGAAATTGAGTAGGGATTACTACTTTGGGTTATTCGATTTCCCCGTTTGATAAGCGGCTTTAAAATACCTCCTCATATTTGGAATGGTAATAATCAGAGGATAGCGGGAAATCAATTACAATGATGGATTGCAACGCTAATTGATACGTAGGTAGGCGCTGTGTTTAATAAAATGATTTAATATGCAACATGATATAAAATCCTCGTTAATTTGTAAACAGTGGCTGTTACCCTAGAAAGTTATGAGCCGCTTATATTAATAATTCCAATAAAAATGATAACCGAAGACAGGACACTAGATATCAAATAACTTTCAATTAATTAAGTTAATTTACCTTAATTGCTAATAAAACATGGTATCACTATCCAATTAAACAAAAATTTTCTATTTAACAAGTCAAATAGGAAGTTTGGACGATTGTAGATATAATGGAATACAAGAATAGTTTTTATTAAATAAATAATGTGTTATACCTTACTAGGTAGTTGGTAGGATCATTATTTTAATCTATACGAGTACTATTTAATATATTATAAAGAAAATCGAATTTTGTGAGTTTGTATATTATATGGAGGGTAATATCTGGAAGCTCCTATTTGAAACATTGTTTCACCATTATAAAGGTACATTATTCCAGATGAACATAGGCTATTATAATAGGGGTGAAAGTATGAAATTGCCGTACTTTGAATTGACATTAAACTTTCATGGTGAGATATTCAAGTGAAACTTTTTTTACATTATACCTACGAGTATGATATTTTTCTTTAAAAAAATGTGCTACATTCTAATTTCGAATTGAAATTGTTTATTTTTTTGTTCTTATTCAGCTTTTACGGAAAAGATGGATACCTACTTCGTAAATCCGAGTAATTTTGAATACGAGATCCGACGCGGAACTAACGCGGCAGAAACGGCTCGCAATATCAATGCTGCATTTGGAGAGGAGACTGCTAATGAACGCACCGTGCGTTTTTGGTTTAAACGCTTTCGTAATGGAAACTTCGACTTGAAGAACGAAGCACGTGGAAGACCACCCACACAGGTGAATAACGCTGAATTGATCGGCTTCCACCATCTGGTGGAAGCCGATCCGAATCAAACTACCCTGGAATTAGCAGCATGGTTTAACGTTACCATAACTACAATATTGACTCATTTGCATCAAAACCCATTCGCTGCCCAGCACCCAGCATATATGTCAAAAAATAATTCGTTCGTGTGCCTACAACCCGCATTCGAGCAGTCGCTATAGATGACTTCTGTTCATGCCCAGGACCCGACTAGCGACACCAAATCTAAGTGTATGTAAATTTGCCAAACAATTTATGGCTTACAAGAAAAAAAATATTTTTGAACTGGCAGCAAATGCACGTTCAGCGCCATGTCGGACAATGCTGGGCGACACTTAACTTTCTTCCGTTGAAGCCGCGCGGGCCATTCTGCGTAAAATATTACCTTATATTTTTATTTATTTTTATTGTCGACCGACAGCTCTCAAAAGACGTTTAAACATAGCTCTGACTGTCGGACATCATTGTTCCCCACGGCCCGAACGGAACATGCTAGTGTCGCCCAACATTGTCCGACATGGCCTGAATGGAAATTTATCATTTTATTCCGTGGCGTTGAACGTGTTAATAAGATAAAACATGAAAAATGGGTGCCTCAAGATTTGACTGATCTGCTGAAAGAAATGCGTGTTGAAACTTGCGCTGCCTTGTTGAATCGGTACAGAAATGAAGGAAGGATCGAATTGTGACATGTGACGAGAAGTGGATTCTTTACGATAACCGTAAGCGAAAAATGCAATGGTTGACCCCAGGTCCCACGCCGCAACAGTGCCCTAAAGCAAAGCTTACTTATAAAAAGGTAATTGTTTGGTGATCTCTTCATGGTGTTATTCACTATAGCTTTCTCAGGTCTGGTCAAGCAATATCAACAGATATTACTGTGCCGATCTTCAAACAATGATGGCGAAACTGGCAGTGAAACAACTTCGACTCATGAATCGATCTTCACCATTATTGATCCATGATAACGCAAGCCCTAACACTGCATGGGACACCGTTGTAACTCTACAGGAGCTGCAGTTAGAAACCATACGTCATCCTCCGTACTGGCCAGACCTTGCTCCAACTGATTATCATTTTTTTCGTGATTTGGATATTTTTGTATGTGGTAAAAAAAAAACTTCCCAAGAGTAAGTACAAAATGCTTTCACACAGTTTGTCGAGTCTAGATCCCCAGAGTTCTATCGCAAAGGCATACCTACATGAACTTCCGATTAGATGACAGCAATGTATAGATAATGAGGGTAAATATTATATTATGATGAAATAAATGTAAACGAAGTAGTACTTCATTTATCCATTTTGTATGTGGCCTGCCAGCTTTACTTTTGACATGTAACACGATGATATATCACTCTGATTTTCGTATAGCATGAGAGAAATGAAAGTTAAATAAAACTAAATATTAGAAATAAAAGGATTACGCAATTTACCCCTAATATTATATCAATATACAATTTTTTATTTTTTATTTTATTTTATTTTTTATTATATAATTTTATTTTTTATAGTTTAATAATTGTTTGTTTAATTTGTGATCTTCCTGTGCGCGTTACAATAAATACTTTATCTTTCTTTAATTTTTGTTAGTGTCCCCTCTTATTGCAAACTAATGGTTGTATTTTGATATGTAAAAAATTCACAGCAGTAGTATATATAACGAAGTTAAAAAGAAAAACTATCACAGCTAAGTAGCCTTTACAAGTTACCGAGTAATAGTCGACCAATTTACATTTGCAGTTTGTATGGGAGAACATGTTTTTCAACTAGAATGTTAAGTTTGTACTTGAGATAAATTCATCCCAACTACCTACATTTTAATTTTAAACTCTGGTTATGCCTGCAATTCTTTTGTGAAACTGAAGTATGTATGGGGTTGTACCATTGCCTGTGCCACTGCTCTTAGTCAGGATGCTGGTTGTAACACTTACCTGTTTTGTGAACAAGCATAAGAAAAGTGTACCTACAGATGATACTAATATATAGATGACTAGCTTTTGCCCACGGCTGCGCCCGCGTGGATGTTAGCTGGTTGTCGCGTAAACAAGTAGCCTATGTCCTTCTCCATATCCCAGGCTATATCTCTGGCAAATTTCATGACGATCGGTTCTGTGGTTTAGGCGTGAAAACGTAGCAGACAGACAGAGTTATTTTCATATTTATAATATTAGTATGGATAGTAACGAACTCAAAATTATACAAAGAATATTTATGAAAATAAAAAAGTAATTGCTACGAGAAGTCGAGTCTGACGCCGAAAATATAGTTTTTAGGGTTTTTGTCAATTTGATTGACGCAAAAACGGCTGAACGGATTTTAATGAAATTTGGCACACATAGTTTATAACCTAGATTAACAAATAGGGTATTTTTGATCCCGGTAGTAGAAAATAATTTTAATACTAAAGTGGTTTACTTTAAACTTGCATAATTATGTGTGGCTATGTTTAATAAGAATATCCAGCAGTTTGGGCATATGTGTATATAAATAAAAAGAGAGAAAATACTTTTCGGGTGTTACGATATGAAAATGTGTAAACTTGACCAACGCTAGTACCGAATTTGCGTACAGAGCGTACTCCAAAACTGATAGACTGAACATGGATCTTTTTGTCTTTGACGAGACTCGTCTCAAGGGATCTTTATTAATTTGTTCACCAGTCCGTCTGTTGACAGTTCGTATTCAAAATTCGAATTTATCGCCAATTGTTGACAAATGGCGTGGCGCGGTTGACATTCGGCGTGGGACGTTCGTCTCTGATTGGTGCCTTGTCTTTTTGGTTACACTTTATAATTCAGAACCTCGCAGAAAATTGTATTACGTGAAAAAGATTGCTTATTATAATGTTTTCGTGAAAACGCAGTGGTGCAAGCACTAGTGTTATTAATATTAAATTTTAATAAGATTTAAGGTTACTTATAGGTACGTTATTTTCATAGAATTTTAGATTATAGCATCTAGTCTTTTTACATCTAACACGCAAACATGGTCATAGGGGTGGCTTAAATGAACGATTACAAAGACTTTGTAGAATCGGAAATTAATGGTTGAGCAGATTGAAAAATAAATAAAATATTGCATAATCAACTGTCATTACAGTTGTGCTTTAAATTTACGGACAATAAAAATTGAAAATTTTCTTTGTATTTTACATTGCATTACATTTTTACATTTTCTCAGACTTAACCTGTCCTTTAGCTCTATACTTCGCTGACCTCCCGACATGTACTACCGCGGGCACGGATATCTAACCGTCTCGTGCACATGACGACCACATCTGATTACCGCCCCTTTTTGCGACGTACAATAAAAAAAAACTTTTCTTTTATAAAAACAAGGAGCTCAGCAAAAATCTGATGCTACAATGCTATTGGTTGATGAGCGTAAGTAGGTAAGTGTTACTATAGCGGCCGAGCGCTGCAAGCAAGAATAATCCGTACAGTGTTCCGATTTCCGAGACCGCGATGGTACCTAACAATTACTTTTTGTTACTTCTCAACATGATGTCTCTTTTGTTATTTCAATTTTTGCCTCCAATCCGTGACCTCTTGTTTGGAAATTGATCACCCTAAAACTTCGGTCATTCGATATGATAATTAGCCAATACAATTAATTAGCACTATGTAAACAATGTATCAATTTTCTATTACTGTAATGGCCCCATAATTATGTAAGGAAAACCTTGGCCGAAACTAGGTTCGGCCGGATTTTTTGTGACCGAATGTCCGATATTAGGTTACGATCAAAAACATTTGCGGAGTTACGCTTTGTTTGATGCGTCGGAAGAAGGGACTAATTGTTTGAGTTAGTGGATTGACTTACTTTCACGTATACATAGGTACTTACAGTAGGTACATACAGTACATCTTTTCAAGGTATTTCAGTAATGCTTAAGAGGAAACAGACTTGAATTTGAAAGTAATTTTTATTTACGTATTCTTTTCTAAAAGTCTTTTTAGCTTGACTATTGGTTTGTTCTACAAAGTGTCTCAAAAGTAGATAAAGGATGTGTTTTTTCAATAAAATTCAAATGGATTGGAATTTCTCAGTAATTTTATGTTATTTGATAGAAGAGGCTTGTACAATTTTACATGAACAGAATATCTACCAAATGACCGCCACAGGCATTTATGCAAATGCCGATTCTTTTGCCGAAGTTTTTGATTACATTTTCACACATTTTGCGGCTTATTTCGGTGTATTCCCTCTGTCCCCATCGCCCGTGTCCCCATTAATGGTAATTCACATATAATGGCGAAACTAAAGTTTCTTTTTTCTTTTAAGTACTGATTTTAGAAATAATAATTAAATAATCTCTATTTAAAGAAAATGGGACCTTTTTTTCGCCATTTTATGTGTAATATAATATGCATACCATTAATGGGGACACGTGTGATGGGGACAGCGGGAATACACCCTTATTTCACCAGTAACTAGGCGAATATTGTGTTTCAAGACGATGTTTTGTGGAGCGTTGGCGTAGGCTCCAAAGAAAGAAATCCAGTGGCGTCAGATCGCAAGATCTCGGTGGCCAGTTGACATCGCCTCTTCGTGAAATTACGCGATTCGGAAACCTCTCTTGCAGCAAACCAATGGAAGAATCACTGTGTGACTCGTAGCGCCGTCTTATTGAAACCTAATGCTGTTTATGTCGATATCGTCCAGCTTGCTCCATACAAAAGATGAAATCATAGCTCGATATCGTTCGCCATTGTAAAACGTTTGCACGATTGCTGCACGTTCATTTATCGTGAAACGCTCCATTATTAATTTTACATGTGTCAAGATGACGTATGATTTATTTCAATACGCCATCTTGAATATTTCGAAAATAGAACGAAGTTTAAATCCTATACGCACTTTTAGGACACCCAATATATACCGACCCTCAAGATTTAAAACTAAACCAAGGCCAAAGTGCGAAAAATAAATCTTTAAAAAAAAACACTGCACATCACACAGAAACCAAACCTACGCAGCCAACAGATACAGTTCATCAAACCAAACTTTCGAAGATGCCGCGATTATGTAAGAACATGTAGTATCAGCCGGAAGCTTAGATACGGCCCATTGCCATTAGCTAGTCCGCCGTGCCTCCACTCCGATAGCTTCTGCTTTACTCAAATGAATCAGTGAAATCAGTCTTAAACCGCAACACTACCGCAAAACTGTTTCCCAATCGCTTCCACGGACAGAATGGTAGATTTGACAATTAGAAAATAATCGAGAGACCGACTGGAATATGTGCGTATTCAGAAATGAATAACGTGAGAATTATAGAAGCGAGAGCTTCCTTACACCACTAATCCCAATATTGCATCATTTCGAATCAAGTTAGAAGAAACTGAATTAGAAAAGCCTCCAATCATTGATCACAGTCACAGCTTGTTTTGAATTAAAGTCACAAGTTAATGACAGAATACAAAACTCAAATTGAGCAGTACATAACAGGTACATGGCAGGTAATAGTGAGCGTGAACGTCGCTCGTTTAAGCTTCCCCAACACAAATATATAAAACGATAATGCTATATAATTGAGGCACTTGCATCTCGCGATACATTTATTCAAACGCGTCGTCGGCGTCGGAACGCGACAAATGATCGCGGGCGCCGACAAAGGGTTGCATGACGTCACAAGACTAAAAACATTCCCAACGCGCCATTAAAAGGGAGAGATCTAGCACTTTTGTCGCGCTAACCCAAAGCTGTGCAGTGCTCAATGATCCACTAAAGCCGTGCGCTAAATTGAGGGACAATACAAACCGGCGCGCATAAGTGTATATGTTTTGGGTACCGCAAGCGTAATGCCGAGCGAATTATCTCGATCGTCGTTCTGTGAACGAGCAGCTAATTGGTAATTGATTAAACGCATAAACAATATGGGTACAGTAACCGCTTTTGGGAAGACGTGAAAATGACAGTTGCATACTAATACCAAATCAGTGTGGTCGTTTGGGTAGAGTCGGTTGAATGAGACACGTTTTGGAATAATTATTTTGTCATCAACAGACTGGGAAATAAGAAATTCTCAAAAAACATACGGAACCTATTAGATACCTACTACGAGGTAGACACTAAATATTTACACTTGCGTCTGAAAGAGTCGGTTGCACTCGGCTAGTGTCGGGTGTTATTAAGGGATACGCGGCGGCGCGTGCAGATATACATAAGTACAGTCAGAACTGTATAAAATAAAGGCGTCGTGCGGGGGACACGTGAAAGGGGTAATCGCGGAAACGCTCACAAAACACCTTGTAAAAAAACTTTAAGCATATTGTATGACGTTTTAGTAAAATCAGCTCATACACCGCGTGACTGCTGTTTTAATTAAGGGAAAAGTAACGACCTGTATTTTATATTTGAACTTTAAACCTGGCTCCGTACATTCCGAAACCATACGGGTGGAAAATCAAGCCATGAAATTCGGGAATACAAAACCGATACATAATATGCGAATTAACAACAACAATTTTTAATCAGGCTATGGGGAAGGTGCACTCACTGTATTTAATTAACGAGTTAATATATACTTACATTAATAAGTATAAAATACTGTATTCTCATTTCAGCTTTACGTCGATGTCAGTTGGTTTATCTGCGTACTGGAAGTACTTACCTTTTTTGCGATGTATTTTTGGTTGTTGATGTGTATAAAGTACTTACCTGGAAGCAAAGAAACATCAATTAAATATGCAAAATGATTAAATATTTATTTATAATGAAACTTTAGCAAAAACATAAATCCGTTTAAATGTAAGATTTTTAAATGATTGAATGATAAGGCGTATTATTCTGTTGAATATTTTTAATTATATAATTTAATATCAGTGTACCTAATGAAAATCCTGTTCCACCATATTGATATTCTTTATTGACATTAATTACATTTTGATATTGTATACGAAATTATGACCATTTACTACCTATTTGTCTATGTGCCGTCTTAATTTACTGACATACCAGCTTCTCGCTCGCGACTTTGTCCGCGTGAAATTTCTTGTTTCCCCGTTTCCCAATCCGTTCTCGAGATATCATCAAAAAATCCGTTCCATTAAAAATTTATGAGAAAATGAATTTCCTTCATAATTTTTTTTTTCGTGACTTTTTCTCATGTTTTAATTGTTATTCTGCTTTTCGAGTGGCGAAAAATCAAACAAATCAAAGAACATAAAAATTGGTCCAGCCGTTCTTGAGTTATAAGCTGGTGTAAATAAACCGACTTTGTTTTATATATTAAGAAGATTACTATTAACTGTTAGTGTTTGGCATGAAACTGTGACATGTACTTAACTTACCTAATTAATTAATGTTAAATAATTATTTTGTTAATATGTGATTTTAACTATTTTGTATGCGTTCTGGTCGAACGTAGTATGGACCAACATTTCTTTAAATAAAAACTGTATATTCACCCTATATTCACAAAATTAATAAATGAATTTGGAAAAAATGAGAGTTATTCAAATTGAAACAAGCGTTAAAGTAAACCTTCCTTTGCTATAAAGAATGGTTTATTTAACCACTGAATAATAAATAAGAAAAAATCGTAACACTATTGTTTAATATTTCGGCTGCACTCAATAGCCCGCTTGCCTGCTGGAGATGGGCTGGGCTCTATGTAATTAGACCAATTTAAATCTTAATTAATATTAATTGTCCGACGGCGGAACGAATCTGTCGTATAAGTACGGTTGTGAAAAAAAGTCATAATGAACATCTTGCATTTTATTAAATTAACGGTGCTAAAGAAAATTTTTAAATTTCGAGTTTGGAACGCGTTCTTTCAACGGTCGGCAGGTCGGTGTTGCCTTTGCAAGTTTGAAGCGTTCTCGAGGGCACGTGTCGAGTTGTACGACGTCGTCGCGCTGTAAGATTTTTATCCACGACTGTACAGTAAAGTAATACGTACTTTTATCCTTGCCGTGCTCATTGTTGCCGCTTCAATACAATGCGATGCCCCTAGTACTCTTAATACGGATGTTAACATTTATTATTCTATTAAATTATCCACTTGCCTGTGTATCAAGTTTATTTTGTAATACCATTCTTCATCAATGGAAGATTTAACATTATGTTCTAAGGGATTTGGATTCGACTTGTATTCGTTGAGAGTGTTGTCATGTAATGGTTTGGTTAGTTGTATCGATTGATTGAATCGAATCTTCCACTTATTTTATTCTGTGTATTATAGATAATTATAACATAAGTTATTAAATGGCAATTCGACCATTTTATTGGTCGCCAAAATATTATTAGAAAGAAAAAAGGAAAGAAAGAAAGAAAGAAAAAATAAAGATATAAAGAAAAATTAGTTTATTGGCATTACACAAAAATACACCTTAAAACTGTAAAAACAGAAAACAATGATTATAATGCCTAAAAGGGCCTCAGCTCAGCATAATTATTAGAAGTGTAACACTTAAGTCTTCTATATTGGACACATTTTAATCTATACAAATAAATAAAACTTAAGTGTCTGTTTGTAATGTTAAAAATAACAGCTTTTTACTAAATACATATGAAAGTATATACGGTATTAATAACAAAAAAATATATATATATTTTTCTTTCGGTCTTGCTTTGTATATCTTGTCTGTTTGTTCCATCTAATCTCCTAATTTTGACGGGACTGACGGGACTTTAACTTTCACTGGCAGATAGCGGATGTCATAAAGAGCGACTTAGGCTACTTTTATTTCAGAAAAAACCACACGGGCGAAGCCACGGACAACAGCTAGTTCCCTAATAAAAACCCAAATAACATTTCCTGGGAATCGAAGTTTTAGAACAATGAACACAGCACACGTATTATTAAGCTGTAGTCTTATACATAGATACATTAATTAAACGAAATAAGCAACATATTGACTGTAGAACTGATCAGGAATTAACGGTCATACAATCGTTCACTCCCCCCTTCCCCCCACAGAGACTGGTTCTACCCCCTCCCACCTTACTATGTTATTAATTTAATTCACACCCGCGTTTCTTTTATTTGTCTTCATTGTGTTTAATGCACCTGTACTGGTGATGTAGGGCTGCCGAATATCTTCAAAGATTTTTTGAACAATAAGCGCTAGGAACTGCCAAAAGAGGGGCCGGGTTTTTCGTTTGGGGGACTCTCTTATTAAATGTCATTTTGACGTTCGAAAAGTGCAGAGGCCCTAGTGTGAGTTTATTTTAACCATCGATGGTTAAAAGTAACTCATACTAGGGCCTCTGATTCTCAGTCTAGTTTGAATAAATGCCTTAGCTAGTAACTACCAGCAGTTAAGGCTCAACTAGCTGTTCACAATGGTGTGCTGCAGAGCTATTCTGTAGAAATCTCACAGTGAAAACCTAGGAGAAGTGAGCTTGAATTAATGAGCCGTCAATCCCTAGTCTCAGATGGAATGACAGTTCACTTTGAGATCACTTCACCTAAGTTTTCACGGAGAGATTTTTACAGAATCGACCGGCTGGTGCCTACGCTTATGTATGGAAGTGAATGTTGCGTGTGGCAAAAGAAGTATGAAAGTAGAATAAAACCTATGGAAATGCGTTCCTTGTGAAGCATTTGTTGCTTGAATATGAATGATAGGCTGAAAAAGATTTGATATGTAAACGGGGTGGTTTACAAGATGTAGTGACAAAAATTAAAAAGAGTATTAATGCTTAGATGGTTTGATCATGTTGAGAGAATGAATTAAAGATGACTAACAAAAGGTATACAAACAAATGTATAGTGGAAATATACACGGTGATTTTTAATTCACTATTAACCTTTTAGGAGGTGAAAGTACTTATGATTATAAACAACTTTCATTATGGGACCAACTACGAAATAGCAACAAAAAAATAATCGTCTGTTTCATACATGTTCATCGGGTAAATATTGCATTTTTGTATAAAACAGCAGATATTTTTTTCGATATTTCAGAGTTGGTCTCATAGTGAAAGTTTCTCCTAACCATGAGTACTTTCACGCCCTGAAAGGTCAACATTGAATTAAAAATCACCTTGTATAATGACCTTATTGGTAAAGTTCTTCAGAAAGATCAGATGCGTAGTACTGCAACCGGCGTGCGTGTATGAACGTAACGAAGCAAAAGTATGTAAGGAGCGTAGCAGGTAGCGTTCTATAATTTCTGCCTACTCCCATAGAAGGAAAACGTGATTTTATGTATGTATGTACCAACAGATTCTGCTGTTTAAAAATAAAAATCATAAAATAATCTATTGACATAAAATATTCCGAAAATGTTTTCCACAGCCCTAAATGAACATGTCGAATTAATACTTCACTTCGACGACAGATGTCGCCGTTTTTCTTTAATAATGGAATACCATCAACGTAAGACAATGTGTCTTTACGTCCATACATTTGCTAGGTGCATACATATTAGTGCTCGTGACTGTACACGCATGCAAGAAAACCACAAATGTGTTGATAGATATTTCGACAAGTTTCGAAAGGAAAAATGCAAGTATTGTTGGAGGTTGATGAGTTATTGACAGCTCTGTAATTAGATTAGTGCATTTTTAGGGTTTCATACATGGTTAAGTTTGTTCTTGGGATAAATTCATTCTAACCACGGAACCCTTAATTGTGATCTGACACGCACTTGGCCGGATTTTTTTTTTATAATTATTTGTAACTTTATAGGTATACTGATATTTCTTTGTGTCTGCTTGTAGGATTGGGTTCCTGTCAGTTGAGTTAAATCTGAGCTTATTCATAAACAGTGTCAGAGAATTTCTGTGCATTTTGTGGAGAGGATGGCCAGGTAAGAGACTTGTACCTTACTTGGTCATTTTCTGTGCAAAATGCTTCAAACTTTAAATAATAACTATATTACTTACTAACACTAGCTATAAGGTATTACTAATATTATGGATCTTTGTTGTCTAAATAAAGATTTTTTTTAAACTTTGCCCCACACTAGGAATTTCTCCTGTATCTTGGGTGCGTTTACAAACATTTAAACTCACATACACAAACAGCCAGACCCGAAACAACTACTTGTAGGTCATACAAATATTTGTTCCGTGCGGGAATCGAACCAGCGACACGCAGCGCAGCAGCGCGATTTGATTTGATAAAGAAAGAAAGACAAAAGGAAAATATTTTATTCATAGCTAATATGTTTATGTCAGTGAACTGGTGGCCCAGTGGTAACGACCTCGAGTTACGAATTGTAGGTCGTAGGTTCGAACCCAGGTAGGCACTTTACTTTGTGTAAATTTTTTCATCACCACTACCCTCAAAACGGTGAAGGAAAACATCGTGAGGAAACTGGCATGTCCTAGAACCAAAAATTCGAAGACATGTGACATCTACCAACTCGCACTGGGTCCGCGTTGTGGATTATGGCCCACTCCCTCTCACGGAGAGGAAATCTGTGTCCCAGCAGTGAGAACATTATACGCTGATTATGTTTAAGTCATAATAAGTGTAAATGTCAACCATTGACGTATAAAAAAGGAAGATTAGGTACTCGCTCCTCGACGTGGACCGCATAACCTATGCCGACCGGCACAACTGACCTTAGTCACAATCGAACCGGTGTTTATGTAGCACGTTAAGTAAAATTACCGTAATCGTCTAAATAAGCAGCAACAATGCCTTCATGTATTTTCAAAATGTGCACAAATAGTTCACAAACCAAAAACAAGTTCTACGGGATTACTTTCCACTCGTAAGTCATCAAAGTTTATTTATTATTCTTCTGAATAATATTGCTTTCTAGGTCGCCATTTCTTTCTGAGTTGTTAGGGTACGCAACAGTGACAATTATTGCTATTTCGGTTGTTGATGCATGACGCTCGACATCGGGAAATGTAACTTTGGTGTGTTTACATGTATTTGTTTCTAAATCAATAATGTTTACGTGACATTAGAGCAGTGCCTCATCTTCCTTTATATGTAGCTTCTGGGCGCGACTTCGTCCGCGTGTTATTTCGGAGCCCGTGCTATGACTTCGTTTTCACTTAGCGTTCTTTCGGACTTTTTAATTTTTTGCTCGGCTTCTTAGGGTCTAAGCGTGTTGTTATATAGCCTATATAGCCTTCTTCGATAATGGGCTATCGAACACTAAAATAATTTTTCAATTCGAATCAGTAGTTCCTGAGATTAGCGCGTTCAACCAAACAAAATACTTTTCAGCTTTATAATATTAAGTATAGATTAATATATAGTACTTATAGATGACGTATTGAACCGTGCAATGCAATTCAGATTTAATAGTGGGTTTCATTATTTTCTGTGAATGTCCTTAAAATTGTCATGTAAATGAACTGCCAATATGATACTAGGGATTCACTTAAAACTCACATCACCTAAGTTTTCACGAAGAGATTTTTGCAGAATAAACCAGCTGATCCTAAACTTCTGTGTTCGTCTGAGTCTCTCAGAACGTCTGAGTTCTGCTGCACCAAAACGAGCAATTACTAAAGCAACTATCATTGTATGCAGATAACTCAAAGATAATGCATTCGAATAAAGCAACCACATTTTAATTGACTATAGCTTCGCGGAGCAACGCACAATGCGCTATGCCAGCGTACAGCAGAACCATTAATTATAATAATTAGTAAAAAAAAAAAACAAAACAAAAATGTTGCCGTTTAAAAATATGGTGCGCAAAACTGGCACGCGTCTGATACGGAATAATGAGCCGCTCAGAAAATGGACCACAACGCTCTTTAGATATAACAAAACAATGGATTCGAAGAAAATTTAGTCGTAAACAGTGTTCTAAGCGCGACTAAGTGCGGCGTTAATTATTAGTTTAAGTATTCATAAAAATGTACGTTTACGCTGCCGCGCCGACCCCCGAGGCGGAAGCCGGCAAAAAGTTTTATTTCAACTTTATTGTAGCACCGCAGCTGGCGTTTCGGCGGTTCACGCGACCCGCGACTAGTCGCACGACTGACTGTTTGACGCGCGACTAAGCGCATGTAAGCATTCTTGCAATAGTTCTCAATCAATCTGCCTTTTCTCAACTATGTTGGGGTCGGATTCCAGTATTACTGGATGCTGCTGAATATCAGTATTTTACATGTAGCGACTGCCTATCTGACCTCCACAACCCAGTAACTAGGTTATACAATACCCCTTGGTAAGACTGGTTATCAAACTTTCGGGCTTCTGACGACTCGTAACAACTGTCAGAGATCCACGAATGACAGCCGGGCCTTAACGTGCTTTCCGAGGCACGGAGGAGTCTCGGTATGTATAGATGGTCACCCATCCACGGATCAACCTCGGGAAGCGTAGCTTAATCGGATGGGTCGACCCATGCGTGCGGCTGTTATTAGGTACTTAGCCACGAGCTCCTACCAATACTTATGCTCTTACAATGGTTATTAGGAGTGGGCGTTGCGACGACGAACCGTTTTTAAATACCGTTTTGTGTTCTGCAACGACGAAACTGTTTTACATCCTGGGTTCAAACAATCTTCGTTGTCACAAACCAGTCTTAGAATTATTTACGTCTATAAAAATACAGTCGAGAACGCAATGAGTCAACAATCTCGTCCGTCGCGTCGTCGTTCCGCGTTCGTTTACAAAACAGTCCTTACAATAGAAAGTGAATTTTATCTTAATGAAATAGAGTCGATAATTACCTTACCTTACCTACCAGTTGTCAATGCTGTCATCCGTGATGCGACGATCAAACCCGTTGATAGTTGTAAGAAACTGCAAAAATTTCACTCGACGAAAACGCATTTCTATTTCATGTTGGATAAGTTTCGTCGTCCGTCTTCAAACCAGTTGCAACGACGACCGTTTTTTGCAACCGTTTTCGTCGTCAGGAAAACGGTTGCGTTTCGTCCGTCAAAAATTCGACAACGACCCTCCACTAATAGTTATGTCAGTAGTAAAGTTACTGCAACTGTTGCGTCAATTTGCGTGATGCATTTGAACTGAATGTGTGTTACTAGGACCGATTAAATTTACTATGAAACAAATTAAACGCTATTAAAAATAGATATTGGTTATAATAACATCAATTTTGTTGTAATACTTATAAGGAATGCTGCGTTAAATCGCAGCCCGAAAAGTTAAATCAGTACACTTAAATCATATTTTTATTATAATTATAATATATCGCTCCCGCCGGCCGCTGTCTTGTCTGTCTGTCATAGGGTTCACGTCGCCATATACGAAACGCAACCCAAAGAAATATTTTAATTTCATATTCTGAGAAACGAAATAATACAATTTCAACTGCGATTTCGCTTTCACTAGCCTTTGGCAAAATAAATGTTACTCTTCTGTTTAGCTTTATTTTGTATAAAAAAAGGAATCCTTTACAACTCTGCAAAGCTGGTAGTTTCGAGAATACGGAAACACAATTAATATTAGGTACGTGTACAGTCGAGTAATGCTCGAAAAAGCGTTTGTGTACTTTCTGAAGATTAATACAGCTTCATTTTATGCAAAACAGCGATATGACAAAGAAATATAAGAACATAAATAAACACAGATATATATGTACGCGTGTTCTGTATCACTCATTCTTACTAACATCATTAAACCGCTAAAATGTACGGAACCGTTTTAATTTTGTTAACAAAAATAAACAAATTCAACAAAGCAATTGTAAATCAACTTCCAAGAAAATGAGAGAGTTATGTGTATAACATTTCTTCGTTTTTTTTCGTGCAAAACGCAAAGGAAGTTAAACGCAATATATTTTAATACGTTTTTTTCTCCGAACGAACGTCGGTTGACAGGAGACACTATAAATAAGAATATGTAGACGTCGCGTCGCACTGAATTATGCCATCTGTCAAGCCATATTTGATGTTATTTGTATGAAAATAGATATTATAATGTCGTATTAGTTGTCATAAGAAAATATACGACAGGCGACGGCGTGCGAAGTGGAGCCGTAAAGTATATCAAACTGTACCGAAGAGTATAATAGGGTCATCACATCACAAATACAAGGAGATCGGTATTCGAGGAAGTGGCAACCGTAGGCAAAGGGATGCTGCTCACGCGTGAATGAAGAATGTCTTTAGTCATACTGAAGAAAGCATGATGCTTGCGTAAACGCAAACGGAACATAAACGATTTGATGAGGACAGAGTTTATGTCAATGCATAGCACCAACTGCTCCTATCGCCCTATATAAGAAACCTAGTCACCTTTAGTTTGTGATATTCCTGCGCAAGTCAGAATGAGTACGCTTGAAGTTACCTGAACAGAGGGATGAAAACAGTACTTTTCGTCTCGAGAAACGATTTTCACTTTTGACGTTCAAAAGTGCATCTTCGTGCCTATTTGAAATAAATGATTTGACTTTGACTTTGACTTTGACACTGCTTTAATTTTTTTTAAACAATGCAAGCCATGTTCCAACTTTTTATACAGCCACTGTTAAATCGCGGCGTAAAATTGTTATAAAAAAATATATCAACAATTTTGGAACATGACTTTATACTTATAATTTACTTTTCACTGAATTATCTATTATTTAATTTACATAGATTTGAGCTAAATATTTACCATCATCAAAGATAAAAATACTGGCTGGTTGATTGCCACAGAAAAAGAAACATTAAAAAGGCGGGAATACGGCAATTCCATCTTTAGTTGTTTTATCTAGTGCTAATTATTTACTTAAACAGACATTTGTATATGTTTGCCTCGGGTGACAGAACCTATTTAGGCACTCGAACTATTGGCGCCCCATCTCGTGCCTACATAAGTCCCTTTCATCCCTTGTATAACAATCTACTATTTCTTTCTTTCTTTCTTACTTAGGTACTTACTTTCTGTTACTCGTTTAACAGAATGAGCCTCGGTGTACACTACCTTGCTTATCTAGCTTACACGAGTTTACACCTCTTGAATGGAGCGCTCGTTGCTATATGAACGCCTCGGAACAATTCCTATAGTTCTAAGCGCTCTATGTGAAACGGGTGTCAGCTACACGACCTAATATGGCTAAGATTAGACTAGAGATGACAAAGCGATCGTTATAACAATATTGTTGGCGTCATCCTTTATTGTATTGTGAACTACAGTTACTTTGATAGCCAGATTTTGTCAGTCAGTCGACTTAACAGGCCAGTCAAGGCAATTGATGATTGTATAAGTATGACAAATCTGTCTTCTGTCATTCTAGGTTGTGGACCTAGTTGTGACGATGGTTCTGTATACAAGGTTATTAGTAAAACACTAACAGGGAACAAGGACTCCTTTGTAGTATACAGTGTATACTACAGAGGAGTCCTTAAACATGGAAATTATATCTGGACTATTATGTAAAGTGGCGTTCTCGATTATACCATCAAAACAAGAATCTGTGTTAGGGACTCATCATCATCATCTCAGCCAAAAGACGTCCACTGCTGGACATAGGCCTCCCCAATTGGGGGGGGGGGGAGGGTTGCCATAATCGCCACGCTTGGCAGGCGGGTTGGCGATCGCTGTATGGTGTGAAAAATGCATAGAGAACGCTGCTGCCCAATCTCTACCAAATCCTTTAGTCGCCTTTTACGACACCCACGGGAAAAAATGGGGTGCTGCTATTCTTTACGTCTGGTACTACACGGTACAACCACACTTAACCACACCCGGTATTAGGGACTGGACCAAATGAACTAGTGTCTAGTGAGAAAACTAGTCCAAAGCAGTTTTAGCCAACAAAAAAATGGTTGTGACGAGGTCACAGACAAAACTGCCCCAAGATGAGTCTAATGTACCTACCCAGTCGAGTAGTAAGGCCGTCCCAGCACCTTCTACACAGACTACTAGTGGGAATTCTCAGGTACGTTCTTCTCAATTAGAACCTAGCTCGAGCGCACATTATGTCGCCACCCACGCTAGCCGCACCAGTCGCTCTTCCAACCATACTTATTCATTCAGCTCAACTTTTGTCCATAGAAAACAACGATTTTGTAAGGAGATGCGTACGCATCCGTTCAGCTTTCCGCGTCTATCAGATGCGTACGCATCTCCATACAAAATCGTTGTTTTCTATGGACAAAAGCTGAACAGAGCTGAATAAGTATGGTTAGTCCCTTAACCTACCGCTAGGGAAAGATCTACTTCATGTTGAGACTTAGGTTATTACAATTTCGGGGACTAAGTCGAGGATGGAACGCACCAAGGGATCATCATGATCATCATATTAGCCTGGAATCAACCACTGTAGGGTATAGACCTCCTCTTCTTTCTGCCATACTTCCAGTTCTGTGCGTCCCTCATCCAGGTGTTAAAATCAAAAGTCATTTATTCAAATTAAGCTGACAATCAGCACTTTTCGAACGTCAAAATTACATAAAAAAGTCCCCCAAAACGCGCGCCCTTCACCACTTCCTAGTGCTTTAGCTGGGAAGAAGTGGCGCAACAAACTCCCAAGCAGCACAGCTGTCTGTTCAGATAGAAAAACTTGATTCTATACAATAGTGGGTATGCAAAGTAATTAACATTACGAGACACAGAATAGTAAATTAAATTATTTGCCACATGTCAGCTAGCACACGCCAATATACCAGCAAATTAAATGAAAACTATACTCTAGCAAAAAACAAAAAAAGCGACCAAGTGCGAGTCGGACTCGCCCATGAAGGGTTCCGTAGCAGCAAGCGTGGTTTACGATTTATGACGTATTAAAAAAAAACTATCTACTAGATCTCTTTCAAACCAATTTTCGGTGGAAGTTTACATGGTAATGTACATCATATATTTTTTTTAGTTTTAACATTCTCTTATTTTAGAACTTACTGGGGGGGGGGACACATTTTACCAATTTGGAAGTGTCTCTCGCGCAAACTATTCAGTTTAGAAAAAAATTATATTAGAAACCTCAATATCATTTTTGAAGACCTATCCATAGATACACCACACGTATGGGTTTGATGAAAAAAAAAATTGAGTTTCAGTTCTAAGTATGGGGAACCCCCAAAATGTATTGTTCTTTTTCTATTTTTGTGTGAAAATCTTAATGCGGTTCACAGAATACATCTATACTTACCAAGTTTCAACAGTATAGTTCTTATAGTTTTGGAAAAAAGTGGCTGTGACATACGGACTGACAGACAGACAGACGTGACGAATCCATAAGGGTTCCGTTTTTTGCCATTTGGCTACGGCACCCTAAAAAAAAGCAAACAAAACTTAATACCTAAATAAAAGTATCCTGACATACAAGGGCGTGCCCGCTTACATATGCAATGCTGGATTATGTTAACACAAATGATAAACTAGGACCATCGAAGTAAAATAAATAAACAATTATTAACAACAAAAACGATAAAGAAGGAACAATGCTGTTTCCCACGACTTAGAGGTGATATCGTCGGACCAACGCGATTTTGAACGTCCTTGGTTCATATTGCCTAACCTTGGCCCCCATTCAGTGAACACCTTACTCCAGCGGCCATCTCTGCGTCTAGGCAGCGTCTTGGGTATGGACTTGCGGAAAGGCAAGGCACAGTGGAGGAAATATTATGACATAGAGGCAATAGAAAAATAACGTATCTGAATCTTGATTATTATCAGTACAATAGTTTTGAAGTCATCCAGATGTTCTATTAACAATACACGTGTACAGCTTCTGCCCGCGATTTCGTCCGCGTGAAATTTCTTGTCCCTTACCCATAACACGCCCGCGATATTATTTTGTTTTCACTTCGCATTTTTTCTCTTTACTTGGCTCGTAGGGGTCACAGAAACCTTCCTCAAGAATTGGGCTATCAAATGCAAAAAAAAAAAAAATTTAAATACGACTGGTAGTTCCAGAGATTACCTCCTACATATAAACTTACAAACAAATTTTACCTCTTCATAATATTAGTATAGATAAAACACATTGCAAATTCGCAACAACAAGCTGCACGGATGGAAAACAATAATAATTATAATGTACATATAAAATAATATAAATAACAATGAGGTAGATTGGATGTAACTGTAATTAGTCTATTGTTTAGCAGTGAATGGAAGTAAGAACGCGAATGAATGATGCAAGAACGGATACGTACGATACGACGCTCGTGGCGTAGATATAATATAATAATATGCTTCAGCGACAAATATTCGCGTTTCATTTAGAGGTCTAGCAAATTGTAGATGAACCCATCTTCCAATATTGGATTGGATATAGTGTTGGATTTTTTTGCTCTTGCAAACCTCTAGCTGCAGCTCGCGGCTTCGCTCTCATGGCTTTTTCTAAAATAAAAGTTAAATTACTGCCAGTGAAAGTCCCGTCAAAATCGGTCCAGCCGTTTCGTAGATTAGCCGGAACAAACAGACAGACAATAATATATATATTTTTTTTTTGTTATATGTTTCTTATATAATTTCTTATGCATTTATTAAGAAGCTGTTCTTTTGACATTACAAACAGACACTTTATAGCTAAGCACATAAAAGGCAAAATTGAACGTCAAAATTTACAACAGTAAAAAATATTCTCTTAGGTATATAGTCGTACCTACTCAGCGCTTCTCTGCCAGCGTCTGTGTTCCTTTCCACTTAAAACCCGTCTGTCTTTAAGGAAGAGTGAACAGGTATCTTCTGGGCACGCTCCTTCCATCATAGATCTCATCGATCGCTTTCCATCAGGTGAGAACGAAGTCAAGAGCAGCCACAAAGAGTAATTTAAAAAAAAAAATATAGGTACTAGTTACCCCTTCCCAAAGGTAGTTACGTATCGAGAAGAAAGTCCAACACGGTGGCTAACAGATGTATGCAAGAAGTAAACAAGCAATTGGTGAAATAAATACAGTGACGGGTGGTCTTAATGAAAAATTACAGCTATGAAAAGATCAAAAATTACAGTAACAGTAGACTTAAGAGGGCCTACAACGATCCACAAGCGCCACACGTATTTTCGTGACTGAGAAAGAATTTAGAAAAACGGCTCGAAAAAATTCGGAATCGAGAAAATTCTAGACACACTTACCGAGGTTCCTTACTGGAACCTCGGTAAGTGTGTCTAGAATTTTCTAATACCTTTTATAACTTTTCATATTGAGATACGAAGCAACAAAATTCTTAAAAAAGCGGCCACATTCCTCTAGAATCTAAGAGGAATGTGGCCGCTTTTCTTTACATCATACTGTTGCAAAGTTTCATATTGAGACACGAAGCAACAAAAGATCGTATTTTGTTGCTTCGTTCTAATACCTTTTTATAAAGTTTCATATTGAGACATGAAACTTTTATAAAAAGGTATTAGAAAATTATAGACACACTTACCGAGGTTCTTTATTGAGCCGTTTTTCGTTTTTATGTTTACTTTGACTTATAACTGGATAATTTTACTATACATTTCTATTACGAATTGATGAAACTATTCTGTAGTACATTTATTTTGTAATATTGATTGATTAAGTTTTAATTTGATATGTAACTGCTTGGAATAATGGAAAATTTTATAATTATTTGATGTTTAGATCCTACTAATAAAAATAACCTATTTATATTGTACACCGTTAAGGCATAAAATAATTTAATGTAACATCCTGCATGCCATGTGAGTGTATACTTATGTTTTGGACAAATAAATGATCTTATCTTATCTTATCTTCATCATTCCTTCTCAGTCACGAGATAATATTTTGTTTAAAGGAGCGCTAGCGGACCGTTGTACGCCCTCTTAACATTAACGACAACATTTTACGACAATTAGTTACGGTTGAAATCGAGAAAAAGCTCAAATCTTCTCTACGGACTGTTACTGTCATCCCACTGCTGGGCAAAGGCCTCTCCCCATGACCTCCAGCTCATCCCGCCATCTTCTACCGGGTCTGCCACGACGCCTTCTAGCTGTCTCAGGGTTTCACATAGATTATTTTGGCTAACAGCTTATCGGGCATGCGGCAGACGTGGCCAGCGCAGTTCCACTTTAACTTTGCGGCTTTTTGAGCAACGTCAGCAATCTGTGTTTTGGAGCGCAGTGTGGTGTTGCGAATACGGTCTGTCAATTTGACGCCTAGAATAATGCGCTCCATCGCACGTTTGCAAACCTCGAGTTTGGACTTTTGAATGTTTGTCAAAGACCAAGTCTGGGATCCATAGGTCAAAATGGGAAGAATGCACATGTCCATAAATTTTCGCTTGAGTAACAGGTTTTCCTTTCATCAGCTTTCATAGACCCGTAGCTGCTCCAGGCATTTCTGGTCGTTTTAAGACTTCCTTGTCTTGTCTGAACTGGAGAGAGATTAACTGGAACAAATAGATTTATTCATGGATATATTGTAATTCTTCACCATTCACTCTGATCCATAAATCTACGGATATAATATTCAATTCTCCAAACCTTACGGATCCGATACTCCGAATCCGTTGATAGTTAGGCTATCGGATTCCGCTCCCTCTCCTAAGATATACCACACAACAACATTGCCACACTATAAATGAAAATTGCAACAAAGTCGCCACACTTCGTCCGTCGATCGACTAAGGACCTCAAGGATCTCGATTATGACAACTCACAAGTAAATATAACTTAAATTGTTCACGCACACACTGAAAAATAACGCAATATGCACACTGAGAGCAAAAACAAGACACACAGTCGCACAGCTCACAATAATGCCTTGTAGTTAAGTTAGCGTCATAGGAATAAAAATAAAATGTAATTATAATTATTATTTGCCCGCATTCGTGTCAGCCCGCCATGTCTGTATTGATAGTAATAGTTAGGGGAACAATAAAATATACTTTAATTAGTGGCGACGTCGTACCATTCGGCGGGGCAACGACCCCTGCCGCGGGGCTCGTAAGAAGGGTACGCGGACTACGCCGTGGTACGCGGTACGATACGACTTAACTATTCGACTAATGTGATGACAAGCTGTTTTTGAGAGTTTAACTTCGCGTGATTTCGGCGGATAAAACTTTGGTGTTAGCTGCTGAAGTTAAGGATGGGGCGATGCTTTAGATAAAGTTGTAGCGATTCTGTTGAATGGTTGGGAATTTGTTCGAAGTCATGATAACTCTTAGTTTGACTTTAACCTTTTGATATTGGTTTTCTAACATTTTAAGTAGACATAGCTTTGTATTATCATTTTTTGGAACGAAGTTCCTTATGGCACGTTATACTCTGCACACTTGGAGAATTCAAATTCATATATTTAAGTTACACACAGTTTTTAACCAAACAAGTAACAAGATAAAATAGTAACCAACAGAAGACTTTTGACAGATTCAACAGCGGGTCCCAAACTAGGCACAGTCTGTATCTTGATGACTCAAATTCTACACTAAGTTAATAATTCAACGTGAATGAGAGCTAAACCGAAAAAAGTGTAACATTTTGACCGTCACGACACTCCTGTTACGTAACAAAAGTGAGCAAAAGCGAAAGGAACTTTGCTCCAACCGGGTGTCCCACGACACCTCTTGTTTTTTTTAGTCAACAAGGAACCCTTATAGTATCGCCATGTCCGTCTGTCTGTCTATCCGTGGCTTAGCTTAGAGACTCTTAGTACTAGAAAGCTGTAATTTGGTATGGGATAGATAATATTTTACCGAGAGATGGTATTTTATATTGATGATATATATTATCCCATGGTGTGTGGTATAGCTGGATAGCCCGTTCAAAAATATTGCGGGTATGTTAAAACCATTTTTTGATTCAGGGATTAAGCTTGAAAGTGCAAATTTTTGTTAGAGTCCAGTGTGCCACCCCTCTGCCAGCTAAAAGCTTATAAGTACCTACTTAGATTTGTGAAAATATTCACATACAATGTTAAGTTTGTTCTTGGGATAAATTCATACCAATTACGGAACCCGTCATTGTGCGTTGTCCAACACATACTTAGCCGGTTTTTAAATTAAACAAATTCTTACAAAGAAGGCGAATAATAAACATACTGATAGAAAAACCTAATTTGCACTCAGTAATAAATTATCCAACATAATAAGTAACCCGCATAAACGCTAATATATTTAACGATTTATTAAAATACCTCCATGATGGAAAACCTGCTACGCAGAAAAAAAAAATACAATCATAAACATTTAAAAGAGCCTATCCGTAACGGCAGCGGTACGACAATCGGTTACTATAAACAGGATCAGACCAGCCTATATAATTTGATGCAACAATGTTGCAATACGAAAAAAAAAACTGACCGCAACACTTGGCTGTTGCCTTTTTTATTAATAATTATTATATGAATTTTTAAATTCAGTGAGTGACATTGTCTTTGTGTGCAACCAGCCCAGTTATAGGGCAATTGATGCTGATGCAAAAATGGACAAGTCTTTAGTGGGATCGGTTTTTGTTAAGAATTAAACGGTGTTGTAGTAATTATTATACTTCACGCTTGTTTTAACTTGGGTTGTGAGCGGAATTCTAAGTTCAATTGGTTAGCGGAGCTTATAAAGAACTCAAGCTGTAAAATAATCGGACAGTTAACGAGATGTCCACAACAAATACGATTGACTTAACCACACAATGTATTTTCATACAAGGAATCCTTTAGTATCGCCGTGTCCATGTCCGTCTGGTACGTCACAGGGTTTTTAACCGCAGACTGAAAAAAGGCTTTCAAGCCGTAATTCGTCTTGGTTTTTGGATATTTATAAAGCCTACATGTTAATGAAATGATCCACTAAAAAATATCTCCTTTTTTATACGATTAAGAGTAAATAGTTCAAAAAGCTAGCTAGTTTACTTTACTTGCTTTTGTCCATACATTGATCCGCTTACGAAATAAAAAGTTTATGTGCCAATTTTACTCTTAATCATCACAGCTTCATGTTAAGAATAAAACAAGATCCATTTCTTCACTTAGAGAAAATCGTTTGCTCTACAGCTAGAAGCAGGTAATGTATCATCATCATCAGCCGAAAGACGTCCATTGCTGGACATAGTCCCCAAATGGTTTGCCAGAATCGCCACGCTTGGCAGGCGGGTTGGCGATCGCAGTAGGTATGGTGTTAAAAATGCATAGCGAACGCTGCTGCTCATTCTCTAGTAATTCCCTAAGTCACCTTTTACGAACACCCACGGGAAGAAATAGGGTGATGCTATTCTTTACGTCCGGCACCACACGGCACAGACAATGTATATCGTTGAATTAATTATCAAAACAAAAGTGAATGCCATTACCATACCAGCATGTTACGCAGTTAAGTTACCTACACACAGACGCTTGACAGTTCCCCAATTACGAAACCACAGAAATATCCTTCACCCAATCGAATATCGAGCATCAGTTCCTTAACTGTCACGTCCAGCGAAATTACTCAACGTTCCAATAGTGTCTGTGTCACCGAGGGTTTTCCCTATAACCTAGTTAAGGATTTAATCCTTTACAGTTTACCAGTAGGTACAGTATTTTTGCGTAAAAATTGATGATTTAGTATGTTCATAAAATTTTATAATAAATTGCCATTAGATAAAATATATTTATTAATAAATTGAAACAATTTCTGGAATCTAAGTCATACTACCCAGTAAAGGAGTTTTTAGATGACAAATCGATTGCAAAATAAAATTATTCTCTCTCTCATATACCAAACATTATTAATTATATATAATAATATGGAATATAGAAAATACTTAGAAGAATTTCATAATAATTACCTACACTAGTCATATGCAATACCTACATAAAATAACTAATATACTATACCTATATACAGAAACCTTATAATATATACATATATACATAATTATATACACAATTAAACACATCTAAACATTTATACCGTGTGGTGCCGGACGTAAAGAATAGCACCACCCCATGTCCTCCCGTGGGTGTCGTAAAAGGCGACTAAGAGACTTACTAGAGAATGGGCAGCAGCGTTCTCTATGCATTTTTTACACCATACTGCGATCGCTAACCCGCCTGCCAAGCGTAGCGATTATTGCAACTCCCCCCCCCAATTGGGGGAGGCTTATGTCTAGCAGTGGACGTCTTTCGGCTGAAATGATGAATCATTTATAATAATATTGAATTGCTTGAATTGTTACTGAGCCCTCTCTCCTAATTTTTGCTGTGCCCGACAGGGTCCATGTTGATATTTTACTCTGTTATACCATCTACTCGTATGTAATACATATGGAATGCAATAAAGAATTGAGTATTGAGTATTTTACATTATGACAAGACACACAAGACAAACTTTCATCCCTGTAGCGACTTGTCTTAAGTAAAAAGAAAAGAAAGAAAGAAAAATGCGATTATTGGCATTACAGCAAAAAAAAAAAATATGCCGATAGGGCCTCAGCTCAGCATAATGTCAGATGACAACACAAGATGTACCACCTGACGCTGATTTTCAGCTGCAACCCACGAGTGCCATACGCTAGAAAAATAATCAAATAGGAAAGTGTCCGTTTTAATAAATCAAATAAAATGTTGTGACATACATATGTGTGTTGTGTGAAGTACATGTTTAAATCTGTAAATCTAGCATACAGGGTTAAACTTTAGATATGGGGGCGCTTGCAACACGGCTACGCCACAGCTACAGAAGCCTACACTGCTGCTACGCCACAGCTAGACCCGTAGGCCATTGCTACACCACGGGAACGGACGCTTACGCAGTTTCTACGCCACAACAACGAGATGTCTTTGCCACTGCTACGCTACGATTACAACGCGTAGACTACTGCTACGCCACACTTATGGGACCTTTTCGCCACTGCTACGCCACAGGTTCGGCGTGTGGGCTGCTGCTACGCTGCAACTACTAAGCGATGAGCCACCCTACCCTACTCTAACTTACACACACCCTTTTTCACCTTCCTCCTTTCGTGATTTAATTTAGATATTTTTATTTAGTACGTATATAATTCAAATATCCACTTATTGTAATTTTGTTTTCTAATTCTAATTGTATTTTTTAATTATCTTCATTATTATTATTTTTAGTTAATTAAGATGTTGTTTTATGGTGAATGCTGTGTACACCTATAATAGGCATACATACTAGTACTTTTATTATTTTATTGTTCTTTTTTTAATCTTTTGTATGTAGTGCTGTTGGTGTACCAAATAAATAAATAAACTACGACGCTTAGCCCACTGCTACGCTGCAATTACTAAGCGATGGGCCACCCTTACGCCACAACTACGATACGTAGGCCACTGCTACGCCACAATTACGACGCGTAGTAGGCCACTGTTACGCCACAGCTATAGACTTCTACACTGCTGTTACTCCACAGCAACGCTAGCTAATACTGCGTGGTTCTTTTCTGGACATTCAGTGTTCCTTATTTTCAATTGAGTGAAAGCAAGAAACAATAACCACAGATTTCTGATACAAAATGTGTTGAAAATTGTGCATGCCTTGATCCTAACTTATAACAAAATTTTAATCATTTCTAGTTTCGGTACGAGTAACAATTACAGCAATTGTAGGTACTGATGTTAATGACATCAGTACCTACACCGAACACTTCTCTTTAAGTATTCTAACTGAAAAATAAATTGATCGAATCTTTTTAACGCATGTAACCAATTATCATAAACCGATTGTAAATTGGCAAAAACTTATCAAGGCTTAAATACTAATGTAATTTTAATTGTAAAGCTTGTTTTGTGAAGTCGTAAATAAGTAGAAACCTTTAATTTATGTTGGTCCGCTTGAGTACAATCATAATTATACATTTTTTGTAGTTAATGTCGACTTTTTCACGCATATTTGAATTTAATGAAAACGTCTACCACGCATCTTTGTAGGTAAAATAAAATACTGGTACTTAAACAGCGAAACTTGGGAGCACTTTCCCATTTACATTACGTGTCTGCATCGCAAATCCTTCTACAAACGAAAAGCGATATACTTACTTAAAAAACCAACCAAGTGCGTTTCGGACCACGCACAATGAAGGGATCCCTAGTTAAGATGAATTTATCCCAAGAACAAACTTAACATTTGCAGTGTAGTTGAAAAACATGTTCTCCATTCAAACTGCACAAAACTAACTGTTAACTTGTAAAGCCTACTTAGCTGTGATAGTTTTCCTTTTAACTTCAATATATATATACTATTGCCGTGATTTTTTTTCACATATCCAAAAACAACCATTTAGCTGACTTGACTCTAACAAAAATTAGCACTTTAAAGTATAATATTACGCAAACGGATCCCAGAATCGAAAAATATTTTCACAGACCCGCAATATTTTTGAACAGTCTATCCAACGATACCCCAAAGCATGGAACAGACGAGAAAAAAAAAACATCCCAACTTTACGTGCAAGGGAAGTACCCTAGAAAAATATTTTTTCTAGATTTTATTTTACCACTTTGTCGGGATTATCAATATGTATACCTATGCCAAATTACAGCTTTCGAGTACTAAGATTCTCTGAACTTAGCCACGGACAGACAGACAGACGGACATGGCGAATCTATAAGGGTTCCTTGTTGACTACGGAACCCTAAAAAGGCAGACGAAACGTGAAAGACGATGCGATGTAGCTAACGCCGGCAAAATATATAGGGTGTATCTATTCAAACACGAAATATTTTAAGAGATACACCTATAGGTGGTATAGAAGCCATGGAAACGATTTTTTTAAATCTGAGAATACTATTTAAAAAATTCAATAATTTGATATGATATGATGATTAATTATCAAAATTCACCGCGCTCGTGCCACCGCCGTCGCCGCGTCCGGGCGGGTCATTCATAGAATAAGTAAAATTTTAGATAATGCAACTTCTTTCAATTTTAAAATTATAATAATTATGTAAAAATATAAAACACTTAGATACAAAAAAAAAAAAATACGCCTCTATGGCTTTTTTACCACCTATAGATGGTCCTCTTAAAATATTTCGTGTATGAATAGATACACCTTTATATTCGATTCAACCGCTCAGCTACGCCGAATCATGCGGAGCCGAGCAAGTGTGTAACACCCCTAAGAAAGAAGTGAACTGACAGTTGATAAATAAATTAAAAATCTATCTCCATGAAAGATAAATAGCGATAACTCAAGCCAAACTTGGAATAAGTGTAGCAGGACCTTCGATCAATAAAGAGCAGGATGATGAATTGATATTTAATAAATGTATAAGTACCTATTAAGACAGCGTGACATATTCGTGTGTACCTCATGTCGCACTCTGTGGAGAGTCCCTGCGAAGAGTGGCAGAGTTTAGGTATCTGGGCCACTGGATCTCAGAAGACGTTATAGATAACTGTGACATTGAAAGGGAACGTAGGTCGCTGGCTGTCAGTTGTAACATGTTGGAGTGCAGGTTTACACGATGTACGGTGGCCACTACATCAAATTACCACAAACTGTCAAATTTTCTCGCTCGAATTTGAACTTAATCATCAATATTTTAAAGTTTAAAATCGTTTGGAGAAATTTGATAGTTTCTTGCGTTTTCTTTCTTGGCCACTGTACGAGGGCAGTTTAAGTAACGCTTTTCTTACTGTCAATCCTTCTATTTGTGCAGCTTGTGGGTCAACTTCTCTCAGCGGGCATACAATAATGCACTGAGAGTACTGCTGCGGCTGCCGTGGCGTTGTAGTGCGCCAGGGATGTTTGCGCATAATGACATTGATGGTTTTGCCGCCATTATTATAAAAAGATGGGCATCCCTGATGTCGCGTGTTCGTGGCAGCACCAACAGTATCCTCAGTGTGTTCGCAAATCGGTGGGATGCCCCGATGTTGCGGAGGTAGATGAAGCTCCACGCTGAATTTTAATTTTAATTGTTTGTTTATCTGTGTCTGTACCAAAACTAGATGTTAAGTAAAGTTGTTACTAACTCTATAGACTTTGTCTGAAATAAAAATAGTATATCCTATTAATATAATAAAACGAACTAATCCAGTTATACACTTCTCAAACTTATGGATCATGATATATGTTATTTTTTTTAATACTTTCCATATACAGTCAACCAGTATAACATTATAAATAGCATGCTAGGTTAACCTCGTCCCGCGCGATATGGCTCCTATAAAGTAAGATAGGTCAAGCAGTTTTATATTCGGAAAGTCTGACCTAAACTGATAATGTATTCAGGCCCAGTATAGACCTGCAAGTATTAGATCTAGATCAGACTTTGCACTTACAATAGCTATTGATTTAGGTAAACGTCTTTGCATGTGGTACTTATCACAGAGCGCAGAATCCAGCAGTGTCTAGAGACGCCCAGTACTAATAAAATTCGTGGGTCCCGTAAATCTTAATATATTATTACTAGCTTTTTCCCGCGGCCCCGCCCGCGTGGATGTCTGTTATAAAAAAGTAGCCTATGTCCTCCATATCCTAGGCTAAATATCTGCCAAATTTCATGATGATCGGTTCAGCGGTTTAGGCGTAAAAAGGTAACTGACAGACAGACAGAGTTACTTTCACGTTTATAATATTAGTATGGGTGTTAAATGAGTTGGGCCCAGCTGGCCACCCCAACCGCGGCAGAAGTAGCGTTTTTGAGGCATACTCAGCAACTGCATAAATTGATATGAACGTAGATTCCATGGAAAAAATTAAGGTAAGACTTAGAAATCAAAGTTAAAGCATTTATTTCAAATAGGCACATAAATGGCACTTTTGAACGTCAAAATTAACAAGGAAATAAAATTGATTCTAGTTGCCCTTCCGAAAGTTTTGCGCTCAGCACGCAACTTCTACCACGGACCACCTACAAAGCTATCAGTTTCTATACGTCGTTTGTGTCGTAGTGCGAGTAAACGGTGACACGCGGTTTTGTAAGGCCGCAATGCTGTCGCTGCATCTAGCAGCGGCCGCTGAAGCGTATCCATGCTCTGTGGGACTTATCTACACCAATCTACACTAATATAATGGAGAATAGAAGTTTTTGAGTTTGTAGGAAGTTCTTACATGATTGCGTAACATAGGCAGGTGTATCAAAATCACCATGCAAATCAATCTGTCATAAGCGATTGGTGATAGCAAAAAAATGTCTTGAAAGATGCTTTATACAAGATATAATCTCTTTTTGCTCTATAAATACACACAAGGATGTATGAAACACGACACTCTACTTCTTTTTCAAAATAAAAAGTCTTCCAAAAAGTTAATAATGCCCAAACCTTTGCCAAATATAGAAAATTAAACCGTTATTCATATATCACCAATAACTTATTAGAGCCAATCAACGAAGCGGAATGGCGCACTAGCTTTTCATTTTAACAAGTCCCTAGCCTTGATGATTGGAGATTTGTAATTAAGTTCCCGAAAACTCTAGACTAGTGAGCTTTTCGCAGGCGGATATTGAAAGAGAGACTTTTTATCCCTATCAATGCAATCAATACCATAACCAGTCAATCAAATGTCGATTGCAGCGAGCGGAAGTACAGTTTTAACGTTTCAAAGGCATGGGATTTAAAAAGGACATGTGCTTAATAAATAGCGTACCTACATGTATAATTATTTTCAAAGGTATTTATGTGAAGGTAAACTTTTAATCGAACAGGGCACTTGTGTTACTGTGAATTTTTCGAAATTAATACGTTTGGCGCCATCTTTGAAGTTCGATACTACACAGGACGTTTTTTTTACGAACCGTCAGTACTTATCTGACGTCTAAAGTCATAGAACGTATTTTTTTGTGGTGAGATAAAACATCATTAAGCTTTCACTTCTTTTCTAGTCGATGGTAAATGTAAATTTATTATTATTTTAAATGAGTTGGGCCCATGTGGCCACGCTAATCGCGGCATAAGTGGCGTTTCTGAGGCATACTAAGCAGCTGCACGTAGATTCTATGGAGATTTTAAGCTAAGACGTAGAACTCAAAGTCAAAGCATTGATTTTAAATAGTCACATTATTGGCACTTTCGAACGTCAAAATTTACAAAGAAATAAAATTGATTCTAGTGGCCCCTTACAAAAGGTAGTTTCGTATGGAGAAGAATGGGCAAGATACTCTCCTGTTATTCTTTTTTAAAGCTTACGATTCGAAATTTGGCTTAAATAACAGTGATTAATACATAAGACAAGGTTTAAAGCGAGAGATGTTAATAGAAGTGTACGTCATATATAAAGCTCTGGCGTGTACGAGTATCTATCTAAACACACCCTTTGGTAGCCGTCAGCATAGCTTCAAACTGGACCATAGGTGACTATAGTCAGCATTCACGTTTGGCGACGAAGTACTGCCTCAAAGACTGGATACTCGAAATCCTTGCTGGAGGCTTTACTCCCAGAAATTTTAATAGCATTAGCTTTCAATAAGTCAAAGGATGTTCTCGTAAAGCCCGGTTGCCGTCATACTAGGAAACAGTATGGAATTACAGCAAAATTCGAAGAAAATACGAAACAAACGGCTCCACTCTACGAATCTACCTTTGTACAGATAAACGTTCTTTGAATTCTCACTCAAAATTGCATAGACAAACGAAAAATTCAATTAAATACGGTAAACTGAATGAAATTCAAATAGTAATCCCATAGGAGAGAATCGTTAAGGCGACGCTTACCGACTTTTAATGATTTTATACTGAAAATCACGTCTAAACATGATTTTCACATAAATAACGCACTTTCTTAATAACTTAATATATGATTATTTTAGATTATGTCCATATTACATAGTGAAATTAATTTGTAAAGTTATGTCTAACGCGGATAAAAAACTGAGAATCACGCAAAATCTATCAAGCGTACTTTTTTCTTTTTAAAGATAATTTAATTATTTGTTTTAGTAAAATACCTTTGGTTTTATGTATAATAAATTAATAATGCGTCTTATTCGGGACAGCTATCCTGGATGGTCGAATTCTATTACCGGCTGGACGTACGACGCGTTGCGTGAGCTCATACAGAACATGCAAGCTAACCACTCAAGGTCACTGGCATATATCTGCGTCTTAAATCGTTGTAGTAGTTAATAATACATTTCAACGAGACAAATAAACATCGAGGTTTTAATATCTAGAAGACAAGTTCAAACACAGATTTCTTGAGATCAACAACTCGCCCCAGACACTAAACATAACTTTAATTAATCGCATTGTATGTACATAACCTTATATTAAAACAGTTGATTTCCTTAGCTCTGTTATAAATGACAATAGGGATTTATTCTCAAACTGGTGTCACAAACAAAATTGAATCCTAACGTTGAACAATAAGAATCAAATTAGTTATAACAATAAACAAATTTGCGATCTTACAATGATACGAGCGAGTTCAATATTCAAAAGTTTGAAGCGTAATTGTGTCGGGAAAATTAACATTGATCTTTAATATACTGCAATAAGGTTGAAGCTTTGTTGGGTGAATGTGAGAGTTAGATCTGTACGGTTATGGTCGGTTGGGTTCCATTACCGACACGATCAAGTCACACTGTAAGATTTTAAATTCTCACAAACTTTTTATTGAATAGCTTTTTGAAGTTGTAGTTATATACTATTCGTAGAAGTTAGATGATAAGGGAACGGAGAAGATCGCTGAACGGTATTAAAAAAACGAAAATAGAAAATCTAGCAATGTAAGTACGGGTAGATAATAAAGCTTCCGAAAAACAAATTTACTTCCAGCGATCTGTAGTTGACTGTAATACTAAGCTGTGTAAAATACTAAACTTCCGAAAAAAATACTAAGTTTTCGAAAACATAATGTTCACAGCTCGCTTCGCTCGCTGACCTCACGTTTCTGCGGCAGATTGTAGGTATGATTCGTCATTTTGAACTAGGTGAAATAGGTTAGGTTAGAACTGTGACCAACCGCGCGTGAGCCGAGCGAGCGAAGCGAGCGGTGCCGCCGCAGTGGCCTGGCGAACGCAAAGCTGGTGGAAAAATATTACGTTAGCAAATATTGTATTCATTTTTCGGAATTTTCAGTATTTTATTCGGTCGTTTCTTTATTTGTATTCGCTTATAAGTTGTCGAAAAGTTAGTATTTAAATCAGTAAATTTCATATTTAGAGTATGCTCATATTATAAAAAAAAAATCTGTGCTCTACCCATAATAAAACCTAACAGCAACATGAATGCATATCTACGTCTTTAATATCATGTTTTGCTCAGTCAAGTGAAGCGAAACGTATTTTCAATTTTGCCGCACACAAAATAAAATGAGACTAGTTTTCCGGTTGGTTCGGAAGTTGTCACAAGCGCTTTCAGTGAAACTTTTGATCAATCAAATTGAAAACTAGAAACATACGTCATGATGGTGTCATTGGATATTTTGAGATCAAGCAGAGATAGTAACTTGATTCATGAATGGTTAATGGCTAGGTATACTGAGTGAACTAACCAATTGTAAAACAAGAAATTTGACGCGGGTAGAAGCTAGTCTTATATAATTTGAAACTATTACACATCACGCTCAGTTTTAATAAGCAAATTAGTTTAGCATAAAGTTCTTATTATGTTTTGTTGTAACATAAAATTATGACAGAGTTATTCGTGTTCCTTCACTCATTACAAATAAAAACGTGCAATTATTTTAAAAACTACGCCATTAATTACAAGAGTGAAGCACGAATTAATTTAAAATTGTTAAAACAAACAGATTTGTTTTCACAAAAATTCGCTCTTACGCCTCTTGTCTAAAGACATTTACGAACGATACGTCATTTGTGAAGTACAATAAATTAATTAAAATAAGCGTGTTCGCGCAAAAAGCGTTCGGAGCAAAAAAAAAAACTTATACAGCACACCGCCAATTGTGACGCTAATGACATACGAAAATTTCGTAGCTGCCGCGTGTCCACCCGTGTGGAACGATCCGACTCCCACATACCTCATTTGTTATAAGCTACATTATAATCACACATTGTGTTGGATAATAAATAGAAAAAGCGACAATAGAAATAACGAGTCACAAATAGGCATCTAATAATGAAATTGTATTGCATATAAATATATGGTTATATATCGTGTTTCTCGCTTCGACGGACCGTTTAATAGCCGCTTGTTGTTTATTAGCGATGCTTCCTGGTGCTGGGACAGCGTTCGCACCGACTGCTATCTTTTAAAATGTAGTATCAGGCTATTATACATTTAATTTAACGTTTTGAAGCTGTGTGTGGATTGTTTAGGACGCAATTGTCGCAGTACTAACTGATGAGAGTTAGTACTAGCCTCGCTTCGGTTATTAAGGTGACGATAACCGAATTTTAATGATTTTATACTGAAGATCACGTCTAAACAAGTAGTGTTAATGCTTTGGAAAAAATATATGTTAAATTAGAGCATTTTCTTAATAACTTAATATATGAAGATTTAAGATTATATTTATATTACATAGTGAAATTAATTTGTAAAGTTATATCTACCGCGGATAAAAAACTGAGAATTACGCAAAATCTCGAAACCTTCACTTTTTAAAGAAAATGTAATTATTGATCTTTTAGTATTCGGGTTTTATTAAAATACATTAATAATGCGTCTAATTTGGGACAGCGCACCTGGATGGGCGAGTCCTATTACTGGCTAGATGTACGAAGCGTTGCGTGAGCTCAATACGGAACACTCAAGCTAACCACTCAAGGTCACTGGCATATGTCTGCGTCTTAAGTCGCGCTAATGTCGCCCACCTTTGAACAATCGTGGAATGATGGTGTACTTATGAACATCTGATCTGAACTATGATCGTAGTGAATCGTATGGAGTCAGGAGCTATTTATGTTTTGCAATTTGCTTTCCGTGCCTCGGAAAGCACGTTAAGCCGTTGGTCCCGGCTGTCATTCGTGGATCTTTGACAGTCGTTACGGGTCGTCGGGAACCTGAAAGTCCGACAGCCAGTCTTACCAAGAGCTATTGTATTAATATACTGGTATTTAGGTGCGTCTAGTTAGACTGGAAGCTGACCGCAACATAATATACTTGGGAAAAGGCTAGGCAGATGATATTTTTTTAAATTACACGTATGGCTACTAATTGAAGATTTGTAGATTAAGAACTAATAAGGTAATGAACACTAATTAGCTACTAGGAACACTTTTCGTTTTCGTCTGTCATTCTATTTGACAATGATAAAAAAATATTACCTTAGCGTCAATTTTGTTAGCTATTTTTGACAATACAGGATGGTCTTGCACCCAAATCAAACCAAAATATTTTATTTCACATAAACCTTCATGGGCACTTATGAAACGTCAGAACGTTCCAATTGGTCGTTTCCTATGGAGAAGAGTCAGCAACAAATTCCACGGTTACTCTTTTAAAAATAATTGGCTTTTACAATATTTTCAAATAGCAGTGTTAATAGGCACTGTCACCCTGTACACACGGCTACATATCAAGCTATACATATCCAGTTTAAGCTGATCTCTCATTATACGGAAATTCTATACAAAGCGAGACCAGCGTAAACTGGATTTGTATAGCTTGATATGTAGCCGTGTGTACATGCATAAAAAACTCAATTTAAACTATAGAAATAAATAAAATAAGTCTCTGTAATGTCGAAATAACCCATTTTTTTTAGCAAATGCATAAGAAATGATATACGGTACTTATAACTTTTTTTTTTGTCTTTCTTGTCTGTCTGTTTGTTCCGGTTAATATCCGAAACGGCTGGACCGATTTTGACAGGACTTTCACTGGCAGATAGCTGATGTTATGAGAAGTAACTTAGGCCACTTTTATTTAAGAAAAAACCACGCGGGCGAAGCCACGGGCAGTAGCTAGTTTATGAATAAAAATAAACGTTGTAACTATAGCTTTTCAATACACAATAAAGTATAAACATAAAGGATGCTATTAAGAAATTGTTTATGACGACATAAAAACGCGTTTGACGCGCGCTAGGCGTGTAAGAATATGAATATTTTTTTATTGTAAATAACCCTATTTAATTAGAAAACTGTGGTCCTTATTTGGGCTAAGCAACTGGCAAGTATGTTGCCAAGTTCGCAACTTAAAGTATTGCCAAGTACCGGATGTCACGCCCAAGTATAAATAAAATGAACCTTTAAATATTTTATATGGGGAAGGGCGAAAAACGTGCACAGCTGATGAACTCGTAAGGGCGGCTACAAACGTGCGATTGTGCTGTAAGACTTTCAATCGATCGATTTAATGCGTTCACATTAGGTAATTGAGATGTTTTGATATATCTTAGTAGGTATATTTAAATTAATGTATGAAACTACTAGCTTTTGCCCGCGGCTTCGTCCGCGTGTATGTCGGAAATTATCCCACGGAAACTTATTACCGGGATAAAAAGTATCCTATGTGTTAATCCTGGTTATAAACTATCTGTGTGCAATTTTCGTCCAAATCCGTTTAGACGTTTGAGTAACAAACATCCAAACAGACAAACTTTCACATTTATAATATTAGTAGGATTTATTACAAAAACATGTTAAATAATTTTTCGATTAATTAAATGAAAATTAAAAATTTTACACTATCTAACACCTGAAGCAAAACATGTCTCGATAAGAAATTCGTTAAACTTCTTACTTGGTACTAAATCTTACTTGTTCATGACCAACTTATGAAAAAAATAACCTATTCATTCACTAAGCTACGCATCTCTTTATCTCTTCATCCCTAAAATTATTATTAAAACTTAAGATGTCCACAAACTTAAAAACGGATCAATAATTTGAATACAAACAATGCTGGTTACCATGCAGACGGTGCCGGGCGGAAAGTACTTGCGCGGGGCTCTTGTATTTTTAATATCCCCCGGTCCCCGCCGCCGCCCCGCTTTAACATAATATAAAATTATAAACGATATGAATCACGATAATGTGCCGTGAGCCTGTGTGCGCGGCCAATTCACAACTTTACCGGGCCCAGGGCGTACCCCCCATGCCTCCGTGCGCCCCCGCTGCACCCCGCCACAGCCCCGCGACGCCAGTAGCACAACTACTCAAGTAAAACAGAAAATCAAACAGCGTCTTATATAACGTTCATATTTAATGACTCCGTAAAGCGAAGTTTCCTAATAAAATGTTAAGCAGTGCACGTGTGCTACGGTATTTCTAAAATGTGTGTTTAGAATTCAATTGCTATGTTTGATCTTTATAAAACCAGCTGTGGAACTAATGAACTCGCGTTCTAACTCAATAGGGACGCGATCATTAAGCCAAACGTTGTTTTGCTTGTTAAAAGTTATGTTGGAGATCACGAACAATACATTGGTCAATTATTAATGATAGTAATTGTTAAGAGAAAAGAATTGCACGCGGAAGCGTTGACACGCTGATCGATAGCACACTGTGACGCCGCCCCGCGCCAGCAAAAAGAAAAGTTTTATTTTTATAAGACAAGAAATTTATTATGGCTGATGCTCGTGTCGGTTTCGCGTTTCTTCGGAAATAGAACGTAAAATGTTGTTCGCATCGATCCGTACGTTCGCGTAATTTAAGTGGAGTAGTGAAGAAAGCCTAATGGTCATTTACAATTTAATAGTTTCGACAGGAGTTAATTTCTTCGGGGCTCATAGCGATGCCGATGACCACAAGTCGGCAGGATCTTCATTTCTTCATACTCCTCACATGTCTGTGTAAGCAAGACATGCATAACGTTCAGTCAGGGGAATTAATTGTTAAGGGGGAAGCGTCAGGGCGCTACGGCAGTACGGGTTTTGTTTTTGTAGTGATAGCGTCTTTATGGTTCTGCTAGTTAAGGGGGAAGCGTCAGGGTAGCCCTCGAAGTTCAAATTTTCTTACGATTTTTGCAATTTGCAGCTCATTGTCTGGGTGTACGTTGATTAAAGTATGATTCTCAACCGTAACAAATATATATTTACAAAATTATTAAATCATTAGAATCAGTAATACAAATCCCTAGGTTAGTATAATCCTATAAGTCATGATTTCATATAATATTTTTATATTATATAATTATATGAACTTAAGAAGTTGTATTGATGATTTTTATGATTATCCATACTAATATTATAAATGTGAAAGTAACTCTGTCTGTCTGTCTGTCTGTATGTTACGTTTTCACGCCTAAACCGCTGAACCGATCGTCATGAAATTTGGCATAGATATAGCCTGGGATATGGAGAAGGACATAGGCTACTTTTTACGCGATAACTGACATCCACGCGGGCAGAGCCGCGAGCAAAAGCTAGTAATTCCATAAATAAATATTTAATACGGCCGCGAATCATATTTAGATATCAACATACAACCTTATATTGATCTGCAAATTGCAAAAAACGTAAGAAAATTTGAATTTCGCGATTAGCCTATCAAAGAAAGAAAGAAAAATAGGTTTATTCGTCACAGAAACACGTGCATACAAAAAGATAATTAACTTGAGTAGGTGGTATACAGAAAAATAAAAAAATAAAAAAACTAAATAGATCTACATTCCAATCACGAGCACAAAACAAAATAGTCGGCAGCTGCACGTCATGACTGTGACAAGAAGGCTTCCACTCAGCATGATGCTGTGCTATGACCCACAGCACAGCGCTGATTTTCAGTGGTTACCCGGAAAAGACATACGGAAACCAAGTCAGGTTTAAAGAAATGAACATAAATAGGCAACTAGAAAGAATGACAGTTGTTATTTAAATTACGGTCGATTTAGGTTGGTAGTCAGTTTGTAAGCTACTATTTCCCTGACTTTACAAGTCAGTCTGGTGCTCTAAATATCATCTCGCACAACACATACCTAAATATTGTTGTCTTGTATCACTAGAGCTTACATGATATTCATTTCTGTAGTGGTTCAAAAACCACGTATCACGTCAAAATTTAATTATGTTTTAAAACTAGATGAGTTCGGTGTTTCCTATCTGACTACTCCGAGATGAAAGACCGAAACACACTCAGAGGTCACAGTCTCTTTTAAAGTCCAGACATAATCTTGGTCAGGCCATAAGAGGTCCATGCGGGTTAATTCTTCTTCTTCCCAGCTAAAGCTCTAGGAAGTGGTGAAGGGCGGGCGTTTTGGAGGACTGTCTTATGTAATTTTAATGTTCGAAAAGTGCTGATTGTCTTTTGAAGTCTGGGATGAACTTTTCGAGGAAAGAATCGTACAGATTTCCAGTGACTAACCTGTCCAGTCAGTGCTCGCATAAGTTCGACATAAACCCTGACAAACAGAATACGTTAAAAGCCTGAGCTCCGAATATGCAAAGTTTGACGCAACGCTATTATTAGTAGTCTGAATTATTATTCCATCGCCCCTTAATTAATATGAATTATGTAACAAAATGACGATCGCGCATTCGTAACATGCATCCATGTCTACCTGAAGAGCTGAATAATGAATTAGAATTCGGAAATTCATTGCACACAAGTTCTGATTTTCCAAAATTACATCCTTAATATTTGTTCTTTTAAAGCTAACTTATTAAGAGGGAAGCAACAAAATTCGATCTAAATAAAAACGGCCACATTCCTCTAGATCGTATTTTGTTGCTTCGTGTCTCAATATGAAACTTTATAAAAGGTATTAGAAAATTCTAGACACACTCACCGATATAGTTGATTGAGCCGTTTTTCATAATTCCTTCACAGTCAAGAGATAACATGTTTTTGAGTGGCGCTAGTGCACCGGTGAGAACCCTCTTAAATGCGTTTTGTTTAAATTTCAAGAAATAAACAATTTTTTTTCTTTTTTGTTGATTGAGCAGTTTTTCATAATTCCTTCTCAGTCACGAGATAATATGTTTTTAAAAGAGGTGGCGTTAGTGGACCGGTGACAACCCCCTTAACAAAAAATAAAATTATAAAATACACACATATTCAAGTAGCCAAAAGCCTCTTATTCATGCAATAAAAGTTTGACAATTTAGTCCGTTGCTTGATGAAATAGTATAATAGTTAAGTTAGTTATGTTTAAATGACAGAAAGAGACAAAACAGTTCGATAGCTAAAATATGTTTATGAAGCGGATTACTTTATTATGAATAAGACAGTTAGTCCTACACTTTTAATTAGCCAGACTTTAGTTTGAAGCCTGGACATCCTTATTATTCTAATGACCCTAACACACAAGATGGTAATATTTGAGATGAGGCAGTAAGCAGGGGAGCTTTTCCAAAAATATCGGAAAATATCAGACTCCGTCAAGGACTTGAATACGTTTAGTTCAACGCATAAAGGCTCCTACAAACAAGCGCGATACGCGACGCTACACAAAGATACCGCTGGTCGCGCGACGAGCGGTACCTTTGTGTCGCGCCTGTTTGTAGGAGCCTTAACACTTCTTAATAAAGCGTATTTATCTACTGTAAAATCGGTTTTTGCACACACGGCTACACATCAAGCTATACCGTTCCAGTATAAGCTGACCTCTCATTGTACGGAAACTCTATACAATGCGAGATCAGCTTATTCTGGATTTATGTAGCCGTGTGTACAGTCACCCACAAAATTGCAATCTTGTCACATTTTTTTTTTGTGACGCCATTGTGTGTTATCTTTAAAAAACGTACCAATCGTTTAGAAATAAATGTGTCCATTTTCACTTCGATCATTGTTTTTTTTTTTTTTTTTGAGGTAACGGTTTTTACCGTTCATCTCTAATTGACAGCCTCATTTACTAGGAGGTCACGTCAGAGATTTCTTAAACTTGAAACCCTAGATTATCACAATGTAAAATAAAAAACAAAAACGACTGTATTTAAAAGCTTTCAAATAAATCCTTGTTTTAGTAAGTTTTAAAACAATCGCTTTTAAACAAGCTCGGTGCATGCGGTATTTCGGAGCTTTCGTCCCTATTTTAACGGCCCATCCGCTGCAAATGGGTGCTGCTTTACCTCGAATATTGATCGATGTGATGACTTGGCATTATGTTCCCACCACGATCAACCGTCAAGTCATTATGATAATACCTACTTCCGACAGAGCCTTTAAGACTTTTCACGAGTTTTACTCGATAAATAAAATGAAGGAAAGTCACTCTGAACAGTTTTCATGAATTTACACGTGACTTAAAACTTTGCGACTTTGTTTGATAGGGTTCCGAACCTCAAAGGGAAAAAACGGAACTCATATAGGATAACTCGTGTGTATGTCTATCTGTCCGTCTGTCACAGCTAATTTTCTCCGAATATACTGGACCGATTAAGTTGAAATTTAGTACACATATGAACTTTTGTAACCCAAACACGAACGTGTAACGAAAATAAATGAATTTTGAATATGGGCGTCACCTTTGGGAGATAAACTAGTTTTGTTGTTGTTGTGCAAACTGTAGGTACTGTGTGACATATCAAATGAAAGAGTTTGAAACCACTACAAAAATATAAATAAAAATTCTCATATTTCGTGCATTATTATCCTCATCTTTTATTATTAACTGCCGACAGAAATAAAAAGTCTAGTCTATACAAGTGGGTTTCAGAATAAGCTCAAACAGTTCTTGTTAAATAAGTGTCTATATTCTATTGATGAATTATAAATTAATACAAAAGTCGAAAGTAACATAATTTTATTGTTTTCAAATGAAAATTTTATTGAATTTTAATAATTGACTATTATGACATTTATTTTGATACTTATTTTTTATTTATTTTTATTATTATTTTGATTATAATGAAATTTGGATTATTGGAATGATTTAAATATAGATTGCATGCATGATGTTTCTTATAATATTTAGTTATAAAAATTCAGACACGATGTAAAAATTGTTATTGAATAAATGAATTGAATTGAATTTATCGACCTGTAAAAAGAAAACTGGGGATTCCCAAAGGAGACCAGAATAACCCCTGTCGTGAATGGTATTTATCTGCACCACAATGCGATCTCAGATGACCTAGTAATATCTAGGCAGTAATTCATCTTATTTAATACAAATATATTGAACTACTGCCAAATGCAAAAGTTACTCGGCCATTATGAGAGTGCTCTCTTATTTATTGTTCACTTGTATGTGTGTGTGTACAACGCGTGCAAGTAATGTATAATCACTTGCAGAAATTAATAATGTTGACAAAAAGTCCAACAAAAACGCACCAGCGTTACGGTAGGTACAGTCGCGCAAATAAACCAAACTTACTTTTAATTTTAAATTATCGCTACACGTCAGATTAATATTTCGATCAAACATTCCTATTTAAAAATACTCAACGCATTGTATCGCCTTCGAACAAAACTAAAGCCGAGTACTCCCGACGGGCCCCGAGCGTCGCCGAGCGCCAGCATAATGCCGGTGCAAGCCGCAGACATTGTCAGTAATTGCCGGTGCCGCTATAATCGCACTTAATTACAACTATACAACTCACAATCGCGCCCGTTTCAAGTATTCATTATTAATATTAATTCGCGATAAAAACAGGTTTGGTCTCGAAGCCCGATACGAGAGTTCTCATTGCGCCACTTATAACTCAAAACCCGTGTCTTATTTTAAATTTAATTATAGAATAACTTACTTTGTGATTTGAAACAATAAAATTAACGACGGCCGTTTTGTTCAATTATAATATATGTTGAAATTAGCTATAAAGTATAATTGTTTTACACAAGTCGAGCGAGCAGACACTAAACACATTATGTAGCGTGTTTAATTTTTTACGTCTAATTGAATGACATTTTGTATGGAAACGTTGCGTCAATGGTATTCTTTATAATCACAGTAATCTAAACAACACGTTACGACTTAATAACAATAATATATTATTAGAAACATTAAAGAGTAACAAATACGTCAACGCAGACGCATCTGTGATACTAGTTTCGTAATATTTAGTTAATTTTAATGACATAACTACAATAAAATTAAACGTGTTACAGTAAAACAGTACTGACGGACAGACAAAGAAATTACGCATACCAAATAAAAATTCCATACAACATTTTCATTTTATCATCTAAATCGGCGTTTACGACGGGGAACAATGCCGTGCTCCGAACCAAACAAAAGTGGGACGCAAATAAAGAAAACAATAAAATTAGAATATATAAACACATAAAAACTGGCGTCCAGAATGTTCGCGTTGCGGCGGCCAGCGCATGCGCCCGGCGCCCACCGCACGTTACATCAAATAAATTAATATCAACTCCAACTGTACATACGCAAGCGAAGGGTTCGTGTTTATTTGAAATAACTTTTTTTAGTGTATTGTTTGTGTGTACGACATGTTAGTCCTGCGAACACTTTACAGCACTATTTTGAGATACGAGTGTGCTCCAAAGACACAAGCAAAGTATCATGGGGGGTTTATTACGGTTCTTAACAACGCACAATGGGTTTTCAAATAACGTACCTAATTTGTACAAAATGGTACAGTAGTTGAAAAGTTATTTCAGCGACTGTACTTAGCCAGTACCGGCCCGTAGGCAAATAAAGTGTAGTGCGGATTTAACGGCTAATGTACAGTCGAGGAAATAACTTGAAAACATTCAAGGTCATATAACTAATGGAGTTGTACCTATAACAGTCCATGTTATTTATCTAATACAATGCGAAATGGCTAAAACACAATCCATAATCAATCTAATGCGCGTAAATAGTCCTAAAAGTGGTTGTGGGCTGTTGAATATTATCTACAAGACAGTCCAGGAGTGAAAGTGATCAGTGTAATACAAAAACAGACGTAATACAATAGAATTAGAATACATTTTGGCAAAATTACGATACCATAAACTTTAAGTGGTAACTGCCGTCTGTGTACGGTCGACGCGAAAAGTGCTTGTTCGGGGAAAAAGCTGTAATGAAAACAGTTTTGAAATTGATATAGCAGATTCTTATCTTCTATTACGTCTACTCGTTGTTTGCATTCAATTTTAACAAGATTATCAGACTTATTTTTGTTTAAAATGAGTTTTCTTTTATCCCCTTTCGTATCTTAACTTCTACCGTAAAAATAATGTACTATTTAATCTATTATTTTCAGGAGATTGAAAAATATATTTTTTCTAAACGGTACATGTCCAAATTTAGCTCAATTATGACCCATATTAAGATCTATAACAAATGAATTTTGATTGTCATTCATTACGTATCTTAAAAATAACTCTAAAAGAGGTCAAGATCGGGGCAGAAAAACTAATTTATTATCCCAATGACTTAATGGCCGACTTTTTCGCACAATGTTAATTGGATGTTTATTTCCACATACACGTGCGATCGTTTTCCAACAAAATATTTTGTTCGCGCGATCGGTAGGAGCGTGTCGTAACATTTGATTTAGTGTTATGGCCTATTTCTTTTATTAAATTGTCTTATGACACATGTGATCGCCAATTTTCGTTTCACGTTATTATATTCTCATCAAAATAACTATTAGACGAATGACAAGTTTAATGTAAATATTGTGTGAATAGTCTCTTTGATATTTCTGGTGCTCTGCGCACTGAAACTATTCAAGTGATGTATGATATTTTGAGTGGTGTGTAATTACAATTATGTGTGTATAATTTTAATTTTAACAGGATTAATGTGCATATAAATGTGATATCCATTGCTGTGCTCGACTGTACAGTGAACGGCGCGCTACGTATACTTGTATCAGATAAAATTATTCAAATGATACGATCTATTGTGTTTCAGCAACAATGATAAATAATAATATTATTACATATGTATTATTGTAAATATTTATGTAAGTAGGTTTACGAGCCTTACCTTACGCAGATGTAAGGTTGATTTGTAAATTACATACATGCACAGTGATTGCAATAATCCTCAGAAAATTATTATCTTGGGACGGAAATGCAAACAGAATGTTATTTGAACAACACACGAAGAATTACCTGGTTTTAGTTTAGGTATTAGTTCTATAAGAATACATTCACAAGTAATTTCAAATGTCCACCTGCTGAAATGGAAAGGCAATTTTCCTGAAAATGATACTTCCTATAAAGAAAAACCATTAACGAATCATGATCGTTTATATTTGTAAACGATTATAACATTCGACACAGATATAAACAATCATACGTTTTGTATAGGTAGTATTATATCTCATGACGCGACGCGCGTTGTACTTGTGGTAACCAAGTTGCAAGGTAGGCATTAGTGCCGATTCCCTTGTTCACAAACTAAACTAAATTTAAGTTCAGTGCATCTTTTTCTTTCTATTTCATTAAGAAAAGGACAGAAGATAAATTTTAGTTTAGTTCTGTCAAATTAATCAGCGAAAGTCACTACTCCATACAAGTTTAGACGTGATTAAAAACTTGCCTACTAAAATTACGTCAATTTACGTCAAGCGCTGATTAATTTGAAAGGACTAAACTGAAATTTATCTTCTGTCCTTTTCTTAATGAAATAGAAAGAAAAAGATGCACTGAACTTAAATTTAGTTTAGTTTGTAAACAAGGGAATCGGCAGCATTGTGCTTCCTAGTCAATTTAAGGTTTAAGCAATACTTGACATAGACGTTTTGATTTCTAGTCAGCATGATCATAAAGGACACTTTCGACTTCGCTATTATCTCGGACGGTACCGAGAGCTCCTGCGCTTACACATATATTCACAGCGCGTTGGTACACTTAGTAACCACGAGTAAAGCGCGCGTCGCTTTGGGCTTATTCCACAAATCCCCCTGAAAATCCCCCTTAGGAGGAAAAGTGGAATCTACAAAAAACAGTCTAGAATTCACCCCTGATAATCTCGCTTAGGGGGGAAAACTAGAATTGAAAAAAAAAAACTTATTCCAAGACCCCCCTGAAAGTGATATTTTTTACATTTTGTTCAGTTTTCCCCACTGAAGTGGATTCTCTGGGGGATTAGTGAAATAAGCAGGGGTGAATTCTAGACTGTTTTTTGTAGATTCCACTTTTCCTCCTAAGCGGGATTTTTCAGGGGGGATTTGTGGAATAAGCCGTCGCTTTGTTAGATAAAAATACTGTATCAAAATAATATGTCGGAACACTGTTCATAGACACTTTTACACGCAACTGTTCATGCCCTAATCACTATACTTAAACAATTCATCACGATTGTCAACATCTTGAAATAAACCGATCAGCAGTTACTCAAACATGACGTAACAAAGAAAATCTATTCAAATATATATTTTGTTGAGGTAGTTTCACAATTAGATTGAATTGTTTTTCTTGGTCTGCATCCAATACGTTTTAGATCACACTTTAAATAATAATTGAAAGACGCGAGTTCTTCATGCACTGTATATCCTACTAATATTTATATAAATGTGAAAAATTTGATGTTTGTGAGTTTGTTATACATATAAGAAGCGTAATATCCCGAAACGCAAACCACCATAGAACGATTAGAATATCATGTTATTATTATAATGCATACACAGAATTTTTACTTTTTTACTATTATGTATATATTTTTTTTTTTTTATATTAAATTATTTATTCTGATTGTGGGAGAAAATTATGCCCACATTACAAATCTACGTCACACAGTAGCAAACATTTATGGGTCTAGCGTAGGTACTTCATCCATTTTGGTTTGTTTTGAAAATAATTTTAAATTTATTTATTTTTGGGATATAAACATACCTATATTAAGACCGACAGCTACCGATTCAGTAAACGATTCTGAACAAGCCACTTTAATAGTGCATTAACTCAGTTACACATTGTATAAAACAACTAATCGGATTCGGAAAAAAATTGGCCTACGTACTTAAAATTACAATAAGAATACATTGTATTCCACTACGTGTAAAAGACTATTGGACACAAGTAAAACTTCGGGCAACAGCTTGTAAAGTTATAAACGGAGTACCTACAACAATATTGAGTGCTATTAAATAGTAATTATCGTAATTTTAAACATGGTTACAATTACAATGCAGGTGTTCGTATTGTAACCTAAGTGCGCTCAAGCGCTTTATTTATTTGAGGAAGGCAATCATCTGAAATTAGTCGTCGAGATGATACGATATTCGGCTACTTTTGTCGAAGTAAAGTTTGGGCTACTCGTATGCACTTGACAAGACTCAATTTATGAATATAAATAAAACACTGAATCAAACTGAAATTCTACAAACATTAAAAGAAATAAAGCTCTAAGATCAAATGTAGGTAATTCCATTAATATATTGGCACGAACGATCTTGTAACCTCTATAAACTTGCCCGCGTACATTGCATTGCAGAATCCTGCAGCCATCTATCAAATGTTGGAACATTTAAATATATTATAAATTACAATTACAATGTACAGAGGAGTCATCGACCTCACAATATGAAACGTATAGCAGTGCGCACACGTTGAAATGCTAACGCACACAGACAAACTTATGACTCACAGCTGATTGAACAGTAGGACAACTTGTAAGTTTGCGGAGTAAAACTCTGCCTTTGGCGGCGCGCAACAAATTATTTGCATAAATCAAATTAAGAGTACAGTCTTTTCGTATAAAAATATTATTATAACTTTACCTACGTTTTTGATGCTGAAAATTTATCTTGTCGTCTGAGTTTTATTGTAGAAAAAAATTAATCATCATTTAAAGTTGAACTCCTAAAACATCAGCTACTTTTTCAAAAGACCATACAAAGTTTTCATTGTGCAGGGTTCAGGCGAAGTCATTGTACTCGTATTTATTAATAATTATATAAGGCAATAACGTTCTAATACAGGGATCATAAATGAAATCGACCTTCGCCACGTAATGGAGTCCACTGAGTATTTTATGGAGCGTCGGTACACCGCAATTCCAAAGATGTGGTATGCTGTGGCGTTGACAAAAAGTATGGAAGGAAGTAAGTTTATGTTTAATTTCGTGTTGTTTTTAAATGTTGTTATTATTGGTTGAGTGTTTGCTGAGATTTAAATGCTTATTTTTGTTTGATTAGATGATTTTATGCAATCAATTTGAATCGAGATTATTTTTACAAGCTTTTATTTAGTTTCACCTGTCCCGGTGTCTTAAATCCTGCTTGTCGGTCTTCTACAGACTGTACTTCGGAGAGCGTGCGCAGGAGCTGCACAAACTGATCCCACCATCGCCCTTTTATTACCGGATTACCAGACGCACTGCAGGGTACCATCCAAAATTGGTTGATATCCCGTCCAGTCGTACTCAGCGCTTCTCCTCCACATTTATTATGCGAACAGCCAAAGTGTGGAACTCTCTGCCAGCGTCTGTGTTTTCCCTTCCACATATAACCCGTCTGCCTTTAAAGCAAGAATGAACAGGCAACTTCTGGGAACGCTCGTTCCATCATAGACCTCATCCATCGCTTTACATAGCCAAGAGCAGGCACTATCATAAATTAAAAAAAAAAATCTTGCAAGTTAAATTTGACCCACTTCCCGGTTTCCGATTGAGCTGAAATTTTGCACACATATGTAAATCGGATGTCAATGCAATATTATTATGACATGGAGCTGATCTGATGATGGAGCCGGAAGGCAGCCATGGGAACTCAGTACCTAAAAAAACGACGCAACCTCATTTGGTTCGTCTTGACAAGCTCTCTGATCCTAAATGATATCCAGGGCGCTAGAGTCAGTCATCTTTTTTATTATCCATTCAGCCCGTGCGCAATCAAAATAGGCATTTGCCCAACAGTGGGGCATCCACTGTGAGCTTGATTGTACTTAATTAAATAAAAAAAGTGAACAAATACGTAATTTCAGACTATGGTTACCGTGTTCAAAGTTTAAATCAGCCATTTAAAAATATTATTATAACAAAAAGTACTTAGCAATTGGAAATAATAAGGATTGTCTCATAAATCCTTCATGTTAGATGACAAATGAACCGAGTCATCTTAGTGGCAGACGGAAAATAAAGGCCGTCACAGACGCAGCCACAACAAATGTGTCATATTATTATTAATACTTGTGTACAGTGGCCAGCACACCAATCTACACGAAACTGTCAAATTTCCAAACGTTTTTAAACTTTAAAATATTGATAATTAAGGTCAAAATCGAACAAGATTATTTGACAGTTTGTGGTAACTTGATGTACTGCCGTACTTACATCTATTGTACTTCATATTTTAATGTCACACACGATTTGATTGGAAATTATATTATAGAGGTATGAGGAACAGGGTGTAAAGTTCATCTTACTCTATAGTAAAGGGAGGATCCTCCGACCATCCGGAATGTTGTATCTGGTGGGCAACTGCCCGGACGGTTGATGTCGGGATGTTGTATATATGCTAGTCGCGCGGTAAATTCTGATTGCGCGATGCAGGATTTGTGACGTCAGGACTTTGATGCGTAGTTCGCATGTGGCATTGTAGATGCCGCCACATCACTCCCCTTCGGAGACCGGAGGTCGATAGTGGGCTGAGTCAGTGCATATTGTGATACTTGCCCGGCTGGAGTTGGACCCAGATGCCGCATAGTTCGCGGTGAGTCGGTGTCTGCGGAGATTCCCCAGTGAGTCAGGGTTACGCTGCGTTATGTTCCAGTGAGTCGGATGTGGTACAGCGCCGAGTTGAGGCTGACTGCTGGCGTCGACCAGGAGAGGGTTGAAAGGCTCTGCTTGTGAACCGGCCGAAAGTGCAGTGTGCTGTGCCAAAGTTGCTGATGAGGCTGAGGATCATGACCAGGTATGTGCGTTCGCTGCATGCTGGTGGTCAGGATACCCGTTGAAGCCGTAGGAGCTAGCAATAGTCCTGCACCAACTGGGGGTTGTCCTTGGGTTTACTAGCATTGTGCATACAGGCATAATCGTCGGTTGGTGCCTCTTCATTATTTAAAATTGTCTAAGGGGCCTCTGCGAGTTAGCTTTGGCCCCGAGATATGTCAAAGACATTTATAAAATAAAACCACACATTTAAGTGTATTATTTTATTAATACTACGTCTGTGACGGCCTTAAGGAGCTTGCGCGGAAAGCTTTATCAATATGGCTAATGTATTAGTTTCTTTTAAACGCACTAACGATGGCTAAAATGTTAGTGCATTTAATAGTTATTTTTATTATATCAATAAAATACGAGTTGCATATTTATTAAATTTCTCTAATTTATTTCAGCGTATAGATTTTTCTGGAAGACTAAACAATAATAAGTGGGTCAATAAATCGAAAACCCGAAACTCTGACAACCGGTTTTACCAAGTGATATCGTGCTACCCAGTAGCTGGGTTGTGGAGATTAGATATTGGGTTCAACATAGTTGGAAATAGGCTGGGCAGATGATAAGTTAACAATAAGTTCATGAAAGAGGTATATGAGTAATAACACATACCTCTCAGAATTAGAAGTGAAAAACTGGGCGAGGGGAGAGAGAGCGAGAAACGTAACTTCTCTCGAGATTGACCTATTAATCTAGGAACTATTATTCTAAGAAAATCTCGGGAGCAGTCATCAATCTCGGGAGTCAGAAGTTTTGCGAAGTTAACAGGCGCTAGCAAAGAATCGCACCTGGCCTCTTCATAAAAGTACATTGCCAATTACTTTATGGACATGACTATCGGCTACAATTTATTCCGAAGGACCGGGACATACGAGTATATGTGCATTGAAAGGCATTGATGTGATGTGCATTGATCTACATTACATAACACATCATCATCATTTTCGGACATCATCATCATTTCAGTCGAAAGACGTCCACTACTGGACATAGGCCTCCCTAAGCACCGCCACTTTGAGCGGTTCTGTGCTTCCCGCATCCAGCGGATTCCTACGGCCTTCACAAGTTCATCGGTCCACCTTGTGGGAGGCATTTCAACGCTACGTCTTCCAGTACGCAGTCGCCACTCCAGAACCTTTCGGCCCCATTGGCCATCTGTTCTGCCAGCAATGTGCCCAGCCCACTGACACCTAAGTTTCGCAATTCTGCGGGCTATGTCGGTTACCTTGGTTATCCTGCGGATCTCTTCATTCTGATTCGATCACGTAGGGAAACTCTAAGCGTAGCCCTCTCCATGGACCTTTGGTGACTTTTAGCTTTCTAATAAGGCCCATTGTGAGCGACCACGTTTCAGTGCCATAGGTCATCACTGGCAGCACGCACTGGTCAAAGACTTGAGACACTGTGGTATGTGGTACGAGAAGATATTGCGTAGCTTCCTGAACGATGCCCAGCCGAGTCGGATTCGACGATTGACCTCTTTAACCTCTTTGACTTCTCTCGAAGTTGAACGTACCTAACTGGACAGTTAGGTAGGTCCAACTTCGAGAAAGAGGTCATTATTGGACATTAACCATTGGCCATATATTACTAGTAAATAGGCTCCTAGACACGCATCAATGATATTGGCGATAACTCTGCGAAGCCAAAATGGGATTGGGCAGATCACACTAATAGGACCTACAGTGTGACGATTCTGGCCCATTTGTCCAGAAAAGATTGGCCAGAATTGTCACACAGTGGGTGCTTGTAGACGGGCATCGTCACCGAGGCAGGTCTAAGAAACAGTGGCGTGATGATTTCGACTCGTTCCTAACCGATTGGGTGATTGATAAAGAGTGTTGGAAGAGTGTAAAGGAGAGAAATGCCCAGCAATGGGATAAAATCTATATACTAAAAATTCATGCAGGTGAACAGCTTCCATCTGTGCCCACCCTTGAAATCGGGAAACTGCTACCCTCACCCCAATATGTCCATCAAATGAATGAGGACTCTAATCGTACGTATACAGGGTACTCCTTAGGGTCAGGGTCCTCTAAGGACTATATTACTAACAGCATACTATACAACGACTTTTAATGATTCATCAGATTTTAATTCATCAGACTTTCATACAAAATTAAAAATATTTTGTTTCGCTGAGTTCCTGACTTACTAACAAGTCTACATTCAGCCTATCGCAGTCCATTCACTGCTGGAAATAGGCCTCTCCCAAACTGCGCCACCTGGTTCTCCGCCTTCCGCATCCAGCTCGTCCCAGCCACCTTTTCATCGTCGCAGGGCGCGCTGCATCTGACAGACGCACTGTCCATCGCCCTATTAGAATACCACCGCTGCGGTATTTATTTTTTAAATATCATTTAACAATCATTATGCTGAGATAGCAGCCTTTTTGGCCTCGCACGGGTCTTTTTTTTTTTACTTTTAATGTAGATTTTGATAGTTTGAAATGCTCCTGTTTGATTGTTTGTATTTTCTGTGCGTGTCCCAAATAAAATATTTTTCTTTCTTTCTTTAATAACCGATAGAAACTTTAAACATTTGGAAGATGTAGGGTTTAGATATGGTAAAGGATTATCCGAATTTTCGAAATTCAGCTCTCGAACGGGCGTGTTACAGTTTGTGAGCGAAGTCGCGGGCAAAGACTAGTGACCTTTAAGATCGTCTACAAAGAGGGAATCCCAGTATTCAGAACTGTATAATGTTATTATAATACTGTTATACTTATGTAAATAGTTATTGGTTGCGTGCGCACAATGGTAGCACTGGCAAGTCTTGAGTTAATTTAAAATGTCAAGCATACAGTGTTGCCAGTTTCTGCAGTTTTTTGTAGTAACGTTTTATATAGTTTAATACAACTGGTTATTATCTTCGTTTTTATTTTTTTTATTTGTTTTCACTTTAAGCACTAAAGAGTCCTTATAATTTTGTAATCAAAAAGACGTTTATGTGTAATTTTTATACTTGAGTTTAAAGTTCTGTCTTAATTTATTTTGTATACTGAACAAAGTAGACTCTCTGACTTTTTGGATTCACGTGCGTATTGTATAATTATCACTTGCTTAAAAAACGGTGAAGGAAAATATCGTGAGGAAACATGGAGGAGGCATGTCTGAGAGATATGTCTCGACAGCCCCATGTGTGGCCAAGTCAGAGGCCCATGGGCGACATAAAAACTCAGACACCAGGGGCCCAAGTTTGCTATTTTTGTAAATTCGTCACTCCAACATGATCCTATTGTCATTTAAAAGTTCGTAATTTGCTAAATTCATAATGGTCGATCATTGGTCGGTCAATGGTCTCGTAATAGAATTGTATTACAATGGCATTTTGAACATTTATTCATGCCAGATTTCATTTATATATATTTTTTTACATATTATTTATTAGTGTTATAAGCAATCTGAAGTAGTAGGAAGTTGGAAGTTTAGTAGGAAGTTTCATTTGCCATTATGTACGAGATTACCAATTCTTTAATGATAAATGATAAATGATTTTATTTCTGTAAGTAGGTTTTTACAAACACTTTTACACGTCAATCAAATTTTAAAACTAGATGAGGTCGGCATTTCGTATCTGACTACTCTGAGAAGAAAGACCGAAACAAACTCAGAGGTCACAGTCTCTTTTAAAGTCCAGACATAATCTTGGTCAAATCATGTGAAGACCATGTAGACTGGTGTCTGAAATGGTCTTTTGAAGAAAGAACCACACAGATTGAGTGGACCTGTCCATTCAGTGCACGCATTTGTCAGTAATCGTGCAGCTCAACTCAGAACATAAGGAGCTCAACGATTCGACGAACAATACCAAAGAAAGGACATTTGGGCAGGCCGCATAAATTACTCAAACTGCCATACCATGAACAGGAAAAAAAAAATGTAGGTATATACTGAGAAGGAAAAAAATAAAAAATAAACAAAGACCCACATAGTCTTCACATTCACAATAATTAAAATAATAACATTATACTTTCAATGGAGTGTCAGTGGTGGGGGCCATTGGAAAGTCATAATGACGCCATTATATTAGTAGATTACCAAACTTGTCAAAATCAACAATTATGAAATCAATGATAGACCATTCTGACACAATTGTAATAGCAGACTTGAGGCCCAGGTTAGTCACTTACCCCACGATAAAGAAAGATGAAGAAGTACATAGGTAACTACTTAACGTTCTTGCTGAATAAGTGCCCCATGTGCTAAAAGAACAGCTCGTTGCAAAGTAGAAGCTGGCAATTGACCTACCAGTGGCGCAAGCACCATATACTCGTAATACAATTCCTACCGGCTTGCCTTCGGAGCCGCTACTGAAAAATGGCACAGTCCATAGTGTCTACTAAAGCAAAAAATATAGTAACACTACGGGTTTTGTTTTTGTAGTGATAGCGTCTTTATGGTTCTGCTAGTTAAGGGGGAAGCGTCACGGTAGCCCGAAAAATTCAAATTTTAGGAGTTGTTTTACTGATTCTTATGATTAATATTCTGTAAATAAATATTTGTTACGGTCTTTTATATACTTTAATCAACATAAACCCTGACAATGAGCTGCAAATTGCAAAAATCGTAAGAAAATTTGACTTTCGCGGGCTACTTTAGCGCTTCCCCTTAGCGACAGATGTTGTTAAATTCAGTAAAGGAAATACTTTTATTTTTAAGTTAATAAATTACTTTTTAGTTTATTGACAAGTTAGCAACCGGCGCACAGTGGAACGAATGTATGGGAGCGGTTGGACGTAGACATGTCCGAAAAATAAGAGTAAAATTATGACAAACTAATGATGCCATCTTATTCGATTACTTAATGCCTTCATAAATTGTGGTGATGAATTTCTTCATAACTCCCATATTTCGGGAGTAATTTGAGAAAATGTGAAATTTTACTATGAAAATGAGTGTATCGAGCTCTCTCCCTCCTGATTCCGGGCTTGTTTCAAGTAGCGGTCTCTAATATCGTAATGCTATTACTAAGAGCTATATTTAATACTAAGACACATAGTGCGCCAAATGTGCACTTTCTGGGATAAAAGGAAATGAAAATTTAAAAAAAAAAACGTTTTTTCCCCATTTGTATTTACTTTAAACCGCAGACAGACTTATTAAGAGGTCTATAAATATATTATATATATACAGAAATATATATTAACAAAAATATTCACAAGAACTGATGAGAGTATGACTTTTAAGTAAGTTGATAATAAATTACCTAGTTTCATTAAAAGTACAATAAATAATTAAGATGTAAGCTCTAATTTACTAAGTTACACATTTTAAAACAATAACATCATTTAATTATCTTCGTCATCATCATCATCATCAATTAATTCAAATTCAGAATCGATGTCCGCTAAATCATTTATGTTAACAAATTCGATATCACTTTTCTCAGAATCCGTAAGCTCATAAAATTCCTTAAAAGAAGATTTTTTTACAAACTTATTTCCTTTTGGACGGATACTTGTAACAAGTGGATCAGAAGACAGTAAAAGATTGTGCATAATATCTTCATTGCATGAGATACTGCTATGCTTTCGAGAATGCCCCTCTCTATATTTTCTAAAATCTTTATTTCTAGCCTCAGATGCCTCTTCGGATAGAAAACCAATGGGCACAATTGACATGTTCTGAACTATGTCTGGCCCATGCATTAAAATTTTATGAAGTGAAGATGGCATATAATACCATGGGTATAACTCCACGTAAAGCTTAGCAGTATCAAAGCAGAACTCTCGGAATTTAGTTACGTTGATCTTCTCTCCTGATGAAATACACTGCAAGATCACACAGATTTTTCTTAAAAGCATAGCATCTATTCCGGTCAGTTCAGCAGATTTAGTGTAGTTTTCAAAAAATCTCCTTGCCGAGTTGCCATTGTTGGTGGATCCACTGCCTTGTTTCACAACATCGAGAAGTAAGCCCGTTTCTCTTCTTACAGCCTCTTGAACTCTTTTCTTCCTGTCATCAACTTGCCTTTTTGCTATATCACCCCTTACTTGCCATGATTTTATGTCTAATTTGTAGGAAATGTGTAATAAGCATTCCATTGAGCGAATCCAAGCGTGAAGGGTGCTTAAGCTATATTTATACATGTCCTCGTTTGCGTGTTTATCTTTGATTAACTCTAAATTATTCATTTCTTTAGGACAAGCCTTGCATATGTCACACACTGAAGCTGCTGTATTGGATATAATGGAATGAATTTTACCATCAATCATTGTCAACAGCAGTTGGTGTTTGACACTAATTCCATCAGTGATGGTGGATGGAGTTAAGGCTTCAATCTCTGCTTCGATTTCAGCCATCTCTCTCTGCACATTTTCTTTGGTTTCCTTTATAAACTTAAACAATATTGGCCGGCAAAATGAAGTGGAAGATGGTCGCTCGTTTTCCCAAATTGTTACACCTTTTGAGACGAGCCGCAGTGGTACAAGACTAATCATAAAATTACTAGCAAGATCGATTTGCTCATCTTCACTCGTCCTTTGATGATAAATGCTTTGGCTAGATGATCCGTCAAAACCCCATTTGCTGGTCAATACGAGCTGTTGATTGGGATCAACAGGGGTTTCTAACGACCTAATAAGTCTTCTTGAGGTTAAATCCATCAAGGCTTGTAATTTGATTTTTGCAGAGCTCTCTGTAACTGTGAGATCTTCTTTGGCCGGATAGCACTTAATTTTTTCTTTAACCAACATGTAGTAACTCGGGTATTGAAGAGCTCCTTCTTGAGTGTTGAAATCCCGAAGAGTGTTATAGCGCCATTTCGATAAGTTCATCGATACATAAAGAGCCAATGCCTTCAAAGGGGATATTTCCCGTACCTGAATTGATTTACCTTCAATGAAGGCTTTGATTTTTGAGGCCTCTTCTGGATTCTCCGTCAAGTATTTCATAACATAAGCTGTATCGCTTTGTCCTGCCTTTTGAAGCGCCCTTTCGGCCGAAAACATAATTTCAGCGCTGCTACTGCTGCATGAAAGACTATCTTCAGTGCGTCTTCTTTTTTGCCGGTTACTAAGGTCCTCAAAAGATTTACGAGGACTAGGATGTGTACAAGTTGAAGCATCAGATTTAGCAGGAGAAATTATGGGCTCGATGACGTCACTTATATTTTCTGTAGAAGGTTCCATATTTTCATTCTGTAATTCCGGCCATTGAATTGCAGCCTGTAGCCAAATCTCATGTTTCTTCCGAAACTTATCTGTGCTTCTTCCAGACTGTGTCCATTTTGCATAAATGCGGTAGCAAAATCGACGACACCAGTCTTTTAAACTTGTTTCAGCACTTTCACATAACTGAACACAACTGTTATCTTTTAAAACACTGAACAAATAGTTAAAGTCGCGTAAATCTTTATGTGCGCGTGCGCATAAAGCAACGTGAATATCAAGATTTGTATTAAAATTTGGAAAATACATTGCGAGATTAGCTTGGATACAACGAGGTGTAAATCAACACTGATTTTAAAGTTACTAATAGTGACCTATTTATATAAAATCCAGGTATCCCAGGTATCCTTTGTTAAATATTGCAAGGTAATTAGTTATTGTGATAATTAGTAAATGATGCATGCTAAATTAGTGTATTAAGAGCCATTTAGTAATTAAATAATAGCAATGTTCTTATCAGTAATCATTAGTGCATCAGTTTTATATGTAAACCTTAAGTCCCTAATTATATATCCTAATTAGCTTATATCTTCTCTAATTGGCTGCTCAGAAATGTTATTGTAATAAGGTAAACCTTTAGAAAAACGGTTTTAATCAACAAAATAAACAAAAAATAAAAAAATTGTGTTATAAAATAAACATCACTCTTTATCCCAGAAAGTGCACATTTGGCGCACTATGTGTCTTAGTATTAAATATAGCTCTTAGTATTAGCATTATGATATTAGAGACCGCTACTTGAAACAAGCCCGGAATCAGGAGGGAGAGAGCTCGATACACTCATTTTCATAGTAAAATTTCACATTTTCTCAAATTACTCCCGAAATATGGGAGTTATGAAGAAATTCATCACCACAAGTTATGAAGGCATTAAGTAATCGAATAAGATGGCATCATTAGTTTGGCATAATTTTACTCTTTTTTTTCGGACATGTCTACGTCCAACCGCTCCCATACTTTCGTTCCACTGTGCGGCGTCGATTCAGCTTACCTCTTAGAAAAATTGACTCCTCGCCACTGTGACCTACCATACTATTACTTTAACATGTCACTAACCATATTTTACAAAATGGTTATTTCTATTTTAAACATTAATTTGTAAATAAGATCAGCCCTAATTCTGACAGGATAATAATTATGTAGATATCAAAACTGTTAATTTGCAAACAATTGCGGTCTGAATATTAAGTAGCTGAAAAGACGTATTTGAACAACAAACTATCCTGAAGACAGTTACAATATTTTTTATAAAAACAATAATAACAAGATTTTTCTATTTCAATTCTCGATCATTTAACATCAATTCATCACAGTCCTTCACAAAATATTCAATTACTAGCTGTGCCCCGCGTTCAAACAAACAAATTCGTCAACTTTAAGTATTTATTGTATATAGGTACTAGCTTCTGCCCGCGCTATTACTTCGTTTTCACTCGGCGTTCTTAGGCGATTAACACACTGCCACGCACCACGCAGCGTAGCGCGTGAATGCATGTTTTAACGTTGCGTTTTAACGCGCGTGGATGCATTTTCTGTGTGTTGGACTGTGCGTGTTTTCTATACAAACGGAGATACTCACAAGCAACGTTAAAACACGCATTCACGCGCTACGCTGCGTGGTGCGTGGCAGTGTGTTAATCGCCTTAATGTTTTTTTTTTTCGGTCGCAGCGTGATGTTAAATAGCCTGGTACCTTCCTCAAAAATTGGGCTTTCAAATGCTAAAATAATTTATGAAATCCGACTGGAAGTTACAGACATTAACGCGTTTAAACAAACAAACATAAAAACTCTTCAGCTTTATTATATTAGTATGTATATAGATAATTATAGATGAACAAGTAAATGGAGGCAGCCCTAAAATATATTATTTACGGTAAACATGTTTCTTGCAAGGGGCCCGTTGAAGCGTAACTTTTATGTAACTATATTAATTATCCATTGTTGTTTGTATGTATATATAAGTTGTAGGTACAGTCAGCCACAACAGCGTGCACGTCAACATCTCCTGACATTCAAGAAAACTAATTACTTGCTGCAGTAAAAAAATAACAAATATATTTTAAATAGAAAAACTACTTTGAAGTAAGAGACTCGATAAAAACGAGAGGGTATGGCTGCTCGTAGACAAAAGGATGTCGTTCAGAAAATAAAGAGGAGCAGGCAATTTTTATTAAAATTATCTTTTATGATACCTACATTTAAAAAACGTTCATTTTAGTTCTTAGTCAAAAGTAGTCGATTACATTATCACTATCACTACATAGTATAAAACAAAGTCGCTTCCCGCTGTCTGTCCCTATGTATGCTTAGATCTTTAAAACTAAGCAACGGATTTTGATGCGGTTTTTTTAATAGATAGAGTGATTCAAGAGGAAGGTTTATATGTATAATACATGCATAATATAGTAGAGAAACACTGATAATTTTAGAGGTTTCTAATGTGATGTCGTAAATAAACACATTTTTTTGCGCTTACATTGCAAACGCTGGCTGAACCCTATGAGATAGATCAAAATAATGTACTACAGTATTGTACACCTTAAAAAGGTCTCCAAAAATTCCGCAATGGTATATGTCTATCTCTTAGGGATAACCCACAATAACCATTCTTTTATTTATTTATTTACTTTTATTTCCTTTACTTTTTACGAAGCGATTTTAAGCAATACAGCATTAACCCTTATCCAATTAAGTACCTACCTTAAATACATTCTGCATTTAATATAGATCAGTATGGCCCTTTACAGCATGTAATTAAAATGAATATTTTAGAAAATATTACAGATTTGAAATGCAGGTGCATAGCGATTGCGGCGGTACCGGCCGGAAGGCAAAAAATATACTACAGAATCCGGCGGATTCTGTAGTATATTTTTTAGTATTTAGTATCAGCATTGCACCCGTGCGAAGCAGGGGCGGGTCGCTAGTTTAGTGATAAATCTAATAAATGTTGTTTCTAAGTTCTGTGTTCTGTTAGTTTTCTTGTAGTTTGTTGTTATCTTACCTTGGGATACGATGTTACCTTTAAGAAAAAGAAAACAAGAGATGTTATAATACAGTAGCAGATTCGAAACAAAGAAAAAAAAACTAAAAAGCGCGCTACAAGCATAGAGTAAAGGCTCCTACAAACAGGCGCGACACGCAACGCGACACAAAGACACCGCGTGCCGCGTGACGAGCGGTCTCTTTGTGTCGCGTCGCGTATCGCGCCTGTTTGTAGGAGCCTTGACACATTATTTTGCAGTTATTTACAATCTACATAGTAGCTAAACTTGACTTCAAGAACTCTTAAAAATTAACAGTTAGTTAAAAAGGCTTTCAGAGGCAAGAGATATCACAAAAATCTGTTAGAGCTATAATTTTCGAAAAAAAAAAAATGGTTAATCTATATTGCCCCACTGCTGGCCATAGGGCGTTCTAAATTTTTTTTTTAATTATTTAAATGTTTTATAATTATTTTGCAAGCACCGCTATCGTCGAGAGTACATAAGTTTCTATAAAAAAATAAAAAAACAAGTATACAATGCTGGCGAGATTTAAATAATGATTTCAAGTATACATAATTATACTGATTGTAAGTTAATTGCGGAATTCCTTGTAATATATTAAGGGGAAGCTGTTATCAATTAAAAATAATTTTATTGCCCTATTGTTAAGACATTTGTTATAGTTACTAAGTATTTTAAAACAATTATGTCAAATTGAAGATAATTTAGATTACATTTATATGTCTATGGTTTATAAATCATGGCTCGTTTTTTTTTTTTTTTTTTAATAGATTTTTACATTTCAATAGTTATCTACTTAAAATATTATCTTTGCTTATAAATGAGTTTCTAGATATCACCTACCCCGTCCATTATCCAATTAAATAAGTTCAGTTATATTTATACCGAATGCAAACCCAACTTTTTTACATGAATAAATAAAGAAACAACGTCTCGGTAATACATAGTAATAACCGTTAAAATATTTTGTATTCTAAGAAAATAAATTTCAAATACACTGTGGAGCAATTTATTTGATTGCATACATCGAGGTGCAATACATAATTTAATGTATCCAGTTTCTTTGCAAGCGAGTGCACACGATCTCACACTGCGGTGCAGAAAAAACACATGCTACAAAGTAATTTATTTTCAGTTTAGTTAAATTATGATTTATAAAAAAAATATATTTAATTTCACATTCAGCGTTAGTGCTGCATTACAGTCATTGGATTTCTTAGTAAAAACTGTAGTAGTGTGTAGTATTTTTCAAATGAACATAATAAGAGAGACGATTGATCTATGTTTATTACTGAATCGCGTTTATTACAGTCGTCGAGATGCATTTTCATTATATCTATTAGCATAATTAGATGATATTAGATTAATTTAATTTAAAAAAAAACCGGTCGCTCACGCTAGAACAGCTGAGAGGCACAACAGCCGCGCCTCGCACGCTCGCATTGATAAAAAGCATACTTATTAATATGATTCTTCACGCCTCTTGCGCACGGCTTATTGTGTTGCAAAGTGTACTTGCTAACTGACATATGATAGGAAATCTCATTACGCTATAATATTAATGGGAGAAGTGGCAGTCACTATATTTTTGTAATAAGTAACTGAGATTACTCCAAATAACATGTTAGTAATGACCCTCCTGTGTAAATAAATAATAGGAATTTTATTATGCTGCTATAAAATTCATGTGAAAAATTATTTTCAGTTCGTTCGTTCGCGGTCGAACATAATTTACTTAATACAACCCAGTGCCCGCGCGTTGTTTTAAAATATTTAAAAAATCTCATTACACACGTCTCTCTTGGTAACAGTATTTAATTATTATATTTAGCAACACAGTGTTACCTACACTGAAGTGCAAAAAAATGTGTGTGCATTGTTGCAATTTTATTATGACGAAAAAAGTATACAACTGAATCGGTACATTGAATATACTGATTAGAATGGAGATAATAGAGAAAATATTTTATAGTCGAGGCGTGCAAACGAAAACAACGTTTTAATGAAATGCGAGCAAAAAGTGTACGCACACAAAAATGTTTGCAGATAATGATGAAAAGAAAAATAACTGTGCAATTGTACAGTCAGCATTATAATTCATCATTAGGTAGATACACAATAAAATAATTATATAGAATTATAATTGGAAAGTCTTCATTTATTATTTAATAACCACTTCGTTAGAAGATCATTTGTTTTCCGACTGTATCTACCTAATGATGACTTACTAGTCTGGTCTTGTGATAAATATTGTGACGATTCAACAGATCTAAACGGATGATGGCAATATTATAAACTCGGTTGGCAAATTCAGACTAACTTTTGGATATTTTTATTAGACAATTAATTTTAATCTAAAAAAAAATCATGCACTCAGTAATATCATACTTTAGTGTTATTCATCTGTATAGTCACTAATAAATTACAGATATTAATGCACAAGGTCTAATTATATGTGAAGTAGCTAATTTAAAAACAGTTTGTGCTGAGGTGAAAGGTTATTGAGCTGAAAGAAATTTAATACGATCTGTTCTAAACAACACACTATGGGCATAACATTGTTGCAAAATAAGTAGGTAATTGATAAGTTCAACGGGATCAATTTTACAAATAAAATACATTGACCAATTGACGGACCGATTTAATTCGTTACTATTATTTGTTTAGATGGGCCATTTATTCTGGCATGCATTGTTCTTATATACTAATGGAAACAAATGTATTTAATGGACACGTCAGTGGTGACAAAACCAGTATAAGCAGGCCTCGTGTTCTATTGAAACTTCGAACTACGCGAGGCCAGCTCAAGGTCAATGTGTTCCTACTGACGTACGGCCTCCTGTACCTATTTCGGTAGAATAGGTACAGTAGGCCGTGTATGAAAATGTTCAAAATATAACCATAACATCATGCCTGTAGTCCACGAAAGGTTAGGAAGAGAATTTTTGTCTGTTCTTCTGTCTGTGTTTGTTCCGGCTAATCTCCGAAACGCCTGGACCGATTTTGACGGAACTTTCATTGGCAGATAGCTGATGTTATAAGGAGTAATTTAAGCTACTTTTATTTTAGAAAAAGACAGGCGGGCGAATTCGCGGGCTGCATCTAGCAAATAAATATAATTAAGTATTGACTTCTCGTCTCCTCCTTCTCGTCTTCTCGCCTCTTCTCGAAATTCTGGCACTGAATTCTGATTCTACGAAAAAGATGCGACAGTCTCATTGAAAACGTCCAATATCTAGTTTATAATTACCTATTCTGTTTTGAGTTCACTATACCTAACTGGACACACAAAATCTGACCTAATTTCCGAACAGGGGGACTCATTTTGTTTTGTACGTCGAGGGAAGGAATTTGCCAATACTGCCAGGGTTGGTGAGATTTACCAACCAGGTTACGTACCCAAAATTGTCATAGAACTGTAAACTCAGTTAAAAAACGTTAAAAAACCGGCCAAGTACGTGTCGGATCACGCACAATGAAGGGTTCCGTAGTTGGGATAAATTCATCCCAAGAACAAATGTAACACTGTTGTTGAAAAACAAGTTCGCCGATTCATTCCAACTGAAAATGGTAAGTTTGTACACACAATATTGAGAGATTTACCATGTTTTACATTAAGGTCACAGACTTCTTATAAGTTTTCCTTTAATCTATAAGTAAAGAACTTTTCGGTATTTTTTATATTTTAGGCTCAGTAGTTTCGGAGGTAAGGGCTCGGTACCGAGCCTCTAATGGTCTATTTTCATCAATTTTCTTAAATAACTTTAAAAGTATTTCTATTAAAATTATTGAAAAATTATATAAAAAATCCTTACAATAAGTCCTTTCATTTGATATGTCAAACTCAAACTCAAAGCATTTATTTCAATTAAACCATTTACAGGCACTTTTGAATTGTCAAAGAAACACGGTCACACGGTACAGTTCAAAATTCATTTATTTACATTATACGTCCGTGTTTGGGTCACAAAAGTTCATATGTGTACCAAAATTCAACTTAATCGACCCAGTATATTCGGAGCAAATTGGCTATGACAGACAGACAGACGGACACACGAGTGATCCTATAAGGGTTCTGATGTATCCTTTTGAGGCACGGAACCTTAAAAAGCAAAATAATTAAAACGAAATGTTATTTCGCAGTATCTCAAGACAAAAGTCTATGACCAGTGCGTTGACAGTGATGACCTATGGCACTGAAACATGGTAGCTCACAATGGGCCTTATTAGAAGGCTAAAAGTCAACCAAAGGGCAATGGAGAGGGCAATGCTTAGTTTCCCTACGCGATCGAATCAGAAATGTAGAAGAACCAAGGTAGCCCGAAGAATTGCGAAACTTAAGTGGCAGTGGTCAGGGCACATGACGTTGGAAGGCCTCCCACAAGGTGGACCGATGACCTTGTGAAGGCCGCAAGATTCCGCTGGATGCTGGAAGGACGGACCCGGTCGAAGTGGCTGTGCTTGGGGGAGGCCTATGTCCAGCAGTGGACGTCTTTCAGCTGAAATTATGATGATGATATTTCGCAAAAACATAATATTTATTCCCCCAAGCAAACTGGAGGAAACCATGAAAAACAATTTACTATTTAGGTGAGGCATTATTCTTTTCAAAAACTTTTCAATACCAGAGAAGCATAATATAGTGGAAGACATTTTTACTTGCTCTTACGATGTTCAGCACAAATGTTTTGTTAAAAGCGTTTCGTTCCTTTTTTTTACAATTTTATTTACTTTTCCTGCTAGATGAATACCTACATATTTTAATTATTTCTTATGTTTTCTTTTTATATTAACATTGCGGATAACATGTGTTCACGTGCACTGTGCACCAATATGTATACACTTCGCAAAATTCAAAAGCAATTTTCATGGTGAGTAACGATTGCAACTTTGAGATAAGACCTATTTTATAATAGTATAAGTATATTCTGCTATATAATAGTATCTAATAATAGGTCTTATCTCAAAGTTGCAATCGTTATTCACGAGAAAATTTATTTTGAATTTTGCCAAATGTATACCATATTGATGCTCGTGACTGTACAGCCAATGCCAACACGGTTGGCGCAGTGGTTAAGCGATTGACTGCTGCGCTGCCTGTCGCGGGTTCGATTGCCGCACGGAACAAATATTTGTATGACCTACAAGTAGTTTTCCGGGTCTGGCTGTTTGTGTATGTGAGTTTTAAATGTTTGTTAAAGCACCCACAATACAGAAGAAATTTCTAGTGGCGCAATGTTTAAAAAAAAAAAATATTGAGAGGAAAGGACCTTGGTCTCATTCACAGGATGTTTCAACAGTTACATTGTTTAATTTCACTGTATCCAAATTGCTGTCTTTTATTTTCATCCATTTGTATAAACTTCGGTAATTTATTTTTGAAATTTTTTGTTCATTCACATCCACAGTAAAAGTAGTTTTTAACGTTATAAACTTTCGAACGAGCCCGGCTGTTGCAAAAGCAACTCAAAATATGTACGCCTCCCAAAGAACATGTTGACGTTTGTCCGACGGACGTCCCGTTCTAGCCTAACGAAGCACCACGGTAAGCTAGGCTCCGACCTGTGCATACTTTTATTGCAGAACAAAATAAACTAAAAAAAAAAAAACGAGATGTGTCGTGGCCCTTTTGGCATTATACTGATTGTTTTCTGTTTTTATAGTTTTAAGGTGTATTTTTTTATTTTTTTGCTGTAATGGCTATAAACGCATTTTTCATGTATAGAGGTATGAGGAACAGGTTGTAAAGTTCACTCATCCTCTATAGAAAAGGAAGGATCCTCCGAAAAAACTGCTGTTGTGTCTGGTGGGCAACTGCCCGACGGTTGATATCGGGATGTTGTATAATATATGCAAGTCGCGCGGTAAACACTGATTGCGCGATGCAGGATTTATGACGTCAGGTCTTTGATGCGTATTTCGCATGTGGCGTTGTAGAAGCCGCCATACTTTCTTTGTATCTTTTCGTGGCACATTATCGGAGTAATTGCTTATCACACATAAAATGACAATTGATCGCAATGGGTTCCATTTTGACAGTTCACCCAAAGTGAATTTAAATATGATGTTTGAATATGTGCACAGTGACCGCTGGGAAACGGTCACCACACGGTGGGTGCGGCGCTGCGGAGACCGGCCCAAGAAGAGGTGGCGAGACGATCTAGACGCGTACCGCAAGGGCTGAACCGAGGTGGCTCTAGAAAAGGATGCCTGGATGGATTTGGGGGAGGCCTTGCTCAGCAGTGGACCTGTAGGCTATCATTTCAGCCGAAAGACATCCACTGCTGGACAAAGGCCTCCCCCAAGCACCGCCACCTCGACCGGTTCTGTGCTTCCCGCATCCAGCGGATTCCTGCGGCTTTCATAAGGTCATCGGTCCACCTTGTGGGCGGCCTTCCAACGCTACGTCTTCCGGTACGCGGTCGCCACTCCAGAACCTTTCGGCTCCAACGGCCATCTGTTCTGCGCGCAATGTGCCCTGCCCATTGCCACTTAAGTTTGGCAATTCTTCGAGCTATGTCGATTACCTTGGTTCTCCTGCGGATCTCATCATTACTAAGGCTAACTAAAATAAAAATAAAAATAAAAAGGGTATGTGTAGTGAATGAATATGTCACAACCACCTAGCCCAGCGACAAACAGTTCACGCGCTTTTTCATACTTTTTCTATGGATTCGTCGCATACCTGTGGCTACCACACGGTGGCTGCTACATCAGTACTTAACACCGCAGCATGTTGTGACAGCCAGTGGTGGTTGTGGCTGTTGGCTCGTGTGCGCTAAGCCTAAGTAGCGCGTGAATGCGTGTCTTTTAACGTTGCTTGTAAGTATCTCCGTTTGTATAGAAAACACGCACAGTCCAACACACAGAAAATGCATCCACGCGCGTTCTTTCAGATCATGCGCATACAATGATGCAGCGTGATGCGTGGCAGTGTGATAATCGCCTAAAGGTCGCGGTCAAGTTTGTACTAAGACTTCGTTTCTCAATTCTATTAATCAAAATAATTACATTTCACAATTCCTTCACGCGGCCAGAAAAACAATGTTATTTAATGTATATTTTTTGCAAATTATAAGTCTTCTTGCCAATTCAAAAGATTCTTTATAAAGGGGTACCTTTAGAAACAATCCAGAGAAGGGTGCCGTCATTTTAAAACTCACTGCGCAGTTTCGAAACGATAATAATTATGACGAAAGCCCCTTAAAAAACAAAATTTTGTATGGCAGCATTCAGCAAAAACACTCAAAAGCCTAAGTAGTCAAAGTCCAGACAATTTCTTACGGAATCAGGTCAAGACGCCGATATATGCCAGTGACCTTGAGTGGTTAGATTACGTGTTCTGTACTCAGCTCACGCAACGCGTCGTACGTCCAGCCAGTAATAGGACTCGCCCACACAGGAGTCCATCCAAATAAGACGCATTATTAATTTATTATACATAAAACAAAAGGTAGTTTAATAAAACACGTATACTAAAAGATCAGTAATTAAATTATCTTTAAAAAGGTGAAGGTTTCAGAAAAATACGCTTGATAGATTTTGCGTGATTCTCAGTTTTTTTATCCGCGTTAGACATAACTTTACAAATTAATTTCATTATGTAATATAAACGTAATCTAAAATATTCATATATTACGTTATTAAGAAAATCGCAGTGCGATAAAGGCGTAAGTAAGAATACGTCACTTTTTTTTATTGCAGTTTCGTATAGCGCGGATAAAGATACACAATGCTCAATTTGTCCGTTAAGATCTGACGAGAAATTAAGCCAATATACCAAAAAAGACATTTGTCGCGTCACATAAGTTTGACATTTTTTCAGATAAAAAGGTCCATAAACGTGTGTAAAACTTAAAATATTAATTATTCTTTATACACGACAATTTGAGGTATCTGAAATATTGTTGAAAAAAAGCTTGATTGTTTTACTGTTTAATGGTATATAACAAAAGAACATAAGATCAAATGCTAAATAGATATACCAGACCAAACAGTTTTTTTGCCCTCCTGTAAAGTTAGTATATTCTTCTTACGCCTTTGTGGCACTGGGGGTGCGAAATACTCTAATTTAACATAATATTTTTTCCAAATCATTAACACTTCTCGTTTAGACGAGATCTTCAATATAAAATCATTAAAAGTCGGTTATCGTTGCCTTATATAAGAACAATGCAGGGTAATATCTGAAATGGCCTTTTGAGGAAAGAGCTATGCAGATTTGAGTGGAGCTGTCCGGTCCGTTGGCACGCATGAATAAGTGATCGCATAGCTGAGACGTATCTTAGGTAGCTCAGTGGACTGCCACAACACGAAAGCAGGGCAGGCACGAAAGGCCTGCTCAAACTGCCAGAAGGTCATGAAATTTTGATGTTACACGTACATAACGACTCAAATAATGCATTGATAACCCTAGTAGCATTTTTGTTGGCGTTTGGTTGGGCCACATACCTCTGAAGGTGGCCCAACTAAATGTCAACGGAAAATGCTACTAGGGAATAACTTGATTTGGTCAGGATAAAAATGAAAGATTTAATTCAAACAATACTGCCCTTGAAAACACTTCAGAAGTGTGTTTGTAATATCTAAATTATGGCTTTATACTAAATGCATATGAAAATTTATACGGTATTTATAAAAAGAAATTCGCAGTCTGGAAAAGGACTGCACACAGAAGTGAAAAAATAAAATAAAAAAATTATTGGTTGTCTGTAAAGTTGGTTTACGGACGATAGTTTAACATGACAACGTCATAACAAAACATTGATGCGGCACAAGCATACAATGAGCGTAACGGGACAATGAGCATAACGGGACAATGAGCTTAACGGGACATTTTCGTGCATGCAGCCGGCGTTCATCGATTTATTAGACGTTGTCACGTCAAAAAAAAAACATTGGAATAACTGTTATTTTATACATATAGCTCATGAAAAGCGTTCGGTGACGATAACGCGAGTTCCATGATTTTTTTTCACCCAAAAAGTACACAGTACGAGTATACATAAAGCTCATGGAAAGCGTTCGGTGACGATCGCGAACCCATAAGTTTTTCCCTTACCAAAAATCGCTCAACGCGCCTAAAGAAGTTATCACATCAAAAATAAAAATTGTCTGTATGTCTGTCTGTTTGTTCCGGCTAATCTCTAAAACGCACCGAAACGTAAACGGACTGACTTTCACTGGCAGATAGATGATTTTAGAAGGAGTACGTTAGGCTACTTTTATTTTAGAAAAAGTTTAAGATTGGTTGATTTGATTTACAGCTATAATTAGATAGATAAGAAGGTACCTGAGTATCATTCAACATTTCAGCCGAAAGACGTCCACTGCTGGACATAAGCCTCCCCCAATCGGGGGAGTTTGCCATAATCACCACGCTTGGCAGGCGGGTTGGCGATCGCAGTATGGTACCTGAGTATAACTTGGCTTAAGAAGGACGAAGAATGCGAATCAGAACTCTCTAAACGTCAATTTTAGTAAAACAGCACATCCTACAAAACATAAAGCTTTTACAAACAAACCATCAAAAAAATCCACGCTATATTTAATGTCAATTTAGACCTTTTAAACATAACTGAAACAGAACATTCTCTGTTTTAATACGCTCGATAAATAATAAAATGGCAGACTTCATTGCAAGTTGAATATAAATTGTGTAATTAAATTTAAATGCTTGGTATAAACTAAATACAGAAGCGGGGATGTACAGACATTGTATTACTATGTATAGTGATGTATATTTATTCAAAATGGACTACTTAGATATTTATATGAGGGGCGGGTGTGTTATATGCGGGCTCTCGAGATGCTAATGCAATCGATTACTTCTACTTCTTTCTTTCTTTCGTCAACGGAGTTTACAACTTTTTAGGTAATTTAGCGAAGCGTGGAATTTTAATTTACATTGTTTTATGTACATACTAGCTTTTGCTTGCGGCTCCGCCCGCGTAGATGTCGGTTATCGCGTAAAAAAGTAGCCTATGTTCTTCTCCATATCCCAGGCTATCTCTGCCAAATTTCATGATGATCGGTTCAGCGGTTCAGTATTAGTATGTTAGGAGGGGCTTGTGGCTATGTAATAACAGTCGCACGATCGATCAGGTTAAGCTACGCTTGCCGCGGTTGGTCCGTGGATGGGTGACCATCTTTATATACAAAGACCTCTCCGTGCCATGAAAAGCACGTTAGGCCATTGGTCCAGGCTGTCATTTGTAGATCTTCGACAGTTATTACGGGTTGACAAATGCCCGAAAGTCAGACAACCAGTCTTATCAAGGGGTATCGTGGTATCCAGTAGCTGGGTTGTGGAGGTCAGATAGGCAGTCGCTCTATGTAAAATACTGGTATTCAGCTGCACCCGGTTAGACTGGAAGCTGACCCCAACGTTATTGGGAAGAGGCTAGGCAGATGATGTACCTAGTTACCTACATAAGTTAGTATGTTATGTATAATTGTATTAACAAGTTACGACATACGGCTTTTGAATATTAAATGCAATCGACTCTTTAATACATACATTTTAGTTTATATTTCAACCTAACTTCTATTTTTCCTGAAAAGATTCGTCCATCACTCAAAAAAGGTGTTTATATACAACATGTCCTGGAATTAGCACACACTACAAAACACTCCAATTAGAATATTATGTTATAATCATAATACATACACTGAATTTTCGCTATTATGTATAAAACATAGAAAATTTATTAAATTATTTATACTGATTGTGGGATAAAATTGTGGTCACATTACAAATCTACGCACGCACACACTCGCACACGTATAAGCGTCTACCGTAGTAGGTGCCTCGTCCATTTTGGTTTGTTTTGACTCTACAGCGGAAGGGTGACTGTAATTTACGTAGTTTTCATTATTTTTGGGATAAAAACTTACCTATAGATATTAAAAATGACAGAAATCGAATCAATTAGGCGATTCTGAACAAACTACTTTCTTAATTTGCATTAATTTATTTACATATTGTATATAAAATCCAACTATACTCTAAGTTTAACCGCTTCTGTGGTCTAGTGGTAAAACCACCTGCCTCAGATCCATAGGTCCCGGGTTTGATTCCCAGCGGGGGCGAAAATATCTGCTCGGTTTGGTTGGTGGTAGGGCTTGTTCTAAGTCCACCTAGCTAGCTACCACCGTCTTATCTAAGTCTGACGCCAAAACAACAATGTTAACAGCATTTTTTGTGTTTCGGCAGTTAGAGGTAAGATAGCCAGTTCCTCTGTGGTTGAGGATTCCGGGTGAAGCTCGCTTCCATCTTCGGCCTTATCATCACTTACCATTAGGTGAGATGAAGGCCAAGAGCTTCCCTGTTGTAAGTAAAAAAAAAAAGACATTAAAAAAAACTTTTTACAGTCCGTTCAGCCGATTTTGACTTCTATTCCGTAGGAATAAGGATGGCATTAAAAGCCAAAAAGTGGTTACAGTGCCAACTGTTTACTGCAGCTGCATGCACCAACGCAATAGAAGTCAAAATCGGTTGAACGGGCTGTAAAAAAACGTTTACTTAAATCTCTAATCTTGTTTCAAATGGAGGCAACAAATAAGTAAGACCAATGAACTACTGCAGGTCTGACCGACCCACGAAACTCGACAATATATGTAAAAGAATACTTACTTATTCAGAACCAGAACATCGCTAGAAAAATAGTTTTCAACACTAGGACTGCTATATAAATATAAAGGAGAATTTGAAATAAAATCTACAGAAACGAATGTATTCTTAAGGGATGATGAATTAAGATTTATGTTGTGGAAGTCTTTGGAAAAGTTAGGTCATTATTACCTAAGATTTTAATTAATTTCTAATAAGTATCCACTCATTACCTACCTAGTCCAAAATACCATCGCCAACCTAGCTTATCCGACCTACTTAAAAAAAATATCATTAACATTCATTCTTTTGTCAGTTCCGACTGATCCATATTGAAATTATAAACGATCTCGGAATAACAAGCGAATGGAGTCGTCACCCGTCATGCATGAAACTCATAGCTAGTCATAAGCGAGCGCAACGTGCGACAGGAACCAATCGGAAGCAGCGACGCATGCGACGCCGGGGTTCATCTAATTACAGACGTTTATTTCCTTTACTCGGTAATTCGATGATAGAGGAAATGTATGAGCATTCCATTTGCTTAGATGTGTATCCACTCTGTGGCTGCGTTTCTCGACTACAGCTGCCGCCATTTGCATTGCATGCAAAAAATTAGATAATATGCTATTTAATTTGGTGAGTTTCCTTGTTGAAATGATCGTAAACTCAGAAGTTAGAAATTTCAGAGATTCGTAGTTATTATGTTACAAATACAAGGTATTACAACGTACTTATTTGATTGAGTAGGTAGCTTTGATAGCCAACTTTAAAGTCAGTCTCACAAAACCCTAAAATAAACACGGAATAAAGTTATACCAGGTATAAACGTCAAAAACTGTATTGTTGTACCAAAGTTATTCCTAGGATAACTTAAATCCGTGTTTATTCGTAAGGCCCTAATAACCGAACCAGATCAATCAGAACACCGCAATCCTTCTCCAAAACACAAGTTCCGGACACGCGTGACATTTCGATACGCGGCATAAACACCGACAGTGTACACTTATACATGAAATCAGCATTATTCGTACTTATATCTACATTCGTCTGACACAATGCTCCCACTGACTCACAATAGCGAATTATGTATTATTTTAAATTGACGTAATTGAAAAATATGCAGCCGCTCGCGCGCAGCGCACGAATAAATTGATTCATGTATAATAATAACAATGAGTAAATAATTAAATAGATGGGACCCGTTGAGGCTCGCGACGGTGATTGCCTACGAGCATTATTTAAAACGTGCGCATTGATTGCAATGTTAAAAATGAGATACAATAATGAACGTTTCTTGCTTTTATTCGGACGCTTTTGCATAAAGTAACTGGTTTTAAAGGAGTATGAGCTTTTGAGAAGTCTTATTAATAAAGTCTTTAAGACAGTGTATACAATGTGGAGACGACGACGAGACGATACGACAATAAAAATTAAAACACTGGTATTCATAGGAGTATTTCGAAACTATCGAATAAATTATATCATCGAAAAATCCGGAGTGCGTGTCGTACTACACACAATGAATGGTTCCGTAGTTGGAATTAATTTATCTCAAGGACAAACTTAACAGTGCAGTTGAAAAACAAGTTCTGTCATACAATCCAACTGCAAATGTAAATTTTTACGCACAATATTGAGAGATTTACGGTGTTATTTTAAGACTTCTTATAGGTTTTCTACAGGAACGCCTATAGGAAGTCTATGGTCTAGTAAAGAACTATTTTTTGTATTTTTTTCAAAATTTTGGGCTCTGTAGTTTCGGAGATAAGGGTGCTCCATTTTCATTTATTTGCTTAAATATATATATACAATTCATAAAAATATATATATCTGAAATCCTTACAATAAGCTCTTATATTTGATAAGTCTGAATACAGTTTGGAAAACTTTTTAAATTTCCTTTTTTCGCCCAAAAGTGCCCCCCCATATTCAAAATTCATTTATTTACGTTACACGTCCGTATTTGGGTCACAAAGGTTTCATACGTGTACCAAATTTCAACTTAATCGGCTCAGTAGAGCGAAACGGAGCAAATTGGATGTGAAAGACGGACAGACAGACACCCGAGTGAGAATTCCGTGTTTTCCTTTCGAGGTATGGAACCCTAAAAAAAGTTTTTATTTTTTTAATTTCAAACAAACTAATTATAATTATATAATTAAAATTATAATTATATAATTAAAATTATAATAAATAACTAAATATGTCCTGTCTTTCTTTATTTTTCTTAAATAGCAGTGATGGGCTGACCTAGGCGTTGCCGATCTTTGACTTCAATTGATTGATTTTTTTGTAAGTTGACTGGGAACGTCAAAAGATATACGAAGTTTAAATTTATTGTCGTCTCTACCTCGTATGTATTAAATTAACTAACAATTAACTATGCCCAAAATTATGGAACCTAATAAAATTTTCAAATAATGACTAAGTAGGCAGTAGGAAGAACTAATCTCGAACCAGCGTATCTTTTTAACAATGCTATCTAGATTGTTCTGACCTAAAAAATCGCAACAGTTCATTAAACACTGAGATCGCTGTCATCGGTACCTCCGCCACGTTTATAGCCTCATGAGTCACATTTAATTGGTATAACAACAAATATACCTAATGGTGGGCTTGTTTACTCTATGACAGCGCGGAGGGCCATCGTACCATGTCGCTCACTAAAACGAATGAACGAATGAAATGAACGTTATTAACAGGACCACGTTAGAAACATTGTAAGTACACTGGCGTGAATAAAAAGTGTACACAACGTGGGAAGCGTTTACTGAAGTTATTCTTAAACTATAGTAATGTGCGGTTCGGTACCGTAGAACAAGGCTATTTGGATTTTCGGGGGTTATTTGAAACTAAGCAATTGTAAGATTTGAGATGACATAAATTCTAATTGTGATCTTCGTACGAAAAATTGTAAAAGTAAACAAGACCAAATATAAAATAAAAACTGTCTATGGTGTTTTGGTTGAATTTATATCAACTTAAATCTTACAATTGCTTAGTTCCAAATAACCCCCGAAAATCCAAATAGCCCCATTCTACGGTACTAAATTAAACTGGTACAGATAGTTACAGAAATATATACTATCGGAATAAAGGCTCCTACAAACTGGCACGACACGCGACGCGATACAAAGGCACCGCTCGTTGCGCGATACGCGGTGCCTTTGTGTCGCGATGCGTGTCGCGCCTGTTTGTAGTAACCTTAATGAGTAACTTTTACGTGTTCATGCCCCTGTGTCTTTCCAGCCTAGTCTTAAGTTTCCCGAAATAAGTCCTAAAACTTCAGCCGTCGTTATTAACAGTCAGACTCGGAAAGTATCCGCCGATTGGTTTGACATCTACATATATGATACCTACATGATACAAAGAAAAAAAATTGGAGTGTCTGTTTATAATGTCAAAATAATAGCAGGTTACTAAATTCATATACAGGATGGGTAAAAAATCGTGAATCAAACGAAACGGGGCGATAGTTGAGGTTATTTGCAGTAAAAAATATCACTACTAGCTTTTGCCCGCGGCTCCGCCCACGTGGATGTCGGTTATCGCGTAAAAAAAGTAGCCTATGTCCTTCTTCATATCCCAGGCTATATCTCTGCCAAATTTCATGAGGATCGGTTCAGCGGTTTAGGCGTGAAAACGTAACATACAGGCAGACAGACAGACAGAGTTACTTTCACATTTATAATATTAGTATTGAAGTATGGATAAATTACTGCAAATAACCCCAACTATCGCCCTGTTTCGTTTGATCCACGATTTTTTACCCACCCTGTATAAGTATATACGGTACTTAAAACAAAAAAAAAACTGTCTGTTTCGGCTAATCTCCGAAACAGCTGTAGGTACCGATTTTGACAGGACTTTTACTGGCAGATAACTGATGTTATAAGAACTTAGATAAAAGCCACACGGGCTAAGCCACAGACAGCAGCTAGTCTGTGATAAAACCACCATCTTTTGACGCAAACTAGAATCGCTTTCAATAAAAACTTTCTTCAAGTTTCTTCAAGGATAAATGAGTAAATAAACAAGCATACTTTCCATATTTATGACATTTAAGTTGTCCCTAACCCGACTGAGTCAACAGGTTTAACTTTAAAGACACAGAAAACTAAAATACACGCATGTCCATACAACACAGCAGGAATAATTTTAACGTTGTAATCAAATTTCAACTTTATCTCATTCATTTAAAAGCTATATTTACATGTACAGTTGATTAAAAAGTTGTCTTATGTTTACAAACGAGTGTTCTATCGAGCTAGTTGCGCTTCTCACTTAATTAGCAACATACTTTCTATACATAACTGTGTACCTGTGTAGGTTAATACATGTGCATCGACCACGTCCGGTACCATGACACACTAGATAGAAAGTTAATTGATATTTTTTGAATTTGTTCAAAATTAATAATGGGTTTTTTTTTACGTCCGGTATCACAATACCTTGGATAGGAATTTAATTGACAATGTTAACTATTTTTTTAATTTGTTCCAATATTTTTTTTGTTTTTTTTTTATATTTATTGACGACATCCGGTACCACGATACACTGGATAGGAATTAAACAGAAATATTTAAAATATCTTTTGAATTTGTTCAATATTATTGTTTTTTTTTATTATTTATAGACGACGTCCGGTACCACGATACACTGGATAGGAATTGAACAGAAATATTTAAAATATCTTTTGAATTTGTTCAAAATTATATATTTTTTTTGTATTTTTTTTTATTATTTATAGACGACGTCCGGTACCACGATACACTGGATAGGAATTGAACAGAAATATTTAAAATATCTTTTGAATTTGTTCAAAATTATATTTTTTTTTTTGTATTTTTTTTATTATTTATAGACGACGTCCGGTACCACGATACACTCGATAGGAATAGAAAAGAAATATTTAAAATATCTTTTGAATTTGTTCAAAATAAATTAGTTTTTTTTATTTTATTTTATTTGGATTTATTCTATTTTTTTTGGATAGGAACTGAACTATTTAAAATATATTTTGAATTTGTTCAGTTTTTTTTTTTTTTTTGTTTATATGTATTTTAATTTATTTTAATGTTTTTGTCCTGGTCAAACTTGTTTGACCCACCTAGATATTTAGTGATGTGGTCTCCTATAATTGGAAGCGCACACTTTATATACGTATTTGTTGTCCCTGTTTATGTTAACATGCATGTAATTGTGTAGCCTCCGTTGGCGATCCAAGAAATAACCAAATCTATACAAATAAATAACATTGAAATGTCTGTTTGTAATGTCAAAATAATAGCTTTCTACTAAATACATATGACAGTACCTACATATATACGGTTTTTTGTCTATCTGTCTGTATGTTGGTCTGTATGTCGAAATAACTTTTTTTTTTACTAAATTGATATTCGGAAGGTACTTACAAAAAAAAAGTTTGTCTATCTGTTTGTTCCGATTAATCTCCGAATCGGCTGGACCGATTTTGACGGGACTTTCACCGGCAGGTAGCTAATGTTCTAATGTGTAAATTAGGCATATTATTTTGTACTAGCTGCCGCCCGCAGCTTCGAACACGTGGCTTTTTCTAAAATAAACGTTTTTTGCCAGTTGTTATTTGACAGTACAAACAGACATTTCAACTTTATTTATTTGTGTAGAAAAACATGCGGGCGAAGCCGTGGGCAGCAGGTAGTGAATGAATAAATGCCGATGGCAAAGAGCAATGGCGACGGCTTTTTTTATCGTAACTCGATGAAATTTTCTTGTTACCAATCGAATAACGCCAATGCAAAAAGCGCAATCGCTCTTTTAAAAACAACTGGTGTTCTCTCCTAGTTGCTATTCAAATTCCGTATCGAAAGTTATCATTTCCCCCCTATGGTAGGGTCCTGAGGAAGTTGACAAATTGGCCCTTAAAAAGTTAAAAAGCTAAAAACTAAACCCCGACTACGACAAAAACGCAAAAAAGGTAAAACAAGATATCGATGTCGACATGTTTCGGTTTTCGTATATCCGGAGACACACACACGTAATTACTAAATATTCCATGTAGGCATAAATTATTATTATTTAAAACTTCAAGCACAGAAATTTAAAGAGGAGGCCATAATGCATGAAGTATTTGCTACCAGTCAACATTTGGGTGATGCAAAGACAAACAGCGGTAGGTGTAATTACTGAAAATGTAGGAATAAATAATAATAAAAATATAAAGATACTCAATACTCAATATCTTTATTGCTTTTCCATAATGTGTACTTAGGTGGTAACTATGTATATAATTTAGATCATTATGGACCCTGTAGGGCCCAGCAAAAGGGTAGGAGAGAGGAAGCCCTGTTTTAGGTAGGTATAGGAACAAGGTTTAACTTACAATCAAAGTCAGGAGATCGAGAATAAGATACTAACATTTCACTAATCTATTTTTTATGTATTATTTTATCTGCAAATGTACCTATATATTTTAGATTATTTTTTTATACCTACCTGTTTATATGTATTATAAATCTCTTTATTCATTTATATAAATTATTTTTCTTTGATTAATTATTACTTCTTCTAATTTTTATATTATTTATTAATAATTAGCGTATCATAAATATGTTTTATGCATACCTATGAATTGCGTGAATATTATTAATTATTATTTATTATTATAGTAGTTATTTCCTAAACATATACTTATTTTTTTTTTATGTTCTTATTATTTATGTTTATCATTTAAATATTCTTCTAAGGAGTAATAACATTTGTTTACCAGTAATTTTTTAAGTTCTTTTATAAATAAATTTAATTTATCTTCTTTCTTTACAATGTCAGGTAGTTTGTTATATATTTTTATAGACATTACGTAGGGACCTGTGGAATACCATTTTTAACTTGGATGTTGGTATGTTTAGCCTACATACACCCGATGTGCCCTGCAAACTTCTATTCTTTCTCGCATTTGTAATTTAGGAGCTGTACCTATACTTTAATTCTAATGCGAAATATATAAAAATGAAAGAGCATGGCAGTTGAGAGTATGTCATGCTCACTTAAATGATTCTACTTCAGATTACAGATTGAGTACAGATTGTACTTCGGAGAGTGTGCCCATGAACTCCACGACCTCATTCCACCGGCCCCCTTCTACCATCGGACATCTAGACGCACTGCAAGTTACCACCCCTACCTAGTTGATATTCCACCAACTCGCACTAAGCGTTTTCAAACGTCTTTTATAATGCGCACAGCAAAGGAGTGGAACTCTCTGCCTGCGTCTGTGTTTCCGAACGCATACAACCCTAATCTATTCAAAGTGAGAGTGAACAGGCTTCTTCTGGGTAAGCTCACTCCATCGTAGACTTTGTCTCTGTCATCCAGACCTAGACTAAAGTCAAGAGCAAACTCATAGTAGAATAAAAAAAAAATAAAAAAAAATGTCACACTGATGGTGGCGCGTGTGTTGGATCATTCGGTTCCCTACAAAATGGTGGAGCTGGATGGTGCTGATCCATGCGTCATGTTCGTGAACGGGCGCCGCCAGTTGGGACTATTGGGATATTTTGAATTGTTTTATTAGTTTTATTAGTTTTTACATTATCTCACATATAGAAGCAACAAGAATAATGTACCCAGGATTATGTAATATCTTGATTTAAAAGAGTGTCCTTGGAGTTTCTTGCCCGTTCTTCTCCATAGTGATCTACGTATTGGAATGGGCATCTAGCTTCAACTTTCTGACTAACTGACCGTCTCTTTGACAATCACAAAAGTGCCTGTAAATGGTTTAATTGAAATGGTTTGAGTTTGAGTTTATATACGGTGCTCCTGACCAATCCAAGTTCCACATGTTGGAGTGTCCAAAGTGTCTATATCTACACCAGGACCTGTACTTCAGAGGACCTAAAAAACGCCAAAGATGCCGCGATTAGCGTGGCCAGCTACTGAGCCCAACTCAACTAACATGATAAAATATTTTTACTTTTACCATCAACTAGAAAAGAAGACAACCTCCACTTTTACCAGCTATGCTATAAAAACGGTACAAATTGCCACATTTAAATACATTTCACAATGGTAAGGTTTGTGCCCCACATGTAGGTCGGCCGATCCATTAGATAAGATACCTACATATTGTTATTCCACAATCCAGTACTTATCTATCCTGCCTGTTGTACACGCGTGATATTCTTAGAATGTGAATAAAGCTTAAAGTCCCATTTACACGGTCCAAGTTTCTTGCCTGAGGCATACAATAAAATGAAAGCAACAAAAGACTTGCATCATGTAAACATTGTTTAGACGGTCCAACTTTTAATGTTGCTTCAACTTAAGGCTCCTGTAAACAGACGCGACACAAAGACTCCGCGCGGCGTGCGACGAGTGATGCCTTTGTATCGCGTTGCGTACTGCGCCTGTTTGTAGGAGCCTTTATCGTATGCCTAAGGCAATTGAATCGCACCATGCAAATCTGGCTTAAGTCTACTTATACTGCATTAGCTTCTGTCCGCGAATTCGTTCGCGTCGAAGTCGTAAAATCCATACTAATATTATAAATGTGAAAGTAACTCTGTCTGTCTATCTATCTGTCTATCTGTATGTTACGTTTTCACGCCTAAACCGCTGAACCGATCGTCATGAAATTTGGCCTGGGATATGGAGAAGGACATAGGCTACTTTTTTACGCGATAACCGACATCCACGCGGGCGGAGCCGCGGGAGAAAGCTAGTACACAATAAACTAAAATAACAGCCTCATATTTATAAAACTCCCTCGGCCCCCGTCACATCGCATCGCCCCACCCGCCCGCGATTTTACTTCGTTTTCGCTTAGCGATATTTTTGACTTTATTTCTTTTTCTCGGCTCCTATCTATTATCCTAGAGGCTATCTCAAGAATTGGGCTACCAAATACAAAAATAATTGTTTAAATTCGACTGTTAGTTTCAGAGATTACCACGATCAAACAATAAAAATAACAAACTCTTCAGGTTTTTTTTCCACCGTAGTACAGTTTATACTAGTACGGGGAACAGAGTGAATCAGTGTAAAAACCATCTTTATTTATCTGCCTGACACATGCTGAGCTGGACTCCCATTTGGTGCAACTTTGAGACGCACACCGCACCTTATATATTTGTTATTTAATAGAATTATGTCATGTTTGTCTGTTTAATAATATTCATGAAATTTTTAATGGTTTGTGCTCTTGTGTGTTGTGCTATGTCTTTTGTGTGCACTGAATAAATGTTTTATCTATCTATCTATCAATACGAAACTTTAAAAAACCTTGAATGGTGAGCGCTCACGCAACGCGTCGTACGTCCAGCATAATAGGACAGCAGTAATAGGACTCGCCCATCCAGGAGTGCTGTCCCAAATAAGACGCATTATTAATTTATTATACATAAAAAAGGTATATTAATAAAACACGTAGGTATACCAAAATTTCAATAATTAAATTATCTTTAAAAAGGGTAAGGTTTCAGAAAAATACGCTTTATAGAACTGATGTTGCGTGATTCTAAGTTTTATATCCGCGTTAGACAGAACTTTACAAATTAATTTCAATTTAAACATAATCTAAAATATTAAGTTATTAAGAAAATGTTCTAATTTAACATATAATATTTTGTCCAAATTATTAAGACTGCGTCGAGCGCACAGTGGCGCCCTCATCGTTTGTTTGGTGTTTTATTTTATTTTAGAATGAAAATGCAGAAAATAAGCACGTTAAGTTGTGCTTCACAAGACTATACGTTATCATTATTACAAAAAGTAGTTTTACATTTTTATGTTTTATTGTAATCATTAAAACGGAAAATAGTGGCCACCGAGCTCCGTTTTAATGATTACAATAAAACATAACAATTTAAAACTACTGTTTGTAGTAATAATAACGTATAGTGTTATGGAGCACAACTTAACGTGGTTAATTTCTGCATTTTCATTCTAAAATAAATGAAATCACCGAACAAACCATGAGGGCGCCACTGTGCGCTCGGCGCAGTCTTAACACTACTCGTTGAGACGTGATCTTCACTATGAAATCATTAAAAGTCTGTTATCGTCGCCTTAAAAGAGAATCTCCTGTGTCTTGCACATTTTTATAAATCGAAGTAGGTATAAGAAGAATTTGATTGACATCATTCGTACTAAAAATACATTTTTGTCAATTCGTCAGTTTGTCTTAATTGATTACTTCCATTATCGCGCCCCCGGGGCCTACTGCTTGATATGCAATGTTCTCGTGGCCTCATGAAACACGAGGCTCCAGGTCAAACCACGCTGGGGTCGGTGCATTTCATTCATACGGTAACTTTATCTTATATCAAGTCGATAAAACAAATGATTTTCGGGGCTAAAAAGGAATAAAACGTGGGGCGAACAAGGAATATTGTACTACGTGGCGCATAAGTCATCACCTGATTTCCTAAGGCTATCACTTTTATTGAAATTAAGAAAAAAAAAACGTTTATTGTTACATTGTTTATTCGGACCTATAATTTTTTCGCGGAGTCTTCAATACTTGCACATAAAGACCGTCTACTGATGCCCAATTGCGTAGCACGTCATCTGGTTGGTGTTTTTGGGTCGACTTGGACACTTGCATCCACAGCAGCGATATTCTCGGCAGAACGACTGCTCCGGAGGCGGCCATGCCTATGACTATCCCGTACTGAGCCAGTCTTCATAAGACGAGTGGCCAAACGCCGCAATATTTGCGCAGTTGGTGTTGAACGACCACGATGGGAATTGACGACGAAATTCACGTTGTGTTAACAACACTGACCGATTATTGGTTAAAAACAATGAGACAATTATTCCGCGTTCTTGTAGAGTATAGCGCACCATGATTTTACGATGTGTATTTTACATTTGTGTACTTCACAAATGTCAAAGTCGCAAAGACTAAATATTTCATTTAAAAAAATGAGAGCATTTTCAAGAGAGGTGATAACTTATGCGCCAGTCCTTTACTGAAACAAAGATTATAGCTAATAAACGGTCCATTCCAGCTAAATAAGCACGTTGTATATAATATTAGAAGTTAATAGACAATGGATAGTACAAAGCAGCGCTGTAGGGTATAATCTAGCAAATTGTCAGTATTTGAATGATGTAGTCTAATTGCTTAGGTACGTAATTCCCACTTTGATTCAGACTCTACCCTTAAGGGGGAAGCGTCAGGGTAGTCCACGAAATACAAATTTTCATACGTTTTTTGCAATTTGCATGTTGGTATTAGGTTATATGTTGATCTAAATATGATTCGCAGCCGTATCAAATATTTATTTAGGTATAGAATTAATAATCATCAACGCAACTCTCGAAGTATATATAATCCCACTGAACGACTAATTTATGTATGGAGATGCGTATGCATCTGATAGACGCGCAAAGTTGAACGGATACGTAGGTACGCATCTTCATACAAAATCGTTGTTTTCTATGGACAAAAGTTGAACAGAGCTGAATAAGTGTAGTTAGTCCCATAGGATTATATTAACTTAAGGAGTTGTATTACTGATTCTAATGATTATAATTCTGTAAATACATATTTTGTACGATCGCGAATCATACTTTAATCAACATACACCCAGACAATGAGCTGCAAATTGCAAGAAAATTTAAATTTCGAGTTCTAACTTAGCGCTTCCCCCTTAACAGTCAGACAGTAGGCTCCATAACAGCTTTTGTGTTAACAAATAGAAACTAATCGATCTAACAGACCTAGAATAGTAGCTTAGTTAATATTGATCTGCTGAATTATTCCTTGATAATTCATAATGGAAGTTACCTTTGTATACACATATGGGTTAATTTTTAAACAGTGGTTATAAGTTCAGTTTACTATACATTTTTAACGTTTCGAATTTGGAAGTAAATTCGGTAGCAGTCCTTTACAAAATGGCGTTGGAAATTGCAATGCCAGTGGCAATTAGAGATATATTTGGCTTGGAAGGATTGACTGTGACACTGACGATGCGCAAATAAAACCACGGCAGCAAAAAAATAAAGAGATCCCATAAAGCGATAAGGCTGCCTATGGTATATTTTGTAGTGTTTGATAATTCTTTGTTATGTATTTTTGTGGTGCACAATGAAGTATATAATTTGTATCTACTTATAAATAAATCAATAGGGCCTTACAAATAAACACGGAATCAAGTTATCCTAGGAATAACTTCGGTATAACCATACATTTTTTGACCTAGCATTACTTTATTCCGTGTTTATTTGTATTAGGGATAAAGTCATGACCAATGAATCCAAAACGTAAATGGCGAAAAGAAGACTTGTGACTGTACCAGGAGACATTCTCTCTAAATCCGTCAACGAAGATACGAGCACGTCCGAAAGTAGTTCGAAACCTCTGAGTTAACCCTACACACGCAATTAATTTGCTTTTTCGGACGGGCAAACACACATCTGCAATAGGGACAGCTGTCAAATCGTGTTGTCATTCATTCTTAGTTCAGGCCCCGAACTAATGTCCTTATGTGATACGGAGCAGGGAACGCCCGTGTTTGGCCGAAAGTAGACCCCCTGAAATTATGCAAAAGCTTGGTAATGAGAGCCCAAATGGCGTAAAAAGGTTTTTTTTTAAATCGTAAGTTACTTATACAACATGTCCCGTAATTACCGCAGACCACCAAAAACCCCAATTAGAATATTATGTTATAATCACAATACAAACATTGAATTTTTACTATTATGTATAAAACATTGTTTTTTTATTAAATTAGTTATACTGATTGTGGGAGAAAATTGTGGTCACATTACAAATCTACGCACGCACACAGTCGCACACGTATAAGGGTCCTATACCCAGTCTCTAATTCAGATAATTTATGTAAACAAATTAATGTCAAGAAATGTCACTGTCAAAATGACAGGACAGTGGTGTAAAACATTTTATACATATATATATATATATATTTTTTTTTGTAAATAGTCATCGCTAAAATTAAAGTGAATTAATTATAAGAACTATGCAAACAAAATACCGTTGCCAAACAATGTGTGTGTAGTATGTCGGAGACACGGCATATTATCACATAATCAGCCCTTTTAAGTCCAGTGTGCTAGACGTAGGCCTCCCAAAATCGATTGCTACTCGAAACAGTTTACAGCCGTTTTCCTCCAAAATGTGGCTAGATATGCTACTTATAATATGAATCTATGAATGAGAGTTGTAATATTAGTGTTGTTGAAGGTGTAAAAATTTGAAAATGTTTGGATCTCCTGCATTGTTACCAGTATCAAAAAAAATGTATACCAGAAAATCTCCTTTGTTTAATAACTTTGCTTAAAACCGAAAATAATTACGGTATGCTTATTTTTTAATTATTTTTTCTTAAAATTAGTACTTAAAAGAAAATGAAACCTCTTTTTTCGCCATTTTATGTGTATTACCATTACGAAGATATTTTTTTGTCATGTTATCCCCTTTGTTTACATAAATTATCTGAATTTGTGACTTTGGGTATAACGTAGTAAGTACTTCGTCCATTTTGGTTTTTTTGACTGTACAGCGGAAGTATGACTGTATTTACGTAGTATTAGTTATTTTTTGGAAAAAAATCTATTTAAAAAATTACAGAAATCGATTCAGTAAACGATTCTGAACAAACTCGCAGACTCGCAATTAATGCACACTATGAATACATAGTGTGCATTAATTCAGTTAAATATTGTACAAATAACACACAAATATATGATAACGAACCGAAAAACGACGAAGAAGAACCAACAAAAAAAAACAGTTCCAACTTATTATCAAAACTCCACCATCCTCGAATTCACATGACAATAATATTTTTTATTGTTATTATAATTTTATTTCATCAACGAAAAAACATGTTAATAACATACGGAACTGCTTATATTGAACATAATTATAGTTGTGGGCTCTCGCTCCGATGGGTACGGGGTTCCGTGCCGAGAAGGGTAAATACCATGTCCAAACATTTTGGCTATCGGCGGTAGGGTTGGCAAACTTATAAGCCGAAGTCAAACTAATACTCGTAGGATGTTCAAAATTAAATGTTAGAATATAATTTGCATATCGAATTTTAGGTTATGTTCGACCATGAGGTATTAAAAAGAGTAAAAGGTAAGTTTATTTTATTTTTTTAACTGTTTCTCTACAGAAGTAGGGAAAGACACGATGGTTGGAATGCCTGAAATATGATATGGTTATTAAGGGGTACTGATTCTAATGATTATAATTCTGTAAATACATATTTGTTACATTCGCGAATCATATTTAGATCAACATATACAACCTGATACTGAACTGCAAATTGCAAAAAACGTAATAAAATTTAAATTTCGCGGGTTACCCTGACGCTTCCCCCTTAACAACAATTTCCGCGGACACATAGACAACACAAACCGCGTTCAGTGTGCCGTAAGCTTTATTTTCACCCGCGCTTAACTTCTCCGCGCCGTTTTCGTCCTACTCCGTGGATTCAAGTGGGAACTGCGAACACATAAAGCTTAGCTGCAAGATTAACAGTCGAGCATTAGCAATCAGTGCATCACTCGTTGCCAAAATGCCTGAACGTCGCATGGATGACGGTAATAACCCACAATTTGTTAACACGCGAGATAAGACGGTGAGAGTGATACGTAGACATGTATTGAAGGCTTTTGTATCAAAAGTCGCCTGAATGTAGCAGGGATGACGGTAATAACCCACAGTTTGTTATCACGCGATATAACACAGTGAGAGTTAGTTAGTAGTAAGTTAAACGATGGATACTCGTAAACCATTTCCATAATAATTTGGTGAAAACCTTCCACCAAATATTTAATTATCAGAATCGAGTCACTAAAGTTTACTAGCAAAGACCGCTGACGTGTTATTGAAGTACCTATATCATAGTCTAATAGGTATTCAAATATGTGGCCAGTATAAGACATCCATATTGATGAAAAACATGCAAATTTTTAAAATCACAGAGTCCATTTACCGCCTTCTCACCAACAATAGTAGAACCAGCAACAAAACAATATAAACCTTACCTAACATCACCCCTCATATTTAGTATAACTGTAAATTATACATTTCTGTATCATTATTTATTACGATAATAACACGAGTAACATTCATAAAGAATAATATGGACATATTATTTTAACTTATAGTCCACACGCGAGCAATTACTGTGCTCGCCAAATAACATATAAGAATACTTATTATGATTCTAATTTGAAATCGTCAGCGTATCTTTATAATAATATTATAATATATTATTGCTATAAAATTATTATAGGTACACTATAGTTTCAAAAAACCCGATTAGAAAATTATAACGTTTAAACTATAGTTTATGTTACCCCAAGGGCAGTCATGGCAGATAATTTTGCAAGTTGTGTAAATGAGTAGCGAGAATGCGCTGTCATTAATTGCTATGTAAAGGGATAAAACCAGACATTATTGATGCGTTTTTTATATACCCATACATGCATAGAATATAATCATATCGTATTACCGCTGAAACTCTGAAAAGAGTCACAGCAAGGTATCATTTTCAACATTATCTACTTGTAAAAGGTGGGTCATTGTTGTTGTCATTTATTAAATTAATTACTCCCGTTAAGTACCCACTACGATACTATTGTTTTTAATATTTCCTGTAATTAAAAAAGCAGATAAGTTTTAAATGTGTCATCAAAATATCGACGTCAAAATTCTCCATTAAAATTCAAACATCGACGCATGCCCCTTAAGTTATCCCCAGAAATATGTATGCCAAATAAATATTTAGAGAATGCACCAGTTGTCGTCCAAGCGTAGTGGCTTCACTCCACCACGATTTATTTTAGAAGGCCGTAAAGTAAATAATGTGTAGTCAGTCGTATACTATAAAAACAAAGGGGAAAGGTCTGTGACGAACAAATAAAAAAACGTCCCGACTTCAAAGTTGTCCATTCAAATTCTCGAACTAAATATTGTCCTCTCTCTATTATTTTAAACAAAAAAGCTATTATATTTAGACATTTTCTTGTTAAAGCCATGTCTTTGGTTTTGTTAGGTTTTTAATGCAGGATCTTTTCTGACGACATGGATGCTTAAAAATCAATCTAAATGTTCTTACTTTTATATTTTTAAGCTTCCAGAGGCCTAATTGTGTATCACTATCAGTAGGAATCAGTTTCTTGTTGACTGTTCAACAACATTCATTACGTTATTTAGGAGCATTTTTATTGAGCAGATAATTTTTTCGAACATACGAAGCAATGGATTAGCAATCTACTTCAAAATCATTCAGATTGCCATTGATTGCATGTTACACAATTAGGGTACAGGTAGACCAGCTTTTCGTTAAATTGGACAGCATATTATTTAGACAATTAACAGTGCCTACACCTACAGTTTCAAGGTTAACTTACTACGGATGAGATTTTAACTAGGTCGAGAGATAATTAATTACCTGTCTAGAGACCAACGAAGAATGAATGAATTTGATAATTCATTCATTCATTCATCATTTTTAGGGTTCCGTACCCAAAGGATAAAACGGGACCCTATTACTAAGACTCCGCTGTTCATCTCTCTGTCTGTCTGTCCGTCTGTCACCAGGCTGTATCTCATAAACCGTGATAGATAGACACTTGAAAATTTCACAAAAAAAAATTATCCAAAAACTTACGTAATATTTATTAAATGTCTTTGTACTAAATTGACTATTTTTCTCGCAATCAAAGTGAAAAGTACAGTTTGCACCTTGAGACTAAACGCCAACTTAATATACCCTCGGTTTCATTGACTCGCACGCTCGGGAGTCAAACCACTGCTGGTATATTATGGCTTCGTTTAGTCCCTCGATATAAAATATGCTAATATACATAATAATAAAAATTCAGTGTATGTACTCGTATTATGATCATAACATAATGTTCTTATTGGGTGTTTGTGGAGTGCGTTAATTCCCGGACAAGTTGTATTGTATATCTCTTACCTAACAAGTCGCTTCCTCATAGACGGTGGGAATCTACTTCTAGCACTGTCTAGCGAAGTTTCAAAGTTCCTGTAACTTTGCAAGCACACCAAGCAAGGTTTGATATTTAAGGTATGTTGGTAAAGTTTGCTTTAATAAAAAATAACTCTACACTTCTATGGGTTCTTGGTACGCAGAAAACAGCGAAGTAATTGTTCCAAATAAGCTTGTCGGGAAGACTTGGACGATATCAGTGATATCGATATATATCTATCTCAGTAATATCCCGAGTGAGGGGAAGCAGCAACAGCATTCTGAGAGTGTTTGCAGAGAGGCTGGATGGGCCTACAATGAGGAGGTTTACCAAGCTACATGTTGGCAACAAAGCTTGTTAAACCTTCCTGTGATTGTGATTTTCTTTTTCTATCTTTTTAGTGTTCCTGCATGTTACTAAAATATAGTTTTTAAGTAATATGTAATATATGCCCTATGGGCCTTTATACCGGACAATAAAATACTTTTATTTATATTTATCCATACTAATATTATAAATGTGAAAGTAAGGGTGAGTTTCACGAAACCACCATTAGTTTAACGGAGACTTTAAATTGTTGCTGTCACTTTCTTTTTGATAAGAAATGTAAGGGATGGCATGAATTTAAAGTCTCCGTTAAACTAATGTTGGTTTCGTGCAACTCAACATAACTCTGTCTGTCTGTCGGTCTGTTTGTCTGTATGTTACGTTTTCACGCCTAAACCGCTAAACCGATCGTCATGAAATTTAGCAGAGATATAGCCTGGGATATGGAGAAGGACATAGGCTACTTTTTTACGCGATAACCGACATCCATGCGGGCGGAGCCGCGGACAAAAGCTTGTTTACAATATTTATTTATTTTTATTTATTTATTTATGTACACACAAAATACTTGATAGGACAATATATTAACATAAAAGAGCACAAAGTTACTGCTTATTTCAAAAGAAATCTCTTCCAGCAGACCTGGGAGAGGAAAGTTGGATAAATATTGACACAAGACAGGGAAGAGTGGTCTAATAAAGGCTCCTACAAACAGGCGTGACTCGCGACGCGACATAAAGGCACCGCTCATCGCGCGACATGCCTGTTTGTAGAAACCTACGCGGTAAAAATGTATGGGACAGAAACTTTAGAGCTTCTCATTACCCGTAACGACTGTGAAAGATCTACGAATGACAGCCAGGAGCCCACGGAGGGGGGTCTCGATATGGAATGGATGGTCACCCATCCACAAACCGACTGCGGCAAGCGTAGCTTAACCTTCAATCAATTCGTGCGCCTGTTATTATTTGGTCACGAGCAACGTTATAATATGGTACAGGGGCGCAGCCTCCACCCAGCAGCTTCAACCCGAAATCTATCGGCTTCCCTTCATAACAACCACTCTTCTTACACCTGTGTGTGTGATCCGTCCATCACATTCATCATCAGCCTATAGCAGTCACTGCTGGACATAGGTCTCTCCAATTGTACGCCATTCAGCTCGATTCTCGGCGTCTCTCATCCAGCTGCTGCCAGCCACCCTGCGAAGATCATCGCTCCACCTAGCCTGACGACGTCCTACCTTACGTTTGCTGATTCGTGGTCTCCAATCAAGAACACGTCTACCCCAACGCTCATCCATCACATTACAGATATTTAATACCAGTTTAAGACATCATAAGATTTAAAACATTACAAAAATACCTAAACTTTTTGATTAAACAAAGAATTCCCACCATAGCCGGCGTTAAATTTAGAAAAGTCAAGGAATTACTTACATTTTTGAGTAAACTAATTTTGATGTTATCTAGAGTTTATGAGAAGAACTATTTAATAAAATATTTTTTTGTTCGGCTTCCATCTAATACAAATGATAGCTTCGACAGTGATAGGATATTAGGCAACAATAGGGTATTTTACTACTTATGAAGAAAGAAAGAAAGAAAATACGTTTACTTGCGGTAACATGACGCAAAGAAAGAACACAAACACGAAACGAGCAAGTTGGGGGAAAATATGCGTCACAGCCACGCAAAACAGCCATCGCTCAGCATAATGCTGCGACCCTATGCGAGACGGAGCCCCAGTGACAGCCGGCGTTGACGTGATGACGTGAACCGGTGCATCATTTAATGGGATAAAAATAACAACATAAAAATAAATTAAATACAATTCTAAGTTCCAAAAGTTTATACAGATACCTTTTTTTTTTTTTTTTTTTTGGGTGGGAAATTATCAAATAACTTCTCCCGCTCTGGGCGGAGCGGGAGGGCGTGTCAGACTTTTACTGACTAAAACCCACCCGTGTTCCTTCAGTTGCCTGTGTGCCAGGGCCACGGTATCCCTTTCGGACAAACCCGCAACCCTGGCAGGCACCGGTCCTGGCAGACCCCGTCAGTGCGTGCTGACATCTCTTTGAGGCGCGCGTGGAACACAACGCGCCATCGACCCGGGCCTGGTCCTTACCGGACGGCGAACTGCCCATAGCTCGCCGTCCGCAAGCCCGCGCCTACGGTGGCCGGGAATCGGCTACCGATTCCCGCCGCCCAGGGCGTCTCCTGCGGCGACTAGGGGCGTGAGGGCGCATAGACTGCCGCTCCCTCACGCGTTCCGCCTCCTCCTTCGCGAGCATTACTACTTCGCAGAAGGAGGTGACTGCTTCCCATGCACTCTCGCTCCGGACCATGGCCTGGACCAGGGCCGGACGCGAGAGATCGCCGCCGCCAATCGCCTCCGTGAGGACACGGCGGTGCTCTGCCCAAGCCGGGCAGACCTCCACCGTATGCTCCACCGTGTCCTCCGGGCGATCCACACAGTGGTAACACCCGGGCGTTTCCTCCCGCCTAATCCGAAACAGGAACCTCCCGAAACACCCGTGTCCAGTGAGGACCTGTGTCAGGCGAAAGGTGAGGACGCCGTGGCGCCTCTCTAGCCACTCCTCAAAGAGGGGACTTATCGCCACAATTGTGACACAGATACCTAAATACGAGTATAATATTTAACTTGATTTGTAATATTTTCGCAAACTAAAATATGAGTAGGTACACATACGAGTACATAACGAATAATGTGATTTTTAATAACCTACTTATTTTATGATAGTTATTATAATAATAACAGAAATCTTGGAAAAATTATTATTACATATCATATCGTTTCGGCCCTGAATATAAAAATGCAAATCCTGCCACGTAATTTAAATTGTAATAATTAAAGATGATTTTAAGTACCTACCTGTAATAAAGTGCCTAAAAACAGTCGCGACACGCGATGCGACACAAAGGTGCCACTCATCGCGCGACACGCGGTTAGTTTGTGTCGCGTCGCGTGTTGCGCCCGTTTGTAGCAGCCTTAATTAACACCCTATGTATAATTATGACTTACTCTGCTAACTTATCTCTTCTTTTTGTATAAAATACATTTCATTCGTAGAAACAAGCAACATAAAATACGAAAGAACATGATGTTGATTTAATAATCTATTATAAAAATCTCGAGAAGTAAATTTCTGAAAGCTGTCCATACAAAAGAGAACTATAAAGACGAGGAAACAAAGACGATAATTCTTCAGACTCATGCTAATATGGATGTAACAAAACTTATAATTATTAGACATAATGATCGCGCGAACGGAAAACATTAAAACAAAATACAATATTATTATTTGTGTACGTAAAGAATTCATAACATCGTTCGCTTTACAATGTATCGTGAACAATAGATATTATTGTAATAATAACATATACTGTAGACACTTCCACGTAATAAAAGTTGCATTTGGAACGCTTGGAGACGATTATTAATAATATAAGTACGATATAATAATAGGTTTCAAGGTCTGTGAGAGTTGTGGGGGTTAATACGTATAGGTAAGTAGTTAATATGGTTATGGTGGTATTGGTATAGTATGGTTGGTTTGATTTGGTTTGTGGTATAATACACTTAAACCGTAGCCAACCGCTACGGTTTAAGGCGACGATAGCCGACTTTTAATGATTTTATACTGAAGATCACGTTTTGGAAAAAATATGTGTTAAATTAGAGCATTTTCTGAACAAAATATTTTAGATTATGTTTATATTAACATAGTGAAATTTAACTGAGAATCACGCAAAATCTATCAAGCGTATTTTTCTGAAACAACCTTTTCAAAGATAATTTAATTATAGATTATTTAGTACGCGTGTTTTATTAAAATACCTTTTGTTTTATGTATAATAAATTAATAATGCGTCTTATTTGGGACAGCGCTCCTGGGTGGGCGAGTCCTATTACTGGCTAGACGCACGACGCGTTGCGTGAGCTCAGTACAGAACACGCAAGCTAACCACTCAAGGTCACTGGAATATATCTGGGCTTTAAGTGCATTATACAATTACCCTCGTCGAGGTATTTATGGCTAAGTAATAACAGCCACACGGGTCGATCGATCAGGTTAAGCTACGCTTGCTACGGTTGGTCCGTGGATGGATGACCATCTTTAGATACCAAGACACCTCCGTGCCTCGGAAAGCATGTTAAGCCGTTGCTCCCGGCTGTCATACGTGGATTTTTGACAGTCGTTATGGGTCGTCAGAAGCCCGAAAGTGACAACCAGTCTTATCGAGGGTATCGTATTACCCAGTAACTGGGTTGTGGAGGTCAGATAGGTAGTCGCCCCATATAAAATACTTCAGCTGCATTCAGTAATACTGGAAACCGTACCTACACAGTTGGGAAAAAGCTGAGCAGATGATGACACTTTCCCAAGTCACTACACTTCCTTTCCATAGAAACAAAGGAAGTGAGTTTACTTGTTACGTTTTTACTGCGGAACTGTCAAACCAATAGTGATAAAATTTGGCAGAGAGTTAGCTTAACTCCTGGAAGGACACTTTTCATGTCGTAAAATTAAACATTATGTTGTTCAGAGCCTTAGTAGGTTTAAAGTAAAGGCTCCTACAAGCAGGCACGACACGCGACGCGATTCAAAGGCAGCGCGTATCGCGCGACGAGCGGTACTTTTGTGTCGCGTCGCTTGTCGCGCTTGTTTGTAGGAGCCTTAAATCTGCTTTTATATTTAACGTAGAAGTAAACAAAATTATAACAGACTCGAAGAACAAGCCGTGCCGACCAGGCTGCCCGGGTGCAAAAAGTTTGTACAAAAAACTGTGAATCCGTTTTTAACAAAACTCCCGCCCGCAGCCGGTAACCGCCATCCTTAACCGTCTCATTTCGTTAAGTACAGACAACTGACAAGGAAAGGTCCAAATCGTCATCAAACTGTCACAAAGTACAATCAACCGCAGTTCCATGGTAAGAATTGGACATATTTTTTTTAACTCTATTCTAACTTAGAGTAACTACAAAGTAACATAAATGGAATCATTGACTAGGCATCATCTTCACCGGGCCACACAACCTCTCTACAATCGTCGACCTCGGGTTTGCTAAAATGTTTTGTATTAGCCTAACGTCCAAAATGTTCAATTTGTATTCTCTGATCAATAATTCCCTTTCATTCTTGCTCTTAAGACGCAGATATTGTGTACGGGATGAGGGTTACAGAATATTTAGTAAATTTTTTTTTCTTAATAAATTTCCTGAAGCCTTGCAAACGTTATACAAAACGAGATCGAAAAGTTTTATGTACAAATCTAAACGTTTTCTTACACATCATTCCTCCTAGTGTGTGTATTTATTGATGTAGCTTTAGATTATTATCATCATTATAAAAGTATTATATGTATCATTGTAGTAATTAACCCTCAAAGGTTTGCGTTGTGTAGCAAAAACCATTGTAAAATAGGCTAAGTTTTTTAGAAAAATAAATAAATAATAATAATATATACCAGTGACCTCGAGTGGTTAGCTTGCATGTTCTGTACTGAGCTCATGCAACGCGTCGTACATCCTGCCAGTAATAGGACTCGCCCATCCAGGAGCGCTGTCCCAAATAAGACGTATTATTAATTTATTATACATTAAACAAAAGGTATTTTAATAAAACACGTATACTAAAAGATCAATAATTTAATTACCATTAAAAAGGTCAAGGTTTCAGAAAAATACGCTTGATAGTTTTTGCCTAATTCTCAGTTTTTTATCCGCGTTAGAGATAACTTTATAATTTCACTATGTTATATAAACGTAATCTAAAATATTCATACATTAAATTATTAAGAAAATGCTCCAATTTAACATATATTTTTTTCCAAATCATTAACACTACTCGTTTAGACGTGATCTTCTTCAGTATAAAATCATTAAAAGTCGGTTATCGTCACCTTAACACACCCCATCAACAAGAATTGGACATTGACAGCGATTTTATGTGGTAGCTGTACGCTGGTTTCTGTAGTTCATATGCAAATAATATGTTACTTTTAACAGTCAGTGACTCAGGTGTGTCAAAGAAAAATCCTTTGCACTTCCTCTAGACTACACAATGTCCCCACGACCACAGGTTGTCACTTTGACAGGCCATCACTGGAACCCCAAAAATATGTAAATACAGGTATTTGTTTATCCAAACGAAACCGAAGTGAAAGGTTTAATTTCTCACGCAGTTTAGGAGCGTTTGCAAAGAATGTTACTGTTTTGGACGTTAAAACATATCACCATGATACTCGTACCACAGAAAGCTTAATCGTAGAAGGATTGTTAGAAATCTCTGGACTTCCAAGACTCCGTGAACCTCGGCATAAACTTGCGTGACACTAAACATATTTCAAAATAGCATTGACACAGCACAAAATAGAAAAAAAAAGGAAGAAAGAAAGAAATAAAATACGTTTATTTGCGGTAAACACAAATACGAAAAGAAAACGTTGGGGGAAAATATGCATCACATCCACGCAAAACGGCCATCGCTCAGCATAATGCTGCGACCCTATGCGAGACGGAGCCCCAGCGACAGCCGGCGTTGACGTGATGACGTCAACCGGTGCATCATAATGATATAAAAAAATAAATACAATAATAAGTTCCATGTGTGTAATATTATGTTAATAAAATGTGCAATGTTATTTTAAGAGCCTTTGATGAAAATCTTTATAAGTAGTGACACCGTAGAAATAACATTGTGGGTTATTAGAAATACCTATACTCCATTTGAAAGAAGATTAGACATTTATATAAACCTTTTTTTACAGTTCGTTCAACCCATTTTGATTTCTATTGCGCTGGTGGCATGACAATGGCAGCTGCACTAAACAGGTGGTATTGTAACCACTTTTTGATTTTAATGCCATCCTTATACCTACGGAATAGCAGTTAAAATCGGTTGAACGGACTATAAAAAAAGTTTTTTTCAATGTCTAATCTTATTTCAAATGTAGTATAGCTTTTGAAAGAAATCCACATTCATACGATGCGTTTTCTCTTCCTATTAATCCAATTTTGTGACAGGCAGACACCTTGACTCCCAAGCTGTAGCGACATTATTTTAGACCACCTAATCCACTCACCACAAATCCCGAATATAAATATCTCTCTATACGTTGACAGCATCATCAATATAATATGAGTATATTCAGAGGACTAGCAGCGTAATAATAACAGCTATCATCTATGCTGCAGGAATGAATGACATGGGGTCAGGCCGAACCGTCCGCCATCGCCGGTGCAGACTATACGATGCCCGAGGCTGCACCCTGGATGTTGATAATATCAGACTTATGTGATATGATGTAATGATACTGATGGCTTATTTATATCTGGTAATGTAGGCAGTTGAGTAGTCATTTTGTTTAAAAAGTTTAATTAAAAAGAAAAGTGTCTGTCTATACTATATAGGGATCGCAGCATCATCAATATATAATGCGATATTCAGACGATTAAAGCGTAGTAATATAACAGCTATCATCTACAGTGCAGGAATGAATGACATGGGGTCAGGCCGAACCGTCCGCCATCGCCGGTGCAGACTATACGATGCACGAAGCTGCACCCTGGATGTTGATAATATCAGACTTATGTGATATGATGTAATAATACTGATGGCTTATTTATATCTGGTAATATAGGCAGTTGAGTAGACGTTTTGTTTAAAAAGGTAAAACAAAAACAAAAGTGTCTGTCTATACGACATAGGGATCGCAGCATCGTCAATAGCTGCTGGGGAGTTTGTTGCGCCGCTTCTTCTTCCCAGCTAAAGCACTAGGAAGTGGTGAAGGACGGGCGTTTTGGGGGACTGTCTTATGTAATTTTGACGTTCGAAAAGTGCTGATTCTCAGGCTAATTTGAATAAATGACTTTTGATTTTGATTTTGAATATATAATGCGATATTCAGACGACTAAAGCGTAGTAATAACAGCTATCATCTACGGTGCAGGAATGAATGACATGGGGTCAGAGTGACCCGTCTGTAATCGTCGGTGCAGCCTGTACGATGCACGAGGCTGCATCCTGGATCATGACAACACACGTTGAAACAAATCGCCTTGTGGTTGTGTTACATTTCATGTTGCATTGCATATATTTGGATGTCCGCACGTTACGGTTCACATAATAAGTAAACACCATTATTAACAGTCTAATGGTTAGACTGTTAATAATGGTTGCTTAATGCCAATCTATACAAATAAATAAAATTAAAGTGTCTGTTTGTAATGTCAAAATAACAGCTTTTTACTAATTGCATATGAAAGTATAAATGGTACTTATTTTTTATTTTTTTGTCTGTGTATCTGTTTGTTCCGGCTGATCTCCGAAGCGGCTGGACCGATTTTGAAGGAACTTTCACTGGCAGATAGCTGATGTTATAAGGAGTAACTAAGGCTTTTATTTTAGAAAAGCCACGCAGGCTAAACCGCGGGCAGCAGTTAGTATTATTGTAAAGTTTTGAGTTAACATTTTTACGTGAAAGAAGTCCAAATGGTTTTTATTTAGGAGCACTTCTTGTGTAAAAAAAATGATGTGACAGTTTGATTTTTTATTAACAAATATATTTAAATGAAAAATAGTATTTTTTTTTACTTTCTGATATTCTTTTCATTTAACTTCTTGGTTAACACAGAAACCACTATCAAATTAACAGAAGGATACAGGCAGGAATAATAAATTACAATTGCCGAGCTCAAACTAAGAAGAAATAAAATAAAAAAGGCCGCTGGTATTCCTTCGTCAGTTTTATTTTAACCTCGTATTCTAATATTAATTTTTAATGATAAACGCCATCGTTAATGTGGTTGTTTTATTCATACGTCGAAAAGTAAATTGAAACGTTTTTGTAACACGACGATACATTGTGGTTACAATAAATATTAAAAAGTTCATTAGCAGTTCGATTGTTTGAGTTGAAAAGTGGCACCGTATCGCGGCGCGCGGCGCTCGGCGGCGTCGCACCCCATTATAATAATCTGGGAGGAAACGAGACAGAAACAATATTAGAAAGGAACAATCGTTGCCATTACGTCGAATAAAAAGAAAAGTTATTATATTTTTTATTGGAGAGGGCCCCCGCCCTCCCGGCCGCCAAGAGGGTTATTTTTATTTTATTTGAAAAGTTTATTTTCCATTTTTTTAACTTGTATATTCGCGATGCGAGGGTGGAACGCGGCACGCACTCGCTCGCCGCTCAATGACTCACTAATGCGTACAGTATCATTATATTTTTATATTTAAACTTTTGCTTGAACAACATTAAAATGAGAAAAGTTTGCTGAGTGTTATTGTGATAGAGGCTCTGCACGCGGGCTCGCCGACGTTTTTGTTATTAATATTTCATAACGTGCTCCCAGAAGTGGTTAAGTGTTTTAGGAAGGCTGCAGGCATGTTTCATGAGGAGGATTTGTTTACTTTTATCGCAATATCAGCAAAGTGTTCATTACGGCGAAATTATTTATATATAAATATGATATTTTTTACTGTGACTTCATTTTTCATAGAAGCAACATTTTAATAAGCTCAATTTATTCATTTGTAGAAATAAATAATAGCGTACATACCAAGGTTATAATAACGTAGTAAATAAAGTCAGGAAAATTCATTGTTTATTAAATTGACTACCTACCAACTTAAATTCTCCGTATATTTAAATTACAACTGTCTTTCCATGACAGTTGTATGAAATGGCTTCAACACGGTACATTGCCGCAGTGTGTCAATTTGATAAACAATCAATTTCCCTGGCCGTACGTAAACATGAACAAACAGATGATTTTCTATTTTTCTGTACGGAGTGAGCGAGCGCCGGGTGGCCCGACTCGCTTTCATATCGTTTCAAGTGTTAATATTTGTTGGTTTATTCCTTCACGAACTTCATTGGCAAATTAATATTATATAACAAATAATTTTACCGCCCAGTTTAATGTCTTTCATTAGTAAGTATGTACTGAGAGAGTGTTAAATTATAATAAGGAAATAATTGAAGGATAACTATGTAACATATTATTAATTACCTAGGCTACTACGACACAAACACTAATAAGTAGTAAGTATCATGTCATGTTCAAGCTAAAATTTGGTATTCACAGAAACAAACGACAGTAGATATGCAAATTAGAATCAGCTTTTTAGGATGTAAACGTTGGTGACAGTACTCATTAAGGAGTATTCCCGTTTAAGCACCTATTTTTAAGCACCAAATGTATTCCCATTACAGAATACCTTTGGTGCTCAAAAATTAGGTACTCAAACGGGAATACTCTCCCAATAATAGTACGAATAGTGTGTACCAGCCAGTAATTAAGAGGTTAAGGATTACAATAAATCAGAACAAAAGTCAAAGTACTGTTTGTAATAATAATAATAAAGTATACTACGTATAGTCTTGTGGAGCACGACTTAACGTGCTTATTTTCTGCATTTTCATTCTAAAATAAATCACCAAACAAACGACGAGGGCCACTGCTCGCTTGGCACCCTCTTAATATCTGTTTCTGGCCAACTTACAATGCCACCTTTAAACTTGTACAAATGAACGTAATGACGGATGATGCCTTCCGCATCCGCCGTACAGGTTAACACCACCTAATCATATTTCCGACCGTTTAAGACTACTTTACGGAAGCCGAGACACACAATACGCAAGTTAAACAAGCTTCAAATGCGTGTAACGCCTAAGAAGAGCCCTTTATCCAGCCAGTCGGGCACAGCGGCGAGTCGTACGGTAGTACGTGTGGCCACGACCGACCACCAGTGATAAAAACCACGAAGTCGTGTTAGCATTACTCTTTACACCACCAAAGGTAGTCTGTTTGCCACCAAAAACGTGGTAGTCTATATTTTTAACGAGTAAACCCGAACAAAAGTGACTACCTCGCAGCCACACATCGTGCGCAGTATTGACATTGAACACAAATGTTACATAACAATAAAAGCGAGTAAAACGCGTCTAATTGTCATAAAAACCTCGAACCTGGAGGCGCAGTATGACTTGGAAGTGATTATTCTTCATCCATAAAGCAGTTTCACAAGGGCATGTGAAATATTTAACTTAATATTATAAGTAAACATTAAGGCTGGCCGGCCAGAACCCTAACCGTGAAGAGCGCACGAATCGTCTTGGTATTTTAAATTTATTCGATTTATCGAAAATGTTATCTTAAGCAAATTTTTCCTTTGAAATTAATAAAAAAAAAAACCCTTAAAAGGTATACGACAAGTCCACAATACATTGTAAAGATGATTTCCTATAAACAAATATAATAGCTTCTCGATGAAATGTCCGTCATCAATTTGATAATTGTTTTCATTTTATATCCATCTTTGATTTTTTTCTCATACCTTGACATTGGCAAATGATCGAACGTTACCGATGGAGCCAGAACCTTAAAAAAAATTGAAATGAATTCAATTATTCATTAAAACAAAGTGGCTGATACGTACTTACGTTGGTGTGAAAAATATATTTATAATCCTGTAAAATATTAATTTGATAAGCTCCATTGAAGACTAACTCTAAAGTGAGAAAACTTAAAGAATGAAGATGAATAGATTACGTGTTATAACAATAAATCTACAGTAAAAGTTAAATATCTGGGTGAAAACGTTTTTTAATACATAAAGTTTAATAAAAATACCTAAACAAAGATTTTATTATTCCAAACAACAAAGGAAAAGATTTATATTGCATAATAAAAGTTTATAAAATATAAATAAAAACTCTTTGATGTGATTTCGCGTTAAAAGCTAGAATACCGCAGTTTTATAATATCTTTTGTGGGCACAGACATCTTAGAAATTGCGTAAACACTGCTTAGTTTTATTGCTTTTGTGCGTACTTCTTCTTGGCTTCATTTAAAAGAAACGTATTTTGTAAAATTTAACTTAGATTTGTGTCCGTATGGCTACTGTGTGTAAAGAACAGGATAGCTACTAAAGAAAAAATAAATATGTAGCTGACGACAGGTTCGTGAGCATAAAGGAGTCGCAAAGCCTCTAGGGTGATTATTGCCAGGCACCATATTTCTTAATATAACAGTATAAATCAAAATTATCACACACCCAAACATCAGTATCCTCATCAACTCAACCAAAACCTTACAAGTATCAAACAGTATCGCGCGCACTAAGCAGTGTTTCAATTAGGCACTATGCATAGTAGTAGATACCACGGAACCCTTTCACACCGTGGGGCTCTGTGTTCTCCCTTTGTTTGACCATACATTTAAATACTATAGCACAGGTCCGATGCGTCCGGCTTAAAAAAAAAATAAACACGAACCGACTCAAATATTTGGAAGCCAGATAATTTATTAGTCAGGGGTCTAACCTTGGACCAAAGTTTTCGGTTATAATATAACCGATAACGCAATCGCTCAAGGCTTCCATTTTCTGACGGTTCCAGATCGAATACCGGAGTTAAAGATTGATGGGAACCAATTCTCACGTTGGTATTTTGCCAACCCTTGCAGATACAACTGTATTAGTCAGCTCTTTTGTGGCTGACTCTTGTGTATTCACGAACTAGGTAGTTTAGTTCGTTCTTATTAAAATAATGAGAACAGCGCCTTTTTAACCCCCTGGCCACAGCCAAGCGCGGCGCGGATTGCGGCGCGGCGTGAGGCGCGGCAAGCGGTGAGCGGTGAAAACAAATGGTAGGCAATCTATGAAGTATGCCACAGCTACCGGCGACGCGTACTGCGGCGCGGTGAGAGTCGCGCGGCACGCGGCGGCGACGGGCTGCGCGGTGTGCGAGTGAAACAAATGTACTAACTAGCGAGTATCGAGGCGGCCACAGCTCAGAGCGGCGCGCGCGGCGGCATCGGTAGACGCATCCAGGCATCGCACGACCGAAACAAATAATTTTGTTTTTATCGCGCGTTGAACTTTTAAAAATAATGGTTATGGAACAATTTATTAGTGAAATACTGAGTAGACCAGCAATATCGATGTTAAAACATCCACATCATAAATATAGGCATGTTATAAAAAAATGTGGGACGAAATAAAACAACAATTTCCTGGTAGTAGTGGTAAGTATTTAGGTACTACCTATTTTTTACAACGTATATACCTACAAGTAATTTGATAGGGGCCCTTTTAATAGTTTAGCCGTTATCTAAATACGTCCACCGCTGACGCCGCGCCGCCGCGGTCGCAACTAGTCTAGCTGTGGCATACCACCGCAAATCGCTCCGCCCGCCGCGCCTCCCGCCGCGCCGCAATCCGCGCCGCGCTTGACTGTGGCCAGGCCGTAATACTTTATTGGAGTATGCAAACCAATTAATGGGTAAAGCCATCGTATTACACCGAACATGGTAGGTAGACATGATTTTTTTTTCCCCTTTTATCATCAACGTAATTGTAACCTATCAGGCACTCGTGTGACTGGCATCCTTCTACTTTCACACCTCAGTACGTAGGGTCCATAGGGCTGGACGCCCTTATTGAACCCTTTAGTCTTTATTGGTAGTTTGTTAAACAAGATCAAAAACAAAAATACAATAAACGATATTGCATACGACAAAAAGTCTGGAATTTAACTACCAAGCTAGACCTGTCGAAGTAACTAACCGATATTTCATTAGGCTGCAAAACATTATCACCTTGAATATTAAATCAGACGATAATTTGAAAATTCCCCAAATTGCAAATCGTCGTTGCGACTTTAAGACCTCTTAGTGCCAAGCCACACGATGCGGTGCGGCGCCGCACCGCAGGTCATCTCGCTATGCTTTCTCGCTACTTTCCTCGCGAGATGACCTGCGGTGCGGCGCCGCACCGCATCGTGTGGCTTGGCACTTATGTGTCACTTTTGGTAAAATCACTTTTTTACGCCAGCCATTTTCACATTTTGAAGCTGTATCGCATGCAAAAACTCTCATGTGTGTACGATGATTAATCGTCTTTTTACCAATTACAAGATTGATCAATGTGCATCCTAATAAAATGTTGGTGCTTAAAATATCGATTTTCTCATATAAAGTTGAATTTAACACATTTTTTTTTTTTAAGTCGCAACCACGAAATACTGTCTCTAAATAAAAATAAGTATTATATAAGTAGTATAAACTCAAGCTACGAACGTTTTCGTCAAAAACCCAAACAGCATCAAACAACATCTAATTGTTGGTTCAAACGAAAGTCTTCATTTGTCAGCTTGGCCATGGCCATGGTGGTTAACCATACTGGTTTAGCGCCAGATAAATAACCACTTAGCTTGAAACGGAGTTCCTAAGTGGGTAATCTGTTGTGGTGATGAAACCGGTACAATATGACGACCAATTATATAAGAAGCGTGGAAGACTCAATTTTTGTTTGTGTATCGAGACAAAACATGCCACCGACCGAGACTGGAGTGTGTACCTTCTATTGAGGTAGGGGGTCTCTGATGTCGGCGGAAACTGATACTACGGGATCATTTTCGAGTTAAGTCTTAGACTGGGATTTGGATTGTTATATATGACAAGGATTACTACATGGATAGAACTTGGAACGAGTTTGTGGAGTGACTTGAATGGAAATGGGAAAGAAGAAGTAGGTAGGTATTGTCTATACATTCGGACTCGAGCATATAGACCATCGGAACTTGATTTAAATAAAAAATACTAAACACTGCTTGACAGAGAAATAAATTGAGTATTCTCCTGGGCAGAACTTATTCAGGGATAATTGGTAAAAATCTAACAACCTCTCAGGACTATATTATAAAATAAATAAAATAAAAATTTCATACTACTATTCGAGTTTGACATAAAATTTATCAGGTTAACTTTCATTATTAGCAGTCGCCTCAGCGGCGTAGGCCTCTCCTAAACCTTTCCACACTGCTCTATCCCGCGCCTTTCGCATCCATAAGGGTCCACATCTTTCTTTGAAAATGGTGCCGATTCCCTTGTTCACAAACTAAACTAAATTTAAGTTCAGTGCATCTTTTTCTTTCTATTTCATTAAGAAAAGGACAGAAGATAAATTTTAGTTTAGTTCTGTCAAATTTATAGAATAACAAATCTTGAAAGTTTGATTTTGGTAAATGTATGTTTTGTAAAAAGTCAAGTTTGTTAGTTTACTATTATATTATATAAATAACTCTGTTTAATAAGGAAATCTTTACAAAGTTTCTATTAGTGTACGACCAGACCGTTTTTTTTTTTTTTTGCCGAAACTAACCCTAAGGTTCGGTTTGATTATAGTTTCGGCCGCAACCGAAACCGAACCTATTATAAACGTGATTAAAACGTTGAATAAAAATGTCAGTGGGCCGTTCATTCCAGATATTTAATTAATGAAACATCTTGCCAGCCTATATTACAGGTTTCTACGTTCAACTTTTATCGAATTGAAATTTCAACATTGTTATAGTGACACTGGGTCAAAATTAAACTACCCTAAAAAGTGAAAAATTGAAAATGTTACATTAACACTAATTACTTATTATATTACATACACGCAACTAAGACGAATTCTAAAGTTGTTTAGCCAAACGCGTCCCGAAAGTACGATGTTGTAAGTTTCGGCACGGCCGAAAGGTTCGGCTGTTTTTTGGCCAAAACAGAACTTCTGGCCGAAACATGATTTTTGAGCCGAAACTGGCCGAAACCGAAACCGAAACTTCGATCGGACACTAGTTTCTATCTGCCGCTAGACGAGCCGCGTGCGCTGCGCCCCTAACCTCGCGCTGTCTCCAACTTTACAGTTAAATTCAAACTGTGCAAACAAAAGGCAGACTAAATCATGCGTAGACAAAACATTCACCTTTTTATGTTCCTTGGAATTTTTTAATCTAACAAAAAAAAAAATTTATCATGGAATTCGGAATCCTTGATATGTTAAAATAGATGTTTTTTTCTAATTCACCATTTGTTTTTAGTATAATTTTAATGTAGTATCGAGGTGAGAGCGCGTGCCAAAACAATGTCGCATGATGAATAGCGCAGTGACGAACACAATGACTAAATCTTGTTCTTGTGACTACTAGAGCTGCGCCCGCGCCTGACGCCGACGCCGACGTTCGCAATCGGCTTCGGCGACAATTACCGACTTCTTTTCTTTATTAGCTATGTATGATAACATTTTGGTGGATCGTGGGACTTATTACGGTAAGTTTTTAAATGCCTTTGGTGATACATAGGTTTATATTGATAGGTAACTCAAAAATATTTCCATCTTATTGATTAGTTCAATAACTCGTCAAATGAGTTGATTTGGCGGAACATTTTATGTTATGTTAGGCATCTCTTATCCTAACAAAATAACCAAATTTTTATTATTCTCATGCAATAAATTACTGTGCAAATAAAAAACAATATAAATCTTGTGTAATTAATGTAATTTCATCTCAAACTCATCATCATTTTGGACACTTGGCTAGGTAGGATTGTAAGAACGAAAAAGTATTTTTAAAGAAATACTCTACACTCAACCATAACTGACGTGACGCGTTCGACAAAAATATATATCACATGTCAAAAATCTCAATAAAAACATTACATATTTATAAACAATCAAAATCATCAAAAATTAAAATCATAATATTTTATTTCACATAAACCCACGGTTCCAATTAGTCGTTTCCTATCACAGTTTCCTATGGAGAAGAGCCGGCAAGGAACTCCACGGTCACTCTTTTAAAAATAATTGGTTTTTACAATATTTTCAAATAAATCAAAATCAAAATATTTCATTTCACATATGTAAACCTACATGGGCACTTATGAAACGTCAGAAGCTAGGTGCACGGTTCCAATTAGTCGTTCCCTATGGAGAAGGGCCGGCAAGAAACTCCACGGTTACTCTTTTAAAAATTATGTTTAATATACTATGTTGGGGTCGGCTTCCAGTCTAACCGGATGAAGCGACTGCCGATCTGACCTACACAACCCAGTTACTGAGTAACACGATACTTGCTTCAATACAAAATTCATACAATACCTCAAAAAAACATTACTTACACAAAATCACATAAGCTCATCTTAAAATCGATGTTTTACGTATACCTAAATAATATATATATACAGCGTGTATGAGAAATGTGTATTCTTAAGGGTGCCGTGTGGTGCCGGACGTAAAGAATAGCACCACTTTATTTTCTCCCGTGGGTGTCGTAAAAGGCGACTAAAGGACTTACTAGAAAATGGGCAGCAGCTTTCTCTACGAATTTTTTTTTGAACACCATACTGCGATTGCCAACCCGCGTGCCAAGCGTGGCGATTATGGCAATTCCAGCCCCCCCTTGGGGGAGACCTTCGTTCAGCAATGGACGTCTTTCGGCTGATTTGATGATGATGATGATTTAAGGGTGTGTTACAGACATCCATACTAATATTGAATGACTTGAATGTGCCCTGGCGGCTGAGAGTATGTCATGCTCACTCAAATGTCTCGCTGGTGGTGGCGTGTGTGTTGGATCATTAAGTTCCCTTCAAAATGGTTGAGCTAAATGGTGCTGATCCATGCGTCATGTTCGTGAACGGGCGCCGTCAGTTGGGACTGGTCATCTCTTAGCTGCCACGGCTTATTTTAATTTTTGAATTGTTTCTATTACGGACGCTTCTAACGTGCACGTCTTTCTACATTGTTCTCACATGTATAACTTCAACATGAATGATGTAATCCATATTTTGTAACAATATTTTGTTTTAAAAGAGTGTCCATGGAGTTTCTTGTCCGTTCTTCTCCATAGGAACCTACTACGCTTTGGAATGGGCAACTAGCTTCATCTTTCTGACTGACCGACCCCTTGACAATTCAAAAGTGCCTGTAATTGGTTTATTTGAAATAAATGCTTTGAGTTTGAGTTTGAGTTTGAGTTATTATAAATTCGAAAGTAACTCTGTCTGTCTGTCTGTCTGCATGTTACCTTTTCACGCCTAAACCACTGAACGGATTTCGACATAGGATAGTTTTTATCGACCATACCTCGCGGGCGAAGCCGCGGGTGGAAGCTAGTTGATGTATAAAAAAGAAGATTAGGTGCGCTTCTCGACGCGGACCGCATAAACTATGCCGACCGGCACAATTGACCATAGTCACAATCGAACTGAACGTTAAGTAAAATTACCGTAATCGTCTAAATAAGCAGCAAAAAATCCTTCTTGTGATTTCAAAATGTGCACAAATAAATCGCAAACCAAAAACAATTTCCACTGGATTACTTTCCATTTCCACTCTTAATCTTATTTTCTTTAAAATTCTCCTGAATAATATTGCTTTCTAGTTCGCCATTCGTTTCTGAGTTGTTATGTGTATGTACGTAACAGTGACAATATTGCTATCTCGTTCCCGCTACAGCCCGCGACATAATGTCTTTATTTCCTTTGATGATGCATGACGAACGAAATCGGGAAACGTAGTTGTGTGGGTGTAGTTACATGTAATTGTTTCTAGTCCAATAATGTTTACGTGGCATTAGAGCGATGCCTTATCTTCCTTTTTTATACATCAATGGTTACAGACAATCAAACTGAACAACTTTCTCCATAACGAACATCGTAATCGCAAAAAGATGAACTACGATGTATGAGACTATAAGATGTATGTACTATGGGGGACATCCGAATCGGACCACCATAAGGACTTTTCTTACTCGCAACGCTCGGCCGATATAGTAACGCTTGCCCCTTGTTATTGTAAATGAAAAAAAAAAGACCGTAAAAAACCAACCGAGGTGGTCAGATATCTGTGATCATTGTAACAGAGCCTAAGAAACTTATTCAAACAGAAAAAAAAAATTGGTCGTCGTAAAAAGGGGCGGTAAACAGATGTGGACATCCATGAGCACGCGATTTTGTTTTGAAAGTGTGCCGATTCGGATGTCCCCCATAGTACACACGGCTACCTATCAAGCTATACATTTCCAGTAGAAGCTGACCTCTCTTTCTACGTAAATCCTATACAACGCGAGATCAGCTTATACTGGAAATGTACACCTTGATATGTAGCCGTATTTGCCCCCTAAATATGACCACACATTTATGATACACGCTGTATAAAACTTGTACAAATAGTAGGCATGTGTGCTCTACCTACCATGAATTGTCAAAGTCTTATTAAAGTCAATAATTGAGAGCAAACAGACAGACAAAATAAGTAGGAGCGGAAACTAGTAGTTGTATTAGTATTGAATATAGTCGGATAGAAGCGATATACTGTCGAGTTCCAACCGCTTTGACTTACGACTGATAGTTTTAACGAAACTACAGAATACGATAAAAAAATATCATAGAATAAATATCAAACAGGGAAAAACCCAGATTTCACTAAAGTATTTTAGAAATTTTTCAATATTGAACTGCATTCCCGAAAAAGAAGCAACGAGAAATTAAAAATAAACTAGCAAAGAGCGAATCGGACTCGCACACCGAGGGTTCCGCACACATAACTACATAAAGATAACATCAGGCCTGTAATCCCCGGAGGATTAGACAGAGGTAGGTATCTGAAGTACACCCACATTTCACCAGTTATGTTATGTTCCTTGGTATGAAATACATTTTTCCATTTTCAAAGTCTTTTTATTTTATTATTGGATTTGCGCCCGCATAACTAACTAAATGTAAATGGATTTAACAGATTTCTAAAAAAAAATCTCCATTTACGAGATTTATTTCAGAACTAGCATATGCCCCGCAACTTCGTCTGCGTGAAATTTCTTGTTCCCCCGTCCCACCTCGTCGCATCACATCGCCCGCCCACGCCTGTTACATTATTGCAATTTTCTTAAATATCTCTAATATAAAAAAAATATTATAGCCTATGTTACTTCCTGATAATTTAGCTTTCTATTGGTGATAAGCTGGTAAAAATCAGTCCAGGAGTTTCGGAGCTTATTCGATACAAACAAAAAAAAATCTTTATAATATAGATTTAAGCTTTACAAACTTCGGAGATAAGCGAGTTGTATGTTTACGTACACTTTCATCATAATTCACAAGTCAGAAACTGTTGTAAATGGTTTCTTATGAGAGCCCTAGACCCAGTAATTCACTTAAAAATTACAACATCACCTTTGGGCAGGGGTCCATTTGATTTGCATTCAAAATAATAATATTTTCACAGTTATTTCACTTGCAATAGAGTTGGCAAGCATTATTTTAAATTCTGCCAAATTTATTCACCATTTTTCTACGGAACCCTAAAAAGGAGAAACATAAAACTGGATATTTCATAAAAACTGTAACGAAATACCTAAATCTGAAGTATTATTTTATAAGATTACTAGCTGCACCCTGCGGTTTCACCCGCATGGGTTTCAATACCGTGGTTTTTGTTACTTTGGGTTACATTATTGCAATTTTCTTAACAATCTCATTTTTTTTTTTTTTTGTAAATAAATTATTGCCAATATTATTTCCTGATAGTTTAGCTTTCTATTGGTGAATAAAATGTTAAAATCGGTGCTGTAGTTTTGGAGCTTATTCGATACAAACAACCAAAAACTCTTTCCTATTTATAATATCAGTATAGATTATCGTTGGTCTAGTGGTCGCAAGTGCTTCTGCTGAGCAATGAGGCCTGCGTTCGATTCCCGCGTCAGACAAAGTGTTTTTGGGTTTTTCCATATGGAATCTCAGTAGCAGCCCGGAGTCTGGATTTGTGCCCGGTTGATGGCAATAGGGTCGCCCGGGTATTTATTACATGGGACTTAAACATAACAGGCGAAATTTGGGTGCACTAAAGATACCAGCAAACATGTGTCACTAGGGCTGCCACTAGTTATTTTTTTTGTTTTTGGAAAACATGTTGAGCTAGACAATTATGAAAAAAAAACTAGTTTAAACTAGTTTTGAAATAAAGTTTAAAAATGAAAATTCGAAAATAGTTTACAGGAAAAATGGAGGAAGTATTGCAATGATTTATAAATGAATAAAGTTTAGGTTGAGCAACCCTATTATCTAATTAAAACTACCAATAAAACAATTATTTTTATTTTATTTTTAAGACTAATTTTATGTCCCGATTTCGCTTGTTTTCATAAGACTAGAAGTCTTGGCAGTATGTTCCTATGCTATTATATTAGTTACATAGTACTGCTACTATCCTGATTAAAATAAATAGGTACTAAATTACTAATCATTTTATGGCCCCGTTCACACGACGATAATCAGTACGATATTTTAAATTGACGATTTTTTTTTCTTTCTTATTTTTCTAACCGACCGTTTTCTATTTCCGAAACAACTCAAATAAATAACATAAAAATCACTTAGAAACATTAATTTTAACTTCTCGCAACACACGGGCTATTTTTAGCAAAGATTTGGAATTAGCAAATACGATTAGCAATCTAACAAACACACCAACAGTCCAACATCCATCGACATTTAAAAGAAACGGGCGCGATGTACATTTTTATTATACTCCGCTCTTATTTTACTAACCGACCATTTTCTATTTCCGAAATAACTCAAATAAATAACATAAAAATCACTTAGAAACATTAATTTTAACTTCTCGCAAAACACGGGCTATTTTTAGCAAAGATTTGGAATTAGCAAATACGATTAGCAATCTAAAAAACACACCAACAGTCCAACATCCATCGACATTTAAAAGAAACGGGAGCGATGTACATTTTTATTATACTCCGCTCTTATTTTACTAACCGACCGTTTTCTATTTCCGAAATAACTCAAATAAATAACATAAAAATCACTTAGAAACATTAATTTTAACTTCTCGCAGAACACGGGCTATTTTTAGCAAAGATTTGGAATTAGCAAATACGATTAGCAATCTAACAAACACACCAACAGTCCAACATCCATCGACATTTAAAAGAAACGGGAGCGATGTACATTTTTATTATACTCCGCTCTTATTTTACTAACCGACCGTTTTCTATTTCCGAAATAACTCAAATAAATAACATAAAAATCACTTAGAAACATTAATTTTAACTTCTCGCAACGCACGGGCTATTTTTAGCAAAGATTTGGAATTAGCAAATACGATTAGCAATCTAAAAAAACACACCAACAGTCCAACATCCATCGACATTTAAAAGAAACGGGAGCGATGTACATTTTTATTATACTCCGCTCTTTTAACTGTTATAATTAATGTACGGTGTAATAAACGGAGAACATAAAAAACGAATAATGTATAGACGGCAGTTAAAAATATGTTTAGCGTTACATACTAGCATTTAAGTGCTGACAAAACAATAGACTTATCGCAGTCCCATCTAGTTGGATGTAAATTTTATTATAGAAACAATTGTTGCACTAATTATATAAAATATGTTAATAAACATATGCTCGGTGGAAAAAAAAATATTATTCCAGTGTTCCAGTTTTTTTCCGAGAAGGTGGAACACCGTGGCCACAGTGTTACTATCTTCTGGCAGTGCTACAATGATTTGGTGGAACACTGTGGCCACAGTGTCACTATCTTCTGGCAGTGATACAATGATTTGGTGTCGAGTCTTGAAAGGTATCTCACAGAGCAACGTGACGCTGGAAAAATAGTCAAAATCAGCACAACTATTTAATAAAATTACCGGCCAAGTCCGTGTCGGATCACACGTAATGAAAGGTTCCATAGTTGGGATAAATTAATCCTAAAACAAAAACTTGATATTGTAGTTGAAAACCTAGTTCTCCCATACATTTTAACTGTAAATGTAAGTTTCTACGCACAATATTAAGAGATTTACCATGTTTTTTTAAGACCATAGACTTATTATAAAGTTAACTGTTAAAAAATGCCTATGGCATTAAGTCCACCTCTGTACATTTGTGTAATGAAGGATTAAATAAATAATAGTATATTACTTACCAAGGGCTGTAAAAGAAAGAAAGCCCGAAATCGCAGGTATTTGTGACCCGAGACGCAGGCGAGGGTTGTAAATATGTGATAGAGGGCTTTCTTTTTTAGTGCCCGTGGTGAGTACACAATTTTACGTCTTCACCTGGCCACAATGCGAGTTTTACTGTACGCGTAGCGTGCGGTAAAACTCACATTATGGTCAGGTGTGACGTAAATAAATTATAGGCTTTTCTGTACTCTGTACAACAGTATAGAACAATTTCCTGTATTTTTTATTTTCTTTATTTTAAGCTCAGTAATTTCGGAGATAACGGGCGGGAATGGTCGTCAATTTTCGTAAATTTTCTTGGATAACGTTAAACCTTATTTATTTTAAAATTATTTCTGAAATCCCTATGTAACAACTCTGTAACGATATTCTGACAAATAAATGGAATAATATTATTACTATTAAAATAGTCGACAAATCCTAGCCTGGGCTTGGCATAAAAAAAACCAGCAAAGTACTAAAAAAGCCTCCACGAGTAGCAATATTGTAGGTACCTACGTCTGACGCGCCCTGAAAAGTCAGGCCAAGGTGCAAGGCAGTGATAGCGACCTCGCTGACTAGTTAATCTCTTCACTTCGGCTAAAACTGTTCTCTCTAGAGGCAAACACGAGAGAAGAAATACCTACTCCGAGGAATTCATTCAAGATGGTAACAGTAGCCACACCTAAAGTGTCCAGCTAATTTGATAGTGAAATCGTGCATTGTATCTTGTTTAGGGGGGAATGCAATAAGGTAGCTCGCGAAATTCAAATTTTCTCAAATTTTTACGTAGGTACCTACCATCCATTGGGTTTCGTACCTCAATGCAAAAAACGGAACCCTTATAGGATCACTCGTGTGTCTGTCTGTCCGTCTGTCACAGCCGATTTGCTTTGTTGCTGCATTGTTGAAATTTGGTATAAATACGAATTTCTGTGCCCCAAATACGACCGTGTAACGTGTAAATGAATTTTGAATTTATGGTACACTTTTGGTGGAAAAATTTGAAAATAAAAAAGTGCTTCATACTCGTACACCGTGCATACATTGCACCGTGCGACAAATCAAACGAAAGGACTGGTTATGGGGATTTCTAATACATTTTTTATAATTTAAAAACTTTCGTTTTAGCGTTATTAAAGAAAATAGATGAACATTGACCCTTATCTCCGAAACTGCTGAGCCTAAAATCTGGAAAAAAAACTCCGAGAATAGTTCGTAAAAACCTCGTGATTCCAGAATCGCATGGTTTAAAAAAAATATATAAATGAATTATGAATTTAGGGTACACTTTTGGGGAAAAAACTGAAAACAAAAAAAAAAAACAATAGTTTTTTAAACTGCACCTTGCAACAAATCAAACGAAATGACTTGTTATTGGGATTTCTAATATATTTTTTATAATTTTTAAATAATTCGCATTAACGTTATTAACCTATTGACCGCTTGGTTTTATATCAATTGCCGTGCCCCCAGCGCCCGGCTCATAAATCTACAAATAAATATCTACGACAAATATGGTCGTGCAATGATATAAAAAGCACAAAACGAATATAGGTTCTCAGTCGTATAAATATGACTGAGGCGGTACGGGCACGAAAAAAATTTGTCGTATTAATCCGACCGGGGCGGTTAAAAGGTTAAAGAAATTAGATGAACATTGACCCTTATCTCCGAAACTGCTGAGCCTAAAAGCTTTAAAAAATAAGCAGAGAATAGTTCAGAAAACCTTGTGATTCCGGAATCGCGAAGTTTTTACGATCGACACAAAAGTGCATTCCATAAAAGCCAAAATTTGAAAGTAAGTAAATATACATCCGATTCTATAATCAGAAACCTAAATTTGCCGTTCCCGGAACCGCGGGATTTTTGCGATACAAAAGCGCATTCCATATTAGCCGACATCTACACTTTAGGAGAATATGCATCCGAATATCCGATCTCTACTCATCATAATCATTATATGCGCAACCGGCGTGCGTGTATGACCAGATGTATGAATGTAAACGAAGCAAAAGGAGTATGTAAGGAGCGTAGCAGGTGGCGTTCTATAGTTTCTAGCTACCCCCATGGGAATAAAGCGTGAGTTTATGTATGTATGTATATTGTAGATATTAATTTTTTCTTGGAATGAGTAATTGTGGGAGTACAAAACCTCATAAATATCAAAAATTCCCACAGATCTATCGCCAATGAACACTGTTACTATAAAAATGTCATCTCCATTTCACGGTACGTAGTGCGGTACCACTTTGTATGTAATTTTGATCAGACTATAGATAAGACTTTATTACAAGCGGCGCGCTGTATACATATGCATAATAAAATGGGGATTAAAAGGTTTTTGTACAACTTAATAATTTCTGTAATACGGTACAAAGTATAATAGAATAATTAAGCAAATATGTACAGACGAACGCTTAAGTGTTCTCCGCAATTTTTTTGCAAGATTTTTATGTTAAGTTTAGCAGATTGGATTTTGCTGTACATTTTATTCCGAACATATTGTCTGGTCAATCTTTGTAAGAGGAGTGATATTCGTATTTATTTAGGTGAACCCGTCACTGCTCTATCCTCCAGAGGTGCGTGGAACACAGAAGTTTGCCGTCCCGGATTTACCTCTGATCGATCGACGAGCTCTGCGCTCTGATATCGTGTTTCGTCCTCTGCAATGGTTCGTTTAGTTATATTTAAAATAGGTGGCCACCTGTTAGCGCGCTAGGTGTGGCCTCGTTTGTTCGTCCTTCGTGCAGTTGTTGGCATACACGTGAGAGTGTTGACATTCCGCAGTTACAACAAGAAGGACTGGGATAGAGGAGATCGTTAGTAGCCTTCGAAGTCCAAAGCATCTATACCGGAAGGAAGTAAGGTCCTTCTTGTGCGTCAACATCTTACATAACCACAAGAGGAGGCAGAGGTTTGCGACTTACTCTCTTGGTCTGTTCTACAAATGCTACACTGAAACTGAAACTACTATAAATTATCTGAATTTGAGACTTTGGGTAGAGGCTCTATGTCTATTCCAACGGCGACCATCGGGCATACCTTCCCGTCTAAACTACGACAGTCACTTTCTATAACATCAAATGTAAGGCAACGAGCCATGTTCTCTTTCCAGCTACTTCTCGACATTATGTTCCTATAATTGCCATTGTCCTACCTTTTAGTGGCCTAACTAGAAGCACCCCCTAAGAGTGAATAGCTATAGGCTAGGTGAATTATAAAGTTAATATTGATATGTTGTCAAATTATTCTTCTCCTTCGTTGACCAAAAGTTCAAATATGTTTGGCCCAAAATCCAGCTATGCGAACTCCGCCCACAAACGCAGGGTCATCAAGTGCACAGGTGACAAGGCGTGTGGCGCAAAATGGAAGGTGAAAGGTCAAACCATTGAAAGTGTTGTACTTATGAATACATCGTAAAAAAAACATTACGCTAACACTTTTGCGATCGTCTGTACAGTAAGGAAAAAACATACCTTGTCTCTTGAGTCCGACTGATGTCCGAAAATAACATTTTTGTATGTAAAATTTACAATTATACGTACCTGAAACAAGAAAAATAACAGTTTTAGTAAAGCAAACCACAATAACGATTAAAAAAAACATAAAATAAGTATTTTTCTTCTAATAATAGATACTCGTACCAAAGAATGATAAGCTCCCGTTATTTCCGCCATTGCAGGCATTGTCCTTTATGCTAATCCTATATAATAAAAACCCGATAATTTCAAGTTGATCGACCATGCCAGGCTCAAGTTAGTAAAGTGACATACAATACCTGAGAACTCAGGAAAGTATCGATACTTTGTACATTATATTCGTACTCGATACTTTTCATTTGCTGATATTGAGCTGTATCGATACTATTTAAACTTTATGTATATCCGTTTATAGAGGGTTATTGGTCTAAAAATCTTGCAGAACTGTATTACTAACATCATAAACAACAACTTTATTTCTATACCTTTTTACAAAACATACTACATTTACCAAAATCAAACCTTCAGGGTTTCATTGTTCTATCTAAAACATTTCAATTCTGTATTTTGTTGTACCTACCTACGCCTCCCGTGCACTCTCACCTGTAAGACACGGCAGTCTGGTTTGCTACGCTTAGAGTTCGTAACATATAAAGCGTTGAATTTAAATATTTTTATTTTTGTATGAAAATCTGATAAATTAAAATCTAAATTAAAAGTCATAGAACAAAAGTTGTTGTCTTCTAAGAGGTTGTTAGTGTTTTAGCAATTACCAAATGAGCCTTCCGGTTTTTATGTTTTATGCCCCGGCCTTGGTTTATTGAGGCGCTCACAGGCAAGCCCGGTTAAGCAGCCGACAACCTCCCAGGTTGACCTGGAAGATGCCTTATCGATAAAAAAAATAGGGTTCCGAGTGTTGATATAAAGGATCTTTGTCTCCATAGCTTGTATCGATACTTTTGATTCGATACAATATACATACATAACTATCCTACTTAATATTACAAATGTGGTGTATGTTTGTTACTCAAAGTCGCAAAAACCGCGTTCAGCCGTTTGATTGATTTTGATTTTGAGGATTTGGATGATATTTGGCACACAGAAAGTTTATACCCTGGATTAACACGTAGGATACTTTTTATCCCGGTAAATGACATGGCTTAAGGACCGTTATCAATTTGTGGTGAAATTTCCGACATCCACGTGGCAAATGCCTAACGCTTCCTACACATGACCCCGGAGCCGTACCGACGCGGCGCGGCGCGTGCGCCTGATCGCATGTTTGTGTATACCAATGCGAAATCGCACATGTGCCGCACCGCCGCCGCAACGGCACCTCGTAGCACCCGGCCGCCGCGCCGCCATTTTGTGTATATTAACAACATAAGTAATACATTTTTTTTGTTTTTTTTGTTTAAGTTAACAACAACTGATAAGGATGAATATTACTGAATAACTTAATTAAATACATTATTATTGACATAACTATAATTTCTCAATTTGTTTGTAATAATATAAAAGACAATAATTAAGTAACAATAATGTTTAGTAAATGCCAATTTAGGATGATAAGGGCAGGCGAATGAAAACTGCAATACTTGTAAAAGTCTGCTAAGTCATAGTACTAACCTAACATAAAACCAACACACTTAGTTCGCAATAAACGTTTTGACTTTGACATTGACATCATGAGGTAAGCAGACGTCTTTACAGTTTCGTTAGCAATGTTTTACTGAACTGTGATCGTTGCTGTACCAGCTGTACTATTTAACTCGGCATCAATTCGGTGTACACGCGGTCGCAGTACGGTGACGGTGCGGCGCATGCGCGATATTTAAGCACCGCTCGTCGCGGGATACGCGGTGCCTTTGTGTCGCGTCGTGTCACGCCTGTTTTTAAGAGCCTTTATTCATACAACACAAACATGCGGTCCGGCGCATGTGCTGCTCCGGCTTTATGTACAGCAAGCCTAATACCATCCATTAAAACCATAAATAACTGTATGAGTGATATTCTCAACGCTACAATTGCAATAACACGTACGTTTACAATAAAACTGATTAAATAAAATGCATTATTGTTTATATAACCGACGGGACAAATGACGACGTTGCAAATCGTATGATAAGACTTCGTATCGACCAATCGAAGAACGCAATCAAATTATTTTAACTAATGGATTTTTTATTGATTTTAATGCACGTGTGTTATATTTTATGATTCGATTTGATAAGCTGTGATGTGGAACCGCTTATTATATTACTTTATCTACAATTATTTAAATCGAACTACATTAATGTAGCATAATCGGCCTGTACCGTACCGTGTGATGCCGGACGTAAAGAATAGCACCACCCCATTTCCTCCCGTGGGTGTCGTAAAAGGCGACTAAGGGACTTACTAGAGAATGGGCAGCAGCGTTCTCTATGCATTTTAACACCATACTGCGATCGCCAACCCGCCTGCCAAGCGTGGCGATTATGGCAAACCCCCCCAATTGGGGGAGGCCTATGTTCAGCAGTGGAGTTTTGAGAGCAGTGGTGATAATTACACAAAGTAAAGCACCTGTCTGGGTTCGAACCTACGACCTACTCGTAAGTCGCGCCCGTTACCACTGAGACCACTGCTCATGTATTATGCTATAATGTATCATTTCTGTAATTAATTTGCCATTAATAGTCCTGCAATTATGTATTTTAAAATCAAAATCACGATATTTTATTTCACGTAAACCTACATGGGCACTTATAAAGGCTCCTACAAACAGGCACGATACGCGACGCAACACAAAGGCACCGAGCCGGTGCGACGAGCGGTGCCTTTGTGTCGCGTCGCGTGTCGCACGTGTTTGTAGGAGCCTTAAAACGTCAGAAGCTAGGGGCACGGTTCCAATGGTCGTTTCCTATGGAGAAGAGCCGGCAAGAAACTCCACTGTTACTCTTTTAAAAATAATTAGCTTTTACAATATTTTCAAATAACAGTGTTAATAGGTACCAGGTATTAACAAAATACGCCGGACGTAAAGAATAGCACCAACCCATTTCCTCCCGTGGGTGGGTTTTTGAATTACAGGGCATATTTTTATTTATTTAGTACTAGCTCTGTACCATGCGTTACAATGTAAGGTAAAAACGTGTTTGGTAGAACTTTTTTTTTGTTCCAGAAACCTTCGCGGGCATCCTCAAACACCCTACCAAAGTTTCATCATAATCTGATCAATGGTATAGGAACGCCCGACAAACAGATTTTTATTTATTTAGTATAGATTATCAAGTTTTATATTACGTTTTTAAGTATACATTAAAACTCATATCGGCAATAAAATCTCCGAATTACTCGTAACATAACATTATAGTTTACATGAATATAAAACGATAAAATAGAAAACAGAGTAACTGGAGAAACGAATTACACATTTAATAAAGGCAGGCAGATTTCGTAAAAATCTAACAAACAAAGAATGGGTGTTATTTTTAGATAAAATTAACGCACATTATGAGCGTACGCGCAGCTACCGAACGTGAATCATTTTTATGTGTGGGCCCAGTTTCAGAGAGCGCGCAAGCGATATAGGGACAAGTCAGCGCTTGTAACTTATTTCTTTTATAAAATATTTTTTGTCTCTTTTTAAGAAAGATGAAAAGAAAGAATGAAAAATTGTTTACTCTGCACAAACAATAAGGCACATAACAACAATATATATATATATATATATATATATATATATATATATAGCAAACACACATGCAAATGACCCAAAAGCCTCGTATTCAAGCAAAAAAGTTTGACAGTAAAAAAAATACCTAAGTATTATTATTAGTAATAGGTTTAAAAACCTAATATTAATACCTCATAGGACCTTTTCTTTAAAAGAGGCTAGTGGTTAAGAAATAACAGCCGCACGGATCGATCGATCAGGTTAAGCTACGCTTGCCGCGGTTGGACCGTGGATGGGTGACCATCTTTACATACCAAGACCACTCCGTGCCTCGGAAAGTACGTTAAGCTGTTGGTCCCGGCTGTCATTTGTGGATCTTTGACAGTCGTTACGGGTCCTCAAAAGACTGAAAGTCTAACAATCAGTCTTACTTACTAAGGGGTATCTAATTACCCAGTATCTGGGTTGTGGAGGTCAGATAGGCAGTTGTTCTATGTATTCAGCTGCGTCCGGTTAGACTGGAATCCAACCCAACATAGTTGAGCTAGGCAACTGATAAGGACCTATTATTTAAAATGTAAAATAAATAGTATCATTGATTTTTTTCAGACGAAATGCTTGCCATGAAGGGTCTCAACTCTTCACACCGTATAAATACAGATAGTTTCAGAAATGTTTGATCGTTCATCGCTGGTCGGCCGACACTGCGACCGCACCCCATCCGCAAGGTCCACGTCATCACAATAACAAATATTTTCCACTGATTCTATTGTATATTGTTGGCTTTTCCTATTAAAACATTAGTTTCTTTTAACCTACTTCCAGAGATAATGGTTCCGCATGTACTGTTCAAATGTTTATACATTATTGTTGGTATATCAAACGACGTAAAAATTGCCTAATTTGGCTTTTTGCCAATTCAATGACGTCACTGATGCTTGTATCTTTATTAAATGATTTAATGGTACTTGTGTGCGAACTGGTAGGTGCACGGGTACATTGATCTGTTGAGATCAAGAAAAGTATTATTGTGGAGTTGAATTTCTTCCAACGTATTTGATTATGGAAGAGTACTGAACTGCATTTTATTATTTTATTTTTGCAGTTGACAGGTTGGCATTTTATACCCAACTTTTGAATTCATCAGTTCATAATTTGAGACAGGACCATCTAATTTCACGTTCGTTAAATTCAACTAATAAATTAATCGCTTTTAACATGCACCCGACACTGCCTTGCACTTTGGTTTGCATAGAAACAAAAGCATTGAAAAAATATACAATTCAGTATATCTTATCTATGATCGGCACAACATTACTTTCTAAACATAGACGCAAACGCCCTTATGGAAAGGGGCTATGCAGAGAAACGACAAGATATGCAAAACAACCGGTAACTCAGTACATTAACCGACTGGGCAACATTTGGTATACTAGTACAACTATGTAATAACCGCTGTGTAATTATAATATTATAAATAATAAACGATTTGCATTCGGTTTCCTTCAATTATGGCGCTAGTTTGAATTCCTGGCACCGAGCTGGTCTGTCAGGTGAAATCTATACAAAGTAGGTACTTGGACTGAGAGAAAAAGCGGCCAAGTGCGAGTAGCACTCGCCCTCTAAGGTTTCAGTACCACTGTATAATATTTTCCAATATTAAGGGGGAAGCGTTAGGGTAGCCCGCGAAATATAAGAAATATATTTGAGACCCTCACAGTAAGCCCTTTCATTTGATATGTCAAACGATACTGTCTAAAAAACTTAATTTTTAATTTTCTTATTTGCCCTCCAATACTAACCCCAATATTCTAAATTCATTTATTTACGGTTCACTTCCGTGTTTGGGTCACTCAAATTGATATGTATACCAAATTTCAACTTAATCGGTCCATTACATTCGGAGCAAATTGGCTGTGACAGACGGATATACAGACAGACAAGCAGACAGACACGCAAGTGATCCAATAAGGGTTCCTTTTTTTCCTTTTGCGGTACGGAACCCTAAAAAGACTAAAAAACCAGCGTAGCAGCGTAGGTAGTGGAATCTATGATCATTGTAACAGAGCCTAAGATATTTATTTAAACAAAAGTGTTTTTTTAATTGGTCGAAGCAAAAAGGGGCGGTAAACAGATGTGGTTATCATGTGCACATGATTTTGTTTTCGAAGTGTTCAGATGTCCGTGCCCGTGATAGTATATTCAACACGGAAAAGTTAATGACGAGGTTTCTAAGCTGCGAATGTTATCAATGAAAAACTTACATACAATACCTATTATTAATTGGAAAAACCATACAAGGGGGCGTGTCTGTGTCCGCGCGCAATGATCAAAATGCTCCTCTCATAAGCAAATGGCGGTCTCCGCGATCTAGTTGCGCTTTCGACCGTGATCGTGACAAATTATAAGAATGCCGTGTTGTTCAGTGATTTCTTGTAAAAACCGAAGCCAAAACAAAATGTTTGTACATCATGGAATCACTTACCATAAGTTAGTACAAGTATTTAACTATATTTGTCTTTAGAATCATGAAAAACAAGTCTTAAAATATTTCTTGCTTTTACTACGTTATTTTTGTTTTCATATATAATAGCGACTGTATTATTTTTGCAATAAATGCATTGCTTCTTAACCAGTACGTAAGTATGCCGCTAAGTGACTGGACAACGCAATGTAAAAATCACAAAACGATACATTGTGTATGCGATTGCATCGCGTAGTACGGCCGCTGTATCTTGCCGCGAGCTAATGATGTGCTTGTGCAGATCCATACTAACGTCAGGCTATCGACAAAAATTCGATTGTCTAATGAATATATCGTCGGCGTAGGTGGAGAACTGAATAACTCAAATTTTCTAGTTTTGAGAAAATAGGCGTGTTGTTATGTTTTGTTATACTTAATGTAAAAAACTATGACTGTTAGTGTAAAATTCTCGAGGGGGAGCTCGTGGCTAAGTTATAACACACCTGATGGATGGACATCCATCAGGTTAAGCTACGCTTGCCGGGATTGTTCCGTGGATGGGTGACCATCTTTACATACCGAGACTCCTCCGTGCCTCGGTGAGCACGTTAAGCCGTAGGTTCCGGCTGTCATTCGTGGATCTTTGACAGTCGTTAAGTCTGGCAACCAGTCTTACCAAGGGGTTTAGTATTACCCAGTAACTGGGTTGTGGAGGTCAGATAGGCAGTCACTCCATATAAAATACTAGTATTCAGCTGCGTCCGGTTTGACTGGAAGCCGACCCCAACTTAATTGGGAAAAGGCTGGACAGATTGATAATTTGTGTAAAATTCATTTTTTTTTTTCTGTACTTACAGCATTTCCTCTAGCTTTTACTTAGATTGTTAGTTCCTCATCTAGTTTTATTGTCTTAAATAGTACGTGACATTGGCGACAGTGTACTTACAAGTACAAAAGCCACAAATCAAGAAATTAATATTTAAAATTCCTTCTTATTTTTCAAGCGGAAATACTCATTATTTTATTTTCTACAATTACACACATACTGCTTTAATGAATAATAACTTACAAAGAAAAAAATATACATAACCGCAAATACAAGTAAAAAAGATTACCCTATCATTATTTCCATGCCAATTTGCAGATAAGAAAAAAAATAAAGAATTCTCGAAGCCAGGCTGTTCGTACACTCGCATGGATAGTCTTGCGCATAACACAAACTAATACTAAGTATTTGTATATTATGTCGTGGTCCGATCGTAGAAATGGCCATGTCGTGATCTGCCTGGCCTTTTTACAATTTGGCCGGTTATATCACGATGTGACTAATCGACAGTCAGGCGGATCGACGAAAATAACATATCGATATTCCCAGTTATATCGCAAAGTATTTGCATGTCACGCCGCTATTGGTACCCCGACCAAATGGGTTAGGTAAGGTTAGAACAGTGACCAATCGCGCGCGAGCCGAGCGAGCGAAACGAGCGGTGCCACGGCAGCGGCCGGCGAGCGCTACATCCAAGTTGGTCGCAGTTACTAACTAGGTTATTTATTATTTTTAGGACTAGGTCGAATAGGAATTATTACCCGACTGCGCGGCCGCAACGAGCTTTTTTTTTAAATCCTCTACGGGGCCGTTCTTGGCTTTTATCTCACCTGATGGTAAGTGATGATAAGGCCGAAGGTGGATGCGAACTTCACCCGGAATCCTAAACCACAAAGAAACATTAGGAGGATTATATTTTTTACGCGTATCTGGGTCGATATGCCCCAGTATCGCTGGGCAAATCGTCAAACGCTGAGCATTGAACGTTAAGGTGGATGTTAGATGGTCAAATCATGAAATGGCAGGCAGATCACGATATGGCCCACGATCGGACCACGACATATATAAAAACGATCTCGGCTATAATACTTTATTATGGTCGAGTGGAGCAAAAATGTGTGGCAATTACAAAGTTTTCTAACCGCACTGTATCAGTGTTGATCGTGCTAACGTGTCATAAAGGCATCGCAAATAATAAGAAGCTATTATTGAAACAATTATTGTACGTTTGAACACTTTGAACGGCAAAAAATGTGGCTGCAGTCACGAGCAGTACATGATATGTGACTATCGACGTATCGGTAGCCTTAAGGGGGAAGCGCTAAGGAAGCAAGCAAAATTCAAATTTTCAACAAAAAAAAAATTGCTGCTCATTGTCTGAGTGTATGTTTATTATAGAACGATTCGCGAATGTAACCAACATGTATTTACATAATTACAATAATTAAAATCAACTCCTTTAGTTAGTATAAACCTAAAACTCATAATTTCAAAAGAAATAGTCAATCAGTAGGATTATTATAAACTCAGAGAAAAATAATTCGTAAAATAAATTAAAACAAAAGGTATTTACAAGGCAGATGTGAGTGGAAACGCTGGGGGACGCTCTAGGAGAACATATAGTGACGTCATTGGTGATGTTCTTCAGAAAGGTCAGGTGCGTAGTACCCTCAACCGGCGTGCGGGTAAGACCAGATGCAGTATGAATGTAAACGAAGCAAAAGAAGTATGTAAGGAGCGTAGCAGGTAGCGCCCTATAGTTTCTGCCTACCCCCATGGGAAGGATTGAGTTTAATTGTATTGTATTTGTATAATTATTTAAATAAATATTTGATAGCAGATCAACTTACAACCTGATACTTACCTACACACTGCATATGTCGTAAGAAAATTTGAATTCCGCGGGCTTCACTGTCGCTTTCGCCTTAAGACTGCCAATAATAACTTACTGGCCCGAAACAAGCAAGCAATAATATTTTGTTACTAAGAACAGGGCAGTTTGTACCGTTATATTTATAGTCACAATATATTTAAGCTCGTGACTGTACGCTGAAAAATGACCAATCATCCGAAGGATTTAAAAGGACGTAACTAGCATTACAATTTTTTTTACTTTAGTAATGAATATTACACGAATTAATTCATCTGCTGGCTGCTGCACCGCGTGACATTTTCACAACGAAATGGTGTATAAGATGTCAGAGTTTCGGGATTCTGGCGACCTGTAACAACTGTCAAAGATCTACGAATGACAGCCGGGACCAACGCAACGGCTTAACGTGCTTTCCGATTCACGGAGGGGTATGAAGATGGTCACCCATCCACGGACCAACCGCAGCAAGCGTAGCTTAGTTCGATCCGTGCGGCTGTTTTTAGCCGCACGCTTAGGCTTAGCTCCTTTCACATATATCAAACTCAAAGCATTTATTTCAATTAAACCATTTACAGGCATTTTTGAATTGTCAAAGAGACGGTCAGTTAGTCAGAAAGTTGAAGCTAGATGCCCATTCCAATACGTAGATCACTATGGAGTAGAAATATCAGTTACTAGTAGAAATTATATAAATCAGTAGACAATTATATGGATGCTGCTATCCATTATCCTGACAAATTCAATAATAACGGCCAGTAGAAATTTATTATAACTTATTTGAAGTTTGTTAAGAATTTACCTTTTTACTTATTCAAGTCATACTCGGATTTGGACATCTCGCTAAACTTTGTTTGAAATTTGCCATGTTTTTGAATAAAGGTACCTACCTAATATTAATAAGTAATAATAATAATATTAATTTTATTAATTGGAGTCTTGGATTTAAGAAATAAAGAAAGAATAAGTATTTATTGTGCCTCGCACAGGAAGATCACAAACTAAACCAAACACAAGTATAAAAATAATATCTATTATATATTATATATAAAAATGAATCCCTATTTCCCTTGGTCACGGCATCACGCATGAACGGCTGGACCGATTTCGCTAATTATTATTATTATGTTTGTTATTGTCAGGAGACGGTTATTATGTAAAAAAAAATTAAGAAAGATAAAAAAAAGAAAATTTAAGAAAACGAACATAATTAACTTTTCTAATATAACCTTATGGCGTTTGACATAACGTGTCAGTCATTAGACAGATGGCGTGTCAAAGTATTAGTTGCCATACTCCTCCGAAACGGCTTAAACGATTTTGATGAAATTTTATATGTACACTAGCTTTTGCTTGCGGCTCCGCCCGCGTACGTGTCGGTAATCGCGTAAAAAAATAGCCTATGTCCTTCTCCGTGTATATCTCAGGCTATATCTCTGCCAAATTTCATGACGATCTGTTCAGAGGTTAAGGCGTGAAAACGTAACATACAGACACAAAGACAGAATTACTTTCACATTTATAATAATACTATGGATTTGGTAGGTCTGAGAATAGGTTTTTTTTTTAAACTAGAGTAATCTAGAGTAGGGTAGGGTTGGTAGGTAGGGTAGGTAGGGCAGGGGAGGGTAGGGTAGGTAGGTACAGGTAGGGTAGAGTAGTGGAGTTTATACTATATTTCCTTTGCGCGTAGACAAACTGCCACAGTCAAATAGCTTTGACAGAACGAAGTCTGTCGGGGCAGCTAGTTATATAATATGAAAAAAAAAAAACATAGTCTTGTACGAGGCCAAAAGATCACAGGATCAGAGGATTTGAGCACAGTTGATGGCAATAGGCGTGCCCCTGTTAGATGGGACTTAAACATAACTGGGAAACTCTGCCTGTATTCGTGGAATACAGGCGCAGGCGCGATGTTATGTTGTTTTTAGGGTTTCGTAGTCAACAAGGAACCTTTATAGTTTTTCCATGTGCCTATGTGTCCGCGGCTTAGCTCAAAAACTCTTAGTACTGGAATGCTGTTGTTTGGCATGGGTGCGTATACATATTAATCACACCGACAAATCAATAAAATCTTCTTCTTTTTTTTTTGTACCTCCTATACTTAAAGGGCAAATGATATTTTTTCCCCGTCTATCTCATAATGAGGGTATCGTTGGATAGGCCGTTCAATGCGGGTCTGTGAAAACGAGTTTTCGATTCAGGGATCCGTTTGCGTAATATTAATTAAGTTGACATAATTAAGTCTAACAAAAATTAGCAATTTTTGTTAGACTTAATTATGTCAACTAAATGGTTGTTCTTGGAATGTGCAAAAATTCACGGCAGTATTTTAAATAACGATGTTAAAAGGAAATCTATCAGCACTAAGTAGGCTTTACAAGATAACGAGTAATAGTTAACCAACAGCTTACATTTGCAGTTGCAATGTATGGGCGAACATGTACTTCAACTACAATGTTAAGTTTATTCTTGGGATAAATTGGACGTAGTTAAACGAAAAGGATCCAATCCACAACCTAGTCAAAAATAAGTTGTGTGTACCAAACTAATACTAAATATAGATACTATCGGCTTATAAAATAGATCCAAGCAATAAACAACAGCTTATCATTTAAATCAACCTCAAAACCAGCCCAAATGCACGGAAATATAAAATCCATACCAATATTATAAATGTGAAAGTAACTCTGTTTGTCTGTCTGTATGTTACGTTTTCACGCCTAAACCGCTGAACCGATAGTCATGAAATTTAGCATAGATATAGCCTAGGACATGGAGAAGGACATAGGCTACTTTTTTACGCGATAACCGACATCCACGCGGGCGGAGCCACGGGCAAAAGCTAGTATGATATATTTTCTAAACTTCAAACGTCAACATGTCTAAAAAGACTTTGTTTGGATTACATCCTTTTCGTTTAATACAGAACCCTTCGTGCGGGGTCCGACACGCACTTGGCCGGTTTTTTATTATTTAAATAAATTTCATGGCTGACCAATGGTTTTAGTCAAGTTGAATGTTATGGAATTGTAGATACTTAGATTGAGATCTGTCCGGGGGCGGGGGAGATCCCTTAGAATGACCCCGGAAGTCCATTCAAAATCGAAATCAAAATATTTTATTTCACATAAACCTACATGGGCACTTATGAAACGTCAGAAGCTAGGTGCACGGTTCCAATTGGTCGTTTCCTATGGAGAAGAACGGGCAAGAAACTGCACGGTTACTCTTTCAAAAATAATTGTTTTTAAAATATTTTCAAATAACAGTGTTAATAGATATGGAAGGAAGGTGTAGGCCTTTCAACAATTACCAGGTACTTTGCATACATTTGATCGACCCTTGATTGGGTAATGGTCTCTTATTTTATCCATTTCTGGGTAATGGCACCACTTTAAATCCTACAGGTATTCTATCAATTTCCCTCGCCCCATTGACCCCGTCTAGTTCCAAACATCACGATGACTGACATTCAATTAAATAGAAAACATCTGTTAACTTGCAACCGCGGTTGTATTTTACTCTACTTTTTGCGCCGGATCCGTCCACCCCGCATTTACGTCGCGTCGCCGAGGTACTTTGCGCACCGGTGCCCGCCATGATAGCCGTTCACGTAATCATGGTTAGTTAATTATGTCAATACTGTGATGTTCCCGTCAATTCATTACCGCTGGAGCACGATAAAAAAAAAAAAAAAAATTTGTTAAAGAAATTATTGACCACTAGCTGCTGCCCGCAACGTCGCTCGCGTTGCTTTTTTCTAAAATAAATGTAACCTATGTTACTCCTCATAACATCAGCTATCTGCCAGTGAAAGTCCCGTCAAAATCAGTCCAGCCGTTTCGAAGATAAGCCGGAACAGACAGACAAAAAAATTGTTATTAGCACCGTGTATACTTTCAAAGGCATTTGGTAAAATGCTGTTATTTTGACATTACAAACAGAAACTTCAATTTTATTTATTTGTATAGATAGATGACTTGTCTAATATAGTGTAAAATAAAGCAAATTCCATTTACCTAACTGGATACTACTCGTACGGTCTAGAGACATGGAATTAATTATAATCGTGTTTTATCTAAGTTGTTACAGCTTGTTCCCTTTGTAACGAATATCTAAACGATTGTTTGTATTGTATGTTTAGAATTTCAAGTATAGTGTAAAGTGGGGACTTCCCTAGTTAACCCTCAAATGCATTTGTTGTAATTTGGGTGCTTTGACAGCCCATGAGTGACAATACCAGGCAGTGTGCTCCGCTTTGACTGGCTTAGGTACCTATACGTCACAGCATACGCTATTCTCAATTCGTGCCCAACCGAGAAAATAAACAAAACGCGTAAGACGTCTAACATCATGAATGGTTCCGTCTACTACGTAACAAAGTACTACAGTGTACGTAGCGAAACGTACAAGTTTGCGTAACACTACATACCTACGTACATACGCTTATCTCGTACACAGATGACTGCATCGACACGTCACTTTACGTAAAGAGACAAAAATATTCGGACGCGGGACGCTGTACAAAAAAAAGAGAACCAAGCGCTTGCGAAGGAAAGTACAATTGCGGTCACGGAAATCTAACCACGTTTAAATCAAAATCCCGTGCACACAATGACTACATCTGTGTACCGCCCCTTTTTGCGACGGTCAATAAAAAAAACTAATATTAAAAAAAAAAATGTCAGTCATTAGGACTGTCGACAGAAGTGAAAACACAAAACTTTGTTTTTTTATACATATAGCTCATGGAAAGCGTTCGGTGACGATGACGCGAGTTGCATGATTTTTGTTCACCCAAAAAGTACACATATATACACAGTATACATATAGCTCATGGAAAGCATTCGGTGACGATCGCGAACCCATAAGTTTTCCCGTACCAAAAATTGCTCAACGCGCTTAAAGAAGTTTTCACTTCAATAAATTTCTCAAGCTCTGTTACAATGCTCACAGATGTCTGACCACCTTGGCTAGTTTTTTTTCATATTTCAGCAATTATTTGTTGCTGCGATGCTATTGGTAGATGAGCGTAGGTAAGCGTTACAGGATATTTCTTACGGCGGCGGCGGCGGCGGTCCAATATCTGAGACCGCGGTATTACCTACAGCAGGGTTGCTTGATCAAAATCATTTAGTACCTACCTAAATCAACCAATTAAATTTAACTTTCCAAAAAATTTACGTTTCTGTAAGAATACATGGGAACAATGTAACGCTCAGCAAAATATGCTAAATAGGGATAGTGACTAAAAAAAAATGTTTAGTCCGTCATGTAGATTATTATAAAATATTGGACAGTATTTTTTTTCTTCTTTTTTTACGTAATTAAAACATTACGGCGATACATTAAGTTCAAATATGGCATGACGTCACTTCTCATTAGATTTTATACTGAGCTGTGACGTAACGAGCCCCCACTCCACAAGTTTAATGTGTTTTATCTAAGTAATTTTTTATTAATATGATAAAGCAAAAAATACGTGTCTAATATTTTTTTGTCTGATTGACGGACTAAACAGTTTTTTTTTTTTTTTACCAAAGACCCATCCCTATTGTTATGTTAACTTTACAATATCAATCCGTTATTAATTTACACACCACACATAACATAACATCACGCCTGTATCCCTTTCAGGGTAAGGCAGAGAAGAGGTGTACCTACTTTATTTGTTTATTTACCAAATGTACTACAAAAATTAGTTGAATACTAGCTGCTCCCCAAGGCTTCGACCACGTACGTGGCTTTAAAAAAAATAAGTAGCCTAAGTTACGCCCTATAGCATCAGCTATCTGCCAGTAAAGCCCCGTCGAAATAGGTCAAGCCGTTTCGGAGATTAGCCGGAACAAACAGGCAGCTCGACAAAAAGACAGACAAAAAAAAAATATAATCTTTCACAGGCATTTAGTAAAAAGCTATTATTTTGACATTACTCAATACTCAATACTTTTATTGCATTCCATTCTTAGGTGGTAAACTTATAATTAGATCATTATGGACCCTGTCAGGCACAGCAAAATAAGTGAGTTAGGAGAGAGGAAGCGTTTGTTAATTTAATTTATATAACACTAGCTTTTGCCCGCGGCTCCGCCCGCGTAGATGTCGGTTATCGCGTAAAAAAGTAGCCTATGTCCGTCTCCATATCCCAGGCTACATCTCTGCCAAATTTCATGACGATCGGTTCAGCGGTTTAGGCGTGAAAACGTAACATACAGACAGACAGACAGACAGACAGAGTTACTTTTACATTTAGAATATTAGTATGGATTACTTAGCAGTACTACTTTAAATAACGATATAGGTATTTTCTGAGATAAGCTTTACTATAAAATATAAAAACGTATCTATTGAAAGACATTACAAACAAACACTTCAATTTTATTTATTTGTATGAATAGATATTAACCCTGCTACACAGTAAGCGTATCTTACAACCACGTCCGCTAGCACTGACAGCCTTAATTGCTACCGTTCTGTCATTAACTACATTTTCCTAACAAGGGCCCGATCATGTATTATAGTACTACACTTTGTCATTTAATTATATTTAATTTTTATGTCGTGCCGTAATTGTCGTGTTTTTAGCTCTTTTTCAATAAGCTAATCGGTATGAAGGACGGGTCATGTAGAGTATTAGGGTTCTGTGGTTAATCGGGACAATTGTACGTTCATTCTAGTCAAGGCTGCAATTACAGGGAAATAAGTAATAAGAAGTTTTAATACAATTTGTTGCTATTGTTATGCGAATTATGTGTACTGTTATAACACATTTTCTTAGGTCACTGATTGACTAGCTGACAGAAAGACATTTGTGACATGTGTCATGGCTAAAATACAATTTAAAAAAAAATTGGCTGTCATAAGGACTGCCGCCAAAAGTGAAAACTCAAAACTTTTGAATAACTGTTTTTTTTTATTTTATTTTTTTAAATCGCCACGCGCTTCTCTTCGCCAGTTTGGCGCAATACGTCACGAGAATGTCGCGCATTTCGGTGACGCGAACCCATAAGTTTTTCCCCTACCAAAAATCACTCAACGCGGCTAAAAAAGTTTTTAACTTCAACATAATTTATATTATGAGCTATTACAAAAATATGTGTATTAAATCAAAACAACATGGCTCACACATACCAATTACGAGTACACGGCCTTATCATTCAATCTACAGCGTATCTTTTACACCCGAAAGTGTCTAAACTAAAAATCTATTGTAAGTAATTAACGATATTATTATTATTATAAGATACAGTAGCACCGGGCCACGAACCAGTGAAGCGATATGGCAAGGTAAAAAATACCACAGACTAAGAAAACCGTAGAGAAGTGAAACTAAGGAGTCGATGTTGCCGATACAATCACCTACAGTCAGTCTTTTTACCTCTGATTTTGTGTCAGTGTAAAAATCAAGTCATTTATTCAAACTAGGCTGAGAATCAGCACTTTACGAACGTCAAAATTACATAAGACAGTCCCCCAAAACATCAAAACAGTCCCTTCACAACTTCCTAGTGCTTTAGCTGGAAAGAAGAAGTGGCGCAATAAACTCCCCAGCACCACAGCTGTCTGTTAAGTTAGAAAAACTTGATTCTTGCGAATAGTATGCAAATAAAAAATACATTAATCAACACAAAACATTAATAGTACATTACTTACCAAGGGCTGTAAAAGAAAGAAAGCCCGAAATCGCAGGTATTTGTGACCCGAGCCGCAGCCGAGAGTTGTAAATATGCGATAGAGGGCTTTTTTTACTCCCCGGGGTGAGGACACAATTTTACGTCTTCACCTGGCCACAATGCGAGTTTTACTGTACGCGTAGCGTTCGGTAAAACTCACATTATGGGCAGGTGTGACGTAAATTAAATTATTTGCCATATGTCAACTAGCACACGCCAATATACTACGAGATATATTAATTTTCAAAGTGATCTTTAGTTTCGTTCCAATAAGATTGCTCTTAGATTGCTGCCATTGACAAGTCTGTCGAAATCACAGTGATCTTTATTTTCATTACAATAAGGTTGCTCTGCTGTCAGAGGTAAAAATAACTGTGAAAGGACTGTAAACTCCCCACTATGGTACTTGTTGTTAGGGTTGTCAATTTTGATTTTGAACCAGCGCTGAATACAAAGATCGCCGCAAACGACGACACAATCCTAACTGTGCGAACTGTTTTATACACCCAGGAACTGTAGGCATTTACCCCACATTTCGCTAGTTTGTCCTATTGCCATCAACTGGACACAACTCTTTGACTAATTTGATCTATTCTCCGGGCGAGGAGAGAATCCGTTCCGTGACACCTGTCAGTTGAATTCAAAAGAAAATGGGTTTTACGAATTTAAACTTCATTAGTTTCTGATCGTGTCCAACTGACTGGTGTCAGTAACGCATTCTCTCAGCGGCCGAAATATAAGTCACACTAGCGACCAACGAGGCAGTACTGTTTCCCCGTCTGTGCATTCTTATTCTATGGTAAGTAGATCTTAATCTGGGGTCCCGTGGCGCCCGCGCCGCTTCAAACACGTGTAGAAACACGCTAACCTACCGGCGGCGATCGCCGATACTGCCTGTGTCAGCACTCAATACTGTTCTGACATAAGTTACGTAACTTGGGAGATTAATGCCCGGGAGCAGGGTTAAGGTAAGGGGTAGAGGTGCTACCGTTTGCGCTTTTGACATTTTTATGGTTGGGATTGGAGAAAAATGTGTAATAAATAAGTCTCGATTATTTAGTTCAGAAGAATAGAATTAACTTTTTTGTTAAGTAGTTTTTTTTTTTTAAGTTAAACTTTTGTGGTTTCAGACATTTATTTCTTAACAACAGAACACAATTCATTCACTTAGAATTAAAAACAATGGCTGCATACAAATAAACGTACCTCAGAACGAGTATCGGAATAGTATGTGATATTTGTGGAGTTTATTTGGATGTATTTTGTTCAATAAACGATACAGAGGGATATCTTAAAAAAAAAATCTATCACTGTCGAACATTCGTTGAATTTCGCCATTTCCAGGTTCCTGAATTTTTAGGCCTGGCAAACCGTCACCGTGCTCGACTTTAATGATACTTATCTTCTATTTTTGTTATAAACCCAAATGGAGTGGACATATTGGTATTGGTGGTGATGGTTGACAGGGGAGAATGGAAGAAGAAAACGTGTGACAGAAAGGTCATCACCTTTCTGTCACACAGAAAGTGAGGTGAGGTGTGAGGTTCGTGCTGATGCAGTGGACATATTTATCAATCCAAAATTTTTGGAAAAAAAAATATGACAGGGTTCCTTGTTCCTAGTGTTAATTCATTAATTTTTTAAATCGACTAATCTTTCATATTGATCATTCAGAACGATTATTTATGTGGCAACACCAAGCGATGACGGTTGACAAATGGTCAAGGAAGGCGGAATCCAGCAATCGATTCGTTCACTTGGTTTTGGAGCGAGCTACAGGTCGGACCAGCTATAGTAACTGTCGCCAATTCTAAATAATTATTGTAGCTGGTTGATTGTACTTAATTATTGTAGTACATTGTTGAATTGGAGTAATTAAAGAATATTATTATCTACGCAAGGAGTTTTATTACACTAGGTGCACTAAACTTGGCATAAAAATATTTACTTAACGGATTTCGCGGATAAATAAAGTATGCAGGTACCGACGTACTGACATTTACCCGTAATGTGAGTAGGTAACACTTACAATGAATTTCCGTAAGAGCTTTCATTGAACTTTGTATAAAATACCAACGAGTATATAAATAAGTTAAAGTGTTAATACAGGGATAATGTTGTTAATATCAAGCTTCAATTTTTATTGTTATTTAGTGGTTATAAGGGTTCCGTACCTCAAAAGGAAAAAAACGGATCACTCATGTGTCTGTCTGTCTGTCACAGCCAATTTGCTCCGAATCTAATTGACCGATCAACTTGAAATTTGGTACACACATGAATTTCTGTGACCGGAATAATACAAACGTGAAAGGTTAATCAAAAATAATTGAATAGGGCAAACAAGAAAAGAAAATGAAATGAAATGGCTTACTGAGAGGGTTATAAAGTATATTTTTTTATAATTTTAGAATAAATAGTTTTAAAATTATTTAAGGAAATAGATGAAAATTCCCCTAATCTCCGAAATTACTGAGCCTAAAATGTTGAAAAAAAAAAATTGGTATATAAAATTCTCGTGTCACAATGTTAGTTACCATACTCCTCCGACTTCACCGATTTTTATGAAATTTTATATGCATATTCAGTAGGTCTGAGAATCGGCTACTATCTTTTTTTTTAAAGTTTTAGGTAGGTACGTAGGTAGGTAGGGTAGGGTAGGGTAGGATAGGGTAGGGTAGGTAGATAGGTAGGTAGGTAGGTAGGTAGGTAGGGTAGTGTAGGGTAGGGTAGGGTAGGATTGATTTCATAATTGTTGATTTTGACAAGTTTGGTAATCTACTAATATAATGGCATCATTATGACTTTCCAATGGTCAGCCACTGACACTCCATTGAAAGAATTGGTAATCTCGTACACAATGACAAAGGAAACTTCCTACTAAACTTCCAACTTCCTACTACTTCAAATTGATTATAACACTAATAAATAATATGTAAAAATATATATAAATGAAATCTGGCATGAATAAATGTTCAAAATGCCATTGTAATACAATTCTATTACGAGACCATTGACCGACCAATGATCGACCATTATGAATTTAGCAGATTACGAACTTTTAGCAAAATGACAATGGGATCGTCTTGGAGTGACGAATTTATAAAAATAGCAGACTTGGGCACCTGGTACTTCGTCGACCTCTTCATTGTTTTCCATCAGAAGGACAATCCCGTATCCCGTATTTAAAAACGTACCAAGTCGAGATCTCATTTCAGCGACACTCGGTTTTTAAAAACTTGCCAAAAATGTAGGGAAATTAGAGGAATTTTTGATAGATTGCGAGTGAGAATAAAATGCGCCTGTAGAGCAATTCTAGAAAAAACTCACGGTGAAAACTTAGGTTTAGTCAGCTTGAAGTGACGTGTAATTCCACCATTGACAATATTGACAGCTCAATCATTGCTCACTTCACCTAAGTTTTCACGGTGAGAAGTTTACAGAATAGCACTGCAGTTCTTAAAAAAAAAAACGGGAGTTGCCCCTCAAGTGGGATAAATCAAATCCAATCGGAGCCTATCATTCAATCGAAGCCTATCACGCCTATCAATTTAAAAACGATAGTATCTTCGGCCCCAGGTCTTCGTTTACTTGAACCTCAGTAGCCTAATTGCGTAACACACTATCAGTAGGAATCGGTTTCTTTTTGACATTTCAACAACATTCATTGCGTTATTTACGTTCTTGAACAAATTTCGAACTTATGAAGCAACGGATTAGCAATATCCTTCGAAATCATTCAAATTGCGATTGATAGTGTGTTGTTCAATTAATACAGATCATATTATACTCGTAAACTGAAACTTGAACCCAGAGTTAAGTATTGTGTTACTCCTGTTAAATCTGTATTTAAAATGAATAATCGCTTTTATCTTTTCTATTTCCAAATAAAATGATACGAAGGTAAGCTTGAGGTAAGCTTCCTCGCTAATTATCTTAATAAACTCAAGCTTTTTAGAGTTTTTAGTAATTTTAAAGTCATTTTGGTTCACCTGCTCTGCTCGACTGATAAAATTTTATAATTAATTATGTATATGCAAAATATTAACTGAGACGTTAGCTCAGTTAATATTTTGCATAAGTTATTTCATATATTTTTTGTACAGGCAGTAATAATTTAGTGAAGTTCGTTCTAAGTCTACAGAACTCAGATAAACCAAACGCGTAAATACGTTAACAACGATACAATAATAGTTTTTATAAACCTCATTCTGATTTGTAACACTCAAGTATTTATTGTTGTACTTAAGTGTTATTTATGACACTTGTCTTAAAACCAACAACTTGATAAACCAATATCCTGGAGACGTGCGAATCACTCAAGTATGAGTTAGAATGAGAACCAAGTATGTAGTACCAACACCACTCACGATATTATTATATTACCATAACTTACGATCATGACGTAACAATTTTTTTAATCTCGAACCGACTACGACGTCGATACATGATCCTATAACGTTTTAAATGTAAATTTTGACTTTAAAAAACTTAAAATGTTTGCCCGTCCCGACGTGTATAATGCAAAAAATATTCATAAGGGATATTTTAATTATAATTTCACATGAATTCAAGTTATTTAATCCTACCGGAGTTGGATCAATCGACACCGGTCCAGCAGTAATATATTGGCAATATGAATAATTTTAATATTAAAATGTAATTCGATTGACTCGATGAGATATCGATATAGAGGGACGTGTCGATTGCGTTAGCGATTTTAATGTATCCGAGTGTACGTGGCCGTGGTGCCTTTTAAAATAATACGATACGATTATATCAATTTATATTATCTGGACTATGTTTGCGATAAAGTGAGTACAGCTGCCAGGGTGCTGAGAGGCGTAATGTCAGGCGTGTAGTCAATTAAATAGAGCTACAAGTTCTACTTTTTAATGCAGGAGGAGGTCGTGAATCAGTAATAACAGCCACACAGGTCGACCCATCAGGTTAAGCTTCGCTTGCTGGGGCTGGTCCGTGGATAGGTAACCATCTTTACATACCAAGACTCGTCCGTGCCTCGGAAAGCACGTAAAACCGTTGGTCCCGGCTGTCATTCGTGGATCTTTGGCAGTTGTCTTTGGGTCGTCAAAAGCCCGAAAGTCTGACAACCAGTCTTACTAAGGGGTATCGTATTACGAGGTCAGATAGGCAGTCGCTGCATCCAGTTAGACTGGAAGCCGACCTCAACATAGTTGGGAAAAGGCTAGGCAGATGATTGAGTTCTACTTGCTAATATTAACTGGAACTAGGACCAACATAGAAGAATCTACTTTTCTTCTCAACGTAAAAGAAAAGGAAGAGTATCAGGGAAAATTGTATATCAAAGAACACTAGATTAGAATCATCATTATCATTTCAGCCAAAAGACGTCCACTGCTGGACATAGGCCTGCCCCAAGCACCGCAGTTGGTTCCGTGCTTCCCGCATCCAGCGGATTCCTGCGGCTTTTACAAGGTCATCAGTCCACCTTGTGGGAGACCTTCCTACGCTACGTCTTCCGGTACACGGTCGCCACTCCAGAACCTTTCGGCCCCAACGGCCATCTATTCTGCGAGCAATGTGCCCTGCCCATTGGCACTTAAGTTTGGCAATTCTTCGAGCTATGTCGGTTACCTTGGTTTTCCTGCGGATCTCTTCATTTCTGATTCGATCACGTAGGCAAAACTCCAAGCAGAATGAGCACTCAGAATAGAATAGAATAGAATATTCTTTATTGCACACCATAAAAATTACAGATTTATATGTAGAAATTTTACACGGGGTGACACAATGGGCGGTCTTATCGCTAAAACGATCTTTTAAAGACAACCTTTGGATGTATTAAGATTGACCAAAATGTATAGAGCAATGGTGTTTTGTTTTTTTTCATGTCGGCCATTAATGAAACTATAGATGTATGAGGAACAGGGTGTAAAGTTCACTCATACTCTATTGAAAAGGGAGAATCCTCCGACCAGACGGGTGTTGTGTCTGGTGGGCAACTGCATGTCGGGATGTTCTATATACCTGCTATTCGCGCGGTAAACTCTGATTGCGCAATGCAGGATTTGTGACGTCAGGTCTTTGATGCGTAGTTAGACAAAACTTAAAAATTTGGTACATTATTATATTATTAACAAAATAATGTGTAACGATAAATTATAAAACTCAGTCGGAACTCAGTTATTTCGTTTATACAGAGTGAATTTTGCGATGCCACATCAGGGCTAAATCCGAAACTATGGGTAGTAGAGCAAAGTGGTCCATGGAACTCCGACCTAGATTTTGATCCTTAGCGGTAACACTATCGCTCATTATAAAAACACAGGGTGCTTTTTTTTACAAAAGGATTCGGGTTCGATTCCTGGCTAAAGCAGAAGCTTTTTCAAAAAACAAATAATTCAGCTTTATTTTCTTCTAAAATCAATTCCTTTGACTACTTTGCTCTACTCACCGTAGTTTCTGATTATGCTGAAAATCACACTGTATTAATTGATTTAACTCGATATCGGACTGATTTTTAAGCTATTCAAAATTTCTTTTGTTTTGTTAGTTTCTACCAAAAATATATAACTTTAGTTATTGGCCGCCGAAAAAAAAAGGCACCATTTTGGTCATCGGCTTTTAACACTGTACGTTAATTTGCCGTGTTAGCCTCTTCATACTACTGTCGAAGAATGTCAGTTGTGATTTGTCTTTACGGGCAATTTAAGTTGGTTGTCAATTGGATTTGCAATGAATTTATCTTTTTTTTTTTTTGTCTTATTCTTTTCTAAATCTTTTCTATGGGATTGGTGAAGAATCCTTACACTGCTGACCACAGAAAGACAAAGGTAACAATTACGGGTATTTAATTCACCATAACATTGAAACAACAAAAAATTGGCTGTCTGTAAAGTTGGTTTACGGACGATAGTTTAACGTGACAACGTCATAACAAAACATTGATGCGGCGCAAGCGTACAATGAGCGTAACGGGACAATGAGCGTAACGGGACAAAGAGCGTAACGGGACAATGAGCGTAACGGAACAAAGAGTGTAACGGGACAATGAGTCATCCTTTTTCGTGCGTGCAGCCGGCGTTCATCGATTTATTAGACTTTGTCACGTCAAAAACACTTATTATTAGTTCGCTTTGTTTCGGTATCTCTCTAACAAAAATTCACACTTCGCCGCTGGTAAGTATGCCACAGGCAAGAAACTTGCATCGTGTAAATGAGGCTTTAAGGAAAATTAGAAATCGGTTATGTGAAAGAAAACGCAATGGTGCATCGCAACCCATCCCATTACTACATAGAAAGCCCGTAAACCTAATTGCTATACGGTTTGGTTAGGGCAATTAGTTACAAAATAACATGCTTTCCTTGGGCTACAATTGCCAATAATAGCGCGAGTTGACGGATAATACGGTTCAGTGTTTACGTTCAAAACGTTACGGAAACGTATTTCTCGGTAGCCAATTAGCGTATAACTCGATGCTATCTGGCTTATTACAAAAGTTTATCTTTAGACCAGGTTTAAACATTTACCTTTTTTTTTTGTATTAAGCACCTTATTTCGATTACAGTAAAGTTCTTAATCCAAAATGTCAGACTTTCGGGCTTCTGCCGACCCGTAACGGCTGTCAGAGATTCACGAATGACAGCCGCTACCAATGTCTTAACGTGCTTTCCGAGGCACGGAGGGGTCTCGGTATGTAAAAATGGTCACCCATCCACGGACCAACCCCGGCAAGCGTAGCTTAACCTGATCGATCGACCCGTACGACTGTTTTTACTTTGCCACAAGCGTCACTGTAGTCGAAATAAGGTGCGAAATACAAATACTGACTCGAAGGTTGAGCTTGGCCGACTGCAATAACATAACTGAAAAGGTAAAAACAAGCATTGACTGAGAAGGAATTATGAAAAACGGCTCAATCAGCAACCTCGGTAAAGTGTGTCTAGAATTTTCTAATACCTTTTAGAACGTTTCATATTGAGACAAGAAGCAACAAAATACGAACTAAAGAAAAACGGGCACATTCCTCTAGATCGTATTTTGTTGCTTCGTGTCTCAATATGAAACGTTATAAAAGGTATTAGAAAATTCTAGACACACTTTACCGAGGTTGCTGATTGAGCCGTTTTTCATAATTCCTTCTCTGTCACGAGATAATATTTTTATAAAGGAGTGGCGCTAGTGGACCGGTGAGCGCCCTCTTAAACATGATTTTCATTAAAATCCATCTTGGATTTTAATGAAAAATACGGCTAAATAAAAATATTGTTACAAATTATCAAAAAATTTGGCAGAAAATTACTTTACAAACTGGAAACTGAAAAACAGTTACTTTTCGCCCCGGAAAATTAAAAACTCTTAACTAGAGCAAAGTTAGTAAAAAAAATACAACCAATTTGCACGGATAACTCCAAATGAAGTTAATAACTTTAAATACGATATTTGGCATCGGATATTCGTGTTTACTTACCTGCTACCTATGATACGATTTCAAGTTCTCGTCTCATTCGTCATACACCATCCTTAAACAATAGTCTATGCCTTAGACTCTATGGCATGGACAAGAGATGTTGGAACGATGGGCGTGACTGCATGAGTCAATCGTAATAAACATAGTTACGGTTACTCTTTATTTTTGGTTTTTATATAGTTTAATTATTGTTATTTTTTATTTTTTTATTCCTTTAGTGGGATTTATTTATGACCGTAGGTGTGTCAATCACAGCGGGGCCTATTAGAATACCATTGCTGCAGTTTTTTGTTTATTTTTTATTTTTTTATTTGGCCTCATTGCGCTGAGATAGGCGCCTTTTTGGCTTAGCACAGGTCTTTATTTTTTATTTTTTGTTTATTCGAACAAATAACGTCAATCTTGTTAGCTTTAAATGCTCCTTTTTTAATTGTTATATTTCCTGTGCGTGTCTCAAATAAAATATTTTTCTTTCTTTCTTTCATTTTGATTAGCAATTAAAACGGCTGGTCAAGACAGCATTGCCACCACAAAAGGGTTCCGTTTAGTCTCATGAGGTTCAGAATACATAATGATCATTTATTTATTACACCAACAGCAGTCATCATCTGCCTAGCCTTTTTGCAACTGTATTGGAGTCAGCTTCTAGTCTAACCGGATAAAGTTGAAAACCTGTTTTTTTTTTACATGGAGCGACTGCCTGTCTTACCTCAGCAACCCATTTACTGGGTAACACCCCTAGTAGCATTTTTTAGGTAAGTGGCCCAACTAAATGCCAACAAAAAATGCTACTACGGACGATACCCCTTGGTAAGACTGGTTGTCAGACTTTCGTGCTTCTGACGACCCGTAACAACTGTCAAAGATCTACAAATGACAGCCGAGACCAACGGCATAACGTGCTTTCTGAGGTATGTATGTAAAGATCACCCATCCACGGACCAACCGCGGCAAGAGTGACTTAACCTGATCGTTCGTCCCCTGTGGCTGTTATTACTTAGCCACAAACCCCTCTTAAGGCGACGATAACCCACTTTTAGTGATTTTATACTAAAGATCACGCCTAAACGAGTAGTGTTAATGATTTGGAAAAAAAAATATGTTAAATTAGAGCATTTTCTTAATAACTTTAATATGTGAATATATTAGATTATGTTTATTTATATTACATAGTGAAATTAATTTGTAAAGGTATGTCTAACGCGGATAAAAAACTAAGAATCACGCAAAATCTATCAAGCGTATTTTTCTGAAACCTTCACCTTTTTAAAGATAATTTAACTATTGATCTTTTAGTATACGTGTTTTATTAAAACACTTTTTGTTTTATGTATAATAAGTTAATAATGCGTCTTATTTGGGACTACGCTCCTGGATGTGCGCGGGGAGCGGGCGGCGGCATGCGCACCTGCGGCTGCGGAGTGTTTGTGAGTGTTTGTTTTGTTCGCATCAACAAAGATATTAGCCTGATATCAGGCTAGCAGGCTATGTTTTAGTTTAGTTAGTTAACACAGATGACACATGAACCTTATCGGCTTCAAAATAAGGTTGGTTTTTCAAAACAAATCGCTAAAGCCAACCTTATTTTGAAGCCGATAAGGTTCATGTATAGCGACGCGCGTACAGTCGGCGCTGGCGAGACGCGTCGCTTTGAAACCAGCCATAGAACCAACCAACATACAACCGCTTGCCTAAATGTATTGTGTCGTTGGGCCTACCCATAACACGTTTTCGTCAGGCCTTCGTAGGGCAATGTACGTTGGCCCCACGTACGTTGGCCATCAGTTGTTGGCCCAACCCGCAAACTGCCCGCCAATTGTATGCATTTGCCAACTAACCAGAGGTAAGTGGCCCAACTAAATTCCAATAAAAAATGCTACTAGGGATAGGGTGTATCGCCATGGAAACGATTTTTTTTTAAATCTGAGTATATTATTTAAAAATTAAATAATTTAAAATTACTTGATAATTATGATGATTAATTATCAAAAGGCACCGCGCTCGTGCCGCCAACGTCGCCGCGTCCGGGCGGATCATTCATAGAATAAAATAAAAAAGTAAGTAAAGGTTTTTTTTGCAAAAGACTTAAGCAATTTTAAAATTATAATAATTATGTAAAAATATAAAATACAAAAAAAAAAAAAATTTCGCTGCTATGGCTTTTTTACCACCTAAAGATGTTTGTTGACCTTAAAATATTTCGTGGATGAATAGATAGTAGATACACCTTGTATACAAAAGAAGTAGTTAAGGATCACATAAATACATAGTCAGGCTACACACATGGGTAAAACACCTTTATATGAACGCCAGTAAAATATCCCGCTCTTATTTCAATTTCCTTCTCAAGTGTCAATTTCATTCTGTGTGCACAATTTTATTTAGTGAAATGCTTTAAATTTTTAACCTCATTTCGATATTTTTGACAGCTGTCATCTAGGTCGAACCGACACACGAAATCGATATGTTTCCGATGGCTGGTAAAAAGGCTTATTTATATATTTTAATTAAAATTTGAAGACATGTGACATGTACCACGCCGGGACCGCCACGGCCCTCTCCCCCCTACCGAGAGAGTAGTCTGTGTCTCAGCAGTGGGAACATTAGATTATGGTATTATGGTTATAGAGGTATGAGGAGGAATGTAGGAGGGATAGTTGCTGTTAGGGAGGGTGTAAAGTTCACTATACTCTATGGAAAAGGGAGGATCCTCTGACCAGACGGGTTTTGTGTCTTGTGGGCAACTGCCTAACGGTTGATGTCGGGATGTTGCCAATATCTGTGTATGCTGGCATACTCGTATATGCCAATCACGCGGTAAACACACATGGTAATTAAAATTTGAATTCAAGTTGAGGTAAATTGGACGTAGTTAAGCAGAAAGGACGCAACCCACACTGTGGTCAGGGATATGTTGTATATACCAAAGAGATCCTAACGGTTAACGGAAGGTACCCAGATACATGTGGGCTGGTTCCCATCATTAAAAAATCTGCTTTATCTTTGTAGAGTCACGGATCTTTTTTCTGAATGAAAGAACCAACCGTTAGGACCTCTTTGGTATAATTATACAACTCATCCCTGTACCCCTACCATTAGTTGTTATCACTCATGGTAGAGCTACTGACCACAATGTGGGTTGCGTCCTTTCTGCATAGCTACGTCCAATTGTTCGTCGCAATAATGAAGGAACTGACATTTCTAAATACTAATCACAGGAGTAGGATAGGCTATGTTAAACATAATATAAGACCTTAGGTTAAGTACCCTGCAAATATTTTACTTTTGAATCATCTCACGTGTTAATTCGATGGAAAACAGCAGACTTTTGTTTTTTTTTTTTAAATATCGCAGCGTCAGGCTGATTAAGGGGCCTTTTGGCTCCGTATAGGACTTTCTGTATCCATTTTACTTTTGTTTTCTGTTTATTGTTTGCGTGTTTAGTTTAAAATGTGATCTTCCTGTACGAGTCCCAATAAAGACTTTTTGTTTATTTCTTTACTTACTAAACGTCTTTCTCTGGCTAAAAGATAAGCATTCATCTAGAAGGACGATTGTCTGAAGTTTATAATTTTTTTCGGAGGTCGGCTTCCAGTCTAATCGGATGCAGTATTTTACATGGAGCGTCTGCCTACCGAACCTCTACAACCCAGTTACTGGGTAACACGATATCACTTGGTAAAACCAAGACCAGGCCTAATTGCGTTGTGTTGAGCTATGGGCAGCTCGCTGTCCGGTAAGGACCAGGCCCAGGTCGACGGCGCGTTGTGTTCCATGCGCGCCTCAAGGAGATGTCAGTGTCCGCCAGGACCGGTGCCTGCCAGGGTTGCGGGATTGTCAGAAAGGGATACCGCGGCCCTGGCACACAGATAACTGAAGGAACACAGGTGGGTTTTAGTCAGTAAAAGTCTGACTCGCCCTACCGCTCCGCCCAGAGTGGGAGAAGTTTTTTGATAATTTCCCATCCAAAAAGAAAAGGCCTAATTGCGTAACACACTATCAGTAGGAATCGGTTTCATTTTGACAGTTCAACATCATTCAATCTGCTTCAAAATCATTCAGATTGCGCTTAATTGTGTGTTACGCAAATTGGGTATGTGCCTTAATCAAAGGTACCTAATTATTAAATCTGAAGTCCAAAACAATGTATGTAGGTAGACATAACTAACCATAGGTACTTAAAAAAAACAATTTCTCAATAGAACATCCAAGATCCGAAAAGTAACATGAACTTGAAATCTGAAGAGAAGCGCCATTACGGGAGCGTCCTTTGTGTATTACCATCTACGATATACGACAGTAGGCCAGTAGATCAAAATCTGAATATCCGATTTGCTGAAGACTAAGGCCTGTGTTCACCAACATTTAACTGTTTAGATATTTAATCAGTTGTTTACTCAAAATTTCTTAGGAAATTTGTCATAAACCAACTGTTTAAATACCTAACCGGTGCGGTGGTTTGAATGTTGGTGAACACAGGCCTAAGCCGATCACACACAAAATTGTCGACATTTTCACGCCAGGGAAATATGTACCAGATACCTAAACAATAAAATGGTCTGTGACCAGTGCGTGTTGCCAGTGATGACCTATGACACTGAAACGTGGTCGCGCACATTGCGCCTTATTAGAAGGCTAAAAGTGACCCAAAGAGCAATGGAGAGGGCTATGCTTGGAGTTTCCCTACGTGATCGAATCAGAAAAATAATGAGATCCGCAGGACAGCCAAGGTAACCGACATTGCTCGAAGAATTGCGAAACTACGGCAGTGGGCAGGGCACATTGCTCTCAGAACAGATGGCCGATGGCGTGGAAAGGTTCTGGAGTGGCGACCGCGTATCGGATGACGTAGCGTTGGAAGGTCTCCCATAAGGTGAACCGATGACCTTGTGAAGGCCCCAGGAATCAGCTGGATGCGGGAAGCTCAGAACCGATCGAAGTGGCGGTGCTTGGGGGAGGCCTATGTCCAGCAATGGACGGCTTAAATGATGACCTAATCAAAAAGAAGCAGAAATTTATTTTTGATATTATCTTGCCATAGAACCTGGATGAGGCTTGCACAGGAGCGTGGGGATTGGCACAAGAAAAGAGAGGACTATGATCAGCAGTGGGTGAAGTCGGCTGCGGATGATGATTTAGCAGATAAATTAATTAAGATTTATGCGAACGTAAATATTAAAATCGGTATATACAATGTTTAACTGAATTAATGCACGTTATGGAAGTAGTTTGTTCAGAGTCGTTTACTGAATTGATTTCTGTAATTTTTCATATAGGTAATTTTTCATATAGGTAATTTTCTATCTCAAAAACTTATTTTTTAAACTTAAATTACTACGTAAATTACAATCACACTTACGCTGTAACTGCAAAACAAACGAAAACGGACGAAGTACCTACCACGTACTTACTAGAGAATGGGCAGCAGCGTTCTCTATGCCTTTTTAACACCATACTGCGATCGCCAACCCGCCTGCCAAGCGTGGCGATTATGGCAAACCCCCCCAACTGAGGGAGGCTTATGTCCAGCAGTGGACGTCTTTCGGCTGAAATGATGACCTACTACGTTAGACCTACGTGTGCGACTGTGTGCGAGCGTAGATTTGTAATGTGACCACAATTTTCTCCCACAAGCAATATAAATAATTTAATGAAAAAACAAAGTTATACAATACATATGTAATAGTAAAAATTCAGTGTTACGAGTATGCATTATGATTATAACATTATATTCTAATTGGGGTGTTTGGTGGTATGCGTTAATTCTGGGACATGTTGTATATAACTGCCAATTTTTCTTTCCGGCTATTAGCGCCGATATCAGCAATTCTACTAGTGTCAGAAGTGTTATGGAAATTCATGTGATTTGAAGCACACTCTGTAAGAACTGTCAGTGTTATTAACGTCATCCAGATTTTATACATTAGACAATTTATAGAAGCTCAATAGAGAGTTCTTTCGTGCTTAGTGTTCTAACTGAGTGCACGCTCGACTCGAGCGTCCGGCGGGGCGGCGCGTGCGGCGTTCATGTCAAGGTGTATACAGACTTTGCGAGGCATGCGCCACGAACGGCGCACAGCGAACGCCTCTGCTTGAGGCGTGCGTGTTGAAAAATCATACCAACATATTATGCTCGGGTCGAGCCATCGCGTGCGAAGCAAATGCCTCGTTTGTCTGTCTTCATGTTTGTTGCGAGGCATGTGCTGCGAACAGATGCACGCGTGTGCGGCGAGCGTGTGTCGGCCAACCAACAATCGCTCTTTGATTGTAATGGCATCTCACATAAACGTATCCTTTTTTCACTATAGGCTCCACAGCATTCAATAGGAAATTAAAATCTTCTTTAGCTATGTGCATAAAATTCGAGTTATTTTTTTCATATAAGAGATCATCGAGAAGCTTATTTCCAAATTCATAACACAGGCGGAATAACTTTTTAACCCACCAACGACGACGACTATTTTCTTTTCTTTTTTTTTTCAATATTTGAATTAATAATTATAAAAGCAGCAGCGGATACGCGCACGCGATGCAAAGGTACCATCTTGACTGCTGCTGTGTCGGTAGGATCAGCCCGAGCATTCGATGCGCGCTGTTTGGCCCGAGCAAAACGCAGTTTCATTTTCTTAGTCGAGGCGTGCGTGGATATCGTACGCGGCGCACACCTCGAACGTGCATGCGCGACTACGTCCACAACTAATGTAATGCTCGCGCTGAGGCACTTCGATCTTGAAGCATTTGCCGACATACGTTGGCTCGCCCTCGCACGTGCGTAGCACATGCCTCGCCACGAATATAAAGGTACACACCTTGCGAGGCATTCGCTGTGCGCCGCAAAGCGCATGCCTCGCAAAGTCTGTATCCACCTTAAAAACACATACAATCCCTCGCGAGTGTCCTGAGTGGCGGCGAGCGGCGCGGCGAACAATCTATCGCCGCTTGCACGCGACGCAAAACGCCCCGCCGCACGCCTTTTCACTCAGTCCGAACATTAAGGATCTTTTTATAAACACTGCTGACCAGAACTGTCTAAATATTGAATTCAATATTTTATTTTATTCCTGGCGTAAAATGCATGACATACCTAAATGACATTTATATTTCGTACGCTCTTTTTTAGATTCTACGTACCTAGGGATGTGTTTATTAATACTGGGCTAAGCCGTCGCGTCGTCAGGAAAATATCGATATCAAATCTTTGAATGCAGTCCATAAACGCTCCCGCAGGCAGGCGCGACGCGACTCTAGTAGAACAATTTCTATGAAAACTTCATGGAAATGCGTGGATGTCACATGTCTTCGAATTTGTTGGTTCTAGGATATGCCGGTTTCCTCACGATGTTTTTCCTTCATCGTTTGGAGAACAGTGGTGATGAAATGAGATAATTTGCACAAAGTAAAGCTGCCTGGGTTCGAACCCACGACCTACAACTCAGAAGTCGGGCCTGTTACTACAAGACCACCACTGCTCCACTGCTCCCCTTGTCTAATCAATATCTAAAAAATTACAGTGTGTCCACATCTTTAGCCTTTTCCGCACAAAGAAAAACAATTTTCAGTTGAGTAATTTATGTGTCCAAATTAAATATAAGTTTGTTTATACAGATTAATACTCAAGTTATCGACACAGAAGCAATAAAAAACTTTGAAAATATTAATAATCGTAACGAGATATTTTATATGTTCAATTAATACTTATTTACCCGTGAAATTAAAAAAAATACATTGGTTGATATTAAAATTCACGCAATATGAAATGATTTATTATTTTAACATTAATAAAATTGTATTTATTACTCTCCGTTGGGATAAGTTACACTTTTATCTACAATAGGCTGGGACTGTACCGAGCTATTGAGTTCCTTGTCAGTTGGTAATATACAATGAGATGTATCTCGGCGACTCTGTTTCACCGGGATGTGTCACATCACAGTGACACACGGTCACATCTCATTGTCTCCGACTCGTCCTACTTTCACGCATCTGACCATGATTCCTTCCAGGGTCAAGTTCTGCGGTTCATGAGATACAATGCATTTTGCAGTATTATTCTCAACAATACAAGCACAACAATCATGAATGTTTAATGACGTAACGTCACGGGCCGGTTTGTAAAGTCAGTGTTGCATCAACTCACCAAAATATTAATATTTCATTACGATAAAGGTCTAATTCAAGTAAACGGCGTCATACGCATCGATGAACGAATAAATGAATGCGCGACGAGTTATTCTAGGGCGTTCGATTCGAAATTTAAATTTGACTGAATGTCATGCGCGGTCGTCGATCCGATCTACTCGATTCTTCAAATCATAATATGCGCAATGTGATCAGTCGATTTCAATATTGTTTCATGCATGTCCTTTCTGAGGTTTACGGCCGAGGTTAAAGGATTCCGTAACTGACCTGGTAAGGGTTCATGTTAATCTACACTTACTTTTTCTTATGAAAGATAAAGTAAGATTTTCTCATCGTTTGACTGTCCGTAATCTATATTTATACAGGGTTATTGGTAAAACACTAACAACCTTGCAGGACTGTATTACTAAAATCATTAAAAAAAAAACTTCTGTTCTATGACTTTTTACAAAACATAATACATTACCAAAAACAAACCGTCAAGATTTCGTTGTTCTATCTAGCACATTTAAATTCTGTATTTTGTTGTACCTACCTACGCCTCCTGTAGTGCGATTCTGTTAAAATCTCACGGTGAAAACTTAGGTGAAGTGAACTTGAAGTGAACTGCGATTCCACCTGATGCTTGGGATTTACACTATGGACAGCTCAGTCCACCCTCACTTCACCTACGTTTTCACGGTGAGATGGTTACAGAATAGCACTGCTGTGCACTGACAACCGTAAGACACGGCAGTTTGTTTTGCTACGCGTAGAGTTCGTAACATTTAGAGCGTTGAGTAATTTTTTTATTTTTTTTATTAAAATCTGATGAATTATTAGTAGAGATCGGATATTCGGATGCATATTCACCTAAAGTTGAGATGTTTGCTATTATGGTAAGCGCTTTTGTATCGAATAAATCCCGCGGTTCCGGTGTTTTATATTTATTTTAACTAATACACACCACCCCTACTCTTACACCCTACATACACATATTTGCATAGGGGGTTAAAATAATTTTAAACAATGAATAGTTATGCAATCCAAGAACCCCGGGTTGTTTTTTATTTTTATTAATAATATTTTAGAAGTCGCTTCCATACTATACCTACACCCGACTAGTTATGCATTGCCGATATTCCTGGCATCACGGGATATTTACTTACATAAAAAAAAAAATTTGAATAAGCTGCTTCCATACTTTCATAGCTTATAATTAACTTTAGGTAAATATGCATCCGATTATCCGATCTCTAATATTAGTCATAGAACGAAAGTTGTTCCGGTGTGTAGATTCCGGTGTGTCTGTACATTGAAGAAAAGTAACAAAAATAAAAAGGGGATAACTAAAGAAGAGTAACAGAACATAAACCAGCGATTTTTAGAATTATTTTCTGTCCGTCTGTTTGCTCACACTCACCCCCGGAACTACAAACTACTTCTTCTCTAACGGATTTTCATTCGTTTTCACAGGTACACCGAGATTAATTTGGCGCAGAATATCATCTATTTATATTATCTATTTATATTATCTATTTATTCTATTCTATTCTATATATGTATAGGCTTTGTCAGAACAAAGCCTATACAATAGAATAGAATAGAATTTCTCTTTATTCGAGTATCCATTACTCAAAAGCTGTTTGCTTTGTTTCATTAAAATCGGAAGTTGCAAAAAAAAAGTTATCATATTTTTTGGAATTACTTTTATACTGTTAGACGAATAATAATTTATAAGTGGTGCAAGATAACACTAAATTCCACGCAGACGAAGTCGTGGGCTCAGCTTGAGTCAAATAAACGATAATGACAAAATATATTTTCTTTTTACACAATTGATTAAACAGGTAAACGTATTATGTAACTAATTTATAACCTAAAAGATCGCATGTTTAGACTACGCTAGAACCATTGTTTTGTCGATTCAGTATAATTGATATCCAATCGCTAATGATGTAAACTGAACTTGAATGCATTTTACAAAAGATAGTCTCAATAATAACAATACTGGATGGGTATACACCTTTTTTTTATACACTGGGAGGTCACGTAGCAAAAGGCACATCAATAAAAAAATTGTATTTCCAATAGTAAAGTTATAGGTACCTACTTAACTGAATTCATACTATTTTCCATAAGCCCTGAACAAACAATATTTAAATAAAAAATACATGTTATGTTATTGTCTTTAAAGAAGTATACTAATTCAAAATTCTTAAGGGATTCGAATCTGATTCTTATTCATTTTAATAGAATCGATTAGGGTAAGTGCTTACCTATCGCCGACGTAGTAAAACATATTAGGTATACACTAAGGTTACATTTGTAGGGAAATTATTCATGTTTGAGGCTCAACAAAATCATGGTTGAGGATAATGTTGTTTTGGTTCCGATTCCATCATTTTACAGTCTAACGAAGCTTACTGTACCTACCCACTTTTGAACTCGGGTAGTATAATAATCAGGCTACCTAATATGGTTCAAAACTTTGTTCAAAAATCATTATTTAACAAAGTTTTAAAAGAGGTAACATTTATGTCAACTTGGTCAAATACAACCACTGTAAAGTATAGTTTACTTTGTTTACTCATGAAAATCTAATTCAATAATATCTTATGCACTTTTGATTGGATTATTAATTTAAATATTCCTAAATGAACTATTACTAATGTCATTACTTACACTAGCTTCTTTCTGCCCGCAACTTCGTCCGAATGACATAACATAACACCAACATTGTACACTTAGTTCGCAATAAATGTTTTGACTTTGACTTTGATATTTCTCGTTTTAATGAATGCAAATAAATAAAATTGAAGTGTCTTCTTGCATTTATTTTCGTTGGATCCCAATTTCAGATCCCATTTTTAATATTCTGTGATTTTTTTTATTAAAAAATAAATTGCAAATATATTAAACTAGGATTCAAAACTAGGATCCAACGAAAATAAATGTCTTTTTGTAATGTCAAAATAACAGCTTTTTACTAAATACATTTTAAAATATATAATTATATACGGTACTTACAACAAAAAACCATTATTTAAAATTGTTGTCTGTCTGTCAGTCTGGCTGTTTTTTCCGGCTAATCTCCGAAACGGCTGGAACGATTTTGACGAGACTTTCACTAGCAGATAGCTGATTTTATAACACGTAACTTAGGCTACTTTTATTTTAGAAAAAGTCACGCGGGCGAAGCCCCGGTCAGCACCTAGTATAAAATATATCCTATGATTACCCCCTACCTACAAACTCACAAAATATTACGTCTTAATACTATTATTATTGATTTAATATTTTGTTATTACAGACAGGGCGGTAATACACTCTTTGTTGTATCTTACACGCACAACAAAAGTATTTCTTTAAGAATATTATCATAACTCCATTACTCAATGCAAATGATATCTTTTTACGTTATCAGCGTACATACAATGATACAACAGCCTTACACAATTTGTCTAGAACAAACGTAGGCGGTACTTTAGCTCATAAGTCTCAGCAAACATCGGATATCTCTTTAATTAAAAAAAAACACGGATAACATAAAAAAGTGTCAGTTCCTATGAATTAAGGTTACGTTTTTATTGACATGTCGATTCTTGTGACCGCTGGTATGCCAACAACTTTACGGTGCACTATGTTTGTCAGAAAAAATATATTTAACACTCATGGAGGTTCTTTTGTTTTTGATAATTTTGTCGGTTTCTGCATGGCTTGTACACACTGCCACAGATTAATACAGATGGGACACTCCGCAAAATCATTAAGGGCCTTACCACACTGGCGATTTGCGAGCGTGATTCCAGCGAGGCGATTGTTCGGCGTGTGCGTCGCGAGCACGCCACGTGAACGCAATGTGTTCGCCGCGTTTGCGGAACGAGAGCGATTGATGTGACTGTACAAGAGAGAGTACAATTTTGTAAAAACGCGGCGATCACGTCGCGTAGTCGCGGCTACCTCGTTTCGTACCCGCAGCGAGCCCGCAGCGCTTTCGCCTCGCTTTGATATCGCTCGCAAATCGCCAGTGTGATAACGCCCTTAAAAAAACAACGACTCTTGCTACGAACAAAGTGCAATTCAGGTCGCATAACGCTTATTACCTACAGTTATATTCACCTACAAGTTCTCTCTTTCTACCGCGTAACTCTTATACCGGTGCGCGGCAGTCCTACTGAATTGGCCCAGTGTGACGGGCCCGCCGCGAACTTGTACCTTCATACCTAAACTGTGGAGTGTCCCATCTGTATTAATCTGTGACACGGCTACATATCAACCTATACATTTCCAGTATAAGCTGACCTCTCAAAGTACGGGAATATTATACAAGGCGAGATCACCGTATACTGGAAATGTATAGCTAGAATAGGCTAGGATATGTAGCCGTTCATGATTGTCAACACCTTTTTTGTGGCAATTATAAACAAATGAATGAACGAAAAACGAAGCAAAAGGATTAGGTATGTTTTGATCGTAGAAGTTGACGTTCTGTAATTTACTGCCTACCCCCATCGTAACAAAGCGTGAGTTTATGTATGTTTAAAAAATAAAACGATGCCCTTTATAAAATCTTGTTTTGACTTCATTCGACCTTTATTTTTAGGGTTCCGTACCTGAAAATGGAAAAAACGGTACCCTTATAGGATCTCTCGTGTCTGTCTGTCCGTCCGTCATAGCCGATTTGCTCCGAATCTATTGAACAAAATTAAGTTGAAATTTGGTACACATATGAATTTCTGTGACCCAAAGGAGGACGTGTAACGTAAATAAATGAATTTTGAATATCGTCGTTGCGACTCTAAGACCTCTTATGTGTCACTTTTGGCAAAATCACTTTTTTGCGCCAGCCGTTTTCACATTTTGAAGCTCTATCGAATGCAAAAACTCCCATGTGTAATAGACGATTTAATCGTCATTTCTTTACCAATTTCAAGATCTACCATGTACTTCCAAATAAAATGTCGGTGCTTAAAATATTGATTTTCTCATAAAGTTGAATTTTACACATAAGAGATCTTAAAGTCGCAACGACGTTATGGAGTTTAGGAGGAAAATTTGAGTTAAAAAAAAAAAGTTTTGTAAACTGTACCGTGTGATATATCAAATGAAAGGACTTGTTATGTGGATTTCATATACATATATTTTTTTATGATTTTAAAATAAATACTTAGGTTTAAAGTTATTAACGAAAATTGATGAAAATTTACCATTCCCCCGTATCACCGAAACTGCCGAGCTCAAAATTTTAAAACAAATTTCGAAGAATAATTCTATACTTATAGATTATAGGAAAACATATAAGAAGTCTATGGTCTTTAAATAACAGACAAATGGTAAATCACTCAATATTGTGCGTACAAACTTACATTTGCAGTTGGAATGTATGGGAGAACATGTTTTACAATTACAATGTTAAGTTTGCTCTTGGGATAAATTCACCCCAACTACGGAACCCTGCATTGTGCGTGGTCCGGAATGCAATTGGCCGGTTTTTTCTTGAAGCTAGTTTTAATCTATTGCTTAATACCAAAATGGTTGCATATCAGTAAAATATACCGAGCAGTTTACGTACAGATTAAAACAATTATTACGTTTTGCCCGGTACCTATTAAATATTGTTACAGTGAACACATAATAAGAAGATATTTCAATAAGTTTTAAATGTTGAACAACTATTGCAGCATTAACCGCGGTATTTACGCATAACGGCTTAAGTCCAACATCTAAAGATTATATCATAGTTTAAACAATAGATAATACACGTTGTAATTACTTTATCTTATCTCTCTGTAATATTTAGCCGCGTGAGCGAAAAAGTCTGCTTATTTTGGCACTTTTGGCCGTTAAAAGCATCCTTACAGCTAAACGCAGTTTTATGCCACGGTTTTGCATTTATTTGTAAACACGGCTACATATCAAGTTGTCATCATTCATCATTTCAGCCGGTAGACGTCCACTGCTGGACATAGGCCTCCCCTAATTGGGGGGGTTTGCCATAATGGCCACGCTTGGCAGGCGGGATGGCGATCGCAGTATGGTGTTAAAAATGCATAGAGAATGCTGCTGCCCATTCTCTAGTAAGTCCCTTAGTTGTCATTTACGAACACCCACGGGAAGAAATAGGGTGGTGCTATTCTTTACGTCTGGCACCACACGGCACAAGTTATACATTTCCAATATAAGCTGATCTCGCATTGTATAGGATTTCCGTGCAATGAGAGGTCAGTTTACACTGGAAACGTAAAGCTTTATATGTAGCCGTTCAAAACATCACACCTGTAATCCCCGAAGAGTTAAGCAGAGGTGTAGGTACCTTAGAACAACCACATGTCCCGTGTAATAGGGGGCCTATTGCCAATAACCGGGCACAAATCCAAACTCCGAGCTGCTACTGAGAAATTCCTTGTGGAAAAAGCCCAATAACACATTTCCCGACCTGGGAATCGAACCCTACACCAACAAGGCAATCATTTGTACACTTTATTGTTTAATCATGAAAACAAAAAGTGATGGCTGGATTATTCAGATATAAGTAGAATGGCGTTAAAATCGGAGTATTCCCATTTAAGCACCAATTTTTTGAGCACCTATTTTTTACACCAAAGGTTTTCCCACTTGAGAAAACCTTTGGTGCTCAATGCATAGGTGCTCAAAAAATAGGTGCCTAAACAGGAATACTTCTTAAAATCGTTCTTCAATATGACTGCAATTTTGTATCCAATTCACACAGCTTAAATACCTAATACATGAACAAACCGGCCCCGTAATAATTGTATGAATAGGTACATTATACATTGACTTAATAATCTCTTAACTATGAGGCCAGAAATTTATGGTAATTTAAATACGTTGGTACCTAAGGAAAAATAAAGTAATTCTTGCAACTCTCCGTATTGACACTAACCATTCAGATAACACGAGGTGTAAATGTATAAATGTAGGAATGGAACGTTATGACAGGACAGTGAAACGAGACGTGAAGATGGATGGCAGATGTGAAGCATAAAAGATTGACAGAGATGAATGAACGAAATAGTCAAGGAGTGAAAGAGATAGTGAATGAATGTTTAAAAAGGTAGAATACGTAGAAAGGAGACGGTATTAGGAAGGAAAAGGCGTAAGACGTTATATTCAAAGACGGAAAATAAAATACACTTAAGTTGAAGCAATCAGCAGTTTTATTATAGAAAAATTGAGCTTATCCCACAACTTTTTGGGGGCTCGTCCGGGATAGCTCAATATTTCAAGTTTTCGGACCTAAAGAAGCAAAAAGAAAAAAACAGAAGACGGCACTCAAGACGCCATTGCAAAAAGAAGACGAGCTGATAAAAGACGGTAACAATAGTTACAAAAGACGATAAAAAGACGAAATAACGGAAAAATCGCCGCCAAGCCGACTACGACGAAGACGAACATGACGCATTCACATCGGCTAAGCAGGGGTTTTGCCGTGATCAGGCTATTTTCCATGAGAGCCTTGTCCCAAATTTCAGCGGGCAAGACAAAACGTTTTCGGTAGCTAAATGGGCGCAGGACATTGACGACAATGCTGAGATTTTTCAGTGGTCGCCACTACAAACTCTGATTGTAGCCAGAAGGGCTTTGGTCGGAACTGCTGCGCTGTGGCTCAGATCTGAAAAACCTTTTAAAAGCTGGGAGGATTTAAAAACTGGATTACTTAAGGAGTTTCCAGATTCGGTGGATAGCAAAACCATCCATGAGATGATGGCCGCCAGAAAGAAAAAGAAAGACGAAAGGTGTCTAGACTACATGTTAGTCATGAAGGAGATGGGAAAACGTGGCAAGATGCCTGATTATGTCGCCATCAAATATATCATCGACGGCATAATCGACTCGGAAATTAACAAAATGATGTTGTACGGAGTTACGACGTACTCAGACCTGAAAGATAAGATCAAAATTTATGAGACGATTAAAGAGAAGATGAGGACGGATAACAGTGGTCATAGCCGATACAAGAAATCTGAAAGTCAAGAAAAGGGCGCGGGAATCAAGAGGTGTTACAGCTGTGGTGAAAAAGATCATCAATCATCCCAATGTCCAAATAAAGAAAAAGGGCTGAAATGTTTCAAGTGTAACGAGTTTGGACACATTTCTACGCAATGCATTCGGTCTACGAATGAAAGGACCCATGACCGAGAACGGGAACAGCGAAGCGGAAAACCGAATTTTCACGAAGATAGACGAACGATGTGTGTGACCGACTTCACTCCAAACATTCGCGAGGCTGCGGTTGGCAAAACTGACGACATTGACAGGAGTACCAACGTCAGTGACGGTGACAAGATGGCGATGGCAGAAGGGATTGACACCAACTTCACTGATGTTTACGTCGAAAAAACGCAGATTAGATCTGAAAATGCCTGCAAAACGATTTGTGTGAATAAGTGCGAAGTAAATGCGTTAATTGATTCGGGTAGTGAGATAAATTTGGTGTGTACGGAATTCTATGTTCATCTTGGATCTCCTGAGTCTGTAAATACTGTCACGAATCTTGTGGGATTAGGCGGCAGCATAGTATCTACGCAAAAGTTTAGTGCATGTGTATTGTTAGATGGGCATGAATATAACGATATTGCATTTCATGTTGTTCCTAGGTACGCTATGCCGTGTAGTGTTATATTGGGTCAAGAATTCCTTAAAGATGTTTTTACAATTATGTCGAATGGGTCAATACTGATTGCTCCAAACGTAAACAGTTGGTTATCAAGGCTTGCATGTGTAGTTAGTCAGGATGAGTTTGTTTTAGGTAAAGTTCAAGACAAGCAGGTGCAACAAGGAGTTATCGACTGTGTGAAGAATTATAAACCAGTACAGGTAAAGGAGGCGCCAATAGAATTTCGCATTGTGCTCAAGGATGACATTCCAGTGACTCAACGACCAAGACGTATATCTTTAGCTGAACAACGGATTGTTGAAGAGCAAGTATCAGAGTGGCTTAAGGATGGGATCATTCGTGTAAGTTTTTTGGAATATTCCTCTCCCTTGGTGTTAGTAAAGAAAAAAGATGGCAGTACTAGAGTATGTGTAGACTATAGACCTATAAACAAAAAGATGATTAAAGATGAATTTCCTCTGCTTATTATTGACGATTTGATTGATAAACTTAAAGGTGATCGTGTTTTTAGTGTGTTACATTTGAAAAATGGTTTCTTTTATTTGCAAGTCAGTAAAGAAAGTATAAAGATTAATTGGAAAAAGACGCAATTACTATGTCGAAGAATAAAGTATTTAGGACACATTATAGAAGATGGAAAAGTTCAACCCTCTCATGATAAAACAGATGCTGTTACTAGATACCCTGAACCCAAGACTTTAAAGCAACTTCATAGTTTTGTCGGATTAACTTCGTATTTTAGAAAGTATATCAAAGATTTCGCATTAATAGCTAAACCGTTGACTGATTTATTGAAGAAGGATGTTAATTTTGTGTTTGAAGATGTTCTGAGAAGTGCATTTAACATACTGAAGAATGCTTTAGCTAGTAGCTCAGTGTTAAGGATTTTTGATGCACAGTTATTAACTGAATTGCATACTGATGCCTCTGCAATAGCATACAGTGCTATCTTACTTCAGAAAGACCATGCAGACTGTCAAGCCTTTCAGAAGACACTGAATAAGAATGACCTAACAACGAGAGTAGCCAGATGGGTATTATTGCTGGAAGAGTATGATTATGTGATTGAACATCGACCAGGAGGCAAAATGCAACATGCAGACGCTTTGAGCAGAAATCCATTTGTTGGAGCAGTTGAGTTAAGCCTACGTGATCAAGTCAAGCAAGCTCAGATGTTGGATGAAGGAATAAAGGCAATCATAGAGATTGTAAAACTTCAACCATATGAAGACTATATCTACAGCGAATGTTTATGGTACAAAGGACTAGAAAGAAAGTTGATAATACTAAGAAACTTAGAATTTGAAATTCTGAGAAGAATACACCAGAAGGGGCATTTTGGAGAACGAAAAAAGATTGAACTGTTAGAACAAGAATATTTCATCAAAAATATTAACAAGAAGATTGAAGAGTTTTTACAGTCGTGCATACCATGTTTGCTAGCGACCAAAGAAGAAGGTAAACAGGAGAGATTTTTAAATTGCATTGACACCACTCCCTATGAACTTATCTTGGGGACAAAGATAAAAACAAAAGAAGATATTGAAATTTATGATTTGCTTCAGCAAGAGCAGAGAAGTAATTTCTTGAAGATTAGAGAAGACTTAAAAATGAAGGCAAAAGAACAAATAAGAAAAGTTCAAAATGAAAACTGTAAGACGTATAATAGAAGAAGAAAAGAAAGTCGAAAATATGTAGTAGGAGATGTTGTAGCCATCAAACGTACACAGTTTGGTACTGGATTGAAGCTCAAACCGAAGTATCTAGGACTATACAGAGTTACTAAAGTAAAAAGAAATAATCGATATGATGTTGAGAAGATGGATCACATGGCAGATGGTTCTAGGATGACTTCCACCTCTGCAGATTTATTTTGGAAATACTGTTGAGTTAGGTGAGTAGGTTTTGTTAGTTGTCATCTGTTAGGTTAGGGAGACACCTTTGGGGTTTATTCTTGACCTAATATTTCATTGTTGTTTACTTGTAAGTTATGACAGATGATAATGATGAGATTAGATGTGGTTTCAGTTAGGATCTGACTGGGGACAGTCAGATATCAGAATGGCCGAGCTGTAGGAATGGAACGTTATGACAGGACAGTGAAACGAGACGTGAAGATGGATGGCAGATGTGAAGCATAAAAGATTGACAGAGATGAATGAACGAAATAGTCAAGGAGTGAAAGAGATAGTGAATGAATGTTTAAAAAGGTAGAATACGTAGAAAGGAGACGGTATTAGGAAGGAAAAGGCGTAAGACGTTATATTCAAAGACGGAAAATAAAATACACTTAAGTTGAAGCAATCAGCAGTTTTATTATAGAAAAATTGAGCTTATCCCACATAAATGTATAATATGTACAGATTAGAAACTTTCTAATGTATAGTGCTGTAAGTTATATAGGCAAGTGAGCAGCCAGTCATTTGGCAAAAATGTCCCCTGGGGTCATCGACCCCGTGACCTTTATACCCCTCCTGCACTCATTCGAACCCTTTACAGATACATAACACCGTTCTACTAATTGTTTACGCCATCAGAAACATAAAGAGACAGATTATATTTTTTATTTTTTTTGTTAGGCATCTTTTTTTGTCTTGGTAGGCTTGTTTCTGTCTGATGTACTTAGGTGAGAGCCGAAAATTTCATATAAAGGCTCCTACAAAACAGGCGCGACACGCGACGCGACACAAAGAGACCGCTCGTCGTGCGGCACGTGGTGTCTTTGTGTCGCGTCGCGTGTCGCAGACTGTTTGTAGGAGCCTTAAATCTAACTAACGATGTTCCCAGTCTACAAACAAAAATTAAATCAAATAGATATATAAAATATCCAATTAGTCACTGTAGCTAGTCGGCTGGCATAGTCAGCCTATCACTAGGTACTACATACCTATTTAGTTGCTAATATGATGTAAAACATCTATTGGCGCGCCTTGGTAGTAAAACCGACTCGTATGCCGTGACGGCAAACGGCATGACGCTGTCATGCGCCCTTTCTTGCATGCTTGTGTGTGCGCGACACTTTGTTGCTTCTCTGTATGATGTAACGTAGGTTACAATCTGGCGCCCAACGAGGTCGGCGACTTGGAAGCCTGACTCGAGGTTTCCTTCCAAGAAATCCCTGGACCTTTCACTCTTAAGGACGGACCTCCAACGTAACTTCTCCCCGGTTTCCCTGGCCTCTTATTATCCTTCAGTTATGACCCTCCAATACCCATTCGTTAGGGCCTATTAACCCATTTTAATTGTTTTTATTTATTAAATTGTTTACTTTTTAACTTGTTTATTTTCTTCTTAAGCTAGGATTCCTCCAGTTCTGATGATAGGTAGGTGGTAGTTCTATCTCTGACCTTACATTTTACCCCTCCAGGAAAAATTTAACGATACAATGAGCTGCATAAAACTCTATTTTTTTTAAAAAAAATTTGACTCCATATTTCGTAATAGGTTTTTAATAATTATGAGTTCTAATATTAAGATTCAAGTTTCACATCTGCCGGGCGTCCCTTGACGGACAACTGTATTTGATGTTTTCATTTAGTATCGTATTATCGTCCCCACATGATATTTAAGGCACCTACAAACAGGCGCGACACGCACGCGACGCGACACAAAGGCACCGCTCGTCGCGGGACACGCTGTGCCTATGTGTCGCGTCATGTGTAACCCTTTAACCTTTTCTAATTTCAGAATAAAATCTTTTGTGAAACTCTCAACAACAACCTGCTTTATCAATAGCACGAGCAACATTGTAAGTATTATTTTTTATGATTATATTTATTTTATTATAAAAAATAATGTACTAAAATCTAGTTCAATTGTAGTTAAAGTAAATAGTTTAGTGTTTTTTTTTTTATGACAAAACATATCCAGTTCAAAACGCCATTTTAATTTTTTCATCCAATTTTTATTTTTTTATTCAGCTAATTTTGTAAGTAGATTCCATCGTAAAAAAAAGTATACAGTATACAAGTGCGCGTGGGACTCGCACGCGAATGGTGTCCCATACCGTAATAATATCGAGCAAAAAACGCCAAAACAAACACGTTTCTTGTATGAGGAGCCCCGTTAATTATTAACTTGATTTCATTTTTATTATTTGTTATTATAGCGGCCACAGAAATACACAATCTGTAAAAAATTCAACTGTCTAACCATTACGGTTCGTTAGATACAGCCCACTGACAAACAGACGGACGGACGGACAGCGGAGGCTTAGTAATAGGAATTCGTTTGGCACCCCTCGGATACGGAACACAAAAAAACGAGGAAAAGACTTTTTAGGCAAAGAAACTTTTTGCAAAAAATACTTTCTTCAGAAGTCTATATTGACCATATTTAAGTACATTTCCTTCTATTTCTATCCCATAAATTAAATCTCCATGTTGGCTATGTCCAGGTCAACGTAATCAAGGCCTTAGCTAAAATTAGTTATAGCGACCGGAGTAGTGTTTGTGTCGGGTTTAACTTAGTTATGTTCACGGCTCAATTATTGTGGGATGGGCAGACTGATCTCACTCAAAAGGCCCTGTTTTATGGTGGCGGTGAAATGCGTTTAAATAAGGATATGGAGAGACTTATTGAGCCGGTGATGCTGAAAGGCCGTTTACGGAAATAATCTAATAAGATGACTTTTAGTTTTCTTTTGAAAACAAGTAAAATTGTGAGACACAAATGATATATAACTGAGTAGCTACCTAGCTACCTAACCGGCCAAGTGCGAGTCGGACGCAGTACGATGAAGGGATATCCACAGTTGGGATGAGATTATCCCAAGAACAAACTTAACATTGTAGTTGAAAAACAAGTTATCCCATACATTCCAAAGGCAAATGTAAGTTTGTACGCACAATATTGAGAGATTTACCATGTTATTTCAAGACCATAGACTTCTTATAGGTTTTCCTGTAATCTATAAGTTTCTTTACTTATATTTTTTAATAAAAGGGGTATAAAATAATTCGTGATTTTTAAATCCCGGGATTTAAACGTCATTATAATTCTTTCAGGATTTTAGAGGAGGTATCATCCAAAGCCAAAGTCAAAGCATTTATTTCAAATAGGCACATATAGTGTGAGTTTTTATAATGTGCACATATCGAAATGAGGGAATCTATGCTTAATTTTATCTAGGACAAAAATATAAAAAAAACTAAATATTTTATTTTATTTTTTATGGAATTTGAAAAAAAAATTGTTCCTAGTGTAAACAATACGGTGTAACTTTTAAACTAAATGATCTATCACGATGAAGCAAACTCCATAATGATTGGAAGTAATTAGGCGTCCTCATAAAATTGGGGTAAAAACTAGCCTCAATTGAAAAGAAACGTTTTATTTTCAAAAAAAAAAATTTTTTCTTCCTTTTTTTAAATAATTGAAAAATTTCTCAATAAGGGGGCGTCTTATTATAAAATTATAAAAAAATAAAAATACCATTAAAAATAAAAAATAAAATTTAGATTTTTTTTTTTGTATTTTTTCCGTAGATAAAATTAAGCATAGATTCCCTCATTTCGATATGTGCACATTATAAAGACACACTGTATATGGCACTTTTGAACGTCAAAATTTACACGGAAATTAAATTGAAGTTGCCCCTTCCAAAAGGTAGTTTCGCATGGAGAAGAATGGGCAAGAAACTCCACCGTTACTCTTTTAAATTGTTCTACAATACTTTGTATACCTCAATTACCTATATCAATGCATGTGAAGACGATGTACCCAGAATAAAAATACTATACCATAAGAGGTAAAAGCATTAAAAATTAAAAATGACTGAATGGATTCACACTGTGTTACATCCTTCCTCGAAGTTTAGGTAAATTAACTCTACCTATTCCGATCTCTGGTCATGACACATAGGTCTAGGAACATAAACCCATAGAAATAAGTAGGTCGAACAGTCACCACCATAAAACGACTCACAGCTTACTCACATATTGGTTAAAATAATGGTCGAAAGCACTGAATCACGATCATTAAGATTGTAATTACCATTTTATCTTTACGAGCAATGAACGCGAAACTATTGTTACAGCCATACAATATTTACATTAAAATTGTTGTTAAAAATTTATTGGGCTGGCCGGTATAACGCGTGGAAGGACTGAGTACTTGTTTTCTTGAAGGAATTTCAGGGTCACATAAAGAATAAAGGGTCCTACAAACAGGCGCGACACGTGACGTTTTCAAAACGATTTCTCTTTGTACATCGTAGATGCAATGCCTAAACTTTGTATGGAGTTAGATATTGTATTTTTACTATAATAAAACAATGATCTATGTAAATCATATCATTGTTTTTAAATGTACAAATAAAAACATTTTTTTGCTGACGTCAGCATAATTTTAAATAACTTCAAACCGAAACAAGAAAATCATGGTTCCTTCCCAGAAGTTTTAGTTGTTCGCTGGATCTATACGATGAAGGGATAAAATATAGGTGACCGCAATTGAAGCGAAATTTCAGTGTGAGTCGGGACCAACGGCTTAACTTGCCTTCCGAAGAACATGAAGGGGCTCGTTATGTAAAAATGGTCACCCATCCATAGACCGGTCTCGACAAGCATATCGATCGACCTGTGTGGCTATTATCACATAGCCCCGAGCCCCTCTCAAACACTTAATTATGTATAACTACTTATATAGTACGGTTAATTCAGTAAGATGGCTACTAATCATAGCGATACGGTTAATTCAGTAAAATAGGTCAGTATAGAAAAGTCGGAAGCCGGTACAGACTCAAGATAATGCTCTTAGGCATCACGTTGTCGGAAATCGACAACTTAGTTCCGTTGTAGGCACTTTCTCTAGAGTTCCTAATAGTGTCCATCCATCCATCATTGTCAACCAGGTCTTAACCCAAAAGAATGCATTCCAAGATTTCGCAAAAAGTATTTTTTTTTAAATTCTTTATTTGTTTAAGGCCCAGATATATGCCAGTAACCTTGAGTGGTTAGCTTGCGTGTTCTGTACTGAGCTGACGCAACGCGTCGTACGCCCAGCCAGTAATAAGACTCGCCCATTCAGCGCTGTCCCAAATAAGACGCATTATTAATTTATTATACGTAAAACAAAATATATTTTAATAAAACACTTATACTAGAAGATCAATAATTAAAATATCTTTAAAAAGGTGAGGGTTTCAGAAAAATACGCTTGATAGATTTTGCATGATTCTCAGTTTTTTATCCGCTTTAGAAATTAATTTCACTGTGTAATATAAACATAAACTCAAAACTCAAACTCAAACTCAAACTCAAAGCATTTATTTCAATTAAACCATTTACAGGCACTTTTGAATTGTCAAAGAGACGGTCAGTTAGTCAGAGTCGGCAAGTTGAAGCTAGATGCCCATTCCAATACGTAGATCACTATGGAGAAGAACGGACAAGAAACTCCAAGGACACTCTTTTAAATCAAGATATTACATAATCCTGGGTACATTATTCTTGTTGCTTCTATATGTGAGACAATGTAAAAACTAATAAAACAATTCAAAATATAAAATTACAAGTTTCAAATAAGCCCTGGCAGTCAAGAGATGACCTGTCCCAACTAACGGCGCCCGTTCACGAACATGACGCATGGATCAGCACCATCTAGCTCAACCATTTTGTAGGGAACCGAATGATCCAACACACGCGCCATCATCAGTGAAACATTTAAGTGAGCATGACATACTCTCAACTGCCATGCTCTTTCAAGTCAACATAAATCATAATAACATAGTAAACGACTCCATGGTATTCACATTTACAAAATTGAAAAAATGCTGCTAAATTATACAGAACTGCAATGTATTTGAGAGATTAATAAAAATTTACTACCAAAAAAGAAAATAATTATTATCTATTGGAGTATTCATCAATAAAACATGCTTAAATAAAAACAAAATAAACATTAAGTTCGTAATGTCAGAAAAAAAAATAATCTAAAATATTCATATATTATGTTATTAAGAAAATGCTCTAATTTAACATATATTTTTTCCAAATCATTAACACTACTCGTTTAGATCTTCAGTATAATAAAATCATTAAAAGTCGGTTATCGTCGCCTTAAGGGATTTTTGTACACATATACGACGATGTCAATCCCATCGTGATTTTACAAATACCAACTTACTCATAAACTAAATTAACTAATCCTAGTCACACAAAACCTAACTTTAATCAATTTCTTAACAAAAAAAAGTGGTTAAATAATATTTTTACTGCTTCAGAAGTAGGCTTGGCTAAAATACCATGGAACATTCCAAAATCCATTACCGACAATTTCATCGAGTTGAACAGCGCTTTTCTTTTGTTTGTATATCGGACACATTCCACAAAAAAGTTGATTTGATTGGCAAGAATGAAGAGCTACAGTTATTGGACTATGTGAAAGATGATATGGCTAGAAAGAGAGATTACAACTAATAGAAGTATGGAAGAAAAAGACAATGGTGCCGATTCCCTTGTTCACAAACTAAACTTAATTTAAGTTCAGTGCATCTCTTTCTTTCTATTTCATTATGAAAAGGACAGAAGATAGATTTTAGTTTAGTCCTGTCAAATTAATCAGCGCTTGACGTAAATTGACGTAATTTTAGTCGGCAAGTTTTTAATCTCGTCTAAACTTACAAGGAGTAGTGACAGGCGCTGATTAATTTGACAGGACTAAACTAAAATTTATCTTCTGTCCTTTTCTTAATGAAATAGAAAGAAAAAGATTTACTGAACTTAAATTTAGTTTAATAAATAATAATCTAATAAGATGACTTTTAGTTTTCTTTTGAAAACAAGTAAAATTGTGAGACACAAATGATATATAACTGAGTAGCTACCTAGCTACCTAACCGGCCAAGTGCGAGTCGGACGTAGTACGATGAAGGGATATCCACAGTTGGGATGAGTTTATCCCAAGAACAAACTTAACATTTTAGTTGAAAAACAAGTTATCCCATACATTCCAAAGGCAAATGTAAGTTTGTACGCACAATATTGAGAGATTTACCATGTTATTTCAAGACCATAGACTTCTTATAGGTTTTCCTGTAATCTATAAGTTTCTTTACTTATTTTTTTTAATAAAAGGGGTATAAAATAATTCGTGATTTTTAAATCCCGGGATTTAAACGTCATTATAATTCTTTCAGGATTTTAGAGGAGATATCATCCAAAGCCAAAGTCAAAGCATTTATTTCAAATAGGCACATATAGTGTGAGTTTTTATAATGTGCACATATCGAAATGAGGGAATCTATGCTTAATTTTATCTAGGACAAAAATATAAAAAAAACTAAATATTTTATTTTATTTTTTATGGAATTTGAAAAAAAAATTGTTCCTAGTGTAAACAATACGGTGTAACTTTTAAACTAAATGATCTATCACGATGAAGCAAACTCCATAATGATTGGAAGTAATTAGGCGTCCTCATAAAATAAAAATTGGGGTAAAAACTAGCCTCAATTGAAAAGAAACGTTTTATTTTCAAAAAAAAAAAATTTTTTCTTCCTTTTTTTAAATAATTGAAAAATTTCTCAATAAGGGGGCGTCTTATTATAAAATTATAAAAAAATAAAAATACCATTAAAAATAAAAAATAAAATTTAGATTTTTTTTTTTGTATTTTTTCCGTAGATAAAATTAAGCATAGATTCCCTCATTTCGATATGTGCACATTATAAAGACACACTGTATATGGCACTTTTCAACGTCAAAATTTACACGGAAATTAAATTGAAGTTGCCCCTTCCAAAAGGTAGTTTCGCATGGAGAAGAATGGGCAAGAAACTCCACCGTTACTCTTTTAAATTGTTCTACAATACTTTGTATACCTCAATTACCTATATCAATGCATGTGAAGACGATGTACCCAGAATAAAAATACTATACCATAAGAGGTAAAAGCATTAAAAATTAAGCAATGACTGAATGGATTCACACTGTGTTACATCCTTCCTCGAAGTTTAGGTAAATTAACTCTACCTATTCCGATCTCTGGTCATGACACATAGGTCTAGGAACATAAACCCATAGAAATAAGTAGGTCGAACAGTCACCACCATAAAACGACTCACAGCTTACTCACATATTGGTTAAAATAATGGTCGAAAGCACTGAATCACGATCATTAAGATTGTAATTACCATTTTATCTTTACGAGCAATGAACGCGAAACTATTGTTACAGCCATACAATATTTACATTAAAATTGTTGTTAAAAATTTATTGGGCTGGCCGGTATAACGCGTGGAAGGACTGAGTACTTGTTTTCTTGAAGGAATTTCAGGGTCACATAAAGAATAAAGGGTCCTACAAACAGGCGCGACACGTGACGTTTTCAAAACGATTTCTCTTTGTACATCGTAGATGCAATGCCTAAACTTTGTATGGAGTTAGATATTGTATTTTTACTATAATAAAACAATGATCTATGTAAATCATATCATTGTTTTTAAATGTACAAATAAAAACATTTTTTTGCTGACGTCAGCATAACTAAATAACTTCAAAACGAAACAAGAAAATCATGGTTCCTTCCCAGAAGTTTTAGTTCTTCGCTGGATCTATACGATGAAGGGATAAAATATAGGTGACCGCAATTGAAGCGAAATTTCAGTGTGAGTCGGGACCAACGGCTTAACTTGCCTTCCGAAGAACACGAAGGGGCTCGTTATGTAAAAATGGTCACCCATCCATAGACCGGTCTCGACAAGCATATCGATCGACCTGTGTGGCTATTATCACATAGCCCCGAGCCCCTCTCAAACACTTAATTATGTATAACTACTTATATAGTACGGTTAATTCAGTAAGATGGCTACTAATCATAGCGATACGGTTAATTCAGTAAAATAGGTCAGTATAGAAAAGTCGGAAGCCGGTACAGACTCAAGATAATGCTCTTAGGGATCACGTTGTCGGAAATCGACAACTTAGTTCCGTTGTAGGCACTTTCTCTAGAGTTCCTAATAGTGTCCATCCATCCATCATTGTCAACCAGGTCTTAACACAAAAGAATGCATTCCAAGATTTGGCCAAAAGTTTTTTTTAAAGTCTTTATTTGTTTAAGGCCCAGATATATGCCAGTGACCTTGAGTGGTTAGCTTGCGTGTTCTGTACTGAGCTGACGCAACGCGTCGTACGTCCAGCCAGTAATAAGACTCGCCCATTCAGCTCTGTCCCAAATAAGACGCATTATTAATTTATTATACGTAAAACAAAATATATTTTAATAAAACACGTATACTAGAAGATCAATAATTAAAATATCTTTAAAAAGGTGAGGGTTTCAGAAAAATACGCTTGATAGATTTTGCATGATTCTCAGTTTTTTATCCGCTTTAGACATAACTTTACAAATTAATTTCACTGTGTAATATAAACATAATCTAAAATATTCATATATTATGTTATTAAGAAAATGCTCTAATTTAACATATATATTTTCCAAATCATTAACACTACTCGTTTAGATCTTCAGTATAATAAAATCATTAAAAGTCGGTTATCGTCGCCTTAAGGGATTTTTGTACACATATACGACGATGTCAATCCCATCGTGATTTTACAAATACCAACTTACTCATAAACTAAATTAACTAATCCTAGTCACACAAAACCTAACTTTAATCAATTTCTTAACTAAAAAAGTGGTTAAATAATATTTTTACTGCTTCAGAAGTAGGCTTGGCTAAAATACCATGGAACATTCCAAAATCCATTACCGACAATTTCATCGAGTTGAACAGCGCTTTTCTTTTGTTTGTATATCGGACACATTCCACAAAAAAGTTGATTTGATTGGCAAGAATGAAGAGCTACAGTTATTGGACTATGTGAAAGATGATATGGCTAGAAAGAGAGATTACAACTAATAGAAGTATGGAAGAAAAAGACAATGGTGCCGATTCCCTTGTTCACAAACTAAACTTAATTTAAGTTCAGTGCATCTCTTTCTTTCTATTTCATTATGAAAAGGACAGAAGATAGATTTTAGTTTAGTCCTGTCAAATTAATCAGCGCTTGACGTAAATTGCCGTAATTTTAGTCGGCAAGTTTTTAATCTCGTCTAAACTTACAAGGAGTAGTGACAGGCGCTGATTAATTTGACAGGACTAAACTAAAATTTATCTTCTGTCCTTTTCTTAATGAAATAGAAAGAAAAAGATTTACTGAACTTAAATTTAGTTTAGTTTGTGAACAAGGGAATCGGCACCAATGTTGCCCCGACCGATATGTACACATGGAATGCAATAAAGTATTGAGTATTGAGATCACAAATAAATTGGAATGAGGGCAAGAGAATGATAACGAGTATAAAGAGCTACAGTCCTCACCTATTCACGATTTAATTTTAAATACACTATTTAAGGCACCTACAAACAGGCACGACACGCGATGATTTATAATAAATAAATAAATAAATAAAAGCACCAATGGTTGCGCGACACACGGTGCCTTTGTGTCACGTCACGTGTCGCGCCTGTTTGTAGCCTTTAATCAAAAACGTTTACTGACTTATAATAAAACAGTCGAATTCCCATTACCACCGCCATCGACGTGAACTAAAGAGAGTATCTACTCAATTAAATAGAAATTTAAAAAAAGCATTTATTGGAAATAAATAATCCTTCCCTATCCGGGAATTTACTCGGCGAAGTGCTTATCTGCCAAGTAGCCAAGTTAATCAGACTAATTGAATAAATTTATAGTTAATTGTACGAGTATAGGTATTACTTAAGAGGGCGAACAAAGGTCCAATAAAAAGAAATCGTGACTGAGAAGGAATTATGAAAAACGGCTCAATCAGGAACCTCGGTAAGTGTGTCTGGAATTTTCTAATACCTTTTATAAAGTTTCATATTGAGACACGAAGCAACAAAATACTATCTAGATGAATGTGGCAGTTTTCCTTTAAATCGAATTTTGTTCTTCTTATAATATGAAAGTGAAAGTCCCGTCAAAATCGGTCCAGCCGTCTCGGAGATTAGCCGGAACAAACAGACAGATCAAATTTAAAAAAAATGTTTTTAAGTACCTACCGTAATACTCGTACTTTCATATTTATTTAGTAAAAAGCAGTTAAATTGACATTACAAAAAATACACTTTAATTTCATTTATTTGTATAGATGTTGGTAATTTATAATCATAGATATGGATTACCATATCTAGTCCTAATAAGGTTTTTAGGGAAAGAAAATTTGAAAATTCGGTAAAAACTTAGTGCTTTTTTCTATGGATATTTTGTATGAATTAGTTATGCTAAATAATATGTGTACCTCTTTGTAGTAATTGCTGCGGGTCGGGTCAAATATACTGCAGAATCGAATGTCCACCCGAACATATGTGTAGCACCCCAAAGTAATCTTCTCAACTCAACCCGCTAACGAATCTAACAGGGGTTGATCTAGTATAGGAGCAAATTCGCGGAAACAGCTCTACAGATATTGAATTACAAATAGATACGGCAATGTAACTCGGACGTTTGAATCCTAGTTTCTAAAAGTAATAGGATATTCACAGAGAGAACATAGTGTTTAGAATTACGCAGTAGTTTGGCTCCCTTTTTGGCGTAGCCGTGAAACACTCACTGTAACAACAGCGAAAAATTGTATTTTGTATTTTGAGTTTCACAAACTGTGCTCATGAACGTTAGATATACTTTCTTTCATTTAGTTTTACTATCTTAACTCTTGTTGCAGCTTTAAACAAACCCATAATCCAACATCTTTGTTTCCATATCCTCCAATCTACTCCAACCGGGGATTGTCCTTAAGTGCACTTGCATAGTGCAAACAGGTATAATCGTCGGATGGTGATTTAATCCAAAAAGTCCAACGGGCCTCTGCGAGTTGGCTTCGACCCCTCGTACGCCGAGGCCCTGGCACGGGCCGAGTCCCCAGTGTCCCGAGAAATGTCAAGAGACATAAAAATAATAATAATTAGGGCCTGATTCAGAAGGCAGTACTCCTCGATACGGCTCACATTGAGAGGAGGTTCCCGTCACTGCAGCCCTAACAACTGGTAGCTTGGACCCTGCTCCCGACACCGGCAGAAATCAATTTATTTTTATTTTTTGTCTGTGTTTTGTATATTAAGTGACATTTAAAATGTAATAAGGTAAGAAAGAAAATTAATAAATGAATAATAATCAAAACCCATAGAAGAAACTTGCAAACATGCAAAACAACAACAAACTTGGAACACTAACTTGACCTTACTAAACATAAGGAACTATGTACAATAAGTTCCGTTCCATATCATCCAATAGTTCCGATTCCCGTCGAAAACAGTTCCCCGGGACTGTTTAGTATACCGGAACTGGTATAGCTACACAGTACACACTAGTTGAAAGACGGGCCAAGTTTTTGAAGCGACGCTCCGTAGCTTGCTAGACTTTGTCATTCGAAAATATTTCCATTCACAGTCTCGGCTTCTTAACGTGTTGTAGCGTAGGGCTCTAAGTATATAGTCATTGTAAGTACACATGTTGTATATATTTCATAGCAAGGAAATAAGACGTAAAACAGAAGTCGTCTTCTTATCGTGTCTATGGCAATCTAGATAGAGTCGGCCCAGAATTTGGCTACGAGTTTGTCACCTTCACAAGCGTCCATAGAGACAGAGAGAGAGAGAGAGAGAGCAGAGGTCAAAAGTATTGTCATCGAATTCGAATCTGAACAAATGTCCAAACAACTAAATATGAGGAAGTTGTTCAAATAGTGTTAGAATCCATCTTAACATAAGATATACTGAAAACCGGCCAAGTGTGTGTCGGACCACGCACAATGAAGGGTTCCGTAGTTGGAACGAATTTATCCCAAGAACAAACTTAACATTGTAGTTGAAATACATGTTCTCCCATACATTCAAAATGCAAATGTAGGTTGGTCGACTATTACTCGTTAACTTGTAAAGCCTACTTAGCTGTACTAGTTTTCCTGTTAACTTCTTTATATAAGTATACTACTGCTGTGAAATTTTTCACGTATCCAAAAACAACCATTTAGCTGGTAGGGACACTTGACTCCAACAAAAATGTGCACTTTAAAGCTTATTATTACGCAAACGGATACCTGAATCGAAAAATTGGTTTTCACAAACCCATAATATTTTTGAATGGCCTATCCAACGATACCCCACACCACGGGATAGACGAGAAAATAAATCATCCCACTTTACGTGCAGGGGAGGTACCCTAAAAAAAACTACTTTGTCGGTGTGATTAATATTTTAGAAGATCGCGTCTAAACGAGCACCTAGTGTTAAAGATTTGGAAAAAATATATGTTAAATAAGAGCATTTCCTTAATAAATGAATATATGAATATTTTCGATTATGTTTATATTATATATTGAAATTAATTTGTATAGTTATGTCTAACGCGGATAAAAAACTGAGAATCACGAATAATCTATCAAGCGTATTTTTCTGAAACCTTCACCTTTTTAAAGATAACTTAATTATTGATCTTTTAGTATTACGTGTTTTATTAAAATACCTTTTCATCATTATCATCATTTCAGTCGCAAGACATATACCCTGGTTTCCACTTCTCTTTCTGTCCAGTTTATGAGTGGTCTTCTCAAAAATCGTCTTTAGTTTATGTTACTAACAATAGTATTTTAAGTGCAAGCTAATATGAACTAAATGCTAATATAAGCTAAATTACAATGTATGAATCGTTTAGTTGTGCGATATAAAATATTTTATTATTTACGAGCTGCAGCATGCGGCTTCGCCCGCGTAGCTTTTTCTAAATTAAAAGTATCCTACACTTAAAGAAATGTTTGCATAACTGTAACAAAAACTTGGTTACTGTTTACACAAAAATTGTGACTTGTGAACGAGATGTTATCTGTTACAAAACCCTGTTTTGCACACTACAAAATCGTTTTGTTTAATTTAAGCAAAGTTTATATCCTTATAACTAAAGTTGAGTTATTTTTGAAGTAGTAACTTAATTAGTTCGGCTAATTATTTCTTTCAGTGTAAGTTAATGCTTATAGCTTCAGCTATCTGCCAGTGAAAATAGGTCCAGCCGTGTCTGAGATTAGCTGGAGCAAACAGACGGACAGAAAAACCGACGAAAAAAAACTTATAAGTACCGTATATGCTTTCATATGCATTCAGTGAAAAGCTATTATTTAATAAAAAAGTGTGTTTGTAATGTCAAAATACCAGATTTTTAATAAATGCCTATGAAAGCATATACGGTACTTATAAAAAAACATAAGGACTGCAGACAGAAGTGGAAACACAAAACTTTGGAATAACTGTTCTTTTATACATTATAGCTCATGGAAAGCGATCGCGATGGGCGAACACATAAGTTTTTCCCCTACCAAAAAGTGCTCAACGCGCCTAAAGAAGTTTTCACTCCAAAAAATTAAATGTTTGTTCCGGGTTATCTCCGAAACGGCTAGACCAATTTTGACGGGACTTTCAGTGGCAGATAGCTGATGTTATTTTTTTTAGAAATACGCGGGAAGTCGCGGGCAACAGCTAGAAAGTAATAAAATCGGCCCCTTTATCAAAGCTACTTCGGCCATTGGATATTAACAGAATTAATCGTACACCAAGTATAATAAATAGGCTTATCAACTGGCATAAATTAATCTACTACTTAATACTATATTTTTTTTATTCTCTCTACTTACATTTTTAATTACGAACGTTAATTGAAATCTGCACGGCCGTGCTGGTGATTTCATATGCGGAATTAATGTTAACTAGTTTGTTCTAGAAATATAAATCAACATACTAATGCTAGGACACAATACTTCTGATTGGGATCACTAATCGAAAAAGAATAATCGATAATTAGATTTGATGCTTTTTTAATTAAAAATCTTAATTAAAAATTATTAATTTCATTAAGTTCTAATTTCTAAGATTTCTAATTTGCAGCTCTATAATGAGTTTGATTGTTGGAATTATTAATATGGAAATTGTTCTTATTTTCTGATAAAGATAGCTACCTAGCAATGTTAATTGGATAGGCATATCATCCTTCATCAGTGTGATAACAAGTATCTGTTATCAAGTTATCACTCATCACAGTAATCACCGATACTAATGATAAGCTTTCTATTATGAACCTTTTTTTTTCTTCTTTAGGCTTCGTACAGGATCTTCTGTGTTTTTATTTATTTTATTTTTATATAATTTAATTTTTATCATTGTGTGTTTAGTTTAGTTTGTGATTATCCTGTGCGAGTCCCAATAAATACTTTTAAATTCTTTCTATTTTGAAAACTATCCCCACGAAAAGTGCGACGCTTCTTCAATTATTCTATGTTTAGAACAGAAAATCTTAAAAACGCACGAAAATATTTTGTAAGAATAGATTAAGTTAATAAGAAGGAATGAAATCGTTCCGCTCATAATAAATATGGATTGAATATCAATAAGTAATAACAATAAAGACAATGCCATACAATCTATAATGCATGAGTTCTTCCAACCGTCATGAAATAGGGCGTAAGTCATTTACAAGATTACAAAGAGATCCAAAGAGATGCAGGATTTTATTTTTCGTACCTCGGTGTATCATTTTTAACTCGTTCCGTGTTTTGACCACGGGCGAGAAAAGTTTCAAGAAAATTTGTGTAATTTCAAAGTTGAAATGTTTCGATACCAGATTTCATTTTTTTTTTCCTGTCTAGCTGCTGCCTGCGTGGCTTTTTCTAAAATAAAAGTAGTCTATAAGTGACTCCTTATAACATCAGCTATCTGCTAGTGAATGTCCCGTCAAAATCGATCCAGCCGTTTCGGAGATTAGCGGAAACAAACAGACAGACAGACCATTTTTTTTATTTACCGTATAAACTTTCATACGCATTTAGTAAACAGCTGTTATTTTCACATTACAAATAGACACTTTTACTTTAATCATTAAAAAGGTTCAAATTATTTTCTTAAATTTACATATAGGTACTTATTTCAGAAACTCAAAACAAATATTCGACAGATACCATAAGTCACATCTCTAATTTTCACCTATCGGAATTCCTACCTATTTCTAATTAAGTACCTTCATGTATTTTTATCCCAACAATCTTTATAGAAGCAGCTTCTAAAACCATTACATACAAAGTAACTTACAAGCACTTATCAAGCAAACACAGACAGGTGATCATAGAACTCGCTCGAAGGCAATTGATTCAACTACGTATAAACTAGTAACTCATCGTAACCCATCGAGTAACTATTTGTTCAAAGTTAAGTTCAAATTATCAACGCCTCAGGTTATACCACTAGAGGGAGAATCACCCGCTACGAAAGGGGTGAGGTATACAAGCTCTTAAGTGGACGCGCTTCGCATCCAACGAGATTCGGGGAAAAATAGGGAGGCGAAATTCGGCTTCGGATATTTTGCGTATCCGAATTATTTTAGCAAAGTTTTTATTTTGTAATCAAAAGTTATTATTTTACACAATTACCTATTCGCAAAAAAAAAAATTGTAACAAAAAACCTACTTCCCTCTTTCAAGGAAGCGATAAAGCAACTTCGGCCTCAAAGCCGCAGTTTCCCAATAACGTGTAACTTGTGAACATCACAATGAGCCGAAAACAATGAGTGGAGCCCCTCGCGCGACTATGCGGCTTCGTCATTCGGCCTGCGCCAATATTCGGCTTCGGCGTATCCATATGGCCCCTCATTTTCCAACGATAAAGCACCAACAGAGACTGCTAAATAATCGTAACATTTTTTAACCAAAGTAGGCACTGCAGTAACGCAAACATTCACTTATCTATGTTGATTGCATAGCTAATTGTACTGAAACAATATCCTTTTGTTACAAGAAAGACCTAGTTTTGGTCGCGAAACGCTAAATTATACAACTTTGCACTAACAATGGACGGTTAGTATTTATATTTTCAACAAAAAATTATGTTTCCACAACTGCTCGGTGGTTTTGTGAACGTTTCTTAGTATTTCTTGGTCGTTGTTTTAATATAATGGTTATTATTCAAATGTTAGAGTAAGTTAGATTCGAGGAACATACGCTACTTGTAATCATTTGATTACTTCGAATATTGCAAATAAGTCGTTCCTTATTCTTGGGTTCTTTGAAACGGGTGAAGTATTTTTGATCTATTTTTAATTCGTTTTGTAGTTGTGCGGTTATCGCTGCCCGATATATCCGAAGATATTTAATATTCTGACTCTGAATGGTTAAGTCAGGCCTTTTAGCCGGCCAAGTCGACTTGCATACGTATTTGGTTTCCGATGCTCTAAAATTAAGTTGCCCTCGACAGTTGCGATAAATATCGAAGTAGTGCCATACTCAATGAATCTCTTTAAGTTAGAACTTCATTACTTTTATCGGTTTTGTTTAAAAGCTATTGAGTAGGTATTCAAAAAGATTGTCGACGACCATGATTAATTTATTCGATTTATTAGGTGATCATTTCGTATGAAATCTTGAAAGAAAACTACCTTGTGAAAGGCAAGTAGGTAATAATTGGATACCTGAGTTCACCAAAAGTCAACTAGCTAGTTGTATTTATAGTGTTTGGTAAAAGATAAACAATACCTGCTCTGAACTATGTATTTTTTTATTTTTTTGGAAATTAATTAAATATACCTAGGTATTTTTTTTTTTTTAATTTGTATTCCTAGTATTGTTATGATAAATTTATTTAAAAACTGGAAAATACCCTTATTTAAACTAAATAATTAATTTTAAGACTAGATAAATAAAAACTCGAAAGTTTTAAAAGTCGTTTTATACCTACTCCGGTGTGGAAAATAAGAGTAAATCCATAAAAGTTTTCCCGCGCGTCCTTTTAATTTCTTTATCTCTTTCTTGTCTTAAAGTTGCTCACGATTTTTTTTTAAGACGCGCTTTCCTCCCTTTTTCGTTGCAGATGCCTTGGGGAAGGCAGGTTACAAAACCTATATGTAACCTATAATTATTTTATATTAATTTATTTCTTTAACCTATTTTTTTTATTTTTTTTTATTAATTGTTTATTTGTATCGACAAGTACTTTTATCTGTACTAATTTAATTATTTAAAATAACATCTTAAGAGCTTTTGCGTTCGATGCTTTACAATACAAATGAAAAATATTTGCACTTAGGTATATATAAAAAAGTAACAAATTTTTTATTTGCATAAAATAGTGTTGTGCTTTTCTATTCTGAGGGAAAAGTACCTCCGCGAGTGCAGCTTTTTCGCAACTTTTCACATCGCGGAAAAGTTGGCTTTCAAATAAATACAAAAAAGAGAGACCCAGCACCCCAATTTCATTGTTTCATGTGCAATCAAAAACTACAAATATTATTTTAAGGTAATCAAAATAATTTGCACCCAGTGAGTGATATCTAGGCTAAATATGCAAAGAAAAGTGTGTTGCCATATCCAGGAGAAAGCCATTAAATTTAATTTTGCAACTTTTTAACGAGTTGCAAATTATTTGTGCAGCTGCATTAGTTACAAATTGCACATAACGGAGGCCTATATCGATCGGACGAAGTAAGAAACACTATTATAACTTTCACATTAGCATTAACAAAGTAGTCAAGTCAAATATAAATTAATTACGTAATGCGCTACTGTATGGAAAGTTTCGCGGGGTGGGGGTGAGGGGGCGCGCGGGGCGAGTCTCCGGACGGCGGGAAAACTTTTGAAGCGACGCTCGACGGCGCCGTACGGCCCCGAACGGCCAGGCGCGGACTAGTGGGAACAAGTGCAGACTCACCCTCTCCTCCTCGCGGATCATCTCGGCGATGCCAGGCCGGATGTCCACGTCGTCGGGGTGCAGCGGAGGCAGCACGGGTGCGGCGCCGGTCGGCTCGGCCGGCGGCAGCAGCTCGGTGGCTGGCGTGGGGCTGGGGGTCGGGGCCGGAGCACGGCTCGAGCCCACGCTGGCGCGGTCCTCGGACATGCGGCGCCGGGACTTGGGCGGCGAGTCCGCGTCACGGCTGCGCTCGGGCCTCTTGGCGCTGCGCCCTCCTGGCTGCACCACAGCGTGGTCACCGCTCACATCCGTCAGCCCGCGGATCTTCAGCGACTCCGCCACCTTTAGCAGCGCCGGGATCTGCTCCTGAGACACGTTGATCTCGCCCCGATACATAAAATCCACGGCAGCTTTGAGATCGCAGTATTTGGTATCACGCATTATTATTATCGGATGCTGGCAAGGATTGTCCATAAACAACGACTGAAAGTAGGGACTGCATGCCGACAGAACCACTTTGTGTGCTTTCAAACTTTGTCCATCGCAAGATAGAGTCACATCCACGAAAGATTGAGTTTGCAAAAGTTGGTCAAAGCTGCTGGTCAAGTTGCTCTGGTAGTTGTTCCACCGCAGGCAGAACTGCTGCGGCGAATCGACCGGCTCCCGACACTCCATCACCGCGGGGTCCTCCTCGGCCGGCATCACTTCAACGACAACGGGATCGCATCTGCAGCGGAAGGCGCGAGTTAGACACACTACGCATGCGACACAGACGACGGACCGCGAGGCACTGAACGACGAGGCTCAGAGCGGCGCGGCGAGGCGCGGGGCGGGGGGCGCCCGGGGGCGGAGCCGGCGCCGTTCTCCGCGAATAGGCGCGCCGTCCGGCCGCCCCATGGCGCCACGCCCAGCGTCCCGCGCCCGCGCCCCGCGCCCCCACGCGACCGCCGGCCGGCGCCCGCGCACCACGCGCACACACATATCGTACAATGTTCGCGTTACATTTGGCGATAAATTACAATTAAATGGCAATTCAAATACTAACTCTAGTAAGTAGCGCAATAAATATGACTTTTTTAAATTGTTAATTCTATCATTAGATGAGTGCCGTTCGCAGGTAAACGTCGGTGATGGAATACAAAAAGTTAATTAGTTAGAATCGAATACAATTATCGTGGCACTCACTGCGCACGATTTCATATAGAAATTATAATATATTGATCTATGATTAATTCATGATTTATAAATTTATAATGATTAATACACGTATTGATAAATTGTTGGTGACATGCTTACATCAACAAGTGGTTATTATTGCTATCATATACTGCTATTCATTACCTAAATTATGTCCCGAAGTTTCCCATTACAGCTTATTTAGTATTAATTCATGCAAATCTACCGTGCTGACAAAATAATTGTGAGTATCTTCAATTACCATGCAGGTGGATAGGTACCGCATAATTAGGTATCTGTTAGGAATAAGTTAATAATACCGATACCTACCTAACTATTAGGTACTTACCTAACAAGAAGGGCCTAGGTGATAATGTCAACTGCACTATTGGTTTAAAAGACTCAATAATTAGCTAATCGTCGGAACTACAATAATATTTTTCTAAAAACCCTTCGCGGTTTTAGTTTTTAGGAAAATATTGTTTTAATCATTTTATTTAAACGCTTGAATCGAAAAATGGGGGTCGATCGATCAGGTTAAGGTACGCTTGCCTTGGTTGGACCGTGGATGGGTGACCATCTTTACATAGGTACCGAGACCCCTTCCATGGCTCAGAAACCAAGTTAAGCCGTTGCTCCCGGCTGTCATTCGTGGATTTTTGACAGTCGTTACGGGTCGTCAGAAGCCCGAAAGTCTGACAACCAGTCTTAACCAAGGGGGTATCGTGTTACTGAGTAATTGGGTTGTGCAGGTCAGATAGGCAGTCGCTCCATGTAAAATACTGGTATTCAGCTGTATCTGATTAGATTGGAAGCCGACCCTAATATAGTTGGGAAAAGGCTAGGCAGATAATGATGACGTAGGTAATCTAGACTTGATTTTCATAAAGTAAGCAAACCTAAGCTACCTTTTTGTTCCCATGGAACTTTTGTTTTTATAGTGTCCTAATCACAAAATTTTAATGGAGGAAAATCGGTAATTATTTGTTAAAACAACTAATAGTGAGAAAAAGGGGCCTCAAAATAAAATTAAACGAAAAAAAAGAGTACTTTAGTTCCATAGTATATTTGGTCGAGTTCTATCCCAATTCACAAAATAGGCAACTTTGTCGGTCTAGAGAATAGGTACGTACCTACTCTCTAGACCGACAAAGTTGACTATTTTCACAAAGTAGTTCAAATTTCGGCGTTCATCATACCTAACTATTGTTATTATTAGACAAACGCAATGTTTTTCTGAAACTTCTGTTTATAATTCAACTTTTTCTGTGGCATAAGGCTCTCAGGCCCTGTTTTTTGGTACCATTCACTTACGTAGGAGGTACCTATCTATTTACCAAACATAAATAAGGACTGAGTTTGTATGTTTTCTCCCAGATTCTTAAGTAACTTAATTGGAACTTGGTCAAACAGGCCATACAATATTTTAGGACAAAAAATTGTGAATTGATCTGAACATATCTACTTATTGGCGGCTCACACCCAAAGTGTGTAAATTATACGTAGGTAGGTATAAGAATAAGAAACCTTCATTATTCTAAGCAAAGGACATTTCTAACCAATAATCACCAGAAAAGTCGAGAAAACAATATGAAAAGGCCAAGATTTGGAAACCAAGATTTCATGAATTGGAAAATATCAAATAGTAGATAACATGGGTGTAGATAAAGTCTTGTATGCAACTGTAGGTAGGTACATAATTAGATATTAAAACACTCATGTAATACTATTATCACATTCGTGTTTTAATACCCCTTATTATACAACAGTTGCATAAATAACTATTGTTCTATGACTTTTTACAAAACAAAATATTTAACAATATATTTACCAAAAACAAACCTTCAAGATTTCGTTTTTCTATCTAAAACATTTCAATTCTGTATTTTGTTGTACCTACCTATGGCCTCCCGTGCACTGTCGCCCCTGCATTTTGCACTAGACACGGCAGTTTGTTTTGCTACGCATAGAGTTCGTAACATTTAGAGCGCTGAATTTAAATATTTATATCTTTTATGAAAATATGATAAATTAAAATCTGATGAATTATTAAAAGTCATAGAACAAAAGTTGTTGTTTTGTTTATGATGTTAGTAATATAGTCTGAGAGGTTGTCGGTGTTTTACCAATGACCCTGTATAGGCTATCAGAAATACAGTATAATACAAACTCTATCAGTAAGTAACACAATTTGTTTTAGGAGGTACTAGTGAAAACGGCTATAGATACCTACGTCTCATATGGGCCAGCAGATCTAAAACAGTTAAGTATGTCGGAGACGGATTGTATCCGGTGCGCCAGCGCCATATAGTGACGTTCGATGGAGTTGGTGGAGTTCGCGCCATCGAGTCTTGACTAATCGGGACGCCAGTGCTGTTTAGCGGCGCATGATAGAGTCTACAACATAACGTTCGACCGAAGGCAAGTGATCGCCGCACAGTCGACAAGTGAAGTTCATCGTTGGTGGTCAAGCAGTGAAGACGTCTAGAAACTGTCGCGCGTTCGGTATAGTTGTGTCGTGTTCCAACATTAATTACTTTGTATACCCATTACTGTATAGAATCAAGTTCTTCTAACTGAACATATAGATGTGCTGCGGGGGAGTTTGTTCCGCTACTTCTTCTTCCCAGCTAAAGCACTAGGAAGTGGTGACGGGCGGGCGTTTTGGGGGTCTGTCTTATGTAATTTTGAAGTTAGTGCTGATTCTCAGCTTAGGTTGAGTAAATGACTTTTGAGTTTAATTCGGTTTTTCTAATGCGCAATAACCAACACTACCCACAATACGCCCACATTAGTTAAAATATGGCTGATGATAACGAGAGAAACCTACCGTTCTCCGCCAAGTAAATATATTACAATAGGAACATAGGTGCAACAGAAGACCAATCCTCGTACCATCTCAACGACCATCAGAGTCAAAAACTTATTAAAAATTTACGCAAATTAGAGGTACTTTGTACATAACATACTCGTACTAATAAATAACTGCAATAATAATGCTTATCTGCGTATTGTACATAAAACATTAGTCTATCAGGGGCCATAGTTCTAGGTAACCAGTCCGCTTTGGCCACCCAAACCCATAATCCAATATCTTTGTTTCCATATCGTCCGCATATCTGCAATAGTCCGGCAGCAACCGGGGTTTGTCCATGGGTGAACTTGCATTGTGCATACAGGGATAATAGTCAGTTGGTGCCTCCTTATCATTAAAAATTGTGTAAGGGGCCTCTGGGAGTTGGCTTCGGTCCCTCGTACGCCTTCCAAAGGTCCGGGATTCCAGGGTCCCGATATATGTCAAAGACATTTTTTAAATAAATAAATGCAATATATAATATGCAAATATTTACTCCTACACACTACACACCCTCACACTAGCACACTCTCATCCATATTCGCACACATCATACAAATACACGCATATTTCCCATTTTCTCTGTATATCTCTCGTTCATTTATTTGCTTTATTCTACAATTAAAAAGCTAATCAATTTTTTTTGTATTATTACTTTTTTTACATTCAATTGCAAATAATTGGAAAATGCTAAGTGGAAGAGCGGAGTCTCCTAACACAAGCAATTCTTGCTTAAAAGGTGATCTCCAAATCATGGATGTTAATACAATACCTATGTATTTTTTTTTTACTGTTTGTGACTGAGTTTAGAAGCGATCATTCGTCGAAATACGGAAATTGCCCCTTTGATGCATTCAAACTGCGATACTGCGCTGATCTTATTAGTGAAATCCTTCAAAATTTTCAAATAAAGTATGTATTCCTTTGTGTGAAAATAGTCGAAGCAAATAGAGTCCTCGTTTAGGTAAAGGTGTGTCTAGACAGTGCGAACCATGTGCTTCGAATGGAAAGTCACGCATGTGACGCATGCCTCAGGCTGAAGCTGAACATATAAAAAGCATTTGCAACGCATGCCTCCCCCTGTCTGGACGCACTTAAGTATCGTATCATGTAGTATTCTGTATTTTCTGCTAACCATGAGAATGTATTTAAAAGGAAGAAAGGATCTATGCATGTCGAACTGTACATAGCGGCTACGTTGCAGTCCATCTTGGCCTATATCTACCATCATCGTTATCATGATTTTTGTAAAATATACCAAATGCTGAACAAAACATTCAGTACTAAATTCGAAACTGAAAAGCATTTCGGAGTCCTAGAACAAAAAAGTAGTCAACTAGACTAAAATAATTATGTTATTGACTGTTTCTCGCTACTCTATTCCTATGGTTAGAATTTTCTCTCTAAATATCTACGTTTGAAGCTAAATATTCACTGATAAAATAAAATTCCGGTATCCGAAATACCAAATTGAATATTCGTTACCGTTAGCAAGTTTCTCGTTAGGCATTCCTATGTTTCATTCCAAATAGGTGCTACAAATATTTACCGTGGAAAATTCTATACAAAATGGCGATATTGGTGACAGAATTAAACGTCCAACATTCTATATCCGTTCATATTCCGTAATAGTTGGAACAATTTTCCGAGAAATATATCGGATAGGTATATCGTTTATTTTTTTATCGGATATATTGTTTAGACGGAATTTCGAGTATCCCAATCATTGTAATTCGAAATTTCATTACAAACAGACCCTTCAATTTAATTTATGTGTGTGGTATGTATATTATATATTTATAGATGTATAGATTAAAGAAATACCTAGGACAGCTTTGCTACCGCTTTTAGCCTTTCATGTTTTTTTTTTTTTTTGTACTTACATCCTTTAGGCCACTACCACTTCTTCTACTTACGTATATATAGGTATTGATAAGTATACCTATGTGTATAATATACACATAGGTATACTTATCTTACATATTACTTACATATTATGTAAGTATGCATATCTGATTTGAACACAATCCAAAAATGATTTGTATAATTTAAAAGAAATGACCATTTCTTAAGAATGCGGTCTTAACTAGGGATGGGCCGAATATTCGTTTTATGTTCGGTATTCAGTATAATCGGCAGGTTTACCAAATATTCGTAATCGGCCAATTATTCGGCAAAATGCCGAACATTTTACCGAATAATACTATATTAAAAAGTTGGCTCTATAAATCTATAAGCATTAAGCATATACTTATTAAGTAGCGCAAGTACAATATGTATCCATACGAGTATCAATTGTGTCTTATCATTATTCTATCTATGTAAAGACATATTAAACTTATACGACATATTAAATTTATATTGCTTTGATAAGAAGCAGTTATGGCCTAATAGAAGAAATATTAGTGGTAGGTTTGAAATGCACGATAAAGCGCGCCAAATCCTGCCAAATATTCGGTTTGGTAAACTTTTAACTGAACATTCGGCCGATTATTCGTATTTGGTCCATCACTAGTATAAACAACCATTAATAATTTTTTCTTGATTCTAAATTGTTTGGCCAAATCTCAAAAACGAACGCATTCATTTTGATAAAATTTGTAGCAGCACTTGGTCCGTTTCGGAGGATTAATTATACGCCTGAGAAACTGCGTGGTGCTTTTTAAAAATATAAACGACTTTAATGACCCGTTCACGATATTGGGTGGTCATTGGTCAACGCAGGTCATTACACTCTCCCGAACTGCTGAACTACTACGACAAATGAATATGGACTATGTGACGTACCCTGGCATTATATCACTGATGATTAAAAATGTACGATTTTTTTAACAACAATATAAGACATTATTTTTATATGAATAGTTTGAAGCTACAAAAAGTTGTACCGATTAAATTGGACCGATTTTGACGAGACTTTCACTGGCAGATACCTAGCTGATATTATAAAGACTAACATAAACTACTTTTATTTTCGAAAAAGCATCGCGGGCGAGGCCGTGGGCAACAGCTAGTAAATAATAATACCAACATATTATTGACCTAATTTTTATGATATTAATTTTATTTTCTGTGATTAATATTTTAACTCACACACTGACTTATTATATGTTGTTTTTTTTTTTTTTGGGAAATCATATACAATGTTTGTAAATATGTGAGCACCATGTACCTATCGCATTTATTAATTTTTCTATTACTCTATTACTTCACTTTTCATTCTTTTTACCAATTGTGGTAAGTAATTTTGATTATTTTTTTTATATTTTTTATTTTTTTATTCTAGGTACATCGTCTTCACCTATAAATATTAATTAATGTATACAAACTATTGTTAACATTTTAAAAGAGTAAGTATGGAGTTTCTTGCCCATTCTTCTCCATACATAACTACATTTTGGAAGGCGCAACTAGAATCAATTAACTATTCATGTAATTTTTGACGTTCAAAAGTGCATCTTCGTGCCTATTTGAAATAAATGATTTGACTTTGACTTTGACCAAGGCAAAAGCCTTTTCTCATACAGTCCTGGGGCCATTTCCGACGATGTCCTTTACACTATTCTTAGTTATGTAATCTATCACATAAAATAATAAGTTAGAGTTAAATTGCTTATTAGTCTATTAGGCTAGATAGTAATAAGTTATTAAGAACGTTAGTTCTTATTAATAAAGGAAAAAAAATGTCAGCTAGCACACGCCAATATACCAACAAAAACATCAAAAACTATACTCAAGCGGAAACAAAAAATAAAAATGTCAGCAGAACTTAATACCTAAATAAAAGCCTCCAGGCAGATACTTCCTCCGCCATAATAAGGCAGTTTGTGCGAAAACTCATACCTTAAGCTGCTTTCATACTACGCTATAATATAATAGCATATAGTATATAGCTCATAGCACAACAATATCGCGCACCAAACATTGTTATGGACACGTTCACACTATATTGTATTGTATTGTTGTGCTATGAGTACTATATGCTATTATATTATAGCGTAGTCTGAAAGCAGCTTTATTTTAAGGTGTCTAGTTGCCAACAACTAGACACCAAATAAATAAATAAAATATATATTTAAAAAAAAAAAAACATCATCCCTATTTTGTGTGCTTTTTTTTGTTTGACGATAGTTAGCGCCTTTTATGACGTATACGCGTGCGTCCAGTGTACGTGAAACATCCTGCCTTTAGTATTCCAGTGTCATTGGTGCAAACACTGAACTGAGACGTGAAATGATATGATTAATTAATGAATATTACAGAGAGCAGTGGCGGCCTAGTGACTACGGCCGCGACTTACGAGTTGGTCGTAGGTTCGATCCCAGATAGGCGCTTTACTTTGGGTAATCTATTTCATCACCACTGCTCTAAGGCTGAGGCTACATTAGGCCGCGACGCGACCGTGAGCGATTAAAACAACTAAATGAATGCTCACGTATATGGCTACACCGTACATCAAATATTACTAGCGATTTTTGATTTCTTTATGCGATGGGAAAAACATTACTGTAGTCACGGCATCGGCTACATCAATATATCAGCGAAATTCAAACGATTTTTTTCGAAAATTTCTCACTGCAAGACTAGTTCAATAGTGCTACTAAATATGCGTGTGGCTACATTATGCGTAGCGATTCATGCGGATACACTATCCTTTCTATAGTGTAGCCGCATGAATCGCTCTTGCTAATTCGTTGTAGCATGTGTACTGTAGCCATGTCATCGCCGAATATACGCCGGATTTTCGCTTATAATGTAGCCATACCATAGTTTTCTCGTTTCGGTCTTGCAGTCGCATCGCAAATCGCTGCCTACTGTAGCCTCAGCCTAAGGGCTTCCACACATAACTGCGAGTTCGCAACGCATCGCAAATATGCGTGCGAGCTCGCACGAATGCACCGCAAGAACTATCGTATCGCATCGCGGTTTTGTGTGGGCGCCCTAAAAACCTCGTGAGGAAACCGGCATGTCCTAGAATCAAAAATTCGAAGACATGTGACATTTTCCAACCAGCACTGGACCCGCGTCGTGAATTACGGCCCAATCCCGCACCAAGAGGAGGTCTATATCCCAGCAGTGGGGATTATGCTTAGGTACATTCAATTAACATACCGTAAGTATATTTGATTGTAGTGAAGAAAGATATCTTAGCTTTCTGAAAGCATGATCGAATTATCATCCCTTTTCTAACCACTATGTGTGTGTGTGGTTAGCAACTTTATAAGTGACTAGCTTTTGCCCGCGACTTCGTTCACGTGGAAGTTGTAGGACACCACAATATACTAAAATAACAGCCACATTTTCCGCCCACTCTATAACTTCGTATTCGCTTATAGTTCTTTCTGACTTTGTTTCTTTTTGTTTGCCTCTTAAGATGCAGATATATGCCAGCGACCTTGAGTGGTTAGCTAGCGTTTTCTGTACTGAGCTCACGCAACGCTTCGTACATCCAGCCAGTAATAGGACTCGCCCATCCAGGAGCGCTGTCCCAAATAAGACGCATTATTAATTTATTATACACAAAACAAAGGTATTTTAATAAAAATACGTATACTAAAAGATCAATAATTAAATTATCTTTAAAAAAGTGAAGGTTTCAGAAAAATACGCTTGATAGATTTTGCGTGATTCTCAGTTTATTATCCGCGTTAGACATAACTTTACAAATTAATTTCAATAGGTACCTAATTTAAACAATCTAAAATATTCATGTACTAAGTTATTAAGAAAACGCTCTCATTTAACATACATTTTTTTCCAAATCATTAAGACTACTCGGTTAGACGTGATCTTCAGTATAAAATGATTAACGGCCTTACAAATAAACATGGAATAAAGTTATCCTAAGAATAACTTCGGTGTAGCCGTACATTTATTTGACGTTTATACCTAGTATAACTTTATTCCGTGTTTATTTGTATTAGGTTAAAGGTCGGTTATCGCAATATTTGTTTTCCAAATTAAAATTTGTAAAAAAAAAACAGAAAATAGTTCGTAGGCTCAATAGTTTCGGAGATAAGGGGGAGAATGGTAATTATTCATCTGTTTTTTTAAATAACTTTAAATAATAGTAGGTATTTATTTTAAAATTATAAAAAAAATATCTGAAATCCTTACAATATTCTACTTTAGTATAGTTCATTTGATATGTCACACGGTACAGTTTGCAAAACATTTTTTTATTTTTTATTTTATATATTAACCCTCAAAAGTTCATTTATTTTCGTTACCAGTTATCCAGTAGATTCCGAGCAAATTGGCTGCGACAGACGGACAGACATACACACAGACACACGAGTGATCCTCTAAGGGTTCCGTTTTTTATTTTTTTATTTTGAGGTATCTACATATGGAACCCTAACAAACATTTTAGCTTTATTATATTACTAGCTTTTGCCCGCGGCTTCGCTCGCGTTAATTTCGATTTAAGAAAAAAACTCTTAACACACTCCCAAAGTTTCTATCCATACTATACTATACTATACTATACTATATACTATAATATTATAAATGTGAAAGTAACTATCTGTCTGTCTGTTACGTTTTCACGCCTAAACCGCTGAAGCTATCGTCATGAAATTTGCCAGAGATTATAGCCTGGGATATGGAGACGGACATAGGCTACTTTTTTACGCGATAACCGACATTCACGAGGGCGGAGCCGCGGGCAATAGCTAGTAATAATATAATTCAAACATGATTCGAAAGACACGTGGCGCCATCTATTATCATAAGAACATTATTGTTGTAATTCTCGGGAACAGTAATTTTTTTCGGGATGAAAGGTACCCTATGTCCGTTTCTGTACACCTGACAACGTATATCCAAAATTTCAGGATGATCCATTCAGTGGTTTAGGCGTGAAAAGGTTACAAACAAACAAAGTTACTTTCCTATTTATAATATTAATTAGGATTATTATTAGTATAGATTTTGTCCTACTGTATTGATTGTGTATACATATTTGTACCTACTCGTGAAATTACCTACGACATAGTAAAGCTACATCCAAATCGGAGTAGCCTACACAGCCGTGGTTCGTTTCGGTCGCATCCTTGTCGCTATCAAGTTAGTGTAAACCGAAAACACCGACTCTCCAAACGGAGTGTTCGCGTGGGCGAGTGAAGTCACGTGACAAGGACAACACCACTGATCTTATCAGCGTTCCGTCGTTTCTGCGGGAGATATTAAATTTTGCGTCAAAACACGTGAAACTGTGTCCTTTTGCAGACGTTGCACTTTTATATTGCATTGCCAAGAGTTTTTCTTCATCATTCTCTCTTGAAAGAAAATAAATTTATTACGCCCAACGCTTTTTTTATCTTTTGTGTGTTTTATATGTTGTACAGACGCCAGCACATCAAGCTACTACAATCTGTCAAATTTCTTTAATAGATTTTCAACTTTATCACTACAGGGTAAGGTTCAAAGTTGATTGCGAAAATTTGACAGTTTCGGGTAGCTTGACCAGGGCCTCAAGTCTGCTATTACAATAGTGTCAGAATGGTCTCGCCATTGTGAGTATTTGACAGTGTTTGTATGGCAAATCTGTAAAAAACTCACAATGTCGAGACCATTCTGACACTATTGTAATAGCAGACTTGAGGCCCTGCTGGCGTCTGTACCTAATGTTCCTTTTCTTGTGGACTATACCTAAACTCTTTTCAAAATCGGTAAATCGTACGAACTGAGTTTCATAAAAGAGTTATCCCGTAGCCGGCAGTTAATGTAGCTGTCCTCAGAACTCGTCTCACTCAACCACCGAGTAGAGTATCTGAGAGTACCAGTACCTACTCAAAAGCGCGATAACCCTTTCGCGGCAGAGATAACAAACAAAATGCAAGCTATCAAAGACAAAAGAGTAACACAAGCCTAACATAAAGTCATTCTAGGAAGCCAGTCGCCTGTGTTTGTACAGGGGCAATATAAAATATACAAGAGCCCTCCGTGGACTGCAAACAAATAGAGTACGCATGCGGACGCAGCCTTAGCTCCTACTAGACACGCCACTGTGCTCCGAACTTATATCTCTAACCAAAGTGATTTAAAAATAAGAATAAGAATCCTTTATTTACAGAAAATATAGGCGTTATCAGTTGCAAAAGTTGGTGTTGAACGTACAGACCAAATTTTGCCTGTTTAGAGCATGCAAATTTTGGTAAAATATACAAATATAAACTACAGAAAGGCTATGAGAAGAAATGTCGTAAAAAAACTGTGATCCCATGTCTCAGTGACGCCATATAGCATACTACAGGAAAATTATATAATAGCCGTAAAAATAATAATTATATAATTATAACGTGGTCGCTCACAATGGGCCTTATTAGAAGGTGATGTCTCCCAAAGGGCAATGGTGAGGGCTATGCTTGGAGTTTCCCTACGTGACCGAATCAGAAATGAAGAGATCACCAGGACAATCAAGGTCGACGACATAGCTCGATGAATTGCCAAACTTAAGTGGCAATCGGCAGGGCACATTGCCCGCAGAACAGATGATGGCCGTTGGGGCCGAAAGGTTCTGGAGTGGCGACCACGTACCGGAAGACGTGCGTTGGAAGACCTCCCACAAGGTGGACCGATGACCTTGTGAAGACCGCAGGAATCCGCTGGATGCGGGAAGCACAGAGCCAGTCGAATCGTTCATCCAGAAATTTTGCATATACGTTGTCAGGTATACAGAAACGGACATAGGGTACCTTTCATCCCGAAAAAAGTACTGTTCCCGAGGAAAACAACGTTCTCATGATAATAGATGGTGCCACGTATCTTTCATGCAACGGCCAAACAACAAGCAGAGTACAACCCAAATTGATTGTCAAATTCGAAATTATATTAATTATTAAATTAATTCATAGTAGCCTATTACTGTCCTAATGTAAGAGAGCAGAGCTAAGGCCTCTTCTCATACAGAGAAGGCACGAGCATTGATCATATTCATTTCATCATCATCATCATCATTTCAGCCCAAAGACGTCCACTGCTGGACATAGGCCTCCCCCAATTGGGGGGGTTTGCCATAATCGCCACGCTTGGCAGGCGGGTTGGCGATCGCAGTATGGTGTTAAAAATGCATAGAGAACGCTGCTGCCCATTCTCTAGTAAGTCCCTTAGTCGCCTTTTATGACACCCATGGGAGGAACTGGGGTGGTGCTATTCTTTACGTCCGGCACCACACGGTACCCTAGCAGCATTTTCCGTTGGCATTTAGTTGGGCCACTTTCAGAGGTATGTGGCCCAACCCAACCAAACGGCAACAAAAATGCTACTAGGGTACATATACATTTAGTTTGACATATTGCTAAGATATTTATATAAACATAACACATAATATCACGCCTTGTTTCCCCGTAGGTTAGGCCGAGATGTACCTACTACATGAAATTCTAACAAAATATAAAATTGAACAAGAAAATTCTAGACACACTTACCGAGATTCCATATTGAGCCGTTTTTCATAATTTCTTCTCAGTCACGATATAATATTTTTTAAAGGAGTGGTACAGTCAGTATACACAATTAGCTGACCTCCCCTTGCATAAATGGTTGAGATTTGTTTACTAACAAATCGTACAATTTTATTTTTTTTCTAGTTTTGGGTAGGTTTCGTACAGGTATTTAAATTAAATTAAGAATTATAAAATTCTATCGATCCGTATTCAAAAAAATCTCAACCATTTATGCAAGGGAGGGTCAGCTGACTGTACTAGTGGACCTTTGTACGCTCTTTTAAGGCAAATAAAGACTAATCTTGTTTAACACTCTAGACTCTATATCCAGATTTCGACAAAAAGTTTTTTGCCACATGGCTATGAGATTATTGGTTTTACGTGTGAACAACGGTACATCGCCCTGCCATGCCTCTAGGATAAAAGGAATTCACTCCAGTGTTGAAAGGTTCCGTATAATTCGTTTTTACGGGACTAAACGTCAAAGGGTGCTGGTTACTGCATCAATATTGTGTATAAATGCTACTTATTAGTAGTGATCTAGTTTGTTAATAGTAACGAAACTCAAATTAATTTTATGATTTTAATAACAATAATTTATTAATGAGAATCTCGTGAAAGCTGAGAAAGATAAAAAAACAAGTACCTTGTCTTTCACGAGGTTGTCGACATGTGGGACGTGGACTCTGCAAACGTTGTACCGATAATCGTTACAGTTAATGGTCTAATTATGGTTTATTATTATTTTTATGGTGTAAATAATAAAGAGTATTCTATTCTGTTCTATTCTATAGCGGAGAGCCTCGACCAACACCTCAGGAGGCTCTCATTGCGCGACTGGATCAAGGGCTTGATTCAGAAAGCAGTACTCCTGGACACGGCACGCATAGTGAGGAGGTTCTTCTCTCTAGAGCCCTGACCACCGGCAGCTTGGACCCTGTTCCTGATGCCGATGGGCCACTATTTATTAAATGTTTAATTTTTTTTATAAAAAATAATTTAATTAATACCTATTTATGTAATTGTAATAAAGGAAATAACATTTCATAATTAATCTCTAAATACAGACATCGCAGGAAAAGATAGGTTTTGCAGCGATAAAGACCTCACACTTTCCTATGTCTATAGGATATAAACAAAAAGAAACTTATCATTATATGCATTGTCAATTATAAAAATCAGCTCTTCTACCTTTAAACATCTATGGTCGGGGTGGAAAAATTCATGGTGTAAGTATATAGTACAAATATTATAATAGTTTTGGCTCTGTACAAATAGTTAATAATAGAATTGTGTGAAGGGCTCGTCGGACCACCGGCAGCGAAGGTTGTTTGTGCGACTACCTACACGCTCACACTTGAACGTGGAAAGATGTCAGAATCTATTTCACATTGAAATGTTTTATAATAAATATGATAAATGATAAATGATTTTATTTCTGTAAGTAGGTTTTTACAAACACTTTTACACGTCAGTCATATTTTAAAACTAGATGTGGTCGGGGTTTCGTATCTGGCCACTCTGAGAAGAAAGGCCGAAACAAACTCAGAGGTCACAGTCTCTTTTAAAGTCCAGACATAATCTTGGTCAAATTATGTGAAGACCATGTAGATTGGTGTCTGAAATGGTCTTTTGAAGAAAGAACCACACAGATTGAGTGGACCTATCCATTCAGTGCAAGCATTTGTCAGTAATTGTGCAGCTCAACGATTCGACGAACAATACCAAAGAAAGGACATTTGGGAAGGCCGCATAAATTACTCAAACTGCCATACCATGATTAGAAAAAAAAAAACTGTGAAGAAAAAAATAAAATAAACAAAGACCCACATAGTCTTCACATTCCCAATAATTAAAATAATAACATTATACTTCACAAGTAAATACTCGTATTCATGTCAATGTGTATCGGCTCCAACTTACGAATAAGAATGATGCCTGTGTTAAAAAAAAAAGAAAACTGTTTAGTCCGTCAATCAAATAACAAAAAAATATTAGACACGTATTTTTTGCTTTATCATATTAATAAAAAATGAGTTAGATAAAACACATTAAACTTGGGGAGTGGGGGCTCGTTACGTCACAGCTACATATAAAATCTATTGAGAAGTGATGTCATGCCACATTTGAACTCAATGTATCTCCGCAATGTTTTGATAACGTAAAAAACCGGCCAAGTGCGTATCGGACCACGCACAATGAAGGGTTCCGTACTTGGGAAGAATTTATCCTAAGAACAAACTTAACATTGTAGTTGGTAAACATAGTCTCCGATACATTCCAACTGCAAATGTAAGTTTGTACGCACAATATCGTGAGATTTACCATGTTATTTTAAGACCACAGACTTCTTATATATTTTCTTGTAATCTATAAGTATATAAATATTTTCTGTATTTTTTTCAAAATTTTAGGCTCAGTAGTTTCGGAGATAAGGGTCAATTTTCGTCTATTTTCACTTATAACTTTAAAACAATTTATTTTAAACTTATAAAAAAATAGATTTGAGACCCTCACAGTAAGCCCTTTCATTTGATATGTCACACGGTACAGTTAGCCAATTTTTTTTTTTTTTTCTTGTTTGCCCCCCAAAACTGACCCCAATATTCTAGATTCATTTATTTACAGTTCACGTCCGCGTTTGGGTCACTCAAATTGATATGTATACCGAATTTCAACGTAATCGGTCCATTACATTCGGAGCAAATTGACTGTGACAGACGGACAGACAGACACACGAGTGATCCTATAAGGGTTCCGTTTTTTCCTTTTGAGGTACGGAACCCTAAAAAATAAAAAAATACGTGTCCAATATTTTTTAATAATCTACATGACGGACAAAAAATATTTTTTTAGTCATCATCCCTATTGTAGGTCGTGGGTTCGAACCCAGGTAGGCACTTTACTTTGTGTACATTTTTTCATCACCACTACCCTCAAAACGGTGAAGGAAAACATCGTGAGGAAACCAGCATGTCCTAGAACCGAAAAATTCGAAGACATGTGATGTCCACCAACCCGCACTGGGCCCGCGTGGTAGAATATGGCCCACTCCCTCTCACAGAAAGGAGGACTGTGTCCCAGCAGTGCAAAAGTTTTAGGCTGATTATGCTAAATAAGCTTTTAACAAAATAATTCTAATAATTAAACATTTACGAAATCTGTAGGTAACTACTATACTAATATTTTTAAATACAAAAGTACTTTGTATATCTGTCACCTTTTCATGTCTAAACTACTGAACCGATCATTATGAAAGGAAAGGCAGATATGTAGCCTGTGGAAAAAAAAGGAGGAATATTAAACCTACAGTGCGACATAAAAGAGTAGAAATTAAATGAGGGCGCCACTTTCTACGTAACTGTCACATTTTTGACGTAAAATGCTTGAAACATGGCAACAATTTAGTATGGAATTTTTTTAGTGACATTTTATTTAAATTCTACTCTTTATGGCCAAGCTGTACGTCCTCCTTCTCCGGTTGTATTACGACTTTAAAAAACATTCGTGCAATCCTTTTGTAAAGAAAGTTTTATAGTTACAGGTTTAGTAAAATAAATGTAAAAAAGATAATTATGTACCAAAAACATGACTCCTACAATTCTTTAACAAATTGAGTAAAACGCCATCTACTGCAAAGAGCTCTAAACAAAATGATTGACTTTATGATTCTATGGGTTCGCTTCATTTATCTTTTTTGTAGAAAATACGTGATTTATGAATTTAAATAGATAAATTAACATTAAACAAGGAAGTTTTGATATTTACTAATCTTACTTTAGTCAAAATCTACCGTTTAACAATTTTTGGTGACATTTTATTTCATAATTGTTACATATGCTGCCATCTATGAATTTTCTTCAAGACTAATTATAATTTGATCGTATATTTTGCGTACGATTTCGGATATAGAATACATGATCGTACATCGTATCAACTCCAAAAAGGTCGTAAAAATACGATTGGCAACTGAATACTCCTTGAGGACCTTCCGTCTTTACTCTAATTGCGTAAACAAACTACCAATCACAATTTGAATGATTTTGAAGTATATTGCTAATCCATTACTTCATATATTCTTTTTTTTACTTAAATAAGGTAAATAATTTTGTTGCAATTACTCCGCTTCATACTAAAGCTCCAGGGATGCTACTAATAAACTTTTCAGTAGAAAATGTAATGATTTCAAGATTGCGTGTAATTCTTTGAAACCAATAATATCAATTTCTAAGATTGAATCACAGTTCAAAGGATAAAAAGACAAACGAAAAAGTCTGTACAGTTAACGTCATCATTCTATGGTCGGTCATAAAAATGAGACTACTTATTTTGTTACAAGTATTTTTTATTGTTGTGAATGTGTTATTCATTATCCATACTAATAATATAATGTGAAAGTAACTCTGTATGTCTGTCTGTCTGTCTGTCTGTATGTTACGTTTTCACGCCTAAACCGCAGAACCGATCGTCATGAAATTAAAGCCTAAGTTACTCCTTATAGCGGCAGCCAGTGAAAGTCCCGTCAAAACCAATACCGGAACAAACAAACAAACAGACATACAGACCAAAATGTTAAAAATGTTTATTTTATTTTATTGTAATTACCGTATAATAAATATACTTTCATATGCATTTAGTAAAAAGCAGTTATTTTGACATTAAAAACAGACAATTTGTTTTTATTTGTATAGATATGGTGCAGTTGCGGAGTGAAAAGATCAATCACTTTTTCGTCACTTTTTACTGGATCAGTGCAAGATATCAGTTATTATTCCGCCTACGTACTGGAAGCATATAAAAATTTTGGAAAATCGAAAAGTGCACGCCTCGTAACGCTTATTTAATTTATAAAAAAAAAACTAGCTGACCCGACAGACTTCGTTCTGTCAAAAACTATTTGACTGTGGCAGTTTGTCTACGCGCAAAGGAAATATAGTATAAACTTCACTACTCTACCCTACCCTACCCTACCTACCTACCCTACCCTACCTACCTACCCTACCCTACCTACCCTACCTACCCTACCTATCTACCTACCCTACCTACCTACCCTACCTACCCTACCTACCGTCCAACCTTCTCCTGATAATAACAAACACAACAAAAAAATAATTAGCGAAATCGGTCCAGCCGTTCACTAATACTTAGTTTTTTTTTTTCTATATTTTCTCACCGTTTAAACCTTCCCGTCAAGGGAAGGTTCAAACGTTTCAAAACCAAAATCATCTAAATCGAGTTGTTATGTTTCGTTGTTCTCGAGTTTTAGCGAGACTAACTCGATTTTTATATATATAGATATACTCTATACTTAGTGAGTATAGTTTAATCGGTTACATAGTCGACCACACATGCGTATTTGCTTGTTATTATAAAGCCAGATTCAAAATAAAATTTCTCTTGTGACTCCATTTAGCGTCCTTAATCGTCGTTTTGAACAAAGTAACAATTCTACTTAATGCTTCGTAATTTTTTTTTTTTTTTATATATAAAATATTTCATTAAAAAAAAAATTACAATAAAAAAATGTTGACTAAAATCAGCTGACTATATCGCCCATCCGCGGCCTAAAGCTAAACATTATTTATTCATAGACATAGCATAGATTGTATACAAAAGAGTAGTAGAATATTTTTTTATTACTTATAATTAAACTACATTGAATTAGACTGATTTTCTATAAACCTTAATTTATGAGGAAACTGAAGATTACAAAAAAAAAATTTACTCGATAAGTTAAGTTTTTCGGGCGTTATCGTGACCACATGGATTCGTACATACAGTCAAACCGACGTCCAAACATTTTTTTTTTAATTAGCTGTTTATTTATGTTATGTCAAATTTATGTTTTTCTGGAGTATCTAATATTACAAAAAAAGTTTTCCTCTTGATATACGTGACCTCATATTACCCTGAAAGTGCAATATTGTATATGTTAGAAGCAATTTAAGTTGAGAGAATTGCTTGACCTTGACACGTAGGGAGTAAAGCACTATCTCAAACGCTCCGCGATAAGAGGCGTGCAATAAAAATTTCAATTTGAAAAGATGTCATGTACCTGCTACTACTAAAGTTAATGCTAGATTATTTTAGTATTTTTTTTATTATTTTAAGTAAGTCATACCCAGCGGCTCTCTTAAAAACTTTTGTAAATTTTCAAGACTTATTTTTTTTATTCTATCATCACTTATTTTCTCTGTTGACTGTATTTTCTTAAGTCATTGAACTTTACTCAACAGTATTATATTGCACTGGGCTTCAAGATCTCAGTTGTAAACATAGGATATCAAGTTATTTCCAGCAACTAATAAGAAGACTCAACAAGAGGTTTTTGACCTCTGAAAGAAAACCTAACATAAAGTAAATCAGAAAATATACTTGATGAGATATATTCTACCGCAGGCTTTGGAGTGAAAAAGCATAGCAAAACCCGCCTTGGGCATTAAGGCTCAGATATATGCCAGTGACCTTGAGTGGTTAGCTTGCGTGTTCTGTACTGAGCTCACGCAACGCGTCGTACGTCCAGCCAGGAATAGGACTCGCCAATCCAGGAGCGCTGTCCCAAATAAAGCGCATAATTAATTTATTACACATAAAACAAAAGGTATTTTAATAAAAAAACGTATATTAAATATCAATAATCAATAATTAAATTATCTTTAAAAAGGCGGTTTCAGAAAAATATGCTTGATAGATTTCGCGTGATTCTGTTTTTTATCCACGTTAGGTATAACTTTACAAATTAATTACACTATGTATTATAGACATAATTTAAAATATTCACATACTAAGTTATTATGAAAATGCTCTAATTTAACATATATTTTTTTCAAATCATTAACACTACTCGTTTAGACGTGATCTTCAGTATAAAATCATTAAAAGTCGGTTATCGTCGCCTTAAGTCCGCCTTTGTACCTTATTGTGTACGTGAATGTTCCCACTGCTGGGACACAGGCCTCCTCTCAGGTCAAGTTGAAAACCAGCGTCAGGCACTAGTTGTCTGGCATTTATGCTGAACTGGGCCTTTTTGGCGCAGCCGTGAGGCACACTGGCCTGCTAATTTCTTGCATCGCACTTTATGTTTTTTTTTTTTATATATGCTGTAAATTATACTGTATAATTTGTGTGCCTTTTAGTATGTGCTAAATAAATTTATTTTCTTTCTTTCTCTCGGTGAGAGGGAGTGGGCCGTAATCCACAACGCGGGCCCAGTGCGGGTTGGTATATAGATGTCACACGTCTTCGAATTTTTGGTTCTAGGACACGCCAGTTTCACGATGTTTTACCGTCAGCGTTTTGAGGTAGTTGTGATGAAATCGATACCTCCCACGCAAAAAGTCGTAACATATTTTTTTAGTATAATTAGATTTTAGTACTACATAGGTAATGTAATATTATATAAATACTATTTTTATATTTTCACTAAAAATCGAGTTTATAGTCATCATATTATGTTTTGCGGCTGATCAACACAAAGATGACGTTAAAAATCGCGGGAAGTGTCGATATTATTAACACAAAGTAAAGCGTCTGCCTAGGTTTGAAATATTTTCTGATTTACTTTATGTTAGGTTTTCTTTCAGAGGTCAAAAACCCATCACTATCATCAACACGTAAAGGTTTTATGACATGGTGCGTTACCGTTCTCAGTGTGCGTAAGCGTATGATTGTCTCTTGCCGGGCAGGGATTAATTGTTCGTTTAAACTCATTGGTGGAAGCTCAGGACGGCGAAACATAATGACCATAGAAATGAGTAATTTCGCTCGGACAAAACTACCGTTGACATGTACTCATTAACTATGAGTCTAAACATTCAAAAAATAATTAGCTTCTTGTAGGTCAACTATTACTTAACGCAATCAAAATACTTTTTCCTATATTTGTTGGAGACTATCTTCCTGAGAGGTAAATGCTGTGTATGAAAGTGATTGTGGACAAAACACAGAAATTGATAATTTATCATTTACTGATGTTTTTCTCAGAATGTATTAGTCTTATAAACATAATTTAAGTGGCATCATTTAGATTCACGTCTCTTTAATTCTGAGGGAAAAAAAATCGTTGCGTTATTTGTAAAGCAGCACTGCGTTTTCAGCCTAGACGCGTAATTTTTTCGCCTGAGAAATTCACTCTTGTAGAGGTCAGATAGGCAGTCGCTCCATGTTAAATATACTGGTATGCAGCGTCCAGTTAGACTGGAAGCCGACCACAACATAGTTGCGAAAAGGCTTTATAGGCAGATTGATTGGTGTTTGGGTAACAAACACCTTCTAAATATATAAACTCCATTTGAAACAAGATTAGACATTTAAATAAACCTTTTTTACAGTCCGTTCAACCGATTTTGAATTCTATTCCGAAGGCATAAGGATAGCATTAAAAGCAAACAAGTGGTTTCAATACTGCAGCTGCCATTTGTCGTGCCACCAACGCAATAGAAGTCAAAATCGGTTGAACGAACTGTAAAAAAGATTTATTTAAATGTCTCATCTTATGTCAAATGGAGTATCTATCTATATCAAAGCTCCTGATAAAGTAATGACGGCTTAATTATCGACAGCTCGCTGTACTCCATCAATAATAATCTAGGCCTAACCAAATGATAGGTAATATGATTTCCTATATCCTCAATCGCTATTGTGGATCGTATTTAGAAATTACATGAAAGAGACTCGTCGAAGATAGATGTTATTACTCCATCACTGAGTTTACTACTGATAAACAGAGGTATGACGAGTCCGACTTGCTAATTAAACACTTATGATTTTATTTATTACTTGTTTACATATCTGAAAATTTTGAATTGAATGTATTTTTTTTTTTGTTTTTGTATTCTATTGGCATGTCACCTTAATTGTAATTGCTTGTTTATGTTAATTTTGTACGCCATAAATTGGCAAAACATAGTGCACATATTTTAGACAATATATTATCTGTAACCATACCTATGTTTAACAAAATAAATGATTGATTGATTGATTGAAGTAGTAACCTATTAAGTAATCAATAGGCTCTGAAATTCACGCCCACGTACTATCGCAGTCAGACGAATCGGACCACTGTAAGGACTATTTCTGCTTTCAGCACTCGGTCCTCGGTCGGTTTCTCGTCCTTGGGTCTTTTATTGTTTTATTCCTATTGATTGAAAAAGGATTGGCAGACATATTATGTGATCATTGTAACAGAGGCTGAGAAATTTATTTAAACAAAATATGCCTATATGTTTTTTGTTTTATTGGTCGATGCAAAAAGGAGAGGTAAATAGATGTGGGCACCGTGAGCACGGGATTTTGTTTTGAAAGTGAGCCGATTCGTCTGTCCGCGATAGTACCTACATAATGATTATGGAAATTGCAATTTTTCTGCATTATATATAACAGACTGAAACATAGTTCCTGAAATTGACAGTAATTGCTTATCTCTGAATCTATATTGCAATGTCTTTGACATTCTCGGGACCCTGGGGTCCTGGACCTTTGGAAGGCGAACGAGGGGCCAAAGCCTACTCGCATAGGCCTATTAGACGGTTTCAATGAAACGAGGAACCTAACTACGATTATCCCTGTACGCACAATGCTAGTGCACCCAAGGAACAACGCCCGGTTGGCGTAGGATTATTGCAGGATATGGAAACAAAGATATTGGAGTATAGATTTGGGTGGTTAAAGTGAACTGGTTATCTAGGATTACGGAAACACTATGCCCGCTACCAATGTTTTATATAAAATACACAGAAAAAATGGCAGGGGTTGACTTACACACTCAATAATGGGCCCCCGAAAACGGTCGCTAGCACATAGTGTCGTAGCGACAAGGTGGCAACATGTCCTGAGGTGCTTATGAGAAGTGGAGAGGTATTTCACGCCTATCAGGCCAATTCCGGAAGTACGCTCAAGATCCCTACCAGCATCTTACTGGAATACTTCCTTCCTCCGAGCACGTTTTAATATATTGCAATTATTATTATCTCAAAATGTATAATTACGTTTTTTGCACGGGTCGAACACTCACTTAGATAATAGTTATACTGCAATCTTGAACACCGAGCCGTGTCTCGGCAAAAAAGTACCACACCAGCCAGAAGTCAAAATAACATCCTATTTCATTCATCCAGCTCATGACGTAGTAATGTAACCAAAAAACAAAATTCAACGTCAGAAATCGATGTCACAGTAGCGGGGAATAAGGTCTACCTGTCATGTTTTGTCTCGCATACTATAATGACATTAATAAAAGTTAGAGGGAGAAAGAACAAGATGGTATCGGTAACGTGTGGGGGGCTGCGCAGAAGCATACAGTTTCGTTATTTGTAAAACATACAAAACATTTTTCTATAGTTACAATTTAGTTAGGTAATGGAGAATGGTGTACTCAGCAGAAAAATGAAGTCGTTACGAAGTTCACGTAAAAAACTTTTCTTGAATTTTTACACAGAACTGCGAAGTGTAACATATTAGACAGTACCTAGCAGTATTAAGAGGGTTGTCACCGGTCCACTGTAGAGGAATTCGATCTAGAGGAATGTGGCCGTTTGTATTTAGATCGAATTCTGTTGCTTCGAGTCTCAATATGAAACTTTATAAAAGGTATTAGAAAATTCGACAACTTTTATTCCATAAACGACAAAAAAATCTGACCTCTGACATTGTATTGCACAAGCTTCGGTTGGCTAACCGAAATAATTTCAGAAAACTATCATCGTAATTTAATTTATCGCGTTCACATAATCAGGGTCATCACGCATCCACAGCACACATTCATTACCCATCCATTATGATTACAATTTCACTTATAACCAACATCCATAAACATTCAGTACTAAATCAAACAGGGTATAAAAGAGTCTTGGTATTTTTCATTATTTTACATCAGTCGTAAACAGTATGTGACGACAATACCTGGCACGCGAGGTAGCCGAACATCAATTAAATTGTACCACATAAAATGTTCTAAATCATAATCTCGACTACGGCCGTCAGGCAAACACGTTATTAATTAAGTTATAAAAAAGTCATGGCTGTATTAGCATATTTATGGATCTATAAAGTCGGGGGCGGGTCGCTACTGGGAGTCAGCGCCATCTACCGGAATTGGTCGGAACTTGCTTGTGTCGACGTCAGCATGAACTTCACTTGGCCTCTTTCATTCGAAAAGTTTGGCCTGAAAGTCTATTTTTTTCATACGTTAAAAGTTCAGAAAATACTGAAGCAAAGTAAATTCTCTTCCTATGGGTACAATCTTGACGAAGCTTTTTTCTTTTCATCTTTTCAAAAGTTACGGAGGGTAAGTTGTGCCTAAGTTAGGTACAATGTCAACAACAGGCAAGTATGTAAGAACTTGCTAATACTTTTCAAACTACCCTGTTTAACAAAGTACCTTTGTACGTTAGTTCTACAGAATAAGAAAAATCTATTCTTTGATATTGCCGACATAAGTAGATAAAGTAGGTGATTTTCCATTGGAAATACAAATGTAGAGATAATTCAAAACTGTACGCCCCTCTACTGCTCGTGGCATACACAGTTCAAATGTTTGCATAAAAATAAATGAGGAGGGGCGAACAATTTTAAATAAAACGATTTCTACTTCTTTGTTAAAGTTGTCATGCATGTTATCTTGGTAATTCTTGGTGCGTTATATAAGTCGCAGGCAAATTGTATGATTCGTCATTATATAAACGGCGCCACCGACCGTTTAAAAACGCTCGCACCTATGAAATATGCCGAAGGCAAATTGGCAATTCGTTCAATTGTTATAAATTCGACATTGATTGTAGGTTCGGTTGGAACTGTGACCAACTACGCACGAGCCGAATAGGTCGTAGTAACTAAGCCAGAGCACCCCGACCAAATGGGTAAGGTTAGGTTAGAATTGTGACAAACCGCGCGGTAGCCGAGCGAGCGGAGCGAGCGGTGCTCCGGCAGCGGCCGACGCGGATGTGTGATGCAGACGCGTGTCGCGAGTCGCGCCTGTTTGTAGGAGCCTTTAAGAAAAACTAAATACTTACTTCAATTTGCCGCGGCATTTTGTAAACGGCGTTTGAATTGTTCATGAAATATTGTGGCATATTATATAGGTAGTGAAAAGATAATATACATTTTGCCAAAAAACAAACCGACCGCGAAAATTACAGAAATTTTGAGGAGTGTAAATTTATTCGGTTTTAAATAAATTTATTAAGAATGTCCACGTGACAGTGAAGAGTCTGACGTCGAGCAAAGAGCAAAAGACATAATAGATAATCTTTTGCCGCCAAAATCGGTGAAGTTTTACCTAAAAATTTAAGAAAGTTTTATGGACTGGAGGAATAATATTTATTAGTGTTTTTGTACTAAATTGACTATTTTTATCGCACTCAAAGTGAAAAGTACAGTTTTCACCTCGAGACTAAACGCCAACTTAATGTACCCTCGGTTTAATTATGGCAAACCACCTCTGGTATATTATGGCTTCGTTTAGTCCCTCGATATATAATATACTATTTTGATCAAGTAGAAATACCGCCGGAATATTCTGTATAAAAAATCACCGTGAAAACTTTGATGAAGTCAGCTGTCATTCCACCTGATGAATGACCTGATGACGCTATGTGAAAGGATATGATTACAGAACAGACCGGAAGAAGACAGGTGTATAATTTTAAAATAATACCTATATACATTGAAAGAGTTTTTTATGTGTTTCTAACCAAGGCGTGTCCTCTGCTCGTAGATAACCTCCTTTACTTTTATTGGTATCGACGTAGATAACTATCTACGCCTATTTAGCTCAACTTATGTTATTCACAGTTATTTTACAACAGTGACCTTTATTCTTGTTGCCATAAGGTTTATTTCAGAAGCAAAATAACTGTGATAAGACTTTATATCTCAAGATCCTTCGAATTTTTCTTTGAAAGTTTTAATATCAAGATTCTTCAAGTTCCAAGATTACATTTTCTGTATTGCTTTTTTTTTCATATCGTTACAAAAGAAAAGCCAATTGACTTGGTTTTCCAAGAAACCTAGTAAGTTATTGTGTATTGCAAAAACTATGGCGCCCTTAGCTATCTCAGGATAATTGGTTCCAGTAGTGCGTTTGTGCAATTTTCTATCCTGGATCTTCTCCTTTGAAAGACTCCGTGAAAGCAGCGTACGATACCTTATCCACCATTTCTAGTTAAGCAAACTTATTGGCAATGTAATTTAAAAAGGCTTTTTCTATTGTTATAAAAATCATAACCAGCATATAACGTTCCCACTGTTGGGACACGAGGGAGTGGGCTTTAATCTACCACGCGGGCTCAGTGCGAGTTGGTAAATGTCACATGTCTAGGAATTTTTGGTTCTAGGACATGCCAGTTTCCTCAAGATGTCTTCCTTCACCGTTTTGAGAGCAGTGGTGATGAAAGCTTTTTTTTTTTTTTCTCATTCGACGGGGAAGCTCTATTTGTATTTACACAAAGTAAAGGGCTTGCCTGGATTCGAACCACCTACAATTCGTAAGTCGGGGCCGTTACAACTGGGCCACCAATGCTCTCTTTAAAAACGAAATAGAAGATTGATCCTGCAAGGGAGAAATTGCATTGTTGAGTAAATAAATAAAAAAATATTGAGTATCAATCTTATTACGAAGTTAAAAAATAAAATACAATTTCTACCAATTACAAGAATAAAGAAAACACCAAATACCACGAAGTGACTTTGTAACGACCAGCGTTTAGATTCCAAAAACTAAATTCAAAAGTTCGTAGAACGCGTTTATTCAGTAAAACCATGGCGAACGAGGCGACACTAATATTTGTCCAGAGTGTTTAAAAAGACGCATCTAATTACACTCATACAGCGTTTAGAATATTTTCCGAGAATGAAGCACAAACGAGCACCGCTTTTGTTACTTAACGTCGTAATTAAATTAAAATTTAATAAATGTTTTATAGAAGGTTTTATATTTTGAATTTATTTTTAGGGTTCCGTACCTCAAAAGGAAAAACGGAACCCTTATAGGATCCCTTACTAGGTTTCTTATAGGATCACTCGTGTGTCTGTCTGTCCATCTGTCACAACCAATTTTCTCCGAGTCTATTGGGTCGATTAACTTAAAATTTAGTACAAATATTAACTTCTGTCACCCAAACACGGACGTGTAACGTAGATAAATGAATTTTGAATATTGGGTCACTTTTGGAGAGCAAATAAAAAAAAAAAGTAATGCAAACTATACCGTGTGACATATCAAATAATTTTCGAAATAAATACTTCTAAAGTTATTTAGGAAAATAGATGAAAATTGACAAATTAACTATTTTCTGTACTTTTTTAAATATTTTAGGCTCAGTTGTTTCGGAGATAAGGGCTATCTCCAAATCAACTGAGCCTAAAATATTGAAAAAGTACAGAAAATAGTTCTTTACTTAAAGATTACAGGAAAACGTATATATATAAAGTAATGGTCTTAAAATAACATGGTAAATCTCTCAATATTGTGCGTACAAACTTACATTTTTGCAGTGAGAACTTGTTTTTCAACTACAATATTAAGTTTGTTCTTGGGATAAATTCATCCCAACTACGGAACCCTTCATTGTGTAGTCCGACACGCACTTGGTCGTTTATTACATTGTTCTCACATATAGAAGCAACAAGAACAATGTTCCCAGGATTTTTTAATATCGTGATTAAAAGAGTGTCCTTGGCGTTAATTGCCCGTTTTTCTCCATAGAGATAGATACACGTTTTGGATTGGGCCACTACATAGCTTCAACTTTCTGACTAACCGACCAACTCCTTGACAATTCAAAAGTGCATATAAATCGTTTAATTGAAATAAATGTTTTGAGTTTGCAACAATAATAATTTTGCTAATTAAAGAATAAATTGAATAAATAATATATCTATTTTTTTATTATTATTTATTTGAAAGTAACGATTGCCTAATTGTAATAATATTAATTCTTAATGGAGTTATTGTAAATCACAAATCTAAAAATGTATTGATTAGGAATGACATTTGAATATTTGTACACCACATGATGCGGTAGAATATAGAGAACATAACAAAATGTTAACACCATACTATGTAAAACTAGATTATCTAATTGTAGTTATATTAATTCATGATGGACTTATTGTAAATCACAAATCTTAAAATTTATTGATTAAGAATGACATTTGAATATTAGTACACCATTATGTTGTGGTAGAATGTATAGAAATTAACTAAATAATTAACACCATACTATGTAAAACTACATTCTTACAAATAAATAAAATTCTAATTCTAATTCTAATAAATTTCCAAATGTGATACTGTAACTAATGTCGTTTCAGGGAATGGGCCCCCCGATCTTTTTGTGGGAGTAGTCGTTTGCTCAAGAGGTTTGAAAGTGGCTAACTAATTCTGCAAGCAATATTAGGTATTAGGTATTTGGCTTATTGCCAATCCTTCTACTCAAGCGGCCTGTGGGTGAGATATACGCAGCGAGCCTACAGAGCCTTGCTCACGCAGTACAATAATGCGTTCAAAAGGTTGTTGGGTCTGCCGTGGCGGTGCAGCGCGTCTGGCATGTTTGATGAAGCGCGCACAGATGGTTTTCAGGCCATCATGCGCAAAAAAACAGCTTCCCTGCTAGCCCGTATACGGGGTAGCAACAACGGCATTCTGAAGCATTAGTTGTACGTTTTGACTGTCCCTTTCAAAACCAGTGGGTCAAGTCTTGTGTAGGTGTGGCGAGTCATGCCAAGTAAACTTGTAGCTCGGTAAATGTGTTTTAGGCTTAGGTTAAGTTTTTTATGGGTCTATGCCACCCGAAATAAAGTTTTTATATATATTAGGTAGATACTCGCAGTTATCAAATGACATAAATGACAGGTAACTCCATGGTATCTATACATTTTCGCTTTTCGTTTAGTTTTGTCTGTGTGACCGCTTAGTTCATTTAAACTACACAATGGATTTTGATGCGATTTCCACGATAATTTAGAGATTGTATTCCGGAAGGTTTGTATATGAAATTAATATTTAACTCAGTTACCAATACAATAAAATAAAATTGAAGTGTCTTTGTAGCCAAAATAAGAACTTTTTACTAAATGCATATGAAAGTATATACGGTACTTACAACGAATAAACAAATATTTTTTTGTCTGTCTGTCTGGTTGTTCCGGATTTGTTCCTGGACCGATTTTGACGGGACTTTCACTGGCAAATAGCTGATGTTATAAGAAGTAACTAAGGCTACTTAAGGTACCGTGTGGTGCCGGACGTAAAGAATAGCACCACCCCATTTCCTCCCGTGAGTGTCGTAAAAGGCGACTAAGGGACTTACTAGAGAATGGGCAGCAGCGTTCTCTATGCATTTTCAACACCATACTGCGATCGCCAACCCGCCTGCCAAGCGTGGCGATTATGGCAAACCCCCCAATTGGGGGAGGCTTATGTCCAGCAGTGGACGTCTTTCGACTGAAATGATGAAGGCTGCTTTTATTTTAGAAAAAGCCATCAGGGCGAATCGATATTGTAATATGTCGCCATTGCATAGCGAGTCGCTAGTTTAAAATAAAAGGAAAATTGAACTATTTGAATGTTTCCAATGCGCAAAATCAACCGTTATTAACATCATAAGAGACCGCGTCGTCTAAAATCAACAAAAACATGAATCAACAGAAAGCAGTCTCCCATCCCTCGTTCACACACACGTGTGTCCATGTGTAAAATGCAATAAAACTAGTTGTACACGTAATAAATTAAAAGATACATACGACAGATAGTGTTTTATTGTGTACAAATGACTCACGATATGATATACCTGTGGTACTTAATTAAAATAGTTTTTATATCTCTAATTGCTGGTGTAAAAAGCTAGAGTAGATCGTATCAAAACATTGCCAATAGAAAAAAAAGTAATGCTCTGTTCCTATAAACAAAAACAATCGTTTTCTAAGGTACCAATGGTAACTTAATTTTATTACCGAACTTTATAAGCAACAAAATTTGATCAAGAGAAAAGCGGACACATTCATCTACATCGTATTTTGTTGCTTCGTGTCTCAATATGAAACTTTATAAAAGGAATTATACCCAAAGTCTCTAATTCAGATAATTTATGTAAACATAGTAAAGTCAAGAAATGTCATTGTCAAAATGACAGGACAGTGGTGCAACACATTTTTTTTTTTTTTTAATTATCATCTATGAAATTAATGTGAATTAATTATAAGAACTAAGCAAACAAAATACCGTTGCCAAACAATGTTTTATGTAGTGTGTCGGAGACAAGGGCTATGATCGTCATAATCAGCCCTTTTCAGTCCACTGCTAGACGTAGGCTTCCCAAAATCGATTTCCACTCGAAACAGTTTACAGCCGTTTTCATCCAAAATATGGCTAGATATGCTACATACAATATGAATCTATGAATGAGAGTTGTAATTTAAGTGTTGTTGAAGATGTAAAAAATGTGAAAATGTTTGGACCTCCTGCATTGTTACCAGTATCATAAAATATTTTATACCAGAAAATCTCCTTTTTTAATAACTTTGTTTAAAACCGAAAACTTATAAAAATAATTACGGTATGATTATTTTTACATTATTATTTCTTAAATTCAGTACTTAAAAGGAAACGGCACCTTTTTTTTCGCCATTTTATGTGAATTACCATTACCAAGATATTTTTTTGATATGTTATCCCCTTTGTTTTATAAATTATCTGAATTTCAGACTTTGGGTATAGAAAATTCTAGACACACTTACCGAGGTTCTTTATTGAGCCGTTTTTCATAATTCCTTCTCAGTCACGAGATAATTATTATTTTTTAAGTGGCGCTAGTGGACCTTTGTATACGCTCTTAATTTAAACCATTATGGGTTCCTAAATTATAGGAATCGGCCATAAGTCGTTCAGTTTCTTAACTGCAGTTTTATAAAAACGTTCAAAGTGACCTTTAAGGATAGGGGATGAACAAAGAAACGATGGTTGGACTGTTTGAAATATGATATGGCCAGAAAGGGAGTGACTACCGACATGACGCCTAATAGAGAAGTATGTTACGCCCTGACCAAATAAATTGGTGTAAGACGATAATTCATTGTAACCTTTTCAAGATTGTCTCGTTGGTCTTAGGTTCAGTTCCTATGTATAGAGAAAAATAATGTTTCGGCAGCAGTTAGGTAGCACTCTGCCCAGTAAATGACATTAGGCTCCGTCGGGCGAAAGGCGAGTAATTTTTTGGTGCATCAGCATTTTGCCAGTCATGTCAGCGTTGCCAGATTTGTTTTCGGGGAACTCGGGATTTTGAACTCTTTGTTAAAAAAAAAGCGGGATTCTTTCGACGCAAGCGGGACATAATAAAGAAACGTATTAACTTTACAATGATGATAAATATCCATAGAAAATGTATTTTTATTAATTACGTTACTATTACTATACTAATAAGAATAATGTACATATCTGGGTTAACCTGTAGTGTGAGGCAGTTAAGTCTTCAGAGGAATATTATATAAATATGCAATACATTACTTACTAATTACTTTTTTTGTTATCCCCAAAAACCGGGACAGAGTCTGTCCCGGTGCGAGAACCTTAATATTGGGCGAAAAATCGGGACGTCCCGCCAAAATCAGGAAACCTGGCATTTCTGGAGTCATTGTATAGTATGGTATGATAGTTAGTCTGGCATTAATTAATGGTTTAAAGTCCATCCAAGTCCTTAGCCAACTCTGTCCACCGATATCCACTAAATTATCAAATACGTTCAGAACACAGTTTTTTTCTTTAATTATGACTTTAGGGTAAAAGCGCCAAGGTAGACCGCGAAATTTAAATGTTTTTTACGTTTTTGGCAATTTATAGGTCAGTATCAAGTTTTATGTTGATCTAAATATGATTCGCGGCCGTATCAAATATTCATTTATAGAATTATAATCATAAAAAATCATCAATACAACTCTCTGAGTTCATATAATCCTATTGAATAACTATTTCATGAAATCATGACATTTATGAGCTGCAAATCGCAAAAACGTAAAAAAAATTGAATTTCGCGGGCTACCTTAGCGATTCCCCCTTAATACGACAACCTTGTAACCTGAACTTGTAAAAGTTCAACAAGAAAAAAGTGGCCGTCTCCAAAAGGAAAAAAAAAAAAAAACTAAATCATACATTTGAAAGGTGCAATTAACACAAAAGCCTACACTATCGGTTAGTTAGTAGGATGGCGTAAAGATATTTTTTATTCATCCATACTTCCGATTTGTGAGTGTCGTCGTAGTGACGCGCGGTTAATTGGAAAAGGGTTGTCGGACAGACAGCAGTCGCACGATGTCGCGACACGTCGATATGTGTGAACAAGAGCTTTGTGCGCGACTTTTTTGCGTTTTCACGACTATTTTTGCAAGACATTAATTGAAATCACGAGCGCCCATATCTATGAATATTGCGGCTATGTTTTGTGGGCTCGAAGTGTAAATTGGAGAGCTAAACGGTTTTCGATCAGGACGCGACTGTTTTGGAGTTTGACTACAGATTCGTTTTACTATTGGTAACAACAATAGAATGGCACAAGAAAAGAGAAGCATAAGCCCAGCAGTGGGCGAAATGGGGCTGTAGATGATGATCATGAACTTTGAACACGGATTGAAGAAAATCGAAGACTTAAACCGTAAGCATGTTTAAGTAAGAGAACTGGCCCTAAACAGCTGGTATCCATATAATTGAGAGACGTTCTGTTTCCTAGAACTCGATCGCAGCACCACCTACCGAGTCCAATTGTAAATCTAAACCTTCCAAGGATCTACTGAAACACACACACAAAATTTCCGCCGTTTAGGAGGAGTTCAGTCACATACACACGCACAGAAGAATCCATACTAATAATAATATTATAAATGTGAAAGTAACTGTGTCTGTCTGTAACGTTTTCACGCCTAAGCCGCTGAACTGATTGTCATGAAATTTGGCAGAGATATAACCTGGGATATGGAGAAGGACATAGGCTACTTTTTTACGCGATAACCCACATCCACGCGGGCGGAGCCGCGGGCGGAGCCGCGGGCAAAAGCTAGTTATATATACTTATAAAGATTTACTCAACAATGTCCTAATTTCAAGTAAAAGTAACACCCAATAGAGGTCTGCCAACTTTTAAGGGGGAAGCGCTAAGGTAGCCCGCGAAATGGTGTATTCCCAGTGTCCCCATCGCCCGTGTCCCCATTATTGGTATGCATATTATATTCCGACATAACTCACAGAATAAGCAAGCTGAAGTGGCCATGGGCCGGCTATATTAGCCGTAGAGCCGATGACCGTTGGGGTAGACCTGTTCTTGAGTGGAGACCGTGAATCGGCAAACGTAGGACGCCCTCATGCTTGGAGGAGCGACGATCTTCGCAGGGTGGCTGGTAGCAGCTGGATGAGAGTTGCTGAGAATCGAGCTGAATGGCGTGCAATTGGAGAGGCCTTTGTCCAGCAGTGGACTGCTATAGGCTGATGATGATGATATTATATAATACACATAAAATGGCGAAAAAAAAAAGTTCCGGTTTCTTTTAAGTAGGTACCTACTTTGTTTTTATTTTTATTATTTGAATTACCATTAATGGGGACACGGGCGATGGGGACAGCGAGAATACACCCGCAAAATTCAAATTTTGTTACGATTTGTGCAATTTGCAGCTAATTGTCTGTTTGTATGTTGATTAAAGTATGATACGCGACCGTAACAAATATGAATTTACAGAGTTATAATCATTAGAATCAGTAAGACAACTCCTTAAGTTAGTATATCCTAAAAGTAATGATTTCATGAAATAGTGATTCATTAATGTTTTTATTAATTAATCTAATTATATGAACTTAGAGAGTTGTATTGATGATTTTTATGATTATATTTCTATGACTAAATATTTGATACGGCCGCGAATAATATTTAGATCAACATACAACCTGATACCTGCAAATTGCAAAACACGTAAGAAAATTTGAATTTCGCGGTCTGCGCTGACGATTTCGCCTTAAGACACCGTTAAAACACATGCCTGAATTCCCAAACTTCCCAAACTTCCTCACATCGCAAGAAGCTGTACTTCGAAACAACAATTTCAGTCTCCAAGCCTGAACAATACGTCGCAGAAACCTCTTCAGCCCAATAATGCTGTATAGCTGGCTTCGGAACAATTAATCAAAGGGCTCGGCTAAACGTCTTTGAGTTAGGTCGGGCACACACCGGGCGAAAGCTTTGTAAGGAATATAATGCATTGTGGTTACCTGTTGCCTGTAACGCTGCAGGCAGCATCGGTATTGGGAAGCAGTTGGGATGAAAATATCATTCTGGGCTATGCAATGATTGAATATTAATTGATTCTTTAGACCAGGCAAACTTTTTCCTATGCGGCCAATATAAAAAAAAAACAATCTATGAGGGCCATGTTATAGACTTTTTGGCTATAATATATTAATTCTTCGTGTTAATGAATACGTCAGACTGACATCTAATAGAACCAGATGGAGGGAGATTGTGAGGTGAGCTACAACTACACCTGCGTTTGGACAAAACTCATCGTGACCACGACAGCTCTGTCAAGAGCGAAGCGAAGAAGATATTTCTGTATTGAAATACTAATGTATTTGTATTTTCCGAAATAAAATCATTTATTGACTCGTTTATACAAAACTAGCTTTTGGCTGCGGCTCCACCCGCGTGGATGTCGGTTATCGCGTAAAAAAGTAGCCTATGTCCTTCTCCATATCCCAGGCTATATCTCTGCCAAATTTCATGACGATCGGTTCAGCGGTTTAGCCGTGAAAACGTAACATACAGACAGACAGACAGATAGACAGACAGACAGACAGACAGAGTTACTTTCACATTTATAATATTAGTATGGATTAAGTGATATGAACTATGGATATTCTAATCAATTACACTATGAAATAGGGACATGGTATTTATTGCAGGTAATACAAAATAGGAACAAAGATTTACTAACGTAAGCAAGTACGCGTCATTGCACTGTACGCGTTGATAATGCGACACTGTACTTCTGTCTCGATGAATTTAAGTTTCGCGCGGTTATTATCTACTTTTGGGTTGATGGTTGCGGGCCGGTTTGCAACCATTCGCGGGCAGGTGATGGCCCGCGGGCTGTAGTTTGCCCATCCCAGCTTTAGGACAAAAATCTCAGAATGTTAAAATTAATTTTGATTTTATTGATAGGTACCTAGTATTAATCTCTATCTAGTAAAGAAGAGTGACCTATCTCGTGACCAGAGGACTGGCCTATTTTTTGGCCAAAGAATTAGCATTTCCATACACGCCTTTTGGGCATTTTTCCTGTTGACAAGACGCGGACGAATTTTTTGATGCCCTATGACTATTTACTCTCCTTTTTTATATACTTGTACATATTATTATTTTAAGACGGTTAGCTTTTTAATTTATGTAAAACAAATAAACTTACATAAAAAATAAATAATGAAAAATGGAAAAGAAAGCCTATCATAAGAAATGTTTTGAAACAAGAATCACAACACAACTGAACACAATAATATTGAAAAAAAAAAGGAGAGTGATTGAAATATTGTTGGTAAATATTGAAGTACTGAAAAGCAATTTGCGTGTCAGTAACAATGTAAATCAACTTTCGTTGCTAACCGTAACGGATTATATCTCTGTTGCACAAACCGGACCAAACATAAGTCACATTCTACAGAAACTCTTCAAAAGAAAAAAAAGAAAATACGATTATTTGCGGTAAACACGACGCAAAGAAAGAACACAAAACAAGAACAAGAACAAGTTGGAGTAAAATATGCGTCACATCCACGCAAAACAGCCATCGCTCAGCATAATGCTGCGACTCTATTCGAGACAAAGCCCCAGCGCTGGTTTTTAGCGACAACCGGCAATGACATGATGACGTTGACGGTGCAGCAAACAAGATAAAGAAGCAAAAAAAGATAAGGAAAAAAAATACTTAATTCTAAATCCATACTAATATTATAAATGTGAAAGTAACTCTGTCTGTCTGTATGTTACGTTTTCACGCCTAAACCGCTAAACCGATCGTCATGATATTTGGCAGAGATATAGCCTGGGATATGGAGAAGGACATAGGCTACTTTTTTACGCGATAACCGACATCCACGCGGGCGGAGCCGCGGGCAAAAGCTAGTGTTTATATATATATTTTTTTTTAAATGGTAACATTTCGTTCCGTCGGCAGTTCGTCTTTAGTTTTACTACGTTACGCGGAAATAGATATAGTAGGCCGCACGTCAGGGATACCACTATGACCTTGAGCTGGACCAGTACCATAAGTACGGACTTGCAACAGAATGAGAGGCCAGCTTATTTTTGATACCACAGACGCGCGGCCTACCGTAAAAGGCGGGCGGATAACTTTTTTGGATGAAAAAATATCTTCGCTAATCCCACATTCACGTGGGATTAAACAGTTATCGGCACACTGAGTGCACGGCTGCACCTCTGCCCCTGCAGGGATCACAGTAATGCCGGCGAGACGTGTCCATTCATCATTCATGAGCCCACAACAGTTGCTTGCCACACCGACTAATGTAATCCGCACTTAAACATGAGGAAGTACTATCGGGGACATCCGAATTGGCACACTTTCAAAACAAAATCCCGTGCTCACGGATGTCCATATCTGTTTACCGCCCCATTTTGCGACGAACAATAAAGATTTTTTTTTTTTTTATAAATTTCTCAGGCTCTGTTACAATGATCACAGATGTCGACCACCTCGGCTTGTTTTTAGGGCCTTTTTTTTCATCTACATTTTCATGGGGCTCAACAAATATCTGATGCTGCAATGCTAATGGTTAATGAGCGTAGGTAAGCTTTACTATAGCGGCCGAGCGTTGCAAGCAAGAATCGTCGTTATGGCGGTCTGATTCAGATGCCCGTCATAGTACCTCCAGACCCCTCCCACACTTTTACATTCCATACCATAAACCATTTTAATGGAAAATCGATGATATAATTCAATTACTGGTTGGCACAGCCACGCCACAAATCAACTGAACTTTTTTCTCTGGAGTTTTTTCCTTCAAAAACAAAACAAAGTCGCGCTGAGAGAAGAAAACGCTTGAAAAAAGACTATAATCAGATTCAACGAGTCATTTGCTAAATGGGTTAAGTGTTAGCGACTTTGCAACAGAAGACGGGATTTGTTTGTCTTCTCATAATGGGAATAAAAGAAATCTGTCGACCGGAACCGATATTTTCATTGAGGTTGTGATTATTCTGTGGAGTAATCAGTTTACAGACGATTTATGGCTTTTCAATTGAGTTCCGATGGGCAAAGCAAGTACCTATGTACTCAAAACTTCATTCAAGTTCCTGGCAGTTTGGTTACAGCTACCGTCATAGACGAAGATATCAATTTATAACCTGGCCATGGAGTAGAAGAAGGATCACCAATAATTTAGAGTTAGTAAGCGGCCGAAAAAACTGTCTATCTTCTATATTTTCATGTCTATTAACCCCAATTGTAAGCACCCATTTTTCAGACCAAGCCATAATCTTCTTTTACCTAAAACTTCGATCAACAATAAATAGTACAAGATTTCAGATGAGCGCTATCAAAAACAGCCTGAAAAATAAGATCAGAAATAATGTTGTGGTCTTAAGGCTCCTACAAATCCTTAACCTCCATTGATAGATATAATCTAAGGACACATAAACGATTGACACTCGAAAATTGTGCCACAAAATAGGTAGGCACGGTCAGCAACAAAATGTCGACACAAAATCATATTTGACTAACTTTTGCCCGCGGCTCCGCCCGCGTAGATGTTGGTTATCGCATAAAAAAGTAGCCTATGTCCTTCTCCATATCCCAGGCTATATCTCTGCAAAATTTCATGACGATCGGTTCACCGGTTTAGGCGTGAAAACGTAACATACAGACAGACAAACAGAGTTATTTTCACATTTATAATATTAGTATGGATTATCTGCTTTTTAGCATGTCTTTATAGTTAAATATTCTTTAAATTTAACTTCTGTTTTTAGTTTATTCAAATACATACATACATACATACATAAACTCACGCCTTTTCCCCATGGGGGTAGGCAGAAACTATAGAGCGCCACCTTCTACGCTCCTTACATAAAAAATAAATAAAAATAAAATGTTTATTACATCATCTTAGATAACTTATTCCTACAGTTACAACAGGAAGAATCCTTTTAAGCAATTAGTTTGCTTGTTTTACTCCTTTTGCTTCGTTTACATTCATACATCTGGTCATACATGCACGCCGGTTGCGAGTGCTACGCTGCTGACCTTTCTAAAGAACATCACCAATTGGGTCACTATATGTTCTCCTAGGGCGTCCCCTCCCGGCGTTTCCACTCACATCTGCCTTGTAAATACCTTTTGTAAGTCGCCTTTCATTCATCCTCTCAACATGACCAAACCATCTAAGCATACTCTTTTCAATGTTTGTCACTACATCTGCTTTTAAACCACACAGTTGCCTCATCACATCATTTTTCAGCCTATCATTCACAGTCACGCCACACATGCTTCGTAAGGAACGCATTTCCACAGCATTTATTATACTTACCTACATGCTTCTTTTGCCACACCCAACATTCATTAGATCAATCTAATTTATTTAAATAACAACATCAGGCCTGTATTCCATGAAGCGTCAGGCAGAGATATACCTACCTAAGTACACCCACATATCGCTGTTTAAGTCCCATGTAACAGGGGGGCGAGCCTATTGTCATCAACCGTGCACAAATCCAGTCTCCGGGCTGCAACTGAGCAATTCCAGATGGAAATACCGAATAACATTTTGACGTTCCTGAGATCAAGATCCGGGAATCGAACCCAGGACCTCTCAGCAGTAGCGCTTGGGACCACTAGACCAACGAGGCAGAAATCCAGAATGTAAGTTTGTTTGTTTGTTACCTTTTCACGCCTAAACCACTGAACAGATCATCCTGAAATTTTGCTTAGGCGTTGTCAGGTGTACAGAAACGGACATAGGAGGTACCTTTCATCCCGAAAAAAATTCCTTTCCCGAGGAAAACAACAATAAGGTTCTTATGATAATTGATGGCACAGCGTGTCTCGAATAATGATTGAATTCTATTATAATAGAAACTTTAGTAGTGAGTTAAGTTTTTTTTTTTAAATTAAGCGCGAGCGGAGCCGCGGGCAAAAGCCAATATAATATATAATATTTAAAATTGAGGCGTCAATCGATTTTTGTTGCTAAACTGCACTATTTTCAGAATAAGGTCAGCACAGGAGTAGCCTTGATCTTAACTTCATCTGAATTATTTATCAAACATATTCTTGTACGGATCTAAAGAACCTTTCAAGCTGAGGAGGATACAATTTGTTGGAGAACTGAAGAATGCTTAACCTGACGACTGTATTGAAAACTAGATGTGGAAAGCGGAATGTTGGGCATAGTTGTGGAACTTAGAAGATTTGCTCACTGCTATAGCATGAGGATACGAGTACACTTGACACCTCACACAAAAAACTGTGACTGTGAAAAAAATCATGACAAATGTCACAAAATAACTCGCGATCAAAGACGTTTGGTTATATTTTTTTAAACACACACTCAACTCAGCTAGTTAATGTAAAGTTTGTAAAAATACCATAGTTCACATTCGACACACTTTTTGAGATTAGTATTAAAACTCTTCTAGTAATAATGTTATGAATGAATGAATGAATGAATGATGAATGAATGAATGAAATGCACCGACCCCAGCGTGATTTAACCAGACTCGATTACTCGAATATACGCAAAGATTCACACTAGCCCCTGAAGCCTCATGTTTCATGGTGCTACAGAGACCATTGCATATCAAGGAGTAGACTGGGGGGCACGATTATAGTAGGGAAGACGTGCCCATAGGATAGGGAAGGATTATTGAGCCTACCGGATATGCATCCTTCTTCTAGTAGTAATGTTATGTATTAATCATTTTTCTTTACAAAATAGCGTACAACATGGTAGGTTAAGTTTCCATTGTAATTTTACTAAGATAATGCAAGAGCGAGCGAGGTGAGCTAGAACATTTTTGTAATAGAATAAGCTGGCGTTGTGATTTTAATAAAAGAATACAAGAGCGAGCGAAGCGAGCTCGAAAGTTATAGACCCTGAGTTGGGTAGTTTAGATTTTCTGTGTGATTTTACTAAATGAATGCAAGCCTTTATAAGCCAGAAATTAGTTACGACGTTAGTTTTCATATTTTCAGCTCATATCAATAGGAACTTGATTTTATTGATAATATTTAACGAATTTTGCTAACACACGTTACGTCGGGGGGGCCCTGTAACTTGGGGGCCCCGTATCATTGATACGGCTGATACGGCGGCAGCTACGCCCCGGTAACATTCAAATTAACAGTGACAAGTAACCTTTAAAACTAGAACTGTTTAAATAGTTGGACAGACGTTTGAAAGTTAGGTCATAATCACAAAAAGCGTAACCATTGTCCACATTCGACACACTCATTCAGATTAGTATTATAACTCTTCTAGTAATAATTTTATGTATTAATACCTATACTAACACCTATTTAGGTAACATTCAAACTAATATAGGCAAGTAACCCTCACAAGTAGAACTGTTTAAATAGTTGGACAGACGTTTGAAAGGTAGGTTATAATCACAAAAAGCGTTCACTGTAGATTACTATTAAAACTCTTCTAGTAATAATGTTATGTATTAATACCTATACTAACATACCTATTTAGTTAACATTCAAATTAATAGAGACCAGTAACCCTCACAACTAGAACTGTTTAAATAGTTGGACAGACGTTTGAAAGTTAGGTTATAATCACAAAAAGCGCAGTCGGATGAAAACGTACGAATGTTAATATTGCGACCACGGCCCGCCCCAGTGTGACTGCGAATAGAGCCGCTACGTACATGTAGGATAACTCGAGTATGGACGCGGTACATTATTTGAATGGCATGATCGATATTTGAAGTCCATGGAGTTTTTTGCCCGTTCTTCTCCATAGGAACCTACTACGCTTTGGAATGGGCAACTTAGCTTCATCTTTCTGACTGACCGACTCCTTTTACAATTCAAAAGTGCCCGTAAATGTCACCTATATTTCTAAAAAATAAAAGAAACGTAAATAACGTTTCGGAGTCGCCCGACAAACGCTTGGTGCTTTACCCTCCTCCTATCCCTCACGACAACGATGATGAGTCCGACAATGATTAAAAACTATGAGGTTTTTTCAATAAACAATATGTTTCAAACGTCGACATCGTCCCAGTTTCCTGTTGTCCAATTTATTAAAAAAGTCCTTCAATTTCAGTTCTATAGTTTCGGGTAAGCTCTTTATTAACCGTACTTAAATAATACGATTTTTTAATAATTTTTGACTAATTATAGAAAAGTTGTCTGTAGTAAGATGCTACACTAAAGTCTGATACAATTATTTCTACATCTGGGCAACTTTTTCCATCATGTCCAACATTTTTCAGACAATATGCTATGTTACCGACCGGTAATTTTGCCCTAATAGACTGCTGATTTGCTGACATTTTCTATTTTGTTAAGTACCTGGTAATTGTTGAAAGGCCTATCTGCCTTCCACACCTATTAACACTATTTTATATTTGAAAATATTGTAAAAACCAATTATTTTTAAAAAAGTAACCGTGGAGTTTCTTGCCGGTTTTCCTCCATAGGAAACGACCACACTGAAAAACATGTTTACTTATACATAACCAAACTTTATTCATTTATTTTTATTTATTTATTTATTTTATTATTTACGTACACACAGTTAAATACATAGAGATACGACATAATTATAATTTCAGTACAAAGGTACTGCTTATTTCTTAAGAAATTTCTTCCAGCAGACCTGCGAAAGGAGAAATGAAAAAGAAATGTAGACAATAGTGTGTGAGAACATGAAAAGAATGATATGAATATGCGAAGTCTTAAACTAAAATATTAAATATAACATAATTATACTTAAATAAAGCTACAAAATATAAATACATATATGTATATATATAAATATACATACAATACTCACAGTTGAGAGGAAAGGTAATGCTCTTTTACTCGATATTTGAATAGAGATATAGTTTTTAAATCGCGAATGCTAGGCGGAAGCGAGTTCCATAATCTTACAGCATGGACAGAGAAGGAATAAGAATAGTAGCTAGTTTTATGAGGATGAGATATCTAAGGTGTGATCTACACGGAGCGTCGCTAGGACGAGCGTATGAAAAACGCTCACGTAGGTAGGAAGGATAAGACGGGTTGTGTAAGATGTTGAATAGGAGACTTTTGTCAACATGTAACACAAAAAAATGATCATATATCTTTATGTAACATGTAACCAAAACCTGTGCTGACTGTTGTGTATCACTTTTATTAAATCAAGTTCACTTTTATAAAGTCTTGTCAAACTTTGATTATTCCTGAAATAGCCGAAGTAGTTAGGCTTAATATTTTTTTCAGTGCAATAGGAATCGTGCACCTAGCTTCTGATGTTTCATAAGTGCCCATGTAGGTTTATGTGAAATAAAATATTTTGATAGATATTTTGATCGCGGGGAATACCTGGATGAGACCCGCACAGACCAGGGAGCATGCCACAAAAGGGAGGAGGCCAACACTCAGCAGTAGATAGAACAAGGCTGCCGATGATGATGATTAGTTTGTTAAATACCGCATCTACGGCGCAGCGCGCACCGCTCGATGGCACCGCCGCGGCGCACCGCCGACTTTTATTCTCTTTGTTACGGGTTCACGTTATTATTAAAAACAATAAATCGCTGAGGGCGCCACCTACCACTATTGCTTCGCTTTCACTTCGCAATACACCCCCTATCACCCCCAGCAGGCACCCAACACCCCCTCAGTAATTACTGGAGTGAAACACGCAGTCTTTATTTGAAAATAGCACCTCAATTGTTGATTAGTTCGAAATTTTTAATGTTATATCGAAAGCCATTGGCATTTTGGTGGCACGAAACGGTTGTTACTGGGGTTGTAAAGCGCACCCACGTTTTGCAGTTACTAGAAAGTTGCGGACTTGCAGTTAAACGGTGAATGAGGTGCAATCAGATTCGCTAAAACTGATTAGGCATAAAACCGTTATATGTGTAATTGTCGAAGGAGGCTACTGGATGCGACAGTCCGGTTCGAGCTTGTCATTATTCTATTAGACAGGTAAACTAGATTCTTGTAATTGTACAGAAAGTCTGTAACCTGTGTGACACATCGATGGCCCCACCGAATAAACGTGCAATGCTTCTTACACGTTTTTTTTTTTTTTACATTGTTCGTTTCTTTTGCCTATCCTGCACCCACTTAATTTTTTTAATGAATTTTAAACTCAAAACACGCCTATTATAATAGTGAATTTCTTTATTCTAGGGAAATAATTAATTTTAAAATTATAGGAATAATAGTTTATGTTATAATTACATGCTTTTTGAGTCGCCAAGAAAGTAAATATAAGTCTATAGCTTATTTTTTTACCAATAATTCGATTATACATTATTTATACCTATTTACAATGAAATGAGCGTTATTGAAGTTTAAACGTTTTTATTTTTTGCTGAAAAGTTGTCATTTTTCTCATATACGTTTATTCGGTGGGGCCATCGACATGATCGTTCATTGTTAAAGGCTCTTAGTTCATATATCACTGGCTGATCTAACGAAAAATAAAAATGTTTATATACAACCCATTAGACCTGACTTGGTTTCCGTACGTTATTTTCGGGTGCCCATTATTTTTCTGTTTATACCTACCTACTCGAGTTAATTATCTTTTTGTATGCACGTGTTTCTGTGAGAAATGAACCAATTTTTATTTCTTTCTCCCTTCTAATGAAGGTAAGGACATCGGTCGAAACAGAGGCAATGCGTCAGTAATGAATATCCAGTCGAGGCCAGTGAAATCCAAAAATCTCAACAACACTTCAATTTGATTTGTGTAGAATTAAGTCGCTTTACGTGTCTGTCTATGACCGCGTTGTTCCTCTAAACTATAACCACTATAACCATTTGTTATAACATTAGACACATAACTGTTCTCACCCTTTCGTTATTTCGATGTAAACGTTTAATAAACTCCGTTATTTCACGATAAATACAAAGCACTGTAATCTATTTACCATTTACATTAAAAAAATAACTCTAAAGTGCAGTAATTTCAACAATATTACACAATAACTGTCGTTATTTGTCTAATGGAGTATAGGCATCGGATTTTGATGCAGTTTTCACAAACATTTAGAGAATTTATACCGGAAGGTTTTTATCTACATTTCATTAACATTATACTTATATTTTATTAAGGAAATCTCGATGTTTCATCAAGTTGTAAAAACCGCGTGAAGCAGGGGCGGGTACTAGTCTATACAAATAAATACAATTGATTTGTAATATCAAAATAACAGCTTTTTACTAAATGCATATGAAACTATAAACGGTACTAATAACAAAAAAAAAAAATGTTTATCTGTCTTTCTGTCTATTTGTTCCAGCTTATCTCCGAAACGGCTAGACGATTTTAACGGGACTTTCACTGGTAGATAGCTAGCGATTCACTGGCGAATAACTTAGGCTACTTACGGCTAACTTACGCCAGTTACTCGCGCCTTACGTACACTCAATGAATTCGCCGAAAGGGTTGACATTTTTTCCTGTTCATTGAATGAATTCGCAAGAATAACTGCATACCATTTGTGTTACATTTAGTAAAATAAGTATAAGCTAAGTACACACGGCTACAAATCAAGCAATGAATTCCAGTATAAGCTGATCTTGCATTATATACGATTTCCTAGCAATGAGAAGTCAGCTTATACTGGATACGTAAGCTTGATTTGTAGCCGTGGGAACCACCCTATCGCATCGCTTTGGGATATTCTATTATAAAAAATTAAACTTTATATTAAAAAAAATTAAAAAACTTAGTTTAAAAAAAAGCAACGCGGGCGACGCTTCGCGCAGCAGCTAGACACAAATAAAATAGTGATTGGAAGTTGCAACCACTAACTACAATATACTGCAGAGTGCAGTGTTCTCGCTTTATAAGTTATAAAACTTAATAGTTTAGTTATTACTACCTGAAACGCGTGAAATTGAACTTTTAATTAAGTTGTCTCTCCTTTTTAGGGATCTGTATCTTGAAAGAAATGGTGCGAAACCCTTTCAGTGTTCGGTACTGTAAACTCCATGTCCGTTCATCGTCATTTCAGCCGAAAGACGTCCACTGTTGGACATAGGCCTCCCCCAAGCACTGCCACCTCGACTGGTTCTGTGCTTCCCGCATCCAGCGGATTCCTGCGGTTTCATGTCCGATCAACTATAACATAACTACTTCCTTATAGATAAGTCTTTATTGCCCTTAAACATGGTTTAAAGTTCTTACAATCTGTTGTCAGTCTGTTTATGATGCAATTGGTAAAATAAATCTATAAAAAAGTGTCTGTTTGTAATGTCAAAATAACGGCTTTTTACTAAATGCATATGAAAGTATAAACAATTTTTTTTTTTTTTCTGTCTGTTTGTCTTTTTGTTTGTTCCGGCTAATCTCCGAAACGGCTGGACCGATTTAGACCGGACTTTCACCGGCAGATAGCTGATGTTATAAGGAGTAACATAGGCTACTATATTAAGGTTCCGTATGTCCGAATGCAAAAATGGAAACCTTATAGGATCACTCGTCTGTCTGTCACACAGCCAATTTGCTCTGAATCTAATGGACCGATTAAGTTGAAGTTTGGTACACATATCAATTTCTGAGACCCAAACACGAACGTGTTACGTAAATAATTGATTTTGAAGATGGGGGTCACTTTTGTGAGAGAAATAAAAACATTTTAAAAATTGTTTTGCACACTGTCGGTGTGACATATCAAATGAAAGGGCTTACTTAGAGGGTCTCATTTGTTCTATAACTTTAACGGGTAAGAATCCGACCCCAACATAGTTGGAAAATGAGTTGCAGATTGATAGACCATATTTGAAGTACACTTACAATTTTCTGAGCCTGCAGAAAAGCTTCCAAAGGGCCACCAACTGTCTGGCCCACCTGGAAATGTCTTAACCGACTAAGAAGCTATGTGGGTCGCTGCAGGTACAACTTAGTCAAGTGGGGGTATAGAGGGTATGAGGAACAGGATGTAAAGTTCACTCATACCCTATGGAAAAGGGAGGATCCTCCGACCAGACGGGTGTCGTGTCTAGTGGGCAACAGCCCATCGGTTGATGTCGGGATGTTGTGTATGTCGGAGACAGATGGTATCCGGTACGCCAGCACCATCTATTGGCGTTCGATGGAGTTATTGGAGTTCGCGCCATCGATTCTTGACTAATCGCGACGCCAGTGCTGCCTAGCGGCGCATGACAGAGTCTACAACATAACATTCGACCGGTGGCAAGTGATTGCCGCACATTCTACAAGTGAAGTTCATCGGTGGCGGTTAAGCAGTAAAGACGTCTAGAAACTGTTGCGCATTCGGTATAGTTGTGTCGTGTACCAACATTAATTACTTTGCATACCCATTACTGTATAGAATCAAGTTCTTCTAACTGAACATACAGATGTGCTGCTGGGGAGTTTGTTCCGCTACTTCTTCTTCCCAGCTAAAGCACTAGAAAATGATGAAGGGTGGGCGTTTTGGGGAACTGTCTTATGTAAACTTTAAAGTTCTGATTCTTTGCTTGAGTAAATGACTTTTGAGTTTAATTCGGTTTTTCTATTGCGCAATAACCAACACTACCCACAGTACTCCCACAGTAGTTAAAATATGGCTGATGCTAACGAGAGAAACCTACCGTTCTCCGACATGTATATATACCAGTCGCGCGGTAAACTCCGACTGCGCGATGCAGGATTTCTGCGTAGTTCGCATGTGGTGTTACAGTTGCCACCACAGGGGTACTCCGAGGAGCCGCAGTGCGACTGTAGCATCATCATAAACTCGCAAATTATGCCCCACTTCTTTTTGTGCTCTCTGTGCACTAACATCTGCACTATGGAAGATCTATGCAAGGACAATGATTACGCTGTCGAGGTTGCTGAATTCTGGTCGAAGCTTATTTAAAACATACAAAATGGAATCATCTATCCGACGAAGAAGATCTGCTGATCCCCCAAAGTATGAACTATCGGTATTTTAAAGTTCGGATGTACACAATCTGAGGGCCTTTGACACGGCGTTTATTTTACGCGCCGGCGACGCGCGTATAAGCACTGCAAACGCAAATAGTGCAACGCGTCCTTGACGCGCTTTCGACGCGCGTTGCATGGAACGCGCGTATAAAAACGTTGTGTGTATAGGCACTAAGAAAGTTCAAAACAATTAGTTTCAGCAAAAAAAAACGAAATAAAAACCTGTCTACACTTTCCAGACGAATAAATCAAGATTTAAAAATGTAAAAAATCGTGAAACAGATCGACTATTTCCTAATTAAAATCATTTTTAATTAGCCATTAAGTTGATCAAGCAAATTAAGCGCACTGCGTACGAGACTACCCTCCCTTGATGTTAATATTAGTAAGTAATTGGTACTCTGTGATGCGCGAAATATCGACGTTATCGGTACATTGGTAAGCTTATAACAAGCTGACGTTACTTAGCTGTTGATTAAGTTAGTTTTTTGAAAGCCTTGAATTTTTGGTTTGGAAAAAGCTTAGGAAATTCTAACCTGCGATAAAACATTTTCTGGCTTTTCTACATACTTCAAATGCAGAAGTTGGTTGAGTTGGTAGAGTAAGCAAAGCCTTGTTCTTTGGCTTAAGTGTCTAGTTACTGTCTTAGGTGTGCCAGCGGAAACAGTGAGTTTTCGGCCGGCAAGATTCGGCACAGCCGGGCGGCCGACCCGAACAAGTGTGTAGCACCACTTAATTTAAAACAAAAATAGATAAAAATGCTTTTAGAAGAATTTTAGGAAACTTTCCACTCCTAAGTTTTTATTGAAGAGTAGATACGGCCTGTAATACCTACTTTTCTGAAAATATGCTCTTTTTTTAAGACTTACAGTTACAATGCCAAACTTGAGTTCAAATTAGTAGCTATAGGTACCCAAACATCAAGCCTGTATTTCCCGAAGAGGTATGCGGAATTGCAGAGATGTATTGGTACACCACATTTCACCCGTTATGTCATAAGTCGCGTATGATAATAATAATATAGGTAATAATATAATCTTTATTTTCAGACCAGAAATCCATACCTAAATGTAAAACATGTCGATGATACTTAATAAAATAATAATAATAACTAAAACAAACCAGCCCGCCGGCTTGTCTTTACCTCACATATCTGAATGACGGTCTGTGTGCCGCCATCCAGTGGCATATTATTTGGCCATCCACCCTGTCGGCTATAGCCACGAGGCTGTTGGGGCTGCCGCGCACCCGACGCATCAGTGATGCAATAAAACGGAATTATTACTCTTAAGGCAAAAACGCCAGGGTAGCCGGTACCAGGGTGATACTTATGGTCAACACACAACCTAATACTGACCTGCAAGTAGCAAAAAACATTTTAAAAAAAATCCGCAAGTAATTTTTTGTTTTTAATCAATGGCATCTCCCGGGTCAACCTAGGAGGTCTGCTTGAACTGACTTTCTTATAAGTGCCTTAATAAATTAAGGCCTCCAGCCAGGGCAAAAAAAAAATAGAAAACAATTCGACTACTCGCTTAAGGCACCCCCTTTTTTTTGGTTGGGAAATTATCAAATAACTTCTCGCGCTGGGGGCGGAGCGGGAGGGCGAGTCAGACTTTTACTGACTAAAACCCACCCGTGTTCCGTCAGTTGCCTGTGTGCCAGGGCCGCGGTATCCCTTTCGGACAAACCCGCAACCGTAGCAGGCACCGGTCCTGGCGGACCCCGTCAGTGCGTGCTGGCATCTCTTTGAGGCGCGCGTGGAAAACACAACGCGCCGTCGACCCGGGCCTGGTCCTTACCGGACGGCGAGCTGCTTATGGCACCCCCTGTGGGGTACGGACCTCGGCTTAGGGCGTCGCTGGGGGAGGACAGCAAGGGACAGGCTGGATCAGATTACGATTCTACAAGTTACTTTAGCATCCCCCATAACCGAACGTAAACACAGCCTGGATTGCTCTCAGAATTTCCTAATGGGAAGCGCAATGTAGTAGATAAGTTACCATAGGATCGACAAAACGTTCTATTTGTTGTGAATATTTGGATTTGAAATATGATATAACCATTTTATTCAAAATCTTACAAATTACATTACAAATTAAATTATATTAATTTTCTTTAAGTACGCTGTACTGGTACAGCGTCTTAATAATTGTTTGCTGCACCGGACGACGTCATTACGTCAACGCCGGCTGTCGCTGAAAGCCAGCGCTGGGGCTCTGTCTTGCAAAGGGTCGCAGCATAATGCTGAGCGATAGCCGTTTTTCGTGGATGTGACGCATTTTCCCCAATAATTTTCTTATTTATTTTGTGTTTATATTCTTTTTTTTTTGCGTCATGTTTACCGCAAATAAACGTATTTTCTTTTTTTTTTTCTTTCTAAATCATTCATTTACTAAGACAATGCACAGTGTACACTGCTGGGTCTACAAGCACGAAATTTTGAACAAGAGTTGATTGGGATGAAACTTTGTATGGAAGTTCGTCATTTTTGCTGATGGCTTGATGAGATAAGATCATTTATTTCTCCAAAACATGAGTATACACACACATGGCATGCAAGATGTTAAATTAAATTCTATCATAGTCCTGTTTTGCTTCAACGGCGTACAAATATAAATAAGTAAACATCGAGTAATTACAAATTTATTCATTATAAAAAAGGAATTATTCTTAAAAATCAAAATGTACTACAGCATAGTGTCAACTCATCATAGAAATGCATAATAAAATTAGTCAATCAAATGTCAAAGTAATTTTAATATACAAAACAAAGTCGGGTTATTTATACCTTTTATAACTCAAGAACGGCTGGACCGATTTTTATGATCTTGGATTTGTTGGATTTTTCTCCGCCCCGAATAGCAGAATAACTATTAACACATGCGAAAAATTCACGAAAAATAAATAATGTAGAAAATTCACTATCTCATACATTTTGTACAGAACGACTTTTTGATGATTTCTCGAGAGCGGATTAGGGAACAAGAAATTTCACGCGGACGAAGTCGCGGGCAAAAGCTAGTTGGGAATAAAATCTAGATATTTCACACAAGTCATATTAATTTATCAGTCAGAAATTCGTCAGCACTGTAATAGACTTTCTCTAGAAGGCTTATTAACCTACTCCTTAATTTTTCTTATATTGAATAGATTTTCCAAAACCTGAATAATCCACTACTTACTTTGTTTATCTCACGATCAAGGTTATAAAGTTTGGTACACACCAGGCGATCAAACTCCTACCACATAAATTGTACATTTAGTCTAATGCAACTTGCAGCGTGATGTCGCAGTGACACGTGTCGTGGGACCTTCGTTCAATTTTCGGTTCCCAAAACTAGTGAGCTATTTCTGGCGGGAAAGTTATGCGGGAAAGTCGCCTGTGAACACGAGGCTTTAATTTCAGTGTCGTAATAGGCGATGAAGTGAATGATGTGATAATGATGATGATGTGATGACGGCACGGTTGGTGCAGTCGTTAAGCGATTGACTGCTGCGCTGCGTGTCACGGGTTCGATTCCCGCACGGAACAAATATTTATATGATCTACAAGTAGTTGTTCCGGGTCTGGCTGTTTGTGTGTGTGAGTTGATTTTTTTGTAAACGCACACACAATACAGGAGAAATTCCTAGTGTGGGGCACCGTTTAAAAAATAAATAAAAAGAACTTGATTTGACTTGTGTATTTTTTTATTTTGACTTTTCAAATTTTTTAAGTAACTCAATTTAAAATGTATTCTGTATATTTAATGTTGCGATTATTACCTAATATATTAATTTGCACACCTCATTAGGTTATAATACAATGTAACTTTTACCTGTAACACCTTTTTAGCATGTAATATGCAACTAAATTATTTGATTTGAATATGAGAAGTACAAACACTGCTACCTATACAACAAAAAAAATAAAAAAATACGTAATAAAGACAACTGAGTAGTTTTTCTCGTAATTCAATTACATTTTTCTAATCACGCAACCGTGAGACCAGAAGAACATATCATATTTAATAACAAGTGTGGATATATAATCAAAACAATAGCACCAAAGTATATTGCACGGGGCTGATTAAAGGATAGTAAACACCGACCGGACATAGGTACTTGCGCATACGCAATTACACAGTGACGGAAAAGAAGTCATAATTCAATTGTCTATAATTTTATAGTATGTGAGTATATCTGTAAATATACATAACAATTAAAGGGTAAAGCGTCTAACACACTATGAATATACCTAATGTAAAATATATAATATCTTCGACATATCGCTCACCGTACAATTTAAGGCTCGTACAGACTCGCGCGATATCGCGGCCGCGACAGGCACCGACAAAGAAATTGTGCTACTAGTATCGCGTCGCGCCCGCGATATCGCACGAGTCTGTACGAGCCTTAAATGGACCACACACAGTGAATATAATACATATTTATATTTTTATATTTTATATACATTTTTTTTTATACTAAGAGACTAGCTACTGCCAGCGGTTTCGCCCACGTGGCTGTTTCTAAAATACCTCCACAACGCATTAACTGGGCAATACGATACCCCTTGGTAAGACTGGTGTCAGACTTTCGGGCTTCTAACGACCCGTAACGCCTGTCAAAGATCTACAAATGACAGCCGAGACCAACGGCTTAGCGTGCTTTCCGAGACATGGTCAAGCACGCTAAGCCGCTAGGTATTTCGGAAGTATGATGTGGATGGGTGACCACCCATCCACATCATACTTCCGAAATACCTACTATCGTAGTATTTTAGAAGTGTGAGCTCTGTTAGGTTAATATATTTTAAATTAGGCGCTATGGCTAATATATATTTTCTTCGCTGTGTGTGGTTTGCTTTATACGCACGGCAATTATGTGGGTACAGTCGACAACGAAAGTGTTAACTTATTTTTGTATTTTGTGACATCTAATAATAATTTATATTTTTTGAAAGCTCCACTAGCTAGAATCTAGCCTATAGTTATTTTAGTATTTAAGAAATACCTAGTTTCAATTGTACTGTAAGAACAGAATACAGAAGTTTTATCGAGATTCCCCAACCCTCGTGCTTCATGCAAAAATATTTCCTCTTTTCGAAACTGCAAGTGTCTGCAAGCAGAAATTCAAAAGCGGGTTACCTAAACATGCAAACACTATACCTTTTATAAGCAAAAGCGTATTATTTTATAAAACAGACAGAACCATGGAAACCAAATAAAGAGCACCGGCAGTAAGTAAACAACTGGCCAAGGCGACGAGCACTTCCACAATTCCCTTTCCTATAAATGAGCGCATCGGAGCTTTTACCCGAGTTCAAATCCCCTCCGCTTCCGCGGACAAACAAAATCTCTCGCCGACGAGCCCCAGTCCCCTCCGAATAAAGGTACCTGTAGATTACCAACTCTATTTTGTCGATGGCCAATGTAACACAGCCTAACGGTGTATTCCCGCTGTCCCCATCGGTGTCCCCATTAATGGTAATTCACATAAAATGGCGAAAAAATAGGTTCCATTTTCTTTTAAGTTAAGTATCCTAAGTTACTTCTTATAACATTAGCTTTCTGGCAGTGAAAGTCCCGACAAAATCGGTCCCGCCGTTTTAGAGATTATCCGAAACAGACAGACAGACAAAATAAAAATAAAATGCTTTTTGTTATAAGTACCGTATACACTTTCATATGCAGCTGTAATTTTGACATTAGAAACAGACACTTCAATTTAACTTATTTGTACCTTTATTATGCTTAAGACTCATTGTTAGCTTTGACATTGTTCTAACACGTTCGTGACAAACCCTTCTGTCTCCACGTGTACGTTGACGGGCTGTTATTAATACTGGTGGCGCCTAATTAAACTTAACCCGTAGTTATGTGACGGATGGATTATAATTTCTCTTTAGTTCATCGGCAGCATGTTTAGTGATGTTACGTGTGTCGTAACTCTGTGTTTCTCTGCTTTATGCTAAGTAAGATGCACTTGATGATTTGACGGTGTTAATGACCATTTGTGACGGTAGGCGGTGTTGGTAATGGCATTAATATTGGTGCTGTATCCGGACGTTCATATAGAGGTATGAGGAACAGGGTGTAAAGTTCACTCATACTCTATGGTTAAAGGAGGATCCTCCGACCAGACGGGTGTTGCGTCTGGTGAGCAATTGCCCGACGGTTGATGTCGGGATGTTGTATATATGCTAGTCACGCGGTAAACTCTGATTGCGCGATGCAGGATTTGTGACGTCAGGTCTTTGATGCGTAGTTCGCATGTGGCGTTTTAGATAGATAGATAAAACATTTAATCAGTGAACACAAAAGACAAAACAGCACACAGAAGCACAATTAAATGATAAAAAATTACACGTATTAAAAAAAAATACAAGGTGCCAATATACAAAAAAGAAAAACATACATAAAGAAATAGATTGACACTACATACATACATACATAAACTTACGCCTTCTTAGAGAACGCCACCTGTTACGCTCAGAATGGTATAATCATATATGTAATATACAAAACAACGTTACATTTAAAAGAATTACCCAGCAAAGTTTAAAAAAAATAAGTTAGCAAAACTGCTACTGGACAAGTGTTATTACGCAATTAATGATTTTGTTAATGACAAAATTCTCTGTTAATGCTGTATATGCTGCTTCTTTGTGATTTAATTTTTCTGACATTTATATCTTTAGTTTCATTGCAATCCTAATTTTATCTAATTTATGACTTAACATATTGACATTTGTAATTAAATTTATTGACATTTATAATTGAATTTATTGACATTTATAATTGAATTTATTGACATTTGTAATTGAATTTGTTGACATCTGTAATTTAATTTGTTGAATGTTTGTTTATAATTTTTTCTAGTAAATATATAATATTGGATAATTTTGCATGCCGTAAGGCAAAATGTATCGGGACTCATCAAAATAACCATCATATCTGTATACCTACATTATTGGCAAATAAATGATTTATGATTTTTTTATGATTTACTTTTTGCAAAAGTTCTGAATCATGACGTAATAACTACATTTGACCCTTTATAACCTCTTTAAAATTCCTCCTCATATGGATGACCTTTAATAAACTGCATCGCTTGTATGACTGACATGTGAAAATACACGTGATGCTCATTACAAAGTTACATGCGTCCTTAGTAGTAAGGACCTACAATACTAATAAGCTCTAGAAAATAATGGGTCTATGGTATCTTAGCTGTCATAGGCAAGTTGATTACAAAGTGGAAGCGCATTGACAAAAAAAACCTGACATTTCCCAATGATAATTTTAGTGGGTAGTTCCACTGCGCTCCAGGAATGCATTCCACTGCGCTCCAAGTTATTATTACCTATATTATTTAAAATTATAAGTATCAATATGGTTCCACAGCGCTCCAAAATAAAATAAGTAGAGTCGGCATAAAAGGCAATCCACAATCCATAAGTTGAATATAATATATATAATAAATGAAAGGAGAAATTGGTGTTTAATAAAACACATTTATTAGGTTGGGGAAAAAGTCTTTTCGCATTATAGTATGTATGAACTTGTAATAAAATCTCTTTGGCTATACTATTTGTATCTGGCTGGTTTTGGTATCATTGAAAGTTTAAATTTTAAAGAACATAATTCCAAATTCAAATTAGGAAAATGTGTGATTTTCATTTGTTTTTCGTACTGTCAAGATGAGTGAATCTAATGAAGAAATTCGATACATTTTAAAATTTTACTACAAAAAAGGTAAAAATGCAACGCAAGCCGCGAAAAAAATTTGCGATGTTTATGGACCTAGTGCAGTGTCTGTGAGAGTAGCACAAATTTGGTTTAAGCGTTTTCAATCCGGAAATTTTGATGTCAAAGATGCACGTCGCTCTGGTCGCCCTATTACGGATAAAATGGATGGCATTTTTGAAAAAGTGGAGCAAGATCGGCATATCAGTAGTTACGACGTAGCCGAAGAACTGGGAATTGACCACAAAACAGTTTTGGCACATTTGAAAAAAACTGGGTCCACAAAAAAGCTCTATATTTGGGTACCTCACGAGCTCACTGAAAGAAACCTAATGAACCGTGTACTCATTTGTGATTCTTTATTATGACGTAATGAAACCGAACCATTTTTGAAGGAGCTGATAACTGGTGATGAAAAGTGGATCACGTACGACAAGAACGTGCGAAAAAGGTCGTGGTCAAAGGCCGATCAGGCTTCACAGATTGTGGCGAAACCCGGGTTAACTCGCAACAAGGTGATGATGTGTGTGTGGTGGGATTGGAAGGGCATTATTCATTATGAGCTGTTACCACCAGGCAGGACCATCGATTCTGAATTCTACTGCGAACAACTGATGAGATTAAAGCAAAAAGTTGAGAGAAAGCGGCCGGAATTAATCAACAGAAGGGGTGTGGTTTTTCATCATGATAACGCTAGACCTCACACATCTTTAGCCACTCAGCAAAAATTAAGAGTTTGGCTGGGAGGTGTTAATGCATCCACCGTATAGTCCTGACCTTGCACCTTCAGATTTCCACCTGTTTCGGTCTCTTCAGAATTCTTTAGGCAGTGTCAGGTTAACATCACGAGAGGACTGCCAAAACCACTTGTCGCGGTATTTTGATCAGAAGTCCCAAAATTTTTATAGCAATGGGATCATGTCCCTACCTACAAGATGGTAAAAAGTTATCGAACAAAATGGTACCTACATACTATAGTTAAATGTAAATAAACTATATTAAAAAATGTTTTGAATTTTTATTATGTTTTTAATTTTTTTTTAGAGTAGTGGATATACATATATGTATATATATATATATATATATATATATACATATATGTATATCCACTACTCTACGACTCCGCCCGCGTGGATGTCGGTTATCGCGTAAAAAAGTAGCCTATGTCCTTCTCTTCTACACCTATTTGAAATAAATGCTTTGACTTTGACTTTCTCCATATCCCAGGCTATATCTCTGCCAAATTTCATGACGATCGGTTCAGCGGTTTAAGCGTAAAAACTTAACATACAGACAGACAGACAGAGTTACTTTCACATTAAGAATGGATGCCAAATTACAGCTTTCTAGTGTAATCAATTACTGCAATTCTGACCCCCCTTTGCTCAAATGGTTAAGTTTTTTTTATGATTTTCATTTTTCTAGTTTTAGATTTCGTATAGGTATTTAAATAAAATTAAGAATTATTAAATTAAATCGATTCGTATTCTAAAAAATCTCAACCATTTATGCGAGGAGGGGTCAGCTAATTGCAGTATCTGAGTGTACTAAGAGTCTCTGAGCTAAGCCGCTGACAGACAGACAGACAAACGGACATGGCGAAACTATTAGGGTTCCTTGTTGTCTACGAAACCCTTAAAACAGTAGCCGTTTATCTTAACCCCTAAATCACATCCTTCACATTAAGGTCCTTGATCGCAAATCACAAAACAATCTGATTACGTATGTAAATCTAAACCATCACATAAATAGGTAATACAGTACAAATGCCGCAATTAATATCATCAATTAAGAGTGGTCACGATTGACGGTCGATCTGAAATCTCTGATTCATATGCGAGAACGTACGGTTGCACAGTTAGAATTAATAATGAACGTGCACGGCTCGGCCACACGGACATACGAATGAGTGGACATGCCACTGATGTCGGAGGAAGTGAGGAAATGGACATCAATGAAATGCTTGTACGGTGGGTTACATTGAAGATCTTCCAGATGGTGTCCCTAGAAACTGAAAAGTTTTAAGGCTGCTACAAACAGGCACGACGACACGCGACTCGACACAAAGGCAGCGCTCGTCGCGCGACACGTGGTGTCTTTGTGTCGTGTCGCGTGTCTCGCCTCTTTGTAGGAACCTCTAAACTGTGACTTTTTAGGGTTCCGTACCTCAAAAGGAAAAAACAGAACCCTTATATGAACACCCGTGTGTCTATCTGTCACAGCCAATTTGCTCCGAATCCACTGGGCCAATTAAGTTGAAATTTGGAACACATATGAACTTCTATGACCCAAACACGGACGTGTAACGTAAATAAATTAATTTTGAATATGGGGGAGTCACTTTATGGGGCCAAATAAGAAAAAAAATAATTGCTAACTGTACCATGTGACATATCAAATGAAAGGGCTTATTGTTAGAATTCCAGATATATTTTTTTCTTATAATTTTAAAACATATATTTAAAAAGTTATTTAAGAAAATTTATGAAAATTGACCGTTATCTCCGAAACAACAGAGCGTAATGCTTTAAAAAAAATCCTTACTTATACATTACAGGAAGCCATAAAAAAAATATCATGATAAGTCTCTAATATTGTACGGACAAAATTATATTTGCAGTTATAGGGGTTTATTTATAAACGCTGCTTAAAGTTAAGTAATGATTAACGACTGTTTAACCATACATTTTTGACGTTTGAACGTCACTTAACTTTAAGCAACGTTTATGAATAAGCCCCGAAATATTTGGGAGAACATGTTTTCAATTACAATATTAAGTTTGTTCTTGGGATAAATTCATCCCAACTATACGGAACGATTTATTGTGCGTGGTCCGACACGCGCTTGTTTTGGTTTAATAATTATCTCTACGGTCTCATTTCATGAATATCGGTACGTATTAAATAAAGCAATTTTAAAAGAAGTGCATTGTAAGTAAATGTAGGCACTCGATTAAATTCATAATGAATCTTTACAAACAGGACATGTGTCATAAAAGCCTGATAGCCAACCATCAGTTTTATTTTAATTTTTAAGCCGGCCATGTGCGTGTCTGACCGCGCACAATGAAGAGTTCCGTAGTTGGGATTAATTTATCCCAAGAATAAACTTAGCATTGTAGTTGAAAAACATGTTCTCCAATACATTCCAACTGCAAATGTAAGTTTATACGCACAATTTTGAGAGATTTACTTTATTATTTTAAGACCATAGACTTCTTATAGGTTTTCTTTTAATCTATAAGTACTTATAGAACTATTTTCTGTACTAAAAAAAAATTGGCTCAATAGGTTCGAAGGGGTGGGGGGGGGCAGTATTCAAATCTTTTTTTTTTTTCTTTCCTTATTTATCCCCCTAAAGTGACCCCCATATTCAAAATTCATCTATTTACGTTACGCTACCGTGTTTGGGTCACAGAATTTCATACTTATACCAAATTTCAACTTATCGGTTCATTAGATTTAGAGCAAATTGAGAGACGGACAGACAGACACACGAGTGATCAACTGATCATATAAGGCCTCCGTTTTTCATTCGGACGTACGGAACCCTAAAAACATGAAAACTTTAATAAGGCGATCTATAAAAATGAACTTTTCATCTCAACAAAGTAATATTCATGTTCGTGTGTGAATAACTTTAAAACAAGTAATTATACTTAAAATAACTTTGTAGGAAAACAAGTCTCGTCGATAAAGATTGTATGATTGCAAACATTGTATCCGATATTAAAATAATAAAAAAGTTGCTTGAACATGTCCTACCTGACCACGTTTGAATAACAAGATAATTCAACGCTATAATAATGCAGAATATCTAATATTATAGATGCGAAAGTCTGTTTATATGTTTGTTTGCAAATAGCTGGTTGTTAAACTCCGAGAAAGCGTATGTCGAAGTTAATACCTACCTATAGCCGGTTAGGTTTACAAATGGATAAATTAGTTGGGAGAAGTAAATTGTGTTAAGTTTTACGACTCATTTCTACGTATATATATTGAAATCTTACCTATAAAGCTCATATAATTTGAACACATCGTAGATTGCAAGTCCATGAGCAGTCCACCAAATTAAAATCTACGGCCAAATCCTAGGCGACATCGTGACAGACCAAGAACAATATCCCAAGTAGCAAAATTCTCCTATAGTAATCGACTTATAAGACTAAACGTCTTATAGGAATCTAATAGACGCTTTCACTAAGATCACTGACCTTACAACAGCATCTTATAAAACGATTTGCGCTACACGAATGTGTAGCGCAAATCGTTTAATCGTTTATAAAACGAGTAATGTAGAATCGAATGATTCTACATTACTCGTTTTATAAACATTTACTGGAATACTTTATGTGATTCTTACTGAACCAATTAGCAAAGTGTCGCTTGTGATCCTATAAATGCATTTAATAAGGTTGTTTACGCTTGTTGACGTCTTGTTTCATTCTTCTATAAGACGTCTTAGATATAGCTGCTATAGGTCAAGGATATTATAGGATTGATTTGTCTTAGTCGTGACTTCTAATGAATTGTTAGCACCAAACTAGCATGTCCTTCTGTTTTTATAGGTAAGATTTTACTTATATGTGTCCTACTTTTGCTATTATCTATTTTATTGCATAATATCTGTGTAAAACTACTGGGAGAAGACACTGATTCCTGTAACACAGGTTACACCTAGCGCAGGAGTCAGGGTTTTCATATAAATGTAACATACTTTTATGTCAATAAAATATATATATATATATTACTAGAGTAATCGGCCTAGAAACCCAAAATTTAAATATGGCGAAGTAGGTATGTTCTGTAGTAGTCTTAACTTATCGATGAAGGAAAACATCGTGTGGAAACCGGCATGTCCTAGACCCAAAATATCGAAAACATGTGACATCCACCAACCCGCACAGGGCCCGCATGGTGGATTATGGCCTACTCACTCTCACAGAGAGGAGGTTCTAGAGGTCCCAGCAGTTGCTGGGAACATTATAGGCTTTATTATGTTATGTATGTAGTCTTTGACTAAATTGTATTAATAAAGTTTTATGGCGGATAAGTATTACTGAGTAAACAAAAAATAAATATCTTTGATTTTGAAGAGGCATGTAGATATGTTTCAATCAACTCAGCCTATCGCAGTCCACTGCTGAACATAGGCCTCTCCCATGCTGCGCCACAACACCCTGTCCTCCGCCTTCCGCATCCAGTCTATCCCAGCCACCTTTTTGAGGTCGTCGGTCCATCTAGCTGGGGGCCGTCCCACACTACGCTTGCCGATACGCGGTCTCCACTCCAGGACTCGTCTGCTCCACCGGCCATCGGTCCTTCGATAAATACGGCCAGCCCACTGCCACTTCAGCTTGCTTACTCTGCAAGCTATGTCGGTAACACCGGTTCTCTTCCGGATAATTTCATTCATTCATTCATTTCATTTGATATGTTTATTATCATCGAACACTTTATCATCATTCATCATCCTTTCAGCCGAAAGACGTCCACTGCTGAACATAGGCCTCCCCCAGAAGGGGGGGATTTGCCATAATCGCCACGCTTGACAGACGGGTTGCCGATCGCGCCACTCCGAACACTTTATCAATAATTTAATTTCGCAAGTTAAGCAGGCATTCTTTAGACAACAGTCAAAAGACAAAAGTTACCTATGTTATGCTAATAGATATTATGATGTGGATTATTTTCCCTTTATTTTATTTTTTCTTAAGACACCAGCACGTCACCGTTACAAAAAGAATGAAGAACGAATGCTTTAGAAATGGTATCACTGACAACTGTTGCATCAATTACACCAGTAAAAGCACCTAATAAGATAATTACAAAATCAAATTGCACTTTATCACGACAAAAGGGCGTAATAGTCCTATAAACCGCGCCCAAATGCGGTTCTATAAACGTTTAAAAGATACCTATAAGACAAAAAAAAATACATGCTCCTAGAATACTGACTTACATTTTGCTACTTGGGTTTGGAAGGGCGAACCTGATCCCTATTTACTGAAAGGACAGGCCAGTAATGGCAGAGGATAGACGGATGTTGAAAAGGAACTGAGAGGCTTTTGCCCCGTAGAGGGATTACAGGCTAAATAGAGACTGACACAAAAGTTTTATTAAGTAACAAATTTTTCCTAAAATGACCCTAACCAGAGACATCGTTATAGGTGCGAGTGCTTGTCTATAATCCGTATAAGAAAAATATCCTGTATCTCAATGGTTCATCAACAGACCATGATGACAACATGCTTTATTTGCTAACAATACTGAGACATGACCGCAGCACTGCAGAACCGGCTTTTCATGTATCCGGTAAAAAGAAATCTAAAGAAATTAGAACAATCCGAACCTCATTTTCAAAATAAGTTAGAAAGGAATTGAAACCAACGATGTATCTCATGAGATCAGGACAACATGCTTTTTTGGTGCCACTACAATACTGAAAGATCACTGCAGCACTGAAAAACTGGGTTTTCATCTCGAACTATCCTGGAATAACTGAACGCAACATGAACAAAATAATTTTCCAAAAAAAAAAACGAACTTACGAAAAATCTAGCTTTCCCATAAAACTATTGATACCGGATCTCGCGTGGACACATCAATCGGTTCCTAGTTCTGGTGTTCGTGTAATATTAGCACAATGCACTGTCCAGCGGCTGCTGTTCGCCACGAATTAACGCGAGCATCGAGCGAACGCCTATCAAATGCTTGTGAAGAATCACTCTGACAACATCACTATATTAACTAAATCACTATATTAACTACATCACTATATTAACTACATCACTATATTAACTACATCACTATATTAACTACATCACTATATTAACTACATCACTATAATTGATAAAATCACTGTATTGATCACTCATTTACGTATAGCTGGCAGACAGAAGGAGAGGGTGGTTAACAGTTCTTTCACAATTATTTTATAGCTGTACAAGGATCTTCTGAAGGATGATTCCCACCAAACAGCTCGCATCGCATCGGATCGGAAAAAATACGAACGGATGCGGCGACAGCCGATCGTGTCGGGCAGGATATCGACGAATACGATCGGCTACGTACCGTCGTCGCTTGCGAACGTATCCGTTTCTGCGCCTAGTCAAATTAAATAGTTTCATTCCTACTGTGTTGATGTGTGACAACTGCCGAAAGGATCCGATCGGATACGACGACAGGCGAACGAGACGATCGCGCGTCGCAGCATACTTTCGGCTACGACCGCGTGTCGCGGAAGACGCCCGTGGCACAGCCCGCGGTGAAGCTGCTGTGCGCGGCTTGGTAATATAGACTTTAAATACTGTGTATTTAATATCGTTTAAAGATTGTAAAATCCGTGGAAATCATCCTTGACACGAGGCCAAATTCAGAAAGAACGCCGCCATGTTGTTTTTCAAAAAAAAAAAAACATGTTTACCAACAACGCCTAGCACTGTATAGATGTGATAGCCTAGTGTGACCGTCGGACTGCCAAGTCAAATGTTCCGAGTTCGAACCCAAGGCACGCACCTCTGACTTTTCGGATTAATTTGCGTATGATTAACACTTGTTTAAAAAACGGTGAAGGAAAACATCGTGAGGAAACATGTCTGGGAGATATTTCTCGACAGCATGTGTATCCAAGTCAGAAATGGGCGGCATAAAAACTCTGACACCAGGTTAGCCACTAACCACACGAAAAGAAGAAGACCTACAACATCGACCTGTCAATGTCATTCAAGAGCCCAAAGGTCCTTGCAGCATTCATTGACCACTCATTTGCCAATACCAGACAGACAGAAGGGTAAGGTTTTGTTTACAGACCTTTTACAATTATTTCACCTTTGACAGCAATCCATCAAAGATTAAATCGTAAGACTCACACTTTCGCGTAAAAAGATGGTCGCATTGCTGTTTCATTTTGACACCTCTGATACACCATTAATATAGTGTGAGCTTACTCTTCTCAGTATGGACATTTATAAGTTAAAGTGACAAAAATGAAAACAAAGTCGCTTTTCGAGTTTTTTTATTTTATTTATGGCGTCTCGCTTTTCAACCTAGGAGGCACGGGACGTATAAAATAATGACGGCACGATTGGCGCAGAGGTTAAGCGATTGACAACTGCGCTGCGTGTCGCGGGTTCGATTCCCGCACGGAACATATTTGTATGACCAACAAGTAGTTGTTCCGGGTCTGGCTGTTTGTGTATGTGAGTTTAAATGTTTTAAACGCACCCACAATACAGGAGAAATTCCTAGAATGGGGCAACGTTTAAAAAAAAAAGCTAGTCTCAGCGGCGCGGCCTGGAGCAAAGGTCGGGGCAGGGGTGGACGGGGACATCGTCGCAGCGGGCCTCGGCGACGAGGATGAATGGACGGCTGTCGGTGTATGTGTTATCGAATTGTGCTAGTGAAGGGACTACTCTCCTGGAGGAGAGTAGTGACGTCATCGGGAATGAAGAAAGTATGCCTCGGTCGGCGAATCCTACTATGCTAGGGGATTGGGGTACTTTATAGCAGAGTCGAAGAAACGCTTTGAGAGTCGTTTCATGAACTGCTGGATGGTGGGCATTTTGAGACCTATGTGGATCCAAATTGCGAACATAGAAACGGGCGTGGAACCTTAATAAGGAAACGGTTTTGGAGGGTTTGCATCCTATGGAAATTTCGTGGCGTAGCGTGTGCAAAGACGACGCAAGCGTGGATCATGATGGGACGGATGACCGCGTGGTAGATGCGCAATTTGCACTTGAGTGACAATTTTCTGCGTGCGGTCAGTATGAATACCAAGAGCGAAAGAGATGCGCCAACGAGCCGCCTTTATGTGCTCACTGAAGGTAAGGTGATGGTCAAGGATAACATCTAGGTATTTAGCTCGCTTCTCCCAAGGGATCGGCTTGCCGTACATAGTGATCGGTCTTTTCGAGTCTATTAGTGTGACCGCTTAGTTCTAAACCGCACAATAGATTTTAATGTGGTTTTCGCCATCATTTATAGAATTTATTCCGAAAGATTTATGTACATTAATATTTAACTTAGATATATGAATGAATGAGATGCACCGACCCCAGCGTGGTTACACCAGACTCGATTACTCAAATGAACCCAAAGATTCACACTAGCCCCTGGAGCCTCATGTTTCATGGGGCTACAGAGACCATTGCATATCAAGGAGTAGACCGGGGGCGCGATAATGGTAGGTAAGACGTGCTCTTACGATACAGAAGGATTATTAGAGTCGTACCGGATATGCATCCACACAGTAGATTGCACCCGAAGCAAGGGCGGTGACTAGTTTTCTTTAAAATGAACTTCAGATAAACCTTGCGTATAACCCGAAAACGTATAGTGTGATCATATAAAATTTATGTGCGTTCATGATCAAAGCGTCATAGCAGCCGCAGACTTATAGTGTACTTATGTACTCTCGAGTGTTAGCTGTCAACAGACACGGGAATGTGTCACAGAGCCACACATAGAGGGCTAATATTGTGAAATCACAGTTGGGAAACTCCAGATATTTTGCACAATGTGAAAGGGAAACCCGTAATTTTTGGCTACAAAGGCACGGCACAGTTGCCTCAGTGGCTGAGCTTTTGGCTTTTACGCTATATGCCGCAGGTTTTCCTCCCGGAACGGAACAAAAAGTGATTAAGAAAAATTAAAGGTAGTCTTTAAAAGATCGCTTTTAGCGAAAACACCGTCCATTGTGTCAGCCTATGTAAGATTACTACATTTAAATCTGTATTTATACAATGTGTAAATGAATTAATGCACATTGCGAAAGTAGTTTGGTCAGAATCGTTTACTGAATCGATTTCTGTCGTTTTGTATATAGGTTATTTTTATCCCAAAAATAATGAAATTACAGTCACCCTTCCGCTGTACAGTCAAAACAAACCAAAATGGACGAAGTACTTACTACGGTAGACCCATAGACGTGTGCGAGTGTGTGCGTGCGTAGATTTGTAATGTGACCACAATTTTATCCCACAATCAGTATAACAAATTTAATAAATTTTCTATGTTTTATTCATATATAATAGTAAAAATTCAGTGTATGTATTGTGATTATAACATAATATTCTAATTGGAGTGTTTGGTTGTGTGCGTTAAATCCAGGACATGTTGTATGGGGTACATAATATAATATAATATTATATTATGTAACCCATACATACATATAATATTTTTGTAACAATTTAATTTAAAAGAGTGTCCATGGAGTTTCTTGCCCGTTCTTCTCCATAGGTACCTACTACGCTTTGGAATGGGAATGCAGCTTCATTTTTCTTACTGACCGACTCCTTGACAATTTAAAAGTGCCTGTAAATGGTTTAATTGAAATAAATGATTTGAGTTTGAGTTTGAATAGTATTCTATTCTAATTATATTCTGGTCTGGATACCTACAGAGCAATTTTCCCGGGATTAAGTGTTTTTGAAAGTTAGATTTGAGATTGTCAAGACACCTATTATTGTATATATTTATTCCTAGTGTGGGGAATATTAAGTTGATCCTAATAATAAACTAGACATCAAGAAAGTTAAATTTTCTTGATAGGGTTTATCGAAGGTAGTACCTTCATTAACTTAGCAGAAAGAAGGTTATAAATAATGCCCTTTATACCAGGAGACTTTTATTTAGGTAATTCGTTTTTTTTTTTTTTGCATATTTAGTTTTTTGCGCGAGTATAGTTTTTCACTATATTTGCTGGTACGAGTATATTGGCGTGTACTAGCTGACATACGGCAAATAATTTAATTTAATGTTAATTACTTTGCATACCTACCGAATCAAGTTTATCTAATTGAACAGACAGATGTGCTGCTGGGGAGTTTGTTGCGCCACTTCTTCTTCCCAGCTAAAGCACTAGGAAGCAGTGATGGGAAGGAGTTTTGGGGGACTGTCTTATGTAATTTTGACGTTCAAAAAGTGCTGATTCTCAGCTTAATTTGAATAAATGACTTTTGATTTGATTTGATTTGATTATCTACAGACGTTCACAAAACATCTACGCTACCTTCTACAGCATGCTTTTAGTAAACATTCCTGATAGTCTTAACTAAATTAAGGCAAATGTAAAGATACAATTCTGAAGGCAACGGCAGACAGCAGTGGCTTTGCGGTTGTCAATAAACGCAGGCTACAGTACCGATGCAGTTTTGATTCTGATCGCGACGACACATCTACGACGACAGACGACTTCTCTTATTCAGTTTCGTGAAACTCCGTTAGTGTCAGCCACGGACATCACTTCTGGAACGCCATCTGTATTAGTCCGTTCTATCGTGTTTATGTTGTATCCGTTCGACCGCAGCAGCAGGCGACACTGTCGCCACCTACGGAAGCTTTTTCATAGAAATATACAGAAACCAGTTGTGTTGTTGCAGTCTGTGGCCGTCGCCTTTGGAATTGTACCTTAATTGAATTATTCTTGTTCGCACTAACTTTGAAATAGGTATTTCAAAGTTAGTGCGAACAAGAATAAAGTTAATAAACTAACTGAAAACCCAAGCCAACATTCGTATCAAACACTCACCAAAATCATTTGTTTTTAATTCTGCAGTATGTAGTGCGTGGGGGCGTATTGATGACGGTGTAACACGTTGCACGCCAGTTCGGTGGCTGCAGGAACGCTGTTGCTGCTACTGCTCGTCGAACTGCCCGTCGATCCGTTCGCCGAACTGCCCGTCGAGCCGTCCGTCGAATCAGCTTTCCTCGAAGACTCCGTGTTCCACTGTGATCAGCTAACACCTCGCTCAGTGTGGCCACCACGCACCTCGTCGATTTACCTGTAATCGTTTTAAAGTGGTCTAAATGTTGTAAGTGAACTGTCATCTGCTATAACCCACTTCATCCAGTGTGGTAGCAATTTTACAATCTACCGGACTCACATTCGACTGACGAGTTGGACATAATCTAGGTAGGCATATGACTCTCGAATGGTAAGGCTCAATCGTCATACACAATAGAATAAAACAACAACCTAAAAGATTAATATTGTAGGCCTCTATTTCGAGAAATACTGAAATCCCCAAATACATTCTCGAATTGGTTTTCAGCAATAGCCAGGCTCTACGTGGAAGATACTCTCATACGTCCCGAAATGTACAAAGTCTACAATCTGGATATTTGAACAACAGAGCTCGGTATCAGTTCGTAATACCTCTCTAGTGGTTCGGGTACCTCGACACTGATGCTATCTACTGCAGCGTTACCTCTGCGGTTTAAACCCTCTAGTTCCCTTTTCCTAGCTGGCCATCCTTTTTTTTTTTTTTCTGATTTTTAATTTGCTGGGGGATCAGAAAACGCGTTTGGCGCAGTGGCTGAGCTTTGGGCTTTTACGCTACGTGTTGCGGGTTTTACGGGACATAAAATTATAGGTCTATAGACAGTGTTTCCAAGTCCAAGTCCGGATCGGACCAAGTGTCTTGGGATCCAAGTGTTTTGGGTTGTCAAAATTAGGCTTGGACAGTCACGAATTCCACTCAGAAGAATGGCAGAAATAGTACTGATGTTGCCTCAAACCCGTTGCAGGATTTAGGAATACGACTTGACAGAAGATTTTCATCTTTTGACCGAAATTAAAAAACTATTTATTCCCTTTTCAAATGACGAAATTTACTTTTAAAAAAACTATCCATAAGACTTGAAAAATATAATTAAAATACCAGATTTTTTGTAACTAGAAAAAACGTGCTTGATCACTAGATACTTTTGATGTGCGTACATAGTTGCGAGATGATTTCTAAGCTACACGCTACAGCCTTCAACTTACCCCAACACAATATGTGGTGACGTTACTCTCACCATTGGAGATATTTATAATAGGAATCATATTGTCTTCTTTAGATAAGTAGGTACGGACTTCAAAATTTTCACCAGTTTTCTCAGGCTCTATAATATTATGGTCAAAACTCTTAAGGCGAGGTTCTTCAAGCGTGCATTCTTGTTCTTGAGATGGACGCGGGGCGCGAATAAATTGTGCCGTGAACTTCGTTAATTTTGGGTTGAAAATTATGTTTTACGATATTAACAATGTTAAACCCGACGGACATTACATTATCATAGACGTTTATTTTGATGTAATTTTCAATACATAAAGTAGTATAATATTGAAATAAAATGAGTTTTAATCTACAAAATAAGTGTATGTTAGGATTTTTTTCTATTGAGAAAGGTATCAATAGCAATTTTTTTTTTTTTTCACGTGTTTAATCATTACCGTTTCTAAATAAAATGGCATTAAGATTACATTTCTTAGAGGTTAACTTGAAGAACCTCGCTTTAATCAGTCAAAACTACTTTTGACTGGTTTCAGTAAAACGCGTTTTATCTATTGACAACCAGTTGTTACGTAACTTCATAAGTATACCTAGAATAGCTACAAAAAATTCTTCTTTTTAGAAGGGTCACAAAAAGAAACTTACTTAATTTAATTGCAGAAAGGTTTTGAGATGTTAAGAGTTTTGAACTTTTGAACGTGTCAGAGAGGGTCCTTTTCACACATCGCCCGACACTTGTTGGCACCAAGAAATCCGATTCCGAAATCCGTTCAGCCGTTAAGGCTTGAAAAGGTAACAGACAGACAGACAGATTTATATAGATAAATACATAAACTCACGCCTTTTTTCCATGGGGGTAGGCAGAAACTAAAGAGTGCTACCTGCTACGCTCCTTACAATACTCCTTTTGCTTCGTTTACATTCATCATCTGGTCATACATGCTACGCACCTGACCTTTCTGAAGAACATCACCAATTAGGTCACTTTATGTTCTCCTAGGACGTCCCCACCCGGCTTTTCCGCTCACATCTGCCTTGTAAATAAATACCTTTTGTAACTCGCCTTTCATTCATCCTCTCAACAGAGTTATATTCGCACTTATAATATTAGTATGGATATGGATTATTCCTTGTGTTGGGAAATGTTGCTTCTAATTATCTGACTGATTCGATCTATTTAAGGTTTAGTAACTCCCACTAGGAAATAACTAGTCAACAGTCCACAATTTGATGTTCGTCGTTAATCAATTCGCACAAACTGCAGCAATCTCCGCTCTTAAGGGAAAAGACGATGATCGATACACATACAAGCATTTAAGGCTTTCCTATAGGTAGGATAGTCCTTAGTACGGTGGGACGTTCAATTGGGAAGCAGGATGTAGATGTGGTGGGTATCCCAATTACGTTCCCTACGCAACCTAATCGAATTCCCGTGTCGGACGGTCAAGACGGCCGGTGGGGTAGAGGCCCCCGTGACTAGTAGTGGCCCGTCAATCCGGATGATCACTCTGTAATCCGATTAAAAATGGTGCTCTAAGGTCCGGTGCCCGGTTATTTAAAGGTGTGTTTACTTTATTTTTTAATAAAACGCTGTAGGTAAGTAAGTTGAGATGCTGAATGTAGTCAAATTGTGTTCAAAGTTTCACCAAAACAACACAAATCTTGGAAAATTAACTCCGAATCCATACCTATTACGAGTACTCGTATAAATGTGAAAGTAACCCTGGTATAAGTATATCTGTCTGTCTGTCTGTCTGAAGGTTACGTTTTCACGCCTCAACCGCTGAACTGATCGTCATGAAATTTGGCAGAGATATAGCCTGGGATATGAAGGACATAGGCTACTTTTTTACGCGGTAACCGACATCCACGCGGGCGGAGCCGCGGGCAAAAGCTAGTTTTATATAAGTATACAATGACGTGAATATGTACCTGCTTTATAAAGTAAGTATTATATTATTTTAATTATTGTGAATGTTTAAACTATGTGGGTTAGTTTTTTTTTTTTTTCTTCTATTTTAATCATGGTGAGTTGAGTAAATTAATGCGGCCTACCCAAAATGTTCTGCCTTTTAGTATTGTTTCGTCGAATCGTTGAGCTGCTTAAGGCTCCCGCAGACTGGCGCAATATCGCGGGCGCGACAGGCAGCGCGGCCCTCGTCGCTCCCGCGATATCGCGCCGGTGTGTGGGAGCCTTTAATTTCTGAGTTGAGCTGCACGATTTCTAAAAAATGCGGGCAGTGACTGGACAGGTTCACTTAATCTGTGTGGTTCATTCCTCAAAAGCCATTTCAGACACCAATCAACATGGTCTTCACATGATCTGACCAAAATCATGTCTAGACTTTAAAAGAGACTGTGACCTCTGAGTTTGTTTCGGCCTTTCTTCTCAGAGTAGTTATTGGAGGTAACATATATGCAACCTCCAATACGCCCCCTTAATCTATAACACATGCGTATGATCACTTCTATACTTGTCAATACTCGGTACATAAAACTAAATAAATCACTAACACTTCTGTGTCCGACTGTACTACGCTGTACCCAAAAGTAGAGTACAAAACAGAAGAAATCTAACAAAATAAAGCATGCACAAGAAAATTATCTATTACGCAAAACACTTTAAAACAAAAAATACATCCAAACGTTATTCTATAATATATGCTTCTCTTTTATTGCTACTGTTTTTCCAATAGTAGTCATATAGGAAACGCCGACCTTATCTAGTTTTAAAAATATGATTGACGTGTAGAAGTGTTTATACAAACCTACATACAGAAATAAAATATAATTTAAAAACTGTCCAGAAAAAATTGCAAGTTTTCTATCTTTCATACTTCAACCCTACCAGCTCAATACAGGGTGGATTTTTGAGACGGGGTAGTGAGGGTAGGTACCTTATCCGTTGTAGTTATAGAAAACCGGTTCGGGAGACGGTCCATATTTGTATGAGAAATTTTGATCCCCATTCAAAGATTATGACACAAATACAGTCAGCAAAAAAACGAGCCATTTTCACAAAAACTTTTTTTAATGCCAATCGATCCTGTTTAAAGTCAAAGTCAAAGGTCAAATCATTTATTTCAAATAGGCACATAAAGGGCACTTTTGAACGTCAAAATTTACAAAAATAATTAATTAATTGATCTAGTTGCCCCTTCCAAAAGGTAGTTACGTATGGAGAAGAATGGGCAAGAAACTCCATACTTACTCTTTTAAAATGTTAACAGTATTTGTATACAGTAATTATTAATTATATGTGAAGACAATGCACTTACCTATAATAAAATTACTATAACAAAATAGGTAAAGAAATTGGTGTGTAACTATACAGAGGCTATACAACGTTTATTAGTAAGGAGGTAAACGTTCTAAACTATTAAAGGACATTATTTTCAGAACAACAGACTCACAAGCAACAAACTATCTAGTGTTCTCAAAGTAAATAAAATTATAACGCGTTTCCGTTCGAAAAACGAAGTTTTTTTTTTTTGTTCTGTTTCGGCCAGTTATATTGTAGCGACCAGTCTATCCATAGTTTAAATAAATGTAAATTGGGAGTCTCATTTCTTACGAAATGTATGGGAAAAGTTTCTTGCGATTTCTGAATTTTCTAGTATTCAAAACTCAGTCGGTCCGATAGTCTTTTGATCCTTATAAGAAACAGAATCGGCTGGCATCGAAACAAGTTATTGTGAAAATGGCCTATTTTTTTGCAGACTGTATCATGTATATATCATTTTTTTCAAAATCTTTGAATGGGTACCAAAATGTCTCAAAAAAGTCAGAACAGTCTCCTAAAACCGTTTTCCTGTAGCTACAACGGTTAATGTACATTTATGTACCTGCCCGTATTGCCCCATCTCAAAAATCCACCCTGTATATGGCTAACATTATCTGTATCATATTTGCCCACAACTAGTGGCCTATATAGGGTCCATAGTAATCTAACGGGAGCTTCACTTGAGAGCCTACCGACCGTACCCCTCCAGCACAATATCATTGTGGAGACGGGCAAAGTACGCAATCTGGCGGATTGAAAACTTACTGGATTGTACCTTAAAATTATGAATTTTTGTATTTTGTTACTGTTTATGCTGCTGCAGCTTTTTATAATGGCTAAAATGTGACTTGGTGAATTCTTAAGGCGAGGTTCTTCAAGTTAACCTCTAGGAAATGTAATTTTATTAAGAAACGGTAATGATTAAACACCTGAAAAAAATATAATGTTGCTTTTGAAACCTTTCTGTAGACCGTACGTCGGGTAATCGTTACATAATTGGACAAAGTTCGCTTAATAGAAAAATAATCCAAACTTACCCTTATTTTGTAGATTAAAATCATTTTATTTCAATATTATACTACTTTATGTATTGAAAATCACATCAAAATAAACGTCTATGATGATTCCCGCACGGAACAAATATTTGTATGACCTACAAGTAGTTGTTCCGGGGCTGGCTGTTTGTGTATGTGAGATTAAAAGTTTGTAAATGCAACCACAATATTGGAGAAATTCCTAGTGTGGGGCAATGTTTTTATCGGTATGTAAAGATTGTCACCCATCTACGGACCAACAGCGGCAAGCGTAGCTTAACCTGATGGATCCCGTGAGGCTGTTATTACTTAGCCACGAGCTCATCTAAGTAAGTTGCTTGACTATTCTCGTTATCTTGTAAAACCTACTTTTCTGTGATAGCTTTCCTTTTAACTTCGTTATAATGTTATTTAATTTTTTAATTTTAATTTTAATAATGTAATATTAATTTCAATAATGTAATTTAATTATAATTTTAATTTAATTTACTGTGATGTAATATTTTAACAAACATACACTGTGATATGGATATGGGTTAATACCTGAAATAAACGATAATAATAATAATAATAATGTTTTTTTTTTTCATTTTGTCAGTTTTGTGTGCCTTAAACTGCGTCAAATAAATTTATTTTCTTTCTTTCTTTTCTTCTTTCTTTATATACAACTACTACCGTGAATTTTTTCACATGTCCCATTTGACTCTAACAAAAATTAGCACTTTAAAGCTTAATATTTCGCAAACGGATCCCTGAATCCAAAAAATGGTTTTCACAAAACCCAATATTTTCGAACGGCCTATCCAACAATACCACACCATGGGATAGACGAGAAAAAAAATATCATCCCCACTTGTTTATCATCACGTGCAGATACACGAACCGTAAAACCCAAAAAAAAAGTTTTATTTTACCTCTTTTTCGGTGTGATCAATATATATACCCATGCCAAATAACAGCTTTCTAGTACTAAGAGTGTCTGAACTAAGCCGCGGACAGACAGACTGAAACACAGACATGGAGAAACTATACGACCTTGTTGACTAAGGAACCCTAAAAAGTATCTAGAACAGTTTAAAAAACTCCCGATATCAAACTTGTACAGCTACTATGCAATTAGCGCATGATTTCTGTAGATACATAACTAGTAGTCCATCGGTTATGTCTACAATACGGCCTGGATGTGGTTAGCGGAAAGAAACATGTTAGCTCTGATTGAATGTGCAATTTTATCACATGGTTATATTTTTTATTTATTCATCAATCACCAATATATTAAAAGGTTGCGCCACAGATATACAAGTTATCGGTCAATATATAGTTATAGGTTGTTCTATGTTCTCACATGCATAATTTCAACATGAATGATCTACTTAACTAATATTTTGTTTTAAAAGATTGTGGAGTTTCTGGGTTAATCCCAAAGTACTCCAAAAAAGATTTCCCAAACTACTCCATGAAAAATATAATATTTTAAATTAGGTTTCTCCATGATAATATTAAAATGTTCTCAAAGCACTCCACCCCATTTTAATCAAAAAGCTAATTTAAATATGTACCGGATTGCTATAAAAGAGTAGCTGACATACAGTCAGGCTCAAAAGCTTTGCAAATATATTTTTAAGTATAAAGAAAATTTTAAATGAAAGACTTTATAATATACCTAACTAGCTTTTGCCCGCGGCTCCACCCGCGTGGATGTCGGTTATCGCGTAAAAAAGTAGCCTATGTCCGTGTCCATATCCTAGGCTATCTCTCTACCAAATTTCATGACGATCGGTTCAGCGGTTTAAGCGTGAAAACGTAACATACAGACAGACAAAGTTACTTTCATATTTATAATATTAGTATGGAGTATGGATTAGTATGGATTCAACAATCATTTTGCGTCTTATATTTATTTTATTTTTATTCAACTACCTATTAAAAATATTCAAAAATCAACTGATAAAATTAAAAAAGTGGGGCTCTGGATTCAGAAGTCTAATAAACATGAAAATCAAAATATAAAAAATCTAAAATCATATCTGGCAATTAAGTCTAACATATAATATTTATTATAATTCAACAATTAAAAATATTCAAAACGTAAAGTCAAAGTTTTATTTGCAGATAAATATGGTTACAAAAATTCTTAACAATGGTACTCGATAGTATAATGTAGCTTAACATATTTAATCATAACATAATGACATGCAAACTTTTGGTATACAATTAGATCATTTTAATTCAAATTGAAATAATTATTTTATACTATAGAAGGATTTCTCAATTAGCCAACTGCGTAAGACCGTTCTGAAGCGGATCATTGGAAGTTCTTTAATTTGATTAGGAATCTTGTTATAAATCTGAATACACATAGGATAACAACTTCGCCGATATAGTTCCGTTTTCATTCTAGGAATAATTAATCTATTAGGATACCTAGTTTTGAACTCACATTTATTTCCCAGTTTTTCAAACATCTCAGGGTGAGATTTGGTAAATTTACACACTTCCTCAATATAAATACCTGTTAATGTAAGTATTCTAAGTTTAAGTAGGTACTTTAAGGTATTTTAAGTAAGTAGGTACTTTGGGAATAACCCGGGTTTCTTACCCGTTCTTCTCCATAGGAACCTACTACGCTTTGGAATGAACAACTAGCTTCATCGTTCTTACTGATATGACCGAGGGGTCGACAATTCAAAAGTGCCTGTAATTGGTTTATTTGAAATAAATACTTTGAGTTTCAGTTTGACATAAATACATAAACTCACGCGTTCTTCCCATGGCGCACTGGATCGAAAAAAGGCTCTAGAATTAGACTTAGGAAATTTAATTTTAAAGTGTCGGTGTTTTGCTTGAAATGGCTTCTAATAGCCAATATCATGCTTATATGTATATCATAGGATACAATCTGGTAGCCGAAATGGCAATTAAGATTATTTGCAAAAAAAAAATATGGAGCTGGTATAAAAAATGATTATATCTCCGGAACCGACACAATAACGAAACTATCCTTGCACACGGTTATATAACTATTTATTTATGATTTTTTTAGATACTTCTTAGAACTAGATCAATTGCGTTTTTTTTTTTTTAACTCTGTTTTCTTTTTTTTTAACTAATATATGCTATTAGGTAGAAATACTTAGATTATGTGATGTGTCTAGTTATCTTAAAAGTTAAATTTTGAAGTGATATTTTAGTTTTATACCGCTTAACTTAAAAATAATTACCACAAATAACAAATGTACACTAAGTATTGTCTTTAAAATAAAATAAAATAACGATTTTAAACATTATGAGAAAATTTGCAAGTGCAGGGACATTGCGTAGACTTCCCATTGATAAATTTATTTTCTTTCTTTCTTTCTATTTCTTATAAAATCTCTAAGAATGAGCGGCAATTAACAAAATACATACTAATTACGTGTACTTACGGATGAATTAGTAGGCACTTAAAATATCGAATACTCAAAGGACTAATGAAGAAGAGATTAGAAAGTAATTAAGTAGCAATAGGTTGAAAAGAAAAGACTCGCATAGTTATTTTAATTAATTTTTATCATAAATAGAAGTGTTTATTTTTATTTTATAGTTTAGTTCATTCTGAATTTTGTACGTGTCCACATCTCTGAATTAAGTGTTAGTAATAATGGAAAGTTTGAGTACCAATTTGGACTTGCTTGTTATTCTGAATAGTGACAATACTTCGTTCATGCATGAAGTCTTTTTCGATGCGATAGTGACTCGTCTAGGTGATCATCTTTCTGGCGAAGGCAGTGTTACCTACCCTCAAGGAGTTTTATCGAAGATTTACACAAGCTACTGCAGATAGATGGAAAAATCTCACCGTAATATTAATGATTTTAGAAATAATTTATGAGAATTGGCTTCAAGCAAATGTTGATTGGCCAAGCTGCGTGACAAACGATTTTCTCAAGCAAGGATCAAGGGACGAGAGACCTTAACACTCCGGAACCTTCGTCATCATCATCGGTAGGAACAATGACAACAAGATCTCGAAGATCCAGGAAACAAGCAAAAGGAAAGGAGATTTGAGGAGCATAAAAACGTATTAGATGCAAATGAGTTGGCGCATTCAGCTGCAGTACTTCTAAAAGAAGATGGTCGTGAGTATATTGCATCCGTCATTGAACATATGCTAAAAAATCCTGAAGCTGCTACAAAAATGAAAGGATTGATCAAGAAACCGGTTCATCGTGTTATAATTTGTATGATATTAATTTTATTTTCTGTAATTAATATAAATTTAACTCATACACTGACTTATTATATGTTTAATTTTTTTTGGAAAATCATATACAATGTTTGTTAATATGTGAGCACCATGTACCTAGCTCATTTATAAATTTTTCTGTCATTACTTCACTTTTCATTCTTTTTACCAATTGTGGTAAGTAATTTTTCTTTTTATTCTAGGTACATCGTCTTCACCTATAATTATTAATTAATGTATACAAACTATTGTTAACATTTTAAAAGAGTAAGTATGGAGTTTCTTGCCCATTCTTCTCCATACATAACTACCTTTTGGAAGGCGCAACTAGAATCAATTAACTATTCATGTAATTTTTGACGTTCAAAAGTGCATCTTCGTGCCTATTTGAAATAAATGATTTGACTTTTTTGCAAATTGCAATGTTATCTACTGAAACAATCAAACTCAAACTCAAACTCAAACTCAAACTCAAACTCAAAGCATTTATTTCAAATAAACCAATTACAGGTACTTTTGAATTGTCAAGCAAGGGGTCGGCCAGTCAGAAAGATGAAGCTAGTTGCCCATTCCAAAGCGTAGTAGGTTCCTATGGAGAAGAACGGACAAGAAACTCCATGGACACTCTTTTAAAATATTGTTACAAAATATGGGTTACATCATTCATGTTGAAGTTATACATGTGAGAACAATGTAGAAAGACGTGCACGTTAGAAGCGTCCGTAATAGAAACAATTCACAAAAATTAAAATAAGCCGTGGCAGCTAAGAGATGACCAGTCCCAACTGACGGCGCCCGTTCACGAACATGACGCATGGATCAGCACCATTTAGCTCAACCATTTTGAAGGGAACTTAATGATCCAACACACACGCCACCAACAGCGAGACATTTGAGTGAGCATGACATACTCTCAGCCGCCAGGGCACATTCAAGTCAATAAAAGACATATTACCCGGTAAATGGTAGCTCTATAGTACATAGTACTCACACCTGTGCTATGCAATTATATAATTCAAGGACATTGAGTTTATACAATGCAAAAATAGTTTACAATCTTCAGCAGCTCCAATAATATTTTCAAATGCTAATCAATTAGTTTATGCGCCCTTATGGAGCAGGACCAGCATTGAGCCAAGCATTTTTGTCAGCGATGTAATCCCCCAATTTATAATATGCTTGGCTGCATAGTGTGCGTTTTATACAAGTTTTAAATTTTGTTTCGTTCAATTGGAGTATGTGGGGAGGTATTTTATTGTAACATTTTAAACAGTACCCCATGAAGGATGAGTCTACTTTAGCCAGTCTGAAACCTGGTTGAACTAATTGGTCCCTATTTCTGGTACTATAATTGTGTCTTTCACCTCTTTTACTGAAAATATTTACATTTTTCCTTACGTACATGATGTTTTCATAGATGTATTGACAAGGTACCGTCATGACGTTAATATCTTTAAACAGTTCTCTTAGAGAATCGCGCCTGCGGAGGCCATATATTGCTCTGATGGCTCTTTTCTGTAGAATAAAAAAAAAAAAACAATGTCGGTGTCTGATATATCAGGAAAGATTGCTCTCCGAGCATTACTGGATATCACAGCAAAGAGGATAATTTACAGTTTGACTTACAATGTGCAAGACAAGCAGTTAACACTGATATCGAACTTTGACACCCCCCAATCCTCCTTTAAGTAGTTTAAAAAACAGATTTTTTATTATTTACATAGATAAGCATTCGTGCCTAGTATCGAGTTCATAAACTCAAGGAATCAGATTTTTCAAACAAACGAAGTCTCGCCTTTTTACAGGGGGTAAAAAGGCGAGACTTCGTTTGTTTGAAAAATCTGATTCCTTGAGTTTATGAAGGTTGAATTTTCAAAAATCCTTTCTTAGCTGACGTCTCCTACTCATAATCTTTCTCTGTGCCAAATTTAATTATTGTTGGTTCAGTAGTTTTTATAGATTTCTTGATTAATAAGTGAATGTCGACTTCAACAAAAAAAAATTTTATCCGACGTGTAATAGTGATTCCGATATCCTATTTACAGAATAAACGATTTCATTTCATTTCAGTGTATGAATGAGTGAGTGACCTTTTGCTTGTGAAGACGATGTATCTAGAATAAAATTATTATACCACAACAGGTAAAAACAAGAAAAAAATAAGCATTGACGGATAAATTAATCAATATTGCTCACATATTTACAAATATTGTTAAAGTAGACTTTTTAACAAAAAAATAATAACTAATATCATATATAATAATAATAATAATCGTTTATATATAAAAAGGGCACATTTACAAAAAGTTTCTTAACAGTTAAAATAGAACACAGTTGCTTATTTGCCTGAACTAGGTTGAACCTGTGCTTCAAGCTAGAAAGTTCATATATACTTAATGTAATAAATTAACAATGAGTATAAAGTGAAAACTAAATCTAATTTAGGTTAATTAACAGTAAAATTGCATGTTAGCGTTTCTATTTGCAGACAACAAGTAGGGCTTCTGTCTGTGCATATGCGATGGTTAGTAAATATTTAAGTATAATTTTTTTACAGCTAAAATAATTTAATTTGTAGATACTTAGTTTTCTATTTTTTATATCCGATACCGATACCGATATTCACGCGGGTAGAGCCGCGGGTAAAAGCTAGTTATATATAAAGTCAATGTGCGAGTTAAACTTATCACAGAATGTAAAATTAATGTCGTAAAAATAATATATTACACGATTAAATTAGCAACTGTCTAGACAAGATTGTCCTATGGAGCAGGACCAGCATGTTTCCAAGCATTCTTATCGTGGATATAATCCTCTAATTTGTAATAAGCTTCTTCACTAAGCGTACTTTTAATATGAGTTTTAAATTTTGTTTCATTTAATTGCTCCTTACATGCATAAACATTTGCAAAAACTTACATTAAAAAAACCGGCTTCCAAAAAAGCACTATTAATCGATAAACAGCGCGTTAATTTTGGAAGTCGGTGTCTTTAGATTCGAATTATAGTTTTTTTGTCACCGACTTCCAAAATTAAAGTAGTTTTTCGCTATAAAGTGCTTTTTTGGAAGCCGGTTGTTTTTTATCTAAGAAAGTTTTATATTTTCACCTTTTTAGTTAATGTATCTACCCCACACCAATTCGTATACCACTACTTGCTATGTAAACATCAGTGATAGGAAGTATTATAACATCACCAATATACTCAAAATGGATTGAATACGTAAACTACTGTATTTTTTTTTTTCATACCATTACAAATCACTTTTTTCCCACGGGGCAAGCACACTACGCAACGCCATTTTCTTTACAAGGCAGGTGATATAATACCTACGTTCATCCTTTCCATAAACGGTATAACATTGAAATCCTGTAAGCTTGGATTTCGAAATGTACTGTACCAAAATTTCCGGAATATACCGAAGTTAAGTTATTTTGATGGTCTATTGGATAACTAAGGGCACGTACACACAAGCGCGAATTTATCGGGGCTCTCTCCTCAGAGACTCGATTTCATACTTTATACCTCCATGTCATAACGCAAATTTTAAGTGATCAAGCAGTAAGTACAATCAACTCAGCCTAACGCAGTCTACTGTTGAACATAGGCCTCTCCCATGCTGCGCCACAACACTTTGTCCTCTGCCTTCCGCATCCAGTCTGTCCCAGCCACCTTTTTGAGGTCATTTGAGGTCATCGGTCCATCTAGCTGGGAGGCGTCCCACACAACGCTTGCCGATACGCAGTCTCCAGTCCAGGACTCGTCAGCAAGTAAGCAGCAGCAGTACGCTGGTCAATAATTAACCTAAATAGTTACCCATTGGCTCCCGAACTGTGTCACCACAAATCGGTCACACTTCCACCACACATGGCATGTCACATTAAAATAATGACAAATACGTGAAAAGCTAGACAATCGAAGTACCGAATCAATTCGTGCGGGGATGGTCACCCCATTGTTATTCGTAACACGGACAGTCGTGATTCGCTCCACGACTCGTGAGAGGCAAACGTGTGCGGGCCCTACTACCTGTCTTGTCAATTTTACCACGGTACCTTTACACGTTCGACCACCCTTATGTTTATACAGGTATAGTTGACATTTCTTTGTTTGGAATTTATAGTTAAGTTGGTGGTTCTGTTCGCAGAGGCACGCGTGACGTAGACGACAATAGTACAATGCATTTGTGGTAGCAAAGACTGTAATAGATTAGTTCAGACGTCGTCACTGATTGGTGCCTAAAACGGCACGGGGCATGGGACTGTATTTTGGTTTCAGTAGTCCTATTTTGCAAAGTTCACTTGAAACCGCACTCAATTACTACTCAAGTGATCGCACACAAGTAAGACTATCGCGCTTGAATTCGCCGCTAGAGGCGCTAGCGTAGAGTGAGGTCTCTAGAAATGTCAAATGTGATACTGAACGTTCAGTTTGCGGGATTTTCTATCGCAAATTGTCACTAATTATTCATAATTGTAATAAATTTTGCCATTCCTGAATAATTATGGCATAAGATTTTAAGTAACAACTTAGGATCTAATTTCGTCACATTTGGAGGAAGAATAATATTTTTCCGCCTAATGCTTGCAAATATTAGGAACATTTTAATGTAACTATTCATTTGATATTTTAAAATGTAATAAAATAAACATTTTATGAAGTAATGAATACATATCCAAAACCTATAAAATAAAAGTACAGACAGGACCTTACATAACAGTGGCGTCATCTGGTGAGCTCAAAAATGATAGCATTTATATACATACGTTCAAAATCTAGTAATCAATGTCAAAACTTTGTCAAATAGGTACTATATGCAGGAAATGTAGAGGTATTTTTGACATATTGATTAATAAGTAAGTAAGATTTTATTTGTTTATACAAAGAATATCATAATAAGTTGCCAAAGTCGGTTACAGAACTTAGCGATAGAAAGTTCAAAACCCACATCAGACGTATCCTTATCAAAAAAAAAGCATTTTATAAGATTAAAGACTACGTTAAAGACAAGAAAGTTTGGCAATAATTCCTTCTGCAAATGTGGCTTTCTTGGTACCCCATTAACGGCATAACTGTTTTTTTTTTTACATTCTTCCATGACATAATCTTTTCATTACCTACTTCTTGGACCTACACTTCTAATTTCAACTCTTTAATACTGGCTTTTGTGGACATGATATTTATTCAGATTTGTTACTCTGTAGTTGTAATGGCAATCATGTCATTTGGTTTAAATAAGTTAACATTTATTACAATGAATCACTCGCGTCGCTCAGGATTTTAACACTTGAATCACTCGCTGCGCTCGTGATTCAATCATCATGAATCACTCCCTGCGGTCGTGATTCAGTCGTTAGAATCCTTCACTTACTCACGATTCATCTGTGGCCCTCGCTTTAAATCCGTTCTTTATTCACTAATTGCATAATATACTATTACACGTCAAAATGTAATCATGTTTTTAAAACTAGATGAGTTTGGTGTTTCCTAACCGACTACTCTGAGAAGAAAAACCGAAACAAACTCAGAGGTCACAGTCTCTTTTAAAGTCCAGACATAATCTTGGTCAGGCCATATGAAGACCATGCGGTTTAGTGTTTGAGATGATTTCGAATGTGCCCTGTGTACATTTGTTCATTTGTTTTAAAGGAAAATCATCACGGATTCTTACGTCGGCGTCGACAAGGGTTGCCAACTTTTTTATATATTTTTTACATAGTATGTATATATTTTTTTCGAAAGCAATTCCTGGCTTATATATAATAGACAGGGAAATATATTGAAAATATATAGTAGGTAGGTATGCTTCAAAAATATTCAGTTTTTTAATCCATATTTTTTGCTACTTAGAGCCTTTATTAACGGTTAGTTATTTTTTAATAATTATTACACTCTAAATTAAGGTTACAAAATACCATTCCGCTTTTATGAGTTTAATACTAGCCCTATTGCGGTCATCTCGCCGTTTTGTATTGAACTGAACATAGGTATAGTTTCGCCAATTTTTTTTTTTTTTTGGTAATATAGTATTTAGGCCTCTAATTTCGCAGGATACTATATTATATAGTAGGGTTGGCAACCCTAGCGACGACACGGTTGAATTTCAATTTTGATGTTTGAGGCAACAAAACCCCTTTTCGCACTTTCCGGCTGCCGGATTGGCGGCGCCGGCGCCACGCCGGTGTCTGTTGGTGGATGTACGGCAGGCCGCACGTCATTGGTAACAAAGCCAGTACAAGCTGGCCTCTTGTTCTATTGAAACTCCGTACTACGCAAGGCTAGCTCAAGGTCAAAGTACCATCGACGTGTGGCCTACTGTACGAATGTAAAATCCGGGTAATTTGTGATGATACTTATCAAATCCATACTAATATTATGAATGCACAAGTAACTCTGTCAGAGATAGAGAGTTACTTGCGCATCTATACAAATAAGTAAAAGTGAAGTGTCTGTTTGTAATGACAAAATAACAACTTTCTACAAAATGCATATTAAATTATGTATACGGTACTTATCACAAAAAAAAACTATTTTTTGTCTGTTGGTCTCTCTGTCTGTTAGTCTGTTTATTCCGGCTTATCTCCGTAACGGCTGGACCGATTTTGGCGGGACTTTCACTGGCAGATAGCTGATGTTATAAGGAGTAACTAGGCTATTTTTGTTTTAGAAAAAGCAACGCGGGCGAAGCCGCGGGCAGCAGATAGTACAAAAATTAATAAATAGATTGACCTACATATATTATATTCAGAGATAAATAAATAAGTGATAATATATATTAACTAATAGTTCAACTTATCAATATTATCACTTATTTGAGGAGCTCGTGGCTAAGTAATAACAGCCGCACGGGCCGATCCGTCAGGTTAAGCTACGCTTGCCGGGGTTGGTCCGTGGATGGGTGACCATCTTTACATACCGAGACTCCTCCGTGCCTCGGAAAGCACGTTAAGCCGTTGGTCCCGGCTGTCATTCGTGGATCTTTGACAGTCGTTACGGGTCGTCAGAAGCCTAAAAGTCTGACAGCCAGTCTTACCAAGGGGTATCGTGTTACCCAGTTACAGGGTTGTGGAGGTCAGATAGGCAGTCGCTCCATGTAAAATACTGGTATTCAGCTGCATCCGGTTAGACTGAAAGCCGACCCCAACATAGTTGGGAAAAGGCTAGGCAGATTGATATATTAACTAATAGTGTTGTAAAACACAAATACTCGTAGATAGGAAATAATTTAAATATTTAGTAATAAAGAAAATCATTAAAGCGCTCTTCGTCTCTTCCTACTTATTTAAGATTTCGCTTTGCCCCACAGGGTCCATAATTGTTTCTATTTATTAATACTTACCACCTGTATGTGTATACATTATGGATTGCAAAAAAGATAAATAAATTGAAATTAAATTTTAATTGAATTGAACGAAATGGTGAAAAGGACCCTCTCTGTCACATTCAAAAGTTCAAAACTCTTAACAAATCAAAACCTTTTTCGCAATTAAATATAAAATTTATTAAAAAACACAAAGGGTTCGTTAGTTTCTTTTTGTGACCCTTCTAAAAATTATAACTTTTTGTAGTAGTTCTAGGTATATGTCGTTACGTACTCGTAAAAACTGATTGTTATAAAAACGGATTTTACTGAAAAGTAGTTTTGACTGTTTAAGAGTTTTTTGACCGTAACATAACTTATAGAGCAGCGTTTCCCAAAATATTGGGTGGACCATTTAAAATTGATTTTCAACTATGAATAATACTAAAACTAAATACCGAAATAAATTGGACGAATCAAACTCATTGCGATTAAAAATAACTAAAATTTAAGTTAACGCTAAAACTATATTGACAAAAAAAAAATAAACAAATACATTTTGCTCATTCAAAATCAAAATAACAAAATCAATATATTTTATTTCACATAAACCTATATGGGCACTTATGAAAATAGCACTCCTTGTATTTAATATTGATTTTTTTTATTGTAACTGAATGTTTTTTTTTAACTGTCTTTCATTCATTCATTATTTATTAATTTATTTAATACTTCAAGCACAGAAATGTACAGAGGCGGACTTAATGCCATAGGCATTTTCTACCAGTCAACCTTTGGGTGATGCAGAGACAAACAGTGGTAGGTGAAATTGCGAAAAATCTTGGAATATCTATATAGATACTTACAAACTATAAATATAATATATATACCAAATTTCCAATTTCTATATAAATACAAGCACAAATAAACATACATAAATACACGAATATAAGTATTAAGCCCCTTTTTTCTCCATGACAGTCAAGATGTGAGTCCCGAATTCGTAAGTTTGCTTTACGTGGATCGCGGTCCAGTCAACTTTGGAAACCACTGCTATAGAACATGAGGAAAATGGTGATAAATACAAAGACCGTACCTTTAAAGAAGACTTTTTCCTATTACGAATATCTCCAGTGCTGAGAATAACGTCACATATTGTGTTGGGGGTAAGTTGAAGGCTGTAGCATATGGAGACGGCTTAACAATCATCTCGCAACTACCTATGTGCTTACAGCACTACTGCTAATTGATCGGGGCTTACTACGCAGAGTATTGAGTGTGATGCATCCATACTATACTATAATTATTATGTATATGTTATGGACCAAGTGATAAATTTGGCATTATACATAATGCCCGGTCATTATGAAAAATGCCCAATATGAGAGTGCAATTTGATAATAATTATTCAAATAATCAAATTGACCGGGCATTATACACATTGTCCATCACATTTTGGGCAGAGTAATACAAAAATATTTAATTACATTTTTTTTTTTTTTTATTCTCGTTTGACAAGATTTCAAACAATCCTTTGGGTTAGGTTAGCAAAATTTTAAAAGTGAATAAAGATTGAGCACGCCGTATCGACACGGGCAATCTATAACTGTACTGCTTGAACTGTAAAAGACTTGTCATAGGATACTTTTTATCCCGGTAGGATCTCGCATCTCGGGCGAAGCCGTGGGCAAAAGCGGCTAGTAATATTATAAATGTGGTAGTAGCTCTGTCTGCCTGTCTGTCTATGACCTTTACGCCTAAACCACTAAACTGATCGATATAAATTCTGACAGGATACATTGGTGACATTCTCATCAGCGATAACCGACATAGCCCTAAGAATTACCAAACTTAAGTGGGCAGGACACATTGCTCGCAGAACAGATGGCCGATGGGGCCGAAAGGTTGTGGAGTGGCGACCGCGTACCGGAAGACGTAGCGTTGGAAGGCCTCCCGCAAGGTGGACCGAAGATCTTGTGAATCTGCTGGATGCGCGAAGCTCAGAATCGAATCGGTCGAGGTGGTCTTAGGGGAGGCCATGTCCAGCAGTGGACGTCTTTCAGCTGAAAGGATGATGATGATGAACGATGATGGCAATGTCAAAAATGTTATGGATTTACATAAGCTATCGAAAAGCTTATGTCATTGTAAAAATACCAAACGATTTACCAGTTGTCTTAGTTGCCCTTAGGACAATATTCCTCTACAATGCAATTAGATTCAGGTAGCATACATATTATTGTCGGCCGGAGCAAATGCATGCGTTAAAGATTTCTCTCTCACGGGGCTGCAGGCTTAATATTGCACTGCGCTTGGCATAGCGTACATACACTAGATAATTGAACTGGACGCAAATCAACCGGCTCCATGTGAATAGTGCTTAATATTGTTGCTATTGATGCCTGTGGTGCGGGTTGGGAGTTGTTATTAAATAGTTAGATGGATGAAACATAGTATTAAGCCCAGGGTTAGTAAGTAGACCAAAATTGGTAGTTATGAGTTATGGTCTGATTTACCAAAAACTGATAAGATCATGGCGCTTTAACAGTATCGATTCATATCTGTTGTGTTTTTGACAATCAAAAAACAGATATTTTTTTTGGCCTTTTGGCCTCGTACAGGACTCCGTTTTTATTTTATATACTTTTAAAATTGAGTGTTTAGTTTGTGATCTTCCTGTGCGAGTCACAATAAATACTTTTTCTTTCTTTTTTTTGGCCCTTAATGTGCCTCAGCTGGGCAAAGACGCCTTTCCCTTTTCCACACACGTCTGTCCACTGCCAATCCGGCTACTCTTTTCGAATTATTAAAAAAATATAAGTACCTACTAATAAGTTTTACCTTGAGCCGCTTACATTTCTAGATTTCCAAATAGCCTTCCTAAATACGAAAACCTAGATTACGTCTTGACAAAACCGTTTGAGAAAGGTGGCTTAACCTTTAAAAAAACCGCCCAAACGGCGGTATTTCAAGAACCGACGCTAAAAATTGTGAATCTATTCGAAAACTTGTCTTAATGACACGGTTCTAACAATAATTAAAAACCCGTAATTAATTCATCATTACGTTGCCCTAAACCAAAAAAAAATATTTTGGGGTCGGCGCAATATAAGACATTCTTCTTCCATACTTCTCAACTAGCTATATTAATCTAACGTGTCCGTATGGATTGAGGAGCCACGTCTCATATTTAAACTAACCAATTTGTAGGCCCGATCCTTGAGTTCGTAGTAAAACGGAAAAGTTACAGGAACTCGGAAAACGAGCCGAAGGATATTTTTTTGAAAATTTGGTCGGATTTAGTAGTGTTTATGCGTAATCTGTACAAAAAAATTGGGTTTAGTACGGCTGAATTTGAGATAGCTACAATGCTTTGATTGGTCATAAAAATCCATAAATTTCAACGCTCTGTTTTCCGCAAAATAATCAGCCATTTCAAACACATTTTTAGTATTTTCCTGATTCCTCCTCATCACATGTATACAACAACCGATTTCCAAACAACGTTTCAGTCACCGGTGTCACTTTCAAACTTCCTTTTATTTATTTATATTCAATTTTCAAGTAACCATGGACTCAATATGTTAGTAACAACTATGTTAGCGAACTTAACTTATACACCTAACCTAACTCTGCCCTATAGTTACGAGAATCCCTGCTACAAGCTCAACACCGATGTGGATAGCTTGCAGCAGCGATTCACACACAAGCAGTCCAGTATGCTCGCGACACACTGCAGTATAATGTTGGGGCTGTCCCGCACCCGGCGCTCCAGAGGGGCGCATCTTTTTCGCCTCATAGCGTAGAAGCAATTGACACGAGCATCAGCAAACATCACTGATGTGCTACAAAAGCGCAACAGCCCCATCAATACGCGGAACGCATTATCATATTGAAAGCGAAGGGCGCTGTACAATTTTTCGAGTCTACCCTACAGGCTGCACGTAATATGTAGTCATTTCTTATTCTATCCCGATATATCTAATAAACCGAAATTAATTAGTAATCAGAAACTAGTCTTTTAATTTTGCCACGTATTTTTTAATCCCCTACTTTTGGGACTTATAGATTTCCGTAGGTGTATCCGTAGCATTACTGTGGGCCCTATCAGAATACCAGCGCTGCGGTATTTATTTTTGAAATATTGCAGCATTTTGCCAAGTTAGTGGCCTTTTTGGCCTCGCACAGGTTTACAATGTAAATTTTGTTAGTTTTAAATGCAAATTTTTTTTTTTTTACTGTTTGTATTTCTTGTGCGTGTCCCAAATAAAATATTTGTCTTTCTTTCTTTTCTTTAAATAAATTAAAATGAAATGCTGTTGGTAAGCGCATCACTTGAGAACTGCTGGACCGATTTAGTTATTTTTTGTTTTTAAAATGTTTGTCATAATCCGAATTTGGTTTTTATGGAAAGAAAAATTGGAAAAGTTATTCTAAAAATATTCAAATATCAAAAATTACGTTGTTTTCTCTAAAAATATTGACAGGACATCGCCTGTCGAGTCAGCTAGTTTTTAATAAAATAAGCAGAAAGAAAAACCAGGTGTAGGGAGTGCCAGTGACGCACGTAAGGCTGAGTACAGTCAATAAAGTATTAATTTATTGTACCACCGCCCTGCTATCATTGGGATTGCTAAACATTTGCTTGTCCCACACTTTACGGCTCGAACTAGCGGCATCGGCAGCATAATTGTTTTACTTTGTTTTTCTTGCAGTAGTATAGTTATGAATGTGGAGGGGTGGTGGGTGTAAAGAATATGATTAATCACTGAGGGGTATAAGTTTTTTAACAAAGGAAAAAATTATGTGCTGAAATTTCGAAACGTAACAAAATGCAATGAATGTTCAAACAATATAAACAAACATTTGCTCGTATAGTACGAGAGCCCATGACCAAATTTTTTGACTCATCGTTTTACGAACAAAACCGTATTAAATCGATAGAGTTGGTTATTCCGAGTCCAAAAATGCTAATTTCAGAAATTTTCCTGGATACGTTTGATCTGACCGCTTTTACAAATATGTAATTTTTTTTCCGAACAGTTTCATAGCAATCTGTCTGATTTTCAGAATGTAGTTGAACAAATATATTTTAAATACCGACAACACAATTTTAAGACACCAGTAGTGTCGCACATACCCAGGAGACCATTTGAGAAAACAAAAACCGGCCAAGCGCGTGTCGGACCACGCACAATGAAGGGTTCCGTAGTTGGGATGAATTTATCCCAAGATCAAACTTAACATTGTATGATTGAACAACATGTTTACTTTGCTGTGATAGTTTTACTTTATATTTTTATATATACTACTGCTTGAAAGGAGGGGGACACTTGACTCTATAACAAAAATTAGCACTTTAAAGCTTAATATTACGCAAACGGATCCCTGAAACGAAAAATGGGACACTTCTCACACTCTAACAGAAAATCATCCCTACTTTACGTGTACGGGAGGTACCCTAAATAAATTTATTTTTCTAGATTTTATTTTACCACATTGTCGGCGTGATCAATATGTATACCCATACCAAATTACAGCTTTCTCAATCAATCAATCAAAATATTTTATTTCACATAAACCTACATGGGCACTTATGAAACGTCAGAAGCTAGGTGCACTAAGTACTCTAGTACTTACTAAGAGTCTCTGAGCTAAACCGCGGACAGACAGACAGACAGACGGACATGGCGAAACTATAAGGGTTCCTTATTTACTACGGAATCCTAAAAATGAGACAAAAAAACTAAGCAAACAGTTTGAAAATCTTGTTTTGAAGTGAAAATTTGGTCTGTTGATGCAAATAAATCATTTTTTTAGAAGAAAGTGTTAGCATCTTCCCTAGTAGCATTTTCCGTTGGCATTTAGTTGGGCGAACTTCAGAGGTATGTGGCCCAAACAAACGCCAACAAAAATGCTACTAGGGTTATGTGTTGAAACCATTTTGAATGTGTTGAAATTTTTTACCGATCGGTAACATAGCGGCGTATTTACGAAAAACGTAAATACGAGTACGCCGCATTTCGGCGTATTTCTTTGCAAAACACACAGCCATTTTTCATACTGGACCGAACAGCACATGGCAATATAATAAAATGAGCGTCCTTACAAACGGTCGAAACCTATATACATTTTTAATATCAGACAGATTGTGATAAAACCGTCTGCCATTTTTTTTTTTGACAGCAGTTTCGGGCCCTCTTAAAACTGCGTCATTTCTAACCGGTACGGCCCACCGAGTCGGGTTCAGAATCATCTAAACGATTTTATACGGTTTTTATCGTAAAACGATGCAACATGGTTTTGGGCGTGGGCTCTCGTACCATTATATGTAGTTGTTTCTCAGAGATAACTGAAAAATTATTGAATAACCGCAGAAACAAAATAATAACCAAAATAACCTGTTTCTATTGCCCACGTAAATATTCAGTATCGTCAAATTTCAATATCATCACTAAACGATGGGAAAGATTCAATTGACCGGAAAATTTATCCAAAAACTATTTTGCCCTCAATCTGTTATACATACGGAAATAAATAATTTGATTTATATACCTCTACGCTCAAACGCAAAGTGAGGCGCAACAAACGAAATACGGCTGTCTCATTCTAACCCACTAACGAAAAATAGAGATAGGAATATAAAGGAAGTAAGAAGATGAGGGAAGTAATTCAGGGAACTCAATATTATAAAAGAACCTACGTCAACGGAAATCGAAAAGTCTTCTTGGTTCTATAGATCGCGTTGTTTGTATGTAGAGGACGTACCTGCTCTGCCCTTTAGGGGAAGGAGGGATGAACGATCGGAAGGCAAACGAATGAACATTTTAATGACTATTTTATTTACTCAGTTTTTTGGCCCGAAGGAAAAGGGAACGCGAATGATTTAAAAACTGGCAAGAACTAATGTGACTTTTCCATTTCATGATATTACAGTTATCAGTGGCGAAAGCACCATATAAAATGATTCCTAACGGCTTCCCTTCGGAAGTTCGCATCAGCAACTCTATTGAAAAATGGCTTAGTCAATAGAGTCTACTATATCCAAATATTACTTGACCACAGATGGTGTTAAATTCAGTACCTAAAGGAAATACTTTTATTTTTAAGTTAATAAATAAATTTTTACTTTGTCAATAAGTTAAAACCAACTTCGCTTCAGCTTCTCTCGTGAAGCAAAAATCGTGGGCATCGCTGTCTACAGCCAGCCAGGTCACGTGAGAAGTGACCAACTACTTAGCGATGGGTGCCTTTAAAAACGAATTGGGCACTCGGACCCCATTGCCTTAGAGTTTCAACCCTAAACGGCTCAAACAGTATAACTCCCTAAAAGGCTGTTATTCGCGCCTTGAGGTTTTCTACAAAATTTGTAACAACTTACCAAACTTATTTTGGATAATAGCTTCTCCCGTTATCCGTTGTAAAGCAGCCCCAAGATGCTGTCCTCATCTGCAATCAAATAAATAGAATAATGGCTGTTCTGCACGCTTTCCTCTCGACTTAAAATAAACGGATCTTAGCCCACGTTCGTATGGGCGTTTTTTTGCTATGTTGATTTTTATTACATATTGGGCTTGCTCTTTAGGTGGATTTCGCCTGATGGAATGCGATGAATGAGGTCTATGATGGAACAAGCGTGCCCAATAGATTCCTGTTCACTCTTACTTTAAAGGCAGTCGGGTTATATGTGGAAGGGAACACAGACGCTGGTAGAGATTTCCACACTATGGCTGTGCGCATAATAAATGTGGAGGAGAAGCACTGAGTACGACTGGACGGGATATCAACCAAGTACGCATGTACGTCTGGTGGTCCAGTATTTATTTTTTATCTCGTCCATGACTGTTCTGTTGAAAATCTAACATTGTATTTTTTTGACGCGCTTGGATGTGCTCTGTTGTATTCTTAACGCTCGGTTCATTATCGAGAGTAAAATCTAGTGCGTGATATTTTTACGTCCATGCGAACATGCGTTGACATGAAAAGGAGTAAGCTTGAGAACTTATTACGAAGTTTGACAAGTAACATCCATACTAATATTATAAATGTGAAAGTAACTCTTTCTGTCTCTCTGTGACGTTTTCAAACCTAAACCGCTTAACCGATCGTCATGAAATATGGCAGAGAAATAGCCCGGGATATGGACGAGGACATAGGCCACTTTTTTACGCGATAACCAACATCCATGCGGGCGGAGCTGCGGGAAAAAGCTAGTAATATATAAAAAGAACCTAACTTCACGCCTATAATGCCCGAAGGGTTAGACAGACACTTCGCTAGTTATGTTAAAGTCCCATACAATATGGACCGGGCCTATTGCTGTTAAATGGGCACAAAACTACTGAGAAAGGCCTGATGGAAAAACCCAATAACACTTTGCCCGACCTAAGAATCGAACCTAGAGTCCATGCTCAACAGTGCTAACGAGGCGACAAACTATGACAAGTGACTACAGCTGATGTATTCTGTAAAAATCTCATCGTGAAAACATAGGTGAAGTAAGTTTGACGAGAGCTGTCATTCCACCTCATGCTAGAGATTAACGCTATTGACAGCTCAATTCACCTAAGAATAGACTGGCAAAATAGACCAGCAGGTAGAATGACAGCTCACTTCACACTGACTTCACCTAAGTTTTCATGATGAGATTTACAGAGTAGACCGGCTGATGCTAGGGATTGACACTATTGACAGCTCACTTCACGCTGACTTCACTTAATATTTCACAATGAGATTTTTACAGAATAGACCGGCTAATACTAGGGATTGACACAGCTATTGACAGCTCACTTCATGCTCACTTCACGTATGTTTTCACAATGAGATTATTACAGAATATACCGGCTGATGCTAGGGATTGACACTATTGACAGCCCACTTCACGCTGACTTCACTTAAGTTTTCACGATGAGATTGTTACAGAATAAATCAGCAAAAAACCCAATGAAGATACATATACTCGTAAAAGATACGGTTATTGTTTTATTGTTATTAAGGAAGAGTCAACTTACCAAAGCTCTGTCGATGTAACTACTACTCCCTGCCAGATGAATGTTCCCAAAATCCTGCAACAATAAATATAAAGTTAGGTCATCAAATTCAGCACTCCTGTGCTATGCCCCGACCCCACTCGCTGTAAAAATACTAAATCCTGAATAAAAAATATCGGGTTTATTAACAAAGTGATTCTCTTAATTTTATTATTATTGCATGAAATATTTTGGATCTTATTAGTGCTGAAAAAGCTTTCAATCACCTGCACTGTTTCGTAGGATCATCTCCTTCAAAAGTAAACATGACCCGAGAAACAAATCTTTCCAAGTTATGAACAAGTATTCCCGGGAATAATCTCGTACGGTCTACAGCATGGTTCAAAAACTACATGTAAATAAATCAACAAAAGCTCGCAATGTTCCCAGCAATTTGATTCACCCCAAGGCCACTCGATACCAACAATTACTGACAGAACCCGCGCTTTACAGCGTAAAATTCCAAATTCAGATTCTCCTATCCTATTGGTAGGGCGACACGAGCTCCTACGCTTCCCGTGTTCCTATTGGTTGTTGATAAACTGATGTAATTTAAAATATTGTCACTTGACGACGTCGGTTTTCGCCTTATTGCAATTTATTTCCGTGGGGAAGATTATTTAATTTTCTCCGACCTCCATACATTAATAAACAGATATTGGATGGTGTGGCTTGATGTACTCGTATACTAGATTTGTTTAGGGAAATAAATACGATACAGTATGTAGTAGATATATGGGTATATAAATTGCAAACACACTTAAGAAATCCTGTACTCTGTAGTTCTTCAGCTGGCACGTTTTTATCTTTGAAATAAGTCCTTGTTTTGTATTTTAGTATGCAGATCGATGGCAATTTTTCTGAAGCTTGTTAACTCAAAGTATTTCAGACGTTCCCCACTTCTTCACGTCGTTTCCGACGACGGCCATAACTGAAGAATACTGACCATTACCTTTTAATCAGTCGACAACATCATCGTGACGACCAAAATCAAGTTCACCTCAGGTCAAACAAACCTAGACACAGGTACATAGGCTTTCAGCAAAATAATTATCACAGAACGTTAATACGAAGTAACTGGGGAGGTCTGGCATCCTTCCGCTCGGATATTGCGAGGCGGTTACGCCCTTTCAACACCGCACATCTTCACCTGAAGGTACTTACGCCCCTAATAATACCTATTTAGATTTAAAGCCTAACTGTCTTTGACACGGAGAATTTTTAAGCTCCAAGGGCACAGCTTCCGTGCAAGGCGTATATAAAATTAGGTCGATTCGGAATCGGAACGTAATTTGGCCCCTGGGGTCTGCTAAAAATAATACTGACTGTTGGGTATATTTTTCGTTTTATTCGTCGATTGGCTGGTACTACCACTGTGGCCAGAGGTCTTCTTTCGGATACCATTTCAACGAAGATGCAGTAAATGCACGTTTGCCTAGAAGACTACTAAAACTACCCGAAATATAGAAATAGAAATAATTTATTTGCTTATAATGTAGGTATACAGATAAGATATAATTTTTAGAATAGTCCCTTTACATTTCACCTTACGGCATGCAAATTTTTCAATTATTAGAATTTATTAAATATATAATTGAATTAATATTATTATAACAATATTATAACTCTTTTCCGATTTGGTATTAAGTAACAACAGTAGGTAAGTAAATCTAAAAGAATCTAACACATTACACAATAATAGGTATAGAGAGAGGGTGGAATTTTTAACCTCACCTGGAGGGAAAATTCTCTAAATACTGGAGATAGCAAATTTTACTCAAAGGAAACATTCCTTTATTTTAAAAAAGAAACAAATCTGCGTTCTAAGTTTTTCGAAAATTCGCTTGGCACACTCGGGATTCGAACCGGCTAAAATCCGAAAAAATAACAGTCTATACTTTTATGGCATCAATCGATAGGGTCAATCATAAGGATCAAATCTCTCTAACTGTTACTGTTAGCCTGTATCACCCCACTGCTATCTCTAGTATTTAGATTACCTGCTTTCCCTCCAGGTGAGGTTAAAAAATTCCAGCCTGTATACAATATAAATTATCAAAAAATATGAAATAATAGCATAACAATAACTTGAACATTCACCATGTCCTATGATAACAGATTAATTACAATTTACCCACAAATAACAACATTTATGTAAAAGTTTTGTCATTTAAAAAATATCTTATTGAATTACATTTCAGTTAATAACATTTATTTCTCCAATAGTAGTTTTGATAACTGTTTTTAAACATTTTTATTCGAAGCTCTTTTAATTTTTAGTTAATTTTTTTGTTTAACTGGGGTATCTCAGAGTTGACCTTTTGAGATCGTGACTCCTTAACCGGACTTTCCTGTGGTTGCTTTAAGTTCCTAAAAACTTACAAGCCTCCAGCCAGGGCATAAAACTTATAAACTAAACGACTGCGCGCTAAGGGCACCCCCTGTGGGGTACGAACTTCGGCTTAGGGCAGAGTCGGAGGGAGGACAGCAAGGGACAGGTGGTGGCTGGATCAGTTCAGGGTTTTGATTATTAATAGGGGAATTTAAAGCTACACGCTCAGCAGCGGCGTGGGCTGGCGCTTCGTCGAGCAAGGGTCGGGGAGGACAGTTAAGTCGGAGATTTCGCGAGGGGCCTAAGCGCGGCGGCGGCGAGGTCGGAATGACGGTCGTGTTTTATGTTTTTGAGCTGTACTGGTGGCCCTACTACTCTCCTGGAGGAGGGTTGTGGGGTCGTCTGGGTCGGTCTGTGCATGCCGTGGACGGCGGGTCTTACTGATGCGAGAGGGGATATAATTGGCGGCCTGCACAACTAGAATGTTGCGGTGAGTGGCTGCGGAGTCGAAGAAGCGCTTTGAAATGCGCTTCATGAATTGACAGATAGTGAGGATTTTGAGGTCTACCAACCTCCACGGTTGGTGTTCCAGACGTAACAGGGAGCTCCCGTGATTTTACGAAGAACACGGTTTTGGAGGGTCTGCATCCTATTGATGTGACGGGGTTTTGCGTGTGGACTGGACTCGCATAGGTCATGATTGGGGAGATACACGCGGTATAGAAGCGCAATTTGCACTTGAGTGACAACTTGCTTTTTGCATTGAGGACGGAATGGAGCCTATAGAGAGCGAAAGAGGCGCGCGTACGCACCAGCTTTATATGCTCTGAAAACGAGAGATGATGGTCGAGAGTTACACCTAGGTATTTGGCTCGCTCCTTCCAAGGGATAGGCTTGCCGAACATGGTGATCGGTTGGAGTGGGGGGGGGAGTTGACGCGGAAGAAAAGAGAACCGCTTGACTTTTGTCGGGATTTACTTCTATTCTCCACTTTTTAAACCATGCGCCAAGCTTGTTGGCTGCGGTCTAGAGAGAGCTAGTAATTATGGGTTTGGCTAAGCCCTTTGTAATAGATGGCCTTGTCGTCTGCGAACAGAGCTGTGCCAGACTTTGTCAAACGCTTTCGCCCTGTCAAAGAAGATCGCCCCTGTCATAAGACCACGTTGAAAACCAAGGCTGATGTCTTCTACGATACGGTGGACCTGATGGGTCGAGGCATGTTTGGTTCGAAAACCAAACTGTTCGTTGGGGATGCAGCCCTTTGTCTCGGCATAATCTCTGATACGCTTATAAATAAGCTTCTCATAGATTTTGCCGAGAACTTTGAGCAGACTGATGGGTTGTCGGTAGCTCGCGGGCTTCGCCTTGGGTTTACCGGGTTTGTGGATGCCGATAACGATGGCCTCTTACCATGCTTGTGGAAAGATGTTATTGCTCAGAGCACCATTGAAGACGGTGGCTATTAGCATAATGAGGTGGGCCTTTTCATTTTTGAGGCATTTTATTATAAATAACAGGACCCATTGCCAACATATTATTCTTTAGAAGGGACGTTTTATGACCACCTGTGTGTAATATGTAGTTACATTTTGATAATATTCTCCAAATAAGGTCCGTTGTACACGGCACGGTTTGTTTAGGCCGGTTGTATACGGCGTTGTGCCGTAGTGCCGCCGAGTCTGTCAACAAACTTCCATAGTGACCCATATAACACTGACGACCGTGCCTACACACAGCGAAACAATCATAGTTTTCACGGCAAAAAAGTGTGTACAATGGCTGACTCCAACCAGGACTACCACTATATTACCTAGACCTTTAGGTAAAGCGGAAGTGAACAGAAACGAATCATTTACGAATAGTGTAACGTGAACGCGGTTTTGATTTTGATTACATTCTGCATGCTGTGCGACGCGGTATTCAAAGTCACCTTCAACATATTGCTTTGGACTGTTCGAAGATTAAGGTTTTTCACAAATAACAGCTTTTTCACCCATTGCAACATAAAGCTAATCTCTTTTGTAAAACTTTAACATAATGCCCGTTTTTTTTATAGTTACAATCCAACAGTGTGCTTTTAGTATGCAATACATTTATGGGTTTATTTATAAACGTTGCTTAAAGTTAAGAGACGTTCAAACGTCAAAAATGTATCGTTGAATACTCGCTAACTTAAGACTGCGCCGAGCGCACAGTGGCGCCCTCATCGTTTGTTCGGTGATTTCTTTTATTTTAGAATGAAAATGCAGAAAATAAGCACGTTAAGTTGTGCTTCACAAGACTATACGTTATTATTACTCCAAACAGTAGTTTTAAATTCTTATGTTTTATTATAATAATCATTAAAACGGAGCTTGGTGGACACTATTTTCCGTTTTAATGATTACAATAAAACATAACAATTTACAAACGATGAGGGCGCCACTGTGAGCTCGGCGCAGTCTTAAGGTGAGTATAGACTAGAGCATTAACTTGTAACAAAACATCGAACCGTTCTAATGTGTCACCCTTTCAGGAACCGAACAATGAGCACGACACTCGATGCTTTGTTACAACTTGATTTTGCAAACAAACGAGTGAATTTGTGTAACATTTCATCGAGCCTTCAGATCCGACATTTCAACGAAGAGTAAACGCAAAATAGAAAGGAATGTTACAGGTAAAATGCTCACTCACTGTGAGCATTACGTCGAACACTGACGAGCATTCGCAGGAACGTTGCATAACATGGAAATGCTTTTTTAAATTGAGCTTTTGCTTGTATTGTACGGTGGCCAGCACATCAAGTTACCACAAACTGTCAAATTTTCTTGTTCGATTTTGAACTTAACCATCAACATTTTAAAGTTCAAAATCTTTTGGAGGAATTTGACAGGTGTAGCTTTATGTGCTAGCCACTGTACAATGCGTAAGAACGTTACATTACATGGAAATGCTCGAGAAAACGTATTATTCTCGCACAACGTTAAATAAAGGGGTTAGGTGTCGCGTAGTGTTAGTGTAAACTGGCATAAATCGCTCTAATTTTAAGATCTCCCCTATAATTGACATGTCCTAAAATGCTGGTATAAAGATGTCAACAGTTTCTTGGAAGTCTATGCATAACACTCTGATGACTTTACATTTTGGCTGCTATCCTTAGAAGATACCTACGATGGACAGCTATACTCTGTATGTATCAAACAAAACGTTGGAAGTATGCAATCAATCAGACGAAATATCCAGCTCCTCTCGCCATAATTACTGAAACCTAGGGTTGGTACTCATGTAGCGTTCTTTAGCTGATAAATGATGTGATTTAGCTGATATGGAAAGCATTTAAAAATGTTTGGATTATTTATGGATTGGAATAATGCTGATGTCAGATACGACATCCATTAGTGGTGATTCAACTGAGTTATTTTTATTTCAGTGATGGTTTAGAAAGTTTAGAAGTGTCCAATTTTCGTGTTTTCAGTGTTGGTTGATCCTGAACAATTTATATTCCACAATCGACCCGCCCCTGCTTCGTGAAAACTATGTATTGATTATTATTATTTTATTTTTTCTGGAATTCAGCCCGCCAAATTTTTCGGGAATCCGCAGTACCGACAAAGATCCCTTAACAAAGATATCCGTTCCATCCCTGCATAGAGCATACATTTATGAAATACAAATGATAGGTGTAAATCAAGCTAGGCCGTACGCACACAGGTGCACTTGCAAGCAGGCTTCCAATTTGAACTGAACAATGTTTAATTAGTGCCAAGCTATCGAATGTACAATGTTTGGCAGGTAGCGTTCGTTGAGCACCGCATCGCACGTTCGCCAATCAAGCGGAAATCTAATCTGCTAACTTTCCATCACTACGTCTAGGGTGCAGTAAATGATAAGCATTATGTGGCACTTTAAAAAATGTTTGGGTAACACTACCTTTCGCAGTAAAATGCATTATTGATTCACATTATGTAAGGACTAGCTTTTGCCCGCGGCTCCGCCCGCGTGCATGTCGGTTAAAAAATTAGCCTATGTCCTTCTCAATATCCCAGGCTATATCTCTGCCAAATTACATGACGATCGGTTCAGCGGTTTAGGCGTGAAAACGTAACATACAGACAGACAGAGTTGCTTTCACATTTATATTATTAGTAAGTATAAGTATGGATAGTATGGATGTAAGAATCCAGTCAGTGACTGAAATCAATTGAGATTTTATTTTCTGATATATTATCACAATACTTTGACTATAACATTATATTATATGGGAAAAGTAAAATATAAGCTACCAACAAAGTTATTTCCACATAACATAATAGTACATTACTTACCAAGGGCTGTAAAAGAAAGAAAACCCGAAATCGCTGGTATTTGTGACCCGAGCCGCAGGCGAGGGTTGTAAATATGCGATAAAGGGCTTTCTTTTTTAGTACCCATGGTGAGTACACAATTATACGTCTTCACCTGGCTATAACGCGAGTTTTACTGTACGCGTAGCGTGCGGTATATTATGGCCAGGTGTAACGTAAAACTCATTACACACCACGACACATACACAACATACATATATCACCAACCACCGATAAACACTAACATACAATACTGTACTTACACGTTTTTTTCATCTCACTAGTACATAACCTTATCTTTGACAATTCTCTAATTCTAAATCAACTTGGATGCATACAAATATCGTTCGACCGTAATTGTAATGCGAAAACACTGCCTCCCAAGATACGGGATTTCCAAGTTTGGGGGGCAAGGTACCTATTCTATTTGGACTTTCGATCTCACTTTACGTTTACCTTTTGTATCCAATCTTTGTATGACTATACTTAACACGTTGACTGTGAAACACGTTGAAAAGGCAAAATTTACTACGTACCACGAGACGTCCGTATTATTTCATTCGATATTTTATGTCTTTTTTTTTTTTTTTGTTTTTAAAAACCATTTTGTATCCTTGTCTATACGTCTCCAAAAATATTTTTTCTAGTTCAAACGTCCAACTCACAAAAGCCAATGGAATTTGTATTACCTAATGCATTACATGCATAGATATAAGAAATAAGGAGATATGCAGGCAGCTTAAAATGTCTATACATTTTAAGCTGCATATCTCCTGCAATAAAAAAAATATATATATAGAAACCCGATGTCTCCAGTCTGTCCCTTCCACTCGCCTCAACTACACGTGCAGTTCAGTAATGCACATAATTAGCTCGCGGCAAGGTACAGCGGCCGTACTACGCGACGCAACCGCATACACAAACTATCGTTTTGTGATTTTTACATTGCGTTGTCCAGTCACTTAGCGTCATACTTACGTAGTGGTTAAGACGCAATGTATTTATTACAAAAATAATACAGTCGCTGTTAAGTATGTAAAAGCAAGAAATATTTTACGACTTGTTGTTTTTCATGATTTTAAAGACAAATATAGTTAAATACTTGTACTAACTTGTGGTAAGTGATTCCATGATGTACAAAAATTTTGTTTTGGCTTCGGTTTTTAAAAGAAATCACTGAACAACACGGCATTCTTATAATTTGTCACGATCACGGTCGAAAGCGCAACTAGATCGCGGATACCGCCATTTGCCTATGCGAGGAGCATTTTGATCATTGCGAGCGGACACAGACACGCCCCCTTGCCACTTCTCCTGTTTATTATATTTCTATGATTACATGTAATGCACGAACGTCATGGCTGAGTCGGCAATGCATTACATATAATTAATACACGGATAGTCAACGTGTTAAGTTTGCTCACCTTTCTGTGTAATATTATTGTCAAAGTTTATGTTTTGTGAATAAATAATAATCATTATTATTTTTTAAACAGGGTTGAAAGTTGCGTTTAAGAAAATACGGTATAGGTACCTACGGAACCTTCGACGAGCTTGACCAAACTGCACTAATCAAAGGTTAAAAATAACTAATTCTTCGTATATACGTATGGCCTTATTAGGTACCTACTTTGTAATTTTTGGTCATATTCAATGATTTTTGTTCCAAAAGCGTTTCTGTATTCTTTTAATCGACTTTTTTTGTCAATTAATGAGTTCTTGCCCAAATTATTATGCTTTTGACCAATACGTAAAGTAATAAAGAAATATTTTTAATTAATGTGGAGTGTTTCGATTCAATGGGGACATATAGAAACATGCTATAAGTACATGTGTGCTATCGAAGGAATGGCACCCTGTTACACCACATTCCACATACCTCACTCATCTACTTATTGAAGGAAAACATTATAGTCCACGATGGGGAAATTAAAATTATCATGTGAAGCCAATCAAGTCTTCACCACTTGTGTAGCAGCTAGAGGTATCGATATTTTTTTAAGACTTGTCGTACAAACAATGTAAGCAATTGTTAGAACTGGAGACACTGTATTAAATACCTTGTAAATAAAAATGTTCTTTATTTTTGATAACACCTGATGGGGTAACAAAAATCTAATTATTTTATTATTTTAAAGATGTATAAACCTGGTAAAGTTACTAGTTATAAATAATTATTTATTAAAATAAGTTAAATTTTTTAGTGATTTAAAGTAGGTTTTAATTAACCAATAACAGAAAATAAAATAGGTAACTGAGCAAGAATAAGTGTATCTACCTATAAATTTTGGGCCAACGCACTGTCGTGCCATCGACCCGATGAAGTAAAAATAGGTACATATACAACTCAAAAAATTACTGAAAACTTCAAGAAAAGTCGCGCGCATAATGCCTGTAAACGTATCCTAAGCAAAATCGCGACCCCCGCCTAATAGACTAACAACCACATATCCCAGTCGCGTGTATCATGTAAAAAGTAACGTAGAAACATTCGCACGACAATCGCACGACGCCCGCGCGTCGCCCGCACGTCGCCCGCACGTCGCCCGCCGCCGGCCGGACTTCTAAGCAATAATTGTAGGGAGAAATAATAACGCCGACACAGCGCGGCCCGTATCCGCTTGCAATAAAAATGTAAAACGTGCCCGATAAGCGACTACGCGAAAGGCTCAAATGTGAAACGGTAGTGATGTTACCTGCGACGGTGCATCGATATCGATAGTGTCATTGAGTGAATTTGTGAGGCAGGGAATTTTGCGAGAGAAAGTCAGATTGAGTCGAATGCGATAAATTAAACTGCTTATCAGTGTTTTTAGTGGAGATTGTCACCACAAAAGACCGCTGCAATAACGTGTTTTCGACATATTCTATAGCTAGCTTGCTTAGTTATCTACCGTTTTGTACCAATAATATTTATATTCTGTAGACAATGTTTATTAAATAAAGAACACCAGATCAAGAATATTGCAGCGACAACGATATAAATTTAATATCATTGATTGTGGGTTGTGCTGTGAGTCGGCTTAATAAAAAGTACCAGTACTTGGTGCGAAGGACTTTTACACTATAAACTGACCGTATATTAGTTTTGATACTGTTGACAGAAACAAGTGTAAATTAACGCAATACTGAAGAAATCATCGATATAACATACCAGAGCTGAACAACCCTACACCGCGGACTGTTTGAGTTTTTATGTCCGGATCAAACCGCTAGGTATTTTGTCATACAAAATATAAATGTTGCATACTTCCTTCCTTCATTGGTGGGTTATCTAAATGATTAATTGTCGGGCTCCTGCCGGTATGCCTGGCTTTCAACGAGCTAGACAAATAAGAATAAGTATTACCTTGAATAGCGAGCGAACTTTGAATAACTAGCTAGTTTGTGTCGTTAGTTAGTTACACGGTTTATTCTACAAGGCTGCATAGGTTTGTTTCATTGTTTTTGATAACTAGTTACTTAAGGTTATTGAGTTCAATCATTTATGGTGGCTGATAAGAACGAAAGAAGTGTCTGGAAAATTGTATCAACTCTCTATGAAAGTGATGCTAAGTTAGGTAGGACTGAGAGTTAATCAAATCAAATCAAAATATTTTATTTCACATAAACCTACATGGGCACTTATGAAACGTCAGAAGCTAGGTGCACGGTTCCAAATAGTCGGACGGTTACGACGGCTCATTGCGACGTATGAAGAAGATGCTGCGCTGACCTCGAACAAAGGACGTATAGGCAGGACGGCGATGATGATGAAAATTACGCCAGCAAATAATTAGGTGTAGAACTGTGTGAAGATGACGTTTCAGATCTTGTTAGGAACGGAGATAGAAGCGTTTTAATCCCTTTGCGATTAGAGGTATAAAATGCTTTAACCAATGTGGTGGATGCTGTTTCAGAAAAGATCTGTTCAAGAATTGTAATTGAACTCTGACAGCAGTAATAACAAAAATAATAAATGACTAACTCGTACAAGTGATAGGTAACAGCGTTAAATACACACCACATGCTACAAAAAAGTAATAAGCTGTTTTTAATTGCACAAAGTAAACTGTTAACGACACTAAGACTAGGCAAACCTGAAGAAAGAAGAACATTAGACTACCTGCAGGCGGCCACGATCTAACCGCCCCGAGCCTGACCAAATCGTTAACATATATACCATCTAATTCGAGTGGTTACTAACAAAATGCGGCCTAATATTAAGGCGAGCGAAGCTACCGACTTGCAAGCCATTATTACACTCCACAATCAAATTGTAAGTAATTTCAATAAATATCGCTACTGCAGAACCTCGCTATACTTACTGACCCTTTATATAGGGTACTAATAAACAGTTAGGCATCACGAGAAAGCGGATCGATCTTAAAATTGATATGTTTATTACGACTTTCTCACGATCCGCGGATAGACTAGCGTTTTGTTAAGTTTTTTGCCTTTTAGGTCAGGATAGTGAGCTGATTTTTAGTGCTTTCGCGTCGTGGCTTTACTGCGTTCATCTAGCTATAGGTTTTCGATGTACCTATGCTGTTATAGTTGTTTCGTTGCTAGACTATTGTTGATAGAGGCATCGGCAGTGTTGTTACAACAGAATATGGATATAGGGAAAAGGAAGCAATTGAAGAATTAACAACCAAGTGTCCTCTTTACAATAGATTATAACTTATGATTGTACACCATGCGCATATGGCTTATGTTACATTAATAAACAAAATAATAATATGCTGCAACTGTCAGCAACTCAAGTCTCTTTGCCGCAAATATAATTATATAATAGCCAGTAAGACTGTTAGTAATTTACCCGATTACCCGTGGCGAAAGCAAAAAACGATTTCGGAATTATATTTTGAAGACTTCATTTAGCAGTACTTAGTATAATTTGAATCAATTAAATTGTATTGTATGGACATGCAACCTGCCACTACCACGTGAGTTTGACTGGTTAGATGAAGAACAGACTAACAAACTAATAAACAACTAAAACTAGAATCTATTTTTGGATTCTATGTATTGATTATAATCCATATAACATTTACGAAATGCCAAAATCGATATAGCGAGAAAGACAGAAAGTACAATCGATACAGTTAAAGTAATAACGATTGACGGTGAACAACAAGATAATTATAATAAAGCAAAAACTACTGTTTTAACAGCGGATACGGTGTCAATAGCGACTGTGGGGAGCGATCAAATTCACCTCCAGTAACTGGGTAACAAAGAAACGATACCGTTAAATTATTGTATCCACTGAACTCCGTAATTGTTGCACTTAATATTGTAGCAGACGTTTGAGTATAAGAATTTTAAAAGCGCGCAAGAGAATGAGGCTTTGTGCTAGGGACAAATCTGAGAGGATAAAAAAGGCAAAATTTCGCGAGGAATGCTGCTTGGCTGTAGAAACTTCAACAGAAGAAAACCTCTTTACAAAGTCCTACCAAGTGATGAGCAAACATCAGTTTGCACAACGATCATGCGATCGATTCATTCCTACAATTGCCAGTGCAGTTGTAATGGCAATCATATCATTTGGTATAGGTTGTCTTTTTCTTTTTGACGTGACAACGTCTAATAAATCGATGAACGCCGGCTGCGTACACGAAAAAGGATGACTCATTGTCCCGTTACGCTCATTGGCGCATCAATGGTTTACGGTGGTTTACGGACGATAGTTTAACGTGACAACGTCATAACTGACGTTGTCACGTTAAACTATCGTCCGTAAACCAACTTTACAGACAACCAATGTTTTTAAACCTTTCTTTTTTATTTTTTGAATGTGAGAACGTTGAAGAACTAGTAGACTGTAGATTTGTTGACAATTTTCTATTTTGTTATAGTACTTGTTGAAAGGCCTACACTGTCCTCCCATACCTATTAACACTGTTATTTGAAAATATTTTAAAAGCCAATTATTTTTATAAGAGTAACCGTGGAGTTTCTTGCCGGTTCTTCTTCACAGGAAACGACCAATTGGAACCGTGCACCTAGCTTCTGACGTTTCATAAGTGCCCATGTAGATTTATGTGAAATAATATACTTTGATTTTGATTTTGACGGTGCTAGGGACAAATCTGAGAGATCGCGAGGAACGCTGCTTGGCGGCAGAAACTTCGAGAGAAGAAAACAAAGACCCACCAAGTGATGACGATCAACGATCATGCGATCAACAATTAGTATCATTCCTATGATTGCCAATTTGATATGATTACAAGTCGCCAGGCGCTCCATTACAGGCCATTCATACTTACATTACACACCGTTATGGACAATTGTCGTACAATGCAACATGTTTTTATTAATATTTCGCTCTGATGGACAACCCATCATTTCACCTGTCACGTTTGGCTAGTTCTGTATAGAAAATGTAAGTACCTAATATTAGCAATTTTTCTTTGAAATTCTAGGCTTCAAGCTTAGGTACCCATATGTTTTCACGGACACAGATGATAGATGGTTTGCCTATCGGTAACTGCCTATTATCAGGAACAAAGTAGTCGTTTTGATTTTTTACATAGACTTCGGGTCCTGATTTCTTGATGCGTGGTTTTTTAAGTGCTGTAAGTTGTAATTTGCTTTGGAATAGATTAGAATTTTTCGAATGAAGTTTAGGAAAGTACTGTCATTTTGAGTAGGAAAATCTTTGAACTTTGACTTTGACGGCACGGTTGGCGCAGTGGTTAAGCGATTGACTGCTGCGCTGCGTGTCGCAGGTTCGATTCCCGCACGGAACAAATATTTGTATGATCTACAAGTAGTTGTTCCGGGTCTGGCTGTTTGTGTATGTGAGTTTAAATGTTTGCAAACGCACCCACGATACAGGAGAAATCCTAGTGTGGGGCAACGTTAAAAAAAAAAAAAAAAAAAAAAACTATTCCGAAAAATATAAGATTGAGTTTCGATACTACAATGGGTAAACTATCTTAAGAAAACCGAAATTTTAACGCAAAATCTATGGCAAATAAAAACGAAAATATAAAGTTACCACTTACTTAAATATCTGCTTTGCCATTGAATTATTAAAAGACCACGGTTAGATAGCTGTTAGCTTACCTAGCTAAGCGACGCGCTACAAGATGCGAAACCCTGAACTGCGCGCCAAAAACGCTCTTGAAAAGTGTTTTTAAATATTGGAGTAATAATTCAAAAAAGTAATTACAGTAAAACAAAGTAATGTTGCTCACGCTTCTGTATTATATCCGATGTCACATTGACAGCGGAGCGGATTCACACCAAAACTCAACTCTCGCATTCTACCTAATTATAATTATCGATAGGTAGATACAGTCAGCCTCAAAAAGATGTACCTAGTACAATTAAGTAAGTACCCGATGTTTACCTACCTAATTTGTTTTGTGGCTACACATTGTCAGTGACATCCCAGGTCGGGTAGTGTTATTGGGTTTTCCCATCAGGAATTTTCCAACAGCAGCCTGGAGTCTGGATTTGTGCTAGGTTGAGGGCATCACCATTTTAATTAAGCTCAAGATTTTTTGTTAAAATAAAACTGTTATTTAAAAAAATAGGCGAAATCTCAGTCCCGAAAATCACGAAAACAAGACCTCGCCTGATTGCCGGTTGAAATCTTGACACCAGACTTAGCACGCGAAATCTCGAGTAGCCAATCTCGCCTCGAATTTGCAATCCCTACATCGCCCCCTATTAGGAACATGGGACTTAAACATAACTGGCGAAATGTAGGTGTACCATCTAAAGGTAAACCTTTGCGGCGAAAACAGGCGTGGCTGTATGTTATATTTTTACTGACTCTCCAAAACCCGCTTACAGTGGCACCTCGCCTATTTTAATACATAATAATTTGTGGCGAGTATCGGCTACCGAAACAAAAAGCAAGAACTACAGGGGCATATTATATTTTTATAATTCCTAATAAGGGAGTGCGCTTGCTTGCGGCGCGTACGCAGACACCGATCGACGTAAAATTGATCTTTATATGGTCAATGTTGCTGATATTAGTATGTGTAGATCATTTAAGTTACATATTGAAGTGAGCTAATGTCTCGAAATACCGAGTAATTTGTTATGATTTTTTTGCATTCTGTCTGTTTCCATCTGCACCCTAATATACACTTACAATCACAATCTGAGTTTTCAAAGGATATTGCTAATTCATTGCTTCATAGGTTTGAAAATGCGTCTGTTCAACAAGGTAAGTAATGAACATGGGAGAACTGTCAAAATGAAACCCATTGCGAACAATTGTCATTCGTGTTACGCAATTACCAGCTGAAGAGAAAATTATAGGTACCTAAATAAATATTATGAGGATTGATATGACACAACCACACGTGGTTCTACATTTTGCCAGAAAAATGAACTAACGTTTGTTAGTCTCACAAAAACTCGAGAAGGGCTGAACCAATTTCTTTTTTTTTTTTTGACGTGACAACGTCTCCGCGGGAAGCAGCTATTGTCAAAGTATAAAATAGTGTTGACGAGAACGTAACGCACCGCAACGCAACCAATTACTACTCGTAACACATGAAAAAGAGAAATAACACCTGTGCCTAAACCTTCGGGTGATACAGGCCTGATATAAAAAGAGACAACATAACATATATATTTTATATGTATACTAGCTTTTGCCCGCGGCTTCACCCGCGTGAATGTCGGTTATCGCATAAAAAAGTACCCTATGTCCTCCATATCCCAGGCTATATCTCAAAATTCTAACTTAATATTAATTTTAATGTGACTCACTATGTGAATAGGAACCGAAACAAATGATTTAATATAGTAAAAGTACTTATGTTCTGAACGTGAATGAGTCTTTACCTAAAGATAACAAACACAAAATCAAAATACGAAATTTCACTCAAATTCTTAAAGCAATCAATTGTACCAAATACAACACGAAATAAAAATGCGACACAAATAATAATTTTAAAATAATTCACGTAAGTACCAACGATGTAAAAACAAAACGAAATCCTGCGAAATGTCGGATAATACACCGTTTGTCCGGAGAAAACGCTCGAAATGTCTAATGAACACCATTGGTGCATAACTTTTCTCAGGGTCACGTTCGCAATTGGACGAAATATTTGACATTTATTTTGTACTTGCAACACGATCTGGATGTAGAATTCGATTAATCGACTAATACTTGACCGGTTGACATTTTAGCGGGAACACCACTAAACGAACGAAAAAAAAAAAGAAAACAAAATACGTCTATACTCTATGGTCGTGTGGCGGTGTGACGCGATACTTAATGTAAACATTCATCAAGGTTATACGTGCGTAAAGTAATGGATTCAATGAGAAAACGGTTTAATCTTAGAAGAATCTTATACAGAATTACTGAGAAATAAGTGTAGATTTCGTATTGAGTGTTAGTTTATCGAAAAGTGATAAATATGTCAGTGAAAAAGTAACGAAAGTTTTGGAATGCACAAATTTTGATCATAAGGCCGCCGTGTTTAGTAATGTTTTTATGATAAATATTCTTGTATACTGTTTGAAATACACGTAAGTAGCTAGCTTATTTATCTACGAACATAATTTGGCTAATAGCTACTGATATTATAGCGTATTGTTATCGTAATCGTATTTCCAAGAGTAAAATTCGGCAAACAAATACCTACAAAAAGTCAATAAAATAGTTATAGTATGTTATCCTTAAGAGATAGACATATGCCATCGCGGATTTTTTTGAAGACCTTTTTATGATACACAATTCCACCATACATTATTTTGTTATATCTCAAAGGGTTTAGACAGCGTTTTCGTTGAAAGCTCCCAGACGGCTTATTTTTCTCCGACACCTCCAACAAATATCGTTAATTCATACAAAAATGCATACAAAAACATAACAAATTATATACTAAAACCTTCCTCGAGAACCAAGCTATCCATTGGTGAAAACAGCATGAGAATCGGTGCAGTAGTATTTGAGTTTATCGCGAACAGACAGACAGACAGACAGACAGACAGACAGACAGACGCGGCGGAGGACTTTGTTTTATAATATGTAGTGATAGTGATGTATGAAAAGAGAAAAAAGTTCCTTTCGCAATTTCGTAGTATTTTAAGAACGTTTGCATTCTAATCTCAGTCTCAATCTATAAAAAAACCGCTAATTAAATTTTGACAAGTTTTTAACATTAATTGTCGCTAATATGAGATTCCAACTTCAATTATAGCGTTTTTTTAAATACGAGAATTTGTCTTCTGATGGAAAATTAACACCGAGCTACAAAATGTTCAGCTTTCCACGACTTTTCCATGGCAAAGTTACAAACTACCGCTCAAAAACAGTAGAATAAGAACTAACATGTTTGCTAAACAAAAAAAACCTATCAAAGCGTGTGCGTTAACACTTCAAAACATTTTTATACCATGCTTAGGGAATGGTGGTGACAGACGGGCAGGCGTTTACTGTGACGCGAATCTAAGGCTGTTTTTCCATAAGAGCGGAGCGAGTAAGCGAGAAAAGCGAGGAAGCAGTGTAGCGGAGAGTTCCTGTCCATACTACTTCTTCGTTGTCGTATCAATGATTCCAAATACATTATACGAGTTTTGTCGCGAATTTAGCCACGTCGAGAGCGTTAGCATTGGCTTCACGAAGGTCTTTCCTAGTGCAGGAGATATTACACAGGAAGCACCATAAGAGGTGAGGCATCATTTGAGGTGTACCTCCAAAATCGCCGTTTGGCTCATTGAAGTATCCCCTCATCCCCCACCTGTCTAAGCTACTGAAGCGGAGGGTGGCGGCGCGGAAATGTGGTCCAAAAAAGGAGTTCAACACAGCTTAACTCTGCATAGCTCCACTCTACGGTAAAAAAGTTATCATCATCATTTCAGCCGAAAGATGTCTACTGCTGGACATAGGCCCCAATCACCGCCACTTCGATCGGTGCTGTGCTTCCCGCATCCAGCGGACTCCTGCGGCCTTCACAAGGTCATCGATCCACCTTGTGGGAGGCCTTCCAACGCTACGTCTTCCGGTACGCGGTCGCCACTCCAGAACCTTTCGGCCCCGACGGCCATCTGTTCTACGAGCAATGTGCCCTGCCCACTGCCACTTAACTTTGGCAATTCTTCGAGCTATGTCGGTTACCTTGTTTCTCCTGCGGATCTCTTCATTTCTGATTTGATCACGTAGGGAAACTTCAAGCATAGCCCTTTCCATTACCCTTGGGATGACTTTTAGCCTTCTAATAAGGCCCATTGTGAGCGATCACATTTCAGTGACATAGGTCATCACTGGCGACACGCACTGGTCAAAGACTTTCGTCTTGAGACACTGCGGTATGTGGGACGAGAAGATATTGCGTAACTTCCCGAACGCTGGCAAGCCGAGTCGGATTCGACGGTTAAAAAGTATGTATATGAAACTAATTTCCGCTCTGGTTTAGCCCTTATTGCCCACTCAAGCGGAGACTAATAAAGCTAACTCTGCAATTCTCCGTTAAGTTTCTAGGAGCGTATTTCCGCTATTCTACACTCTTATGGACACAGGCTAACCCCGTGAAACCTCGTGCAATTACCATAGACACATAATATTATAGGGGGAGACTGCCGGTGACGTAGACTCGAATAGGTGACGCTTTGCTTTGACTACGGTTTGTAACCTGCATGATGATTGACGGGTTAAACAAGCTCAAGTTATTTTTCAGGGTTCCGTTGGCAAGAAGGAACCCTTATAGTTTCGCCATGTCCGTCAGTCTGCCTGTCTGTCCGTTCACAGCTTAGCTCAGAGGCTCTAGAAAACTGGAATTTGGCATTACATATACATTTAAACTACAGATACATGCATCACGCCGACAAAGTGGTAAAATCAAATTTGATTTTGATGGTGGACGAAAGATGAGTTTTTATTTTTGTGCCAATGTTATTTGCTAGTTATTTGTTTTTTACTTGTTTTGTGATTCATTTTTGTTTTTTTTTTTCTTATTCATATATTGTAAAGATTGTTAATTAAAAAAAAATATTTTCTTTTTTATAGTTTTATGTAAATTTTACTGTGCAATAACTTGGACCTGAGTCTGTAATGTTGTACGTGTTTTTACCAAATAAACAAATAATGGAATTATTATTTAATTTAAAAGGAAAACTATCACAGAAAAGTAGGCTTTGACAGTTTAAATGATAACAAACGAGTAATAGTCAACCAACTTACATTTGCAGTTGGAATGTATAGGCGATCACGTATTTCAACTACACTGTTAAGTTTGTTCTTGGGATAAAATCGTCCCAACTACGGAATCGTTCATTGTGCGTGGTTTGACATGCACTTGGATGGTTTATTTTTAATTCGTTTTTTGGTCTGTGTTGAGGGAATATAAAACAGCTTACTAAACATTTTAATAAAATCAGACTTCTCTCTGAATAAAAGGTACTACTTAATAATACTCGTATTGTTCATGAGTTCACACCTGCCTCAGAATTCAGATCCGACAATGTCAAACCTAGACTTAGGTACTGATGATAGTACTTACGTATTAAGAAGGCGCTCACCGGTCCACTAGCACCACTCATGTGGCCGCTTTTCTTAGAACGAATTCTGTTGCTTCGTGTCTCAATATGAAACTTTATAAAAGGTATTAGAAAATTCTAGACACACTTACCGAGGTTCCTGATTGATCCATTTTTTATAATTCCTTCTCAGTCACGAGATAATATTATTTTAAAGGACTAGCGTTAGTGGACCGGTTAGCACCCTCTTAGGGGCTGATTTATGAAGTGAAACCTTCTTTAGGCGCGTTAAACACTTTTTGGGTGAACAAAAATCATGGAACTCGCATCATCGTCACCAAACGCTTTCCATGAGTTATTATGTATACCTACTGTATAGGTATTTATGTGTACTTTTTGGGTGAACTAAAATCATGGAACTCGCGTCATCGTCACCGAACGCTTTCCATGAGCTATTATGAATACCTACTGTGTAGGTATTTATGTGTACTTTTTGGGTGAACAAAAATCATGGAACTCGCGTCATCGTCACCGAACGCTTTCCATAAGCTATTATGAATACCTACTGTGTAGGTATTTATGTGTACTTTTTGGGTGAACAAAAATCATGGAACTCGCGTCATCGTCACCGAACGCTTTCAAGTTACTTAGTTTTCACTTCTATCGGCAGTCCCCAAAGACTGCCCCGTTTTTTTTTTTGTGTTCTGATAACAATCACCGAAAAATGAGTTGCAGGTTGACATATTATTTAGTATAGAAAAGCTGTCAAACCACCATTGACGAAATGAAGATTGAAAAATCTCCCTAAATGAAGCATCATTTAGAAAGTAGATTAAAAAAACGTTGTTTAGAAATCAAATCAAATCAAAAATGTTTATTTGTTAGGTTATGGTACAATAGATGTTATAAATATTGGTTCCAGCATACCCTGCCATAGTATGACGTACGAATATTTCCAAAAACAAAACCTTTTATTACTAATCTACTAATAATTATGAATAATAATGAATTAGAGAATAAAATATGAATGCATAATAGTTAATTAATTGTATTGTATTGATTGTATTGTAGTAATAATATTAATTAATAATGAATTAATAAATCAATCAAGAGATCCAAAAATACGTAAGACTGTGCGCAGACCTGCGGGGTAATTGTGTAACCCACTATCAGTAGCAATGGGTTTGATTTTGACAGTTCAACAACATTGATTGCAACATTTTTTTTTTCGAACATATGAAGCATTGGATTAGAAATATACTTCAAAATCATTCAGATTGCTGGTGGTGCTGACTCAAGACTATCTTTTGAAAATACATTCTGAATTGTTTCCTATTAAGTTATAAGATACTTAAATATTTCGCAAACGATAACGTAAAACTAAGATTTTCTCATGGGAAACTTTTGAACAGTGCCTATTGCATTGTCAAAAGTACGTTGACATTAGATTTAATGGAATCAGCCGAAGGCGTGAATGTCCAGATTTGGGTAAACTGCCAGTGAGGGGCAATTCACGCGATGTTCGATATTCGATCGATATGGGAAACTGATATATTCGTAAGTCTTTGATTATCTGTATGTCATACCTACAGATATAATCAGTTCACAAACAAAAAAAATTGTTGTCAATCAAATCGGCTAACCAAGTATAGAAAAAAAATAAAAAAAACTGCGAACTTATCATCATCATCATCATCCTCCTAGGTTGCTCTCATACCAATTTAACCGGCATAGCACATCTTTTAAAACACACATCTTTTAGCCGTCGCCCATATAAATCCGCTCTGATATCCATAGATCCGTTTTTCCTACACTGAAAGAAATGTTTGCATAACTGAAACAAAATTTTTGTAAACATCATTTTATGAGTAACACAACATTCAAAATCAAAATCAAAATATTTCGACGCTTGAAAGGCTATATTGACCAAACGACATGTTGGCAAATTTACACTAGAGCATCGTAAAGTATTTTATTAAAAAAAAAAAACTTTAAAATGGAGTATTTCATATTTTTTTTTGTGTATACTCAAGAAGAGTGTACACAAAAAAAAGCATTTTAAAGGTTTTTTTACTGGAAAAAATTCTTTAAAATGCTCTAGTGTAAAGTTGCCAACATGTCGTTTGGTCAATATAGCCTTTCAAGCGTCGATTTTATTCACATAAACCTACATGGGCACTTATTAAACGTCAGAAGCTAGGTGCACGGTTCGAGTTAGTCGTTTCCTATGGAGAAGAGCCGGCAAGAAACTCCACGGTTACTCTTTTAAAAAGAATTGGCTTTACAATATTATCAAATAACATTGTTAATAGGTATGGGACGACAGTGTAGGCCTTTCAACAATTACCAGGTACTTAACAAAATAGAAAAATGCAAACAAATCTACACTCAACTAGGCCTAAATTCATTAATTTATTTATTTAATTTTAAAGAAAGCTTACAGACTAATAACAACATTGAATATCCTGATTATGTTTTGAAATTTGCTAATTACAAGCTTCCACAAGTTTAAATCGCTTTTTTGAACGCCTTGTTGACAACTGTTTCTACATGATCATCAAAAAGCAGCTTGCTGTCGTATTTCAAATCATTATCACAACATCATCATTTCAGCCCGGAATCAGCCACTGCTGGTCTCCGATTTCTTCTGCCGAGCTACATCCCAGCTCCGTACTTCATTAAACTCCATCATCTGTCCAGCTTTTTCCTAATTATGTTGGGGTCAGCTTCCAGTTTAACCAGATGCAACTGAATACAGTATTTTACACGGAGCGACTACCTATCTGACCTCCACAACAAAGTTACTGGGTAATACGTGAGACTTTCGGGCTTCTGACGACCTGTAACGACTGTCAAAGATCCACAAATGACAGCCGGGACCAACGGCTGAACGTGCTTTCCAAGGCACGGAGGGGGTCTTGGTATGTAAAGATGGTCACCCATCCACGGTCCAACCGCGGCAAGCGTAGCTTAGTCTAATCGATCGTCCTGTGCGGCTGTTATTACTTATCCACAAGCCCCTTCATTAACACAACAATTCTTCAAAATCCTAATTTTTAAATGTTATAAAGCCCATTATTATAAAAGCCAGTTTATAATATTCTCAGAGATATTAAAGTAAGCGATGCCGGGAACATTTACTCCATAGTTACCACGGCTTGTAGCGAATGCTTTGACATCAATCAAGGACCGATTTGAACTCGAATATGTATTATTTGCGCTAATATTTATGAGATAGAATTACACGGTACGGACGCGGTTGATAGCCAGACATACATACATGCTCGGTTAGAGGGTGGGCAGAAATGGTGGTGTAGCTGAACAATACTACCCAATTTACTTGTAGCTGACTTTTGTGGGAGCAGTTAAATGTTTAGGTACACTCGATTAAATGGATATGTTTGGGCTTTCTTTCTTTGTATACAAGCAATGAGGGTTAAATTACGTTTAAATTTATTAAATAGGTTAACGCTGATAATCATTATTACACTGAAAAAAATGTTTACTTATACATAACCAAACTTTCGTCAACATGTAACACAAAAAAATGACCACATATCTTTATGTAACATGTAACCAAAACCTGTGCTGGCTGTTGTGTATCACTTTTATTAAATCAAGTTAACTTTTATAAAGTCTTGTCAAACTTTGATTATTCCTGAAATAGCCGAAGTAGTTAGGCTAAATATTTTTTTCAGTGTAGTCTTAATCAATTGTTTGGCTGACCGAGAGTTACCATAATTCCATGATAATATTATCATGGAATTATTGTAACTCTCCTCTCGGCCCACATCCAATAGTGCAGTTACTTCAAGTGAACATCATAATGAACACAAAGTCAACCAGTAACTAAAAACTCATGCAACACACAAAATTTAACGTCACACATTGTGCGCACCCTTATAATAATTGCACTATTTAGATTTCATTACAACTCCATGGGACGCAAAATAGTTAAAAATCGAAAATATTTAAACAACCTATTAGAAGCCCGCAGAGCACGCCCTGTGGTACCCCGAGGGCCTATTCCAAACACAACTGCTCAATGCAATACGCTCAGCGGGGTTCCGTACTTGCAAATCATATAAAATGTCGGTTTCAAGGCGTGGTGGGTGCTCAATCACCCTTGGAATTATGTTATTGGGATCGGGAATTAGATTTGCGAATAAATTTTCGTGTTTATTGATTTGATGATACAAGTGACAGGGATTTTCTATTTTGGATGCGGGGTTGATAATGTTCAACACAGAAGTGCAATAGTTCCATTTGACGACACGGTTGGCGCGGTTGGTTAAGCGATTGACTGCTGCGCTGCTTAACGCGGGTTCGATTCCCGCACGGAACAAATATTTGTATGATGTGTATGTGAGATTAAATGTTTGTAAATGCACCCACAATACATGAGAAATTGCTAGTGTGGGGCAACGTTTAAAAAAATAATAATAATAATAATAATATTTAGTGAACTTTAATTTAAGTATTTATTTACTTACTAGCTTTTGCCCGCGGCTCCGCCAGCGTGGATGTCGTTTATCGCGTAAAAAAGTAGCTAAGGTCCTTCTCCTTAACCCAGGCTATATCTCGGCCAAATTTCATGACGATCGGTTCAGCGGGTTAGGCGTGAAAACGTAACAGACTGATAGACAGTTACTTTCACATTTATAATATTAGTAGGGATTTCACCTCTTACAATACTGTCTTTACAGTTCTTAGACGTTATTCGATAATATAGCAAAAAAATATATTTAAAACTAACTGCTGCCCTCGGCTTCGCCCGCATGGCTTTTGGTATAAAAAAAAATTTAAGTGTTTGTTGGTAATGTAACTGTACGAGCTACGCTGTACATTGACCTTTGTGGTAGTTTGTACGTCACACTCATTTATGCACATCAATATTGTTTACCTGTGCATTCCTCTAACATAGCATTTAAGTAGAACAAATGTGTAATTATATTCAGTAGCAATAAATGCATCAAGGGAAATCATTCGTCTACTCATTTACATAACATAACATAACGTACCTTACAAGTACTACATAACAAGTGCATAACATTTTCACTGTTGGGCATTACACCCCAACAGTAACAATTTTTTTTGAATCCACCCTGGCGTTCCCGCTGTCAGCAGCTAGTCGAAAATAAACTCTTTATAACATCAGCTATCTGCTAGTGAAAGTCCCGTCAAAATCGGTCCAGCCGTTTCAGAGATTAGCCGGAACAAACAGACAGACAGACCAACAGGCAGAGACAATTTTTTTTATATAGTCACCGTATGTACAGACGCCAGCAGGTCAAGCTACCCGAAACTGTCAAATTTTCGCAATCAATCTTGAACCTTACACTGTAGAGATAAAGTTGAAAATCTATTAAAGAAATTTGACAGATTGTAGTAGCTTGATGTGCTGGCGTCTGTACGGTGGCCAGCACATTAAGTTACCACAAACCGCCAAATTTTGTCGTTCGATTTTGAACTTAACCGTCCACATTTTAAAGTTTAAAATCGTTTGGGACAGTTTCGTTCGTGTAGAATGATGTGCTGACCACTACTTTTTACATTTAGTAAAAAGCTGTTATTTTGACATTACAAACAGACAATTCATTTTCATTTATTTCTATATATTGTATAGATGAAATATTTACATTATGCCAACTACATTACTTCTAAGGGGTCATTCAAGTATTATGTAAGCACCAAAGGGGGGGGGGGGGGTCTTTGCTTTGATTATTTTGGACGACATGGGGTCTGGGCCTCAAGTCTGCTATTACAATAGTGTCAGAATGGTCTATTATTGATTTCATAATTAATATAATGGCGTCATTATAACTTAACCAATGGTCAGCCACTGACACTCCATTGAAAGAATTGGTAATCTCGTACATAATGACAAATTAAACTTCCTACTAAACTTCCTACTACTTCAGATTGCTTATAACACTAATAAATAATATGTAAAAATATATTAAATGAAATCTGGCATGAATAAATGTTTAAAATGCCATTGTAATACAATTCTATTACGAGGCCATTGACCGACCAATGATCGACCATTATGAATTTAGCAGATCACGAACTTTTAGCAAAATGACAATGGGATCGTGTTGGAATGACGAATTTATAAAAATAGCAGACTTGGACCCCTGGATGGTGATTATCTGAACAATATTTATTTATTTAGTTTTCAGAGTTTTCTGCAAAATTTAGTTGATTTTGATTTGAACAAATATGGCAACCCCATGTTCAGGAATTCCCCAAAATAATAAAATTGATATTGCTTACTCGCTCTCACGCGGTGTTTTATGGTTAGAAAGAACCGAAGTAGGGAAATTACTTAAATGGGCATTCAATTAATTTATCCATGTAATCTCATATAATCTAATCTAATCTAATATTATAAATGTGAAAGTAACTCTGTCTGTCTGTCTGTATGTTACGTTTTCACGCCTAAACCGCTGAACCGATCGTCATGAAATTTGGCAGAGATATAGTCTGGGATATGGAGAAGGACATAGGCTACTTTTTTACGCGATAACCGACATCCACGCGGGCGGAGCCGCGGGCAACAGCTAGTAGTCTATAAACTCCTTATTTCTAGACTCATGAGCCTAGAAAGAAGTTTATAGACTACTAGCTTTTGCCATATTATAAGAATAATGAAACCAGAACTGATTGAAAAGAATACCAATGTTTACCTACGTAAGCATAGGTATGACCTTTACTTACTTTTACTGATAAGGAGGAGGTGAGGGTTCAAAATTACTAAAATTCTGCTTAGGTACGTAATAATCGAATGGCCCCTATAAACACAGGTGAAAGAAGTGCCGCTACACCTCTGAAGAACCAAGATAAACAAAGAACAAGCCTATTTCCCTAAGCCCTCGTTTAATTCGCCACTCGCCAAAGAGTCAAAATATAATTTTTGTAAAGCATTGCCTCGCAATCTGCACGCTCAAAGCCCTGTCATTATATATCGGTATTTATTAAAACGTATAATACAATTTTACCGTCAAACTGAATTTATTTATTGTAAAAGCCACGATCAGGCGCTCGCAACGTATAATCTTAAAGGTATTAACTGAACATAAACGCAAACCTTTTAATATTATATTGTTGCAAACAATAAATATTATCATGACGGACAGACAGACTGCTCTTGTTAAATAATAATAGTTAGGTTAAGCGCATTCCCTGGAGCTATATTTCTAGACGAGCACTAACAATTATTGTGGTCGTAAAGTACTGTTGAAAATGTTGTTATTTGAAGTAAAAAATGAGCGTGGTTACTTATTTATTATGACAAAGTGATAACACACACCAGTAGTGCTATTCTGTAGAAATCTCACCGTGAAAACCTAGGTGAAGTGAGCTTGAATTAATGAGCTGTCAATAGTGTCAATCCCTAGTCTTATATGTAATGACAGTTCACTTCGAGATCACTTCACCTAAGTTTTCACGGTGAGAGGTTTACAGAATCGATCGGCTGTAGTGCTATTCTGTCAAAATCTCACGGTGAAAACTTAGGTGAAGTGAGTTTGAAGTGATCTGTAATTCCACCTGATGCTTGGGATTGACACTATTGACAGCTCACTTCACGCTCACTTCACCTACGTTTTCACGGTGAGATGGTTACAGAATAGCACTGCTGATATAAAATTATGAAGTGGTAATTTATAAACAAACGTGTGAAGGTAGATGCCATCATTCTCTAGGAATTAGTTACCTTCATCTACACAAATAAATAAAATTAAAGTGTCTGTAATCCATACTAATATTATAAATGTGAAAGTAACTCTGTCTGTCTGTGTATATGTTACGTTATCACGCCTAAACCGCTGAACCGATCGTCATGAAATTTGGCAGAGATATAGCCTGAGATATGGAGCAGGACATACCTAGGCTACTTTTTTACGCGATAACCGACATTCATGCGGGCGGAGCCGCGGGCAAAAGCTAGTGTCAAAATAACAACGTTTTACTAATACATGAAAGTATAGACGGAGCAAACAAAAAAGTTTTTTTTTTTTGTCTCTGTCTATTTTGTTCCGGCTAAGCTCCGAAACGGCTGGACCGATTTTGAAGGGACTTTCACTAGCAGGTAGTTGATGTTATAAGGAGCAAGAAGCCAAGCGGGCGGAGCCGCGGCCAGCCGCTAGTCATTTATAAATACATAGCCTAGATGGCCTTACTTCGTACACTAAGGTACCTAATTAACAGTTTTGTAATTCCTGTCCAACTCTATAAGCTTGAAGGTCACCGATTGGTTAGCTATCTGTCAAAAGATCGATCGTCAAATTCATTCTTCGCTTCAAGGTAGGTACAGTCAACAGCGAAAGTTGAATAACTTAAAAAAATTAAAATCATATAAGAGACATAAAACACGAAATACACGCAAAATCAGTATTTTATAATTAAAAATAAATTAACCTAAACTAAATAAAACTAATAACAAAATGAACTAAAATATGGCGTCGAAAAATTCCTCCGCATCGCTGTCGACTGGTAATGTACCCAAGAGACTGGCAGCATTGCCACGTTGTATGGCAATGCTTAGCCTCTGGCCAAGATAAAAGCCAGCCCTTGGGTCACGGGAAGTGTCAACCAGCCTTTTGGAGATTTCATTGAACAATAAATGAGCACTGGGACCCCACGGCCCGAGGGTTTCAACCCCAAACGGCTCGAAAATATAGTTACCGATCAAGTTACTATACTTTCGCCGCTTGAGGTTTTCAGCAGCCGCAGCAGCAGCGCCAGCACAGCACGCCGAGCCAGGAAGATGGGATGGCGCAAGAGTATCGACACAAGTTGCGTCCCACACTAAAGACCTACCTACCTTCCAAGGAAATAAAGACATGCCGTCCGGTCTCTTGCCATCGTCGCGTGCCTAGCCATTGGGTTCTAATACAGCTGGAACGCCGACGGAGACAAGAGCTCGTCGGATGATGTCATTAATGTTTGCGTGCCGCGCTAAGCGACCCGCACTTCGACTGCAGGACAGGCCGTGGTGTCCTAGGCTGTTGACAACTTCGCCACAGTGACAGCGATGGGGGGACAACAAGGAGCTCCTAGTCGTAGGGAAGCAGCGAGGCGGAAAGTAGTGTCGTCAAACAAAGTGCCTATGTTCGACGATGGTAGTGCATGAAGCCAAAGACCCGACTCCCACCTACCCACAGCCAGCAGGCGCGCACGCTCCGCAGAAGTAGCAGAAGTGTCAAGTAAATTGTTCTGTACTACCCTACAGAGCGGCTCATCCCACCGTCTCTGTGAAGATGGATTGTCGGGTGGATCTGAATTCGGGCAAGCAAGTTTCCAGGCATCCAATGCCTCGGTAAAGCATGGCACATCAAAATCAATCAGTGTGGAGGCTAGGATTTTCCTGATTAATTTCTCAGTGCCATGAACCGAGGAAATGAAAGCCGGTAAACTAATACTAGAAATTTTGCGGACGCCGAGGCCTCCCATACGAATGGGAAGAGAAGCTTGAGCCCAAGCTCGGTCGTCCATGGCCACATTTAAAATCGAAGTTAATGTATGCCGGATAATTTGGTCCATTTTGTCTAAAAGGTGAGTGTACTTCCATAAATGGGAAGCGCGAAGGAAATATATTAATTTAGGGCCGAAACAGCAGTAACGAATTAAGGTTAAGGCCGAATGCATGTTAATTTGGAACAATCTTTCCGAAACGTCATTGAAATTTTGTATTTTTTCCTCAATAAAAAAGGGAAAGGAATTTTCAAAAATAGGAGATCCAAGGAGACGAAGAGAGCTTTTTTCAATAATTTTGATTTCAGGAGCTATTGCGTTAAATTTGGGAAGAGTCAGATGTCTGTCAGTACTGTCAGCTAAGTATAGTTCTCATTTAGAAAGGTTGAGATCAAGACCAATGGAATGAAATTCATTTTTTAAGAATTGAAGGTCATTTAAAACAGTTTCTACATCGCCTCCCAAGGTTCCATCATCAAGATACCAAACGTTAAATTTGGAATTTAGCTGTCGAATAATTGGGTGAATGGCTAAACTGAAAATCACTGGCCCGGTCACCTTGTTGACAGCCAACAGCAGATTCCAGAAGGTTGTTCCGATACATTAATTTAGAAGGGTGTCTGTAACATTGCCAAAGGAAACTATAGATTTGGGGAAATAAATAAGTAAATCATATAAGTAACTACCAAATTGAAAACCATAGACTTTTAAAACAAAATACATACCTAAAACAAAACATCTCAACTGACATTTTATTATTTCTTAAGTACTAAATTCATAATTTCCCAATGGTGTCGCCTAAAAAATAAGTTCTTACAAAAAAATACTTTGATAAGCATTTTAGCATGACTTTTCTGGAAAAACGTAGACACTTAGGCCGGTGTTCACCAACATTTAAATCAACTGTTTAGATATTTAATCAGTTGTTTACTCAAAATTTCATAGGAAATACGACATAAACCAACTGTTTAAATACCTAACCGGTGGTTTGAATGTTGGTGAACACAGGCCTTAGGGGTTTATTCATAAACGTTGCTTAAAGTTAAGTGACGTTCAAACTTAAAAATTGTATGGTTAACAGTCGCTAATCATTACTTAACTTTAAGCAGCGTTTATACTTAAATAAACCCTTTAGTTGATGTAATGTTCGCCTATAAAATCATTAAGCATAAAATAAGCAGTCCCAGCTTGCTTGCCCTTTTCAGTTTTCCTGGACCCTCTAGAATCTTACGTAGTGCCATCACGCCCCTTTGTACACCTTTTAGAAGAACTGTTTTGGGAGCCAATTCGCCTTTTGCAAGAATGTGTAAGGCAGTTGATCTCCACTGTCTCTTGCTAAACAGAAAGCCATCTTTAATCGTTTACTGAGCAACCCCTATTTTATCAATTTAATTCAATCTAAGTATTTGTTTATCATTTTCATCCTATTGTCACGGCTACAAATCAAGCTTTACTTTTCCAGAATAAGCTGACCTCTCATTATACGGAAATTCTATACAATGCGAGATCAGCTTGTACTGGAAATTTACAGCTTGATGTGTAGCCGTGTGTACCTATCTTAATTTCATGTCTAGGGGAGACTGGTACAAAATGATCCCCTAAGGGAAAACTGGTATAAAAAGTACCAATAAATTAATTTAAACATTATTTATTTTATTTTAAGACAAACTCTTGACAGCCGCCAAGCTTTTTTTTCGGTCTTCTTTTTACATTTGCAAAAACAAGGGGCTCAGCAAATATCTGATGCTGCGATGCTATTGGTTGATGAGAGTAGCGTGGGTAAGCGTAACTATAGCGGCCGAGCGTTGCAAGCAGAATTAGTTTTTACGGTGGTCCGATGTCCGTGTACCTACCCGATGTCAGCTGGTTATCCCTGGTCCGATGTCAGCTGTTTATCGGGAGCTTGTTTTGTTGAATACGTGTTCAGTACGTAACTTAGTTAATTTAATAAAATAGAATTAAAAAAAATATAAATAGTCGTTCAAGAAATGTACCTAACAACCGATAAAAATAAGCTTAAATAATTATGTCAATGAGCAACCCTAAATTTCGTTGTTCAACGTGCTTGCCGTTAAAGCTCACAACACAATAAATAACTGCACGACCACTTAAAAAACGCAACTAGCACCGCCATCTCTTGGGTACGAACGGAACCAATTGGCAAAACAGCTGCCCACCCAACGCTGTGCCTTTCAATTGCTGATATTTATCCTAATACAACCAAACAGCTTTCGTGAAAACTTCCTAGATGTACTCAAATAACATCAAAGTAATGTTATTTGATGAAAAACGCTTTTTGAAAAGCTGCTATTCTGAAGAATCGAAGCCGAAAAAACTAAGTTATATAAACCAGTCGGATAAAAGATTAGATCTAGATAATTTTTATAAACCTCAGGGTCCAAAGAAGTTTTTTTTTTTAAAGTGCTAATGTTTTCCGATTGCCATTTATGCAATAACAACCCTATGCCCAGTTTTTCATGGATTCGCTACTGTAAGTGTTATTGGGTCAGAAATCTCGGTGCCATGACTAGGGTTGCCAATCCTACTATTTATTAATATAGTATCTTGCTATATTAGAGGCCTAAATACTGTATTACAAAAAAAAATGTTTAGGATATACTACTATATTTTCATTTCAATACAAAGCGGCGAGATGACCGATGAAGCTCAATGGTATTTGGTAACCCTAATTTAGAGTCTAGGTAATAATAATTAATTATGAGACAGTTATATAAAATAAGAAGTCGCCGCCGAGGACGGCCTAGAAAAAGATGGCGAGCTGACCTGGACGCGTACCGCGAGGGGTTCGAGGTAGCACGAGAAAAGAGTTCTTGGAAGGATTTGGGGGAGGCCTTTGCCCAGCAGTGGCACAGTACAGACATAAAAAAAGTAACCGTTAATAAAGGATCAAAGTACACACGGCCACAAATCAAGCTATACATTTCCAGTATAAGCTGACCTCTCATTGTACGGAAATCCTATACAATGTGAGATCAGCCCAAACTGGAAAATTATAGCTTGATTTGAGGCCGTGTGTAACTAAAAAAAAATTTTTTTCGCTCTCTTTTATATTGTTCATGCAATAGCTTCCAAAATACTATATTTGACATAAAAAATCTTGGCAACCCTAGATATGACTCAGATACTCAGTGGAACAATGTTGTTTTCCGATTTCCAATGCGTATCGAGTCACAGCAGCCAGTCTGTTTATCTTGTATGCTATTATAGGAGTTTACAGGCTATGCTTACTTAATTAAAAACATTAAACAAATAGGAACGAAGAAATTAACATAAAAAAACGAGTAGGTAATGTGACTCATTCTATTAGTCACGCTGGTAGGTGTTTCTCGAAACTCGAAAGTATAAATTCTTCTCAAAACCAATCAGACGACTGTCAAATGAAAAATAATACTAACAGCATAAATTCGATTATGGACTTAACGTTTCACAATAGTTAATTAAGTCTTGACTTTAATTAAAATTATAGAGCCTACCCGGGTAGCATTCGTATTCTCGGTCGCCGTTTTGACGAAGACTAATTAATTGTGCAGATGAGACGAATTGATTTTGCTTTCTGCCTACACAGTATTGTGTTCTTAGAGACCTTCTGTTAAATATACCTAAGAACAGTAAGTACTTAACCAGCCTATAACGTTCCCACTGCTGGGATACAGGCCTCCACTCTGTGAAAGAGAGCGGGCCGGTCTTAGAATTTTTGTTTCTAGGACATGCCGTGTCTGAGAAGGTATGAGTACTGAAAAATTATCGGTAGTCGTACTTTTATGTGCAAAATTTTGTTTCATTTTTGATGTGATAAATTTCCTTTTATAGTGGGAGGCAATTCAGAAAACAGATGACAAAATCAGGGGATACAGTTCGGTGTTGCAGCTATACATCAATCATCTACATCTAGGTTTTAATTACACCATTCGATAGCTAAAGGATCAAAGAATTGGTTAAGTTGAGTGAGGACTGTAAAATATCGCGCGCGGCGAACGGGGAAGTGCCGCCATATTGTATTCGTTTCGCTGCATCACATAATTTCTGTTTAGTATAAGTTTTGTCTCTGAGAAGCTACGACGTTATTTTGAGTTTCAATCGTTATCTTTCGTCAAGATCTATTGATTGCGTATATAAATCATTACTGTGAAATAGTTATAGTGAATATGTAATTATGGAGTTAAAGTAACAAATTAAAATAAATAATGCAATGACGGCCTGTACTCGTCAAAAAGCCAAATCAAAATATAAAGATCGTATACGGTTGGAAAGGGCTTCTCAAGAGCAATCCAGTAATACCCATAATACACCACATGACAGAGTGAAGGCTCCCACACACTGGCGCGATATCACGGGCGCGACAGGCAGCGCCCGCGATATCGCACCAGTGTACCTATGGGAGCCTTGAAGCAGTGCCGGAAACGTAAAATAATGAAGATGTCTGAGCGGATCAACGACGGCGCCAGTACATCTGCCAACGTACACGAGTACAGTGGTCAGCACATCAAGCTACACGAAACTGTCAAATTTTTCCAAACAAATTTAAACTTTAATAATTATATTGATGTTTAAGTTCAAAATCGAACGAGAAAATTTGACAGTTTGTGGTAACATGTGCTGGAAAAAACATGTACACACGGCTACATATCCAGCTATATAATTCCAGTATAAGCTGATCTCGCATTGTACATAATTTCCGTACAATGACAGGTCAGTTTATACAGGAAATTTATCGTACATATATAAGTACATGTTTTTTTTTATAGCCATCGTTATTCCGACTTCATCAGTATAATTCGATTTTATGTAGGATCAAATTGGCTATTTTAAAAACTAGTCTACCTATATTTAGAAACTGTTTACTAGACTAACACCCGGTTTCTGAAAACTTTGCTGAAATACGCGTGTCAACTGCTGTGATTGGATAACTGAATTATCAACAGCCAGTCAGATCACTTGATATTATAAAACAGCGCTACAAGGTTATTGTGACACCTGGCCAAAATCAGAACTAACGCCGCCATCTTCATCATTATCATTTTCAAGTTTTAAGTGGCATTTCGCAAAACAAATGCACAAATGTTTAGCAACAGCGAAATCAACGTCGTTCGAGCGCTGAAACTATCCTTCTTGCAGTGTACCTAAGTACTTAGGCGGTTAATTTTTATACGTCGTTGATTTCCCTTCCAGAAACCGTTTGTTAGAAGGTTAACCTTAACATTAGCTACACTTTAAATTTAACCTTTGTAGTTAGCCCCTAAACACATGGACGTAACTCAAAGCAGTGTCCATTCTGGTAAGAATATTCTTTAGCGCGACGATAGCCTGCCTACCTGGATGGCGGCGCGGCGGCGGCGACGCGACGTCCCTTTCCCCCAAGGCTACACCCACGCACACTGAAATACCGCTCTTACGACATTCATTTAAGGTCCTATCTCCCATGGATTAAAACTTTATGAAGCATGCACGCCGGACAATCGAGCCTTAGTAAACTCGATAGCGACTCAAAGTTTCAAACGCAAGAAAAAATTACAACAACAAGCATTTTAAGAGATTTTATTAGCAATAGAAATATGATCAATTTGGTAAGTATTTAATAATCAGGTTACTGTATCAAGTTAATTCATTTCAAATAGCTGCAGCTCGCTTTATTTATTATTCTCAATATACCCAAAGACATTGATAGAAGTATTATAAACTGAATGCGAAATAAATAATATCAACAACACAAAACATAAACAAAAACATCGGCTATCTGTCAGTGAAGCCTCGTGCGCGCGGGCATACAAAATTCGACTTTATTGTGAAAAACATTGAAACACTTACCGTAGTACTACGATCCAACAGAACAAACACTTTAGTATGGTTCACTGGGTTTTAGCGGGGCACTAGTACCTATGTGTAAACATATAAAAGGAATTTTATAAAGCGTCGCGTCGGCGCAAGAGTGTTGTAGACTTGTAGTAACGGCACCAAGCGTCGTCGGTCGTCGCAGGTGACAGGCGACGGTGGCGCCGCGGCGCTGAGCGGCGACCCCGCAGAACGAAGACGCCGCCCCCGCGCGTCGCCCGACGCCGAACCCGTCTGGGTCTGGAGTGGACCTCGCGTACCCTTTTTTTTTAATTTGCAAGCATAAGGCGCCGCGCCGTGGATTTCAACGAAGAAATACTATGTGATGTTCCTAAATTACTCTAGCCTGACAAAATTACATAAGTACCTATGTTAATAGGTGATGATAAGATCAAATACTTATTTGAGTCCAAAATCAAAGAGTGCTTTGATTATGGAGTTAGCTATGTATTTGATTTTGAATGAATGAATGGATGAAATGCACCGAGCTAATTATTACAGAGGACATTTAATTTATTAATTAAGTTCGTAGTACAGTCAACCGCAAGTCGGTGGTCACACTTTGACCATGAGATGGCCTAGCGTAGTACCTACTTAGGAAGTTTCAATAGGATCAGAAGCCAGCATAAAATATGTAGGGACTTATACTGTTTTTTTACCTATTATAACGTATCTACACTACGGCCTTCTGTAGAATTTACCTTACCTACCTGCATTTCAAACATTCATGTTTTTGACTAAATATTACATAATATTACATTTTCGGGGAATGGAAAACAGATACCTATACCTACCTCTCTTTTCCATTCCCCGCAAATGTTAATATTATTTAGTTTTATTTTAATTGTATCTACCTTCGCTTCGTCAAGGGTTAAGTATAGGTAGCTATATTAGGTGTGTGTCGGTCTCATTTTGACCGTAAAGGCCGCTACAAATTAGAGCATTTCCCTGTACCCACCTAGATAAGATCTGTTTAATTGAACAGAATGATTGAACAATAGTAAATTTACCCACAAATGATATCATCTTTGCAGACGACATATTCATATAATAATTGCTCAACACAAACGTTTTCAGTGTAGGTTCTCCGGGTGAACGTTTGACATTACGTGCTCGACGAGATAAACCTGTGAAGGCATTGATATTATAAATTGTACATCAATGTGTGAAGGTAGTTGTACACACGGCTACACTGCTGAGTCGCTTGCTCAATTTTATAGTAGGTATTACAGGTCCGTTGCCCCCCATTCGATGTGAGTGTAGGTACGAATCTGTAGGTAGGTAGGAATATATTATACCTACCTCCACAATGAAAGCAAAATAAATACATTTATTTACTAGGTACACATGCACTAACCCTAATACAAATAAACGCAGAATAAAGTTGTAGGTAGGTACTATTTTAGTATAAACGTCAAAAATGTATGGTTATACCGAAGTTATTCTCAGGATAACTTTATTCCGCGTTTATTTGTACGGCCGTAAAGGCATACATCATGAATTTATGACATTCATGTCAAAATATAATATCCAGAAGACAAAAAAAAAATAATATACTTCCGTTCCCTTTTATAATGAGGAAAAAATTAAAAAATTCAATAAAGTTTCAGAAAGATTGTTCCAAATTATGAAATTAACATGCATTCGGCCATATTAACCTTAATTCGTTACTGCTGTTTCGTCCTAAATTAACATATTTCCTTCGCACTTCCCATTTATGGAAGCAGACTCACCTTTTAGACAAAATGGACCAAATTATCCGGCATACAGTAGGTAACTTTGATTTTAAATGTGGCCATGGAGGACCGAACATGGGCACAAGCTACTCTTCCCATTCGTATGGTAGACCTCGGCGTCCGCAAAATTTCTAGTATTAGTATACCGGCTTTCATTTCCTCGTTCCACGGCACTGAAAAATTAATCAGGAAAAACCTAGCCTCCACACTGATTAATTTTGATGTGCCATGCTTCACCGAGGCTATGGATGCCTGGAGAATCGCTTGCCCGAATTCAGATCCACTCGATAATCCATTTTCCCAGAGTCGGTGGGATGAGCCCCTCTGTAGAGTAAGTAGTACAGAACAATTTACTTGACACGTCTGCTACTACTGCGGAGCGTGCGCGCCTGCAGGCTGTAAGTGGGAGTCGGGTCTTTGGCTTCATGCACTACCTTCGTCGAACATAGGCACTTTGTTCGACGACATTACTTTGCGCCTCGCTGCTTCCCTATGACTAGGAGCAGCTTGTTGTTCTCCCCATCGCATCGCTGTCACTCTGGCGAAGTTGTCAACAATCTAGGACACCACGGCCTGTCCTGCAGCCGAAGTGCGGGTCGATTAGCGCAGCACGCAGTCATTAATGACATCATCCGACCAGCTCTTGTCTCCGTCGGCATTCCAGATGTATTAGAACCCAATGGCTTGGCACGCGACGATGGCAAGAGAGTTTTATTTAGGTTAAGTTATTATATTTTTATTCTAATAAGACCTTAAATGTACCATGTTTTAAAGTAAATATAAACACCAATAAAAAGTGTAAAGTGCCATGTAAGAAATTAGCAGGATAGTATGCGTCACGGCTGCAGAAAAAACGCCCAGTTAAGCAAAAATGTCAGACAACTAGTGCCTGACGCTGGTTTTCAACTGGGCCAGTCATCCTCGATCAACTGTAAATAAGCTCTAATCTGGATAAACCTTTACTAATTTGATATCCGGTCGCACTATTCATAGAATCTATAGTAGATATAGTGCGACCGGAATGCGGATGCTAACTAAAGTAGATAGGTATAGAGATAGATAGCATGACTTTTCACACTGTTGTTAGTGTCCGTGCGTAGACATGCGGTAGCTATAAGTAGTAGTCTATGGTAGCTAGCCAGCACACAGGACCCAAAATGGTGGCGCGTAAGGTTCCACGCGCGCCTCTCTAAGACGTGACAGAGAAAAAAGGTAGCCTTTAGATTGCAAGCCCTTATAGCAGCTTCAATTAGGTATATAGGTAGGTTATAGGTGGGTAGTTCTAACTATCACAGTTATCTTTAAAATCATCGAAGTTTCGAACAAGAATCGGGCAACTGGCACTGCGCATATCATAGCTAAGTTGCCCTAGTTAAATAATACTCATAATAAGCGAGCAATGCTCGGAATTTCTTAAGGATAAGATTCGAAATAAGGTTATTCGGGAAATAACCGCGGTCACCGACATAGCTTGCAGGGTTCGCAAGCTGAAATGGCCAAGAGCAGGACCAATAGCCGGTGGAGCAGCCTGTCGGTGTTCTGCAAACGGTACTTCAAAGAGTGTGCGCAGGAGTTCCAAGACCTGATCCCACCATCGCCCTTTTATTACCGGACTACCAGACGCACTGCAGGGTACCATGCATAGGTACATGGTTGATATCCCGCACAGTCGTTCTCAGCGCTTACCCACATTTATTACGCGCACAGCCAAAATGTGGAACTCTCTACCAGCGTCTGTGTTCTTTCCACATATAACCCGTCTGCCTTTAAAGCAAGAATGAACAGGCAACTTCTGGGCTCGCTCGTTCCATCATAGACCTCATCCATCGCTTTCCATCAGGCGAGATCACGGTCAAGAGTAGGCACATAAGTTGAGCAAACAAATTTTCCGAATATAATATGGAGCAATAACCTTAATAATCATTCAGATTGCGATTAATAATGTGTAACGCAATTAGGGTACTCATTTGGTAATTCATTCAACCGATCACAACAGTTGATACACCTACCTATAGGTAATTTAGCCAATTTCTTAGTCACTTCTTACTCCACCTACCCATCACCCTGAGTATATAGACGAAGGGTCGTAGAAACTGCTGAACCGAATGGAATTGTATGCAGACCTATCTGTTGTTGTGTTATCGACATTAACCATTAATCAATGAATGTGAAATGCCTTTGCAACTGAACCCACAATCATTTGGCCATCAACATGCGTTTGGTGTACAAAGGGTTTGAGCTAGACAAGCACGACGGTGTACGTTACCCCAGCATTAAAGTGTCTCCTAGAGTGATATGAGTGGAACGTATAATTAGTGCGTAATCTGCTGTAAATGTGCGCCAAATAAAAAGTTTGTGCGTTTTGTTGTTTTGGAATAAAACGGAAAAACGATTCCTGCTGGAGTAACGTTTTTCCAGCAGGAAAATTCTAAACGAATGGTCGGAGAGAGTAATATTTTGCATGGGCAGAAAGCTTATATTTGTGCAAAAATGTGCGCCGAAAATATAATTTGTAATTCGAGCGTAACGTTACTCCAGCAGGAATCGTTTTTTCCGTTTTATTCCAAAACAACAAAACCACAATTTTTTTATTTGGCGCACATTTACAGCAGATTACGCACTAATTATACGTTCCACTCATATCACTCTAGGAGACGCTTTGCATGGGCAGAAAGCTTATATTTGTGCAAAAATGTGCATCGAAAATATAATTTGTGCGTCTTCAGGTTTTCGAGATATTGCATTTCCTGCTGGAGTAACGTTTTGCAGAATCGTGTATCTCTAAAACCATTGTATGTGCGCTTTTAGAATAAACATACACGAGTAGCTCTTTATTTGTGCGTATTTGTGACAGAATTAGATTCAAGAAAATATTTACAATTTTCAAGTAATCGCTTTTTTGAAAACCCGAAAAAATATCGTAGCGCCTAAATGAGAAAACGTATAAGCTCGCTGAAAACTGTATTGGATCCTTCTTGGCGGTTTTAATAACCATAAAAAGTTTCAAAAGTGTACATGCATGCTTTACTAAATAATATTGCTAAAAGTCAAAACGACGGTGTCATAACTTTGACGGCAAAATACAAGAAACCGGCTCAACCCAAGATGTGTGGATCTAAACCAAGAATTAGTGCGTTTAGTCAACAATATATACTGAAAATATTCAGCTTGGAAATGTTCGCAATAAGTAGATATAAACAAAAAACAAAACATGTACACAACGGCTGGTTATCCCACCAAATTCGAATGACTAGTAAAATGCGACGATTTCATACTTAACGATGACCTTCTTAACTTTACTCACGAACCGGTTGACACGTGTTTGCCTGAGTACACTGAAGTAGAAAAGAAGTAAAAAAATAAACTTGTTATTAGATTATATTTCATTATCGGTTTCCGTGACTTTTGCACATGATTAAGTACATTATAAAAAGTAGCCGAAGTGCTATTCCAAGGTATATGTTATCTTCTTATTTCCAAACATTGAAATACATTCAGTGTATTGTGTGTGAACGAAGGACATAGGTAGGTACATCCAGACATTTGCATTTATAATTATAGTAAAAAAAGTACTCTAAAGACCAAAACCATGATATGAGGTAGTTTAAAAAACAAAAAAAGTAGTAGTTCAAGAAATGTGTGAAAAAGAGCCTACAGATACCTACAGTTTATAGGTTAAAAATAAAAAGCCAATTAACATAACAGTAAAAAAAGACATAAGAGTATCTCTACATATCGACGGTGAAGTGCCAATACCTCCTAACTTTTTTCTAGAATTCACTTGGTTATCATTTTGAATTTAAAGGCAGCATTTGCAGGTTTTAGTGAAATCTCTAAAGTGTATTTTTTGTTGCTAAACTATATGTGGAAATATCTCCAACTAAACCAACGTGCCTATTTTATGGCATTACCGCCATGCATGCATCCTCATTCAGTTTGTTTACATTTTTGACTTTGTCAGTTAGGAGTTATTGGCACTTCACCGTCGATATATTGATTTAAGCCTTATGTTAGATAAAATAATTAAGTTTTTCGTCATCAATACGCATTCTTTTTTATCATATCACGCTTCCTTTCCCTGAAGGGTTGGACAGAGGTGTACCTATAGTAAACCCACATTTCGCCAGTTATGTTTAAGTCCCATGTTAATATTTTCAATTAGCCCCCAAAGTTAGGTCATATAATTGTCAATAAACGTTTGAACACGACTGTACGGACAACAGCTTAGGTTTAATACGTCCAATAAAGATGGTCATCGTTAAGTATGAAATCGTCGCATTTTTCTAGTCATTCAAATTTGGTCGGATAACCAGCCGTTGTGTATATGTTTTGTTTTTTATATCTACTTTATGCGAACATTTCCAACCTAAATATGTTCACTATATATTTTTGACTAAACGCACTAATTCTTAGTTTAGACCCACACATCTTGGGTTGAGCCGGTTTATTGTATTTTGCCGTCAAAGTGATGACACCGTCGTTTTGACTTTTAGCAATATTATTCAATAACGCATGCATGTACACTTTTGAAACTTTTTATGGTTATTAAAACCGCCAAGAAGGATCCAATACAGTTTTCAGCGAGCTTATACGTTTTCTCATTTAGGCGCTACGATATTTTTTCGGGTTTTAAAAAAAGCGCGATTACTTGAAAATTTAAAAAAAAAACTTAATTCTAATTCTGTCACAAATACGCACAAATAAAGAGGTACTCGTATATGTTTATTCTACAGGCGCACATATAATGGTTTTAGAGATACACGATTCTGCAAAACGTTACTCCAGCAGGAAATTCAATATCTCGAAAAACAGAAGACGCACAAATTATATTTTCGGCGCACATTTTTGCACAAATATAAGCTTTCTACCCATGCAAAATATTTTTGTCTCCGACCTTTCGTTTAGAATTTTCCTGCTGGAAAAACGTTACTCCAGCAGGAATCGTTTTTTCCGTTTTATTCCAAAACGACAAAACGCACAAACTTTTTATTTGGCGTACATTTACAGCAGAATTACGCACTAATTATACGTTTCACTCATATCACTCTAGGAGACACTTTCCTGCTGGGGTAACGTACACGTTTAGACCTTCTGCGCGGCAGTGCTGCGCGGCATGTTCAAAACACGCCGCGCTCTTTATTTCGTATTCAAACCACAATGAAAGCGTCCGCGTGATGTAGCTCCCTAGTATCCCATAATGGACTATGGGAGCCATATATTTCAGTAAGACGCATTTTACTTGATAAAATACGTCCGTCCACATACAACCACTGGCGAACCAACGCTACACCGTTCGCAGTGGGCGGCAGTCGTCCAATCATAGCGCGGCCAGCCGCGCACGATTGCCGCTTTATGTGTATGCGTAACCCCAGCAAAACATTGCGCCTTAGAGAAAATGTACAAATTTACGAGTAAATCGATTTTTTCTGATTCTTAAAAACAATTAATTACATCGACATTTGTTGATGAATCGAAATATTTATATTTAAACAAATTTGAACAAATTCAGGCCTTTATCTGGTATTTTTTTCAAACTACTGCGACGAACAGTTTTCGAGATTTTGAAAATCCCAAAACGTTACCCCAGCAAAATCTTGATTATCTCAAAAACTATAAGATGAACAAATTTTGCCATTGGTATACATTTACAACTCCTCAAAAGCTATCTTTTCATGTACTTGGTTCCAGGCTAAATGCCTTTTTAGAAAAACATTTTGCTGGGGTAACGTTACTCCAGCAAAATCAGTTTTTCTCGAATAAATTCGAAAATACTACTTGAACAAATTGCAACTAACTATGAACTAATTATCTGTAATATTCAATTTTCTCTAAGGCGCAATATTTTGCTGGGGTTACGCATACGCTTTATGTTTGGTCACACCTTAACGTGCAGTGAGGGTACAGGTCTTAACCTCCTCCACTGCGTCAAAATTCAAACTGGAACTGTATTCTATTGGGCAGTGCCTACGTGCCAGTGTCTTGGTAGGCTTCTATTTTCGTTTCTGTATGAATGGTTAAAATATCTAACCTATCCGAGGCGGGGTGCGTCGCTTCGCTCTCTAGCAGCCTAGGTTTCTCTTAAAACTTACATAAACGAAAAATTAATTATCAACACATACGGCATGGTTGACATTTGACAACATACGATGTTTTTTTTTTTTCTCTTTCATAGCCCTCCTAATATTTATTTTATAAAGCGGCGCCCCTGGTACAGATAGAAGCTATACAATGGGAGTCGGACTGTTATGTATGCAACTACATCTACGTACGTCTTCGTACCTTGTAATCACGACTTCAAGCTAGACGTTCAAGCGGCAGCAATCGAAACATACACCAGCATTCTTTTGTACTTGATGATCAGGACACAGATTACTGAACCGGGACAATCATTCGACTGTCAGTAGAGAGGGTGTAGGGAAATAATAAATAAAAACAAGTTTGATCGAAAAATACTTTTGTTAAACACTTTAGAAAAAGGTGATTACATGGCTTAATCAAAGTGAAGTTTTAATTTTAGCTTTACATCTAAAATGTTTAGCCCGGCGAAGTGGGACGTCGTCACAGTCACAGCATTCGATATAACAAGCAACGGGCGCCTGCCCCACCGGTGCATACATTCCTATATTACGTTCAAATCACACCTATAAAACTTTACAACGTGAACTTACGCTCATGCAAAACTTATTAAATATTATAATTATCACTAAAATGTTTTAAAATTAAACCAAACGTTGCGATAATCCATCATTATTCAATTCATAATTAAAAACTACAAGGTAATTAATACAAAATTTATTAAGACTAACAATCGATTTAGCGGTTACTTTTAATCAGTCGATTTACTTAATTCGACGAGCTAGCTCTGTATCACTTAGTGTAATTTGCCTTAAAATAAGTGAGTAGGGTGTGTTGTGAGCCTGGTCGCGAGATGAATATGATGCAGCTTACTGAGCTCGCGACCAGCCGCACAAGTCACCGAACACGAGTGATATAAAATGTCGCGTAAGTCTTACGGACCAATCCCACCCGCTGCACGCCAAGTGATCACTACAGTCGCATTATGAAACGTCCACCATCAACTATCCACTTTCAACCGCATAACTATTATTCACATAATTATTTTGTAAAATTGTTCATTTTTCATTCATTTTCTTTCTTGAATAAGTATTTATGTTGTCAAACACCAGTGGTGTAAATAGAGTAATTTGTATGGTTATGTTGGGTAGAAACACGTCATTTGTAGACGTCGTCGCAGGTACCGCGCGCGTTAGGGCAAGTGCGCAACGTCATACGTTAGTGCGAAGCCGGCGGCGCGGCACGCGGTGCGAGCGAGTCACGACGTGCTGTGAGCTGCCGCCTCGTTATATTGATTAATCGCGAATAATCCGAGTTAAGTCGAAAGCGTCAGGGTAGCCCTCGAAAAAGTTTTTTGCAATTTGCAGGTGAGTGCCAGGTTGTTTGTTGATCTAAATATAATTCGCGGCCGTATCAAATAAAACATCAATACAACTCTCTAAGTTGATATAGTCCTACTGAATGAATATTTCATGACATCATTACTTTTAGGATTATACTAACTTAAGGACACACAGATTCAGATACAGATTCTAATGATTATAATTCTGTAAATACATACGTGTTACGGTCGCGAATCATACTTTAGTCAATATACACCCAGACAATGAGCTGCAAATTGCAGAAATCGTAAGAAAATTTGAATTTCGCGGGCTACCTTAGCGCTACCCCCTTAATGCCTCAGTTCAGTAGTACCGTCACTGCGGGTTCCATCGAAACCATAAGCAAAACCGCTCCAAACATGAAGATTTATTTTTGTTTGTTCATTAAAATCGAATCAAATTTATTCAGAAAGATAATTGGGGAAGGTATAATTTATTCGGGAAGGTTATACGTTTCCGAATAAATTATACAATTTATACTCATTTAAATGATTAAAATTCAATAAATCGAAAATCATTTGCTCGGAATTTACAATTAAAATAGCATTAGCGTTTGCAAGACGTTTAAAAAAGGTTTAAAACAATTTATATTTAAGTAGTAATTTATGTTTCGAGTAAATCGAGCACAAGTAGTAACTTCCTATGGAGCCTGCTCATTTCGCTGTTAGCGGCTGCTAACGTCGTGGTGCTACCAGCACAGAACGATGATAGAGACTCGACCTTCAGAGATCACGCTTATGTCAAATACACTACTTACTTAAAAATACAACTAATTTTGTGATTCGACCACCGAACAGGTGAATTCTCATACCACCGCGCAGACAGTCCGTATGTATACTATTTATATTAATTGATTTTTGACACAAGCCGATGCACAAAACCTTGTCCGAGCGTTGAAGAACTAAAGCGTCAAGGAATTCAATTTCAGTCACATTTTTTTTGTTGAAAATCCTTGATTTTTTTTAAATCCTAATTACAAATTGGAACATAAATTTGAGAGAAAACTACTTACACCAAAATCAACGCCGTACAAGGTTGTATCGAAAATTAAAAGTATTTTGAGGAAAATTTTAAGAGAAAACATTTGTATTATTATTATAAAATGATTAAATATAAATTTTCTAAAGAAGTTTGGACTGATCGAGAGAATCTCAAAAATCAACTGATTAATGTACAAGAGTTCACACTACTACAATATAAATATATTTACAATATAATTGTTCGTCACTGATTTACTTCTTTTGAAACAGTTTGTTCCACTGCAACACCTGTTTGGGAGGCTGGCCTGAAGTGGACGGCTGCGGCTGCGGCGGCTGGCTCGGTCCTGCCTCGCCTTGGAAGCCTGGAACGATACGTAGGTACTTAATAAAGGCGCTAACAATAACAAGGCCATAAAATTAAAGATTTCGATGTTATTAGAAACTAACTGCTGCCAGCGGGCTATCTGCCAGTGAAAGTCCCGTCAAAATCGGTCAGACAGACCGACATACTCGTTTTGTTTTTTCAATTTTTTTTTTGTTTTATTTACATGCATTAGTAAAAAGTTGTTATTTTGACACTTCAATTTTATCTATTTGTCTAGATTGAAGTTTATTTTCATTCGAATTATGATCTAGGAAAAACTGAAATTGTGTCACAAAAGGAGAAAATGGGAGCTTATCGTATCCGTACATAATTATCTTAGTAATTAAAGTAAAACGTGAAAAAAAATGGAATGGCGAAATTCAACATACCTTTCTCGGCATAGCCTTTATACATATGCTTATGCCGGACAGACTCCCAATTGGCGCGACGCTACTCGGCTATCTCCCTTTCCCCCCCTCCCGCACCCGTCTTGTCTACAATGCAGGAACGCGCCACTGACGCAAACAGCCTGGCCAAAAATAAATGTTAGAATCCCACAGAACTGATGTTACACAACAACAAGCATGCTTACTACACACCAACCTAACGCTAGACGGCGCCACTTAGACGCAACGACTGAGTCATGTCAATAAGCAGACACTGCGCATTCAATCAACAGATTTTCTGGAATGGTCATTTATATTAAATCTTAGTAAATTAAAGAAAAATATTATAATTAAGTACGTACGCAAAAGTGGCACCATCTAGAAAGATTTGCCCAATTAATACTGTTAGTACCATTTATATTAAAGAATGGCTTTATTTGATATTTCATTTATCATAACGAACAAGTCCTGTTCTAAAAGTGATTTCATTTTACCTTACACAGTCCAGAGCAGCAAAAAAAAATACAGGGAATGCCATTCATCTATTCTTAGTACAAAATAATATTATTTCTATTTTACAGAACACTTAACGCTTGCATCGTTGTATTTAAAACGTATTATTATTTTGTATGGAGAAAAGACGAAATGCATCCCCCTAAAATATAATTATTAGTCATATATGGTTAGTTTTGTCCCAGCTATTAAATGCAAGTTGGTTATTGCAATATGTTTTTAGTGTATGGGAATATCCTGCTACTCCTTTGGAGTCACTTCTGTTTCGCATAGACACTGGGACAACCAAACCTATTAATTGCCTCAACTTATCCTGAAATGCCTACTCCTATTCCAAAAAAGGATATAACTCACGCGAAAACAGAATAAATAAGAAAAATTGGAACTTAACAGCCACTATATTCGGCTTCAGACAGGATATTATCTTTATTTACTGTTAAAATACAACCACATTCTTCTAACGCATGAATTATATTGGGCACGAAATTTAAAACTTAGTAAAGCTAGGCGCGCACGGAAGCTAGCTCAGTTGGCCGATAAGAAAGCGACACCATACGTGTTCAATGTAAGTACATGTGTGTGCGCATGAACGCTAAGAAAATCAGCCGAGTTTAAATATGTATCGGGGCAAATACCTAAGACCACAGTACTAATTAATAGACACGCAACTAATAACTATTAAATTTGATATTAAAAAGTCGATAGTGCCTTTCAGCTATTTGTAAAGTTAGTTACGCAGCACATCACGCATTGTTAACCGAGTAAATCGCTCATACGGATTATATTTTACAATATTCAGTCATTCAAAACCGGTCGATTGATTTAGTCTTCATACGCGCATAGCATTGTCTAGTTTACTAGATAGGCGATAGGCTGACGACCCATTTTCAATCAATTTATTAACAATCGATATTCTTTAAAATACCATGACGAGCATTAGTTTCATTTAAAGTATTTATTGGCCGTCACCATTTCCAACTAGCAGTACTTAGTCCGGGACTAGACGAGAGCCGGTTAAGCCACGGTGTCCATACATTGAGCGGGACCAATGATTTCAACTAGCGTATGTGTGGAGATCGGAACCGAACCGGCAGCATCGTCTTATACGTCTCGGCCTTCGGCTTATTCCAGTGCAGCGATTACGTCAACGCGGTCGGTTAGCGGAGCAAGCTCTAGCGCATGGACTACATTGCTACCTCGGCAGCACGAAATATCGCTCATCGCGGGCCATGATCATGACAATCTGATGCGATACTATGTACTCCATCCTCCCACCACACTTGCGCTACCTGCGGCGCGCTTTGACATAAGTGTTGCTCTGGAATCAGCTTTAGGGTGAAACTCCACTGAGGCAGAGGGAAGCAAACACGAAAAAATGTACTAATGAGTTATGATTAGTATCCTATTGGAATCTCACCCTGTTAAAGGAGCGCACGCAACCAGAGAGCGGTCAGCGGTATGCGTACGTGTGCGTGCTAGCGTTCGTTCTATAACGTATAAGACTGTCTAGCGAGCATGCGTCGTCATTGATTATAGCGAATATGGATTGTAAAAACTGAATCAATTACAAAGAACGCCTGACCACTGTATGATTGCGAGGGTCCTTTAAAGTAATACTAGTAGGTATTAATATATGCACCGACGGGCACTGATCGGAGGGCCATACTGAATTTTGCAATTTACTCAATCTCTAACTGCAAGGATGGTTGCCGTAAGAGATTGTAGTCTAATTCGAAAAATGTTTTACGACGGCAACTATACCAAAAGGGGGGGAATATAATCTTTTTTTTTTACTTTTGTCAGATGTATGGTTTCGATCGGTACACGACAAGCAATTATAAAAGGGGGGCTAATTACCGCTCCAGGTGAAGTCGGATAGCACTATTAATGAAAAAAGAAAAACATGATTATCTTCACCTGTACTGAATTATTATGCAAACTTTATCCGGCAGATTTACACGTCTCCACTATTCTTTATTTTAATTTTATTAGGAATAGTTTAAGTATGTTCACGTGTTACGAGTACACTTCACTATCGGTATATCGACAACCGCAACGTGCATGTATAACATGCGCGGTTTCCTTGTTGGTACATTTCTATTCGCTCGGAACACGTAAACAAAGTTTTTATTAGTTAGTTACTCCGATGATATTATATTATGCCTGATGGGGGCAGGAGACGTTTATATCAGCCTCAAACATCATAAAGATAATGAAAGACGACATTATAGTCGAGTACCATTAGAGTTTTACCTCGGACGAAGTTTTTAGTCAATCGATTTTCACGGGCCTTTTTCATTGAGTTTTCAATGAACTTAAAATCACCACATATTATAAAACAAAGTCCCCCGCCGTGTCTGTCCGTCTGTCTGAACGCGATAATCTCAAAACTACCGAACGGATTTTCACCAATGGACGGAGTGATTCATGAGGAAGGTTTAGTGGATAATTCATTATGGTTTTGTGTAACTTGGCTCAAATAAGACGAAATAAAATACTCCAAGTAGGATGAACATCAGTTATATTTTAATCTAACCCAAGTAATGCTCGACGGAACAATCTGATACGACACTACGACAGAAATAGAAATGTAGGCTCTGTTACCCGTGCGAAGCCGGGGCGGGTTGCTAGTATTTGATAAAATCAACCATTACATTGAGCTGTTTAGCATTCTTGAACATTTGGATACCTAATTTTGTTCGAAAGTGTCAGCTACCAATAACATAAACACCGAAATTAAATTTTTGGAATTATTCAGATCAATCTATTTCATAAATTAAAAGATATAACTTGTTTAAAAAAAAATTGTTTCAAATTTGGGCTTTTGATTAGATCACGTGAGGTAGTGCTACTTAATATACATACCTCACAGGTCACAATAATTAAGCACTTCAAAAGAACATCGTCGAATCACATTTACGTTTTGAGATAATCTCAATATTTAATTTTTCTTTTAGAAACTCAATAAAAACATTCCTATAAAAATCTATAGAGTAAAAACTTCATCAGAGGTTGTTTTTTGTCTACTTGCTCTCGACTATAAGGAAAGCGAAATGCTTCCCCAAGCATGCAGCAGAATATTGATATTTCATGTGCTTATTGAACTTCAATGAGATTAAAACCTTTTACATGCGCACAGAATGTTTCTCCTTCAGTGCATCCAGCCTCATTCTGATAGAAATAACTATTTCACCCCTTTTATGCCCATGAATAACCATAATTGACTAAATGACTGAATTTAAAACATACTGTCTATTGAATAAACGTATGTGGGCTAAGTATGAGACGTTCTAATACCGTCTAGTTTCTACTACTAGACTATGAATAGGACTGGCTTTTTTGTTAATATTGGATTGTAAGCAATGGAGTGACAATGTGCGGGTGAACGGTTACATCGACATCAGCACTGCTTATACCGCCATTGCGCTTGTTACGGCCGTGCAAGACAAACGAACCCCGGACATCTCACAAAAGGGTGAATGCTATTCTATCACTTTATAGTACATACATACTACTCCGTGGTTGGTTAATATGTTAATGACTACGATAGCGCCTATAATTACTTATTTAATATCAGAAAGTGGTACGTACTTCTCAATCTCAGGTGCGCAATGAACAAACTCATGTGACCAAAATTTGTAGATGGGGTTTTTGATGAGTTCGATGAACGTGATGAGTAGTCCCCAGGGGTGTGGTCTGTTGACGATGAGTCTTTCAAGGAGCATCCTGGTGATCTGCTCCTGCACGGCCTCGGAGTTGGCCTCAGCGAACAGGTACAGGAGGCAGCAGGAGAAGTAGTGCGTGTGGCTATTCGGGTAGCGCAGCTGGTTCGCGATCGCGTTCAGGAACAGGTACCTACGAACACGGAGCGTCCGGTGTATTGAAGGTAACGGCGGCCACGGCCTTGTATATGAACAGGCATGCAGGGGTTTAGGAAGAACTAAACTCTACAAACACTAATTTACATTATGCTGGTACTTATTCGCTTTTGATTGTTGCTGCTGGCTCTGGAACACTATGTTCTCTGAAATCAATTAATTTAACCTCGTGGTTTCCTCTGTTGGCCTCTGTAAGCTCGACAAAAGCAGTATGTCTTGCCTTCTCTCACTCCGCCTTTGGTCAGAACCAATTGTCTGCTGATGTTGTCCTGTTGCTCCTCTAGTCTCGCCACCTATCAGCCAGCACTCTAAGCTGTCCTATAGTTGTTATCTTAGTCTGCCACCCTAAACATGCAGTTGTGTAAAATATATATGATTTACTTTGACACAGGGCTATTCGGCTGTTAGATTATTAAAGTTCTTAAAATTTCAGTTTATAGTCTTACCGCCCTTCGAAGTCGAAGTCCACGGTGAAGTTCTGGAAGATGTCCATGTGTGCGGAGTGTGCAATGGTGGACATGTTGGGGGTCTGCCCTTTGGCGCGAATGTGCGCGATGGCCTGTGTGCCCACGTAGAGGACGACGGCATTCATCAGCTGGCAGTTGTAGCGCCGCCCGGGCTCGTTCAACACCTGAGACACGTGAAGACTCGTTGATAGAACATATAGTAACCAATATTAAATGACTGCTGACTTTTACTAGCATACATACCTGCATGTTGCCTCTCAGTTCTGACAGGAAGGTGACGGGCGCGCGGGCTTTCAGGTACGCATCCAAGTCCTTCTTGAACTGCGACGCCGGAATGATGGTGTTGTAGTTGATGACTGCACGCGGCGGCAGCGTGATCTCCGCCAACAGATCCACCTTCAGGTTGGGAGTGAAGGGGTCAGGGAGCCGCATATTGCGCGGGAACGCGGACAGGATGAGGTTCCTCATCTGGATGCAGTTCGGCGGGATTTCATCGCAGAAACCGTAGTGGTAATCGCAGAGGAATTCCGGGAAATCGTGGAGTAAGACAAGTAGCACTTTCAACGTGCCCTTGTACAGCATCATGACGGGAGTGGCCAGCTCCGTGTTGCGCAGGAAGGGGTCGAGGAACTTGAACAGGTCAATCAGCAGCGTCGAGTACATCCCCCAACCCTGCGAAGCGTAATCAACATTTGGATCACTGTGCACATGATCGCCGCACAGCAGTTGCCTTGCGGGGTAATTGCGTAACACATACTATGCAGTGTTTCATTTTGATAATTCTAAAACATTAATTTCGTTATTTACTTTGACGGAATTATATTGAAAACCCTTCAGCTTGTGTAAATGTGTTACGCAATTGGGGTGCTGATGTGCTGCGATCAACACATTACATGCAACGCACATGCACAATGTACTGCCAATCAAATCAACTAAATACTAGTAGTTTTTACTTGATTGAAAATTTTTAATATCTTATTGAATTTTGACTGTATTATGCTTTCAGAAACTTTTTGACTAACTGTATTTTGCTTTCTGAAACTTGTTTTTTTTATTATTATTGCAGGAATTTTATATTGAGATTATTTTGACTTACAATTAATCATACTATGATCATTTCTGGTTAGTAAAAATAATACCCGACACAATTACTGTGGTGATGAGATTGAATAATGTTCCCATCTACGATAATGAATTAAGCATGAATAATAATGAATGGTGTAATTCCAGGGTAAACTGATAAGACTAGTGTTCCATTCAGTGATCTTACTTACCCCCCACATAGAAAATTAAGTTCGCGCATTATCTATCGTTTTTGTTTTCGAGTAGCCAAATAAATAACTGAGCTTTCTACAAGAAAAAAGCGAATCTGTAAGCTCCAAAGCAGACTCATCGCGGCAGCAGCATATGCATTTGACTCTTCTATGAATATAGAGCAATTCGAACTACGTGATTTTGATGGACAAACACACTATTGTGTAACGCTATTATTAAAATTAATAGAGATGGGCCGAATGTTCGGTCCACAGCCGGCATTCCAAAGAACACTTGGAAAAGAACCATTTACAAATGTTTAAAATATTAGCATTACATTAGCTTAGCGTAAGCATGAATGATGACCTTACGGATGGGTGATAATATACTTATGATGCAATTTTGAAGTGTTTAGGAACTAGTGCTGCATTATAATCGTAACCGGAATATACTGAACAAGTAGATGAACTGCAGATCTAGTAAGATGAATTTGGCCCATCTCTAATAATTAGGCCGCTCGAGTATACACACAAAAAGGAAATTAATGTAATTGCCTGGCCTCCTCCAGTAAGCTAATAGAAAAAAGGAAGATAGAAAAAAAAAAAACAATATAAAAAGGTGTGCTTGTCCAGTTTATCTGGTGAACTATAGTTCATATTCGCTTCTCGCCTATCAGGGCTACAGCACTTTATACTTTATTGTTTCGATTCAACAAGCAAGTAAGTTAGTAGCTTTGGCTCCTGTTTGTGATGTTTTATGACTACAGATCGGATAATCGGATGCATATTTACCTAAAGTTTAGGTGTTGGCTTTTATGGGAATGCACTTTTGTATCGAATAAATCCCGCGATTCGGGGATCGACGAATTTAGAGTTCTGATTATAGAATCGAATGTATATTTAGTTACGTTCCGGTGTTGGCTAATAGGGAATGCAGTTTTGTATCGATCGTAAAAAATTCGCGATTCCAGATTTGATAAATTTACTCGTACTACTTTTTGACTATATAATCCAATGCTAGCTTATGCTGTAAAGTTAAATAATACCACATATTTAAGAAGTCGCTTCCATACCATGTATCCGATTAGTTGTGTTTCCCCGGATTTTCTGGAATACCGGGATTCATAGTAACAAAAAAAAATATTTAAGATGCTGCTTCCACATAGCCAAACATTAACTTTTGGTAAATATGCATCCGAATATCCGATCTCTATTTATGACATTCTATTAAAATATTTACAATTTCTATTGCAATTTATCATTAATATTGTAAAAAACTACGACACAAAGAGACACAGAAAGCACTCTGAAAATTATTTCCCTTCCTCGAAAAGAAAATGAATACTGCAACCAAAGAGTAAAAATGATTGAATTAAATCGAATATTATGTCATATTTATTATTTATAATAACTAATTTGGAAGGAACAAGCGCTGTTTATAATTTTGAGGTTCAGGGTTTGATTGAGGTCAGGCAATTATCATGAATAATAATGGGATTCCATAAAAAAAAACTGATTGTATGAATAGGAATCGATTCCAGGGTGTCAACTCAGCTGATGATGATCAAGTTCCTTTACCAATGTTGTTACAAGACTGGATGTTGGCAGTTTGTGTAATGACTATAAATGAATGAAATATGATATTATTTTACAACTGAGTAGGAGAAATTTGCATTATGAAGATGGGATACTATGAAGAGTGATCCACCATTTAAAAATACACTATTGGAGTGGAATTTTTCAACCAATTAAGCAAAACTGCAACTACAAAAAAAATATTATCCTTTATTTGGATCACCCTACATTTGATGCCACATTATGCTACTAATGGCAATATCATAACGGTTTACTTTGGCTTTTGAATTTGGATGAAGTAACCAAAATTTAATCATGTAAACACACAGTGAAACATTCAATGTTTTTACTGTTCTGTTATGTATACAACTTTGACACTTTTTACGCGATTTGGTTTAACTGTGTTATATCTTTAGTAAGCAAATGATAGATGGATACGAGTGATAAACCCTAGCAAAACTTCCAGTTAAAATATAACAAGTTGTACCTTCTGTTGTGGTGTTACCGCGAGCACGCGGTTGATGAAGGCCCGATGTGCGACCACCTCGAGCCAGGCGTACGCAAACCCAGGCGCGGCGCACGGCCGGATGATACGCAGCGTATGGCAGAACGCCGTGAGAACCTATCGAAACAATATCAAATTATATTTCTAGTAACAAACAGCATTTACAACATAGAACACAGGGACACTACAAAACATCACAGACTACGTATCATGTAAACTTTACAGACCTTCACACGAAAAGTGATCTGTGGAAAGTTACGAAAATGTATTTAGACACAAGTAATATCTAAATTCATCAATATTACGATAACATTTTTTTTTTCATCATCTATCATTGTGATAAGTAAGGAATGTTACTTTTACCGGATAATTCATAGATTCTAAAACGGGTTCAGCCATATTCATGTCAAGGAATAGGATGAGAAGCAGCCGATGATACGGCAGTTGTTGGAAGTTGGTGCCATGTTCTTCGTGGTCCTGTAGAAGGCATCCGGCGATTATGCCCAGGATCTGTGGAAAACGAAACAATCGTTTATATTTATATTCACGAAACTCCTACCTACCGCAGCAGAACATTGTGCAATAACAACGCAACGCAAGGTAACGCAATATCGATGGTTACAATACATACAGTATTGGCTCTGGCCTATTTACGTAAACGATGATTATTAAAAACTTGCCTTGTTTAGTAGATTCAATTTCGGCGTCGGATTGCCCCCATCAGCAGTGTTCTTGATCAAGAGCGAGACAAGTTTGATGAACGAATCGCACATGTTGTAATACTTGTCCCTCTTTGGCGGCAAGGGAGGGGTGTTCATCCTGTCCTCGTTGAGCTGCTGATAGACGTTCTCAACGCACATCTGTGTCGCGATCCTAAAGAATCTTGTAATCATATCGTCAGACTTCAAGATGCCGTTCATGTTCATGCGATGGACGTACAAGTTGAAATTCTGTGCGAGTTCGATTTCGGTCAGGGGGCTGAGAAGCACATTTCTCCATTCGCGAAGAAGGTTCTCCGTCTTTTCTTGTAGGCCAGGCGGGTCGTCGTAGGTCTGTGACTGTGGAAGTAGATCAGCTTTATAAATGGACTTTCTCATTATTCATAGTTATAAAGACCAACTAGGTGTCACTATAAAATACCCTGCGTTACCTGAGCAAATCATCGAATTAAGATATTAAATATAATATCTTAATTCGATGATTTGCTCAGGTAACGCAACGTTCCTGAATGTTTAAAAACTTACTCGAACTTGCAGGATTCCAGAGTGAATGTGAGCAGTGGGGCCCAGTGGGGACCTTTCCCCGAGATACGCGCTGGGATCCTGATTGACGCGGAGCATCTCGATGAGGGAGCCGAGACCTTCGGGCGGTGGCTGGCGCGAGTGCGACATCACGCGAACTAGCGTCTCGTTGATGTGGAACAGATCAGATTCATTCACAAAGATGTTGTTCCTGTCGTCGACAAGGTACAGTTGCACCAGCTGCATCGCGAAAGCAACAGCCATGTAGTTGTTGCCGCCGTCCATCATGTGAGCGATCGCCAGGTCGTACTGATGGTGGAAATGTTAGTTTCAGTATGTGTTGATATGGTAAATAAGTTTCAAAATAGCTAGCTGTGAGGCTTAGGTGATGAGGATGTACCTGTGGTAAGTTGATGAGGTGGTTCCTGATGAGGCAGTCGACGGCCTCGATGTTGTAACGCAGCTCCTCGCGGCACTCGGTGAGGCAACACGTGATCTGCTTGGTGGTCCACACGTGCCCGTACACGCGCGCATCCTCCAGCAGCTTCAGCACGCGCAGGTGTGTATCGCGGTAACGCCCCATCATCTCCATGTGCTCGTTGCCCATGTTCGGCTGCACGATGTGACCGTCCAGCAAACCCTCCACCGCCTACCAGACAAACTACTGTTACAACAACTGCTCAACATTGTTACACACAGATTATTTCGTGCTTTTATATTGTCACAACATCTAATTTACCAGATCCTCTCAAGCCTCGCTTTTAGATATCTGCAAGTTACAAATGAGACAACTGATTCATCAGCACTGACAATAAAGGGAAGATGAAAATAAAAAATAAAGAAAATAATGAAACAAAAAAAAATTGGACAGTTTAAACAAAAAGAGGAAATATAAGTATGAAAAAATCCGCAACAAATATGCATCAATGAACTATTGTATCAAAAGTAACACAATAGTTGCTGACACTTCGTTGCAAATTTTTTTTGGTATCCATAACTATATTACCTTCTGCAGTAAAGCGCATCCGGACACAAAGTCGCGATTTCTTCTCGCTATGCAGAGGCACTCGAGCAGAGAGTGCATGTTGCCGGCCTGCACCGCGAGCGATGCGACGCCGATGCAATTTGCCAGAAAGAGCTCGGCGCTGGTGATCAGCGCGCTCATCTCGTCGGTGCCGTACACCTGGGTCGGGTTGATGACCTGGCTGAATGTGAGTTGAGTCATTTGTTCCTGAGCGGACGGCTTAGGAATGAACAATCCGACATCGCGTACTGGCGTGAAGCCGGGGATATTGCAAGCGAATTCTTCGTAGACGGTTATCTGCGTATCGGTGGGCCCGCCCACGCGTAGGCGCACGCGCTCGGGCAGGCGCTCGGTCTGATAGGCCAGCACCATGGGATCGAGGTAGCGCCGGCCCTCCTGGCGCGCCAGCTTGCGCAGCTCGTAGTCGCTGTGCAGGCGCTTGTCCAGCTCAGGCAGAGCCTTCTCCACCGCTGTCTTCTGGATAAATGCGCACGCCAGCTCCATATTTTCGGTAGCTAGAACAGCAGCTGCGGTTTCGATAACCTCCTTCTGAAATACCAGAAACTATTAATATGATAGTAAAATATCTTTTGATTGCCATTATAGGGAACAAAATAAAAAGTAAATCATAGGGCCTAAGTTTTGTCAGTCAGTTGGTAGTTCAGAGAAATATTGAAAATGTCCTCGTTACTTAAGAGATTGAAGAGGAGGATGTATAAAGCTAATATTCTACAATAAAATTATTTAGATGATAAAACTTGAAAAATACGTATTAATTCTTAAGATTGTCGTTGAACCTATCATTGAACGAGACAAATAGTTTTGTAGCCTTCTTACAGTTACGTCCAGGGCATCTCTCCATGATGATGGAATAGTTTTGATCAGCTCTAATGTACCTGTAAAAATCTTGTCCCACCCATGCTATAACACAACCTAACACATACCTCCAAGACTATCATCGTTAGCATACTTCTACATCGTTAGTTTAAGAAACTTACTAATTTATTACCCCATTGAAATAAAATTTTGTCCAGGCCAATCAGTCCCTAGGAGTAACCTACTTGCCCACTACAATTTATTTGTGTCCATAAATGTCTTAGATTGATTTGAGTAGTATTAACATTTATGGAAGTTGTCAACAAGAGATACTTAAATTTAATTTGACTAGTATTTCATATACATATAATCCATGTTGTATAGAGAGCTCACATCCACAGAGCGGATCCAAGTGAGCTCCCTATTCAAGATGTATTAGAAGACAATCAATTCATTTTGTTTATGAAATACTAACCTGTTGGGGTGTGGAAGGCATCAGGGCAGTAGCGAAAGCGCCCTTCAGGTTGGTGCTGATGGTGCTAATGATCTGCTCGCGACACGTGATCATCGCCATGCCAGCGGTCAGGTTACGCATCATGTGATGCGCGCAGGTACGCATTCTCACTTCATCAGGATCCAACGCGAAGTCTTTCCTTATTATTTGCTCACAAGTAGTCAAAGCATACTTGATTGATCTATCCACCACAGGGTGGATCCATTCCTGGATCGACCTCTCGATCGCGGGCTTAACAAACTGTTTCAGATTGGGATAGTTTTGGAACAGGAGGATGTGAGGATTGAAGCATATCTTTTGGCCAAATGCAGATGTTGAAGAGACATTCACGTCCAAATAATTGAATCTGGGCTCGGGAAGGCCGAGCACGCCCATGAGGTTGGGGTCGCCCATGAGGCCACTGGTGGGCGTAGGTGCGGTTACGGCCATATCTTCCGCCGCGATCATCGGCGGCTGCGGAGGCATCATCTGCATTTGCGGGGCCTGTATGATTGCCTGGTTTACGGGTACCACTGCCGCCGCCTCTTTATTCTGTTTCGGCTGAGACAGTTGGAATTCAATCTGTCTTACTTTTTCGGGATCTTTCAGGTAAATGGCTGGTTTTAGATTAGCTATGTCTAAGCCTAGATTCTTGCACAGTACTTCTATTTCGAACTTCAAATTCAATTTCAGGTCTGGTTCCTGGTGCAATTCTGCTAGAACATTCATCAATGCCATCGTCCATGGGTTGGGTGGCTTGAAAACTATGCTTTTAGCGCATGATTCTAAAACTTTGGCGACAAATGGTACCACATACAAGAGTTCCTGTTGGCCCTTATGGTAAGCTTCGAGAACTAACGCTTTGAGGTCAATATCCACATGCAAGATGGGCTCATTTCGGGCCAGGGTCAGCATGCCAAGCCAGTGACCGAGATTCTTCAGTAATGAACGATCAGAAAAGTTTGCTATGCCTTTATCTGAGCGTAATAATACTTTGATGTTACGGTAAGTTTCCTTTGTGACCATCTTGTTGACATCACGAATTTTAAGAACGTCAAGGAAATTAGAATATAATGCATGAAAATTAAGTTCGATGGACGCTCTCTTCATAACTAGATATTGAGACAGCCATGGATGATATTCATCAGTGAGTATTTCCTTGAGCTCTTCGCATTTTGTTTGCAAGTTGAGCTGACTCAAATTGTTGAAAATGAAAGCAGTTTTGTCTTGAATATTTTCCGGAGGAGCGTTTATCTTCTCTTCCCTGTCGGTGGCCGTGAGCAGCGTGTCGATGTTCGTGGCGTTCGCGATAGACGGCCGGCTTCCCATCCCACCAGTGCCGCTTGCCACTTTGGATATCACAGAAATTGCTGGAGCAACAGCCCTGTAAACAAATAGATGGATCAGTGCCGATTTATTAATCGTCAAACAGCTTCTTCTTAGCTTATTGAAGGCAAATAAGAAAGTTTTTAAAAGAAGATCAAATATGTTTTGTCAAATAGCGTTTATCTGAGGAATAAAACGACGGTATGACAGCATTAGTTAGAAAATATGACATAAAGGGCCGATTTTTCAATCCTCCGTTAAATCGTCGAATAGCTAGCTAGCGTATATAATTATCTGGCTGTTTATCGGGCGAATCAATATTTAATCAAATACAATCGTATCATAACTGAAGAATAGTTATTTTTGTGGTCTTGCTAACCAACTTCACACTATCGATGTGTAAGCGGGATGAACAGATACAGTATTCAACGTGTTAGACAAGACAAGTGCAGAAACAAAACGTATGTTTGACATTTTGACAAGATTTTTATGTTTATCCCAACCTAACACAAAACGAAAACTAAAGTAATCTTTACCGAATTTGTCGCTTGTTACAAGACTGCCCAAAAAAGGAGTGTAATGTTTTCAGGGTTCATGTATGTACACACACATCAAAACAAATTGGCAATCACTTTGAAAAATTGAAATCTTTTTTGTTACGGTAGATTATATTATGATTTCTTCTTCTTAGACTAGAAGACTAGACTGGCCTGCCAATAGAGCACGCGTGGGATGCTCTTAAGCGAGCTGTTTGGAACCGTCAGCCACGTCCCCAGACAGTGCCAGAGCTCAGGGAAGCAGCTATTCAAGAATGAGACAGGTTACCCCAAGAAATGCTGGATAACTTGATTCTCAGCATGCCCAGGAGGATCACCGCATGTGTTCGAGCCAGGGGAGGAGTTATTTTATATTGAATATAAACCTGTTATTAATAAATTGTTGTTTAAGTTTGGTTAAACAGTTTTTTTCTTTCTATCAAATTTCCTTTACAATTACATTATGATTAATTACTCAAATTTTTTTAAATAAAAAATAAAAAAATAATAATTTCAAATAGGGTATTTCTATTTAAAGATTTTTCTTGATAAAGTTCAATTTATAAATTATATCAGCTTAATATCCTAGTGATCACAAACTTTTTTTGATATGTGTATGTATGTGTGTTACTGTATTCCACCATAACTTTTAAATACCTAAACAGATTTGGATGTATGCGGTATCGTTAGAATTACTTCATCTTGTCGTACTTTTTTTTTTGTTTAAAAAGTCATTGTTGCGCCATTATCAGCTATGAAAAATAAAACTTCAATTATTTTTATTACAATATGGGTCTCAAAAATAAATGCCTTGTTGAGCACATTCCAAAACTACATAATTTTAATGAAACTTGTAACTTGTCGTCAATACTATCGAAAAAAATCATTTTAATTAAGTACACTAAGCACGAAAACTGACGTCAAACTTACTAACGTCGACATTTTTTATCTATGGAATAAGCGGTTATCTGGCGGTCGAAAGTTTCAAATAGATTTATTCCTCAGATAAGTGAACGACGATTGGACAACAGATTTTTTTGCTATCTATCAAATCAACCCTATCTATCTGTTTATATGAGGATTGAAAAATCGGCTAATTTATTCTTCATTAAAAGTTATCTGACGATTGAAAATTTGGCCCATATATAATAATCATATTATTTTACGTTATGAATATATAATATTATTACTAAAAAGTGTCAGTTTTATGTTACATTTGTGTGATACTTTACTACAACCAGTTTCTATCAGTGAGAGGTTATTTTTATGAGGCTAGTTATCACCTGGCCGTTTTGTAGAACAAACAATCAATAAACGAGTACATACCTATACGGTGCTGATACAGTAACGACTGCAGTTTGGTTTAACATAGCGGCGAGACTGGTTGGCAACACGGCGCCCGATGGCTTCGAAGGCGGTTCTTGACTCTGGAGCCCGTATTCAACGTACTCAATCAAATGCGGAGGGAACTCGCTAAAATGAGGTATAGCCCTAACATGCTCGCAGTATTTATGATAGTCCTTGAGACGGGACTTGAATCGGTCCAGAGCTGCTATACCAAAGTAATACATTTTAGATCCCTCTGGCTTCCTTAAGGCGTCGAGTACGAACCTCAAAGCTAAGCCGAGCGAAACGTAACTGGGTACTAGTCCTTTCTCAATGATGCCCCCGAAGAGCTGGGCAGTTATGTGAAGTTCCTTGTCAGGGTACTGAGGAAAGAACTTGTATTCTTCAAAGAGATTTCTCAGCATGCACGAAAACACCTCCCGCTCCCGTTTGTTCGGCGAGTCTTGAAATTTCTTCAGCATGTCAAGCACTTCATCTATAGACAGGGTTGGATGCGGAGGGTGGTTGTAAATTCTTTGGAAATAGCCGTTAGCTTCGTCCTCAATCTCCTTGGCAACGTTGTGCATCATCTCGGGGAAGTGGATGGGGTCTGGGATGCGTTGCTTGTCCATCGCTGGAGCGGGAGCCATCCTGGCCAGTCCCATATTAGCGACATTAGCATTATGTTGTAACGGCATCATAGCGAAAGGGCTATTAGGCCCAGCGCCCATCAGCCGCGATGGAGAGCCGGGTGTTGTGACTAGTGGTCCCAGAGTACCGGGCATCGCAAACGCAGTGTTGGCTGGAGCACCTAGGCTCATATTCGCAACGTTCGGGGTCAAATTCGTAATGGAATCGACATGCGGCGGGAACAGCTGACCACCGAGTCCAGCAGGGTTGAAAGGAGTCTCCAAGACTCTGGTATGCGGGCGTGCGATACCCGCAATGGTCTGCCGTGTCTTGCTCAGTATGAGAGTCTGGCAGTTAGCAATTACATTGCAGATCGCCTCCTGTAGCTCTTGTTGGACGTTGGGAATGCACAATTGTAAACATGCCAACATCGTAGCGATAGTCTCGTGCGGTAACTGAGCCGCTTTCGGCAACTGTTCTTCTGGTCCTTTGCCAAGAACTAGCGGGCATCTCCTTTGCAGGAATTTTACCATGGAGGACACAAACGCCTCGCCGTGGTCCCTGATCTTATCGGTTAACCATTTGTCCAATTTTAGGTATTCTCTCCGGGACGCCAGACAAGCCAGGTCAATCACAAAGGGAAACGACTGAACATTTAATAATAAGGACAACGCCTTCAAATCCTGTGCGACGTCTAAGATCCTTGAAAGTTTTGATTGATCACAATCTCCACGAATATACCATTCTGCCATCGAGTGCATAATGACGTTCTTGATATTCGGATTTTGGTTATGCCAAGCGTGGTGTAAAATGATTCCAGAATTAGGATGGTTACCCAAAAATATTGGTATCAGTGTTGAGAATAGCTCTTGTCTGACAACGTTGACAGGTGGACTAATCTGCAGTAAAGCCAGCATCAAAACGTCAGGGCAATATTGGAGAGGAATCTTGAATAGATCTTGTACTTGCATGTAATAGCCGCGCTCTGAAGCATACAACAGTAGCTCGACCAAATACAGGCAACGCCATGTTCCCACATCTTTGTTGTCGTTTTCGGGAGGCGATTTCAGTAAATCAATAGACACCGGATGGAATGGGTGATCAGCGAAACTGAAGATGTCGGTGAACTTCAGTATATTGGTGATGAGACTCATCTGTCCCTCCAGGTTCGTCCAACGACGGCACAAGTATTCAACTGGGAATATGTTGGCTGGGTAGCCAGCACTTTGAAGGCCGAGTCGCAAAATTGTAAATAGCAAGCTTAGTCCTTGCCTGTCGGGTACGAAAAATTCAGGGTGATCAAGTTGTAGAATGACCTCCTTCCAGTTTAGGTTAGAGGCTAGATCCTTGAGTGTTTGCACTAACACTTCTGCGTTCCACGATTCGCCGTGTCCTTGTAGCATGTCCTTCTTGACTTCGTGCCAGAAGTTGCCGGGTGTCTGTATCGGTGGTCCGTCTGGGACGGTCGTATGGTATCTCACCATCGTCGATATGATCTTGGCGACATCCGTAGCCGTAGGCTCCCGGGCGCCGAAGTTCAACATGTTGTTCTTGCATTCCTCAACGGATGAGGTGAAAGAATAGCCGATGTCTCGGATGATCTCAGCGAGCGAGTTGTCCATCATGGCTGCGGCCATGTCGTCAGCTGTAGTCATTTCCTCGAGAGGCGTCTGAGTATCGTCGGGATACAGCAGGGGCGCGAGCACTATGGGCACTACTTCGCGAGGGAAATCGATTCGTAACTTTTTCAAAAACAAGTCTTTGGTCACTGCGGCCAAACGAAAGTTTTCATGCGCGAGATTAGTTAGAAGAGTTTGCAACACTTCAGGGCTGCATTCCTGAAGTCCGGCACGCTCCACTTGATGTCCGCGTTCTGTGAACCGAAACAAGAACGTATTAGCTCCGTTGTTGTGACATAGAACCGACATCAGACAATTAAATACATCGTAGTACATTACTCTAAAATATCGTGTAATATAATCCGAAATACCGACCTGCGTCGAGGTAGCACTGAACGAGATCTAAAAATCTCTTTTTAAGATGTTGCTTGGATAAATTTACGATTTCAGATTTCGACGAGTTCCTCCTCAGAACCAGCGAAAGGGCAACATCCTCAGCAGTGGTTAACTTTAACAATCTTGACAGTCGATTGAGTAAAGTATTTGATGGTTTAAAGATCTGTAAGAAATCTGTGCTTTAGTAGTATTCATTATATTAAATTAAGTTAACAGCTAGATAAAAGCACCGGAAAGAAATAGAAAACTGATTCTGAATGCCCTTGTCTGATAGAATTCAACATACATAATCTCGTATTTATAACATTTAGGGTTGTAAAACCCCATCTACACTATATCAATATAGTATGACATTGACATAGTAAAAACTTATAGTACCTACATCTGTATGGTGTGTTATGTCCTTGTGTTTATGATTATCCCCATGGCCTCCCGGCCAGCTGCAGTTAACAAAATATATTTCACAGAACATCTCATACCAACAATTACAAAAACTACATTATTTTGTACATTATAGAAAGAATATAGTGAAAATTGTAAATGATTTAAAAAATATCTATCCAATGATATATTAATACACGAAGTAAAAACAAAACAAGGATTTAAGTAATAATATGTGGTAAATATAGGCATGGTATAATAATGGTATGGTTTTCAGGACAAACATACGATACAGGTGAAATGGGCATCGGAATATAGATGAGCATCTACAAGTTTAGGAGGATGAAGTGTGTTGTTAAGGATACTTACCTTCTGTAGAGGTCTTGTGGGTTGATCTACAGCGCGACAGATAACAGTCGACTTGGCGGGGTGGTTGAGCAAGGACGCGAGGTGCTGCGCTAGCAACGACGCGTGGATGCTGTTGGTAGGGGTATTGCCTGGGCGGTCAGTGTCCCAGGAATTCTTGGCTGCCTCAGTAAGCAAACACCTCAAGAGTTGATTTTCTGCTTCCAGCCCGTATATACTAACCAGCTGTGAAAAGACAAAGAAACCTCTTGTTATTATCAAAGCAGACTCAAATAACACAATAATCGATACCAATCAGAACAAAAGAACGAGCTATTTAAAAGACTGCAGCATCTCTTTCAAAGAAAACATGTAATCGCCAAGCTTTTTATTGCAATCCAACAGGAGAAGCAGGTTTGCACAGAAGCAAACTATACTCCATTTGAAATAATAAGACATTTAAATAAACCTTTTTTACAGTCCGTTCAATCGATTATGACTTCTATTGTGTTGGTGGCATGACAAATGACAGCTGCAGTAAATAGTTGGCACTGTAACCACTTTTTGGCTTTTAATGCCATCCTTATGCCTACGGAATAGAAGTCAAAATCAGTTGAACGAATTGTAAAAAAGGTTTTTTTTAATGTCTAATCTTATTTCAAATGGAGTATAGGTACTTGAATATGCCAGCTACTTGCATGTGTACTGAAAGATTGTTAAAAATTATGGCAGTGGCGATTCGCGCAGCAACGATTTCGAATGCCTCAGCATGTCAATTTACTGGTAGTGGTATGCTTACATCTCGCTCAAGTGTTTCATGTTCTTCGACATGAATGGCATGTCAGCTACGTTTCTGTAGCTGCTGTTTTACAAGCATGTGTGCCCATAACCACATTGTTATTTGTAAATTCAGTAATATGTTATCAAATAAAAATTAATAATGTAGGTGCTTTTAGGCTTGACCTTAATTTTATGCTAAATAAAGCACCTGTGGGTTTTCAAACATTTTAAATTAATAAGTGAGGTATATGTAAAAACTTCAAAAAAGTGTGGATTGTGTTCAGAAAAATAAAGCCATTAACATGAGGAGAAGAACAATGTTTGAATATCCAAAATTAATGAAAAATCAACAATTATATTTGAATAGGAATCCAAATCAAAATATTTTATTTCCGAAAACCTACATTATGCTAGGCACTTATGAAACGTAAGAAGCTAGGTGCATTATTCCAATTGGTTGTTTAATATGGAGAAGAGCCGGCAAGAAAATCTACAATTACTCTTTTACAATATTCCTAAATTACAGTGTTACTGGATGTGTGTATGTGAAGACAGTGTAGGCCTGTCTACAAGTACCAGGTACTTAAAAAACAATCAAGATAATAATACTTGGAAACATCCTGATCCTGCTTCATAGGACACTAAGAGTCTAGACAAAATCAAAGTGGTTGTTAATTTAATTGTATAATTTATTATTTTTATGACATTAATCTTACATTCTGTGATTACTTTAACTGATTATTATTTATTAAAATGCTCATTGACTTTTACAATATTTGTAAATATGTGAGCACCATGAATCTATCACATAATAAATTTATCTGTCATTGCTTAATTTTTCATTATTTTTACTTATTGTGGTATAGTAATTTTATTCTAGATACACATCTTCACATATAGTTATAGTATACAAAATATTGTGAAGCATTTAAAAAAGTAACTGTGTAGTTTCTACCCCATTCTTCTTTTAACACCTATGTGTCTATTTGAAACAAATGATTTGAGTTTGACCTTCTTAGGCATAACAATTGTACTGTTTACTGTAACATTGTAAATACACATGCTTTCTGTTAGTTCAGTTCGGTCAACAATTAGTATAGTTATGTGTTCTGGCTGAGACTCTTCCAAAATAACAGGCTGATAACTCAAAACAGAACATTCATCAGCCATTAAACACGTATAATATGCAGGACATTTAGGTTACCTTCAACTTCAGCACAGCATACAGTTAATTCCTTATAATAAGATACCTAACTTTTAAGTAAACAAAATAATGCTCACAGCAATTCAACCCAAAAGCAATTGTTTCTACTATTGTAATTTATTGTTTTTTTTTTTTTCGCTCATGATTTTGAAAAAAAAAAAAAACTATTTAAATTTAAAATAATATTTAGACTTAAACCCTAAGCCTACCACCTATCTCATAATACATTTCATTCTGGTCTTAAGTACTAATTAATATTAAACTAAGTTGGTACTGTACTAAAATACATTTATACCATACGCACAGCTCACGCGCGCTCAGCGCGTTCTAACTTTATTTATCTTATCTAAACTATTGATCGATTTCGTTATTGAAAACGCAACAGCAAGACAGCATCCAACGAAAACGTAACAAAACAACCGTTTAGCATCCTCAAAAGACAACACATTCGCAAAACAACGCATATTGTTGCTTATTAGATAAATACAACAGTTTTTGCAATACTAATATATCGAACAAAAATGACGGGATACGACGCTATGGTATAGTATAGTGAAACGCGCGTACGTGACAATGTTCTTTTTTTGAAATTCATAAAGATACCACGAATTGAGTAGTGAGAATGGAAGGGAGGATGATGATCCCTTCCTTACTCATCAAACAGATGAGTAAGGAAGGGATCATCATCCTCGTAAAAGCAAAGGAGCTGCATTATGAAATTCAGTACAACATTATAACTCCCGTTTGGATGCTATTATGGTTACTATGACACTGGGTGTTTTAATGTTGGCAATAAGCTAACTGTTTCAGAAACTTTTATAGAGGATTTATACCATGGGCGTAGATAAAAACTTTTACAAAGTATGATTTGGAGTCACTATGTCAAAAGATAAAAATAAGTCATCGTAGTTGTTACCTTTAAGTTTAAATCGGAAGTACACAATATAAAAAATAATTACAATTAAAAGTGCAGACAATGTAAATATGAGCGCACTCGATGCAGGAGCTTGTTTTTACCTTGATTACTGACACGTTCTGCACAATCTTATTACGAGGGACGTTTAGTGGCACGTGATGCCGATAGATCCGTAAAAGAAAACATTTTGTTCACAGTCATGATCGAATAAAAACTACAATCTACCACATGAACCGCCAATGATGAAAGTTAAGGTTACAAAACACAAATTGCAAAACTATGGATATGGATCGTATAATGAGGGTTGCCATTGAGAAAAAGTAAATTGTACCATTTTATAAACTTGTGGGTAGATAAATTTTAATAAACGATAGCCAACACATCAAATTATACGAAACATTCAAATTTCTCCAAACGATTTTAAACCTTAAAATGTAAACGGTTAAGTTCAAAATCGAATGAGAAAATTTGAGTTTGTGGTAACTTAATGTGCTGGCGACTGTACACACGGCTACACATTAAGCAAGCAAGTAAGTAAATAAGTAACATTTCCAGTATAAGCTGATCTCTCATTATACGAAAATTCTATACAATGCGACACCAGCGTTAACTAGATTTGTATAGCCTTGATGTGTAGCCGTGTGTACCTATCCTTTGTACAGTTGGGTTTATGGCTAAACGTAAAAAAGTTATATAAGGTGAATGTGGGATTAAATTGTGTTAGCAGAGTAAATAATACCGCGTACAGAAATGTGAATCGTAACAAAAAAATTACACAAGATGAAAAAAATCTGAGTAGTTGTGTTACATTATTTTTTCATGTACGCAAAAATTAGGACAGTCAATGTGTTTAATTTCAAAAAAAATATAAAGCAGAGCGGCCTTTTTAGGGTTCCGTACAAAAATGGTAAAAAGGAACCCTTATGCTGTGACTCAGTCTGTCTGTCTGTCCGTCCGCTCAAGAACTACTGATGCTATGAACTTGAAATTTAGAATAGTTTCAGATGACGTTTGCCCAACTATTTTGCAAATAGAAAGAAACAGTTTTTTTTTTTTTTTTTGCAACAGGGACTGAAAGGTGGTCTTTCAAATTCGAAATGTGGCTACTAAGGCATGTGGGGTATCATATTATGAAAGAGCGCTGTTTGCACATTCTCAAACTTTTTTTTCTTTTTCCTTTAGGCCGCATAGCTTTCGACTTTTGATGAAATTAAATAAAAAAAAATACCGTTTCCCTCCCCTTACCTCCAAAGTTTGCATAGAGAAAAATCTGAAATTATTCTATGTAATAGAAGCTTATGTAAAGATTACAGGAAAAATAAAACTATGTCTCTAAATAGCACACTTTTTCAGAAATCAACAAAAATTATATTAGTTCCTTTATCTGTCAAGAGATGGCGATGACCTAAAACTGCAATATTCTACACCGCAGTGTTAATATCTCTCTCTCTCTTTTTCTCATTCTGTTTTTTTTTCTCTATTTTTATTCTCTTTTTCTTTTCTATTTTTTTTCTTCTTTTCCTCGCTGATGATTTCAAAACATTTCACGTTTCACAACCAAAATTTCGTCCTTCCTACATTTTAACAGGTAGCAGGTTGCTTTGGGCATGGGGTCTCAAATCGAACAAATTATAATTAGTCTTAAAAAAAATCACAGATGGCAGCATAGGTAACAATTATGAAATTAACAATCAATAAAAAGCGTTATAGGGCCGATTTTGGCTGAAGTAACATTAATAAAAATCAAAACTTCCTTGTTTAATGTTGATTTATCTATTTACACTCATAAATCACGAGAATGACACCTAGTATCTAGGCCGACTCCTAGATGGCGTTGTAAAACTAGTCTCTGGCAATTAGCGAGTCGGCGATGCTGCCATGTGTTAAAAAATCGAGAGAAAAAAAAATTGCCAGCTCAATAGCCAGCCTTAGTTAGGGAGGTGTCATTTCTTTGTATGTGATTGAGTACCTATCTGTACGTAGTATAGTGATTGGGTATCTGTAGGTGTGCTTTGGGTGAAGAACAGTTGTAGTTTTTCTGGGCTGGTACGGAACCTTCGGTGCGCGAGTTCGACTCGCTCCTTGACCGGTTTTTTTTTAAACATTTATTTAAGCGATTTTATATCTGACGTGACTTTCTGGGTCAAAATACGAAGTTCTTACGAAATGGCTTACATTAAAATACAAAGAATGACATACCGCAACGATATTTTTTCATCTTTTATTGGCTTATAAAGCTAGGGCTACACTAACGTGGTGGCGTCTAATATGCCTTCACTTGCATCGCTTAGCGCCTTTTAAATTACGAAAAGAAAACAATTCAAAAGTGCCTGTAAATGGTTTAATTGAAATAAATGCCTAGTTTGAGTTTTGTATGTAGCCCAGCCTCTGATCACTCATTCACTATCCATACCTACTGATATTATAAATGCGAAATAAATGTCTTGTCCGGTTTCACGTAATAAGAGTCTATGCAACCTCAGCGCCACCTCACTCTTGTATCTCGTTCGCACACTAACACTACGAGGTAACTTTGGAATTTTTTTCTATCGAGAAAATTTTATGGAATCGTGTTTTCGGCTAACAAAGTACTTAACATTAATCCTCAACTTTACCATATATTTATTTCAAAATTAATGCTGCAGTATTTTCGACATAACGGAGGATAATGCTAAGCCATTTGAGGTAGTATAGGCTCTTAACGGATGAACCAAAAGTTTCAGAATGAACTTCCAGCAGCTCTTGCAAAAAAATAAGATGCCAGAAGATATCGATTTAAATACCATAATATCCTTTATAAAGAATTTTAAGAGAGAGACGAGCTTAGTGTTCAACAGTTCACACAAAAATCCCGAATTTCATACACTCTCGATCATAGTGACAGGTGTTCTGTATTGACTTCCTCAACATTCCTCAAAGTTACGCCAACCTTTCTTAACTTATTCCATTCGATTTATTTATATGGGAAAGTTATTTTTAGTTAACGCAAACCATTTATTTCAATTAAATCATTTACAGGCACTTTTGAATTGTCAAGGAGTTGGTCAGTAAGAAAAATGAAGCTACATGCCCATTCCAAAGCGTAGTAGGTACCTATGGAGAAGAATGGGCAAGAAACTCCATGGACACATTTAAATTAAATTGTTACCAAAATATTAGTTACATCCATAATATTGAATAACTAAATGTGAGAACGATGTCAAAAAATAAAATAAAAACTTACGCGTTAAAATTGTCCAGAGTAGGTACAACAAATAGAAACAAAAATAAAAATAAAAACAATTTAAAAATTTAATAATTAAAATAAGCCGTGGCAGCTAACAGATGATCAATCCCTACTGACGGCGCCCGTTCACGAACATGACGCATGTATTAGCAGACGAGACATCTAACTGAGCATGACATACTCTCAGCCGCCAAGGCACATTCAAGTCAATGAAAGACATACTCGTATCACCCGGTCAATGGTAGCTCTATAGTACATACGAGGGCGGCACTGAAAATTTCGGGAATCAAGGAGGAGACACAACATTACTATTTAAAAATGTATTTATTGCTTTTCGAAGTATTCTCCGCGAAATTTGACACATTTTACCATACGATGGAACCAATCATTGAAGCAACCATTCCATTCGGAAGTTGGGGTCTCCAAAATGGCCGTTTTGTAGGCGTCCACAGCTTCTTCGGGTGATGAAAATCTCTGTCCACGCAATTTATTCTTTATTTTAGGGTAAGTATAGAAATCATTAGGGCTTAGGTCGGGGCTGTACGGCGGATGGTCTAATAATTCTATGTTTTCTTGCTCTAAAAACTCTTTTGTTCTGTGCGCGGTGTGAGAACTCGCATTGTCGTGATGGAGGATGATGCGGCGGTTGCAGTTCTCTTTACGGAGTTCAGAAACGACCTGTGGCAAACAAATGCTAGCATACCATTCTGCATTAACCGTTCTTTGTCCCTCAAGAGGAATAGTCGTAACATGGCCGGTTTTGGAGACAAACGTGGCCACCATTTTTTTTGCAACACTCCGTGAACGAACAATTTTTGTTGGCTTTAACTCATTTTCGAACACCAAACTCGTGACTGGTTTTTTGTTTCGGGTTCGTACGCATATATCCAGGATTCGTCACCTGATACGATGTTGTATGCAGCATTTGAGGATCCTGCGTGGAATCTTTCGAGAGTTCTGACGCACCATGTAACGCGAGCCGCTTTTTGCTCTTCACAGAGCGAATGCGGTATCCATCGGGAAAACAACTTTTTTACACCTAATTGTTCATGAAAGATTATTTGTATTTGACTCATGCCAATGTCTAAAGTTGCCTGAATTTCGCGGTATGTCACATGTCGATCTTCCTCAATCAGCTTACGCACAGCATCAACGTTTTCTTGGGTGACTGCAGTTTTTGGACGACCTTGACGGGGATCATCACTGAGCTTGACACGTCCACGTTGAAATTCAGCAAATTTTCAATTAAAAAGATTTTAATATGACAGGAACAGTGGAAATATTCCATTCCCGATACTTTTAGTGCAGTCCTCGTATGTAGTGATAGTGATGTTTGCGTATTTGCTAACAAAAATGTTAGTCCACGCCCCCAAATCGGTTAGCTAACAATGTTACGTGATTGCAAAACACGAAAACATGGCGCAGCGGACCCGGCTTTATGGACATAATTTTTTTACGTAAGTCCCTTACCGAAAACCACAAAAAAGGAAAGGCTCAGCAGGAATTTTTTTAGGAAAGTAGGTTTCGAACAGTGGCACAAAAAACACAAAATTAATTAAATTTCAGTTAGTATCTTTACTTTTTTTAAGGCTTCCTGGGTAGTGACTAGTGACGCATGAGGTTCTGGGTTTAATTCCCGGGGTAGGCAAAAATTATTTGGGATTTTTATATCTGGGAATTGCTCAGTAGCAGCCGGAGTCTGGATTTGTGCACAGTTGATGACAATAGGCTGGCTATTACATGGGACTTAAACATAACTGGCGAAATGTGGGGGTATATAGGTAAACCTCTGCCCAACCCTTCGAGGAATACTGGCGTGATGTTATGTTATCACACTAAAATGAATTCAAAATCTGAGTCTCCAAGAAGCAAAGAAAGAAAAAAAAAAAAGAAAGAAAATACGTTTATTTACGGTAAACATTGCGCAAAGAAAGAACACAAAAAACCGGCCAAGTGCGAGTCGGACTCGCGCACGAAGGGTTCCGTACCATTATCTATAAAAACGAGCAAAAAAATCACGTTTGTTGTTTGGGAGCCCCTTAAAATATTAATTTTATTATGTTTTTTAGTATTTGTTGTTCATCTGTGAAAATTTCAACTGTCTAAATATCACGGTCCATGAAATACAGCCTGGTGACAGACGGACGGACAGCGGAGCCTTAATAATAGGATCCCATTTTACCCTTTGGGTACGGAATCCTAAAAAGAACAAGTTGGAGGAAAATATGCGTCACATCCACGAAAAATGGCCGGTTTAATCCCATTATGGCACCCATGAATTTATTATGCCGAGATGGTAATGTTTCGTGGGCATGATAAATATATTAAATTCATGGGTACCGAGATGGGAGGGTGCCGAGATGGGACTAAACCAAACGGTTAACGCTCAAAGCAAAGCAAAAGTGCAATCGAATTTTAGAACGATACTATCGTGAAACCGTTCTCGTCTTTCAATCCACTTTCTTTTACCGCTTTAACGTCATGCCATTGTTTGTAACGACTAAAGAAGTGGACTAGATTCAACAATTGTATACATAATAGTGATACCTAGCAATTCTTTGTTTTGCGTCCACGTAGCCATGGTATCGGTGCGACGATTAAGCGAAAACGAACCTTATGTGCTGTCGCTAAAGTTTAAAGATCAATGTACTACTGATAAAAACAAACAATTTGCTGTGACTAATATGATAAGCTTCCAGTCTAATCTAAGTCAAATTTAAAGTAATAAACTCGTCAATAATCTATGACCAGGTTGCAAGCAAATTTGCACTTTAAAGGGTTGCATTAGTGTTTACAATGGCAAACATAATGTGGTAAAGTATGAAGTATAGGTACATGAATCGTTTCGATTAATCGCCAGAAATAGAACCACCGACGCTACGTGCATTTCCATGAATTATTGGCTACTTTCAATCCACCGTTCAATCGTCATTTATTATACACTAGCTAGATGATGCCCGCGGCGTCGACCGCGTGGCTTTTTCTAAAATAGTTAGTTAGCCTAAGTTAGTCCTTATAACATCAGCTGATGCCAGTGAAACTCTATTCAAAATCGGTCCAGCCGTTTCGGAGATAAGCCGGAACAAACAGACAGACAGACAAAAATGTAAAGTTTTTTTTTTTTATGTACCTTCATATGCATTTAGTAAAAATCTAATTTGTATGGACAAGCTTTTGCCCTGGCTTCGCCAGCATGGTGGTCGGAGTTTATCCGTACCTAACATCGGAATAAAAAGTATCCTTAGTCCATACACAGATCATGGTCTATCCGTATATTTCGTATGCCTGAAAAGGTAGCAGCCAGACAGACCGAATTACTTTCCCATTTATAATAATTACTAGCTTTTGCCCGCGTGGATGTCTGCTATTGCGTAAAAAAGTAGCCTATGTCCTTCTCCATATCCCAGGCTATATCTCTGCCAAATACTATGACGATCGATTCAGCGGTATAGGCGTGAAAACGTAACATACAGACAGACAGACAGAGTTACTTTTACATTTATAATATTAGTATGGATTAGGATGGATAATATCAGTACTCATGGATCAGGTCACAATGTGGGTTATCGGTTCTAAACCTAAGCTGTCGCGAACGAGATAATATTACCGTTTTATCCTGAACTCAAAATAACAATCGCAACCTAGATTACACGCAAAGCGTAGGTATGTTTAAAGGTTGATTTTACGCTGACCTTTAACATAATTCTCAAGTTCCAACGAACTTTAATAACATTCACGACTAACTTAGTTTATTCCGCAACATAGGTATACAGAAGCGAGCGAGATGCTTAAAATAACTAACATCCTTACGGCAAAGTAATATCCAGTAACTACATCACATGTTAACCTACGTAAATGTCAGCATCTAATTATTTAGCTTGACACATGTACAGTCGCCATCACATCAACGATTTTAAACTTTAAAATGTTAATGATTAATAAACCTTTTTACAGTCCGTAGGCATAAGAATGGCATTAAAAGCAAAAAATTGGTTACAATACCAACTGTTTACTGCAGCTGCCATTTGTCATGCCACCAACGGAATAGAAGTCAAAATCAGTGGAACGGACTGTAAAAAAAGTTTATTTAAATATCTAGTCTTATTTCAAACGAAGTAGGTATAGTACAGTCGCGGAATGAAAAGGTTGACCAGTTTTCAAATAAATTCATTTACGCGTTGCAAGCACATGTTACCTTTTTAAACTGTGTAACAGACGAGAGTGTTGTATTGAAAATTATGTTAAACTGTTTAACAACAAAGTTCAAATTTACTTAGGCGAATGTTCCTTGACTATTAATAGTTGAACAAGAACCTTTTTATTAGTTTGTTCTTGCCATTACGTTGTGTCAAGTTTGATAAATCTAATTACATCCTCTTCGCTTTTAATGATTAAAACTATAAATGTGAATAACAGTTCCTGTCAATGTCAAATGTCATTGCCATTTTTTTTTCATTCATGTAGTGAAATGACATTCATTATGACGGAATTTGTCATACTCGGTCGATAAAGCAGATACTGATAACCTAAACTGCGCAAGCAAAAACAGATCTTAAGGTGGTCAACCTTTTCATTCTGCGACTGTACAAACCGGCACGTCGTAGAACCAAAATCCCTGGCCGGGCCCTATCAGAATACCAGCGAGCCGCTGCGGCACTTATTTTTAAATGTCGCAGCATCATGCTGAGATAGGAGCTTTTTGGCCTCGTACAGGACTAACTTAAATTCAAAATCGAATTAGAAAATCTTACAGTTTGTGGCTTGATGTACTGGCGACTGTACAGTACACACGGCTACATATCAAGCTATAATTTCTAGTATAAGCTGATCTCTCATTGAGTGAATGAATTAAGGCGATGATAACCGACTTTTAATGATTTCATACTGATCACGTCTAAACGAGTAGTATTAATGATTTGGAAAAAATAATATGTTAAATTAGAGCATTTTTTAATAACTTAATATGTGAATATTTTAGATTATGTCTATATTACATAGTGAAATTAATTTGTAAAAATATGTGTAACGCGGATAAAAAACTGAGAATCACGCAAAAACTATCAAGCGTATTTTTCTGAAACCTTCACCTTTTTAAAGATAATTTAATTATAGATTATTTAGTATACGTGTTTTATTAAAATACCTTTTGTTTTATGTGTAATAAATTAATAATGCGTTTTATTTGGGACAGCGCTCCTGGATGGGCGAGTCCTATTACTGGCTGGACGAACGACGCGTTGCGTGAGCTCAGTACAGAACACGCAAGCTAACCACTCAAGGTCACTGGCATATATCTGGGCCGTAATGAAATACACCGACCCCAGCGTGGTTTGTCCAGACTCGATTACTCGAATGAACCCAAAGATTCACACTAGCCCCTGGATCCTCATGTTTCATGGTGCTACAGTGACCATTGCATATCAAGGAGTAGACCGGGGGGCGCGATAATGGTAGGGAAGACGTGCCCATAGGATATGGAAGGATCATGAGAGCCGTACCGGATATGCATCCTTAAGTATCCAGTTTTAGAGGTATGAGGAACAGGGTGTAAAGTTCACTCATACTCTATAGTAAAGGGAGGATCCTCCGACCAGAAAGGTGTTGTGTCTGGTGGGCAACTGCCCAACGGTTGATGTCGGGATGTTGTATATATGCTAGTCGCGCGGTAAATTCTGATAGCGCGATGCAGGATTTGTGACGTCAAGTCTTTGATGCGTAGTTCGCATGTGGCGTTGTTGATACCGACACACAGTATAAGCTGACCTCTCATTGTACGGAAATCCTATACAATGCGAGATCAGCTTATACTGGTATTGTATAGGTTGGTAATCATGCAGACGTGTGTGTACACAATTTATGTAACAATAATAATACTTTAGGTTTTCCATCGAACTATTAGGCCTGTGTCCCAGCAGTCAGAACAGAACATTCTAGGCTGATGACGATGAGGAGCTGCATGCAGCTTGAAACTGCTCTAATGATAATTAGCAGATTCAAGCAGTCCCAGTAGGACTGCTTGAATATGCTAATCCCCAGTAGGGAGTTTGTTACGCCATTTCTTCTCAACTAACGGACTAGGAAGTGATGAGGGGCGGGCGTTTTGGGAGACTGTCTTACGTAATTTTAACGTTCGAAAAGAGGTGATTCTCAGCCGAATTTGAATTAATAATAATAATATTTCTGTCGCATTCTTGACATTTACATAATGGGCTAAAATACCCTAAAAAACCGGCCAAGTGCGAGTCGGACTCGCGCACGAAGGGTTCCGTACCATTATCTATAAAAAACGGTAAAAAAATCACGTTTGTTGTATGGGAGCCCCCTTAAATATTTTTTTTTTCTGTTTTATAGTATTTGTTGTTATAGCGGCAACAGAAATACATCATCTGTGAAAATTTCAACTGTTTAACTATCGCGGTTCTTGAGATACAGCCTGGTGACAGACGGACAGACGCAACAGCAGAGTCTTAGTAATAGGGTCCCGTTTTACCCTTTGGGTACGGAGCCCTAAAAAAGGGTGGATGAAACTACGATGAACAATGCAACAATTATGTGACGCAGTTGAACCTTTAGCAACAAACTGCAAGTAAACCAAAACCAGCAAACAGCTCTCAAATCAATCGATCAATTTGGATACCGATACCGACATTGTGATGTAAGATTGGGAAATCCACCCTACATTGATTTTGATAGTAACGTACAGTTCAAAATTTACGGGGAACAAGCCGAGGGCAACAAATAGAAATATACCTACTTAGTGATAGTAAATTTATTTACTTATTATTCCCAACACTACTAGCATTACTGGCTGCCCCAAATCGGTATCGGTAGGTTGGTGGTGGTAAATTCCGAGAATATTCTCCTAAAGAGAACTTTGCTGTCAAATTCTCGAGAGATTCTTTTATTTCCGAGAATTTCAAAATTGTATGTCACTATTGTATCGATTTATTTTTATAGTACTAGTTTTAAGTGCATCTGAACATTGTACGAAGTTGACGACAAAATAAACTTCTCCATAACTTAAATTCTCTGTAAACTCCCTTGAGCCAGAACATTCTGGAAAATATTTCCAAGAAATTTCTAATGAATTCTCATAAGTTCCTTTAAAATTTCGTTAGATATGAATTTTAATTTAGGATTTCTGCGTCAAAGCAAACTTAATTATTTACAAATAAACAACTTCAATAAAATGTATTTAAAATAGCACTATAGGAAAGTTAAATAATTAAAAACAAAATTATAATCACGATTACTTTGGAGCAGACATTATTTTGTAATTTTACTCGTTTCGTTAAGGCTCGTACAGACTAGTGCGACACCGCGCGACGCTACACTAGTAGCACAATTTCTTTGTCGGTGCCTGTCGCGGCCGCGATATCGCGCGAGTCTGTACGAGCCTTTACATGAAAGAAAGAACAAGTAATTATTGGGACTCGCACAGGAAGATCATTAACTAGACACACTCTTAGAAACATAAAAAAGTAAAATATAAACAAGGTCGTGTACGAGGCCAAAAGATACTTGGTATTGGCAGTTACATTTATTGCCTCCTGCTCAGCATAATTAACTACTACTTTTAAATTATTTCAGTTCCCCATGTTCCGAGAATATTTTCCGTCGAAAAGAATATTGCAGAATATTCTCGATCGAAGAAAATTCTCCTTGAGAGAATATTCTCTCGAGTCATCACTATAAAATATCTGATACGGCTGTTACAGCAACAGTTAACAATACATCATATTGACTGATTGAAAGCAATCAATTCAAGAGTCTCACCATATAATCCCGTAGACACCATGATTGTCTTCACAAGCATTGATTAACGACCACTTTGCTCAATTTAATCACAAATTAGGTATAAGTTGAAATGCGTCATTCGCTCAAGATAGGTAGTATATCAAAATAGCAACACAGAATATGTAGTAACATACAAGTATACAAGGTAAAAGCCATTTCCTTTCCATGCGAGGAAATTGGGGAAACCAAGGAAATACAATTTGTCAGGTGTGTTTGTTCCCAGTCATTTTATAAAAGCACTGGCGCTGCCCGCGGCTCCACCCGCGTGGCTTTTTCCAAAATAAAAGTAGCCTATGTTAGTCCTTTGTTAGCTACCTGCCGGTGAAATTGCCGTCAAAATCGGTCCAGACAGACCGAATGAAAGACAAAAAAAAAAGTTTTTTCTGTATAAGTGCAACCTGCATGTCCAATACAATAATGCACTGAGGGTACTGCTGCGGCTGCCGTGGCGTTGTAGTGCGTCAGGGATGTTTGCGGACAACAACATTGATGGTTTTGCCGCCATTATTAGAAAAAGATGTGCATCCCTGATGTCGCGGGATCGCGGCAGCACCAACAGTATTCTCAGTGTGTTCGCAGATCGCTGGGATTCCCCGATGTGGCGGAGGTGGACGCAGCTCCACGCTGAATTTTAATTGTTTGTTTGTGTCTGTACTGACACTAGATGTTAAGTAAAATTGTTACTAACTATATGGACTTTTAAATTGTCTGAAATAAAAATATTCTAGTCTATTCTATAAGTACCATATATACTTTCATAAGCATTTAGTAAAAAGCTGTAGGTTTAACTATACAAACAGACACTTCAATTTTATTTATTTTTAGTTATAGATGCTACAAAGGGGACAAAATTACAGTGGGAACAATATTGCACTTTTATTACTGATGGAGCCTAAGTATCAATTGAGTCTTTTAGGTACTATTTTTATGTCAGTTCGTTCAAGGGGAAATTGTCCATGACGACTTCCATATTTTTTTACAAGGTTTCCTTGTTGATAACAAGCTTTTAACTACAGCAAGCACAGCATTATGAGTTAATAATAGTAATCGTATATGATTTTTGGCTTCAGCTTTATTCGTTCTGTATCAATTGTGATCAATATCAGATAAATGAGCATTATGCAAAATAATCATTCTGTCATTTGTAGCACAGCATAGTGAAATAATAAAATCAATTATTGTTGGCTTGAAAAAGTTAGCTTTGAGGTTAATTAATTTATCCACTTATCTATAAACAGACAAATAAGTCTGTATCAGAGTAATAATTTTACTGGGATATTAATTTATAATCAAATTAATAAACAAAAAATATGAGTAGGTATTTTGAAATTATAGCTTAAAAAAAGTAAATTATATTCACTGAACAAAAAATATTTTTAATTCAAGGCAGAGCAGCGGCATGATAAATAATAAACGATTTCGCTTGGGCAATGTTAGTTATTACCTATATGAGATGACTAAATGACCAAGAAGTACAAAGTGACCAATGGCACGACATGAAACATTAAAATGACACTAATGATCTTAAGGAGGAAGAATCAGTAATACAACGCCATTACTTAGTATAATCCTAAAATTGATGCTATTTATAATTCTATATTAAAAAAATATATATACGGCCGCGAATCAGGTTTAATCATCATACAACCTGATACTGATCTGCAAATTGCAAAAGACGAAAGAAAATATGATTTTCGCGGGCTACCTGACGCTTTCGCCTTAAGATCATCGTCTTGCATAATATCCTAAGAAATATTTGAAAAAGTGAAAAACAAGCTGACTTTTAAGCAGTCTGATAGTTATTTTAGTTCAATTTCAGATTTGATGACTAGGTGCACCACAAAAAAGAAATATTTGGTATTATTATTAGAACGCTTTTCACCACCAAGCTATACATTTCCAGCATACACATTGCTGTGAAAATATGACCCATTTAGGAGCATCTTTACATTATTATATTACAAAAAATATTGTACTACATTTTATTATTATTTGTTTTACGTTTTACTAATATTTGTTTTCCCCTAATCTAACAAAATAAAATAATTCTAGTTCTATATATTTAATACTAGCTTTTGCCCGCGGCTTCACCCGCGTGGATGTCGGTTATCGCATAAAAACTTACCCTATGTCCTTCTCCATATCCCAGGCTATATCTCAAATTTCTAACTTAATATTAATTTTAATGTGATTCACTATGTGAATAGAAACCGAAACAAATGATTTCATATAATAAACGTACTTATGTTCTGAACGTGAATGAGTCTTTACCTAAAGATAAACACAAAATCAAAATACGAAATTTGCACAAATTTTAGTCATATGGCCGCCGTGTTTAGTAATGTATTTATGATAAATATTCTTGTAAAATGTTTGAAATTCACATAAGTAGCTAGCTTATTTGTCTACGAACATAATTTGACTAATAGCTACTGATATTATAGCGTATTGTTATCGTAATCGTATTTCCAAGAGTAAAATTCGTCAAACAAATACCTACAAAAAGACAATAAATTGGATATAGTATGTTATCCTTAAGAGATAGACATAATCGTATACCATCGCGGACTTTTTTGAAGATCTTTATAAGATACATAATTCCACCATACATTATTTTGTTAAATCTCAAAGGGTTTAGACAGCGTTTTCGTTGAAAGCTCCCAGACGGCTTATTTTTTTCCGACTCCTCCAACAAATATCATTCATTTATACAAAAAAGCATACAAAAGCTTAACAAATTATATATTAAAACCTTCCTCGAGAACCACGCTATCCATTGGTGAAAACAGCATGAAAATCGGTGCAGCAGTTTTTGAGTTTATCGCGAACAGACAGACAGACAGACAGACGCGGCGGAGGACTTTGTTTTATAATATGTAGTGATAGTGATATTATTAGTCCCTAAGAATATATGTTTGGAAGGGAATATATCTATATATCTCTGCCAAATTGTATGACGATATCGGTTCAGCGGTTTAGGCGTGAAAACGTAACAGACAGACACAGAGTGACTTTCACATAATTATATAATACTAGCAGCCCGTCCCGGCTTCGCACGGGGTAGACAATTATTTATTTTTTGGAATTTCTACACCTTCGGTTACATTGTTCAAATTTTACCAAGGATCCCTAATTTTTTTCAAAATGAAATGTAGCTTATGTCAAATTGGAAGAATGTAGCATTCTATTGGTGAAAGAATTTTTTAAATCGGCCCAGTACTTTTTGAGCCTATTCATTACAAACATACAAACATACAAAAATAGGTACAAATCTTTCCTCTTTATAATATTAGTGTAGTAGTGTAGATTAGTATGGATGAGTGATTTTTGAACAAAAACTAATTTTTTTTTAAATTTGGGGTAACTTACAATCGACCTGCATTCAAAACTTCATATTTTTGGTTTTGTCGCTAATTAATCCGTCGTTTCTTAACGCCGTCTAATTACGAGCTCTTTGTATTACTTACTTTGTTCCATTGAGAACAGTAAATAAAAACATGTATACCTGAAGTCTCTAATTCAGATAATTTATGTAAACAAAGTAATGTCAAGAAATGTCACTGTCAAAATGACAGGACAGTGGTGCAAAACATTTTACCATTAAATGTTTTTGTAAATAATCATCGATAAAATTAAAGTGAATTAATTATAAGAACTATGCAAACAAAATACCGTTGCCAAACAATGTTTTTTGTAGTGTGTCGGAGACACGGTATATGATAGTCATAATCAGCCCTTTTAAGCCCAGTGCTAGACGTAGGCGTCCCAAAATCGATTTCCAATCGAAACAGTTTACAGCCGTTTTCGTCCAAAATGTGGCTAGATATGCTATTACAATATGAATCTATTTATGAGAGTTGTAATATTAGTGTTGTTGAAGATTAAAAAATGTGAAAATGTTTGGATCTCCTGCATTGTTACCAGTATCATAAAATATTTTATACCACAAAATCTCCTTTTATTAATAACTTTGTTTAAAACCGAAAATTTATAAAAATAATTACGGTATGATTATTTTTAATTATTATTTCTTAAAATCAGTACTTAAAAGAAAATAGAACCTCTTTTTTTGCAATTTTATGTAAATTACCATTACGAAGATATTTTTTTGTTGTGTTATCCCCGTTCTTTACATATATTATCTGAATTTGAGATTTGAGTATAGGTACCTATTCCAGTCATGCACTTTATTTGTTTACATCTGGGGCGGAAATAAGAGAAAACCCGGTAAGTGCAAGTCGCACACACGCGCGTGTTAGATTGTTCAAATTTAGGAGATAATAACTATAATAACTGTTGTTTATTGATGTTGCAAAACAATAACCACAATACGAACTTGCATACTTATCAAAGACAATGTCAGCTGTCATAAGACAGATGACGTTGCGTTACGTTTCATTTCACCATTATTTGTTCATTCTATTCTTACAGTAAATTAATATCTTGTGAAACAAGAGTTGTAATTTAAAATAAATGTAATCATCACTTACTGAATTCATATTTCACAGACAGATAATATTTATGTTAATAGCAAAGTAAAGTCTATACTTTTAAGTCACAAAAAAAATATTGTGACTTAAAAGACTAGATTCCGAACGAAAGTTGTGATTTGCGGTTTTACATAATCAAAACAAATGAGTATTTACTTTAACATTACAAATGGATAACATAATAATGATTAGTATGATACTTTAATGTTTCTTAGATTTTACATTGCAATTTCAATGTACCAAGTTGTTTCCAAATAATTCTCAATATTTTCAAGTGATGTTGCAATTTTATTAACTTGGCATAGAGATGACAATTATATATTTACTAAAATTCTAAATTATCTTAATAAGTTTTAAAACAGTTCCATTGTATATGATTTGTTTATTATTACTCATTTAAGAAATTATTAAGCCAAAACTGTATAACGCTCTGTGATTGGTGGATACTGATACCTTATCAGATCTTACTTAAAGACATTATAAATAAATGATAGCTATATTGCTAAACTATCTCCTTAAGTTTTAAAACAATACTGCTACATGAGTTTTGTTTATTAATAGTTATAATAATAGATATTTAGCCAAAACTGTATGTCGCTCTGTGATTGGTCGAAAACGGCGGGTAAGGTGGAGAATTGTGAAGACCAAAAAAGGGCATGTGCCACTCAGCTAGGGGAACTCTGAAGGCTAGCTTCAAACGAAAAGGATCCTCTGCTGCTAGCGGTTATATTAAGCTGCAGTCCGCCATTTTAAAAGATTTTTCAAAAATCTTCCACCTTTGCTGTTGGACCTTATTTATAAGAATATCCCGTCTGGGAAATAATACTGGGCAAGTTGCGAAGCAGAAGCTCTGCACAAACTATTTAAAGATGAGTATTAACTTTTCTCTAACCATGTTTCTTAGCCATTCTATGTAGCTTTTGTGTAAAATGTAACTTGGGTATCATACCCTTGCTACTAGTTACTCTAATTTACCTAAACTATAAAATGTGTACCTATTTGTGAAAATAGAATAACATTTAAAGTTCTGTCCTATTTTGGTTGTGTTAAAAAAAAATGTAACTTGTGTGATTGTTACCAAATATATGAAAGGTAAAATGATATCAGGTTTTTATTAATTTCTTAAAAGATATTCCCTATTATGTACTAGGTTTCATCGAGTTGGCTAAAAATGGGTTCAATTCCTATTTTTGATATTGAAATTGCTGTGCATTCAGAGATTCAGTTCATTATAGTTTTCATGATCTTTTACGCGCAATAAAGGTTCCACACCACCAAAACTCTAATATTTTACCTTCTTTTTATTGACTACTAGCTATTGCCCGCGGTTTCGCCCGCGTGGATGTCGGAAAATGTCCCACAAGAACGTACTACCGGGACAAAAAGTACCCTATGTGTTAATATAGGTTATACGCGTGGATGTCGGAAAATATCCCACGAGAACGTACTACCGGGATTAAAAGTAGTGTTAAGAGTCGAGCACATACGCATAAAGGAAGATGCGATCAATCGCCAGCCAATGAAGGCATCACACTGCGACATAGCCCCGAAACTACCCTACTTTCAAAAGCAATACAACATTATACCCACAGAAGAACGATGTGACTACTCAGGCCCGAAAGAGCTAAGAGTATACACCGACGGATCAAAGACCGACACCGGGACCGGAGTCGGGAGTTTTCTGACAAGACCCTAACATAAACATATCCAGCCCGCCGGGAATGTTCAACACCATCTACCAGGCAGTGTATGGGCATCATACAAGCGGCGCACGCCAGGAGAGTCACGGACACCCATATAAGTATACTCTCCGACAGTGCATCAGTTCTCCAATCCTTAAGGAAAAGATATATTACCTCGAAACTGATACTAGAATGTCACAATCCAATAGAATGAGCAACAGTCAGTCTGTGGACCCGAGCCTATCATACCGATCCCCTTCAACCAATTACGCAGGTGGCCACAGGATTTCACCCACCCACAAACCGACCGCAGCAAGCATGACCCCTATCATCAGTATAGTTTGTCATATGAGACTTTTTTATTTATTCATCCAAATTCTCAGTAACATACAAAATCCAGTCATTTTATCAATATGAGGTTTGCAATACTGTAACATACAATATTTTCATTAAAAATGATTTCATTTTCACACAATGCAACCTGTCATGTGAACTAAAAACTGAGCAAGGTGGGCCCTGTACATAATACCAAGTATATTTTGATTTTGTTCATTTTGTCCCATCTATCTTAAGTATACAGGGTGGATTTTTGAGAAATTATGTAATGTAATTATGCTTTTGAAAAAAAAAATATTTGTCAGCAAGCAAATGGGCCAATTTCACAAAAACTTTTTTTGATGCCAATCGATCCTGTTTCTTATAAGAAACAAATAATTCTATCAGACCAACTGAGTTTGGAGTACTAGAAAAGTCAGAATGTTTACTAACGTTTTGAAACTAGTGTCTACATGGGCCCAGTTGCAAGTCAGCACTGGACTGACTTACTGTACTGTCACATTATTGAGGCAAGTCAGTAATTCATCTAAAATATACATTTTAGGCTACAGTGACTCATAATGTCAATCTCACAATAGTATTTTAAGAGCCTGTAAGTAGAGCTATTGATTTGAAACTATCATAGTATTGCTTGTGTACTACATAAGTCGAGCAGTGGAACAAATTTTTGCATAACTACTACAATTTTATTGATATATAAGCCCTTCCATCCACTAACCCGTACTTGGCCTACATGGTGGACTATGGCCCTCATAGAGAGGAAGTCTGTGACAGCAGAGGGAACATAATAGGCTATGTTTGTGCTAAGCCCTTACCAGTTTTAGCTAGACTCTTAGCGAAAGACACACTGAGTATTTATTTATTCACCTATCTAGGCACCAATAAATTCTGTTTTCCCCAGGCCAATTCATATTGTATTCTATTTATTTACGATAATATTATCTAAAAACATGCTTTCCATGATATTAATTTAGGTCCATTTGATTGACAATACTAGGCTAAACACATACTATTATTATACTTACTGTATAATCTTTGGTTTATTTTATTTGCTGCGGTTGGTCAAAAGTCAGTAGCATTTTCCTATCGCATTATTGTTTTTGCATGGATAATACTCGATTTTTTCAGATTTCTTACAGTAACTCGATTATATCCAGGTAAAAGTAAAAAATAGAAAAAGGAACACATTAGTAGGTAGGCAAGTAACGGCGGCAGGCTGAAGCGCGCAGCCAACCACATCCGTAACATAACGTACGGCGAAGACGAAAATCACGTAATAGATGATTTGCCAACTATTATCGCGCATCGCAACATAATAAACGAATAATTATAGTAAACTATGACAGTCAAAACCAGTCAATGCTATATTACCAAACGATCATGACTTTCCGTATGCACAATATGGCGACAACAGAAAACAAAGAATAGCTGTAAAGTGGCAATATCTCACCTGAGACAACTCTTGATTCGTCTGCTTGAAGTTCTTCTTACTTAAATTTACAACGAGATAATTGATTTGCGATAAGCTAAACGTTAAAGGGTCCAGGTTCATAGTTCCATTAATGCAAAAACGAAAGCTTCAAACACGTTTGAAGCTTTCTCGATTTTCGACGGATTACTACGGTAAACTTGTGATCTGTAACAGTCTTTCTGCGAACTAACAATAAGCCTAAGGCCAACATCACCAATTCTATTGTTCACTTCGTTAACATAATTTTAGCACCCTACACTGCAATTTTTTACTTGGAAAATCAGCAAACGATGACGGAAGCACTCGCTCGCTCGCTCCATGCTCGCTCGCGATCGTCGCGACGCACCAGTCGAAATCGGTCCTCAATTTCGTAATGCCAACATAATCAATCAGAACAATGTTGCTATGTTATTTTTTTGCTAGAAGAAGTCCATACAAAATAATCACCATAATTAACCGTTAAAATATATAGGTAGGTAGAGAAACAAACAACTTTATTTACTTTTTACCTAACATTTTATCACATTTGCAGGGCAGCCACCAAAAATACCTAAGAATATTAAAATATTGCTAAGTTAAAAGTTTATACGTAATACCAATTCCATGGAATTAGTATGTACGGTTGCCAGCACATCAAGTTACCGCAAACTGTCAAATTTTCTCGTTCGATTTTGAACTTAATTAATAACATTTTATAGTTTAAAATCGTTTGAAGTAATATGACAATTTCGTATAGCTTGATGTGCTGGCCTCTGTACCTTTTGATTTTTTAATAATAATTTCTTTGATTGAGTACATAAATGAAAATAAAGTAATTCAATTAAAAGTGAACAATAGAAAAAAATCTCGTATTCGTTTGTGACCATTTTGTGATCACAATAAAAAGCCGTGTGTTGTGAAGACAGAAGGACTTTGAACATATAAAACAATAACTGTCCGTAAGTCCGTAACTGAATTTGTTAAGATTTCATTTTAGATTTTTCTGATTACTATCGGTTCCCTATTACATATAGTTCATAAACTAAAATTTTGTAAACGTGGTAGGTAATACAATAAAGGTAAGAAGGTATTTTGATATTTGTAACGACTTTATCTTTAGATTCAAGTCATCAGTCATCCACTCATCAAGTCATCACTCATCATCGCGCATCCGTATTCCAAAGGCAGATAGACGATGACTACCGGTAACGACACAAACGACGCTTGTTTGCGTACTTATCTTGGAATATGTGTAGTTATTGTAGTCACGGCTTGGTGCTCTTTTTTTGTTCTGTATGTATGGTTTCTCTTCCTGGAGTCTTTGTAGAGTTGAAGTTTTTGGAGCGGCAATCAAGTTTTATTTTTTCTGCTGTAGGTATGTATGTATTTGATTCTATATTTTGTTACTTCTACTTTGCAAATACATAATATTTATGATAGACTGGACAAAGCGAACGAAATCGTTATCCAAAATAACCTAGCACACATAGTTCGTGGTTCGTACCTGCACCCAGCGGCCCCAAGTCATAACAGAGCGCGGGTGGTTCGAATATTTTATTTTTATTAAAAATTAAAATTTCATTTCATTAATTGTCATTCGTACAAGCTAATGCAAACATTGTTCTAGTTCAACTATTTTTTTTGTACATAATTACCAAGTTTGATTTTGTATAATTTCTGAAACCTCGCGGTTTACTTTTACGATACGTTCTTTACTGACTGCGGTACTGCTTCTGCCAATCTCTCGGTTTTCTGTCAGGGCTGGCCACAGACTACATCGAGGGCCCGGACGCACAGTGGAACGAATGTATGGGAGCGGTTGGACGTAGACATGTCCGAAAAATAAGAGTAAAATTATGACAAACTAATGATGCCATCTTATTCGATTACTTAATGCCTTCATAAATTGTGGTGATGAATTTCTTCATAACTCCCATATTTCGGGAGTAATTTGAGAAAATGTGAAATTTTACTATGAAAATGAGTGTATCGAGCTCTCTCCCTCCTGATTCCGGGCTTGTTTCAAGTAGCGGTCTCTAATATCGTAATGCTATTACTAAGAGCTATATTTAATACTAAGACACATAGTGCGCCAAATGTGCACTTTCTGGGATAAAAGGAAATGAAAATTTAAAAAAAAAACGTTTTTTCCCCATTTGTATTTACTTTAAACCGCAGACAGACTTATTAAGAGGTCTATAAATATATTATATATATACAGAAATATATATTAACAAAAATATTCACAAGAACTGATGAGAGTATGACTTTTAAGTAAGTTGATAATAAATTACCTAGTTTCATTAAAAGTACAATAAATAATTAAGATGTATGCTCTAATTTACTAAGTTACACATTTTAAAACAATAACATCATTTAATTATCTTCGTCATCATCATCATCATCAATTAATTCAAATTCAGAATCGATGTCCGCTAAATCATTTATGTTAACAAATTCGATATCACTTTTCTCAGAATCCGTAAGCTCATAAAATTCCTTAAAAGAAGATTTTTTTACAAACTTATTTCCTTTTGGACGGATACTTGTAACAAGTGGATCAGAAGACAGTAAAAGATTGTGCATAATATCTTCATTGCATGAGATACTGCTATGCTTTCGAGAATGCCCCTCTCTATATTTTCTAAAATCTTTATTTCTAGCCTCAGATGCCTCTTCGGATAGAAAACCAATGGGCACAATTGACATGTTCTGAACTATGTCTGGCCCATGCATTAAAATTTTATGAAGTGAAGAAGGCATATAATACCATGGGTATAACTCCACGTAAAGCTTAGCAGTATCAAAGCAGAACTCTCGGAATTTAGTTACGTTGATCTTCTCTCCTGATGAAATACACTGCAAGATCACACAGATTTTTCTTAAAAGCATAGCATCTATTCCGGTCAGTTCAGCAGATTTAGTGTAGTTTTCAAAAAATCTCCTTGCCGAGTTGCCATTGTTGGTGGATCCACTGCCTTGTTTCACAACATCGAGAAGTAAGCCCGTTTCTCTTCTTACAGCCTCTTGAACTCTTTTCTTCCTGTCATCAACTTGCCTTTTTGCTATATCACCCCTTACTTGCCATGATTTTATGTCTAATTTGTAGGAAATGTGTAATAAGCATTCCATTGAGCGAATCCAAGCGTGAAGGGTGCTTAAGCTATATTTATACATGTCCTCGTTTGCGTGTTTATCTTTGATTAACTCTAAATTATTCATTTCTTTAGGACAAGCCTTGCATATGTCACACACTGAAGCTGCTGTATTGGATATAATGGAATGAATTTTACCATCAATCATTGTCAACAGCAGTTGGTGTTTGACACTAATTCCATCAGTGATGGTGGATGGAGTTAAGGCTTCAATCTCTGCTTCGATTTCAGCCATCTCTCTCTGCACATTTTCTTTGGTTTCCTTTATAAACTTAAACAATATTGGCCGGCAAAATGAAGTGGAAGATGGTCGCTCGTTTTCCCAAATTGTTACACCTTTTGAGACGAGCCGCAGTGGTACAAGACTAATCATAAAATTACTAGCAAGATCGATTTGCTCATCTTCACTCGTCCTTTGATGATAAATGCTTTGGCTAGATGATCCGTCAAAACCCCATTTGCTGGTCAATACGAGCTGTTGATTGGGATCAACAGGGGTTTCTAACGACCTAATAAGTCTTCTTGAGGTTAAATCCATCAAGGCTTGTAATTTGATTTTTGCAGAGCTCTCTGTAACTGTGAGATCTTCTTTGGCCGGATAGCACTTAATTTTTTCTTTAACCAACATGTAGTAACTCGGGTATTGAAGAGCTCCTTCTTGAGTGTTGAAATCCCGAAGAGTGTTATAGCGCCATTTCGATAAGTTCATCGATACATAAAGAGCCAATGCCTTCAAAGGGGATATTTCCCGTACCTGAATTGATTTACCTTCAATGAAGGCTTTGATTTTTGAGGCCTCTTCTGGATTCTCCGTCAAGTATTTCATAACATAAGCTGTATCGCTTTGTCCTGCCTTTTGAAGCGCCCTTTCGGCCGAAAACATAATTTCAGCGCTGCTACTGCTGCATGAAAGACTATCTTCAGTGCGTCTTCTTTTTTGCCGGTTACTAAGGTCCTCAAAAGATTTACGAGGACTAGGATGTGTACAAGTTGAAGCATCAGATTTAGCAGGAGAAATTATGGGCTCGATGACGTCACTTATATTTTCTGTAGAAGGTTCCATATTTTCATTCTGTAATTCCGGCCATTGAATTGCAGCCTGTAGCCAAATCTCATGTTTCTTCCGAAACTTATCTGTGCTTCTTCCAGACTGTGTCCATTTTGCATAAATGCGGTAGCAAAATCGACGACACCAGTCTTTTAAACTTGTTTCAGCACTTTCACATAACTGAACACAACTGTTATCTTTTAAAACACTGAACAAATAGTTAAAGTCGCGTAAATCTTTATGTGCGCGTGCGCATAAAGCAACGTGAATATCAAGATTTGTATTAAAATTTGGAAAATACATTGCGAGATTAGCTTGGATACAACGAGGTGTAAATCAACACTGATTTTAAAGTTACTAATAGTGACCTATTTATATAAAATCCAGGTATCCCAGGTATCCTTTGTTAAATATTGCAAGGTAATTAGTTATTGTGATAATTAGTAAATGATGCATGCTAAATTAGTGTATTAAGAGCCATTTAGTAATTAAATAATAGCAATGTTCTTATCAGTAATCATTAGTGCATCAGTTTTATATGTAAACCTTAAGTCCCTAATTATATATCCTAATTAGCTTATATCTTCTCTAATTGGCTGCTCAGAAATGTTATTGTAATAAGGTAAACCTTTAGAAAAACGGTTTTAATCAACAAGATAAACAAAAAATAAAAAAATTGTGTTATAAAATAAACATCACTCTTTATCCCAGAAAGTGCACTTTTTGCGCACTATGTGTCTTAGTATTAAATATAGCTCTTAGTATTAGCATTATGATATTAGAGACCGCTACTTGAAACAAGCCCGGAATCAGGAGGGAGAGAGCTCGATACACTCATTTTCATAGTAAAATTTCACATTTTCTCAAATTACTCCCGAAATATGGGAGTTATGAAGAAATTCATCACCACAAGTTATGAAGGCATTAAGTAATCGAATAAGATGGCATCATTAGTTTGGCATAATTTTACTCTTTTTTTTCGGACATGTCTACGTCCAACCGCTCCCATACATTCGTTCCACTGTGGGACGCCTCGATTATATCCCCGCATTCCGTATTACACTGTAATCGATTTGAGCGTGCTTATGCGCGATAACGATGTCCCGTGAATCGTCATAGATGACGTCATGACATGCGCCATTAAGCGGTAACGCCGACTATATCCTATAATACAGTGCGAGTCTTTATTTATTATTTATTTATTTTTTATTTATTTATTTAAAACTCTTAAACTATCATTACAGGTTTAGAAACCTAATGCGATAGCTAAGCCTACTTATAATATTAACTATTTTAAATAACACTATTACTAACAATTACAATTAACTACACAATTAACACCAAATTACTTATAACTAAAACAATGCAACCTTATAATTATAACAATGCAATATTCAGAAAATTAACTTAAGTATACTTTACATTCAAAACATAAAACAATAAAGAAACAATAAACATAAAATTACACTAATTGTTGCTTTCGTAACATATTATATATAAACTTACTCTTGCAAGTTCACTAAAGTAACACGAAAAAATGTCCAACCTATTCTGAATTTCGTTAACAGTACGAATTGCTCGCGTGAGAGGTGCTTTGGCCAGCAGGTTGGTTCGGGCAGTTGGCACAGCCAGCAGTGGCGGGCACCGCCGCCGCCACACGTAGCGGTCCGGAACAGAAAACCGCAAGCACTGAAGCACTCCCGGATTGTGCTCCTTGCCCCGGAGTAATTTAATTAAATAGACGACAAGAGTAAACTGTCGTCGCACCCTTAACTCATTGTACCCGACCATGCCCAGTACAAACAGGGTGGGGTACATCAGCGGGTACAATGGATAAACCCCGTACAGTCTGAAGTACAAGTGACGCGTGAACTTGTTCTGTACGCGCTCGACCATGATAGAGTACTTGGCTTCATGTGGAGCCCATATGACCGCACCATACTCCAAGTGGCTCCTGACTAGAGCGTCGTATAATACCCTTATAGTCGTAATATTAGTGAACCCCTGTGTCTGCCTAAGTACAAAGCCGAGGTTTCTGTACGCTTTCTTGCATATCTTAATGACATGCTCGCGAAACGTAAGATCTGGAGTGAGATATACCCCTAGATCCCGCACCTGCGTTACTCGCTGCATGGGTATCGCCTCTGCTTTGTACTCATAGCGGATAGGGGTGCGCGCACGACCAAAGGATATTACCGAGCATTTGGACACGTTGAAGTACAGCTTATTGTCATGGCTCCATTTCACCACTCTATCAATGTCACCCTGGAGTCGCTCACAGTCTGACTCATCCCTTACCTCGAGCAGCAACTTGAGGTCATCTGCAAACAATAAACATGAGCCATGTCTGACGACCTCCGGCAAACTGTTTATCATTATGATAAATTCAAGAGGTCCCAAATTGCTGCCCTGGCTTACTCCGGACCTGGTGAAGTACGGCCTCGACTCGTACCCATTGTAGTTAACGTACTGTTGACGGTCTCTCATATAGCTGACAAATATTATTTATAATGTGCACATATCGAAATGAGGGAATCTATGCTTAATTTTATCTACGGCAAAAATATAAAAAACTCTAATTATTTTATTTTATGTTTTAGGGGATTAAAAAAAAAATTGTTCCCAGTTTAAACAAAATGGTGTAACTTTTAAACTAAATGATCTGACGATGAAACAAACTTCGATCAATGATCGAAGGAAACAAACTCCTTAATGATTGGAAGTAATTAGGCATCCGAAAATTGGGGAAAAAAGTACCCTCAATTGAAAAGAAACATGTTTTTTTAGCAAGAATCAGTTTTTTTTTTTCATAATTTTTTACATTATTGTAAAATTTCTCAATAAGGGGGCGTCTTATTGAGAAATGTTGAAATAAAAAAAAATACCAAAAAAAAAATTACAAAAAAAAATCAGTTTTTTTTTGTATTTTTTCCGTAGATAAAATTAAGCATAGATTCCCTCATTTCGATATGTGCACATTATAAAGACTCACACTGTATTATCACCGTGAGCGCTCTCCGCTATCAAACAGCTCTCAGCTGTCATAATCGTGATACTAATTTCTATATCGGAACGCAAATTATGTATTATCGATGTGAATACTATGAACGAAAACGACGTATATCGGAACGTAACCCATATGTGCCTTTAGTGACCCGTTATCAATGTTGCCACCTTAGCCCTTTTCGGGCTAGATCTAGAACTTTTTACTGTAGGTAAACTCGTTTTTTCATGCTTTTGTCCGAAAAGAGCAATCTCGTTTTTTCAAGCGATACGAAAAACAGGAATAAAATGGGGTTAAAAACAATGACATCCATACTACATATACGATGGGGTTTGAAACGATTGAAAGAGTCTGGCTGTTCCCACAAAGTGCCAACTAAAGTGGGAGTAATTTGAAATACTCGTTCAAATTGGCTAAGAACACAGATGACAATCAGCCATCAACTTCTTCTGCTTCGGCAGATATGATTTTGGAAGATTCTGATGAAGACTGATTTTAACAATTTAATAACTTAATTGTAATTAGATTTTGCACTTTCTGAAATGAATTCGTTTCAAATAAACAATTTTTAACCCTTTCCATTTATATCTATGTTTTAACCCTTTCTAGCACCTCTTTTGATGGAAAAATGTCTAAATCTAGCTCTTTCTAGCTTGTCCGACTGCCCCTTTTCAAAAACCAAGGTGGCAACACTGCCCGTTTTCCTCTATTTTAGATATATACTATTGTAGTCTGTGGCTTTAGTCTATGCCCTGACTTGCGTCGTCTATACTCTATCGTCACAAGTCACGCAGCGTTGTCACATCTACCAACTTTGTGGTAGATCTACCTATTTCACCTCCCACCCATCTACCTATCTACCAACTTCGGCCTCTAATCTACCTATTTTTCAAAATATTACGATCGAAAACATTTTTTAGGAACACAATTTGAGCCATGCATACGTCTTATATATGTAATGGAACGTTCCCGTCTTGTCGGGTAATGGAACGTTAACGTGCTTTTTTACCTATTCTCGTCCAGTCCTAGTTCCTAGTCTCATTACATCACTATGGATTCTAACAGCAACAATGAAAATGATAGTAGAGGAGAAAGAACACGGAGTCAAAGATCCGAATTAACATCACCAATAAAAGAATAAAGCCTCTTTAGAACAGAAAACCTTTTTATTTACTCGAATAGAATTATTAAATTCTGAAAATGTACTGAAATTAGGGTGGTAGGATCTACCAATTTTTCATTTAAAATCTACCTATTTCTACCTATTTTTACATGCCATCTACCGGTTTTCTAAAATGTGTGACAACACTGCAGTCACGTCAAGTCGTCAATCGTCAATGTAATAAATTTTGTATTGATTCCTCCAGAATCGCCTGATAGAATTAGGTTAGATTTTCCTATTACAATTGTATTATTCTCAAGGATTTGTTTAAGTTTAACAATTATAACATATTTCCCTAATTAAATTGGTTTGTGTTTTAAAATCAACTCCACCATGTTTTTACAGAACAGTTTCCTCGGAGTGTTGTTTTCATTTTAGTGCTTGACTGCTTGTATTTATGTTATTTTCTTCAAACTTTCGAGTTCCGTGTTGCGTCTTCACTATTACAATGTATTATATTTTTCATTAATATTGAGAGGATCTGTTTAGTAAATAAACATTTAAAAAGCCCACCCGTTATGTAACTTACCTACTGTTGAGCCATTGCTTGTATTGAAAACATTTCATAGTAAATCAATAATATAGTGTTTGTATATGTTTTATGGTCCGGTAGGGTTATTAAAAAATCATGCAACTATACAAACAACAATGACTATGATTGTTATTAAACCCTTTCAGACCTGTTTTTTTTTTATTTTTTCAATTAGTTATATGCGGAATTTTTGGGTGTTTAAGTAGGGTAAAAATAGTAGGATAAAAAGAAAAAAAAAAATACATGCCTTACATACAGTTTTCCAGAAAATAAGGTTTTTCTTTATGTGCTCAAATGAGAACATTCTGCATATGTGATACTATGAGTATCTAATGTATGGGGCATTGTACTATATGAATAAAAAATGTGGTGTTTTATAAAAAAATATTATAAAAAAGCAAGATAATTAAACTTACTAATTATAATAGTCTTCATCTGGTAAAATAAAATAATAAAAACACTGAAAATCACCCAGGGTTGTACACTTTAACAATAACTATTGGGACCAAGAAACTAAAATTTCTCTTACTTTTGTATGTCGGCTCTAATGATGGATCCTAAGCCAATTTAATTAAGCAAGCTAATTTTCTAGTATAAGCTGACCTCTCATTGTTCGGAAATCCTATACAATGGGAGTTTGGCAGCTTTGTGTACACATAAACAAACATGTACTTTGGAAAAAAACATTTGGTACAAATGTTGTTCAATATTCATTATTTGGTTTGCATATCAATCCAAATCCATTTTTACCATTCGTGTATAAATGCTTTGGACAGCACATTAAGCCATTGGTCCTGGCTGGCATTTGTAGATCTTTAACTATTGGTAGGAGTAGTCAGAAGTTTGAAAGCCTTACCAAGGGGTACATGGTGTTACCCAGTCACGTGTTTGTGGAGGTCAGATAGGCAGTTGCTTCATATAAAATACTGGTATTCAGCTCCTGGTAAGACTGGAAGCTGACCCAAACATAGAATAGGCTAGGCAGATGATGAAAACTTCAGTAAGGATTAGAGTTGGGTAGCTCGTGAGCGAGTGATAGAAAAGAGCTAGCTCTTTTCGACTGACGTCACTCTAGCTCACTCACTCGCTCGCTAAATAGCTCACTCAGACTCACTAGCTCAGGAAGTCAGTACTTCAGTAGCTCTCGGCTCACGGCTGTCGGCAGCCGTCTCACCGAGCGAGACACGGAAGTCACCGACCGAACGGCTTATTCGGCTCACTTCGAATCGCGTCGTTCGCTCTTCAAACAATAGCTCCCCGGCACAATACATCATTGTAAACTTATCATAAGAAAAAAAAGTCATAAAAACAAACATTAGTAGATACTTAGTACTTTTTCGGTTGTTTTGACGAAATGGCATGCATGCAAAGTACTTAAAGTGTATAAAATGTATGTACTGTATTTTCTAAAGAGCTATTGATTATTGAGCGAGCTGAGCTGTCTCATACGACGCACGTGCGGCGTGAGTCAAATGAGCTAACAGTCGGTGTCTAAGCGATTGAGTCACTGAGCTATAGAAGAGCTAGTGAGCTAGAAGAGTGATATAGCTCTTTAGAGTGGAAGAGCTAATCACTCTTTTTCTGCAGTGAGCTATTTCGCCCATGTCTAGTAAGGATATTTCAAGTTTTGAATTCAAGCCCATTTCTATTGCCACAATTAAAAAAAGCGTTCAAAAGTTTTAACATGAAAAACACTGAAGACATAAAGGGGATTTCCGTTAAAAGTTCTTGGAGATATCATTGACACAATTGCCCCTGTCTTAACAGGAATATTTAATTAGTGTCTGGACAGCGGTACGTTTCCCGACTTAATGAAACATAGTAAAGTAGTACCAATTTTTAAATCAGGTAGTAAGAGTGATCCTAATTATAGACCTACTAGCTTTTGCCCGCGGCTCCGCCCGCGTGGATGTCGGTTATCGCGTAAATAAGTAGCCTATGTCCTTCTCCATATCCCAGGCTATATCTCAGCCAAATTTCATGATGATCGATTCAGCGGTTTAAGCGTGAAAACGTAACATACAGACAGACAGAGCTACTTTCACATTTATAATATTAGTAAGTATGGATATCTGTGCTACCAGCATTGAGTAAAATATTTAAAAAATCATGGTAGACCAGATGTTGTCACATTTTAATTCAAATGGGATTTTACATAGTCGCCAGTTTGGTTTTACGAAAGGTAGGACGATGACTGACGCATTAGTAAAACACATCAGTAACATTTTGGAATCCTGGGAGAAGTCCCGGGATGCAATTGGCATTTTTTGTGACCTCTCAAAAGCGTTTGACTGCGTTGACCATAACAAATATGCATTGCGTTGATCTGTAAATTACGCCACTTCGGAATTCGTGGAGAAGCTGCTGATCTTGTTATTTCCTATCTATCAAACAGGCAGCAAAAAGTACACGTTAACGGGGACGTCCTCGGGGTCTCTGGTTAAGGTGGTCGTGCCTCAAGGTTCAACTCTTGGCCCTTTTCTAATTCTAGTTTATATTAATGTGAAAAACGTGTCCTTATCAAAAAAGCATAAATTATAAGATAAAAGACTACGTTGAAGACAAGAAAGTTTGGCAATAATTACTTCTGCACATGTGTGGCTTCAGACACGAATCAACAAAATACGATCTAGAGGAATGTGGCCGCTTTTCTTTAGATCGAATTTTGTTGTTTCGTGTCTCAATATGAAACGTTATAAAATGTATTAGAAAATTCTAGACACGGTTACCGAGGTCGCTGATTGAGCCGTTTTTCATAATTCCTTCTCAGTCACGAGATAATATTTTTTTAAAGGAGTGGCGCTAGTGGTCCCTAGGTAGTATGCCCTCTTAAGAGGGTTGTCACCGGTCCACTGGCGAAGGGCAACTAGAATCAATTCATTCTTTTTGTAATTTTTGACATTCAAAAGTGCCTTTTATGTGCCCATTTAAAATAAATGATTTGACTTTGACTTTGGACTTTAAAATGTGATTGAACTCATGATTTAATTATTTTCTCCCTTTGTTTGGAAGATGAACTTATTAACTAATTTGATTATTTATTGTCCTCAGGTATATGGCGGTGATAAGATTCATTCGCTGTAACCTGGTGAGCATATCTTTCCCAGTTTTTACTGCTGCATTTATTTATCTTGACTGGAGTCATACAAGGAACTGGAAATTACAACAGAAAGAACACAACTAACATGGCTGTCTTTGGCATCACTCTACGTTATGCCTGGTTTGCCGTTCCGATTGGAGGCTTCCTCTTAGGTAAATACTTGGATGACCAAGAAACACTGAGGATGACTAGCTTCAGGGACAAGTCTCAACTCTATGGATCCCCGGGCAGGGAAGGAGCACCATCTTGGCCTTGAAGTTATTTGTATTTTATTGATTGTTATGTTTCAGTTTTAATTAAATAGTCTTCTTGATCATATTTGGTATTTGTTTCATTCATTAAGCCACGAGTTTTGACGGGGCTATGGGAGTCCATTAAGATGGACGGACCAATCTACTATTTGCTACCTATGCAATAATTTTAGCTAACTCAATGTATACTTAGAACCACAGAAATTTTATTTTCTTAATTTTTTTCGTGGTTCTGCCTGAAAGAAATTGCTGCTCAGCAGTTTACCATTACTGCCTGCATCATCCGACTGCTGGGCAAAGGCCTCTCCCCATGACTTCCACCTCTTTACCAGTTGAGCAGTTAGAAATCAATATATAATCCATATTCCAATATCTTTGTTTCCATCCTGCAATATTTCTACACCAACCGTGGGTTGTCCTTGGGTACACTTGCGTAGTGCGTACAGGGATAATTGTCGGTTGGTGCCTCATTTCATTGAAAGCGTCTAACGGGCCTCTGCGAGTTGGTTTCGGCCACTCGTACGCCTGCAAACTTCCGGGACCCCAGGGTCCCGAGATATGTCAGATTATAAAATTAAAACCCTCCACGACTGCGAGGTGTGCAGTTTTAGGGATATTTTTTTAAAAGCCGAAGTGGGTATGCACCCTGATGTGGTCGCAGTGGACAACGGGTTCACCCCGCTGACCATGGTTAAAGAGACCTGGCGCAAACCTGTAGTACTTACTCCTAATACCAATGATCGCAAGGAGGTATGGCAACGCAAGGAATTTCACGGGCCCTTCATGAGCCCGGTGTAGATTTCTTAGCGTCCGTATCCTGATTACGTTTTGGTGACCTTTTCGAGGAAACTGAAGGTTTCATCTGTGTAATTATGGACGAAGTTATCTTAACGAATAACTACCGGAGACAGGATGGGACGGTTGCCGTGTATCGGGCATGCTACCGTCCGGGTGACGGGGTGAGCCCAGCAGACATTATCTCTGGTTGTTCTCGTCTGACTAACGGTGAGTACTTGCACAGGCATAACCAAGTCAAGATATAAGTTAGAGGATAGAAATTTCATATTGAGACACGAAGCAACAACGATCGAATTTTGTTGCTTCGTGTCTCAATATGAAACTTTATAAAAGGTATTAGAAAATTCTAGACACTTATCGAGGCAGCTGATTGAGCCGTTTTTCATAATTCCTTCTCAGTCACGAGATAATATTTTTTTAAAGGAGTGGGGCTAGTGGACCCGAGATAGCCCTCTTAAGAGGATGCCGAGCGCGCAGTGGCCGCTCCAGCGTAAAATTCCAGATTCGCAGAAAACCCGATTCTCACAATAACAGAAGTACCGTGATTTAAATAATACCTACCTATGATAATAAAAAAATAAAAATGTTTTAATTCAGATCATGTAAATATCCATAGTGTGAATACACATACTCGTAAATCGTAAAATAAACTAGTGTTACCTAGTATTGAACGACCTTATTTTTAATCATGTGGATATTTACTCAATGCTGAACATAAACAGTGTCCAGCCTGTCCACTATAACAGCCAGGATGCTGTTAATGAATGATTAATGATTGCGTTAACAATTTCATTTCAGTGGAGGAGTGTTTATCTAGAACGTTTAAATGCTTTGAGCTCAAATACGGAGAAGTAACTTTTTTTTGTTTTAACTTCTATGATGATTTGGTATATATCTGTTTTTTGTTGATTAAGTTTGTTAGGTTAAAGGTAAATGAGCAAACCTTCGTTTTCTCAGATTGCATTAAATACCTAGGTATGTGGCTGGATAGAAGTCTGCGTTGGGGCAAACATATAAATGAAACAGTTAGTAAATGTTCAAAATTTCTTAATCTATTAAAAGTTCTAACGGGTAGCTCATGGGGAATACACACAAAACATATACGTAGGTTATACATTTCACTAATTCGAAGTCGAATTGACTATGGGTGTTTTATGTATGATTGTAGTGCAAAATCTCATGTTTCCAAGCAGGATAAGTTACAGAATCAAGCCCTGAGAATTGTAGGTGGATATAGCAGAAGTTCCCCAATCCATGTAATGGAATCTGATTTGTGTATTCCCCCTTTATTTGTAAGAAGACAGTATTTAGCTTATAAATATTGTTTAAAAATAATGTCATGGTTAAACAATATGACAGTTAGCTTGGTTGCGGAGCTGAGTGCCCTTTGTAGTATCAAATATTGGGAAAACAAAAAAGTACCCTTATTAGTTAAAATATATAATGATGTAAAGCACATAGATGTTCTCTCAACAGATATTCATAAAATGTATGCTTTAGAAACTTGGACAACTGCTGTTGAGACTAAAAATGTAATTTATATTGATCTAGAATGTGTAAAGGTACCCAAATCCAATTATAATCCAAATTTATTAGTGTTCGATGTTTTGGCTGAATTAAATTATATGTATTGTAAATGGCACAAAATTTTTACAGATGGTTCAAAAGGTATTTCCGGTCTAGGTGCAGGAATATTTGATCAAAGCTTAGGAACTAATCTTGGATTTAAAATAAACTGTAATGTATCAATAATGACACTGGAACTCATTGCAATTTATCAAGCGATCTTTTATAGCTGAAATCAGAATTTTAAAAGAGTTGTTATTCTTTCAGACAGTAAAAGCGCACTACAGCATATTGCTCGATGCGCCTCTGGTTTCAGAGGTGCATCGATAGCATATGATATTCTGGAAAATATTATTTTATTATTTAAGAATAATATAGAAATTAAGTTGCAATGGGTTCCAGCTCACATTGGACTACGAGATAATGAGGAGGCCGACCGATTGTCTAAATTAGCTGCAGTAGAGGGTACAGTATTTCACTACTTACCTGATTATTGGGAATACATATCTAAATATAAAGTAATTTGTTATAAATCCTGGAAACAGCACTTTGATAGAATCAGTCAGCAAAAGGGTATATGGTATAGGAGCATACAAGGCGAGCCTCCTCGTGTGCCTTGGTTCGATGTCGACCAACTTAGTAGGAATTATGTTAAATTAATTTTAAGACTTTGCTCTGGACACTATCCTTCAGCGAAGTTTGCATTCCTTATGAAAAAAACTGATTCACCGAATTGCAGAGAATGTAATCAGATTGAGGACGTGCAGCATTTGCTGATGGATTGTGTCCGCAACAGGCGCGAGAGGGAGGTACTTTTTAAGGTCTCTGCACACAGCGGGCGCGGCGCGGCGGGACGGGACGCCGACGCGACGCTGAGCAGTTGTAATGTACTAGATATTACGGAGGACGCCACACAGAGCGTCGCGTCACGTCGCGTCGAGCCGGACGGCTCTGTGTGGCGTCGTCCGTAATATCTAGTACATTACAACTGCTCAGCGTCGCGTCGGCGTCCCGTCCCGCCGCGCCGCGCCCGCTGTGTGCAGACACCTTTAGAGAATTAGACTTAAATAGGCTTAACGTGGGATTAATACAATCAATTTTATCCCAACCAACTTCAGAAGGTGCCAAAAAGTTATGTCATTTAATAACAATCCTTAATCGGTGACTTCTATATAAAACACAAAGAGTTTCATAATATTGTTTAACTGTTTAGTATAGTTTGCTTCGATAGTTTGTGTTGATTATAAGTGTTAATGTTACAATCGTAAAAGGCACGATGGGGTTGACATATCTATTTAGATAAAAACCCCAAAACAAATTTAGATTAAAAAAAAAAAAGTTTGTTAGTGTACAAAATCTGTTATTTTATGAATCTGGTATTTTGCGAATCTGGTGTTCTGCGAATCTGGTATTTTGCGCTGGAGCGGCAGTGGCGCCCTCATCGTTTGTTTAGTGATTTCTTTTATTTTTGAATGAAAATAATTATAATAAAATGGGATAGGACAGGACAGGGTTCGAGCCTTTTGTTCTGCAAACATATCTATGGCCTTGTCATAATTAATCTGATATGCGGTCCGATTTTCGATGGCTAAGATCGCAATCGCGAGACTTGACTTATGCAGATGAGCTTGACACCAATAAAGACAATCTTGAATGCAAGAGCGAGCGTAGCGAGCGCGAAAATTTTAGTTCCCTGCCTGAGATAAGTTCGATTTTCTTTTGACCCTTCATACCAAAACAGGAGTTAAGTAGGTAGTACTTAGTTGACTTATAGAAACGTTTCAAGAATCAGGAATTACTGGCTGCAAGAGTGAGAGAAGTGAGCTCGAAAATTTTGGCAGTAACATATTTAGTCAAATGATATCGATCGATAATACGCCAATCAGGGGCGCCAAAACTGTGGTAAACAAGTAAAGAAAATCGTGTCGAGATTGCCCTTTCAGACATCGGTAAGGCCGCGACCCCCGGAAAGAAAATTAAAAAAATCAAAGCTATAACCTTTAATTTTTGACCACAGAGTCATTCTCCGCCTGGGGTTCGCCGTGTTATAAATCTATTGCAAGAGAAAGAAAGCTATACTTTTAACATCGCCAAATAAAGTGGAGCATGTTTAAAAAAAAAAACGGAAAGTACCTGGCAGAATTCAACTGCGCCCACCCGCAACCTGCTAAAACCGTTTGACGACCTTTGCCTACGCTAATCACGTAGTGATTTCCTCAGTGCGCCACCTGCACTGCAAAGAAAGAGAATAAGTGATGCGCGTCTCAGTTTTTGCAAAGTTGCGGTGCGCTGGGTGGTGCACTTGTCTGCCACGCTTGAATTTGCTGCCCCCTGAAGTTGGCGCCCGGGGCACGGGCCCCGGTTTGCGCCCCCCTAGATCCGAGGCTGCATGTAAGGTATTTATTGTAATGGTATATAGGTAGGATACTCCTCGACCCAGCGTATCCATCTGGTCCCTCCATCTTGACGTCAAAATGGAAGGTATCAAGGATTTTGTTAAATAACTACTTAGACATTGAGGTAGCTAAAATTATTGCTTAACTAGGTAGCAAATAGTTGATTTACAGTGAATGGTACCTATGTTTTGCGTATGGGGTGCATTTTGCGAAAGGTACAGCGACTGAACCAACCCAATCAATACAAATCAAAAACTTTCCTTGTCATGAAAATAATCTTGAAAAGTAATATGTATGTACCTAAGTAATAACAACAGTGATAGCCTAGTGGCGTGACCGTCGGACTGCCAAGTCATAGGTCGAAGGGCTGAATAAAATTAAACGATTATATTTTTATTTATTTATTGATGGTATCATTATTACATACTTTTTTTTGCCATAGAATACCATACTATAAGGAATGGAGCCCACAAACCAACACCGAAGAAGATTGAGAAGAACACAGTCGCTACGTACCTGTAAAAAGAACGAAACCAATTATTAAAAAATCAATGCATTAGACTTTTACACAATTTACTCGTCTGAGGAATAATTATTTTGAATACGACTTTTATTATGGAATAATTACTTTGAGCGCTGTCTCTGGTCCACTAACGCCACTCCTTTAAAACAATATATTATCTCGTGACTGAGAAGGAATTATGAAAAACGGCTCAATCAGCTGCCTCGGTAAGTGTGTGGCGGTATCAACAACGCCACATGCGAACTACGCATCAAAAGCCTGACGTCACAAATCCTGCATCGCGCTGTTAGTTTACCGCGCGACTAGCACATAATATACAACATTTCGACATCAACCGTTGGGCAGTTACCCACCAGACACAATACCCGTCTGGTCGGAGGATCCTCCCTTTACTATAGAGTATGAGTGAACTTTACACCCTGTTCCTCATACCTCTAAAAGTATGTCTAGAATTTTCTAATACCTTTTATAAATAAAGTTTCATAATGAGACACGAAGCAACAAAATAAGATCTGGCCGTTTTTCTTTAGATCGAATTTTGTTGCTTCGTATCTCAATATGAAACTTTATAAAAGGTATTAGAAAATTCTAGACACACTTACCGAGGTTCCTGATTGAGCCGTTTTTCATAATTCCTTCTCAGTCACGATATTTTTTTTTTTAAAGGAGTGGCGCTAGTGGACCCGAGACAGCCCTCAAATCAAGCTATACATTTCCAGTTTAGGCTGATCTCGCAATGTATCGGATTTCCGTACAATGAGAGGTCAGCTTATACTGGAAATCTATAGCTTGATTTGTGGCTGTGTGTACGTCTCGTGGACGCACGCACGACTGCTGAGCATTCAGGTTCTGGGTTTGATTCCCAGGCAGGGCGAAGTGTTATTCGATTTGCTAACAGGAATTTCTCAGTAGCAGCCCGGAGTCTGGATTAGTTCCTGGTTGATGGCAATAGGCTCGCCCCTATTACTACGTGGGTGGGACATCTGTCGAAATACAGGTCCACTCTACATAACTCTTCGCGGTATTCAGGCGGGTTTTTTTATGTTATGTTTTGCTACATAGGTACTTTGCACCATTGGTTATAAGCTGACTTCGTTTCAGCGAAACTGTACCGCAGTAGCCTGTCTTGATTAATAATTTATACGTTTTCATGGCACATTTGGTATGGCCAAGTATGGCTATGAAAACGGCTCGGCGAAGTCACCGTTATTTGCAAGACAACAAGGTCAATATTGCTATGGATTGAAAAAGCTAACCGATTTAGTACTCTGAACGGCATATTGTCAAACGGCTGTGGAGGTCCACAATGGCACCCATATTTTTGCATTTTTCCAGGTGTATGTATATGAGTTAACACACTTCTTGCTCGCAAAGTACCTGAAATTAAAGATCGCAAACGAATCATATCTTTTACGAGTATTTTAGTTAGTGATACTTTTGAAAATATAGCGATACTTATACGGTACGATTGTAAAAAGTGAATTGACTATTAATCACAGCTACCTATTATTTGTGATTATTTGTTTGACGTATTGACGTTCGACGCTCTATTGTTTTGGAAAATCACCTATTTGGTAGATTGTTTGGCAGCCAGACGAGCCAGTAATACAGTTTCGATCACAATCTTTAAAGGTTTAATAAATTCGTCTGCTCAACAACGTAATTAACGCAATAAACGTGGACGAACTGACAGAATGAAAGAAAATGCGATCAATTGTTATTATTTGTGTTACGCAGTTACCCCGCTGGCTCTTTAAAATAATTTAAGGTGGTGGTCTCTGCCATTGCCCTGTCCTAGATATCTTGTCATGACGTGACGTTAACATGGTCGTGACCTTAGCCTAAATGGGTTAAGGTCGTGATCGCGAATCACTACTATTAATGAATTTACAAAGAACACCAATGCATTAGTTATGTATTCCCGACTTCACTGCAAAGGCAATGATCCATTGCCGCTAATTAAAACAATTTTTGGTAGCATGCTATTGACTATGACAGAGTAACTGAAGGGGCGAACGAGGCTTTGGCCTTACTTTTACTAGAACACTGAAGACGAGGCGGTATGGTCCAAGACCTTAGCCTGCCCAAGTAGGGCGAAGAGAAAAAAAAAATGAATATGACAGACATAGATGTTTTTATATCAGGAGAAAAACGCGGGAACCTTGAAACATACAAGGCGCCAAAATTTATATCGTTTTAAAAATAATTGTTAATTATTGTATATTTTGGGAAGAATTACAAATATTATATAGATATAGTTAGTGTATAGTTGTAAATAGTTATTTGAAGATGGGGGGAAGCAAGAGGCGGAAAAAGTCGGAGCCCCCTGACGATCGAGGATCAGATAGGGATACTTCTGACTCTGATGAAGACTCCAGCAAGAAGTACAGCATATTTAAAGTTCCAGGGTATTCAAGGAAGTATCCTGAAAACAGTAAAAAATCTGAATATATCGTGTTCTTATCTCATCAGAATGAGAACCAAACATTTACAGACAAGGATAGGCTGGCCATATCCCATGCCATACGGAAACATTGTGTGACTGGGATACTACATTTGAGGTCAATAAATAAATATAAAATTGGTATTACTTTCGATCTTTCTAATAATGCCAATGTTTTCTTGCAAAATAAAAAACTTTTAGAAGAAATGGGCCTTAAAGCTACGATACCTGCTGTCAACACCGAGGTGACTGGAGTTCTTACCTCAGTCCCTACGGATTTATCGAATAAAAGAATTTTTGCGCTAATTGGGAGTTCCAGGAATGTAATACAGGTGAGGCGCTTCATGCGCCGAGTACAGAGTCAGAGTGAGGGTGGTGCGGTCACGTATCAGCCCACTCAAACTGTCGCGGTGACTTTTGCGTCAACAGAGTTGCCTCAGTATGTATATCTCGACTCTTGGAGGCATGAGGTAAGCGTATACGTTCCTCCTGTAAAACAGTGTCTTCAATGCATGAAGTTTGGGCATATTGCCAAATATTGTAAAAATGATTTAGTATGCTTTATATGTACATACAATCATAGTTTCAAGATATGCAAAGAAGACCCTAAAAACGCTAAATGCGCCAACTGTGGTGGGAATCATGTCGCTATTTCAAACGCCTGTCCCCAAAAAAAACAAAAAATTGAGGAAAGTAAAATTAAATCCAGAGCCGTCAAGTATTCAGATTTGTTTAATGAAAATTCATTTCCACAAATAACACACAAAAATATTGAAACTCAGATTATTAACTTATCTAAGTCAGATTTTTTCATGAATACTCTAACAAATGCAATAACAAAAATTATAGTAAACCAAAAAGATATCCCCATAAATTCTACATCTATAAAAGAAATTCTTCAGCACACATTCAGAAATAGTACTTCCTCTCATAGCAATGGATCTTAATATCATGCATTGGAACGCACAAAGTATTATAAGTAATAAGCTTTTATTAACTCGATTTCTTTTTGACCATAACATACATGTAGCAATTATATCAGAAACTTGGTTGACACCTATTAAACGTTTTAACATTAGAGGATACAGAATAGAAAGAAATGATATTGGTAACAAACACAATGGCGTAGCTATTTTAATTCACAATAGTATAGATTACAGAAACATAAATACATTTTCTGACAATTCCTTACAAAATATTTGTGTAAGAATTACTGTAAATAATAGAGAAATAAGTATTGTAAGTTTTTATTGCCCAACCAATTGCACTCCTTCTTTTAACAAACATAGATTTGAATCTTTAATAAAATCAGTGCCTGAACCAATGATATTTGCTGGTGATTTCAATGCCCATCACACATCATGGGGATGTAATTCTACAAATTCAAGAGGTACGGATATTTTGGAGATTATTGATGATAATAATTTAACTTTATTAAACAGTGGTGAAGTGACAACAGTTGGTTCTTTGACGTGGCGTCCAAATGCTTTAGATTTGTCCTTGGTGTCCCCATCATTGGCTCTTTCTTGTGATTGGTCTGTACATAATGATCCACTCGGCAGTTACCACCTTCCTGTAATTATTAAAGTTTTTGTAAATAATAGTAGTTTAGCAAACACTAGTAGCAACACGCATTTACCCATATATCCTAACTTTAAATTGGTTGATTGGAAGATGTATGAACAAAATGTAGATTTCGAATTATCTCATTTTCAGGATCAAAACTTTGCTCCATTGGAAACTTATACTGCATTTTGTAAAATTTTGCATTCTGCAATTGATAAGTGTCTTCCTTCTTCTACGCCAGTTTCTTTCCATCCTGATTCTTCTATGAATAAATCATCTCATAGGAATTTTGGTAAATCCCCTCCTCTTCCTTGGTGGAATAAAAAATGCTCAGAAGCAGTAGAAAAATCTAAGTTGGCTTATATTAATTTTAAAAATAATCCCTCAGATGACACATTTATACAGTTTAAAAGATTACAAGCCCTCAAAAAACTTACTTTAAAAACAGAAAGATCAAATAGTTGGGTTGAACTTTGCAGCTCCTTTAATCGATGTACGCCTCTGTCGAGAATCTGGAAATATATGCGGAAATTTAATAAAACATATTCCTGTAACAATAATGATGAAAGTTGGATTCAAGATTTTCTGCAAAAATATACACCAGACTACGTAAATAGTAAATCAAATTTTCCTCTTGCCAGTGAGACAAATTCTGTAAATATCTTCTTAATAAAACCATTTTCAATACAGGAGCTCATGGCTGCTGTTTATTCTAGAAAAGATAGTGCTTTTGGACTGGATGGTATTCCATATATCATGTTGAAAAAGCTTAGTAATAGAGGTTTGCTCACTTTTCTCAAAATATTGAATAAACTGTGGCTGAACAATGATATACCTCACTCTTGGAAGTCTGACTGTTTGGTACCTATTTTGAAGCCTGATAAAATTTGGTCAAATCCCGATTCCTATCGTCCTATTGCACTTACATCTTGTGTTGGTAAAATTTTTGAACAATTAATAAAACAAAGGTTGGAATTTTACATAGAACAAAACAATCTTTTACCTGCTAATCAATTTGGTTTTCGTAGGGGAACAGCTCGTGAAAGTATTTGTCAGTTACAGCTTGATATCCAAAATAGTTTAAGTAACAAGGATTGCTTAATGTCAGTATTCTTTGATGTTGCTGGAGCCTTTAATAGTGTAAATATTGATGTCCTTTGTTCTGAATTGCTTCTTATTGGAATTCCAAACAAAATTGTCCATTGGTTTCATGAATTCTTAACTGAAAGGAAAGTTTATGTTAAGTATAATAATAAATTACATGTGCCAAGATTTGCTTCAGTAGGAGTTTGTCAAGGAGGAATTTTGTCTCCATTAATATTCATTTTGTATATACGTCGTTTAAATTTGATTCTAGGTTCCAAAGTCAAAAGTCTTCAATTTGCTGATGATTTAGTTGTGTATTTGTCTGGTAAAAATTTCACAAATATGACACAGTGCCTTAATAAGGCATTGAAAGGATTGTGCACATACTTTACTTATTTAAATTTAGATATAAATGCACATAAATCTAAACTAGTAATATTTGGTAGAAGTAGCAATGTCAGTCCTTCTGTTTATTACAATCAAGTTTCTATACCAATTTTTCACGAAGCTAAGTTTTTAGGTGTTACCTTCACTCATAATTTGGCTTGGAAAAAATATGTTGAATTGATAAGTTCTAGAGCTAACAGAGTTTTTAATATTTTGAAGACGTTGTGTAGAACCTCCTGGGGAGCTGATCCAAAAATATTGTTGTTATTATATAAATCTTTGATCCGTAGTTATTTTGAATATGGTTTTCTATGTTTTGCTGATGATAGAAGGTTAGTAGATATTCTTGATAAAATACAAAATAAAAGTTTGAGACTCATTACCGGGGCATTTAAAAGTACTCCAATCAATGCAATGCAAGTTGAATGTAAACTTCCTCCATTAAGTATAAGATCCTCTTACTTGAAGGAAAGGTTCCTATTAAAACTTTATAGTAAAAATAATAACCACTTGTATTCCAGCTTGAAACAATCATGTTCATCGTCCATTTGTAAACCAACATATATACTTCAGGGCTTTCCTCAATATGAAAATTTTCTTGAAACACTGCAAATTTATAAGTCATCCATTCTTCCATGTTATCAGGGGGATTTTGACAGCAAATTTCCTGCAATTGACATCATTATTGATCACAATTTATCCACTAAAGAAGATGTATATAGTAAATTTCTTGAGCTTACTGGTTATAGATTTGTGTATACGGATGGGTCTAAAACTGAGTCAGCAGTTTCATTTGCTATTTTTGATGAGCTATTGAATTCTGGTACTGGTTATAAAATAAACTCTAACACAAGTATATTCACAGCTGAGGCTGTGGCTATACTCGCTGCCCTAAAGCACATTAGACATAAAAATGATGGATGTTGTCAATGGGTAATAGTTAGTGACAGCATGAGTGTTCTTGAAAATCTTAAAAATAATAAGTTGAACGCTAACACAAACTATTTTATATTGTCAATAAAAGAATCTTGGTTGCATTTGTCTTTTCATAACATTAAGGTTTTGTTCTTGTGGGTCCCTTCGCATGTTGGTGTGATGGGCAACGAAAGGGTTGATTTTCTAGCTAGAGCTATAACAAATTCTGATGATGTCCCCGATTTAAGTAGTTCCCTCAACATATCTCTTCCATGTACAGACATAGTCCCTCTGTTAAAAAAAAGGTCCACTGATATATGGAAAAGGCACTGGAATCATACAGTCCAAATAGAAAATAAAGGTATGTGGTATGCAGTATACAACATTCCCATAGGAACCATGCCTTGGTTCTGTAAAACCAATACTTACATGAACAGGAAGTTTTACTCCATCATACTCAGGCTTCGTTTTGGTCACTGTCGACTAAATTATCATTTGTCTCGTCTGAAAATTGTACACAGTCCTCTCTGTGACCATTGTAACTCACAAGCAGAACAATCTCTGGCTCACATTTTCTTTGATTGCTCATCTTTTGGCATCCAGCGCCTTGTGCTGATGGAGGAGCTAATTGAAATTTATGGTAGTCCTGATTTGGTACCGCGCTCCATTCAGGCTCTTCTTGTAAATAGCTCTACGTATTTACCTTTGTTTAATTTTATTATTAATACAGTTGGGCAAATTTAACTTAACTGTGTATAGAGATATTAATATCTGTCATGTGTATAGTACAAGGTGTGTATATAAAAAGTAGGTATTATAGGAAACTGCTAACAGTTGCCTCCCGTAGGTTAGGATTAAAAAAAAAAAAATTGGACTTGACACTCGGCTCTTACAAAATAACATACACATTGAATGAAAATTACTTGGACGTGACACAAGATTTTGTGATTTAAATTGAAATTACTTACCTATATTATGGATTAACATACTGATGAATTGAACTGGATTTACCTTACTCAAGAAAAAAAATATCAACTTTTGACTAGGCAGCATGGTCTCAGACCTTAGCCTGTTCCGTCAGGAACAAATAATAAAAAAAAAAAAAAAAATGTTTTTATGTCAAAGTCAAAGTGACAGTTTTGGGCTAACCTAATAATCTCCTCACTCTGAAAATAGAAAAAAAAAATGATTATTTCAACTACTTCTGCATATTACTTGAATTAAAAAAAGAAACAAATGCGCCCTAATTAAAAATGCTCTCAATAAAGCGATTGCCGGCATTATCTGCATCTAAAATACAGCCGAAACAAATTTTTCTGCTAAGAAATAGTGTTGCTGAAAGGCAAATAAATAAACAGTGCCCGAACGATTTAGTAAATTTGTGTAGATCTTTCTCTGTGTTACACAATTTAACGAGTACATCGAGGCACCCGGTAAGATGACGATTTTGAAATATTTATATTTCCAGAGTAAATAACTTAGTTAATAAAGTTATTTCCATTTCATTCCCTAAAGCTAAAAATGCTATATACACAGCATTACCTAATGATGAAATCATTGATTTTGAGTAATTTTCTTTTTAAACGTAAAGTTCAATAGGGTTTGGCATTCAACTTTTATTATCATAATGATCTTGATGAACATTTTCTAATGCAATTCAATCACAATGTTGTGAAATATGTAATAAGTGCATTATCATGATGATATTTACTCTAATATTAGTCAGATAACTTGAAGTATTCAGTTTAATCAAATAAAACAGAAAAAAAATCTGTACTTTAAAACTACTAGGCTTGCCATAACTTTCAGGGACCAATACGGGACGCTTCAAACAAACCATATAGAACATTCAAAATCAAAGTTTTATTCGAATAAAAACTATAACAATAATTTTTTACTTAAATTAACATATTTACTTTTTGGCCCAGTCATATTTTGAGCTTGATTTTACTTTTGTAATGATCTCATTTTCTTGTTTAATATAATCATAGAGCCCACGTGCCATTTCCGAAATTTGTCGAAATGATTGAAATACAGGACAATAAAATTACGGGATATGTAACAATACGGTTTATGTAGCAATATGAGACGTGATGGTCTTATACGGTGACAGTCCCGTATATACGGGACGGATGGCAACTCCTCATCACCTGCCTAGCCTTTTCCCAACTATGTTGGGGTCCGCTCTAACTGGTTGCACTAGTCTTAGTACTTTAAAAATATCACATGCTCAATAACAGAGAAGGTCAATTCTCATAATAAAACATTAAACATTATTAATTAATCATTAAACAAATTGAAGTCGCAAACTCATCTCGGCGATAATCAATGTCAAAAACTGGTCAACAATGTATGTAAATTTGATGTTTTTTTGTCAGTTTGAGGCATTAGAATGTGAAAATTCTCAAAAATAGAAGTTTTGCCTGTCAGATTGAAATTGATGACACATGACTTTCATTTTTTTAAAGGTTTATAAGCTAATTTTGGACCTTAGTCACCACAACATCTTGTTGGGTGTATTCATTAATACAGAGCGGAGTGCGGATTGAGGATGAATGGGTTGCATGTCAAATGCCTTCTCTACGCAGTTCTACTTGCATTGGCAACAGAACAGTAGCAAGACATGGTGACTTTAAAAGATGAAGCATATAAGATGAAAGGGATGAATATAAATGTGAATGTTAATAGTGCTTGAAAGAGAAGAGGATGTGTCAGTGTGTGATGTGAAAATAGATGATAAGAGTGTGGAGCAAGTAATGAGTTTGAATATTTGGGGAGTCTGTTTACAAGAGATGGAACAATTGATGAAGATGTGGGAACTAGTCAATGTTCAAAAAGGTCTACGGTTATGTATGGAAGTGTCAGGTGTGGTAAAAGATGCATGAAAGTAGAATAAATACTGTAGAAATGCATTCCTTGCATAGCATGTTTGGTGTAACTATGAATGGTAAGCTGATTAATTATGTGGTAAGGCAACGTTATGGCTTAAAAGAAGATGTAGTGCCAACAATTTTGAAGAGTATACTTAGATGGTTTGTTCAGGTTGAGCGGATGAATGAAAGGTGACTAACAAGGTATTTACAAAAGCAGGTGTGAGTGAAAATACTGGGAGGGGACGCCCTAGAAGGACATATAATGACCTTATTGGTGATGTTCTTCAGAAAAGTCTGGTCCGTAGTACAGTCAGTTATAGCAATTAGCTGACCCCCCAATTGCTCAAATGGTTAAGGATTTTTTTAGTAACAAATCGTATGATTTTCATATTTTTCTAGTTTTGAGTAGATTTCGTATAGGTATTTAAATAAAATTAAGAATTATACAATTCTAACGACTCGTATTCTAAAAAATCTCAACCGATTATGCAAAAGGGGGGGCAGGTAATTGCTATAACTGACTGTACTTGCAACCGGCGTGCGTGTGTGATCAGATGTATGAATGTTATCGAAGAAAAAGTTTCATAGCAGTTGATTTTGTAGTCCCTGCCTATCTCCATGGGTAGAAGGCGTGAGTTTATTAGAAGAACTAGCTTCTGCCCGTAATCTATCCTGTGACACTTGGCAGTAGTGTAGCTTTCTATCAATGAACGAGCTGGTGAGCTTAACATTGTGTTTGGAAAAAAACTGCAACTAGTTGAGAACTTAAATAGAGCATGTACCATAGCACTTCTTGTAATTGGGAAAATAGTATTAAGAGCGCTGCAGCGAGACGAAGCAACAAAATACGATCTAGAGGAATGTGGCCGTTTTTCTTTATATCGAATTTTGTTGCTTCGTGTCTCAATATGAAACTTTATAAAAGGTATTAGAAAATTCTAGACACACTTACCGAGGCAGCTGATTGAGCCGTTTTTCATAATTCCTTCTCAGTCACGAGATAATATTTTTTTGGAGTGGCGCTAGTGGACCCGAGACAGCCCTCATAACGTAGCCTTAAAACCTCTATAGGAAAATATCAAAGCTATTACTTATACTTATTGTGTACAGGCTGATGCTCGCGGTTTCGCCCGCATGGCTGTTTCTAAAATGAAAGTAGCCCACGTTACTCCTTATAACCTCAGCTATCTGCCAGCGGTCAGTAAAATCGCGGTAAAATCGGTCCAGCGGTTTCGGAGATTAGCCGGAACAAACCAGTCAGACAGAATGACAGACAACAATTATTATATTGTTTTTTTTTTTTTGTATTGGAAAGACCGTATGTACAATTCAGTATACACAATTAGCTGACCCCCCCTTGCATAAATGGTTGAGATTTTTTTACTAACAAATCGTTTAATTTTATTTTTTTTCTAGTTTTGGGTAGGTTTCGTATAGGTATTTAAATAAAATTAAGAATTATACAATTCTAACGATATGTATTAAAAAAAATCTCAACCATTTATGCAAGAGGGGGTCAGCTAATTGTGTATACTGACTGTACTTTCATATGCATTAAGTAAAAAGCTGTTATTTTGACATTACAAACAGACACTTCAGTTTTATTTATTTGTATGTATAGATCATGCTGTTTTCTACGCAGCAAGGGTGTGGGGGTGTATGGCAGCTCTTGAATCTGAGCTTTCACTAATCGTACCCTATCTCTCATGGTGATTTTTTAACCATTGAGTTTCACACACAGTAAGAACTTAGTTGCCTCTCTCAACAAAATTCAACCCATATTTAATCTCAATAAGGGACAATGCAAAAAGAAACTTACCAATTGGCTCCTAAGACTCAACTACGATGACACCGAAAAACTACTTACCACCGTGACTTAACACTTTCAATGCCAAAAACCCAGCATATGGGTCTAAAAATAATTCTATCGCGTGCCCAAAACCCGCATCCGAGTCGTCGCTGTAGGTAGCTATTGATGACTTCTGTACATGCCCACGACGCGTCATGTACAGAAGTCATCAATAGCTACCTACAGCGACGACTCGGATGCGGGTTTTGGGCACGCGATAGAATTATTTTTAGACCCATATGCTGGGTTTTTGGCATTGAAAGTGTTAATGTATACCAAATGCAATCTAATAACTCCTCACCCACACCCTTCCACACACGCACACCCAAATATACACACCCTCAGCCATACACACACGAAACACATCTACTTATTCATGATCTCACTACAAATGTCTACTAACAATATTAACACTACACCTAACCATATTATTTAATGTTTAAACTTTTTTAAATGTTTTATTCTTTATTTTTAAACACCTTATGTTGAGCTACACACTCCAAAAGCAATACAACTTCCAACTCAAAATTATTAAATCACTTTTAGTTTTTATTATTATTAATGTATCGAACTGCTAGAGGGTGGAGACCTGGTGACCTGAAACACAGACCCACAGGCCCTTAAAGCCTAGCTTGGGCACCAGTCTCCCACAGTAAAACAATCATATCATGTACCATAATTGTAACCAATGTCTGTAATGTTTTATTGTGGTGAGAAATAAATACTCTTTTTGAAATTAAATTGTATATTGTGTTTTCACAGCAACTCCGCCATTTCAATGCAGAATACAAAGCAGCTTGTGCTTTAATTAAGAGGTCGAATTTACCGAGTGTACACTCTTTATTCAACAACAATATCCGGGGATTTCATTCTACTCCCTCAAATAATAACCGACAAAATGAAAAGGATGAAAAGGTAGGTTACATTTATTACATACTAGCCGCCACAACAGACATTGTTCTGTTCTTTCATCACACGAAAATCCAATAGAAAAAAGGGCGTTCAGTTTTTCCAGAATTTGAAATCTGAATTTTTCCAAATTATCTTTCCGTATAAACCTAATTCGGACTGTTAAGAACATTTAAAAACAAAAAATAGCCAAATCGGTCCAGCCGTTCTCAAGTGATGCGCTTACCAATGAACAGCATTGAATTTTTATTTCAGTAGTTTTTTGTAAATAAAAATGCAATGCTGTTCATTTTTATTTGCAATGTCTATACTTGATTTACTTCCAATAGGCTTAAATAATATTGATCTCAAAATGGACCTATAGGTTTATTTGCTAATTTTGTTTCTTTTTATTGACTTTTTCAGGATGATAAAGATAAAAAGAAAAAGAATGAAGAAATGTCGTCACTGATGATGAAGGCAGCCTTCTGGATGTTCACTACATGCTTTCTGATTATTATGAGCTCACTTATTGTACCAGGAGGAGATAATAGTCAAAATGAGGTGGGTTATTTCATAATACAATTATTATTATTACAAGCTAATATTATTCCACTGCAGGTGTCAAGTGTGCCTCTCTACTCTCTTTTGCATTTCAATATAAACATTAATTAATTAAATGTTCAGTGAAGAATTATTTATTTATTAAAACATAATGCACAAGTAAAAAAAATACCGTACAAAAGCGGACGCCTTTGTACGGTATTTTTTTTACTTGTGCATTGTAATGCCTGAGGTATTTTCTACCTGACTGGTAGAAAATGCCTATCTAGAGGAATGTGGCCGTTTTTATTTAGATCGAATTTTGTTGCTTCGTGTCCTCTTAATGCCTTGGACATTTTCTCTCAATCTACCTTAGGGTGATGCAGAGACAATACACAGTAGGTGCAATGACAGAAAACAATTTATAAGATATTTATAACTAAGATATAAGAATAAATACATATACACATACATACAACAAAAAATAAAAAGTTATGAGAGTTAAATAAGAAAACCTACAACTTAATTCTGAGACGAATCTGCCAACTTCTTGTGTATGTGTTCACGAGCTTTCACTTTAAATGTGAACTGATTGGTTACCGTCCTGATATTCTGAGGGAGCGCTTTCCAAAGGAAAACCGCCTGGACAAAGAAAGAAGACTTTATAAAACCAGAGCGATGAGAAGGACAACGAAGAAGACGATTATTCTCGGACCGAAGATTCTTGCTGTGTGCAGCGCATAAATATTGGCAAAGAGAAGTCAGATAAGAAGGAGAAGTGGGTTTGTTAAGGAGAGAAAACAGGGTTGTCAAAGCCCTCATAGCTCTGCGCTGCCGGATAGGCAACCACTTTAAAAGCGATCGATGTGCGGATACATGATCATACTTGCGGAGATTGAAAACAAATCAAATGCAGTTATTAAGAAGCCGGTCAAGTTTATTGAGGAGATCTGCATTCAGGTCATAGTAGCACATATCACCATAGTCAATTATGTTATGCGATGTTCTTTTGTTTATCAAGAATATGGAACATTAGTATGCTGCCAGCACTCCACCACTCTCCATACGGCCAGCAACATTTTCCTGCAACACATAAATATGTTCCAGAAACAGCTTATGAGATTTCTTTACAACTTTCAGATGATACGCTACGTGTCATGGAACGAGTTTGTTTACTCCATGCTGTCTAAAGGCGAGGTTGAGGAGCTAATCGTGAGACCTGACCTTGAAGTGGTCACAATCATACTGCATGAAGGTGCCATCATCAAAGGGAAACGGGTAAGTGTTCTTTCCGGCTTATTTTGGAATAATACACCATCAATTTTGTAGGTACACCTCTGCCCGTGATGTTTTTGTAATATTGAGTGCCAATAGATAGGGTAGCTCAATCGGGGTTTTCTCAGTAGCAACCCGGAGTTGGGATGTTTGCAGTGGCAATGTGCTTGTCCTATTGCATGGAAATTAAACATAAACTGAATGTGGGTGATTCACAATATATAAAAGAAAATTAAAACCTATCTAAACCATATCGCCGTTTGAAAGGCAATATTGACCAAACGACATGTTTGCAACTTTACACTAGAGCATTTTAAAGTTTCTTTTATATATTGTGAATCACCCACATTGCTATAACAACTGTAACAAATCTGTATTCACTTATTATTTTGCAGTCCAATCATCGCGTGTTTCATATGAATGTAGGTGACATTCACCGTTTTGAAGAAAAACTCCGAGATATTGAGAAGAATTTAGGTGTTAGAGAAGGTATGTTATGTTGAAGGTTTTAATGAAGATATGGCACGTCAGACCGTGTCGGTTGAACACAGCGAAGTTCAAAGTGTAAACTAGTTTCACGTCCGTAACTTTACTATAATCAGCCCAGTGCTAGGACACAGGCCGTAATCCACCACGCGTCAGGCCACGGCCCAGTGCGTGTTGATGGATGTCACATGTCTTGGAATTTTTGGTTCTAGGACTTGCCTGGTTCCTCGCGATGTTTTCTTTCTCCGTTTTGGGAGCAGTGGTTATGAAATAATTTACCTAATGTCTCTGGGTTCGAAACCACAACCGATGGGCCGATGCCACTGAGACACCACTGCTCCCACTGAGCCACCATTGCTCTGTAACTCCTAGCTCGAGATCTATAAACGTTACGTAGCACGAGTTTCGACTTTACAGATCTGTTTCTGGCTCTTCTAGTTTAACAGTTGCGCGACAGTGACAAGAATACAGCTTAGCCAAAGTGTGCACAGAGCAACTTTAGAGGCCTTAGCTGTTATCAATCACGATGTCTCTTAATAAAAGATTAACGTTAGATAAGATTTCAAAGATCTATCTTTTAAAGATATCAACTCTCTAAATATTAACAAGAGAATCACTACTATTTTAAACATAACGAAAATAAAAAACACAGACATGAAAATAACAAGTTGGAGGAAAATATGTGTCACATCCACGCAAAACGGCCATCGCTCAGCATGATGCTGTGACCCTATGCGAGACAGAGCCACAGCGCTGGTTTTCAGCGATAGCAAACGTTGACGTGATGACGTCAACCGGTGTAGCATATAACGATATTGATTTAATCGCTCGCTAGTGTTGTCGGTAAAATTTTGTGGTTGACTGTACGCAGGTGTGCGTGTGATATACGATAGAAACGGCAGCGTGGCCGGCAAGGTGATAACAACGCTCCTGATAGCGGCCGTCATACTGTCCTTCCTGTACTCTACTAAGACCATGAGGATGAACATCAACCTGGGAGGGTTTGTGAGTATTCTTCTTGTCTCTTATTGGTACAAACTAAAGGACTGCACGCGTCAATTGGTTTTATGATAAGTAACGCGAGTATTGGTTCCAGTGTGAACACCTCCTCACAAAATTAGATGACACAATCAGCGCGAGCGAATTGCGTCCATTTATACATATTATAAACTGGCTTTTGCTCCCGGGTCCGCCCGCGTGGATGTCGGTTATCGCGTGAAAAGTAGCCTATGTCCTTCTCCATATCCCAGGCTATATCTCTGCCAAATTTCATGACGATCGGTTCAGCGGTTTAGGCGTGAAATGTAACAGACAGACAGACAGAGTTACTTTCACATTTATAATATTAGTATGGACTAGCGGTTGCCCGCGTGGCTATTTCTATACAAATAGGTAAATAAAATTTAAGTGTCTGTTTTTAATGTAAAAATGTAAAGCCCCGTCAAAATCGGCTCAGCCGTTTCGCAGATTAGCCGGAACAAATAAATAAACAGACAGACAGACAATAAAAATAAAAAACTTTTTTGTTGTAAGTTCCGTGTTTACTTTCATATGCATTAAGTTAAAAGCTGTTATTTTGACATTACAACAGACACTTCAATTTTATTTATTTGTATAGATCAAAGTCGCTTTTCTTGTCTGTCTGTGTGACCGCGTTGGTTTTCTAAATTACGCAACGGGTTTTAAAGCGGTTTTTACCATAATTTAGAGCATTTATTCCTGAAGGTTTACTTATTTAACCATTTATGTATACACATAATTATACTAGGTGTAATTATAATAACTGAAAAACTTGTAAGAGGTCATTGTACTCATCATTAGGAATAACTTTTACTATCGGACAAACGCTGAGAACACGAAAAAAAATCAACTGCTCCATACATTTATGTTCGCGTAACTCGATAAAATGTATGGAGCAGCTGATTGTTTTTTCACGATTTCAGCATTGGTCCTATAGTAAAAGTTGTTCAAAATGATGAGTACAATGACCTCTTAAGAGGTTTTCAGTAATTAATAAATAATAATAATAATAAATAATAAAAAGTTTTATTGATTTCTAAACTAGTGTTACAATATTTAGGTATGACACTGGATCCTACACTAGGATACCCAGTGTTGCAGGATCCAGTCTCTTCGACAGATAATATGAATCAATAAAGATAGGTTAACAAATGCACCGGTTTCAGTGTACGAGTATAATCAATTAACTTAGGACTAAAAGGTAAAGGACTAATTACAATTACATCTTGTATAAAGATAAGACAAGAAAAGAACAGAAAAATACGTACAGACGCCAGCAGGTCAAGCTACCCGAAACTGTCAAATTTTCGCAATCAACCTTGAACCTTATGCTGTAGAAGTAAAGTTGAAAATCTATTAACACTTTCACTGTCCATGCATTACATGTAATGCACTGATGAGTTAGCTCCGTACGTCCGTGCATGACATACAATACACTATTAACCACCAAGAATAGTGTTGTTCACGAGAAACTTGAAAAATCAATCAAATAAAAAAAAAACAGATAATTCTTTGAACCTGCCAAGTACGTAAACTGGCTCCCTAGGTTGCCATATCTAATATGTAAAAAAAATAAAAGTAAAACTTGGTATATACTCGTATATTATATTTTAATCAAACAAAAATAAAATTGGTTTTTCTTACTAAAGTTCAACTTAAATAAAACTTTTTTTTTATTTATTTTGGTTTATCAATGAAACAGTCCGCCAAAATATACACGAGATCTACGATTTGACCATGTTTGTTCATCGATCGTGTTTCGACGTACTTGGACAACACTATTGGTCGGCGGTTGAAGATCATACGTCCATGCATTGTATATAACGCACTATTGGACGTGCAATAATTGTATTGATAATTGTCTTAGGACAGTGAAAGTGTTAAAGAAATTTGACAGATTGTAGTAGCTTGATGTGCTGGCGTCTGTACTAAGGTGATTGTGGTGTATACATGAATACCGTCGGTTTACTGCAAGAACTCATTAATGGCAAAAATCACCAAGTAAAGTTTATAACGCCTTGAACACGTCTTGACGAGTTTTATATAATGCAAAAACTCATTGTGTTTAATTTTTCTTCAACATAATCATAATGAAGATGATATAACCATGCGTCATGTTCGTGAACGGGCGCCGTCAGTTGGGGCTGGTCATCTCTTAGCTGCCACGGCTTATTTTAATTTTTGAATTGTTTTTATTACGGACGCTTCTAACGTGCACGTCTTTCTACATTGTTCTCACATGTATAACTTCAACGTGAATGATGTAACCCATATTTCGTAACAATATTTTGTTTTAAAAGAGTCTCCGTGGAGTTTCTTGCCCGTTCTTCTCCATAGGAACCTACTACGCTTTGAAATGGGCAACTGGCTTCATCTTTCTGACTGACCGACCCCTTGACAATTCAAAAGTGCCTGTAATTGGTTTATTTGAAATAAATGCTTTGAGTTTGAGTTTGAGTATAGGTCAATCAATACAACTAAAATTAATTAATTGCTTATTTCAAAGTTTTGACTATTTCACTTAATGAGTTCTTGCAATAAACCGACGATATTAAACTTTCATAATATAACAAAAAATCTTATGTTTTGTCAAGTCGTAGAAACCGTACGAAACAGGGGCGAGTCGCTAGTTTAACAGAATATTAAAAAAAATAACATTAATTTGTTTTCAGAATCAGCTGGGCCGTGCCAAGTTCACTCTAGTAGACTCTATGAGTGGCCAGGGCAGAGGAGTGAAATTCGAAGACGTGGCCGGACTTCGAGAGGCCAAGATCGAAGTCATGGAGTTTGTGGACTACCTCAAGAGACCTGAACATTATAAAAGCTTGGGAGCTAAGGTACTGTGTGATCTTATCATCAATCTGTGGAATTATGATAATTATGATAATGCTACATATGCACATGTTCGTGTCGGCGCGTTCGATTTGTCAGTCTAATCGAATGAATCTGAATACCATACAATCAATTATTTACGGCGACCGACGTACGGTTGGCGCTCGTGGTTAAGCGATTGACTGCTGTGCTGCGTATCGCGGGTTCGTTTTCCGCACGGAACAAATATTTGTATGACCTACAAGTAGTTGTTCCGGGTCTGGCTGTTTGTGTATGTGAGTTTAAATGTTTGTAAACGTACCCACAATACAAGAGAAATTCCTAGAGTAGGGAAACGTTTAAAAAAAATTTTTTTTTGTTTCTTCAGGTACCGAAAGGCGCTCTTTTACTCGGTCCACCTGGCTGTGGTAAGACGTTGCTGGCGAAAGCGGTGGCGACGGAAGCCAACGTACCTTTCTTGTCTATGAACGGATCGGAGTTCATAGAGATGATCGGCGGGCTTGGAGCAGCTAGAGTCAGGTAATTCTGTTTATGTTAAGTAGTATAGGAGCAAAATTCTTAATTAAAATGGATCTTATTAACTTTAAATTCCCGTTTCAACACATCTTTCCATTTCCCTCTCATTACAAAAAGTTCTATCTTGAGTCCAATCCCAAACCTTCATGCCAGTTATTGTGTTTTGGATTTTATTTTACGAAAAATTCTTAATACGAAACGTCAGTTTTAGAGCTGTAACGTTGTCGGGTAAAGTTCCAAAATCAATAAAAGTTCAAATCTTGGCCAAAGATAAACCTGTACCCTTATTGCGTAACACAATCAATCGCAATCAATAAATGATTTTGAAAAAGACTGCTAATCAATTGCTGCATATGTTCGAAAAATTTGTGTGCTCAACATCGTCAAAGGAGATATCCCAAGGGTGGTACCATGATAAGGAAACCAGGATTTGATGATGGGATCCATGAGGATTTGAGGGAACACCTCAAATATTATGGGCATATATATAACGATTTTTGTATTTTCATCAACAAGCCGCATCATTAGCTGTGTTTGGGCTTATTGGAATTGTCATGAGATGAACTTGGGCTATAAATGGTTATTAACCGATTTTTATTAACTTTGCGATTTTTATTTAATCCACTTCGTATATCTTGTGACACTGTTGTTTGTGCGGTGTAGCAAGTAGTGGTAATCGAATTTTTGTGGGGTAGGTACCATAACTAAAAAGTGAAAAATAAAAAACATTTCAACAAAAAAAAAAAGACTTCGAAAAAAAAAAACTGATCCAAATACACCGTCCATCCACCCTCCTCTGCGGCTCGGTTATACGTATCGGGGTGAAATGGCTTCTTTTGTGCACTAGCTGTACAATCTACTAAAGTCCCCGTCACGAGAAGCTATAAATTTTGTAAACACACATTCAGGGGTTCGCAACCTTTGGATCAAATAACAAAAAAAAGTTTTGTAGTGATTTTGATTTTTAAGGGTTATAATTATGTTAACACACACACATCTAATTACTATCGTCAGACGATTCCGGGTATTGTGTTTCAGAATCGGTTACATGGGTAACAAAACTGTCTACCATGCTATAAATCCTTTCATCAATTTTGTTTTTCATCAAAGTTTACGTTCCATGACTTAGATGCGTCCAGTACCACAAAAAATTAGACGACAGCGCTTTATATCGCTAAAATATAACCCGACCAAATGAAATTGCTTGTTAGTTTCGTATTACACGTATGTTACTTTGAGTTGATTGAATTTGGGATTATTTGTTGTTGATTGAATTGTCGCTACGACACTTAGTAGAAGTTCTTTATTTACAAAATTTATAGCTTCTCGTGACGGGGACTTTATTTATGTGCATCAAAACATGGTATAATAATGGTGTTAATAACAGGGGTATAGCCCACATGTCTGGCCATGGACTGGAATACAAATATTTTAAAGAAACCAAGTTCCTAATAATATGCACCTAACTACCAGTCATAAATTGTATGGAATGTGTTGGACGTTCGCCAACGATGCTCTCATCATAAACCTCTGACGAAGTTTCTACTGACTTTTGACGCGACAATACATGCTGAGTTAGCGTAAGTGTTCATACACACGAGCGGCACGCGTCACCGGCAGAGGCAACTGCAGCCGTCGATAACGTGCCGCTCGTGTGTATAAGCATTATGAGCATCATAATCCAATACACGAGCGCCACGTTGTTTGTACGAGCGCTAAGACACACGAGAAACAATGGGGGCTATCTTTTTTGTGCTCACAAGTTGGCGCCACTGCTGAATAAGGTCCTGTTACTACTTTTATTATATATGTTTTGGATATGTTTAAGTACTCATTTCTTCAGAAAATAAGTTTTTTAACTGTCATGGTCACTAATATTATTATTAACACAAACGGGATATTTACCATGTTTACTATTTGTTATGAGTTTATCCGTGATCATGGTGCTTGCAACAGCGCCGAAATATCGGGAACTCATAACAAATAGTAAAACATGGTACCGTTTGTGTTAATAATAACTTCTGATTTTTTTTAATTTATTACATTTTAAAATATCAAATGAATATTTACATTATAATGATCCTAAAATTGGCAAGCAGACAAATATTAATCTTCCTCCAAGTGCTACGAAATTAGATCCTAAGTTGTTACTTAAAACCTTAAGCCATAATTAATCAGGAATGACACAATCTTTACAATTCTGAAAAATTTGTAACAATTTGCGATAGAAAATCCCACAAACAGTGAACGTTCAGTTTCACATTTGACATTTCTAAAGACCTCACTCTACACTAGCGCCTCTAGCGGCGAATTCAAGCGCGATAGTCAACATTGAAATAAATAGAAAATAGTTTATTGTCCAGCACCGTAACACACTTTCAATCACAATCTGAAAGATTTTGAAGACGATTGCTGATCCATTGCTTCATATGTTTGAACAATTCGTCTTTTAAACAGCGTAAATACCGCAATGAATGTTGCTAAACTGTCAAATTCGACCACTTTTTTACTTTATTTGGAATTGTAACGTAAACGCACGTACGTAGGTGCAGCTAGCATTTAATGAAATAGTAACGAAGTCAAAACTGTACATTGAATATTTTTGAAAAAAAAAAGTTATTGCTACGAGGTGTGGAGGGCAATAATCATATGTGAAAACGATGTACCTAAAATAAAATTACTTTACTACAATAGGGAGGTTTAAAGTATTTGCAAGTTAAGCAATATTAGATCAATGAATTATGTTGTATGTCTGATTTAAAAGCTTTATTCCAACGAATTAACTTCTTTCCACATACAGAGACCTATTCAAGGAAGCCCTCTCCCGGGCCCCGTGCATCATCTACATAGATGAGATGGACGCAGTAGGACGCGCCCGGGCCACGGGGCCCTCCTCCTTCGGCCCGGGCGGTGGCGAGGGAGAACAGACCCTCAACCAGCTGTTAGTGGAGATGGATGGCATGAAGAGTCGCGAGGGGGTGGTTGTGCTCGCGTCTACTAATAGAGCTGATGTACTGGATAAGGTAATGTCTCTAGAGTTATTTCTTTATTACATTTATCTACATACATATTCATTACATATATAAATCCTTTTTTTTTAAACATTTAAAATCACAGAAGAAAAAATTGTTCAGTTCTCATACACTCAAGATAACATCAAAATTTATTAAGTAAATAACCGAAAATATCAACACAACAAATCTACGAAATGGAACATTACTAATTCTATCTGGCTCTCTATTCATAACAAAATGTTTCAGGCTCTGTTGCGTCCCGGACGTTTCGACCGCCACATCCTGATCGATTTGCCAACGCTGATCGAACGCGAGGAAATATTCCACAGGCATCTCAAAAACATAGTTCTCGAAGAACTGCCCGATTACTATGTGAAAAGGTAAAATTTTACCTATTTATCATAAAAAGCAGCTTTGTCTTTTGTTTTCTGTCTGTATGTTTGTTTCCGGCTTATCTCCGAAACGACTGAACTGATTATGACGGGACTTTCACTGGCAGATCATCATTTCATCATCATGTCAGCCGAAAGATGTCCGCTGCTGGACACAGGTCACTCCCAAAGGAAGAGGGCACGCTTGGCAGGCGGGTTGGCGATCGCAGTATGGTGTTAAAAATGCATAGAGAACGCTGCTGCCCATTCTCTAGTAATTCCCTTAGTCGCCTTTTACGACACCCATGGGAGGAAATATGTTAGTGCTGTTCTTCGCGTCCAGGCAGATAGCTGGTGTGTAAAAAGTAACTTAGGCTACTTTTTTTTTTGTAAAAGCCACGCGGGTGAAGCCGCGGACAACAGCTAGTAGATATATTTTGAGTTAAAACAAAAAAAAAACACGCCGGGGCGGAGGCTGTAATGAAGTTTGTATTATGTATAGGTAGTAAAGTATGGATGTTGTAAAATTTTCAGACTCGCATACCTGACGCCTGGGTTCAGTGGCGCCGACATCGCGAACGTGTGCAATGAGGCGGCGCTGCACGCGGCGCGGTACAAGCAGTCCATCGTGCGACACACGGACTTGGAGTACGCCGTCGAAAGAGTCGTGGGTAGGTCATAATCATCGTCATTGGTATTGGTCGTCGAGTCTTTGAACTGCTTAACGTGGATGCGCTAAGGTAGCCCGCGAAATTCTAACCTAAAGGGGTAATACCCCCCCCCCCCCCCCTTGATAAGACTGGTTGTCAGGCTTTCGAGCTTCTGATGAACCGTCACGACTGTCAAAGATCCACGAATGACAGCCGGGACCAACGGCTTAACGTTCTTTCCGAGCCACGGAGGGGTCTTGGTATGTAGAGGTGGTAACAAATATGACATGTTTTTACAAAATTGTAATCATTAGAATCATCACTTCAACTGTCAAGTTAGAATTGGCCTCAAATGTCATGATTTCATGTTCTTAATAGTCATTGAATAGGGTAAATATGAACTTAGAGAGTTGTCTTGATGATTTTAATGATTAAAATTCAATTTCAAATAGCATGCATTAAGGGGTAATACGATACCCCTTGGTAAGACTGGTTGTCAGACCCGTAACGACTGTCAATGAATTCACAAATGACAGCCGGGGCCAACGGCTTAACGTGCACGGAGGGGTCTCGGTATGTAAAGATGGTCACCCATCCACGGACCAACCCCGGCAAGCGTAGCTTAACCTGGTGGATCGACCCGTACGGCTGTTATAACTGAGCCACGAGCTCCTTCCTATTCCCATAATGATGAATGATCAATTGATTATATTATAATTTTAATAACAGTAGGTATGTTTTCTAAAAAAGTTTTTTGTCCATCATGTAGATTATGAGAAAATATTGGACATGTAGTTTTCTAGGATTCCGTACCCAAAAGGTAAAACGGGACGCTATTACTAAGACTCCGCTGCCCGTCCGTCTGTCACCAGGCTGTATCTCATGAACCGTGATATTTAGACAGTTGAAGTTTTCACATATGATGTATTTCTATTGCCGCTATAAACAACAAATACTAAAAAACAGAATAAATTAAATATTTAAGGGGGCTCCCATACAACTAACGTGATTTTTTTGCTCGATATTGATAACGGCAACACGTAGGTAGACGCTTGAAATATTCACAGAATATTTAGTTATATATTCACTTTAAAATAAAAAAATAAATTAAAATAAAACAAATATTTAAGGGGGGCTCCCATACAACAAACATGATTTTTTTTTGCCGTTTTTATAGATAATGGTACGGAACCCTTCGAGCGCGAGTCCGACTCGCACTTGGCCGGTTTTCTTTATTTACGTAATCAAAAAATTAAGGCGATACATTGAGTTCAAATGTGGCATGACGTCACTCTGTGCTAAATTTTGTACGTAGTTTGTTAGAATTGTGAGGTAACGAGCCCCCACTCCCCAACTTTAATGTGTTTTATCTAAGTAATTTTTTATTAATATGATAAAGCAAAAAATACGTGTCTAATATTTTTTAATAATATACATGGCCGACAAAAAAAAAACTTTTAGGAAACATCCCTATTGAAACATTCATATTCCAGGAGGTACGGAGAAGCGTAGTCACGCGATGTCACCGGCAGAGAAGCGCGTGGTTGCCTACCACGAGGCAGGGCATGCGTTAGCCGGCTGGTTGCTCGAACATACGGACGCCTTGCTGAAGGTCACCATCGTACCGCGCACCAACATGGCGCTGGGGTTCGCGCAGTACACCACGTCCGACCAGAAGCTTTACAATAAGGAAGAGGTGAGGAACACTCCAGTCTACAGTCCTTGCACCGTTATTATACCTCTGACAGCAACAACCAAACAGCAACCTTATTGTAACGACAATAAAGATCACTGTGTTTTTTTCATCATAATCTAATTTTTGGTTCTAGGACATCGAAATATCCTAGAGCCAAAATTTAGATTCCAGATTCCAGTTCCACATTCAACGTGAATGATATAACCAATATTTTTTTAGAACACTTTTATTAAAAAGAGTGTCCGTGGAGTTTCTTGTCCGTTCTTCTCCATAGGAACCTACTACGCTTTGGAATGGGCAACTAGCTTCATCTTTACTACTGAGCGACCCTTTGAGAATTCAAAAGTTATCATAAAGCTGAAGAGTTTGTTTATTTAGTCGAACGCGCTAATCTCAGGAACTGATGGTTCGAATAGAAAAAATATTTTAGTGTTGGATAGGCCAATTCTTGAGGAAGGTATAACATCGCTATAAAGGCTATATAACATCGCGCTACGACCTTAAGGAGTCGAGCAAAATGACAAAAAGTCGGAAAGAACGCTAAGCAAAAACGAAGTAATTGCGCGGGCGGGCGATGCGATGCGACGGGGTGGGTTGTGGGCCGAAATTTTACGTGGACGAAGTCGCGGGCAAAAGCTAGTTTGAAATAAATGCTTTGAGTTAATTTGTAACTTGTTGATTCTCATCCGATGTAATGATTTGTGTTCCAGTTGTTCGACCGCATGTGCATGGCCCTGGGCGGGCGCGCGGCTGAAGCCATCACCTTCAACTCGATCACCAGCGGCGCTCAAAACGACCTCGAGAAAGTCACCAAGATCGCCTATGCTCAGGTATTTATACAAATAAATAAAATTTAAGTATCTGTTTGTAATGTCAAAATAACAGTTTTTTACTAAATGAATATAAGAGTACATATATGCGGTACTTATAAAAAAAACTTTTGTCTGTCTGTTTGTTCTGGCAAATTTCCAAAAGACGGGATTTTCATTGGCAGATAGTTGATGTAGTTTTATTTTAGAAAAAGCCATGCGAGTGAAGTTGCGGGCAGCAGTAAGTCATAGGGATAAGTATAGTTCTTTGTACTGTTGTTGGCATGTTTGCGGATTTTATGGTTGTATGGTGGTGGTTAGATTGAACTTGTACAATAAATAAATTAGTGTGTCGCTAATCTTCGTCTTTTACTGACGCTGCATTGGCGACGAGTGTGGGATTTTTCATTAAGTGTGCAGTATTGCCATTATTGTTGTTAAGATGCCAATCGGAAAGTTAGAACCGTTCAATATCAGTTGAAAATAATGGCCGGCTTACATACGCCGAGTAAATCAGTACATTTTACTAAACGACATCGACAACCTAAAAGTGTCGATGTTAATAACAATCGTAGGCGAAGCCGCTTATTCGTTGATGTGTGATCTGTGTTCCCCTGATTTTCCCGAGAACAAATCTTACGAGACATTGGTGAAGCTAGTTACCGATCATTTGGAACCGCAGCGATCTGAGATCGCCGAGCGCCACGTGTTCCGCCTGCGGCGACAACGGACCGGCGAACCCTTGATGGAATATTTACAGGCTCTAAAACATTTGGCAACAACTTGTAATTTTGGCAAATGTAAGAAGTGTTCTACGCTCGAGGAAAATCTAAGAGATCAGTTTGTTTCGGATTTGACAAATGACGCAATGCGTTCGAGAATATTTGCGGAAAGGAAAATAGAATATAAGGAGGCGGTGGAGTTAGCACTGGCTCTGGAGGCTGCGGAGAAGCACGCGGAGGTGAGCGGCGGCACGGTGCCTACGACGACTTCGGGTGCCGGCGGCGAGGCAGGTGAAGACCTGCACTACTCGCGCGGGGGGCGAGGACGCACCCGCGGCTCGCGCACATCGGCTGGCGCGGGCGGTACGGCTGGCCCAGCCGGCGCGGCAGGCGCGGCGGGCACGGAGCGCACGGCGGGCACGTCGCCGAGCGGCGCGGCGGCTGCGCCAGCATGCTGGCGTTGCGGTAAGGCGCATCGCGCGGACAGGTGCCGTCACGTGAATTATAATTGTGACGAGTATAAACAAAGAGGTCATTCACGAGCGACGTGCAAATCAGTGAAAGGCAGCGGCAACCAGGCAGACAGTCGGCAAAAATATATGAGCGGTGAGGACGATTCAGACGATACGTTCAAGATCGTCGTCAGAGGTAAGGATAATAAACCGTACTTTATAACCATCAGCATAGATAACTTTGAGACAAGTGTGAAATCGACACCGGTAGTCGTATTTCGGCAATAAATGAAGACACGTATAACCGAAAATTTTCACATAAGAAAATTATGACTGATAATTTGATGTTACGTAGTTATTCAAGCATCGAATCGCTTGGCTTTATAGAAGTCCGAGTTAGGTTACGGGATGTAGAAGTAAAATCCTTGCCGCTTTACGTAATTAAAAATGGAGCGTGCCCATTACTGGGACGAGATTGGAACATTGCGCGCACGCGTGGAGCGCGAGCTGACGCGACTGGAGTCCGACGGCTCCATATACCGCGTGGACTATTCCGACTACGGAACGCCCATTGTGCCAGTGGTAAAAAAAAATGGAGATATACGCATTTGTGGGGATTACAAAATTACAATTAACACAAAACTCAACCGTCATTATTATCCCTCGCCTCACATCGATGAGTTGTTCGCGAACTTAAATGGAAGAGAGAAATTTACGAAAATAGATCTCACCCCATACTTACGAACAGTATTTATTAACAGAGAAGTCACAACCCTACACAGCAATTACAACTCACCGCGAAATATATGCTTACCATCGTACACCGTATGGACGTACATATCCGAGAAGTTCCAGAGATTAATGGAGGAAACTCTACGTGGTATTCCGATTTATGTTGTTTTTCTGGATGACATATGCACAACGGGGGCCAATGATAAAGAACACATTAATAATTTACGAGCTGTACTCGAAAGGTAGCGCAAGATGGGTTTAACAGTTAAATAAGTATAGTTTTATACAAGACAGCGTAAAATACTTAGGTTTTGTTATTGACAAAATGAGTTTACGTCCAGACACTGCTAAATTGGATGCTATTTCCAGCACGCCCAGACGGCATAGTAAATTATTACGGCAAATTCATTAGTTAGAGCACACTGTTGTATCCTTTACATAATTTACTTTAAAAAGATGTTCGCTGGAAATGGGATGCTTGTTGTGCTTAAAGAAGCTAAGTGTAACGCCTGCCAAAGATGTCGCCACTGTATTGACAGCCAGCCAGCCAACCGCATGACGTCACATCCTACCACGGGGCCTAAGTGGGAAGGGGTGACAGTTGCCGCCAAGCCAGCCAGCCAGTCGATATAAAACCGAGTTGCGCCTTTGCATGAGTTTCATTACTATTTGTAAAATCAAGGAAATATAAGTGATTGCGTTTATTCCGTTTTTAAATTATTTCCACGTTTACCTGAGTGTTACATAAGCGAATTCTGCTGGGCGAGCGAGTGTTAGCACATTAGCTATAGAATTGGCTTGCCACACCTATAAATACAGGATCGTTATATTGAACTCATTACAAAAACAAATTTTAGATGAAATTCACGATGCACTTAGGAATTAATAAAATGAATAAATTGAATTAACATGCTTTGTTAATTTATATAATTTTTATTTATTTATATTTTAAATTATGCTTAAAGGGAAGAAATGTACCGTTGTTGGCATGACTGCGGGTATGATATTTGTATGGTGGTGGATAGATTAATAACTTGTTCAATAAATTAGTGTGTATCCCTCGCCTTTCATTGACACTGCATTATTCATCATCATCATCATCATCATCCTCATCATTTCAGCCGGAAGATGCCCACTGCTGGACATTGGCTATCGCCACATCGACCGGTTCAGTGTGAGATGTTCTCGAATCCGAATCCCGTGAAGTTCGCGAGGATCCGTTATTCTCGCGACCTTCACCTGGGCCTTAGACTACAAAACTTTACAATTACAATTATTAACAAATTTGTAAATCTTCTACCAACTAACTACAACTTTCTGACAAACTGACCGACACGAGAGTTCAAAAGTGCCTGTAAATCGTTTAATTGAAATAAATGCTTTGGGTTTGAGATTCTATCTTGTCTTATAAATACCATTATTTCTTCTTCCAGGTCCGAATCTATGGCATGTCAAAAAAAGTAGGGCTCGTATCTTTCCCTGACCTCAAGGAACACGGCAAGAGCCCATTCAGCAAGACGCTGAAGAACCTCATTGACCTGGAAGCCAGGAAAATGATCGGCGAAGCGTACTTCAGGACTGAGAAGCTGCTAAAAGATAACCAGGACAAACTTGTCATGGTAAGTCACTGATATTTTAGTGTAACTAAGGCTCATTTATAGGCGATTATCGAGAGGGAGTCTGAAAGTGGTGTACTTAAAAGTTGGTTGTCATGGTATGGGTATGTGATGCGGAGGAATGTGGAAAATGTCGGGAAAAAAGTTTTGAGTATGAATGTGAATGGCTATAAGAGTAGAGATAGGCCAAAGAAACGATGGGTGAACTGTGTGAAAGATAATATGGCGAGAAAGAGGGTGACGACCAAGATGATTTTTTTGATTTTTTGCAAGGGAATGATGATGATATCGGAAAGAGACTAAATGTTGACTCGTGAGTACAGTTTACAAATTGTGAACTTTTCCTTAGATAATGGAAATCTTTGGGGAAATAAAAAATGGTACATAGAAATAATTTTACAATTAAGACTAAGTTTAGTCCTAACTGGGGCTACAGAACCAGCAAAGAAAATCACCTCCTCCAACCACCTCTTGCCAACTCCATTCGTGGGGAAATAGATATTTTCCCACGAATAGAGTTAGTAAGAGAAAGTATGCGGCAAATGGGTGAAAATTACCTATATTAGTTCGACTATGAGGCGGGATGAGTCCTTCGGTTAATTAAGCGGCTGCAACTACGTGGAGTACTAAATTTCACTTTTTATAAAAGCTCGGGGGAATCTGTTAAAATATTTATTAATTTAAATAAAAACGTTAAATCTAAAGATTTCCTACGTGTGCTTATGGGGGAAACGCTATGGTAGCCCGCGAAATTAAAATTTTCTTACGATTTTTGCAATTTGCAGCTCATTGTCTGTTGATTAAAGTATGATACGCGAACGTAACAAATATTTATTTACAGAATTATAATCATTAGAATCAGTAACACAACTTCTTAAGTTCGTATAATCTGATTGAATGACCTGCAAATTGCAAAAAAAAAACAAGAAAATTTAAATTTCGCGGGCTACCCTGACGTTTTTTTTTTAACTATGGCATCTCGGAGTTGACCTCGAGAGATCGTGACTCCTTAACCGGACTTTCCTGTGGCTGCCTTAATAGGGCGTATAAGGGTCCACTAGGGCCACTCCTATAATAAAATATCATCTCGTGACTGAGAAGGAATTATGAAAAACGGCTCAACAGCGACCTCGGTAAGTGTGTCTAGAATGTTCTAATACCTTCTATAAAGTTTCATATTGAGATACGAAGCAACAAAATTCATTCTAAAGAAAAACGGCCACATTCCTCTAGATCGTATTTTGTTGCTTCGTGTCTCAATATGAAACTTTATAAAAGGTATTAGAACATTCTAGACACACTTACCGAGGTCGCTGTTGAGCCGTTTTTCATAATTCCTTCTCGGTCTCTAGTGGACTGATGTATGCGCTCTTAAGCGAAACTTAGCCTCCAGCCAGGGCATAAAACTTATAAACTAAACGATTGCACGCTAAGGGCACCCCCTGTGGGGTACGAACCTCGGCTTAGGGTAGCGTGCGTCTGGGAGAGGACAGCATGGGACAGGCTGGATCAAATCAGGGTCTGACGCTTCCCCCTTAAAGATTTCATTTTATAATGACTCAGCCTACAGCTATACGAGTTCAACAAAACATCAAGGTCCTTAATACTATTAACTTACAGTTCATTGAAAATTTGAAGCGTCCGTATTACATAAATGACGTATAGAAATACGTTATTTATGTAATAGTGTGAGTAAATGATGACACGCTTGGTTTGAATGGTAAATGTTGACAGCGCCGCCTCTAGAACTGTAAGTTGATACTGACGGCTTTGAATGACGCTCTCCTGAGTATGACACGAGAGTGCGATAATCATCTGGCGAGTTCACTAACCTAGTAAATCCCGAAATCTAAAATATTACTATTTTGTCCGCAGCTGGCCGAAGAACTTCTGAAAAAAGAAACGTTAAACTTCAAAGATGTCGAACGTATATTGGGGCCAACACCGTACCCGCATAAGAAGTTCATTGAACCCGTTGAGTTTGAGACAAACTTGAAGAGCTTAGAGACGGCGGCGTCGTTGCCTGAAACTACCTCTACTACACCCCTCGGCGCTCCGTCAGCGAAGCCCGAAGGCCCCCCCGCTTAAATGTATATATAGTAGATTGTTTGTTATAAGTTTATTAAAAAACAAGTAAATTAAATCATGTTAGTTAGCAAGTATAGTTTTATTGTGAACAGGTTTCTGTTTAAATACCCAGTAACTGGGATTTGGAGGTCAGATAAGCAGTCGCTCCATGTAAAATATAATACAAGTATTCCACTGCATCTGGCCGACCCTTTCTGTTGAAATGTGGCAAAATCGACTGTTTCATTTCTCATTAAATTGAACACACGCTACTGCTTTTCATAGTGCATTCAGTAATGAAATGGCCGTTTGGACGCAAGCGCGCCTGTCACTACTCGATACAAGTTTAGACGTCATTAAAAACTTGCCGACTAAAATTACGTCTATTTACGACAAGCGCTGATTAATTTGACAGGAATAAACAAAAATTTTTCTTCCGTCCATTTCTTAATGAAATAGAAAGAAAAAGATGCACTGAACCTAAATTTAGTTTAGTTTGTGAACAAGGGAATCGGCACCATTATAAATTGAATCTTAAATTATTCCATTGAAATGAGCTATATTCCATTTGAAATAAGATTATACATTTAAAGAAACCTTTTTTACAGTCCGTTCAGCCGATTTTGACTTCTATTCCGTAGGCATAAGGCTGGCATTAAAAGCAAAAAAGTAGTTACAATACCAACTGTTTACTGCAGCTGCCATTTAGATAAATAGATAAAACATTTATTCAGTGCACACTAAAGACATAGCACAACACACAAGAGCACAAACGATTAAAAATTTGTAATTTGTTTGTATTTTTTGTAATGCAACTAACGCAGTAGAAGTCAAAATCGGTTGATGGTAATGTAAAAAAGGTTTACTTTAATGTCTAATGTTATTTCAAATGGAATAAAGCTACGGCAGATAAACAGAACACCAAAGACATTAAATTATAAATCTCTTTGCAGAACACCTAAATCTCAAGATCATTATGAGATAGAATTCCCCTCCCTTTCTTTTTGTTTATGTTGACGCCGACGTGATTGTTAATGGAGGACCACCAACATCAGCCTCCTTCGAGTAGCAGGACCTCAGCATAATTGTAGCGATCACTGACTTAGCGCCACAGATCACACAGATCTTAGCACCTCCTAAAAACTACAGATTTTAGTTGTAGAGCTAGTTGTGAACGGTCTCGTTCATTGATTTATCACCACAATGCTTTTTGAACCGCCAAACAGCGCTACCGTCACGGTTCGAAGGATGCCGCTGACATGACAATGGTACATAACACGTTTAGGTGACACCTAACCACACTGAAGTTTATTTTTGAGCAACATTTCAGTAACATGAATTAATTTCTAACTTTTTAGTAAGTTTATATAAGTCAGATTTGCTCATTCGCATAGCCATGAATTTGGTTGAATTTTCATTCATGTTGGGTCACCATACACATTTTATGATATATGGTCCTGCAGTGATGAAAAAGTATTACATAGATTTTCAGGTAAGATAACTTTTTCTTTTTGTGGACATATCCACAAAAAGAAAAAGTTATCTTACCTGAAAATCTGATTTTTACTTAAAATTGGTGATGGAACATATTCCATCACCAATTTTAAGTAAAAATCCGAAAACTCTTGTACATTTACCTCCTTACTAATAAACGTTGTATATAGCGTCTGTATAGTTACACAACGCTTTGTCTTCTTCTATCGAAAGTCAAAATACTGACGAGTGAAAGAGAGAAATCGGTGTGTAACTATACAGACGCTATACAACGTTTATTAGTCAGGAGGTTAGATTATCTCCTGTGTGTGCCCGCATAATCAGTGTTATGTGCTTTGGTATAATGTTAGCCATGTAAAACTTAAAAAAAAAAACAGAAGTGAAAACACAAAACTTTGGAATAACTGTTCTTTTATACATAAAGCTCATGGAAAGCGTTCGATGACGATGACGCGAGTTCCATGATTTTTCTTCACCCAAAAAGTGCTCAACGCGCCTAAAGATTCGCGCCTTTAATTATTGTGAACTTTCGCCTAGATATTAAGCAAATTGTAAGGACTTGTATCAATAAAGTATTATTATTATTATTAAAGAAGTTTTCACTTCAAAAATTGGTAATTCACAACTGGTAAAGACAAAAGGAAAACTAAAAAGGTATGAAAAACGTCGACAAAAGGAATAATAAAAAGTTATGTGCTTATTTGAATGCTGTTTGTTTTATTTTCAAGTTTTGCAGATTTTACACGGCTCACAAAACTTATCATCATCTGCTTGGCCTTTTCCCAACTATGTTGGGGTCAGCTTTCAGTCTTAACTGGGTGCAGCTGAATACCAGTATTTTACATGGAGCGACTGCTTATCTGACCTCCATAACTGGGTTACACGATACCCCCTGGTAAGACTAGTTGTCAGACTTTCGGGCTTCTGACGACCCGTAACGACTGTCAAAGATCCATGAATGACAGACGGGACCATCGGACTAACGTGTTTTCCGAGGTACGGAGGGGTCTTGGTATGTAAAGATGGTCACCCATCCACCGAACAACCGCAGCAAGCGTAGCTTAACCTGATCGATCGACCCGTGTGGCTGTTATTACATGGTATGCATAATAAATTATGTTTCACATAAAATGGCAAAAAAAGTTTTCATTTTCTTTTAAGTACTGATTTTTTAATTATTACTTCTAAAATCAGTACTTAAAAGAAAATGGAACCTTTAGTTTCGCCATTTTATGTGAATTACCATTAATGGGGACACGGGCGGTGGGGACAGCGGGAATACACCGCTAGAATCATGCTTTGCCCCGGGCGCAGTCTTATATTTGCACGGCTCTGGCTGTGATAACACCATTTGGCCTTATTGAGGTAGTGACGTAGCGACAATGGGGGAAATCAAAAATCCTTCTTGAGCAAGCGTGGTAATTAATGCTTGTGCCTTTTCTGTATGAGAAGAAGAGAGTAATATGAAGATTCGAATGACGTTATTGCGACGCACGCTATTTCGAAAAAAAATTAGAGTGGTACGCCAGTTCGAAAACACATTAAGTCGAAAACCGCTATATCGAATGACGTTGTCGCGAACACGCTGATTCGAAAAACTGTTTGAACGGTACGCTAGTACGAAAGTCTTGGTATCGAAATCCACTGTTGCGAATAGCATATTCCAATCTGAATTTGTCTGGGGATCGAACTCGCGATCCCGATAAAGCCTTGTCTTTGTATTGGGTTTGGGGAAACAAGAGCAATGAGAAGTATTATTATAAGTTAACTTTTTAATTTCCAGTAAGTACAATCAACAAAATCCGTGAACTCAAAACAGCGTGGAAGCATGGCACCGGCGCGGCGATGCAATTGTATAATAATAAAAAATATTGTTTAATGGGCAATCGAAAACTTGGGTTGTACGGTTGTATTCAAAAGCTCATTGACGAACAGAATACAACCACCCGCAAAATTGAGAGAATTTTGGCTAATATCCCACAAGCGACGCCAGCAAAAAAAAAAAAAGGAAAATTAAAGAAAATGATATCGCAGCGATTTTACAAAAGAAAAACACAATGTGCACTATTGAATTTATAAGAGCTTTTAATACTATTCTATATTGAGTTGATTGAATCTACCATTTTGTCATCAATATGACAGTGTTGTTACTTTTGGGAATGAGTATACCACCTATAATTTTGATTTGTTGATTACTATACTTGCTGGAAATTAAAAAGTTACAATAATACTTCTCATTGCTCTTGTTTCCCAAACCCAATACAAAGACGAGGCTTTATCGGGGTCGCGAGTTCGATCCCCAGACAAATTCAGATTGGAATATGCTATTCGCAACAGTGGATTTCGTACTAGCGTACCATTCAAACAGTTTTTCGAATCAGCGTGTTCGCGACAACGTCATTCGATATAGCGGTTTTCGACTTAATGTGTTTTCGAACTGGTTTTCACTCTTAATTTTTTTCGAAATAGCGTGCGTCGCAAAAACGTCGTTCGAATCTTCATATCACTCCCATTTAAAAGATAGGTAACTGTAATTCTATAAGCAAGGGTCAGAAATAAAACATCGATTCCGCTCATAAATTTCTCACATTTATTATAACACCAATACAACGATTAACATCGATACTTGACAAAAGTCAGTAGAGAAAGTACATACAAGTTAACAGTACCGGGGTGGGTACCATGAGAAATACACTACAAAGGGATATATAAGTATCAACTTTAAAAAAATTGCAGTCTTCACTTACAGATAGATTTAATATTACCAAAATGAGATGAAAATTCGAAAAGGAAAATCTTCTGCATGTAGTGAATGTATTTGAAAGTTTGACTTGATAATAAGCATTATAATATGTATACTAAAATATCTAATAAAACTGAATAAATCTGCTAGTAAATATGTTTGAAAAAAGGAAAAGAAAACCAATGAAAAAAAAAAAAAACATTTATTTCGAAAACAATTTTAAGTACAACATCCATATTTCAAAAATAACTTCACATTTTACATAATGAGTTGTTAGATTAATTTAATGTTACATACTCGATCGTAATACATACCTATTATTATTGTGCATTTAAGTGAAATAAGAAAATTATTAGACTTAATCTAATTAAAATGAATTGACGTTTGTTAGTCTCACAAAAACTCGAGAACGGCAGAACCAACTTAAATAATTCTTTTTTTTGTGTTCTTTATTGTCAGGACAAGGTTTGTATAGGTACATAATTATATACATATATATTTTTTATACATTCAGTTGTTCAGCAAGTTGTTAAATTCAAACAGACCATACGTCATAATGTCAATGTTGTATGCACCAGGGAAGGTTTTTAAGGTAGGTAGGTAGGGTAAGGTAGGTAAGTAGCTAGGAAGGGTAGGGTAGGTAGGTAGGTAGGTAGGGTAAGTAGGGTAGAGGGTAGATAGATAGTGATACCCGTGCGTAGACGGGCCGGGTAACGCTAGTTCATAGATATAAAACCCTTAGAGTTATCTGTTGTTCAAAAACCCGCTTTATGTCTATTGGTTAAGTTTGTGATGATCGGCATTTGTTTTAATAACCCAAGACACTTCTGCCATAATTTGAAGGAATTGTGTATTTTGGGTTTTTTATATCAACAAACTAAATTCTTATTTATTGTGTGAGTACAAGATTAGTATCAACATTGCAGCTATATTAGAAATTGCCTCTCAACGCTTTGAATTTACATATAACTATTTTATTTGAGAATAGTGAAATACGCGAATGTTTGGAATTCATTTCTGAACATCGTTGCGGCGGTATTTAATGGGAAATGCTTTTTTTTTTTCTTTACCTGCTGGTTTCTCTTTGTTTTTGGATTACACAAAGGAACGGTCAAGATCGCAGATAGGTCGACTTCGGCTACCCAAATTTATTATTTTTTGAGATCTGTTGATTGACGTATACCTTAACGAAACCAAGTATACTGAATAGCGTGCGAAAAATATCGGTCTATTACCCCAAGAATACCATAAATAAAGTCAGGATCGAATTATATGAAAACCTAAAGCAGGGTTTCTATACGTGGACTCTATTATACAGGTGGTAAAGGTACGGTGGCCAGCACAGCAAGCTACACGAAACTGTCAAATTTCTCCAAACAATTTTAAACTTTAAAATGTTGATGGGTTAAGTTCAAAATCGAATGAGATAATCTTACAGTTTGTGGTAACTTGAAGTGCTGTAGACAGTGTAGACTGTACATTAAAAATTCTTCTATTAAGAATCTACTAATAGCTGTAGAAATAGGTTAAAACATTTTTGAATATTTGTACGCAAATAGGTACAATTACAAACGTACTTTGAATGACAGATAGGGGAAAAACATTTTTCCAACTACATAACACTCAGATGCTTAGTATTTTTGTCGGTTTAATTGATATTTCTGACACTACAATACTTTTTGAACTGAGGCCAGGCCAACAGTATAAAGTCTTCCAGCCCGATATTATTTTAGCCTGTAGGTCTGCCCACTAAAATATCTGTCAGCTTTACTGAATACATAATAATATATCGCGTAATAGACTCCCTACTTTAAAATGACAAAATTCTGTCGTTTACAGTTGAACCACAGAATGCAGAGTTCCTTATATTTCCATTCTTACAGTTTACTAATGACCCCTTATTCCCGAATTTATGAACTGTAGTTAAACTGTATACAACATGTAGACGACTGGGGACACCGGAGCCTTTTTAACAATGTATTATACTCCATTTACTATAGCATTAGACAAATAATGGCTAAATAACGACAGTTATTGTGTAATATTGTTGAAATTACTGCACTTTAGTTATTTTTTTAATGTAAATGTTAAATAGAATACAGTGGTTTGTATTTATCGTGAAATAACGGAGTTTATTAAACGTTTACATCGAAATAACGAAAGGGTGAGAACAGTTATTTGTCCAATGTTATAATAAATGGAGTATAGGTACTTAATATTTATTTTGTGATTACATATTTCCTGAAGACAAAATAATATGACTATTTACGAAGGGACATTCATCTATTGTACATGCACCAGTTACTTTAAAACATTATAACTAAGAACTTGTGACATCATAGCCGCGGCGACGTCAAAGACGGTATAACTACTTATTTAAAGTATTATCTAACATCAAAACACATAGAAATTCAAATTACTACAAGTTGAATGGGGCATTCTAGTTGTGAGATAGGCCCGTGGCTCTACGTCTACTTGGGCAATACATTGATACCGATAACGGAACTAACTACTGTCACCGTCTCATATTGATATACCATTCGTTGAAACACTGAAACTACTTTATTACCATAAACACAGATTTGAAACATCCATTTAGTGCATAGAGAGTAAACATATATTATAATGAATATTGAGCCCGATTTAAACAAATACCAATAAACAAAAATTAAAAGACAAAATACTTGTGACAAGATAATGTCCTACTACGAGCAGTTTACTCTTGAGGCAATAACTATAGTTTATAATATAGTGTTGTGCATCTAAAAGTTCGAAGGAAAAGTCCCTTCTGAATAATACTAGTGAAGTTCTTGAGCACATTATTTTTTTCAATCTATTTACTAAAAGTACATGAGATATATCTGAAATATAACCCGCTGTTGATACGTTTGGCACGTTTTTAATAAATATCAACTTGAAATTGGGGAGCCTATTCAACATGTGTGAAAGTGCACCCTATTAGTGTCTGTGTAACCGTTTGTCGTGACGAGACATAGATAACCTTTGTAAATCTGCTTATAAATATACATTTAGTTTTGCAATACGTTGTGCAAAAACAAAGTCCACGGACTTGTACTTGTCTATGTGACTACTACAGAATTATGCAAGATAATCGCAACAAACGTGTCACAGCGGCCGTGGCAGTAAACTATCGAACAAAATACATAAATACATAAGATCGACTCAATTACTAACGCTAACATCTTAACAACTAACAATTACGTTGAAGTGACGAAACATTGTCGTAGTCTACAGGTATATTTTCTGGCGAGAACCAAAATCATATATAACCGCGTCTCCTTTTCTCGGTCTTCATTCTTGACATAAACCATTTTAGAGAAAATTTGTTCTTCGAGACAATCCCTGGCACATTCACCGCACGATTGATTCATGTTAAACTATAATAAATCGTCAAGAAACCTACTCGGGACACAATCACAAAATAAATTAACACTTTTACATTTAGCGAAACACACTGCTTGTTAACATCTAAAAGAGAACCTTCCATTACAGTGCTCTTGGACACTAGAGGTCGTTAATATGAAATGAAAAGACCTTATGTGAAATCTTCACGATTCATTCTTTGTAGGAATCGTCTTGTTTTGTCATTGCTTACCATCGTGATGCTTAGTTTAACTTACCACCGTTATAATATTAATAAATTAAAGAAAAAGTATACAAAAATATTCTTCATGAGCTAAGCTCAGAATCCCTCAAAATCTCAAATCGACAAAAGTCGTGTTTTGATTTAATATCTGACCCCATTGTTACCTACTATACTAAAATACTTTCCTACCATAACTCCTAGGATTGTATGCTCTTGGGAGCATCGACAATCGTTCAGCGAGCCAGCGCTGACAAGTCTTACTTCGAAGTAAGTGACGACTGAGTGCCAACAGAAGTGGCTTTGTCTTGTGTGCGTTAGATGCATGTACGTTAAGCGTAATCTTGGGGAGCGCTCAGTATTGGCCGAGCCGCTTTTACGCACAGAGAAACAACTGTGACTATTTGATCCGTAAGCACGATGATTTCAAGTTTCCGGCTATTAGAGTGCAGTCGTCTTTTGCCACTCGAGTAAAACAACTTTGGTTGTTGGGAGTTTGAGTGTCAATCAGCTCTGTAAGTTCGCTCAGCCGTCACTAGTATCGACATCTAAGTTATAAATAAAATTAATCTTGCTTTTAGCAAAATGACCTCTAGTGTGACCACAAGCAGTACGGGCCTGCCGCTGCATGGCGACGTTCAAGTAAACTTTACACCAATGCGTTAGCAGCTAAACGGTGTCAGCAGACTGATGGCATGAAAAATTAATTCACCAATTATGTATTTCACATTGTCTTTGCCCTCCCGAACTTTGGGAAGTGAACTACAGCCCATAATAAAGGCCCGAATTTTGAGAAATGGCACGGGTTTTTGTGTGCCAGTAATAGACGTGGACAACCATGAAAGATCTTTGGAACTAATAAATTTAACATCATAAAAAACTTTTCTTAAAATAATTCCGAAGAAATAAATTCACGGTCGAATTTAGCCTAAATCTGACTTAATAATAATATCTATAAAAATAAACATAATATACAAATCAACATTACAACGGAAATATTGAATACTTTAGTAAAATATTTCACGAATTGTCCACACCACGCCGCGTTTCTGTTGACCGCATGTTCATATTATTATCATAGAACTTACAATGTTAATATCATATTGTAATATTAAAATTCATTTATGATCTATATGTCGAAAATATATTACAACAGATTGTACACGTTTATACTGCACAACATTATTATGGAATTTATTCGTTATCATACAAGCTATGTACACTCAAGTAAATTAATCGGTCGCATCTTATCCATAATATCCAACTGCAACTTCATCAAAAAAGTTTATATTCTGTACAGGTCTGTTATTTTGTGTGGCGACCTTGTGAAAGCGATCAACAGTAACAGCTATGCCTATGCTGTCCGTCTCCATTTAATACTGAACATTTCTCTAACCATACTCCTTCATTAAAATCATCATGTGTTTCACTCAAAAAGAGCGTCTACCACTTTCTTCATTTTTCGACTTAAAACTACTAAGTACTTAAATTCTATGACTATATAACTTTCGAAATACTAAAAGAAAGTTACAAATAATGAGACTCAAACCCTATAATGTTAAACCTGCTGTTATGATATAATCTAACCATTTTTCAAATAGGATAAGCATATTTTTTGGTATAATCATAATGTACTTTTTATAAATTAGGCGAAACATAAATTCTGTTAAAACTTACAATAAATTTGTGATTGATTAACCTATGAGACAAAATAATTATTAAGCAAATTCATTTACTAAATATACATTAAAAACATAAAAATAATTCATTGTGTGGAAATTATTTTGTACTGCGGTTTTGCAAAATAATAATATGCACATTTTGAACTTGTCTACTGGTAAGCAGCATCGTAGTGTATGAAGACGTGTGCTTCCAAGTTCCAACATTCGCCTTCGAAAATGTATACATTTGAGGATATTAGTCCTACGTCTAAATGTGTCCTTAACTGCACCATACATTTAATATCCATGATAATAATAACATGGTGTCTCTCCATATTTTGAAGTGTCATCCATGTTTAAACTCTAAAAAACGCATTTGAGCTATGCGACATATACCATCGTTCCAGTGAGTACCGCTTCACTATCCACTGCGCGAAGTATCTACGAAATACTTATATTGTTGGACATTCGTAGCGCAATGGAACGGGAACGTGTTCTCACTGTATCTTACACATACTATGATAATAATGACGGCCTTCAGTTTAAGGCTATTTCCACTGAGTCGACTTTTTATGATTATCACAAATTAATGTTACGTTCGAGACAAATTTTTGCTTACAGCTACACTACTATAATCATAACATGTACTGTTTCACTATCCACTGCACAAAGAATGTAGGCTGTTTCTATATCATTATCGTCAAGCAAATAAGATTTACCGCAATGAACTGGGAAACTAAAGATTTCTCACAAATATCGGTCAAAAAGTCAATTTTGTATAAATAATAATTATAATAATAATAATTTTAATATTATTATTATTATTATAATAATTTTGTGTTTAAAAAAATTTGATATTCACAAATTCATGTTATGTTCTAGACAAATACAGTTATTTACATAAAATATTCAGTATTAGATAATTAACGCCATATATGGCTGCAAAATGTCTGATTTCACTGTAATCCTTTTAAAGTAAACGATCTGGTTCAAGAGTGGGCGAGGGGATGGACAGGGAATGGAACTTCATGACCGTCATACATTCTAACAAAACTACTGTACACAATGTCACTTATACGAACACCATCAGATGTAAACACACTTCTGCGGGCATATATCATAGATAGGATTAGTGATAGAAGTATTTACAGTAAAATTACATGGGAGAGGATCAGGATTAAAGAGATCGTTTACATAGACGAAGCACGATGTCGATTAACGAATGGTAGATTAATAAGCAAGTTTGGATCGTCGTCATCACCTAAATGTTCGTTATCATCATCGTCCGAACAGTCGAGGACTAAATTTTCGTGGAACTGACTTGTGTAATTATCGTCGCATGAACTGTCGTCATCCAAATCTTCTTCGTCTGCATCGTAATTATTGTAAGACTGGTCGGAATCTTCATCGTCCAGCGAATCATAATGTCGAGCCTCTCCGGGCTCAAGCAAATATTATGTACCGTCGCCAGAGTTAGTGGGATGATATACCTGGAAAATAAAACATTTGTGATGTTCATTAGATTCATAGACAAATAATTTTTAAGGGGAAAGCGCTAACGTAGCCCGCGAACTTCAAATTTTCTTAAGATTTTTGCAATTTACAGCTCATTGTCTGGGCGCATGTAGATTAAAGTATGATTCGCGATCATAACAAATCATATATTACAGAAATATAATCATTAGAATCAGTAATACAACTCCTTAAGTTAGTATAATCCTCAAATGTCAACATTTCATGAAATAGTCATTCATACATACATAAACTCACGTCTTCATCCCACGGGGATAGGCAGAAACTATAGAGCGCCACCTGCTACGCTCCTTACAAACTCCTTTTGCTTCGTTTGCATTCATACATCTGGTCATACACGCACGCCGGTTGCGAGTGCTACGCACCTGACCTTTCTGAAGAACATCACCAATTAGGTCACTCTATGTTCTCCTAGGGCGTCCCCTCCCGGCGTTTCCACTCACACCTGCCTTGTAAATACCTTTTGTAAGTCGCCTTTCATTCATCCTCTCAACAGAGTTATATTCGCACTTATAATATTAGTATGGATATGGATTATTCCTTGTGTTGGGCAATGTTGCTTCTAATTATCCGACTGATTCGATCTATTTAAGGTGTAGAAAAAGATGTAGTGACAAAAATTGAAAAGAGTATGCTTAGATGGTTTGGTCGTGTTGAGAGGATGAATGAAAGGCGACTCCTTTCATTCATCTTCTCAACATGACCAAACCATCTAAGCATACTCTTTTCAATTTTTGTCACTACATCTTTTTTTAAACCACACCGTTGCGTTATCACATCATTTTTCAGCCTATCATTCATAGTCACGCCACACATGATTCGCAAGGAACGCATTTCCACAGCATTTATTCTACTTTCATGCTCCTTTTGCCACACTCAACATTCACTTCCATACATACTCGTAAGCGTAGGCACCAGCACACCATTGTGAACAGTCAGTCGATTTTTGATTGTTTTGGGCATCGATTGGTTGGTCAAAATAGCCATTCAATAGAGTAATATGAAATTAGAAAGATGTATTGATTTGTTACGGTCGCGAATCTTAATCAGATTAACATACAACCTGATACTGACCTGCAAATTTGAATTTCGCGGATACCCTGGCGATTTCGCCTTAACGTGTAGAACTTGTGAACGCAAGTTTGTTCAATCTGTGTCACACGAAGAGACGTCGGGCGTCGGGTTGGGTTTAAAACACCACAATCATAGGTGATTATCTATTCTTAGTATAGTTCTGATACCCTTCCCTCACGCGGCACTGAATACGTGCATCATCATGAACAAAATCAAAAGCGCGAAAGTAATTCCATTGATTTGGAATTCAAAATTGTGATAGCAAACCAAATCATCAGTCATTCATAAATAAAACTGTCACAATTTAAACGGCATCATAAAATAAAACCTCCTGTGCTAAAATAATGTAGAACGACATGCAAAAGAAAAATATAAAAAAGCCGCTAAGCTATTGAGCACCTGTCATCACCTCAGCGGGGAGTGAGCTTCTGCGTGGGAACTGTTGGAGGGTTCGCTCCTGAACCCCGTGGGTAGCTTTGGCGAGCCATTGTTGGCATGTGACGGTGAGGCTTGGCTTCCTGCGGCCGCCGTTCACGCTGTGTCGCAGGGACCCGAGAGAGGCCAGGCCCCGCAGCTCTGAGTCGGAGGGGGCCGCCGGCGATGGGGCCGAACCGCGTCGTTTTGTCCAGGACTCCTTGCCGGAGAACGTGCGACGCAGGAACTGCGGTAGGACTGTCGGCACCTCGCGAATCTTCTTCTCTCTGGGAGCTGTAACATTTATTATTGTGTAATTTAATGGAACTCGAAATTTGATATTGGAGTTGGTAAGTAGAAATACTCTAAAATAACTTACTGAATGGTAAACCTTCAGCGGGCATTGATTTCCTCCGCCGCTGCAGCAGCGGGTCTGATTCGAGTTCTAAGGGCATCCATGTTAAATTGTCGCGCAGTTGACTGCCCACTGTGCTGGACTCCCTTCGGCTATGTCTCTGTCCGGAGTTTTCCTTCTCTAATTTACGCGGCGTTTCTTCTACACTAGTATCAGAAGTGTCTTCAGAATCAGTCTTTTTAATATCTCTCACGACTAAATAGCTATATCTAGGTTCTTTCTTGCTTGTTCCCGGGACAGGAGTAAAAACTTCTGGTCGGAACCGTGATAGGAAGTCGGAATCCTCAGAGGATTCACGAGACGTTGAATCCAAAGGAGGGAAAGTTTTTTGTCTGACCAATTTGTTCAGGCTGCCTCCTTCCCTGAGCACAGTGTTGAGGCGTACGGCCTGCGCGGAAGTCGTGATAGAGGCTATGGTAGAATCAGGTCGAAGGTTTTCTGAGTTGAGAAGTCTTTCAGGTTCCTGTGAGTGTGAGCAGTGCCCGCGCACGCTGAGCTGCGAGTGGAGGGAGGGCTGGCTGCTGGCGGCGCTGGCGAAGCGGCGTGCTCGCTCGTCAGCCAGCGAGACCGCGCGACTCCTCTCCCGGAGCCGGAATCTAACATCCTGAAATACGTTTAGGGGCACGGAGAAACGTCGGATCTGATCCTTGAAAGGGCTCTTCTTCTTGACAGGATTGAGCGAGGCCCTACGCGGCGGCAGGAGTAGTCTGGCGCTCTCCGACTTGTTGCTTTCGTTGTCCGTCTCCAAGTCGTCGTCCACCATATCCGCATCAGATATCTCAGTCTTGGTTTCCTCATTTGCCTCCTCATTCATTAACGTTTCCCATCTGTTTTGGTTGTACAGAAGATTATAAAGCATCTGAGTGGACAGATCATTCTGTAAGAACCTATGCCATTGGCTAATCAGCGGTGTCACCACAAATTTGAAGAAACCTGTAATTATAAAACATAATTGTAGATTGCAAAATGTGCAGTCATTGCTTGTAAGATTCATCATCTCCTAGCCTTTTCTTGGGGTCGGCTTCCAGTCTAACCGGATGCTGAATACCAGTATTTTGATATGATGATGTATGATACCCCTTGATAAGACTGGTTATTAGACTTTCGGGCTTCTGACGACCCGAAACGACTGTCAAATATCCATCATTTTGTAACGTTAATTAAGTTTACCTGTCTGAATCTTAGGTATGGAGGTGGTATGTCGATCGCAGAGGGCCGTGACTGGCAGGTTGAGTCGCCGCTCGTAGTCACCCTGTCTGAAGAATTCCTCGCACACTTTGAGACTCCACTTCCTGCTGATCTCCCACGGGCGGCAGGGGTTCGAAATGTCAGCGCATTTCAGAGCAATCTGCAGTACTAAATGACGATGTTCGCTCTTGGTCATATCTAGAGTCTCCATGTCGAGATGATTCTGTTAACAAAAAAAAAAAGTTGAGTTAAACTTTTTTCATTCTAATTTAAGACTTCATGACATGTCAGTAACGCTGTCTATAATCTCAAAATTAAATGATATGGCTATATCTAATATTGAAATCAAAAAGAGTTTATCAAAAGTTAATCATTAATTCAACGAAAACAATCTCCATTGAAATGCACCTCAAAGAAACTTAAACCTAAAGAGAGCTTGTTTTTTATTCAGTAAGAGTAGTTAGCGCAATTGATTCGACGCTAATTAGTTTACAGAGAGCTCTCAATCTCAATATTGTCCGTCATTGTTAATCGGAACTAGGCTCGGAACTTCTGTTAGTTATCTTTGCGTAGTGACTTTCAAAGTGACTAGTCTAAAAGTGGTAGAAGGTTTTTCGCGCTACGCTTCTTTTTTTTCGTAGTTCCCTCCAAGGCTGGGATCGCGACCTCATAGGTACGACGCGTCTCGCAAGTAGTGCTATCTTCTGTCTTCTCAGCTTCAAAAATGTTGAGTCTGTATCTCAGTCAAACTAGCTCTCAGTAGCCGATTTTTCAATAATGATCCCAATCTATTAAGTAAGGTGCAATGTTAAGTAAGATTGCAGTCGATCGATGACATTCCACCATTCCATCTAGCATAGCACATGTGGCATAGCCGCCGGATTCCTCCCATCGATCGACCATTGATTATATTTTGAAGCGATCGACGTCTACTGGTTTAATCTAGTCACACCTTTAGAATATATGGCCCTGGTAAAACACTTAAGTAATCATATCTATTATGTTCCAAAACATGAGGTGAAACTTTCATTCCGTGCAGTTGCGTATAAAGGCTCCCGCATACAGGTGCGGCGCGGCTCTGGTGAAACAATTTCTATGAAAATTGTTCTACCGTATTTGCTCCTGCCGTCGCGTCGCGCCTGTCTGAGGGAACCTTAATTCACGAGATGTGTGCACGTTCACACAGATGAGCTGAAACTCGCGTAAACATGAGGCTCTTTAATTACGTCCACAGCGGCAACTATAAACATGTTTGAGTGGCATTATTGTGCTGAAATGTGCGCATGAAACTAGGAGTACAAACTCGAGCATTTCCATGTAATGTGATGTTCTTACGAATGGTACAATACAACCCACAGCTCAATTAAAAAAAAAAAAAACAATTTTAGGTATGTAATATAATTATATAAAGTTCCTGCGAATGCTCGACACGACGTTCGAGGTAATGCATTATCTGTAACATTCCCTTCTATTTTGCGTTTAATCTTCGTTGGATTGTCGGATCGGTCGTGTGTGCTGCTCGATGAAATGTTACACAAATTCGCTCGTTTGTTTGCAAAATCAAGTTGTAACAAACCGTCGAGCGTCGTGCTCATTGTTCGGTTCGTACAAGAGTGACACATTAGAGCGGCTCGATGTTTTGTTACAAGGTAATGTTCTAGCTAGTCTATACTCACCTTAACGTTATTTTAATTTTAGTTGGAATGGGATATTATTTTTACATCCTTGACAAATAGTTTGATATTTATCGATGAGAATCATCGTTCTCCTGCCCATATCCCAATTTATTTGTGGTTGGCGCAACATGACTCCATACTTACTTCCATACTTCTCTATTACTTGTCATCTCAGTAGTCACCCCCTTTCTGGGCCATATACTCTTTCAAACAGTCCAGGCATATTTTTTTTGGTTTTGGCCATTTAAATTAATACTTAAAACTTTTTAATGATGAAAGAAAAGAAAGAAAGAAAGTAAAATAGGTTTATTTGTCACAGAAACACGTGCATACAAAAAGATAATTAACTTGAATCGAATGTTACTCAATAATACTGGCTGGCTGGATGATAGATTTAGCCAAGATATGTTCCATTTATAAATTCATATTTTTGCCGTCTCGCAGCGTTGAAGAGACACGTTTTGACCTCTTTTTTAACCGACTTCAAAAAAGAGGAGGTTGTCAATTCGTCTATTATATATATATGTTCGGGCATAACTTATTTGTTTAGGAACCAATTTGGTGTGTGGGTAGGAACCATAACAAAAAACCGAAGAAATAAAACATTTTTTACAAAAAAACAACAGACTTCCAAAAAACAACACAAAAAATTTAAAAATAACTTTAATTTCGGAAGTCGCTGGCAAATAACGAAAATACACAACCAAAGACTTCCGAAATTAAAGTTATTTTCATTTTTTTTTGTGTTGTTTTTTTGGAAGTCTGTTTTTTTTTTTTGTAGAAAAGTTTTATTATAGCATCTCAATGATATGCAATGCTGCCTGAAAGATTCTAAACAGACTCTGGACCCAGGTTGGCCGAAACAAAGAAAACCTGTTCAGGTGGAAATTCACTGAGTACTCCGTGGGCAATGTATTTCGTCACAACATTCGTAATTGCACATAGCCGCTGAGGTGGAAGCATTTCCGTTGCACTAAGGGTCACGGTTCTATTCCCGTTACGGCGCATTAGTATGGAGCCTCACACTTTGTCATACTAATGTGTATTGGCACCTAACCACAAACGGCGTCTTAGTGTTATTGCATGTTTATACGTATCGCCTACATAATTATGTCAGTACTAACAATACTCGTACATAATATTTAGTGGACTGCACACATCTGGAAGGCGTTATGATGCTCATGCGGCTGTTATGACCATAACTAATGATCTTTACGAGGTGAGTGAACACATGTGACAAAAATTAGGGTTTCTAATATAATACTGGCAACAGGTGTCAATGGTAACGTTGGGACGGTTTCAGTTCGCAAGTATGATTCTAATGTGACATGTTTAGAGCGCCGACGCATCTGGCTGGTTGAATTAGGCACAGGGCTGTCGATGAACTAATTATAAATGCTGCTAATGGCTGTGATCTAGAATGAGATAGCACGTCATGTCGGATTTAGAAACTAATTGATGATGTCTTTAAATAGAGAATTATTTTTGATTATTCTGTTTATTTTAGTAGTTGTCTTTTAGTGGTTTAGTCGTACGTATGGTATGCATATAGATAATTGAACACATCCTATCAGAACTTATAGCCCAACTAAATGACAAAGTCAGGAACTACAGCATGGATTAGACAACCAAACAAAGAGCCATATGATACGTTTCTAAGCCATCAGTATGATAACAGCAACATGAGACCCTTATCAATATGTTCAAGGCGTCCGCGCCGGCGCCTGCGCAGGCATGCGTTGCGAAACGCTTACAAAATTGTTATCTTTATTTAACGACATGTAAATGAAATGCTCACGTTGTGACCCACTGCACGGAGAGAGTTCTAATGCCTCGGGTAGTTTACAAACGAATTTTGGAGCGGCTTGCACCACCGGTCACTAAACACATCACACGCACACGCACGGTAGGTACATTTTACGGTTTTATTTAAAACATCACTGTCTCTGTCAACTCCAAACGATTGTCAGGTAAGTACAAAATGTTTTAAGTTAGTTTAGCGATTTGTGGGCCTTAATATTTTCTTTTCAGAACAAAATAAAGGCCTCTTAAAAATATATATTACTTAGTTGTAGTAAAATCCAGTTTAATTTGCTTCTAAACGAAGTAAGTAGATATTTTCAGTAAGGACACTATTACTTCAGTTTACCGGGTTAAACCTTTGAGCCATGAGCTAAACTTTCTGAAGTTTTGCATGCATTCATGGGGAGGAAACCTCGTCTCTGGGATTGACGGTGGAACAACTGAAGTCTGTCATTTACTTCGGCAGAGAATGAGAAAACGTTGAAAAAGAAAAGAAATGGAGAGAGAAGACGAAGAAAGCTGACATCAAGAGATTACTCGTAAAAGTATATAGGACGATAAAGTGAGTTAAACAGGGTGGCGCTTAGTCACCTGGATCCGACAAGTGGGTGATTCTACCCATCATACGTTCTAAACAACATTCGCTATGAAACTCAAATCCAAATCAAGAAAAAGAAAAAAACAACAGTAGAAAGACTATTTCGATGCATGTATGAAAAATATTTCGCCGGGTTAAAGGCAAAACCGACTATCTGCCGAAACCGATTAACCCGGTTTGATTAAACCGATTATATTATAATCTGTTTTTACATTCGGTAACTCAGGAACAGTAAGTCCTGCGGTTTAGTTGGTTTTACCATTAGATAAAGAATCAAATGCTGATTCGAATGGTACTTATATTAAAGTGAATAACTAACAACGCAGATAGTCGGTTTTGCCTTTAACCCGGCGATTTTACGAATCGGATATTTGTATTTTGTAGCAAAAGTTGTTCAGTAGGACGGGTAGACTCAATCCCTTGACGGATACAGTCATGCAGCTGACTAAATCGCCACCCTTTATGAGTTAAACATATTTCCAATATGATATTTAAAAGTTCTGCACCACAAAACCGCTTCACAACAAGGCAAGCCATCCGAATTTCGAATGAATCGAATCAACAGTTGATTGGTGAATCAACAGTTGATTCGATTAGCATTTGCGCTGAAAGCGGAATGTACGTCCAAAAGACGTAGTGATGCGGCAACGTACCACTGTGTGGGATCATCGTATGTTACCCATTTCGTTTAAGCATCACCTGAGCCACTAAATAAATGAATAGAGAAGGCGCACTTTACACTGGTATTTGAAAATATTGTAAATCCAATTATTTTTAAAAGAGTAACCGTGGTGTTTCTTGCCGGTTCTCCTCCATAGGAAACGACTAATTGGAACCGTGCACCTAGAGCTTCTGACGTTTCATGAGTGCCCATATAGGTTTATGTGTTAAAATAAAAAATGAAGGATTCCGTACCACCGTACAATATTTAGAAAAAAACGCCGAAAAAACACGTTTCTTATCTGGGGAACTCCTTCAATTTTTTACTTAATTATAATAAGGTGTATCTATTCATACACGAAATATTTTATTTTTATTTTATTGTAATCATTCATTCGGAAAATAGTGGCCACTTAGCTCCGTTTTAATGATTACAATAAAACATAACAATTTAAAACTACTGTTTGTAGTAATAATAACGTATAGTCTTGTGAAGCACAACTTGACGAGCTTATTTTCTGCATTTTCATTCTAAAATAAAAGATATCACCGAACAAACGATGAGGGCGCCACTGTGCGCTCGGTAGCCTCTTAAGTAAAGATTATTAGTCATCCTAAATAATCGTACATAGTGGATCTACCGAATATTTATTTTCTTGCGTTTAAAGTAGCGTTGCATAACGCATTTAAATATATTTTACTACGAGCCGTCCCGCCGGAGTACGTGAGTATGACGTACGGGCCGCTATTCCGCGCGTCCGATATAGCGTACACACTCGGTTTATTAATTAAATCATTATTGCTTAGCGATATAAATACGAGCCTTGATTGTAAATTTTTTAGATGAGTTTGAGTAGATGTGGGCGAGAAATGTTTTAAGATAAGTGTATAGTGAAAACTATTCAACTAAGAAAGGCTACTAAGTAAGGCCAATTGCTGTAATTAAAACCGGCCAAGTGCGTGTCGGACCACACACAATGAAGAGTTCCGTAGTTGGAATGAATTTATCCCAAGAAAAAACTTAACATTGTAGTTTAATAACATATTCTCCCATACATTCTGTATGGGAGAACATGTTTTATAACTGAAAATGTAATAAAGTCTACTTAGCTGTGATAGTTTTCTGGGATACTCCGCACTATGGGCTAGACGAGAAAAATAAATATCAGCCCTACTTCACGATTTTTTTCTTTATTTTACCACTTTGTCGGCATGACAAATTACAGCTTTCTAGTACTAAGTTTCTGAGCTAAGCCGCGGGCAGACAGACAGACAGACAGACGGACATGGCAAATGTAATCGCAATTTTGTCTCAGCTACGATCAATATCAAAAATGTATGAAAATTAGAGGTATTTTTAACAAATTGAAACTGAGATGCGAACGTGCTTTTATATACGGAAATTGCCTCTTAAATCTACTGAAAGGGCAAGAACTACCTACTTCGGTATCTGCTACTTTTTTACTTTCTGCTAACAAACAGCATTGTGTTTTGTCTGATTGTGTTCTGAGGCCCTAGTGTGAGTTTCTTGTAACCATCTCGATTTTACGCATCGAGCGCGTTCGGCGTTCCGATTGGCCTCCGATTGGCCCTTCACCAATCGGAGTGCTGAACGCGCTCGATGTAAATTCGAGATGGTTAAAATAAACTCACACTAGGGCCTCTGTTTCGCCTTGGAAATACATTGACAGAACAAAAGCACCGTAGGTATCGTATCGTTTCTCGCATCTACTCAATGTATCTGTTCAATGCAATATCCTCCTAACAATATCCATACTAATATTATAAATGTGAAGCTAGTAATATAATATATTAATTACTAGCTTTTGCCCGCGGCTCCGCCCGCGTGGATGTCGGTTATCACGTAAAAAAGTAGCTGTCCTTCTCCATATCTCAGGCTATATCTCTGCCAAATTTCATGACGATCGGTTCAGCGGTTTAGGTAACATACAGACAGACAGACAGACAGACAGAGTTACTTTCACATTTATAATATTAGTATGGATAATTATATATATATATATATATATGCAATTTGTTCGACTTTGTAGGTATCATCAGCGGAACCAGGAGTTCGGGGTTCCGATCGGTTACCGATGGGGAAGCAGACCATTTCAAGGGGTTCCGAAAATAAAATGGAAAAAACGGAACCTTTATAGGATGTTTGTCTCTTCGTCTGTCACAGCCGATTTGCTCCGTAACTACTGGGCCGATAAGTTGAATTTTAGTAAACATTTATGAACTTTTGTGACGCAAACACGAACATATAATGTAAATAAATGTATTTTGAATATGTGGGTCACATTTGGGAGGCAAACTAGTTTTGCTAACTGTAAATCCATACTAATCCATACTAATATTATAAATGTGAAAGTAACTCTGTCTGTCTGTCTGTATGTTACGTTTTCACGCCTAAACCGCTGAACCGATTGTCATGAAATTTGGCAGAGATATAGCCTGGGATACGGAGTAGGACATAGGCTACTTTTTTACGCGATATAACCGACATCCACGCGGGCGGATCCGCGGGAAAAAGCTAGTATTAACTAAAAGGGCTTATTGTAAGTAAATAAATGATTTGACTTTGACTATCAGAAACTCAGATAGTCAAAGTCAAATCATTTATTTCAAATAGGCACATAAAAGGCACTTTTGAACGTCAATAATTACAAAAATAATTAATTGATTCTAGTTGCCCCTTTCAAAAGGTAGTATAAGACGTATGGAGAAGAATGGGCAAGAAACTCCATAATTACAATTTAAAAAAAAGTTGAAAATATTTGTATAGGTACATTAATTATTAATTAGAATTGAAGACGATGCACTTACCTAGAATAAAATTGCTATACCACAATAGGTAAACAGAATGAAAAGTGAAGTAATGACACACAAATAATTATGCGATAAATACATGGTGCTCACATATTTACAAACATTGTAAAAATAGATGATTCCCAAAAGTTTTAACATTTATTAACATAAGTCAGTGTGTGAGTTAAAGTATATTAATCACAGAAAATAAAATTAATATCATAAAAATTATAAATTATACAATTAAATTAGCAACCAGTTTGATTTTGTCTAGATTCTAAATAATGGAGCAGGACCAGCAGATTTCCAAGCATTCATATCTTGTGTTTTTGATATGAGTTTTACATTTTCTTTCATATAATTGTAATATATCAGAAGGTATTTTATTGTACCTATAACCCAAAGTCTCAAATTCAGATAATTTATGTAAACAAAGGGGATAACATATCAAAAAAATATCTTCGTAATGGTAATTCACATAAAATGGCGAAAAAAGAGGTTACATTTTCTTTTAAGTACTGATTTTAAGAAATAATAATTAACAAATAATCATACCGTAATTATTTTTATAAATTTCCGGTTTTAAACAAAGTTATTAAAAATAGGAGATTTTCTGGTATACAATATTTTATGATACTGGTAACAATGCAGGAGATCTAAACACTTTCAAATGTTTTACATCTTCAACAACACTAATATTACAACTCTCATTCATAGATTCATATTGTAAGTAGCTTATCTAGCCACATTTTGGATGAAAACGGCAGTAAACTGTTTCGAGTGGAAATCGATTTTGGGAGGCCTACGTCTCTCACTGGACTTAAAAGGGCTGATTATGACGATCATATGCCGTGGCTCCGATATACTACACAATACATTGTTTAGCAACGGTATTTTGTTTGCATAGTTCTTATAATTAATTCACTTTAATTTTAGCGATGACTATTTACAAAAAAATAATATGATAAAATGTTTTGAACCACTGTCCTGTCATTTTGACAGTGACATTTCTTGACATTACTTTGTTTACATACATTATCTGAATTAGAGACTTTATACTTTAGATAATCTGAAAAATGGTTGATCTATTTTATCTTTATTTCTTGTATTAAAATTATGTCTCTCACTGATTTCATTAAAATTATGTAGATTTTTTTCCTTTATTCGGTTAAGGACAGATCTGGTTACGGCAGATTCGTTTTATGGCAGATTCGTGTTACGGCAGAAATTGGGCAGTCGCGACCAAAATACTTAAAAAATCTTACATCACTACATATTATAAAACAAAGACCTCCGCCGCGTCTGTCTCTCTGTTCGCGATAAACTCAAAAACTACTGCACCCATTTTCATGCTGTTTTCACCAATGGATAGCGTGGTTCTCGAGGAAGGTTTTAGTATATAATTTGTTAAGTTTTTTTTATACATTTTATATACATTAACGATATTTGTTGGAGGTGTCGGAAAAAAATTTGCCGTCTGGGAGCTTTCAACGAAAACGCTGTCTAAACCCTTTGAGATATAACAAAATAATGTATGGTGGAATTGTGTATCTTATATAGGTCTTCAGAAAAGTCCGCGATGGCATATGTCTATCTCTTAAGGATAACATACTATATCCTGAGACTATATCCATTTTATTGTCTTTTTGTAGGTATTTGTTTGCCGAATTTTACTCTTGGAAAGAATACTTTAATACATACCATATCATCACGCCTGTAATCCCCAAAGGGTTAGGCAGAGGTGTACCTAGTACACCCACATTTCGCCAGTTATGTTTAAGTCCCATGTAATAGGGGGCGAGCCTATTACCGGGCACAAATTCAGACTCCGGGCTGCTACTGAGAAATTCCAGATGGAAAACCTAATAATACTTTGCTCGACCCGAGAATCGAACCCAGGACCTTGGGCTCAGCAGTAGCGCTTAACTTTAATAATGATGAGAACTATTCGCGACATAATGGCTGAAAGCAGCAATTATTTATACAAGCTTTTATTTCAATTTATCCGTTTTCTGCATCCGTGTCTTTGCGTTACGAAATCATGATTACAATTTTTAATAACAATTAATAACTATGGACTGCATACGAACGAAATAACAGTCCTAAAAGGGTTCCAGTTTGTAAAGCAACAGAACCCGTTCATGAGCATAGAATATTTATTATTTTATAGGGAAGGTGGGATATTGCAATTACATCAAAGGGAGCAAAGGAGCATGATTAGTTTGCTGCCGGTGGCAACCTGTTTGCCACTGGCAGCGAACTAATCATGTTAAATTAATTAATACCGAAGCTGCAACACATGCAAACAGTAAATACATCACAATAAACAACAATTTTATGAGAGGACATTGTGTACTCATACTCATATCATCATCATCATCATCATTTCAGCCGAAAGACGTCCACTGCTGGACATAAGCCTCCCACAAGCACCGCCACTTCGACCGGTTCTGTGCTTCCCGCATCCAGCAGATTCCTGCGGCCTTCAAAAGGTCATCGGTCCACTTTGTGGAAGGCCTTCCAACGCTACGTCTTCCGGTACGCGGTCGCCACTGCAGAACCTTTCAGCCCCATCGGCCATTCTGCGAGCAATGTGCCCTGCCCATTGCCACTTAAGTTTGGCAATTCTTCGAGCTATGTCGGTTACCTTGGTTCTCTTGCGGATCTCTTCATTTCTGATTCGATCACGGAGGGAAACTCCAAGCATAGCCCTCTCCTCTCACTCATATCATGACATGTCATGAATTAAAAGAAAGTCAAAATCCATCTGCCTACCCTTTTCCCAACAATGTTGGGGTCGGCTCCCAGTCTAACTGGATGCAGCTGAATACCAGTATTTTACATGGAACGACTGCCTATCTGACCTCCACAATCCACTTACTGGGTAACACGATACGAGTACTCCTTGGTAAGACTGGTTTATCAGACTTTTGGTCTTCTGACTACCCGTAACGACCATGGTTCCGTTATTATTATTAGTAACTAGCTGACCCGACAGACTTCGTTCTGTCAAAAGCTATTTGACTGTGGCAGTTTGTCTGCGCGCAAAGGAAATCTAGTATAAACTCCACACGTAGGGTAGGGTAGAGACCCTACCCTACCCTACCTACGTACCTACCTACCCTACCCCACCTATCTACCTACCTACCCTACCCTACCATACCTATCTACCTACCTACTCTACCCTACCCTACCCTACCTACCTACCTACCCTACCCTACCTACCTACTCTACCATACCCTACCCTACCTATCTACCTACCCTTCCCTACCCTACCCTACCTGCCACCTACCCTACCCTACCCTACCCTACATACGCTACCCTACCTACCCTACCCTACCTAACTAAAACCTTATTTTTTTTATTTTTTTTGATAAAACCTATTCTCAGACCTACCAAATGATGACTGACACGTTATGTCAAACGCCATAAAGTTACATTCGAAGATAGAGTTACATAAGATTACATTAGCAATGTTAATATGGTCGTTTTCTTAATTTTTTTTTTTTTTTTGACTTTCTTAATTTTTTCTTACATATGAACCTTCTTCTGACAATAACAAACACAACAAAAAAATAATTATCGAAATCGGTACAGCCGTTCACGCGTGATGCCGTGACCAAGGGAAATAGGGATTCATTTTTATATATATAGATTAACTGTTTGTTTATTTTACTTCGATGGGCCGAATTTTTTTTTTTTTGTCTAGAGCAACTCAGAGTTAACCATTAGAGGTCGTGACTCTTTAACCGGTCTTTCCTGTGGTTGCCTTAAGCTCCTAAAAACTTAAAGCCTCCAGCCAGGGCGTAAATCTTATAAACTAAACGACTGCGCGCTAAGGGCACCCCTTGTGGGGTACGAACCTCGGCTTAGGGCAGAGTCGGAGGGATAGTTTGTCATTTGTGTTACAGCTATATGAATGTATTCCAGAATCCAGCATTGCATAATTTGTTTACATTTTTATTTTTTGCTTGAGTATAGTTTTCATAGTGCATACATAACAATTCACTCGTTCCGTTCAAGTGAATGGACATATGTCAGTCATCATTCGCAATCTGCCAGTGTTACACGTATAGCTATTTCTAATTTTCTATTAATGTACTTTGTGCATATTTATTGAAATACAGTCCACTTTAAACTTCTTATTTATGTGGTTTTATTACCAGTGTCCGCCACACATAGTGCATTGATATATTTGCGTGTGCTAGCTGACATATGGCAAATAATTTAATTTAATGTTCTGTGTCTCTTAATATTAATTACTTTGCATACTTATGCATTTTAATTAACATTAAAACTATTCTATATTGTATAGGTATTATTGTATAGAAACACGTTTTTTTCTAATGGAACAGATAGCTGTGCTGCTGGGGAGTTTGCTGCGCCAATTCTTCTTCCAAGCTAAAGCATTAGAAGGAAGTGGTGAAGGGCGGGCGTTTTGGGGGACTGTCTTTTGTAATTTTGACATTCGAAAAGTGCTGATTCGGAGCCTAGTTTGAATAATTGTCTCAAATATATACGAATGACAGCCGGGACCAACGGCTTAAGGGCCTATACTGCCTCAAATGACTTAGCATGATCCTCCGTTATGTCGAAAATACTGCAACATTAATTTTGAAATAAATATATGGTAAAGTTGAGGCTTAATGTTAAGTACTATGTTAGCCGAAAACACGATTCCATAAAATTTTCTCTATAGAAAAAAAATCCAAAGTTACCTCCAAACCGAACAAAAAACCGCTGGTATTCAAAAAATACTTCAAATTAATGAAACTTTGCATATTAACTAAACTAACTATAAAGCAGGGCCTCAAGTCTGCTATTACAATAGTGTCAGAATGGTCTCGCCATTGTGAGTATTTGACAGTGTTTGTATGGCAAATCTGTCCAAAACTCACAATGAAGAGACCATTGCAACGTTTGTACATTAGTAGACTTGGCCCCCAGGTCTTATGTTATTTACTTTTTTTAAATGACCATTATTTTCACCGTTAAAAGAAATTACCTAAACTATCGGCGCCTTGGAGACTTTTGCCTTCCGCCCTGTCTCGCTTGCTCGCGTGACCGGTAGCAATAGTGTGCGAGCGAGATACAGAGTAAGGTGGCGCTGAGGTAGTATAGACTCTTAGTCCCGTATTATAGAACGTCACTCAATACTCAAGCGTTACTTAAGACTAGTTTCAACCAATCAAATGGCTTGAATCTAGTCTTAAGTAACGCTTGAGTATTGAGTGACGTTCTATAATACGGGCCTTAATGTGCTTTCTCGGCACGGACGGTTCTCGCTATACAATGGATAGCTTGCTTGGGATTTTACGTGGTCTCACAATTTAATTCATTTGGTAAAAATATTTAACACGTCACACATGATATAATTTTTTTCCGTCACACATTATCCCATCCTCCCTCCATCATTATTAATCGTGATTAAAAGACAACTCCTATCTGCCTAACCCTTCTAGCACATAAACCATTAAGCATCAAGGTAGCACAGTCGGTTTAATCCGGATAGTCGGCTAATGCCTTATTAGCCTCAATGTCGACTCGGATAGCAAACATAATTACGAATGTATTACCAATATCGGCTTTATACTTGCAACTTTAATAGGGGGCAGACTGCAAGTTAAGTTCGACTTCTTAAGACTTGAAGATGCAAGTTTCACTACAGTTCGTCTTAAGTTACGTTCGTGAGAAAAAAAATTGTTTATGAAAGTTTTTTTTTAAAGAAAAAAATATTCGTAAGTATTAGGTTGTATGACTTGTATAGAGTAGTAAGGAAAGGTGGCCGAGAAGATTCGATTGTAACTTAGCATATGAATGCATATTATTCTCAGCCATTCTCTCCCCGGAGTTGTTTATTTACCCAATATCAGGGCATTATACTCGTATATCTATTACCAAACCAAGTCGAAATTAAAGAAAAATAAAGTTGTCTTAAAAAGATCGCTTTTAGCGATAAGGTCTTGTTATTGTGTCACCCTGTGTAAAATTTCTACATTTATATAGATGGATCCATAAATCAGTATCAGGGTGTAGGTATCGGTAATCAGTATATCAATTTATATGGTTATATGTTCATCATATAAATAGAGATTCTGGTCAGAAAACCCGCTGAAGGTAAATCAAATGAAATACCAGCATAGCAGATTGAATATTTCAGTAGATAACAAAATTGCATCGAAGCCGAACTCTGGCCAATTAACGATGATGGACGCGTATCGGGAGGCTCATTAGCTATCACTGATTACTGAATGCATACTGAATGTCTGTTTAAATCCAGTTATCCGGGGTTTAACACGAAAGGGCATTGACAAGGTGTTCGTTATAGAAAGCCTATTGGTTGACCTAAGTTAGGTGCATATCCATACTATAACATTATAAATGCCAAAGTTACGTTTATGGTGGTGGCGATCGCAGTATGGTGTTTAAAATGATTAGAGAACGGTATATATATACATATTTTTTTTAACATTGACCCACTCTAGGAATTTCTCATGTATTGTGGGTGCGTTTACCAACATTTAAACTCACATACACAAACAGCCAGACCCGGAACAACGACTTGTAGGTCATATACAAATATTTGTTCCGTGCGGGAATCGAATCCGCGACACGCAGCGCAGCAGTCAATCGCTTAAATAGTGCGCCAACCGTGAACCGTGCCGTCATGTCCAGTATTTCTGACGGACCATAGATTGAGTTACTTGTGACGGAAATAGGACGCGGTAACGCTAAAATAGTGCAGCACACTCGCCATTTTGACACTGCCTAGCCGGATTTTCAAATATTTTTCCCTCGCTTGGAGGTAGATAGTTTAACAAAAAAGAATTACATACCTATGTTGATAAAACTAGGTCACATAACCAGGGAAGGATTATTAAAAACAAATAAAGCGAACAGAGTCAAAGTAAAAAAAAAAAAAAAAAAATTAAGTAGTTTTAAGTTATCTTGCTGCGCCCTAACGGGGTCATGTACTCATTAGTTTTAAACAAAGCCTGTAACTGTGTGTACATTGTGCAATGAATGAATGAATAAATAAATAAAGTAATTATCTTAAATCACAATACTTATTCAAAGTTTGGATCAAGTTACAAAAACCGGCCAAGTGCGTGTCGGACCACATATAAGGAAGGATTCCGTAGTTGGGATGAATATAATTATCCCAAGAACAAACTTAACATTGTAGTGGAGATACAAGTTCTCCCATACGTTCCAACTACAATTTATGTAAGTTTGTACCCACAATATTGCGAGATATACCATGTTATTTTAATACCATAGACTTCTTATAGATTTTCCTGTAATCATCATTCATCATTTCAGCCGAAAGAAGTCCACTGCTGGACATAGGCCTCCCCCAATTGGGAGGGTTTGCCAAAATCGCCATGCTTGGCAGGCGGGTTGGCGATCGCAGTATGGTGTTAAAAATGCATAGAGAACGCTGCTGCCCATTCTCTAGTAAGTCCCTTAGTCGCCTTTTACGACACCCACGGGAGGACATGGGGTGGTGCTATTCTTTTCGTCCGGCACCACTCGGAACACGGAATAGACTTTCCTGGAATCTAAAGAACTATTTCTAAAAATTTTTCAAAAATTTTTGGCTGTTCAGTTTCGGAGATAAGGCGAGGGAATGGTCAATTTGTATCTATTTTCTTAAATAACTTTAAATGTATATATTTTAAAATAATAAAAAAAAAAAAACTGAAATCCTTACAATAAGCCCTTTTATTTGAAATGTCATACGTTACAATTTGCAAAAGAAGTTCATATGAACTTCTGTAACAACACGACACAACTAACACTAGTAACAAATTTTGGTACACATGTGTATTTACCAAATTTCAACTTAATCAGCCCAGTAGATTCGGAGTTAAAGGGCTGCGACCGACGGATAGACAGAAAGAGACCCATGAGTGATCCTATAAGGGTTAAGTTTTTCCTTTTGAGGTACGGAACCCTAAAAAGTGATCTGACAAACAAAAACCTAAAACATGCTCAAGAGAAAAACGGAAGTCATCGAGAGAAAACACCATGTCATCTTAAAAAGTATGGCTAATGGCGCAGAACTTACCCTTTTAATGAACAGGTCAAACACAACTAAACATCATTATGTTAAAACTATGTATGATAAAACTAGGTCACATAACCAGGGAAGGATTATTAAAAACAAATAGAAGCGAACAGAGTCAAAGTAAATAAAAAATAAAATAATATTTATTAAGTAGTTTTAAGTTAGTATGAAAAGCATCAAAAGAAGTAGCAGTAGCGCAGTTTCTTAATAGTACATTATGATACAAGTGTGCTGTGTTGGTCATTACACTCGAGGCGGTATTATTCGCGCGAGTCGTAGACGAGCGCGATAAGGGAACCGAGTGTGTAATGATCAATGCACACGCGTTTCATACGACAGTTTTTCAACACACTTCGAAAAAAACAGACTTGTTGTAAAAATTTATGCTACAATAACGTAATTATAGAGATGATACATTTAGATTTATAAAGTTCAACTGACCTTTGTTGCCAGGTACTGACTATCCGGACGTTTTTTTTAACAACTGTTCAACGTCTGTTGGTGACAGTACTTTAGATTTCGTATTTTTGATAGTAACTTATAACAACACAACGAAAACGTTAACAAAATGGCGCGCTGGTTTTGTACTTTTTTTTTCCGCGCGCCCCGCTTGCGATGCGCACGTGTAAATAGAGGCACTGGAAAACCGCTAAACAGCCTTTATAAAAAAAAAATGTTTAGTCTGATCGTAGTTTAGTTAGTATGGAATTAGAAAGTACTATTGGCATAGTGAAATATACATTAGTTCAGTGAAAATACGCAATAATAGAACAGGATCTTTTCCGTTTGGTTCCGAGAGGGACCACGGACAATTTAAGGTAGGAGTGAGGCGTATATATCGTAACAGCTAAATACAACATGTGTCACAAGATACCAGACTGTAACTATGACAAATAACTGAAAAAAAAAAGCTTCTGTTCCACGACGAGATAACAGAATCCATCCAGTCACAAGCTTTTGTCTATTCATGCTTATGACAGTTACCTTAGTTAGAATGTAATACCTGAGCGCGCATCGCTGGCGCGGCGCGCGGAAATCAAATCCAGCGCCACTGCCTCGCAAGTGTGTTGAAAAACGTCGTATGAAACGCGTGTGCATTGATCATTACACTCTCGGCTTTCTTATCGCTAATAATACCGCCTCGAGCGCAATGATCAACTTAGCACACATATATCATAATGTACTATAATAATGGATTCGATTCCACTTATTCGATATTTCAATAACATCCATCAGGTATTGTGAAGGTGATTATTCATCATTTGAATGTATATTGCCTTAATTACACGTAACGAGCACATACAATGCTGAGACAGTGACAGGACAGTGCAGATCTTGCACTCGGCTGACAGTACTGTCTCGCCACTATATTCTATTTGTGTAATTTATTTATTTTATTTTTAGGAAAACTTACAGCTAAACAGATACAGTAAGAAATGGTTTATGCAAAATAAGGCCAATTACAAGTTTCCACGTGTAGTTTATAAAAAACTAGCTTCTGCCCGCGACTTCGTCCGCGTGTTTCGGCCCACCCATCGCGTCACATTTGCATCCCGTCGCTCGCCCGCGCTAAAACTTCGTTATCGCTTAGCGTTCTTTTGGACTTCCGTTCTTTTCGCTTGGCTTCTAAGGATCGTAGCGTAGATATATAGCCTATAGCCTTCCTCGATAAATGGGCTATCCAACACTAAAATATTTTTTCAATTCGATTTAGTAGTTCCTGAGATTGGCGCGTTCAACCAAACAAACAAACTCTTCAGCTTTATCCATACTAATATTATAAATGTGAAAGTAACTCTGTCTGTCTGTCTGTATGTCTATCTGTCTGTCTGTCCGTTTTCACGCCTAAATCGCTGAACCGATCGTCATGAAATTTGGCAGAGATATAACCTGGGATATGGAGAAGGACATAGGCTACGCGATACCCGACATCCACGCGGGCGGAGCCGCGGGCAAAAGCTAGCAAATTATATAGCTGACCCGCGCAACTTCGTCTGCGTCACCTAAGAGAGAGTCGTTTAAGTAATGAATTTTCTACTTATTTTGTTACGGAGTTATTTTGAAATTATGATATCTCCTAAGATGTTGATTGAAATCAAGTGATGTCAAGGTCAATTTTATTTACATTTAAATACTTGTGATTAATAACATATTTATTTGGATAAGGATCAATATTATGTTGATAAAACTCGTTCACAAATAATGAATTAATTTCGAAAAAAATTGATAACCATAAAAAAAGGTTATACGAGTAGTGAGTCAATCTTAAAAGATAGACATATGCTGTCGCGGACTTTTTTTTAGAACTTTTAATGAGGAACAATTCCATAATACATGATATTTGCGTATTAAACCGTTTATGCAGCGCACGCAACGGAAGCTCTCAAAAAGGAATATTTTTTCCCGTTTTTGCAACATTTTTCATTTATGCTCTGCTCCTATTAGTCGTAGCGTGATGTTATATAGCCTATAATATTCCTCAATAAATGTACTATCCAACACAAAAATATTTTTTCAATTCCAACCAGCAGTTCCTGAGATTAGCGCGTTCAAACAAACAAACAAACAAACTCTTCAGCTTTATATATTAGTATATTAGTATATATATATATATAGATATATGTATATAAATAACACATAAAAGAAAAAGACTATTTACGCTCGAAGAAGCCATTAAGTGGACAAAATTTTCTTCAATTTAGCAACACTAGTATTGAAATGTCCGTCACTTGAATGTGTAATTTTACACATTCAAGTGACGGAAAGCCACGTTCTAGCGGTTCGTTGCACTCCAGACTGACCTGACCTAACAAAACGAATATTTAAATCATAGGTGCAGTTAAACATAGCTCTTTAATTACCGAGGGGGCCCTTGAGGTGTGGGGACTTAATTGTGTGTTCGTACGAAATACTCAGGATTTGACAGCCTAGGTAATATTTAAATCATAGGTGCTATTACAGAGCGTTGGCGAGGTGTGTTGGTTAATTATTGGTTTGTACGATACACCCTGGATAGCCGTAAACATAGCTGACTGGCTAAACATTTTCACACGTCGGGAGCTATTTTCGTGAAGGTATGAGAATTTTAAAACACTGACCGCCGATCACGACCCCAGGTCGTCATCGGAACCTTCCGCCCGACGCAGGTCCCCGGACACGGTTGTTTCGGGAGGTTCCTGGTCCGGATAAGGCGGGAGGAAACGCTCGGGTGTTACCACTGTGTGGATCGCCCGGAGGAAATGGTAGAGCATACGGAGGAGGTCAGCCCGGCTTGGGTGTAGCACCGCCGTGGCCGGCAGCGATCTCTCGTTTCCGGCCCTGGTCCAGGCCATGGTACGGAGCGAGAGTGCATAAGAAGCCGTCACCTACTTCTGTGAAGCAGTAATGCTCGCGAAGGAGGAGGTGGAACGCGTGAGGGAGAGGCAATCTGTGCGCCCTCACGCCCCTAGTCGCCGCAGGAGACGCTCTGGGCGTCGGGAATTAATTGCCATTCCCGGCCACCGTAGGCGCGGGCTAGCGGACAGTGAGCAATGGGCAGTTCGCCGTTCAGTAAGGACCAGGCCCGGGTCGAGGGCACGTTGTGTTCCATACGCGCCTCAAAGAGTTCAGCACGAACTGACGGGGTCCGCTAGGGCCGATGGTTGCGGGTTTGTCTGAAAGGGATAACGTGGCCCTTGCACACGGGCAACTGAAGGAACACGGGTGGGTTTTAGTCAGTAAAAGTCTGACAGGCCCTCCCATTCCGTCCAGAGCGGGAGAAGTTATTTGATAATTTCCCACCCAAAAAAAAGGTCGTCATCGGAATTCCTTGATATTATTCCAAAAACACGACCTGCTGTCGTGATCGGCGTTTGTTGCATTGTGTAGCTACGAGTACGTTCTTTAGCTATAGAATTATAGGAGATTGCAAGGAATGCGTCAAGCCGGCCGCCCGCGACCGCGACGCGCCGCGCAGTCGCTTGTGTTTATGTTTTCATTAAAAAACATTTATTTTTAATGAAAACACTTTTTTCACATAATTCTAGCATATAAAAAAAGCAGGAAATTCTTTACTTTTTTATATATAATTTACAACAATGCCGTAAATGATTGCTTAGCTTTCAAGTATTAACTGTAATACAGTTATCATAATAGCTCTTTAGAGAACCAATCAGTGGATATTTACTTACCCTAATAATTAAATAAATAAATAAACTTTCGTCGTCATACTTTCTTCGAAAAATACGTCAACTTCGAAAGACAAACTTCTACAGAATTATGCTTGTCTTGGTCGTCTTAACTTAGACCTGTTGAAATTGAACTTTTAATTAGAAAGTATATAAAAGTTATTTTAAAACAGAAACTATGACATTGTGTACCGTATTGAATAGAAGGTCAAATCTTGGAGAACACTTGTTTCAAAATCATCATATCATTTTTACATTTCCTTCAGCAAAGCGATGTTTGAACCCCCCAAAACAGAAGAATTCCGTAAAAATCTACGGTAATCTGCTAAGGAACATAGATCTAAAATGATTGATTTATATTATAACGTAAACATAACAATTTTCTATCAAGCGGCCTTCATATCCGAGTCAACAAAGTTTTAGGAGGATATTAAATCGCAAGGCTCGTGGCGAACCGACAGATGAGTATTTAATGCCAGTATGGAGGGAAACTTACACACTGAACTTTGTGAGACAGACTCTTTGTGAGCCTTCTCTCTGTAGGGCGAACATGACCGATACGAGGATTTCATAGGTTGCCATCGATTTATCGGACCACCTCTGAAGGACACTGTGTGGACACCAAGAGTTGGCGTTTGTAGATGTGGTGTCTTCTCATACTTGCTCAAAATGGGGGTCCCATTGCATAATTTTTTCAGACGTATTACTCGCAAGGGTCAATCATTACTCAACCGATTTAAGAACATACATACATAATACCATCCCATAGATGGATTTCATCAGAGCTGAAATCCTTGTGTGGTGATGTTGTTGCACTGATTTATTTTATTATTTACACACAGTTAAATACATAGAGATACGACATAATTATAATTTTGAGACATGAAAAAGAAATGTAGACAACAAGAAGAGAAAAATATGAATATGTCTTAAACTTAAATCTAATATCTGAATTGCCTAATTGGTGACATGAAACCACCCCAACAGTAATTATCTCAATTTCATGCTAATTATTAGCTCGATTTAGCTAACTACTACATGTTGCGATAACAACGTTAATCCCCATTAATCGTATTACAAAATGGATTATGCGAATGTGCAACCTAAGCGTAGGTGTCAAATGTCTGTGTGTAGTTTGTACACTAATTTACAATTAAATGAATTAAGGCATCATTCCGCGAGGAAACGACTTGCTATCAATGATTTTCTCGCTCACGAAATGTGTCAAAGGATTATAGGTCCCGTGTAAATAAAAGAGATAGATACATACAATTAATAGTTGATCGCTGACTGTTTACTACACCGCTGGCGAGTATTCGTGTGTCCCATCTATAGTTTTAAACCAAATGCCGTGGTTTAAAACCCGTTTTAAATTTGTTTAAAACGGTTTGAAACCACGACCACGTGGGCCGTAATGATTACGTATTACTTTAAAAATTAAGTTTTAAAGGCAAATTGAAATCATTTACCATTTTTATTAATCTAAATCATTTACATAATTTAATTTTTAAATATAATTAATAGTTTTTTTTAATTATTTGATTAGGAATTTTAAGCAATAATATCAATTGTGCCAAATGTTTTCTCTAGCTTCAAAGGAAAAATAAAAATTTAAAACACTGAATGGATCATTTTTTACATCACTTTTGTATTAATATACATAATGTAGTATTGATATATCCTAAATCGTGTGGTCTAGATCACTTCGTGTGAAGCTTAAAGCATTCTATTAAAAAAAAAAAAAAAAAAAACCGGAAAGTTTGGTTTTAAATCGTTTTAAACTAAAAAGACGGTTTAAAACGTTTAAAATACGTTTTGCATTTATAGTCCCATCGATAAGAGCTATGAAAGAGAGTAGTCGCTCAGCGGCGCTCGCTTGGCGGGCAGAACGCTCAGGGGTTCACGCTTAGTAGAGTACATACGCATACCAGCGAGTAATCGCTCGTCGCCGTCGCGCACTCGCTGCTCGTTGCTCGCCAACTTATTTTTAGTTGCTAGCTCTACTCGCTTCTCGTTAATCGCCGGCGGTGGGACAGGCGCCATAGCTCGTCTGGTTCAAAGAGTAGGTACATACAGATTATCATATTTCGTAGAAACGTAATTCCGAATACTCTCTAGAAGACTCTCTACGTAAAATATGAATAGCATTAACTATGAAAGCAGTAGCCGCGCGTATCATATTAAAATATTAATTAGAGTTGCAACCATTAAATTGGAGGAGAATTGAGAAATGGAAAATTAAATAAATTTTTAATAAAAAGGGCAGTAGACGGTTATTTGTCAGCCTTGACATGAATGGACGGTTATAACGTGTCATTGGAAATGCATCTAGAAGGTTATTTCTAGTCCGTCAAAGAATAATAATGCAGGGGTCTCCATCGATTCAAACATAACAAATGATTTTGAAAGGTAACATGAGATGAAGGTAAACGAATTGTAGTTACTATTCAAGTTTTGTTTTTTGTTGCCAAGTAGCGATTATGTAGTCGAAGGACAAAGGAAAATGGACCGCATGTGTTGTTTCAATTATTGATGAAAGGTGTCGTATCCAGGCCCTTCCAACTATAGTCCTAATAATAGTTCGGTAGACATGTCATGCAAATAAAATATACGTAAAAGAGAGCTTTTATGTCGCTATGACAAAGAAGTCGACAGACGAGACTGACTGACAACGGACAATTTTAATCCTGATGAAGAAGAAGAAAGAAGTAGAGGATTTCAATCAATTTGCCTTTTCACAACTACGTTGGGGTCGGCTTCCAGTCTAAACAGATGCAGTTGAAAACCAGTATTTTAGATGGAGCGACTGCCTATCTGACCTTCACAACCCTGTAACTGGGTAATACGATACCTCTTGGTAAGACTGGCTGTCAGACTTTCGTGCTTCTGACGACCCGTAACGACTGTCAAAGATCCACGAATGACAGCCGGGACCAACGGTTTAACGTGCTTACCGAGGCACGGAGGAGTTTCGGTATGTAAAGATGGTCACCCATTCACGGACCAACCCCGGCAAGCGTAGCTTAACCTGATGGATCGACCCGTGCGGCTCTTATTACTTAGCCACGAGCTCCTCAAGTAGAGGATAGGTTTAAAGTTTATTAATTTTATGGATAAAATTATTGAAGTTGTTAGATTTTCCCTCTAGCTTTTATGGGTGGGAGTGTCCTTACGTCAAAGGCGCATCATACATACAACATCACTTATGCACCTTGCAGGTCGCATCTTAGAAATCTCCTTAGACTCCCTCCCCACTCATGCGACTTCCACTCCTACTCCTTCACTGTGCACGCGGCTCGGTTGTGGAATTCACTGCCACTTGACATTAGGGACTGCCAAACTGTTGCAGCCTTTATAAGAAGAGTAAAAGATCATCTTTCCACTTCGTCATAGTTGCATATTAAGTATTTATTATTTTCCACTACATTGTAGTTCTAAGCATATATTTTTGAGTGATATTTATTTTGGAAGTATGTATTTAAGTATATTCTCTTATTGTATGTTTATAAGTATTTATATTAGTGTATAGCTATTTGGTTTTTATGTATATTTTTTCTCTTCTACTCTTACACACGTTGTCTACATCTCTATATCTACTTTCCTATCGCAGGTATGCTGGAAGAGATTTCATTAGAAATAAGCATCACCTTTGTACGTATTTTTCTGTTCCTTTCTTTTTGTATTTATATGTGTGCACATAAGTTGCTAAATAAATAAATAAACATCCGTTCCGAAATTATTTGCACATGATTGTGTACGACGCTTTTGATGCAGTATTCCCGAACATATCAAATATTTGTGACACAAAAACTATTCCAGGCTCCATACGACTGCCTGTAAACGCAAAAAGAGTATAAAAAAAAGTAGTTATACCAATAGAGTGATGCGAGCATACACAATTTCGAAAGTGGTGCAAAATGCAAACCTACGCCATGTACAGATGGATGTGTTTTGGATTTGGTATTTCGCTTTTAGAGCTTTGCAGAATAACGGCGGGAGTTACTGTTTTTCTTTCCTTTCAGATTAAATGGTAAATAGTACGGTCTAGTCGATGTTAGTCTGTTAGTGGTATCCAAGAGCTGCAGTTATACTGGGTTCACACGGCTCGAATTTAGTTGATTAACAACTGCTAAGTCGAAAGCGATTAAAACCGTCTGAACAGAATTTCAATCAAATTTAATTTTTGCTAAACAACAAAAGTTGTTTAAGGCGAGGTTCTTCAAGTTAACCTCTAGGAAATGTAATTTTAGTTAGCAATGGATATTATTGGATATCCTTCAAAATCCTTCAGATTGTGATTGATTGTACCTATGTTACGCAATTAAGGTGCGGGTCTCACCTCAATTTCTTTCACCCCCGATTGTAGATTTAGTTTGAAGTTGAGTGCAATCGAAGTCATGAGCATCAGCAACGTAGTATCCTTACGAAACAAAACCGTTACCAACAATGCATATCATAACAAGCAGTCCAATTAATCCGTGTGCGAGCTTAATAGGCTTGTAACAGGAGTGCGACGAGTGGTTTCGCGTCGATAATGCACCTGCAAGCGCTTGTATGTTAATCCCTAGTAGTACATTATAAATGCAAAGGTTTTAACGTAAACGGTTTCAGTTATTAAACGATATACGATAAATATAAATACTCATCATAGCAAGTCAATAAACAAAATTATTTAAGCCCGATATCAATTATTTTCAATTGGAAATATTTATTTGCCAGAATTATTCAATCGATGATATAAATTCATATTCATTTATCGCATTCCATACTGTACAGGGTTATTGGTAAAAACTAACAATTTTGTTCCATGAATTTTTACAAAACATAAAAAAATTACCAAAAACAAACCTTCAAAATCCTCGTAAGAAACGACAGTTTGTTATGCTACGCGTAGAGTTCGTAACATTTAGAGCGTTGAATTTAAATATTTTTATTTTTGTATGAAAGTCTGATAAATTAATATCAAATAAATTATTCTTAAGTCATACAATAAAAGTTGTTGTTTATGATGTTAGTGATTTCGTTCATTTGCGAGAAGCTTGACATAATTCAATAAGAGCAATTTTTGGGAATGATGATTTAAAAGTTTAAAAGCAGCAGTAAGAGTGCGACGAAGCATAAAGTCACACCTTTCTAGCTCCCTCATTTTAAGGCTTAGCGTAATGTCTTCTTCTTGCAGCAATAAGAGCAAAATTTGCCGCGTTCAGCTGTATACTTAACTTAAAATTGCAGATTTTTGGTTATGTCACCCTTCTTGCCAATGAGCGATATAGTCCTGAGAGATCCTGTATAAAAGATGTTACAAAAGGTTATAAGCACTAACTCAACTGCAGTCCCCCTGTTCAGGTACCCTCTATCTGGATAGAACGGAGGAGGATGGCTCCACGAGAATCTAAGAAAAGTCAGCACAAACGTAAACGTGGAAGTAACCAAAAAATTGTGGCGGTATTTACAACGCCACATGCGAACTACGCATCAAAGACCTGACGTCACAAATCCTGCATCGCGCAATCAGAGTTTACCGCGCGACTAGCATAGTTATATACAACATCCCGACATAAGCCGTCGGGCAGTTGCCCACCAGACACGACACCCGTCTTGGTCGAGGATCCTCCCTTTACCATGAGTGAACTTTACGCCCTGTTTCTCATACCTCTATAAAATCATTACAAATGAAACGGAAGATAAACAAACGTTTCAAGTTAAATAAAAGCTTGTTAAAATAGAGTAGAACAAGACTGGCTCGGAAATGCGTTTAAAGAGCATTTGACTCATTGATGTGCCGAATATCTCGGAGTAACACGGTCACAGAGTGCAAACAACTGTTTCGGGGTCGCGCTCTCCTAAGAGAAACTATATTTTTATAAGTACTTAATACTTCTTAGAAGCTCTTCGGTTAGTGTGTTAGGGTTGCATTTAACCCCCATATGTAAGATTTTTTATATATCATTTAAACAGTTTATTATTGCCTTTAATGTCATTATCATGACAAATAGGGTTATGTATTACGGTTATGGTAAACATAGACTTTTTATTGGCTTCTGCGTTTTCAGGGTTATGGAAGTGCTTAAACTACCTTTTGCAGTCGCACTAAAGAATTGCAGTTATAAAAACCGTGAAAAGTAACTGGAATTTGAAGAAAAAGACTAGTAGTATTTCAGTTGGTAATAATAATAATAGTCCTCCAGACCGTATTTCGGCCATGGCGGCCAATCTCAACGGAGACTAGCCTTCGGCGCGGGGGTGTGCTTGCGACCACGAGACCAATGGGGCATTTCACTTGGTATAATATGTAGTATACAGGATGTAATGACGTCGACGCGCAAACTGTTATCATGAATTCAGTACAATGATTCTATACCCACCAATCAGCGTGCAAATTTGTCATCGCTTATTACAGAAAAGTCTGCTGTTCCATACAATTTGATCATGTTGGTATTGCATTTTTGAAGTATTCCCGTTTGAGCACCATGTTTTTGAACACCTATGCCTTTAGCACCAAAGGTATTCTCAAATGGGAATACCATTGGTGTAAAAAAATAGGTGCTCAAAATATAGCTGCTCAAACGGGAATACTCCACATGTTTGTATAAAACATAGTTTTTTATTTTTAACAACTCTTTATAATCAACTGTAAGTGCAAATAATACTTTCTTCGTAGTCTTTAATGCACTAAAACAGCAAATTATTACTCAGTTTATGTCTCGAGTGAAATCTGGCACATGATTGGAATATCAATTTACTAAATATTTATGTAGGTGCAATATCCCAACCGCTTGGGATTTGTCTTGAGATTGCGTAATTTTCACCTAATGTATAGTTTATGAAAGAATCTAAACAAATGTACCGAATAACTGTATGCTACATACATCATTTCAGCCGAAAAACGTCCACTGCTGGACATTAGCCTCCCCCCAATTGTGGGTTGTGCCATAATCGCCATGCTTGGCAGGCGGGTTGGCAATCGCAGTATGGCGTTAAAAATGCATAGAGAACGCTACTGTCCTTTCTCTAGTAAGTCCCTTAGTCGCCTTTTACGACATCCACGGGAGGAAATGGGGTGTTGCTATTCTTTACGTCCGGCACCACATGCTACTATTTCTCCTTTGAATGTGTCTAGCCCATTGTTAGGACACAGGCCTGCTCTCTGTGAGAGGGAGTGGGCCATAATTCACCACGCTGGCCCAGTGCGTGTTGGTGGATGTCGATTGTTTTGTTCTAGGACATGCTGGTTTCCTCACGATGTTTTCCTCAACCATTTTGAGAGCAGTGGTGATGAAATTAAATAGACTAAGTGCCAACTCTAATTCGGTTTTAAATTGTTTCTTTTTTATTCACGCCTGTGAACTTTTCATGTTTTAGAGTAAAACGTTTCTTCAAAGTTTAGACCTTTATTACACTTTTGTCTGTTGAAAAGTTACCTTCTTGAGGAGCCCTACACAGTTCCTGTTTGGGTCACCGTGATAAATGGGCTATATAGCGCCCCCATACTCATTGACGCGCATTATTCCGCTTTATTGCCAACGTATGGAATCCCTCGAGTTGTTTATACTTGTAGTTTTAGTGTCCCTGGTTAGAATCGTGTAAAAGATTTTAACATATTTTAACGGCTTTGAAGCAGATACACTTTTAATTAGATATAAAGATACCTTTTTTTGTTAGGAACCTTCTCCGGCGTGCACACAACAACTTACCAAAGTTTCATCACAATCGGTCGAGCCATTTTCAAGTTTTTGCGAGACTAACGCTCAGCAATTGATTTTTAGGGTTCCGTACCCAAAGGGTAAAATGGGACCCTATTACTAAGACTCCGCTCGCCATCTGTCTGTCCGTCTATCACCAGGCTGCATCTCATGAACCGTGATAATTAGACAGTTGAAATTTTCACAGATGACGTGCTTCTATTGCCGCTATAGGTGTACTTAATATTAAATAACAATGATTATATATAGGCGCATTTATCACATTGTAAAACCTGTAATGATAAATGTAAGATAAAGTATAAATAAATAAACAAACATGATGTTTTGCCGTTTTTCTAAATAATGGTACGGAACCCTTCGTGCGCGAGTCCGACTCGCACTTGGTCGGTTTTTTTATAGGTAGGTATATATGTCGTAGGATTGATAATTCGAATTTTCTCGAAATCCCTAGGGATATTGCGAAAATACGGATAATTAGACAATGGTGAAAACATTTCTTAATCTTACTAGAAAAAGATAGGTTTTTGCAAAAAATTTCATAATGTGCACATTGTAGATAGATAGATATTATGTAAAGGTAAACTCTCTGCAAGATATCTCAGATATTTCTCTATTTCTCTTTATTGAAGAATATGCAATGCTTTGTATACCATCCTGAGCACTGCTTGCATTGCTTGCTGTTTGCTTTTTCTTGTAATATGCGTCTTGTTTGTGCAGAATACATAATTTTTCTTTCTTATATTTCATCTTTTCACTGAAGTTTATTGAGCAGTCTCGATGTGAACATTTTGTAATAGTCTTGTTTCCAATATTCTAGAAAATTCGTAATTTAATTGCGCTGCGAACAGCAAAATTGTCAATTTGTCCTCTATTTATTGGAATATTCATTAAGATTTCATTAAGTTTCCGATCGTTAGGGATATCATTTTTAACTACACTAGTTTTTATCGGTACTGGGAACTTGCGATCGAAATAAAGAAGCATTCGTTTTAGAGGGAAATTAAAGATGGGCGATTGTGAATGACATTATTCGAATGATTCGATTGTAGAAGTCATTCAAATTATTCGAATAACCTTACAACTCATTCGAATTTGAAAAAAAAAAAGCAAGTAGTAAATAAGAATCTACTGCGTCGTCTCATTCCTTCCGATTCAAATTTCATTACTACTAGTCATATAAAAGTAAACTCTATGTACTGGGAAAAAATACGAATTTCGCGTGGCAAATTGAATCATCAAACCATCGCACTTTTAACGAACAGTACTAGTTTGTATTTGAATATTCGTAGTTTTTATTGCGCCCGAATAAGAAACTATTTTGATTGTAAAACCTAACTAACTTGTACGAGGGAATAAAAATATAAACGAAACAAGTGTAAGCGAGAAAGAATTCGTATTGACGCTTGTATTGCAAAGTGAATGAATGAACTAGTGGTTTTATTCGAATTTGCGAACTAGCGATCGATTGTTTTTGTATTCGAATGTTAGTATTAGTAGCAATGATACGAGTATTTTAATATAATATCATTGATTAGTAGTATCAAACCATTCGATTATTGGAATTAGTAACAATCGCCAATCTCTAAGGGAAATGTATGATTATGACAACTGGAAGTCTAATGTTAGTATTAGTAGGAATGATATTTTAATATAATATCATTGATTAGTAGTATCAAACCATTCGATTATTGGAATTAGTAACAATCGCCAATCTCTAAGGGAAATGTATGATTATGACAACTGGAAGTCTAATGTTAGTATTAGTAGGAATGATATTTTAATATAATATCATTGATTAGTAGTATCAAACCATTCGATTATTGGAATTAGTAACAATCGCCAATCTCTAAGGGAAATGTATGATTATGACAACTGGAAGTCTAATGTTAGTATTAGTAGGAATGATATTTTAATATAATATCATTGATTAGTAGCATCAAACCATTCGATTATTGGAATTAGTAACAATCGCCAATCTCTAAGGGAAATGTATGATTATGACAACTGGAAGTCTAATGTTAGTATTAGTAGGAATGATATTTTAATATAATATCATTGATTAGTAGTATCAAACCATTCGATTATTGGAATTAGTAACAATCGCCAATCTCTAAGGGAAATGTATGATTATGACAACTGGAAGTCTAATGTTAGTATTAGTAGGAATGATATTTTAATATAATATCATTGATTAGTAGCATCAAACCATTCGATTATTGGAATTAGTAACAATCGCCAATCTCTAAGGGAAATGTATGATTATGACAACTGGAAGTCTAATGTTAGTATTAGTAGGAATGATATTTTAATATAATATCATTGATTAGTAGTATCAAACCATTCGATTATTGGAATTAGTAACAATCGCCAATCTCTAAGGGAAATGTATGATTATGACAACTGGAAGTCTAATGTTAGTATTAGTAGGAATGATATTTTAATATAATATCATTGATTAGTAGTATCAAACCATTCGATTATTGGAATCAGTAACAATCGCCAATCTCTAAGGGAAATGTATGATTATGACAACTGGAAGTCAAGAAGAAGTAAGCATGTGGCAATGGTTCTCAATGTTTCAAAGCGTTTCGAATTTCTACGATGACTTTTGACAGAAGCTTTTCGGTAGCTTACGTTAGTACCATAAATTTTTGACTATTCTATCGTCTCTATCGCTGATAGAATATCACTTTGTCAAGGCCCTATGGCTTTTTTATGCATCACATAGATGGCCCACTGTGACTATTTCAGTCTCAGTAATAGAGTTCCAACCCATCTGAAATCCAGAAGGCTGCATACATCATCTATACAACATATCCCGGAATTAACGCACAGCAGCATTGTCCCCAATTAGAATTTATTTTGTTATAATCATAATACATACACAAAATTTTCACTATTATGTATACAACAGAAAATTTATTAAATTAGTTATACTGATTGTGGGACAAAATTGTTGTCACATTACAAATCTACGCACGCACACAGTCGCAAAAGTGCGACTGTAACTAATTACGTATTTTCAAATATTTTTGACAAAAAAAAAAAATACTTATATTAAAAATGACAGAAATCGATTCGGTAAACGATTATGAACAAACGACTTTTATAATTTGCATTAATTTAGTTACACATCGTAACATAAAAACCAATTGCCGTGCGTTAGTCTCGCAAAAACTCGAAAATGGCTCGATCGATTGTGATGAAACTCTGGTTAGATATTGTGTGCGCGCCGGAGAAGGTTAGTAATTTAAAAAAAAAACAAACAAATTAGTCTCGAATAAAAATTAAACACGAACGTACCAGCAGGCGCATATTAGTAGGTAATTCTATTTTTAAAGATGTTATACTCATTGTCGGCATATTTATTTACATAAGGTACATTGAGGGTAATACCCTATTTCATCGCGTTTGGTATTCACTATAAATCATATAAATGCCTGGCAAATATAGCTTTATTATAACTAGGTTCCACTATCGAGTCTGGATCATGGATGGTGGAATAATGTGACGTACTACTTAATATACAAATGATAACGACAAAGTATATTTTGGACGTTTTTGTTTCGTGACCAGGATTTTTTAAAATAAATATCGGCGACAAATACTCGTACCTTTGGCCCTGCGTCTGATCTGTACAACGATATTTGTGTGAAAGGACTTCCACAGGTAACGCAACTGGACAAACGAGTAGAAATATTATTCAATATGCCTACACAATGTACGTTGCCACGCTATTTTTTAATGCTCACCGTAATTCCTTGAAATATGCCTGGTTTTTATAAAATATGCCTTGTATATAACTGCTTAAAGCAACACTGCTAAAAGCAGTTATTAGGCGCTTCAATTTTTGTTCATTTTTAGGGTTCCATGCCTCAAAGGAACCATTATTGTGTCTATTCAGCATCTTTTACTCGAAGTCTCGAAATGTCTAAACATAAGGTGAACCAAAAAAGAAAAATGAATTTATTAGTGATCTGATCCAACGATGTTGGATCGGCACTATCACCTTTCAGTCTCCTACCAAAATAATCGAAAAATGGAACGAAAGGAGCAAATGAACGTCCATTCCTATGCAACTTTGTCGGTGTCGTGTGAACATGGAATGAGACACAAATGAACATTCACGTGAAGCGTCTGGGATCAATCGGCTCTGTCGAATCGTGCACAAATATATTAATTGGACTACTTAGTAAACTTTAATGCGCCCATCGCACTCGCATCACTGCATCGCTAATCGAGCAGTACGGGAGGTACTGCTTGATTTTTGCGATTAATTTTATAGATACCAAATAAATTTCATTTCTAGAACCTGGTTGTTTATTATTCAATTATCATCAAAGTGAGAGTCAGTCGCCGCACCCAAGGGGGAATCCAAGTTACAGCATGTCAAAGTTGTAAAACATAAAAAAAGTAATTTCATACCGCGTCAAAACTTTATAAGACGGTTTTTAGGATTATCTTCAACCCAAAAAAAATTGTCAGTTGAAAGTGAGAGGAATAAATGATTGTTGGTATGGCACATCAGGGGAGTAAGTAGGCTCAAAGTAACAATGTGCTCAATTCTTAAGGAAAAAAAAACTTGCCGTTGTTTTTAAAAAAGTTTGAGCCTAAGCCAGGAATTAAACCAGACTTTTTTACAAAAACAGCATAATTTTATGGAAAAGGGCAATACGAACTCATATTTTCCGTCTTAAATAAAAGCAGTGCACATTTATTTCCACTTTAAATTACCTATATTTCCTATCTAATAAGCTACTTGAGCAGCATATTCGAGTCAGACATGAGAATCTTTAAGCCCCACTAGAAAATTCAAAGCAATCCATGTAATGAACGTACGTTCGAGAAATAAAAATATTATCTGATACGAGGGGTGAAGAAGTCGTGGCATCGGGTATCTTTGCAGAGGTACTAACGGGAACGTACGTACTCGTAAGAAAAGGAGTGAGTACTTGTGATGTCTGCGCTCCTGTAAACGATACGAGATAAATGTTATTGTATTGCCAAAATTAGTTTCTGCCCGCGACTTTATCCACGTGAAATTTCGTGTTATAACTTAAAATATCCTATACCAGTCGGCAATACAGTAGCTTTCCATTAATGAAAGAATTTTCAGAATCGGAACAGCAGTTCTGAAAATGTGTGCGTTTTAATGGCGCGGCCACGGCGATCTTTAAAACTAAGCGTTGCAGAGACCTGAAATTTAGGTAAGTAACAGATAGAATTTGTAAAAATATAGAAAAAACTCCTAGGTTTATATTTTAGGAGTTGTAAGACTAAAACAAAACCTTATGAATGCGAATGCTAATTAATCCATCACTACCTACTACTACGTTTAAATTGAATACACCTAAGTTAATTACATAATATGTTTAGATGAATCTATTGATTTGGAAGAACATTCGATTATTGCCGCCTCAGAAATCTTATTGACCGATGCTATCCATGTATGTACACTACCCACTATGTACCTTATAATCTTGTAAGACGAAGGAGACTAGCCTCCACGACATAGGGATTCCTAGTGTGGAGTCTAGTGTTGTTTGAATTCTGTAATGCTTTCTTGGACAATGAATTGCCAGAAAAACTTACGTTCTCTGTTGTAATGAGTCGTTTTTACGCTCCCCCATTTTAGTCACTTGCAGATTAATAAACCATCTTGAACTTAATTCTGTCGATGAAAGCGACCCTGGAAACTTTCCACTAGCAAACTCAATCGTCCTGAAAATGTTTCAGTTGCATATTGCGATTGTACTGAAAGATGGCTCAAACAAAGTTTTGTCGAGAATCTTGGGAATATTCTAGCGAATAGTTTTTTTATTGATGTTCTGTATATGGTCTATCTATTAATACACGAAATATTTTAAGATAAACATCTATATGTGGACATATGGTAAAGAAGACAAAGCAACGAAAAAAAAATACCTTCATCTCATCTGATGGCAAGAGATGTTAAGGTCGAAAGTGGTGAACTGCCGAAACACAATAATGCTGTTAACATTGTCGTTATGGCTAAAGACTTAGATAAGGTGGTGGTAGCTAGCAAGGCGGACTTCCCGCTGGGAAGCGAACCTGGGACCTCTGGATCTGAGACAGGTGGTCTTACCACTAAACCACAGAGGCGACTATTTAATAAAAGTATATGTGTGTACAAAAATCTATAATGAATTACCAATTCAAATGTAGAGTTAACAAGAATGCAGGGTTAAATTACTCCTGCCAGGGTTGCGGGTTTGTCCAAAAGGGCCGTGGCCCTGGCATACACAGGCAACTGAAGGAACACGAATGGGTTTTAGTCAGTAAAGGTCTAACACGTCCTCCCGCTCCATCGAAAGGAAAAAAAAATTTTACGTCGCGTTCCTTGGTCAACTTTTTCATGAGATATGATTATTGTAAATAACATATCGTACGAAAAAATTGTTCGTCTCAAACAAACTAAATACAAATCGGAACACAAAGTTATCCCTTTTCCCTAAATATGGACGATGCATTGGCATTCTATCAACAACTAATGCAGGCAAACTTGTAGCTTACGTATATTTATGCCAATATATTCTCGAGTGGTGCTTTGGCACTGTGACTTCGTAGTTATATATATCTATCACGAGTAAAATTTCATTTGTGTGTACATATCATTGCTGGATTCACTCGATGGTTCCGTATTTTCGAATGGATAGATAACTACCTCAATGTTTTAGTGTCGGCAAGCGAGTTTGCTGAGCGGGGGATTTATTTCCCACTAGCTGACCCGACAGACGTAAAACTGAAAACCAATCTTTTCAGCGAAGTCAGGGGAAGACTGAAAGAACTGTTCCAAGGAACCGTTCCCCGACTGCAATGAAAAGATTGATTTTCAGTTTTCCACTTTTGGGCACGATGTCGTTTTAATTGCACAGTAAATATTATAATCTATTTATTATTACCTTGTACGCATTCAACACTAAAATCATTTAGGTAGCTTGATTTTAAATTATTTAGTTCAATTTTTTAATTCACTTTTTCACAGGGCAGGCGTGTTTTATTATATATATATATATAAAAAAAAAAAAACATGCACCATTTCTCCCAATTATATATATTTTTTTTAATTTTCACCAGCCTGTGTTACCCGGGATAACGCAACGCTTCTAACGATACCACATACATTGATACGGTTAAGCCGTTGAGAAGTTATGGTGGAATAAAGAAACTCACAAACATACCCTGAACCCTGAAAACTTATTATTGAAGTTGAACAACGGCCATGTATATAGAGTTGATCAGAAAAGTTATTTATGGACAAGTTTTAAAAACAAAAAGCATGGCAGGAGGTCGCCTAGAATGCAATTGCGTATGGTAGTAAATTTAAAATATATCTGGAATTGCACATAAACGTCCATATAAGTTATGGAACTGTCCACGCATCAGTCTTTACGTATTTAGTGGTTTACCCAGCTTCTCTTTCTGACATCTTCTTCTAATGCTTCGTAAATGCTCAATATTTTTAATGGATCCATTGCACGACACAAGCACCCCGCACAAACCTTGGATAGCAACTGAAGTTACGTCCATCGGTCTGGCAGCCTAACCGGATATCAGTTGAACGTAAATTGCGGTATTCAAAATACGCGACTCAGGTCTCACAAAATAACGCTCGTTTGGCCTCGCCCTTAGTGTGTGTTCCCTGAAACAGCTCAGTAGTTTTTCGATACAATTCTGCTCCCTAATTGCGTAACTTACTTAAAATTTTTAAGGAAATTGACACTTACCGAGGTTGCTAATTGAGCCATTTTTCATAATTCCTTCTCAGTCAAGAGATATATTTTTTTAAGAGTGGCGCAAATGACCTGTGAACGCCCTTTTAAATAAAAAAAATAAGAAATAAACGTCTGTTTTATAGCTATGACATTGATTAAACATTACGAAAAGTGGTAACTTTGAGATTTTTTCTATCCAGCTAAGTTAATCTAATCGTATTATTAAAAGCGATTACATGTCCAACAAACAGGTCCTTAAATAAGATTTTGTTTTCAGCACTTTATAACACTGTTTTTATGTTTCCCATGGATTCAGAAAACTAGTTAGCGCGGTGCTCTGTCGGGTAATGTCGCTTTAAGACTTTATCATTGGCAACATATATTCTTCATTGTGTGACTGACTCATGCGGTCATGCCCAAATAACACCCGCGCACCACAAGCCCTCAAGCTAATCGCTCTATCAACAGCAATAACATCAAACGGTATTACCTACGTAACTATGTTACCGTATATGTACAATACAAGACATATACCAATAGCATGTGCATTAATCTGTGCATACACAGGCAATTTATGGCTGCAAAGCAATCAGCAGCGTGTATTAAACATTATTATGTGGTAAAGAGGACTCTTGACAGCGAGCTACCGGCTCTATTGTAGTCGCGAACCACGAACTGACGCTGCCTACCTGCGTCAATGATTTAGGCCCATGAAGGCTCGCGCAGACTGGCGAAATATCGCGGGTGCGACAAGGGTCGCACAACAAGGGTCAAGGGTCTGCCTGTCGCGCCCGCGATATCGCGCCGGTCTGCGCGAGCCTTAAATTGACAAATTAGCAAAGGACGTGTCCTAATATAAGAGATCGCCGCGTATAGGTACAAGTCCTTTACCCAAGATCTATATGATCTGTGGTCTTTAGACGAATTATGATGAACTTCAAGTTCCATCCCGCTCACACACGCGACAATTCATCTCGCAGCGTCGACAATTTGTATGACCGGAGAGAGTAGTTGTCCCGGGTCTGGCTGTTTATGTATGTGAGTTTAAATGTTTGTACACGCACCCACAATACAGGAGAAATTCTTAGTATATCGACGTTTAAAAAAAAAGAAAAGGAATATTTGGTGTGTGGAAAAATCGGAACGAATGTCGCAAACACTTAATAACAATAAAAAAAAAAACGCAAATGTTTACTATCCATGTAGCACTATTTGCGTGCTTTTTCGTATATTTTTCACATCCCATCTATGAAAGGTATATTTACACGTCAGCTCTCCCAACCTCATTAACCGCGGTATACATTAATATAACTGACGATTCGCTATGTTATTTAACTTCACTAAATTCCCAAAATGGAAGCTAATATTTCGGTATTACCGAAAATTGTTTCGAGTGGTTAATTAGGAATGATGACGGGGAACTGGAATTTTCCAGGTATTGAAGCGCATGATTGTGATTTGTGTTGTGTGTGATATCGTTTCTAGATAGACGTATATGTATGTCCGGCCATCGCATTAGTAGTGATCGATGAGATTTTGTACCCAAATTATGTAGTCATGAATTGTGGATGTATGGAAAACGGGAAACTTCTTTAAAAAATCATAAAACGACGTTAATGTTTTTTAAGACATTAATGAAATTCATAAAAAGTTTACATGTTGTCTGCATAATATACCAGATGCCTAATGCTTCCATTGTTAGTGACCAATTAGTTAAATCTGCATCAATTTTTATACGAGGAAGACCAAACAAAGGCAATAAACCAGATCACGAGTAACTACTGCCATCCTCCGACCACGGGTCGTATGCTCAGTAACTACTACCGTCCTCCGACCATGGGTCGTATGCTCAGTAACTACTGCCATCCTCCGACCATGGGTCGTACGCTCAGTAACTACTACCGTCCTCCAACCATGGGTAGTATGCTCAGTAACTACTGCCATCCTCCGACCATGGGTTGTATGCTCAGTAACAATGTTGTTCCGAGCAGTTTTTCACCGCCTTTCAGATACACACTTACAGATTTTCCCGTCAAATGTAGGATGTAGCCAGCGGAGCCATTGCACTCGCTACATCGGGATATGACACACAACGATTTTACTTTTATTATTCGCATTTGCTAGTCCTCCTCTTTGCGTGATAAATGTAATAAATATTATGTGTATACGTGACCTGACTAAAACAATGCTGGCTCATAGTCTTATTAATATAATCGTAAATTCACATCAGAGCATATTGTCTGCTGTACACGTCATTACTTCTTATAATCATACTCATAATAAATTAGAGATTACTATATTTTTATTGCTATGTGGAGCCTTGACACAGCCAGAAAGCGTCACGGCAGACCCCGGCGGGACGAGTTGGACTAAACAAACGACCCTGTGGTCCACGTTAGCCCTGGATCGAAAGAGCTGCAAGTCATGGGGAGAGGCTTTTGCCTAGCAGTAGGATGATGCAGGCTGTCAGTAACAGTAAATAAATTTCTTTGATTCATATGCTGTGATCTATTTAAAAGCACGGGGTTACTAATAAAACCTTATCGTTGTTCTAAAGATATTGACAACCACGTACTCCGCATAATGTATACGTTCAGGTGACTACTTACCTACCTGGCTAATAAATCACGTACTCTGTCTGCTGATAATCCTTAATAGAAGTGTGATTAGCATCATAGCACTATAAAACGCATTCATTTGGCACAAGTGGTATTATCAATAGTGTGAACATGGAATAAATTTGTTTACGCCCTACGAGCTTATATGTACGTATGTAAGCCAGCTAGTCGAGACCTCTCGTGTTCGAATACAGATAACAAGCCATCACGGTTCAGTTGCCGCAAAAGCCTAAGAAAAGAATATCATGTTAGTAATATGGCATCCATTTAGTGTAACTGGTGGCGAAGCCGCACTAACAAGACGGGCGAGAAATAGAAAAAGAACAATACACGAGAGATGGCGCATCGCGGACTAAATTGCATTCTTCATTTTATGAAAACACTTGTTAATACGTCAGTGGGCAGAACATTCTTAGAAGTAGCTCACTCTTTCCATTGTTACATTTATAAGACCTCGAATTAATTGTTGATACAATGACTAATTCTAACCCTAAGTTGACCTCTGCAGGGTTCACTTGAAAATATGAAATCCACACCACTTAGCAGTTTTATTTGAAAAATAATAAAAAAATGTTGAAGAACATTCTCAAGTAGAGGGAAGCTTTATACAATTTTAAATGCAGCAGGATTTTAATTGTATGCTTTTGCGTCAAGTTTCTTTGCAACATTTGATGTGCATTTTTCGTCATTAAAAAGAATTAAGAAAGCAACGCACATTAACTTCTTTTTTTTAGCCTGTTCGGTCCCACCGGTGCGCAAAGGCAACCCCCAAGTAATACAATTATACGGCGAATAAAATATGCAAGCTTTTGTAACGTTTATCGATACCGACTCGTTTTTACGTTGATCCTCAATGCCGTCTCGGGAATACGAGGAAACATGTCGAGTACGGTCTACGTCCATTGTGACTTGTTAAAACGTTATTTTTAAACCCAATAAAAGAAAGAAAGAAGAAAGAAAAAGTATTAATTGGAGCTCGTACAGAAAGAACGCATTTTAAACTAAACACACATAAAACCAAAGTAAAATTAAAACAGAAAGTCCTGTACGGGGCCAAAGGGCTCCTATCTCAGCATGATGCAGTTACCAGCAACAATGGTTGTGAAGATTTTTCATTAAAAAAAACACTTGTCTGTAAACACAATGCAAGACATTTATTGCTACGAGTATAATCAACTCAGCCTAAATCCACCGCTGGATATAGGTCTCGCCCAGTTTGCTCCAGCCACCTTTTTAAGGTCGTCGATTCATCTCGTTTGCTAATTGCTATAATATCTTGGCCTAAATTCAACAATAACCAATAAAAATAATAATTTATTTATTAATGTATCTATTATATAGCATATATCTGTGTATCTTTTATAATATATCAAATGATGCTTTTATACTTTATATTTGCACTAATGACAACCACATTTTATGTCCAGAAAATCACTGTCCATGCCAAGGTAGTCTGAAAGAGATCGCACTAAGCGATAAGGCCGTCCATTATATATTTTGTAGTGTATAAGTTTTTCTTTTTGTAATGTATAATCTGGTGTACAATAAAGAATATATAAATAAATAACCAGTTCGTGTACCTTGTGCCTAAATTCTCACAATGGTGCCGATTCTCTTGTCACTAATGCCTCTAAACTAGATTAAAAATCACCAAAATTTTGTTTATTCCTGTCAAACGACGATTTCCCATTCTAAAATTTACTAAAGTGACACAACTAAAATTTTTGTTTTACAGCACTAAGATGGCACCGAGTTATTAATTTAGTGAAAATGGAAATTTTGCTTTTCTGAATTTGACGTTTTTCACCAAAAATTTTGATTGTCTGCCTCTAACTGAATCTTACTATTTTTAATCGCGATTAAAAAGGTATGGAATAAAATTAGTTATCATGAACAAAAATTCACACCAACAACACCTCGACTTCAGGTGCAAAAACAGTACCTACTGTATCTTTTTGCTTACATCTCGAAAATGGTGTGTACCATCGCAAAAATAATTAAAATTTCAATTCCCTTTACGAAACCCATAAACCCCCTAAAAATCAACATGAAGGTAATAATTTTTCATATTTTCCATACAAAAAGTGAAAAATGCCATATAAAACAAGGCTGCACCCACTGCGCACCTCCGGCTTTAAAAAAATTCACGGGGTAGGGCAAACAAGAAACACGTTGCGAAGTAAATGAAAAAAATAAAAAATGCTACGTGGAGTCAAGATTGTCAAATTCGATTCTAGTTGTGTCAAAATTATTTGCAGAATAGCTTTAAGATTCCCATAGCCAAAAGTAAGGAATTTTAGTGATATTTCAGTTAGTTTAGGGTTCATCAGTGTACAAGAGAATCGGCAGCAATACCGACCACTGGGTGCCAGGCCGTAGAAGCGCGAAGACAAACGAATGACGTAATTTTTATGGAGAAAACTATATATACACGCACTATAAATACGTTTGTGGCACAAAATTAGGTTGGTCGGTGAGTCGTTTCATACCAAACGCGTAATGGTGAGTATGGTGACCCAGTGGAGTTTATCTTAAATAGATTAGCGGGAGAATTACTCGCGGATTGAGATCGAGCAAACTAACACGCCGACTTTTTGAGATCAGATTAGGATTATTTATGCAGCGTCACTGTGCCAGTGGCTTGGGTCAACGACCTTACATTCTGGTGTAATGGTGATAAGAGGCAGATATGAGATAGATTTTAGGAAAGCGTAAACACTACCTTTATAAGTGACACTTTACATGATTAGCTAAACCTGCTTGTCACGCGGTATGATCTTCCTTTTGAATACATCATCATCTGCCTAGCCTTTCCCAACTATGTTGGAGTTGGCTTCCGGTCTAACCGGATGCAGCTGAATACCAGTATTTTACATGGAGCGACTGCCTATCTGACTTCCACAACCCAGTTCCTGGGTAATAAAATACCCCTTGGTAAGACTGGTTGTCAGACTTTCGGGCTTCTGACTACCCGTAATGACTGTCAAAGATCCACGAATAACAGCCGGGACCAACGGGTTAACGTGCTTTCCGAGGCACCGACGGGTAAAGATGGTCACCCATCCACGGACCAACCGCGACAAGCGTAGCTTGACCTGAACGATCGACCCCCTCAGTGTTTTTGAATCCATGGGAAATATAAAAAACAGTGTTATAAAATTCTGAAAATAATGTAGGTATATCTTATTTTAGGATCTGGCGGACATGGAATCGCTTTTCATAACACGATTAGATTAACTTAGATAGCTGGATAGAACAAAAAAACTCAAAGTAACCCCTTTCCGTAATGTTTCATCAGTCTCATAGCTACAAAACAGACGTTTATTCTTATTTTTTATATAAATGAAAAGGTAAGATTGTTTAGCACAATTCGCTGGGTTTGTCTTGACAAAATTATTAAAATAATTACTTTGTTTAAATACCTACCAAATGCGCGAGGCAACCACTCGCGACTTCGCGAGCTTACTTCAGTCGACTCGAGCGTCAAATACTAGCGCCTTAATTAAAGTTATTTTCGATAGTACCTACTGTAGTTTGTAGATCTTGAGAATACATTTTATACCAGTGTTAGTAGACGAGATCTCTCAAACAATGCAATCATTGTTTAATCGATCAAACTAAAATCGTATGTGATTGCTAAATCGTAGCTATTATAACATCAACAAGTATTGCGCGTGCGCCGCTAAAGGCGTGCAGCCAATAGAAAGCACCTCATAATTACAAGGTACCTACTAGTTAGTTCGCTGAGTGGTCGAACAAGTCTAGCTATGACTAACTGATAGTTTTCTAAAAGAGATTATCACCGGTTTCTGAATTGAGGAATTGAAGTTGAGAACTTGTCAAACTCTATTTGAGCATTACTTAAGGGCCTATACTACCTCAAATGGCTTAGCATGATCCTCCGTTATGTCGAAAATACTGCAGCATTCATTTTGAAATAAATATATGGTAAAGTTGAGGATTAATGTTAAGTACTATGTTAGCCAAAAACACGATTTCATAAAATTTTCTCAATAGAAAAAAAAACTAAAGTTACCTCCAAACCGAACAATAAACCGCTGGTATTCAAAAAATACTTCAAATTAGATAATGAAACTTTGCATATTAACTGAACTAACTACGAGTATAAAGCAGGTCATAGGTTATTTACTTTTATTAAATGACCTTTATTTTCACCGTAAAACGAAATTACCTAAACTATCCGCGCCTTGGAGCCTTTTCCCTGCCGCCCTGTCTCGCTTGCTCGCGTGACCGGTAGCAATAGTGTGCGAGCGAGATACAGAGTGAGGTGCGCTGAGGTTGTATAGACTCTTAAGGTGATTCCTTCAATGTAACCAGCGAAAACCATAATTTTTTATGATTTTTACAAAGGCCTTTGCAGGTTTTCACCTTAAGTAATGCTAAAGTTCTCAACTTCGAATTATCAATTCAAAAACCGGGTGTAAGACATTAAGCGCGAATTTCACCGATGCACTTAACGCGATCAGCACATCCTAAAAAGCATTCATGAGCTGTCAGTGTCATCGTAGTTGGGGATTATTGAAACTGACAGCTCTTGAACGAAGTTTAGATGTGCTGACCGCGTTCAGTTTCGATGGCGAAATCAGCCCTTAGCCACCTAAGTACATACATATATAATAAAGAGTTCCTAATGAAGTATCTCGTACGAAAAACAATAATGAAAATCTACCAGTTTTCCCGGATAGTTCGTTATTATACATTTGGAAAAGTGTAAGGTTAGCAGAAGCATCAGCTGAACTAGTGTTACTCTTGCTTCTTATCAACTGTCGAAAAAGTTGCATGTTTTTAAGATCGTTGAATGCACACTAGAGACATGCACGTTAAATTGAGTTTTTGGCAGTACCTAACATAATCACATAATTTTCCTGGGATTCATTATTTTATCAATTAGAACAAGGATTTAGTCATCTTCTAATAAATTAGCATGGAGGGAGGAATGGAATAGAAACTAATCCAACTCAACAACAATATAATATCTGCACTATCTAGTTTATTGATCTTAATTAGTAGCTTCGGCTCCATTCCACTTTGACCGCTTACCTGTCGGTCTTGGAACTCTCAGAATACTAAGTATCAAGGAATCTTGATTAACATAGTACTAATCTATCAAAGCAAAATGCACAAAGTAAATTGTATTACAATTGAATGTCAAGCTATTTGTTTCAATATTAATTAATTAATACCTATTGCAAACATACATCGAGGATTATGCTCACTCAAATGACTCGCTGACGGTAGTGCGTGTGCATGTATTGGATAATTAGGTTCCGTTCAAAATGGTTGAGCTGGATGGTGCTGATGCACGCGTCATGTTCGTGAACGGGCGTCGTTAGTTGAGATTGGTCATCTCTTAACTGCCAGGGCTTATCTTTAATCTTATATTTTGAATTGTTTTATTGTTGTGTCTTGTTTTTGATGTCTAACATCTTTCTTCTCGGTTTCTGTGGGATTGATTTTGTGAAAAGGGACGGAAGTGTGTAACAGGAAGCCGGGAAAGCGCGCGCTATTTGATTTGACCAATGAGCGCACGCGTTGTTAGAGTTAGCCGTCAGATGGGATGGTAGTCTTTTTGTTTTTAAATGCAAGTAAAAAAAAAAAAGGTTTTACCACCTATAAATTAAAATCCAAGATGGCGGCTGCGAATACTTTTAAAATTTTCATCATGGATGTTGTTTCCATGGATATGAGGGTGCTGAAGCCGATAGTGATGTCATAATGGAAATCCAAGAGGGCGGATGCGAAAATTTTCAAATTATTTTTCATAGGTGTCGTTTTCATGGATTCGAGGGTGCTAAAGCCCCTAGTGAGGAAAAAAGAAAAACCCAAAATGACGACTGCGAGAATTTTCATAATTTCCATCATAGTCTTTTTCATGGTTTTTCCGTCAATCGTTACGAAAATCGTTTCAAATAATACCTGAAGCATGTTTTTCAGGATATAATGTCAATGTTAATCTGACATGTGAGATGTCAGATGTTATCATGAGCGACAACCGAAAGGCTCGCTCGTTTTTAAAAAAATGTTCTCACACAGCGGGTATGGATTAATTATGTGAGAATATAGTACTGACCGATAAGGGCTTATTCGTCAAAAAAACAAAAAAAAAAAATACGGGATTCCATCTGACGATTCATGTCAACCAATATTTAAAAACCTCGCTTTGCTACCGCTACATTCATTATGAAGTGTGTATGTTTGTACAGAACTGTTCAAAACAGCAGATGATGTAGGTAGGTAAGTTCTCGAAATCGGCGTGACAAATTCAGACTTTACTACGTAGATGTAATTCTTAGGTTAACAAAGTACAGTAAAAGCCAAATTCATACAAATAAATTACCAAATACTTAATTGTACGCTATTTAAAAATAAATTGTATGAATGGTTGAATAAAAATAATTTATTAAAATACTTATTAAAATATTTCTTAATAAAGATATAACTACTCGTACATTTAAAAATATAAAAAATAGTGATCCGCCGGTGTCGGTAGCCCAACTACCGGTGATAAGGGCTGCAGAGACAGGAACTTCCTCACAATGCCAGCCGTATCGAGGAGTACTGCCTTCTGAATCAGACCCTTTATCCAACCGCGTGCCAATCCATATGTCAACAACCTCGTGTGCTAAGTCATTTTATTTGTTTCTCTTTCTCAGCTTTCACGAGGTTCTTGTAATGTGGAATGGTAACATCGGCAATCATTAGAACCAACAAGAATGATCTACCCAGAATTTTGTAATAACATAAAAGAAAATTATTTTATGTTGTTACAAAATTCTCCTTCGGGGTTCTTGCCCGTTCTTCTCGACAGAGATGTACGTTTTAGAATGGGCAATTAGCTTCAAATTTCTGACTAACTGACGGACTCTTTGACAATTAAAGTGCCTGTAAATGGTAAATTGTAAATAAATGATTTGAGTTGAGTTTGATCTTAATTAGATTATGTTTATTCATTCTAAAAGTTGCTGTATTCGTAGTGGTATAATACTTTAGTTTGCAATAATGATGTATTTAAGCTTATGTAACTTAAAGCTCGGCTGCAATTTGTATCGCAACATGGTTCGGCGCTAGAAATTGGCACAAGTTTCAGAACATAAAACTCTGGTTCGGATACCAAGCGCGGTACATGTACTACGATTTGTGTCCTAGTGCGGATGAACCTTGACTCGGCCCTAATTCACTATGATTCCATACTTCGAAACCACGTCACTTCCTTAGCTTATCACGACATCTGCTAATAACGTATTCTCTATGACACAATGAACGAAACCGCGCGAAATGAATGCGAAGTTGGTGTTTGAACTGTCAAAATACCACGCAATACTTATAGAAAATTTGTATTGGAGCATAAGGAATATGAAATTTCGATTCCTTGCCGTGACGTGGGTTTCTTGACGTGGTTTCCACGTAGTAATATATAAGCGGGGAAAAATAATTACCATACAGAATTGGGGCCCTGGTTAGGCATTAAAGATTACGGTAAGTTTTAGTATGAATTAGAAGCTAAAGTTTAAAAGGTATAAAGACGCCTAAGTCGAATGTACTTCAGGGACCATTACAAAACAACTACGTTTTGTTATATCCAACAAAATTTTGTGGTTCGATAGTTTAAGAGGCTTTTTCCAACGGTTTATGACCTAAAGAAGTCTTTGGGGAGAGGCTTTTGTCCAGTAGTTGTGCCGCTGTTGAGCTTTCTTTGTGCTAAACAGGATGAGTTTTTTTTCTAGCAAGTATGAATAAGTCTAAACTACAAGTACACTATGCGTATTCTCCTTCATCTCTTGTGTTGGTCCTAACTATTTTTATGACCATAGTTCATATGAGAAAAGTACTGTGTAGTTAAGCACACAATCGATAACTCACTTCTATGATAAATGATTCTGTAGAACCATTATTTGTTCTTTCTTTCTTTTATATACATACAGACTACTAAGACAAATATATTTTTTTTATCAAATATCCGTGATGAATGACAAAAATCCAATCCTTACGCCCCACTCAGCACTAATTAGTATTACGAGTACTTTACAGGTCAACCAGCTGAGAACTCCCATATAGGCTTTTCAGCAGCACCGAGTATTATTTTTTTAGGGTTCCGTACCTCAAACGGAAAAAATGGAACCCTTAAATAGGATCACTCGTGTGTCTGTCTGTCCGTCTATCACACCCAATTTTCTCCGAATCTACTGGGCCGATTGACTTGAAATTTGGTACACATATGATCTTCTGTGACTTAAAAACTGACGTGTAACGTAAATAAATGAATTTTGAAAACGGGGGTAGCATTTGGGAGCAATCTTGAAAAAAAAAAGGTTTGCAAACTGTACCGTGTGACATATCTAATGAAAGGGCTTATTATAAGGATTACAGATTTTTTTTAAATATAATTTAATGTATACACTTTTAAAGGTATTAAAGAAAATTGATGAAAATTGAGCACTATCCTATCTCCAAAAATGCTGAGCCAAAAACTTAAAAAAAAAAAAATTGTTGTTTACCTATAGATTACAGGATATCCTATAAGAAGTCTATGGTCTTAGTATAAAATGATGAATCTCTCAAACTTGTTCGTACAAACTTACATTTACCTACAGTTGAAATTTATGGGAGAACTAGTTTTTCAACTAGAATGTTAAGTTTGTTCTTGGGATAAATTCATCCCAACTACGGAACCCTTCATTGTGTGTGGTCAGACACGCACTTGGCCGGTTTTTATTAAAATATAAAACTCAGCTTTTGCGGCGACTACCGTGAAACATTGTAGAAAAACATTAAAACGTAAACATCATGTTTACTGTTTACAATGTTCTCTCTTTTTATCAGTTAAAGTAAACAAGCATGTTTTTGCTTTGCTTGACAAAATATCAAAGGAAATGAAATATACATTTTCTCTATTCAAAGGAATGTGCATCCTTTTTTTTTGCATGGGAAAATATCAAATAACTTCTCCCGCTCTGGGCGGAGCGGGAGGGCGTGTCAGACTTTTACTGACAATAAAAATTGGCAGTCATAAGGACTGCCGACAGAAGTGAAAACACAAAACTTTGGAATAACTGTTCTTTTATACATATAGCTCATGGAAAGCGTTCGGTGACGATGACGCGAGTTACATGATTTTTGCCCTCCTAAAAAGTACACAGTATACATACATACGAGTATAGCTCATGGAAAGCGTTCGGTGACGATGACGCGTGTTCCATGATTTTTGTTCATCCAAAAAGCGCTCAACGCGCCTAAAGAAGTTTTCAATTCAAAACCCACCCGTGTTCCTTCTGTTGCCTGTGTGTTAGGGCCACGGTATCCATTTCAGAAAAACCTACAACCCTAGCAGACGGAATGTGTACCTGTCCCACCGCTGATGAGGAAGCGACTAGCTATCAACGATTTTCTGGCTCAAGCAATGTACAAAAGATTGTAGGTCCCGGGTGGACCAAGACGGCGACTACAGGTGGAACTTATCAGCACAAGGATGCCCAAATATATCCTAGAAAACGCGGGTTATTTAAAAAGTACGCTTATCTGTGTCTGGTTTACATGATAAAGAATCTCTACATTTTTATTTGATTTTACATAATTATATCTATTTTATTGATAATTATTTATATATTTCTGTATCTGCCCGTGACATCACAGCGGGCCCTATCAGAATATACCAGCGCTGCGACACTTATTTTTAAATGTCGCAGCATCGTGCTGAAATAGGTGTTTATTGGCCTCGTACTAGACCTGTTTTTTATTTTATTTTTATATTATTTTCCTTTTGATACTTTTAGCAATGTGTGTTTAGTTTAGTTTGTGATCTTCCTGTGAGACTTTCAATAAATATTTTTTCTTTCTTTCTTTACAGAGAAGACGAAAATGACGAGAACGACAGGCTGTAATAAACTAAAACATCAACTAATCGTGGATGGGAAAGAAAGCCAGGGACGTAAATACCCAAGGCCCTTCGCAGATCCAGGGCTACAATAATAGGCAAACTGAACTGATCCTTTCGCAACTAACTTTGAAATTAACTAACCAAAATATACGCAGTCTTAAAAATAAAAGAAATTTGCCATTGAAGAAAAAATAACATTCATGCTAAGTATATGTATGTATGTCTGACAGAAACCAGGATCACCGAAAAGAAAATTAGAACACTAGGTACATCTAAACGGATATAAATCGGCTTTCTGTTACAACAGGAAACACTATGAAGGTGGCGGCTTATGCATTCGTTTTTGTTGTTTTAATAATAATAATAATAAATAATAATATTTTGGTTGTGTTTTTGTCATTTGTTTTTTGTATTTGTCAGACATAACATCGCTGTCTGTTCAGTTCGTATTTGAAGAGTGTGCAACAGAAACAGTCCAGCAAAATGTCATTGTAGTCATACATTGGTCTAAAAAAAAATCAGGGTAACATGTATTTTAGTTCTCTCAAAAAACTTTTGTAATTGCTAACAATCAAAGACAGTAAAAAGAATATTATTATTGGAGGAGACATCATACAACATAACAGAAAATTCAAACAACACTACAGATTTACTTAATACTATGACTAGCCATAACTTTGACCAATATATAAGGTGTATCTATTCATACACGAAATATTTTAAGAGATACACTTATAGGTGGTAAAGAAGCAATGGAAACGATTTTTTTTTATATCTAGTATATTATTTAAAAAATTAAATAATTTAAAATGACTTGATATGATACAAATGCAGAATCAATAATTTGAACGTCAGAATGACTGAAAAAATAAGGAAAAATAATTTCGATACTTTTTATGCAAAACAAAACAAATAACGAAATAACTATTATTTTAGAGATGCTTTGATTAAAGCTTGTTGCTTTTTTAAGAGCGACTACTCAGATACTCTTCTTTTTCAAATTCGTGAATTTAAATTTCGAACAATGCTGATACCGAAATGATGGCCAGCACGTCAGCTTCAAAACTGCATAAAAACTTTTTCTCTAACTCATAATTATTTTGATGTTTTAGGCCTAAAAACCATAAAAATGCACGGTGGCTCGTTTAGGAGTAAGGGAGTGTAGTTGATCGCAGACTGTTACCACCGCCGCCGCTGCCGAGTATAGCTGCTTTCAGACTATTATACGCTATAATATAGTAGCATATAGTATATAGCTCATAGCACAACAATATCGCGCACCATAAATTGTTATGGACACGTTCACACTGTACTGGACTATATATTATTGGAATGTATGGTGCGCGATATTGTTGTACTATGAGCTATATACTATATGCTATTATATTATAGCGTAGTCTGAAAGCAGCTTATTTGTTTGTTGCAGCGATAAGAGCTATCAAATGCCGCATTTACACCTGCGTGCTCGTGATTCGCCTAGCCATCAAACAATTTTTCTTTATTTTTAAATCGTTCACTGATAGGTATTTCTCCCTATCCCTACTACAATACAAGTCTTGTATTCTAAATTACTGGCTGACTTTGATAAAGCTATAAAAACATCATATCTTTATTGTTGGTCCAATCCATTATGTAATTTTGCTTGATAGGTCGTTTGCTACGAAATGAACTGGAAAGCGAATGTGAAAACACTAGTTCGTCGCGCCACTCTTTTCCCTTTGACTCGTGTCCAAAAAACCGCACACGACGCGAGCGGCGACGCGAAACACGAGACGAATGACGAACCACCGTTTACATATTCGTGCTCGTGCCTCGACTCACCGATCGCCTCGTTATTCGCGCGAATGTGTAAATGCGGCTAAAGAGAGTACTTGCTCAGTGGAGCTCGCTTGGCGAGCAGAACACTCGCTAAGAGACTCACACGCTCGGTCGCGCGTTCGCTGCTCGGTGGGACAGGTTCCTAAAGCAAACGGACGGTAAAATAACGCTCCGTTATTGGGCAGCTTTTAGGAATCGGACATTTCTTGTATTGATGAATATGCAATTCATTATGAAAACAATTTATGGTGAAACAACAGTATTGTGGTTTTACATCGATTCCAAAACGACGATTCTACGATTTCATTATTGAAATCCGATTTTAAGTTATGCAGTTAATAAAAGGTGATCGCTTTGTTTTCCCAACCCACAGTAATGTTCATTCCGATGGATGGCTCGCAACAATAAACATATACACTATATATTCCTTTATTTTAACGAACAATGTGATTAATTAGCAAAGCGAATAAATCATGATACTGCTGTTAATTTGTAGTGAATACCAAACATTGGCCAGTGTGCACGATGCAGCAATTAGGTATTTTAGGATTCCAAGTATTGATAGATTTTAATGGATGATATGAGATAAACTTGTAATGCCAATACACGGAGAGCTAGCTCTGGAGACGAATCTGTAAAACCCAAAACGACGGGACTTTTTAGTATGAAGGATTTGCTTCTAACAGTAATGATTACCGTGATGGAACAGTTTCGTAAGCAAAATAATTCTTAATCTAAAAACTCATCCGCACTCCCACAATGCACCTATATTTAGGAATAGGAGTATCACAAAATATTGTTAGTTAAACAACATACCTATTTGATCAAATCATTTTAATTGATAGGTAAATAAACAATTCGATGAATAGGAAACCGAATGGAGTAGATTAATTAAAGCTCCAATATCGCGTTCAAATAGCAATTTTATTTTAACAATGAAAAATAAAACTCTACATGAAAGAGGATTTACATTTAATTGAATCAAAGTTAGAACTATTTGTTGCAAAATGAAACTGCGGATTCTACGTACCGAAAAACGGTAAACAATGAGGAACGAAAATATTTTTTCGTTAAAATTGCAAGAATTTGTATTTCTTCTTGTCTATTCTTATTCATCTATCATCTATACAAATTAATAAAATTAAAGTGTCTGTTTGTAATTTCAAAATAACAGCTTTTTACTAAATGCACAATAATATTATGAAAGAATATACGGTACATAAATATGTAACAAAAAAAAAAAAATATATAACAAATAAAAATGCGGTCTGTTTGTTCCGGCTAATCTCCGAAACGGTTGGACCGATTCTGACGGGACTTTCACTGGCAGATACCTGATGTTATAAGGAGGTTTGCCGTAGGGGATGTCTTACACGGAAACTTATTGACATAGTGACCATTGCAGTTCTAAAGGAACATTGATGAACCTTACATAGGACAAGTAATGATGCTTAGCATACCTAATAAACATCTTTAGGTAAGTATTTACTGACCAACTTCTTAAAGATTCAAAAGTGCTTGTAATTAAAATGAATGATTATTTTTTACGGTATAAAAGCCTTCCATACTCCATTTAAAAATAAGATTAGACATTTAAATAAACCTTTTTACAGTCCGTAGGCATAAGAATGGCATTAAAAGCAAAAAATTGGTTACAATACCAACTGTTTACTGCAGCTGCCATTTGTCATGCCACCAACGGAATAGAAGTCAAAATCAGTGGAACGGACTGTAAAAAAAGTTTATTTAAATATCTAGTCTTATTTCAAACGAAGTAGGTATAGTACAAACCGGCACGTCGTAGAACCAACATCCCTGGCCGGGCCCTATCAGAATACCAGCGAGCCGCTACTTATTTTTAAATGTCGCAGCATCATGCTGAGATAGGAGCTTTTTGGCCTCGTACAGGACTCTGTTTTTATTTTCTTATTATATAATTTTATTTTTTATACTTTTTTAATATAATTGTGTGTTTAGTTTGTAATCTTCCTGTGCGAGTCACAATAAATACTTTTTCAACACACTTGCTCGTAAAGTGGCTCTTAATGAACCGCTTTTAGGTCCATAATGCAGTGTATTAAAAACGCGAGCTTTTACTTTACGTTACCGCGCTAGTGCTGTAACGCCACAGATAACTATTTACTAGTCGGATAATTGCGCGTTTTTTAATCTCATCAAAGAGACTTCCATAATGCTGGAGCCATGTCATATTTCACTTTTTTTATAGTCTGAATTGTCCTTGGTCCTTGTCCTTGTCCAATATGAACTAAAAATTTACCTTAAATTTCTGTGGTCCCTCCCGGAACCAAACGAAAAAGACCCTGACTGGCGTTCTATTATTGCGGATTCTCACTGAACAAATGTATATTTTTCTATGCCTATAGTACTTTCTAATTCCATACTAACTAAACTACAATTTGACATACGACAACACAATGATCAGTTTAAACATTTTTTTTTTTTTTTTTTTTTATAGGCTCTTTAGCGGTTTTGCCAGTGCCTTTATTTACACCAGCGCGCGCATCGCTAGCGCGGCGCGCGGAAAAACAAAACCAGCGCCATTTTCCATAAAGTTAATAACAATACAAGTCTGTTTTTTTCCTCGCAAGTGTGTTGAAAAACGTCGTATGAAACGAGTGTGCATTGCAACTTAGCACACACGTATCATAATGTACTATTTCTTTCTTCCAAAAATTCGAAGATGTGACATCTACCAACACACTGGGCCCGCGTGGTGGAATACGGCCCACTCCCTCTTAAAGAGACGAGGCTTGTGTCCCAGCAGCAGCAGCAGTGGGAATATTATACGCTATTATACTTATGTAAAGATAAAAGTGCTTCGTCTCAGCAAAAAATCAGGTTCGTGTTGACTTGGAAAGTTCACAAAGGACTTGAGAAACGTGAGGAAGTTCTGTCCCGAAGTAAATGCGGAATTTGAGTTGAAACGCTATGCTGTTGTGAAGATCACTCGTATGTAAGTTAGCAGTAAGTAAGTTAAACTAGGGACGAGATCTATAGACGTTCATTAGTGCGTACTTCGGCTAAGTGTTATTCCTGTCAATTTCGTACAACTGTCAAACTACAAATGGAAGATAGAGCCAGGAACATTTCTAAGTCTAAGCACATACTAAGTTACGTTTATATGTAGATCTCAGCTTAAGAACCTGGCTATAAGCTCTAACATACATGCGACTTAACTACTTCTAAAATCACAGTTTAGGAGTGACTAGCTCGGCTCGATTTAAACGCAACAACTAAGTCGAGCAAACTAAGTTGGTACTGGAAGATAGTTTGGGAGTCTGTAAGCAAGAAGGTACCTGTGAGAAACGATAGTTATGTTTGTTTTTATCGACTATAAGAAAAATAAAGGCTATCAAAACAACCAGAGAGGTAAATTAAAATGCATTCTCTAAATGGCATGACTGATAACAGCGTTAATTACTTATGAACCCATCGAATCATGTTTTCGTATTCAAAGCAAACGGTGCCAACTGCACAGTCCAACATATTTGTAACAGATTACAATCTTTGAATTTATCTTAGCGTCCCAAAATGTCAAATTGGGAGACTACGATTGAAACCTAAAGGTGCGATACACTAGAGCGTTTTCTCGAGCATATACGAGTACATGTAATGTAACGTGTATCGCATGGTACATACAAAACAAGCAAAAGCTCAATTTAAAAAAAGTATTTTTTTGTAATGTAACGTTCCTGCGAATGCTCGACACAGTGTTCGAAGTAATGCTCATGGCGAGTGAGCATTTACCCGTAACATTCTTTTCTTTTTTGCGTTAACTCCGTTGAAATTTCGGATCTGAAGGCTCGATGACATGTTACATAAATTCGCTCGTTTGTTTGCAAAATCAAGTTGTCATCATCGAGTGTCGTGTTCATTGTTCGGTTCCTGAAAGGGCATCACATTAGAGCCGCTCGATGTTTTGTTAAAAGTTAATGCTCTAGTGTATACTCACCTTTATGTAGCGACTTGCACAAATAACATCATGTGTCCAGCAATGGCTGCAGTTTAGCTGCCAAGTTAAGAGGTGCGGTGGACGACGACGTATTTGAAAATAGTTACGGGGAGAATGTGACTCTGTTGTCTACTACATACTGAGCAAATTGTAACTACTGTTGATATAAACTCAAAGAAATTTGAAAATAAAGTCATTCTGCTTCTTTCTCCTGCTACATTGGACACGTTTATTTATTTTTTTGTTTGAACGATAACAATTATTAGAATGTTCGCAAGTCTGACAAGCAGTAGCAAATGGTGTCTTGTTACCCATTAACTGGGTTGTGGACGTCAGATAGGCCGTCGTTCCATGTAAAGTATATTGGTATTCAGCTGCATCTGGTTAGATTGGAAGAACATAGTTGGGAAAAGGTTAGCCAGATTATTGTATTAGAAAATCCTCATTTTTTAGAAATTTCTTTGAGAATATTCTTTTTATTATTTTCTATAGGTCCTACTCAGTTTTTAGACTTGAGGAAATGAAAATGAGGAAAATATCTTCAATCGAAGATCCCATGTTCACAGCCAGGCGGAAATTTTTATATGATCCATTGAATTGTTATTTTACCATTATTTTGCTCGTACCTATTTGTAATTTGTGTGTCAAAAATCAATTAATGTAGCAATCTAGTTTATTTTATTACAATCCTATTGCACGTGTATCCTATTGCATATGTCGCTTATGTCATCGTGGCAGATTTTCTAGGTACATATACCTAGAAAACGAACTAAATTCTTCAGTATTGATGATTAGCCCATGAAGTGAGATGGCTACAGACTAACATATTTTTACCTATACCGGTTGGACTTCTGAGACGGGACCGTTGCAAAACGTTGTTTGTTGTACAGGAAAACGTTCTTTGGGCCGGTTGTTTCTAACGTGACATACTTACGTCAAATAATAACGATTACGTAAGATTTTTAATGTTTGTTTAACACATAGCGTTGTTTCACTACATAAAAAACCGATAGTCAAAGTTATTCGAGCTTCCGGTAAAAACAATATTTTTTTCCCAATAAAAATGGTTGGGTGATTTTTATATTATGGCAACATTTCGCCGTTCACGTCAAATTTTCAAGTGACACAGTACACAAACTTGAATTTTTTTTTTAGTTTACAAATATTTGCAATTGGAGAATTGACCGTGGCGTATATCGATGTATTGAAGAACATGTTTTTTAACTACAATGTTAAGATTGTTTATGGGATAAATTCATCCAAACCCTTCATTCCGCGTGGTCCGACACGTACATGGCCATGGTTTTTATTTTATAGAGAATACGCTGGTAATTTCTTAAAACTTGAGAAAGACGAGTTTCAGTGTCTGATTATAAAGAAAAATTATTCTCCAAAAATACGGACAATATACCTAAGTAATATTAAGAAAAAAATAGGACTTGGTAACAATAGAGCTACTTTCTTTGAAACACGGTATCTTGCAATAAATTCCTGCTCGTCCCATAGGTTTAGGTTATTAACCTGAGTTTTAATTTTTTTTTCTTTCTTCACTATTTGTACCACCATTAGATGAACTATCGTCGAATAAAGACGAATACAAGAAAAGAGAGTCCATAAAGTTTTGGCGCAGATGTTTGAGAATACTCGTAAAATGACGTAAACCAGTGGGTATGGCACCGATTACTGTAATCTTAATTTTTTAACGAACGTTAAAACGGCCATAATTTTTTGAAACAACGCTTTTTTTGGTGGTTTGACGATAGTTAGCGCCATTTCTGACGTATACGCATGCGTCAAGTGGACATGAAACAACCCGCCCTTAGGACTGTCCTTAATTTTTTGAGTAATTGCTAACTGCATCCGTCTTCAATTTTAGAAAAATGGTACAGTCACCTTAAAAACGTCAATACTCACGTCTTATGATGCCAATTGATGCTGTATCGTATAAGGATTGAAATACTTCTAGACCAACTGAGGCTTTGTACTAGATAAGCCACAAATCGCAAAAACCCTTTCCCTTTTTTTAGCAAACTAGCTTGAAAGAAACCTAATCTTTTAAGTTGACTCAGGTACTTACGAAATGAGAACTTTCAGTTGTAGAAGTACAAATGGAATAGAATAAAGGTAACAATAAAAGTTCATTTTAAATAGTCCTAAGGCTTCGACGGCAACTTTTGACTATCTTGTGCTTGTGTGCTAACCCAATCAAGTAGTAATCAATCATCTTAATCCACGATATTTTGCAATGTATGGCTCTTACTGCCCCGTCTCAAAAACCCACCCTGTATAGGCATTTATACACCGTTTATCAATCTAGGTATTTCGTTCTGAAGCGTAAACCAAGTATGCCATAATACTTTTATGAGTAAACTTATGTTCTCGTTCGCTGCATAAAAATCAATCAATCTGCCTAGCCTTTTCCCAACTATGTTTGTTCTCGTTCGGTGCATGCCAACGGCACCATCGGTGAATTCACCCTGAGGCACTACAAATAACAAAATAAAGGAGCGTTGAAATTGCTGTACTTGATCGTTAGCTGAACGGGCTAGGCTTCAGAATTACAGGTTAGGTCTGAACGATGTAAGATTGCAATTATATTATGAGAATGTGGAAGTTTGTGAAGATAGTAGTCACGCATAAGCCTCCATGGAAAGATGAATCTAAAACGACGGGGCGGTTATGAAAGGACCTTTTGGAGAACTGTCTTATGTAATTGTGACGTTAAAAAGTGCTGATTCTCAACCTATTTGAATAAATGAGTTTTGATTTTTAGTCGAACATGCGCCAGTTCGGTTTTACAGGATTATTCGTGGATATATTTAACACTTTGCTTTTAATAGTAATCGCTTCGGCCATCTTATGCGCGTAGATCTTGACGCCGGTTTTTAGAGGTGTCGGAGGGTCTGACGGGTCTTTTTCATGAATTCCGGAATCTGTTTTGATGAAAAAAATGTCTTCACCTCCGTTTTTTTTGTCAAAGTCAAAAAAAAGTACAAGTACAAAAAAATTAAAGCAAGGTCACAAACGCTAATAAAAAAATAAAAAATTGAATAATATGAAAAATATTTAAGATAGACCCCCTTTTAAAGTTAATTTTCGGGCTTTGCTTATGGGCGACATTCTATACACCGTGGCATTTTAGTCGTCTTACAAAGACAGCCCACTTCATGTATCCAATGACTACTAATCATTCAGGTAAAAAAAAATTTTTTTTGAACATTTTAATTTTTATTTAATTTTTATTAATTATTCGTATGACATAGTTTAAAACACCCTGTTACGAGTGCAGTCAGAGCCTTGTGATACAAGGGCGCCGCAGAATGGATTTAGATTAAGTTTAAGTTGCAATAGTAAGAAACACATTTTAGCGTTAGGGTTTAGGGTGAATGAGCTCTGATAAAGATGTCGCCGCTCCATTCCACGGCGCCCTTGTAACACAAGACTCGGACCGCACTCGTAACAGGGTGTTTTAAACTATGTCATGCGTCATAATTAATATAAATAAAAAATTCAAATGTTAAAAAAAAAAAAAAAAAAATACTTGAATGATTGGATACATGAAGTGGGCTGTCTTTGTAAGACGACTAAAATGCCACGGTGTATAATGAATTTAAACGGAAAACTATCACAGCTAAGTAGGCTTTACAAGTTAACAAGTAATAGTCACCCTAAGGTACTATATAAGGTCTACTATATAAAAATAAGTCGGGTTTTCCTTCCTGACGCTATAACTCCAGAACGCACGAACCGATTTCCACGGTTTTGCATTCGTTGGAAAGGTCTCGGGCTCCGTGAGGTTTATAGCAACGTTTTTTTTTTTAATGGTTTTTACGAAAAATTTGGGTAGGGTAGAGTAGGGTAGGGTAGGTAGGTAGGTAGATAGGGTAGGGTAGGGTAGGGTAGGTAGGTAGGTAGGTAGGTAGGTAGGGTAGGGTAGGGTAGGGTAGGTAGGTAGGTAGGTAGGGTAGGGTAGGGTAGGTAGTTAGGTAGGTAGGTAGGTGGGTAGGTAGGTAGGTGGGTAGGTAGGTAGGTAGGTAGGGTAGGTAGGGTAGGGTAGGGTAGAGTAGTGGAGTTTATACTATAGCTTTTGACAGAACGAAGTCTGTCGGGTCAGCTAGTCATCTATGAAATTAAAGTGAATTAATTATAAGAACTATGCAAACAAAATAACGTTGCCAAACAATGTTTTAGTGTGTCGGAGACACGGCCTACGATCGTAATAATCAGCCTTTTTAAGTCCACTGCTAGACGTAGGCCTCCCAAAATCGATTTCCACTCGAAACAGTTTACAGCCGTTGCCATCCAAAATGTAGCTAGATATGCTACATACAATATGAATCTATGAATGAAAGTTGTAATATTAGTGTTGTTGAAGATTTAAAAAAAGTGAAAATGTTTTTTTTGTCTGTCTGTCCGTTTGTTCCGGCTAATCTCCGAAACGACTGGATTCGATTTTGACGGGACTTACTTTGTATTTAGAAAAAGCCACGCGGGCGAAGCCTCGGGCAGCAGCGAGTAAATAATAAAAATATAGTTGTCGATGCCACGACATAATATGTTTGCACTTGTATAATTGACACTTAACATTGTACAGTCAGCTGCAGAGAAATCTCACCCCTTAGCAATGAATAAAATAGCAAATAATACACTGCTAGCGAGTGAGATTTTTCTGCAGCTGACCGTACAATGTACAGGACAATTATTTTGCTTGGTAAGCTTGAATTCGTAGGCAGAGATCGAACACAAACTGAAGTGCTTCAAATTATAGTCAGTCGAACTTTGTGAACTTTGTCTACAGACAAAGTTCACAAAGTTCGATTGACTATCAATACATTGCTGCCGTGGGATTAATAGTAGTACTTATCAATAGTTTTATCAGCATAGCTACCTACTTCTAGATTACAGGAGGAGTATTTCAACAAGCTTGAATGGAATGCTAAAGAAGATGTAGTGACAAAAATTGAAAGAGAATGATGATTGTTTGATTATGTTGAGAGCATGAACGAAAAACGAATAACAAAGGTATTTAAAAGGCAGATGAGAGTGGAAACGCCGGCAGGGGCCGCCCTAGGCGAAAATATAGTGACCTAATTGGTGATGTTCTTCAGAAAGGTCGGTTGCGAACTCGCAACCGGCGTGCGTGTATGACGTTCTATGAACGTAAACGAAGCAACAAAGGTTCTATAGTTTCTGCGTACCCATGGGAAGAAGGCGTGAGTTTATTTACACACGGCTACACATCAAGCTTTACACTTCCAGTATAAGCTGATCCCGCATTGTATAGGATTTCCGTACAGTGAGAGGTCAGTTTAAAAAGGAAATGTATAGCTCGATATGTAGCCGTGTGTACGAATGGAAAACCACTTAGGTAAAAAAAAAGCGTGTTACAAGAAATCGGACCGTTAAATCTACCTACTTCTGTATCCAAAAGAATTTTCTTCAACTAAGGCCCGCTTGGTGGCGTGTGGTGCTGGACGTAAAGAATAGCACCACCCCATGTCCTCCCGTGGGTGTCGTAAAAGGCGACTAAGGGACTTACTAGAGAATCGGCAGCAGCGTTCTCTATGCATTTTTAACACCATACTGCGATCGCCAACCCGCCTGCCAAACGTGGCGATTATGGCAAACCCCCCAATTGGAGGAGGCCTATTTCCAGCAGTGGACGTCTTTCGGCTGGAATGATGAAGGCCCGCTTGCACCACAAATCACAAAATAAGTTTAGCGCTAAACATACCTAAATCATCATTCTGTCTCTGTCATTTTCAAACGATTGACAGAACAGGACGAAATGTTTATTTCGTTTACCGGAGGATCCTTCCCCGTAGTCAAACTACTAAACTGTCCAACTGATTTGATTACATTTTTCCCCGTAGTCAAACTACCAAACTGTCCAACTGATTTGATTACATTTTTCCCCGTGGTCAAACTTTATTCATATTGCAACTTTTTAGCACGCTGTTTGCATACAGTTTATGTATGTACAGTCAAAGATAAAATTAACGTCAAATGTCAAGCGTCGTGTCATTCACAATTGTTTTCCTTTGTTGAATTTCAAATTATTCATAATAAAAAATGGATATGAAATTATGTGAAACGTAAACGTGGTTTAGTTTTACTCCACGATTGGATTACGTACCTACGAAAATGGGAACGTGAGAATTGAGATTTTTTTGAGAATTTGTGAAATGATAGAAACCGATGATGAAAACTAACTTGGTTTCTGGAATTCATGTATTTGCAGCTTCAGTTACAAAGTCCAAATGAACTTTCTTAGAGGACCGTTCTGGTAACTGTGATTTAATAATTTGGAAAATTATTATATAACTTCGAACAAATTATATTACGGTTTTAATTTTAATCATACGAGTAACTGTACACTATTAGTACCTAGTCAAACTTTATATACCGGTTGGATCATTTGAGTAGTTTAACCACGGGGAATGATCCATGGTAAAATTTTCTTGTGGTCAAATAAGTTGGACAAAATAGTTTGACTACAGGGAAGGACCGCGTAAAGCCGCACGGCTGTGGACACTCACAGTACGGCTGGTCCATAATTCAAGGTCCGTGGATTGGTGACCACTTTACAAACAGAGACTCTTCCGTGCCTCGGAAAGCCCGCTAAGCCGTTGGTCCCAGCTGTCATTCGTGGATCTCTGACAGTCGTTATGGGTCGTCGGAAGCCCGAAAGTCTGACAACCAGACTTACCAAGGGATTTAGTATTACCCTGCAACTGGGTTGTGGAGGTCAGATAGGCACTCGCTCCATGTAAAATACTGGTGTTCAGCTACATGCGGTTAGACTGGAAGCCGACCCCAACATAGGAAAACGCGAGGCAGATTGGTTATGTGGTGCAAACGAGCCTTAGCGAGCGAATATTCATGGCTAGTCTTTGCGTTATGCTTGTGAATTGGTGCTTGTGGTGACTGTCGACTTGCTGACCATGGTTTCATTATTGTTATTAGCAATTAACTATTATTTTATTTCGATGGTCCTAGTTTATCATTTGTGTTACAGCTATATGAACATAATCCAGCATTAAGCGGGCACGCCCTTTATGCCTGGAGACTTTTATTTAGTTATATAGTTTTGTTTAAATTTTAATTTTTTTGCTTAAGTATAGTTTTCATTGTATTTACTGGTTGGTATATTGGCGTGTTCTAGCTGACATATTATGACAAATAATTTGTTTACTATTCTGTGTCTCGTATCGTACAGTTCATTACTTTGCATACCTACTATTGTATAGAATCATGTATATATAACTGAACAGAGCTGTGCTGCTGGAGAGTTAATTGCGCCACTTCTTCTTCTCAGCTAAAGCGCTAAGAAGTGGTGAAGGGCGAGCCTTTTGGGGGACTATCTTATTATTTATTTATTTATGTACAGACGCCAGCACATCAAGCTACCACAATCTGTCAAATTTCTTTAATAGTTTTTCAGCTTTATCACTACAGGATAAGATTCAAAGTTGATTACGAAAATTTGACAGTTTCGGGTAGCTTGACCTGCTGGCGTCTGTACAGACAAAATACTTGACAGGACAATATAATTAACATAGAAGAGCACAAAGGTACTGCTATGCTGGTACGTAATTTTGACGTTCGAAAAGTGCTGATTCTCAGCCTAATTATTACTTTTGATTTTGATACAGGGATAGATCTAACTGTCCGATTTTGCTTATCAACCTCTTTTTTAAACCTGTAGGATCACCGCATGATAATCTTATGGTAATACCTAAGGACGGATTAAATCTACATCACTTTATAGTCTGTATCAAAACTCAGATAATAATACCAGCCTATAACTGTCCCACTGCTGGGCAAAGGCCTCTTCTCATACAGAGAAGGCACGAGCATTGATCACCACGCTTGCTCAAGACGGGTTGGCGATTTCAGACTTATATTAACTATAAGTCCAGGTTTCCTCAAGATGTTTTTCCTTCACCGATGTCAGTAATGTCCAAGATAAACTCAGAAAATACATATGAATTGAAAAAGTCACATTGGTACTTGCCCAGATTTGAACCCACAACCTCATGCATGAGAGGCGAGGCCTTAACCAACGGGCCATCATGACACAACACTCAGATGATCTTGCGTAATTCACGTGACAGAAATTAAATAGATAGGTACCTAATGTGTTCATTTATGGAGAATAAATTATCATACATTTACTTGTCGACTATTACTCGGTAACTTGTGAAGCCTACTTAGCAGTGATAGTTTTCCTTTTAACTTCGTTACATATACTACTGCTGTGAATTTTTTCACATTTACTAATACTCGTACAACCATTTAGCTGGCAGGGGGGGAGCACTTTAAAGCTTAATATTACGCAAACGGATCCCTGAATCGAAAAATAGTTTTCACAATCCCGTAATATTTTTAAACGGCCTATCCAACGATACCCCACACCATGGGATAGACGAGAAAAAAAAAAACATCCCCAATTAACGAGTACCTATCCCGAACGGAAGGTACCCTAAAAATAAAAAGTTATCAAGATTTTATTTTACCACTTTGTCGGCGTGATTAATATGTATACCCACGTCAAATTACAGCTTCTTTGTACTAAGGGTCTTTGAGCTAAGCCGCAGACAGACAGACAGACATACAGATAGACATGGACGTCAAGAGTTGCAAGCCGCTGCGAACCATCAAATATTATTATTATAATATTATTATAGAAGTGTCTCTCACTTGTGCAGCCTACATTAAATATGTATGATGCTCAAGTGAGAGACACTTCGTCCGACATCGTGGAGTTACAAACCAAAACTGCGGACAGATCTGACTTGTGATGTGGCCTTCTCGTACACACTAGAACCTCGTTACTGTATCTGTTCGGTTACAGTTACAGCTCGAAAATGAGTTCGCGCGGTGAAAGCGTTCGGGCGACGCGCGACGTCATGAGCCTAAACTGTAGACGCGTACACACTCGAACCTCGTTCCTGTATGACGTAAGTTACGGTTACAGCTCGCTAATGAGTACCCGGCTTATGGGATTCATTATCACAAGTATCTATATAAACATTTTGACTTAAAGAACCACAGACGAATGTCATTAATGTAACATTATAAAAGGATCCTCCGTGTTCAAGTCGGCTCGACGTTATTTTAATAGCTCCGAGCTACCTTTCGTGGAATCCCTGATACCCTAACAATAATGTAAGTTTTTCGTCAAGGTTCTTTTCCATGTTAATTTTTTGTTTCCAAGGGACTTCTAGTATGTGTACTTGTTCATATTTTAATGTTACTTCTGTGGTTAATTGAAATAATTGCTAGTTTGAGTTTGACTACGGGTTCTGCGTTTATGGTATGAACTGTTTATTTATTTCCCCCTAGTTTATTTTCGTGTTTGTTCTTTCTCTGCGTCATGTTTACTTTAAATAACGTATTTTCTTTATTCTCTTCTTTCTATGAGCTGTGGGCTAAAAAATCCAATGATTAAAAAAAACCGCGGCAGACCCAGAAGAAGATGTCGGAACGAGCTTAACTCCTACCGAAAGGACTTATTACCAACTTATTCTATTCAAAACAGGCGTATGTAATTAATAATATTCTCAAATAGATTTCAATTCGAGGAAATCATGTCGTCAGGAAGATCGTGTACGCCTACGTCGTGAACCTTTGAGGTATTGGTGTTTTTTAGATACTTCTTTTAATGAGTTTAGGTTGTATCTATTCCGGGTATTTACCTACAAATCGAATTCCAATTCTTTATTAGCGGCTTTTGTGGACATGATATTTATTCAGATATGTTACTGTAGTTGTAATTGCAATCATGTCATTAATATTTTATATACTTAGATTATTTTATATTTTGTGAATGTGAGAACGTTGTAGGCCTAGTAGAGTGTAGATTTGTTGGCGGTTTTCTATTTTGTTAAGTACCTGGTAATTGTTGAAAGGCCTACACTGTCCTCCCATACCTATTATCACTGTTATTTTATAAAATTGTAAAGTCAATTATTTTTAAGAGAGTAACCGTGGAGTTTCTTGTCGGCTCTTCTCCATAGGAAACGACTAATTGGAACCGTGCACCTAGCTTCTGACGTTTCATAAGTGCCCATGTAGGTTTATGTGAAATAAAATATTTTGATTTTGGTTACAAATATCCATGATAATTTCAATAAAATCTTAATTTAATAACCTACTTTGAGTTTCCCGGAAACAATATTACAATAACCCAAGAAGATTATATTTACAAGTTATCTTTAAGAGTCGGAATAAAATAAAGCTCATAGCACTGTAGCATTTACCGTTTTAAAGCGCTGAAACCTTACTTAAAGTTTAACCTGTAAGTTAAGTGAGAGAGCTTAGCGTAGTCAGTGTCATTACCTAGCCTTTATAAATCTGTGCTTTCCCCTTACAGACATCGAGGTTTCATATTCGTTCTGTCAAGATAAACATGTTTAAGTGATAAATTATATTTATTTCTGTACATTGGGTTAAACAATCACTTTTATGCATCCATAGGTACTAATATTATAAATGTGAAAGTAACTCTGTCTGTATGTTACGTTTTCACGCCTAAACCGCTGAACCGATCGTCATAAAATTTGGCAGAGATATAGCCTGGGATATGGAGAAGGACATAGGCTACTTTTTTACGCGATAACCGACATCTACGCAGGCGGAGCCGCGGGCAAAAGCTAGTCAACAATAAATTATCTGTTAAATTAGATGAGTTCGGTGATTAATATCAACTACTCTGAGAAGAAAGACCAAAAAAAAGTCAGTCAGAGGTCACATTCTCTTTTAAGGTCGAGACATAATCTTGGTCAGGACATATGAGGACTATGCAGATAAATTTCTGAAATGGTGTTTTATGTAGTAGTTTTATGTGTGTTACAGTTATAAGTACTTGCGGCCTTCCGCCCACATATTAAGCTATTCGGCCGCAATTAGCTAGACTGGAAATTCAGAAACACATTCGTTTGAACCATTATCACAACCACACTTACCTGCACCTAACTATAAAGTAAAACATACTAATGATAAAAAGGTAAGAGCCTGGCCATGACTTTTGGCGGCGCGGCGCGCGGCCCGGTGTCGGCAGGCGGGGCGTTGTTCATGCCACGTACTGCTCAGTAGCGGTAGCGGCAGTTCCGAAATTACTTTGTATTTAATTCACACTAAGTACATAATACTCTGTTGAAAATTTTTCTATCGGCCTAATTTTCCGCTACAAAATCGTCAAGCCACCGCTCAATCCGCCGCCGCCGCTGTCCGCGCTGCTCTGAGCCGTGGCATCTCAACCACTTGTTCGCCCGTACATTTGTTCAAGTCGCGAACCACGCTGCTGCAGCTCGACAAAAACTGCTCCCATTGCCGCAGCGAGCGGCGCCTCGTGGTACGGTTCATACATTTTTGTATATTTGTTTTCACCGCTCGCCGCCTACCGCTGGTAGCGGCAAGGTTGTGGCCAGGCCGTAAGAAATTAGATAAATCAGCGCGCGCCGCTCGTCATAGTTGATGTGCACCACGCTCATAATGTTATTGAAACCAGTTGAAATGAATAACTAAAGAACAACAAATCAAATAAAAAATACACTTCAAATCAAAATACAGATCTAAAATGTCCTAAACAAAACACAGCTGCTGCATGCCGATAGCTATTACACTGAAAACTAACATGGAATGGGACTCCCGGAAAATACAGGTTGTTGATTGGAAGTTTTATTACAGTGCAGGTGCCATTCAACCCGGTGTGAATTGGAATCCGACTGAAAAAGCACCACTCCGTGTCCGATTATGTTCTGTTGCCTCAACGCCATACATTTGTAAAAGCTATACTCTTTTTGTTGCATCGACTGTTTATTCGTACTGGCCACAATTTTTGATAAGAAAAGTTGTGGCGGCCACATAGTGTATGCAACTTACGGGCGAATGCTGTCACTGAAACTTTATGAAAGTAAATTGGTGTGTTTAATGTTGATGTGTAACATAAATCGCCGCTGCACAAAGATTTAAATCGCTAGATTTTCCCTCACCGCGAAAATGTCCATACTGAGAGGAGTGAAACACATTATTAAATAGCGTTTCCATAGCAATCAAGTCAAGTCACTGCGTCATTGTGTGTCAGAGGTGTCAAATTGAAACAATAACGCGACTATCTTTTAATCCAGTAGGGCGAATCTAACGATTTAAATCTTTGCCAGTCATCATTTTCATGATAGCCGTCTCGTGGGGCCATCGCTCATCTAGGAAACCGTAGCTTCAGACCGGCTCGTATGTCGTGACTGCAAACGGCATGATACTCTCTTATGCCGTCATGCCCCCTCTCCACCGCCGCTCTTTTCGACGTTTCACATCTGCCGGGTATCCCATGCCAGCCATATTATTTTTTATTGTGTTTTGTTTACGAATATATATTATGTAGTTTGACATGTTTTAGTATTTAAAAGCATATTTTCTCATTAACTGTAGCCTGATACTATGATAATCTTTTTAATTATGGGCGGCTTTATGATCCTGATTTGATTCTGAATGGTTTTTTGTTCAAAATAATTATCGAATTATCGACGACTTTTATCTGGTAGGTACCTGACATTAGTCAAGACTTTGTTCGACCCCACTAAAGTGAAATCAATCTATTTAGCAGTACTTATTATTATTCGACCCCACTAAAGTACGACTACCAAGTATCGTAATTATATCAATCGTACGACATACCGAAATTAATAATATCGTTGTTATACCCCACGTGAAAGATAGCTATACTTACAAACAATGATCCTGATTTAGATCATTCTATTTATATTTTTGTATACCCATATACTGATCGGTTATGTCGTTGAAAAGGTCAGGTGCGTAGTACTCGCATAGCCGCGTGTATTTTGAGTTGTATGAACGTGGAGTGTCTAAGGATTGTGATATTCTGTATTCTGTCTCTATATCACTTCCTCTCTTCTTTTTAATAACAGACTCACTGCTTAATAGACAAAGCACAGCATAAACTACAGCGGACATAAATCTAGAATATTGATGGTTGGTGTTTACTAAATAAATATATTTTTGAAACCGACCGGTGTTTGAAATTTAGCATCACCGTATATCACATTATTTTCGAGATTTTTTTGGAAATACCACATAAGATGAAACTAGAACTCACCTTGAAATGGGACAGGTACTCTTGTTGGCGGGTGATGTCGGTGGCCAGGATCAGGGAGCTTATCTGGTCTTCTAGCGTCTCTCGAAGTCCTGGCAGAGGCGGTAGATGGTCGAGAATCCCGCTCTCGACGAGGCAACTCATGGCTGAGCGCCAGTGGTGGTTCTCAAGAACCGACGTATTCTGTACAAAGAAGAAGATTTGGATAAGTACTTGATCATCACTGAAAGAAAGAAAATACGTTTATTTGACGCAAAGAAAGAACACAAACACAAAAAAGAACAAGTTGGGGGAAAATATACGTCACATCCACACAAAACGGTAATCGCTCAGCATAATGCTGCAACCTTATGAAAGACAGAGCCCCAGCGCTGGTTTTCAGCAACATCATATCTTCCTGCCCTTGTCCCATGTTACTTGTGGTCGCCGCAACACGTTTTCTTTTTCATTCTCCCATGTCAACCGTCACGCTATCATTCACTCCCTTCTCTTTCATAAATCATTCCTCACACAATCCAGCCAAATTTTTATTTTTTGGTAAGCATCTGTTACGCTGATAAAAAGTTTAGCACTTATGGGATTCTTACATTTTTTTGTAAACGGCAATGTCTTTCTATCTCTCCGTTAGTGGGCTTATAACTCGAGACCAACTTATCTGACTTTAGTGACATTTAACTCTTTACCGTGTCTGTTTTGCACTTCTTTACTGTGTATTATTTCTTTTGTGTTTATGTTCTTTTTTGCGTCATGTTTACCGCAAATAAACGTATTTTCTTTCTTTCTTAATCATGTTTTCTGTTAGATTTGAGCATAACTATTGAAGAGCAACACCGCTAGTGTTTCGTAAACAATGTTAATTTGGGTTCGAAGATTAGATAATTGTATAAATTATTATCATATTATCGCCGCCATGTGAGCCATCGTCGATGTTCACTCACTTAACCAATATTAGGGTATTCCATGACAAAGATATTTATATTTTTCCGTCATATCTCGGCGCGCCTATAATTCAAGGCCGATTTACCGTTACAAGCTGACCTCTCATTGTACGAAAATTCTATACAATGCGAGATCAGCTTATACTAGAAATGTTTAGCTTGATATGTAGCCGTGTGTATAAAGGACACATAGGTATCTAAAATCAGCCGAGCATTTGTAAGCACGTGAGTATAGTAAAAAAGCTACAAACAGACACTTAAATTTTATTTATTTGTATAAATTTGAGCTTTCTAATAACGATAATCCTTTGAACGGTTTCTGAAATTTCTGCCAGCATGAGCATTAATTCCTTAGCGAGATGGTGCTGAAGAGAAATTAATTTAAAGCTGCGAAACGTCAAAGAGAAATGTCAAATGTTGAAGGACACACGAGTTCTGCATTCAGATCGTATCATGTAACTCTCTCTATACATTTTCCCAGTACTAATTCAAAACTTTCCGCAACTTGGGTTATTAACCAGAAATTCTATTTTGGCAGGAACGGTTCTATTCGCTCAATTGAATGGTTAAATTCGGCCAATATCCCGAATAGAGAACATTGCATGCAAATGCTCTGCGTGTTCAAAGGATGTACGTCGAAAGTTTGTTTCAATATGTTCAACTAAAGAGCTACTCTTTAGTTGAACATATTGATACACATATTGATTGGTAATATTAAGTTTGAATAGCAATGTAAAGCTGTTCAAGCTTTACGTATTAAATTAATAAGCGTGTATGCAGAGACGACGGTATTTCAAATAAAATTATGCCTTTGTGGTCAACCACACAAGCTTTTCAGCCGCAAGAGTTCTCTTTGTAGCTATTGTGAAAGCGAGTTCCAGGGATTAAATTAACTTACACAAAGAGTGTATTTTTAATGCAGCTTATTGCATTGGCAAAACATGTACATACTATGGTAGGCCAGGATATTGGCAGTCGGGAAAGGGCTCTGGTTGGCTTATGTATGACACTTTTTTTGCGTTCCGTATCGCAGAGCTTTCGAAAGACTTGGTCAAAAGCAGAAATGCACTTTTTGTCGCTAACGTAACTTACGTGTTTGGAAAGGTTTTTACTTTTAAAGTTCATCGTATTTTGGGCGACTTCAACTCATCCACTGACTGGCATGGCGCCTCCAAATATTCGCAGGACAATAAGGGATATTGCCAGATGCATCGAAAGGGCGAAGCTACTAGTTGACTCACGCCACCACAATGCATAACTACGTCTCAGTGCCCCAGAAGCTAAAAAGCCGTAAAAGCTTTCTTGGGTGCGTGGGTCCAGCAAGTCTAGCCAATAGCAACGCCTCCACAGCAAGATACAATCTCTGGCGGGAGTTGTTTAGTCCCCCTGACAAATTTATCGAACCATCTGAGGGCCTTCCTCCAGGGCACACGTTACCATAGCCGACTTGGAAATCTCTGAATAGACTTCGGACCCAAGTCGGCCGGAGCAAAGACAATCTCCACGGATGAAGATTCATGGAAGGCTCAGATCTCAAGTGTGTATGTGGTCTCCCCACAAACAATAGCACGCCGTCCATCTTGCGCCGCATATTACCTGTGCACTTGACGACCGCCTCAGTGAGTGCAGTTCGCGTAGCTGAATTTTGGACCAAACATGTTATATGAACTTTTTGCCATCGATACGCTAAGAAGAAGATTACCGATATGAAGACTTTTCATTTCTCATGCTCTAAAAGTTCGTCTTTATGTCGTGCGTAGGCGACATAAAGTCGCTTTTTATGCTCTAGAGCATAAAGTAAATTTTTCGTCGAAGACCAAGGCAATCGGTCCAACAGCCACACGAACAACTTCAACTTCATAGAGATTCAACACTTTATTTTAATTCGTTGCGTTAGTATTCGAAGAACAAGGCAAGGATACAACAGCCAAAGCACACAATAAAACTTCATGAAATAAACTTATATTTTTTATTTCGTCCTATTATTATTTTTTAAATTCGTTTTTTATATTAGTTAATCAATATATTTAAACTATAACTAAGTTATCATAGATATAAAAACAAAATGTTAAATGAAAAAATGTTACGTTTTATGCACTTGATGTACAATCTACTATTGTACACTTGAGAGCAATAAAATCGCACACCCCTTGTAATTTGGTTTATTACTGATTGTTTTCTAAAATCTAAAGATATTGAGTGAAAATCATTAGACAAAATTAAAGCATACAAGCTTAGTTTTACAAAAACATAAAATAAACCTTCACGTAACTTACAAAAACCGACCGTACACCGAATTCCCCAAATTCACGCGTTTGCGTTGTCACTACTTGCACCCTTAGCCGCAGGTATAAAAAGGTCGGTTTATTGGAATTTTTAATCAGTTGCATACCGAAGGTCAACGTGATAACATCTCTACTGGAAGCATACGGATTTAATGGAAAATTATGGATACCACGCCCGCAGAAGCCGCTCAAATTATTGCCTTGCTCGAAGCAGGCCATAACCAAAGTGAAGTTGCTCGACGGCTAAATTTGAGCCGCTACTCTGTTCGTCGTGTATACCAGAGGTTCCAAGAGACCGGTGGCTACATTCGGCGACCAGGATCTGGCCGGCGACGCACAACATCAGAGCGTGATGACCGCTTTCTTGTGACAAGGTTCAACTGGGACAACAGCTTCGAGAAGTTCGCAATGTCAGTATAAGTCGGTGGACAGTTCGAAGAAGACTAGGTGAAGCCGGAATGACTTCACATTGCCCAGCAAATGGTCCCAAATTGACCACAGCTCACCGACAAGCCCGGCTACAATTTGCTAGGGAACATTTAAATTAGACGTATGACCAATGGCGGGCTGTTATGTTCTCTGATGAGTGCAGAATGACTTTACATGGTCATGATGGACGCTCTAGGGTCTACAGAAGGTCATCAGAGCGATTTTCACAATGCTGCATAAGCGAACGTGTGGCTTTTGGAGGTGGATCGTGTATGTTTTGGGGTGGCATAATGTTGGACACTAAAACTGACATTGTATTCATCACTACGGCGAATACCGGCCCGAGATCGAGAAGTTTGACGGCTGCACGATACGTCGAAGAAGTGCTCGAAGAACATGTGAGGCCGCTTGCGTGGCTTATGGGAGAAGATTTTCTCTTAATGCACGACAACGCCAGACCGCATGTTGCTAGAACAGTTTGCGACTACATGGAAGACGTTGGAATCACCGCGATGGAGTGGCCAGCTCGTAGTCCTGATCTCAATCCGATTGAGCATGTCTGGGATGAGCTAAAAAGAAAAGTCCGAGCAAGAAGCCCTGCTCCTACGCGCCTCCAAGAGCTTCAACTTGCCATTGAAGAGGAGTGGAACGCCATACCACAAGATTTCAGGGTGAAATTAATACGGTCCATGAAAAACCGATTAAGAGCTGTAATCAAGGCTAGGGGAGGGAATACACCTTATTAAAAAACAATTTGATCAAGCATTTTGAGTTTTATTTTTATTCTTTCTTAAGCTAAATTGGGTAATTTTATCCGTATGTTGGGTTTTGTGCCCTAAAACATCCTATGGGTACTTTTTTTTACACTGTATTTGATATCATTAGAAAGGTACTGAAGTAAACATTCAAATAGTGTAAGTTTTATTTTAATATGTATTCACGTTCATGAAAAAAACTGCTTTAACAACAAAAAGTCAACGTGTGCGATTTTATTGCTCTCAAGTGTATATGCATGTTTGTTTTGCTAAAACTTTTTAATGTACGGTGGCGGCGCATTAGTCACCATACATGGAACCGTACATCACCTATTCGGAAGATGCTCTCATTTTTGAAAATGGAATATCTAAATAATCCATTTCAATTGCGTAACACGTCATCTAAATGACGTTTTACGCAATCCAGCATCAGTAGACGGTTTTTACAGCGGATATTGGTGAGAGATTTGAAAAAATTATAAGTCCGAATAACAATATAATAACAACCAGAAAGATTTTTCTTATTTACAAAAAAACTTATAAGCCTTTGGAAATCAGGCGATTTACTTATGCGCCACCTAGTACTTAATTAATAAGTGAACTACTCTGTAGGCTTTAAAAATATGTCTAGGACCACATTTTTTGCGTTTACTTAAAAATCTTAGACGTAAACAGACTGAAGGATAGGAACTATTACAGTTATAACTTAGAAGAGGGTCAAACAAACGTACCTATGTACCTACTTACTGTACGAAATACTTCCTATTCGGTGTCGTAACAGATAAAAGTGTTAAATTAATTGCACTAGATAGTTTAAAGCAATCGGATATATCTCAAAATTCAATTGGCCGTAGCTTTCTCAAATAGTCTCTAGTGACTTCAGTCGCTGTTTACTTAGAATGCTAATTCCAAGGGTGCAGAATACATAGACTGAAGAAGGACTTAACCTGTTTATTGGTTTGTGTAAAAGCTTGGACGTTGATTTCACTGGAGACTGCATCGAGTGCTCGAAAGTCTAAAAGAGCCACGTATTCAGTCTTTGGGGAGCGCCTGGTGCTACTACGAAACGAGTGGGCCGTATGTCATTGTGCAGACTTAGTTCAACAGTTTGATCCACACTAATCGGATTTGTTAACGTATTTCCCTATTGCGTGTGGAATTTCTTATGGATATCTATGCCATGGGGGATACACAACTACGTTATATTTCTCTCACTGACAAATACAGCGAAATAATACCTACATTTTTGTTGAAATTTAAGAGGAAAATCAATTGTACAGTGTATGTATTGAACAGTGCTTGTGTTGGTTAGTAATATACTTTGAGGCAGCGGAAATATGCTCACAAAAGGAATTTATATATTAAACGAGTAAGGCCTATCTTTGAGATTGATTGTGTCGTGCCTGTAGACCTTGTCCAGAAACGGCGAATTCGCCGCGAAACTATCGCGTGTATTTTGCGTCTAGAATGAGCCTATCAACGTGCAATACGCACGTTGGTACGCTCCGTATCAAAATTTTGCCGCTCCATTTCCCTTGAAACGTGCACTCGCTCTGAAGTTCACCCGTAACCTGGACGTAACCAGGAGTCTCTAGTATACCTATAGACACACGGTGGAGCATACGGTGGGGGTCTGCCCTGCTTGGGCGGACCACCGCCGTGTCCTCATAGAGGCGATCGGCAGCGGCGGCGACCTCTTGCGCCCGGCCCTGGTTCAAGGCATGTTCCGGGGCGAGAGGGAATGGGAGGCAGTCACCTCCTTCTGCGAAGCAGTTATGCTAGCGAAGGAGGTGGCGGGATGGGAGAGAGCGTCCCAGTCGCCGCGGTAGACGCTCCGAGCGTCGAGAGCCGCGTGACTACTCCCGGCCACCGTAGGCGCGTGCCTGCGGGCTGTGAGTAATGGGTAGCTCACCGTCCGATCACGACTAGGCCCGTGCTGGACGGCGCGTACATACGTGTTCCACGCGCGCCTCAAAGAGATGTCAGCAACGACGAGGGGGCCTAATAGGGCCCAAGCCTGCCGGGTCAGCGGGATTGTCCGGAAGGGGTATCGCTGCCCCGGAACATAAAGGGCCAAGGAAGGAACACGGGTGGGTTTTAGTCAGTAAGAGTCTGACAGTCCTTTCCGCTCCACCCAGAGCGGGAAGGGTCATTAGAATATTTCCAATACTCAAAAAAAAAAAAAAAACCTATAAACTTGCTTAGTCGAGAGTGGCGAAAAGCACGCGATTTACGCGCGTATTTTAAATTCGCGCGATGCTCGTGGACGCAATGTATTGATGACCAGCACCACGCCAACGCGCGGATGATTTCGCGCATTTGATTTCAATGCGCGGCGAATTCGCCCTTTCTGGACAAGTTCGTACGGACCGAGCGACGTTGAAACACAATTGCTGTGTAGAGCTTGGATACCGGTATTCGGTATTATCGAACCGGTAATTTTTTACCTTTTTTAAAGACCAAGATTTTTATTTCGGTATTTTGATTTGTGATTAATATTGTAGTAGACTTTATAAATTACTTATCGATTTGAATTATTCAATTAATGTTGCTTCACAGTGTTTTCATCATATAAGCTAAGTCTTAACATAATCATATGTAGATGTATATAAAAAAAGGAGGGGAAAAAGTTATCATTATTATTTAATATAGGTACTCTGAAATTCCAAATTTACAGCGCACACGCTCGTTTTGTTTGTTCAGTCAGCTGCAAAGAAATCTCACACCCTAGCAATGTATTTATTCATTGTTAGGGGGTGAGAATTCTCTGCAACTGACCGTACTTGTAGTGTAGGCAGTTTTCTAATAAGTACTTTAATAATCATTGTGATCTCAGAAGAAATATTTGTTGATTAATTACTTTCTTTCATGCGTCGATAGTCTAATGGTCGCAAACGCTACTGCTGGGCGTGAGGTCCTGGGTTCGATTCCCAGGTCGGGCAGTGTTATTGGGTTTTCCATCTGTAATTTCTCAGTAGCAGCCCGGAGTCTGGATTTGTGCCCGGATGATGGCAATAGGCTCGCCCCTATTACATGGGACTTAAACATAGCAGGCGAAATGTGAGTGTACTATGTAGGTACACCTCTGCCCTACCCTTCGGGAAATACAGGCGTGATGTTCTATAATTATGTTACTTTAAAATGTACTTTTTTACGTTGATAGTGGTTTTATTTATTAAACAAAAGAAAATAATGAAAAGAAACATGACATAAGGGAAGGAAACAGGTTTTCACTTTAATTCTAAAAACCGGCCCAGTGCATGTCAGACCACGCACAATGAAGGGTCTCGTAGTTGGGACGAGATTATTCCAAGAACAAACTTAACATTGTAGTTGAAAAACAAGTTCTCCCATACATTACCTACAACTGCAATTAAGTAAATAATATTGAGAGAATTACAATGTTATATTAAAACCATAGACTTCTTATAGGTTTTCCTGTAATCTAATAAGTAAAGAAATAGTTTCTGTATTTTATTCAACATTTTTGTTCCAGTAGTTTCGGAGATAAAGGGGGGGGGGGGGGCTAATTGTCCACTTACATCTATTTTCTTAAAATAACTTTAAAAGTATATAGAATATAAACTAAAATTATTAAAAAAAACTGAAATCCTTACAATAAGCCTTTCATTTGATGTCACACGGTAGGTAAAGTTACCAAAAAAAAAAACACGAGTGTATAATAAGCTGAATTATGAACCTAAATGCGTTGCTATAAGTCACTTTACAAGCAATTGTGTTGAAAATAAATAAATAATATATAGGTATCATCATCATTATTAAAGTCACAAATATGACAAAGAAATCTCGATGTTTTGTCAAGTTGTAAAACCCGTGCGAAGCAAGGGCGGGTCTTTAGTGCTAAACAAACATAATTAAACGGTTAATTAAGTATTCTTTTCAAATCTGAAATACGTGTAGCTGTAGGTAATTTAACTTTATGAAGCTATGAAGTAAGCTTATTATGTCTTTGCCCAGCAGTTCCGCGATCGCCATTTATACGTAAAACTGTTTCTCAAAATCAATTAACTCCTAGGGCTGCATGCGTTCGAGGCTAAGGAGCTTACAAAAGTTACTTTGATGGATTTTCTACTACTACGTAAGAAATGATTTCCATTGAGCAATTTTTTGCACAAACGATTTCTAAGAGGGGTGTTTTTCTACGTATTCTGATTTATATATCGACGGTTAAAAGGTAATGCCCTATTACCTATTAAAATAAGACTTTAAGTAGGATGGCATTCATGACTCCTTTTCGAAAAAAATGTCGCTTAGCCCAATTACCTTTTAACCGTCGACATGCTGTTATTTTCAATAAATTATTCTTGGAAGGCATCAGCAGTTCCGGTTAACTTAGTACACGCACGAGGGCGCACATGTTTTTTAAATGGCGTGGAGGTTTTTGCGCAGATGTCGTGTCACTGACCAGGAATATATCACTTATTCCGTGAATATTTGTAAAATAATCGTATAGCGTTATGTAAAAAATATTTAGTTATTGCGGATCTAAACGTATGCAGCACAGCTCTCTGCGCGCAAGGGCTATTACTGCGGAATAAAAACGATTTTTTTACATACTCGTAACATTATACTGTTACTGATTTCCGAAAACTATGGCCTGATTCTTTAACTTATCGTAAAATAGTCGTCAACGAATATGACAAAGGCAAAAAGCTAAAGAGAAAAAGCTAATTATTTGTCATTCGTCAGGTCTTTTTAAATTAACTTACATCCCCATACATTAAGCAACGTCCCCATACATTCGAATTCCAGTAAATAAATTTTCATCATCAGTTCCACTTCAACAAATGGTGCTTCCCGAGAGCAAATGCACGAGTCAATAAAATACTTACTTATTCATTCAGAAACGAAGCAGCGTAAATTATATACATCGGAATGGAAAGCTCTCTAATAATAAAAATTTAAACTGTGGAAATATTCGCGGAACTTCAGGAACCATTGTTGTGGAGCTCTTGAGGCATTAGCAAACTTCCAAATGGGAGGTTTTGTTACAAAGGCGTGTTGGAACAAGTTTGTCAATTTCGGCCTTCGGTTTCAGGGTGAAATTCTGATATTATGTTCAAACATTACTGCTGACCGCAGCAGTGAGTATTTGCGTAGCGCGTAGGCCGTCGGCGGCGTCGGCGTATTCTCCACTCACTGAAATACGTGATTGGGTTCAGTGAAATGTCGGCTATCGGAAGTACAAGTAAAGGCACTACGCTGTTTTTTGGTCAAATAATATTGACACATCTAAAATTGTAGTATTTATTCCTCAGAGAGTAGAAATCAGGATTTTTTCGCCTCGAATATGCGTTAGTTTACCTTCAGTTTGTTAACAATTTGTTGCTGTGAGGTTTACAACACTAAAAGTAAAACCAAAACACACGGAACGCGTTGCAATGGAGTACAGATTAAGAAAGAAAAAACAAATGGAGTGTTACACGGGGATTTTCTGACTACACCAACTACGGTACCTTCGGGTTTTACACTGAATTTAAAACTTGGGCCACAATAGTAATAGATGAAAAAATAACGGCACAGTAAAGAACCTCGGTTATTAGAAAATTCTAGACACACTTACCGAGGTTTCTTATTGAGCCGTTTTTTATAATTCCTTCTCAGTCATGAGACAACATTTTTTTAAAGGAGTCTTGTTTCAATATGAAATTTATAAAAGGTAATATAAAATAGACACACCGAGATTCCTTATTGAGCCGTCTTTTATAATTCCTTCTCAGTGACGAGACAATATTTTTTTAAAGGAGTGGCGCTAGTGGACCGTTGTAAGCCCTCTTAACGTGCTTTCCGAGGCACAGACGACCCGCAGCAAGCGTAGCTTAACCTGATCGATCGACCCGTGCGCCAATTATTACTTAGCCACGAGCTCTTCTCTAATGATAAATACATAATTACTTTTTCAACACACTTGCTCGTAAAGTGGCTCTTATTGAACCGCTTTTAGGTCCATAATGCAGTGTATTAAAAACGCGTGCTTTTTACTTTACGTTACCGTACTAGTGCTGTAACGCCACAGATAACTGTTTACAAGTCGAAAATTTGCGCTTTTTGTTTAAATCTCATCAAAGAAACTTCATGTCAAAAGGAATCCGCGCGTTCACTTTTTTTTTAAATAGTCTGAATTGTCTATGGTCCCAAAATTAACTAACATTAATTTTTCTTAAATCAGGAGTGGGTTGTAACAGGGAAAATCGCATATCTGTTCCGCCTGTTTTTGTTCCACGTAATCAACAGTTCCAAAAACCTGTTACAAAATAGCAGGCTGTTATTTCATACCATGTGGGAACAAACTATTGTGTGTTTTCTGTTACCACAGCTGCACAGTCAAAATACACGGAGGTACTTCTCTTTCTAACTAAGGTGTTACACCTATGCGAGAAAAGGAAAGAGATTGTGACGGACGATGTAACAGGGTGTCACAGTGTAACAGTAACATTTATTATCTATATTCTAACTAAGGTAACTGTCATAAGCATGAATAGACAAAAGCTTGTGACTGGATGGATTCTGTTATCTCGTCGTGGAACAGAAGCTGTTTTTTCAGTTTATTTGTCACAGTTAGTCTGTTATCTTGTGATACCTGTTGTATTTAGCTGTTACGATATATACGCCTCACTCCTACCTTAAATTGTCTGTGGTCCCTCCCGGACCCAAACGGAAAAGATCCTGACTGACGTTCTATTATTGCGGATTCTCACTGAACTAATGTGTATTTCTCTATGCCAATATTACCTTCTAATTCCATACTAACTAAACTACGATCAGTCTAAACATTTTTTTTTATAAAGGCTGTTTAGCAGATTTGCCAGTGCCTTTATTTACACCTGCGCGCGCATCGCAAGCGGGGCGCGCGGAAAAAAAAAAACTAAACCAGCGCGCCAGTTTCCATAAATATTTGTTAATGTTTTCGATGTGTTGTTAGTTACTATTAAAAAACGAAATCTAAAGTATTGTCACCAACCGACGTTGAACAGTTCAAAAAAACGTATCATTACACAGCACACTTGTATCATAATGTACTATATTTTATTTATTTTTATTGTTTTTACCTGTTATGGTAAAGTAATTTTATTCTGGGTACATCGTCTTCACATGTAATGATATAATTGATGTATACAAAGTATTGTAAAACAGTTTAAAAGAGTAACGGTAGAGTTTCTTGCCCATTATTCACCATGCGAAACTACATTTTGGAAGGGGCAACTAGAATATTTTATCCGAGTAAATTTTGACGTTCAAAAGTGCTATTTATGTGCCTATCTATACTAATATTATAAAGCTGAAGGGTTTGTTTGTTTGAACACGCTAATCTCAGGAACTACTGGTTGGAATTGAAAAATTATTTTTGTGTTGGATAGTCAATTTATCGACGAAAGTTATAGGCAATAATATAACAAAGCGATGCGACGGGGTGGGTCGGGGGTACAAGAAATTTTACGCGGACGAAGTCGCGGGCAGAAGCTAGACGCGGACGAAGTCGCGGGCAGAAGCTAGTTTGAAATAAATGCTTTGACTTTACTGGTTATAAATTCCTTTATTCATTTAGAAAAGCCATTACTACTCGTAGAAAAAGTCGGTTAAAAACTAAGTAACTGCATTCAACAAACCTAATAACAGACTAAATAACTCCACGTAACTTACTGTATTGGGAACCCTACAGGAAAAGAAAACAGCAAAGTTACTTATAGTATATTTTTTTTGGTATATTTGTTTAGTTTTTATTTGTATGACCTACAAGTAGTTCTTCCGGGTCTGGCTGTTTCTGTATGTGAGTTAAATGTTTGTAAATGCACCCACAATACAGGAGAAATTCCTAGCGTTGGACAAAGTTAAAAAAAAAAACAAAAAAAAAACTATATTTTTAAACTGTAATTTTATTTGCCCGGCGGAATTAGCTATTTAATTTTTTTTGTGTTCCGTATGTCAGAATGATGGAGACATAAAATTAAGTTCGAAACTAATCTACATCACGAAATAAGATCTGAAGTCGTGGCGTGTAAGAAAATTATCATGAAATCATGTCATCACCATCTACCACGACTACCTTACCTACTGTTACGACGTTATGATGATATATAATAACTTTCAAGGTACCTAATAATCTGGTGCTTTGGAGCGAAAACAATAGTTTGAAATGACAAAAGTTTAAAATTAACTGTATTATTTCATTATCTATACAAATACATAGAACTGAAGTGTCGGTTTGTGATTTCAAACAACAGCTTACTTAAATAACAAAAAAACATTTTTTTTAATGGTCTCTTTCGGTCTATCTGTCTGTCTGTTCCGTGTAATCTCCGAAACGGCTGTACCGGTTTTGCCGGGACTTTCACTGACAGACATCTGATGTTATAAGGAGTAACTTAGGCTAATTTTATTTTAGAAAAAGCCATGCGAGAGAAACCGCGGGCAGCAGCTAGTAATAACATAAAAATATTAAGGGTAAGCGTACACGAGCCACCAGCCACATCCTCCTGTGGCTGTCGTCTCTGCTTGCTGCGCTGCTGGTCACACGACCACACACAATGAAGGGTTCCGTAGTTGGGATGAATTTATCCCAATGTTAAGAAAAAACTTAACATTGTAGTTGAAATACAAGTTCTCCCATACATTCTGCAAAAGTTTGTACGCACAATATTGAGAGATTTACTACGTAATTTAAGAAAAAGACTTCTTATAGATTTTCCTGTGTCAATAAGTAAAGAACTATTTTCTGTATTTCTAATCAAATTTCTGGATCAGTAGTTTCGGAGATAAGGGTGGGGGGGTCCATTTTCATATATTTTCTTATATAATTTTAAATACATATATTTATTTTAAAACTATAAAAAATACATGTATCTGAAATCCTTGTACGAGTAAAGCCCTTTCATTTGATATGTCACACGGTATAGTAAACAAAACTTTTAAATTTTCTAATTTGCCCCCAAAAGCGACCCCCATATTTAAAATTCATTTATTTACGTTACACGTCCGTGTTTGGGTTATAGAAGTCCATATAAATGTGTACCAAAGGACAATGGGCAAAAATGTATGGAAGCTGGTACACCCCTCCAATAGCAATGACATATATATCGTTGGATAGGTCTTTTTAACTGGAACAACATTTACTATGACAGCTTTGCTGAAATGTTTGTCTGAATGAATACTAATTAATATTGTAATATCTTAGGTTCTGAGAAAAAATAACACCAATATCGTTGTTTCTTAATGTATTTAATCATTATCTGTATAAATCATCATCATCTAGCCATACACACACACACACATACACACACCCTTATTACATGTATTGTACATATTTTATTAATGTAGATCGTTGTCTAAAATAACGTCATTTAGGAACATTGCCGGTGCAGTAAATCCGTCGTGAACCGCATATGCTAAATATTATATAATATGCGCACATGTACCCATGGTGCGCCGTCCTGACAAACACATACAGTAGTGTTGTACTATGTTGTTTCTGCCTTCAATTTAGTTATTATTTATCAAAATGTAGCAATAATATAGCCGTGCTCTGACGTGTCGGGACTGTATGCGCCCACGTAAAAGCCACACGTCTTCATGGATTCCGTAATCTGGCAAGTCATCTAGTTGATTTTCTCTGTAGATCTCTATAAGATATAAACCGTTTCGGAGATGTTCCCCGCAGTATGATCTAGCCAGTTTCAGTTGGTATGTACCCAAAGCCAATACAATTATTTGATTTTCGGTGAGCCTTGGGAAGTTTTCAATGTTATTATTAGCTTCTAGTCTTTGAAAATCAGCTCTTCGGTTATTCAAACGCTTCCTTTCAACATAGGTATATAAAATATTCTGTAAATCAATTGTTTCTTTTATACGAATCCCTCTAACTCTTCTGGATGTATGCTGTCTACTATTGGTGTGTGGAAGGTATTTATAAGTGATGCAGCAATTCTGAAACTGACAAACACAGACCCCTATTAAAATATGTTTGACGCAGCAGTTTATAATCCCGTTTGAATCGGCCGTACACTACTTCCACTACCCATCTTCTTTTTATACTAATAGAAATACTAACCTCCAATACTGCATTTTCTTGTATATACGCAGCAAGCTCTGTTTGCGCTCTGTGAAGATTGTCAGTTAAAACGTGTTGTTAGTACCTTCCACGATAGAGCCCTCGCCTACACATAGCACAGTTGTGTAAGTTTTCCGTCTCAACGCATTTACCCAAATCGATAAACAGTTCAGAATTCCAGTGTGATAGCCGAATTCAGTGAAAAAAACGAATAACAGTGTCCAAGTGATAGCCAGGTCAACAATATAAACAGATATCATCAGTGTCCAAATATCAAAAGTCGTTAACAAGCAATGCATAAAAAGTAACGAAACAAAATGCACTTTCTCGCACAGTACCAATGAACGACTGCAACAGCGCGCCCAACCACTAACGCTCGCCGCGCATCGCACAACCGGTTTAGAGAGAGGAGGGGCCCCCGCGGTCGCTCAAAGGATCCAGTTACCAGACGTATTACCTTCTTAATAGTTTTGTTACAGAAACATAGTCAAACTCATTTTTGTATTTGTTTAACAATTAAAAACAAAAACAAGTTTTTTTTAGTATTTACACAAAGTACTTATATGTTTAGGTGGTGTTTACTTATATTTCAATTGATAAATGCGAAATACATAGTATACAACGATATTGATGTTATTTTCGTTTAGACACTTCAGATATTACAATATTAATCGGTATTTATTTTTTCCTTATTGTTGATACCTATAACTCAGAACGGACAAACATTTCAACAATGCTGTCATAGTAAATGTTGCTCTGGTTAAAAAGACCTATCCACCGACATATATGTATGTCTTTGCTATTGGTGGGGTGTACCAATTCGCCCATTGTCCTTTCAACTTAATTGGTCGAGTAGATTCGGAGCAAATTGGCTGTGACAGTCGGTCAGATAGACATGTCGCTGGGCTACCGGTGGCTGTGGCCGGTGGCTCGTTTACGCCTAGCCTCACTCACGCCTGTTTCCGATGGCGATAGGTAGAAACTACAGAACGCAACCTGCTATGATCCTTACATACTGCTTTTGCTTCGTCTACGTTCATACATCTGGTCAAACACGCTCGCCGGTTGCGGGCACTAAGCACCGGACCTTTCTGAACGTCATCAATAAGGTTAATATAATAATAACGTTCCTGAAAAAGGCCTAAGTAAAAGATTCAAGAACTTACTTTGTATAAAGTGGCGAGGTGGTTGGACGTCGCAATGAGGAACGGCTGGTTCACTCCTGGGTGATCCATGTCATGAGCGATGGCGGCTAGCAGCGACGCCATTATCTCCAGTGGAGTTAGATGGTCACGAATCTAAGGGTACAAAGAGATTTAGATTTAGAAATGTGAGTTTTAAATACAAAGCTTGATGTTTAATTACATTGGTCTAAAGTAAAAAGTTACCTATTTTTGAAATAGTTTGATTGACGTGCCAAATTATAAAAGTAACATTAACTATTCCAGGATCACGTAAGTGATTTGATAGATTGGGTATCAATGAAAACGTTAAAATGTTATAGATAATGAATGTTTACCGCGATAAAAGGATTTGTATTGATTTAAAAAACATTATTCTGTTATTAACAACATTTTAAATCAAAGAAGCTATCCTAAAAGCCATCATAAATCTTTTGAACTGTGTCTCGGTCGGCAACGCGTCGAGTCGTACGAGCCTTTATGCAATAATAACCACATCGGATCAGGTAGGTTAATGCCCTTCACCAATCGATACGAACTAGACAGACAGACAGTGCGTCGACTGCAACCACAAAAAGTGGTTTACAAACTGTCAAAACGCATGTAGACAATTTATTATAATAGGTTGGGGAAAAAGTTTCTTCGCATTTTTTAAGAAAATTCAAAACATTTTTTTATATAGTTTATTTACATTTAACTATAGTATGTAGGTACCATTTTGTTCGATAACTTTTTGCCATCTTGTAGGTAGGGACATGATCCCATTGCTATAGAAATTTTGGGACTTCTGATCAAAATACCGCGACAAGTAGTTTTGGCAGTCCTCTCGTGATGTTAACCTGACACTGCCTAAAGAATTCTGAAGAGACCGAAACAGGTGGAAATCTGAAGGTGCAAGGTCAGGACTATACGGCGGATGCATTAACACCTCCCAGCCAAACTCTCTTAATTTTTGCTGAGTGGCTAAAGATGTGTGAGGTCTAGCGTTATCATGATGAAAAACCACACCCCTTCTGTTGATTAATTCCGGCCGCTCTCTCTCAAGTTCTTGCTTTAATCTCATCAGTTGTTCGTAGTAGAGTTCAGAATCGATGGTCCTGCCTGGTGGTAACAGCTCATAATGAATAATGCCATTCCAATTCCACCACACACACAGCATCACCTTGTTGCGAGTTAACCCGGGTTTCGCCACAGTCTGTGAAGCCTGACCGGCCTTTGACCACGACCTTTTTCGCACGTTCTTGTCGTACGTGAGCCACTTTTCATCACCAGTTATCAGCTTCTTCAAAAATGCTTCGGTTTCATTACGTCGTAATAAAGAATCACAAATGAGTACACGGTTCATTAGGTTTCTTTCAGTGAGCTCGTGAGGTACCCAAATATCGAGCTTTTTTGTGTACCCAGTTTTTTATAACTACTGATAAGCCGATCTTGCTCCACTTTTTCAAAAATGGCATCCATTTTATCCGTAATAGGGCGACCAGAGCGACGTGCATCTTTGACATCAAAATTTCCGGATTGGAAACGCCTAAACCAAATTTGTGCTACTCTCACAGACACTGCACTAGGTCCATAAACATCTTAATTTTTTTCGCGGCTTGCGTTGCATTTTTACCGTTTTTGTAGTAAAATTTTAAAATGTATCGAATTTCTTCATTATATTCACTCATCTTGACAGTACGAAAAACAAATGAAAATCACACATTTTCCTAATTTGAATTTGGAATTATGTTCTTTAAAATTTAAACTTTCAATGATACCAAAACCAGCCAGATACAAATAGTATAGCCAAAGAGATTTTATTACAAGTTCATACATACTATAATGCGAAAAGACTTTTTCCCCAACCTAATATATAGATTGGGTTTTGCTGTACTAAATAATGTGATAAACTCTTTAAATTCATAATTGTTACCGCTGAAGATATTATAGAATTGTTTAAAGATCTTGATGTAAAAACAACTGCTGACCTTTGGGGATTATCAGTACATATCATTATCGTCTTCAATAATTGACGGTAATAAAGCCTTTTAAGCAATTGTCTTTAACTCTTGTACTGCCTCTGGTGTATTTCCTTATCTGATGAAACTTAGCAAAGTGATTCCACTATTCAAATCTGGCAGCAGAACGTATCCCACCAATTTTCGGCATATATATTAAGTGTAAAAGTGATTCCGATATCATATTTACAGAAAAAAAAAAACGATTTCATTTCATTTCATTTCAATACAATTAATAAATAAGAGTTGCCTGCTTCAGTATTGTAAATTAACGAATGAATTTATATATTTTCAGCCGAGTTAAAAATGATCGCAAACTTAATTCAGTTTTACTGGAAACAGGTAGGTACAGTTTCCAGTAAAACTGAATAAACTTTGCAAAATAATATTTCGACGATGAATACCAATTACCGATTCGATCAACTGTTCATTCTGAAAGATAAAAACCTGGAACCATATTCCGAATAGGTAATAGTCCAATTCAAGCAGAAAATTAATTGGCATACCCTTTGTCCGTGGCACAAATACACCGAGTAAAACTATACCAGGCGTAAAAAAATACTAAATAGACTGCCATCGTCAAAACAAAAAAATCTGCTCGGAACAAACTCCGAACCTATGGACTATAGAAATGTGTTTGCAACTTTGCACGGGAATTTTCGGACTCAAACGCGAATAGAGCACGCTAAAAACAAAAATAGGCGTCGAACAGAGAACAACAACCGACGCAATATCTGAAATTCAGCTAAAAATATTTTTAGTTATATTAGTATACGCGACTAACAAACAACACAATTCCCGTTTTAGTAATATCTAGCCTAGTGACGTCAGAAGTTGATATTACATGAAAATTTAATTTCGTACGACCCAAATACTTGGTAGACCGTTGTACTGTGATTAAGATAAAGGGCAACCCAGCAGACAATGCAATAAGACAGTCATACAAGTGTATGGACAGAGCAAGTCGCTGGCTATTACACAATTATACAGCGTAATAATTGCCTTATTCCTGTGCACGGATGCACTTCATTGCGCAATCGTTGATTGACAGATATTCCTATCTCAGTAATCATTGTTGGTCCTAATTGGCTGATTGTTAATCACTGTTTTCAGGTCACTAAGCTTGAAACCGCTAAATATGTTGATTCAATATTGGAAACTGAATTCAAATACATACATACTAACTGCTGCTTTGTTGAACCGTTTCGAGTTGGTTAACTTGGTCTTTAAACGCTTGAACGCATTCTGTAGTCAGACGGCGTACTTGAGGGTACTTCAACGGTCGATCTGCTTTTACTCAATATTGCATTCAAAGTACCTCTTCAATAACAGTCTCGAGTGTTTTACTATTGCGGAATAGAAAAATACTGTATGAAAATATAACCATAGTAGGAAGAGATTTCTTTCAATGGAATGAAACGTAAAATAAGGCAGAGAAACCGAAGATGTTGTCTCTCTAGTACGATTAACTTACCTGTGGGCAGGATGTTAATTCAGATTTGTAATGGAAATTTGTCACTTGGGTTAAAGGATTTAATTTTATTTTTTTATCCATCTTTTATATTTTGTATAAGTGAGAACGTTGCAGGCTTAACCCATATATGATTTTTATCATTTTCAAATATGTTGTTTATTGATAACCACAGCCAAGGACTGTAATCGTTTTTGTAGTTTTCAGTTCTAAAAGTTGGTTTTTTTCAGTGGGTCGAAAATGACCCTTTGGGCAGATAAGGTCGTACACTAGTATGGAGAAAGAATAAGGAAAATTAAATAGTATTATATGCTATTCAGTCTTTATTATTAGTTTAGACAAGTAAGATAATTATGTAATTAAATTCGGTAAGTAAGGAACATAGGACATAATATCAGTTACGAATGAAATGCTGCAAAACATTCGTCATGCAAATTCACGTCATATTTGGAACATTTTAACAGTTTTTTTTTTCACAGTGCACATCTTCTGACCTGACTTATGCAAAAAATATGTTCAGCTGAATGTTACCTAACAGAAACAGGTACAGTTGTCTTTGCCTTCTGTGACCCAGGCTGAGTTATGGTACTCCCATATTTCTGGAGTAAAGACTTCGCAATCGATCGGTGAAATTCTAGCGTGTCTACGTTTGCTCCTAATGATGTGGCGAGCAAAGAAGCGTTGTTGAACCACATCAAAATGGGACTTTTTTGCATCTAATGGCAATCCTGTAAATTCCGATATTAGCATCTAGTCTATCCACACAACCCATAAATCGGTTGCACTGATGTACAACGTTTGGCTGATCAATGTAAATTTTCTGTTAGGCAGCAACTGAATATCGGCGTGCCTTTTCAAATTCTTTTGATAACAGTGTAACTACTCGTACGCTGTTGTCATTCCATCGAACGGCACAAGTTTGTAATTTGGTCGACAATTACTCGTAAGCCTACATAGCTGTGATAGTTTTCTTTTAACTTCGTTATATATACTACTGCCGTGATTTTTTTTACATATCCAAAAACAACCAGTTAACTGGCACGGGGAGGACACATGACTCAACAAAAATTAGCACTTTAAAAGCTTAATAAACGATTCCCTGAATCAAAAAATGGTTTTTACAGACCCGCAAATTATGTTTCAATGGCCCCATACCACGGGATAGATGAGGAAAAAACAATGTCATCCCCACTTTACGTGGAAGGTACCACCCAGCTACAATTTTTTTTTATCATTTATTTTGCCACTTTTTCGGCGACATTAATTTGTATACCCATGCCAAATTACATTTTTCTAGTACTAAGAGTCACCGAGCTAAACCGCGGACAGACAGACAGACGGATATGGAAAAACTATGAGGGTTCCTTGTTGACTACGGAACCCTAAAAACGATCGAAAGGCATAAACAATGTAGAATTTTTCAGGCAACATGGAAATACATTATCGAGATTAAATAGATTGTTTGTCAGAATGACAACAAACTGCATTTAGTGAAAAGTAAAACTGAAGCAAAGCGTTTGTAAAATGTTTAGATTTACCGTAACAACAAGTTTGCCTCACCTCTAAGTACAGCAAAATTTTCTACATTATTTCCTTTCGAAACTTTTTGAAGTTGAGCAGTTTTAAGTTTACACTTTCACTCAGTTGTTTAAAGTTGTTTTCCTTGTGATTTTTTAAGTCTTCTGCTACAAACAATTTTCCTTAAAGTAGTTTGTTAAATACTTTTAAGGAAAAAAGGTTTTTAAAGAAGTAGGTAAGCACTGCTGATCAAAATAAAGAATTAAAAACATTTTCTCTTACTTTTAAGTTTGAATGCAGTAGAGAAAACACGTTCAGACCGAAAAAAAATATTCAACATTTTCGCTTCGACAAATAATTGTGAAATGGATGCACAACACACATCCGTTCCAAATTCTATACGAATCTATCTTAGATGTCAGGAATTAGCCAACTAGTCATGTTATCTAGTACTGAAACGAGGTTTTCGTCGTCAAGTGGATGCTGTTCATTCGTCTGTATAATCCCTGCTTCGGGGGGCAACAACAGACAGTAGCTGGCTTTGACCTGTTCCGTTGCCAATGGCCACACGGCCTAATTTAACGCAGCGCGTCCATTGGAAAATCTTCTAACATTTTACATTTCACATCGGTGATTTTAACGAGCTGCCATTTACATAAAATGAATGAATGAAAAGATCAGTCAATCTTTTCGTCACGCTGAAGTAGGTGCACGAAGACTGCGCTAATGTCCATTTTCGGGGTCACCAGTTTAGAGGCATGAGGAACAGGGTGTACAGTTCACTTATCCTCTATTGAAAAGGGAGAATCTTCCGACCAGACGGGTGTCGTGTCTCTTGGGGGAACTGCCCAACGGTTGATGTCGGGATGCTGTATATGTATATGCTAGTCGCGCGGTAAACTCTGAATGCGCGATGCAGGATTTGTGACGTCAGGTCTTTGATGCGTAGTGCGCATGTGGCGATGTAGATGCCGCCACAGAAGGTATCAGTGGACTAAAAACTTAATTCATTTAATTAAAATATTTTCGGCTACAGAACATGTTCACTTGCGGCGAATTATTTTCGTAACTTTGTATTTTTGTTTAAACAAAATAACAAAATCCATACTAATATTATAAATGTGAAAGTAACTCTGTATGTCTGTCTATCTGTCGGCTGTATCCCTGCCAAATTTAATGACGATCGGTTCAGCGATTTAGGCCTGAAAACGGACAGACAGACATACAGACAGACAGACAGAGTTACTTTCACATTTATAATATTAGTATGGATATAGCTGAAGAGTTTGTTTGTTTGGTTGAACGCGCCAATCTCAGGAACTACTGGATCGAATTGAAAAAATATTTTAGTGTTGGATAGGCTATCCATACTAATATTATAAATGTGAAAGTAACTCTGTCTGTCTGTCTATCTGTCTGTCTGTCTGTCTGTATGTTACGTTTTCACGCCTAAACCGCTGAATCGATCGTCATGAAATTTGGCAGAGATATAGCCTGGGATATGGAGAAGGACATAGGCTACTTTTTTACGCGATAACCGACATCCACGCGGACGGAGCCGTGGGCAAAAGCTAGTAATTATTATAAGTAATAGCTAGTTATTATTTTTAAGTTCATGTAGGTAGATTGTTCGGTAAATCAAGCGTTCAATAGAGCTCTTTCGCGCCCAACAACATTTCGAGTTATTTACACATAAATAACTCAAAATGTTGTTGGGCGCCATTGCCATAAAGTACCCTAAGCACACATGCTTAGGGTACTTTATGACAATAAATAAATTAATATATAAAATCTGTACAGCGCATAATTAGCTAAACATTCTCGTCTTGCGCTGATCAGTTTTTTCTAATCATCTTTCATTTCCTTAATGCGAAGGTTACAATTTCATCAAAATTCTCTGTTTTATCTCTTGTTTTTTTTTTTCTTATTAACTACCTATGCATTTTATGTGTACCATACTATACTAATACTAATATACTAATCCATACAAATATTATAAATGTGAAAGTAACTCTGTCTGTCTGTCTGTATGTTACGTTTTCACGCCTAAACCGCTGAACCGATCGTCATGAAATTTGGCAGAGATATAGCCTGGGATATGGAGAAGCACATAGGCTACTTTTTTTACGCGATAACCGACATCCACGCGGGCGGAGCCGCGGGCAAAAGCTAGTAATTAATAAATGTCATAATGGCAGGACCAACTCTTGTAATTGCAAGATTACCACTTATATTTAGTACCCATTTAGTTCTATTTTGTACCTGTCCTGAAATTTTTGTATCTTACACGGCATAAACGGAATATCACGATAACACTGGTCCCTCCATTATGATGCGTCATAATGACGAGACCGTGCCTGTACTCCAAAACCACAACGAATTACATAATTCTGATCAAACCAGTATTTAGTACCTCCAAATATCAACAGTGGGTGACGGAGATCTTAGTAGTTTCTTTTAAAAATTAAATTTTAAATTCTTGATATTTTATACACCTGAATAATTTAACGAGTAAAAATAATTGAAGTAAAAAGATATTTCAAAGGCTTAAAAAGTTAAAACCCTTCGTATATTAACGTAATTTCAGCAAAACTACTACACAACTACTACTACTACAAAACTTGCTTAATTTCAAAGTTTCAGTTAATTGCAACTTCTATGAAAAGCTTTTGCACGTTACCTTCAGGTGTAGATTTGTACAACATGCCGTAGTTCACAAGTTTCTTATTCCCTTTGCTAGGTAATTACTTCCTTCTTAACGCGACTGCATTCCGGAAATAGTTTTATACATTATGATAATATAATATAATAATTATCATTTAACACAATTTTATTTTGAGGTATTCCACTCGGACCAACGATTTCAACAGCATTTGGCCCTTAGAGAATATAACACTGGAGAAGGCATAAGCGCAATACTCTGACCAAAAAAGTCTGTCACTTTTGGCAGGGGACGGGGTAGAAACTACAAAAATAAAAAACTAAAAACTGCTCGTCCGGCAAGAGAAGTCCGTACCATCGATTTTTTGTATCGATATCGTTATTCATTCGGAATTTTGTTTGAATATCAAATAAAACAGCTGATGCATACAATATTTATATTTTAATAATGAGAAAATATAACTATAATTAAATAAAAGTAAAAAAAAAAATATAATACATAAATATTTATACTATAATATTCGCAATGCCAAAAATAGGTTAAGTCAAAAAAAAAAAAAAAAAAAACAAAAAATTATTCTCAAATTATAAAACTATTAGAATGGAAATATAAAACATTGATCTGTGCGTTTTGTCGGACCGGTGGGATTCTCCGATGCTCGAGCGCTGGATACGACTGCACGCAGTCAAGTAAACATGCGCTCGAGTATCGGATTATCCGATTATCCGCTATTGTTATTTTTAAGTGTGTCATGTCATTACTATTAGTTTCTCATAAGCATTTCTGTGTTACTAACAATTTTATGGATGTACTAATTTGGAAATCTGAAATAAATGAATATAATAATTAATGGATGGATGTGGATTGCTCGTTCATGGAACATTGGACAAAACTACATGTGCGAGTGGTGCGGTCCTGATCCAATGTTTTATTGTTGTGTGTGTTTTATATTATATATATTTTTTTTTTTTAAACCTATGGATGATTATAATAACTTCTAGTGATTGTACTCGTAATTATCTGAAATACAATAAATTAATTGAAATGTTTTTTTTTTAAACTACAATAATTACTTATTCTTATTAAGAAATTATTATTATAAAAAAAATATCTAAGCGAGGTAACGTGGGTACCATCGATTGATTAAACGCACCTTCGAAGAAAAACCCTTTTTTTGCACACGTGCAACCCTTTGTGCAACCCTTTGTGTGCAAACGGCGTTACATATTGAAATAGTTTATACGGCAGAGGTTGCCGACATTAAGTGATTTGAATCCAACGTTAAACAAATTGCATACGTAAACATTCAACCGCATTCATTACGTTCGGCATCGAGCCCTTCTGTGCGTGGTTCAACACGCACGTGCCGTATCGATACGTTATAGTGGGTAATGTCCAAAACAAATAATACATATATGTTCCATAACTACAAATTGTATGCAGGTGCCGTTCGGGGACTGAAAAGAATATTAATAAACTGGACCACCGAACTGCTCTTATCAAAATTTTGTTTCAGTGCTGTTAGTGGAAGTGCTCAGGAGCGGTTCGACCAAATGCCGTTGAAATCAGTGCTCTGAGTGGAATAATGTTTATCTTAACGTCATGCAATTCTAAATTCAAAAGTACTTTTCAATTGAACTACCTATTGACATGACAAACATAAATTAAGTAGGTACAAAGAAAATACATTTTGCTGAAATATTATTTATGGTAAACATTTTCGTATTTGTAAGTGTACTCAGCCTACAATATTAAATTTTCAATTGAGGATTTCGCAGAATCTCGATTGAATTTTGCATGTTTACAGAGTTTCAGCGATTCGTCGACTGTTATTCATCAATAAATTATTCTCCGAATTGAATTAAATTTAAAGCTCTTGTCTACAACTGGACAATTAGTAGACCACAAAATCGAAGTTTACAAGACGCTACTACTCAATTTATGATTATAAACTATTTTAATGCTAGGTGAACACCTAGAACCTCAGGCTAAAGTTTTCACACAGGACTCCTTTGAAACCATAATGAGCACGTAATCGAATAATTTCAACGTGACGTACCTAGTTCACATCCTTCATGCGACTTTGACCTTAATTTATAACTTAGTTGTATAACCAGATTTGAAGGCAAGGAAAATGCTTCAAGCCTTTGAAACGACTATGACTTTATATAATTATGGAACTAAACAATTGTTTCAAGGCGTAACCCACCGGTACTCATTTAAAAAGCCAAAATCAAAATCCATCAGCATTTCCATGAGAGAAAACTATATTCGGTTTTAAATGAACCGCTCCGTTTGTGCAATCGCTACGTTATCCGAATGTTGCCGGTCGCTAATCACGAATCAAATAAATAAAAAAAAATGTTTATTGTGTTTCAAACGGAAATTACCTACATTTACAAGTGTGAATAAAACAGCCCCAGTAAGTAATAATACTTGTGTTGTGAAATTATACATTTGAGGTATCTTAATTCCCCGTATTATGGGAAGCAACCCTTTTCATAACTATGCAGGTTTGGCCGCTGCTCCGTCCGAGTTTACTTTCTGTTTGTACCGACCGCTCATCATTGGACGGATGAGTTTACGGTAGTCCGCTTACAGAGATGTGACTTATTTTAGATACAAGTATTTGAAATTGCTGGATCAAAAAATCAGGATGTATAAAATGGCGACAGGTCACAGGAACAACTTGCGACCCACGGATGCCCCTCAAGCTAAAGGGGAAAATTTATAAGTCCGTGATAAGGCCCGGACTCCACCGAAGCGGAGACGAGACGAGAGAGGAGATGTGTTGGAAATAACCAATAGGATTTCGTTATTTATATATCTCGTCTCCGCTTAACTTCAGTGGAGACGTCTTGCATTTGCATAAGGCGAGGTTCTTCAAGTTAACCTCTAGGAAATGTAATTTTAATGTCATATTATTTAGAAACGGTAGTGATTAAACACGTGAAAATATTAAATGTTGCTTTTGGGACCTTTCTGTAGGTACGTCGGGTATATTGAAAATCACATCAAAATATACGTCTATGATGATGTAATTAATGTCCGTCGGGTTTAACATTGTTATATCGTAAAACATATAATTTTCAACCCAAAATTAACGAAATTCACGGCACAATTTACTCGCGCCCAGCTGCCACCTCTAGAACAATAATGCACGCTCGAAGAACCTCGCATAACGCGAAAAAAAAAAACAGAGCTATGAGCTGTGCCTCGTAAGGTGACGGCGGCGTACTATGGTTTGTCTAGAACATGCTAGCTAGACAAAATACATTGTTGAAAATGCCGAAAATTCTTTCGATACTGATAATATCATGACTCATATTAGTCAAAACCCAGTTACGCTCATTAAGGGTCGCAGGTAAATATATAAGAAGGGTAAGTAAACTGATTATCATTAGCAATTTTGCATTCCAAGCGAATACTTACGAAAGTGATTTTAAAAGTGATTTTGGTTTAATTTAGTGATGGATATTGAAGTTAAAGGTATGTACTATCTTATTTTACAAAAGAAGTTGGCAAGTTACAACTATATTTTTTTTGTTTAGCATCAAATTTTAATTTTACCATTTTTTTCCTATTTTGGACCTGGAAAGCATTGCCAGCGCGTGTCTTAGACCTAAAACTTATATATATGGTAGCTAGAACCCTCTTCTTTCAAATAATAATAAATATATCCTGAGGACTGCTGTGGAACTATTTTTTTATCTTTTTTTTTGAGCACCTCTTCTCAATCTCAAGATTAGAACTTTTTGAGGAGTGGCTTAAACACAGCAACGTTAGCCGGAATAGCGGACTATTTGGTATACTATCTTCAAAATACGACCTATATGGTATTACCGAAGATTCTTTAAGGGCTCTGAAGAAGTCAATCAGCATATTTAGCGCGAATTTAGAAAAAAACAATGGTACGTTCACAAAAAGACCCGCGACGTTTTTTTGGCAAAAAATTAAGAATGGACTTCGTGTTTAACGTGTCTGTTTGCCACGCATAGCTATCTACTTCTTCACTTTCAACTGCTGGACGTCGAAGCAAAGAGTTTGAACAGTTCAGTGATAAAACGAAAAGGAGAAGAGTTGACGATCTGCTAAGTACACGCGATACAAATCAGTTAGTGGCTGCAGCAGAATTCTTCGCGCGATTGTCTGGGCAACGGACCTTGGCTGCTGTCATAAGGGACGCAAACGAAAGTCCCGAAAAGTTCAAAACGATGAAAAATTGTGTCAGTGACAGTGAAAGCAACAGTCAAAGGTGTTTAACGAAGGAAGAGGCTTTGGCATATTATGTGGACTCAAAATCAACAAGCCAGTCCTACAAGCAGACGCGTAAATAAATGGAGTATGAAAGCTGGCTGAAAGGTATTTCCATCAATTTGGAATGTTGGGGTTGTGATGGCAGTTCTATATTTTTGTTACTAATTATATCGAATTAACTTAGTGTTGTACACTTAGTTAATTGGATAAAATGAGTAAATATAAGTAAAACTATATTATGAAAGATACCTGAAAGTCTCGGAAACGAAGAATGCTAGTTTAATTAAATAAATTGTGTTTAATAGATAATTAAATTTTCCTTATAAGAAAGTAATAAAATGTATGTGTCACTTTGTATTATATTCATAAAAAATGACATAAACAAAATAATTACCAATCTCATCTTATAACAAAGATAGGAAAGATTTTTTTCAGGAAAAAAATTCCTGCTCTAATAATTTACTGCTATCGCAAAAGTGTGCGAAGTATAGTAAAATGTATGAGTTAAAAGGAAGCGCTACGGCGGCGGCGCCACTTAAACTGGCGTTAAATCTCCATGCATTTATTATGAGGATCGACTATTCTAGTGGCGGCGGACTCCACAATATTGAATTTATGACGATGTTACACAAGGTTTTAGAAATTCAATCATGTCTCAAAGGGGGTCAAACTGGAGTCTATTTGTAACATAACTTGATCCTTGTTTCAAGCTCGGCGTTGGCAATTTGTATTATTCTGGACCAGTGTTTTTCAACGTGTGGGTCGCGACCCCATAGGGGGTCGCCGTTACTTACATATTTAAAGCTCTTATATATAAAACCATACTAGTTCAAAATGTTATATTTATAAAGAAAAAGTTAATTAGGTTAAGGCTTAGGTTAACACGAATCAACAAATACCTACAAATCACATAAATCATTAATGTGACGAGGACCAAGCGTACCCATTCACATTTATGTGTTGGTTACTCCTGTTTATCGTTAACAAATTTATCAATTTTTTATGATTAGAATTAAATCGTTTTCAAAATTTAGGCGATTTCTCTGTTTGCCTTTTATTTGAGCCATCGACGAAAACGTTAAATCGCACAAGTAGGAGGTTCCAAATTGAATGAAACACTTCAAAGTTTCTGTGGTTATTGTGGGTATTCTGTTTTTCTGTTTAACCAAAAAGTGACAGACTTGAATTTCAAGGTAGAACAGAAATTACAATTTCAATGTAGGGGGTTTCTATACTAAGGGCCGGCGCCATGAAAAAGGTTGAAAAACACTGTTCTGGACAATGGATCTTTATCAAGGATGCACACGTTCGACACAGGAGGGCAGTGTATGTATGTGCACAAAATAGATACCTACATGGTAATAATAGCTTTAGGGATTTATCAGCAATGTCTGGATAATTTGAATTTGTTTAAACCTAATTAAGTCTTGGATTTCATAAGTTTCTTACTACGAGTATATCCGTTGCTGAAATCTAAATTGACTTTAGCCACATTTTGTTTCGACTTCAAATAAAGGTTGGAAAATGTTTAAGAAATTCCTCTACTTCTTAAGTTTGGAAAAGTTTACGAAACTTCACTACGGAACTCAGAGCTACGAACAAGAAATACTAAAATTAATATACTAAGTTTCCTCCTTATTTTAGTTACTCCTTACGGTTTTCATCACCTTTTAATTTGTGATATGCGGAACTATTCCCGAACATAATAATGAAGGATTTCACTCTATTAAAACTTAATTTGAATTTAATTCTTGATTTTTTAGTTTTTTGGTTTTTAATCACGTGTTTTACTGGTTTGTCCGGGTAGTTTTGAACTCGGGCGGAGATTTTAGTAATGTCCTACTTGCGACTTGGCCGCGTTATGAGTACAGTATCAGTCATCACGCGGCCAATACAGAAAATTCTTCGAGTGTTCTACAATATTTCCTTAATCCCCAAACTGAGGAAAACAGTAAGCTGTTTATAAAATAAGAAGGTACGCACCCTTGACGCGTGAAGGTCTCCTGATTGGGCATGTAGGTACGGTAGCCTGCCCATCAAGGTATAAGAAACTGTGAAATTTCTCCAAACGATTTTAAACTTTTAAATGATGCTGATTAAGTTCAAAATCGAATATCGTTATCACGCGGCCAGGGCCTCAAGTCTGCTATTACAATAGTGTCAGAATGGTCTCGCCATTGTGAGTATTTGACAGTGTTTGTATGGCAAATCTGTCAAAAACTCGCAATGAAGAGACCATTACAACGTTTGTACATTAGTAGACTTGGCCCCCAGGCCGGAACTCTCAAATAAGACTGTTCTACTCGCAACCATGACGTGGGACTTCTCATTACTAAGAGCTCCACAATTTCGAAAATACTCGGGCCACCAGGAAAACACGTGATTAAAAATCGAAAAACATCTTAATGTTTTTACAGACTCCAGAAATATTTACCAAGAAATCCTTCACATAATCAGTAAAATTTGCGTACACGCATAGATAGTCTTTCGTATCCGTCTTACCACCCTGGCAACGATGCCATGTTTAAATGACAGGAATACGTTATGCCGATAACGTATTGAATTTCATATTTTTATGGAACACCACCATTAGTGTTTCGAAGGAGTACCACACGTAGTTTTGAAATCATTCGATTGACATCTGCATTTTGTGACAGAAATACTTAAAAAAAAAAATCTAAGTAAATGGAATAAAGAGGGCACTATGCTAATTCTATGAACTATTAGTATAGTGAATCTCAAATAAATAAAATTGAAGTGTCTCGTTTTAATGTCGAAATAAAAGCTTTTTACTAAACTCATATGAAAGTTTAAACTGGTATGTATCTATAATTTTTTTTTAAATATCTTGTTTGTCTATCTGTTGGTCTGTCGTCTGTCTGTTAAACTCCGAAACGGCTAGTCCGATTTTTACGAGACTTTCACTGGCAGATAGCTGATGATAAGGAGTAATTAACTTTTATTTGAGAAAAAGCCGCGCGGGCGAAGCCGCGGGCAGCAGCTTGTCTAAAACTAAAAATAACTCAAAGCGCCCATAAATAGTACGAATAATTGCGAAGGGCGAAGTGACTTTCTTTCATGTAACGGCGTAATTAACAAAGCGTCTTGAACGCGTATTGTTATTTTGGCGCCAATTCAGTTTCAGTTTGTTTGGTTTTCACAGAAATAAATTGTGATGCGTAATTTTGTGCAACGAATTGTACGAAAGTATACAATTTGTTGGGTTTTATAAATAAACCAGAGTGACTGAACTCTCCTTCGAAAACACCGGCTATTGTGTGAAACTTTATTTTCTAACAAAGACCATTTAATAAAAATATTGTCGAAGTTCTATGAATGGTCGTATCAAGGATCGGTTGAACGTTTTCATCGTGTAAATGACGTGACTGCTTTTGATTCGCTCTTATTATATTAGTTTTGAAGTCCTAATGAAGTTCTGGAAAGCAGTGGCATGTAATTACAAACAAGCCGTATACTGTAGGTATCTGTTTGCAATCATGGCCGTCGAGGGACCATGTGATAGAAAGTAATACCGGACTCCTCTATACAGGGAATACCAAGAAGTGAACTGACGCGTTGGCAACCTTTGAGACAACGATTTAAAGGCTTTTGTCTAAATGGATATCATGTACAGACGCCAGCAGGTCAAGCTACCCGAAACTGTCAAATTTACGCAATCAACCTTGAACCTTATACTGTAGTGATAAAGTTGAAAAATCTATTAAAGAAGTTTGACAGATTGTAGTAGCTTGATGGGCTGGCGTCTGTACCTATTGCTTTTTTATTATTTTTAAACCATGTGGATTTCTGTTTCAACAATTATTGAATTAATAATTGTATCCAAAGAGCAGACACTACAAGCGGCTGTTTCGACTGAAAACGTTATGGAAAATATAAAGCCCTCTGTACACGGCACGGTTTCATTTCGGTACAGCGAATTCATCCGATCACATCCGATCATCTTATCCCATTATCCCATTTATCTCCATTTTAAAACAAAATCAGCTACCTACGCTGATTTTGGTTTAAAATGGAGCCGTCGCGAAAATAATTGCCGCCGTTGACAGACTGCCATACATACAACACTGATGTGAATTACGCCAGACAAGGCGCATACCGGCGACGGCGCGTACCGGCGACGGCGCGTAACGGCGACGGCGCCGTCAACAAGTTTCCAAAGTGATCTATAAAACACTGAAAACCGTCCCTACACACGGCGAATAAACCGTAGTCATTAACAGTAAGAAAAACATGTGTGTAAAAGGGCCTTATACGAGCCTGCTCAATATTATATGATGCCGAGTTTACGTTACATGGACCGCGCGTACAAAAACGCCATATAGCCTTTTGTTATATTTTAAAGTGAATGCTGTGGTTTGAATGAAAATGCTCTAGGTTTCCAAAAGAGGGAAGAAACAAAACGAATGTGTCAGGTTTGGAATTCACGGATTCGTTATTTGGACATGACGTGGTGTAAATGTGACTCATTGATATTTGTTATTAGTAGAATACAAAACTATTCAGCGACAACCCTGAAAAAGTGTACTTACGCGTTTCTGCTGGAGGAAGCAATGCATTGCCTGCGTTACGTCAGCGGCGTGGATCGAGTTGTGATAAGGATTGGAGCTATGGTATCCTTCTTCGATCAAGCTGAAGAGTTTCCAAGCCTTGGTCGCGTCAAGTTGAAAGTGGGCCAGAAGGCCGTACATCTGGAACAGATGCACGCATAGCACTGGCAGGCATCGTCCTGGTGGAGGAAAGAGAAATTCGTTACTGTTGAGGTCAAGATGGGAGGGACGGGCATGAAAAGTTTGTGTAAGAGTGTGTATTTATCTTGCAGTGGTACTAGGGATTGCAATCCGGAAAACCGGATCCGGTATTAATATACACTTACCGGATCCGGTACCAATATACCGGATCCGGTGAATGGGTCCGGTGATTGCATATTTTGGTAAAATAACAGCGCTGTTTCATGAGTTTTGAGACTGATCGTTTTTTCATACCAAAAATTGGTTATTTGCTTAAAAACGAAAAAGTTAAAATATTATAAAGAATAGTTATTGTGATTGTTGTTGTGCTTGTGCTATTCATTAGATAGATTCGGTAGTCTGTTATATATAAGAATAAATCTGAATAGCATTCTCAAATAGCTAATTATTGACATTATTGTGATCTCAGTTAAGATTAGTTATTATGAATGTTTAATTTTATAATTTTGATTAATAAAGTTGGTCTCTCTCTACTATAATTTTAAAATCTAACTAAGAAGACTGAATACCACCAGTACCGTTAAAGAAAAAGACATAGTATTTTTTTTTTTTTGAGATTTTATTTGTTTTGAGTTTTTGTAATTTTATTTGTTTTGACACTAAAAATTTAATTGTTTTCTCTTTTTAAAATTAGTCATAATAAAGTTGATTTCGTATACGAATCGATTTATTTATTTTCACTTCATTAACGGTCCATGTTTGAATGAAGGAAAGTTAAGTTATTGAAAATTGAGATTGATGAAAATCCGGTCGGACCCAGCCGGATTGAAAATGAGGCCAGATTGCAATCCGTAAGTGGTACCAGTGGTACACAAGGTAAAATGAAAGGAAGATGAGCAAATTATGCTAGTGACGGTTTGACCAGTCAAAGTGGGCAAAAATCTAGCAGCTGTGACCTATGACATTCAACTGCCAAAAGAAACCATACTCCACTATTTAGGTCAGTTCAACGACAGTTTAGTCGTCTAGCTAGTTAATAATTTGACCCTGTAAGGAATGGTTCCATGACGTAGGCACAGCTAATTTCCCGCTTAAGAAAACTTAATGGGAAGACTAACATTTAATTTTCTCAGTATTCCTTTCCCAATAACAAAACTTCAAGTGGGGTTTACAGGAGCCTGACAAAAGTAGTAACGTAAACATCGGCCAAACTTTTGGCTTCGGTTTAAATATGCCCAAAGCTGTGGTCAAAGTTTAAATGAATGTTCAGAAACATGCCGCGACTCCTTTAGACTCGCCTTGATAAATGAACGCTAAACTGGACCACGAACAACTTTAGCCGAATCGAAAATATAGCGATTTCTTTTTCGAATATTTATTGAGGCCGTTCGTAACTCAGTGTAAAAATTATTTTCCACTTCCAGTACATTTGCTTTGGTAAAATAAATTAAATTTTATCTTGTTATTAATAATTGTATTCATATTCTATCTAATGTTGTTTAGTTTTATCTTATTTTGTCTAATCTTATTTGATATATCCTCATTTTATATGATTTCATGTGTAATTAATAGGATTGAAATCTTCTATGTGTGGTGATTAATAGGACTGACATCTTGTATGTGTGGTGCCAACTGTAAATAATAAATATACTTCACAAATTCATCTTCATATTCAACAAGCAGTTGCATATTCTGAATTCCAGTGTCAAAAGTTTCCGTTTTCAAGCAGTTATCCCCTGAAGCTTGAAGCTTTCGGTACCTAGTATTTTTTTCGGATAATTGAACAGTTCAAATAGTACTGTACATATTTCGAATATTAAAGTAATTCTAAATAAAAATATGTTAACATTTTTCAATAGTGTCCAAGTGAACAGAATGAACCAACAAAATTCAGTAGACTAGTTTCGAATTCACATAATTCTGTACAATATGGTAATATTAAAGTTTATAACGAGTTCAGAAGTGTATATTTTAGTCGCCGCGCGTCGGTGAAAGAGCCAAAGTCAACAGGTTGAAAACTTGAAAAGTGTGAAGAGAGAACTCGAACTTGAGAACTCTTTATTGGACTCAATAACTGTAGCTAACAGAGTCATACTTGACTTTGATAGTTCAGGTATTTGCTAGCAACATTAATCGCCCAGCGATTCGACTACCAGTATATCGCTCACTTAGTAATATACAGGCACATTCACTTTTGTCACATTTTACAGAAACGAGGGTCAAAGATTTTACTAATGTATGAAATTAATAAACTAATTTCATACATCTTTAGCTCAAGAGATTTTATAAATGTATGAAAATAATAAATAAATATCATAAATTTGTTAAATCTTTGATCCTCGTTTCTGTAAAATGTGAAAAAGTGATGTGCCTGTATATTACTAAGTGAGCGATATGTATCACTGTGACATGGCGGGCTAATGTGGAAATATTGTTTTGTTTTGACTTGTAATTGTATTGTATTGTATTTTTGTATTGAAATTGTATTTAACTATTTAATTGTATTTGTATTGATTTGTTTTATAATTGGTCCGTGTTGGCTTTTAATTCAATAAATAATAATAATTAATATTTTAGCGAGCTATTAGGGTAAGTAAGTTATTATTTCAATTTGTTTCATTGATTCATTTTCAATGTGGAAAGGGAAATGGCTGTTTTTTTTTTGTCAATCAATATGCAGCCTTTTCCCAATTATGTTGGGGTCGGCTTCCAATCTAACCGGATGCAGCTGAATATCACTATTTCACATGGAGCGACTGCCTATCTGACCTCCACAACCCAGTAACTGGGTAATACTACACCCCTTCGTAAGACTGGTTGCCCGACTTCTGGGCTTCCGACGACCCGTAACGACTGTCAAAACGAATGACAGCCGGTACCAACGGCTTAACGTGCTTTCCGAGGCACGGAGGATTCTCGGTTTGTAAAGATGGTCACCCATCCACGGACCGACCCTTGCGGTTGTTATTACGTACCCACGAGATATTTTTTTCGAATACTTTGAGTTTAACTGAAAGGCGTAAAGGAGTATATTTCAGCATTTCAGTCGAATGATGACGAACAATGCTTTCTTTCGTTTATTTAATAGGTATTCCCACATTTGTCTACCTCTAATACGTGAATTCGTGGACTTCCCACCAATAGTGAATCAACAAGTGGCTACTCAGGCTAATTCTACTCATTCCTCATCATTCTTCAACGTTTCACATACCTACCTAATAATCTCGGCCGAATATCGATATAATTTCGCGACTAACCTACTTTTTATAAAGAGGAAAAGTTTTTGCGATTGTTTATTGGAATGGATCTTTCGACTGATTGGATTTAAAAAAAAAATACCTACTGGTACAGTAGCCTGGACTTTTAAGCCTGATTTACACGATACGATTTAATTACCTGTGGTATGCCATCAGTTAGAGCAGTCCAGCAGAATATCACCGTCAGGTATATTTAGCCTGACACATGCTGAGCTGGACTCCCATTTGGTTCAACCTTGAGACGCATAAAGCACCTTGTATATTTGTTATCTGATTGGATTATGCCATAGTCAATATAATATAGTTATGTGTCACTCTATTTCTTTATTTGTATATTGGCACCTTGTTTATATATATATATATATATATATATATATTATGTTATTTTTCATAATTTAGTTGTGCTGTGTTTTGTGTGCACTGAATAAATGTTTTATCAATAAAAGTCTAAACAATGTTTAGACGGAGCAACAAGAAACTTTCATCGTGTAAATGCAGCTGTTAAGATGAACATGGGTTATATTTCACAAACGGGAGCGGATGTATGTATGTATGTACATAGAGTACAATAACATAAGTCTCACGTACCTAAGTCATAACCTCAATACATACACATTAGGAAATCTAAAATTATGTAACATACGATTTTTTTCTAACGATACACTAACATGTGTTGCTTTCCAAAGCATAGTTGTTATGGCAAAATCCGATTCACTTTCAATTAGACCTAGCTGTCATTAGGTAGTCTTTATTCAGTATTGGACATTTAGTATGTACGACCTGCGGCGCTATTCACAACGGTTGCTACCGTATCGACAGTGGCACGTATTCGATATCCTGACTTCTGAACCGAAGGACTGTCAAAACGTTAAGGCTAGTATAGACGGTCGCGATATCGCGGCCGAGACAGGCAGCGATAGAGATGTCTTCATACCGTATTTGAACTGTCAAAATTGTACGGTTACGGATTTGTGAATAGCGTTTAGAGGACTTCGTCGATAACATCGACGTTCGATACGGCACGAAACCGTATCGTACCGTTGTGAATAGCTATGCTGGTCCTCCTAATTCAAACAACAATTTGTATGCTTCTATTTAAAGCGAAATTTTACTTCAGTATCATAAAAGGAATTGAAAGCAACATGATTTCACTCTTAGCTATTTTTTTTAAACTGAACTGATTCAAAGCTATATAAGTCGTTTTTTAGCGCTCATAAAGCCTAAATTAGCGACTAAAATTTATGAAGTCTGCTGCACCACAGTTTTGTACGCATTGTATAATGTGCCTATTATGTGAGAGTGAGTGGGACGTCAACCCCTATGCGAGCCCAGTGCAGGTTGGTAATGTCACATTCCTCACAATGATCCTTACCGTTTTTAGAGCAGCGCAGATGATGACATAAATAACAAACTAGTGCAGAAGTACTAGAACCTATGACCCAGTCGGGACCGTCACCACTGAAACTAAACTCAAAGCATTTATTTCAAATAAACCAATTACAGGCATTTTAGAATTGTCAAGGGGTCGGTCAGTCAGAGAAACGAAGCTGGTTGCTCATTCCAAAGCGTAGTAGGTTTCTACGGAAAGAATGGACAAGAAACTCCACGGACATTCTTTTAAAGTAAAATATTGGTGACATCATTCATGTTGAAAATATATGTACATGTGAGAACAATGTAGAAAGACGTGCACGTTAAAAGCGTCCGTAATAAAAAGATAAAAACTAAAAACAAGTCAACATTTTAAATAAATTAAAATAATCCATGGTAGCTAAGAGATGACTAGTCCAAATTGACGGCGCCCGTACCCGAACATGACGCATGGATCAGCACCATTCAGCTCAACCATCTTGAAGGGAACTTAATGATCCAACACACACGCCACCACCAGCGAGACAATTTTGTGAGCATGACATTCTCTCAGCCGCCAGGGCACAGTATAGGCAGCTTTATAGTAGGTGCATGCATAGTGCTCACACATACTCACACATGGGCTATGCAATTATACAATACTAAGAGATTGAATTAATACAATGCGAAGATAGTTTTTACAATCTTCAGCAGCTCCAACAATAACCACTGCTCCTTGTTTGTAAGGTTGTACACAAACTGCGAGTTAATGCCTCCGACACATTTGCGTAAATAAGGCGAGACGGGCCAGCGAGGCGCACGTCGCGGACGTTTCGCAATTGTCCCGAACACGCTTGTCGCTTACCTACGAGTACATGTTAATTTGAAACAGACATGCATTATTATTATGCAAACACTGTTTAGATAAATGGTTCTTGTGTACGCTATAGACAATAGTTTTACAATATTTAGTCATTGAAGGAGGAGAGGAAATTACTGAGCCATCTTTTAAAGAGAAGTGCGGTTTATTAATTTTTTTAACACTTCGTATTTTTAATATATTTTGTGTAGTACCTGTCGATTTTGTTTAACACTGATTTGTAAGAAAAAGAAGAACCGACTGTAGTAACTTTAGAAAATTTATGGAGTATTGCAGTGTTATTATTGTATAAATTTTTCTGTCAAAAGCCATAAGGAGCTCTATTTTGATAACAAGCGGTTCGTAAACGTACAAGTATGCCTAACGTGACCTTTTGAAAAACTGAAATATGTATGGGCTGTATGTACCACTGCCCTTAATACAAGTTATTATATAACTCAGTAAGGGTGCTGGTTGCAACACCTACCTGATTTGTTAACTAGCTTAAGTCAAGTGTACCTGCACATGATATTATTAATTTAATGTTAACATTGTTATTTGATTAAATAAATTATTATGATTATTTATTTTTTTACTCAAAACGGGACATCGATTTATTTATCTCAATTAGTTGGGCCGATTCATAAAAGAATCTTAATGTTTTTTTTTTTTTAATATTTTTTATTTATTTATCAAAAAAAAAGTTAAGCAAGATAAATTTTCAGTAATTTTTATATTTGTCAGCAGAACGTTTTAACATAGCTGGAAATGATTTAAAGTAAAATTTTAACCCTTACACGTTTTTTAACATAATATTTATGTTTTTATATCCGGTCTGCCAATTATCGGGCGGTTTCTTAAAACGGGTCAATTTTGCGTCCCCACACCGGGACGAAGAACGGAAAAAGGGACGGTGCCGTTCAAAACGGGACGTATGGTCACGTTAAGTATGCCAAAGTTCAATCGATTTGATACTATCGGACCTGGCTGCCTCGAGGATTACATCTAAGGATGCTCCATCGTTTCATGTACGAACAACATTTACCAATGGCTCAAATTCAGAAAATTAGATGAAGAGTTGTCTAACTTGGTACCTATAAAAAAAAAAAAAAAAAATTGTAGTTAGAAAATCCGCACCCTAATTGCGTCATACATTTTAAATCACAATCCAAAAGATATTGAACGAAATTGCTTCATATGTTTGAAAAAATCGTATGCTAAACAACGTTAATATCGCAAAAAATATTGTTGAACTGTCACTGTTAATCAAGACAATATATATCCAATATATGACCGAATATTATAGTAATTCCGACAGAAGTATTAAATTATGTTTGTGTGCAGTCAACACAGTTAATTAATGTGTATTTGACGGGAAAAAGTATGATGTCACTCGAACCGCCATGACAGTATGCCCCGTTTTGCCAATCAAACTTCAATCTATATAAAAATAAAAATCAATGTTTGTTTGTTTGTCCTGGACTGCGAAAGGGCTGGACCAATTTTGATGAAATTGTGTTTAGTTTTTCTGCATACGCCCGTGAAGATTTAGGGGTAGGATAGAGAAGGGGTAGGACACCACGTGAACGGAGTCGCGCCGCGCAGCTAGTACGTTATGAAAATTAAAGATTAGTTCATCTTTCGCTGAAAATTTGGAGGTAAATAATCCACAATGAGCATTAGTACGTAGCGTTGAAAGGCCTTCCACAAGGTGGACCGATGATGACCTTGTGAAGGCCGCAGGAATCCGCTGTATGCGAAAAGCACAGAACCGGTCGAAGTGGCGGTGCTTGCGGGAGGCCTATGTCTAGCAAAGTTCGTCTTTCGGCTGAAATGATGATGATGAGCATTACTAATTGGTTTCTCAGAAACTGTTGAATCCCAACTGAAGATATCTACGTTATCAGAATGAAAGCAATAGAAGCGGATTTCTCATCGATTTTCCGCAGTAAACAGCTGATTGGCTGAAATTCAATTAAGAGACTATCAAAGGTCAACTATGAACTATTATTGTGAGCGGTGTTCAGCTTCAGTTACCTTTGTGTACTGAAGTCAGGAATTTCAATGAGAACTATACCCGCTGAATAAGACAAGTTTAATTATGTAAATAAAGTTATCGAATAGAAGTAATTAAGTCAATATCTATTAAGGAATTCAATGAGTTTGCAATAGGACGAGGTAAATAGATCCCTGATTTACATCTTCAATATGTAAGGTTTCGGATTGTATAAACTTACAAGTGTTGGTAGTTTACTGTATTTTATTAATAATATTAGTCTACATGTGGGGTCGGAACCCAACCACAACAAAAATATATTAAAAAAAAAATTAACATCTGTTAGACGAGTAGATCAAAAATGTAGTTCCCAGGGGTGAATTTTGTAATAACCTAGATAAACAAAAAAACGATGTTAATTTTAGCGTAAAATTGATGTTTTAGCATTTGTTTCAATGCGATGCAGTGTTTATTGTTATTATTCGAGTTCCATTGTTACTACTTTTCAGTAGGTATAGGTATTTTTTTTACGATAGTAGGCCTTTGAATTCCAAAGTTACAGTACTTTTAGTTGGCACGCTTCATAAAAATCGATCAAAAAACAAAAATGGCTGCCGTTCAGTTGGTATGGTTGGGTTCCGACCCCACAAGTGGAATCATTTTATTGATAAAAAATTAACATACGTGTACTACCATCCCTTTACTTTTGTACCTAAACCAATGGAGTATATGTTGTATGAACAACAATACTCCGTTGGTTTAGGTACAAAAGTAAAGGGAAAAATAAATAAACACGTGAGGAGAGAGCTGTCAAAGGACCGACTGAACGTAATACCTGTCACTTCAGTTGTCTTGCTACATCACAGTTGTACTCTTCAATTTAGCAACGTTATAATTAGTTGAGGTTTAGAGAACCTGCCTTTTTGGGCTCTTTATAATAGAGTTACATCTATGAAGAGTAGTTTACGAATAAATGATAAAGTTTGACGAGGACACTAACGTAAAAATCGGAAATAAATTTGGTTATAACGTATTTTTAAACAAGAAAGTGTCATCAATAAAAAAAAAACCTTTTTACCTTTAGTTAATAATCTAAACCAATGGAGTATACCTATACTCAAAACATAACAAACATTGTGAAAAGCACTTAATCAGGTTTCCTCTTATAATAAAAGTGAGTACTTTACGGAGGGATATTGGAAAATGTATGCCCTAAAAGGATTAAATGGAGGATGAAAGTGTATGGAATTTTGACATTTTTTATTATGGGAAATCTCATTTGTATTAGCCCTTTTGGTAGGGTCTTGTCTAAAACAAACATTTTAGGAGCGACTTTTTAAATATTAAACCTATTATGAACTACTAATCTGTTAAAATGATTGTCGATCAAAATTATTGTGACCGTTTAAACTTCAGCAAGATAAAGTATTTAGGTACTAATAAAGAGCTCAACCATTAGTCTTTTTAGGTCAATGGGGGCTATGGTTTTTGTGCTCACCAGTTGGCGCCACTGTTGAATAAGGTCCTGTCAGTACTTTTATTTTTATATGTTTTGGATATGTTTAAGTACTTTTAGAGGTATAAGGAACAGGGTGTAAAGTTCACTCATACTCTAGTAAAGGGAGGATCCTCCGACCAGACGGGTATTGTGTCTGGTGGGCAACTGCCCAACGGTTGATGTCGGGATGTTGTATATATCCTAGTCGCGCGGTAAACTCTAATAGCGCGATGCAGGATTTGTGACGTCAGGTCTTTGGCGTTGTTGATACCGCCACATACTCATTACTTCATAAAATGTTCATTTTATTACATTTTAAAATATCAAATGAATATTTACATTATAATGTACCAAAAAATTGGCAAGCATTAAGCAGACAAATATTATTCTTCCTCCAAGTGCTACGAAATTAGATCCTAAGTTGTTACCGAAAATTTTAGTCCATAATTAATCAGGAATGGCACAATCTTTACAATTATGATTAACTAGCTTCTGGCCGCGACTTCGTCCGCGTGAAATTTCTTCTTCCCCCGACCCACCCCGTCGCATCGCATTGCATGCCTACGCTATTACTTCGTTTTCACTTAGCCTTTCAGACATTTTCTGTCTCCTGAGATACAGGTTAACTACTTAGTTCAGGAGGCAGAGCTTTTTGATGTAACAGTGACTCTTGTTTGCAAATAAACAAATTTATTATTTTTATTATTATTGATTTTTTGCTCGGCTACTAATTGGCCTAGCGTAATGCTATAATACAGCCTTTATCCTTCCTCGATAAATGGGCTATCCAACAATAATAATTTTATGTCAATTAAAACCATTTCCTGAGATTAGCGCGTTCAACCAAACAAACAAACAAACTCTTCAGCTTTATAATATTATATATATTTTAAAATTATGATATCTCCTAAGATTTTGATTGAAATCAAGTGATGTCAAGGGTAATTTAGTTTACATTTAAATACTTGTGATTAATAACATATTTATTTAGATAAGGATTAATATTATGTAGATAAAACTTCGCAAATAATGCTTTATTGCGAACAAATTTGATTACCATAAAAAAAGGTTATAGTGAGTCAATCTTAAAAGATAGACATGCTGTCGCGGACTTTTTTTTTAGAACTCTTAAAGAGGAACAATTCCATCATACATGATATTTGTGTAACTTAAGGGCTCGTACAGACACGCGCGATATCGCGGGCGCGGCAGGCAGCGGCAAAGAAATTGTGCTACTAGTGTCGCGTCGCGCCCGCGATATCGCACTAGTCTGTAGGAGCCTTAAACCGTTTACGCAGCGCACGTAACGGAAGCTCTCAAAAAGGAATATTTTTTCCAGTTTTTGGGACATTTTTCATTTAAGCTCTGCTCCTATTGGTCGTAGCGTGATGTTATATAGCCCATAACTAACACAAAAAGAATGTTTCAATTCCAACCAGTAGTTCCTGAGATTAGCGCGTTCAAACAAACAAACTCTTTAGCTTTGTAATATTAGTATAGATAATAAAGAGTATTCTATTCTATTATCTTGTTGGTGTGGTTTTATGTGTATGAATTTCAGGCCCTTTTATTTGCCTTTACGAGTATGAATATACAGTTAATGCAGTATTGATTGTTTAGAGTTCAGTGCCAACCTACCGTTGAGTTATAAAATATTGATGTCTCGTTTTCCATGTATGTGTCAAATTATTAACACATTAAGGTACACGTCAGTTATCAAGAACTACTCTACTCTACACTGAATAACTCATTGATGTATGGACCTAGGTTCTTGAGAAAAAGTAATTGCTTTACAAAATAAGAGCTCTTAAAATCTTAGGTGCCATTAACAGTCATTAACTTCATTTACTGGCAGTCCTCATAAATAGGGGTTAAAAAAGTTAAGTGTTTGATTGTTAAAGGCCCAAATCGGCGCGCAGTCAACATTTGGCTCTTTCATCGTTCTTACAATAAATACAAACAAAATAAGGTACATTACCTCCAGAGACTGTTTCAAGCGTAAAAGCATTAAATTTCCATTCTACAGATTGGTTCAGGATGCACTGTAACAATAGCAGAAAACATTATAATCACCTACAAAATCGCTTCTCTAAAATTTCGCGACAGGTCGCTAGCAGTTTCTGGGCCGCCACTCGCAATGCAGAAGGAAAATGACGTCAAATAATCGCAGGCGCCGTATTATTTAAGTCAACGAATTTTCGCCAGATAAATGTAAAGTCGGATTACTAACGATGCACGTTTGTTCCACGGATTCTTGGCCCACCGTCAATGCACATGGCATCAGGTAAGAATTTTAATACTTGTCAACGTCACACGCACACACGTATTAGTCTCACATGCGTGTAACACTTCCTCGTGCAAATAACGTCAAATAGACATAAATTAATCGATAATAGTAGTTGTTTACGAGGCCAGACTTAGTTAAATTTCACCCAGTAAACAAGTAACTCATTATGTGACCACCAAGTCTATTAATATTCCCTATACATGTGACGTCACCTCTTAAAGCACAAAATCAGAGAAAAAAACTATTTCCTTCGCAATGAAAATGCTAAGCGCATTCAACTTGAACATCGCGCGAGCGTCTATGGCTGCAAACTAACGTTTTAATAGATTTCACTAGAATATGTTTAACAAATGTAGCCAGCAGTTTCAATTATAATTACTATTGTTTATCAGACGAGTGTTGAGATTTTATCATTTCGTATAAGGTGCAGTTACCATTTACGAACGCTCAAAATAAAATCAAGAGCGATAATATCGCACCAAACACGGCATCAACTCGCATCGGGGTTGGACGACGCTCTGTAGAAATTAAAGCATCGACATAAGTTTTTATTCTCATTGCGACGTCCTTGCTTCGACTACTTTAAACGCAAAGCAACCAACAATATGTCACAAGAACATACCTACAAATAGTGCGTGAGGACGAGTCTTGAATACAAACAAACGACATTTAAATTTGCGGCGGCGTTAGAAACAATACGAGTCGCCTTAGCGAAGGACTGCGGAATGACCATGATGGGAGAAACAATGAGTGACGCCGCCACGTTAAACATGGCCATTATGGCGCAGATTAACTATGCGTCGTGTACACTTCACGACGCATACTTCATTCTGTCGCAACACTCTGGGACCTGAGCGAGTAATGCACGTCGCGCTCTAAACGCTGCACGTATCCAATCGCAGCTTTTAATTCCCACGCGAGGCTTGAACCTTTTATCGAGATCGTTAGATAAACCGATGCTTGATACTGATAATTATAACTGGACATTTACAACACTTATGTTTTATACACTTCTTGGTTAGTACGCAGCGTTCGATGAACCTTCCACTCATGTGAGCAGTCCGCAGTCGCTCGCGCGGTGTGTCGTGTGGCAGGTACTCACCTGCACCTGTCCCAGCATCAGGTCGTCCAACAATCCTCTGTCGTGATACAAACATCTTGTGAGGAGTCTCTTTTTTCGACGTTTGTGCATGGTTAGAAACCGGCCAGCCGATACCTTCCTCATTTTCATTTGGTAGTGTTCCGGATCTCTTTCTTCCATTGAATCCGTCGCTACTTCTGAATCTGTAAAAAATACGAGCATTTAATATAATAACATGCAAACCCGGCCTCTCTCAAGATTCTTTTGTGTAATTGAGGCGCCCGGTGAAGTTTAAACTTTCTCGGAAAAAGAAAACTGAAGACGACAGCGCATTATGGATAACCCAAACGGCCGAGGTGCGCGACAATGAATGATGATATCGACACGAATGTATATCAGGGAATATAGCAGTTTATCAAACACATTGTTTACAATAGCTGTGATAAAAATCCAGTAAAAGCATTTACGAAGCGCTCTAAATAGTGTTACGTTTCTAAGTACCATGCCAATCGATTACAGAATCCTGTGTAACTCGTTAAGTGGAAAAACATTTTTTTAAACACACGACACCGGTTTGGGACTGAGAGAGCTTGTTTGTAACACTCAGCCACCGCACTACGGCCCAGTTTCTCCAACGAAAACTATCGCAAAATTAATGTGGAAAATTTTCAAGCGCGCGTAAACAGCTGCGATTGGCTGTTGATAAATCATTTAACCAATCGCGAAACTGGCTCAAGCAAGGTAGCTAGTTAGAAACATTTAAAACAGCCTTTCAAATTTTAAAAATGTATCTGTGAGAAACTGCGCTGTTGTGAAACTTTTGAAGACAGGCTTTGAAAGACGCGTACATAATAAACACGATAGTTGCTCGATCAAAAAATTTAAAACCGCTAATCGATTCTTTTGTCTTTCCTATCGCAAGCAAGTATCGACTGAGAGCTCTATAAAGGAACACGTCAGTGAATGGCCACGCGCATGTACACTCATGAGAGCAGTCAGTCGTAAGACGCTCGATCATCCACTAACGTTTCAACTTTAGCAGCCTCCTAATGAAATAAGAAACAAGGTTTTATAACAAGAGTTGTTGGTAGACAATTAAAAAAAACACCTCTTGGTTTTTACCCGACAGCGCAAGTGAGGCAAGGCGCTTTGGTGAAGGCGCTCAAATATGGCTTGGATTGTGGCTGGGAAAATTAAAATATACAAAAATTTAGTAATTTTCCATATCAGAACTCGAATAAAGTTCTAAAGAAACGTTGGCCTGTTTTTGGAACGAAAAAAGTCAGTTTCAAGTGTAAAAAGTATTGATTTTTTTTTTTTTTAATACTGATCCATCTAGTATAACAGACAGTTACAAAAAATTATAATAATAATATACACTTGAAACCGACTTTTTCGGGCTAACGCTTTTTACGTTACGTGACAATTTCTGCCAGTTTACTCCTACCATAAGCCGCGTTAAAGAACTTCAAGATGGCTCTGTATTAACATACAGGGTGTAAGGGACAACCCTCCGCAGACTGAGATAGGATGAATTCAGTATATCATACTAAGATGACTGGTACATGAAATTATTTCAGGAACGTTATGGAAATCCAATAAACCTGATTTGTTTTATTACCTCATACGTAATGTATCGTTACCGTGGCAAAACGCACGTAGCGAACGGCAGCGCAGAGAGCCTTCAGGCGCCATGGGGCGCGGTGAGTTTTATGAACTCTGTTGTTAGGAAGAAAGTGAACAGTTAATTTCACGCATCGTTCGTTAGAGTATTTCAACATCCATTGCAGATTTTTTTATTTTAGCAGTTTTATTTACATAAATGGAGTGATGCGTACAGTGAATGTAATTTTACATTGAAATAAAGGAATAGAAACAGAAAAAACAATAAAAAAAAAAAAACAATCTTGAGCAAGTTTCCCACGACACCTCCCGTCTTTTTTTACAGGTTTGTTTTAGCCGAGGTTTTTGCCCAACATTATACAGACAGTAGGGGCATGTTATAATGTTTAATGCGATACTGGTCTATTAATGGAGAAATTTGTAAAATCACCAAAGATTAGAAAACAACAAGTAAATATGGCGCGAAAGGGTGTTGCAAGTTACAAATAAGAATTTCAAACACCAATACAAGGTTCTAATTACCAGCAAGTGTTTGGTGGAGTATCGATCCTTAGTAGTACTCGAGATTACACTGTGGTTACACAAAGGGCATAGACGGAGCCAACTATATTAGGGTCGGCTTCCATTCTAACCGGATACAGCTAAATACCAGTATTTTACATGGAGCGACTGCCCATCAGATCTCCACAATCCAGTTACTGGGTATTATTATACCCCCTTAGTAAAACTATTTGTCAGACTTTCGGGCTTGTAACGACCCGTAACGACTCTCAAAGATCCTCGAATGACAGCCGGGACCAATGGCTTAACGTGCTTTCCGAGGCACGGAAGAGTCGGTATGTAAAGATGGTCACCCATCCACGGACCAACCCCGCCAAGCGTAGCTTACCCTGATGGATCGACCCGTGCGGCAGTTATTACTTAGCCACGAGCTCCTCATAATACGTGGTTAATTGGTGCATAACATTAAGAAGAAGTACAATAATTACTACCGTAAATTATTCTAATTCTGTAAAATAATACCTATACACGAAAAAACTGAATTACACTATTAAAAGAATTTTTTAATGATATTCTTAAGAAAACTTTAAATCATAAATAATCTTGAGATAAATACTCCTATCAATGCTAAGTTGTTACTTCCAAAGTACAGAAATTTACACGGCAAGAGAGCGTTAAAGTATATAATACCTTACCTTATAAATATACTACCTATATCATTGAGGGACAAAATAACTCACAAAAACATAAAGTACAAATTAAAGCAACATTTCTAACAAAATTTAAATATCTAATATATGTATATTATGAGAATGCAAATAAATGTTATAATTGAATATAGTTAAACAGTAAAAAAAATCTGTGGCATTAAGTCCGCCTCTGTACATTTTGCGTGCTTAAAGTATTAAATAAATAAAAACATAATAACAGAAACAAAAACAAATATAGAATAAATCATTAGGTATTACAAAAAATATTATACTTTTTAGGAACAACCTGTACCAATCTACGAGTAAGTCCACCAAACAGATGAGGGCCTCAAGTCTGCTATTACAATAGTGTCAGAATGGTCTCTTCATGGTGAGTTTTTGACAGATTTGCCATACAAACACTGTCAAATACTCACAATGGCGAGACCATTCTGACACTATTGTAATAGCAGACTTAAGGCCCAGTTCGGTCACCGATGTTCGCTCGTTTGTTTAGTTATAGATAGGCTTTTGCCCGCCGCTACGCCCGCGTGGATGTCGGTTATCGCGTTAAAAAGTAGCCTATGTCCTTCTCCATATCCCAGGCTATATCTCTGCCAAATAATTATCATGATGATCGGTTGAGCGGTTTAGGCGTGAAAACGTAACAGACAGATAGACAGACTTTCACATTTATAATATTTGTATGGATATTTCGCTGAATACCCTCTTTGTTATTTTTGTTGTTGTTTAATTTTTATTAAGAACTTCAGTTTGTTTTTAATTCTCTAAATAATGTGGTCGACGATTTTGGTGCACGGTAAAACTCTAATGAGTTTATGTTTGCACCAAATTATATGTATAGAAATGTAAATGTAATACTGAATTAATAGATAATTAATCAATCTTCGAAAACTAACTGCAACATTCCTGATAATGTGAAATAAAATACAAGAATTTGCAAGAGGTGAATCCATAGCATTCTGTAATAATTATTTCTTTAATTATGGTAATACTAAAGTTTTAATAGGAGTTGCATAGTATTAACAAAGTTGTATTTGCAATAAATTGCTTTGAAATCAAGATGGTAAGTACAATATTATGGATGTTCAATGTCAGTTCTAAGTTGGTAGGGACACCAACTATTTTGGAACTTCAAACTGGAAACTCTGTTTGTTACGTTTTAACGCCTAAACCGCTGAACCGATCGTCATGAAAGGCTGAAAAGATATAGCCTGGGATATGGAGAAGGAAATAGGCTACTTTTTTACGCGATAACCGACATGCACGCGGCGGAGCTGCGGACTAAGCTAGTTATAAATATATCATCATCATTCATCATTTCAGCCAAAAGACGTCCACTGCTGGACATAGGCCTCCAAGCACCGCCACCTCGACCGGTTTTGTGCTTCCCGCATCCAGCGGATTCCTGCGGCTTTCATAAGGTCATCAGTCCACCTTGTGGGAGGACTTCCAACGCTACGTCTTCCAGGACGCGGTCGCCACTCCAGAACCTTTCGGCCCCAACGGCCATCTGTTCTGCGCGCAATGTGCCCCGCCCATTGCCACTTAAGATTGGCAATTCTTCGAGCTATGTAATGTATAAATATATGTACCCGCCGTATATATATGTCCAAGAGTGACCTACCCACCGATTTATGAAAATTAATTATCTCTATGACTTATCGAATCGAATCGGGAACGAGGTGATCCGACAGAGAACCAAAGTGGTAGACATAGCTCACAGAATAAGCAAGCTGAAGTGGTAATAGGCCATATTAGCCGTAGAACGGATGACCGTTGAGGTAGACGTGTTCAGGGGGTCTACTCCCTAAGTCCGTTAATGAAGTAACGGGACCCGTCCGTTAGTAGTCCGACACGTCGGACTGAACCCTACTCCCTAGTTATTTCGGATTCATCAGTTTACAACGGAATCGTAGATAATATTCGTGAACGAAAGACGCATGGCGATTGATGACAATAGAGTTGTGCTATTGTACCGGTCGATTACCGGTTTAATTATTTTGTGGTTTTCAAGCTAAATAAACAAAAAACAATATTTTTTCCTTAGAAAATGACTACATTTTTAACAATATACTTTTTATTATAAAGATTAGAATTATTTTTGACATTTTTGTCCGGAAACCGGCATTATCCTGTTGATAACTTTGCCTTTTTCCTTTTTGACATTTTGACGGAAATTTTCAAATTAATTCAACGATACTAGCCGGGAAGTTTTAAAATTATTTTATTTTAGTTTCTTTCTTATTCATTTCGTAAAATGGCCCCAACCGCTGCAGAAACTCACGGACACGGACTCTGGCCGGAGGCGCGCAGGAGCTGGACAGCCTCAACGTGCTTTATATAGAATTTTTCACTTTTGGTGTGGAAAAAAATAATAATAATTACTAACATGTTGAATTTTAGGGGTTTGGGATTTCTAAAAGGGGTTCGAAATTTTCATTATTTTTGCGATAGGACGCAACATTTTCGAGATATAAGCAAAAGAAACGAAAAAAATGTATACAGTAACAGTACTGATTTTGTACCAGTAGTCGAGATGTTGGTGTGAAGTTTGATGACATGACATGACAACTAATTGATTTTATTCTACATCTTTTTAATCGCGATTAATAATAGTCAGATTTAGTTAGAAATCTAAATTTTAGTTTAAAAACGTCAAATTCAGAATAGCAAAATTGCCAAATAGCTTTAGATCATAAGTCAGTAACGTCGGGAATACTTGCCAACCTAAATTCTTGGCGTAAATATTGTCGACGTTGCCTCCGCTCTTCCTATATAGCTTCGTCAAGCAATAAAAAAGCAGCCATATTTTGGAATTCCTTACTTTGTCTCTAAATAGTGTAAACAATTATAGCCGTTCGTCGACAGAACGATTACTATTTTGATGTCGTATCAACTGGCATAAGGTTCCGTCAAAACAAGCGTCAAGTTCAACTTTTCGGACGGGCAAAAACGCATCGGGAGTAGGGACAGTTGTCAAATCGTGTTGTCATTCATTCTTCGTCGGGCCCCGAACGAATCATCCGTCCGTTGGTGATAGGGAGTAGGAAACGCCCGAAACGAAGGCCGAAACGACGGACTTCGTGCTTAGGGAGTAGACCCCCAGTTCATGTGTGGAGACCGCGAATCGGCAATTGGAGATCCAATGTCCAGCAGTGGGCTGCTATGGGCTGATGATGAGGTGATGATGAATTATTTTGTGCAAATTAAATGATAATCCCATTATCATATTACTTAAAAGTTTCCACGATCTTACAATCACGATCTAAGCGAATCCACCAAGTTTTAATCTTCAAAAAAAATTGTTGAGTATCTATTTGCGACACGCGGGATGCAGAAGTTAAGTGGAGCCATTATACTCCACCTGCTCACAAGGATGCGTCACGCGATAAGCTGTTTTTATGCCGTTTTCACACTACCGCGGCCGAAATATAGCGTTTACAGAACAAACATTTCGAAAAGTATAGCGTGTCACGGCGATAAGCGGTAGCGAGTGTGCTAATCGCCATAAGGCCCCTTTTGTTTCAGTCACATATTATTATAATATCTGTACATAGCCTACACTATAATTGTATTCTAGAAGTTGTAGTATGTAGCATGACGTAGACTAATAGCTTGCTTAAATTTGTAAGCGGGAGCGCACAGTGTTTTATGAGGCCCATTTTTGGGACATCACATTTTTATTAACCCTTTCAGACCTGAATGATTATTTTTTGAATTAGAGATATGCGTATTTTTGGGTGCTAAAGTAGGCTAAAAATAGTACAAGAATAAAAAATAAATTACAAGCATTACAGTTTTCTAGAAAATTTGGTTTTTCTTAATGTGTACAAATGAGGACATTTGGCATATGTGATACTATGAGTAATGTATGAATGAGGCGTTGGACTGTACGAATTAAAAATGTGTTTGTTTTATAAAAACATAATAAAATTATAAAAATGTGACTCAATTAAACTTACTAATTATATTACTCTTCATTTGGTAACATAAAATTATAAAAATACAGAAAATTACCCAGGGTTCTACACATTTTGTGAAAAGCCAGGAAGCAGTTTTTGGTAAGGCCTATGTGCACGTTACACTTAATGCATCTAATTCTGGATTTGCCCTGCAGCCCGGAAATTCACAACGGGTTCCAACACCGACATCATGAGCCGGAAAATGGCCAAAGCTATTTCAGCAGCAGTACGAACTTCCCCCGGTCTCCTTGGAATTATTACAGGCATGGGGCTGCTGTTGCTTAGGTGACCTCTTTTAGCTGTTAAAATTTTCTTCCGTAACACCAAACTGTCAGCTAGTCGTCGGCAAAAATTAAGCAAACTTAGTTGCATTTTTTTTGGTAGTCCAAGCAAATCATTTACGATTTGATACCTACTTTCGGAAGGCTTGGCTAGGTCTGACGCGTGCAATATCATGCGCAAACGCCATTTCTTAGATTTTATGATGGTTTGGTAGTAGCTCATCAGCTGATCGAGCAAGTCGATTCCTCCCATTTCATTATTAGAGTTCTTTCCACCTGACTCCGATGACGAAGAATTAGTATTAGCTAATGCAGATGACCAATGAGATGTGAAATTTATGTGGTGTGTTGGTGAAGTAAACAAAATAATTTCCGTATAAATAACTTTTCCCTATACGGCGGATTTTTCGAGAAAAATAAGAAAAACTAAAAGCTCGTATATATCTGGATCTAACTAATTTACAAGGTTCATTTGTGCTTTAAAATACTCAGCGAGACGCCATCAATGTACTTAACATCATTATTTCGTATCATGCTTAGTTTGAGTGTAATTATGTTTTTTTTTCTAGTTATCGAGATGGAAATTAGACGATTTAAAAAAAAATATATTACTCAATAACATGTTAGCTAAATGGGGATACGAAATCTTGCATTTAAATGATTACTTCTATCAGCGTTTTTAATAAAAATGTGATGTCCGAAAAGTTGGTTTCTTAAAACACTGTGCAGCGGCAGCTACCGCAATCTATCTACCATGGGCTTGAAATTTGAGAGCCCTAGTTACAAATAACTATCTTGTATGTATGGCATTACTCTTCATAAGGTTTGGTCAGTAGCCCATCACGCTCAATAAGATGAAATATTGAATTTACTGGCTTCCAATACTGGTCGTGATTTCGGAAGACAAACTGTGGCCTTTCGTAGCTTTTGTTAGCTTAGTTGTATTTAGTTTCGTCTATATATCGAACTTAAAGTCTCGAGGATACGTTTTCAACGTACAGGTATGTTGCCATGGTGAACGCTTTCCAACTAAAGAACAAAGTTATAAAAACTGCTACAGAAGGTTTACTTTAGTATTTAGTAACGAACGCATTCAGTTAACAGTAAGTTGAAGAACTCTACACAATTGCGAACTAAGTTGAGTTAACAAAAATCTAGTTTGCTCCGAGTACAATTCTACAAGCAGATCTAGCACACTTGGTGATGATGGAAAAATGTAACACTGAATAAAACTCACGACTTTGTTATTCTGTACAACGAGTTTTTACTCTTTTTTGTAAAAGTTAAAACGTTAACAATCGCGTAGGTAATTCTATAATTAATGTAAAGCTCGCCCGACAACATGAAACCACGTTCTAGTGTTTGGTGATGGTAAAATAAATAGTTACAAAATGCGGTATTGATACAGTGCCGCGTTGATAATGTTCGCGCCGTATTATCTGTTGCGATAATGCAATAATTATAGCCGTGTTGTACAATATTTTATTGTGTGAAGGCGCAATCGATTGGTATGGAAAAGAGCTCAACTTTGTAGACGAAAAATCTGGGAACTATTTCTATTTCTTTCGACTACTATTTCGTATTGTATGTAAAGCGGGGTTTACATAATGAAACTAGTGTCGTGAAACAGTAGCTTGACTGTTTTGTCGGGCTATAAGGTAACTAAGGCAAGCCATACATCTTCAAGCAGTCAGGATCGACTGCTTCGGTGCGACTGCATAGTAAACTTACTAAAACCTCCAAATCCCATCATACTAATACTATAAATGTGAAAGTAACTCTGTCTATCTGTCTGTATGTTACGTTTTCACGCCTAAACCGCTGAACCAATCGTCATGAAATTTGGCAGAGATATAGCCTGGGATATGGAGGACATAGGCTACTTTTTTACGCGATAACCGACATCAACGCGAACAGAGCCGCGGGCAAAAGCTAGTACTATATATATACATCATTTGTCTGCTCAACAACGTCAATAACGCAATGAATGTTGTTGAACTGTCAAAATGAAACCGATTTCTACTCATAGTGTGTTACGCAATTACGCCTCTGAATAAGAACAAAACTTACCCAATAATTTGTAACCTGTATTTTACAAAAAAATACGTTTAACTACCATGATAATTTGAGTTCCTCATACGGCAAATAAGAGCTTCCCTTTTTCCTACACTTTCTCTTTAATTATACTTACGGATATTTACGGATAGTTTAAAGACAACAGCATAAGGTACGACAGATTGTTCTTTGTCTTCTAATCCCGGCTCTAAAGCTTAATAATTCTCAAAGTAGGTTGACTCCCTCAAAATGTCAAATCAAAGGCACAAGACTCTGCTTACAATCCATGCACTTTGTCAGCAGCGGGAAATAAGATATAACAATGCAGCTATGGCTCGGGCTTCAATCCTTACCTTTACCGCCTCGCTCCGCTAAATATGTGGAATATTTTTGAGAAATTTTTCAGTAGAGATCGCGGTATGTCAGTTTTGTCACGACACAGGGTACCCCACACTAGAGAATTTGTAAAAATCTAGCACTTAAGGCTCCTATGTAACCTGTTACTAGTTTTTTTTTGTTATATTGTTTTATTTTTTTCTGTAGCGAATAAAGTTTTATTTTATTGTTATTTATTGACTAACTAGCTTTTGCCCGCACCTAGGTGCGGGTGGTGGTCGGAAATTATACCACGGAAAAGTACTACCAAGATAAAAAGTATTCTATGTCCTAAAAGGGATTTGGATGTAAATCCGTTCAGCCGTTTTAACGTGAAAGCATAACAAATAAACAAACATACTTTCGCATTTATAATATTATTCAGTTAGGATGATAGGATGTGTTCCGTCACTGGAAGTTATCGTCAAAGCATCACGTGTCTTCTGACTTTATAGCAATTTGTTCTAAATCACGTAGCTTTTACTATTTATTCTAAGACCCTTATAAAACTGTAGCTTCTCAAAAGAAACTAATATAAATAGACTCACAGAGATGCCGTTGTAAATATTAAAAGTGACAAAGACGTACAAAAGTAAACATTTTATGGCTCATTTTCTTTAGGTACTCGATAACTCAGTCGATATACAGCATGCGGGGACTGCCAGCAGGCGGGGAAATAACTAATGAAAGTCATCGGTCGGTAAAGAGAGTGCGGAGATTCACACCGAATCATATTTACCAATGAAAATGAGCCTTCAAAGCAACTTCCAAACGTGCGGTGCAGGTTATGGGTATACCGCAATCGTTCCGTATCGATTAATGAAAACGGTTCACCGAATACGGGCCCTACTGCATGCTTACAGAAATCTCCCGCATACAAGCCCTATCGACCAATGAAAATGAGCCGTTAGGTAACTAATCTGAGTGGAAGTTCCATTTTAAAATAAATACGTAACAATATTACAACAGTATTTATGTAAAACTGTACTAAAATCATTAATCTAGTCGTACGTGATGTTTTCAGTTTTCTGCAGACTGCCGGGTTTAGTGATAGTCCTTTGTATTAGGTATAAGATATTCGGATCTATTGCATAATCTGCCGCTTAAAATGCACCACCAGATTTTACAGAACCCTTACCCTTACCTTTTTAGAACAGCGAGTTTTTCCGGAGTTAAAAGTTTTTCAAACCTTTTTTTATTTTATTGAAGGTTCTGAAAACACATCGTGCTCGTATTTGTTCGTAAAACCGGATAGCGCCCTCTGTCGGCGCGACCACGCGTTCAGGCTCACCGAACAAAAAGTGACTTAAGATCGCTTTTAATTAGGACGCGGGGGTTATACCATAAAGTTTTGCGCTGAGATATAAACTCGGCAGTCTTTTGTTTTGGTCACGTTGTGATATAAACGTATTTAGTAAAAAAAGTAAACATTGAAACATTATTGACAGCGTATCACGGTTTAGCAGCTTCAATTCTCCGATATGGTGTTATTTTTTGGGGACAATCAACTGATAGAGAGACCGTATTCAGGATGCAAACGCGTTGCATTTGGTCTATGTGCGGTCTACAAATCACAGACAGTCCTTGAAACTGTTAAAATTTCCGGCACTTTATGTATTAGAAACAGCACTTTTTGTAAAAAGAAACCCGCATTTATTTACCAAACTATCAGCAGTCAAGAAAACTGAATTGCGTGCTCAGTACAAAAATCAAATATTGTAACATAAAATGTAAGACTGCTTTTATGTACTAAAGCTTTTTCGGAATTGCTCCGAGAATTTATAATAACATTCCTAATTCCATAAGGGTATTGCCATTGTCAAAATTTAAAATCGTACTGCAGAAACTACTTCTTGACAAGTGACTAGGTATACAATAGACCAGGTTTTTAACGATATACAGTTATAATTTAATCATTATAACTGTATATCGATACTGTATAAAAAAAATTACATCTATAATTTTTTTTTATGACTAATGTTGGAACTTTTGTTTTTATTAATGACATTTTTATTTTTTAATATATTAAAACTTTGCATGTTACCATATTTGTATGTCTTATGTATGACAAAACTTATCGTGCTATTTTATATCTATGACTTACTGTATCCCTATGTTTCACAAATAAACTTTATGATTTATGATTAGTATTTACTTCACATGTGACTATGTTATATAGTAACAGCCACGCGGGCGAAGCCGCGGGCAGCAGCTGGTACATATAATAAAATAAAACATTAGCTTTTGTATTTTCATTTAGGACAATACAGGTTAGATCAGATATTTAAAAAGCTAGAAAAATTCTGTTACTTTTCTAAGCAGTCTGAACTTAAGAAAAACACCCTGCAACTTTAATACAAAAAAGATCCAAGAAAGACGGGTGACTACGATTCTTACTTAACGTCAGTGTCGCACAGTATACCTATATTGCTTAGTTTTTGATACTCTCCCAGCATAGAAAATATTTTAAGACCTCTTACAAAATATAAATCTTTAATCAAGATTCAGTACTAACGTGTACTAGACACTTTAGTAATGAATCTTGAAATGTTTCAATCAAATTAGTGCATCGTCGTCGACAGTAAAGGGTAATTCTTATAGAATTACCCTTTACTGTCGACGCAACATTATAATTATATACCTGATTCCTACGACGTCAAAGATATTTTTAATAATGTCAAGGCGATTGGATTTCACGTAATTTGGCTTAAGTATATTCTACTATAGAAGTATTAGTATACGTTTTACAGTTTACCACACAGTCGTCCCTGGGACCACCATGCGGAGAGCTCGATGCTCTTCTCATAGATGAGGAGGTACCAACGATTGTCTTGGCGATGGTCAGGGCCAAAACTAAAAATATGGTTAGGGGGAAATCTCCAGGACACGATGGGCTAAGCATCGAGCACCTACAGCATGCTGGTGCGCACTTGCCACGAGTACTCGCGCTACTATTTACCTTGTGTCTGTCTCAATCGTACTTACCCTCGGACATGATGCGGACTCTGGAGGTGCCGGTAGTCAAAAACAACACTGGAGACGTATCGGAAGGGTCAAACTACAGGCCAATCTCATTAGCCCCCGTCATAGACAAGGTACTTGACAGCGTTCTCAACTCGCAACTAAATAGGCATGTCAAGATTCATAATGCCCAGTTCGGTTTTCGGGCAGGGCTGTCAACGGAGACGACCATTCTTAGTCTGAAGCACGCTGTGAAGTATACACGGATAGATAGACACCAGTGTACGCGGTTTTCCTGGACCTATCTAAAGGCCTTTGACCTAGTCCTCCAGTCAGTACGTTTCCTTAAAATCTTGCATATATTTAAGTACCAACATCAATGTTCGCGTCTTATGCTACGACTATGCTCCAAGAAAAGTGTGTATCTTTAATGTCTAGGTTCGGTTGACGTAGTACTCAAAAATATCAGTACTTAATTCTAACATAATATTTCAAACTAAGTAAAAAGAAAAAAGAAAGTCATAGTACACATACTACATAAAATTCACATCATTTACGTGCATAAACAAAACACACTACTTCTTTTGAAATTACTGCTACAGCGAAATTGATTTTCGGAATTGCAGCTATGCCATACGGTCTTAGCATTTTCACCACATTTGCAGGTTTTCAGATACCAATAGCTTTGATTATTATTGACGACCTGGCTGGCACAGCCACATATTCGATCTAAGACATGCAAACTAATACATGCATGGCTCTCAGAAGCCTGAACCTGAAACAGGTGTCAAAAAATGTAACTAGGCATATAAAAACACATTAGTGAGTAACATTCATATTTATGCAGGGGTTACTCACGTAGATAATATAGGTGGGACCCCCGTGTGTACCTCAACCACGAGAACCTTAGCAGTGACGCCCTAGACGAGCTTGGCGAAGACTGGCGGGACGATCGCCGAGATGACCATGGCGAGGTCTTTGGGGATGTCCGCCTGGACGATAGTGGAGAAGCCCGCGGTGACGTTTGCCGGGACGTCTGTGGTGAAGTCTTCGGGCTTGCCGGTGGAGATGTCCACCGGGACGACCCCGGGGAAGTCAGCCGGGATGCCCGCCGGGAAGGCCGCGGAGACGTCTTCAGGGACGCTCTTCGGGATAGTTGTGGAGACGTTTGCGGGGACACCTGCCGCGACGGTCGCGGTGACGTCTTTCGGGACGCCTGCCGACATGTTTGCGGAGATGTCTTCAGGGACGCCTGTCGGGATGGTTGCGGGGACGTCCTCGGGGACTCGCGTCGGGATGGCCGCGGAGACTTTCGCGGGGACGCCCGTCGGGATGGTCGCGGAGACGCCCGTCGGGATGGTCGCGGAGACGTTCGCGGGGACGCCTGCCGAGGATTCGGTGACGTCTTCAGGGACGCCTGTCGGGAAGGTCGCGGAGACGTCCTCGGGGACGCCCGTCGGGATGGTCGCGGAGAAGTTCGCGGGGACTCCTGCCGTGAAGGGTGCGGAGACGTCCGCGGGCTGGCCCTCGGGCTGGATTGTGGGCTCACCCGCGGCGTCTCGCGGCATCGACGGCAGAGACCTATAACAATAATGATCTGTTTAAATCTGAGTCCTTGCATATTAAAGGAAGTAGCAGTCACTGGCATCACTTAACGTTGTATTATTATTTAATATCGTCACTTAAAACTCAATGGCGCTAGTACGGGACATTAGCAATTGAATTTTAAGTTATCACATTAATCAGAGTCTTGAGACTTTTGTGATATAATCAGCGAAAATTGAAATTATATAAAGAATCAGCTGTTCTCTACATTTATGTATTCAAGTGTCGAGTATTCAGGGTTGCTCCCATAGTGTAGGTTATTCATAATGATGAGTACCCCTTAAGAGGATGCCCATGAATTAATTTCACCTTGTATCCAACTTATCCTTAAACACAATAAAAGTATCTACTGAAGTACGAAGTAAACGGAGAACGATAAACTACAAATTCGTCAAATAAGCTTACAATAAGCTGCTCTTGCATAAACGTATGCTCATGACATCTCCAGTCTCTCTATTGATTAGAGCTTCATATAATTACACAAGGACGCTAGGTAACTTACGTAAGGCAATGATATTTCACAAATGCATAGTATTTTAGTTTTATTTTATTTTTTATTACTTATTGGGACTGCTCTTGACCTCGATCTCGCGTGATGGAAAGCGATGGATGAGGTCTATGATGGAACGAGCGTGCCCAGAAGATGCTTGTTCACTCATGCTTTGAAGGCAGACGGGTTATATGTGGAAGGGAACACAGACGCTGGCAGAGAGTTCCATACTTTAGCTATGCGTATAATAAATGTGGATGAGAAGCGATGAGTACGACTGGACGGGATATCAACCAAGTACCCTGCAGTACGTCTGGTAGTCCGGAAAAAAAAGGGCGATGGCGGGATCAGGTGGTGGAGCTCCTGGGCACATACTCTCCGAAGTACAGTCTGTAGAAGATCGACAGGCAAGCAACATTACGCCGATGAGCCAGGCTGTGAAGCCTAGCCACCAACGTCGCTTATAAGCCATTTCCCTCTGCGTTTCACCGAGTCAAGTGCAGCAAGTTGGTATTTTGCGGAGCCATGCAATACTCCATACAGGAACGGATACGTGCTTTGTACAAACTTAAAAGCTGTCCATATCTGTGTATTTTTGCGTTTTCAAGTGAATTCTTCATGCCCGTCACAAGCTACTTGAGCAATGAATTGTAACTATGTCCGACTGGGATGAAATACTTACATTTTCAATCAAAGAACTCATTACAAGCGAAAAACAAAATAATAGGTTCGGGAAAAAGTTTATTCGCATTTTTTAATATAGTTTATTTACATTTAACCATAGTATTTAGGTACCATTTTGTTCGATAACTTTTTGCCATCTTGTAGGTAAGGACATGATCCCATTGCTATAGAAATTTTGGTACTTCTGATCAAAATACCGCGACAAGTGGTTTTGGCAGTCCTCTCGTGATGTTAACCTGACACTGCCTAAAGAATTCTGATGAGGCCGAAACAGGTGGAAATCTGAAGGTGCAAGGTCAGGACTATACGGCGGATGCATTAACACCTCCCAGCCAAACTCTCTTAATTTTTGCTGAGTGGCTAAAGATGTGTGAGGTCTAGCGTTAACATGATGAAAAATCACACCCCTTCTGTTGATTAATTCCGGCCGCTTTCTCTCAACTTCTTGCTTTAATCTCATCAGTTGTTCGCAGTAGAGTTCAGAATCGATGGTCCTGCCTTGTGGTAACAGCTCATAATGAATAATGCCCTTCCAATCCCACCACACACACAACATCACCTTGTTGCGAGTTAACCCGGGTTTCGCCACAGTCTGTGAAGCCTGACCGGCCTTTGACCACGACCTTATTCGCACGTTCTTGTCGTACGTGATCCACTTTTCATCACCAGTTATCAGCTTCTTTAAAAATGGTTCGGTTTCATTACGTCGTAATAAAGAATCACAAATGAGTACACGGTTCATTAGGTTTCTTTCAGTGAGCTCGTGAGGTACCCAAATATCGAGCTTTTTTGTGTACCCAGTTTTTTTCAAATGTGCCAAAAATTTTGTGGTCAATTCCCAGTTCTTCAGCTACGTCGTAACTACTGATATGCCGATTTTGCTCCACTTTTTCAAAAATGCCATCCATTTTATCCGTAATAGGGCGACCAGAGCGACGTGCATCTTTGACATGAAAATTTCCGGATTGAAAACGCTTAAACCAAATTTGTGCTACTCTCACGGACACTGCACTAGGTCCATAAACATCGCAAATTTTTTTCGCGGCTTGCCTTGCATTTTTACCTTTTTTGTAGTAAAATTTTAAAATGCATCGAATTTCTTCATTAGATTCACTCATCTTGACAGTACGAAAAACAAATGAAAATCACACATTTTCCTAATTTGAATTTGGAATTATGTTCTTTAAAATTTAAACTTTCAATGATACCAAAACCAGCCAGATACAAATAGAGCCAAAGAGATTTTATTACAAGTTCATACATACTATAATGCGAAAAGACTTTTTCCCCAACCTAATAGTTCTGCAGACTAGATTAAAAAATTGAGTGAAGCAAAATTATTTTTTCAAATTGCAACAGCAAAGGAAAATTGTATGAATTTATTCCTTGAGTAAATAAAAATGTTGACGTTGAAATATGAATGCTGCTTCGTGTTCTGTAGTTTGGGTTCAATGTAAGTTTTATTGAGTCTGGGATTATATTCAAACTTTGTGTACGTAAGTTTTCTTCTAGCTTGAGGCACAAGCGCTGGGCCAGCAGTATGTATGAATTATACATAACACACCTACCTACTAAATGTATAATTATGTAGAAAAATCAATTATGTAGCAAAAACTCGATAATGGCTCGACCGACTTGTTTTTTAGGGTTCCGTACCCAAAGTTTAAAACGGGACCCTATTACTAAGACTCCGCTGTCCGTCCGTCCGTCTGTCACCAGGCTGTATCTCATGAACCGTGATAGTTAGACAGTTTAAATTTTCACAGATGATGTATTTATGTTGCCGCTATAACAAAAAATAATAAAAAACGAAATAAAATAAATATTTAAGGGGGCTCCCATACAACAAACGTGATTTTTTTGCTCGTATTGCTCGATATTGATAACGGCAACAGGTAGACGCTTGAAATATTCACAGAATATTTAGTTCTTTCACTTTAAAAATAAATAATTAAATTAAAATAAAACAAATATTTAAGGGGGGCTCCCATACGACAGACATGTTTGCCGTTTTTATAGATAATGGTACGGAACCCTACGTGCGCGAGTGCAACTCGCACTTGGCCGGCTTTTTTTAATTTTGATTGCCACAATACTGGGGTGGTTTAGAAAAAAGAAAATTAGGATAAATGCAAAGGCACAGCTGAAAAAACGAAATTTTGTCTCACGTGGTACGAAGTTCAGCACGCAGATTGAAGGCTAGCCTTCCTGCTTGTTTACGCAAATTTACAAATACATGATTTTGAATTTGCTTCATTTGTAACTATTTCATAGAATAGATAGTGCACACTTATCTCACCTCTAAAATGTTGGTGACGACCCCTAATTGTATGGCTCAGATCTGCCTGCAAAAAGTTCTCCGAGATCAACATCGTTAGCGTTCGACGATACTTCTACCTATATTTGTTTAGCATTAGCTAAGTTCTTTGAAAAATGTTGCTCCCGCGAACTTTATGAAAGCTCCACCAACTAGCGATTTCAAAGAAAATTTTCTATTTAGAGTTCGTGGCAAGAGTATTAAGATGTTGAAGGACACTAGCTAGTTGAGCTATTCCCAGAAATTTGAGGAACCTCCTCCTCTTTAAGAAACGACCATATTTGCCATTAAACGAAAACGCGCATGCTCTCTGCACTATATAACGTTTATTATGATTGCTAGACTTAAAGGGGCGTAAAAATAAGGCGGGCAAAAATAGTACCTAACATCAAAACCCGGTGTTAAAAGTAAAAGTTTAAACACCTACAAATTCAAGCTCAGTTTGACACTGAAAGTTTTCTCTGCGTATGTTAAGCTAGATCTATTGTTGACGATTCTAGAGTGAACTACATACCTACTTATACGTAAATAAACCTACACTGTTTCTTCCAATACATTCGTGATAATTGTTTACAGAGAGACTGTCACAAATAACATTGTCCATTTAGGTATCATTGTTATCAGATGTTACCTTTTACATAACATTGTATATTTTATAGTGTTAGAAAGGAAAGAAAGAAAGAAAAAACGTTTATTTGCGGCAAACATGACGCAGAGGAAGAACACAAAACGAAAAAAACAAGTTGGGGGAAAATTTGCGCCACATGCACGCAAAACGGCCATCGCTCAGCATAATGCTGCGACCCTATGCGAGATAGAGCCCCAGCGCTGGTTATTTATTATTTTATATAAATAAATAAATAACACTTAATTCTAAAATAATTAAAAGCTCGGCTGTCAAAATTAAACGAATTAAATGAAGGGAAACGAAAAATAGTAGATTGTACATTAAGGGGTTTATTCATAAACGTTGCTTAAAGTTAAGTGACGTTCAAACGTCAAAATGTATGGTTAAACAGTCGCTAATCGTTACTTAACTTTAAGCAGCGTTTATAAATAAACCCCTTTGTGCATAAAACGCACCATTTTACGCGAGACGTTTATCCATCCGAGCGAGCTTGCGAGCGAGGATGGTTATAAAGTAGAGTGTAAAATGGGTTTTATGGACGAGTTGTACACTCTACTTTTCACTTCGATTGCGAGGAAATGAAACAGCAACATGTAAATATTGTAAATTTAATTAAAATTGAAAAATAATTATGGTTCCCGCCAATTAACTTTTTTTTATATATATTTTTTTTTTTTTCAGTAGGAACGTGACATAACACCTGACTTAGGTCGTTACATACTGCTCAGTTATAAAAACATTTTGTTTTTATATCTATGATAACTTAGTTATAGTTTAAATATATTGATTAACTAATATAAAAAACGAATTTAAAAAAAAGGACGAAATAAAATATAAGTTTATTTCATGAAGTTTTATTGTGTACTTTGGCTGTTGGTATCCTTGCCTTGTTCTTAGAATACTAACGAAACGAATTAAATTGAAGAGGTTATTCTATGAAGTTGAAGTTGTTCGTGTGGCTGTTTGACCGATTGCCTTGGTCTTCGACGAAGATTTTACTTTATGCTCTAGAGCATGAAAAGCGATTTTATTTCGCCTACACACGACATAAAGACGAACTTTTAGAGCATGAGAAGTGAAAATATTATTTTGCGTCGTAGCTTGGACTGAATTGAAAACAAACGTCAGTCGTGTTAATTGTATTTTTAAGTCTGAAATATTTCTGTTTCGCTGATGTGAGGTCGACGTGGATGATATTGAAAGCATTACTATCTAGCCAGCCATTTCTATCACATTACAAATAAATTTAATATTTCGAACCGCTCGTTTGAGTCAGTGGTCACTCCCTTGGTTGGCAGTCATGGAGTCGTTACCATATTGCTGGTTGGCTAATATTCTTACAATGGCATTAACTATTCTTCAATAGTTAGTGCTGATACGACAGAAGAGGGGCGTTGATTGTGGACAATTCTTCTTGTGCATTTCTATAAAACAACAGCTTCAATATCAATGATTAGTTCAAGGCCTGAGGGTGTTTTTGGTCATTCATTTATTTTTGGAACTGTTTTATATAAAAGTATAGATCCTACTCGACGCAGTTAAGTGAGAGAGCCTTTCAAAGCTCTATGGCTCAATCCATTGTTTAAAATGTATTGAAACTGTAAATTGACTTTCAGGATGACCAGTCTCGCTCGGAGGCAGAAAAAATTAACATTTTCTTTGTAACGCTGATGTAGGTTGCAACGAAAACCTTTTTTACAAAACATAACGTAACATCATGCCTATCTTCCCGAAGGGTTCGACAGAGGTGTACCTATTAGTAGGTACGCCTACATTTCGCCAGTTACGTTTAAGTCCCAGGATGTAACAGGGGGCGAGCCTATTGCCATCAACCGGGCACAAATCCAGGCTGCGGGCTGCTACTGAGAAATTCCAGAAAGAAAAACCCAATAACACTTTGCTCGACCTGGGAATCTGGGATCGAACCCAGGATATCCTGCTCTGCGGTAGCGCAAGCGACCTCTGCCATGTAAGTAGGTAGTTGAAAAACATTTTTATTCTGCAACGCATGGTCAGCTATGAAACTGTATCAAACGTTTGGTCCTAAAATCCGCCAAGCTTATGTTTTCCAGCAAAAAAAGTACGTAATAATATACAAGTGGAACATAGATACCATCATTTAGTAAGTGGATTGGTGACTGACACATTGTATGGCAATAAACAAATCTGAACCCAAACGGATTGCGCTGAAATTGGCTGCGAGTGTGTTGCGTAGGAATCGTGAACCAGCTGGTGGATACCGTGATTGACACTGAACTGTTTAGGTACTGGCACAAAATAAAAGAAGAACCTATAGAAATTGCTTGCTTCTTGTTCTTCATCATTATAGCCTTAGAGCTAGTTCAGACATGGCGGAAGCCGTGCGGATGTAAATCGCGCGGTTCTAAACGCAAGTGTTGTGTAGCGGAGTGCCGTAATCCGCATAGAGTGACAGTCATTCCAGTCCAATCGTGGAAGTCGAAGAAGCAATATGTGTGTACTTGTAGCTCCGTAAAAAAAAAAAGAAACAGCAGTATTGGGGTAAAGTGATATTTTTCCCGCGCACGATACTTGCCTTCAATCACAATAGCAACGTTTTTATATAGTTTAGTTATTTGGAGTGGACTGTCAATTACAAAATATGTAAACTACCCTGATAAATGTAAAATTAAATACCTACTGACCAAAAAGAACAACATTTTTTTCAAAGAAGCTTGGTAAGAGCTGGTGGAGATTTTCGGGGAAAATGATCTCCGAAAATCTCCACCAGCCCCTGCCAAGCTCCGTTTCTAATAATTTTATTAGAATATTCCGCACATTGGATGCCCCACAAAGCAGGTCTCTTTTCCACCTCATCAATGAATAGCTCGGTGTCGAAGCGATCCATTGTCACCGTCCAATACTTCTTCACCGGCTTCTGCGGAGCAACTGAACGCGCTCTAGTTACGTCAAGTAAATAGATCCGAGCGGCGACCGCGCGAATTCATTTTCTAGCGGTTGAGGGGCGATAGCCGCGCGGACAGGTATGAACGAATTATAGGCGCTAATGTAAATAAGACCCGCGCGGCTCAACCACTCGGTTTCAATCCGCACGGATTCCGCCATGTCTGAACTAGCTCTTACTGCACTTCTGTCTTAATTATCATCCAAATAAGTTTAGATGTTACAAAAAGATATAAAAAACAACCGGCTTCCAAAAAAGCACTATAAAGTGAAAAATAACTTTAATTTCGGAAGTCGGAAATCTTTGGATCCGTATTTTAGTTTTCTTTGCCAACGACATCCGAAATTAAAGTTGTTTTTCACTCTATAGTGATTTTTTGGAAGCCGGTTTTTTTGTAAAAAAGTTTTTAATTTGCCGTTTATAGTTATAGTATCTACCCCACACTAATTCGTATACCACTACTTGCTATGTAAATAACAGTGACAGGAAGTATTATAACATCACTAAGAATACATACGTATTATCGAAGCTAACTCAAAAAAATATACAAGCAAAGTTAATAAAAAAATTATGGGACCACCGCGTAAGCTTCCGCTATCAAATGAAAAAGATTTTTCAAATTCGGTGCACAATTGACGAAAATATCGATGAACATACATTAAAAAAAAAAAAAAACATTCAAATTGAGAACCTTCTTTTTTTGAAGTGGATAATAATAACAAACAATCATTCTCATAATTGACCCATGCGTGTTATATCAGGAAGTCGTATATTTTACGACTAACCAAGTGGGACCACGTGTCGTGATATCATATTAAAAATATCTCTCTAATCAAATTATCGTTAATTGGCGAACAATCTCGCGATAATTACGTGTTAATTGATAATAATAATGTTTATTATAGAAGATTTACTTATTTTACATGATCCTGGATGATTTGATTAAAAATGATGGAGTAAGTATGGACTTGTCACCTTCCCCTTTCCAATTTTAGCTCGAAGGTTAATTTGGTACGTTATAAACGCCATTCATTATTCAATACCCTGAGTGAATGTCACCTCCGTATCAAAGAATGCAAGTGTGATGAGCAGCCTCTGGAACGTAAGACGTGTTTCCATCTAAGCCCTCGAGTAATAAATATTGAAGTGCATGCGCAATGTACGTGCTTGACAGCGAGGGATTCGTCGCTTAATGATTTTCGTGCATATCGAATGAGCCAAAAGCCAGGTGCCTGTACTCTTACATGACGTGATGATGTAAGTATGGATTTCTTAAGCCGAGACGTTTAGAAGTTTTCCGAAGTGTTTTCATAGAAACAGCAGCTTATTGTGCTATGTGCTGTCTGAAAGTCTGGTCAAAGTTTAGGATAATGGTTACCCCGAGTAAAACGCAGTCCGATGGCATCCCAAGTCTTTGTAAAATATGTGTTCGCCTAGTTAAACTTAACATACAGTTTCGCCTTTGAGTTGCTGCAGCGATCGGAGATTTTAGCACAACTTCTGACATTTTCGCGGTTGTCTGTTACACGTTTCAATTAATATCCAAACTAATATTATAAATGTGAAAGTAAATCCGTCTGTCAGTCTGTTACGTTTTCACGCCTAAACCGCTGAACCGATCGTTATGAAATTTGGCAGAGATATAGCCTGGGATATGAAGAAGGACATAGGCTACTTTTTACGCGATAACCGACATCCACGTGGACGGAGCCGCGGGCAAAAGCTAGTCCTAGATAAAGATCCATGGTAATTAAGGTTAAAGCTACAAGGTAGCTCGGGAAATTCAAATTTTCTTACTTTTTTGCAATCTGCACGTCAGTAACAGGTTGTATGTTGATCTGAATATGATTCGCGACCGTAACAATCATGTATTTACAGAATTATGACTATTCAAATCATCAATACATCTCTCTAAGTTCAGATTATTGAATGACAATTTCATGAAATCGTGACATTTTAGGTCAATTCTTACCTGAGTTGTATCGATGAGTCCTACAAACAGGCGCAAAACGCGACGCGACAAAGGTACCGCGTGTCGCGCGACATGTGGTCCCTTTGTGTCGTGTCACGTGTCGCACCTGTTTGTTGGAGCCTTAATGGTTTTAATTCTATGAATACACATTTGTTACGGTTGCTAATCGTATTTTGAACCTAAGGTGGATTTCGCGGACTATCACAGCGCATGGACAGCGCACCTTAACAACTAGGGCACTGGGTTTGTGTGCCCTAATTGTTAGTTGGGTACCGTACCTCAGACGTTGTCCTGTTGAAATTTCTATAATTCATACAAAAATATCATAGAAAGGAGACCGTGCAGTGTTTTCCGAATTAGAAAAAAATCCGTTTTTTTTTTTCCAATTATTATTTCCATAAAAATCGAATGCGGACTATTATGACCATTTTAAAACGAAAATTTGCCAAATCGCCCCAGCCGTTCTCCAGTAATGCGCTTACCAACGAACAGCATTTCTTTTTTATTATAAACTAGCTTTTGCCCGCGGCTCCGCCCGCGTGGATGTCGGTTATCGCGTAAAAAAGTAGCCTATGTCCGTCTCCATAACCCAGGCTATATCTCTGCCAAATTTCATGACGATCGGTTCAGCGGTTTAGGCGTGAAAACATAACATACAGACAGACAGAGCTACTTTCACATTTATAATATTAGTATGGACTAGCAGCCCGTCCCGGCTTCGCACGGGGTAGACAATTATCATTTTAAGACTCATTTTTCTACACCTTCGGTTACATTGTTCAAATTTTACCAAGGATCCCTAATTTTTTTCAAAATGAAATGTAGCCTATGTCAAATTGGAAGAATGTAGCATTCTATTGGTGAAAGAATTTTTTAAATCGGCCCAGTACTTTTTGAGCCTATTCATTACAAACATACAAAAATAGGTACAAATCTTTCCTCTTTATAATATTAGTGTAGAAGTGTAGATAGTGTAGATATAACAGATATTTTCAGAGAGGAGCTCTGAAAATATCTATAAATAAATATTTTTATATATTTTCTTGCAACTAAGCCTTAATTTTCTCAGGTTCAAATTTCAGACCTGAAATGCTTTTCATTATCACCATAACCAGTACTGCAATATCAATACAATTTCACCGTACATCAAACTCAAACACAAAGCAATATCCTAACAATGCAATATAAATGTCAGCGCTGTCCTGGTACGGATTTGTCACAAACAATTATTATAAGCGCTCCCGTGCCGTTCCTGTGGTAATACTTCCGGAATATCTACGTCAGCGCGCTGCATGTGAGTAGGTGGTATTACGAGGTAGTTGTCTCGTCAAGAATTTGTGTTTGGACAGAGACAACAGAGAATGGACAAAACCGGAAGTGTAAGGGGTGTTACACATGTTCGGATCTGCTCGATTCGGCGGCAAAATCCAATGTCATCATCATCTGCCTAGCCTTTTCCCAACTATGTTGGAGTCGACTCCCAGTCTGGAATTTTTCCACATGTGGAATTTATTTATATTTTAGTTATGTGGAAAAATTCTCAAAAGTAGTATATATAACGAAGTTAAAAGGAAAACTATCACAGCTAAGTATAATAGGCTTTACTAGTTACCGAGTAATAGTCGACTCAACTAACATGTGCAGTTGAAAAACATGTTGAGTTTGTTCTTGGGATAAATTAATTTTAACTACGGATCCCTTCATTCTGCGTGTTCCAACATGCACTTGGCCGATTTTTTCTATTATGTTAAAATCTCACCGTGAAAACTTTGGTGAAGTGAGCAATTGTGACATTCTTTAGCATCAGGTGGACAGATGACAGCTTACTTCAAGCTCAAGTGCTCTTCAAGAGTTTCAAGTAGATCGGCTGGCTAGAAGTTTAACAGCCCCGATTGTTTTCGTTATTTGATATCGCCTTCTCTCAAATCCTGTAAAGTATTGTTGCGAAGTAAATAGTTATTTATATGAATTTAGTAACTACAGACACCATTTGAAAAGCCCAACACTAACCATATTGCTTTGAAATCTTTTTGTATGGTTAAACTTACTTAACAGACTGACTGACGACCTTCGTGCCTTATTTAATTTTCCGCAAAAGTTGCACAGCTTTTCCAAAAATAAAAACCTAGAGAATATTTAGGTTTCCCATTCGTTTCTTAATGCCAGTAGAGACATCATTACTTTACCTCCAGTCGACCCCTGCGTCGTTTGCAAACGGAGCTCCTTTATACAAGTAACATATAAAAAAAAACATTTCAAACCGAATAAAATAATGACACTGCTTATTTAAATAACAAGGAGTGCTCGTTTGAACAAATAAAGCTTTTGAGCGAACTAATAATAAATACACATGCTGGACAGATGTTTTTAAAAATTAGTCCTGAGGTGTTCTCCTTTTCAGGCATCCGAATTTACGGAACCTTTTATTATCACTTTTTATTCCGTCTGTCTCAGAATTTTCGGTGTTAGTAATTACATGCTACCTATTAGACTTTACAAAAAAAAAATATTTTTGTTGAATTATATACCTAGTTTTTTTTCTTTTAACACTTATGTCATTTACCTATAGAAGTCTACTTTAGGAGCTAGCGCAGGGTTATTATTTATGCGGAATACAGTAATCCACCGTTACCAGCGCTGCGGCATTAATTTTTTAAATATCGCAGCATTATGCTGAGATAGTGGCCTTTTTGGCCTCGCACAGGTTTACAATGTAAATTTTGTTAGTTTTAAATGCTCATTTTTTTTTACTTTTTGTTTTTCTTGTGCGTGTCCCAAATAAAATACATATTTTTCTTTTCTTTCTTTTTTTCTTAATTACGGCAGACCAGCGACCATTCTATAGACTGCTCAGTGTAGCTTGGTACGGAACCCGAATCGTGCAAGCCCGACTCGCTTGTGGCCGATTTTTATAATGGCCAAGAATTGTCTTGTTTCGTGAGTACGTTTTACAACCACGACAAAACATTATATCCGCACATGGATCGATCAACTTCAACAAATTATTTATTTATTTAAATTACAATTATAACATAATTACAGAGTCATCCAAGGCGATGTTATAAGTCACATGTCTACACAAATTTACAATAAATAAAATGACTTGTAGGCAAAATTACAAAGAAATATACATAAATACTAGATAATAAACAAAATTATAAACCTGTCAAATGTTTATAACACAATAATACCTCTTTCAATTATTATTTGTTCCATTTGAATGAATTTCGGCAGGTTCTGCCCAAATATATCCTCCGATACCGTAATAATGTCAACAAAACAAATGTGTCATCCTCATCAGTAATGAATCATCTACTCGACTTAAATGTAACCAATTACCTATCTCTCTGCTCAATCAGTTGAAAACGAAAGAGTTTGAATACTCCAGTCAAAGATTATTTCGACACAGCTAAAAATAAGTCGCGGTGATGTTGAAAAATATTATATTTTCGTAGTAGAGCAGTATTGATAGATGTCGTAGCGTCGCGGGCGCATGTTCTGAAATAGTTCCTTCAACATTTTTCATTGAGTCGCCCACGTTATTATGTTTATTTCTACTTTCAAGTCACATGTTGCTCTAATAAATGTGTTCCTGAGTTTCGATGTATGTTTGGCATAGCACGTGATTAGGAGGGTACCTTTATTTTAATTAGATAAGAAAGTAAACTATCAAGCACTTCAATTCTTGCTTAATTTTCTAATTGATTGTATAATAGTACATTACTTACCAAGGGCTGTAAAAGAATGAAAGCCCGAAATAGCAGGTATTTGTGACCCAAGCGGCAGGCAAGGGTTGTAAATATGCGATAGAGGGCTTTCTTTCTTACTGCCTGTGGTGAGTACACAAATTTACGTCTTCACCTGGCCATAAAGCGAGTTTTACCGTACGCGTAGCGCTCACATTATGGCCAGGTGTGACGTAAATAACATTACATCACGCCTTGTTTCCCCGAAAGGTTAGGCAGAGGTGTACACATAGTAGGTACAAACACATTTCGCCAGTTATCTTTAAGTCCGATGTAATAGGGGACGAGCCTATTGCCATCAACCGGGCACATATCCAGACTCCGGGCTACTACTGAGAAATTCGTGTTGGAAAAACCCAATAACACTTTGCCCGACCCGGGAATCGAACCCAGGACCTCATGCTCAGCAGTAGCGCTTGCGACCACTAGACCCACAAGGCAGTTGTATAAATAAAATGCGCTTTAAACGTGAAAACCCATCACATTATTGGGTCGGTTTAGTAGTAACAGTTACGAAGGAAGAATTACTCCTTTCAGCTTCAATCCTTTTCAGAAATATTAGGCTTTAAAGTGAAAATTTTGTTAGAGTTAACTGTCCCCTCCCCCCTGCCAGCTAAATGGTTGGATATGTAACAAAAATCACAGCAGTAGTATATAATTACAACGAAGTTAAAGTAAAACTATCACAGCCAAGTAGGCGTCACAAGTTACCGAGTAATAGTCAACCAACTTACGTTTATAGTTGAAAAACATGTTCTCCCATACATTCCGTATGGAAGGACAAGTTTTTCAACTACGATGTTAAGTTTGTTTTTGGGATAAATTCATACTAACTACGGCACCTTTCATTGTGCGTGGTCCGACACGCACTTGGTCGGTTTTTTTATTTCATACTCGCTTCGGTAAATAAAATTAAGTTTAGAAAGTCAAGAATATATTCCACCGGGAAGGACCTAATGCATTTATGATGTGTGTTAGAAAAAACGTAGAAAGAAATGGCACGTGTATCGAGCTGTTTTGGCAGAAGTTTAGTTATTTGACACTTGGGCCATTATTTTATTTAAGGACCAATTTGGACAACAAATGCATTTTTTTTTTTTTTTAAGAAATTAAATAGGTATATTTTAACCGTTTTATGACGATTTATGTTCACTTTTATCTATAGTTAACATTACAGACATTTGCCGCGCTGTTTTCTTGAAACTTCTTATATTTATTGGCGTTTATTCGAGGAATTGTGAGGAATAACAACAACTGCGTTACTTCCTTACAAAATTAAGTTTTATTGTTAGGACCATTCAGTTCAGTTAGGAAAAATATCACATATAAACTTACGCTTACTTAAACTTACCCAGGTACGTGCCCACGGAGTCCCGGAGGTTCCGTGCCGAAGTTGCTTACCGAAGTTTTAAGTAGCTGAAAAGTTAAAACTTTTCACCTACTTACAACTTCGGTCTTTTCGGTAAAAATACACTGTCAAAACTTAGTTCAAGTGAGCTTTTAGTGAGCTCTCATTCTACCTTATGCTAGAGATTGACACTATTTACCGTTCACTGCACCTCGGTTTTCACGTTGAGATTTTTACAGAATACATCGGCAGTTTTCAAGTACCTGTATAGCGATCTAATAATTGCACACGCCTTCGCATGCCGCCGCATCGTGATCGTGTCGTAAAACCCGTCATATTACAGAACACACAAATCGCAATACAATAATTATTATTTTGTCGGGACTCTAGCTGTATTTTACGTCACACCTGGCCATAATGTGAGTTTTACCGCACGCTACGCGTACAGTAAAACTCGCATTGTGGCCAGGTGAAGACGTAAAATTGTGTACTCACCACGGGCAGTAAAAAAGAAAGCCCTCTATCGCATATTTACAACCCTCGGCTGCGGCTCGGGTCACAAATAGCTGCGATTTCGGGCTTTCTTTCTTTTCCAGCCCTTGGTAAGTAATATACTATTACGTACGTAAATCAACCGTTTATTTATATGACTATCCTTGCTTTAACGCGTGTCTTCGTTTTCATGAAACTTTTGAATTGCCTTATAAGGTACTGTAGGTTAAGGAAAATGTTTTTGTTTAAAAGGTTTAGATTGTCTACTGTGAACATCTCGGCATCATCTGATTTCATGATTCATTCATTAATCAATTAACTCAGCCTATAGCAGTCCACCGCTGGATATAGGCCTCTCCCAGGTTGCGCCACAACACCCTGTCCTCCGCCTTATGCATCCAGTCTGTCCCAGCCACGTGTTTTAGGTCGTAGGTCCATCTAGCTGGGGGGCGTCCCGCACTACGCTTGCCGAAACTTGGTCTCCACTCCAGGACTCGTCAGCTCCACCGGCCATTGGTCTTTCGACAAACATGGCCAGCCCACTGCCACTTCAGCTTGCTTACTCTGCATAGCCCGCTCCATAGTGCGCTGAGCGATCTTGAATTTGTGGACCAGCCCGACTGTCAGTGTCCACGTTTCGGCACCATATGTCATAACGGGTAGGACGCACGCGGTTGAAGACCTTAATCTTCAAACATTGCGGAATAGGTGACGAGAAGACTTGACGAAGTTTTCCAAACGCTGCCCAACCCAGCTGGATCCTTCTGTCGAATTCTTTCTCAAAGTTGTGTCTACCGAGCTGGATGACTTGCCCATTAATTCATTAATATCTGTCGCCAATATGACGGCAAATATATATGATCATTTCAAAAGAGAATTTCCACAATCTAACTGTTGACGTTATCGTATCAAGAAATAATTGAATTAGCGATGTCCGTGCGAAACAATACTACAATAGCATAATGTTTTCTATTCTAGTACATACGCAATGGAAGAAAACATTATTTAATATCAGTAATTTTGTTGAGTAAAAAAAATATACCAGAAGATTATACGCAATGCAAAAAGAAAAAACATTGAATATCAGTATTTTAGTTGAGTGAGAACAATATACCTTTTATTTGTTGGGTGGGAAATTATCAAATAACTGCTCCCGCTCTAATCTGAGCGGGAGGGCGTGTCAGTCATTTACCTACTAAAACCCAACGGTGTTCCTTCAGTTGCCTGTGTGCCAGGTCCACGGTATCCCTTTCGGACAAACCCTAGCGGACCCCGTCAGTTCGTGCTGACATTTTTTTGAGACGCGCGTGGAACACAACGTGCCGTCGACCCGAGCCTGGTGCTTACCTTTCAATTCATGCAGACCATCCATCCGACACATAATCAGATAATGATCAGTCCTTACATTAACTCCCATCGCCATCTTAATAATCAAAATTTGTGATTAGATGGAATATGTATGCAGTAGCAAGAACCAGAGCAATCCCTTCATAGCCATCTTGAACTAGAGCTATACAAACAGCTCGGTTATCACGAGATAACAGCATTAACAGCAGGATGCGCGGATGATTGCTCGGAGTGCGTCGGACCTACTTACTTGTGAAAGCTTATTAATGCAAATTAAGGTTGTTTATAATAGTATCCTAGCTTTACCCGGCCCGGCTTCGCACGGGCAGCACTAACTATCTACCCTCTACCCTACTTACCCTACCTACCTTATTGTACATACCTAAATAAAAATAAATTTAAAAAACCCTACCCTACCTACCTAACCCTACCCTACCTTTAACCTTCCTAAAATTCAAATCCAGTGCCTGTGTTTGGCACTCCTATACCGCGACCCAAACACTGATGCTCGAAAAGGTCCAGAAAACCTTCCTTAGATACCTCTTCCAAAGGTTATACAATTTATTTCCCTATATGTACCCTACCAACTATCTTTTAGGGATGTTGGGGCTTAACTCGTTGGAGGTGAGAAGAGGCTTTGATCAGCTCACGGTTGCCTGTAAGACCTTACGGGGTCGTATAGCCCAGACCTCCATGGCCTCTTCTGCCGACTATTTGTGCCCGACAAATACATCGGATACCATACGAGTCGCCGGCACAATCTGTTTGCGCAACCGTCAACCAAAACTATCGCCAGAGCTGAATCCCCAGTGTGTCGTACTTTGAAGAGGCTCAATGCCCTTCTGACTGCCAACCCTGAATGTTTGTTTGCAGATGAATGGAGTAAAATTATGCGTATATGTCTGGTGTTCTGTGAGAGAAAGTAATGAGTCTACTGTTCCATGTTAGTCTTAATTAAATTATATACAAAAATTGACAATATTAATATTTTTTGTTTCTATGTTAATTAATATAATTGGTGTTGTACCTTTTTAATTAACTATAAATAATTAAATAAAATAACATTAACATTATGACGTATGGTCAGGGCCTCAAGTCTGCTATTACAATAGTGTCAGAATGGTCTCGCCATTGTGAGTATTTGACAGTGTTTGTATGGCAAATCTGTCAAAAACTCACAATGAAGAGACCATTCTGACACTATTGTAATAGCAGACTTGAGGCCCTGTTTGAATTTAAAGACTCCTTGCTGAACAACTGAACGTATAAAAATATATAATTATAAAAAACCTTATCCTGCGAATATCGAACACAAAAAAAAAAGAATTATCCAATTTAGTGCAGTCGTTCGGAAATTACGTGCGTACTGTACATTTCGCGGATTCAGTTTTATTTACATAGATTTCATTTTGCCAGTATTTCTTATCTTGCATGAGTTATGATTGCTCATTTATCCTGCGAGCAAATTGGCAGCAAGGATGATTGCCTAGAATGCGCCAGACATCCTGAAGATATAAGTCGTGACCTGTGAAAGCTTTTTTAATGTAATTGAATTAATTTATCTTGTACATTTCCTTGTTATCTATACAAATAAATAAAATTGAAGTGTCAAAATAGCAGCTTTTTACTAAATGCATATGAAAGGATATTACATAGGGTAATTAAAAAAAAAAAAATTTTTTTGTCTGTTTGTGTCGAAATTTGTTCCGGCTGGACTGATTTGACAGGACTTTCACTGGCAGATAGCTGATGTTATAATGAGTAGGTTTACTTTTATTTTAGAAAAATAGTTAAAACAAATGAAATTGTGAACAAAATCCGATTAAAAAAGTATTGACATTCACCCGGGCGAAGCAGCGGGCAGCAACTAGTTTATTATATTATCCGCCTTCCATAATTACTTAGCTTTACGTACATGCCGTTGTTATTAAAAGTACACAATTCATAAAGCAAATCGAAATCTAAGTTTCCTTTTTTAAGTCAACATCTTTTTAGGGTTCCGTAGCTAAATGGCAAAAAACGGAACCCTTATGGATTCGTCATGTCTGTCTGTCTGTCTTTCTGTCCGTCTGTATGTCACAGCCACTTTTTTCCGAAACTATAAGAACTGTACTGTTGAAACTTGGTAAGTAGATGTATTCTGTGAACCGCATTAAGATTTTCACACAAAAATAGAAAAAAAAAAATACAATAAATTGTGTGGGTTCCCCATACTTAGAACTGAAACTCAATTTTTTTTCCCCATCAAACCCATATGTGGGGTATCTATGGATAGGTCTTCAAAAATGATATTGAGGTTTCTAATATAATTTTATTCTAAACTGAATAGTTTGCGCGAGAGACACTTCCAAAGTGGCAAAATGTCCCCCCCCCCCCCTGTAACTTCTAAAATAAGAGAATGATATAACTAAAAAAAAAAAATGATATACAATACCATGTAAACTTCCACCGAAAATTGTTTGAACGAGATCTAGTAAGTAGTTTTTTTTTAATACGTCATAAATCGTACACCGTGCTTGCTGCTACGGGACCCTTCATGGGCGAGTCCGACTCGCAATTGGCCGCTTTTTTCTACGATCAGCGGCTGCTTTGAGGCTAATTGATATTACATAAAATTGTAATATCTTTCTACAGACTTTCTTAATTAACTGAAAGGGTGAGCTTCCTTATTTTTATGAATAATTTGCTCTTTGAACGTGGTGTTTGTGCAGCGAATAAATTACGAGCTCGTAGAGGGTTACTAATTAATTAAATGCATTCGAGACTTACCTATTTCATGCATTTCCGTTCAGTAAAGTTAACGAGGGCCAAAATAAAATAAACCTATCCAATCGTCTATCTGTCCACAGCTGCTTAGCTGTGAAATAGGTAGACCGCGAACGGTCCATTTAGAGAGCGGGTTGTGTGTGCAGGTGGTTTTAATTACCATTGAAAGCTCAATCAGTTTGGGCAAGAGATTATTTATTTATTTTATATAAAGTAGCTTCACTGATGGCAGTAAGTACGAGTATAACAATTATTATTCCAATTACAAAGTACACGGAAAAATAAGAAATACATAGAGTAACATAATCATTTTATTTATAGTGTATCTATGCGGTGTAGGTGCTGTAAATGTGTGTGATGTGTAATAATAATAATAATAATAGCCGCTGTATCTCTACGTTGACGTCGTGGTGGGGCTTGCGCGCCCCTGAACTTTAGGTCTGTGCCGGTAAAGTTTACTTTGCCGAAACAGCACCCTAACTGCGCAACTATCAATCACAATCTGAATGAGTTTGAAATCTATTGCATCATGAATCATAAGTTCGAAAAATCTGTCTGCTCAACAACTCAAAACCCGTAGGGAAGCATGTGGCAGCTGTTGGGCAGTACCGACCCCACGGACCCTATGTCCCGGGACCAGTCTTGTTCTTCACCTCTGCCTTGCCTTTATTGGCCGACTGGAGTGAACACTGACGAGGAACAGAGTTCTCACCTCTTTCTTGCTTTTATTGGCCAGCTTGACTGGAGATTCGCAAGAGCAAACGTGCTCGGAGGAAGGAAATATCCCAGTAAGATGCTTGGGATCTTGACCGTACTTCCGGGATTGTCCTGATAGCCGTGGAAAACATCCTCATAAGCACCTCAGGACATGTAGCTCCTTGTCGCTACGACACTATGTGCTCTAGCAGCGACCATTTTCGGGAGCCAGTGTTGGATCAATCGATTTATTTCTTTAATCAATCATTATTCGAGGATTCACGATTGAAAGTATTAGGGTCTCGTTTACCATCTCCAAGTAAATTTCCCGATTAACGTTGATTGGCAAGTAAAAGTAACTAGTATCTTCTTTCAATTTCATAAGTGAAAACAAAGCTTTGAAGTGAATGACGTATCAAATCATACGTTGCAATCGTTCAATATTACGTCAATATCATTGCACTTGTAATTTATTACCACTTATGTTTTTGTCATGTTGAATTGTTTGGAGTTGGAAAAAAATATTTTATTTCAAATAAACCTACATGGGCATTTATGAAACGTCAGAAGCTAGGTGCACGGTTCCAATTGGTCATTTCCTATGGAGAAGAACCGGCAAGAAACTACATGGTTACTCTTTCAAAAATAATTGGTTTCTACAATAGTTTCAAATAACAGTGATAATAGGTATGGGAGGAAGATAAAAGCCCTTCAACAATTACCAGGTACTTAACAAAACAGAAAATGGTCAGTAAATCTACAGTCTACTAGGCCTTCAACGTTCTCACATTCACAAAAAAGGAAATAATCTATACAAAGATAAAACATTAAATTCAAATCTATTTAAACCAAGAGACATGGTTGCCACAACATTGTAGGTATATATAATAAAATAATGAGATGATTATTAGATTATATCGAGGAATAATGTAACAAATAAAACATCATTATTTGGGAGCAGTTAATAGAAACTTACATAATTATGCCATTAAATGAGTTACCAGCTACATGTGCAGAAGGAATGATTGCCAAACTTCCTTGTCTTCAACGAAGTCTTTAATCTTATAATATGCTTATTGGATGAGGACACGATTGGTGAGGGTTTTAAACTTGCCAGCGCTAAGTTCTGTAACCGACTTTGGCATCTTGTTATAAAAGCGGATACTGTTTATAAGAAATAACTTGCTTATTTTAGTTTATCTAAATTTGGGTATCACAATCTCATGTCTACTGTTTGTTAACATACAAAATACTTTCAAAGATGTAAAGAGAAGGCAGAGTTAGTATATCAATTTCTTTGAATTTGTTTCTAAGGGACTCGCGCGGACACATTTTATAGATCGCGTGGGTTGCTCTCTGTTGTGAAATGAAAATTGAACCTACGTCAGCTGCCGATCCCCACAGACGAACGCCATAAGCCATAATACTGTGGAAATAAGCAAAGTATACTAAGCTAGCTGTGGCTATATCAGTCAACTGCTTTATTTTTCTTACTGCATTTGCAGCTGAACTGAATCTGCCTGAAAGAATTATAATGTGGGCGCCTAATAATAATAATAATATCCCCACCGCCGTATCTCTACGTTGACGTCGTGGTGGGGCTTGCGCGTTCCGAACTCTGGGTCTGTGCCGGTAGAGTTTACTTTACCGGAACATATCTAGGGTGAAGAGCCAGACCAAGAGAGATACAGAAACCCGCAGGGCAGCATGTGGCGAGCTGTTGGGCAGTTGCGACCCCACGGACCTCATCTCCCGGGAGAAGTCATGTTTCTCATCTCTGGCTTGCCTTTATTGGCCGGCTGGAGTGAACACTGACGAGGAACTGAGCTCCCACCTCATTCTTGCCTTTATTGGCCGGCTTGAGTGGAGATTCGCAAGAGCAAACGTGCTCGGAGGAAGGAAGTATTCCAGTAAGTGCTTGTAGGGATCTTGACCATCTTCCGGGCTCTGGGATTGTTCTGAGAGCCGTGGAATACCTCTCCACTCCTCGAGCACCTCAGGATATGTTGCCCCCTTGTCGCTACGTCACTATGTGCTAGCGACCGTTTTCGGGGGCCCATTATTGAGTGTGCAAGTCACCCCCTGCCATTTTATCCGTGTTTCAAATAAAACATTGATCAGGCAGGGGCCATAGTCCTTCCATAGTTTTTGGTAACCAGTCCATTTTAACCACCCAAACCCATAGTCCAATATCTTTGTTTCCATATCCTGCAATAGTCCTACACCAACCGGGGGTTGTCCTTGGGTGCACTTGCATAGTGCGTACAGGGATAATCGTCGGTTGGTGCCTCATTTCATTAAAAAGCGCCTAACGGGCCTCTGCGAGTTGGCTTCGGCCCCTCGTACGCCTTCCAAAGGTCCGGGACCCCAGGGTCCCGAGATATGTAAAAATATGAAAATAAAATAATAATATAAAAATAAAAATTTATTTTGATTCCATTTAGGCATTTTGATTTGATTTATTTTGATGTTATCATATTTGATTTGATTTCTGTGATAAATTAACAGAAATCAAATTAAATAAGATAACATCAAAATAAAGTTTGGCAATGGATGTAATTACATCCATTGCCAAACTTTATTTAAAAAAATAAATGCATTCAAAACTTTATTTTAATAAATAAATACATTCATTTATTTCAGGTGATTACCTGAAATAAATGAATGTATTTATTTATTTTTAAATTTCTACTTATTTTATTATCATGGATAAAGTACTTTTCTTTACATGAGGGGGACAATTTGGTATCTCTTGTGCAAAAATACAAGCTGTGCTAGAAAAAAACTGATGCGTCAATGTGAAAAGAAAAAAGAAATACACGATGCCTCGGTATTCGTTGCGTTGTAGAATGTTCTAATTTCTCCAATTGATGATGAATAAAATCAAATAAATCCATTTGAATGATTATCGTTGGTAAAAATATGCACAAAATGACAACAGACAACTTTTAAATACACTCGCGGACAAAGGATACGGGGTCAGTACGAAAAACTAAAAATACTCTTAAAATAATAGAGCCAGCGGCATGAATGAAACTGTATGTTGTAGATAATTAACCAGTTATTAAAACAACACGAAATATTGGAAACATTTATTAGTTAAATTGTCAAAATGATATAAAAAACAAAATATCATATATTTTTACGTTTAAAATTTTATGGTTGGTACCTCACATACAACACAAAAACGAAGTTTATAACAAAATTAATACTTTGATTTGCCTCCATGGGCTCTTCTTACAGCTGCCAGGCGATTGGGCATGCTGTTTATTAAGTTTCTTGTGCAATGTTTCGGAATATTGGTTCTTTCTCCCACTAACGCATGTTTCAGGTCTCGAAGTGTAGCTGGGGCGGGATTTCAATTTCTCACACCTTTTAATTGGATTCAGGTCCGGGCTTTTCGCGGGCCAGTCCATGCGATTGATGTCAACGTCCTGAAAAAACTCATTTACAATTTGAGCTGTATGTGGCCTGGCATTGTCATGCATGAATATTGAATTTTCACCCATATTCATGTAATATGGACCGACATGCTCATTAAGAATTTCTTCCATAGGTATATCTTGCACTAGTAAGCGTAACATTTTCTATTAGCACTAACTCCGTGCGACTCTCTCAAGAGATTCCAGCCCAAACCATAACAGATCCACCGCCGATCGGCACTTTTTCCGCAAAACAAGCTGGAATAAAACGTTTCGCTGGCCGTCGGTAGAATCTTTGCCGCTCATCATGTGCATAGAGCATAAATCTGGATTTGTCAGAAAACATTACTCTTGCTCATTCTTCGTCTCCCCATTGTGCGTTCACGGGCCTAACGTCATCTTGCTACCCGATGTTCCGTTTCAAATTTAGGATCATTTGCGGGTCTGTGAGGTCAAATTACGGGTCTCCCGAAGTTGATTTGTTACCAGTACCGATTTCGGAGCATGGTCGTAACAATAAATCGATCCTCTCGAGCCGTAGTACATCTCGGTCTGCCGGTTGCTGGTCTTCTTATGTTCTGCCCAGTTTCTCGGCAACGTTGGACGACTCGCTGCTCTGTAATAAAGTGACACGCTTATTGCTCTTGCTGTATTTAGCTGACTTCTGCCTTCTTCTAACATGTGACGATACGTCTACATTATTTTGGTGTTAGTGAAATTATTGTAATTCAATAATGATGGTGAAAGACGACAATGACCGCCTTTTATCATTTTGATTTGACAAATTGAAAACAAAAGTGAGTAAACAAGCAAAAGTAAAACAACCGTGAATTGAATTGATTTCCAAATTCGAGGTTTTGAAATTTTAACTTTTTTTTAATTACGTTGTCGATCATTTAAGGTTTTATTTCATACGATATTAAAATTCTCTGTAATATAAAGTTAATTTCATGCATGTACCATTATTAATTTACAAGTTACAGGGATTTTCGTCATCGACCCGTATTATTTGATCGCGAGTGTAGTTAAAAAGTCGTCTATCATTTATGATAATAGATCGGATAATCGGATGCATATTTACCTAAAGTTGAGGTCTTGGCTATTATGGAATGTACTTGTGTATCGTAAAATCCCGTAATTCAGGGATCGACGAATTTAGAGTTCTTATTGTAGAATCAAATGTAAGTATATTTACTTGCGTTAAGGTGTTGGCTAATATGGAATGAACTTTTTGTATCGATCGTAAAAATGTCGCGATTCCGGGATTGATAAATTTACTACTTTTTGACGATAGAATCGAATGCTAGAAGTCGTTTCCATACCATGTATCCGATTAGTTGTGCATTCCCGGATTTCCTAGAATTCGGGGATTTATATTATCAAAAAGATATTTAAGAAGCCGCTTCCAAAATTTCATAGCCGAAAATGAACTTTAGGTAAATATGCATCCGAATATCCGATCTCTATTTATGATGTATCTTAGCTTAGTACTAGGGCATGGGCGCTAGAGCAAACAAAATTGACAACCGATAAATTGGCTTTGTAGAGCGTCATCTCTGTTATTCATACGTACCTGGCGGGATGATTGTGTAACACACTATCAGTAGGAATGGGTTTCATTTTGACAGTTCAACAACATTCTTAGCGTTTTTGACGTTGTGGAACAGACAAATTTATCGAACATGAATCAATGAATTAGCAATAGGTATGCTTCAAAGTCATTCAGATCGTGATTCATTGTGTGTTGTTTTGTTTGCTGGTGACAGTCCCTTTGTAACGCTCGATGTGCCATGCCACATAATTACGATGGATGAAGTCCTCAAAAAGTGTCCAGACCTTTGTGTTCGTGACTATATCGTCGCTTCGGTACTAACTCTATGCCGAAGACACACAACTAATAATTCGATTAATTGGTTAATATCTATCATCATTGCTTGATTGGCGAAATATCAATTAAGTAGATTGACTAAATATTTATCTTTACCATTACTGCGTAAATATAGATGCTTTGTTGTTTTGCTTATTGAGGCACTAGCTTCTGCCAGCGAATTCGCCTGCGAGAAGGAGGCGGAGGAGGTCGGAAATTAATCCACGGGAACGTGCCATCGATATGAACAAAAGATTAAGTATCTTATGTGTTAAAACAGGTTGTAAACTATTTGTGTGCCAAATTTCATACAAATCCGTTCAGATGGTTTTGTGTGATTGAGTAATAAACATCCAAACATACAAATATTCACATTTATATATTATATATATTATTGTTTTCATTTATACATATTTATAATATTTTATGTAGGTTTGGAAATTGGAAAATATTTATTCCAAGTATGTACAAATACATAAAATTTAAGTGTCTGTTTGTCATGTCAAAATAACAGATTTTTACTAAATGCATATGAAAGTATATACGTTTAGTTAAAAGATTAAAAAATTACAAAGGAAAGGAAAGGATTTACTGAAAACGAATTGAAAATGTTTAATAATAATGCTCTTAGCAATCTTTTAACAGCTAGTTTTGATTCACAAGACCTCAATATAAACTACAGTACAATATTTTCTAGTGTGTCAAAAATTCAATAGCGCACAATTAATACTAAACCAAAATTTAATGAATGGACCACTGCTGGCATTAGAAAAAGCAGAGTTATTTTATATAATTTATATCACCAAAAATCATTGACTTCTAATCACGCCGTTCATAAATATGTAAGAAACTATTGTAAGATATTTATGAGAGTCTGCGTCCAAAATAAATCTTAATTAATAAGTAACAAAATAAAAACTGTGTGGCAGATAATTAATAAAGAAACTGGAAACAAAACAACGAGATATGAATGAATTGTCTCTAAAAATTAATAATGAAACCATTTCAGAAAGTTGCTGAGACATTAGAAAATTTATTTACGAAATCTCTCCCCTCCCCTCGTCATCTTTATTAGCTGAATCTCTTCTCAAAGAAAACTTCAGTAAAATCATTCCAAGTTTTGAGTTCAAGCCTATTTCTATTGCCACAATTAAAAACACATTTAAAAGTCTTAAAATAAAAACCACTGAAGTCTTGTGGGGCATCTCCGTTAAGGTTCTTGGAGATATCATTGCCCTGTCCTTACATTTTTAATCAATGTTTAGACACCCAGTACCCACCCACCCACCCAGGATTATGTAATATCTTGATTTAAAAGAGTGTCCTTGGAGTTTCTTGTCCGTTCTTCTCCATAGTGATCTACGTATTGGAATGGGCATCTAGCTTCAACTTGCCGACTCTGACTAACTGACCGTCTCTTTGACAATTCAAAAGTGCCTGTAAATGGTTTAATTGAAATAAATGCTTTGAGTTTGAGTTTGAGTTTGAGTTTGACAGTGGTATGTTTCCTGATTGTACCAATTTTCAAATCGGGTAGTAAGAGTGATCCCTCTAATTATAGACCCTATATCTGTGCTACAAGCATTTAGCAAAATCTATGAAAAAAATCATGCCAGACCAGATTTTGCCACATTTTAACTTGAATGGGATTTTACATTGTCGCCAGTTTGGTTTCACCAAAGGTAGGTCGACGACTGACGCGGCAGTAAAACTCATCAGTCACATTATGGATTCCTGGGAGGAGTCCCAGGATGCAACTGGCATTTTCTGTGACTTCTCAAAAGCGTTTGACTGCGTTGACACCAATACACTGATCTGCAAATAACACCACTACAGAATTCGGGGACAAGCTGCTGATCATGTTCTCTCTTATCTATCAAAAAGGCAGCAAAAGGTAAACGATAACAGGGCGACGTTCTCGGGGTGTCTAGTTTAAAAGTACTTACCTCAAGGTTCAGTTCTCGGCCCTTTCCTATTTCTAGTTTATATTAATGACCTTCCTTACATGATGGCTAACCTATCGGATATAATTCTATTCGCTGATGACACTTTTCTTATATTTTAAATAGATAAAAAAGATACGGATGTGTTAAATGTCAATGATAGTGTGGCTGTTCTTTCGAAATGGTTCGCAGCTAATAATCTTTTACTTAATGCGAACAAAACTAAATGTCTTAAGTTCTCATTACCAAATGTACCCCAAGTGGGTCTAAATCTAAAACTTGATGGCAAGAAACTAGATGTAGTTACGGAAACTGTATTTTTAGGAACTACTTTAGATTCAAAATTGTAATGGGGTGCCCACATTAGAACTCTTTCAAGTAGATTAAGTTCAGCTGCATAAGCAGTAAGGAAAATAAGGCAAAGTCAAATCATTTATTTCAAATAGGCACGAAGATGCACTTTTGAACGTCAAAAATTACATGAATAGTTAATTGATTCTAGTTGCGCCTTCCAAAATGTAGTTATGTATGGAGAAGAATGGGCAAGAAATTCCATACTTACTCTTTTAAAATGTTAACAATAGTTTGTATACATTAATAATATTTATAGGTGAAGAAGATGTACCTAGAATAAAAAAAAAAAAAAAAAAAAAATACTTGCCACAATTGGTAAAAAGAATGAAAAGTGAAGTATTATCAGAAAAATTAATAAATGCAATAGGTACATGGTGCTCACATATTAACAAACATTGTATATGATTTCCCAAAAAAAAAAAAACATATAATAAGTCAGTGTGTGAGTTAAATTTATATTAATAACAGAAAATAAAATTAATATCATAAAAATTATAAATTATACAGTTAAATTAGCAACCAGTTTGATTTTGTCTAGGCAGTTGACTGATATAGCCACAGCTAGGGTAGTATATACGTAATTTGCTTATTTGCACAGTATTATGTCTTATGGCGTTCTGCTGTGGTGATCGGCAGCTGACATAGATTCAATTTTCATTTTACTGAAGAGGGCAATCCGCGTGGTCTATAAAATGTGAAATATTTACTGACTCTGCCTGCTCTTTATATCTTAAAGTATTTTGTATGTTCGCAAAAATTTAAGACTTTTCAAAATATGATGCGATTTCCATAACATAAATACACGCACAAGACAGGTTTTAATAGTCAAATTTAGATGAACTAATACAAGCAAGTCATTTCTTTTTTACAGTATCCGCATTTATAACAAGTTGCCAAAGTCAGTTACAGAACTTAGTGATGGACAGTTCAAAACCCACATCAAACGTGTCCTTATAAAAAAAGCATAAATTATAACATTAAAGAATACGTTGAAGACAAGAATGATACGTGGTAGTTTGGCAATAATTCCTTCTGTGCATGTGGCTTCCCTGGTAACTCATTAACGGCATAATTATGTAAGTTTCTATTAACTGCTCCCAAATAATGATGTTTTATTTTTTTAGATTCTTCCTTTATATAATAAAATAATCATCTCGTTATTTGACATTATATACCTACAACTTTAATTTGAACACTATTCGTTGCTTTTGTGGACATGATATTTATTCGGATTTGTTTCTGTAAGTAGTTGTTGCAACCATGTCATTTGGTTTAAATAGATTAAATTATTATTTTTATCTTTATATAGATTATTTCCTATTTTGTTAATGTGATAACATTGAAGGCCTAGTAGACTGTAGATTAGTTGACTATTTTTTTAGTGACTAGCTTCATAAGTGTAGGTTTATGTGTTTTTTTTTTTTTTTTTATTTTAATTTGAAAAAGGAAAACGGAACCCTTATAGGATCACTTCAGTGTATGTCTATCTGTCCGTCTGTCACAGCTAGGGCTTTCAAATACCGGATTCGAAAGCCCGTTTGAATTTCAAACATGTATTTTTATTATTTTTATAATTTTAAAATTATTAGTTATAAAGTTATTAAAGAAAATAGATTAAAATGGACCATTTGCCCTTTATCTCAGAAACTGCTGAGACTATAATAATAAAAAAATAAAAAAATTACATTGAGAATAATTCCATACTTATAGATTACAGGAAAACCTATAAGTGGTCCTGTGGTTTTAAAATAATATGGTAAATCACTCAAGATGGTGCGTACAAACTTACATTTGCAGTGGGGGAACATGTTATTCCACTAAATGTTAAGTTTATTCTTGGGATAAATTCATATCATCTACGGAACCCTTCAATGTGCGTGGTCAGACACGCATTTGACCAGTTTTTTTGAAAAAATGGCGTGTGTATATATGAATTTAGGTATGTATATGATATTTGTAACAATTTTGATGTTTTGTTCAACTGAAACTCGGGGATGACCGATCTCGACAGAAACTGACTCACATCATTGTGTAATTTGAAAGTAAGTAAGTACTTACATAAACACCTTATCTGGACTATCTTATCTTATTTTTTAATATAACCCACTTCTTAGTCGGGCAAATCTCATCCTTATCAAGTGATACTATAATGGCAATGCTGCCAGCCTTTTTTGCACATTTCCTTTTGACAGCGATGCGGGATTTATATACTTGTACATATTATTATTATTTTTATATATTTACATATCCAAAGGTCCGGGACCCGGGTCCCGGACCTTTGGAAGGCGTACGAGGAGCCGAAGCCAACTCACAGAGCCCCGTTAGACGCTTTTTAATTAAATGAGGCACCAACCGACGATTATCCCTGTACGCACTATTGCAAGTGCACCCAAGGACAACCCCCGGTTGGTCTACACCAACCGGGGGTTGTCCTTGGGTGCACTTGCACTTGCAGGACTTGCACTTGACTATTGCAGGATATGGAACCAAAGATATTGAACTATGGGTTTGGGTGGTTAAAATGGATTGGTTACCTAAAACTATGGAACGACTATGGCCCCTGCCTGATCAATGTTTTATTATACACGGATAAAATGGCAGGGGGTGACTTACACACTCTATAATGGGCCCCCGAAAACGGTCGCTAGCACATAGTGACGTAGCGACAAGGGGGCAACATGTCCGGAGGTGCTCGAGGAGTGGAGAGATATTCCAAGGCTCTCAGAACAATCCCAGAGCCCGGAAGATGGTCAAGATCCCTACAAGCACTTACTGGAATACTTCCTTCCTCCGAGCACGGGGCACTCAAGCCGGCCAATAAAGGCAAGAATGAGGTGGGAGCTCAGTTCCTCGTCAGTGTTCACTCCAGCCGGCCAATAAAGGCAAGCCAGAGATGAGGAACATGACTTCTCCCGGGAGATAAGGTCCGTGGGGTCGCAACTGCCCAACAGCTCGCCACATGCTGCCCTGCGGGTTTCTGTATCTCTCTTGGTCTGACTCCTTACCCTAGACATGTTCCGGGAAAGTAAACTCTACCGAGATACGGCGGTGGGGTTATTATTATTATTATTGAGACTTTTAAATTATTCTAAATAATATTAGCTTTTAAATTTGGTCTTTAATAGGTCGTATAATAGATGAATGCGGTTGAACCTACAAATCTTTTTTAGATAAAAAAATTGACAGGCACGACTCGGTCCGCGTGGTGGATAGCCCACTCCCTCTCACAAACGGGCCTGTGTCCTAGGACACAGGCCCGTAACAACAGCATCAGCTCTTTATGCTTATTTATGCTTTTACGACTTTATTAAAAGGACCATTATAAAGGAGTATGTAAGGATCGTAGCTGGTGGCGATGGCGTTCTGTAGTTTCTGCCTTCGGAAGAAGGCGAGAGTGTATGAATGTAGAACCATTATAAACTTCTATGAGTCAACGTGCATATACATTTTTTTTTGCATAAACTAACCTATATTAATTTTTGTTTGTAAATTCATGTTCATATTAAATCTTAGATATCATTACACAAACCCTTTTTCACCTTCCAACTTTCGTGATATTATTTAAATAATTTTATTTAGTATAATACACAAATGTATTTAAAGTTTGTTTTCTAATTGTATTTTAAGTTAATTAAGATGTTGTTTTGTGGTGAACGCTGTGTACACCTATAACCGGCATACATAACTGCACTTTTATTATGTTATTGTTCTGTTTACATTTTTTGTATGTGTTGCTGTTGGTGTACCAAATAAATAAATACACTTCCTAGAAACTTAGTAACTGTCGATTAGATTTATAATTTATAATTAAATTTAAAAATTTGAATCAACATTACAAGAAACTCACTTTTGAATCTTGCTTAGTGTACTTAACCTTTAACCACCTGACGTCGGTCTCAGAGACTCTGGCGATTTTGTTTTTCAAATTATTCCGTTACTATGCAAGCGACGCAATTGTGTATCCATGTACTTTTTCTCCTTCTTTGCCTATATACACCGAGCGCTCGGCAACTCCAGAAGTGCGCGCATATAAACGTTATCGGTAATTATATTTCGCGTGCGGTCCGTGAGACCGACGTCAGGTAGTTTCGTTAGTTTTTTTATACTGTATATTTTTTGTTTTAGTAGGTTTATAATGTTTGAATTAAACATTTTACGATGGCTAGAAGAAGCTGATTCAGATTACGAAAACCGGAGTGTACCAGAACTTCCGAAAGAAAATTACAGTGACGTAGATGTTGCAGTGTATCACATAATTGAAGGCGAGTTTCAGTCTAAATCAGAAGTAGAAGGTGACGGGTCTGAGCTTCAACAATTAAATATTCCGAAAAATTTGACAAACGCAAGACATATTCAACTTATGACCCTAAAATACGCAAAACAGCTTGTATGTATGTGTTTTGTATGTAAGAATCCGATTTGCATTTGCATTAATTGTCGCCATTACTTTTGAAAGTTTGTGGGTTGTGATTTTGTAATCATTGTGTCTTAATCGTGCCAAAATTTGTTTTATGTTAGAGATTATATATCGAACTTGTCGTAAACAGGTGAAAACTATTAAGTTATAGTTAAATTCCCTACTCCGATCTCAGATTTTAGAAGTTCTTAGATTTTTTCCTAAAATTAACACATTTAAGTTAAGTGTTGATTTTTCATATGTAAATGCCTACTTTTGCATAGTTTAAAAACTTATAATGATTAAAAATATAATGAAAATACAGATGTGACTTTTACTTATTGTAATATTTTAAATTATGGTTATGAAACATGGAAAATACGCAAGCGGTCTCCAGGACCGACGTCAGGTGGTAGTGTAACTGAAAAACACGTAAGGTGGTTAAGGGTTAAACATATTTTTGCACGTGACCATACCCAAAACCTATTTCCAATAAAGTACCAACGTGAGCACAAGACGTACGCTAAGGTTTAGAGTTTCTCTTTCCCGAATTATCCTTAAAAACGTGAGGTCGTGACCTCGAGCTAAAACAAAGTTGAATTAAAAATCTACGTTTATTCGGTCACGCGCCATTTTTCCTTGGTTCACTTCCTGATGACTAAATCTATAGAAATCCTTCTGAAATCTTTTCGTTAAAAAGTTTTATATTCTAGGAAGGTATTATTTTGTTAATGTTTCCGACCACGACCGCTGGGCATAGGAAACTTAATTATCCGTCACGGAATATCAGCACGTCACGCTGTGGATTGAGTTAAAACTGAATTGGGGAGTCTGCCCACTACACCGTACCATACCATTGCCGTGCTATGAACGTATCAAGCAGGGAAATAAACATGACACGGACTACTATGCCCACTAGAACGTATCAACAGCGTATCATACCGGTTAGTGACCGTAACATCCGCATATAATATCCGTACGGTTCCCATTCTTTCGGTTGTAGTGAGTGCTGCCAACTTAGCGCTTTCAGCGCTAGATCTAGCGCTTTTTTTGCTCAATAGCGCTTTTTGAAATCATATATGATATGCAATTATTTATTCTGTAATGTGCGTAACAAGGAACAATTTTATTTTTTTGAATTTGCAACACTTATATGCTGTTATGTCTCTTAGGTTGGTATCCTAATCTATGAGTTGGGGATTCCTCCTTTCCTAGCTAACTTCGTTTCACGTTATATTGTTCCACAGTAATTTATAACTTTCCGTCAGTTATTCTGAGTCATTTTTACGAGTTGTGCAGTAAGATGATAATAAAAATGGCACGCCCTTATAAAAAAAAACAACGTTTTGTTTGAATTTGGCGCCGAATATAGCGCTTTTTTGACAGTTACCATTTATTGATTTATTTATTTAAAGACTTTGAAGACTTACAGCTAAATACAATGGTGATATATAACAGTATGACAATCTGACAGCCAATTACAGGTCTTCACGTTTCGCGCTTTCTAGCGGTTTTTCAAAGAGCTAACAGCGCGTTTTTGCTTAGACGTTGGCACCACTGGTTGTAGTAGATCACCTGTGTATTTGCGTGAGGCAGACGCGTCAGGAAGAGCAAGAGAATATTTTCGCTGTGAAACTAATATATATACCTATACGATGGCTATTAGAAAAATGTTCATGACAGAATTGGCAATGATTGTCAGTTTTAAACGAGAGAAAAACAATAACATCAGACGATCACGACGTTACTGGGTTCACGCGTGGTTCACGCCGCTCAAATAAAGAAAAGTCGAGGGAGAATATGCCACGCACGGAGCGTATCAGCACCGGCAAAATATTCTCGCCGAGAACTGTTGATGCTCCGTGCACACGACGGTGTTGGTTGGTGACGGAACGGTCTAGTGCGCATAGTCTCATACTTTTCAATACAAATAATGTTTTTGCCTGACACGTTCTCAGCACGGTCATGGTATGATACGGTGTAGTGGACAGACTCCTTTAGAGGTGACTGCGTTTTTCGTTACCTTTTTCCCAACGTCCGATTAATATGCCAGGCAGATTATATTGCATCGTAGCAGGTGGCGTTCTCTAGTTTCTGCCCTATGGGAAGAATATACTTTCTGTTATCTGTACTATTTTTAGAGTTCCGTATAGGCTTGCCAACTTTAATGCATGAATTTACCGGGACTTTGGCAATCAAAGTGCGAGACATGGCAAAAAAAAGCGGGACTCAGCTGTCAAAGTACAGGGAGGCAAAAATACAATTAGAAATAATTTTAAATGGTTTTACTTAATGTTTTACATTGGCGTTCAAGTACAAGACTAACAACATAACAAAAGTTGAAAGAATAAGGAAATCTAATAAAACATAATAGTAACCACTATAACTTCTGCCCAAAGGTTTAGCCGTAGGTACGATCAAATGAGACAATTGGCGTCCCGCACACGTCTTTCGCGGGTCGCATCCTCTAAAGCCCTACAACGGGATGTCCCGGCTCTCGCGGGCCGGTTGGCAAGCCTAGTTCCGTACCTACCTCAAACGGAAACCTTATAGGATCACTCGTATGTCTGTCTGTCTGTCTGGCACAAACATTTTTCTCCGAATCTACTGGACCTATTATAATAATAATAATAATCATTTATTTCAGAATAGAACATTCCATACATTGTTAGTAAATAGTACTTATAACTATTATATAATAGGTCCAGTAGATTCGGAGAAAATTGGTCCTATTACCTTTTAACCGTCGATATGAACTTCAGTGACCCAAACACGGACGTGTAACGTAAATTCAAATTTCGAACTTTCCGGGGGCTAATAAATAAAATAAAAATTTCGAACTGTACCGAGTGACATGCCTATCAATGAAAGGGCTTTATTGTAAGGATTTTAGTTTTTTTTTTATAATTTAAAAATAAATACTTTTAAAGTTATTTGAGAAAATAGATGTAAATTGATCCTTATCTCCGAAACTACTCGGCCTAAAATTTTCTGGGCTCCCCCTACCATACCCCGCTGGTTTAGTAGGATATGCCTTTTCGGACATTTAAATCCCTAATCTTAAAATAATATATTATGTCAACGTACCTTTTGTAACACTGTTTACGATAGGGATAAATTGAATTAAAATATGTGACGTCACAACATTAATGTCAACAGCGTATACCTACATGTAATCTAACTTATTATAATAAACTTACTGCACTTATGTTATTAATAACGTTGTTTTAATTGTATGATAAGTACTGGAATAGTTTAATTAAAAATTTGTTTATTTAGAACTGCTGTTCTTATTGCTGGTAACGTATAACTGACGAAACATAGAACAGACGATCTTTAGTTCTACATGGTCTGATCGGTACCCGAATGCATAATATCGATGCGTTTCGGAAATCTATACAAAATTATTCATATTATATATCCACATTGACGTATAAAAACCGACCAAGTGCGTGTCGGACCACGCACAATGAAGGGTCCCGTAATTGGGATGAATATATCCCGAGAACAAACTTAAGATTGTAGTTGCAAATGTAGTATGGTCGACTACTACTCGGTAAATTGTAAAGCCTACTTAGCTGTGATAGTTTTCCTTTCAACTTCGTTATACATATATACTACTGCTGTGATTTTTTTCACATATCTAAATACAATTATTCAGCTGGCAAGAGGGGGACACTTGACTCTAATAAAAATTAGCACTTTAAAGCTTAATATTACGCAAACGGATCCCCTAATCGGATAATGGTTCCGATAAACCCACAATATTTTGACCGACGATCTATCCAACGATACCCCACACCATGGGAAAGACGAAAAAAAATATCATCCCCATTTTATAATAGGAGGTAACCTAAAAAATATATTTTTCAAGATTTATTTTACCGCTTTGTCGGCGTGATTAATATGTATACCCATACCAAATTACAACTTTCTAGTACTAAGAGTCTCAGGTAAGCCGTGGATAGACAGGCAGACGGACATGGCGAACTTATAAGGGATTCTTGTTTACTGCGGAACCCTAAAAAGGAAGATTAGGTATGCGCTTCTCGACGTGGACCGCATAAACTATGCCGACCGGCACAAACGAACTTAGTCACAATCGAACTGGCGTATGTGTAGCACATAATTGTACCACGTTAAGTAAAATTACCGTAATCGTCTAAATAAGCAGCAACAATGCCTTTCTGTTTTCAAAACGTGCACAAATAATTCACATACCAAAAACAAGTTCCAAGGGATTACTTTCCACTCGTAAATACATCAAAAATTATTTTCTTTAGAATTCTCCTAAATAATGTTGCTTTCTAGGTCGCCATTTGTTTCTGAGTTGTTATGGGTACGTAACAGTGACAATTATTTTTATATCGTTCCCGCTACAACCCGCGTCATATCTCTCTATTTCGGTTGTTGATGCATGACGAACGACATCGGGAAATGTAGTTGTGTGGGTATTTACATGTAATTATTTCATGTTTACGTGACATTAGAGCGGTGCCTTATCTTCCTTTTTTTATACATCAATGTATATCCAATACAAAATGCGTAATTTACCTTATGGCACACGGACAAATTGTAAAAGGTGACCTGGTTCTACCTGTAAGTGAGTTATTCATTTAGCGAATAATAAAGTGCTTGATTCAAAGGACTAAGAAAGCATTTCTTGATAGTTTAAGTACATATTAGTAGGTAGACTGTAATAGAGGTTTAATATCGGCAGATTAAATAAATTGATCTATTCTGTCGGTATGAGCAGTTATCCATCTAGGGGTTCATGTAGACAAGATCGGCAGTAAATCAGTCGCGTGGCGGGGCTATTGCTACTGAGTTAAGCTACTGGGCCCGAAAATAGACGGGTAGGTTAGTTAACTGGACTGACTAAATGGCGCGAAGTCAGTACTGTACTGACATACTGTACTGTCAGATTACTGGGATCATATAAACCCACCGCCGGCGATTAACAAGAAGCAAGTGCACGACGGCGACGAGCGATTACTCGCTGTAATCGCTGGTATGCGTATGTACCAAACGTGATTCTCTCAAGTTATTTGTTCGCCAAGCACACGTCGTTGAAAGAGTACCTACTCTTTAATAGCTCTTGCCGCAGCGACAAACTAGTACTCGCCTGCGGTGTGAACAATCAGCGATCATGTATGTATCTATCTCTTTTACTGTCACGGAACCTACAATCTTTTGTACTTTTTTTGAACGAGAAAAAGGTTAATAGCTAGTCGCTTCGTCGTTGGCGGTGGAACAGGTGCCTAACAGTCGGTAATGAAGGTGTATATGCAAAGTAATTTCTTTTGTATCTAATAATAGGCGATCCTATTATTATATAGATATATTTTTCCTTGCTATTCCGAAGGGTCAACTATTAAACCGGATCAAATTATACAAGTGAGTTGTACTCGAAATTGCTCCTTGATGCATTGCTGTAGGTTGTCGAATTTGATTGCCTTTACACATAGTTGGATAAGACCAATTTATCGGCTAGATGGTTTATGTGATGGGGTGAAACAACTCAGCTTAACTAAACTGCCGTGCTAACGAAGAATGCAATAACTCGATTTTGGAAGATTTTGAGTTATATATTCGTAGTCATATATTTGGAGTCAGCAAATCGAAATCTATTAACTCTCTCTAAGCAACTTTTTATTGATCCTTCAGGAACTCGGTTTTTCAGTAAGCAAGAAAACAAGACTAAAACTTCATAACAAATTCAATAATCGAAAATACAATTCTCGGAAGTATTGCATTTTTCGTTAGTGCGGCAGTAAAGATGGGCAAACGACAGAACTGTCTATGTTGCTACAATACTGGGGCCTATGGGCTCTCTCCATTGTGATTGCTGACGTAATCACCATCTAGAACCCCATGTCATCAAAAATAATCAAAGCATAGACCCCCCCATCCCTCTTTGGTGCTTACGTAATACTTGAATAACCCCTTTGCTAACGATGTTTTCCTTCACCGTTTTGAGAGCAGTGGTGATAAAATTATTTACACAAAGTACAGCGCCTGGGCAACTCGTAAGTCGGGGCCGTGATCACTGGGCCACCACTGCAGCTCCTCCTTTACCACCATGCGTCTTCGTTTAACTGAACGATCGCCCCAATAACAAAACCCATGCTTGTGTGTTCTATACCTGTATACCTATGCTAATTAATGCTACAGTACAACTTTTTTCTTAATGTCCCTCGGAAAACTACGTGTTTCGTCAGTCGTCGGATTTTTATCAGTTGCCCTTTGCACTTGGTGCAGACCGGACGCTCTGAATCGATTCGGAAGTATAGACTTGTTAATACTCTTAACTTAATGTAATTAATTTAAGAAATGAGAGGAAAGCTGCTACGACTGACGAAACACGAAGTTTGCCGAGGTAAATTAAGAAAATAGTTGTACTGTACGTTAGTGTCATTAAAACGTGGGTGTTTGTCGAATACTCGACGAAGAGGCTTCACTTCCTAAATGATAAACAAGGCAAGTTGAATAAAAGCTTGTAATTATTCACTAACCAATGACGATGGACCTACGTTTTACCAGCTAATTATTATTATCAGCTGCAACTGAAACACTTTCATAAGAATACACAAATTAAGTGCACTTCTAGGTCTAGGATCAAAGTTCATACTCGTTTATAAATAGCCTAGTGCGAATCAAACTCGCGTCTCAGTAGGCTTATGGCACAAGATTTTATTAATTAACACTTATGAGCTCCTAAAAACAGGCGCGACACAAAGGCACCGCTCGTCGCGCAACACGCGGAGTCTTTGTGTCACATCGCGTGTCGCGCCTGTTTTGTAGGAGCCTTAACTTGAAAGCCTAGCCCACAGGCTTGTTATATCTGTCTAATAATATCGCATGCGTTATTGCGATATCTATTTCACGACATTTTGTATTAGGACCCCCCTTTTTACCCGCCTGCGCGACAGCTAAGACAGGGTTGTTTTTCACGCGAATCTTTGTATGTGGGATTCTTTATACCCTCGAAGCAACCTAACGGCTAGATGGATTTAAATACATGAGGTGTCGATTATCGGCTATCGACTCGTCTCGGTCGCGGATAGTTATAGGCTAGGTTTTGTTTTTATAAAATCTAAATAGCGGATTTTAGACGTCAATAAGTAATGAATTGAAAAAAAAAAAAAAAGATAAGCTGTTCCATGACCATGTGTATCAAAATAAAAGGCTTAAGGAGACGATTCTAAAAATATACCACACTACTAGCTAACTTAAATAGTCGAGGTAATCTCTATCGTTCTTCTTTTCTGTGTCAAAAGACAGACTCATATCTTTTCCAATAGTCTTGGCTCCCTGGCCAATACTATTATTTTCCAAACGTTGCAATTTTCTCTCCATTGTGAGTTTTTGACAGATTTTGTTTGGTACATCCGTCAGAAAACGACAATGGAGAGAAAATTGCAACGCTTGGAAAATAATAGTATTGGCCAGGGAGCCAAGACTATTGGAAAAGATATGAGTCTGTCTTTTGACACAGAAAAGAAGAACGATAGAGATTACCTCGACTATTTAAGTTAGCTAGTAGTGTGGTATATTTTTAGAATCGTCTCCTTAAGCCTTTTATTTTGATACACATGGTCATGGAACAGCTTATCTTTTTTTTTTTTCAATTCATTACTTATTGACGTCTAAAATCCGCCATTTAGATTTTATAAAAACAAAACCTAGCCTATAACCATCCGCGACCGAGACGAGTCGATAGCCGATAATCGACACCTCATGTATTTAAATCCATCTAGCCGTTAGGTTGCTTCGAGGGTATAAAGAATCCCACATACAAAGATTCGCGTGAAAAACAACCCTGTCTTAGCTGTCGCGCAGGCGGGTAAAAAGGGGGGTCCTAATACAAAATGTCGTGAAATAGATATCGCAATAACGCATGCGATATTATTAGACAGATATAACAAGCCTGTGGGCTAGGCTTTCAAGTTAAGGCTCCTACAAAACAGGCGCGACACGCGATGTGACACAAAGACTCCGCGTGTTGCGCGACGAGCGGTGCCTTTGTGTCGCGCCTGTTTTTAGGAGCTCATAAGTGTTAATTAATAAAATCTTGTGCCATAAGCCTACTGAGACGCGAGTTTGATTCGCACTAGGCTATTTATAAACGAGTATGAACTTTGATCCTAGACCTAGAAGTGCACTTAATTTGTGTATTCTTATGAAAGTGTTTCAGTTGCAGCTGATAATAATAATTAGCTGGTAAAACGTAGGTCCATCGTCATTGGTTAGTGAATAATTACAAGCTTTTATTCAACTTGCCTTGTTTATCATTTAGGAAGTGAAGCCTCTTCGTCGAGTATTCGACAAACACCCACGTTTTAATGACACTAACGTACAGTACAACTATTTTCTTAATTTACCTCGGCAAACTTCGTGTTTCGTCAGTCGTAGCAGCTTTCCTCTCATTTCTTAAATTAATTACATTAAGTTAAGAGTATTAACAAGTCTATACTTCCGAATCGATTCAGAGCGTCCGGTCTGCACCAAGTGCAAAGGGCAACTGATAAAAATCCGACGACTGACGAAACACGTAGTTTTCCGAGGGACATTAAGAAAAAAGTTGTACTGTAGCATTAATTAGCATAGGTATACAGGTATAGAACACACAAGCATGGGTTTTGTTATTGGGGCGATCGTTCAGTTAAACGAAGACGCATGGTGGTAAAGGAGGAGCTGCAGTGGTGGCCCAGTGATCACGGCCCCGACTTACGAGTTGCCCAGGCGCTGTACTTTGTGTAAATAATTTTATCACCACTGCTCTCAAAACGGTGAAGGAAAACATCGTTAGCAAAGGGGTTATTCAAGTATTACGTAAGCACCAAAGAGGGATGGGGGGGTCTATGCTTTGATTATTTTTGATGACATGGGGTTCTAGAAGGTGATTACGTCAGCAATTTTATTTACTTTTTTATTTTTCTGCAAAATTTAAATTGATTTTGATTTGAACAAAGATGCAACCCCATGTTCAGGGATTCCCCAAAATAATTAATATTGTTTTATGGTTAGAAAGAACAAGTAGGGAAATTACTTAAATGGGCATTCAATTACTTTTAGTTTATAAATTCCTTATTCTAGACTCATGAATATCAGATTAAAAAGAAATACCGATGTTTATGTAAACATAGGAGGGGTTATGAGCTTTGCTTCCGTTTGCTGAGAAGGGGGAGGGGGGGTACAAAATTACTAAAATTCTGCTTACGTAATACTTGAATGGCCACAAACCGGCATGTAAAGTCAGTATACACAATTAGCTGACTCCCCCTTGCATAAATGGTTGAGATTTTTTTTTAATACGGATTGATAGAATTTTATAATTCTTAATTTAATTTAAATACCTATACGAAATCTACCCAAAACTAGAAAAAAAATATTAAAATCGTACTATTTGTTAGTAAAAAAAATCTCAACCATTTATGCAAGGGGGGGTCAGCTAATTGTGTATACTGACTGTACTATAACCAACAATTCTAAGACATGTGACATCTACCACCCCGCACTGGGCCCGCGTGGTAGGTCCTACTCGAAGAGAGGCCTGCAGTGGGAATATTATAGACTGATTATGTATGTATGTATAGTGGTAAAAGCAACTGGAAAAATGCCTCTAGTTTCAACGCTTGGATCTGGTTAGTCAATCAGTATACTGGGAGTACACATTAGGGTTTCAACAGTTTCTATGAAAATGAGCTCTTGACATAGCTGGGCAAGAGATACGGTGCGATAGCCCCGCAAAAGAGAGTGAGCGCTAGTGTTGGCCAAGAAAATAACAGTGCTATCGGAGCTCTTTGGCATAAATAATTCGTTCCGTAGAACTACTTAGTTTACCGCGTTATAATTAATTCACAGCCTTGCAACAAATGTGCTTACATGACGATAACGACTAGCACTGTTTACATATTTATGAAACTTTAGTACCTACGTCTACATGTGGACAAAACCGCTTGACGACTACCCTTCTTCCGAAGGAAACTTATCTTAACAACCCTCATAGTTCTACAAGATTTTTATATTTATATCCACTAAAACTTACTTGATACTGATTGATTCGCCAACGAGCGTGACTGAAGCGCTTTAGGTAACATTTATTAACAATCAATGAATTATTACCCAATTAGTCCACAACACGATACAGTGAAGATTTAATCAATCGCTACCATTTTGTACTGCTATCTATACTGTATGGCGCTATCACGATAAATCGTAACAAGTGTTACAACTCATAGACTTAGTAAAGCAAGGCTGATTTGTATCGATAAATGTTACTGATAGCGATTGTTATCAACCAGCTGATACGTAATCGGTGCACACTACTTTTAGGATTCCATATTTTGTTGAATCTGTACGTAAATAGGGTTCCGTTTTTAGAGGATATTAACGGGGCTCTACGATTTTACGTGTTCCTGCTAAAACATCTAATTGCCTATCCATCATTCACAGGCCAGAATATCTCTGTGAGTCTTGTTACTGACAAAACTGGTTAGGAATTCAACATTTCAATGTAGTTTGTGCTATTGTGGCATCAATCTTGGAAGATTACCCAATGCACCAACATAATACCCAAGATATTAGCAGTCATTCAGAACCCCCAGCACGCGAGCTTGCATGACTCGTACTTGGCCGCAACCGAGATTTTATTTTATTGTTATGTTATCTTAATACACGTGCTTATAAAAGATAGATACCTTGAAAATGATACGGAACAGCCGCGTTGGACTACGAGTAGCAGGCTTATAATATAATCAGAGATCGGAATAGGCAGAGCTAATTAACCTAAACTTCGAGGAAGGTTGTAACATAGAGTGGATAATACCTCCTTTAAAATCCCGGAACAATTATAATGACGTTTAAATCCAGGGATTTAAAAAACATGAATTATATATTGGAATTTATTTATAGTTATAAATTATTGATTTGAAAAATTATACTTAATTTTTTTTTTAGGGTTGCGTACTAAAATTGCCAAAAAAACTCTTTAATTTAATAGTTTTAGTACGGATCCCTAAAAAATGTTATATGATATTTCAAATCAATAATTGATAACTATAAATAAAGTCCAATAAATAATTTGTGGTTTTTAAATCCCGGGATTTAAACGTCATTATAATTACTCCGGGATTTATCCACTCTATATTACATCCTTCCTCGAAGTTTAGGTAAATTAGCTCTATCTATTCCGATCTCTGAATAAAATACTTAAACAGGCAATTTTACGAACGTTACGCTAAAACCGTATAACAATTTTTGTTCGTATCTCTTATCATTTGATGGGTGTTATCATTAAGATTGTTGTACGAAATTCATAGTGGTGTAGCAAACAATTGATGGGCCATTTGGAATGTGAAATTACAGTCAGATCGTTAGTAGAACATGACTTTATATAACTCATAGCAGCTTTGAAATAGCTAAAGAGTCACATTAAAAATCTAGCGCCGTCCGTATGATGGATATTGAGTTTGAATAACTATAACGCCAGTATACGCCCGACAGGAACAGAATAATAAAACTTGTTTTCTAGTGCTACTACGCTGGCCTGCTAAATATAGCCACTACGACGAATAAAATTGTAAGAGATATGTATGTGATCATTTAATCTGCAGATGTAGTTGCAATGTTTGTTTGACAGAAATAACGACAACCAATCAAGGCACTTCAAGAGATACTCGACAAAAGATTATTTGAAGAGTCTTTGAGAGACCGGGAGTAAATTTAGGAGTAAGATAACAGCCAGATATCGAAAATGACGAGAATAGTGTAGGTATTACATTGGGACAGACATTCGCAACAGACCCAAAGCCACTGATTTATTTATTTATTGATATGGCACTTCAACGACTTACTAAAACATACACAAATAAAGTTCACATACAGTTTTAGGTATTGTGAATACGTCACTTACAGAAGTGCATATCACTAGCATAGGACTTGAAGGTTAAAGGACGTGTAAGATACCGTTCGTTACAAGTTACAAAATAAACCGAAAATGTGCTGTGTTCACAAATACATACAAAGTACAGAAATCTATAGAAATCTATATATATATATAAATCAATTGCTGTTCGTTAGACTCGCTAAAACTCGAGAACGGCTGGGCCGATTTAGCTAATTTTGGTTTTGAAATGTTTGTCGTAGTCCAGGGAAGGTTTAAAAGGTGAGAATAATAAAAATAAAAAAAACTTAGTGAACGGCTGGATCGATTTCACAATTTTTTTTTTGTTGTGTTTGTTATTATCAGGAGAAGGTTGGACGGTAGGTAGGGTAGGGTAGGTAAGTAGGGTAGGTAGGTAGGGTAGGTAGGTAGGGTAGGTAGGTAGGGTAGGTAGGTAGGTAGGGTAGGTCAGAGTTGGGTAGGTAAGTAGGGTAGGTAGGGTAGGGTAGGGTAGAGTAGGTAGGCAGATAGGGTAGGGTTGGGTATGGTAGGGTCGGTAGGTAGGTAGGGTAGAGTAGGTAGGTAGGGTAAGTAGGGTAGGGTAGGGTAGGGTAGGTAGGTTGGTAGGGTAGGGTAGAGTAATGAAGTTTATACTATATTTCCTTTGCGCGTAGACAAACTGCCACAGTCAAATAGCTTTTGACAGAACGAAGTCTGTCGGGTCAGCTAGTATTTAATAAAATAATAAAAAACATAACAAAAAGAAAAAAATGCCGAAAAGGAAGGAAATGAAAGTGGGTACAAATATTACTATTAATTATTTATTTATAGGCGGCTCGTGTCGCACAGAGGTCTCCAGACTTCAAGCTGGTTAAAATTCTCGTACGGAATTGACTTCGTGTAGCGATTTTATTATAGTTTCTCATTAGACGGTTCATGGGTGCGGTGCCACCAAGGTTAGTACGAGTTGAGATGAGAGATGCTCTTACTTTTTCGCAAAGCCTGAAATGAAGGTGGGCAGGCCATGTTGCAAGGTATTATGATGAGCGTTGGACAATCAGGACAACTAGCTAGTCACCGCGTCAGATAGAGAAAAGTGGAATTTCCAAAAAATTACACTTTTAGAGGCAAGATGTAACTACTAGGTAAAATGCCTACTGAAACTTAGAAGTATGCGTCCGCCTAAATACTTATTCCAAAAACTAGGTCCACGTGTATTTAGGCGTCTCTAGGTCATTGACGTTTCCTTATCTAGCGAGTCTTCGGAACATCAAGATCGAGTAATGGAGTATTTTCAGTTTATGGATTATTAATGTCTTTGAATACTCGTAGATATTCTTATCTTTTCTACATTTTTTGTTTATTTAAAGTAAAAAAAATAAACTTAAAATTAAATTTTATTGAAGACTCCCCTTTGTACTTTACAGACTTAGGACTCAGCTTACCTATTTTATAAATATGATTTTAAAAGAAAACAGTTTTTTTTTTGTTGTTGCATAATGTCAAATGCATTATGGCAAACCCCCCTACTTGGGGGAGGGTTATGTCCAGCAGTGGACGTCTTTCGGCTGAAATGATGAATGATGATATGTCAAAGAAAAGCTGGCGTATTTAGGTTTCAATTGATTTTATGTAGGTACAGTGGCCAGCACATCAAGCTACAGGAAACTGTCAAATTTCTCTAAACAATTTTAAACTTTAAAATGTTGAAGATTAGGTTCAAAATTGAACGACAAAATTTGACAGTTTGTGGTAACTTGACGTGCTGGCCACCGTACATAAAAATAAAAAAAACAAATATTGCTAAAAAAATTCACAAAGTATTTTATTGGGAAGTACTTACCAAACTTAAATAATAATGTACGCTGCTTATCAAAGGAGTATCATGCTGAATTTCGACACGTTCCCAATTTCGAAAAACAATACGACTACTCATTGCTTCGACAGAACATAAATATTCGACAAGCATTAGGGTCGTAGCACACATATCAACTCGGAAAGGGATCGTAACCGTATCACCTTTCGCGTCGCCGTCAAACAGTCGTCAACCTAACGTAAGCACGTAACCAAAGCGGATCAGAAGCTCCGATACGTCGACACGGCTACGGCTAGGCGACGCGGACGCTGCGCTTACGGCTCGCCGACCGCTGGTTGACGGCTAGGCGGCACTCGTTCAATCATTTTGAATCCGAACGTTAAGTGTAGCGCACGGTTATGTCTCTGTTCGCGTGTGTTGACGTGAGTTGACTATCATTGCCATAGCACTTGATGAAGAGGAAAAAGCAAATAGAAAGAAACGAATAAAAAGAATATGGGTACACAATATGAACAAAGCAAGAAGAACTGAATGAGAATTTCGGACTATTATAAAACATTTGATAGATGATGAAGATAAATTTTATTTTTATTTCCATATGCCAAAATTACTCTTTTATAACATACTGCAGTCAAAAAAAAAAAAAAAAAAAAAATATATCATCACCACTTTACATGCAGAAGAGGTAACCTAAATAATTGTTTTTTTTTTTTATTATTATTTTACCACTTTTTCGGCGTCATTAACGTGTATCTATGCCAAATTACAACTTTCTAGTAACAATAGTTTTTGAGCTAAACCGCGGACAGACAGACAGACGGACATGGCGAAACTATAAGGGTTCCTTGTTGACTACGGAACCCTAAAAAGCCGTTCTGTTACAAAATGTATGATAAAACGAATTTTCTACATTATTTTCGTGAATGTTTCGGATGTTTTAATAGTTATTCTGCTATTCGGGGCGAAGTCAAATCCAACAAATCCAAGATCATAAAAATCGGTCCAGACGTTCTTGAGTTATAAATTGTGTAAATAACCCGACTTTGTTTTATATATAAAGATTAAGACTTAAATTTGTACATAAAAGAGAAAAATATAAAACCATCAAGTTCAGGTAAAAAGTTAACAACATTTTCAAAAATACCTTTCACAGTACTACTGACATGCCAATAAAATCTTCGTCCATTTGTCCGCAAACAGATCGTTTGTTGGATTAGAATCCAAGAGATCATTAATTGCGGCCTGAGTGCGAGGTACTGGAGACTTGGCACGCGCAACGGTGCGACATGGAGGCACAGCAAACAAAACAGCCTGTGTTTTCTGCCTCTCGGCAGTAATTATCTGGGACAAAGAAGCGAGTCAGCACAGCGTGCAGATCAGTCGTGTCAATAGTGCCACAGTTTTGACATCTTAATGTCAAATGAAAATAAAATAAAAAATCATGACAGCCGTTATAATAAGACGGAACCGTTTTCCTAGGAAAGCAAAGTTTAACAAGCGAAGTTAGGTGTCTCGCTCAAACGTAAACGTTGGCACTAGAACGTATGCCATAGTAAATAAATTGTATGTGTCGAGTCTTTACTTAAAAGTTTTAAGTGCATAGGTACCTATAACTTTTACTAGGAACTCAGAAAGTATGTAGGTACGATACGACAACGCTTTAAGACGATTTCCTAAATAATGACAAAAATAAATGCTTATATTAAAGGGTAAGCGCTAAGGTAGCCCGTGAAGTTTAAATTTTCTTACTATTTTTGCAATTTGCAGCTTATTGTCTGGATGTATGTTTAGTAAAATAATATGATTCGCGACCGTAATAAATATGTATTTACATAATTATATTCATTAGAATCAGTAATACAACTCCTTAAGTTAGGATAATCCTGAAAGTCGTTATTTCATGAAATAGTCATTCAATAGAATTATATGAACTTAGAGGGTTTATGGATAATTTTTATGATTATAATTCTATAAATAAATATTTGTTACGGCCGCGAATCATATTTTGATCAACATACAACCTGAAACTGACCTGCAATTTGCCAAAATTTAAGAACATTTGAATTTCGCGGGCTACCCTGACGCTTTCGCCGTAAAGCATTCGTCTTTGCCCTGTCTCGACACAACTCTTCATTATCAATCAATCACACATCACTAGTTAGTCCTTCATCGTTTAGAAAGGGATTTAATCCTGAATTATTACAATTACGAATAATTTTTTATGCTACAATTGTCAAAATAACACTTTTTTACTAAATGCATATGAAATTACATACGATACTTAACAAAAAACTTTATTTTTTATTTTTGTCTGTTTGCTCGGGCTAATCTCCGAAACGGCTCGACCGATTTTGACGGGACTATCACTGACAAATAGCTTATGTTATAAGAAGTAACTTAAGCTACTTTTATATTAGAAAAAACCACGCGGAATGCTGTTCGTTGGTAACCGCATCATTTAAGAACAGCTGGACCGATTTGGCTATTTTATGTTTATAAATGTTCGATATAGTCCAAATTAGGTTTTTGTGGAAAACAAAATGGAAGAGTTTCCCGGGAAAATTTCAAATTCGGGAAAAGCTGTACGTCCTTTTTTCAATGGGATTTTTGTATGGATTATTCAATTTGGACAGGACATCGTTGGTCTGTCGGATCAATTAAATACAGCACAATTTAGGAGTAGATTACGGAATTTTTTGGTAGATAAAACTTACTACAGTGTAACTGAGTTCCTATCGGAGAAAAATATTTGTTAATTAGTGACATCTTGATTTTTTAAATTTTTATGTATGACATTTTTGATTTTTGATATTTTGATCTTTGACATTTTGATTTCTGACATTTTTAAATGATGTAATGATAGTGGTTTGATATTTGTAATAGTAATGACATAATATATAATCTAATGATACTAATTTATATTTCCTTTTAATACAAACATGTTTTTAATTAAGTTGATGATTTAAAATTTAATACTAGTAATTTATAAATTGATCTAAATAAGTTTACACTGAAATTATTTAAATCATTACTATTACTAGTAATGATTTCAAATGTTTGCATGCCGATTGATAAAATGTGGCTGAGCTAAATGTAATCTTAAGAACTATTATGTACTACCCATATTTGCAAAATAAAAATTCTATTCTATTCTATTCTATCAGCTAGTTATAAGCGGGCTGCCATCCGACCGGGTTTCCCCGGATTTGTCCTAGTTTAGAGGGCGTCCGGGGAGCGTCCGGAAGGGGTTGTGTCGGGGAATCCCAATTAATTGGAAGAAAAGCTATAAAAAAAAAATACAAATTCCTACTGAAAAAGAAAGATATTTTAGCAAAAATTTGAATGTCTGAAAAGTACCAAAATAAGTAAAAACAACTAAACCAAAAATTCTAATTTTGATGATTTGATGTCAAAAAGAAGAGTGTTCCTAATAATTCTGTTCTCAGATTACTTACGGTGATCTGCACTCTAGGTATTCTGACTACCTCAGAGAGAGAAGATCTCGAGTTTATAATTTTATTTGTTACGCTCGCTATTGTTTTATTCGCTAGTCGTATTTTTTAATTTTTGTTTGACAATGTTAAATAAAGCGCAAACCGGCTGTTTAAATCGATAAAAAAAAAAAAATGGCTTTGTGTGCAAATATATTTTTTAGGGGTGTCGTGGAAAAAAAAAAACTCTATTTCACCTAAATGTCCGGGGTTTTCTAAGTTTTTGTCCGGCGTCGGCAATTTAGATGATGGCAGCTCTATTATAAGTAGAATGATAATATAATTTTGAAGAAGAAAACACACCCGCGGCGCGCCGCCACCGCTGGCATGCTCGTTTTGAATACCTATCTCGTGTCATCGATAATAATACATATATCGAGTCACGATAAACTGATGAATTGATTATACACATTTTAGCGAATACTATTTCTTCCGGTCGTAAAAGCGTCGTGGTTTATGTAAGCCATCAAGCCATCTTAGCAAGGAGTATGAAACAAAGTGGTTCACCTCATAAGGTAAGTAAAAGATAAAACTATTATTTATAAGACGAGGTCATGCTCCGAGCAGCAAGCGATTAGTTAGTAAATATAGTGGATTTTACAAAGTATGTCGCCTCAAATGGCTTTAAATACTAGGTCACAGCGAGACCGTTTACGGCAAAAGAGTGATCTTTTGAGCAGTAATTAGAGTCGATTGACATCATAGATACTTTATTTAGACATCTTAGAGTAAATTGCTATATTACGTCTAGAACATTGTAATTATGGACCGACATGACAGGTGGTTGTAAGTTTTCTACTTTAAAACGACTGAGTATGAATAAGAAACACTTATCTAAAGGCTGAAACTGACTTGTAACGTTGTTTGTAATGTATCATTCGCGGCGAGCTTCGTTACAATACGGCGATACACAAGACGCGGCGAAGGCTCGCTTCGAGCACATGGCCCAAGCGCGCTCCATTTTTATTCAGAATGGCTGATTTAGAGGTTGTGTGTGTTTCATTAATTTTATTTAGTTATTATTATTGGAAGCAGAAGAAGAAAAAACAAAATTGCGCTCGCAATGCTCCCATCGAGCGGCTCGGCTCGCTGAATAGGACGAATTTATCCCAAGAACAAACTTAACATTGTAGTCGAAATACATATTCTCCCACACATTCCAACTGAAAATATCTGAAATCCTTACAGTGAGCTCTTTCATTTGATATGTCACAAGGTACAGTTTGCAAATGGGACCCTATTACTAAAACTCCGCTGTCCGTCTGTCTGTCTGTCTGTCTGTCTGTCCGTCCGTCTGTCACCAGGCTGTATCTCATGAACCGTGATAGTTAGACAGTTGAAATTTTCACAGATGATGTATTTCTGTTGCCGCTATAACAACAAAAACCTGAATAAAATAAATATTTAAGGGGGCTTTTTGCCGTTTTTATAGATAATGGTACGGAACCCTTCGTGCGCGAGTCCGACTCGCACTTGGCCGGTTTTTTAAATATTCTAAATACAAAAGTGACTCCCATATTCAAAACTCATTTATTTTTGTTACTCGTCCGTTTTGGGTCACTGAAGTTCGTATGTGTACCAAATTTTAAATTAAACGGTTCAGTAGAGTTGGAGCAAATTGGGTTCCGTTTTTACCTTTTGAGGTAAGGTACCCTAACAAACGGTACACACGGCCACAAATCAAGCTATAATTTCCAGTTTAGGCTGATCTCGCAATGTACGGAAATCCTATACAATACGAGATCCGCTTATACTGGAAATGTAAAGCTTGATTTGTGGCCGTGTGTACAAGTCAGTCTCCGCCTTAACAATGAATCCAAAATAGGGCTTTTGTAATGTGATAGCTTGTTAGAAAGCTTAGCTTCGACTAGGTGTCACTTGAATGCTGAATCTTCTTAGGCGTATGTCTAGCTCTCTATGGAGCAATTTATTTCGTGTGGGCCAATCAGACAGACCACCATCTGCCTTTGCCTTTTCCCACTTAAGTTGGGGTCGGCTTCCAGTAAACCGGAAACAGCTGAATACCAGTATTTTACATGGAGCGACTGCCTATCTGACCTCCACAAACCAGTTACTGGGTAATACGATACTTGGTAATTTGGTTGTCAGACTTTCGGGCTTCTGACAACCCGTAACTACTGCCAAAGATCCACGAATGATAGCCGTGACCAACAGCTTCACGTGCTTTCCGAAGGACGGAGGGGTCTTGTTAAGTAGGTAAAGATGGTCACCCATCCACGGACCAACCGCGGCAAGAGTAGCTTAACCTGATCGATCGTTATAACTTAGCCACAAGACCCTCATAAAAGATAAAACACTAAGATGTTTTTTTTTTTTTTTGGTTAATCATAGCTGTTCATATTTATATTCGTTTATTTGCGTTCCACAAGGTAAAACAAGATGTTAACAAAAAAATACAATTAGACGGATCGTTCAGGAAAATTGTTTCAGGTTTTCAGTACCCTGTAGTATCGTATCGCTAAACCTTGTAAGCCTTGTATCTTCAAGGTTGACACCTTGCATCAATTTTTCCACGACGGAATTCGTGGATCAAGGCTCCTTCCTACAAACGGGCGCGACACGGGGACCTTTGTGTCCCGTCGCGTGTTGTGCTTGTTTGTAGGAGCCTTCACGTGGAAATGGAGAGGGAATTGTAGAATCGGAGAGAGTACAACGCAAACCTGAAAAATATTTTCTCGACGCTCACAAAATTTAGTAACATTACACATACCTAATTATGAATTCTTTGGACTACACTGATAGACGCAATCCTATTTTATCTTTGAAGTAGGAAACTAATAACATCAAATTAAGTTCAAACAACACGAAGCAAATAGATAAGGATATTGAAATTAATTTCGAACAAGTAATGAGGGCAGTATACCCTCTACAAACTAATGAGTAACACAAGACGCGACCTTCTAAGAGCAGGTCACAGATAAGCGATTGTCGAGAGGCAATTAATATAGGCGGGGTGAGTTCTGCTCAGCCATGTATACGGCGATTATCTTATGAGTCAAAGCAGCGTAAAAATACTCGTGATGTCTCTATATTTCTATATTATAACTAGACTAAGCAACAAACTGATAATTACGATAGCTAGTAAAATACACACCTGCGACAGCTGTTGATCAAGTGTGAATTTGACAATATTTTCTTAAATTAACTAAGTGACTTTTCCCTGGGAAAAGCGGAATTGGGTACATGAGAAAGAAAAAAAAATTGAGGCAATAGTTCAAAGTTATTTCATGACGCCTAACATGACGATTACCAAGTTGACCTCCTACACACTACACTTACATACTAAGAATTCTACGGGACGGCTAGGCTAGGCATGCTATTATGATATCAGAAAAGAGCATAGATGGGTGATTCATGTTTTTCTTTCGTATCGGCAGGCATAACCCAAGTATTTGCGAATACCTACCCAACCTTATTATTTAAAAAACATGCCATGCCATACCATGCCTTATGCCATGGTAAAAATATATGCAAGTCGGTAAGTAGCAGGGCTGATTTCGTTAGGTGCAATTAATGTAGATAATAAATGATATTAATTTCTGTAAATTCGCCTAAAAAAAAATAACACTACACGTCAAAAATAAATTATGATTTAAAAAACAAGATGATGTCAGTGTTTCCTATCCGACTACTCTGCGAACAAACACCGAAATAAACTCAGAAGTCACAGCCTCTTTTAAAGTCCAGACATACTCTTGGTCAGGCTACATGAGAAACATGCAGATTAGTGTCTGATATGGTATTTTGGGGATTGTTGACCATCCAACGGTTGACCATTCAATGCCAAAACATATTAACGGAAAAAAGTTGTGACCTAAGTATTTGTTGGCGGGCCAAGATGACAACGCTTATCACTCAACGCAATAATAATTGTCTGGTAATAACGAAACAAATCAGCCTCAGTGTAAACATCGACATCGTGTCTGTCCGCTACTCTTTTGTCTACAATATTGTAAACAAATGCGGAATACAACATTTTATTACACTGAGATGTAAATTAATGTCTAATTAAAGATAGGCCACGGCCGCAGGGGACGCCCCAGAAGGATATATAGTGACCTAATTGGTGATGTTCTTCAGAAAGGTCAGGTGCATAGTACTTGCATCCGGGGTGCGTCTATGACCCGTTGTATGAACATAAATTAGGCAAAAGGAGCAGATGGCGTGAGTTTATGTATGAATGTGAACCTTTTGACCGCCACGTCAAAAAAGCATAAATGTGCCCTCGGCGCCAAGGTACGAATTCATCCTTTCGAGTTGTTGCCATCTTATGTTAATATAAAGAAAGAAGTTCAACTAATATAAATTAGGATAAGTCAAGGAACACAATTAGCGAAGGAAATTAAAAAAAAAAATGTTATAAGATCTTTATTTACAGATTTCCGTATAAAAGTCTGTCATGTAGTCGTGACCGTGACAAGGTTAAAGATAGTTTGATAACAAATTCGTCATTTTATAGACAATCTCCTGTGAATGTGTGTGTGTGTCTCTTAATCAAGAAGTTAGTATTTTAGTCATTATTTTTGTACCCTACCACTGTTTTTATATTTAACCCAAAGGTTGACTGGTAGAGAATGCCTTGTGGCATTAAGTCCGCCTATGTACCACTATTGTACATGAAGTTTAAATAAATAAATAAATAAATAAATGTGTGACTCCAAAGAAAGATCGAAATGAAAAGTGGAAACGTGCAGGATTCATCCCTGACCTGAATACTAGTGCAGCTTCAGTTTATTTATTTATTGATCAAGCTGCGGCCCCAACAACATCATTATTAGCAATTTCTCTAAGCAGTACACATACTTTGTCTGCCACTTATAGTACATATATATACGACGTCTGAGACGATGCACGGTTGGTTTAAAGGACAAGCAGTAGCGGTTTGTGGCAGAGTAGTAATTTTGTAAAACTACAGTGTCTCGTTATTTCATAATGCAATAAGGCCAATAGTTTGTGAATTTACGTACGGACCGCCATTGAAATATTAGTGATGTGACTTTCTGGACACTCATTGGTGATTTGGCTGTCGCTGAAAACCAGCGCTGGGGCTCTGTCTGTGTTTTTGTGTTCTTTTTTTTGCGAAATGTTTACAGCAAAAACAAAACTAGTTTCTTTCTTTCTTTTCTTATTTGAGTTTGTAACTCTACTCCATTTGAAATAAGATTAGACATTTAAATAAATCTTTTTTACAGTCCGTTCAACCGATTTTGACTTCTATTCCGTAGGCATATGGATGGCATTAAAAGCAAGTGCGTGTCGGACCACGCACAATGAAGGATTCCGTAGTTGGTATGAATTTATTCCAAGAACAAACTTAACATTGTAGTTGAAAAACATGTTCTTCCATACGGAAGACCATGATTTTCAACTGTAAATGTAAGTTGGTCGACTATTACTCGGTAACTTGTGAAGCTTACTTAGCTGTTTTTCCTTTTAACTTCGTTATTATATACTACTGCTGTAAATTTTTCGCATATCCTAAATACAACCATGTAGCTGGCAGGGTGGGGGGAAATTTTCTCCCTGAATCTAAAAATGGTTTTCACAAACCCACCACCCAATATTTTTGAACGGCCTGTCCTACGATACCCCACACCAAGGGTCAAAAGAGAAAAAAATATATATATATCATCAACATCAACATGGCAAAACTATAAGGATTCCTTGTTTAGTACGGAATCCTAAAAAGTGGTTACAATACTAACTGTTTAGATACTGCAACTGCCATTTGTCATGCCACCAACGCAATAGAAGTCAAAATCAGTCAAGTCAGGACTGTAAAAAAAGGTTTATTTAAATGTTCTAATCTTATTTCAATCGGAGTACAGTTACGTTTGAGTAGCATCATGGACGAAGGCCTATAGTGAATTATCGTTACAAATAGCCTACAAAATCAATGGCTTGTCGATCTTACATCAGATTAAAGGCTCCTAAAAACAGGCGCGACACAAAGAGACCTCTCGTCGTGCGGCAAGCGGTGTCTTTGTGTCGCGTCGCGTGTCGCGCCTGTTCGTAGGAGCCTTAATTCTATAGCTATTTCGAAGGCAGTGCTGAATTGTAGTCACCAAGTTTTTCATATGTATAGCTTATCCACTGGTGTATTTCACTGCCTCGCAATTAATTCTCTGCACTTGCCCCTACGAACAATTTCATACGATTCGTTATGAACCCGACTCGCCCCGAGTTACGATAACAAGAAGTCAATATGTAGGCGACAGTTTAAATATAAAATTAACATAGTAACTTGACAAACTAATAGATAGCTACCGGAAAACATCCTGGTCTTGGTATTGCATTATTCTGTTAATAATTTTCTGCATTTATACGTCACAGTTCACTTGTTGAGCTCTTTTGAGCCTGGGTTCATACAGGAGGCGCCGACGTTTTGTATCAAGTATAATTGGCATACAAACTTATCGCACACTTGTGTTGTGACTGCGAGCAAAATGTCCAATTAGGTAGACCCATTCAGCAGTAGACAGAACAGTCGAGACCCATTTAGATAGGTGTCGTGCCGTGCATAGCCATCTTTACATACCTCGCGATGATACATTGAATAAGTGTTTCGCTCGACGTCACGAATTGCTCTGTTAGGAAACTTTAACCGTTTATCTAAATTCAATACATTCAAGTATATTTATTGTATGGAATAATACATTAAACGTTTCATAATACATAGACTGTGACCCGTTAAGGCTCCTACAAACAGGCGCGACACAAAGAGACCGCTCGTCGTGCAGAACGCGGCGTCTTTGTGTCGCGTCGCGTGTCGCGCCTGTTTGTAGGAGCCTTTAGGAAATATGGTAGAAGAGTTTGCCGTACTCGCTTAGTTTATGTAGTTTTAAATCTAAAAGACTAGCCATTTAGGGATGTGCCGACAGTCAGACAGACGTTCGAGTATTTTGCTAATTGACTTGTAAATTCGGCGTTTACATTTCTTAAAAGCCTAGAACGAGTCCGTCGTTTTTTTTAAGTACACTGCTAACTACTAATTTGTAGAATTCGTGTAGAGAAATAACTTTAATTTTCTATGAGCACAGCGCAATATTTTGTGGAATGTTCGACTAGTCGCGTATTAAAAAAAATCGAACGCTTGCAACATTTATACTAAAAGCGTTTCTGCAACTAATGCAGTGACCACTCCAAGTTTACTGATGAACGTCACAAGGGGAGTCATATAGGTATTAACCCCTAAATGCATCATGAGGTTAACTTCATCATTCGTGTTAGCATTTCACGAGGAGCTCAATACCGGCCCGTGAATGTGTATTGGTTAAAATGATGACGTTGCCTATTGTCGGAAACTAGAAACTGATTAAAAAAAAAACCGTTTGTGACATACGTAATGTTTATAGAAAGAATTCCGAATAGGTGTAACGAATTATCCGCATACCGAAACACATGCGTTGCGGCGTAGAAACCGGAGAATCTTATAAATACCTGCGCATATTTTCAATATTATTTTCCGCCTAAAACTGAACGAAAGAAACTACAAATCTACTCAATTTAACATTCCGCCTCTCGATCGTCTTAATCACTTAATCGCCTTACTTCCGAGCCCATCTGCGCGATCTAATAATAGCCATACAATGATCAATAAATAAATTGTTCGGTCAATCGAACTGAACCAAGCATGACCCAACGCAACGATATTTCATTTAGAATTATGACGCAAAGATCACTTCAGTTGAATGCACTTACGATCTAATGAAAATAGCTGAAATTAATAACGTTAATGGCTGAATTCGAGTCAAAAGTGCATAAGTTTGCTCTCTGGCAATGCATCAAGTGGAAATAAAATGTATCAGTCAACTTCATTTAATTTTATGAATTTATTAGTAGACCGTGAGCCGTTTCGTCAGTTGCAACTTGTTAACGTGTTACTAAGATGGGTTTGTAATCAAAACAAGGATGTTTACGATTCAATGAATGATGCGTTCGTTAGTAGGGCAATCATCTGAAATTCGCAGAACGTAATTTGATTTGCTTTAATAATTAATTAGACACAGGTAAATTAAATGATTATTATGCTGTATAGGACTGGTATGCTGTAAGGTTACTAGATAGTCTAGATACAGGATAATCACATGGAGATAGACCAAACACGTTTCTACAGCATTTATGAGTTGGTCGTACCTATAGATGCAAAACGGATTTTAAACGTTTTAAACCATTTGGTTTTTAACCGTCTTTTTGGTTAACATACATAAACTCACGCCGTCTTCCCATGGGGGTAGGCAGAAACTATAGAGTGCCACCTGCTACGGTTACATACTCCTTATGTGTCGTTTACATTCATACATCTGGTCATACATGCACGCCGGTTGCGAGGGCTACGCATCTGACCTTTTTGGTTTAAAACGATTTTTTTTTAATAGAATGCACTGAGGCTTCACACGTAGTGATCTAGACCACACCTACTTCCTGATTTGGATATATTCAAGGAAATTATATTTGATGTATAATTATTAATACAAAAATGATGTTAAAAAAAAACCATAAACAGCGTTTTAAATTTTAATTTTCCATTTAAACTAAAGAAACAGCTGACACAAGTGAAATTATTGCTTAAAATTCCTAATCAATAATAAAAATTAAAACTATTAATTTAAATTTAATAATTTAAATATATATTATATGACTTCACTTAGATTAATAAAAATGGTAATAATGATCAATTAGCCTTTTAAACTTAATCTTTTAAGTAATACGTAGTCAATATAAGTCTCATCTGAGATGTAAGTACGGCCTGCGTGGTCCTGGTTTTTATACAAATTTAAAACGGTTTTTAAACTACGGAATTTGGTTTAAAACGGTTTATTTACAGCTATAGTCGTATCTAATCTTCCACTACGATGAAATATTTATAAAATCACAATTCATTTAATTCAAGAGACACACTGCTATGATAAAACGCCTAGACCTAGAACTATGGCTGGCATTTCATATGAAAGCCTCCTAAGAATATCTAGTCGTGCCAGCGCGGCAGCGGTTGGTAACGATTGACGCGGTGGTATGAATAGCCCATTAGGTAGGGTGGTCGATGTTTCGTAGGTACTGAAAGCGGGAAGGAGCGCCGACTTTGGAAATCGTACAATCATACACGCTACTAATGTATAACCTACGGGAAGTTAAGTCACTTTGTTGGCTGGAATTTATGTTGTGATTAGCATTGTTGAGTTAGCTCGACAATTTCATACTGAGGATATCACGAAAACGTCCCACTTAGGTTAAAAACGTTGTTTAAATAATTATTACTTTAAGCAAAAGTGCCCTAAACCTTAGAATACCTAGTATCAGCACTAATATACTATACCCAAAGTCTCAAATTCAGATAATTTATGTAAACAAAGGGGATAACATAACAAAAACAAATATCTTCGTAATGGTAATTCACATAAAGTGGCGAAAAAAGAGGTTCCATTTTCTTTTAGTACTGATTTTAAGAAATAATAATAAAAAAATAACCATACCGTAATTACTTTGATAAATTTTCGGTTTTAAACAAAGTTATAAAAAAAAGGAGATTTTCTGGTATAAAATATTTTATGATACTGGTAACAATGCAGGAGATCCAAACATTTTCAAAGTATTTACGTCTTCAACAACACTAATACTACAACTCTCATTCATAGATTCATATTATAAGTATCATTTCTAGCCACATTTTGGATGAAAACGGCTGTAAACTGTTTAGAGTGGAAATCGATTTTGGAAGGCCTACGTCTAGCACTGGACTTAAAAGGGCTGAATATGACGATCATAATATTATATATGCCGTGTCTCCGATAAACTACACAAAACATTGTTTGGGAACGGTATTTTGTTTGCATACTTCTTATAATTAATTCACTTTAATTTTATCGATGATTATTTACAAAAAAGTAATAATGATAAAATGTTTTGCACCACTGTCCTGTCATTTTGACAGGGACATTTCTTGACATTTCTTTGTTTACATAAATTATCTGAATTAGAGACTTTGGGTATAATATAAAATTATCCACCAGCCGGCAAAATTGGTCGCGGAGTTGACTGGCCCAAACCAGAAGTTGCTTCACATGTGTAAAGCTTTGAAATATTTAATGTCATCATCTGCCTAGCCTTTTGCCCCTAACCATGTTGAGGTCGGCTTCCAGTCTAACCGAATGTAGCTGAATACCAGTATTTTACATGGAGCGACTGACTATATCTGACCTCCACAACTCAGTTATTGGGTAATACGCTTTCCCATGGTAAGACTGGTTGTCAGACTTTCGGGCTTCTGACGACCCGTAACGACTGTAAATGATCCAAGAATGACGGCCGGGACCAACGGCTTAACTTGGTTTCCGAGGCACGGAGGGATCTTGGCATGTGAAGATGGTCGAGGTTAACCAGTGCGGCTGTTCTCTTTAATGTGGCATGTGCTTTAATATATTTGAAAGATACTCACTTGTTTCTTCCTCCGCGTCATCTGAAACATCTGAGGATTTATCTTCGATTTTCTGAAAAGATAGAAAAACGTGTTTATAACACACAACATACGATAGGATAAAACTCAGATACAAATAGAATGCAGAAACATCATTGCATTTCATTGAAAACGACATAGTGTTTCCTACAAAGATTGATGATAATAAAACATGATTTCCTTCAGTGCGGGCGAAGCAAAGCCGTAGCAACTGCTAAATATAGTGCAGAATATAATAAACCCCGAAACAGGCATCGGTGTATCCCTACGAATATTATAAATGTGAAAGTAACTCTGCCTCTGTGTGTCTGTTACATTTTCACGCCTAAACCGCTGAACCGATCGTCCATTGTCAAGAAATTAGGCAGTGATATAGCCTGGGATATGGAGAAGGACATAGGCTACTTTTTTACGCGATAATAGACATCCACGCGGGCGGAGCCGCGGGCAAAAGCTAGTAAATAATAGTTCCGAATAAATTAGCATTTAATGAGAATCCTTTGTTTATAATTATATCGGTATGTTATGGCTATAAACCTTGACTGAGTTGAAGCTTGAGGATATTTTAAATAAAACGTTATAGTTAGGTATAGGTACACAATGCTGTATGTGAACGTCACAGTATCCATTCTAAAACTCTATATTTGGAAAATACTGCTAAATGCCGACAAATCCGTCACAATAAACTATTGTGTGTTGTTACCAATGCCCTGAACTAGCGCCTGAAAACCCGCGGCGCATAGTTGCGTAAAGCCATCTGTAGGACCCTTTTTTGGAAGACCTCGCTAAATAAACAATTACTCATAGAAACAGCCCCTCCCCCTCTAGTATGGGTGACCACTGAAAATAAGCGCTGTGCTGTGGGGGTTTTCCACCATGCTGCGTCAGCCTTCTTGTCACATTCACGAAATACAGCTGCCTATTTCGGTACTGCGCTCGTGATTATTCACCAATTAGTTTTAATTATTATTTATTATTCGAGTTAACTTATATTTTTGTATGTACCTACTATCGGGGACATCCGAATCGGACCACTGTACCTAATAGTGCTAGCGGTACGCCAAAAAAAGCTGCAAATGGTGTTAAAAGCATGAAAATCGGAACGATTGATCTGTAGGCCATAAGGATCAATATGAACCGTAGCACCAAAAAAAAAAAAAAAAACACTATAAGGACTCTGCTTGCAGCGCTCGGCCGCTAGAGTAACGCTTGCAAAAAAGCTCTTGTTGGTCTTTTATTGTTCTATTCCTATTGGTCGAAAAAGGATGGTCAGACATCTGTAATCATTGTAACAGAGCCTGAGAAATTTATTTAAACAATATATTCGTATTTTTGTTTTATTGATCGACTCAAAAAGGGGCGGTTAACAGATGTGGACACCGTGAGCGCAGGATTTTGTTTTGAATGTGTACCAATTCGGATGTCCGTGTTAGTTCGTGTTTCTGTGACAAATCTTATTTATCTTATTTTTCTTTTTTTCTTGTCATGGCGTGGTGAAGACCCAATCACTAAGGTAGCGTGGCTGACTGACCAAAGGACGCCGAACTTTTTACAAGTACCGCCTCTCACGAACTGCGAGGCCGATAATAAACAGCCATTTCATATTTATTTCCATATTTAACGAAAATATTTCCCATTTCGAGCAAAGATTCTTTCAATTTGCAGCTGATGCAGACGGCAGACCAAAGAGCTGTAAAGGGCTCTAGACGTCGAGTGAAAAGTTAAATTAAATAATCAGCATGCGGCGACTTTGACAAATTTCAAAGTATTTTATTTACTGGAAGTTTTTATATGAAAGCAATTTTATATCTTGGAATACATTTTATTCAATACCAGCTGCTGCCCGCGGCTACGCCCGCGTGCCGTTAAAAAAAAAATTGAAAGACTAAGTAACTCCTTATAACATCAGCTATCTGCCAGTGAAAATCCCGTCAAAATCGGTCCAGCCGTTTCGGAGATTAGCCGGAACAAACAAAAAAAAAAAAAATATTTTTTTTTTGTTCGTTTATGTAGGTATCGTTTAAAACTCAAATTCGAACTCAAAGCATTTATTTCAAATAAACTAATTACAGGCACTTTTGAATTATCAAGGTTTATACTTTCATATGCGTTTAGTTACACATGTGATATGCAATAAAGAATTAAATTGAATTAGCTGTTATTTTGACATTACAAACAGACTTCAATTTTATTTATTTGTATAGAAAACATAGTAGGTACCGCTTTCGATGGGCCCTATCAGAATACCAGCGCTGCGGTATGTATTTTTTAAATATTGCAGTATTTTGCTAAGTTAGTGGCCTTTTTGGTCTCGCACAGGTTTACAATGTAAATTTTGTTAGTTTTAAATGCTCTTTTTTATTTTTTACTGTTTGTATTTCTTGTGCGTGTCCCAAATAAAATATTTTTCTTTCTTTCCGAAAGCTTGTCAATGAAATATTATCTTGTAGATAAAATAATGTCATTCCATCATTGTTTGTTGTTATTTTAGGTGGATTAGTCCAACTAAAATAACCTAGTGAAGAATGAAGATCACCAGAGTTTGGTGGATGTTTTGAAGCACAGGACCGGTCATTATGACGAGGCTTGATTGAGGCCTATGTGCAGCAGTGGACCTCGTTCCGGCTGAATGATGATAAGGTGGTTTCAACAGCTCACAGCATAATATAATAAGACGTATGTTCAACTTTTCACAAACAACAAATACAACATTTATCTACTAAAAATTAAATTGAAAAGAACCCCGAAGCGCTGTAATTGTCTATAGAAACAGTCTTGCTTAATAACGCGATTACTACAATAACCCTGTTTAGGAGCTCAGCATCAGTCCACTTAGGACTCGAACCCCGCTGGTCCTCCGTCAATAACCTTTTACTCTCATACTGAAAGTAATTATGAACTTACAAACGTATTTTAACCCTTTAAATACTTTGGTACTTGCTTACTTCTCTTGTCAGGTATTATAAAGGGAATTGCCCATTGATTGGGTAAATATCGGTTTCGGTAAAAAGCGGATATATAGTGCAGTTGGCGAACGTGCAATCGGACAAAAAAAACTGTCATTTGCTCACTTACATGTCGCTACCCTTGTCCGTCGTAAAATTTAATAGCTAGCTGTCAATATTCATACATTTTTTTGTAAACAATCCACTTCTTTTACTCATAATAATTAATTAATATGCCCCGTTGCGCAGCTGTTGACTGCAAAAATCCGGGGACCCACGTATTCCCCAAAGATGTTAAGAGAAGAAAACATCGAGTGGAATGTTTTCTTCTGTCTTTAGCATGGCGATTACAAAATCAAATTGTCTTCACTACCTTAGACAACCGTCTATTTCAGAAGAAAGCTTTCTTCTGAAATAGTCTACATAAGAAGGACCTAGACAAAGATCGTTCGAAACGAAAGACAACATGATAGATTGTATAATGATTTCTCCGGTGAGATGTCAAAAATGGAAAAACGAAATGTCACTTAGTATAGAAAGAGCTTTGTCTATTCTTCGTAAAAATAGAAAGCGTCACGCTAAGCCTACAGTGGTAGTCCTTAAATCGTCTTTTAATAGTGCTACACTCCAAGTCGTATACTTATTTATCTAGTTTCCGTATAATTTGTGAACGACACCGCCGGACAACTGTGCTGCCACCTATAACGAGCTTTCAGTTTTAACCCCATTGTACTGCCGACGGTGGAAGGTTGAAAAAGACTAGAAAGCCACGCAAAAAAAAAGCATATTAACTGACTTTAATATTTAATATTCTTACCATTTGTATAAGCACCTAACCAGGCGATATTGGAGTAATAGAGGATGGAGTTAAAAATTTCCTGCAAATGCTTGGAAAAGTCCAGCGTCCTAAGCTAATTCATAGGAGTTCTATATCTATTTTCATCGCTATTGGGAAACAAGACCGGAACCGAATTACCAAAATTAATGATACATATTCTGTCGTATGACTCGGTATAAATAAATGAAAAAATGTACACTGACGCAGTCGTGTATGACAAACACGCGGCCAGGGCCTCAAGTCTGCTATTACAATAGTGTCAGAATGGTCTCTTCATTGTGAGTTTTTGACAGATTTGCCATACAAACACTGTCGAATACTCACAATGGCGAGACCATTCTGACACTATTGTAATAGCAGACTTGAGGCCCAGTTCGAAAATATGTAGATGCTAGAATTAAAATCAGTCGAAAGCGAAACGATTTAGAAGCGCAATATTCATTCATCAAAGTTATTTTTAGATGGCATAAGTTGTGCGTAGGTTTAAATCACAGACGACGAACTGTATTAATAAATAGAAAATATTTGTTTTTATTCGTGGACAGATTTTACTCCATTGCTCAACTCGTGGTCTCAAAATATAAATATAGGTATCAGCTTAGCTTTGCTCTGAGTACACGTCTCAAATTTTAATCTTGATTATTATTTTAGGATACTTTACGTCGCCACGTTGTTGTGGTATAATGGTGGATAATACATGCACTAGACAGTATCTGATAAACGTGGAGACATACAGTCTCATGGTCGCGATAAGAGAAAACGCGGCTTTTGTTTGAGTGATGCAGACGCACTGATAAATTATTTGAAACGGATGAATAGATAATTAGGGCTTTGTTAATCTCTTGGCTTTGGCTGGCAGGAAATCGATCTTTTGAAATCTTTTTAGTGATACTTATCCGGCGTCAGTGTCTAGTAGACTGACTGCCTGAAAGATCCGAAGAACGTTTAAAACATTCGACACGATTTCCTTACTTTTAAATACTTAACGCAATATAGATTCTGGAACGGAACAACTAGTTAGTAAAGTGTATCCCGTCATCTCCCCTAAAGTGCAGTGCATGCAATCAAAATGGGAGTCTAGCAGTTTGCTCGAAAAACTTGGCGTCAACCAACAGCTAAAGGTGCACTCAAAACTCTAACTCAAATAATTTATTTCAATTAAACCATTTATAGGCATGTTTGAATTGTCAAGGAGTCGGTCAGTAAGAAATATGAAACTATTTGCCCATTCCAAAGCGTAGTAGGTACCTATGGATAAGAACGGGCAAGAAACTCCATGGACACTCTTTTAAATTAAATGGTTACAAAAATATTAGTTACATCTTTAATGTTGAATTTATAACTATACGCCATTTGAAATAACATTAGACATTTAAGTAAACCTTTTTTAAAGTCCGTTCAACCGATTTTGAACAACAAATGGCAGCTGCAGTAAACAGTTGGTATTGTAACCACTTTTTTGCTTTTAATGCCATCCTCATACCTACGGAATAGATGTCAAAATCGGTTAAACGGACTGTAAGAAAGGTTTCTTTAAATGTCTAATCTCATTTCAAATGGAGTATACATTGTGAGAACGATGTAAAAAAAAAAAATACACCTTAGAAAGCGTCTAGAGTAGGTACAAAAAAATGAAAAAAAAAAAAAAAAAAAAAAAAAAAAAAAATTAAAACAAGCCGTGGCAGCTAAACGTATTGCGCCCCAAGTAACATGGGACAAGGGCAGGAAGATGATGATGAAGCCGTGGCACCTAAGAGATGACCAGTCTCAACTGACGGCACCCGTTCACGAACATGACGCGTGCATTAGCAACATTCAGCTCAACCATTTTGAAGGGAGCTAAATGATCCAACACACGCGCCACCACTCGATAGGCATTTGGCTCAAACGGATGGTTGGATACCTATCGCTAGAAAAAAAGTCAGATTATGCTCGTTTAATTAAGAGCTATAATTCTGTAACTACTTCAACGGTTGAGGCACAGTACGCGCCCGATAAGAAGGCGAATAAAGTTTAAAACAGAAACTGAAAACCAAACTTTTTTAGGGTTCCGTACGTCCGAATGAAAACACGGAACCCTTATCACTCGTGTTTCTGTCTGTCTGTTTGTCAAAGCCAAATTCCTCCGATTCTATTGGCCCCATTAAGTTGAAATTTGGTACACAAATGAATTTCCGGGAACCAAACACGAACGTGTAACGTAAATAAATGAATTTTGAGTATGGGGGTCACTTTTGTGACTACCGTGATATGTCAAATGAAAGGGCTTATTGTGGATTTCAGATAATTTATTTATAATTTTAAAATAAATACTTTTAAAGTTATTTACGAAAATGTATGCAAATTTTAAACGAATGAGATAAGGGGGATATAAGCCTTATCTCACTAGATTAAAATTATGAAAAAAAATACAGAAAATAGTTCTTTACTTATAGATTTCAGGAAAACCTGTAAGAAGTTTAAGGTCTTAAAATATAAAGGTTGGAACTGTGGCAAACCGCGCGCGAGCCGAGCGAGCGTAGCGAGCGGTGCCGCGAAAGCGGCCGGCGAGCGCTTTTTCCAAGATGGTCGCAGTTACTTTGGCTATTTAGTATTACCGCAAGGCGCGTTCGTCGCATGCAAGTTTGATAGCAGTTCACAATTTGTCGGTTTGCCATATAATCATACGGTGATATATGTATATACGTAAAAGGAAGCAAAAATTTGCTTACAGTTTTACTATATAATTATTGATGAGTCAGGGCGCGGGAGCCATAATAGTTGTAGTTCAACTGTTGAACTTCAACAAGGAGAATGTAGTAGTATTTACCAATGTACTTGTATTATACATTATACGTTATATACCCTAAGCAGTGAGGTACGGTTTCAATAATTATGTACGTAAATAATGATGGTCATTATGTTTTATTTTAAGAGTGTTCCCTATAGCAATATTTATGCCATGAAAATGTTATTTAGCAATATTAACGACGCAATGGAACTGGAGCCACGTTCACACCCGGGATGCACACCTATTGAAGACTCCAGAGCCGGAAATAGGCGCCAGCGCGACGTGTTGACATTCATAAATTTCATTACCGTACGTTCTATTTCCCTCACCAATTCGAATGGAAATGCTTTCAACGCTCAATTTTAAACAAGATTTAACTGTCTGGTCTGTTGGGTTTCATTTCGCAGCCGATTGTGTAATCTGTAGTCAAACTGCAGTCAGTCAGATCTTGAAGGCACTGGAAGTTAATCCCAATATAATTGGGCTACCCTATATTTTATGTGTCGCAACACAATGTGCGAGAGTTCTGAATTACTTCAAAAACCATCGGGTAACTCGTGATGCATCGGCAAACGGAATAGAACGAATAAAAAGGGCTGACCTAACACTGTGGGCCTTACAAATATCATCTGCCTAGCCTTTTCCCAACTATATTGGGGTCGGCTTCCAATCTAACCGGATGCAGCTGAATACCAGTATTTTACATGGAGCGACTGCCTATCTGACCTCCGCAACCCAGTTACTGGGTAACACGATACCCTTTGGTAAGACTGGTTGTCAGAATTTCGGGCTTCTGACTACCCGTAACGACTGTCAAAGATCTACACAGCCGGACAGCCGGGACCGACGGCACAAGCCCCTCAAATAAAAAAAAGAGGGGCATTTGTGGGCCTTACAAATAAACACGGAATAAAGTTATCCTAGGAATAACTTCGGTATAACCATTAATTTTTAGCATAACTTATTCCGTGTTTATTTTTATAAGGGTTGTCCACCACACAACGTCAACGGGACGTCAACGAGAAACGAGATTATTTGCCGTCATCTCATTTCTTGTTGACGTCCCGTTGACGGTGCGGTCCATAAACGGCCGGCCCAAGGAAACAAGTGCAGCTAACAGTTTGAAAAAATTTGAACCAAATCTGAAAGGACCCATAATTTCCCGCTGCTTCTGAGTGATACCAATTTGGTAAAGTATTAGTTACATTTCGTCTAGTCAGCAACAAAAGCGCCTTATTTGCGCAATTGCGCAACTGTAGTGGTGGTGGTGTGTGGTTAATATACAACTATGCAAGTGAAATTAATCTTTAACGTTGTAGTTAAAAACCGGTCAAGGAGCGAGTCGAACGCGCGCACCGAGGCTTCCGTACTAGCCCAGAAAAACTACAACTGTGCTGTGGTTCACCCAAAGCACACATAATATAATACTACGTATGGATACCCAATCCCATACAAAGAAATGACACCTCCCTAACTGGCTGGCTATTGAGCTGGCTATATTTTTCCTCGATTTTTTAACACAAATGACAGCATCGGCGACTCACTAGTTTCCAGAGACTGTAGTTTTACAACGCCATCCAGGAGTCGGCCTAGATACTAGGTGTCATTCTTGTGATTTATGAGTGTAAATAGATAAATCAACATTAATTAAACAAGGAAGTTTTGATTTTTACTAATGTTACTTCAGCCAAAATCGTCCCTATAACGCTTTTTATTGATTGTTAATTTCATAATTGTTACCTATACTGCCATCTGTGATTTTTTTTCAAGATTAATTATAATTTGTTCGAGTTGTGACCCCATGCCCAAAGCAACCTGCTAATATGTAGGAAGGAGGATATAAAGCGATTATCACACTGCCACGCATCACGCTGTATCAGCATCTGAATGAACGCGCGTGGATGCATTTTCTGTGTGTTGGACTGTGCGTGTTTTCTATACAAACGGAGATACAAGCAACGTTAAAACACGCATTCACGCGCAACGCTGCGTGGTGCGTGGCAGTGTGTTAATCGCCTTATGGTTGTGAAACGTGAAGTGTTTTTAAATTTTCATCAGCAAGGAAAAGAAAAAAAAAAGAAAAGAGAATAAAAAGTAGAAATTACAGTTTTAGGTCATTGCCACCTCTTGACAGATAAAGGAACTAATGTAATTTTTGTTGATTTCTGAAAGTGTGCTATTTAGAGACATAGTTTTATTTTTCATGTAATCTTTGCATAAATAAGCTTCTATCACATAGAATAATTTCAGATTTTTCCTATGCAAACTTCGGAGATAAGGGGGGGACGGTATTTTTTTTTAGATTTTTCATCAAGTCGAAAACTATGCGGCCTAAAGAAAAAAGAAAAATTGTTTGAGAAAGTGCCCTAGTAGCCGCATTTCGAACTTTTAAGACCACCTTTCAGTCCACGTTGCAAAAAAATTTTTTTTATAGTTTCTTATTTGCAAAATAGTTGGGCAAACGTCATCTAAAACTATTTTTTTAAATTTCAAGTTGATAGCATCAGTAGTTCTTGAGATATTCAGCTGTGACAGACAGACACACAGACAGACTGAGTCACAACATAAGTGTTCGTTTTTACCATTTTGGTACGGAACCCTAAAAACAAGTTTGTACGCACAATATTGAGAGAATTACCATGTTATTTTAAGATCATAGACTTCAAAACTGTCTATTTTAAAATTATACACAATATTTGAGACCCTCACATAAGTCCTTTCATTTAATATGTCACACCACACGGTAGATACAGTTTGCAAAACTTTTATTTAATTTTCTTATTTTCCTCCCAAAAGTGACAGCCATTATTCAAAATTCATTTATTAACGTTACACGTGCGTGTTTAGGTCACAGAAATTCATATGTGTGTGATACTAAATTTCAACTTATTCGGTCCATTAGATTCAGAGCAAATTGGCTGCGACAGACGGACTGACAGATACTCACACGAGTGATCTTATAAGGGTTTCGTTTTTCATTTGGACGTACGGAACCCTAACAACCACCAAAACCTACCTATATTATTTAAAATTGCATCAATACATACATTTATTGGGTCTATAAGATTACGTCATTATGCAGATTATGATTAATTTGTTCTTAACCTTATTTGTTCTTGAGCTCCCAAATTGTTTATCACTACGCATTTACTACAAAATATAAATATGGACAGTACAGAAACTACGAACAAACGTTCGAAACGACACACTCACACAGCATGGCGGTGCATGTTAACTTTCGTTTTTTAAACTCCCTGCTGATCTTGAAAGGTAAGAATGATTATTTTTTTGGTTATAAATTTATAATCACTATAGAAAATTATGGTCCGTGTGATCGATCATAAGAAATTCGTGAATTTATTTGTAAATCCAAGATGGCGGCTGCGAAAATTTTCAAATGTTTCGTCATGAGTATCGTTTTCATGGTTTTCGAGGGTGCTAGAGCCGATAGGAAGGTAATAATGAAAATCCAAGATGGCAGCTACGAAAATTTAAATTTTTTCGTGATGGGTATCGTTTTCACGGTTTTCGAGGGTGCTAGAGCCGATAGTAATGTCAAAATGAAAATCAAAGAGGGCTGTGAAATTTTCCATCATGGGTGTGGTTTTCATGGTTTTTGAGGGCGTTGACAACGATAATACCGTCCAAATCAAAGTTCAAGATGGCGACACAGAAAATTTGCGCGCGTCTGCGTCATTGTCCTCAAAAACCAAAGCAACTTCGTTCCAATAACACTCTTTTCAATTTTAAACCTCACGCTCCAATGGAGCGTAGGTAATTATTTCAACAATTAGGGCTAGTTTCCATACTGTCCATATTTATACTGCGTTTACTACGTTTATTCGATTTGCGCTTAGGTACATTTTTCCAGATAAATCGAAATCAAAGTGCAGTAGTTCTGCGAGAACAGTGGAAGCAGTCCCGTGTCACCAGATTCTCTATCCTTATCCATTATTATACCGTATTTTGTTTTAGTTCAAATTCATAATTATTATAATGCCGTATTTGAATTGAAACTCGATCTTTACAACACGGCACTTGTTGCACAATTTATGTGCCGTTGTCATTTAGAAGGTGAAGCGAACTTTAAATCAAAACAATACTATGTTTGTCAAGCGAAAACAATTCAGCGATAAATATGGCTAACATGGCGATAATGTTATGTTGAGGTAGGTCTCTGATGACTGATTAGTGATTACAAATAGCCGCTGTTAGTAGGACGCCTCGCAGTACAGGTTTTAATGTGCAGAAAAGCACGTAAATAACACGTTTTGAGCCCCGTAAATGACTTGGCGTACTTTCGAAAGTGATATTCCGATAATTTTGGTTTTCTTTGCATTGCAGCTGCCTCGTTGGCTTAAAGACAACTATATTTAGCAGTACTTACTTATTAATCTGTAGGAGCAAGTGGTAAGTTACTACAACACCAAAGTATCATCATCTGCCTGCCTTTTCCCAACTATGTTGGGGTCGGCTTCCAGTCTACCCGGATGCAGCTGAATACCGGTATTATACACCAAAGTAATAATATGTAGTTTTTTATTTAAATAAGAATGTTATGTGAAACATGATGTTCCCTGTAGCGTTAATAGTGTGTTATGATAAACTAGCAGGGCCGCAATCAATAAACTAATTAGGAATCTACATAATAGGTTGGGGAAAAAGTTTCTTCGCATTTTTTAAGAAAATTCAAAACATTTTTTAATATAGTTTATTTACATTTAACTATAGTATGTAGGTACCACTTTGTTCGATAACTTTTTGCCATCTTGTAGGTAGGGACATGATCCTGCCTGGTGGTAACAGAGCTTTTTTGTGTACCCAGTTTTTTTCAAATATGCCAAAACTGTTTTGTGGTTAATTCCCAGTTCTTCAGCTACGTCGTAACTACTGATATGCCACCTTGGTCCACTTTTTCAAAAATTGCATCCATTTTATCCGTAATAGGGCGACCAGAGCGACGTGCATCTTTGACATCAAAATTTCCGGATTGATAACGCTTAAACCAAATTTGTGCTACTCTCACAGACACTGCACTAGGTCCATAAACATCTGAAAAACAAATGAAAATCACACATTTTCCTAATTTGAATTTGGAATTATGTTCTTTAAAATTTAAACTTTCAATGATACCAAAACCAGCCAGATACAAATAGTATAGCCAAAGAGATTTTATTACAAGTTCATACATACTATAATGCGAAAATACTTTTTCCCCAACCTAATATTAAAATTAGTCTTGGAGACGTGTTAGATATACCCACTTATTGTTCTATTACAACTCTGGGGACTCGGTTCCGTGCATGTTAATGACATTTGTTATTGTGGCGGCATCTACAACGCCACATGCGAACTACGCATCAAAGACCTGACGTCACAAATCCTGCATCGCGCAATCACAGTTTACCGCGCGACTAGCATACGAGTATATACAATATCCCAACATCAACCGTCGGGCACTAGCCCACCAGACACAACAACCGTCTGGTCGGAGGATTCTCCCTTTTCTATGGAGGATGAGTGAACTTTACACCCTGTTACCTCTATACTGGGGACCCCGAAGATGGACATCGCAGCGCAGCCTTCGTGCAACTACTTCAGCGTGACGTCATTCATCACTTACTCAAACTTTCAAGCGGCGAGAGACACAACCAGCCAGCACTCACGGCTTCAACGGGTATGCCTGACCACCAGCACGCAGCGAATGCGCATGCTGATGGTCCGATACATTCAGTGTGCTGTTCCTCATACCTCTATATTATAGACGACGATATCGATTAAAAGTGAATAAATATTAGGCCGAACTCTTTTAGAAAAGTTGGTAATGCGAAAAAAAAAAAAGATATAGTGTATAACGTAACCTTTTTTCCTAATTACTGTTTTTGGCAATCCATGGTGATACTTATTTTAACAAGAAATTCTAAGTAGGTAAGTATTATATAATTATGTCTGTGCATTTCTCTTATTCCTTTACCGGTCTCCATATTTGTGAATCATGCAAGCTGTAAGGCTAAGATTGTTAATTACATCCCACATCCTGAACTAAAAATCCGATTCAAATAAATGTGATGAATTTTCCGCTAGAGGTTACTGGAAATTCACTACAGGGATCGCGTTCTGTAGACGTTAATTATATTATGTGAAAGGTATTGCTTTTCAATGGTCCAGTTTCTTTATATTTGCGTTGCTGTTATCGGAAAATACCACTCTATAAGATGAATACTATAAGCAAAACCAACTTAAGCTAGAACGTGAAGAAATCAATACGTTTTCAGGATAACAAAATTGCTTGATGACCTGTACCATGCTTATCGATTTCATGTTCACCTGTTGACGGAGCCAATACACTTTTGAGGATAAGTATGACAATATGAAATTAAATTTATTGATTCCGACGGAATTTATGTTCTGGCGTTTGAGCACGGATAGCCAAAGCACCTATGGAGCATGCAGTTTTTTCTCGATTTGATTGCAATAAATAAATAAAGCAGGGAAGAAATCAATACGGCTAGGGAAATACGCAAGCAGGATTTACTAATAACCGACTCCCAAAGAAACTGCGTCCGGAACGATCCGTGATCTGGGAGCGTTTCGTTACTGAACATTAAACTTCAGGCGTTTTAATGTAGATGTCAGTGGGCCCGGTTCTACAAATATAATAAATATTTTTCCAGGTTCGGGGTAATTAAAACTGGATTTAACTTCGTCGTCACCTGCCAACCCTTCTCCTAATGTTTTTGCCGTCGGCTTGAAGGTGCGGCTAAATATTTCACACGAAATTGTTGCCATCTGATCTTGTGCTTGCCAATATACGAAGGTTTATTAAAGGTAACATTTTTGGGTTGCTGATTGCTGGAAGGGGCTGTCAAACTTATTTCTCATGACCGTTGCATGAGCTAAATGAGCACAAACTTACAAAAGCAAAAACAAATTAATTTGTGAGAAAAGAAAGGTTTCCTATTCAAGAAATGACTGCGGTTAACAAAGCTTAACTTTGTAACCTCGAAACAATGTTTTAAAACATTAACAATGCTTTTGAAACGCTTTTATCTGTTTGACTTGCATATAACCTATATTTAACCAAGATATTAATACCTGAAGTCTATCTTCGTGGCGTAGTAGTGAATGACTCTCTCGGAGCTCAAAATCGGATCTTGACATACGTGCCGTGTATTATGAACATGAAGCTTATGTACTTAGTGTGATACAATCTACCTAGCAGCAAGGCTTAATTCCTGTTGGTTGTTTGAAAACACTTCCGCGAAACGGAATTGCTTTTAGAGAATTGTTTTGTTTCAATACTAATAATATTGAGTAGTTTTGATTATGTTGCGGAAGATTTGCGTTTTAGTAGTTCATTAGATTGACTTGTATCATCAAAGCAATCTAAATCCCTTTCCCTGTTCCTGTTCATAGATCCACATAATTATGGCTGTTTAACTTTTTGTGTCTGCTTCGCGGATAGTGAAGTGTTAAGGCAATTTATGGGTTATTCTGTATACCGAGGCGATACTGTTTAACTCGAATGCTGGTCAAGGGGATTGGTGATTCGACAGCTAACTCCTCGACCTCCGCTGCTGCAAGTGCTTGGGTTCCGAGTAGCTATACACTTATACAGGTAGCTCATTTATTATCCCGCTGCCCTTGGTTGGCCATTTGTTTGATATAATTCCACTGCGTGCAGATATGTGACGTTTGAGGAAGTTGGATGATACCTATACACTTTTGGCTTACGTCATCAGTAAACGTTTAAATAATGAATTTCGTAATTCGACAATTTGATGTTTTCTACGCAGCCTGACATTTGTTCTATTATGTAATATGTTTGTCTCCTCAGATTGCCGACACCATCTCATAACTAAATAGCAAGTAAACCCGCGTGTAAATAGTAGTCTTAGCGATCTTATTATATTTAATTTACATATACATCTATCATCGATACCTATTATTAGTTAGTAATTTATATTTTTTTTACTATAGATCCTAGCAACAAATGAGTTGAAAGAGTGAACTTTTATTTTAAGTATTTTACTCCATAAGCAAACCGAGTAAGTAATTGCTTTTATGTAATTATTAATGATTCTATTATTTATTTATACACGCTGGAGTGAATTACTGCTTTTGTAGAATGTAATCTTGTAAGTACTATGCTTTAGTAAAACATTGACGTCACGCGCCGACCAAAATTTGACGTAGGCGCACGCAGCAGAAATATAGAAGGGAGGGGGTTACGCTAAGAGCAGTTACCTATGTGCGTAGTAACAGCGTGTAGTAAATACAAATAAACATGAACAAACTGATGATAGGTACTAAAATACATATTGGTAGTATTTTAACAAAAGTTACTAGTTCCTTGGACTCTGGGTACCTACAGGCAGGGACCGATATCGATATTCGAAGTATACCGATATTTTTTATAGAAAATACCGATAACAGTATCGACATCTGGCATAAATACTCGTATTTTATATCAGTAATTTGAGTATCGGTACAAAATATCGATAATTATATCGATACTCAGTAGTGATATCAGGCTACAATGTGACGTCACAGAATCTTTATTGATGATTCGTCAGTCGCGAATCATATTTTGATCAAGATACAACTTGACGCTGACCTGCAAATTATTAAATAATAACGGTATTATACGTATACCCAAATACCGGTATTTATAGCAATATTTTGGTATCATGTATCCAAATTATATCGGTATTCAGTCCCTGCCTACAGGATTAGGTACTGTGTTCCAGGCATCCCAAAAACCTGTAAAAGATTCAGTATCAAAATCTGTCCATTGTCAAGTTGTATGGGAGACAATTGGGAATATGTCCCCTGACTCACCTATGGGGTTTAAAAAGGGTGATTAGTATGCTCTTGATTTTGTTTAAAATAGCATTTCCCACACAAGATTTGAGGTCCTTAGACCATCAGTTCCAAAGATAATTGTACCAACTTTGACAGCCACTATGAATTTTGTTAATCATCTGTCTAAGTAGGTCATTCTAAAAACTTGCAAAGATGCTGTTTGTAATGTTTTTATCAGTAAAATGGTTCCTTTGCATGTATTTTTCACATTTTAAAATGTAATAGCTCTTTATTCCAGCTTTGTTGTTTTATTTGCTGTTTCTATTGCTTTTGATGGGTTTTAGAGCCTGTATCTTTGGTTTGATAACAATATTTATCAACAGGTTAATAGATTTTTTTACCATACAGTGTGAAATTTAAGTGTTTTGACTAGATAATAAAATTCTTACTATATTGCTAGTTTAATTTTTGATATAATACTATTTATTGTATTATCTATAAAAAAAAAATCGTAAAAAAAATATGTTCAAATAAAATACAAATACGTCTCTAACACATCAATGATTCATTAAAAAAAAAAAAAAACATAGTCATATGAAAAATCTATGTCACCGAACACCGCACTAGGTCTGCGCATATAAACTCCAAAAATACATCTTCTAATAAACTTGTTTACTCAGAACTATGTTTAGCATTAATGTGTAATGTCAAATACTAAAACCGAGCAAAGTAATTGTTACCAGATTGTTGCTAACCCTCACGTGTGCATTAATACAATTGTACCTTGTATTGTACGGTTATTATACAGTTTACAACTTTATGTGTCCTGGCAGACTGGCAGGCAGTCAAGGCCTCTTTACATTGCAGTTCTATTTTCAAATTGTATGTACTTATTACTTTTAATTATCTGTTTTTGTAATTGTTTGAATGTTAGGGGTACAGCGGTGGGAGTTGGAAAATAGCAGGATCCGAAGAACGTGTTTTTGATGACTTACACATTATTTCGAAAATAAACTAAAAAGATTACAGCATGCTAATGGCAATGATAATTTTTGAGTAGTGCTTATAGAGTGGTTGTTAATGAATAGATTCAAAGTCAAGTTAGTACCATACCACAATCAATTTAAGTCAAATTTATTGAATTCTATATGATTTTGGATAAATGAGTTGTTTAAATGGACAGTATTTATACACAATAATGTTAATCCATTCGCCCATAAGTACAACAACTTTAAATAGTATGTTTTTATAGGCATTGATAAGCAGATTGTTACTCCACCGTCTGGAGATGGTCAAAACTTTGTTTTTAACAAACTTAAGTGTGACAATACTAAGAGACTAGTTACCTATTTTGAGCTGAAATGAGAATGGAAGTCTATAGTTAAAACATTCTCATACCAATCACAGAAACAAAACTAACAAAAGTATGTCCACACAAATATCATAGTTTGTATACAAATAATTAGTAGTGACTAAACATAAAGAGAAACTCCACTTTCACTACACATAAAGCATAGACAATTTATTTACATAAGAATAAACACTACAGAACACTCCTTGTTCACAAGAAAAAATGCATGCACACAATGTTGTTTTAGTCAAATAAAATACATGCATTACATCAAAATATTAGCTCTGATAAAAATACACCTACACGTAATTAGCATACTACGGGTTTACGCTACCAAAATATCATAACACACATTAATTAAAGACAGGTAAACATGTTGACGGCCAGCAATGCACGACACGTTCACACAATGAAATAAACAATAATATGAATGAACAAAACCTGCTCAGTGCTACTAAACGGATGTGTAAATGTGGTTAAAGCTAATTAAAATGTTTACCAGCGTGTCTTGGTCGCCCAGCTCGCGGTAGCTTGATTCACTGCTACCTCTTCTGCTACCGACACACATCGCCCTCCTCAGAACTCCAGAAACCATTGAGCAGAAACCACATCGTTGCATATTATTATCAATTTTGACAGCGTATAAGTGACCACGGGGTTTAAAGTTGCTCTGACGAAAACGCCGAGATCGTAACTACGAGAGATTTATCTCTTACACCTCAAGAACTTGGAGTCAGGGTAACATTTTTGAAAATTATAAATAATATCAGTGTTTATGTGTCAAGATGTTAAAGAGGCACAGCGTGTCTCATGTTTATTTCGAATATTTAGATGGAATTTATCGTATTTGCAGTAGGACACGCGATCGCGATAAGAGTTGATTACAGTGCTGGCGAACGACTACGAAAATACGAAGTCGGACGGCGCGCGGCAGGCCGCCAGCCAAGTGCTGACAACTTAACGAACAAGCACCGAATGAATCTAAATGAACGGAACGCGAACGCTCCTCGCTCTCGCTCACTCACTCTCTCGTTCGCTCTGGTATGGCGCCGCCTATCGGAAAACCAGCATAACCGGAGCTTTGGCGTTTGAAGAGGGAATATGCGTATTATGCGTTGCAACAGAACGAGATAGACTATGCAAGCGATGTTCCCAACTACATTACGAATTTTGATTGGTTTATCTTGCAAAGGCTTATCAATATAATATTGGAACGGTTAGGTTTACTGGATACTTCTAAAGTATAACGTAACTTACATCCAGTACTCCATAGCGATCTATCTTTCGTAGTTAAGTAGGTACTAAATACTTTAAAAACAATTTCTTTCATGGATCGTCTTATTAGAAATCAATTGTCACCGCTTACCCCGTTTAAGCGTTTCTAATTATTCAATGATTTTATTTCACTGATATTTAATGATCGAAGAAATTCACAAACTTATTAGATTTCTAATTACTTATTAAAAGCCAACTAGTCGCGGGCTCGAACTCACTGGTGGGCGTGGCCAAAAAGCACGCTGTCTCACCAAGCATCGTGTCCGTCATCGTATTTTAAGTGAAATGCACGATAATTCACAGTAAACTGCGTGCGTAAAAAAATACGATGGTTGAGTTTTATGAATAAACTACTGAATAAATTAATTACAAATACAGTTTATTGAAATCTTCTATAATTGGGCTTTGTCGGAGCGGACTTTGTTTTGGAGATTTTACACTTCTTTTATTACTTATTTACGCCCAAAGTTGCGTTAAAATTAGCAGGAAAAACGAATCTTTGTTGGCTCATAACTTTTTAATGGCTTTTTATTTTAATATTCTGCTTTCGTACAGACAAAATTAATAATAAGACAAAACGAGATCATGTTTAACTTTGGATGTATAGACGCCAGCACATCAAGCTACTACAATCTGTCAAATTTCTTTAATAGATTTTCAACTTTATCACTACAATATAAGGTTCAAGGTTGATTGCGAAAATGTGACAGTTTCGGGTAGCTTGACCTGCTGGCGTCTGTACAATGTTAAACAGTGGAGTAATACTCCCCAGAAATTTGTATGGAAAAAGTATCGACTAGTTTCACCTTAAAAAAACAAATTTCATTAGGTTGTCTTCATTCATAATTTTCATCCAATTTAACTACGTTTTATTACCTACCTACAAACACTTGGTAACAGGGCTGATTAGAACATTAAATAAAGTTTTGTTTTGATCACAATCATCACGACAACGATATGCTTTGTTCGCCACTTCAACAGTGCATATCATAATATCTATTTAACTCTAAAATAAATTAAAAAAGGATGAAATCAAAATATTGATAAAAAGGCAAACAGGTATGTATCTATTACTTATTATTTTTATTATTATTTTGTTGTTGGCATATTATTTTTATAGACACATACGTATCCAGCGTCGGACTGGCCATATTATATAGTCGAGGTGGCATTCGCCAGCCGGGCCCCAGCCGGCGCGGGCTCCAACGGGCCTGTCTTTTTTTTTCTGTGTTTTTAATTATGTAATTCTCACAATTTCGTTCACGCAAGTGACTTGTAAAATACAGTTTTCAGCACTGAAGCCCATTAAAACGAGACTTTGCTCTCTACTGGGGCAAGAGCTGTTGGATTAGTTGATTATAAATATTAAACACAGAATCGGATCTAATCAAGGATGACGAGAACAGCAGCTTTTACGATCGAGTTATCGACAGCTTCGTTGAAAGTTCTCCTCATTAAAAAAACATTTGATTGGCTATACCCAAAGTCTCAAATTCAGATAATTTATTTAAAACAAAGGGGATAACACATCAAAAAAATATCTTCGGAATGGTAATTCACATAAAATGGCGAAAAAAAAGGTTCCATTTTCTTTTAAGTACTGAATTGAAGAAATAATAATTAAAAAAATAATCACACCGTAATTAGTTTTATAAATCGGTTTTAAACAAAGTTGTTAAAAAAAGGAGATTTTATGGTATAAAATATTTTATGATACTGGTAACAATGCAGGAGATCCAAACATTTTCACATTTTTTTACATCTTCAACTACACTAATATTACAACTCACATTCATAGATTCATATTGTATGTAGCGTATCTAGCCACATTTTGGACGAAAACTGCTGTAAACTGTTTCGAGTGGAAATCGATTTTGGGAGTTCACGTCTAGCAGTGGACTTAAAAGGGCTGATTATGACGATCATAGGCCGTGTGTCCGAGACACAACATAAAACATTGTTTGGCAACGGTATTTTGTTTGCATAGTTCTTATAATTAATTCACTTTAATTTCATAGATGATTATTTACAAAAAAATAATAATGATAAAATGTTTTGTACCACTGTCCTGTCATTTTGACAGTGACATTTCTTGACATTACTTTGTTTACATAAATTATCTGAATTAGAGACTTTGGGTATAGCTTCATAATTGTTACATTATTGGAGTATAATTAGAACTGTACTTAGGTACCTAATAATATATGTCGTTGATAATTAATCATTTATATATTTCATTATTTTTGATAGTATCCCATCTACCATTACACAGTCTCGGGATTGTGTGGAGCCACCCTTCCGGCCCAGTCCGACCTTGTACGTATCGACACGTCGCTACACAGTATACATATAGCTCATGAAAAGCGTTCGGTGACGATGACGCGAGTTCCATGATTTTTGTTCACCCAAAAAGTGCTCAACGAGCCTAAAGAAGTTTTCACTTCAAAAATGTGTTATTATCTTTGTCCTGTCCTAGTCCTACTAGCTCTAGGTGAAATATCAAAGAAACCTGCAGGCTACACTACGCACTCAAAACACAATCACAATCTCTTTCATTATGACTATTCAATTATATTCAGTCATTCATTCATGTGATATTCATTGCGGTATAAATTACGATGTCGCACAGACGGATTATTCAAAACTAGAATAAAGTTATCATTGTATAACCCAAAGTCTCAAATTCAGATAATTTATGTAAACAAAGGGGATAACATCTCAAAAAAATATCTTCGTAATGGTAATTCACATAAAAACGCGAAAAAAAGGTCCTATTTTCTTTTAAGTACTGAATTTATGAAATAATAATTTAAAAATAATCATACCGTAATTATATTTGTTTCGGTTTTAAACAAAGTTATTAAAAAAAGGAGATTTTCTGGTATAAAATATTTTATGATACTGGTAACAATGCAGGAGATCCAAACATTTTCACATTTTTTACATCTTCAACAACACTTACATATATTACAACTCTCATTCATAGATTCATATTGTATGTAGCATATCTAGCCACATTTTGGATGACAACGGCTGTAAACTGTTTCGAGTGGAAATCGATTTTGGGAGGCCTACGTCTAGCAGTGGACTTAAAAGGGCTGATTATGACGATCATAGGCTGTGTCTCCGACACACTACTTATAGCATTGTTTGGCAATGGTATTTTGTTTGCGTAGTTCTTATAATTAATTCACTTCAATTTCATAGATGATTATTTACATAAAAATAATAATGATAAAATGTTTTGCACCACTGTCCTGTCATTTTGACAGTGACATTTCTTGACATTACTTTGTTTACATAAATTATCTGAATTAGAGACTTTGGGTATAGTTGAAAACATGTTCCCCGATACCTTCCAACTGAAAACGTAAGTTTGTACGCACAATATTAAGTGATTTACCTACCATGTTATTTTAAGACCATAGACTTCTTATAGGTTTTCCTGTAATCTATAAGAAAGTATAGAACTATGCTCAGTATGTTTTTTTCAAAATTTTGGGCTTAACAATTTCGGATATAACGGGAAATGGTAAATTTTCATCTATTTTCTTTAACAACATAACATATTATTTTTAATTTATAAAAAATATATTTGAAATCCTCATTCTCTCTGTTTCAATTTAGCATTTTTTTTATGGGCTATCTTCTCGCTTCATCTGATGCAGCTGAAAAATCGAAATCATTATGCAAAAACCGATCAATCATAAGGTTTGCTATATTTCTCTTTATCAAGCTGCATAGGTACGTTATTGAGATAAATAAGTTTTGTCAAGGTCACACTATCATGTTAGTATAAAACAATGAATAAACAAATGTTAGAATTAGCACTTGATAAAAACGAAATAAAAACACTAAGATAAAATATAAAATCGTTCCTAAAACAAATTAAAGGGAACAATTACTAGGGGGCTCATACAATACATAAAATAATATTCAACCAAAGAAAGAAGAAGAAGACCACGTAAAAACAAAATGTTAATAATCCTATTTATAAATAGACAAAATTGTGACGGTGTAATAAATAAATTTATAAAGAGAACTAAAATTTTAAATATTTGACTTGTTACAGTTTTTCTACACAATAGTAGACACTTATATTACTTTCCTTTACGAGCAGAACTCTTGTCACGTAATGTTGCCAAGACGAGAGATGTTGAGAGATATTTTTGTATCCGTTTTCGCAAATGTAATTTGAAAAGTTAGTTAAGAGTAACGTATTTTATTTTAATTTCATCGTGACGTTATAATAAAATCTCAATACTACAATACAATTCAAACTGTAATATTAACTTAAAAAATATTTTATTTTTTTGTGGCAACACTGTGCCAGAAACTTCAGAAGCGTTCCATATCGTAAAAATGCATGGTAATAAGCATTAATTACAACAATATAATTTTTTGTTATTTTTAATTCTACTTTTCATGAGTGCAACTAATTGCATTTTATAAACTAACTAGGTACGTTTCCTAACCTGAAATTATAAAATAATATCATATTCAGTAGATACATTTTATTTGGTTCAACTTTGCGCCGCCTGCTGAAGTATACTGGTCATTCTGTATTGGTGCTATCGACAGTTGATTGGTGGTGTACCTACTGGTGTAAGCAAAGAACAAACATAAGAAGGCTCTTACACTCCTTCGATGTCTTCGGTACCTAAGCTTGACCCTAGGGACTAGGAAAACTGGGTTTATTGGTTGGGAATTACTTACCTTGATGGTTTTATTGCTATGTTGGTAACCAATAAAGACCGGCTGTACTGCGGCGCGCCATGTGACCCAACAACTGGTTCAAGACCCTTATGAGAGCGGTCACGTGATTTCTCACCTTACTCACCCAAATTTTTAACAACCCGCGTTAAAACGTGACTGAAACCTCTTTGATCAAACCCTAAGCACGAGTTTGGCGGATGTGTATTTTTGACTATTTTGATAACCATACGATTTCGTAATAACTCGTGCTAAGGGTGCTATTTTTTTACTTCCTTGTTTAACTATGTAGGTACATCGAAGCATGAACTTAATACATTTTCAATACAGTTGTTAAACATGGCGTACTTTCAGAGGCTTTATGTATGATTCGAAAATTGAATTTTTTGCATAGGCATCTTTCTGTTACGTGGTCGTGACTTTTGTTTACGAGCACGATCATTTTGTTTTGCAGTTTAGTTTTAAATTTATAAGCCAATTTAAAAAGTTTATTATCAAGGAGTTTTCATACATAGAATAAAATGGGACAGATTTTATACGAGGAAAAATGAATCGAGTCCGGACGTCTTAGCATTGAATTCTCAAAAGTCTTTTATATAGTTGTTTAATATATTTAATTATCAGTTTTAATTTAATTATATTCACATCAACATTTGTCAAAAATCGAATAGGCTGTATAGCCTGTTGTCGTTGTAAAAAAAATGTCCAGTTGCAAAAACGCGCCATTTTCTGAAAATTCTTATTTTACATATTTACCTAATTCTTTGATTTGTTTTTTACTATTTCCCACAACTGTATTGAAAAACGTCGTGTGATACACGGGTGTGTAGGTTATTGCAAACTCGTGTCATTAAAGACCCTCGCCTTCGACTCGGGCTTGTTAATGACAGCTCCTTTGCAATAACCTACTTCCCACCCTTGTATCACAATGTACTATTGTGCGTTTCTGAAAAAGTCGTGTGACTTATTAGGAGGTACCTACTTATTTTTGAAGTGAAAACTTCTTTGGGCGCGTTGAGCACTTTTTGGGTGAACAAAAATCATGGAACTCGCATCATCGGCCCCGAACGCTTTCAAGTTACTTAGCTGTTTTCACTTCTATCGGCAGTCCTTAAAGACTGCCCCGTTTTTATTTTACCATATTAACGTTTATTAGCATGTAGGGAAGGTAAAAGGATTACCTAAGTATAAAATTTAGTAGGATTGTAGGTCAAAAACTATTTGCACACAAGAACACATCCACAAGAAGTTGGCAGATTCGTCTCAGAATTAAGTTGTTGTAGGTTTTATTGTTTAACTCTCATAACATTTTTATTTTAATTTTTTTTGTTATATGTATGTCTAAAGGTATGTATTTATTCTTGTATCTTAGTTATAAATTCTTGTAAATTGTTTTCTGTTATTGCACCTACTATGTATTATCTCTGCATCACCCTAAGGTAGACTGGTAGAAAATGCCCAAGGCATTAAGTCCGCCTTGGTACAGTTTTTACTTGTGCATAAAGTTTTAATAAATAAATAATCACCTAACTGAAGTAGGTAATTATACTGTATTTGAAGTAATATTAGACATTTATATAAACCTTTTTTACAGTCTTTTCAACCGATTTTGAGTTCTATTGCGTTGGTGGCATGACAAATGGCAGCTGCAGAAAACAGTTGGTATTTAAACCACTTTTTTGCTTATAATGCCATCCATAAGCCTACGGAATAGAAGTCAAAATCGGTTGAACGGATTGTAAAAAGGTTTTTTTAAATGTCTAATCTTTTTTCAAATGGAGTTTATGTGCAAGCAAAAAGTGTTGTCATAGTTTTACCCATTTCAATACTAACGTAGGTACCTACCGTTGCTTTCGTGGTCGCAACTTCGCAAGCGCGACTGCTGAGCGTGGGGTCCTGGGTTCAGTACCCAGGTCGGGCAAAAGCGTTACTGGGTTTTTCCATTAGGAATTGTTATAGCAGTTTGGAAAAGGCGGTGTGATACATTTGTGATCTTAACAGACCCAAAATTATTAGATACTTACACTACTTTTCATCATTGCATAATAATAGCTAGGAGTTTGTACTTATTCTGAATTTATCATGTTTATTTCTTTTTTAAATTAAGTACACATTACGAACTTAATGTTTATTTTGTTTTTATTTTTTATTTAAGCATGTTTTTATTGATGAATACTTACTCCAATAGATAATAAATACTTTCTTTCTATTTTGGTAGTTAATTTTTATTCATCTCTCAAATACATTGCAAACATTGTTCTGTATAATTTAGCAGCCGTTTATTATGTTGAGAGTATGTCATGCTCACTTAAATGTCTCACTGATGGTGGCGAATGTGTTGGATCATTCGGTTTCCTACAAAATGGTTGAGCTGGATGGTGCTGATCCATGCGTCATGTTCGTGAACGGGCGCCGTCAGTTGGGACTGGTCATCTCTTGACTGCTAGGGCTTATATTTAATTTTTAATTTTATATTTTGATTTGTTTTATTAGTTTTTAGATTGTCTCACATATAGAAGCAACAAGAATAATGTACCCAGGATTTTGTAATATCTTGATTTAAAAGAGTGTCCTTGGAGTTTCTTGCCCGTTCTTCTCCATAGTGATCTACGTATTGGAATGAGCATCTAGCTTCAACTTTCTGACTAACTGCTGACCGTCTCTTTGACAATTCAAAAGTGCCTGTAAATGGTTTAATTGAAATAAATGCTTCGAGTTTGAGTTTAAAACTAAAAAAAGTGGTTTGAAAAAAAAAAAAAAAATTGCTAATCGACTGTTGTTGACTATTGCTGACCGTACATAATTAGGTACCTTCCTACTATTGTTTTGGCGAACATTGAAGAAGAGTTAAAAGACCGGCCAAGTGCATGTTGGACCACGCACAATGAAGGGTTCCGTATTTGTTATGAATTTATTTCAAGAACAAACTTAACATTGTACTACTGTAAATGTAAGTTGGTCGACTAATTACTTGGTAACTTGTAAAGCCTACTTAGCTGTGATAGTTTTCCCACAGGGCGTCCCACGACTTCGCCACATGGAGGGAAAGTACCTTAAATACTGTAGATAGAAAAATGTATTTATTTATTTATTTATTTCACAATTTATTTACACACATATAAACAGACAAGAAGGAACAGAAAACCACGTACAAAGGTGATGCTTATTTCTAATGAAATCTCTTCCAGCATATCTGCGATAGGAAAGTATATATAGAGATGTAGACAACGTGTGTAAGAGTAGAAATAAATATAAAATACATTAAATCAAAATAGCTATACGCTAATATAAATACTTATAAACATACAATAAGAGAAAATACTTACATACATACTTCTAAAATAAATATCACTCAAATATATACTTAGAACTACAATGTAGTGGAAAATAATAAATACATAATAATATGCAACTATGACGAAGTGGAAAGATGGTGATCTTTTAGTCTTCTTTTAAAGGCTGTAACAGTTGGTTTACTGAATGAAGACTTAATTTTTATTTAAAAAATGATGCGAACTGCATTCAAAGAATTTTAAATAATCGCCTGTCTGAACCGGGAATCGAACCAGCAAACAGTGCAAAACAAAAAAAAAAAAAACATAACATCTAATTTGACTGTACCGATCGAAAGGCTTAATCCGAATAAATAAAATAAAATAAAAAAATAACCACTTAGCTGGCACGGGGGAGGGGGGAGGGGGATACTTGACTCTAACAAAAACGTGCACTTTAAAGCTCAATATTACGCAAACGGATCCCTATATCGAAAAATAGTTTTCACAAACCCGCAATATTTTTAAACAGCCTATCCAACAATACCCCACACGATACACCATGGGATAGAAAAGAAAAAATAATATCATCCTCACTTTACGTGTAGGGGAGGTACCTTAAAAAAAAATGTATTTCACCATTTTATTTTACCACTTTGTCGGCGTAATTAATGCCAAATTACGAAGGGTTTGTGAGCTAAGCCGCGGACAGACAGACAGACAGACAGACGGACATGGTGAAACTAAAGGGTTCCTTGTTGACCTCGGAACCCTAAAAAAGAAGTTTTTTCTGAGATTTTCTTGATTTAGACTGTCTCGTTGGTCGAGTGATCGCAAGCGTGACTGCTGAGCGTGAGGTCCTGGATTCGATCCACAGGTCAGAGAAAGTGTTATTGGGGTTTTCCATTAGGAATTTCTCAGTAGCAGCCCGTAGTCTGGGATCTTCAGATATTATTGACATCCCAAGTAGCAAAATGTGGTCCTGCATCATTGATGTATTAAAAGCGTAGATACGGGACTTAGTAACAGCGCCTGGTCCTATCAAAGTGAGAGATTGCCCCCTAGTTGGCACTCAGTCGCGCACGGGATATCGTTGATCAAACAGCTTCATAATTACAGATTTTTTTGGTGATAAATACGCATCAAAATTACTTCTTGTGCAGCTAAACAGTGTTTTAATAATACAAGAAAGAAAAATAAGATACATGGGATTAATTACCACTAGTAAGTACAGCCAAAAATGCTAATTTGTTGAAAGTTATAATAATATTTAACGTTTGCTTCGCCATGTTTGTTCTGCCACATGCAATGTCATTCATAATCGTAAACATTCGGCCAACATTCGGTAGCTAACGTGATTTCGCTCGCACGACAGCGACGTCTCATAACTATGTTCTTGTCTATCGGTAACTGTAGGTTTGCGACAGGCGTTTTTTTACAGCCCAGTAAAGTGCAATTCTATTTTATAATTATCTTATAAGGTGCGTTTTCTGGTTTAATTGATCCAACAGTCAGCGTGATGCCATTACTAAAACATTGTTCTTCATTATTTTTGTAACTGTGACGTGCTGGTGTCTTAAGAAAAAATAATTGTCAAAGGGAAAGTAATCCTCATTATAATATCTATTAGCATGACATAGGTCCTTTAATATCCTATAATGTACCTGTAATGTACGCATTAAAAGGCAAATCTAGCAAAGAGGGTAGCTTGTTATAAAAGGTTATACCAAGCCCAGCAAATGAGGTATGAACCTTATGAGGCCGGGGAAAGGAAGCACGTAGTTTGTCCTTATTTCAAGTATTAAGGAAAGGAAGGGAAGTGCTCATTGGGCATTAAAAAATTCCTCCGCATCGCTGTCAGTGGAAAAAGTGCCCAAAAGGCTGGCAGCGTTGCCACGATGGATAGCAATGCTGATTCTTTGGCCTAAGAATAGGCCAGCCCTCTGGTCACGTAAAGACAACCAACCGCTTGGCGATGCCCGAAATACTCGATGAGCACTCGGACTCCACGGACCTATTGTTTCAACCTCAAACGGCTCAAACATATGTATAACTCCATTTAACAGTGTAGTAGACTGCCCTCAAAAAATAGCGCCATACCGTAAAACAGAGGCAACTAGTCCATGGTAAGCCGTTAAGAGAGCCTGACTGTTGACTTTTTTTGAAAGTTGAATGAGAGCATAGGCGGATTTACTCAGTTTTTTACATAGTTGTTCAACATGAGGTTCCATGTGAGTTTGTTGTCGATCACTATACCTAAGAACTTAGCTTTATTTGCTTCCTCAATATCACAGCCTTGGTAGGTAATACGAACGTTTGGGTTTTCGCAGCAATCAATCTTTACATCCACATATTGATGGGAAGCAATATTCGACATGTCATCATCATCATAATCATTTCAGCAGAAAGACGTACACTGCTGAACATAGGCCTCCCCAATTTGGGGGGTTTGCCATAATCGCCAAGGTTGGCAGGCGGGTTGGCGATCGCAGTATGGTGTTAAAAATGCATACAGAACGCTGCTGCCCATTCTCTAGTAAGTCCCTTAGTCGCCTTTTATGACACCCACGGAAGGATGGACGGAGGAATGGGGTGGTGCTATTCTTTATGTCCGGCGCCACAAGCGACAATTCGACATGTCTACATCTCATATCTTTCGTTCACTACAAATTCAAAGTAGGGAACTTCCGTAGTCGAACATGGTATCATTATGATTTGTTTCACTATGTCCATCTAAGATAGCCATTTGATAATGCTAGACTTAGGCTTAGACTTGTCTATGATTAGTCCGTAAAAAAGGGTTATTTCCATGTCAAGTCCTACATTATACATTATACACATTTGCAGGTCCTACTATGGGGTAACCTTGAAGATTTTTTTCAAAAATATGTAGACCCGCATATTATATGGCCTCAGAGGGAGAAATACGTACCGAGGTCAGATGCACACTCTCTTGATTCAGAAAGCTGTACTCCTGGACACGGCACGCATAGTGAGGAGGTTTCTCTGTCGAGAGCCCTGATCACCAGCAGCTTGGATCTTGTTCCTGATGCCGATGGACTACACTTTTTATGTATTTTTAAATGGTTATTTAAAATGTTTTTAACTCAATTTTTTTTAAATGTAAACAATTTTTAGGTATATCAAAGTGAAATAAAGAGAATATAATTTCAGTGCCTTAGTTCAGACTGTTTTATAACCAACTGTACGTAATATATTTTTAGTCCATGATGAATAAAGAATAGAATAGAATATACTTATTCAAACGTTCACAACACAATAAAATTAATAATTTCACCGTGCATGCATTGGTTTTATACTATTTTATTTACACGGGAACTATAATTGAAGACGAACGTCATGAAACTAATATTGCACAACTAATTTCGTAATGTTAATTCGGCTTAATAAACAGATCGTTCCTTAAATACAAAAGTCACACATTTAAAAAAATATCAAAAATGATTTTTGTCCATTCGAGGTATGGTTAAGATTGCTTTATTGAAAAATAGGCTTTTTAATTACGCATCTTTTGATACAATAAAAAAGTCTAAGTACTACACATAGTTTATAGAAAAATCATAAAATAATCCAAATTATTTTTGCAAATGCTGCTCCTGTATAATTTGCTTATTTTGACTTGTGGTGCTTTTGTATTTAAGGAGCGAGATGTATGATCGTAAACGAAGCAGGAGTTTGTAAGGAACGTATCAGGTGGTGTTCTATAGTTTCTGCCTACCCCTTGGAAAGAAGGCGTGAGTTTATGTATGTGTATGTATAACTCTAGAATGGATTTATTACCCGTTTACATATCTGACATACGAGTATTTTTTACTGAATGTATTTTTTTTGTTTTTGTGATCTATTGACATGTCACCTTAATTGTAATTGCTTGTTTATGTTAATTTTGTACGCCATATATTGGCAAAACATAGTGCACGTATTTTAGACAATATATTATCTGTAACCATACCTATGTTTAACAAAACAAATGATTGATTGATAGTTTTGCGTTACCCTCAGTTGCCATTCCGATGACCTTACCAATTAACCGGGTTAGGTCAGTTATGTTGCATCTTGGCTCGCGTCCATTCCCGCCTAGGCGCCTATTTATATACCACATAATGATAACAACATGTACATTTATGTTATGTTTATTTATGTCTTGTAAACGAGTCGTACGTACTTGTTTTCATTGTTTTGGAATGTCTGTACTACATACTCGTAAGTAGAGTAGATACTAGTATATATCATAGGCTGCCTACCCCTAGAATGTAACTTCGTTGGGTCAATTATAATGGTGAGCTCCTAGGAGCTGCCCTTCAAGATACAGAATTTTCCTAGTTTTTGATAGAGGCCTTACTCTTAGGTAAAAGCCATACTCATCCCTTATTGAAATAACTCTGATGTTACCTAGGCTAAGTATTTTGGTAAGTAACTGATTACTTATTTACTTAGCTTTTTCAACTTTCGGCCAAGACATTTCTTATTGGAACGAAGTTCCACAGTGACTGGCAGAAATCGTCACGTAAGGAAGGAGCGTTAAATGCCTACCACCACGCACAAGCTTCACCACAGTTCTGCCTGCGCAAGGTTCTCGCATGAAAAAACTGTACTCGGACGGCATTACCACACGGCGCAAGCTACATTCTTGTCGAGATTGTCGGCGTGGAAACAATGGTGCCGATTCCCTTGTTCACAAACTAACTAAATTTAAGTTCAGTGCATCTTTTTATTTCTATTTCAAGAAAACGATAAAAAAAAAACATTGTTTGGTCCTGTCAAATCAGCGCTTGACGTAAATTGACGTAATTTTAGTCGGCAAGTTTTTAATCATGTCTAAACTTGTATGGAGTAGTGACAGGCGCTGATTAATTTGACAGGACAAAACTAAAATTTACCTTCTGTCCTTTTTTTAATGAAATAGAAAGAAAAAGATGCACTGAACTTAAATTTAGTTTAGTTTGTGAACAAGGGAATCGGCACCACTGTTTCCCAATGACGAATTCTTCTGCTACTATTTTTCAAGTGTTTGCTAGTCTAAAAAAAAGACAATGTAAAAGTCAAAGCGTAATCGATCAAAGTGGACAAATAAATGGTTGTTAAATAGAAAAATTCATTCACATATAAATTTACTCAAGGATTTAAGGGATACTAATATTATAAATGTGAAAGTAACTCTGTATGTCAGTTTGTTACGTTTTTACGCCTAACCGCTGAACCGGTCGTCATGAAATTTGGCAGAGATTATAGCCTGAGATATGGAGGAGGACATGCTATTATTTTACGCGATAACGGACATCCACGTGGGCGGAGCCGCAGGCAAAAGCTAGTAAATCTATAATATAAAAATGAATCGCAAAATGTGTTGGTAAGCGCATAACTCAACAACGCCTGGACCAATTTAACCAATTCTTTTTTTTAATGTTCGATGAAGTCCAAGGATGGGTTTTACGTTTTTTTTTTATTTTTATGGTTTTTACGAAAAATTAGCGTAGGGTAGAGTAGGGTAGGGTAGGTAGGTAGGTAGATAGGGTAGGGTAGGGTAGGGTAGGGTAGGGTAGGTAGGTAGGTAGGTAGGGTAGGGTAGGGTAGGTAGGTAGGTAGGTAGGGTAGGGTAGGGTAGGGTAGGGTAGGGTAGGTAGGTAGGGTAGGGTAGGTAGGTAGGGTAGGGTAGGGTAGGTAGGTAGGTAGGGTAGGGTAGCGTAGGGTAGGGTAGGTAGGTAGGTAGGTAGGTAGGTAGGTAGGGTAGGGTAGGGTAGGGTAGGGTAGGTAGTTAGGTAGGTAGGTAGGTAGGTAGGTAGGGTAGGTAGGTAGGGTAGGTAGGTAGGTAGGTAGGTAGGGTAGGTAGGTAGGTAGGTAGGTAGGTACGTAGGGTAGGTAGGGTAGGGTAGGGTAGAGTAGTGGAGTTTATACTATAGCTTTTGACAGAACGAAGTCTGTCGGGTCAGCTAGTAATATATAATTCTTCTGTGCGTGTGTATGTGACTGAACTCCTCCTAAACGGCTGGACCAATTTTGACGAAATTTTTTGTGTGTGTTCAAGGGGATTCGAGAATGGTTTAGATTTATAATTGGACCCGGTAGGTGGCGCTATGATCGAGTTCTAGTAAACACGACAACGTCCGTCCGTTCAGCTAGTCCTATGTAAAATATCTACTTTTATATTATATCTGCAACTTTTATGATGTACTACATAGTATACCGCAATCATTTCCTATCGACTAATGAAAATTTTTCCTCGACGGGCCATAAAGAGTATTCTATCTATCTACACCTTAGCCACAGTGGAATTTTCCTCTGTTGACAAACAGGAATTTCAATTACCCAAAATAATTTCGTACATAGGTAGTTTCGGTTGGTAACTGGCCCTCTGCAGGCCTAAGGTCTCTCTCTCCCCTACCCGTCACGTTGCCTCGAGCGTGCCCGACGTGTGGCTAAATACAGCCATTTTGCACGTACAGCTGTAGTCAAAACTGACCATATTTTTATTCTTCCGTGCATTAAATGTGCCTTTTTGAGGATATAATAAGGTTTATCTATTCATACACGAAATATTTTAAGAGGAATATCTATAGGTGGTAAAAAAAGCCGTAGCAGCGATTTTTTTTTAAATCTAAGTGTTTTATATTTTTACATAATTATTATAATTTTAAAATTGCTTGAGACATTCAAGCAATTTGAAATTATTTAATTTTTTAAATAATATACTCAGTTTATATTAAAAAAAAACATTTCCATGGCTTTTTATATATTTCCATGGCTTTTACACGAAATATTTATATAGGTGATAACCTATATAAATATTTCGTGTTTGAATAGATACATCCTATATACAAAACATACACACCCGTTATTGAAAATTAAATAAAATCTTTTTAACAAAAAAAAAAAAAAAACTACTTCCAATAAAAACACTATAAAGTGAAAAATAACTATAGTTTCGGAAGTCGGTTTCTTTGGATCTGTATTTTTATTTTTGCCACCGACTTCAGAAATTAAAGTTATTTTTCACTTTGTAGTGTTTTTTTTGGAAGTCGGTTTTTTTATGATAAAAAGTTTTTAGTTCTTGCTTTTTAATGGTTCTATTTATAATTTATCTAAGTTACAATAGCCTAATGTCAACTTGCTCATCGCCTTTTACAAAATAGTGCTTTTCCCGATGTAGGGACGTTAATTGTTGAGAAGTCTCCTGGTATTTCACCATCAGCTCCATTTCACCATTCGCATTCTGACGAGCATAAATTGCTTATCAACCATATTAAAGTAATCGAATCGCAACCTGTGAAATATTTATTATTGAGTAGTGGTCATCTGTGGTCTTCATCATCAGTTCCACTTCACCAAATGGTGCTTTCCGAGAGCAAATGCACGGTTACTATAAAAAATACCCAAATCGCTATAGGTGTGCCTAAAGATTTCCTTCGATTTCTCTAGGATCCCATCATCAGATCCTGACCTGATGACAATAGGACCGCCTGGAAATTAAATCCATTCAAACAAAAAAAAAAAAAAAAAAAATCGGTCTGGCCGTTTTCGAGTAATCGGGGAACATAAATAAAAAAAATTAAAGAATTCCGACGAAATGAGATCCTCCTCCTTTTTTAGAAGTCGGTTAATTAAATGAAGCTGATACACAGTTAACTTTTGAAAAATCAGTACTGAGTTGTTGTAAAAGCAAACCTCATTAAGTTTATTTAACAAATTTTATTTTCCTTTACAATTACACAACAAAAAAAGGAAATTTATAAAATGCATAACGCCATCTGAAACACTACGTTAACAGTGTGGTTAATAGTATATGTATTATATAACTAGGTAACAATATAGTGTTTTAATTATACTGTAGTATATAGGAGGTAAATATCAGGCACCGCAGTAAGGTTTAACTTAAACTTTGGGCTCGTGACAGAATATTAAGTTGACTTCAAAAGCTTTGCTAAGTCAGTAAGTCTAACAAAGATTAACGAAATTGCACAAAGCATAATTAACTTTATATCCACTGAGTAACGTACAAACTAGATGCGAGCGTTTTCCGTAGTATTTTCGCGCTTTCTCTTGAATTCCCGGAGCTTCAAGCTCATATATAGTTTGTACGCAATGAGGACTATCGCGCTTGAATTCGCCGCTAGAGGCGCTAGTTTAGAGTGAGGTCTCTAGAAATGTCAAATGTGAAACTGAACGTTCACTGTTTGCGGGATTTTCTATCGCAAATTGTTACAAATTATTCAGAATTGTAAAGATTGTGTCATTCCTGATTAATTATGGCTTAAGATTTTAAGTAACAACTTAGGATCTACTTTCGTAGCACTTAGGAAGAATTATATTTTTGTCTGCTTAATGCTTGTAAATTTTAGGAACATTATAATGTAAATATTCATTTGATATTTTAAAATGTAATAAAATAAGCACTATAAATGAAGTAATGTGTACTTAACCATATCCAAACCATATAAAATAAAAGTACTGACAGGACTTTACTCAACAGTGGCGCCAACTGGTGAGCAGAAAAATGATAGCCCCATTGACATAAAGTTCATTATGCTGTGTTCAAGTTCGTTACAAAAAACCGATTCCATTTCGTTCTGTGGCAATGTAAATTGAGCCTTACTGCCTAGACCTATCTTTACCATTGAATTCTTATTCTTAATTATTGAAACGTTATCGATACTAATAATTGGGGATAGTTAAAATCGTTATATGTTATAGGTAAAACTACCTTGATTTAAAAATTAATACTTCTGTTTATTTTCACAGTTATTAAGACAAGATAACTGGCGAAATGTGTGTAAATACCCACACCTTTGTCGCACTCTTTGGGAAGAAAAAGGCATGATGTTATGTTATTTATAGAAATCTGCGTCATAATAGCTTGCGTATAGGAACTACGAACAATGCTCTGAGAAGCATCCATTGAACTCAGGTTGGATAAAATTTCATACGTACCTACATTGATGTATAAAAAAGGAAGATAAGGTACGCGCTCCTCGACGTGGGCTGTATAACCTATGCCGACCGGCACAACTGACCTTAGTCACAATCGAACTGGCGTTTGTGTAGCACATGTGTAGCACGTTAAGTAAAATTACCGTAATCGTCTAAATAAGCAGCAAAAATGCCTTCCTGTGTTTTCAAAATGTGCACAAATAGTTCACAAACCAAAAACAAGTTCCACAGGATTACTTTCCACTTGTAAGTACATCAAAACGTATTTTCTTTAAAATTCTCCTGAATACTATTGCTTTCTAGGTCGCCATTTGTTTCTAAGTTGCTACGGGTATGTAACAGTGACAATTATTGCTATCTGGTTCCCGCTACAGCCTGCGTCATATGTCTCGCTTTTTGGGTTGTTGATGCATGACACACGACATCGGTAAATGTAATCGTGTAGGTGTGTTTATATGTAATTGTTTCTAGTCCAATAATGTTTACGTGACATTAGAGCAGTGCTTTACCTTCCTTTTGTAAACATCAATGCGTACGTACCTATTTGTGTAACTCCCCTCACTCATTAATATTAAAAAAGGGTAAACCAATTGACGAAAAAAAAAGAAGGTATTAAAGTTTACTTTATTTTGTTGAATTTAAGAAAAATGAAACGTAATGTTGTCTTGCAACTCTGTTTTATTTACGTAAATGCTTTTATTTTGAAGCAAATGGCCTGATGGCACAATTTTCCCCTCATAGTGGTACAAGCTTTATATTTTTGTAATTATAAGTAAGGGTTTGTGTTAAGTGACAAACAGTCGATGATATGGTATCCCATGCTAATGCTTATTTTCTGAAAAGTGCAATGCTGCAATTAGATGCAGCTGTCATAATGACAGCTACAGTCTTGTCAGTGTCATTTTGATAAGTAGGTATGTTCCTTTGTTTATAAACTTTTAACGTTTAGGTTTCTGGAGAAAAACGTGCCAATTCTAGCAAATTTTAGTAGGTAAAGGCCTTAAATACTCGTAGGCACTGCACTGCACGGGACTGAATTTCATTGTGCAGTTCAAGTACTAGAGTACTTGAAATGCAGTGTTCTGAGTAATTGAGTGGCATGGCAAAACCCTCGTTAAGTTATATTGACTGCCTAATTTGAATAGGTAGTTTGAGATGACTAAAATTGACTAGAACAATACAAATCTTTTTAACTTCTACTTTCTCGCCTACAAGAAACATGTACACATAAGTTTAAGATAAATATTTAATTTCGTTTATTAGATGGTTATTTACTTTATTTTAAGAGTGTTATTTGTTTTATTTTAATAGCCGTAGGATCAAGCACTAACAGGACCTAATGTGAACTTGTAGAAACGAATATACTTAAACTTAAAATAAAAACTAGTGTTCATTAAAAATAAACTGTAGTGGAAAGTCTGCTTTGCATAAAATGCTTATTTACTTCTTTTCATAAAACGTTTGCATCTTACAGTTCACGACAATATACCAGACTTGTTAGGACGTTACTTTTAATTCTTTGAAATCCGGAAAATAATAATATTAAGAAAAGGTGACTAGATATCACAAGTTACAAATAAATAAATGTTTCTTTACATACATGACGTTTTCAGGAGAGGCCGTGTAAACGATGGTCCTCATCAGAAATTAAAGTTGATAGAAAAATCTCATACGCGTCCAACAAGTCCGTCGAACTTAAAACTAATTCGTATTCTACAACGTTAATTGAGTTTATACCAATATACACGATGAGGCTCCAAGATCACGGCTTCCCGTCTGGTGGGTTGAAGAACTCCCAGTGATGATGGTGCACCGCTCGGCTGTCACTCAGTCCCAACATGATTAGCCCCGCAATCAGTACGAGGAATATAACCATCGCCATCTGGATGTCTTTCTTGTCTTCGGCGCCGCTAATGTACGACATGAAGGAGTTGAATATACTCCTTATAGTCCTGCTGATCGATGAGTGACAGACGCGCAGAAATTGCGCACCTGCTTCGGTTATCGAGGGCTCATGCGATCTCACGGGGGGAGGGATTCGGCGAGGGGATGGACGAGGTCTACCACCATCGGAACTAGATTCTGAATGAGGAGCTGCAGGTTTCCTCTTAGCTCGTCGTGTTGGCGGTGGAGGGGTCTGGTGTTGAGGGTCATGAAAATCAAAATGAGGCCGTTCTCGTTGCGACCGAGGAGGGAAGAAAGATGCAGGAGGTATAGTTATGTCTTGGAGGTATGAATACAATAACGGAGTCAAATCGGGGGGTGGTGGTCTTTGAGGCGGAGCTCCTGCTTCCTCTGCACTTGGAGGTCTAGGAGGAGGAGGCGTCTGAGGCGCTTCTTCTTCAAGAGAAGCTTTCAATTCCGGTTTTACTTCCTCGACTTTTTCAATAGGCAGGTCATCTGTTTGTGTATGTTCCTCTCTACTAACTGGCCTTGGAGTTTCAATGACTTCTAGAGTAGCTGGTGCAGGGGGTGGTGGCGGAGGAGCGTGTAGAGTAGATATTTCGGCGAACTTTTTGACGATCTCATCAATTACTGATTGGGAAAACTCAATCCCACTCACAGAAATGTGACCTGACTTGGAATCTAATTCTGAAACTTGCAACGTCATTCCTTCTATGTCTGACACCAAAATCTTATTTGCTTGAAGTTCGGATACGTTCAGCCGACCTACATCTAAATCTTTCACCTGAAGTCGTTGTGTTACCAAATTATCTAACTGCACTTCTCTGCTTGCGTCACTTACTTTTTCAAGAGCATGCTCTTCAGCAAGCTGTGCAGTATTTTTAGGTCTTTGTCTAGTGCTTGAAATGCCTCTTGACCTTGGGAGTGGAGGAACATCTGGAATTTGTGATTCATCAATATCTATGGGTTGAACAGTTAAAGAAGCTTCGGTTAGCATTACTTCACGTTCATTGATCCTAGTTGGACTCGACACACGTCGTTCTACCAATATAACTGTAGGTGATGTACGTCCAAGACATGGTTTAGATAATTCAGATATTTTAGGATCAGAAAGTTTTAACGATTTATCAGTGCGGGATGTAGGCCGCGAGTCACGAGGGGTCTCAGCTAGTTGAGCGTGACTTTTAGGAAGCATAGAGTCTTCATCAATTATGTCCCTTAATGAGCTTGACATAGACAATTCTAGATTATCATCCATACCTAATTCAAACTCTACATCGTCTGGTAGAGGATCAGTCTGAGTAGAAACTTCAATTTCTAAAACATCATCGTGCTTTGTTTGATCTTCATCATAATCACGTGACACTCCCATTGTCGACTCGGCATCTGTAGATATACTCCGCTGAAGATCACTTTTGTCTCTCTTTCTTCGCCGAGATCCTCTTGGCGGACGTGGTGGAGGCGGCAGTGGTCTATCTTTCATTTTGTTGACAACTTCCCCAGATTTTAAGTCTTTGTGGACCTCTTCAAATGGTTCATCAATTTCAACGTACTGCGTTAAATCTCCACTCACCGAGCGTTTAGTAAAGCTATCTAAAGTCATGAGACTGGTGGATGACTTCTTTCGGGGAGGTCGATCGGGACCAACAGGTTTAGTGGGTCCGACAGTATAATATTTACGTTCTGAACTATTGCTCTTCCGACGCCTCGGCGGGGTCTTGCTTTTAGAACGCCGGACGCCTTTGCTGGGTGCGTAGGGGCCTTTGTCGACTGTTGCATAACCGGGGCTCTCGTGGCGAATTTCCCTTTCAATGTCAATGTCTTCAGGGGGTGCTATGTTAGTGTCTAGTATGAGTGACTCAGCGCCGTGCGACGTGCGGTCGTCATCGCAGAGGGAGGTACCCCGGGAGCTGCGGGAGCGGGTGCGTCGCGGGGGCACGGGGCTGTGCCCCGTCGCAGACTGCGCGTACTCTTGCGGCACGATGTACTCATGTTCAGTGCGATAAACAATTATCTGAAAAGTCCAAAACATTAAGTTAGCGTCTTTGTTAGCAAACAAACAATACAAGAAAAGTAGCGTAAAAATTGTGTCGCATTCATGAAAAAGTAGTATAAATTAAATACAAATCGAAAGGCCCATTGAAGAGAACAATCTTATTTCAGGTTTGGTTAAAATATTCAATATGGCGCCAGTGACGACAGCGGCGTCTTGACCTTGTATATCTTTTGAACTGGAACAAAAATGGTATCTAATGGGACTAATAACGTAACAGCAGTAGGGCTTTATTGTGTTCTATTAAGATCGGTACCTATAAAATGTTCATCCACATGAATCCACAATGTAATGAACTTACATATAAACTAGTGACTGTGGTGTAGTGGGACTATGGGAGCAGTTTTCGTTGATCGTATGTGTTTAGAAGTTGAGCTTTATAGCACAATTAAAATTAAACTTTCCAAGGATTATTTGTTTCCAAAATAAGATTAAGGCGAGGTTCTTCGAGCGTGCATTTTTATTCTAGAGGTGGCAGCTGGGTGCGAGTAAATTGTGCCGTGAATTTCGTTAATTTTGGGTTGATATATGTTTTAGGATATTAACAATATTAAACCCGACGGATATTATTACATTATCATAGACATTTATTTTGATGTAATTTTCAATACATAATGTGGTAAAATATTGAAATAAAATGATTTTAATCTACAAAATAAGGGTATGTTTGGATTTTTTTTCTATCGAGCGAACTTTATCCAATTTTGTAACGAGTATGGGACGTACTTACAGAAAGGTCTCAAAAGCAACATATAATTTTTTCACGTGTTTAATCATTACCGTTTCTAAATAAAATTACATTAAAATTACATTTCTTAGAGGTTAACTTGAAGAAAATCGCCTTAACTAGCTGTACACGCGACTTGTTTACAAACTTCTGACCCTTGAAGCAACTCTTTGGTTTGCTGTTACTAACATTCTGGATTTTACCAGCCAAATTAAATCATACCGTCAGTCAGTGATTGGTAAGTATTTCGATTTTATTATAGAAGATGGCAAAAAAGTGTGTTGTATGAAAACATTTCCAATAGACTGGAAATGTTTTCCTACAGTTCACATTTTTAGGCCGTTAGTAGGCAGGACGTAGTAACACTTTGTAGAAACACTTTGACCTTGAGCTGGCCTAGCGTAGTACGGAGTTTCAATAGAACACGAGGCCAGCTTATGCCGGTTTTGTTACCAATGACGTGCGGCCTTACAGTACCTAGTAAAAGAAGCCAGTGTCACTCTGCGATTTCTTTTGTACTTCTATCGTTGTTGCATTCGCCCTAACTGAAGCACGATATTGCATAGATACTGTTCATATTTATTCGGCGCGAGAATTTAATTTGAGAGCAGAAGCAGAGACGCTAGTCACTTGGCAATTAATGTGCCAAATTAGAGTATATGATATTATATATTATAAATAATTTATGATTACACCATAAAAATATCTCGATGAGCTTGAGATTAATGACAATATGCTCACTCCCTTTTCATATTACCTAATAATGATTACGTCATCAGCGAAATATAGTAGCACAAAGTATAATGTCTGTCTATACCTATGTGGAATACAGAAACGTTGAACAAGTCTGTTCAATAATGTATAATCCAGAATAACAAAGAACCTTAGTGTCTGAACTTAAATTAGCAGTCACCATTTGTTTATATTTTCGCTATCTAGGTCAACAAACCAATGACCAAAAATAAAATCCAAGTCCGTCCCGTATACATTTACTGGAAGAGTGCCAGAATAAATTGCAGAGAATTATCATCTCGTTTTATATATATTGGTTTTTGAGCCAGTATATCATTCGCATGGATGACGTAAATGATTGGCGATTGAAGATTTTTCGCGGCCTCATTATTTGATTGCCCTAACACAAACAATTTTGAGGTAAGTGAATTTTGAATCGGTAATATTCGTTTGATGCTTGGATACATAATATTTATTTAAATTGGTGTCTTTATAGGAGGGGCTCGTGGAAAAATAATAACAGCCGCACGGGCCAATCGAAGGTTAAGCTACGCTTACCATGATCGGTTCGTGGATCACCATCCATCCGTGGGTGACCATCCATTACATTTCGAGACCCCTCTGTGCCTCGGAAGGGGTCTCGATTAGGCTTGCCAACCTTAATGCATGAATTTACCGGGACTTTGGCAATCAAAGTGCGGGACATGGCTTAAAAAAGCGGGACTCAGCTGTCGAAAGTATAGGGAGGCGAAAAATACGATCCATACTTATCCATACTTACTAATATTATAAATGTCAAAGTAACTCTGTCTGTCTGTTACGTTTTCACGCCTAAACCGCTGAACCGATCGGCAGAGATATAGCCTGGGATATGGAGAAGGATATAGACTACTTTTTTACGCGATAATCTACATCCACGCGGGCGGAGCCGAGGGCAAAAACTAGGTACTTTTTACAGGAAAAGCAAACCCAAAACAATCCTTACTAATATTAAAATAGTGAACATTTTAATATTTTTATATCGTTGAGCAATCGCTCACTTGACGTCAAGTTGACAACTGAAGTCGGATATGCTCGCGGACATATACGACGTAGTAACGCATCGGCGCCGTACACTGCTGATCTAATCCTATATCATTGATCGAAGCAGTCCAAACAAGTGACAAAGTATGATAATATACAATAAATCCCTAATTAATATTATAAATGTGAAAGTAACTCTGTCTGTCTGTCTGTTTGTTACGTTTTCACGCCTAAACCGCTGAACTGATAATTCCGAAATTTGGCAGAGATATAGTCTGGGATATGGAGGACATAGGCTACTTTTTTACGCGATAAACGACATACAAACGGGCGGAGCCACGGGCAAAAGCTAGAAAAAATATTTTAATTTAATAGAATAACTATTCATGATCATTCGTTGTTAAGCTACATTCGGTAAGACTGAAGCGGACTCCAACTTAGTTGGGATTAGCTTCCAGTCTAACCAGTAGTGCTATTCTGTAAAAATATCACCGTGATAACTCAGGTGAAGTGAGCATCAATACACAGTGTCAATCCCTAGCATCAATTGCATCATAGCTCACTTCACCTGTGTTTTCACGGTGAGTTTTTTACAGAATAGCACTGCAGATGATGACCGCTCGTTGTTGGTATCAAACTATCCAAGATTTATCCCTAGATAAGGTGTAGTAGGTCTTATTCGGTCTAGCCATTAAGGAGATTTTCAGTATCATCCCAGAGTCTAGATTTATGCAAAGTTAATGGTAAGGCTAACCCCCTTTTATGTGGAACTTAAATATAACTGACGAAATGTGGGTATGCTATACCTATGATCTGTTCCAGAAGTATCTCATGAAAATGTAAACAAATGTATCAGAAAACTTACATATGGATGCCAGTTTATAGCGCTATAGAGGTATGAGGCACAGGGTGTAAAGTTCACCCATACTCTATAGAAAAGGGAGGATCCTCCGACCAGACGGGTGTTGTGTCTGGTGGGCAACTGCCCGACGGTTGATGTCGGGATGTTGTACCTACATAAGCTAGTCGCGCGGTGAACGCTGATTGCGCGATGCGAGATTCGTGCGACGTCAGGTTCGCATGTGGTTGTAGATGCCGCCCAGCGCCACTTCCAAATTGTGTCTATATATAATACTTAAACCCGAAATTCTATTTAAATTTTTGTTTTTCATTTGACAATTGAGCTAAATTGTATAACTTATATTTTCGGCATTGATTTTTCAATAACAATTTGATAATGTTTTTAAAATAATAATAATTGTAGAAAAAGTGGTGAGATATAAAGTTGAAACCTCAGTACAGATGAATGTGTCACTGATTCCCTTTAGTGAGAGATTGCATAAGTATTTAAACCAGACAGGGCTTGTTTACATGTTCAACAGAGACTTTTAGAATAGACCTTTTAGAGTACCTTTGTGCTCTTTTATGTTAATATATGGTCCTGTCAAGTATTTTGTGTGTACATAAATAAATAAATAAATAAACACTTAAATCTGTTATGTTATTTCTTCTGTTAGAACGTCAATCGCTTTCGTATTGGTAATGTAATAAAACAATGGTATCTTTAGTTTTGAATAATTTGTAGGTATGTCCGATGACTAGATCAACGTAATGTATTGTTTATTTATTGAAAATGTAAAATAAAGGCATTTATTGTCATACGCTGAGATGTTATGCAATAAGGCGATGTGGCTACATCGCCTTATATTTCTCGCTTTCTCGCTTTTATCGCTTTATTGTGGCTACAATATCTTACACAGCAGTGTAAGAGATTGTATGAAGATGATAGGCTACATCGTTCTCCAATGCTGTACACTGCAATAAACAATACTCGTACGTTTTCCAACCTTTGTAATAACGACAACTATTCCGTATATGTTCTATTGTACGGTCAACTACACTTCAGCAGTACAACTTGAACTAACACTACAAGGAAATTGGGCATTGTCAAAGTCACATTACGTCTACAGGTTGTTAATATTGCTATGGTTTAAAAATGCATAGTGAAAAGTAATACTCACATCATCTGTATTCTCGTGTTCTTGCGGCTGTTCCCACAACTCCGAAGCCGCCACATTGTTAAAGTCTCTCAGGGATGAATGCTTGAAGTCCTTTTTGCTAAACCTTTTCTTCCTTTTTGGTGGCATCGGTAATGTTTGCGACTGAATGGGAACATTCTCCGGGTATTGGATAACGTCGTCGTTGGCATATTCATGTATAGAATGCAAATCAGTAGTAGGAGTGAAATCAAGGTGATTGTTGACGTGCATATCAATGTTATCTTCCACATCACAACTTATATGTTCGTCTTGATGGTCTTCTGACAAACCTAAGTCTACTTCACTAAATTGCATACTGGCGTTCACACTATCGTCCATGTACGGAGTTGATTCCTCCTCTTTCTTCTTCCGCTTAGCTCTCGATGGCCTTACTGGTGGAAATGTGTAATAACCATCATCTTTATCATTTAAATCTTCAGTAGAATACCTCATCGGTTCGTTGTCATCGATCATCAGCTCAGGATCAGCATCAGGATCATTGACGTACATATTGTCGTCGTTCACTACCGAATTGCTCCCTATTAGGGAGAGGATATTCTTCGGGGTTTGGAACGCTTTTCGTGTTTCATCGCTCAAATATTCCCTTGTTTGAATATCTTCGCGAGAAATACCTCTCGGTCGAACAAAAAATTCGTCGTTGTTAATTTCGGTTATGACATGTGTGTATTCTTGTTTAGATGGTGAAATATCGGGTATGGATGAAGCATTACGTTCGTCTTCTAGATGAGAATGTTCAGGTTCATCGACCATAAATTCGTTGTCCACTTTGTCAAAATCATAGGTTGTCTCAATTCGCCTGCTATTTTCCATCTCAAAGTTAGAATCATCATTATCCATATTTCCGTATTCTCGTGGCTCTTCAGGACTATCAGGGATGTAAGTTGGCTCATCTTTATTTTTTTTAACCCTGGTGAAGGTAAACGTGGGTGGTGGTGTATCTTCCCTATTTAACGTGGGTGATGATGACGTTTTGGGAAGTTCTGACTTTTTCTTTCTATTAAATAGCCTGGGGTAGGTTCTAGTTTCAAACTCCACAGTAGCAACGTCTGTAGGCTCCGCTTTTGTACCCGTAGAGTCATTATCTACATTGTATTCTTTTTTCCTACCAAGACTAGGGAAGTTTATTTTGGGTCTGTCAGGCATTCTGAATTTAGGAAGATCGGGAACGGAAAACTTAGGCCTGTCTGGCAATGTGAACTTTGATCGATTTAGTTTTTCAGCTATATTAAACTTAGGCCGATCAGGTAAACTAAACTTCCTTCTATCAGGTAATGTGAATTTAGGTCGATCGGGAAGAGATATCTTAGGCCTTTGTGGCATTCTGAATTTAGGCCGTTCAGGCATACTGAACTTAGGTTTTTCAGGCATATTGAACTGTTTTGATTTTATACTTTGTAATTTTGATTTCAATTTGCCTGCTTGCGATTTTAATTTACCCGTACCTTCCCTGATGCGCTGTTGAATTTTACTGTCAGTGCTTTCAGCATTCTTTGATCTGCTGTCGCGTTTTAAAGGTAACTGTTCTAGTGCAGACGAGTCAACTTGACTAGTGCTCACTTCACATTCTGTGCGCGATGTTGAGGAGGGAGTATTTACGAAATACCTATCTTCAATGTCTCTTTGAAGTGCTTCAGCGCTTATCATTTCTTCGTTCTTGTCATCATTTAAATGTAAATTTTCATCCAATTGTTCTTCATCATCTGACGCATGCTGTAAATATTTTCTCTCCAGAGAAGTGGTACTTGACAACTCATCATCCGTTTTAACCAATTGGATTGGTTTCTCATCTACACTCGGAGCAGTGTAAATAATATTCGGCGGTGGTTTTTCGATGATTTCATATTCGTGATCACTGTAAAAAAATAACAATCTTTTATAATTTAAGTAGCATTATAACTATAGTACAAGATATTTATGACATACATTCGCAAAACTAATAAAAATACTTTTGAATAGCAGTAAATCAGTCGCAGAGCATAAAAATGGAGTAAAGAGCATAACATAAAAAATAAATGCAAATCGCAAAAATTGTGATTCGTCGCAGAAGATTTGAGTTATATTTAAACTTCACACACACGTTGCTCGAGTCACAATTAGGCCAACAGCCGGCGCTCGTTTTAGCCGCAGCCGCCGGGCGAAAGACGTTCATATTATTTTGCAGTTTGTAATTTTAGTTATAAAATGTCATCAAAACCGTTGAAAATGAATGTAGGTGGTTCGACTTACCTCTCGTACGAAATTAAATTACTAGCTCGCGATGTCGGTCTAGTACCCACTGGATTCACTCTCTCCGGGAGAAGCGAGTCACATTGAAAGAACTGACAAGCGCATCGAACGTCTGGAGTAAATATCTGAGCGCTGCCTTCTCGGGTCGGCCTCACAGGCCGAGCTATAGGAGTGCCACCTTCGGATGTCCATCGCCGAAGTGTCGTCATTACTACCGACTAGCGAATCCAGGGCATATTTATTTTAGTTACTCGTTTCCCGTAAACTACACGAACTGTCATTTGCACGCGGGCAATGAGTCATTAAGCGTGTTTGTGAAAGCTGGGCAGTAAATGAACTAATCACAGACGTGAAAGCAGCCGCGAGCACTGATCACTGATGACAATTTTAAAGAGCTTCCCAATGTGCAGGAAGATCGGTCGGACCGAGCTATATTTATCAAACAGTCAGAAGCTAGCGCGTTCGCTTTGCATGTGTTGAGCACGGTTGTTATGTCACAGTTACGTATGATGTACTACTGCTTACAATGGAGTTATTTGTAATGTTAAATAATAAAATATTTACCTGCTGGGTTTAGACCATTTTCTCGGGTATTCTATTTTTTGTCGATCGTTGGAGTCGTGAGGGCTGGGGCTGGGTGATGATTCTATAGGCGTTGCAGCAGGCTGGTCTCCTATCACCTCTGCATCTTCTCCTGTTAATTCTGTAATGGTAATATTGGGAGATTCGTTGCTTGGTCCTCTTTCATCTAATTGATTTTGAAAAATCTCGTCCACGTTAGGCTCATCTGGATCCATTTCTTCGTCCAAAATTACAGCTTCTTTATTTACATTATCTATTTTATGCAATTTTTCCATGACGTGATCTTCGGATTTTAGACTAGCATTTTCCATAACTAAGCTGGGATCTTGGGAAGCGATCGACTTCTTCTCCAACAGGCTTTCATTCTCCTTGTTGCTGTTACTCCTACTTTCATCGTCCATTCTATTAACGCCCTGCTTGTCCACATCTGGTGAGAAATGCACATCTTTGCCTTCCTCTATGTCTTCGTAAATATGCTCTTTCTTTTTCCTGGGTGGTGGCGTGTCTACAATCATAGTTTTACTCATTTCATCAGAGCTTCCTAATTTAATTGCACCGAATTTTTGTCTTCTGACGGCGCCAGGAGACGATCTCAGTTGTCTTATTTCTTGAGCTTCATCATTTTTTTTGCGTTTCGAAATGGGAGATTTTTCATTTTCATTTCGTTCAAGTTTATGTAATGTTTTGTCTGCTAAATGTTTTATTTTATTCACCAAAGGGTGACAACATTTTGTTTTTTCCCTTGTTTCTGATGTTACTCCTATGCTATATTCTTGTTCTGCTACTCGGCGTTTAAGTATGCCTTTAGGGGACACATTTTTGGGTACTTCAACAGGCGTAGCTAAGTGAGTACTAGCTTGACTTTCGGGACGTTTAACTACATAAGCTTTCACAGCCTGATTTATGACATCTTCTTCGGAATCTAGCGAGATTTCTTTGGAAAAATTCGGTACATGTACTCCCTCATCTTCACCTTCTTCGCCATGTTTGCGACTGCTTCCAGGTGAAGAGTCGAGGTTCAGTATCTTTTGAATATCGCCGTCCACCGGCGAACGTGTCCGAGACCGTGAAAATTCTCGTGACATACTTCTTCTCGGCGTCGTTTCTCTGATGATATCTTCTGCAGTTATTTCACCTCGAAGTGGCTCCTTTAGTAGGTGCGTCCATGGGTACCTTCCCGCTTCACGAGCTCTTCTCAAATCTTCCCATTGATATGTTTTTATAGGCACTGCTGGTAAATCTTTTTCTTTATCTGGTGACAATTCAGATTCCATATGTTTGATTATTGAATTTAATTAACTCGAAAAATATTTTCTACAATATGATTTGCCGGACACAATATTTTGAACGTGGTTTAATGATAATTTTGAGATATTAATGCACGAACCCCGCAAAATTTTCACTTTTTCACCGTATAAACTAAGAACACAACATTTCGTTTCAATGTGAGAATCTCTGACTGAAAACACGTTATGTTTGCGTGGGCTCGTGTAGAAATAGGTGTGAATAAGTTGTGTACTATGATCATTGGCCAACAGATTATTTTGGACTAATGCACCGATGTTACCTTGAAGCGTTCAGGGCACTTCTCTCGTGAGTCCTCACCATCCCTGGTGTTTGTTTGTTGACATGGGATGCACTAGACGCGTTTTTTTTGTTTTATTTATTTTTTTCCGATCGAAAACGATTGGCGATCTGCACTGAATCCCGGTTCAACTGACCGACACGTCTCAGTCCGCGCAGGCGCGCTAAATATAAGATTGAGCATGAATTTATTTTTGGTGAGTATTTCGCGTCATCAGTTAAAACTATAGGACCGTTCTCGATTTTGGAGGCTATGTTATGGTTTGTAATCAGAGATGCTGAGGTTATAATATGTATGTTAATGAATGAAAAGGGCAGATTAGTATAGGTAGGTAATGAGTTGACTTACCGATGACACCTTGAACGAAGTCCAAATGTCTGGTGCGGTTGGGCCGCGGGCACTGCTTGCGCGTGACTGGTACATTCACACATTTATTTATTAATGTATATAATTGCTATGTGTACCTACTCACGCATTATGTAAGCGTATGTGTGTATGTAACAGATGGGAAAACACTTTTTGGGGTTTGTAGTTCCTACCTATTACTTATACTATGCCAGATGATAACTGTATATACTTGGTTATGTATGTTATGAGCTGTATATTCTTCAAACATGATTGATGATCTTCGTGGTCGACCTTGTTTAGTATTTTTGAACGTTAAATAATAGCACATGCAGTGTTATTATTTAACGTTCAAAAAAAGCGTTACCAGTCTATGGTGGATGTTCCCACTGCTGGAACACTGATTTCGTGGGAGTAGGTCGTGATCCACCATGAGGACCAAGTGTGAGTTTGTACGCGGCTCAGTGCGGGTTGATATCAAGTACCTACATAGATATAATATAATATGTAAAGGAAATTAATCTTATTTTATCTATACCAGTCTATAGGAATAATGGAGTATTTGCTCAGCTTAGGGCGCTGTAGCCAGGACGGCTATAAGCCTACCAAGATTAGTCATTAGTCTAAAGTAAAAATTACATAACGTTGTTAACAAATAAAAAAATAAAAATTTCGCATCCATCTATCTAATATTTATAAAATTCTCGTGTCACAGTGTTTGTAACAAAATTCCTCCGAAACGGCTTGACCAATTCTTATGTTTACTGTGTATATTTTAGTAGGTCCAAGAATAGGACGTAAACTACTTATCATAAATATACTCCTTGATTAGGGTGGTCCACCCCAAAAATTAAATTTTTATTTTTCGGGCAAATTTTTATGTTTTGGCATTAAAAAATACATACAACCCAAGTTTTCGCCCTTCTACCACCAACCGCTATTTTTTAATAGCGATATTAGTAGGTACTTACTTTAATCATTTTCTACTCTCGGTAGTTGATAATTGATCAGTTACCACTCGATCAGTTATTCCCGCCAGGGGTCTACCAGTGTCACTTCTCACCCCGCAGAGTTATCCAGCAGAGTTTTTGAACATTTTGGATTTTCCAGGCATGCCACCGCACCATTTACAACTGAAGGTTTGATCTCCGGTTATTTTGCTTCGTAATTTGAACCCACCACGGCTGTACCAAGGCCCGCGATTAGTCATTAAAAAATTGTTGAAAAACGTTGTCGAAGCCAGCATTTTGAATGGCAAGTTCCGAGGAGAAGATGTATTACTACCACGAATCCCTATTATTCCCACAGATGTGCCAATTGAATTCAAACGGGTTCAATTTCCAATTAGATTGGCATTCGCAATGACAATCAATAAGTCTCATGGCCAAACGATGTCTGTTTGTGGCTTAGATTTGGGCACACCGTGTTTTTCACACGGACATGTTCTCGCGTGGGTAAACCATCCAGTTTGTTTATGTTGGCTAAAGATGGACTCACTAAAAATATCGTGCACTCCATTGCACTAAGAGAATGATAATGTTTTTTTTTAATTGTCTAAAGGAGAGGCCAAAATTGGTACAATATTCCGAAGATTTTTAAACGCTAATGTGATGTACCTTTTTGGAAAGCTTATTTATTAAGCTACTCGATTATAGTTAAATATGATTTTTTCAGGCGCCTGTTTTTGTGAAAAAGTGAAAAATGTTTCAGTGCAAACAAAACGCACATAGCCTTTATTTATTCATATCTATCTATGCAATATAATTATTTTAAATGTGGCTCAAGTTTGGTTTCTATTAAATACTTTGACATTTTATTATAATTTTAGCTGCAGCTCCATGAAATTGAGACAAAAAATATTGCATGTCATGACAACGCAATATCAAAACGTTTCGATCAGGTCGATAAGAAGTCAAAAATCTGTAAAGGTCAGAATGACGTTGATTACGTTGAAATAAAATAAAAAAAACACGTATTGGTACAAGTAATTCGCGAGGCGGAGTGTTTTTATACATAATTATGTAAAGAAATACATCAAAAAATGTATTAATGTACTTATTTATAAAGTACAAATATGTACATAGCTAGTTATTTGTATGATAATTTCTCATAGGTTAAAAAAACTGACAAGTGACAATGACATTGGCACTATGGTCAATAATCTCAGCTACGCAGACGACATGGTCTTGCTGAGTCCATCAATCAGCGCGCTCAGGAAGTTGTTGGCTGTTTGTGAGTCCTATGCTGCGTCGCATGGACTCACATATAATGTTAGGAAGAGTGAGCTTTTGGTTTTTAAAGCTAAGTCGAGCTCGTTGGATAATGTTCCTCCAGTGGCTTTAAACGAAAAGCCACTACAGAGAGTCACACAGTTTAAATACTTAGGGCATATAGTCACTGAGGACTTATCTGACGATGCTGATATAGAGAAGGAGCGAAGGGCGTTGGCGGTTCGATGTAATATGGTAGCCCGCAGGTTTGCGCGTTGTAGTAAGGGTGTTAAAGTATCGCTTTTCACGGCATACTGTCAGACCGACTACACGTGCAGCTTGTGGGTGAAATATACGCAAAGAGCCTACAACGTCCTGCGCGTACAATATAATAATGGATTTAGGATGCTGATGGGGCTTCCGCGCTACTGCAGCGCTTCGCAGATGTTCGCGGAAGCCCGTGTTGACGATTTTCATGCCCTTATGAGGAAGAGATCAGCGTCAATAATGGGTAGGTTGCGCGGAAGCTCCAACAGCATCCTAAAAACATTATTAGACAAGGTGGACAGTCCCTTCATAAGGCACTGGGTACGGAGGCACGTGCCAACGTGTGTTGGGCCACGTAATTTTTAGTTGTTTGTAAGTGTTACTAACATAGTTTTTAACTCATTGTTACTAATACCATATGGATTGTGTGTACTTGTATGTGTATATACTTAGTCTGAAATAAATAAATAATAATAATAATAGTCACGTCATTTCCCACAGGGCTGCCAGTCCTAAAATATAAATAATGTTTGTAGTTAGTGATGCCAGGATTTTTTTTTTCAACACTTTTTTAAAAAACAAGGGCGACTGTAAAAAAAAATGCCCCAAGACATCACCATAATTACCTTTATAGCTCAGAAGGCTGTTTCAATTTTCAATTATTTTAGTACCAAGAGCTCCATACATTTCGCTGGTTTGCGAGAATACTGACGTAACTTAAAATGATTGATTTTAGAGAATGTAATTGTTAAATTTCTATATAAATGTTTATGTGCATAAAAAAAAAAATGAAATGCAGGTAAATGATTTATTGAAGGTTTGACTTTAAATTTGCCGTTCACGATAAAATATTAAAAGATTTATGATCTTTTGGCATACAGTGTTCAATTTGACAGAATTTTGAATTACGACGATATTCTCGCAAACCAGCGATTTATTGAACGTCTCCTTTGGGTTTGGATGTAATTTGAAATTTATTAGTTAAGATAATAAAAGTACAATGAATTCGAAAAATTTATGTTTGGCGTTTTATTATTTTTATGGGCTGTCATCATTCACAGCGCTCCATTCCTCTTTCAGTCATATACCACATCCCCACACACTTACAATAAGTTTGTTATTTTTTATTTTACTACCAAAATATTCACTAGAAATTATTTATATGGCAAAACAACGTTTGCCGGGTCTGCTAGTATATTTATAAAAGGCAAATTATTTAACAAAATGCCAAGATCGAAAACAAGAAACTATTATATAAAAAAGGAAGGCTAAATCCACTTTCAAATGCGGAGAAGTCTCGTATCGAATCAAGAAGAAATGGGCTCAGAAAAGTAATAAGTGTTTACAAGTTCGAACTAGGATGCCAAAGAGCGCCGTAGTCAAGAAAATCGTCAATTTAAGTTTCGAAACCGTCGAAATGGACCGGATCGCTTCAAACCGATTCTAATGTAGTTCCAATGTATGTGGATGATTCAGAGCAATTAGCAAAGTATTATGTTCTTTGTTTTGCTTCGTCCGTTCCTGTGTGTTTCTGGTTACAAAGTTATCCATTTTCAAGCACTTCCGATTTAACTGAAACTTGGGATTCTTAAGCAATTTCGTTGACAATGCAAGAGCAGGGCCTCAAGTCTGCTATTACAATAGTGTCAGAATGGTCTCTTCATTGTGAGTTTTTGACAGATTTGCCATACAAACACTGTCAAATACTCACAATGGCGAGACCATTCTGACACTATTGTAATAGCAGACTTGAGGCCCTGGTCGAATGATACAGTCGGAAGTTGGCCTTAGGAACTCTTTAACTAAACAAGATCAGTTGTGTTTGGATTCAGTTGTTTAAAAAAAAAAAAAGACTTTCTTTTACTGTTTACTTCCTGTAAACAGTATTAAACAAAGTCGCTTTTTTTTTCGTTTGGGGGAAAAGAGAAAATTAAAAAAAGCTTGTATTAGTCAATCGTGTACTATTTATTTCATTATAATGTTATAGGTATTTTTTGTACTGACCTTGTTTTGTTTTTATTTTTGGTGTTTATCACTGGAAAGTAAAGGGCTTCAATTTCATATTGCTTAAGAACACTGTAAATGTTAGCTGTAAGTTTCCCGAAAAGAACAAAATCAAATAAACTGTACCGTGTGACATATCAAATGAAAGGACTTGTTATTTATTTATTTGTTTAACATAAAACGGCCAAGGCCAATTACATTAGTAGATAAGCTGATTTAATTTAATTAATATATACACAATATTGTTAATATTTTAAAAGAGTAGGTGTGGAGATTCTGGCCCATTCTTATCATTTTTGGAAGGGGCAAATAGAAATTATGATGTTCAAAAGTGCTAATTTGAAATATATGATTTGACTTTGATTTGTCTATAGCAGAAGCGACAGCGCTAAACAGATATCAATGGGTCTTCTATCTGGTTGTGTCCCATCTCGGCATCTTCCTGATGAATTTATTTATATATGGGAATATTTCGTGGGCATGATAAATAAATTCATGGGTGCCGAGATAAGACTAAACCTTCTCAGGACAGTGTGAATCGAATGCTACAACCTAAATAGGTAACAATATCAGTGTAAATAATTATTGGTGAGTTGTTAGTGCTTAAATACGTACTAAATAATTATCATGTGACGTAAGTAGGTACTTAACGAACAACATTTGTAAACCGATAGAAAGGTGAGAATTATAATATCACATTATTGGTTAGTATTGTGCAGGAACACATTTGTGATTGTAGTGTAGACACTACAACCGTATAATTAGGTATTTTTAACATTTGGTAGGTAGACCTACTCCTTACTTATCCCAAGCTGCATCAAAATCTGTCCCAGGGTTTGGTTTCAGTTCTAACTATGTTAGGTTAGGTTAGTTCATGTAGGGTTTTACGGTTGTGACACGTATAAAACAGTTTAGTTTAGATTAGGTGTCAGTTTAGGTCAGGTTAGCAATCAGATATATTCATGTATAATAATTATTGGTGAGTTGTAAGAGCTTAAATACGTACTAAATAATTATCATGTGACGTAAGTACTTAACGAAAATGAACGAAAAAATAGTTAAAATAAAAATGAATAAATGAATATGATTTTATTTGCCATGAGATATAAAAACTAACATTTTGATTTATTCAAGCTTCTGGGTCGATAATTATGGAGTCCAGAAATAGTGCTACTTCATGAATGCTATCTTCATACCTTGCCATACTCAAAAACCAAATAACGACCATGACATGTTAAAATAAACGATTTTTTACTCTTTTTTTTTACATGACCGCTGCATCTTAAAGTCCTGTTGCTATTTCTACAGGTGCAGTAATAATGATTTAGAGTGAATTTCAACAGGTCCTATAAAATCTTCATTTCCGTGTTTTTTTTCATCTTAAGTTTTTTTTTTTTTTAAAAACGCTTTTATTAAAGTTTTTGATAATGTATATATTCTTGCTTAATGTCTAGCAGGTAACTTAAAAAACTAACGACATATCAGGATTAAAAATTTCGTGCCACGGCGATGAAACATGCGTGCACGGCAATGAAACAAGCGTCCACGGCATGCGGCAATGAAAGAACTGTGCCATGGCAATGAAAGAATCAATCCACGGAAATTAAAAATTATTTAATGAGATAGACAGATAGATAGAATAAAAATGACTGTTTATAAGAGGTCTTGATTCCAACACTTGTATGGGAGTAAAATTTGGGTAAGGAGATATTACAAAAAAGAATGAGAGTACTATAAGTAAACAAAGACTGTTGAATTACACTCGCAACACTACTTAGAGACTTTAATACTACAGTACTCCTCTTTTAATACAGGGTCGCTTCTTAATTTTTGACGTCGCTTTTGTTCAGCCAATCTTTTCCTCTCCTTTCTCTCCTCTTCAGATAATTTTGGTTTAGGCATCTTGGCATCCTAAAAATAAACAAACCATTATTAAAATCAGACTGTAGTATGTGAGGGTGCTTGCGTGTGTGTGAGTGTATATACGTGTGATATAGTACCAAATTTTACATCATTTTGTAAGGTTAACATGAAAACATCTTTTTGTAGTTGACTGTACAGTAAAAAACTCATCAAGTCTAAAGAGAGACCAGAGAGAGAGAATCTAGAGTTAACTTGTCGAGTTTTGTACTGTCAGTAATCGGTATTACCTGTATTACAGGTGACAAAAGATGTTATTCTTTGCCTAATCATACCATGGCGATGAAAACACAAGTCCCGGAAATGAAATACCTGGCCACGGCAATGAAACTAAATTGTTTTACAAAGCATGGCAATGAAATTTTTTTCATTGCAGTGTCTTTTTTTTCATTGCCATAGCAAATTTCGGCCACGAAAACCACGGTAATGAAAGCACGGCGATGAAAATCAAGGCAAAAAATATAAATAACAAAAAATCTATTAACTATTCGAAGAAATAAACACTTCAAAAATTAACATATGAGTAATGGTGTTCTATCGAATGCTTACTCATGAAGACAAACTTATTCTAAATATAGTTATACCTATCCACGGCGATGAAAGAAAAAATGTCAGATAACATAAAAATTGAATACTTACATTTATGGCGCGAAAACGCAGGCACGTATGTACGTCCTTCCACGTTGAGCACTTAGGCAGCACTAATATGCAACGTTTAGCATACCGCGAGGGGGGACGCAAGTCGTAGGTAAAACACTATCCTTGAACATGATTAGGACACGGCGATGAACGGTAGTTCTGGGACAAGTGATTTTTTATTAACCATTCGTTGTATTGTTTAAATATTTGAATAAATGTATTCCGTAACAATACTTTAACTATTCATGTATCAAATAAAACTAGGTTTTAATATAAATAACCAATAGATTTTTATCAATGAGTCCTAATACACAACAAGGTGAAGTGTGGACAAACACGGCAATGAAAGATTTCGAGGTTTAATTTTTTTTTTTGGAATATCCATTAATCCAATTAAATAAAATATTTAGTGCTACACATAGATTACTATTTCACCTAACCGGAAAAAAATGTGAGAACATTATAACTATGTTTTTTAGTACCGATTTCATAGATGCCACGCAATTTTCGGTCCCGGGAAATTCACTCTTTAAAGATGATAAACCTCTCTCATTTTCATTCATTAAAATGTATGACCTCGGTCTTACTCTTGTATATCTGGACTGTGTTCTTGCTTGCAAAAGCCATAGTTACAGAAATGCCCTTATTATTGAGATCGGAAACTAGTCGTTGTGGATCACTGTATACCTAAGAGTAAGTAAGTTAGGAGTACGGCGAGCCGACGACGACCCATACCAACACTACTGCATGATCTCGATCCGCGCCAATCAACGCATAGTTTGTGTCCATGTATTTTTCAATCCTTCATTTCGTAGTGTTACACTGTCTTGTTAGTTTTTTATTATTGTTAAATATTTCTATTAAATAATACACTCAAAACCGATCAATAATTGATTTAAAGAATTTATTTATTTATTTACTTTATATACACGTAAACCGGTTCCACTGGCTCCAATGGTCTCATAATAAAAAAGATTTTTATGTAAAATATTGCCAAAACGAGACCGTATGGCTAGCACTGTCAAAAAGTTATCAGATCTCATGTAGAGCCAAAGTCAAAGTCAAAACGTTTATTGCGAACAAAGTTGTTGTTGTTATGTTATGTTAGTACTTATGACTTAGCAGTCTTTTAGAAGCATTGCAATGATCATTCGTCTGCACTTATCATCCTAAATTAACATGCATTAAACATTTACAGACATTTATAGACAGATCGCCACGCCAAGTCAAACCGAGCAGAGTTATCTCTGCACGCCCTAACTCTACAAGCCCTAACTTCACAAACTCTACACCTTAGTCAAAATATGTGGCTTGGCTGTTTCGTTACCGTCACATGGGAAAAATTTATTCACAGTTCATTACTTTTCTGTTATACAATAGTTCTTGTAGTAGCGAATATTTTAGGCCACATAGTTTTCGACTTTTGACGCCCGTCCCCTTATCTCCGAAGTTTACATAGAGAAAAATCTGAAATTATTCTATGTGATAGAAGTTTATGTAAAGATTACAGGAAAAACAAAACGAGGTCTCTGCATAGCACACTTTCCAATATTGTAGTTTTAGGTCATCTCTTGACTGATAGTAGACCTAATGTAATTTTTTTTGATGATTTTTGATGAACCACTCGATGTGCCAGTCCGACACGCTCATGACCGGTTTTTTTTTGTTGCGTTGGTTTAGATAGAGCTCTAAGGGATCGTAGACCTACGTAATTTATATTAATCTTAACTTGACACCTCCACGTGTTCCTGAGAGAAAGAATCTTGACAGATTGGCAGACAGATAGACGAACAACGAAGTCATCCTAAAAGGAAAAAAAAGATCCTTTTGAATTACGGAACCCAAAAACGGGAAGGAAAATGGTAGAGAACGGGAGATAGAGGTCAGGGGAAGTCAAGAGGTAAGAAAGGAGGAGGAAAATATAAATGAAAAGGAAAGCGGTGGGAAGGAAATGGGGCGGGAAAAATTTAGGAAAAAGGGAAGGGCTCAAAATAATAAAACGAGTGATAACATTTTTTTATTTTTTATTATCATAAGAATAAATAATTATCTTTACAGTTTTTGAATTTTATCCATAAATATAATATTAGTAGCTCTATAAATAAACTTTTATATTAACAAAAACAGTAGAAGAGTGTACTTAAAATAATGTTATTGTAAACAGAGTGACCGGTAGTAAAAAATCTTTATATTCACTGTCTTTATTTAGCTAAACAAACTTAAAATTATAATTATAATTAATTTGAATCAATACATTCCAAATAAACATACTTGTTTTTTATACTATAGATGATATACATACATACAAAGAAGACAAAGCTGGTCTCGAAAAATATATAAATATATACATTGCACAATTCCGTTTAGAAGTTCTAAAAATAATTTGTTAAGAATCAACTTGAGACATTTGAAAAAAAAAATAAAAAAATACTATTTGCTTTCGAAAAGAAAGTAGGTGCGTGGTCATACGAGTAATTGCCACTGGCAGTTACTCAATTTTGATAGAATCGTATATTTTTGTGCTCTTAATTTTAAAGGGTACTGTAGACTTGCGTTTATTCTGTTCTTTATATATAAATATAATAAAATACACTTAATGAATATAACATTAAAATTTTCAATTCAAGTACAATTTATGAATTACATAATTTCTTTATTTTATAAGGACCTATTTGTAATTATGTATATCTAAAAGGGAAGATTTTTGGAATGTCTACGTAGTATGATATTACTCGTACCTAATGTATCTGGCGTATTAGGAAACATGAAACAGATCGTCCCCTATAAAATCAGATGTTAGAATGCTAATCTTGTAAGAAAACCGAACAATTAAATAAAACTCCGTTTTTTAAACGATTCAAAAGATTTTCGAAGCCATTTTAACTGTCAATAAATGTATTATTTTCTTAGATATTTTACGTGATGCCTCTTCAAAGAAATCATTGGTGCAAAGCTTAATTGGTGCATAAACATAGTGCAAAGAAGTTCCATTAGGTACTAGTTTTTTGTACTGGTCAGAGAGAGGAGACAACGAAACTTTGTATGCAATTAGGTATACTGGTGTTTCATTCCTGGCTGGTGCATCTCCTGTGGAGCTTTGGATCCAAGTCAGCGCGAACCATTGATTCGCTATTCAGAACATAGGCCTACAACATACCATTTGGACCTGGCATTTAAAGCAGTTCCTAGGTTTGATTAGCCTGATTGGAAAGCCGAACGCATTTTCAAAGGAATATAGCTGTTCCATAATTAGCTAGTCTTGAAACGACTAATATTCCTGCGAACTCTTTTGCTGTTGTTATCAGAAATCACCACAATTTCTGGATTAGCCAAACCAACTATCTTGCGTCAGTCAGGATATTTATGCATTGCGGTTCAGTTGATAGGCGACGAGCAGTAACCGTCGCTTGACCTATCGATGATTTAACAGTCCTTGCGTCGATGCGACCCCCAAGGGAAGATATGGGGGTGATCGCATTGAGGCCGGACCACACGGCATGATTAACTTAACAACTTCAATTGACTTAACAAAGAGGATAGGTCACCGAGAATGGTGCAATAATGTAAGGAGTACAGCGAATGAGTTTAATTAAACTAAGTTAGAATTATAGACAAAAGACTATACGCAAACGACCTGCATTGTGGTCGAATTGATTTGCTTGATTTGATATAGGTATGGTATCGATCTGGACCACTTGCATACATACCATAGTTGTATTATAAGTCAAGATGCTGTGGGAAAACAAATAAAGTTATCTGAAATAGTTAATACTTACTTACCTCCTTACTAATAAACATTGTATAGCGTCTGTATAGTTACACACCGATTTCTCCCTTTCACTCGTCAGTATTTTGATAGAAGAAGACAAAGCGTTGTGTAACTATACATACGCTATACAACGTTTATTAGTAAGGAGGTTATTATATAGTTGAATATGTAAGGAAGAACAGGAGTTTGCAATTCAAAATTGTACAGAATTGAACTTACAAGGTAGGACAACATTTATTAATAAAACCTAACCAATTTTTCTGACATTACAGACATGCCTATGATACTGGACATTCCTTTTATTTGCTGTAGCAACTTTGTGCCTTTGGCAGAATTAGCATAGCTGGGAAAAATAATATCTAGACTCAACGGCCCCATAAATATAAAAGGAATGCTTGTATTTTTGATTGGAGTGCAAAGTTAAAAAGGGGTGTAAAACGGTGAAACTTGGGAGATAAGGAAGATCAAGCATCTAACAATATCTTGCTGGTAAAATTGTCATCTTCAGAAGTACAACCTGACTGATACTATGGATCAGGCACATGAAACAGATAAGAGTTAAGAGGAAAGAGTAAAAAATAAAAAGATGAACAAATTAAGAGCCACCCAAATAATTTGAACGATAATAAGTGCGTTTTTTAAATTTTACAGCTCTAAAGTTTCATTTTGAATGATACCTGAGATAAATAAACCGTTTCGGTTCGTCAGATGCTTTTAAATCTTCAGTTTTTTTATGAACGTGTGGGTTTTAACGTTATATTGCTTCCCAGAGATAAGTATATTGCGTGGGTATACTTGTTAAGCAGACGGTGGCGGCGCCTGCGCCTAGCTATCTCTCTTCTCCTGATTGGTTAGTTTTATTTGTTAAAGAAAATAAGTCTGATAATTAATATCTGACTGACTGAGCGTATCTAGTATATCTGTAATGTTAGGATAGATTTATTTAAAAATATATTTCAATGATGAAATGATGAGCCTACTGAACATTTTCTACTTTCGCGTCTTGGAATGAGATTTATGATATTTAATATTAAAAAAAAAAGTCGAAATGTATTTATAAATAATTGAATTCTAATATAATATGAATAAACATTAAAGGGCTGTTTTAGAAAAGGGTAATAATCAAATCCATGAATTGAATGGAACAGTTAAGCTACGATTTAGAAGAGCGGAGCCCATTAACCGACAAATAGCAGCCCTAATGTAGCGTCGATTGATTTTACTGAAACGTTGTCCAACAATAAAGTACAACATTTTCATGAAATCGCTTGACATGTTTGTTAGCCGATGTTTGGAAGTGGTAAAACAGGCTATTGTGGCTAAAGAAAATGCACTAGGTATGTAATTTGATCACGCGTTTTTCATGACCTCACAATTCAGCAAACACTTCTTACAGGATGATCTGTCAAACTGTGCGTTCATACAATTGAACCTGAAGGTCAATTGCCGTTTTTAAAACGTTCAAAATCAAGTTGCGAGCTCCTGTCAGTGACACGTTGTCCCGGAACCCTCCGATTTTTTTTGGCTGATTAAAGGTACGGGAATTGCCCCACTGATGTTTAGGTCTTGTCAGTCTGCATTGCGAGAATCAATCATATTTTCGGTGTGTTTATTCAATAAACACTAACCATTTTTCTAATGTTTTTAAGGTATTTCGACCGACTCATTTCAACGAACAAAGGCTTGAAAATATATATTATTTAACCCAATTAACGTATAACGCTATTGTTAATATATTTTCAGCCTTAGCCTCTGTTTATGACATGTGTCATAGGAACATCGCGACGACGCAAACATGCCGTTCAGCGGCACTTGAGCGTCACTCGACTGGTCACTCGGCAGTCGAACTGTCGAGTGCGAGTCGACCTGCTACACGTTGCTAGTGTAGAGTTGTAGAGCCGAAGTACTTGTACTTATTTTTTGTACGGTCTTCGGCAGTTGGATATCATCCAGGCTCATCTATGTAGAAAATGAATGACGTAAGCGCGTTCGTTGCCGCAATACTGCTTTCCAGTGGCATGTGTACGTCGCTCAAGACATAATTATTTATAATTCCTATCTACCTACTTAAGTATAATATGAGGAATTAAAAAAAAAATAGGCAGGAATATAATTATTGAGCAAATTGACTGCCAACATTACACATACATGAAATGGCACGGCAAGTTGGCGTACTGTGTCAATTTTTAAAACAATAAACTTCCCTGACTGAACAACATTTTTATTATTAGGAAATAAGAAGTTTTAGAAGAGAGTTACCTTATAAATATTCACGATTATATTATGTATAATGCATCTAAATATAACTCAATGCTGAAACAATGCATATAAAAATAATTTTATTCATTTGATAATATTTACATATTATACAATAAGTTAACAAACGAAAAATATTATGTACATGTATATAAAAAAGAGGGTAAAGAATCATATGGCATCAAAAAATCTTTTTATAATTGTATTTTATAACATTAATTTTTTTACTTACTAAATAAATGATTATTTTATTGAAAAAAAAAAAAAACTTTTATTTACATTTTATTATTTAATAATCTAACGGAGGGGTCTCAGTATGTAATGGTTCAGAAAAATATGAAGACTGAGAGCGACAGTTTAATATGTATTAGGTATAATTAAATTTAACTCTTATATGACTAATAATGTGAATATATCATTTATTTTGAAATATGTATATGCAGGTGTGTACAAAAGTACTTAAATTTAATTTCAACCTACATCCTTTTACTTTAAAATTGATGCAAAAACATATTTTTATAAAATTGTAAATATATGCATTGTCATTAAAGTCCTTAGTGTTTATACTTAGATGCCGTAATACATTCATAAATGACTTAGTTCCTAGTTAGATACGATGACGATTTATTATTAGCGATACCGCCCGTTTAGAGCGGCAATGTCACTAAATTGTTACTATACGTGTCGTCTAGAGCGGCATCGCCAATTAATTTTAGCTAAACGCCTCGTCTAGAGAGACAACGTCATCATCATCATCATCATCAGCCAATAGCAGTCCACTGCTGGACATAGGCCTCTCCAATTGCACGCCATTCAGCTCGATTCTCGGCAACTCTCATCCAGCTGCTACCAGCCACCCTGCGAAGATCGTCGCTCCACCTAGCCTGAGGACGTCCTACCTTACGTTTGCCTATTTGTGGTCTCCACTCAAGAACACGTCTACCCCAGCGGTCATCGGTTCTACGGCTAATATGGCCGGCTCATTGCCACTTCAGCTTGCTTATTCTGTGAGCTATGTCGACAACTTTGGTTCTCTGCCGGATCACCTCGTTCCGGATTCGATCCCTCAGAGAAACTCCAAGCATAGCCCGTTCCATAGCTCGCTGAGTGACCTTGAATTTATAATTTAGAGACAACGTCGTTTAATAGTTATTACTAAACGTCTCGTCAACCCGCCTGTCAAGCATGGCGATTATGGCAAACCCCCCCAATTGGGGGAGGATTATGTCCAGCAGTGGACGTCTTTCGACTGAAATGATGATGATGATGAAACGTCTCGTCTAGAGTGGCATCACTTAATTTTCACTAAACGCCTCATCTACAGAGATAATGTAGCCTTATAGTCAATAAACACCTCGTCTAGAGCGGCATTGTTGCTTCATTTTCACTAAACGCCTCGTCTAGAGCGGCAACGTCGCCTTACTGATCTGCGAACGACACTGTAGAGGGTCTGGTGTATCATTCCCGCTGAACAGCAGCAGGGTCATGGAAGTGTCCACGGACCTGAAAATTTCAGCATTAACATTACGTTAAAGCTATTGGTAGAATAATATGAGAGAGACTGTCTCGTTGGTCTAATAGTCGCAAATGCGGTAGCTGAGTTCGGGGTCCTGAGTTAAATCCCCAGGGCAAGCTGTTTTTGGTTTTTCATTTAGGATTTTTTTGTAGCAGCGTAGTCTGGATTTGTGCCCGATTGATAGTAATAGCCATGAGGCTGTTATGTTAGTATTGGACAGCTATGAAACGGAATTTATCGCAGAATAAATTAAAATGATATGAAATTCGCACATAGCTACAGCAAAGCATTTTCGCATTACGTTCCAGAACTTACAATTTGCCATGATTTAGTCGATATATTTGCTCAATTACCTGCAGTTTGGCAGCTAACTCCATGACAATACGGGTGAGTATCGGGTGCTCGTATAGGTCGTCGGGGATGGCCGGCGAGCAGCGTGTGCGCTGCGCTCTGCCTCGGAACATGCGGTGCATGCGCAGGATCGTCTCGCAGAAGATGAAGCGCAGGATCAGCAGCCGCAGGAAGTCATCACTCAGGAAGGCCACGTACATGCAGTCTGAAATTAGAAATTCGGATTTTAAGTAACTATACAATTAAATTAGACTCTACGTTGTATTTAAAGTAATCACGGTTTCTTTCATATCGACTTTTGAAGGAAAAATATTGTATTTATTAAGAACGTACCACGACTCCTTGACAATAGAATCGCTGCTTCTTTCATGTAGGCTTCGATGGTAGCCTGGGCCCGCTGCCACTCCTCCAAAGGCATCCTCTTTATGTCGCAGCAAAGGCAGACAGCCGACAGCGGGTCGTGGAGGAATAACGTGAAGAGGCTACCTTCCATACGCTGGTCATCCGTCCCCGCTGTAATTTTTTTAAAGAGGCTGGTTGACTTAAGTTGACGGCAACTTAAGTCTACCAGCCTCCGGACCTAACTTGCCTACAGTGGATAAGGTGCACCACTTTGTTTTCGAAATGGTTTAGGCAATATAGGTCCAAACTATTTTGGTTATTAATTTCTCTGATTATAATTTCTCATTAATTTTAAATGCCCAATAAATTTTTTTCAGCTTTAGTGCAATTTAAATTTACTACATAATAAACAGTGTTCAGAAAACAAGGCATTATTTAACATACAACTATATGTTCCTTTTGTTACGCATTTGCTGCCCACTTTTTCTTGTAAGCCATAAATTGTTTGGCAAATTTACATACTTAGATTTGGTGTCGCTAGTCGGGTCCTGGGCATGAACAGAAGTCATCTATAGCGACTGCTCGAATACGGGTTGTAGGCACACGAACGAATTATTTTTTGACATATATATGCTGGGTGCTGGGCAGCGAATGGGTTTTAATGCAGATTTGTAAGATAATGTTTATTATGTTTACGGCGGAACATGTTACAATCTGCCAATTATACCAACTTAGTTAACGTAAATTGATTATTTTGTCAATTTGTAGGTATCTCTTTGATACCTTTTAGGTAAGTTAGTATGTGTATCATTTGAAATTTTGCCAGGACTAGGAACTTTGTAATAATAATTATGTACCTAGATATATTGGTTTTATAATACTTACTAAATTGTCTAAAGCAACTTTTAATTTATAAGGGAACTTTTGAACTTGACGTGGAATGAATGAACTTGAAATTATTAACTGCTTTTAATTGAAGCTTTGAATTCTCTATACTCTTTCCCTTCCTATACGTACTCTTTGATTTTCTTTGACCTGTTTACCAAATGTTTGAATTTGACTAGTAGATTTAGAATAAAATTCTTTCAGGATCTTTGTTGCGTTTATTATATTATTAAAGTGTTGTCTAACTATGTAGCTATTCCGCGGTCCCGTTTCTCGTGTTGAGGTCGTTGTTTCGTAGCTAACTGGCTTTGTGAGAAGAAACACCGAAACAAACTCAGCGTCAAAATTTGCACTATAAACTAAAATTATACCTAAACAGAACCCTATATTACAGTCGGTATCTATGTCTTAAAAGTATTCATAAATATTAAAATTTTGATTTCGATATTATTCACGGGGCGAATAGGACATTTTAAAACTTTCTTTTACTTTAAAAACGTTGCCTTTCATTCAATTTTCTCTTGATTTCATAAATAAGCACATTCACGATTTTTGAATGATCAATTTTGACGGAATTTGAATTAGTAATTCAGTGAAATTAGAGTGTAATTGTTTGGGTAAACGTAATTGAATTACAAAAATACTCATGATTATTGATTTTTTCTGTCATATAGCGTTAAAACAACACTCCAATTTGTTCTAATCAGAAAGCAATTGACACCCAGTTTGCGATGCAGTATGTCTTCTGCTGCCATACATTTCTGTGATCTCAGCAGTCACCCTCTTTGTAACAATACCGTCTGTCACACAATCCATCCACCGAAGTGACCTCATTGAAGATAAATTAACTACAGTATTATATATATTATGGGAATGTGTGGCAAATGTAGTCTTTTTTTTTTTTGACAATTCGACCTTCGTACTGCCATTTCACAGGTTTGACAGGGAGAGACAACTTGCATTAGCAATATCAAACGTAACGTGGTTGTGAAAATCGTCGAAAAACCAAAAAAAAAATCATCATCTGAATCGGCTAACGAACGAAATTGTGAAAGAGTAGGTGATGACAGGCTCTAGAAGATATAAAGATGTTTGCCGAACTGTAAATGTGCACGCAGTTAAAATGTGCGGCAATGACCCTTCGACCTGACGATTGTGAAGTACTGGCATTAGTCTCGTATGAATAGGTGCCAAACATTCACTGCTCTCGTTTCTTCGATCAGAAATTCAGATTATGTTCCACTTTGATTTTAGTATGACAGTGACTGTGCACTTAATGACTAGGAGATAGAGGTCCAATCAGATGAATAGGTATGATTTGATAAATAGCCAGGGTCATAAGCCCGTGAATTGGATAAGAAGTGGTTGCGCTGGTACAAATCCACTCTCTCGCCTCTCCCCCTGCCTTCCTTTGTGGTCCAATGGACTGGTAGACTAGTACGATCGACGATGAAGGAAATAATTATAATTTATTTAATTTTCAAAGTAAGTTTAAAAAAAAAAATATTGAAGGTTATAGAAATGGATAAGGAGATATTTTATAAATCGAGATCGAGGTCAAGAGTAGGCCCAATCAGTAAAAAAAAATATTGTTTTATTAAATGACATTTTCCGAGTAGAAACAGAAAATCTTCGCTCAGCATAGGTTGACAAAGATAGGTAAATAAAGTTATCACCATAGGTCTCTGATTGTAAAATTGGAACGTTTAACCATCAACCACAAAAAGGAGGAGGTTCTCAATTCGGTTGTATTTTTTTACCGATTTGGAAAATTCTTTTTTTATTTGAAAGGATATACCTACTTCCAGATTGGCCCCATTTTTATCAAAATCCAGTTCTGATGATGGGATGATCCATGTGGAATCGAGAGAACTCCTCCAATTTTATAGGCATACATATATCTATTTTTGTATTTTCATCAACAAGTCAAGCACTTGCATTCAGAAGTATTATTTGGTGAAGTGGTACTGATAAAAAAGACCACAGATGGCCACCGGAACTCGTCAATTATACGTATTTCACGATTAAGATAGTTAAGCGGCTATGACGAAGCAAATTTAAATAAATGATTCTGATGAAAATGGTACCATCAAACTGATCTGATGATGAGGCCGGAAGGTAGGCAACGGAACTCCGTAATAAAACAATGTATTCTAGCCGTGTTTGGGGTTCTTGGAATTGTCATGAGATGCACTCGGGCTATAAATTATTTTTAACCGACTTAAAAAAAGGAGGAGGTTCTCAATTTTCGTCTATATATATATTAAATATGTTCGGGCATAACTTATTTGTTTATGAACCGATTTTTATATTTCTTTCATTTGGTAGATGAAGCTTTGTCCCGTTAAATTGTATTAACTTTTCTAGGGTAGTTTTTAAGTTAGCTTCAATAATAAGTGTTTAATCCACTCCGTGTATGTTGATAATGTTATACAACTTCCTGTTACTGTTGTTTACATAGCAAATGGGTGACGTAATAATTTCATTGCTTAAGAGGCCTATTACATTTCGACCGTGATTATTGTGTTAAATGGCCAACTTCGGCGTTCTTATTCTGAAAAACGGAATAAATTAGACAACTTTTACAAGTGGTGGAGAATAGTAAGTTATTAGTATAGTTTAAAGCGGTCTCCCTTTTTCTAAATTTTTCTAATCTATTTATATAAAGCCAAAATTCCGAATAAATTCGCACTGACGGGGTCCGCTAGGACCGGTGCCTGCCAGGGTTGCGGGTTTGTTTGAAAGGGATACCTTGATCCTGGCACACAGGCAACTGACGGAACACGGGTAGGTTTTAGTCAGTAAAAGTCTGACACGCCCTCCCGCTCCGCCCAGAGCGGGAGAAGTTATATGATAATTTCCCACCCAAAAAAAACCTTACTTTTAAATTTTTTACAAATCTTTATCATAAAAAAACCCACGACACAACAAATATCAACAATTTCAAGAACAAACTTAACACAGTAGTTGAAAAACATGTTTTTTTACTGCAAATTTAAGTTGGTCGACTATTACTCGGTAACTTGTGAAGCCTACTTAGCTGTGATAGTTTTCCTTTTAACTTCATTATATATACTGCTGCTGTGATTTTTTTCACATATCCAAATTCAACCGTTTAGCTGGGGGACACACTTGACTCTAACAAAAATTATCACTTTAAAGCTTAATATTACGCAAACGGATCCCTAAATCGAAAAATGGTTTTGACAATACCCTAATATCATAATAAAAAATATCATCCCCACTTTACGCGTAGTACCCTAAAAAAATATATATATTTCAAGTCTTTATTTTATCCCTTTGTCAGCGTGATTATTATGTATGGGACCAAATTACAGCTTTCTAGTACTAAGAGTCTCTGAGCTAAGCTGTGGACAGGCGGACATGGCGAAACTATAAGGGTTCCTTGTTCACTACGGCACCCTAAAAATTAAATGCTCTTCGTTGGTAAGCGCATCACTAGAGAACGGGTGGACAGATTTGGGTATTTTTGCTATAGAATGTATGTAGTAGTCCGATACAGGTTTGTGGCGGTATCAACAACGCCACTTACGAACTACGCATCAAAGACCTGACGTCACAAATCCTGCAACGCGCTATCAGAGTTTACCGCGCGACTAGCATATATACAAAATCCCGACATCAACCGTGGGGCAGTGGCCCACCAGACACAATACTCGTCTGGTCGGAGGATCCTCCCTTTACTATAGAGTATGAGTGAACTTTACACCCTGTTCCTCATACCTCAAAAGGTTCCTACGGAAAGTAAAATTTTAAAATTTGCCGGAAAAATAGGACGGAAAAACTGACCGCGCTTTTATCCTACAGAGTTGAATCTGACTCGAGTGCGTATCGCATCTGTATCGCTAAAAACGCGAGTCAACGGCGCGTTTAAAAAACGTGGTGTGCACAGGCCCTTAGATAAGCGCAGCGAGACCAATCATTTATCTAAGGTATTAGGACTCAAATCAGCCAATATTTACATTATCAGGGTATTCGATTTCTTTTTTCTGTCAATTTTCAATTAAGATGAGAAGGTAATATATACTTACGGTACAGCGTAGCAGGTAATTCCATCGGTGACATCAGGATGATTATCGGTTGCCCGAAGTATCTTGGTAGATTGTTGAAGATGTAGGAGTTATCAGAGTCTATGATGATGAACAGGGGACGACGAGTAAATGGGTACAAGTCCCCCGGGTGCAGGACTGGAGCCTCCTTCAGCTTTGGGGCCAGACCTTTATAAAATAAATAATAAATCATAATGGGGTGTTATTTTCAAACACTTTACAAAACAAAAATGATATACACCCAGTATGTCAGTGGTCTGTGAAACGAGGTCCAAAGCAAAATTTTTGAAGTCTTTTTCCAAGGGCTTCCCGAAACAGACTCCAGACTTTTTTATTTTTCTCTTTATTTGAAGCATTTGGTGTAAGAAAAAAATTTGTTCGAAGGGATTATTTTTGCTCGACAAGATTCGTTCTAGATTTTCAGTCTTTGAAAAAACAAAAAAAGAAGGGTGGCAATGACCCCAAAGTAGATTTAAAAACTTCTACGGACCCTCAGCTTTCCAATGTCATATACATAATAAGTACTTTACGGTAATTATTTGGAGAAATTGGAACATGGAAGGTAAGGCGAAATAAATATTTTTTTCATGCTTGGTAGGTAGTAGGTACTAAATTTTTGTATGTATTTCCGCTTGAAGTAATCTATTAGCAGTATGCATTAAACAGTGTGATTTTCACTTGATTTGAACATTTCGTAAATTGTCGTGTTAGCATATTACTCTTAGCAGCGAGGGAACGTTTTTCAATGTCCTCGTAAAGAAGTTTCTGCACTCATGACCCAAATATGAGAAACATTTGACAAATGTTCATATAGCATTTGGGTAATTTTTTTCATTGTTAACATTTTAAAAGAGTAAGTATGGAGTTTCTTGCCCATCCTTCTCCATACGAAACTACCTTTTGGAAGGGGCAACTAGCATCAATTAATTATTTTTGTAATTTTTGATGTTCAAAAGTGCCTTTTATGTGCCTATTTGAAATAAATTATTAAGGAAGTACATGAAAAATGGATAACTCCAAGCGGAAATCGCGGAAGTCGTTACTAAAACACATCTTTTTAGGATCATACTCAAGTATCAGGGGCTGGTGTCCGCAACAACACGTCAAAGCACGTATTTTGTACTTATGTCGTATGGAACATTACACTAGAGGCCATGTATCCGGACGTACCTCACATCTTCCTATCAACTTTTGCAATGCCGTAACAGATGGGCTGATCAGAATCATATCGCCATGAGATAGGGTAACGTATGGTAAGTAGGTACGTACCTTTACCCTCCTTGGATGTTGATGTTTCACGTTGTAGGACGTCCGTTTTGGAGGTGGTAATCAGACCTCCTATGTCGTAGCCACCTGCTGTAGGAAAAGACATGGTAGACGATTATAACACAACATAATACGCCTGTATTCTCCGAAGGGTTAGACAGAGTTGTACCTACTTATAGTACATTTCGATAATAGTTTTAACATAATTTTGTGGTTAAATCCCGATTGCAGTATTATTGATGTATTGATTTTACTTAAACAGTTTTTGACTAGTTGGTAGATAATTACAAAGTTTTAAAGTTTGAATTTTCACATACCTTCTTCAGGATGTTTTGAGTTTGGCACGATCAATCCTTCTGCTGAGATGTAGAGCAGGATAACTCCATTGGGAGGCAGGTCGTCCACCGCACTCGAGAGATACAAAAATATCTGGTTCGGTGACGGTTTAAACAGCATCTGCTTGTGGGGGGCCTCGCCTGTGTTATAAGTGCCGTCTAAGTTATACCCTAGAACAATCAACCATGAAACATCTTTATATTTTCTACTCAAAGCAAAAATCATTTTTTAACTTAACATTTTTCTGAGCAAATCCATTTGTAATTTTTATGTAAAGGTCGACCTTTCAGCCCTTTACCCTAACCCCCTAAACCTTAACCTCAAACCCTTAACCCCGAATCCCCACCCCTTACCCTTCGATCACCTGCCCCATACCCCCGACCCTACAGGTTCTCTTTACCAACAATTCTCTGCCCCTCAACCCATTTCTTGTTGACCCTGTACCCCATAACTCTTTTAACTTTACCGCATTATGATTTTCCTTTCTTACCCCTTACCTTTTTATCGCGGTACTAATGAATCTTCTTTACACCATTATCCTATTAGGCTTTTACCCATATAAATCTTTAACCTATTACTAAAATGCTGAAATAAAAACGCCAAAGTTTTTGTCTACTGCTAATTGTTGCAAGTCCTTGTGACCTTCGCTGTCACCGAATACCGCAAGCGCCTGTATGGGTGGACATTTTGCAAACACCTTTCAACATAGCATTTTAATTAACAGTTATTCGGGGTTCGGTTTTGTTACCATGTATTTATAACAGTGAGTACAACATTTCTTTATATTATAGAATTAATAACTGACTAACAGCAGTTAAACTAGTTCACTTTGCTTTCTGCGAGAATTGCGCGAGCACCAGCAGTTAAAAACTTCGCAACATTACATTCAAATAATCGCGTTTGAAATTAGAATCAACAGTTAATTAAAAGTAAATAACTGGTATTATGATGATAATTACCTTTGTTGTTAATCGCACTCGGGGTCGGAGGATTCCTTTGTCGTGGTGACTCGTCGTACAGATGATTGCCATCGGTGTGGGGCTCGCGTTCCAGAGTCTGCATTATCCTATACATGTCCATAGTTAACTCCGAGAACTTCAGCTGAGTGGAGTTACTGCCGATGATCAGCGCTTCGCGGAGTGTCAGGGCCATTGGTGATGCCCTATCGAGTGCAGACGCGTTGGGGGGTCCTAGTGGAGCATTCAACCTGAAAAGTGACTCGAATTCAGTGTTGCGAATCGATGTTGCGACCTACAAGTTATGAGCATTTATGTCAAGTCGGGTCTTATATTAGCAATATTATGTTGGAACCTCAAATACGGCGAGGAGGGTAATGGCTGATCTTTATTGCTCGTGAACGGGTGCTGCTTGTGGTGAATGGTCGTCTTGCTGACCATGGTTTTGTTATTGTTTTTAGTAATTAACTGTTTATTTATTTAACTTCGATGGTCTTATAGCTTACCATTTGTGATTTCGAGTTACAGCAATTTATAGGTATATTATATAAACGGGCACGCCCTTTATGTCTGGAGGTTTTTATTTAGGTACTAGCGGACACCTGCCGTGTGCTACTACGCTAAATTTTTCAGCATCCGTGTTCTTTCTGACTTTTTTTCATTTTAATATTAAATAGCCTATAACCTTCCTCAAGAATTGGGCTATCAAATGCAAAAATAATTTTCAGAATCCGTTCAGTAGTTTCAGTCTATAACGGACATAGGTAGATAGATAATTTGTGGTTTATATACAATATAAATTAAGTTCGGTTTACGTTTTTATTTTATATGTCTGCTTGAGAATATTATTCGATGATTTTGGTTGGTATATTGGCGTGTGCTAACTGACAGATGGCAAATAATTTAATTAAATGTTTTGTGTTTCGTAATGTTAGTTACTTGCTATTGTATAGAATCGAGTTCTTCTAACTGAACAGACAGCTGTGCTGTTGGGGAGTTTGTTGCGCCACTTCTTCTTCCCAGCTAAAGCACTAGGAAGTGGTGATGGGAAGGAGTTTTGGGGTACTGTCTTATATAATTTTGACGTTCGTAAAGTTCTTTGTTCGTAAAGTTCGTAAAGTTCTTGATTCTGAGCCTAATTTGAAAACATTTGAATTTTTATTTATAAGCATTAACTTACCGATGCGATAGAGCACATGGGTATTCCCTGGGGTGTGTGACCTCCACCACCGCCTCAACTTCAATGAACGTCCTTACTTCATCAGCGACGATGCGCCATTCATTCTGGTCATCAGGCTCGTAAGCATTGCCATATTCAATGATTTGCTTATCCAGTTCTCGTAGTAGTTCACTTACTAGGTTAACTTTCTTTAGTAGTAAGCTTGCCACGATAAATCTGGCATAGTATCGTAGTTTCTTGACCATAAGTTCACATTTGTCCTCTTTACATGCCTGAGTGTAATAACTTCTGCCCCTGATAGCGTAGTAGAAAGAATATGCTTCATGCAAGTAAGCTGTGTCACTTGTCCTCAAGCTAAAAAGTAAAATGATACTCGTATTATGAAATGTTCCTAAAAAAATAAAAGTAATTATACATACGTGTGTTGCAATATTTTTTGGTACTTACTAAAAGTGATAATACAGCTGACCAATTTTGGAAGCAATTTCGCCAATCTGCCATCTCTTTAAGCCGTATTTGCTATCGAGAATGGCTCTGTGCTGCTGCTGGAACTTCCAGAGTTTGGTGTACACGTCGAATGTTTTTCCGAAATAGGCGTGCCATTGCTTGTGGCCATATTGGGGGAGTTCACTGCAAGAGGATTCAAGGTAAGGAAAGAATTCAACTAACAATTAAGCTCAGCAGTTTTGTATGTGAACCGCCGCCTTAAACTTAGTTTTTGCAAGTACAGTCACATCCAAAATATGTTCGTCACCTTAAGGGCTATTTTTATCTGCTCATTGCACGATGGAATATGCTTTACCGACTTAGCATTATAGATTGCGTCGTAAGTCAGTACTGCAGAATGATATTCAGCCATTTTCTTAACATGTCAGACCAAATAAAAAGTTTGACACTGACAGACTCAAAATTAAACTAAAAAGGAAATTGTTTAATATTTCATAAAATGAACAGGCCATTTAATTTTATTATATTTATTTCAATTGTATTAAAAAAATAAATTAAAAAAATACAGGTATTTATTTCAATTTTTTTTTTTTTTTTTATTTCAATTTTATTTTCATTTTAATTTAATTATTTAGTTACTCAATGCATTAATTGATAGCGTCATGATTAACATAGTTTTAAGATAATTAATGCAATACTAACAAAATCTAGACAAAAATATGTCTCATTTAAAAGTTTTATTTATTTATTTATTTTTATTAAAAGGTTTTTAGGTTGATGTCAACTCGACATTGGTCAAAGGCGCTATTTTGATCGATGTTTTCTTGATTATTGCATTGGAAACTATATTTAATTCAGACTTGATAAAGAAAAGATCTTGAAAACTGACAAAGATATAAAAGACTGTACCTACACTATCTACTGATATATTGGGAAACTAACAAAATAGGTACATGTTTTTAGTCGCATTTGCATTCAGCTACAATTCAATGACAATCACAGTGTCGTAGTCCGTTAACGTTGAATAGCAATGTTCTAAAAAGAGTTCCACAAATGTAACGAAACGCAGAAAGCTTCAACGCTGTGTGTTTGCGTGAAAAACTCTAAATCATTTCTTCAAATTATGCTAGAACCTCCGCTTGTGTACTCATTCCTAAAAGCGTCTAGGTTTGAATTCTAGGACGAACCAGTAGCGCATCAGACCCCCCAGAAGGTGAAGCAGAGTTTCAGAAAACTATAAAAGCGAAAGTGAAAATCTAGTTGAAACTAGTTTCATAAAAATCGCGGGTTTTGTAAAGTTAACGGATGAATAAAAAGGTTCGCTCGGCGCGGGCCTCTTGCCGAGAGACGTAACAAGTGTCAGCACCCTAGTGAGTCGTGCCTCGTCCCGTCTCGGCGCCACTACCTACTCGTTTTATTCTACAAATATTTTTTCATAAACTCTTATTACGCTTTCGAGAATTTGTAACACATTGCTGTTTGAATGACTGAAATGCACTGACCCCAAGGTACTTAACCAGACTCGATTACTCGATTGAACCCAAAGATTCGCAATGGAACATGAGGCTCCAGGGCCTCCTGGAGCCTCATGTTTCATGGGGTAGTAGTGAATTTGCGTTTCTAGTGGCCTGTTCACGTTTTTAGGGTTCTGTAGTCAACAAAAAATCCTTATAGTTTCACCATGTCCGTCTGGCTGTCTGTCCGCGAGACTCTTAGTACTAAAAAACTGTAATTTAGCTTGGAATTTACCACTTTTCGGTGTGATTAATATGTATAATATTAATCACACCGAAAAGTGGTAAATTAAATTTTTAACACTACACGTAAAAAAGGGTCAATTTTTTTTTCTTGTTTATCCCATTATGTGGGGTATCATTGGATAGGCCGTTCAAAAATATTGCGGGTTGTGAAAGCCGTTTTTCGATTCAGGGATCCGTTTGCGTAATATGAACCTTTAAAGTGCTATTTTTTGTTAGTGACCCAGGGTTTTTTTTTACATACTTCCTTGACATAATCTTTTCATTATTTGACATTATTTACCTACAAATCGAATTCCAATTCATTATTAGAGGCTTTTGTGGACATGATATTTATTCAGATATGTTACTGTAGTTATAATTGTAATCATGTCACTAATCTTTTATATACTTAGATTATTTTCTATTTTGTGAATGTGAGAACGTTGTAGGCCTAGTAGAGTGTAGATTTGTTGGCACTTTTCTATTTTGTTAAGTACCTGGTAATTGTTGAAAGGCCTACACTGTCCTCCTATACCTATTATCACTGTTATTTGATAATATTGTAAATCCAATTATTTTTTAAAGAGTAACCGTGGAGTTTCTTGCCGGCTCTTCTCCATAGGAAACGACTAATTGGAACCGTGCACCTAGCTTTTGACGTTTCATAAGTGCCCATGTAGGTTTATGTGAAATAAAATATTTTGATTTTGATTTTAAGTCATCCAGTCTGAGTTCTTCAAGCATTCTGGGAATATCACGCCTATTTCGTAGATTTGGTCTCATCTAAAATCTTCTCTTACAATTTTTTTTTCTTTTTATGCCAGACATCATACACCAAAATTGCAGCAGCAATTGCGATGTTATCGTCCATTCCTGCCTCCAATATATTTTATGCGTGTGCTTCCACTTTCACCAAAATTCACAACATGACTACGACAACTGCGAATATCAAATCAACCGCGCTTGCCAGCGCCAGCCGGTGGCAATTGCCGGCTTCTCTGGCGGCTTTACTTCTGATCAATCCGCCAGCAGTGCCGGCCTGTGTGGATCCACCATAACACATGAAGCACTGTTCAATTTCGACGACCGGCCAGTAATGCAACATGTGTTCCGCACGTTGCACCAAATGTATAGTAAAAACTGTGACGGAGCTCTCGAGATGACCGCTCCATTCAACGTCCGGTCAGTCAATTCGAGTTTATAACACATTGCTGTTTGAAATAAAAAATGTTCTCTAGCTCTATAATATTTGGAATTATTGAATATTATTCGCTAGAGATGATCACTCTACATCACACACAGAATGCGTACTTAAAAACAAACATAACCATAAAAAAGTTTGCTTAAAAAATACTAAGTTACTAGTTTCATCAAAGTCTACTTACCGTAGCTCATTGAAGAGTTGTTTCGATTTCTCGAGGAGATGGCAGAATTCGATGATGATCTTCCTCTCCTGATCATCTAACGCATTGATGCGTCCCATCCTCCTCTTCCTTCGCTCGCGACTGCGGCTGCGGCGGTATCGTGAACTGTACAAAGGGAGGTCCTCCAGCTCAGCTTGTTCCTCTGAATTTTGCGAAGGAGTCTCGTTTGACCTTGAGCGTCGATAGACAAGTGGATGTTCTGGCTCCACGCGAGTTTCTGGATATCTATCTCTCAACGATCGGCGGCTGACTGGGAAGTCCTAGGAATTAAGGTTCAGATTAGCTTGTTTAGAAGTGAAATGAAGTCATTCGTTTCACTGATGAGTAGTACGAGGCGCGTGACGTAAATGTAAAGTAATTTCGAACGGTATTTAAATCGAAAATACAATTCTATTGCATTTTGGTGTAAAATTTTGAAACAAGCACAACCATAGAAATTAATAAACTCTTAAAATTAAGTTAATACGAGTATCAAGTCCGATGCGAGTATTTTGAAATTTAAAATCGTTCGATTTTATGTACTTTACGTATAGCCCGCGCGGTCGCGCTAGGCCCAGAGGACAATTAAAAGTCTAAGTAACGACTATAATGCTTTGAAATAAAAAATGATTTAGCCAAAAACTCAGTCCGACTCAAAGATAAACTCAATGCTCACTTTTGAATTGTCAAGGAGTCGGACAGTTAGTCAGAAATTGGAAGCTAGTTGCCCGTTTCAAAAAGTAGATCTATGGAAAAAAACGCGCAATAAATCAGGAATCGAAAGAAAGAAAAATAGGTTTATTTGTCCCAGAAACACGTGCACACAAAAATATAATTAATTCGAATAGGTAGTAGGTAAAGAGAAAAATATGGCATAGAGAACAAAACCGAAATAGTCTGCAGTTGCACAACATGACTGTGACAAGAAGGCTTCCACTCATCATGATGCTGTGCTATGGGGGACCCACAGCACAGCGCTGATTTTCAGTGGTCACCCGAAAATGGAACCTAGTCAAGCACTGTCAGTAGTTGCACGGCTGAGACACAGGTGCTTTTCTTGTTTTTGTAATAATAAAAACCTATTAGTTAAATTTATTCAAATAAGCACAGTTGACCGCACGTCGATGGTAACCCTTTGACCTTAAGCTGCCCTAGCGTAGTACGGAGTTTCAATACAATAGGAGGCCAGCTGCCAGAATTCGGAACACCACACTGCGTTCTAAAACGGGCGTACTGGATGTAGGAAAGATGGCTGCTAGGCATAATTGGGAATGGGCGGGCCAAATCAGCCGCATGCAAGATGACTGCTGGGCAAAAGTGTCCACACAATGGGTGCCTGAAGATGGACGGCAAAAAAAGATGGCGAGATGACCTGGACGCATACCTCGAGGGCTGGTTCGAGGTAGCACGGGAAACGAGTTCTTGGAAGGATTTGGGGGAGACCTTTGCCCAGCAGTGGGACAGTATAAAAAGAGGCCAGCTTATATTGTTTTTTTTTTCCACTGGCGTGCGGTTTGCTGTACTAGGATACTTATAGATTAAAAAAAAAATACCTTAAACTGTTTGCGATCTTCTGGTAGTTGCAGTGAAATGTGTAAGAAGCTCCTTGGGAAGTCCTCTCTTATAATTTCATCTGGTTCAGACGGTTCCGGGGACCATAGAGCCCTGGAGTAGGTCTCGCAAAGTCGCTCTAACCCTAATTGCGTTTCGTCGTAGATAATGTGGGGATAATATGTCCAATCGCTTGGCTGTGACCTTGCTCTTGGTTATCTGGTACCATAATAGGTTAGTTCTGTTCTCTGAGGTCGTCCGTACTCATCAGGTAAAAAGTTATTTTTTAATGCACTATGTGTAGATTGATATAATTTCAAATTTGTTATATCGGCTCGCGGACTGAACTCTCTCTTGGGTTTTATTATTTCAGGCCAGTTGATCCGTGGATCATTATACCGGACAGGTCCAATTAGCGTTGGCATAAACCCCTCGAAGGGGCCAACATACTCCTGTCTTAAATCATTAAGTTGTGGATCGAGAGGTGCGGGTAAAGGAGGTTCCTCAAAGCTACAATTCAAACTGTCACAATGCCTATCATAAAGTGCTTCGACGTAATTTTTTCTTAAATATACTGCAGGAGTGAAGTTATGACGCGCTCCAGAACAGACATACGTTGAGTTTGATAATGACTCGTAGATGCTCTGAGTCGTATTCTTTGTTACAGGTGCCTTACGGAGCTTAATGCGCTCTTCATGGTCTGTGTCACTTTCAAAGTCCGATTCTGTTTGTACTGCCCTTGTTACTTGGTAATTTTGTTTCCCTTTAGGCTCATTTGGCCTAGGTCTTGAGGAACCAGATTGACGTTCGTCTGACAAGTTATAGTTATCCTCAAGGTCCGATTCTGTTTGTATTGCCCTTGTTTGTTGGTAATATAGCCTGGGCTTAGGCTCAGTCGACTTTGGCTTTGAAGGACCAGGTTGACTTGTAACAGGTTTGCGTGCTTTTACTTGCGCAGGTCCCTTGAGTTGAGACTCGATTTGTTTAGGTTGAGTTGCGATGCGTTGAGTACCAGCGACTGATGTTCGTTCGAAGTAGCCGAGCGTTAAGTGTCCTGTTCCGACTTCTTCGGAGCGAGATATCTTGAGACGTGGTAATTCAGGTTCGTCTAATAACATAACACGTAAGATTATACAAAACATAAAACAATTATGTCCATGCACAATAAGTTAGTTGCAGTTCTTGTAAATCACATAACATGAATTTGACTAGTTTTGAAAGAGGTTTTGAATATTATTCAGTCAATCGTAACATTATGGTGGAGAAGATCTATCTTATTTGTGGGCATTATATAAATGACTATGTAGGTATTGACTGTACAAATATAGTTCCGTACGTCTGTTTAGTATAGTGCACTAAGGAGGCCCAATACCTCAACTTCGACAAAGGACCTTTTGAATGAAGAATAACAGAGTTAAATAAAGTTTTATTACCATAACTTCACGGCAACTGAGCTAAGGGAATCTAACAATGTAATGTTACTGACATACAAGTAAAGCAAAGTTTAAGAAATTAAAATTAATAGTGGAAGTGCATACATTGTAGGTCTACACACGCGTCTAATTTGGTTTTGTTACTATAATCATGAAATTACGCATCAATGATAAATGATTTTATTTCTGTAAGTAGGTTGGTACAAATTCTTTTACACGTCATATGGCACGAAAGAACGCTTGGCGAAAACGAAGTAATAGCGCGGGTAGGCGATGCGATGCGTCGGGTTGGGTCGGGGGGACAAGACATTTCACGCGCATGAAGTCGCGGGTAGAAGCTAGTATACAAATATACATCTCACACACCGTTTCTGATGTATTGTTTAAGTATTTCCAGTTAAGTACGATTAAGTTCCATGTATTAGGGGACGAACCTATTGCCGTCAACCGGGCGCAAATCCAAATTCCAGGTTGTTACCGAGGTGGACTGAACCCAGAACCCCATGGGGTTCCGACTGCTGAACATGTCCGCAGTCGTGCTTGGGACTTTTAGACCAATGAGGTATTCACCAGTTGTTCTTCTTCTTTTCATGTCGATGGTACTTTGTTATTATATTGTTTGAGCCCAATAGGTGGTCAAGCTAATTGCGGCATCAGTGGCGTTCATTATGTCTTCTTTAGTGCAAGTGAACGGACACTTAGGACACTTCAGCAAGTGGGACATGGTCTGAACAGAAACACCGCACTCGCACTGGGTGTTGGATGGGACAGTGATCACCAGTTAATTTAAATATTATATTGCAAGCATTTTAAATCATACTTAATGTGATATTTCCACATTCACTCTGAAAACTGCCATCTTAAAGGCATGGGAGAACATTCCACAGCACGTCACAGCACGTCATTCATTAATTCTATGCCGAACCGCATGAAGGCCGTCGTAAATGCTCTTGGAGCTAACACAAGTTACTGAATAAACGTTTTCTCTATGTATCAATTATTTTCTTCGCCTTTGCAACTTAAATAAGGTATATACAAGGACATGAAATAATCATGAGGTCATAACTTCTTCGTAGTTTCAAAAGTAAACTATTAAGTTGAAGTTGAAGTGTACGAAACTCGTGAATGCCCGCAAAAAACCATATTTTAAATGCTTTAAAGGGAAGCGTACACCACTGTCCATCACTAACTATCAGGTGAGATAGTTGTAAACGCGAGCCTATACCTACCTAATTTACCACCCGAAATATTATCAAGTCTTTTTAGCTATACCAATAGTGCAGTCGAGTTCATTAATATATTGGCCCTTTCAGGCTTCAAAAATATATGAACGTCAAAAAACTTCATAATATTGTAACACCTATAAGCATAATTAAATTGTGGTCAAGATTTAGATTCATTAATATATGACTGCTTTTTTTCAGTAACATGTATACAGCCAAAGGCACATTATTATATGAACCACATTAAGATCATATTATCTGAACGACGTAGTATTCACAATTATGTATGCACACATGAATACAATAATATCTGAGCAAGTTAATGTAATTCATATTCAACCTTATTACTACGTCATAATGATGATTTTACTAGCAATCTTAAAATTGCATGGTCAAGCAGTTTGCAACATTATTTGTCACTGGCTAGATTAACTTCAAATGACGTTGTTTTCCTAATAAAATTATAACTGACGCACATGTCATTCAATTTACTATATAAATGACAGGTGGCGTGGCGCCCTCAATTTTTTTACAATTCTTAAATGGCTAAGTTGTACGAAAACATACGGCATTGAAAGACACTCATTTAAAAACTTAAAAAGCAAACGCGAGGAAAACAATGGAAACTACTGTCATTTTTGTAACAATGTAAACTAGATCTTATTTGTTCGAGCAAATAATTGACTTTATCATGCATGTAGAGATAATTAAGAAGCTTAGCCTGCTCAGATATTTTTAAAGCCAATGGAGTATAGATATATTTTTGAAAAGGGTGATCACATAATATTGTCTAATGCACAGCATATATTATTGAACCGTTCACATAAGGACATATTTTTGATCTATAGGTTCTATAGAATTTATTGAGCTTTCCAACGCTCACAATATTTTGAATCCTTGACAGTGCCAATTTATTAATAAACTCGACTGTACACCCACATTTCTACAGTTATAGTAATAGGGGGCAAGCCTATTGCCATCTCCGAGAGATCTTCCTGATGGAAACACTTTGCCCAATCTAGAAATCGATCCCCGGAACCACGCGCTCTGTTGCACTTGCGACCACTAGATCAATGAGGCTATATCTATTTTATTTAAGAAGCACCTCGACATCATTCGAATATAGAAGTGATGTTTGATTTTAGCTCTAAGTAATCTGGTTTAACGTAATTAATTAATTAATGAATAACTGAATTGATTAAATCAAATCAAAAGTCAATTATTCAAATGAGAGTGAGAATCAGCACTTTTAGAAAATCAAATTTACATAAAACTGTCCCCCAGACGTCCGCCCTTTACCACTTCCTAGTGCTTTAGCTGGGAAGAAGTGGCGCAACTAACTCCCCGGCAGCACAGCTGTCTGTTCAGTTAGAAAAAACTTGATTCTATACAATATTAGGCATGCAAAGTAAGTACCAGAAAAACCACAAAAAAAAAGCTTATAAAAGTTATACGCAATTAGCCAAATTGAGCTGTTGCTGTGGAGCAAAAGCTCTATTTGGCTAATTTTGTTCCCAACCAGGCAAAGCTAGGATAACAAGCAACCAAGGCTAGGAAGCCTTAAGGCGAGGTTCTTCAAGTTAACCTCTAGGAAATGTAATTTTAATGTCATTTTAACTATAAACGGTAATGATTAAACACGTGAAAAATTATATGTTGCTTTTGAAACCTTTCTGTAGGTACGTCGGGTACTCGTTACATAATTGGATAAAGATTGCTCGATAGAAAAAAAAAATCCAAACACCCTTATTTTGTATATTACAATCATTTTATTTCAATATTATACCACATTATGTATTGAAAACCACATCAAAATAAACTTCTATGATGATGTAATGTCCGTCGGGTTTAACATTGTTAATATCGTAAAACATATTATTTTCAACCCGTAATTAACGAAATTCCCGGCACAATTTACTCGCGCCCAGCTGACACCTCTAGAATAAAAATGCACGCTCGAAGAACCTTGCCTTAATAATTTTGATTTACAAATTTTTCCGTCTGATTATAGACTTTTCCCCATAGTATATGTACCATGAGCGACGCCAATTTGGCAGCTACTTTATCTGGTATTTAACTAATGACATTTATCTTCATACTAAGGTTGTCCTTGTCAGTAACCGTCACCGTATTTTTAAGCCTTGGATCACTCCAGGACTCTTGAGATGCTCAATACTGCTCATCCTCCATTTGCAAATTTCGTGATAATTTATACCCAAGTTTGACCAGACCTATAGGGAATATCAATGCAAAATTTGAATAAAATGTATCAAGTAGTTTTTGCGTGCTGCTGGATTTGTCTGTTTGTTTGAATGTATGTTCATTCAGACAAACAGACAAAAATTCTGAAAGTTTTATTTTCGGTATCAGAATCGTTTCCAGACCTCGTGGCAAATGTACAGTTTTGACTTCGCTACATATTATATGTACATATATATATGAGCAGACTAATAAGTATAAACCCTCAAGGTTCGTAGAGCTTATTAAACTAATTAGTCTAATTAGAATAATAAGTTGTATAAGCTTTGACGAACCTGTTTGTTTCATGTCAGAACAACTAAGGTTTTCCTGTATTTTCATATTAAATTTCAGTTTAATTGTGTTGTTTTCAGTACAACGTTTGTGTATGCTACATTATTTCGCTTGGTATAATTAATTCGTTTTACATATGAATTTAACTCAAGGAAGGTTAAGAGTTTTATTTTTCTTTAATGTATCACGTGTCGAGTCTAGGGCTGCCATCACCTAAATTGCCGACGCCGGACAAAAACTAACAAAACCCCGGACATTTAGGTGAAATTGAGTTTATTTCTTAGATACTCTTAAAAAATATTTTTGCACACAAAGTTTACATTCTAATTTTGTATGGATTTAAACAGCCTGTTTGCGCTTTATTTAACAATCTTTAACAAAAATTTACAAATATGACTACACCTTAACAAATAACATAGTTAAATAAAACAAATAAAATTATAGGCTCTTCTCTTTCTGAGGTAATCAGAATACCTAGAGTGAAGATCACCGTAAGTAATCTGGTAACAGAATAAGTAGGAACACTCTTTTTTTGGCTTCAAATGTGTTTTTTTTTTATTAGAATTTGAGTTTAGTTCTTTAACTTATTTTGGTACGGTGGCCAGCACAACTTGTTACCACAACTGTCAAATTTACTCGTTCGATTTTGAACTTAATCATCAATATTTTAAAGTTTAAAATCGTTTGGCGAAATTTGAAAGTTTCGAGTAGCTTGATGTGCTGGCCACTGTACTTTTCAGACTTTCCAATTTTTGCTAAAACGTCTTTCTTTTCCATCAGGAATTTGTAAAATCTTTAATTTATTGCTTATCTTCCAATTAACTGGAATTCCCCTTACACAATTTTTTTTGAAAATCCCTTTCCGGACGCTCCCGGTACGTCGTCTTAACAAGGACAAATCCGGGAACACCCGGACGGATGGCAGCCCTAGTCGAGTCGAGTGTTAGTGCTGGCTAGGCTCTATCCGTACATTATTATGCCAGTTGGATGCCTAGGCCGATACTTAATTCAACTAGAATCATTCAACGTTCAACAACTTGGCGTATTGAAAGTCAGCCCTTTGAAGATGACTGACCAAGACTCAGCCAAGTGATTCAGTGCTTCGATTCATTCGTTCGATCGTCGAACTAATGAATCGAACCACTGTACTTAAATTTGTTTCCAAGCAATAATAAAGCTTGTTGACGGAGCTCCTACTTCTGGATGGTTTAAAAAATAAATAACCACGAAGGGCATGGCTGGGTTTTTGTTCGCTCGCTTCGCTCGCTCACTACACCCCGCCAACTCCCCTCCGAAGCTGCCCTTTCCGAGTCGGGGTGCCCCAAGTCCCGAGCTTGCTTCGCTCACTCTTGCATTGAAATCTCACCCTAACCAAACATCACAAATTCATCAATATCTACTTTAACTAAATGACTACACGACATTCAGCCATCTGGTTAAATGTTGCGTACTTGGCTAGTTGTCCTCCAGCCATTTAATAGGATCCGGCGTTTAATGAACGACTTTTTTTTTTTGGGTGGGAAATTATCAAATAACTTCTCCCGCTCTGGGTGGAGCGGGAGGGCGTGTCAGACTTTTACTGACTAAAACCCACCCGTGTTCCTTCAGTTGCCTGTGTGCCAGGGCCACGGTATCCCTTTCGGACAAACCCGCAACCCTGGCAGGCACCGGTCCTAGCGGACCCCGTCAGAGCGTGCTGACATCTCTTTGAGGCGCGCGTGGAACACAACGCGCCGTCGACCCGGGCCTGGTCCTTACCGGACGGTGAACTGCCCATAGCTCGCCGTCCGCAAGCCCGCGCCTACGGTGGCCGGGAATCGGCTACCGATTCCCGCCACCCAGGGCGTCTCCTGCGGCGACTAGGGGCGTGAGGCCGCACAAACTGCCGCTCCCTCACGCGTTCCGCCTCCTCCTTCGCGAGCATTACTACTTCGCAGAAGGAGGTGACTGCTTCCCATGCACTCTCGCTCCGGACCATGGCCTGGACCAGGGCCGGACGCGAGATATCGCCGCCGCCAATCGCCTCCGTGAGGACACGGCGGTGCTCTGCCCAAGCCGGGCAGACCTCCACCGTATGCTCCACCGTGTCCTCCGGGCGATCCACACAGTGGTAACAACCGGGCGTTTCCTCCCGCCTAATCCGAAACAGGAACCTCCCGAAACAACCGTGTCCGGTGAGGACCTGTGTCAGGCGAAAGGTGAGGACGCCGTGGCGCCTCTCTAGCCACTCCTCAAAGTGGGGATTTATCGCCACAATTGTGGCGTGCCTAGCGCTGGGTTGCGACCATCGCACCCTCCATGTCGCCATGAGATCCCGCCGGAGCTCTGTCCGCTGTGCCGTGATTTCTCGCGGCAGCGGAGTTACGCCCCGGCGTTTCACCTCCTCGCGCCACTCCAATAAGTGCACGAGAATTTTTGGCGGCAATCCGGCAAGGAGGCTCGCTACCTCACCGGAGACCGTGCGGTATCCCCGTACCAATCTGATGGCCATGACCCTTTGGGACGCGTTCAACCGGCGGGCAGGTCACCGCCTCAAGGAACGCGCCCACACCTGTGCCCCGCCATGGACCGCACGACCCCAGCATAGAGCCTCTGGTAAGAGGCGTTTGGACCCCCTAGATTGGACAGGAGCCGCTTCAAGGCAGCCCCGGTCCGCTCCAGTCTGGGAGCCAAACGTCTGAAATGCTCCACGAAGTTCCACCGGCTATCGAGGACGAGTCCCAGGTACTTCATAGTCGACTCGACTCCGATTTGAACCCCTACCGTTTAATGAACGGCCTATGCGTCCAATTAGCAGGCTAATTTAACCAGATGGCTGCGGCATATATACCAGTCGCGCGGTAAACTCTGATTGTGTGATGCAGGATTTGTGTGACGTCAAGCCTTTGATGTATTTTGCATGTGGCGTTGTAGATCGGCCACAGTCTGATTACAAACTTTAGGTAACTTAGGTCAGTTACCAATAGTTTCCTAATTTCGCGGAAACCTTCCCGTAGCAGTTCGAATAATGTATTTTCAAGGAAAAGCCAAAGTTATTTTGCATACAAACCAAACAACTAGCAGGTTTCAGTAGTCAAGTGTAAAATGAAACATAATTTTAAACTGAAATGTTAATACTAGTTTATTCCCGTAATTCAGTTTCAGTACAATCTTCCGGTTTTCTTAAATCCTCTAAAAGTATTTGTATTTTCCCTTTTATTAAGTGCGCAGTGAAGTAATTTTTGTAACAACAATTACAACTTTAAGGAAACTGAACCATGTCTAAGTAAACGTGTGATACCATTTTGCACAACGAGGTTGATTTCGAACTCACTACCGCTGCTTGCCACTCGGGCGCACTTCGGCCGTTTTAACCGTTGGGTCATTGCCACCGCTCCACAGTGGAACGAATGTATGGGAGCGGTTGGACGTAGACATGTCCGAAAAATAAGAGTAAAATTATGACAAACTAATGATGCCATCTTATTCGATTACTTAATGCCTTCATAAATTGTGGTGATGAATTTCTTCATAACTCCCATATTTCGGGAGTAATTTGAGAAAATGTGAAATTTTACTATGAAAATGAGTGTATCGAGCTCTCTCCCTCCTGATTCCGGGCTTGTTTCAAGTAGCGGTCTCTAATATCGTAATGCTATTACTAAGAGCTATATTTAATACTAAGACACATAGTGCGCCAAATGTGCACTTTCTGGGATAAAAGGAAATGAAAATTTAAAAAAAAAAACGTTTTTTCCCCATTTGTATTTACTTTAAACCGCAGACAGACTTATTAAGAGGTCTATAAATATATTATATATATACAGAAATATATATTAACAAAAATATTCACAAGAACTGATGAGAGTATGACTTTTAAGTAAGTTGATAATAAATTACCTAGTTTCATTAAAAGTACAATAAATAATTAAGATGTAAGCTCTAATTTACTAAGTTACACATTTTAAAACAATAACATCATTTAATTATCTTCGTCATCATCATCATCATCAATTAATTCAAATTCAGAATCGATGTCCGCTAAATCATTTATGTTAACAAATTCGATATCACTTTTCTCAGAATCCGTAAGCTCATAAAATTCCTTAAAAGAAGATTTTTTTACAAACTTATTTCCTTTTGGACGGATACTTGTAACAAGTGGATCAGAAGACAGTAAAAGATTGTGCATAATATCTTCATTGCATGAGATACTGCTATGCTTTCGAGAATGCCCCTCTCTATATTTTCTAAAATCTTTATTTCTAGCCTCAGATGCCTCTTCGGATAGAAAACCAATGGGCACAATTGACATGTTCTGAACTATGTCTGGCCCATGCATTAAAATTTTATGAAGTGAAGAAGGCATATAATACCATGGGTATAACTCCACGTAAAGCTTAGCAGTATCAAAGCAGAACTCTCGGAATTTAGTTACGTTGATCTTCTCTCCTGATGAAATACACTGCAAGATCACACAGATTTTTCTTAAAAGCATAGCATCTATTCCGGTCAGTTCAGCAGATTTAGTGTAGTTTTCAAAAAATCTCCTTGCCGAGTTGCCATTGTTGGTGGATCCACTGCCTTGTTTCACAACATCGAGAAGTAAGCCCGTTTCTCTTCTTACAGCCTCTTGAACTCTTTTCTTCCTGTCATCAACTTGCCTTTTTGCTATATCACCCCTTACTTGCCATGATTTTATGTCTAATTTGTAGGAAATGTGTAATAAGCATTCCATTGAGCGAATCCAAGCGTGAAGGGTGCTTAAGCTATATTTATACATGTCCTCGTTTGCGTGTTTATCTTTGATTAACTCTAAATTATTCATTTCTTTAGGACAAGCCTTGCATATGTCACACACTGAAGCTGCTGTATTGGATATAATGGAATGAATTTTACCATCAATCATTGTCAACAGCAGTTGGTGTTTGACACTAATTCCATCAGTGATGGTGGATGGAGTTAAGGCTTCAATCTCTGCTTCGATTTCAGCCATCTCTCTCTGCACATTTTCTTTGGTTTCCTTTATAAACTTAAACAATATTGGCCGGCAAAATGAAGTGGAAGATGGTCGCTCGTTTTCCCAAATTGTTACACCTTTTGAGACGAGCCGCAGTGGTACAAGACTAATCATAAAATTACTAGCAAGATCGATTTGCTCATCTTCACTCGTCCTTTGATGATAAATGCTTTGGCTAGATGATCCGTCAAAACCCCATTTGCTGGTCAATACGAGCTGTTGATTGGGATCAACAGGGGTTTCTAACGACCTAATAAGTCTTCTTGAGGTTAAATCCATCAAGGCTTGTAATTTGATTTTTGCAGAGCTCTCTGTAACTGTGAGATCTTCTTTAGCCGGATAGCACTTAATTTTTTCTTTAACCAACATGTAGTAACTCGGGTATTGAAGAGCTCCTTCTTGAGTGTTGAAATCCCGAAGAGTGTTATAGCGCCATTTCGATAAGTTCATCGATACATAAAGAGCCAATGCCTTCAAAGGGGATATTTCCCGTACCTGAATTGATTTACCTTCAATGAAGGCTTTGATTTTTGAGGCCTCTTCTGGATTCTCCGTCAAGTATTTCATAACATAAGCTGTATCGCTTTGTCCTGCCTTTTGAAGCGCCCTTTCGGCCGAAAACATAATTTCAGCGCTGCTACTGCTGCATGAAAGACTATCTTCAGTGCGTCTTCTTTTTTGCCGGTTACTAAGGTCCTCAAAAGATTTACGAGGACTAGGATGTGTACAAGTTGAAGCATCAGATTTAGCAGGAGAAATTATGGGCTCGATGACGTCACTTATATTTTCTGTAGAAGGTTCCATATTTTCATTCTGTAATTCCGGCCATTGAATTGCAGCCTGTAGCCAAATCTCATGTTTCTTCCGAAACTTATCTGTGCTTCTTCCAGACTGTGTCCATTTTGCATAAATGCGGTAGCAAAATCGACGACACCAGTCTTTTAAACTTGTTTCAGCACTTTCACATAACTGAACACAACTGTTATCTTTTAAAACACTGAACAAATAGTTAAAGTCCCGTAAATCTTTATGTGCGCGTGCGCATAAAGCAACGTGAATATCAAGATTTGTATTAAAATTTGGAAAATACATTGCGAGATTAGCTTGGATACAACGAGGTGTAAATCAACACTGATTTTAAAGTTACTAATAGTGACCTATTTATATAAAATCCAGGTATCCCAGGTATCCTTTGTTAAATATTGCAAGGTAATTAGTTATTGTGATAATTAGTAAATGATGCATGCTAAATTAGTGTATTAAGAGCCATTTAGTAATTAAATAATAGCAATGTTCTTATCAGTAATCATTAGTGCATCAGTTTTATATGTAAACCTTAAGTCCCTAATTATATATCCTAATTAGCTTATATCTTCTCTAATTGGCTGCTCAGAAATGTTATTGTAATAAGGTAAACCTTTAGAAAAACGGTTTTAATCAACAAAATAAACAAAAAATAAAAAAATTGTGTTATAAAATAAACATCACTCTTTATCCCAGAAAGTGCACATTTGGCGCACTATGTGTCTTAGTATTAAATATAGCTCTTAGTATTAGCATTATGATATTAGAGACCGCTACTTGAAACAAGCCCGGAATCAGGAGGGAGAGAGCTCGATACACTCATTTTCATAGTAAAATTTCACATTTTCTCAAATTACTCCCGAAATATGGGAGTTATGAAGAAATTCATCACCACAAGTTATGAAGGCATTAAGTAATCGAATAAGATGGCATCATTAGTTTGGCATAATTTTACTCTTTTTTTTCGGACATGTCTACGTCCAACCGCTCCCATACATTCGTTCCACTGTGCGCTCCCATACTTTCAAGTAACTTGTACTTTTTTCTATGAAATGAGAAAGATAACATAACGTTAGTTAATTCCCTACGTGTAAAATGTTCACTATAGTGCGTTAATCGTTCCACCGCATGGTGGTCCCTCCGTAGGTCATAATTGCAGAAAGTCAAGTCAAATACCCATTATTTAATTACACATAGTCATCCACCGATAAACATGCTACCTGAGAATATAAATAGTTCATCCATTTTTACTTACCTAATTATCATTTATTTATTGACCTTCGAATCGAAAGAATCATTACATTTGCCCTCCTGTTATCATTGACTCATCCGTACTTGTTTGTTCAATTGTGATTTCTTAGAATTTTTTGTTTATGTGTGGTGTTTGTGACATGGAATTCCAAGTACAAGGTATGTTTTCATTATTTAGTTGTATTTTTTTGTGTTATTTCATGTTTTATTTTTACTTGCTACGCCACACGAGATGTTCACTATATTTTTACATTATAGTTGATTTTACGTAGACCTACAAAATTTTGCTAATAAAATCAAATATTCTCACCTACTTCAAACGAAACATTGAACTGTTTTTCTTTTTAACATAAAGTATCTGCATCGGTTTGCGGTTGTAGCTAATATACAACTATGTCCACGGTCTATCGGTCCACGATTTTGGTAGGCTCAGGCACAGCACGGTCTACGAATTATGCGTATTTTTTAATTTATTATTTTGTTTTATAATTGATTAAATGTACCTTTTGAAGGTTGCATTTCTTTGAGGTTTGTGCGTCCATAATTGGAACTATTACACATAAACATAACCACGTCTTAGAAATGAAGCTAACATCCTTGGATGAGGTCGAGAATATAGACATTAAGATAGTAAGATATTAAATTTATGTAAATGTATTGATTGGATAATTGTACAATGAAATAAATTCTAATTTGTTGCATAAATATTGTGATTAGCTAAATATAATTGAATGTATCGATTTAATTAAAAGTAATGAGCAGGAAAATGCGAATCAGCCCGGCTTAGAAATAAATATTAGTGCGGACGACATCTTATCACTTTTTGTTGAGGATAAGTGGACGAAGCAGCAATAATTATGTATTAATTAAGAGCTTTAATAACAGTAAAACCAGGTAATATTTTAACATACTACCAAAGTTTACTAACTGCAAAAAAGAAATGCTACCCCGAAAATTGTCAGTTTCAAAAACCAAAGCTGAAATTGAATTGCAAAGTTTATTAGATCATACAGCTTCTATAATAATATTATATTACGGACCTTCGGAAATATCCCCGTAAGAAAATGAGCGTAATGTCGGTGAAGGTTTTAGATATATTACGAGATTAATTTTATTTTTAGTTAAGTTAGTTATTAAGTAATTTGTTGTTGTTATGTTAGGATATTTATGTATAACAATAAATACATTAAAACCCCATTATGAAAAGCTTTGATTCCTTAGTCAGAAGCATTTCTAAACGGGGGACAATAATGAGTAAAGTTAAATATATATTAATTTATTTAACTAAAATGTATGCAGTTTGTATTAAATTAGGTAAATAATATTGCTTTAAAGTTTTAAGGATTTAAAACCATTTTCATTAAATAAAAACCCGTGTTTTGTTGCTTTGAGTTTATAAGTTCCAAGAATTACATTAAGACTGCATCGAGCGCACAGTGGCGCCCTCATCGTTATTACGGTGATTTCTTTTATTTTAGAATGAAAATGCAGAAAATAAGCTCGTCAAGTTGTGCTTCACAAGACTATACGTTATTATTACTACAAACAGTAGTTTTAAATTGTTATGTTTTGTTGTAATCATTAAAACGGAGCTTAGTGGCCACTATTTTCCGTTTTAATGATTACAATAAAACATAACAATTTAAAACTAAGCACAACTTGACGAGCTTATTTTCTGCATTTTCATTCTACAATAAAAGAAATCACCGAAATAACGATGAGGGCGCCACTGTGCACTCGGTAGCCTCTTAATTCTACGGCTCAATATATTATACATTGCCACACACATACACATATATGCACACATACATACATTTACATTTATTTGTTTATTGTGCCTATAAATTCGTTTAATCAAGAACGAAGCTGATGCAGTAGAATGGTTTCTTAAAAACATTGCGATCAAGGTAATTAGTGTTATTTATTTATTTAACAGTTTATGTAGACACATATAAACAGATAAGAAGAATGGCACAGAAAAATACGTACAAGAAGAGATAGGAAAGTAGAAAAAGAGATGTAGGGTAGGGTGGGGCAAATAGGTCCATTTTGCGAATATTGCCTTGTAACTATTTAGGTATAAGGTTCATAAAAATAACTTTTTTAGCAATGGATACCGCTATCCTTCATTTACAAGAAAGAACAAGTGAACATAAGTAATGTTTATCTATAATCCAGATATTTGCATTTTTGAATGTTGAGTCGAATGGTCCCTTTTGCCCCAAGGGTGGGGTAAAAAGGACCGGTGCTGGGGCAAAAAGAACCAGTATAAATAAATTGTTTTTTTAGGTTAATTAAAGCATGTAAATAAATAGAAACTATTTTAAATCAACCAGTCTTTATTTTAATTATAAATCTAAACAACGTTACTTATCTTAAATTTATGGCACGGCATTTCAGTCTTAATTAGTCTATAACTTGAGCTTTTTGGTCCGAAACCTATAATTAAACATTAAAACAACATAACTTTTTAACAATAATTACTCGTCATCTGAATCGCAATTAATACACATATATGTCAAAGATGACATTGAAGGATTAACACACTTCTCGTGGGACCAACCTTTGCAATTAGAACATTGCATCCAGCCTTCTCCAGGAATGCTCTCCAGGTATGATTCACAGCACACCAAGCAAAAACATTCCTCTTCTGAACTAGAACTGTCCTCCTTTTTATCAGTTAAAATGATTTTCTTCACTTGCTTATTTTTCTGATTAACAGCTTTTTTTCGAGAAATTGCTTTCTTCTTCTTGTGCTTATTTTGTTGCTCTAAAAGCAGTGCCTCCTTTTCTGGTGTGTCTGTTAAAATAGCTGTCTTGCGTCGTTTTCTTCCTCCTGTTCCCTTGCGAGCTCCAGCCTTAGGGTAAGGTCTAATAGCTTCCGGAGAAAACACGTTACTCTTAGATGTTGATGGCTGAGGGTCATTGAAAAAGGATAGAACAGCGTGGGAAGTTGATGGTTCTGGCTCTATCACATCGACAGTGCTAGCAGAGAGTAATGGATCACTTGATGACAATAAGAATGAAGCGGTAGATAAATCAGCTGCTGCTGGGTCGCTAGGTGTTAACAAACTTGGTGATGTGGATGAAATAGTTGGATAACTTTCAATAGCTGCAGGCAACTCAGCAGAAGATGGTGCCTGTTGATTATTAGGGTTTGGTCGATCCGTCACATAGCTTGGAGCGAAGTCCAAATCATTAAAAACCTCTCGATTGAATGGATACGCACCCGTTTTTTGAAACCCATTTGAAATATTGTTGGGAGTTAGCGCCAGTGGTAACGCAGTTCGAACTATACCTGGGAGGTCGTATATTGTCATTGTTTTGCCAGGATTATTACGCATCCATGCATCTTGTGCTGATGACAAATACTTTTTAAGTGGACCGAATACAGACACATCTAAGGGCTGTAGCTTGTGCGAACAGTGGGGTGGATACGAAAGCATTACTACTCCATTATCTTTGGCTACATCCAATACAGGCAAGGAGAGGTGAGAACAGTGATTATCCACCAGAAGCAATACAGGAGAATCTTTAGTTGGTTTTACATAGTTAATGAAATGTTTCATAAATTGTAAGAACTCCACATCAGTCATCCAGCCGCTTGCATTTCCTGCACCTATGCATTCTGCAGGCCCATCTCGCACAAAATGATCTTGATATTTCTTTCTCGGAAACACAAACAATGGTGGCACGGAACCACCAGTTGCTGAAAAGGCAACCAATAATGTAACGTTGGTTCCTCTTTCAGCTGATGTGACTGATCCAACGTTTCGTTTCCCTTTAGCCGCAATGATTTTGGAGGGTTTGGAGACAGTTGATACGCCCGTTTCATCGGCATTCCATATTTGGGACCCTCTAAATTTATGACGATCCATGACCTGTGCTAATTTATCGAAATATTCAGCAACATTCGTTTGGTTAAAGGAAGTTGCCCTACTCAAACTGGTAGCCTCTGGTTTCCTTATGGAAAGACGGTCGTTCCTTGACAAGAAACCTGATAACCAATCTTTGCCAGCCATTTTATTTGCATGCCATGTATTTGGCATCTGAAGATTATATTTCTTGGCACATTCATATGCTAAGCGACGAACATCTTTGGGTCCTAAACCATGAAATATTTGCGCAAGTGTAAGCAAATACTGACTGAGGGAAGATTCCTGTTCTGTGTTAAATACTAGTCTGGGAGTCCCGTAACCAAATCGTGGCGATTCTGGGTTTTCTTTTAGGCGTGCGATAAATCTTATTAGAGAAGTTTTACTAATTTCGTAGTCACGACAAACTTGACGTAGGGATTTATTTTCGTTTCTGACTAGCTCAGCCGCACGTTGCATGATCTCGACAGACTTTTTACCTCTCTCGGTGGTTCTCTTATAATTCCGCATTCTGAAAAAAATACCATAAAATGACATATTTTGTATAGGGTTAAAAGGTCCACCGTGGGGCATAAAGGTCCAGAGTGGACCTTTATACCCCAGTCGTATGTTGAATGAAGTTTTAGGTTATAGAGAAAAATCTAAACAGACTATTAAAAAAACACTGGTTCTACGTTAAACTTTATACCACTAACTGAACCTTTAATAAAAGTTCAGGCTTGTAATGTTATAAACACAACAGACAGACTAAAAATAAGAGACGTGAAAAAATTTACTTACGTGAATTTTTTGCACTGCAACCGCGTACACTCTCATCGGCGCTCGCAAGCTCACTGCGCGGGGCTACGTGGATACCCCTCCCGTGTCCCCTTCATATGCCTGTCATTCGTTTCGCTCGCGCCCTTTTAATTTCGGTGATAGGCATGGTGGACCTTTTTACCCGCGGACCTATAAGCCCCACCCTACCCTACATAGATAACGTGTGTAAGAGTACAAGAGAAAGAAAAATACATACAATCTAAAAACTATTTTAACTAATCTATACTTTTGCTTAATATTATAAAGAGGAAAGATTTGTTTGTTTGTTTGCAAGTACCGATAAGTTCCGAAACTACTGGACCGAATTTAACCATTTTTTCAACAAAAGAAAGTTAAACGCATCAAAAATATTTAAAATAATTGAGATCCATAAGAAAAGTGCAATTATTAACCGACGATAATTATAAAGTAGGAAAATGTTGCGTATAAACCACGGAATTAAAACGAAAGAGAGAGTTAATTTTGTGAGTTTGTGTATATGTGGAGATTAATCCCCGTAACCGCAGCGCCAATTTGAAAAAAAATAAATAAAAAAAACACCTTTGAAAGGCATAGGCAAATATTTACATAAAGCCAAAAGGTATGATGATATTCATCAACAAAGTCGGATGCAAAAAAAAAAAAGCATTCATTCAGATGCAAAGTATCAGGGGAGAATAGCCACACTGCAAAACCATAGCGGGTAGTTGGTAAAAATATTTTAAAGAGAGAATTTTGTGACTTTGGGTATATGTGAAGCGTAAGCTCCGGAACCTAAGCACAATTTAAAAAGAAAAAAAAAGAAAAAAATAAATAAAAAGAAACAGTAGGTATGAAAGGTACATTATTATTGTATAAATATGGGGGGTCCAGAACCTTTGGAAGGTGTACGAGGGGCCGACCGAAGTCAACTCGCAGAGGTCCGTTAGACGTATTTAATTAAATGAGGCACCAACCGACGATAATCTCTGTATGCACAATGTAAGTGCACCCAAATAAAACCGCCGGTTGCTGCAGGACTATTGCAGGATAAGGAAACAAAGATATTGGATTATGGGTTTAGTAAGAGAAACCAACCAAAGTCAACTAATTTCGACGTTTTAGGGAGCTTGTAGTTAAATCTAGTGGCGTTAAATGGAGTTTACACAAGACTTCTTTTGCGCGTAGGCAAACTGCCACAGTCAAATAGCTTTTGACAGAACGACTTCTGTCGGGTCAGCTAGTTTAAATATAAACATACAATATGTGAATATACTTAAATCCATACTTATTCCTGAAATAAATATCAGTAATAGTTATTTATGCAACTGTTGTATAATAAGGGGTATTAAAACACGAATGTGGGTTTATGTATGTAGGTATATAGCATTTTCACATTTCCTATTAATATTATTATTGTCATAACTAGCTGTTGCCCGCGAATTCATCCGCGTGGAATTTAGTGTTATCTTGTACCACTTAGAAATTTTAATATTGTAACCTAATAGATGATACAGTTGTAGTTTTCATTATATGTTTACAAATGATAAAATACCTATATTTGGGGCGAATAAGCTTCTAATTTCAGATGGAAGGAATATCACAGGATTTCTTTCTTAACCACATTTACTGTTTTCCCGTCTTGAGCTTAGTATGAAAAGATTGTCTGCATTGCTGACCTGCGAGGAACCCACATGCAGTTGGCCGTGGGAAAAACAATCAGATTTTAAGTCGACACCAGCAGCAGCGAAGCTAACGGCTACCGGAAACTGTATGCGCTTGAATTCTAACGGGAAGTTAACCGGTATACGTGGTATAAAAACAGTTTCACCTAAGCCACATCCAGTAAGAATCTCAGCTTCAGTTATATTTCGTTGTAGAGCAGATACTATACGTCGGGTTTCATTGCACAATTTTGGGGGAGTAAGGTTCCTTGGAAGCATTATTGGAACACCGACTTTAAGAATATTTTTTGTGAACAGGAAAACCACTTGCAGTGAGTAAACTCAAAAGCTCAACTGGATAATTAGTGGTGTCGTCCCGATTAAGGACGCTGTTATACGATGTGTAAACCACTTCATCACCAATAACTTAGCTAAAAAAAAAAAAATATTGGTTGCAGCGGCTTGGTCATTTCAAGAATATTCGTGATATGGTATATTTGACAGATCTCCGAATACCGAACTTATGAGTTCGTTTTCCGAGTATACGATTCTGCCAAGTATTTCTGGAAGCATCACTTGGCCTTGCTGCTCAGGGTGAGTGCCTTCTCTGACTTTAAACAGAACACTGGAAAATTCTTGGGCATGAGAATTGCCTTCAGCTGTGCTCTCATGATAATTGCAGCTTTTTTATTTGAGGCCAGAGGCAAGAACGCTTCAGTGAAGTTTTGATTTCATCGACTCTAGTCCCTCGACTTATGCCCAACGTATGTACAATATGTACATTCATCCCAAACGATTAGACGGTGATCTTGTAACACTTTTATCTTATCATTTTTCTTGTTATCGAACATGTTGGTGATTCATTATTGTCTAAATCGATTTGGGATTTTGAACATATTGACGGCCGTTTTACCGCCAGGGCGCAATGGTCCGTCTGAAGGACTAAGTGCGGAAACCAAACCCTCTGACATAAAGGGATTTTTATTTTATAACATTTTGACATTTTATTTTACAATTTTGATATTTTTACAATTTTAATTATTATTTTGAATGAACAAAGAATTGAAATTTTATTAATCACAGTTTCATTTTGGGTTTTTATTAGTTTTAAAACAGTATAATTATTATTTTAATTTTAATGTATGTGTGTGTCTATGGACTGTGAATGTCTGAATCAAAGTCTGAGACAAAGGAACACCGTTGCAGCTTAGTGCTCAATGTTACGGGGGATGTCATTAAATATTGATATTGAAGGTTCCAAAATAAAGAACTTTTATCGATTAAAATTGAAAGAAAATTCTTAATCAATAATTGTAGATTTCACCGCAGTTGTCACAAAAGATAAAGTCATTAGTGGAGTAAATAATTTCAATATATCTAAGCCAAAAGGAAATAAACTTAATACTTCACATCTTAAGATATATTCTCCGGTGAAACCGGTATATGTCTCTGAGTGTCTTACACACAGAGCGCAAAAACTGTACTACCAGGCCAGATTCTTTCAGCGTAGTCATGACTACCAATTCTGCTGGACTGTATATGGTATGGTGTACCTTCGAAGAAAGGTTAATGAGCCTCAAATTCGAAAATTCGGAGTCTGATATTGAGAAGCCAAAGTGTACCGAGTGACTAGTCTTGGAAGTTATTTCATCATCATTGTTTAGTTGTAAGCTCTTTGTATGCATGCCTCAATTTTTTTACTTCTAAATTACTCTATTTCTACTACACTGAACATAATACACTATACATACACACATTACGCATTTTATGATTTCTAAGGTATTAAAGAGTAAATTTAACAAGTACCGCTGTCGTAACCATATTTTTGAAAAGTTGACCTTTAAGTTTTATGTCGGCTGCCATTTTTACTTTGATCTAATTTTTACTACAAATCATTTTTAGTGACATAAATAACTTATCAAACGAAATCGACAATTGTACTGTCTCGGCTAGTCTCTATCTGAGATCTAAAAAACTGTGATAAATTAATCTATTTTTCGCCTAGCAAACGTTTGACTGTACTCACGCAAAACATTCGTAGCATACATTGTAATCTCCCGGAACATGAATTATTACTATCTAGGTTAAAAGTTGAAAGTGACATAATAGTTCTCACAGAATGCTGGCTACTAAAAACAAGTGTAATATCAACTATAGGTACCAGGTTTCGAATCGTTCTCTACTAAAGGTAACTTTAAACAAATTGACGGTGTTATTATGTATTATAGAGAAGAGATCATATTGAAATAATGTTTGAGGAACCAACCTTTCAAGAAAGAAACTGTATTGTGGCCCGACTTGGCAAACACATGGTTATTGTTTCAATATACCGCTCCCCTTCTTATAAAAATACAGATCGTTTCCTAGACTGATTACATGAAACACTTTTAAAATTAGTGGGTACATAAAACGCATGCTGATTGGCGATATAAATGTTCCTATTAATCACACAAAAGTCGATCAAACCGGAGAGAAATATTTGAATCTGACAGCCCCTCATACAGAGGTAACCCGTAGTGTGAGTGGTACTTGTCTTGACCATGTTTGCTAAAAAGTTCTTGCTGTACACATACAATGATTCCTCAAACTAGCATAACTGACCATTAATCCTGTGCTAGTTTGTATGGGTCTTAAAGTACCTCGAACGTTTCCAAATCTCAACGTACCTACAGTTTATTCAATAAGGAAAACTTATCTCAAGACCTGCTAAAAAATTATCTAACCCCAATATACCAGTCTGAAGATTCAGATTATTCTATCGACTACATAACTACAACGAAACAGAAATGCTTTTTACTACCTTCTCAACATTTATTATCACACACACTATAGATGATGTAAATATAGTATCTGTTTATTACAGATATGATTAATATATCACTCTGCACTTACGATTTTTGTTCCTGGGAGCTGCCTGCCCTCAAGACGTCCTGACGTGGAGCTGGGAGTTACTCCAAGTAATTTAATTTTACCTCCTTTCTTGCCTTGAGAGTGCATAATAGGTAGGTTTTTATATTCATAATTCTAAATATTGTATTTTTTTACCTTGTCATTAAATTGTTCAGTCTACTTTTTTATCTTTTATTTTGTTAGGAATAAGTAGACTTGACAACACGCATACACATTTACGCACACACCTTCACGTACTCAATCACCAACACTCACATCGACTTACTACCTACCGTCCACACTCTACAAATCATTTAAGTGTATGCAATTTCTCTATTTTAATGTATTTGTGTTATTTTTAAGCTGTATGTTAATTTAATATTCTGTAAGTTTAAAAAAATTGTAAATGTTGGCAAAACATTTTTCGGTAAATTGCAGACGCTGTGTGGCGGCCCCAGCAGCATATTTGTATCAAATTTCAGAATCAGAATTATTTATTTGTAAAAATTAGTTTAAAGGTCCAGGTCTTATATAATAATTATATTATGCGCTATGTTTTGTCATTGTTTATGTTTTGTTGAATATCAGTGAAGATTATATAAAATAAAAGCAAACAAAATTCAATATATAAAATAAACAAAAAATATCAAAACAAAATACATACATGCAATACATTGGATTATTAATAGGTACAATAGTTATAGTGTAGATATTATTATTAACTTGTTATGTGCCTGTATATTTGGGATCGGAATTGCGACATCTTCAGAGCAAAGGATAGTACATAGTGATCATTACATAACAGGTAATCTAAATTATGTTCGGTTTTGTGTTTGTTTTTGAACTGTTTGTTAAAGTTTAGTAGATTGGTTTAGTGGTTTAGTTTATAATTTTGTAACTTTTGCATGCCTACTGGTAAAATATGGCTGAACCAACCCTATATCACCATGTACTGTACCCATATTTGCAAAATAAAATATGTTTATCTCTAAACTAAAATCATAAAAAACAATACACTCATTGCCATCAGCGTGAGATCAAATAAAAACAAATTAGAAAATCGAAAAAAAAAAACTATAATTTTTAATTTTCCGTCAAACTGTTGAAAAAATTACGTTTTCGCAAATAGGAACAAAAATGTAGTAGTAAATGTGTTAGTAGTCATTGGATACATGAAGTGGGCTGTCTTTGTAAGACGACTAAAATGCCACGGTTTAAACAGATTTTTTTTTTATCAGTGCGCAAATTTTGACAAAATAAAATTAAACGTGTTTTATTATACACCTATTTCTTATTTTGATATGTCCTAGTACAAAAAAATGAAGTTATCGTTAACGAAAGATGTTCATTTTGAAACTGGTATAATGGATACTCGTCGCGCAACGGTATAATGGATACTCGGCGCGGTCAGTGAAGCGGAATGTAGTAGCCACCAGCACCAGTATCTATCAGCTGTGCGCTCGCCCAATGATATCGTTACGAATAGATTGTATCCATATTTTGCTAATTTCAAGTGGACCAAATAAAAAGTATTGAACTAATAATGGGAATGTGTTCTATTACTGATACTGAACCACCAAAAAATATTTGCGCACTAGTTAAAAAACTATCCTGTATAGTTAAAAATAGGGGGGTTCTTTTTATGAGGGTTTTCAATTATTTACTTTTCACGTTTTTCATTGAACGACAAATGAAGACATCCTAGTTATAGTTAATAGAAAATACTGAAAACCTTTATGATCATGCTGACTAGAAATCAAAACGTCTATTCCAAGTATTGCCTAAACCTTATATTGACAAGGAAGTACAATGCCTACCTTGTATTAAGTCTATACAGTATTTGAACTAAACCTTATTCTGACTATGAACTAAAATGCCTACCTTGCAATATGTCTATTATTTTAGGAGAAGAAACGGAGTACCGTTTCTGGCACTCGCCGGCCGCTGCCGCGGCACGCTCGCTGCACTCTCTCGGCTCGTGTGTTGTGTGGTCACAGTACTAACCTAACCTAACCTACAGTTCAGAGGCCCTAGTGTGAGTTTATTTTAACCATTTCGACTCCTTAGAAATTATTGCATTTTAGGCATTTTGCTTGTTAAACATTTTGATCTCTAGGCGATTTACAGCTTAGGCAATTTGCTGTGTAGAAATTAATTTTAGGCATTTTACTTCGTAGACGAATTTAAAGTTAGACATTCTGATCATATACCACTGAAAATACACAATCAGCCAAGGACCTTTACTCTTTTATAAATAAGTAGCTTTTGCTCGCAGCTCTGCCCGCGTGGATGCCGGTTATCGCGGAAAAAAATAGCCTATGTCCTTCTCCATATCCCCAGGCTACATCATTGCCAAATTTCATGACGATCGGTTAAGCGGTTTAGGCGTGAAAACGTAACACACAGACAGAGATACTTTCACATTTATAATATAAGTATAGATAATAATAAATTCATTTATTTCAGGTAAATAACACCTATTGCCAAACAGAAATTAATAGAAATCAAATAAATCCAATAAAATAAAATCATATCATCACGCCTTGTTTCCCAAAAGGGTTGGGCGGAGATTTACCTATGCACACCCACATTTCGCCAGTTATGTTTAAGTCCCATGTAATAGGGGGCGAGCCTACTACCATCAACCGGGCATAAATCCAGATTTCAGGCTACTACTGAGAAATTCCAAAAGGAAAAACCAGATCACACTTTGACCGACACGGGAATCGAACCCAGGACTTCAAGCTCAGCAGTAGCGCTTGCGACCACTAGACCAACGAGGCAGTCAAAATAAAAACATATATGTAAAAAAAACAATTAATCGAATAAAATTTAATAAATCGTAATAAATCGAATAAAATAAAATTACTGGTACAGCAACATGTCTGCTGGAACATGGATAGTAGTCAATAAAGGGGTAGTCCGTATGTAATGATGGGTAACAACGAATTGAGGTCATCGTTTGACGTTTCCTACCCTCTCAGTTTCCAAAATTACTGCCCTCTGATTGGGGCACCTCACAATTGATTCACTAATGTCAAAGTCAAATCATTTATTTCAAATAGGCACGAAGATGCACTTTTGAACGTCAAAAATTACATGAATAGTTAATTGATTCTAGTTGCGCCTTCGTAAAGGTAGTTATGTATGGAGAAGAATGGGCAAGAAACTCCATACTTACTCTTTTAAAATGTTAACAATAGTTTGTATACATTAATTAATAATTATAGGTGAAGACGATTTACCTAGAATAAAAATAAAAATTACTTACCACAATTGGTAAAAAGAATGAAAAGTGAAGTAATGACAGACAAATTAATAAATGCGATAGGTACATGGTGCTCACATATTTATAAACATTGTATATGATTTTCCAAAAAATGACTGCGCGTCTACTGATAAAATCGGTTTGTGACGTGTTTTGGACACAAACAAATGACGTCACGGATGTGGTGTGGAATATCGTTGCACGTTGTTACGACAAAATCTTATTTGATTACATGACATAATAATTATTATTATTATTATATTTATACAGACTTACGTAAACACAAGTTTTCACAAAAAAAATCTCTCTCTCAATACATACACATACCCCCACATAGGTACTCTAATAGGCCACTTCATATATGCATTTGCTAGCAAGTAGTTATCTTAATAATAATATACTGTGCTCATCTTACAGCTACTGTTAAATGTTCAAATTATAGGCGAGGACGCTGGCACCATAAACACAAGTAAATTCTTACTCTGGGTGCCAGAGTTCATCGAAAACACTCTTTGTCTTAGTTGTAACCCTGCATATTGTTTTGATAAGTGTTTTTGTACGTACATCTGAAGTAAATTTATTATATACATTTTGCAATATTCATCAAACAATTTTTTTTTGCTACAATATTGAAACTACCTATAACTTTGAAAGTAATGGGTCTATGAAAAAATTCACATAACATAAAAATATTGTATTAGTATGTACATAGATCTCAAAAATGTACATACGAATCCTTAAGTACGTACTTCGCGATTTTAGTCCACTGTGCAGCGGGTAGGTAGCGAAGCTTAAACCACTGAGCTATTGGAACCTATAGTGGATGGAGCTCGCGTTGTTCTTAAAATAGAACTACTTCAACATCTTGTGTGTACAACAAATTAGTTATACGAATGCTTTTTATGGTATGGACTTGGAAAGTTATATGAAAAGACTTCTCTTTCCACGTATTTTATAAGGGTTTATGTAAAAAAATATATGTCGCCACTGAAAGTCGCAAATATGGCGCAAAATGTAATTAAAAAAAATTCAACTATTCTGAAGACAGATAATTCGACACTAAATGCTTAAGGGGGAATCGCGCTTTCGCCTTAAGTGTACAAATTGCAAACTCTTAGGAATAGGTAAGTTACTTACCAGTTTGGGTGAAGCAGGAAACGATGGTATCCTTGAATTCTACGAAGCTAGAAGTAAAAGCGTAGGTCAGTGTATGTTTAGGGTTTAAATATTCAATTTAAAAAAGAAATGTAGTTTTTGAAATATGTGATTACCTATATTTGAGATAAATATATGGTGCACAGACGATGCCCGGCTCGTTTGCCATCTCAAATAATATATCCTACACACTAAGTCTTAAAGGGTTTTTCTGGTAAAACTTTGGTACCTAACCGAAGCTATATGTAAAGTTTTTAAAGATTTTTGTTTAAACTTTACGCACTTGTTTCTTATGTAAGTATGTACATCAACAGTTTAGTGAGTAAAGTTTTAAAAGTTTCCGTAGCTTTTCTTTTTCTTTTATTCATACTATAATTATAACCGGCATGTCCTAGAACCAAATATTCGAAGACAGTGACAGACAGGAGGCCGATTATGCTATTATGCTTTAATGATAAATTTTAAATGATTTTATTTCTGCAAGTAGGTTTTTAACACGTCAATCATGAATTTTCAACTCTTTTATTACTGTTTATTATATTTTTTTATAAAGTTCATTTAAATTTTTAACTCAATTTGTTTAAGGTCAAAGATTTACGATTAATTTTGATATTTATTTGAAATTATTATCATATTTTTATTGTAAAACCACAAAGGCAAAAGTTTGTGAATTTTTAAAGTGTGTAAAATCACTTCGGTCACTTGAATTTATATGAAAAATCGAGAGTTTGAATTTTTTTCCGAGATGCAACCGGCTGGTGCTAGGACCTCCATGATACTGGATAGATACTTGTAGTCTCTCTTGAAGAGACTCGGAAAGGCACCACCGCAGTATCCACGGACGTCATCCGCTGGTGCTGAACTACGATCTACTGAGCGTCCGAGGCTGCAGCTCCGGCCACAACATTCAGAGGGGCGTGCGAAAGATGTGGCTATTGCATTTACGGTCATGTCCGTTACCGCCTAACGAATAAGGCCCGCCTTCTTTCTAGGGAAGATGCGTTAGTCTTTCGGTTTTTAAGTTTTTATTAATTCAAATATTAAAAAAGAATTTCGTTATTATAATTAATATAACTGGCGAATGGTACACCCTGCCTAACCCTCTGGGAATAAAGGTTGTGCTATGTCTATAATATTTTTCATTAATACAGTGACTCTATAACTAGTATTAATTCAAGTTAATTAACATTAAAGATATAGGTAAAATTAAATTGAACGATGTATGCTAGAAAGTTTCTTAAAGAAGTTTGAAGTTTTGTACAAAGTTCTTCCAAGTTTCAACTTGCGTCTCGACGTCGTGGAATTGTTCATTGGAGGCAGATTAATATGAATTTGGGACGAAGGCAGCCCTATAAACAACATAGCTATCTCGTTCTAGTAGTTTTTTTCTCTATTTATTGAGGGTTTTAATTCAGATTCAGAGTATTTATGGTTACAGATACACAGGTGTGTGACATGTTACATTTTTGTAAGTTCTCTATGCTTTGCCATTAGGCGTACAGATTATAGTATCAATTTCAATTATTTAATATCATTTCAAATAAAAATTATAGAAATATTGAAGATTGTTGGATACATCAATATAATATTCCCCTGACAATTAAATACATTTCAAATAAAAACTACAATGTCAAAATAAGTACATACAAAATTAATAAAATATTTAAAAAATGTCAACAATAAAAAAATTAAGATAATACAGAAAAGTCATAAAATAAAAATAGTATAATGTTAATTAATTAATAAGCAAGTACAAAATTAATCAAATATATCCAGAATGTCGACAGTAAAACCTTATAGTGTAATGTCAATTAAAGAATGTAAGAAATATATAATTTATTTAAGAATGTAAAAAAAAAACAAATATTATGACATTTATTGCATAATAGCTGAAGGAGGGATTATAGAACTGTCATCCAAATAGTCCTTTAGTGAGTAGTAACATTTATCGATAAAAAAATTAATAAGTAAATTTTTGTATTGGTCCACATTTAAATGTCTCCATTTTAATGTCTTTTTAATAATAATTGGTCCACATTTTAATGTCTCAGGCAGCTTGTTAAATATTTTGTGGCCATACAGAAAGTACTTTTATTCATTAGGGCTTTTCTGCCACGTGTTATTTCGAGCTCTAACATATTTTTGTTGCGTAACTTTCTATAGTAGCTTTTGGAAGCTATTTTGTATTGCGAGATGTGAGTTTTAACAAATATATTGATTCATAGATGTACAATGATGGTAGTGTAAGAATGTTTAGGCTTTTAAAGAACGGTTGACAACTATCAGTGCTATTTAGGCAACACATAGATTTGATAAAAAAAATTGAGCTCTAAATACAAATTCTCTATCGACTGAGTTACTCCAAAATACATTATGCCATACCTAAGTGTTGACGCAACATAACCGTGATAAGCCGTTAGTACCGATTCTAAGCTGACAGTCTTTGACAGTTTGTAAATAAAATATGCGAATTTACTATTTTTTTTACAAATTTCGGTTGTCTGGGGTCTCCAGGTCAACTTTTTATCTATTTACTAGCTTCTGCCCGCGACTTCGTCCGCGTGAAACTTCGCAAATAATGCATTAATTTTGAACAGAACGACAATAAGACGGCACGGTTGGCGCAGTGATTAAGCGATTGACTGCTGCGCTGCGTTTCGCGGGTTCGATACCCGCATGGAAAAAATATTTGTATGACCTACAAGTAGTTGTTCTGGGTCTGGCTGTTTGTGTATGTAAGTTTAATGTTTGTAAACGCACCCACAATACGGGAGAAATTCCTAGTGTGGGGCAACATTAAAAAAAAAAAGAACAAATTTGATTACAAATGAGTCAATCTTAAAAGATAGACATATACTGTCGCGGATTTTTTTTTTTAACTTTTAAAGAGAAACAATTCCATCATACATGATTTTTACGTAACTTAAACATTTACGCAGCGCACGCAACGGAAGCTCTCAAAAAGGAATAATTTTTCCCGTATTTGCGACATTTTTCATTAATGCTCCGCTCCTATTAGTCATAGCGTAATATTATATAGCCTATAACTTTTCTCGGTAAATGGACTATCCATATCAAAAATAATTTTTCAATTCCAACCAGTAGTTTCTGAGATTAGCGCGTTCAAACAAACAAACTCTTCAGCTTTATCCATACTAATACTAATATTATCCACAGGGTTCTATTCTGGGTCCGCTATTATTCATTATTTATATCAACGATATTAAGAAATGCTTTAAAAAGTCCAAATTCTTGATGTACGCTGATGACTTGAAGGCGTTTCAAAAGATACGTACTATGGACGACTGCCGGTCATTTCAAGAGGACCTAAATAGACTAACTGCCTACTGTATTGACAATAAGCTGCATCTTAGTATCCCTAAGTGTAACTATATACACTTTACGAAGAATAATTTCATCTCCAATTTCAATTACTGCCTTAACTGTATCCCCTTAAATAATGTGTCTTTAGTAAAGGATCTAGGTGTTCTCTTTGATGGTAAACTATCCTTGAACCAGCATATCGAAGCTATAGTCGCTAGTGCTTTTAAAATGTATGGATTTGTGATGAGATCTTCAACGGAATTTAAGCGTACCTCAACCTATCTCTATCTGTATAAGACGCTTATTCGCTCTCAATTAGAATATGCGGACCCTATTTGGAACCCCTTCTACCAAAAGTACGTAGTTAAAATAGAAAGGGTCCAGCGCAAGTACCTCCGTGCTATGTGCTACAGATGTCATGGGACCAAGACTTATCTGTCATACTCCCAACTTCTTGATATGTACAAGCTTATCAGCTTGGAGAACCGGCGCAAATACTTGGAGGCCAGCGTGCTTCATGGTATTGTTCACAGTCATTTTGCAGTCATTTTGATGCCATTGATCTAACGAGTAAGCTGTGTTATTCTGTCCCCCGAACAGTTCATATGCGTCAGGTTCGTGCACGTACTCTGTTTGCGCTAAATTCTTGTCGTACGAACTCTGGCTTACGCTGCCCTATTCATAGAATGTTGGAATCCTATAATTCAAATTTCATTGATATTGACATATTTGCATGCTCGAAAAATAAATTTAAATCTAATGTTATAGAAAAATAATTGTAATTCTTAATTGTAATTGTAATCTTATTATTATTACTTATTTATTGCATAATTTAAGTAAATAAAAATGTTTCTGATTTGGTTTTGTAGCTATAGCTAGTTCTATAGTTACTTAGTTATTTATTTATTTCAAAATATTTGTTAATTTTGGTAATGCTCGTCTAGTGGCAACCACTGATCTCTAAACATGTCTTATTTGCGGATAATGCAGTGGACTGCAACATTACTACTTAGAGTTTTATTAATATTGTGTATTATTTATGTTGTAGTTGTTTATTATCCCTCAATAAATAAAATAAAATAAAATAAAATTATAAATATGAAAGTAACTCTGTCTGTCTGTCTGTAACGTTTTCACGCCTACACCGCTGAACCGATCGTCATGAAATTTGGCAGAGATATAGCCTGGGATATCGACATCCACGCGGGCGGAGCCGCAGGCAAAAGCTAGTATTAGTATATATGATACCAAGGAATTTGGTGACAGTAGTTGATTCTATTTGAGTTCTTAAATAATTAATGTCAGGGATCTTACTTGGAACTCTCTGGTGAAAATCCATAATTTTAGAGTTTTCTAAATTTATAATAAGATTATTTTTGTCAAACAATGATAATAATATAATAAGTATAGTTTACTTCACACCTGGCCATAATGTGAGTTTTACTGCACGCTACGCGAAACAGTAAAACTCGCATTGTGGCAAGGTAAAACCGTAAAATTGTGTACTCACCACAGGCAGTAAAAAAGAAAGCCCTCTATCGCATATTTACAACCCTCGCCTGCGGCTCGGGTCACAAATACCTGCGATTTCGGGCTTTCTTTCTTTAAAAGCCCTTGGTAAGTAATGTACTATTTAATGTCATATTTATTTCTTTTTCATAAGTCATAGGATCGTCGCATTTAACTACTACTGTGCTGTCGTCAGCAATACCATAGGATGGTTTATGTGTCCGGGAAGGTCATTAATGAAGAAGAAGGTCATTGATTAAGAAGAGGGGAGGCCCTAGCACGCTGCCCTGAGGTACGTTGTATTTTACTGTCAGACATTTGGATCGATATTTCTTCTCGTAACCATCATTTGTGCAAAGTATGATTTCTACATATTGTTTTCTATTTGCCAAATAAAATTTTAACAGTTTTAGTATATTCCCCCTGACACCATATTTTTCAAGTTTGCATAATAAAATTGCGTAATCTACATAATCGAAAGCCTTGGTTAGATCCATATAAATAGCGCAAACAGGATTTCTTATGTCCACATTTGATAGAACAGGAAGAAGATCATGTATGGCCATATTAATTGTATTCTGTTTATGAAATCCCTTTTGTTCCTTGACTAATATATTTGACTTCTCAAGGTATGTATATAGGGATTTATAGATCACTTTCTTGAATATATTTGAGAAGACAGGTATCAAGGTCTGTAGTTTGCTATAAATTGCCTATCCTGTTTTTTTGTGCAACGGTATAATTATGGAAGTTTTTAGTCTTTCGGGAAAAATTCCATTAGATATATTCATGTTAATGATGTGACTGAGATGTGGAGCTATGGTATTGAGTCGCTTCTTTTATAAGTTTAGTGCAAATTCCGTCGTAACCAACACTATTTGTATTTCTAAGTGAGTTAATATGGTAAACTACATATGTCTTGCGGTATAGTTGGTTCCATCAATAAAGAACTAGAGGTGTTTGAGAGTATAGGAATTGGTATTGCCTTATTTTTAGGTTCAATAACTTGGTCAAAATAAACATTGTTGAAAGACTCGGCTATTTCTAATGGGTTTGTTTTTTGTTTTGAGCCTGTTCGTATTTCTGTTGTTCGCTGTTTAGGAAATAAGGTATTAGAATTGTTATTTATTTATTTAACACTTTCTCATACAAATGTACAGAGGCGGACTTAGTGCCATAGGCATTTTCTACCAGTCAACCTTTGGGTGGTGCAGAGACAAACAGTGGTAGGTGCAATTACGAAAATTGGGGAATACATTTTATTAAAATATATGGATAGACCTATACCTATATAGATGATAAAATTAAAAATTTCAACGACATTTCAGACAGACTCTCCAAAATTAATTTACATTCGGCATTCACCCTGATTAGATACCTACTGTTGTTTTGGCCCAAATTTTTATTTATTTTCTACGCTCTTCTCCGTTATGGAAGCAACTACACCTGTTGGACAAAATTGACCAAATGATTCGTAGCACACTTACATCCATTTTAAATGTGGCCTTGAACGACCGAGCGTGGTTGCAAGCCACACTACACATCCATTTCGGTGGCCTTGGCGTCCGCAAAATTGTCAGTATTAGCTTACCGGTCCTGTCCTCTATCCACGGCACTGAAGAGTTGACCGGGAAAATTTTAGCCCCTTCCCTGATTAACTCTGAAGTGCCGTGCTTGACCGATACGGTGCATGCTTGGAAAATAGCTTGCCCGGATACAGATCGGCCCGTGAATCTATCTTCCCAGAGACAGTGGGATGAGCCGCTCTGCAGGTTGGTACGGAATAATCTTATTAATACGTCCACCAATACTGCTGAGCGTGCCCGCCTGCTGGCTGTGGGCACTACCGTCACCCAACATAGGCACTATGCTGGGTGACACAACCTTCCGGCTTGCTGCTTGTCTGCGTTTGGGCGCTCCTTGCGTGGCACTGCATCGCTGCCAATGCGCGGAAGTTGTCGACTGCCTCGGACATCATGGCCTATCCTGCAGTAGGAGCGCAAGCCGGATTGCCCGGCACGCCAGCATCAATGACATTATCCGTCGTGCTCTTGTCACCGCCAGGGTGCCAGCTGTTTTAGAACCCAATGGCTTATTGGCACGCGACGATGGGAAGAGACCGGACGGAATGACCATAGTGCCTTGGAAGTTAGGTCGGCGTTTGGTGTGGAATGCAACATGTGTCGACACCCTTGCGCCATCCCATCTTCCTAGCACAGCGGGCTTTGCTGGGACGGCTGCTGCAGGTGCAGAAAACCTCAAATGGCGCAAATATAACAACCTTATTGGGAGCTATATGTTTGAGCCGTTTGGGGTTGAAACTCTAGGACCATGGGGTCCGAGTGCCCACTTAGTTTTTCGAGACACCGCTAAGCGGTTGGTCGACTCTTCACGTGACCAGAAGGCTGGCCTATTTCTTGGCCAAAGAATCAGCATTGCCATACAACGTGGCAATGCTGCCAGCCTTTTGGGCACTTTTCCTGTTGACAGCGATGCGGATGAATTTTTTGATGCCCTTTGATTCTTTTCCCTCCCTTTTTTATATACTTGTACATATTATTATTACTGGAGCACTACGGAATTAAGAATACCGCTCTTGATTTACTAAGATCATACCTGATGGATAGAAAGGTTAAAGTTCAGGTAAACGGCGTAAACTCATTAGGGTCTGAAATGAAAATCGGCGTTCCTCAAGGTTCGATATTAGGTCCATTCCTCTTTTTAGTTTACATTAACGATTTACCCCAATTACTTCAAAATCAACCGAAGATGGTGTTATTTGCAGATGACACATCATTGATTTTTAAAATAGATCGACGGTCACAAAAACTTGACGACGTGAATAACTCTATTCTTCAGGTCCAAAATTGGTTTACCGTAAATAATTTGGTACTAAATAATAAAAAAAAAACCAAATGCATTCGAATTAAGTTACCTAATGTTAGAAGTAGCGAATGTGACATCATATTGAACGGAGAAAAACTGGAATTTATTAATCAAACGGTTTTCCTAGGAATCACGCTAGATGAGAAATTACAATGGGAACCTCATATAACATCTCTTGCGGGGCGGCTAAGCTCGGCCGCGTATGCTGTCCGAAAGATAAGATAGTTAACAAATATAGAAACCGCGCGTTTGGTTTATTTTAGCTACTTCCATAGCATTATGTCGTATGGCATTTTACTGGGGGGTCGGGCTGCCGACATTGAATCCATTTTTATTTTACAAAAGAGGGCTGTCAGAGCCATTTATAATCTACATCGCCGCGAATCTCTTAGAGAACTATTTAAAACGTTTAATATTATGACGGTACCTTGCCAATTCATTTATGAAAATATTATGTATGTAAGAAAAAATCTACATCTTTTTAATAAAATCAGTGATAGGCATAATTTTAATACTAGAAATAAAGATAAAATTGATCAACCATTTTTCAGATTATCTAAAGTACATACATCTTTTATGGGGTATTGTGTTAAATGTTACAATAAAATACCTTCTGATATATTACAATTAAATGAAAGAAAATTTAAAACTCATATAAAAAGCACACTTTGTAAACAAGCATAATTATTACTAATTAGAGGATAATATCCAAGATAAGAATGCTTGGAAACATGCTGGTCTTGCTCCATAGGACAATTTAGAGTCTAGACAAAATCAATTTGGTTGCTAATTTAACTGTATAATTTATAATTATTATGATATTAATTTTATTTTCTGTGATTAATATAAATTTAACTCACACACTGACTTCTTATATGTTATTTTTTTTTTTTGTAAAATCATATTCAATGTTTGTAAATACATATGTGAGCACCATGTACCTATCGCATTTATTATTTTTTCTGTCATTACTTCAGTTTTCATTCTTTTTACCAATTGTGGTAAGTAATTTTTAATTTTATTCTTGGTACATCGTCTTCACCTATAATTATTAATTAATGTATACAAACTATTGTTAACATTTTAAAAGAGTAAGTATGGAGTTTCTTGCCCATTCTTCTCCATACATAACTACCTTTTGAAAGGCGCAACTAGAATCAATTAACTATTCATGTAATTTTTGACGTTCAAAAGTGCATCTTCGTGCCTATTTGAAATAAATGATTTGACTTTGACTTTACTTAAAAATTAATTAACTATAAATCTATTCTATACATATAAAGAAATCGTAGTGAAGTCAAAATTGTACATTGAATATTTAAAAAAAAAAGTAATTGCCACGAGATCTGGGAACGATTCTGATGCCGATGTTTTTAGAATTTTTGTCTGTTTATCTGTTTGTCTGAATGTATGTTCCAGCTAAACGCAAAAACTACCGGACTGATTTTGTTAAAATCTAGCCTAGATATTCCCTATAGATCTGGTCAAATTACTACGTATAAATTATCACGCTATTTGCTATGGGGGCGAGCAGTATTGCATTATGTTTTGAGATAGGTCCATAAGGGCAGGTACCTTAACCGTGGTCGCTACAAGAAAATGGTCTTAAGAGACTATCCTTACCTTTTAGAAAAAAAAAATTGATCTGCATTCATATTGATTTTGAAAAAAATGTACAGACAGCAAGAAAATGGGCAATTTTCACAAAAAAGTTTTTGATGCCAATCGATCCTGTTTCTTACGAGGATCAAAAAACTCTATGGGACCAACTGAGGTTTGAGTACTAGAAAAGTCAGAAATCAAAAGTTTTCCCATACAGGTCCTAGGTGAGACTGAGATGAGAACGAACACAATGCATCAGTGTATGACAACAGTCGAATTATTCCATTACTACTTCGCTGTGTTGAATAGGAAACGAATTTATCAGATAGTTACAGAGTTAATCTTTTAAATGATTATCATACCTTATGGATCTAAGCAGTCAATTATGACATATTATGCTATTTCAGTCAACTTTCAACAAAGCAATGCAAATCTGATTTCGATTCCAAAGAATTGATATTTATGTTCTTCTTTTTAGGGATCCGTTTCCAAATTGGTAAAAAAGAACCCATGGTGCGACTCAGTCTGTCTGTCACAGCTAGATATCTCAAGAACTACTAATGCTATCAACTTGAAATTTGGAATAATTTTAGATGACGTTTGCCCAACTATGTTGCAAGAGTTATTTTTTTTGTAACTGGGACTTAATTGGGTGTCTTAAAAAGTCGAAGTGGGACTACTAGGGTATGTGGGGTATCGTATGAAAGAGCGCTATTTCCACATACTCATAATTTTTTTTTAGGCCCCATTTTTTCAAAATTTAACAAAAAAAAAAAAACATTCCCCCCTTTATCTCCGTTGTTTACATAGAAAAAATCTGAAATTATTTTATGTAATAGTAGTTTATGTAAAGATTACAGGAAAAATAAAACGATTTCTCTAAATAACACCCTTTTCAGAAATCATCAACAAAAATTACATTAGTTCCATTATCGGTCAAGAGATGGCGCTGATCTAAAATTGCAGTATTGTACACCGCAGTGTTAAAATTCTCTGATGAATATTGACCTCGACGATGAAAATTTAAAAACATTTCACGGTTCACAACCAAAATGTCCTCCTGCCTACCTACTCACAGATTGCTTTGGGTTAAGCGCAGTAAGTTATAGTTTTTTTCTGGGCACATAACTATTTAGGTACTAATACGAATAAAGCTATACAATTATGATGGTACGGAACCCTCGGTGCGTGTGTCCAACTCGCCCTTGACCGGTTTTTTTACATTTTGTTACTGTAATTGTGATAGTTCGAAGAACTTTATAGGACTTTTTTTTTTGGGTGGGAACTTATCAAATAATTTTTCCCACTCTGGGGGGAGCGGGAGGGCGTGTCAGACTTTTACTGACTAAAACCCACCTGTGTTACTTCAGTTGCCTTTGTGCCAGGGCCACGGTATCCCTTTCGGAAAAACCCGCAACTCTGGCAGGCATTGGTCCTAGCGGACCCCGTAAACACAGTTCGTGCTGACATCTATTTGTGGCACGCGTAGAACACAACGCGCCGTTAACCTGAGCCTGGTCCTTACCAGACGGCGAGCTGCCCATTGCTCGCCGTCCGCAAGCCCGCGCCTACGGTGGCCGGGAATCGCTAATTGATTCCCGCCGTCTAGGGCGTCTTCTGCGGCGACTAGGGGCATGGGGGCGCACAGACTACCTCTCCCTCACGCGTTCCGCCTCCTCTTTCGAGACCATTACTGCTTCGCAGAAGGAGGTGAAGGCCTCCCATGCACTCTCGCTCCGTACCATGGACCATTACAGGACACTGCACGCTAAACAAACAATTCCACACAATAGACATATCTGACAATCCTCTATGCAGAGCTTGCATGGAGGCTGAGAAAACCGTCGCGCATGTGCTCTTTGAATGCACAGGCGTCACTCAGATTAGAACAGAGACCCTCGGGGCACCCTGATCTTTCACGGATGTTCTAAACATACCGGGAGACGTAATTAACTTCTGGAGGGAGGTGGGCTGGTTGGAATAACCACTGATGGCCGCCATGGCCCATGTAAAATGGTAATATTTTAGATTATGTTTATATTAAATAGTGAAATTAATTTGCAAAATGATGTCTAACGCGGCTCCACTCGCGTTTGTGTCGGTTATCGCGTAAAAAGTAGCTTATATCCTTTTCCATATCCCAAGGTATATATCTCTGCCAAATTTCATGACGATCAGTTCAGTGGTTTAGGCGTGAAAATGTAACAGACAGACAGACAGAGTTACATTCACATTTATAATATTATATAGTATGGATTAATAAGATTGTATTCACCAGAACAGATTGGACGGTGACCATGACGGTAAAATTGTGCCTGTCACTGTGGGGGTCGAAATTGAAACATTTTCAGAGTTAAGGATACAAATAAATAAATTTGAAGTGTCTGTTTTTAATGTCAAAATAACAGGTTTTTACTAAATATACATAAAAGCATATACGGTACTTATTTAAAAAAAAATTGTCTGTCTTTTTTCTGTCTCTCTGTCTGTTTTTTCCGGCTATTCTCCGAAACGGCGGGACCGATTTTGACGGGGCTTCACTGGTAGATAGCTAATGTTAGAAGGAGTAACTAAGGCTACTTTTATTTTAGAAAAAGCCATACGTGCGAAGCCGCGGGCTGAAGCCAGTAAAAAATGAAACACTCATTGCCATCAGCGTGAGATCAATCCAAACAAAATAAAGTCATTGATGTTCATCTGTTTCAGTTCATCCTCTGTAGAAAAGGGAGGATCCTCCGACCAGACGGGTATTGTGTCTGGTAGGCAACTGCCCGACGGTTGATGTCGAGGTATTGTTATTTATTTATTTAACAATTTATGTACACACAAAATATAAACAGGCAAGAAGAAAGGAACAGAAAAATATGTACAAAGGTGATGCTTATTTCTAATGAAATCTCTTCCAGCATATCTGCGATAGGAAAGTAGATATAGAGATGTAGACAACTTGTGTAAGAGTAGAAGAGAAAAAAATATGCATAAAATCAAAATAACTATACACTAATATAAATACTTATAAACATACAATAAGAGAAGATATATATATAAGAATAGATATCACTCAAATTTATACTTAGAACTAGAATGTAGTGGAAAATAATAAAAACATAACAATAAATATGACGACACGGTTGGCGCAGTGGTTAAGCGATTGACTGCTGCGCTGCGTGTCGCAGGTTCGATTCCCGCACGGAACAAATATTTGTATGACCTACAAGTAGTTGTTCCGGGTCTGGCTGTTTGTGTATGTGAGTTTTAAATGTTTGTAAACGCAACCACGATACAGGAGAAATTCCTAGTGTGGGGCAACGTTTAAAAAAAAAAAAATATATATATGCAACTATGACGAAGTGGAAAGATAGTCATTCTTTACTCTTCTTTTAAAGTCTGCATCAGTTTGGCAGTTCCTAATGTCAGGTGGCAGTGAATTCCACAACCGAGCCGCGAGCACAGTGAAGGAGTAGGAGTAGAAGTCGGATGACTGTCTTATATGCTAGTGAGGCGGTAAACACTGCTTGCACGATGCAGGATTTATGTGATGTCAGGTATTTGATACGTAGTTTGCATGTGGCGCTGTAGATCAAATAATAACAAAATAATAAATTAAAAATAAAAGTCCATAATTATTAAATCAAATCAACAAAAATAAAATAATAAAATATAGGTACACATATTCAAGTAGCCAAAAGCCTCTTATTCAAGCAATAAAAGTTTGACAAGAGTTTGATTTTCATTTAATTTCAGTAAGTTTTGCAATCTTGAAAAACGCACGCTTTCACAAATAAGACAAACGTTTTGCGCGGGTTTTCAGTAATTTACTTTTCACTTTTCATTAAACGACAAAATTTATTATAACATTAGAAAAATAACTGTTCTCACCCTTTCGTTATTTCGATGTAAACGTTTAACAAACTCCGTTATTTTACGATAAATACAAAGCACTGTAATCTATTTATCATTTACATTTAAAAAAATAACTCTAAAATGCAGTAATTTCAACAATATTACACAATAACTGTCGTTATTTAGCCGTTATTTGTCTAATGCTATAGTAAATGGAGTATAGTTATAGTTAATCCTTATAGTTATACTCGTAGTTAAATCTCCTTGGCTAGTTGTGTATTTTTTATACAGAAAATACACAAGTAACCAAGGAGTTTTACCTACTCTTTTAGACAAAATTAACGTGTTTCCAAAAGTATTTGTGTGTTTGGATGTACTTAACACCACAGCGCGCGGTCTCATATCATCATATTATATTACTAGCTTCTGCCCGCGACTTCGTCCGCGTGAAATTTCGGCCCACCCATCGCGTCGCATTCGCATCCCGTCGCTCGCCCGCGCTAAAACTTCGTTATCGCTTAGCGTTCTTTCTGACTTCTGTTCTTTTCGCTTGGCTTCTAAGGATCGTAGCGTAGATATATAGCCTATAGCCTTCCTCGATAAATGGGCTATCCAACACTAAAATATTTTTTCAATTCGAACCAGTAGTTCCTAAGATTGGCGCGTTCAACCAAACAAACAAACTCTTCAGCTTTATCCATACTAATATTATAATTGTGAAACGTCATGGATATGATATATATACATAGGCTACTTTTGTATGCGATAACCGACATCCACGCGGGCGGAGCCGCGGGCAAAAGCTAGCAAATTATATAGCTGACCCGCGCAACTTCGTCTGCGTCACCTAAGAGAGAGTGGTTTAAGTAATGAATTTTCTACTTATTTTGTTGCGGAGTTATTTTAAAATTATGATATCTCCTAAGATGTTGATTGAAATCAAGTGATGTCAAGGACAATTTTGTTTACATTTAAATACTTGTGATTAATAACATATTTATTTGGATAAGGATATATTAGGAGATATTATGTTGATAAAACTCCTTCGCAAATAATGAATTAATTTCGAAAAAATTTGATTACCATAAAAAAAGGTTATAGTGAGTCAATCTTAAAAGATAGACACATGCTGTCGCGGACTTTTTTTTAGAACTTTTAAAGAGGAACAATTCCATAATACATGACATTTGCGTAACTTAAACCGTTTATGCAGCGCACGCAACGGAAGCTCCCAAAAAGGAATAATTTTTCCCGTTTTTGCAACATTTTTCATTTATGCTCCGCTCCTATTGGTCATAGCGTGATATTATATAGCTTATAATATTTCTCAATAAATGTACTATCCAACACAAAAACAATTTTTCAATTCCAACCAGCAGTTCCTGAGATTAGCGCGTTCAAACAAACAAACAAACAAACAAACAAACTCTTCAACTTTATATATTAGTATAGATAGATATAGATATATAGATATAGATAGATAAATTAGTATAGATAAATGATGAACTATTATATTATAGCGTTTAACCGTGCTCCGAGTTTCAATTAAAATATGAACTCCAAATAATCACATTACTAAAGCACGTGTAACTGCTTCGTCTATTAATTTTGTTCGCCATTGACGTGGTAATGAAGCTCTGTAGGACACAAGGGTATTATAACTGTTTCCTCGAACGCTGATAATTATATTACACGTACTGACAAATATACGGCGAATTATGTAGGTACAGTAAGCCGCATGACAATGGTAAGAGAACCAGTGTAAGCTGGCCTCTTATTTTGTTGAAACTGTAGGAACAGTCGCTAGCACATCAGGCTACACGAAACTGTCGAATTTCACGCACAATGGTCCATCTTAAGGACTAAGTGCGGAAACCAAACCCTCTAACATAGAACTGTCGAATTTCTCCAAACGATTTAAAACTTTAAAATGTTGATAGTTAAGTTCAAAATCGAATGAGAAAATCTGATAGTTTGTGGTAACTTGATGTGCTGGCGACTGTACTACGGTAGCCAAGCTCAAGGTTAAAGTGTTAACACAACGTGCGGTCGACTGTACCTACTGGTGGAGACACCCATTGTCTATGTAATAAACTTACTAATTTACCAAAGGCACACTACTTGGTTTTTAGGGTTCCGTATCTCAAAAGGGAAAAACGGAACCCTTATAGGATCACTCGTGGGTCTGTCTGTCTGTCCGTCTGTCACAATCAATTTGCTCTGAATCTACTACGCCGATTAAGTTGAAGTTTGGTACACTTTTGAACTTCTGTGACCTAAACACGGACGTATAACCTCCTCTATAGTCCTCTCATACCTATAATCACTGTTATTTGATAATATTGTAACCCCAATTATTTAAAAAAAAGTAACCGTGGAGTTTCTTGCCGGCTCTTCTCCATAGGAAACGACTAATTGCAACCGTGCACCTAGCTTCTGACGTTTCATAAGTGCCCATGTAGGTTTATGTGAAATAAAATATTTTTTATACCCGGCGGAGGACAGGGTGGTGTGGCGCAGCCTAGGCTACGCCACAGCACCCTGTCCTCCGCCGTCCGTAACCAGTCTGACCCAGCCGAGATATGCGGTCTTCACTCCAGGACTCATCTGCTCCACCAGTCATTGGTCCTATGACATAAATAGCCAGCCCATTGCCACTTCAGTTTGCTTACTCTGCAAGCTATGTCTGTAACGCCGGTTCTTTTCCGGATAGTTCAATTCTGATTTTTTTATCCTTCAAAGAGACTCCAAGCATGGCCCACTCCATAGCGCGCTGGGCGATTGTCTATTTGTATCTCATTTATTATTCCGTAAATTAAAATAGGTCAGTGAATAAATCTCTTTGTAAAAACAATTTTGTTCTAATGAAATGAGTCCAGCTGGCATCAGATACCGTAATTTTCAAAATGGTAGACGTATTTAAAGTTAGATAATAATTAGCTAGGTATATCTGCGAATCCTGTAATGCAATACTGCCTCTGTATAATCGACTGAAAGTTTTGTTTGCGCAGCTATTTCATTGGCTTCTGTTCCGTTTTAACTAGAATTTAACAGCAGTGCTATTTGGCAAAGACTTTGAAAACGATATCCGTATAGGTCCGACTAAAATCCTCTACAAGAAAAAATATGAGATAATTATGGAAAAGCTTTGATATACCGATTTTGGGAGGATAATAGCTAGCCTTTGACCGCGTTGTCGCTCGCGTGGATGTCGAAGAACTTATAAAAACCTTCTCCATGTAAAAATACATAGGTGTCAACTTTCATGGTGATCGGACAAACGGTGTTGGAGTTGATCAATCTCATATAGGTATACCAACATCCATTTTTATATTATATAGATAGAAGTTCAATAAGAACTGCATTAACTAGGGGTTTTAAATCAGTTAATGTAAGAATGATGCACTGCACTAGCAATTCAGATACATTATTTAAATGCTGTAAAGTCGCGAGTCGTATTAGCGCAATTAAGCATAATAAAATACTGTTTTTTAACATACGTACTTAAAAAAATAATTACTTTCCAAAAAGCGACTATAAAGTGAAAGTTTAAGTATCGGAAGTCAGTGTCAATTCATTAAGAAGCAAACAAATAACCAAAGCCGTTTTAGTAAATTCAACAATTCAATATAATTTTCTCGATCACTTTCAAAGGTGCTCTCAACGTTTCTAATATGTGTAACTGTGTTTTTCTGCGCAATACTAAGTTTCATTTATTACCGACCTAGCCTAAATGTTTTTTCAGGCAAGTTCTATTTCACCACCCTTGACCAAGGGTATAAAATACAAATCAAATAAAAATTGGCGTGTCCTCCGGACGATCCACACAGTGGTAACACCCGGGCATTTCCTCCCGCCTAATCCAAAACAGGAACTTCCCGAAACAACCGTGTCTATGTCAGACGGAAAGCATCAAAGACCTGACTGTGACTACGTCTGACATTTTTTTTAAAACTCAAATTCAATGCATTTATTTTGTTTACAGGCACTTTTGAATTGTCAAAGAGTCTTACGTTTCAAAATTGCAATGGCGTTCAACTGGACAAATCACGTCGTATATTGTAATTTCAAATTTTTTATTATTAATTATAATTTACGGAATGTCCACGAGCAACTTCACTTACAACCATTGAAAAATTGGAAATAGTAACTAGTTGGTATTTCAGCGTTACCTCTGCCGATATTTCAGCGTTACCTATTGGTTTGTTTTCCTAGCAGGCCATCAATTATTTATTCCAAATTTTTCTGAGTTTTTACTTTTAATATGACTTGAAGAAGGTTGTCAGTACTTTTATAGAAAAAAAATCAATTCGAATGATCACTTCGGTGATGATGAGCGTTGGATTTTACATTAGACTTTAGCTTTAAACCTCAGACCAAATAAAAAACCCCGACAGAGCGCCGTGAACAATACAGTGAAGCATGCCAAAACTACGCCTCCTTGCTATGCGTACACGCTCACACGCACACATTTACAACCATTTATAATCAAATTACACCTCACTAAGTGCACACATGTTTACGAAACCGGCCTCACGTCACTGTTGGCAGGCCTCTGTCTTTCTTGGTTTTTTATTTGGTCTGAGTTTTAAACACAATAAAAAGAAAATTTGGCAAAGAAGAGGGTAGCTTGCTATAAAAGGTCCACCAAGATAAATGAGTTATGAACCTTATGAAGCCGGTGAAATGGAGCACGTAATTTGTCTTTATGTCTGGTGTTAATATTATGAATATCATTGTTTTTAGTGTCAAAGTGTATATATTGCCTAATACATATTAAGCTGTTGGCGAAGATGAATTGTGATGTCACCGTGAGAATGCCAATATCTTAAAAAAAAAATCTCATCTGAAACTCTGGCACCTAGCTGGTAAATTGCTTGAAAAGCTCGTTTTTTAAAAACAAATATGTTCTGAATGTCAGCGGCTTTGCCCTACAGCAGAATACCGTAGGTAGTAATACGCTATGAAAATAATTAAAATGGACTAACTGAACTGTATCAACTTCAGTGTATTGTCTTACTTTCCTGACGGCGGCGTAGGTGGCCCAACTGAGCCTTCCCGCTAGGCTTGATATATGTGGACCCCACTGAAGTTTGGCATCTAATGTTATACCTGACTAACTGCCGAGTCCACAATTTCAAGAAGCTCTTTATCTAAGACTATGTTCGGTCTTAGATTTCTAACATTCTATTATAGGTCATACATTATTTACATTATATTAAAAGTTACAGTTAAACACTTTCAAATATCCCGCCCCTAACTGTTCCTGGCGCAAAAGTGCCCATAACACTTGCTGAATTGCCACGTGGGATGGCAATGGCTAACCTTTGCACCAAGAACGAGCCGGAGCGGGAGTCACCCGTTTTGTCACTTATTTTGTATCCTATCTCACTAATGAGCTTCTTGGCCTCAGTGCACCAACAACCCATGGTCTCAACGGCAATAGGCACAAAAATGTAACGGTACGCTAAAGGAGCGTATTTCACCCTCTTCACATTCTATTATTGGGATATTTACCATGTTATTTTAAGACCATAGACTTCTAACAGATTTTCCTGTAATCTATAAGTTTAGAACTTTTTTGCACTCCCGACTCGTAGTCACACCAGTATGACAAACAGGTTTTTATTTCATGTTTGTCACAATACGGGTTTTACTATACCTTTTAAATTTTATCATAAAAAAAGTACATAAAAAAGAAAGAAAAAAAGTACATAAAAAAGAAAGAAAAAAAGTACACAAAAACTGAATCTAATGAATTGAGCGGGGTAAAGATGAAACAGTCCAAGCACATGGTTCGACAATGGCTAAACTATGAACAATATGTCGCCGCCTGGAATGTAGTTGGTCAAAGACATAGAACCAACAACGTTTGTGAAAGTTGGCACTCCCAATTAAATAAAAAGATAAATAAAAACTACGTAACCATACTAAAATTATTAACAGAATTATTCAATCAAAAGGAAATTAATAAAAAAAGAGAAGGGTCGACCAAACTTATAAAGATAATTTTATAATTTCCTGCCAATTAAAACTTAAATGGTGAGAAATATCATTGGGACATTTTCTTGAATCATTGCGTTAAAAATATTAGCTAATACGTAATGTGAAGGTTTTTTAATTTAACAAACTAAAATAGGACAACACTAGTTATGAAATAAATGCAATAAATGGTGTGGAACAATCAGTAGTGTGACAAACAAGAAATAAAAACCTGTTCGTCATACTGGTGTGACTACGAGTCGGGAGTGCTTTTTTGTAATATTAATAATATTTTATCGCACGCTCGTGTTTGGGATACAGAAATTCATATACCTTTCAATTTAATCGGTCCACGAAATTTGGAGCAAATCTGCTGTAACAGACGGACAGACAGTCATACACAGGCATGACCCTATAAGGGTTTCATTTTCTCCTTTTGAGGTACGGAAATCTAAATATTTTAGGTTCAGTAGTTTCGGAGATAAGCGGGGGGAAAGGTCAATTTTCATCTATGGTCTTAAATAACTTTATAACTGTTCAATTTTTTCATTCGGACATATAGAACCTAAATAACAATTTAAAAATAACTTTTCCGTGGGCGAGCTTGTCCGTCTCGATAATAATTATGTTTGTCTTAGTTCGGATTCTCTTGTTTGTCTTCTTATTATTTTGTCTTAGGTTGATAATTAATATTGTTCTATGTTGCCGTAACACTTGATACGAGTTACCGGCTTATTATTGATGATGTCTTTTATAAGAGTATTTCTGTCTTTTTTTCCAGACAACATTTTCATAAATATTCCAAGCCCAGTACGATCACAGAGTAAAGAAACGGAACAGAAACAAAACTTCTAAAGAGTGTGTAAAATTGATACCCATTTTTCGTAGGGTTGGCACAGGAGGATAACACGAAATAAACAGAATGTTAATCAGCTTACGTGTTTCAATTTATAAAAATATTATTCTATCACTAGTAGATAAGTAGGTATTACCTACGTAGGCACTTCAAATCATAAACACCAATCATATCTGGCATGAATATCAATACCAAAACTTTTTCGACCCACCGGGTTGAGTTTCCTTTCGATGTTGAGGTATGAGCTACCTATGTATCTACTACTAATTAAAAATAATAAATAATAATCAAGTTCAGTTGTTCAAAAGTTATGTTTTTATTTCTTCTACTATTTTTCATATACACAGTACTACTGTACTGTGTGTATGAACAATAGTAGAAGAAATAAAAACATCATTTTACAGAACAGAATAATAGTGTTTTAATATAATACAACACTATTATTCTGTACTCATATCACATGTGCTATTATTAAATTAAAACGTGAAAAGTAAACAAACACGACGCGCGACGCGTACGCGCAATCCCGAGCGATTCAATTGGCCAAGCTCAATGAGGTTTCTCTTCGTTCGCGACGAAGTCGCCAGTGGTACGCACATACGCGCTTTATGCTCGCATTGTATTTAAGTACTAACAATAGTTTATAGGTTTTTGTATATCCTTTGGATCTAGTAGTCCCAAAATAAATAATTTTGAATGTACAAATCCATATAATCTCTGCTTGCACATTAGTTTAAAAAAAAAGTTAATAAAATTAAATTATTTCTTTAGTTTTTCGTTTGTTGTTTTTGTTCTGCACTGTGGTGTAGGCCTTAGTCAACACGCTACAACCGTTGAACTGCACCCTTCCCGCATCGCTTAAAATTCTGCTGTTCCTTGCGTAGAACTACCTATATAGTTTTCTGATTTGTTTTGTTTGATGAGACAAAACTATTAAATGAATGTGTTGTTATAATGTTAGATTTAAGATAAGCTATGTGTATATTTAAGGCTTAGGAACTAAATTAATATCTACCGCGGCTCTTTTAAAGTGTATAAAATAATACTGTGTCTCTGTGTTTGATGTATGTGTCTGACGTAACTGAAAGTAATTAAGTTAATTAGCTACGACATAATTATATCAAACAAGGCTGTGTATCGATCCCAAATAAAGCTCAAATCTACGTGTAGGTACAAATTAGCTCACTCTTAGTACAAGAAAATATGATTTAGTATGGCTATATTTATTAATCATGCCAACAAAGTGGTATTTTTTTTTTCTAGGTATTTGTCTATTTCATGGTGTGGCATATCATTGGATAGGCCGTTCAAAAATATTACGTTCATATATATTATAAAAACCATTTTTCGATTTAGAGATCCGTTTGCGTAATATTAAGCTTTAAAGTACAAATTTTTGTTAGAGTCAAGTGTTGCGCCCTGCCAGCTAAATGGTTGTATTTAGGTATGTGAAAAAAATCACAGCAGTAGTATATATAACGAAGTTAAACGGAAAACTATCACAGCTAAGTAGGCTTTACAAGTTACCGGGTAATAGTCGACCAACTTAAATTTGGGTTTTCAACTACAATGTTAAGTTTGTTCTTGGGATACATTTTATTCCATCTACGGAACCCTTCATTGTGCGTGGTCCGACACGCACTTGACCAGTTTTATTATGTACGTGTTTTTGTGATAAGAAAAACGAACTACGGCTAATTTAATAAATCTAGCATGAGCTGGCTGAGCGGACTTTATTTTATTGGCCTAACGAGATTCTCACAATTGCTGGCTATAAAAACGCGACTTTTGCGTTCGGACTAGTCACAGCAGTGTTGAATGATACTGGGAACTTTCGGGAGTTTGTTATCGACGCCCGACTTTTCAGTGTGGGTCACTAATAATTTTAAAATTGACATTTATAAATCTTTGAGGCCTGAAACTGCGTTATGCGGACACCCGCGCGGTTCTATACAAAAGTGCTCCGTCGCAGGGACAAGCGCGGGCGTAAGTCGCGGAGGCACGCGCTGGGCCTGGTAGCGCCAGCTTACTGGCTGTCGTTTTATTTATGCTAGTCATCGTTTTGCTAAGTTCTCCATCGACACAACTGTACATGCACACCGTTAAAATTACACTACGCCGTATTTAATTGCCGACAGAGCTCCCCGCGTATCCACGCGTGTACACACGCAACGGGTGCCCGTCGCGGAAGCCCGCTTAACGCAGTTTCAGGCCTGAGATCTTTGGACCAAATGTCATGTCACGTGGATAAATAAACTATTAAAATTCCCGGGTTTCATTTTAGGAGAATATTTCGTTACATAAACTCCCATTTTTCTTGGGAACTCATTATTTTCTTCCATTCTCCCCTGTCAACCGCTACGCTATAGAATATTCCCTTTCAACTTTTCTGTCAATAGCGCCACTTATTTCTTACTTTATCCGTTTTCGTCATTACTTTGTTACAAAATACCGTAATCGTAAGTATGTACTAAAAATAATTCAAAACTTGCTCTTAATATTAAAAAGTTTTTTTTTTGACAATAATGTTTATTTATGTAAATGTATTAAATTAACTAACCAACTATTAAAATAAAAAATATAATATCCTATCGTAATTAAAATTATTAACAGAATAAACATATATGGCGTCGAATAATTCCTCCGCATCGCTTTCAACTGGCAATGTGCCGAAGAGACAGGCACCATTGTCACGTAGTATGGCAATGCTGAAAAAAAAAAATGAAACAGAAAAAAAAGTTGAGAACCTAATATAATTATTCTATTAAGGGCGACTTGCAGCAAAACAATAAAAATCTCGGTTTAATTAAATCTAGATTTTTCCCTAAACTCTACTTAACTTCAATCTTATTAAGCATGTCTTGCAGAGTCACATTTCACATTCGATTTAACAAAACTGATTGTTTTGGGTTTAAAAAAACAAGTTGTTTTACTTCATTAATATTGACATAATCGAATAAACATTATTCAACATGTCCCGGAATTAACGCACACCACCAAACACTCCAATTAGAATATTATGTTATAATCATACATTCATAACACACTGAATTTTTACTATCTATCTATAATAATAATAATTCATTTATTTTTCAGACAAAATAAATAAAAAAATAAAAAATAATATAATCAATTAAATTTAAACCACAAAATTGATATCAAAATCACACATAATACACAATAAAATTATTCACAAACATTCAAATAAAATTAAAATATAAACACATGTCAAGTTATTACATGTTTACTTTTATTTTAGAAAAAAGCCAGCTAGTAGTTTCATAAGAATGTATTACTTAACTGTCCAGAATAAATTCTCTAAATTATGGTGTAAACCGCATCAAAATCCATTGTGCAGTGTGGAAGAACAACGGGGTCACACAGACATACAAGCGATGTTCGTCCTCTATGCGTTCCTAAACCATTGATTAGATTGTGATGAAACTTGGTAGGGTGTTCTGAGGAAACCTGAGAAGGAGTCTGGCCCAAATAAAAAAAAGTTTTACCAAATACTTTTTTACTTTACATTGAATCGCACGGCGGTGCAGCTAGTCACATATGTATAAAACATTGTTTATTAATTAAATTAGTCATACTGAGTTTGTTCGTGATATTAAAGAAGAGTTAGAGATGTGCTTCCTTCAAATGTTCAGGGCCTCAAGTCTGCTGTTACAATAGTGTCAGAATGGTCTCGCCATTGTGAGTATTTGACAGTATTTGTATGGCAAATCTGTCAAAAACTCACAATGAAGAGACCATTGCAATGTTTGTACATTAGTAGACTTGGCCCCCAGGGCCTCAAGTCTGCTGTTACAATAGTGTCAGAATGGTCTATCATTGATTTCATAACTGTTGATTTTGACAGGTTTGGTAATCTACTAATATAATGGCGTCATTATGACTTTCCAATGGTCAGCCACTGACACTCCATTGAAAGAATTGGTAATCTCGTACATCATGGCAAATGAAACTTCCTACTAAACTTCCTACTTCAGATTGCTTATAACACTAATAAATAATATGTAAAAATATATGTTAATGAAATCTGGCATGAATAAATGTTCAAAATGCTATTGTAATACAATTCTATTACGAGACCATTGACCGACCAATGATCGACCATTATAAAAATAGCAGACTTGGGCCTAAGTTCAGAAGCCAAGTGTAAGTAATTAGTTACGCTCATGACAATTAATCAAACCTCTTAAGTTATTTTATTTTCACAAGTTATAAAACCTTCTTACACTTTCTTGACAATTCAAATTACTATTTTGTTTTTTCAAACGTCATTAGTTCATTACGATATAAGTTTTTTTATGCCATCTTTTGTGACTTTGCTGTATTAAAATTAATGAATTCATAGTTTTGAGATCATGTTTTTCCGACATATTCGCGCGACAAGCCTTATGCACGGTGTTGGTGAATTCAAACACGGCCGGTAAGTGGATAACGGATAATATGATATTTTTCAGTATTCTTCGTTTTCTTATGGTAGGTGTTCTATGGCTCGCAAACCATTGAGTAGCTAAATATAATAGCAGGTTGATGAATTCGTTAATTAACTGCATATATTGATTGGGATGCATGCATTATAAGCCGATATTACAACCCCATTGTAACAAAGCTGAACAAACCACGATACGGTTTGCAGCGCTATTATAAACAATTTGCTTCTGAAAATCTGATACTTAAATATGTATGTTCTGGTTTAGTTTCGGTCATGTGTATTGTGTTTGTTATCATCCTCATTTATACCCAAAGTCTCTAATTCAGTTAATTTATGTAAACAAAGTAATGTCAAGAAATATCACTGTCAAAATGACAGGATAGTGGTGCAATACATTTTATCATTATTTTTTTTGTAAATAATCATCTATAAAATTAAAGTGAATTAATTATAAGAACTATGCAAACAAAATACCGTTGCCGCACAATGTTTTGTATAGTGTGTCGGAGACACGGCCTATGATCGTCATAATCAGCCCTTTTAAGTGGACTGCTAGACGTAGGCCTCCCAAAATCGATTTCCACTCGAAACAGTTTGCAGCTGTTTTCATCCAAAATGATATTGATAAAAAACATGTTTATTTTCAATTTCGGGTAGTTTTTTTCCCCATTTTTTATTTTATGAGGCCGCCTAATTACCTTCAATCATTATGGAGTTTGTTTTATTGGAATAGATCACTTGGATTAAAAGTTACACCGTTTTGTTTACACAGGGGTCACAGAAGCGAACAAATTTTTAAAAAAATCCATAAATAAATAAAAATAAAATTGTTTTTTTGTATTTTTTTTCCGTAGATAAAATTAAGCATAGATTCCTTCATTTCGGTATGTGCACATTCTAAAGACTCACACTGTTTGTTTTGGATATGTTTAAGTACTCATTACTTCATAAAATGATTAGTTTATTACATTTTAAAATATCAAATGAATATTTACATTATAATGTTCCTAAAATTGGCAAGCATTAAGCAGACGAATATATAAAACTGAACGTTCAATATCACATATGACATTTTTAGAGACCTTACTCTACACTAGCGCCTCTAGCGGCGAATTCAAGCGCGATAGTCCTCATTAGTATTGGGGCGAAAGGAAAAACCTTACAAGGTTCTAAATAAAATTCTCTTTACATTCCTTACATTCTTTACATTCCTCGTAGTTGCGTTTTGATTAAAGCCGTTTCCAAGTAAATATGATCAAACGAAAAGTCCTATGCCGGGGTCCAAACGTGTGTAATGTAATGTGTCGTGTAATGTAACGCGAATTCTGCGTTTGGACGGCACTACGAGCATTACATGTAACGCTCGGGCTGGCGATCGCGCTGATTCATCGGCTGTCAGTTTTTATGAAATTTACATTTTTTGTTGCCTAGGGCTGAATGTATTGACGGGGGCAGTTGGCAGGGCAACCTAAATTTATAAATATTTGAAATTTTAGTCGGTTTTAGTGTCCTACGAGTACTGTGATCACGTTATTCTTCTAAACTAAAGCTATCCGCTCGGAAATGCCATAAATAGCAATTGTGTTCGCGGTGACAGCAAGCTTTCACCTCGCGGCCAGTGCGCGGACCTCGAGCTTGCACCTCGCGGCCGGCGCGCGGACTGCGAGCTTGCACCTCGCGGACGACTCGTAGTTAGCACTGGCGGCTAGCCGTAGCCTAAATTCGAGGCGACGCCGTACTGCAACTCTGCAGTTGCGATGCCGGTATAATGTGCTATGACCTTTTATCGTTTTTATTTTGTTCGCTTCAATACTGGGGTGGTCTATGAAAAAAGATAATTTAGTTAGGAGAAACCCAAAAGAACAATCCATCTCACGTAGTACGAAGTTCAACGGGTCATCTCATGTATGTAAATGTTTTTTTTTGCTATATTGCTTTCAGAGTGACCGCGACGTATTATGAACGTTTCACTAAAGATACGTTTGCTAATTTAATTTATTCACGATTTTAAATCATACGACATCATTCGATTCGCTCATTTTATTAAACGATCTGTTTGCGGATGGATGGACGAAGATTTTATTGTTATGTCAAAAGTTGTGTGAGAGGGATTCATGAATGTGTTGTTAATTATTTGTTTTTTTAATCTAAAACATCAAAATAAAAAATAAACCGGCCAAGTGCGTGTCGGACCAGGCACAATGAAGGGTTCCGTAGTTGGGATGAATTTATTCCAAGAACAAACTTAACATTGTAGCAAATTTAAGTTGGTCGACTATTACTCGTAAACTTGAAAAGCCTACTTATCTGTGATAGTTTTCCTTTTAACTTCGTTATATATAGGTACTACTGCCGTGACATTTGAATTTCTAGCTACAACCGTTTAGTTGGTAGAGGGGGGGGGACACTTGACTCTAACGAAAATTGGTGCTTTAAAGCTCGGTAAGTCACGAACGGTTTACTTAATAAAAAAACTCCCTCCCAAACCCCTAATATTTTTTAAAGACCTATCTAACGATATCCCACATTATAGGAAGGACGAAAAAAAAATATCATCCTCACTTTACATGTAGGTCAGTTACTCTAAATAATTGTTTCAAAAATTTATTTTACCACTTTTTCGGCGTCATTAACGTGTATACTCATGCTAAATTACAAGTTTCTAGTACCAATTGTGTTTTGAGCTAAATCGCGGACAGACAGACAGACGGACATGGCGAAACTATAAGGGTTCCTTGTTGACTACGGAGCCCTAAAAAATTGACGTGAACTGCATAGTTTTGTGACTGTGATTGGTTTATAAAAATAAAAAAAATTACTGGTCATTGCGGTTTTGCTGTTCAGTAGAATCACTTGTTAGGGGCTTTAGGTTTATAGTAAAACCACCGAATTATCAGTAACTACACACCAACTCAAAGAGAAAGTCTAGTCGGCACAAAGGCTAGAGCGAGACTATCTTGAGACGCTTCCATTTGGTTGTTCACTACATTTAATAGTTGTATAGCGTAAAATGTGTAGATTAACCCGTGAAAAATGAAAACGGACAAAAATAATTTTGCCCCGATATTGCTACGCGAAGCATTTTGTTAAACATTGCGTCGAACTTTCACAGAAAATTCTTTGCTATAATGTCCAAAGCTCAGAGACCGACCACGGAGCTACAAAGGGGATTTCTCTCTGCGGTATTGAAAAGCGCACGCGGGGCTACCGCGGCGGGATGCGACGGTATGCGCCGAAGTCCGCTAGCATATCATCGCGGGAAAGAGGCAGAGCAAGTGGGGGTGCACTCCGCATTTCCACCCACGCCGCTGCCCGCTGCACACGGCATCAAGTGGTGCGCTGGCAGCCGCTGGCGGCATTGCAAATCATCAGTGTGCGCTGGCGGGCAGGATATCCCACTCGAAGCTGTCCCCTGCTGTCCGCTGGCGTGCGGACGTGCTGTGCTGGCCTTATCAGTTACTTGCCACACAAATGTACGGAGGCGGACTTAATGCGAAAGATATTTCATACTAGTCAACCTTGTGATGCAAAGACAAACAGTGGTAGGTGTAATTACAAAAATTTCAGAATAAAAAAATATTTATTTAAATACAAAGAATAACCTATTTAAAACTATAAGCGATTTAAACACATCAATGGTAAGATTTGTAAAAAAAATGGGAATAGTGGTCAATGAATCAAAGTTATCTTGACGCTGAGCGATTCGGCTTATTCCACAAATCCCCCCTGAAAAATCCCCCTTAGGAGGAAAAGTGGAATATATAAAAAACAGTCTAGAATTCACCCCTGCTTATTGCACTAATCCCCCAGAGAATCCCCCTCAGTGGGGAAAACTGAACCCTAATGTAAAAAAAAAAATCACTTCAGGGGGTCTTGGAATAAGTTTTTTTTTTTCGATTCTAGTTTTCCCCCCTAATCGGGATTATCAGGGGTGAATTCTAGACTGTTTTTTATAGATTCCACTTTTCCTCCTAAGGGGGATTTTCAGGGGGGATTTGTGGAATAAGCCGAGCGATTCATAGCCGCGTAGCAAGGCGTAGCTCTCGTAGCCAATCTCGTAGCGGCGCTACGATGCGCGGTTTACCCAAGTTTGAGCTGGAACGCATATCATTATAAGTTAGCATGACCCGAGCCTCAACATGAGCATATTGTTTGGAACAAACGTAAAAAAGATACAAGAGAACTCGATCAACACTTGCGCTCGACCGCATTCCGGCACCATTTCATTCGCTTTACATACAGACACGGACTGGAATGAATGCAGTAAACTCCCAAGAATTTTACAGACTCGATTCGTGAAAAACCTTCTGGATTGTGTTTTTTACATGCAATACTAAAATAGTTAACAATATATTTTTTCATTTTATATGAATTACTAGCCGCATCCGAGTAAGTTTCGATTCCGTGGTTTATAGGCAAAATTTTTCTACTTTGGGGTACATTGTTGCAATTTTCTTAAAAATCTCTATTTTTTTCAAAATAAATTATGGCCTATGTTACTTCCTGATATTTTAAGTGTATATTGGTTAATTTTTTTTTAAATCGGTCCAGTAGTTTCGGAGCTTATTCGATACAAACAAAAAAAAAATCTTTCCTCTTTTTAATATTAGTTTAGTATGAATTATACCAAATAATATGTAAACTTTTAGTTCTTTGCCTAAAAACATGATTATTAGTTTTCAAACAAACACATTCAGAAATATTCAGAGTCATCTAATACCGAGATTGAGGAGAGATTTTCTCTTTATGAGCTAAAGTAATTGCAATATATTAAAACTAGCTTCTACCCGTGACTTCGTTCGCGTGGAAGTCGTCAGACAACACAATATACTATAATAACATTTTTATAATAACTGCCTCATTGGTCTAGTGGTCGCAAGCGCTACTGTTGTGCATGAGGTCCTGGGTTCTATTCCTGGGTCAGGCAAAGTTTTATTGGGTTTTCCATCTGGAATTTCTCAGTCCGAAGTCTGGATTTGAGCCCGGTTAATAGCCCCTGTTAAATGGGACCTAAAAATAACTGGCAAAACGTGGGTACACCTCTGCCTAACCCATCCGGGAATACCGGCGTGATTTATTTTTATAAAACTTTCCTTTATAGTACGTTTGTAGTTTTGGTCTCAGCAGCCAAAATATACAGACTCAGGTGACGCAGGAGAACCAAGGTAACCGACATAGCTCGAAGAATTACCAAACTTAAGTGGCAATGGGCAGGGCACATTCCGCGCAGAACAGATGGCCGTTGGGGTCGAAAGGTTCTGGAGTGGCAACCGCATACCGGAAGACGTAGCGTTGGAAGGCCTCCCACAAGGTGGACCGATGACCTTATGAAAGCCGCAGGAATCCGCTGGTTGCGGGAAGCACAAAACCGGTCGAGGTGGCGGAGCTTGGGGGAGGCCTATGTCCAGCAGTGGACGTCTTTCGGCTGAAATGATGATGATGATAACGTGACGCAGAAGCAAGCGACGTATAGTTGCCCGGATCAAAGCAAGCAGTTTGTCATGAGGTCGACTCCGCAGTCTACAGTAGCAATTTCCTATTGCTTGCGAAGTTTTTTATTGATACTGAGTTAATGCACACCTGTGTTACTGCAAATGTCACAACATTGATACACTGACTGATGCATTCTTTCGGATTATTCCTGAAGAACGGCTGTAACTAATAGTACATTACTTGCCAAGGGCTGTAAAAGAAAGAAAGCCCGAAATCGCAGGTATTTGTGACCCAAGCCGCAGGCGAGGGTTGTAAATATGCGATAGAGGGCTTTCTTTTTTACTACCCGTGGTGAGTACACAATTTTACGTCTTCACCGGGCCACAATGCGAGTTTTACTGTACGCGTAGCGTGCGGTAAAACTCACATTATGGCCAGGTGTGACGTAAAATAATATAACAGTAGATTGTATACACACAGGATTTCTCATTAACAGTCACCTTATATTTAAATAGATTGGTTGCTATAATGATCATGTCGTTTCATTATGTGGTGTAACAGTAAAATATTTATACTCGTAACGGTACGAGCTAAGTTCTGAGCAGATATATCACCGGATACTGCCAATTATATCCGGTAAATAACATGATAGATAAGGGCCCGTTCACACGTACAACACCCACAATCCCACACCACACTGGAGCGACAAAATGTGGTGGCAAGCAGTGGTTACGTGGGTAAATTACGTATTCCCTTAACTTGTAATATCGAGTGAGAATGTTCGAGGAAGTTTTCTAACGAAAACATATTCATTTGTTTTCGTTAGAAAACTTCCTCAAAAAGAAATATATTTCTAGCAAGTGAACATAACAGAACTCGATTTTAAACCCTGAACATTCCTGAGTTATTTAGCAGGAATTTTTATCATTCCCACAACATCAAAATTCTGGTTAAAAAAAGGAGGCTCTTTTGCTAGAAAATATGTATCTCTATTCGCAATTTTATTATTTGTGTGGAATTCAAGGATTACGGTTTCTGGAAATTCCATGCTTGACTGGAATGATATTTTAGTTATTTCGTCGGAAATAAGACGATAAAATCTATACTGTTTGTTTGTATCGAATATGCTCCGAAAATACTGGACCGATCTTAACCATTTTTTCACCAATAGAAAGCTAAATTATCAGGAAGTAGCATGGGCTACAATTAATTTTCAAAAAAAAATCCTCATGAAAATTGCAATCATGTAACCCAAAGAAGCAAAATTTTGCCTATAAACCGCGGAATCGAAACGTACGCGGGTGAAACCGCGTGAAGAAGCTAGTTTGATTATATTTTAATTAAGCGTGGCGTGACATGGCAAAATTATAAGGGTTCATTGTTGAATACGGAACCCTAAAAAAAGACACAAAAGGGACGCCTATACTCAGCAGTGGGTAGAACAACGCTGCCAATGATGATACTCGTACTTCTACACAAGTCTGCAATACATCTTCATTAATTGAAAATCCTTGACTCACGACTACAGATCGGATAATCGGATGCATATTTACCTAAAGTTGAGGTGTTGGCTATTATAATAATAATAATAACCCCACCGCCGTATCTCTACGTTGACGTCGTGGTGGGGCTTGCGCGCTCCGAACTCTGGGTCTACTTTAGACCGGTGTTACCGGTGACCGGTGGTTTAGTGTCGGTAGAGTTTACTTTACTGGAACATGTCTAGGGTGAGGAGCCAGACCAAAAGATATACAGAAACCCGCAGGGCAGCATGTGGCGAGCTGTTGGGCAGTTGCGACCCCACGGACCATATCTCCCGGGAGAAGTCATGTTCCTCATCTCTGGCTTGCCTCCATTGGCCGGCTGGTGTGAACACTGACGAGGAACTGAGCTCCCACCTCATTCTTGCCTTTATTGGCCGGCTTGAGTGGGGGATACGCAAGAGCAAACGTGCTCGGAGGAAGGAAGTATTCCAGTAAGTGCTTGTAGGGATCTTGACCATCTTCCGGGCTCTGAGATTGTTCTAAGAGCCGTGGAATACCTCTCCACTCCTCGAACACCTCAGGACATGTTGCCCCCCTTGTCGCTACGTCACTATGTGCAACGACCGTTTTCGGGGGCCCATTATTGAGTGTGCAAGTCACCCCCTGCCATTTTATCCGTGTATAATAAAGCATTGATCAGGCAGGGGCCATAGTCCTTCCATAGTTTTAGGTAACTATGTAGTCCATTTTAACCACCCAAACCCATAAACCAATATCTTTGTTTCCATATCCTGCAATAGTCCTACACCAACCGGGGGTTGTCCTTGGTCGTACAGGGATAATCGTCGGTTGGTGCCTCATTTAATTAAAAAGCGTCTAACGGGCCTCTGTGAGTTGGCTTCGGCACCTCATACGCCATCCAAAGGTCCGGGACCCCAGGGTCCCGAGATATGTAAACATATGAAAATAATAATAATAATACCATTTATTTCAGGCAACATAGGCCCATAGAAATATACCTTAACCAGTTAACCTAAACATACATATTTTAATATAAAACTTAGTACTTCACTTAGCACTAGCTGCACTTTGTACTGTCCTGTGGAACTTGTCCGCGGAAGCGACGGAACACCACGTCCTGCGGCCAAAAGTCTTCTTCCATGACGACGGGCAGATACAAAATTCGGAACACGCATGATGAACGCCTTGAAGTTGACGTTCTGATTCCAGTAACTGCACCCTCGGCATGTATGTACGTTGTCCTTTGGCGCACGTACTGCACTTTTGTTTAGAAAAAATCCCGCGATTCCGGGATCGACGTATTTAGAGTTCTGATTATAGAATCGAATGTATATTCTTATGTTCAAGTGTTGGCTAATATGGAATGCAGTTTAGTATCGATCGTAAAAATCTCGCGATTCCGGAATTTATAAATTTACCTACTACTTTTTGACTAAAGAATCGAATGCTAGCTTAAAGGTGTCATCATTTCAGCCGAAAGACGTCCACTGCTGGACATAGGTCTCCCCCAAGCACCGCCAACTCGACCGGTTCCGTGCTTCCCGCATCCAACGGATTTCTGCAGCTTTCACAAGGTCATCAGTCCAACTTGTGGGAGGCCTTCCTACGCTACGTCTTCCGGTACGCAGTCGCCACTCCAGAACCTTTCGGCCCCAACAGCCATCTGTTCTGCGAGCAATGTGCCCTGCCCATCCCCAATGTGGACGCTCATAATGGGCCTTGTTAGAAGGCTAAAAGTCACCCAACGGGCAATGGAGAGGGCTATCTTGGAGTTTTCCTACGTGATCGAATCAGAAATAAAGAGATCCGCATGAGAACCGAGGTAATCGACATAGCTCGAAGAATTGCCAAACTTACGTGGCAATGGGCTTAAAGGTGTAAAGTAATACCACATATTTAAGAAGTCGTTTCCATACCATGTATACCATTAGTTGTGCATCCCCGATTTTCTGGAATCCCGGGATTTATAATAACAAAAAAAAAAAGGAGCCGTTTCCATAATTTTATAGCCAAAATTAACTTTAGGTAAATATACATCCGAATATCCGTCTCATGACATATTAATTCGATTGCCATCTTAATTAGAACTCAATTAATATGTCGCATACGCTTAATTACATCTGAATTTGAACGCTGGAAACTATTATTGTTATTGTAATCTTATTAAACTGATTGAATGCAAAGTGTTAGGACATCAGAGTGCTGTGAGATTATCAATCACATTAAATAAAACCACGTATCCCTACGTGAAATGTTTTGAAAATACGAAAAATATTTAAAAATCATGTAACATTCCATGGACTCCCCATTGCTACACGGGAAACCGGTAGTGGCGGAGGGCCGGTCTAAGCCTCCGCCATCTGAATATGTCGTCTGTACAGATGTCATGTATGGGTTTAATATAAAAAAAAATTAAGAATAATGTTCAATCATTCTGTTCTGTTCAATGGGTCCAATTCGCGGCAATTTAAATTATAATTTTGTTTCACAAAAAATCAACATGATAAAAATATAATTTATGTATATTTTAATTTTAATTTTCAAATATTTCATTTAATGATAATTGAATTCTAGCCGTTTCTCATATTATTATATGTTTACTAGCTGACCCAACAGACTTCGTTCTGTCAAAAGCTGTAGTATAAACTCCACTACTGTACCCTACCCTACCTTATCTACCCTACCTTATCTACCCTACCTACCTACCTACCTACCTACCCTACCCTACCCTACCCTACCCTACCCTATCTACCCTACCTACCTACCCTACCCTACCCTACCCTACCCTACCAATCTACCTACCCTACACTACCTACCTACCTACCTACTCTACCCTACCCTACCCTACCTACCCTACCTACCTACCCTACCCACCCGGTGACCGGCGACCATCGGTGGTTATTCCAACCAGCCCACCTCCCGCCAGAAGTTTACGGTCTCCTGATCTGTTTCGAACATCTGTGAAAGATCTGGGTGCCCCGAAGATATTTTGTTCTAATGTGCGTGACGCCTATGCATTCAAAGAGTACACGCGCAACTGTTTCCTCAGCCTCCATGCAAGCCCTGCACAGAGCACTATGCTTTATGTGAAGTGTCCCGTAATGGACCCCGTCACACTCACCAGGCGCAGGCTATTCCTGTCCAGCCTACCATCTAAGGAAGGCATAACCTCTCTGGGACTGCCTGCAGCCTGGTGTCGACGTCCAGTAGCTCTCCACTTCTGTGTGGGTGAACCTTTGAAGTCATCTGCGTAGCTGGTTGAAGGGGATGGGTACGATAGGTTCGGGTCCACAGACTGACGCACAGTGGAACGAATGTATGGGAGCGGTTGGACGTAGACATGTCCGAAAAAAAAGAGTAAAATTATGCCAAACTAATGATGCCATCTTATTCGATTACTTAATGCCTTCATAACTTGTGGTGATGAATTTCTTCATAACTCCCATATTTCGGGAGTAATTTGAGAAAATGTGAAATTTTACTATGAAAATGAGTGTATCGAGCTCTCTCCCTCCTGATTCCGGGCTTGTTTCAAGTAGCGGTCTCTAATATCATAATGCTAATACTAAGAGCTATATTTAATACTAAGACACATAGTGCGCCAAATGTGCACTTTCTGGGATAAAGAGTGATGTTTATTTTATAACACAATTTTTTTATTTTTTGTTTATTTTGTTGATTAAAACCGTTTTTCTAAAGGTTTACCTTATTACAATAACATTTCTGAGCAGCCAATTAGAGAAGATATAAGCTAATTAGGATATATAATTAGGGACTTAAGGTTTACATATAAAACTGATGCACTAATGATTACTGATAAGAACATTGCTATTATTTAATTACTAAATGGCTCTTAATACACTAATTTAGCATGCATCATTTACTAATTATCACAATAACTAATTACCTTGCAATATTTAACAAAGGATACCTGGGATACCTGGATTTTATATAAATAGGTCACTATTAGTAACTTTAAAATCAGTGTTGATTTACACCTCGTTGTATCCAAGCTAATCTCGCAATGTATTTTCCAAATTTTAATACAAATCTTGATATTCACGTTGCTTTATGCGCACGCGCACATAAAGATTTACGCGACTTTAACTATTTGTTCAGTGTTTTAAAAGATAACAGTTGTGTTCAGTTATGTGAAAGTGCTGAAACAAGTTTAAAAGACTGGTGTCGTCGATTTTGCTACCGCATTTATGCAAAATGGACACAGTCTGGAAGAAGCACAGATAAGTTTCGGAAGAAACATGAGATTTGGCTACAGGCTGCAATTCAATGGCCGGAATTACAGAATGAAAATATGGAACCTTCTACAGAAAATATAAGTGACGTCATCGAGCCCATAATTTCTCCTGCTAAATCTGATGCTTCAACTTGTACACATCCTAGTCCTCGTAAATCTTTTGAGGACCTTAGTAACCGGCAAAAAAGAAGACGCACTGAAGATAGTCTTTCATGCAGCAGTAGCAGCGCTGAAATTATGTTTTCGGCCGAAAGGGCGCTTCAAAAGGCAGGACAAAGCGATACAGCTTATGTTATGAAATACTTGACGGAGAATCCAGAAGAGGCCTCAAAAATCAAAGCCTTCATTGAAGGTAAATCAATTCAGGTACGGGAAATATCCCCTTTGAAGGCATTGGCTCTTTATGTATCGATGAACTTATCGAAATGGCGCTATAACACTCTTCGGGATTTCAACACTCAAGAAGGAGCTCTTCAATACCCGAGTTACTACATGTTGGTTAAAGAAAAAATTAAGTGCTATCCGGCCAAAGAAGATCTCACAGTTACAGAGAGCTCTGCAAAAATCAAATTACAAGCCTTGATGGATTTAACCTCAAGAAGACTTATTAGGTCGTTAGAAACCCCTGTTGATCCCAATCAACAGCTCGTATTGACCAGCAAATGGGGTTTTGACGGATCATCTAGCCAAAGCATTTATCATCAAAGGACGAGTGAAGATGAGCAAATCGATCTTGCTAGTAATTTTATGATTAGTCTTGTACCACTGCGGCTCGTCTCAAAAGGTGTAACAATTTGGGAAAACGAGCGACCATCTTCCACTTCATTTTGCCGGCCAATATTGTTTAAGTTTATAAAGAAAACCAAAGAAAATGTGCAGAGAGAGATGGCTGAAATCGAAGCAGAGATTGAAGCCTTAACTCCATCCACCATCACTGATGGAATTAGTGTCAAACACCAACTGCTGTTGACAATGATTGATGGTAAAATTCATTCCATTATATCCAATACAGCAGCTTCAGTGTGTGACATATGCAAGGCTTGTCCTAAAGAAATGAATAATTTAGAGTTAATCAAAGATAAACACGCAAACGAGGACATGTATAAATATAGCTTAAGCACCCTTCACGCTTGGATTCGCTCAATGGAATGCTTATTACACATTTCCTACAAATTAGACATAAAATCATGGCAAGTAAGGGGTGATATAGCAAAAAGGCAAGTTGATGACAGGAAGAAAAGAGTTCAAGAGGCTGTAAGAAGAGAAACGGGCTTACTTCTCGATGTTGTGAAACAAGGCAGTGGATCCACCAACAATGGCAACTCGGCAAGGAGATTTTTTGAAAACTACACTAAATCTGCTGAACTGACCGGAATAGATGCTATGCTTTTAAGAAAAATCTGTGTGATCTTGCAGTGTATTTCATCAGGAGAGAAGATCAACGTAACTAAATTCCGAGAGTTCTGCTTTGATACTGCTAAGCTTTACGTGGAGTTATACCCATGGTATTATATGCCTTCTTCACTTCATAAAATTTTAATGCATGGGCCAGACATAGTTCAGAACATGTCAATTGTGCCCATTGGTTTTCTATCCGAAGAGGCATCTGAGGCTAGAAATAAAGATTTTAGAAAATATAGAGAGGGGCATTCTCGAAAGCATAGCAGTATCTCATGCAATGAAGATATTATGCACAATCTTTTACTGTCTTCTGATCCACTTGTTACAAGTATCCGTCCAAAAGGAAATAAGTTTGTAAAAAAATCTTCTTTTAAGGAATTTTATGAGCTTACGGATTCTGAGAAAAGTGATATCGAATTTGTTAACATAAATGATTTAGCGGACATCGATTCTGAATTTGAATTAATTGATGATGATGATGATGACGAAGATAATTAAATGATGTTATTGTTTTAAAATGTGTAACTTAGTAAATTAGAGCTTACATCTTAATTATTTATTGTACTTTTAATGAAACTAGGTAATTTATTATCAACTTACTTAAAAGTCATACTCTCATCAGTTCTTGTGAATATTTTTGTTAATATATATTTCTGTATATATATAATATATTTATAGACCTCTTAATAAGTCTGTCTGCGGTTTAAAGTAAATACAAATGGGGAAAAAACGTTTTTTTTTTTAAATTTTCATTTCCTTTTATCCCAGAAAGTGCACATTTGGCGCACTATGTGTCTTAGTATTAAATATAGCTCTTAGTAATAGCATTACGATATTAGAGACCGCTACTTGAAACAAGCCCGGAATCAGGAGGGAGAGAGCTCGATACACTCATTTTCATAGTAAAATTTCACATTTTCTCAAATTACTCCCGAAATATGGGAGTTATGAAGAAATTCATCACCACAATTTATGAAGGCATTAAGTAATCGAATAAGATGGCATCATTAGTTTGTCATAATTTTACTCTTATTTTTCGGACATGTCTACGTCCAACCGCTCCCATACATTCGTTCCACTGTGTGACGTGCTGGATGAGGCGTTGCGTTTTATGAGTTCTCATTTTCAACTTATGAAGTCTTTGCTATTATGAAAGAAAAAGGCCAAAAAAATAGGGATAAGGACAGGAGAATGATTATGACAACTGCTCGGTAGTTCAAAACTGGCGAATGGGAAATTTAGTAACAGACGATGGGAAAAAGAAAATTATATTTGTACCGTGTGACATGTCAAATGAAAGGATTTATCTTATTTATTTTATCTTATTGCAAGGATTTCAGTTTTTTTTTTAATAATTTTAAAACAAAAATACTTTTAAAGTTATTCAAGAAAATAGATAGAAATTGACTTTATCTCCGAAACTACTGATCCTAAAATATTGAAAAAATTACAGAAAAATCTTCTTTATTTATAGATTACAGAAAAACCTATAATAAGTCGATGTTCTTAATATAACATGAGAAATCTCTCAATATTGTGCGTACAAACATTTGCAGTTGAAATGTATGGCAGAACTTGTTTTTCAACTACAATTTTAAGTTTTTTCTTGGGATAAGTTCATCCCAACTACGGAAACCTTCATTGTGTGACACCTTACAAATACAAATGAAAATTGAAAATTGTCATGACGGCCGTTATATTATGACGGAACTGCTTTCCTAGGAAACCCTAGCGTAACTGAGAACTCAGTACCGGACTAAGTTTTGTAACTTTATTTCAATCACAGGTGAAGAACCGGCTTTTATCTATGCAAATAAATAAAATTGAAGTATCTGTTTGTAATGTCAAAATAACAGCTTTTGTCCATATGTGTCGCAGTAGTTTTCTTGAATAACAAACCGACCCGAATCAATACACGTATTTGGTTGATATTTATATTCCCGTTTGTCGCCCGGCTGTGCGGAATCACGTCGGCCTGATCAAACGGCACTTACAAATCATTGCCACAAGCCTGTCTGTAAAACCTAGTAGTGTGTGACACAAACTATTATGATGAAGATTGATGAAGATTATTGAAAGGTCCCTTTTTTTTCAGAGGAAATCTTCTTCGTGTATCCCCTGGCATCCTTAACTTTTTGTGCAGTAAGTCTAAAGGGCATACTATAAAATATGTGCCTTACGTGGCCCACTATGACCCTGACCACGACCACAAGAACATGAAACTGAAGCGGCCGATGTCTCCCCACATGACGCACTATGGGCCCACATTACCAGCCATGACTTCCATTGCTCAAAGAGCTACTGGTAAGAAATATTTATTCATCTCATTGTCCCACTCAGAGAATACAATTAATAATTTACTTTGCGTAAATTATTTCATAACCAATGCTCTGAAAATGGTGAAGGAAAAGATATGTGAAATGTCCCAACCCGCACTGGGCTCGCGTGGTGTATAGCGGTCCGCTCGGAATGTTCCTGCAGGTTAATATATAGCAATTTACTATGCTAAACATCAACCTTTGTTATTTATTAACCTGCAGGAAAATTCCGAGCGAAGTATCTTATTAAATTAATGTAGGGGTTTATTCATAAACGTTGCTTAAAGTTAAGTGACGTTCAAACGTCAAAAATGTATGGTTAAACAGTAGCTAATCATTACTAGAAGCTACTTTGTAGGTGAAAGTAATCTCCGAAACTATTGAGCCCAAAATTTTGAAAAAATACAGAATTCAATTCTTTACTCATAGATTACAGGAAAACCTATAAGTCTACGGTCTTAAATTAACATGGTGCCGGTAGTAAATTAGGCATAAATTACGTACAGCTTTTAACCATATTAACGGTTCGTATGTTAGACGTGGCAGTTATATTGTAGCCAGCACAAAGACACGACCCCAAAGTACATATGTATATGTACATAATAAGGTTTTCTACAAAATCATGTTTACAGGAGAATGTTTTGAACGCAAAACTATGATAATTAATAGAAGAACAAAGCAATCTTCTTCTATTTTACAACATTTAGTTATTAGGGCATTACCAAGGAAATTGTGAAGGCCAATTACGGATACTTATACAGGGTGGGAAAAAAGACCGTGATTGGAGGAAAAGTACCCTTAATATTGATGATGGCAAATTTTACTGAAAGGAAACATTTTATGATACCAACCGAAAGAGTCATTCGTAAGGATCAATTCCTTTGAAATAACATAGTATCTTAAACTTATTTTAATTTATATTTAATATTTTTTTTATCGTTGTCCACATTATTGCTTACCATCAGGTGATGCTTAAAGTCTAACGCAAGCCTTTCAATAATAATAATAACATTTTAAAAACTGGCGTGGTTGTGTAAAAGATACAAAGAGAAATTAAATACTCATAGCAAATCTCTGGCTAAGAAATTAATGAACAGCGATAGAGATATCAAACGCCTCAAGAGATGGCATATATTTGAACTCGGACGAAGATTCTGAACCTGATACGTGTGGGCTGGTTCTTAATAGTGAATCACCTAATGATGTATTGCAAGCCCTATGTACCATCACAGATCGTAACACAAAATACAGAAAATAACTGACACGTTTCTTCTTTCTATTTCAGGTGGCCTTTTAACTGCATACGCACTGGGTTTGGCCTGGGGCTCACTGTTCCTCCCCAATGGCGCCTTGACCTACGTATCTATCATACAAAGCCTGAACTTGGGTGGATTTACGATATTCCTCCTTAAATTGATGCTTGGTGCACCCTTCTGCTTCCATTACTTCAACGCGATGCGGTACGTCGCGTGGAATGCTGGCAAACTATTGGATATAAAGAGTGTATATGACACAAGCTATAAATCCATGATGGCGGCTGGAGCCCTTTCAGTTTTCTTTGCCATAATCTAAAAATTGTAAGACGCTTAAAGGCCAATGCATACACGACAGTTTACGCATTGGCGATCAGAGATTTTGCAGCTGGATCATTGATACGTTTTGGCAACATTTTGCGTTTTAGCGTGGGTTTTGAATCAAAGGATTTAGCAATCTTTTCGACGTGTTCGGCTGGTTGACAGGTAAAGCGTGTGTAGGCTAGATAGTAGTTACTGCTGCATCTAGTTTTAGAATCTAATAGTAAAATGTACGGAGTGAGGAGTTCCCAATATCGAGGTTCCGAAAAGTGTTTCCACAACCCATCAACGATGCTAAAGTTGTGTATATGTTGTAAGTCGTGTTAAATGTAATTACCACAAAATATATTCTGAAATAAACTTTTAAATTGTTTGACAATATTTTTCAGAAAACGCTGAAAAATTGCCACGGGTCATGTCTTTTCAAGTCCGGTTTTGGGGTGAATTAGTCTGTCAAGTATGGTTAATCAAGTAAGGGCGTTCGTTTATCTGAAAGTGGTGTTCGGATAAACTATCAGAATAGTTTATCATTTAGATATTGCATAATTCAAATTGTCAAAATTACAGTGATCTTTATTCTTGTTACAATACGGTTGCTGTTGGGTTGCTGCTGTCAGAGGTAAAATATATGTAAAATGGTTGAATAATCCGTCCACCGAGGGAATGGTTTTTTGACGCCTGTCAGTTTTATAAAAACGAACGTGTTTTACGAATTAAAACTTTATTAAGTTCTAAATTTTGTACAACTGACAAGTGTCAAAAAAACATTCTTTCGGTGGACGGTACATAGTATAGTGTCCGTCACGCAGTATGATTGATTGAAACATTGATGTATTAAAAGCGTACATATGGGACTTAGTAACAGCGCCTGGTCTTATCAAAGTGAGAGATTGCCCCTAGTTGGCACCCAGTCGCACACGGGATATCGTTGATCAAACAGCTCCAAAATTACAGTTTTTTTTTTGTGATAAATACGCTTCAAAATGACTTCTTGTGCAGCTAAACAGTGTTTTAATAATACAAGAAAGAAAAATAAGACACACGGGATTAATTACCACTCGTAAGTACAGCCAAAAATGCTAATTTGTTGAAAGTTATAATAATATTTAACGTTTGCTTCGCCATGTTTTTTCTGCCACATGCAATGTCATTCATAATCGTAAACATTCGGCCAACATTCGGTAGCTAACGTGATTTCGCTCGCACGACAGCGACGTCTCATAACTCTGTTCTTGTCTATCGGTAACTGTAGGTTTGCGACTGTGATCACCCTGATCACAGATGTGTGAGTTTTGGTGCATGTAATCGTGCGCCGAGCCCAAGTTTACTGATTGCGATGTTAGCGCGTAACATATCTTCCTCCTTTTAATATATCAATGAATTGAAAGGAAGATTTAAAACGTAGGAGAGAACAATTCATGAAGTAAGCTGCTGTTGCCACCACATTTGTAGCCAGATTTGTAACATCATTCATTACAGGAAGATTGGTAGTTCGATGTATAAGTAATATGTTTTAAAATCCTCATTTTGATACCGATAAAGTAATTATCTAACTGTCCAATATTTTTTTGTCTTTTTGTAAAGGTGGGTTTAGTCCAATTGACAAAGTCGAAGTAGAGCATTTTAGTACGTGATTACACAAAAATAATTTAGTAAAACAACTTGGCGCTTTTCAACAAATGAAAATGTATTTATGTGAATAACTGATTCGGTAATACGAAAAACCGTGAAATCGCGCATATTTTACATGATAAACTTTGTTTTGCGGCTTATAAGAAAAAGCTCATAATATTATATTATATGTTTTTTAAGAAAGGTTTGGTAGTCAGTCAGTTTGTGTTTTATTAAACCGCATGTGTTTTTTTTTAAGGTGGCTTTTTTGTTAAAATATGCTCATAAAAAAACATTGAAGAGGGCTTTGCCCTAAAGTGAGACAATAATTATAGGTAGTTATCATTATTATTATATTGAAATTGTGTATGGTCTATATTTATTTTTAGCCTAACCTCATCTGAAACCCATAGGCTGAAATTTCTAAACAGGAATCAATCTATACGTGCTCCGAGCGAAACGATTCCTGGTAGAATCCAGGGGTCTTTGATTGATGTTTCTAAGATATGACCAGTTCAATTTTAGGCCAGTGGTATGTTATTTGGATACTCAATCACTTGTTATTCGACTATATTGCTAACTTATACTGAACTAGTCATAAAGTTACCTTAAAATTTTAAGGGCCATACAAATAAACGCGGAATAAAGCTATCCCAGGAATAACTTCGGTATAACCATAAATTTTTTGACGTTTATACCTAGCATAACTTATTCCGTGTTTATTTGTATTAAGGGAAATGTTTTCAAGAATACGACGTAAAAGTTAACAATCGTTAAGGTATGAATTAATGTATTCTAATTTATGCATTTTGTTATATGCATGCTAAAGAATTTGTGCTTATATAGATTGCTATATCAGCACAAATTCTTAAGCATTTTGTAAGCATTGGCTTACAAAAGGCTGCTAAGTCATCAAGATAAGTACCAACAAAATAAATTTGTACACTTTCTTTACAATAAACGTTTTTTGGCTTATTCCACAAATCCCACCTGAAAATTCCCCTTTGGAGGAAAAGTGGAATATGAAAACAGACTAGAATTCACCCCTGGTAATCCCGTTAAGGGGGGAAAACTAGAATTGAAAAAAAAAAAAAAAATACATTCCAAGATCCCCCTGGAAGTGATTTTTTTACATTAGGGTTCTTTTTTCCCCACTGAGGGGGATTCTCTCAGGGGGGATAAGTGGAATAAGCCCGTTTTTTGAACTTGATTTCCATAATCTGTTAATGTTTTAACTATTCGACATCACCTTTATCTGCAACCTAGTTGCGTAACAGACTTTTAATCACAATCTGAATGATTTTGAGATATTGCTGATCCATTGCTTCATATGTTCGAAAAATGGGGTCTACTCAACAACGTAAATAACGCAATTAATGTTGTTGAACTGTCAAAATTAAAGCCATTGCTACTCATAGTGGGTTAGTTGTTTAAATTGTGGTATGTGATAGCTGAATATACGGTGTATCGACCTCTTAACGGCGGACCACTATTTACGCCACATCTGTGTGCCAGTTCCATGGAACTACTGGGAGAAAAAAATCCCAGTAGTTCCATAATGGAGCTAGAGAATGGAACTACTGGGATACGGCGTATTTTTGTGAGTCAATTATGGGTAGTTTTGGATAGGTATTTTATTTACAATTTAAAATTGTTGTAAGTACTTTACAAAAGGCTAACTTGCAATAAACTGACTTATATAATTACCGATTTTTATTGTATGTAATGTTTTTTAGTTCCAGCATAGGGGTAGTAAAGAATGACACCTGCTACGATCCCTACATAATCCTTTTGCTTCGTTTACGTTTCTCTAGGGCGGCCTCTCCCGGCGTTTCTACTCAAATCTGCCTTGTAAATACCTTTGTTAGTGGCCTTTCATTCATCCTCTCAACATGACTAAACCATGATCTATTTTTGTCACTACAAGTACTCAACAAATAGTATTTATTAATAGTACAAATAATTTATTCAAATTATTCTGAATAGTCTCAGACGCACCACATACCAAAAATGACTTTATGATCAGAGTGTCTAACTTTCGTCTACGAACCAAAATGCCTAAAATTAATGACTACACAGCAAATTGCCTAAGCTGCCTAAAAAAAAAAAGAAAAAAAAAGATATAGGTAGATGCAAGGTTTATGTGAAATAAAATATATTGTTATTTTTAATTTGGTTTTACGCTACGTCGTAATGCGCTTTGCTACGCTGCTACGTGTTCTGCTACGCTGCTACGCGCTTTGTTATGAAATAATTATGTATGCTACACTCGTGACTTTTCAGCTTTATTTTGCGTGTTTGTGAACGCCATAGAGCATGTAATAGCGAATGTGTCAAAACTAGTTGCTGTAGGTACGCCGATTTTGGCCCGTAAAAGCTGACTTTGAAACAAGATTATAATCTTGAAAATAAGTAAGGTCATGATAGCGCACTGTTATAACCCTTATTACAAGGCAATAAAGCCTAACTCAGCTTTTAACTTATCTAAAGTACTGATGTTGCATTTTTACCCAGTGCATAGAAATAATATGTATAATTCAGTTAGTTAGATTTTGGACGCCGTCGCGTAATCTAGTGTGCCCAAATTAAGGGAGCAATTAAGAGGGACATTGCCAAAATATAAGTACCCAAGAACTTGTGTGTGTGTTTTTGTATTGTGGTGAATTAAAAGTGGTTCCAGTAGTTTTTTTTTTTTTTTTTTTTAAAAGACAAACGGGGTCGGCTTAGTAACAGCACGTATGTAGACATACCAGGCAGGCAGTTACGGCTTTGCTACGCGTCTACGAGCTTTTCTAAGGGGATTTTCTAAGCGGGTATGGACATGACGTGTTAAACGGAGTTTATTCGCTGCGTGTAAAGGTCATGGCACATTATACTGGCATCACAACTGCACAGCTGCAGCACGGCGTTGCCTCGAATTTAGGCTACCGCTAGCCGCCAGCGTGATAACTAAGCGTCGTCTGCGAGATGCAAGCTCGCAGTCCGCGCGCCCGCTGCGAGGTGCAAGCTCGCAGTCCGTGCGCTGGCCGTGAGGTGCAAGCTTACTGTCACCGCGAACAAAATTGTTTTATCGCATTTTTGGCATTTATTTATTTATTTTTGAATACGCCTAGGACTTGCACGTTTTCATAATGTCTCGGTTTACATTGACTTGTTTACATTGCGACTCGGAGTCGCGCTATAGCACCGCGGTCCGCTCGCTTGCAGCGCGCTGTGAGTCGAGTTGTATGGTAGCGGCAAGCGCGCTCACTGCCCGCCGTTGGCTTTTTCATATTGACAGTATGGAATATATTATACGACAGACGATATTGTCATTCAAATTGAGCATTAAGCTCTAAATTGAATGACAAGTTAATTGCTAGGTTGAAGCGGTGCGTTTGCGGTGCCGGTATAGTTTGCCATGACCTCAAATCGCTGCAAGCAACCTCGCCTCGTGTGCCCGAAGCTTTACGTATAGAACAGATTCAAATCTTTGTTAGGCACTAATCTCCGCTGATGCACGCCCCGACATCTATCGGACGCACTTCAATATTCTTGTAAACAACGTCATCTATTCATAGCAAACTGAAAGCTTCATCTCGTGATTTCTGTTGAAAATAAATGCTGAGACGGAGCAATCTGGATGGCGCCACCTGTTGCATACGGAACAAACTACTTAGACTTCATTAGTTTGCAATACTGTAGTAGTAAAAGTTACAACTAGAACTACCCTTCGAGCTGTGTTACAGATGGCGCTGCCGAGTACAGTGGCTGTTTCATCTTCGTGTCTTCGAGCCACTGAACACTGAGCTACGGCTGGGAGAGTTCAACAGTACATCGGTCAGGGCGTACAGGGTCATTGTACACAGGAGCCGGATATGGCCGGGTCGCGGGACAGGTATTACTAGGTCATGTCCGTGTCACTGTAGATTAGGTTCATGTTACCTCCAATCTGGGTGTGCAGCGCGTTACGATCAGTCTTGTCTTAATGCTTGGCTGAGCTAACTTAGGATGTCTTTATTGAGCACAAAAATAACCTAATTTACATTTTGTAAGCGTAATAAATGTAGACAAAGACATTTGGAAAAGAAAAATTAATGCTCGGGTAAATAGTTTTACTGCGGAAAACGTGGTTTTCACAATTTTCTATATAAAACAGACTCCCAACCGACATTTTTATAACACATTTTTAAGGCGCAGATCCACCGTGGCGCACGAAGAGGCTATGCACGTGTGTTAAGCTTCGCTTTGCAAGAAAATGTATGTGATTATGTCCACTGCAACCCACGGACACGATAAGCATCACCTGACGTCATTGATACATGCGTGGCTTACTCAAATAGGCGCTTACATAGCTCAACGCTACATACAAAGTTCTTTAAACCGAACGCTGTCAACGCTATGCTCGCTGTGCATGTGCTACACGGTTTGTGTGTATCTCATTGATGCGCATGCTGTGCATGGGCAAGCGGCGCATTTTAGCTGCGTGGATTCATTTGTTTGACTACGTGGGTCTACGTTTCCACTGCAGTACACACTACACACGAATATTAACCCACGACTGTAGCGTGGCCCTCCACGGCGAACGGAGAGGCTACGCACGTGTTTTTTATAGTCCATGGACACGTTATGCATGAATTGACGTCACGTGGCATGCTCGAATATGTTGCCTACGTAGCACAACGCCATGCACGCTGTACACGTGCGTAGTACCAAGCGTGCGTAGCTTCACAGCGCTGCAATACAGCTGTACATAGTTGTGGGTTAATATTCGTGTGTAGTGTGTACTGCAGTGGAAACTGTGTGTACACGGAGCTAAAATGCACCGCGTACCCGTGCACAGCATGCGCCGCGATGGAAGTGCGCCTAAGAAAAAGATTAATTTTTAAATGGGTATACAAATTTGTGTTCTAGCTTTTAATTCCTTACAACTCATTGGGAACATTAGGAACAGTTACGTAGAGCTAAGACGAGGATATGTATGTGTATTATGTTTTGAATATGCTTTTTTACAATTTTTGTTGTTATTCGTTGACATAATGATTTTTCCTTAATTTTGTAATTTGAATAAAGTATTTATATTCTGTTCGAGAGGCCAGTAACTACCAAAAGCAGGCAATTGAGACAGAATATATTTTCTAACGTACTCTGCTACTGTTTTTATATAAGTACTACTGCATTTATTACCTAAAAGACTACGTGATACCTTTCATGTCGCAAATTAGAGCTATAGTGATAAATGAGACAAATAAATCTATAAAAATAAATAAAAAAGTGTCAGTTTGTTATGTCAAAATAACAGGTTTTTACTATACTCTATTTATTATAACATTAGACAAATAACTGTTCTCACCCTTTCGTTATTTCGATGTAAACGTTTAATAAACTCCGTTATTTAACGGTAAATACAAAGCACTGTTATCTATTTATCATTTACATTAAAAAAATAACTATTTCAACAATATTATACAATAACTGTCGTTATTTAGCCGTTATTTGTCTAATGCTATAGTAAATGGAGATAAATGCTTATAAGAAAGTAAAAGTATACGGTACTTATAATTTTTTTTTACATTCTTTTAGCCGTCTGTCTGCCTGTCTGTTTGTTTGTTCCGGCTAATCTCCGAAACGGCTGGACCAATTTTGACAGGACTTTCACTGGCAGATAGCTGATGTTATAAGGAGTAACTTAGGCTACCTACTTTTATTTTAGAAAAAGTCGGGTAGCAGCTAGTCCTAAATAAAATGACAACGCAAGGATGAGTTCATTTTATTTAATAAATAAAATAAATAAAATCATTTTTTTTCGGATAACACCAAAGATCCATCCATTGATAGTAAACATGTTTGCACTTAAATCACTATTGTTAGTAACTTAAACTAAAGACGAATTTGTGAGAAGACCACCCAACATCTAGACGCAATTTAATGCCGTGTTACTAGAATTATTTCTAGGACCACTTAGTCCTTCGTACAGATCTCCTCGGTTTAGCTGATGGGAAATAAAATATCTAAGCAATAAGCGGTCCTTGAGGACAGAAGCTCATCGAGAAGGGCTTGTGGCTAAGTAACAACAGTTGCACGCATCGATCGATCAGGTTAAGCTACGCTTGCCGCGGTTGGTTCGTGGATGAGTGACCATCTTTACATACCAAGACCCCCTCGTGACTCGGAAAGCACGTTAAGCCATTGAGCCCGGCTGTCATTCGTGGATCTTTGACAGTCGTTACGGGTCGTCAGAAGTCCGAAAGTCTGACAACCAGTCTTACCAAGGGGTATCGTGTTACCAAGTAACTGGGTTGTGGAGGTCAGATAGGCAGTCGCTTCATGTAAAATACTGATATTCAGCTGCTAACAGAAAATTGTTCTTTACTTATAGATTACAGGAAAACCTATAATAAGTCGATGGTCTTAATATAATAATATATATTTTAAACACGAAAGCTGTTAAATCGCAATTTTCATTCCTCACAGGTAAAAATTATCAGAAAATTGACAAATCGGCCCTTATCCATACTAATATTATAAATGTGAAAGTAACTCTGTCTGTCTGTATGTTACGTTTTCACGTCTAAACCGCTGAATCGATCGTCATGAAATTTGGCAGAGATATAGCCTGGGATATGCAGAAGGACATAGGCTACATTTTTACGCGATAACCAACATTCACGCGGGTGGAGCCGCGGGAAAAAGCTAGTATATTAATACATTAGAGCCCAATGGAGACTGATCATTAAGTATTAAGTAGTTAATGTTTAAAATGGCAAGTCATGTATTGCTAGACAAGAGATTAACAGTGGGTTTTGCTCTGTTCACTGGAAACAACAGAGCCTTGTCTTTTCTATTCATTCCACTCAAATGACCACCCAGTGAGGCTGAAACAACTATCTATAATATAACGCTGGAGGCTGCAAAATGGCGACAATACGGTGTGAAGGAGACAGCGATAATGAAGATAACGACAAAGACGGATATTGATTACTAACCCCTTTAGATAATACAATGATTGTTGATAACACTGATGAAGACGAGAGCCTTGCATCTGTCGGAGGGCAACAAAATTTTACAGATAGATTCAAAGTATATTCGATAGAATTATTGATATCGTGAAGGAAAGTCAAAGAAAGCACAGGCCCTCACTGAGATCACAGATCAATGTGGAATTTTTAATTATGGAGCTCATCTGAATACAGTTCTCAACAATGGCTTATTGTATGGAACAGCAATCCGGGGCTAGCCCTTAACACTCACTGAAGCTACCGATAAGCCATCGCTGGGTACAGCAACGTGTGCAAAGGGGCTAAAAGCTCCTGCATTTCAAACAATATATTGCAAGTAGCTGAAATTATTCCCCTTAAGTGTGCGGGGGAGTTCCAATGGCAGTGCATTGTCTATTCGATCTTGACTGCATGAATTCGTGGTATGATGTTGATTGCATGAACTTGTGGTTCGATGCAGTCACTGACTATTCAAAGGTGGGATTTGAAAAAAGCCTGGTTTAGCCTCTTCATTTGAATTTTCGTATAGCCCTCGGCGTTTATCGAAGTTCAATCGAATTACCCTCCAGTGGATCAAAGGGCATAGTGGATCCTTGGGCAATGACGCTGCCGATGAACTTGCGAAGAGAGGCTCTGATATGAAGGTGCTAGGCCCGTACCCACATCTCCCTCTGCCTTTCTCTCAATTTTGTGCGTGAATTCGCCAAAGATCGACCGAACTCCAAAACAACAGATGGTCACGGATAACAGACTGTAGACAGTCAAAGTTAGCTTTACCAATGGTACACCCGCGATTAACCAAAAAACTTCTCAGTCTAAGTAGAAATAACCTTAGAATAGGTACAATTACGGGCCATAATCTCCTTAACAAACATCTTTTTAACATAGCCGCCACAGACCCCTTTGCAGGGGCTGCTTTGACGCCGAGGAATCAGCCGCCAATGCGAGGCCGCGGCTCCACAACGTGAAGAAATCCTCGGAACAGTGAGGTCGCTCCGTGAAGCCTATGAAGCTCCCAGGAAGCTTTTATGCTTTTGGGTGGAGCTAAGCTGGCTCTGTTATCCAGAATCCCCACGCACAACGGACCAAATGGGAGTCTAAGTGCGGAAAAGGGAGCCCCATCATCATCATCCCTCAGCGCTAGGACCTATACAGTATACAATAGATCACAATCATATTTCATGGAAACCCTTTTGCGTCAAGCTGCTGTGTGTAATAAAGCAGATAGCACAAGATACGTGCTCTCTGTACAAACAGGTAGCCGGATGTTTTGTCGGCTTAACCCGAACTACTGAAACATGCTTGAATGAACTCATTAGGGCTAGGATAGTATTAATTTTCCCTTTGATGTCGGTGCAAAGCCTCGTGCCTACCTTCGTGTTGAGCATGACAATTAGTTACCCGGTTAATTTTTCGTTATTCATTTTCTTCAGGTTAATGGTTGTCTTCCCTCCCCTTTTTGATGCGGTCGAGTTGTAGCTGTAATCAGTGGTCACGTTTTCCCTATATTGTTTACGAAAAATATTTTCGTCACTCTGTTTTCGAAGAGTCTGCCTAGCCTTTTCCCAACTACGTTGGGGTCGGCTTCCAGTCTATCCGGATGCAACTGAATACCCGTATTTTACATGGAGCGACTGTATATATATATAAATAATAAATATTCGAAAATATTCATATATTAAGTTATTAAGAAAATGCTCTAATTTAATATATTTATTTCAAAATCATTAACACTACTCGTTTATACGTGATTTTCAGTATAAAAACATTAAAAGTCGGTTACCGTCGCCTTAACAGTAAAGTTGTAGCCTTTGTTTGACTTTTCGTGACGCTGTCGAAACTCTTTCAAGAACTCGGTATTTTTTCGGTAACCTGCTGGATGCGGGTAGCGCTGCTAATGATGCCTAGGAAAGGCCAAACCTATGTTCAGCAGTGTTTCAGCTGGATTATGAGAATGTCAAGTTATTTAACTACAGATAGACACGTTTTTAAAACCTTGTTGGTCTAGTGGTCGCATGCGCTACTCCTGAGCATGAGGTTCTGGGTTCGATTCCCGGGTCAGTCAGTGTTATTGGGTTTTTCGATCTGGAATTTCTCAGTACAAGCCCAGAGTCTGGATTTGTGCCCGGTTGATGGCAATAGGCTTGCCCGTTAAATTACATGGGTATTAAACATAACTGGCGAAAGTGTACCATTAGGACGTTGGCCAATAAACCGGGTCGCACAAACCTGGGCCAGCATGCTCCCCTAAACAATTGACAGCAATATCGATATTTTCATTGATAGTCTACCAGTATTTAACACTAACATTATTAAAATTGACCTGTAATCAGCTACCTACATTAACTTATTTAATAGTAATGTTATTTTAATTTAATTTAATTGTGTTGAATTTTAATTTAATATTGTAATAAAATCTAATAATAATTTCATTTCAATTTAGTTTAGTTTTAAATTTTATCACCTCATTTAAATACTTACCTTAATTTTATTTTACTCCATATTTAGTTTTATTTTTTTACCAAATGCGAACTTTTTATTGTGATATTGTATGGTCGTATTGCTGTCATGCAGTATGACGAAATGTTATTATTTTTAATTATATCACTTTTTATATTCTAATCATATTTGATAATTTTATTATGTATTAAATTTTTATTGTTAATATTGAAATGGTTTAAAAGTTTAAAATTGTAATTGAATAGTTGTGCACCTATTAATTTGAATATTTTGCATGTCTATAAGCGATGTATTTACACAGTATTGAAGACTCGTGATTACCTATTGTTGCTATCCTTGTAAATATGTCGTTGGTGTGCCTTGCTCAATAAATAAATAAAATAAATAAATGTTGGTGTAACTACTTTTAATAGGTACACCTCTGGCTCTGTCTGACCTTTTGGGATACAAACGTGATGTTATTATGTAAGTATGTATTTAAGAATATGTTGCCTAATTAATATAAAATAATGCAATATTCTTTTTTACTTACTATTGCTTCACGTCTAAGACGATGCGATGTCAAACGCTTAACTCTAATTCAATTAGTACGTGTGGCGGCGTTTCAGCGAGGTTGACCTTTGAAGCCATTGAGCCAAGAGTGGCACATTGATGAATGATAAAATAATGGTACTTTATTTCTGCGGTTTCTTAAAAAAAAACTACGTAAGTACGTGTCAACACGTCACTCGAAATGAAATAATTATCTTTTCACTTCTCATGCTCTAAAATTTCGTCTATATATTGTGCGTAGGACCCAACAGCTGCAACATTCCACACGCACAATAAAACGTAGCAGATTAAAGTCGTTATTTTATTTCATTTCATTTAATTTCATTTACATCAGAACGTTTATATATAAAAATACGTTACGCTGGTTCCAAATATACTTCACTTAGCTTATATCTAAAATTACTGAAAAGATTCCAAACTAATTTTATCTTTCTAATTATAAATTTGATTCACTAATTCCAGCTTCAATTCGGAAAACTCTGTCCTTTTTTGGTTGACCGAAAATTATCGGGCTTCATATAATATTGAAAACAAACTGTATCTTCGATTTATCGATTATCGGAAAATGATTGCAATGAACGTTATTCAAAATTGTGAATCCCCCATAATTTATCATTATTTCATTCGATTGGGCATAATCGCTCAATTGAGGATGCAGATTGATAAAGTAAAACAAAATAGGATGCGCTAAACAAATCAAAACTTTAATATTGCACGATGCAAACAATTATTAAACATCTGTTTCGTCAAAACTCAAAACTAAACCCTCATGTCTAGAAAATAGAGTCTAGAATCATACACGTTTAAGCTCCCCCAGGCTGCAAATAAAGGTGCATGCTCAGTGAGCTAGAAAGTTAGATTATGCATAATTCCTATCTATTTTATTTTTAAATAATTATGACATCTCTTTAGTCCATACTAATATTATAAATTCGAAAGTAACTCTGTCTGTCTGTCTGTATGTAACGTTTTCACGCCTTAACCGCTGAACCGATCGTCATGAAATTTGGCAGAAATATAACCTGGGATATGGAGAAGGACATAGGCTACTTTTTACGCGATAACTATCATTATTATTTGCTCTCAAACAGAGCACATGCCATCTTATCTCTTCACCACCTTTGGTTGACTGGTAGGGAATGCCTTAGGCATTAAGTCTCCGCCTTTCGTCGAATTCGTTAACCGACTTTTAAAAAGGAGGAGGTTCTATGGTCGTCTGTATGTATTTTTTATGTATGTTCATCGATTTCTCTGTGATTACTAGGCCGATTTACATAATTCTTTTCATTTTGTAGATGAAGCTTGCGCGGTGGTTCCATATGAATGTTATTAACTATGCTTGGGTAGTTTTTGAGTCAGCTTTGATAATAATTATTTTTTCCACTTAGGGTTTTTGTTGTTTGTTTTAATTTTATCGTATCTGATTTTTTTAGAAGCAAATAATGGACTAAATTATTTAAGTTAGACTTCTTCTATATATATTATATATATAGCAATAACAACAGAGGTACGAAAGCAGTGGCGTGAAGCGGTGCCCGAGCGGGGGGATGGAGATGGCGGCGGAACAATTTTGTACCGTTGCCATCGCCCCGCTCCCGCTCGCACCACTCCATGCCGCTGCTTTCGGACCCACGGCCTTTAAAATGTTCAGAAACCTAAAGAAACTGTACCAAAATAGTCTTAGATACATATTGCTTACAGTCCGTGTATCATCATCATCATCATTTCAGACGAAAGACGTCCACTGCTGGACATAAGCCTCCCCCAATTGGGGGTTTTTCCATAATCGCCACGCTTGGCAGGCGGGGAGGTGATCGCAGTATGGTGTTAAAAATGCACAGAGAACGCTGCTGCCCATTCTCTAATAAGTCCCTTAGTCGCCTTTTACGACACCCACGGGAGGAAATGGGGTGGAGCTATTCTTTACGTCCGGCATCAGTCCGTGTATAGGAAAAAAGAATTGTGAAAATAATATATCAATCTACTCACTTAGAGAAGAAACGACACTTTTATTGTAACACATCAAACCCTTAACGAGGTCAATGAGTGCAGTGCTCTACAATTTATCTGAAAGTACTATTATTTGCAAGGTACGGAATGATGCCTTCACAGCCTAGTTCGAGGCCGTCGCTCCCAAATTCGTGGAATTCACGCTCGAAAGGCCACTGTGCAAGTATTTTCGTATTGTAGGTACTACTAACTTCTTTGTTTCAGATATTTGTGGTCATATTCAAGGGTGTGGTACAGACACACGCGATTACGACGTTGATCTCATGGAGAAAGTTATTCAGTTTGATAGTCTGTGTCATACCATTAAATATGAGCACATATTTCTGCTTTAATATACCTACCTAGCAAGAGAAGATGTCAAAAACTCGGCTTAGTGCTATTTTTGTGACCTCCATTTCGAGTGGCGTTGAGGCGAAGTCGAAAATAAAGGAAACAACTCACAATACAGAAACGTATTATGTTAATATATAATTATTAGCTATGTATGTTAAAGTAAATAGATGTTGTTAGTTATTTGGCACATTTAATTATTGGCCAAGTTGAACCTTGCGTTGACCTTTTGCCTGTACACACGGCTACATATAAAGCTATACATTTCCAGTTTATGCTGACCTCTTATTGTACGGTAATCCCGTACAATTCGACATCGGTTTATACTGGAAATGTATGGCTTGTTATGTAGCCGTTCGTACTTGCAATGTGTGTGTAATTCAACCTATTTAAGCGATCTCTGTGATCGTTGTGCACGTAACAAAATCAAATATTTTGTCTAGATTAGACTTTAGACTAATTAGTGGGAGCCAAATAATTACCTAAGGATAATTACGGAATTTAAGTAATTATTTTCATCACTTAGGATGAATTACGCCAATGAATCTGAACGCGATCAGCACATCTAAACCGCGTTCAAGAGCTGTCAGTGTCGTCATTGTTGTGGAATATTTACACTGACAACTCCTACTGAACGCGGTTTAGATATGCTCATCGCGGTGCCAATTTAGGTAAAAATCGGTTTACCGTTTACATTGGTGGATAAAAAAACCAAGATAAGGCACCGCTCTAATGTCACGTAAACATTATTGGACTAGAAATAATTACATGTAAACACACCCAAACAACTCATTTCCCGATGTCGTGTAACATTCATCAAACACCCGAAAAAGCGAGAGATATGACGCGGGCTGTAGCGGGAACGGGATAGCAATAATTGTCACTGTTACGTACTCCTATCAAATGGCGACCTAAAAAGCAATATTATTCAGGAGAATTTTAAAGAAAATAAGTTTTGATGTACTTACGAGTGGAAAGTAATCCCGTGGAACTTGTTTTTGGTTTGTGAACTATTTGTGCACATTTTGAAAACACACGAAGGCATTGTTGCTGCTTATTTAGACGATTACGGTAATTTTACTTGATGTGCTACACATGTGCTACACAAACGCCAGTTCGATTGTGAATAAGGTCAGTCGTGCCGGTTGGCATAGGTTATGCGGTCCACATCGAGGAGCGCGAACCTAATCACCCTTTTTTGTATATCACCTTTTGAGATTTGAAAATAAATAAAATGATGTAATAATATTCATGGTGGCAAAAGAGTTGCCACTTTTATAATTTATACAAAGCGGTCTACATAAAGTTACATTTTTTTTTCAGATATACATATTTAACTGAGATGATATTGTTTATTTATTTTATTTATTTATTAATAACCAACTTATACTAACAGTTTGCACCACACACACAAGCTATTAGTCAATATTAGTAATTACATATGTCATACAATCATAAAATTAGGTTAAAACACATAATAAAAACTGGACAAAATTCTAAGAAATTAAATTAAGCAATCCAAAATTGGTCAAAATTAGATAAAATAAGACGAAATAAGATAAAACTAGACAAAACTAGATAAAATTAGGATAAATTAGAATAAAATTATTATTAATAACAATATTTTTTTTTATTTAATTTATTTACTCCAAGGAGATTGTACTAGGAGTGGCAATGGACTCCAGGTATCGAGTAGCAGTGTTCAGGAAACTCAGTTCAGTACTCGTGAAGATATCTGAAGACTCGTCAAATAACAGAATGTTGTTGATATGGGTGAGGGCTAGGTACAGTGGACTGGTGTTAAGGGTTATGGTACCGCTAAGAGGTATTTTGAATAGAGGACGTCGGCGAGGGCGAAGTGTGTGCCTAATGGCTAGTGGGATGGTAAAGGAGATGTACTGAGATGGTAAGGAGGAATTGAAATGGGTACCAGGAATTAGGCGGATGAAATATTTTACCAGACTAAGATTTCTCCTTAATTCTAAACTATGGTACCCCACCATACCCAACACAAATGGTGTTGGGTACATGTACGGGTAATAACCATAAAGTTTTAAGTACAGGTAGCGGACAAAAGACTTCTGAATCTTTTCGATGTCCAGTGTATACAGTTTTTCATGAGGGTTCCAGATTGCGCTGTTTGTCTCTAGCAAACTTCGAATGAAAGAGTTGTACAGTATGGTTATGGCTTGACGATTCTTGAAAACTTTGGCCTGACGCAAGACAAAACCTAAGTTTCTGCGGGATTTGTTACAGGTCTGTATTATGTGCTGGTTAAATGTATGATGTAGATCGAAGTGAGCACCCAGATCGTGTACGGTTAAGACGCGTTACAGGGGCTCATCGTTCATAGTGTAGACGTTCTGTATAGGTTGAGTGGCTTTTGAGTAGGTCATGACCGCGCATTTACTAATGTTTAGGTTTAGGTTGTTGATAGTGCTCCAAGTGTGAATGTTGTCGATGTCAGCTTGAAGTGCTGCCGTATCACTGGAGTTAGAAACTGGTAGAGCAACTTTGACATCATCAGCATACATTAAGACTGTGGAGTGTTTTGCATATGTGGGAAGATCATTAACTACTATTAGAAAAAGAAGGGGCCCGAGGTTAGTGCCCTATGCCAGAAATGACTGAGTAGCGCTCTGAATTGGCGTTTTTGTATGTTACAAATTGCTTGCGGTCGTGCAGATAGTTTGCGAAGAATTTTAGCGATGACACAGAGAAACCTGCCAATGCTAATTTAGTTAGAAGTATGTCGTTGTCAACCCGGTCAAAAGCCTTCTGGAAATCGAAATAGGCTACATCGATCTGTATTTTGTCATTCATGTTTTTGGCTAAGAGTGTAGTTATGTTAAGCAGATTAGAAGTGGTTGAGCGATTTGGAAGGAATCCGTGCTGATCATCCGCGAACCACCGTTGCAGCTTATTAAATATTTTCTTATAGAGTATCGATTCAAATACTTTACCGAATATCGATAGAATAGCGATTGGCCTGTAATTTTTAATGTCACTTTTTAGGCCACCTTTATGTACCGGGAGTACCTTAGAGGTCTTCCACTCCGTTGGATATATGTTCGTTGTGATAGATAGGTTGAAGATGAACTGCAATGGAAACTTGAAAATTTCGCAGCCGTCTTTTTACCACGTACTGTGGTATTCCATCTGGACCTTGAGTAGATTTTTTTATTTATTTTTATTTTTTATTTATTCAAAATCTGTATTAACAATAACAAATATTTTGAAGGAAGTCGAGCCATAGTCCCACGAACCTCAGATTCGTGAACGTAATCAATATCAACAAGATGGGCCATATTACTAGGAGACGCATTCGCAGCAGCGACAGCATGCTCGATATCTAATGACGGTAAGTTTTAGAGAAAACTATACCAAAGTATTTTGAAAACGCGCCTGCCACTTGCGTTGGCGATCTGTCACCAAAGGCAGCCTGCTCATTGCTTTTTCTGTTACTTTTTACATAGGCCCAAAATGTTTTGGGGTCACATTTAATATTCGATTCGATACGAATAATGTAAGTAGCATAATCTGTATCTGTACTCGTACTTCTCTTTAATAAGCCCCTATAGTAGGTAAAGAATGCATAATGCAGTTGGCTATCATTATTCTGTTTGTATAGTTTGTGATAATAGTTTTTAAGTTTAATTAGTTCAATAGAAAGAGGCGTGAACCATTTAGGGTAATTCAATCGCAATGTTTTCATCTTTTTTAAAGGAACAGTTTCACTAACAATGTTGTTAATCAACCCATAAAAGGTCCGAACAGCGACGTTAACATTTTCGCGTGAATACACTGGCTCCCAGTCTATACCAGCCAGTTGAGAGTATAGCACAAAAAAGTCTGCCTTACGGAAGTTACGCTCTAAAGTTATATTAGCGGTCGAGTCATTAAGGTGGTAGTTATTATTTATGATCAGGCCTGCGTACGGCGTGTTAATATTGATAGAGATATCTAAAGGCTTGTGATGTATTTCTGGTGAGACAATACCAGAACATGCTGAAACTGAGATTCCCGCCACACATGTGTTAACCAAAATCACATCCAACATTCTGCCAAGATCATTTAAAATTATGTTTTCCTGTATTAAATTACATTCAGAAAGAAACAAATCAAAGTCCTCACGTATGGCTACACTAGCGGAATACAGGTTAAAATCCCCCAGTACAACCAGAGGCAGTTTGCTAATGTCATAGATGATCCTTCATATACAGTTAAAAATAGAATAATATCTAGCATCAGGTACATTAGGTGCTAAGTAGACAACACAGCACGCAAAGCGTAATCGACCTTTAGTAACTATTGCACATATCATTTCGTCACACTGTTCAGGTTTGCAGTTCAAACGTGTGAGCGAGTAGGGCGCGCGAGCGGCCAAGAGCACGCCCCCGCCGTCGCGCCTCACACGGTCACACCGCAGCACGGCGTAATCTCGCGGGAACACCTCTGAGTCAAATACGCTATCATTGAGCCCAGTTTCCGTTGAAGCTAATAAATTACTTGGGAAGGTGTGTAGTAAATTTTTGATTTCTGAATGTCTTGATTTTAATCCCCGGACATTCTGGTAGAAAATCAAATCCAGCTTCTTAGTTTTCCTCACGAAAAAATGAATTCCGGGATTCTTTAGGTCCGATCGTCTTCTTTGCATTACGGTAGGTGAACCGTTCCTGGAGTGATGTATTTGTTGGCCAATTGTTGGGTGACATATAGAAGTCAAACAGCTGTAATGGGACCCCCAATATGAAACAGTTATGTCTGGAGTGTTCAGGATCAGGCTTTATTATGGAGAATGTCATGATGTCCGGGTGCTTTTTGTGTAGGAAAGAACGTATGCTCTCCACAGTTACATCTGGATGGAAATTCCAAGCATGAATGTACTTGACAGGCTCCAGGGTTCTTAAATCAGTATCGGCAGCACCAGTCGCACGTATGACAGATCGGCGAGGACGCGATTGGGTTTTCCCCGTCGTAAATATTCTAATGCTGTATGTGTTTGTGAGGGGAGGCTCGCTACTTATCTGAGGTCGTGACACTGTACTGTAGGTAGATGATGGTGGTGAGAGAGGGTTCGGCATCTGATCTGGTACATCCAAGGATAAGTGGTGATTATTATCATGTAGCAAATTTAGTTGTGTGTGTGAAGATTTTTCACTGACAATTAATTGTTTTTCAATGACGTCAATACGTTGTCTTTGGGTCATAATTTCACAGCCAAAATTATTCATCTCCAGGTGAGCTATACGCTTCGTATTTTCTTCAGACTGCAGTTGCAGTGTGGCTTGCGCGCTATTAGCGACATCTGATGTCTCCAACAGTTTGTCAACGTCCGCCCGAAGGATTTTATATTTGCTATGAAGATTGTTTATAGAACATCTTATTCCTTTGATATCATCGGCCACTTTATTTATAGAGGTTTCTTGAGTATGGTACTTAATCACACTTTCTTTGTGGAATGCACGCAACTCCATCAAAACAGCCTCAAGAGTGCATTCATTTGGCGCTAAGCCGTTCTCACTTGGGCGATGAGTGTTTGACTGAGTAGTAGGTAACATAATCTTATTATGCCTTACTGTTACATTAGCTGAGTCATCAGCATCTGCATCTGAGCGCTGGGATAACATTGGGCTTGCGGGTGTTGCCTTTGGTCTTTTACAGCGACATTCGTGATGTTCCCAGTTCAATTTTTGTTTAGCAGTCATATGCATGAATTGATTTTGAAGAACATTAGCGCATTGCAGTTCATACGAACACTTACAAATAGTACAAGCTAAAAATAGGCTATCTTCCAAAATTGTGAAACATAGCGACCGAAATTGTCGTAAGGTATTGACTAGACTAGGGTAAATGTTGTATACGCATCTGCTTGATGCATTGTAGTAGCATCCATAAAAGATAATAACACTATGTACGTGTCTGTGTTCTATTTGACCATACATTATGATCGCATATTCGCATGCGAGTGTTGGTATTGTGGGTAGTTGCGTTTATGGTTCAAACGTAATAATTATAGTTACACTTGGGTTCTTTAGCAATACATCTTATAGAAAAGTCCTGTTTTATAAAAAAGTTGATCTAATGAAATGCAGATAGGTACATAAAAAAAAAATAAGTAAAGATGTCTCATGATCCGTAGGTATTCCATTAAATTAAACTCTTAGAATTAGACAAGATTATTTCAATATTCGATACCTAGTCTTCAAAATAATGAGTCCGCGTATCACTGGTCAGGTTCCCTCAGTCGTCAGTTTATTTAATTCACTGATTGGTCAGTTTTGATGATTAGACAGTTTCCAGTGTTTGCTAATTTTCATTGATTCGTCAGTTTGGTACACAAATGAATTGTTGAATTGACACAAATGAATTGAGAAAAATGTCTTACGTGTTGCATAAACACTATATGAGTCGCTTAACTTCAAACTCGGGTTGTTCCACTTTGCCCTCTTGGGAGATATTAAAAAAAAGTGATAACAGTCTTAATTCCATGAATTAAAAGGCGGTTTTTTATTTATTATGTCAACAATACTGAAGGTAATGATCCTATAAAGCAAATTTAGTATTATAACCATACATTATTTCAAAAATGTAAAATTAAGATTGGATTTACCTTCATTTGATATAATGGAATGCAATTTATCTATCTTTGAAAAAACTCAGTGTGGATTTTTATATTAGGCCGCTTGCGGGCATTGCTCGGTGTAACTATTTTAATGGCATTATCCATGGGAACTGTCTATGATTAAAAATAAACAATAAAAAACCGGAGCGTACGGTGTTAATGTCGCAGAGTTGACGTCGACTGACCGCCATGTTGAACAAACGCGGTTAGCTGATTGGCTCTCATGGACTTAACTGCATTTGAATAAAACTGTCTCATGGATCTATCGGAATTAGATAAAAATTTATGACTTTAACGGTTTTTTTCTCAAAAACAATTTTATCAGTTGTATAAAAATCCGCATAATTTTTATACAACTGATAAAATTGTTTTAAAAGTCTTCTTTGGCCTTTAATTTGGTACCAAAATCTTAAAAATTCTCAAAATTGGATTTACCCGAGTTTGAAGATAAGCGACACATATGTAGATAATTTAATCTGCTGTAAGGCATACCTAACCTTATTAAAATCAAACTTCAGTTTGTATTTTTAACATAACATGTAATTAACTAATATTTATTTAAAAAAAAAAATATTACTTCTAACAAATGGGACTCTTCGCCCTCTTTCACTTTGAATAAAACTAAAAGATTATACATTAATTTAAACAACAAAATAACAAATATTATGGATACGAGAATTCTGTGAGAACTATTGAAACAAAAAAAAAATTTTTTTTGAACTTGTCATAGTGACTTATGTCACTTTGACAATTTCACAAAATGAGTTTGTAAAATATTTCATAATTAAAAAGTTGTCAAATAGATCTTAATTTATATTTAAATTAGCAGATATTGTGCAGTTTCCTACAGGCTGTACTTTGGCTGACGAATTGAATAAAACCGACTAATCGACGAAAACTTGCAAACACTTGAAACTGTCGACTTAACGCAAGTCATTCAGAATTCAATAAACTGACGACTGAGGAAACCTGACCAGTGACACGCGGACTCAAAAAAATTATATTCGTAAGCCAAGTTTTTGCCGCATTCCGCATAGAACAGCCGTGAATTGTTTGTGCAGAGGCGACTAACGCGAAAATATCCGCAGTATAGTTACGTAATTATCTCCACGAATATGGTTGGCAAAATATGTGACGTAGTCCAATTTAATCTCCTAGGAATTGAGGCTAAGGATTTTAGAACAATAGTCCTATAAGGGTATGGTAGTAGGTATAACGGCAATTCATTTATGCACATAGATAAAATAAATGTATTTTTATCTTAAAATAATAAAATTCGCTATGATTATTTATTGAATAATAAATACGCATTATGGAATAAGGGATTATTAACTACACAAATTGACCCCTAATTTGACTGTAAAGAATCTAGAACATTGCACACCAAAAAGCTGGTCCTAAAATGAAATTTCTGAAAACGCTGACGTCTGAAGTCCCAAAATATTTATATACGTTAAAAATAAATTTAATATAGGTAACTCTAAAATGGAACCCTTAATAATGTTGTAAAAAATATTTAAATAATGAGTCCATTGTTTTAGAATTCTGAACGCTCGACGATCCCATCAAATATTAACGTACGACAACTCAATCATCCGTAATAACGTGTACAGTCTACTCGTAACACACTATAATATTGACGATCATAGATTTAAGTGCATAAATTCCAATATAGAAAAATATTTAGTATTTTCACTCTAATTGGACGCTCTGTTGGTAAAACACATCCTTAATACGCCAACGGTATCGACCATTTCTTCGAAATGTGGGTTATTGGCCGATCTAGTAACATGAATGCACTTCCAATATTATTAAAAAATAAATAACCTATGTAAAAAAAAAAAAAAACTATGCAAAATTTTTAAGAGTACCTAGTAGCAGATATTAAAAAAAAAATTGTTTAATAACATGCACAATAAATTTTTAAATTATGGCTTCAAATAATAGAATGTAATAATTTTATTTAAAACCATAATTGTTTAAAACTCTAGTCACTCACCCTTATAATGAGATATTTATCACCAAATTAAACTTAATGGCGATAACCTTAATTTGCTTTCACACTTTTGAATAAGGCACTGTCTTGACTTTTCACTGCTCTCACAAAAAACCACTTGCACTACAACGTTTAGCTAATAACACTTAAACAAATTTCAGTAGAATGAACCATTTTTAAAACTATTATTTCACTGTTTGTAACTTTGTGCGCAAAGAACTTATAAATTTTAAAATAAAGTTCGACACTATAGCGAAGTATTTTTAAATAAAAGTTAACTTAATTATTTTTAGAATAGTGGTCGGATGCGTGGACGCGGTTGTACTACGGTAATGATTGTAGCACAGTGTCGCTAGGTTGTAAGGCGTCGTAACTCCATCCGGTAACACTAGTAAAACTTCCAAATTAAAACTAGCACTTTCGGAACACTTTTTACAATTTCTATTTATTTAAAAATAATTACAAATTTTGTTGAATTTCTTTGAATAAAATTCGCGAAAAGGTTATTCTAACATGTTTGAGCTGAAGGGATAAAGTTCACAAAATGGTTCATTTTAGCTGCGTCAGTTTATGCTTCGGTGTGCGCAAGCGCGAAGTGTCGACTCGCCGCGCCCTGTCTGTCGTTGATCCCTGAATGAATGACGTCATGATACTTTGAGGGTAAACTCCCCGATTGTTAATTATTGTTTACTATAAGAAGTTTTTGTACCACACATTGATTTTATATTTGTATTATTGACCGATAACTGTTACCGTTGAACAGTTGCAGACTGTTGCAGTAAGAATTGGTTTTCTTGAATCTCCTTCGGTATCTTACTTTGGGTAGTATCGATTCGTGGTCGCCATGAGAACGGGGAGGGGTGCCGGCCCCGCAAATTTGCAGTACTTTGGTCAAATACGTCCTATATATGAAGCATTGAACTTTCATTACAAGTTTTTTTTGTCGTATACAAGTAATGTTATTAATTATTATTTGAGTTAATTGTATATTAAAGATCTTGAAAATGTAATATATCACAGAAAGTTAGTTTATTTTATTATTTCTCAACTGTTTAAGTATAATGCAAATAAAAAGTTTAAATAAAAATGGAGTACTTTTGTCTAAGACCTATTATCATGTACCCGTACTAAGTTATTCATTATGTTTGACCCCTCGTCCGATACAGGTCATTCGTTCACGCAAATATTTTAGGGGGGGGGGGGGGGGGGTGTAACCAAATTTACCTATTTTAGAATCAATTTTAAATAGTCAAAATAAATAAAAAATAACGATTCAAATTCGATATTAACGATTCAAAACACAATAAATTGTAAATAAATAAAATAATGAGTAACAGGGTCGATTTCAAAACCAATAAAATTCTCGTTTTATCTCCTAATTATAACACAAATTACAATCGTGAACCAAGATTACAGGTCAGTACGAAAAATTAAAATGACTCTTATAATAATAGAGTTATAGTGGCATGAATGAAAGTGTATATTGTAGATAATTTTTCAGTTAATAAAACTACACCAAATGTTGGAAAAATTATTAGTTTAATTATCAAAATTACATAAAAAATCAAAATATCAATAATTGTGTAATTTTGTGTACAAAATTTCCACTAAACCGTTTCCGTAGATCGGAGCAAATCGGCTGTGACGGATGGACAGACAGATAGACACACGAGTGATCCTATCAGAGATCCGTTTTTTCTTTTGAGGTACGGAACCCTAAAACGTGATCCTTGACATTTAAACAGTCTTTTATAACCATCTAGTCCTCTTAGAGCAACTTTGCTTTAGACCGTGTACAGTCAGCTGCAGAGAAATCTCACCCCCTAGCAATGAATAAATACATTGCTAGGGGGTGAGATTTCTCTGCAGCTGACCGTACTATACATTGGTTCATGGCCACTGATACAATTAATGAGTTTTTTTGCCACTTGGTCGTGCCTGGCGAGGACCAGAGCTCGTGCTGGTCTCTGGGTACATGCAACATATGCCTCCATCTTTCATCTGGCTGTTTGATTGTTAAAATTGCCACCTCATTCCATTTGGAGGCCCTGACAGTCTGAAATCGGTGAGAAATCGTTGTTTTTACACTGTCTTTATGTCGAAGTGTTCTTCGCGGGCGCTGATGCACCTTGTTCTGCCAATTTTTGGTCGCCGCGTTTGAAGAATAGTCAAGTGATTCCTTTTCGTAGCATATCTTCAGGATTTACGAGGTATATTGAGCATTACGGCCTCAGATTACAGATTAACAAGCAGGACCACGTGGCTGACGTAGCTGTGGGTAACATGATCTATATTATTTTCAGATTCGAAAGAAAATAGAACAAGAAAATAGAAGGAAAAATCGTAAAAACGAGAATTATAAAGCTTGAAAGTAAAAAATATATTTTTATTTACATTATGAGGAACTATAAAGTGAAACTTTAAAATGAGTCGGCGTTGTGTCTACAATAGTGGCGAACAAATGTTTTGGTTTCGAATGGGACCCTATTAGTAGGTTTCGCTGTCCGTCCGTCCGTCTGTCACAGGGACGTATCTTTTGAACAGTAATAGGTAGACACTTGAAATTTTCAAAGAATGTGTACTTCTAAGGCCGCTATAACAACAAATAATAAAAATGAAATAAAGTAACATTAAAGAGGAACCCCGTACAAGAAGTGTTTTCTTATTTATTATTAAAGTTTAAAAAAATAGTGTTAAATATTATACGGTGGTACGGAACCCTGTATGTGAGAGTCTGACTCACAGTTGGCCGCTTTTTTTTTTCGAGCTCTTATAGGTATAAACTCCAACACAGCACTCCAGCAACTGCTTCATGACAAGGAAACGAAATAAGTGTAGGTATTCACAATTTTTCGCCAGTTCACATATATTGCGAGATTTGTTATAAACTAGCTGTGTTTGCAATTATCCGGCGACATAATCAAATAAATAAATAGACAAGTCTTTTATTTCAGACAGTATTATTATACCGTCCATATCATCACAATAAATTTTTAACAATAATATATTATTACACTGTAACAATACAGGTACCTTCATTATCTTGCGTGCTATTTTTCTCAGTCGGTTATACATTGATGGATAATTTCCCAGAAAAGGTTTTAAGTATATGTTTAAAAAAAGGTTTTCTTTTCCTGGCATAAATACTGGCACGAACACAAACGAAGAAAATAAATTATGACATAACAGATGAAATACGACCACGACGTTTTTCTTTTTCTGTCATTCATATTAATTTTGTTTTGACATTGAATAAAAGCAAAATAATTTTATGTGCTTTTTAGAATAATTTAATATTTAAAAATCATGTATCTATTTGCTAAGGTAAATTATTTTGATATTTTGAGAGAGTACCATCTTTTCATCATTATTATTTTCGCATTAATTAGCTGATAGGCTGATAGAACGTATACTCTTGAACAGTATTAGTAGGCACAATCGACCGCAAGTCGGTAGTAACACTTTGACCTTGAGCTGGCATAGCGTAGTACGGAGTTTCAATAGAATAAGAGGCCAGCTTGGGCCTGAAACTGCGTTAAGCAGGTGTCCGCGACAGGCACCCGTTTGCGTGTCTACGCGCGTGGGCACGCCGTGGCTCCGTGGGAACGCGACGGTCGCGGGTGCCCATCGCAATTAATTACCCGTTGTTCAATTTTAGCGGTGTGCATGTACAGTCGTGTCGATGTCGTGTACTATATTCTTACGTTGCAAAACGAAGACTAAAAAAAAAAAAACGACAGTCAGTAAGCTGGCGCTGGTGGACAACGCGCGTGCCCCCGCGCCGGATTCCGTCGCACGGAGGCGTGCCCCGTAGCGCGGGCGTAGGGCTCGCCTCCCCGCGATGGAGCACTTTTGAATGGAACTGCGCGGGCGTCCGCTTAACGCAGTTTCAGACCATATACTGGTTTTGTTACCCAGGGCGTGTGACTTGCGCCTGTGGGGTTGTTGAGCAGACGAATTTTTCAAACGTATGAATTAATGGATTAGGAATTTCCTTCAAAACCATCGGATTGTGATTGAAAATGTGCTACGCAATTAGGGTACTGATGTACAAAAGCTCCGTGTTCATAGGCATTTACAATTACATTTTAACACTGTCCCCGTCGTTCTTATAGCTCAATAGGTAACGATACCTATTTACGGTTATAGAACAGGTACGGACCTATTCTGTACATAGCTTTGAGATGGTATGGAGAACCATACCGTCTTAAATTATTAGGAACCTACCTACACATAAATAAATATCTTGTTCATTTCAGAAAGTCTGTGGTCGGTTTTCAAATGCAAATTCACTTCGCTGTCAACTACCCCTAAAAAGTAAGACAAGTGACATTCACAAAATCTGATACCACCTTCCAAGATTCGTTTAGAATGTGCAATTCAATTCAATATTTTCAAAAGATAACCCTTACATAAACACAGGTGAACTGTTGTTCGACTACACTCCTGAATTATTATTTTTTTCGTTTAGGTTTTCATCGTGAAGCCTCATTCACGATCCACCATCACTGCCACGATTGTGTGGTCATCGGTGCAGGAGGTGCAGGTCTTCGAGCTGCTATTGGCCTGGCTGAGGGAAAGTTCTCAGTAGCCTTGGTTTCCAAGCTATTCCCCACTCGATCCCACACCACAGCTGCACAGGGTGGCATGAATGCTGCTCTTGGTAAGTGTAAAACTGCGATCTTCCAGGTACCTCAGGTCGTAACGGCGCCACGACTGCAGGTTTATTAAGTGGAGAACTTGCATCAACCTGAGGCCTTCTGCAACTTGAATCAATTCATTTCGATAATTAGTTTGACAGTTTTTGAAAATCACTGCATCTGTTTGGCATTATTATCTTTTTTGCAAGTTCAGCCATGGGGCACAAATTTTCTTAGTTATTTTATTATTTGCTAGTTTAAAATCACTGTGAAGCAGTGTTCCTTAAACTGTGCCAAAAATGGTGCTTTTACCGTAATATTTTTCTTTTTTTTCGTGTACAGGTAGCATGCATGAAGACGATTGGAAATTCCACTTTTATGACACAGTCAAAGGATCAGATTGGCTCGGCGATCAGGTACTAGCATAATATTTTTTAATAATACTAAATGCAGACGGAACGATGATTGGGCACGCCACGATTGTGGCTATAAGTCGTCCCCTCTTTGAGGAGTGGCTAGAGAGGCGCCACGGCGTCCTCACCTTCCGTCTGACGCAGGTCCTCACTGGACACGGTTGTTTCAGGAAGTTCCTGATCCGGATTAGGCGGTAGGAAACACCCGGGTGTTACCACTGTGTGGATCGCCCGGAGGATACGGTGGAGCATACGGTGCAGGTCTGCCCTACTTGGGCAGAGCACCGCCGTGTCCTCACGGAGGCGATCAGTGACGGCGATCTCTTGCGACCGGCCCTGGTCCAGGCTGTGGTCCGGAGCGAGAGTGCATGGGAGGTAGTCACCTACTTCTGCGAAGCAGTAATGCTCGAAAAAGAGGAGGCGGAACGCGTGAGGAAGCGGCAGTTTGTGCGCCCTCACGCCCCTAGTCGCCGCAGAAAACACTGGGCGGCGGGAATCGGTATCCGATTCCCGGCCACGGTGGGCGCGGGCTTGCGTACGGCGAGCTATGGGCAGCTCGCCGTCCAGTAAGGACCAGGCCCGGATCGACGGCGCTTTGTGTTCCACGTGCGCCTCAAAGAGATGTCAGCACGCATTGACGGGGTCCGCTAGGACCGGTGCCTGCCAGGGTTGCGGGTTAGTCCGAAAGGGATACCGTGGCCCTGGCACACAGGCAACTGAAGGAACATGGGTGGGTTTTAGTCGGTAAAAATCTAACACGCCCTCAAGTTATTTGATAGTTTCCCACCCAAAAAAAAAAATCGGAACGATGATGGCCAGGAGGGGGCTTTGCCAACACCTTATTGGATGCATCACCCACAATCATCGTTGATAAGACTACATGTCCTGTGGAAGCGCAGAAGTCGAGGCTGTTTAAATGCGCATGTGTGGGTCCTTCATAACTGCGAGATATGTAGGCACAGGGCACGTAGTATATGCGGTCGCAGTGAACAAGGGCCTTATCTTACTTCTTTGGCTAAAGAGAACTGATAAAAGTCAGCAGTGCTTGCACTTACGATTGTGCTAGGGAGGTATGGCAGAATAAAGAGCTTAAGCAGGCACTTTTGAAAAGTCAAAAGGTCTAAGCTGTCGGTTAGTTGAAAAGTATGTTGTCCATCCAAACATCGGTTCATTTAAAGAAGAACTGGCAAGAAAGTAATATTTTTTTATTTTTAAATATTTTATGAATAAGCTATCGATTCACAATATACTCGTATAGGGCGTCCCACGATTTTTCCACATAGAGAGAAAGTACCTTTAATGATAAGGTACGTTTAATTGCAACTTCAATCAATTTAATTTGTTTTAAGCTCAAAATGCCTCTCTTCCTGTTGAATAAAAATTGCATCTCTTTTTATAATTTCGCTTCTCGTTGTTTTTTTTTTTATGGTGAATATTTAAAATAATATTTCTAACTTTAGTTTGTAACTCCTGTACACTCTCATACTGGTTCCTGTCAACTAAATCTGAACTGAATAAAATTTTAAATTTCTTGGTCTTTTCTTTTATTTTAGATGCTATGTTATTTAAAAGAAAATGTATATGATTGAGTCTTTCGATTGGTACAGTAAAATTACCGTTTTTTTTTTACATTTATCGGGTTCGATTCCCGGTTCAGACAGGCGTTTATTTAAAATTCTTTCAATGCAGTTCGTATTGTTTTTAAAATAAAAATGAAGTTATCATTGAGTAAATTTTTCTATCTACAGTATTTAAGGTGCTTTCCCTCCATGTGGCAAAGTCGTGGGTCGCCCTGTATATATAGTAAGTAGGTTATATAGATAGGTATTGTCAAAATAAGTTTAGACCTCCAGCAATGAGTTTGTTCGTTTTTCGACAGGACTCCATACACTACTTAACCCGAGAAGCTCCTACCTGTGTAATGGAATTGGAGAATATGGGTATGCCGTTCTCAAGGACAAAGGATGGAAAAATATACCAGCGACCTTTTGGAGGAGGTACGGTCAACTTTGGGAAGTCTGTGGCCAAGAGAACATGTGCAGTTGCTGACCGGTATAATTTTATTTCAAATATACTAAAAGTACACATGCTTCGGTCTTACTAAGTTTTGTTAAATCCACAAGAAAACTGTTACGAGTACATGTATTTAGTTATACAACTTTATGAGCCTTGTGAAGGCCGCAGGAGTTCGTGAGATGCGACAGTTGCATGTCCGGTAGATGTGGTGACACTTGGGGGAGTTATGTGCAGTCAACGTCTTTCGGCTGAAATAATTGTGATGATGTTACAAATTTACAAATTTTTATAAAGATGTACAATGGAACAAAGTTCCGCATGCTCACATTAAATGCGATAATTGCATAGCACGGCTCACGACTCGATTGCACACTGCATGCGTTTTGACAGATAGGATAGATAGGATAAACGCACGTAGCGTATTTTAGTCGTATTAGTATAATGATGTATACAGTGACGGATTAACCCTTAATCAAATTAAGCAATTGCCTAGGGCATCACGTTTGGGGGGCACCAGCAGAAGCACAAACTTACGCACAATTGTATAAAATGATGAGAAAATTTAATCAGCTTTCCCTAATGTGGAAACAGCCCTGCGTATATTTTTATCGCTTATGATTACAAATTGCTCAGCGGAACGTTCTTTTTCAAAATTAAAAACATAAAAAAATTAAAAAAGGACAAAGATGATACAAGAAAGGCTCGATAATTTATCGATATTATACATAGACTCCGATATGTTAAAAACGTTAGACGTTAATACTATCTTGCGTGAATTCAATGCCCGAAAAAGCCGCAAGGTGCATTTCAATAAATAAATAAACGCTGCTTTGGTTTTTATTGTTGTCGCACCTACTCCACTTCTAAGGTACGATGTAACGTACCTTAGAAACACCATCTTATTTTATAAAAACTAATGTTTTTAGGCAGTAAAAGTTTAAAGACCGATTCTAGTTGACATACGGATAGGGGGGCCCACATGCGTGGATTGCTTAGGGCATCAAGTAGTCTTAATCCGTCACTGGATGTATAGAAGTGTGACACTCACACTAGGAGCGTGTTATGCTCTCTTTTTGTGAGACGCTATTTTAATGGGCACGGCTAGCGTGAGCTCTTTATTAATTGTTATTTTGCAATTAAAAAGGTGTGGAATAAAATTAATTGTTATGAATTAAAATTCACACTAACACCCCGACTTCAAGTGCAAAAACAGCGCTGTATCTTTTTTTCTTTTCTTTTGCTTATATCTGGAAAATGGTGTGTCCTATCGCAAAAAAAAAAAAATTTAGACCCCCTATATAAAACTCTTAAAACTCTAATACTCAACATGTAGGTATTAATTTTTCATATTTTCCATACAAAAAGTGAAAAATTCCATATTATAAAACCCGTCAAGGCTGGCTTCCCTGCGCTCTAAAATAAATTCACGGGGTAGGGAAAACAAGTACCACGTTCCGAAGCCAAAAGAAAAAATAAAAAAATTCCACGTGGAGTCGCGATTGTCAAAACGATTTTAGATGTGTCAAAATTATTTTTAAATTTAGAGGTTTTTTTTGCAGAACAGCTTTAAGATTCTCATAGCCAAAAGTAAGGAATTTTAGTGATACTTTTAACAGTTTAGTTCGGTGTACAAGAGAATCGGCACCATTGTCAAATTGTATTTATGTACACTAATATCGTAAAGTTCTTATTATGAAATCAAAACAACAATGACAAACAGACAACACAACAAAATTGGCACTGCCGTATTCTGGCTAATGTTAGTTATCTTTTGTTACACGCCAAAAAAGGAAAGGCATATTGTCTCTAATTGGGCGAAACCAGGAAAGGGTGTGGTTTGTCACTAGCTGCGCTCTTGCAGAAATATTTTCTTAAGTGAGGATGCTTAAGTTTTTTGCCCACTGTACTAAAACGTAGAAACCAAAACACGTGTTTTTTCCAGTACTGGTCATTCCCTACTCCACACTCTTTATGGATATTCGACGAAGTATAAGAACATCCAACACTTCACCGAGTTCTTTGTGGTGGACTTGATGATCCAAGATGGCGAGGTGGTCGGGTGCCTCGCCATAGACATGGACGACGGCAGTCTTCATAGGTAATTGATTCATGAGACTAACATAAAAACACGCTTGTAATCCACGAAGGGTTATGGCCAGTCCCCATCACCACGGCGTGGCGTCGCCCCGTACAACGGCACGGCGCCGTCACCGTGCAACGGCACGGTGCCGCGAACGGTGCGTCTTCTAAAAACAGAAGGGTGGAAAGATGTTTGCCGAACAATTTTTGAACTTAATTTTTTTTTTTTTTTTGTACGATGGCGGCACCGCGCCTTGGTGATGAGGACGGGCCTTTAGGCAGTGGTGTTCCTCTAGTACACCCAAATTTCGCCGGGTTTCAGTCCCATGTAATGCAAGCCAATTGTCATCTGACTTCGGGCTGCTAAAATTACTGATGAATGAGAAAAACCTATTTACATTTTGCCCAACCTGGAAATCGAACTCAAGCCATCGTGCAAACGCACAATCTTCCTTAAGCGAGAATTATAAATGACTCCAACAATCGTGGGTATGTCTATCCAGTGATTTTTAAAGGAATCTTGGCATCTTTCTTTTACCTGAGGGGTGCTACACACATTTCGGCTCGGCATGATTCGGCACAGCTGAGCTGAATCGAAAATGCGCACAGATCGGCTTTGTTGTTCAACAAATACTGCCGAATCGAATGCCCCACCCGAACATGACATGTGCGGGTGGGGACATTGTATGTAGCCCCTTCAGGTGAAGACAAAATTACTAGTTAAAGATTATCTGCCTTGTATAATTCTTGCTTGTGGAAGTTTGTGCGTTTCAGTAGTAAAGTTTCATAAGATCAAAATACAGTAAAAAGAAATCAAGCTATTATTGTGTGGCCGTATCTACAACGCTACATGCGAACCACGCATCAAAGACCTGACGTCACAAATCCTGCATCGCGCCTCAGAGTTTACCGCGCGACTAGCATTTAAACAACATCCCGACATCAACCATCGGGCAGTTGCCCGCCAGACACAACACCCGTCTGGTCGGAGGATCCTCCCTTTTCTATAGAGTATGAGTGAACTTTACACCCTGTTCCTCGTACCTCTGTAATGGTATGCAAGTCTATCCAAATTAAACAGGTTTCAAGCCAAGAATACGGTAATGACAACCGGAGGCTACCCGAGGATGTTCTTCTCGTGCACAGCTGCTCATACCTGCACTGGTGATGGAGTCGCTATGGCGTCACGAGCTGGTATTGCACTCCAAGACATGGAATTTATACAGTTCCACCCAACTGGTTAGTAAAGGAAGTTGTTATTTCAAGATCAGGGGTCGCTTTAGCCTATGTTTGATGCACGCGCTTACAGCAATCGAAATATTCACCATCGGAACGTAAAGTAGAAGAAATCATTGAAAGAAGTTGGAATAGTGTTAAGATTATGTAGATTGAATTGCTCTTCACATATAGTCAAAAAAAGTGTCATACTTACATACGTAGCCAGTACGTGAGTAGTAAGATCGCTTTTTTTTGTGGTACGAGTTCCCATTGTGAAAATGTGTGACTTTGATCATTTTTGTTCATAGGTACAATATAAAGAGTAATCTATCTATCTGCTTAATTTTAAATATAGAAAGAAACAAAGAATGAAAGAAAGTAATTTTATTTGACCCGGGTTACAATATGCACACATAAAAAAAAAAGAACAGTAAATAACTTAAAACAGTATCGTGTGCCTCACGGCTGCGCCAAATAGGCCCAGTTCAGCAAAAATGCCAGACAACTAGGTAGTGCCTGAAGCTGATTTTCAACTGCACCTTGTGTTAAGACGACATCTTATGGATGTAAATCAGTTTTATAAGTGTGTGTAAATACCCAAATAAATAATAATTAAAAAAAAAAAATTATATGTTTAGAAAATAATAATGAAATCAAGTAGAAATTTGTTAAAAAATATTTTTATACCTAGTGAATAAGAAAATAAATAAAATGTTATGGTTAAAAATACTCTATGTATGTAAAAGAATCGATTTTTCAGAACATCGATAATATTTGGCATATCGATAATAACCGGCCAAGTGCGTGTCGGACCACGCACAATGACGGGTTCCGTAGTTGGTATGAATTTATCCCAAGAACAAACTTAACATCATAGTTGAAAAACATGTTCTACCAGCCTGTATGATATAAGGTTCCCTTTTGCAGACAAACTTTACAACCGACCTACGTTACCTACGTACAATCGATGTTTGCTTTTTACAGGCATGTATGGTTCAGGCTGCTTGATGACCGAAGGTGCCCGCGGAGAGGGTGGATATCTGGTCAATAGCGAAGGTGTCCGGTTTATGGAGAAGTATGCTCCCAAAGCTAAGGACTTGGCGAGTCGTGACGTCGTGTCCAGGTCAATGGCCACAGAGATACGACAAGGTATTGACTTATATTTTTATTCACCTGATGAATACGTAGTTTCAAGGTACCCTTAATTTCACCAATTCTGAAGCTTTAGTTTTTTTTATTTTGTTTATTGTTATATTATATAGGTAGTTAAGAGTGATAGTTCGACCATGACACACGTGAGAATAAACCAATATAAGTATATTTTACAGTCCGCATTTATTATTATTCATGTGTAAAGACGGGGTTGCGAACTTCATTCGGTGCAAATGCTCACCCCATCCGGTTCTCGTATTGTGTGACTTCATAGCTCTCTCCAGAGCTTGGGGAAGCATCCAGGACAGACCGAGGGGACACGCAGTACAAGACTAGGCGGCGTCGCTTGACTTTCGACTGCTGAATCAGGGGCCGTTTCCACATGCGTTCGGTGGCAGGGGAGTCAATTATGGATCTCTAATGGGCAACTCCTTCAGTTGCCCGCATGGTGTCTGACTGGAGAGTAGCGAAGGAGATAGTAACACTTTCGACCCATCGCGATTTCGTTTTTAAGGTTACACTCCGCCGTTTGGTCGGCCTGAGCTGCCCAAATTTATGGGGAGACCACTTTACAGTCTCCCCAGAGATGTGCCTTAACAGGCGTTGCACAGAGGGGGTTTTGGATTGGTCTTTAGAGAGGTAGCGGTGCCCCTTCCTTGTGCAGATGGTGACCGCCAGGGTGGTTTTAGTGAGGTAAAAACCCTACACTCCTCGGTCTTATCCTCAAAGCCCGGGCGCCTTTTGAAAGGGTGGCGTCGAAAACAAAAAAAACAAAAAAATGCCATGCTTTTAGTCATTCTGAACAACAAATAGAATTAAACTTAATATCACTGGAGTTATCATCACACGAAACAAATACTGACCATCAGTTTTCACAATACAGTAGACAGGTGTTTGTGTGTTTGCGTTTGTACTCGTAATAGCTGCCTGGGATAGTTTTTTTATGTTTTTTTTTTATGAATTGTGTCCAGCGGAAATTTTTCATGTTCTTAATAACTTTAAGAAAAAACTGTTATGTTATTGCAAATAATTTATCATTCCGAAATTAATATTTTAAATGAATTTATATTTTATTGCAATTTTCCACCAGGTCGAGGAGTAGGACCGCGGAAAGACCACGTGTACCTACAACTGCACCACCTTCCCGCAGAGCTGCTTAAGGATAAGTTGCCAGGGATATCAGAGTCCGCCTTCACATTTACCGGAGCTGATGTGTACACCCAGCCCGTACCGGTCTTACCCACCGTCCACTACACTATGGGTGGTATACCCATTAACTATAAAGGACAGGTAACTAAATGCTACTTTTCTGGAATCAGTCATCATCATTTCAGCCTAAAGACGTCCACTGCTGGACATAGGCCTCCCCCAAGCACCGCTACCTCGACCGGTTTTGTGCTTCCCGCATCCAGCGGATTCCTGCGGCTTTCATAAGGTCATCGGTCCACCTTGTGGGAGGTCTTCCAACGCTACGTCTTCCGGTACGCGGTCGCCACTCCAGAACCTTTCGGCCCCATCGGCCATCTGTTCTGCGAGCAATGTGCCCTGCCCACTTAAGTTTGGTAATTCTTAGGGCTATGTCGGTTATCGCTGATGAGAATGTCACCAATGTATCCTGTCAGAATTTATATCGATCAGTTTAGTGGTTTAGGCGTAAAGGTCATAGACAGACAGGCAGACAGAGCTACTACCACATTTATAATATTACTAGCCGCTTTTGCCCACGGCTTCGCCCGAGATGCGAGATCCTACCGGGATAAAAAGTATCCTATGACAAGTCTTTTACAGTTCAAGCAGTACGGTTATGGAATGCCTTGCCCGTGTCGATACGGCGTGCTCAATCTTTATCCACTTTTAAAATTTTGCTAACCTAACCCAAAGGATTGTTTGAAATCTTGTCAAACGAGAATATCTGTTCTGCGCACAATGTGCCCTGCCCATTGCCACTTAAGTTTGGCAATTTTTCGAGCTATGTCGGTTACTTTGGTTCTCCTAAGGATCTCTTCATTTCTGATTCGATCACGTAGGGAAACTCCAAGCATAGCCCTCTCCATTGCCCTTTGGGTGACTTTTAGCCTTCTAATAAGGCCCATTGTGAGCGACCACGTTTTAGTTCGAATCAGTACTGACTAGGTAATAGGTCGAGAAGAGTTTTAAAAATAAGCCATGGTTTTCGGTGCGTTTTATTTGATTGTTATGACTACCAAAATACTCTTGTTTGAAATTGTGATCAAGTTGACGTCCCGTGTAAACAAGCGGAGAAATAGCTATATAGCAAAGTGGCGGAAAGCGGGAAATAAGCTCAAACGTGCAGCGCTATCCGACCGTTGACTGCAAACACTGGGGCGGAAAAGATTATCGCGGTGGAGATAAATAAGAACAAGGAAATTGTCAACATAAAAAGTATAATTTGATAAAAATGAAGAGAAGGGGTAGGTAGGGTTATGGCCACAAAATTTCTTTTATTCTCTTGGGAGTAGCGCAGTGCTCTCCTGGCTCCGCCTGGTGTGACAAAGACCGCAGCGAGTGTGCCACGCTGCAGATGCCAGGGATAGTGACGGTCGGCGGATGGATTCGCTAGACCCTTAGTGAGCTCAATGTGCGTAAAATAGATACCCGGCACGGAGCTTGGTGAAAGCCAGATTAGCCGGGAAGTGGTGGCCCGGAAAACAACGTTCGGATGCCTCCGATAGGTTCTGATGGAACTTCGGTTTTAATAAGCCGGAACTTTGGACCCTGGAAAAATAACGCCAAGCGTGTTAAAAGATGGCCAATAGTCATCTCCGCTGATTGAGACACCAAGCATAAGCAAAGCGAGTAGCTAGTGCGTTAAATATGGTGGTGTGTGGATGTCACAATCAGGAGTGAGAAACACGGCATGACTTTGCACATTTTGAGTGAAATAGAAAATGCTAACCAAAATGCACAGAGCTGAAGGCAAATAGGTTACATGGAAATAATAATGCAGAAGGCATAATAAGTTAAACAAAAGTAGCAAATACATAGGTACACGCTCTAAGTTTACCTAAATAGGTGGTAGGCACACAAAAATATAATTTATATTGTTAAGTAATCTAGGACGTCCCCAGTATTATTACATCTGCGGTGTGACGTGACGTTTTATTGTTGTTATAATGTTATGTTATATGAAAGTAACGGTACAACGTTACAATTCCGCAAGGCAATAAAAACGCTGTGGGTCAGAGCTCTCAATTGAACAGAGGCCGTTAAGGGGGAAGCGATAAGGTAGCCCGAGAAATTCAAAATTTCCTACGATTTCCGCAATTTCCAGCTCATTTTCTGGGTGTATGTTGATTAAAGTATGATTCGCGACCGTAACAAATATGTATTTACATAATTATATTCATTAGAATCAGTAATACAACTCCTTAAGTTAGTATAATCCTAAAAGTAATGATGTCATGAAATAATTATTCAGTAGGATTATATGAACTTAGACAGTTGTATTGATAATTTTTACGATTATAACTCAATAAATAAATATTTGATACGGCCGTGAATCATATTTAGATCAACATACAACCTGATACTGATATGCAAATTGCAAAAAACGTAAGAAATTTTTAATTTCGCGGGCCACCCTTAAGCTGTCACCTTAATCCCTGACACATGTAGTTTTTTGTTAATAACTATCGAGACTTCGAAGTCTCGATAGTTAAAAATCAATAGATCAATGTGTCAATAGATCTGAGCTCTCGAGAGCTCAGATCTATTGACACCAATATCTTAAGGCAAAACATCGATGAGTTTGTAAAATAATGTTTTGCGGTAAGCATTGGAATGGTGAGAATGTTACATACACAGTATTCTTATTTTTAATTTCAATACTCAAAGGTAAATTGAGATGGGAACTTCGAGCCCTAAAAATTTCGGTTAGGACGAGTAATGTTCCACATGTTCAATCAATCTGCCTGTCACTTGTTCTTGGTAAGACTAGTGTTACCGACCATATTAGCCGTAGAACCGATGACCGTTGAAGTAGACGTGTTCTTGAGTGGAGACCGCGAATCGGCAAACGTATGGTAGGACGCCCTCAGGCTAGGTGGAGCGACGATCTTCACAGAGTGGCTGGTAGCGTCTGGATGAGAATTGCCGAGAATTGAATTGAATGGCGTTCAATTGGAGAGGCTTATATCAGTGGTCTGCTATGGGCCGATGATAATGATGAAGACCATACCAATTAACCAGTTTTTCGCTTTAAATTATGTTTATTCTCAACAGTGCTTGATACATAAGGATGGTAAAGATTGCCCAGTGCCTGGTCTGTACGCGGCCGGCGAAGTGGTCAGCAATGCTCATGGAGCAAACAGGCTTGGAGCTAACTCCATATTAGATGTCGTAGTCTTCGGAAAATCACTGTCGTTAACCATTAGAGAAACCAGTAAGCCAGGAGAGAAACAAAAGGCTTTGAAACCCGTGAGTAATTGAGTATTACGATTTTCTATGCTTTCCATTAGGTATAATTAATTATCTAAAGCGTTTGTGCTGGGTGCATGTTTTACAGAGCTTGTGATAAGTTGGTTGGTTAACAAAAGTTTCAAACGAAGCAAAGTATTTGGGTAATTTAGATTTACTACAGGTTTTGCGCTGTAGCAAGGTGCGGGTGACATTAGACGAACCGTTTATTTTCTGTCTTGTCCGTTACCGCAATTTACAATTATGCCTGAATATTTTTGCTGCAGAATATCATAGACTTAAAATACGAAATCAGTAATAACTGTAGTAAATTAAATAAATTCACCCTGCGAAAATGTAATTGTCTACAAATAAAATCAAATTGAAAGAAAAATTAAACAAAGTTTTATGCGTATAATGTAACACCATAAAACAAGTTCAGTGATATGATTTATTGATATGATGGATAGTCCATATTTTTTATAGAAAAAGAATGGACTGTTTTAAATTTTAAAAACAAACAACAGTATAGCTAATGGAAATACGTGTCGCGTACTCGTACTGACGCAAAATGGCCGCCGATGCACCGCGCCACATGGCAAAAATGTAACGACGAATAAAATTAATTTGTTTTTAAATATCGGTTGTGCTTTGAATGTTTTGTATTAATTCATATTTTAAAATAAATTATAATAATAATAAAGAGAACGAGATTTTTGCTGTGAGAATCGTTATCGGTAAAATTGAATTGCATAGTGCCACTGACCTAGTCATGCTATACCGACATTTGTCACCTGCACCAAGCTACACCGCAAACAGCTTTGGTTTTCTATGAAAGCGGTGAACGGTCACACAAATATGGTTGTCCAAAAATGGAGCATTTTTGGACACCTTAATGTCAAATAATGATGAAAATTACAGACATTCAGGTCTGTCATTTCAACGCTCTTGCATGAAAACGTAGCTTTAGTGTGTAATCTGCCATGTCATCATCATAACCTTTGAGCCAAAAGACGTTTTCACTACCAGCCTAAGGCCTCTCAAGTATGGCTACAAGTACCCTTTCTCTCCTTCGTGCATCTTGTGGCTTTCCGCGACCTTTCGCCAGCCGCGAGCTTTATTCCCGCTGCATCATCTGTCGTGTGCAGTGCATCATTTGTGAATTCGACATACTTTATTGACTCACTGTGTTGAGTTACTGCAGGACGAAGGCCTCTTATTCCTTTTTCCACTCAACTTGATTCCAAGCCGCTCTTGAAAAACTAATTTAAAATTTACTCTTTCAGAATATATGTGATGCAAGTCTAGACAATCTTATGAAAATAAAGAGTGCTTCCGGTTGTGCCGCACCACACGAACTAAGGGAAGCAATGAGGCACACTATGCAGAACAAATGTGGAGTATTCAGAGACGCCAAATTATTGGATGAAGGTAGGTGTGAATAGTGGTCCAGTGGTTATGGCTTTTGCTTATGAATTGTAGGTGGTGGGTTCCAACCTAGGCAGGCTTTGCAGGCTGCTCTCAAAACGGTGACCTCCATGACTTTGGTGTATATAATGAGTTCCCTCGGGTGGGGAAAACTACCATAAATGCATCTCTACTGTTTCTACTCAATAAAATGTTCCGTACCTGCGAAAGTACCGGCTTTCGTTCGTAGATCTTTGACAGTCGTTTACACACAGTAAAGTACAGTTTTACAAAGTCGCGTTACGCATGCAGTTACTGGGTTATAGTGGCCAGATAAAATACTTTTGTTCCATTCAGTTGCTCCATGATAAATACTGGTACTCAGCTACATCCGGTTAAACTTGAAGCCGATCTCAAAGTAGTTGGGAAAACACTAGATAGGATATAATCTGTACGAAATAAATATACTGCCTTTAGGAAAACTAATGTAACAATAGGAAGTAGTCCAAAATTAGCTTGCACAAATCCACCGACAAGTATTATTATAATATAATAGACGAACTGCGTACCCTATGGAGAATACAGGCGTTAAGGTATACGATGTCTTTTACAGCTCACGTGGAAATTCAAAAATGGTTCAAAGCTTTCGAAGACATCAAGGTTGTGGACCAGCGTTTGAACTGGAACACCGATCTGATTGAGGCCTTGGAGTTGCAGAACATGCTCCAATCTGCTGTCCAGGTGGTCGCTTGTGCCAGGAATAGGAAAGAAAGCAGAGGAGCACATTTCAGGGACGATTTTCCTATAAGAATTGATGAGTTTGACTATAGCAAATCGACAGAGGGACAGGTTATTAAACTTCCATTGCTCGTTTTCTTTATTCAAAGACTTCAACCGCGAATTCAACGCGTGGAAGTAGCAATACAACACAAATACCAACTTTAAAGACTATTCAAACACAGGCAAATCCCACGCGGGATGTGGGACGCGACTGCGCGCGTCGCTATTTTGAAGATTAAATTACGCGCTAGTTTTAAAGCGAGGTTCTTCAAGTTAACCTCTAGGAAATGTAATTTTAATGTCATTTTATTTAGAAACGGTAATGATTAAACAGGTGAAAAAATGATATGTTGCTTTTGAGACCTTTCTGTAGGTACGTCGGATACTCGTTACATAATTGGATAAAGTTCATTATTATTTAGTAGATTAAAATCATTTTATTTCAATATTATACTACATTATGTATTGAAAATCACATCAAAATAAACGTCTATGATGATGTATGTCCGTCGGGCTTATTCGCGCTCAGCTGCCACCTCTAGAATAAAAATGCACGCTCGAAGAACCTCGCCTTAACAACTCCGTACAAGTTACTTGACACAATTGGTGCGAGCTAATTTCGTGCCACATCCCGAGCGGGACTCGCCTCTGTTTGGCCAGAGCTTTGGGTTCCCTTAGAATAATTTTCCAGCTTATTCAGAAAAGATTAAAACAGAAAAAACAAATGTTTATATTGCAAAAGAAAGGTTTATATTTGATTAAGCGAATTATTTAATTGGCCAACGCTATAAAAATCCTAGAGACAGAAGTCGAACTTTGGAGAGGTGTTTTAACCAACTCTACTTTGTACAGTATATTTCATCATCTCTGCTCCTAAAATGGTGGAGGAAAACATTGTGAGGAATCCAGCATGTCCTACCTTCCAACGTGCACTGGTCCCTTCCTACTTCCTCGCTCAGAGAGGAAGCTTGCCTCCCAGAAGTCGGAACTTATAGACTGATTATTACGCTAATGCATCAACTTTGGTTGCTTCAGACAAGGCTGCCCTACGAAAAACAGTGGAGGAAACATTCATTATCTCATGTAGATCTTTGCACTGGCGAAGTAACTATCACCTACCGGCCGGTGATCGATAAGACCATGGACGATAGTGAAGTCAAATGGATCCCTCCTGTACCCAGAGTGTATTAATTACCGATAAATTTATTATAAATGTGTGTATGAAATAAAGGTATTGATATTAATTTGTACTACGTAATTTAATTTAAACAAAGCTTTATATATTCATAGCTTATGTCACAATGTCCTTTTACATGTGAAACTTCACTCATAAACGTCTCTTAAATTTTAATGAAATCGCTTAGCAACTGATTAGCAAAATTCATATTTATAAACGCTATTTAGCACTAAGAGCCAAGCAGTTGATTACCGTGATAATTAAACACTACTGGTGCCCTGTTTAAAGCTTGCTACGAAGATGCTAAGAGGCAAGATGGCAGCTGATCGACTCAATAGCATTATTAGGACTATTATGTGCTCCGAGGTTATTAAATTTTTTTTTTTTTTTTTTAATATGAGTTCAAGTACAGGTGGTGAAATGAAATTAACTCCACCCGATATTTTATCTGAGGCGAAAACTGCGCAAGATGAAATTTTGCCCCCAAAATCTCGAGAAAGATATATGGCGACTTAGGATAATTTTATTTTCTATTACCTATACCTATGTATGTATGTTAAAATAAACATATTTAATTTTTGATTTGTTTTACAATTTCCCACAACTGTATTGAAAAACGTCGTGTGATACACGGGTGTGTAGGTTATTGCAAACTCGTGTGATTAAAAAACCCTCGCCAACAACAACTCGTTTGCAATAACCTGCTTTCCACCCTTGTATCACAATGTACTATTCTGTGTGTTAAAAACTACAGAAGGAGCCGTTGTTCAAGCATAAAATTATGTTTTTGAACGTGTCTCATATTGACGCTGTAGTACCAGTGACATAAGTCCCTAAAAAAATATTTGGTACTACAGTACCCAACGTCGTGCCATGGCTACAACATTGCTAATGTCAATTAATTAATATTTTATGCCGATATCTACCCATGTTGTTCTGTATCTGAAATAATTTGTCAGCCTATCGCAGTCCAGTAGTGGACTGCGATAGGCTGACAAATTATTTCTAAGCTGAGTTGGGCCAAATTATTGTGAGTGTTGTCTAGGCCAGGCTAGACAACACTCTATTCTCCGCCTTCCACATCCAGTCTATCCTAACCACCTTTTTGAGGTCGTCGGTCCATTTAGCTGAGGGGCGTCCCACACTACGCTTGCCGATACGCTGTCTCCACTCCAGGACTCGTCTGCTCCACCGGCCATCGGTCCTTCGACAAATATGGCCAGCCCACTGCCACTTCAGCTTGCTTACTCTGCAAGCTAATTTGGCTAATTTATGCCAACGTAAAAATTTGGGAGTATTCCCGCTGTCCCCATTAATAGTAATTCACATAAAATGGCGAAAAAAAGGTTCCATTTTATTTTAAGTACTGATTTTAGAAATAATCATTAAAAATCAGTACTTAAAAGAAAATAGAACTTTTTTTTTCGCCATTTAATGTGAATTACCATTAATGAGGACACTGGCGGTGGGGACAGCGGAAATACGAGTACTCCAAAATGTGTTGAATAAGTACCTACTTTATAAGAAACTGCCATGGAGTTTATTGTCCTTATTCTCCATGAAGACCTAGTTTTGCGAACGGACAACCAGGGCCTCAAGTCTGCTATTACAATAGTGTCAGAATGGTCTATCATTGATTTCATAATTGTTGATTTTGACAAGTTTAGTAATCTACTAATATAATAGCGTCATTATGACTTTCCAATGGTCAGCCACTGACACTCCATTGAAAGAATTGGTAATCTCGTACATAATGACAAATTAAATTTCCTACTAAACTTCCAACTTCCTACTACTTCAGATTGCTTATAATACTAATAAACAATATGTAAAAATATATATAAATGAAATCTGGCATGACTAAATGTTCAAAATGCCATTGTAATACAATTAGGTATATTACGAGACCATTGACCAACCAATGATCGACCATTATGAATTTAGCAGATTAAGAACTTTTAGCAAAATGACAATGGGATCGTGTTGGAGTGACGAATTTATAAAAATAGCAGACTTAGGCCCCAGTTTTCTCATTAACGTTACAATTAACTGACATGCCTTATTGAAATAAATGCCTAGGTTCATGCTTTTTTTTACAAAATCTTTTCTCAACACACTATATGTACTTTCATAAACAGTTAACACTCAAGTCTGCCAATTAAGTGGGTATCAAAACCTATACATATAGTTTTCATCCCTTTTCTAACACAGGGTAAGCTAGCTGGAATAATACATTATTTTGTGTTTAATTGATCGCATACCTCATACGGTTTATGTCAAGAAGGTGAGACGTTGATTAATATTATTGTAATTATACCGAATCATAAAGTTTGAAAGATGAACTGAAGGACAATTTACATGTTGTTCTTATAGTTTCTGTGGTGTAGCGGTTATCACATCTGCCTAACACGCAGAAGGTCCCCGGTTCGATCCCGGGCGGAAACAAATATCCTTTTGCTTTTCATTTATCACTACTCAATTTTCAGAAAAGTTTGTATTTCATAAAAATAGATTGCCACCAGTGCTTGCAGAACTATTAATAATCTGGGCTTTTTGGTGCAGTCTACGACAGTGAGCCATGGTGTGAGGTTCTGAATCAGCAACTGACCTACTATAAGATCTAGAGGAATATGGCCGTTTAGTAATAATAACGTATAGTCTTGTGAAGCACAACTTGACGAGCTTATTTTCTGCATTTTCATTCTAAAATAAAAGAAGTCACCGAAATAACGATGAGGGCGCCACTGTGTGTTCGGCGCAGTCTTAAGGAGTGGCGCTAGTGGATCTATGAGCGCCCTCTTAACATGTCCACTATAACAATCTATAAGGCATCGTACAGTGGCGCCATCTACCAACACTGAGTGATACCACTTAGTGCGAAAAAAGAATAGGTAGGGCACACAATGGGGTGAACATTCACCCCAATTTATGCCCGACTAAACTGGCTTGGGGTGAGAATAACGAGCTCCGTTGTATTCCGTTAGATGGCTCCGTCGGGGTTAAAAACAGGGTGGGTGGATTGAATATTCATATTTTGTGTGTTGAACTGATTAATATCGTGTTATAATTTTCTTCGACTAGACTTGTGTGGTGGTCCCGTCATCAGTGTAACAATCATTTGCAACACAACTTTTGAGTTTTTATCTCCATTTATAATATCAGCTTAATTGTCCCATTTCAGGGCAAAGCCCTCTTCTCATACAGAGAAGGCACGAGCATTGATCACCAGGATTGCTCAAGACTGGTTGGCGATTTCAGACACTTATATCTTTATTGTATATCTATCTATCTAATACAGGGTGGATTTTTAAGATGGGGCAGTTGGCTACCATAACCATTGTAAAATCCACCCACCAAGTAAGGGTAAGTAGGTACCTTAACCTAAACCAAGTCTAAGTAAGTCTATCCATCAGAAAAAAGTAAATTGGAATCTCATTTCCTACGAAATGTGTGGGAAAACTGTTTTTGATTTCTGACTTATCTAGTACTCAAACCTCAGTTGGTCCGGTAGAGTTTTATGATCCTTATACTTTATGTACTCGCCGGCGAGTACTCGTTTGTCGCAGCGACAAGAGATATCAAAGAGAGTACTTGCGCAGCGACGCTCGCTTGGCGGGCAGAACACTCGCTGAGAGACCTCACGCGTGGTACATTATGTATACCTATCAGAATGCCAGCGTGGTATTTTATTTTGGTGAAATAGGATATTAATTAGTCTTTTTGGCCTCGTACAGGTCTTTTTATTATATTTTTATTCTGGTTTTTAACGTCAATTTTGTTAGTATTAATTGCTCCTTTTTTACTGCTTGTATTACATGTGCGTGTCCGAAATAAAAATTTTTTCTTCTTTAATTTCTTTCTTTCGCTCGTCGCCGTCGCGCACTCGCTGCTCGTTGCTCGCCAACTCGTTTTTAGTTGCTAACTCTACTCGCTTCTCGTTAATCGCCGGCGATGGGACAGGTGACTTATCGTCGCGTTTCTTATTTATTTATTTAAGGACTGAAAAGTAGCTGTCCTTCTCCATATCTTAGGCTATAACTCTGCCAAATTTCATTACGATCGGTTCAGCGATTTAGGCGTGAAAACGTAACAGACAGACAGACGCACAGACAGAGTTACTTTCACATTTATAATATTAGTAGAAATTACCAACGAGATTTATTACAACTATCTTTTCCCAACTATGTTGTGGTCGGCTTCCAGTCTAACCAGAAACAGCTGAATAAAAATAAAAAAATCACTTGGTCCTTAACATATAGATAGTTTACAACCTGCTTATCTTCTCTTTTTACCTACATCATCATTTTATTTAATCCATATCAAATTAAGTATAATATTGTTTGTGTATGATATATTATTATAACTAAACTATTTTTAGGGGTAACATATTGGTTCACCTAAAGTTCTTTACCTGAAATTGTTCTTCCTAATGATTTGTAAACCGAATGATCACTCTTCCTAAAAATTTTCATCCTAAAGTTTTCATTCATACTATTTGTAGTGCTACCGGCGATGTTCATAACACTCATGTTTCCGAAAATTGTAATTAATAATATAATTAAAGTAAATATATTTAAACTCCTACTGTCTTTTATCATAACGCTTTTATCCCTAAACATAATTATAACATTCATTCAGGTAAGAGTGTCGTCTGGGGATACTATGAAAAAATACTTAGAAAAATTTCGCGACCAATTCGAGGTAGCGCTCGCCGGCCGCTACCGCGGCACCGATCGCTTCGCTCGCTCAGCTCGCGCATAGTTGGTCACAGTTCTAATCTAACCTAACCTATGGATATCTTTGCAGGTACACACCGCTATAAATAAAATTAAAGAAGACGCTTTAATTAATAAAAACAAAAACCAATTCATATAATTAGTGAGTGCGAAGCAAGCACTTGATTATTATGAATAAAAAGAAATCTAAACATAAAAGATATGACTGAATAATAGTGTAAAAGATGGTTATGTTGAGAAAATATAGGAAAACAAATAAAAGTTTAATAGATGTTTATTGCTACTGACATTATGAATTTGAATGCTTCGGAACTAGGAACATTAGAGACAGAGTAGTTAGGAATTGTGATTGTTAGGATGAAAAATGTTAGGGAAGAACATTTTCGGATTTCCAATTATCGGAGTTGAAAATTTAGGTGAACTTTGGCGCACCCTATTTTTAGGTATAGTTTCTGTAAGTATATATAGTTAAAACTATTCTTCCTAGCAGTTAAAAATCACATTGTTACAATTAATCGATATCCACTTGCTAATACTAGGTGGCGCATACGTTATCATCTCTCTGGAAGTTGCTCTCATTTTTGAAAATGGTATATTTAGTAATTATTAGACTTAGACATTTGTGAACTACACAAATGTAAAATACATATCGTAAAATCATGGTGCGCTCTCTACCAGAACGCGGAATAATTTGTCTCATTGTTTTTAACCAATAATTGGTCAGTGGTGTTAACCCAATGTGAATTACTTCATCAATTCCCATCGTGGTCGTGCAACACCAACTGCGCAACCATTGCGGCGTTTGGCCACTCGTCTCATGGAGACTGGCTCAACACGGGATAGTCTTAGGCATGGTCGCCTCCGGAGCAGTCGTTCTGCCGAGAATACGCTGCTGTGTGGATGCAAGTATCCAAGTCGACCTAAAAACATCATCCAGGTGACGTGCTACGCAATTGGGCATCAGTAGACGGTCTTTACAGCGTATATTGGTGAAAGTATTGAAGATGTTCCGTGAAAAAATATAAGTCCGAATAAACAATATAACAATAACCAGAACGATTTTTAATAATTATAATTTTTTGAAATACATCGTTGGATAGCTCTTTTTAAATTGAATAGAAGTTACTATGACGCCTAATTCCAAATCCTTGTCCGTTCTGAGTTATAACAGACCAAACATGTCAGTTTTCGCAATACCAAAAAAATGTTTTTATTTTTTTGATATTTCATAGTAATTTACTACACAGGTAGCCTGGGACCTGGAGAAGGACATAGGCTTTTTATTTTGGATCGTAAACGAAGTCGCGGGTATCAGCTAGTGGAAAAATAAACTAACAAAAAGACATTTCATTTGTTTTATTCATTTTCAAATACAATAACATCTATACAATGGTATTCTACGACTAAATGTTTTTCATTATTATTGACACATGCATTCAAATAAAAATATATTTTCTATTGAAAAGAAAACTACTAAAAAACAACTCCACGATATAAATAAATAAAATAAATAATCTATTGACTGGAATCTCTTTGCAAATCACTATACCTAAGTAGGTAAATCTTAGGATAACTAAAATTATTCTAAAAACATATTAAAAATAAAATTACAACTCTAATATTTAGCTGACATAATTAAATATACGAATTATATGCAATACTTATTTATCTTCTCACTCAATAGGGCATCTCATGCTAGTAAGCATATTTTATTAAACTAAGCCCTGATAGAGTCAAAATGAGCTTACTTGTAAAAATTACCAGTCTTGAAGACGTGTTTTAGACAAACAACATTAAAAAAAGAATCCTTAAAAATCTTTTGGAATTAACGTATAAAACATTAATACTGTGTTAATAAAACTAGCATGACGATACCCAATATCAAATCAGCTCAAACCGCAAACAGATCAAATCTAAACATATAAATCAAATTACTAGCTATAAGTAGGTACATATAAAATAAATGGTAATAGTTTTATGTAAATAATAAATTACATGAATAATTTAAATCTAAACTAGACCTATTACTAATACGATTGCACTTTTTAAAATAATCTAATAATATATACACATCTATTATAATTCACCGTTGGAATTATTAGGTACAATAGGGGGTAACACTGGTAATAAATATATTATATCAGGATAATCCTGATGACTGTAATAAAAATATTGAATTGATTAATACTGTTTCAGTATTCAAATAGGTCGGAAAACAGCTTGGGTCGTGAACCGACACATAGAAGGAAAAGAAGCTTTATCAAATGCAAGATAAAGTAAATTTAAAAAATCTATTCATTTGTGATCCCAATAACGATACAATTTATTGAACTGTAAATATCCGAATGTCAAAAAATAAATATTATATTAGGTTTATTATTAATATCAACTGGAATACCAAATTAAACTAGCTGTCTTTTTAATTACTTATTTAAATAAATTAGCATAAATATAAATACAAAGTATTGCTTTTTTATAATACTGATGATAATAATAATATGTACATAAAGGGCTAGTCACTGTACTTATACAAACATTGCAATCTGCCTCAAATCAAATCGGCGGTTCTTTTAGTCATGCATATTTTTTATAATGGCACAAAAATTTTGAGCTTAGTTTTTTTTTTTTTTAAACGAGCTTAGTTTGATGTTCTTAATAAAAATCATTTGGGATTCATTGAAATATCTTTGCTTATAAGTAAAATTTATTTTACATGTTTATTAATACTGAGTATAATATCACCAATCGTTAACTATACGTGGCGAATGTGCTTAATTTTTTTGAGTAGCGAATACTTTTCTTGGCTAATTTTGCAATAACTTCATAAAAAATAAGTAGGGAAGGTCGAAATTGTGAATTTTAGTGCCGTACAGAAATCTTTTCCTTGGTAAAAGTTAATACCGATTTAAATGTTTAAAGAAAGTATGTCTTGTAAGATTTTCATGAAAAGGGTATCAGACCAGTAGGCACCTACGATTGGTATTCAACTCAATAGTCAAATGTTATTGCAAAACACTGATCAGTTAAAAGCGAGAAGTATTCGTTATTTTCACAATAATTTTCATACGACCAATAAAATTTTTCATTAGTTTGTTATCCTAAATAAATAATTCTACTTAATTTTAATGAGTATCTATTATTTACATCATTCTTTGATAAAAGACTAGGTATGCGGTCCACCTGACTCGTGTCATGAAAAACGTATTACATTCATCTAACTGAGGTAAATGATAACAATAGAATATATTTCTACAACATGGTTTCTTCGAAGGAATGGTAGAGAAGGAAAAGGGTATTTAAAAAATCGTTGCGATTGAAATATTAATATATAAAAACATAATATTTATATTTTTAAAACGACAGGGTTGATTTAAATCGACAACCAGATTATTACACGTTTTAATTATATTAAATAAACACATGTCGTATAACATATAAAGTTCGAAAACGATCGACCAAAGAAAAGTTAACAAATAAAATATGAAATTAATCAATCGCCGTATTAATGTATGATGGTCATGCGTAGTGCGGGTAGGAGCCAAGGTGTGACGTCACATGGGGTGGGGCCATAGAGTGCGGTGAGTACAGATTGCTCCCGCCGCCGCCCCAGTTACCCCACGACGCAGACGGGAATATCGACGCTGAAACAAAATTTTTCTTACCTCAGTTATTAAGTCCTGGAGGTGACACACAAGGGCGTATCGAACTTTCAAGAAGCTGAACAGAGACTCGTAGAGGAGTAATATTGAAAATCTTGGGAATAAATACTAATAAGTCTCAACAATATGTTCATGTGTAAGTTTAACAAGCAAATAAAAAAGACTCAGGTATAATTTCAAGTTAGGATCCGTATACGCTCTTGTGTGTCTCCAAGAAATATAAAAAAATAAAAGAGGAAATTACATCATTTTGCAGAGAGCACATAATAATAATATTGAAATAGAAATCCATTTATCATACCCAATCAAATTAGTTACGAAACAGTAGTTGTGAGCACATACTGACTTACCTGTCTATATTACTGTCTATGTACTGCACAGACTGTTTGTCTTTTGTTTGCAAGTATCTAAATAAACCTCGTATTTTTACAGTTTGTTTTGAGTTTTCATGTAGAAAATTATGAGACAGGCAATATATGTACGTCCCCAAATAGGACTCAATAAAACAAAACAATTCTGTTACGAATAAAGTTTTACAAGTTAAACTCTAAATCTCCTTTTAACATTCCAATACGGCACCTACGAGTATAACTGCCGAGTTTAAATAGTATGTTCCATTAAGTCAAGTGTACTCAGTCCGTGCCAATGACAACCCCTTTCGAGCGGCGTGCAAATATTTGTGCACGCAAGTGTACCGAAGCATTAGCAGAGAAATGCAGATTACCAGCACAACAGTGTACACTGTCGCGCGCACGTTGGAAGGGTACATATGATATTAAACTCTCGTCAGTTTAGGGCATACAAATTTATTTTTAATTTTAATAATAACGTTATAATGGGTTGGGGTGGGAACTTTTCATTCGGGTTTACTATTCGTTGTTATGTTTAATTGAAATTAATTAATTTCGTCATTAATTTTATTTTTAAATTGATAATAACAGTCATAACGCTTGGGTTTCGTAAGAAAGCGCTGTAACTGCGAGCTAAACGCTCAAGCGACGCGCGTCTTGCAACAGCGACTGCGGAGAAAATAAATGAAACAAATTGTTTAGAGCATGCCATGAGTCACCGCGACGTGCGACGTGACTTGCGGAGCGACGCGACGGATGGAAACAGTAAAAGCGTGCGCGTGTCGCTTGACGCAAGTCGCGTTACTCGAGGCCGTGTACGGGGCCTGAGTACCGCAATAACATGGTCATCTGGTCATCCATATACATTTAGAATGTATTTTTTGACACTGTCAAGTCAAGTCAAAACACCGGTAAAAGTCCGTCATTGAAACAATAACACTCTTTTATGAAACCCAAGCTTAATAAGAAATATTTTGAGCTGAGCTAAAAAGTATTCACATTTCAATAGTACATATAACAATAATAATAATAAATTAAAACAATCGCTGGAGCACATCGCTTGTAACTAAAATATATTACCTGTGGATGTTGGCATAGCCGCGTGTGGGGCCATGAAAGACGAGAGCTTAGCCGAGTGGTGGTACGAGCTCATGAACAGATCGCTCTGGTACTTATACGCTGGATCACTCGCCGCCGGCTGCGTGGCCGCAGCCAAGCCTTGGAAATCGAATTTGTAGGCGTACCTCTTGCCGTGAACCTTTGTCATTATGTTTTTGTCGTAGTAATATCTGTGTAATCGAAAAACAATTATCAAATAGGTGTCAAATGGGAAGGTCAACGAAAGTTGACGGTCGCATTACTTATGATTAAAGAAATCGCATGGCAACACAAAGTCGCATCGGAGCCGAGAAAGGGTACCCGCACGGTCGCCAGGGCTCGCGGTGTTACGGGGTGGTTACCTCAGGGCACGGCTCAGTTTGTCATAGTTCATGTTGGGCTTGGACTTGCGCTCGCCCCACCGACGCGCCACCTCGTCGGGGTCAGTCAGCTTGAACTCCCCGTTGGTACCCTCCCAGGTGATGCAGCCGGCGTTGCTAGAGTCACTCAGCAGCTCCAGGAGGAACTGCCACAGCTGAATCTGCCCTGAACCTGGAGTGAAGAGGTTAGAGAAATTAATGTAAGTACATTGTATTAGACAGGCTGAAGTTTTATGATACGGAGTGTCATTTAAATGTTTTGTCAGGTTCTAAACATAACAAAAAAACACGACTCATATGGTTAAAAGCTGAAAATCAACGCTAACATGACTTTTTGGTGCTGCTGATTTAACGAAGATGGTCAGTAGAGAATAACATTACAATCTTAAAAGTTTGAACTAAAAAACCGTACATTTTACGAAAGTTTCACGTCTAAAGGTTAGCTCATTGAAATAACAAAAAGAGTCGCACAATAAAATCGGTGCGTCCCACACTGGCGGATAGTTGGGGCTAATGGGTAGGGTCGGAACGACGATATTGGGTGGTGTGTTACATCCGCGCACGACCGACGACGAGTGCACTCGTGTGGAACCGGCCTTGTAAGGGCAGCGCAAATGATTTGGATACGGTTATTTTTGTAAGGCGACTAAGGGGAGTCTCAGGGCCCCAAAACTTTTAGCGGGATGACAAGAAAAGTTATTTGGCTTTTAACTTTTAACTCATCTATAACTTGAAAACCTATATAATTGGATCAACCACAAGCTTGTTGAGTACGTACGGATATAGAAATTAGCGATCACAGAAAAATATCATTTATATCAAAAACAAAAGACGGAATGCTATATTATTTATATTACAATTTAATACTATTCCGTTTACGCCACGTTCATGAAACTGCAGAAACGATTCACTCATCCAAAAAATATTTTTTATAAATAACATTCAGATATTTTTCTATCCCTAACGCCCATTTGTTCTACGGACCGTACACTAAGGGTGGTGCACACGAGCGTGCCTTCACGTGATTTATACGCGGATCGACTCTTACGTCACAACGTTTGTAGCGGCGCATCTCGCCTCGCTAGATCCATTGTTGGGTGTATGGCTCATCGATTTTATGACTCGCAATTAATTCGTCGATCGGCAAAATATTGTGCTCCCTGCCTTAGAATGGATGTGGGAAGTAGTGCCGTGTTTGGTAACATAAGCTTCTAGGAATTTATAGCTATGATGCTAATGTAATTGTGCGGAAAACTGTAATGTATTTTTTATTTTATTAAACCCGATTTGTTTCTATTAATTTCATACTTTGGTTTTTACTTCTAAAAATACGATTCGTTAACGTAGGCACAATGAAAAATGTTATAAAAAATATTTAAATTAGTGAATTGTTTTTTTGATTTCATGTATTTTGTTTTCTCTTTACTCTGACACACGTTGTCTACATCTATTTTTTATCATACTTTCCTATCGTAAGTATGCTGGAAGTGGTTCTTTTCTTCTTGTCTGTCTAAGTGTACTTAAACGATTAAATAATAAATATAAATAAAAGAAAAAAAAATAACCTGTGCCTTGTAACAAAAAATAACCTTCACTTTTTCATCTTTTCATACGCATTTCGTCACAAAAAATTTTTTTTTGAGGTTTAACACAAAAGGACCAATCAATACTTAATGTAACCAATCTAGGGTTGCCACAATCGCGTGCACAGGTAAGGTGCGGCAATAATTACGAGTCAGGGTTGGCACGTGGCTCTAATTGTTTTTCGTTCGACGGCGCGTGCGCTGGGCTAAGATTTACTGTCAGTAAATTATACGGTTTCATTTAAAGGTGCAGCGACCCATGAACATGTGTAATCGCTTCCTTGATCTACTGTGAACGTGTTTTCGTTGCTCTGTACTTAAAATACTGAAGGAAATCTAATTACTATTACTTACCTGTTCACAGCGTTTATGTTTTCTTGTTCTGTGTCAGTAATTTACTAGGTTAATAATGGATTCCTAATAATATGTATAATATAATTATTATGTAGTTACACTATCACCTTTTCATTGAACCTTTTTTGTAAAATCAATCTGAATAGATCTTTTTAAATAATAAATGAGATTTATTTCTGTAACAAGGTTTGTATAAACACTTTTGACGTCATACGTTTTTTTGATGTAAAACATCTATGGGCACGCCAGGGGAGTAAAACCGACTCATATGCCGTGACGGCAAACGGCATGACGCTCTCTTATGCTGTCATGTCCCGTTATGTCAGAAAAAATTACTACTTTTTTCTCAAAATATATTTATTGGTTTTATTTCTACATTCTTGCAATAACCATCAATTTCAATGTTTCACACCTGCCAGGCGTCCGCGGACGGCTAAGTTTTCTTTAATGTTTTCTATCTAATCACTCTGAGAAGAAACCCCGTAACAAACTCAGCACGAGCATCTTTGCACTTTGATGTCTCCTAATGATAGTACCTAATAAGTACCCAAATGAATAACACATATCCATAGCGGTTCATATTCCTGTGTTAATAAAATGTTTATAACTACCTCAGAATCTAAAACCATGAGAAACTTCCACCCCTGCCCCCGACAATTTAATTCTACTTAACATTGATAACTAACTGTATAGAGTTACCCTACATAAATAATTTCCCTTCGATATTGCCTTAATAACGTGCGATTTACATAAATCTAAGTGTTGCCCGTAGTTGCCCCTGTGGCAGTTAGACAGTTAACATTTTGACTTGTCGAGGGTCGATCGTATAGATACGATAAATAAAGTGTGTGGCAGCCCTGATTTTTATAGGTTTTTTGTACACTAAATCCATCTGCTGGCGTTTTCCCAACTCAGTCGGGGTCAGCTTCCAGTCAAACCAGATGCAGCTGAATACCAGTATTTTACATAAAGCGACTACCTATCTGACCTCCACAACCCAGCCACTGGGTAACACGATACCCCTTGGTGAGAATGGCTGTCAGACTTTAGGACTTCTGTCTACTCGTTACGACTGTCAAAGATATACGAATGACAGTCAGGACCAATGGCATATCGTGCTTTTCGAGGCACAGAAGGGTCTTGATATGTAATGGATGGTCACCTATCCACGAACTGACCGCGACTAGCGTAGCTTAACCTTCAATCGACCCGTGCGGCTGTTATCTTTTATCTCTTTCAAGCTATTTCTGTACACTGACAGCCCAAAATGTCATTCCTTTCTTTCAGTCCATGCAAAGGTTGTCTGCAAGACATCGCCTTGTGCGATAAGACCGCCCATTTGTACACTAGTTTTTAATTTATGTTTGTCCTTTTTAGAGTTCCGTAGTCAACAAGGAACCCATAAAGTTTCGCCATGTCCGTCTGTCTGTCTGTCTGTTCGCGGCTTAGCTCAGAGACTCTTAGTACTCGAAAGCTGTTTGGTATGAGTACATAATATTATTAATCACTCCGTTATAGCTGTAAAATAAAATCTTGTAAAATTAAATTGTAAGGTACCTCTCTTGCACGTGAACTGGGAATGATACTTATTTTTCTCGTCTATCCTATGGTGTGGGTCTTTGAAAATCATTTTTGTTAGATTTTTTTATTTTTTGTGTTTTGCCAACTAAATTTTGTTTTAGAATATGTGAAAAAATTTACAGCACTAGTAGGTACCTACATATAACGAAGTTAAAGGGGAAACTATCACAGAAAAGTAGGCTTTACAAGATAACGAATAATAGTCAATCATCTTACATTTGCTGTCGGAATGTATGGGTGAACAAACAAATTAATCAAACTGCCATGTTTTAAACGGCTATAGCCTTAAGTGGTTTGGTAAACATCGGTGACCACGGTGAAACCATTTCACCACGGTGGTCCAAATTCACCGTTTTTAATTAAAAGAGAAATGCATGAGTTTGATTACATTTCTAAGAAACCCAGAATATTAAAATGTGGCACAATTCTCTTGTCCAAGAAGAATCTTCTCTGAGTTCTTTCCTTGCTACAATTACAATTTCTGCTTTATTTCCTTTAAAAAGCAGCAGAAAACGGTCACGGCTTTCTTGAACGAAATGAACATGAACATGCCAATATCGTGTACATTCGTGACGTTGTCACGTTCCCGCGGCGCTATCGTAGAAAAGAAAACGTAGCGTGTCGCGTTCACAGTCGTAAGAAATATATTGAAAATGTGCCGCCACACTGCCACACTTGCGTTTGGTATTAAGGTTTTTAAGGCACCTGTATCACCGCCAACGCGGAAGCGGCTAGCTATCAACGATTTGCTCACTCAAGAAACGCAGAAAGATTATAGGTCGGTTAAGTAAAAGAGATACTTAAATTAATAGTTTATTGCTGACTGTTCACTTCGCCGCGCCGGCGAGTACTCGTTTGTTGCAGTAACCAGAGCTATAAAAGAGAGTACTCCCTCAACGTCGCTCGCTATGAGACTCACGCTTTGTACATACGCATACCAGCAAACCATATTCGCTCGTCGCCGGCGGTGGGACAGATGCCTAAAGATACTTTTTGATTAAACATCTGTAGTGCTATTCTGAAACATTCTGTTCGAACTTGTTTACATTTTAATAGTGTGCGCTCACTTGAGTTACATTTGGTGACAGTTTTTAATTCCTTATGGGTGCTTAAGATTTGTGGCAACGATTGAGACAACTCGCATCACCCTAAGTGTAGGTACGGCCTGAGTGAAAAGGCGTGTGACGGGGCGTTTTGCGTTGCGTGCAAGCGGCGAAAGAGCGTTCGCCGAGTGGCCTTAGTGCACGCTTAGCGTTCGTGTGAGCCGGTCTCATTTTTCATCATGGCGTCGGAGTCGTACAATATTATTATTGATATGTATTTAGAAGAAAATGTGTGGTTAAAATATTCTTATAACTCCATAATTAAACAAAGAAGGCATAGTTGGGGAGTTTTCTACGAAAACACAAACTGGTTTGAACTGCATGGGACGCCACGTCGACGCGCTCACCGCAAACAAGCACGCTCGCCGCGCCGCGCCGCTCGCCACTCAGAACACTGGCGAGGGATTGTATGATGTGTTTAAAATGAACGCCACACGCGCCGTCGCCCCGCCGCGCGCCGCGCTTGACGCTTTAGTCTAGCGTGCACTCAGTAGTTCGAACACTTAGGTATAAAAAACTTTGACCTCTAAATTAAGTGACACTAGAAGTTTACTCACTAAAATCGTATCTATAAGTACACTTACATGGTATCTACATGATTACTTCAAAGTACCTGCACACCACGTAACCCTAAATCGCAGTGATAAGTAACGCTTAATGCCTGTTTGACCCCAACCCCCAAAGTAGTATTGGGGGCCGTTATCGAGATCTCGCGTGATTTCCTTGCGAGAACTGGTCACCCCATTTTCTCAGGTCACCTGACCCTTTCGCCACTGGGAGCCAATGTTAATTTGTACTTAGTACAATATTACATATTATAATAGTCAGACAACCCTATGTTTGATTTTTTGTTGGCAGTTATATTGTTTAATTGAACACCAAAGGTTACTCAAAATATTAGTATAATTCCTACACTTATATAATTCGTATGTATTTGTTGTGTCAGAAAATTGTATCTACACTCTAATAAAACCATCATAATTATCATCTTTCATTAGAAAGTCTATCGATTATCACATTGTTCAGACGGTTATAAGAAAAAAAAAAATACAGTGTTCAAGAATACTTAGAGGATAACTCATTAATAATTTATTAAAGTAAAAATAGCCTTCAATCCACTATATTATGCAAAAACTACATAATTTCATTATTAATTATTATTATTACTACAATACAATTAATTAACTACATAATATTAATATAATAATACATTCATATTTTATTGTCTAATTCATTGTCATTCATAATTATCAATAGGTTAGTAATAAAGGCTTTGTTTTTAGTACCATAGAAATATTTGTACGCCATACTATGGCAGAGTATGCTGGAACCAATATTTGTAACATCTATTGTACCATAACCTAACAAATAAACATTTTTGATTTGATCTGAATAACTACACAGTATTTTTTTCGATGATTACACTAAAATCATATACGAGAAGTTGAAGGGAACCCGTGACATGGAAGTCCTTGTCAAAGGTTCCCGAGCTTGAGTTGCCTAGGGATGTGATGGTGAGCCAATTTACTCAAGGAATCACAACTCCTGTGAGTTAATTGTGATCAACTATTTAAACTGAACAGCAGCTACGCATATTAACAGATCTCTACAATTGTATATCAAATCAAATCAAACGTTTTTTTGCCAGAAATACATTGTTTTGGTATATGTGAGACCTTAAAATAACCCAAGTGTCATAGTATGCAAATTTTTATTAAGTTACATGCATTCTTATTATATTACTATTATTCTTATAAACAATTACCATGTTTTATTCACATTTTTAATTTATTTATATTGTCACTATTCATATTATTATCATCATCATTATTTCAGCAGAAAGACGTCCACTGCTGGACATAGGTCTCCCCCAAGCACCGCCACTTCGACCGGTTCTGTGCTTCCCGCATCCAACGGATTCCTGCGGCCTTCACAAGGTCATTGGTCCACCTTGTGGGAGCGATGTGGGCTTATTATCATACAAATTTTAAATTTTATGTTCCATAAATTCCTTAATACTATAAAAAACAACACTTTAGAAGCCATTCTGTCAATTCTATATAGATCTATGATTAGAATGCACTTAATTAAGTACTCGTACTTACCAGCGACCGGCAGAGATTGTTAACATAGAAAGCCGTGCTTTGCACGGTTTTGCCATCTTAACATAACATCGAAATATCTTTATTAAAATTAAATGTAATTTTAATATTAATGTACTAAACACATAAATCTTCCGGGATAAATTATCTAAATGATCGTGAAAACCGCATCAAAATTCGTTGCGTAGTTTAGAAAAAAAAAAACGCGTCTACACAGACAGACAAGAAAAACAAAATAATAGAAAATATATAGATTTTACAAACCTGAGTTTGCTAGCCGACTGCTTGTGGGACCAAACATTTGATATGGATCTGAAACAATTTAAAAACGAATCAATTTATGGCATTACCTACTTATTATTAACAAATTAATTAAAATAATTTCTTACAATGCTGCCAGGGTATCTGCTCTCCTTTTTGGGGGAAAACGATAAATCTAATTAGTAACGAGTTAAATGATAATTAACGTAATTTAACCAAAATTTACTCTTTTTTTTCAATCAACCTTTTTTGTCCCATGTGCAAAGGTCTCCCCCATACTCGTAGCTTCCCATTGTTCCCTAACCGTTGCCTGAATTTACGAAGGCAATTATAAATTATAAATCTCATGTTATGTCACAGTTGACTTCCACTCATGAATTGAAGTCTTCCCAATAACCAGCATAAGCAGTACCTATTGCAGCGTTTACCTCTGCGGTTTAAACCTATTGGTTTCTTTTCCTAGCTGGCCATCAATTTTTTATTCTAAATTTTTCTGATTTATTAATTTGAATATGTTTGATGAAGGTTGTAAATTTTGTATAACAATGTAAAAGTTAATACAAGTCATGGTTTTTTTTTTGTATCAAGTTAAAGCTATTTAAATATATTTCCTATCGTTTATGGAATTCTGCACATGCTATGCCATTGATGAAAATACTATACGTGTTAAAGTGGTGACTTTTCATTTTTATTTCGCTACACTATGTAACATTCAAATCAAATTCTGCTTTATTCATAGTAGGTATGGTAGATAAGTGTCTTCATGGTTCGAATCCAAGTCGAACTAGTGTAAACTCTTTTTGAAGTATTCTTTAGATTATTCATAACGAAATCAATATTGTAGCAGTGTAACATTTTAAAACTTGAGGGGTCAGCTCATAATGACGCCTACTGTACATCAAAATTGTTACCCAGATCTGTACAGTGAGAGCAAATCTAAGGATTTAAATCTTTGGCCACGAAGAAGTAAACCACATGAACGATGGCTGCGTAGGATGTCTACTCTCGTAGGTGTCTTTCGTCTCAAATACTGGTCTAGTTTCTTAACTAACCATCAAATCACATGTGAGCAAAAACCTATTAAATAAGTGTTGATAAAGTATAACATATCAAATTTAATAGGTAGGTTTAAGAATAATTTAGGGCAATATTGATGTCTCGATCCTTAAACAACTTAATCTAGAGAAAGCACAAAAACTATCTTCAACCTGCCTGCAACATGTCGTGAGATACTTCGGCCACATTGCCCGCAGAGGTACCAACAACATGGAGCGTCTAATGGTAACCAGTGAAGAGGATAAACGATCTAGAGGCCGAAGCCCAAACCGATGGATCAAATATCTGAGCAACTCGAGGTACCTATCAGCGCCGCACTCCAACAGGCCACCGATCGTAACAGATGAAGAAAGACCTTTGACAATTTGAAAAGGAGTCACGATTCTCAGCAGTGAGAGAGCGATTGCGAAGAGGACAATATTAAAGTTTAAATTTATTTATTTAAACTTCATGTACAATAGTGGTACAGACGCCAGGACATCAAGCTACTACAATCTGTTAAATTTCTTTAATAGATTTTCAACTTTATCACTACAGTATAAGGTTCAAGGTTGATTGCGAAAATTTGACAGTTGCGGGTAGGTTGACCTGCTGGCGTCTGTACATAGGCGGTCTTAATGCCACAAGGCATTCTCTACCAGTCAACCTTTGGGTTAAATAAAAAACATTGTGATAGGGTACAAAAATAATGTCTAAGATACTAACTTCTTGATTACTATATTGTACAATGTTGTCCACTATAAATCTTTGTTTATTTCCGTCATATTTCAAGTAATATTAAACCGCAGTACCGAGATACTCAAGGACAGTTAAGCAATACAATATACGAAAAACAGCAATTATACACAATACGTATCCTAATTCCTACTCCACGCTTGGCTGATTAAAATGACCGGATTCTTAATTAGCCCATCTACTTAAATGATAAATCCTTTGTCTTTAAACAGAACTTCAACAGTAAAACACCTAAAGCTATCTACAATCGGACGTCCAACTCGCGACAACAATCTTAAGACAGCAAATTACTAAAGCGATTGTCACAATCGCGCCTCACTGTAGATCACCTAGCATCGTAAAAGATAACCGTTGCCATGACAACTGAACCGCCAACAATGCCGACCGAAAAAACCCAGATACAGTGCATAGATTGCATTACAAATAGGCATAATGAGCCCGGTGTGCAACTATCTCAATTTGCATAGATAGTCAGCCGGCGGCTAGACGTCGACAGTGTGTCGGCGGCCTTACACGCTTTGAATTATTCGAGGAAATTTTTCGTTTATTTATTCATATATTTCAGGTATTTTTTGTGGTTTGGATCTTGACAGTAAGGAGATTAAGTAAGCGAAACCCTAATAAAACCAAATAATGAATGATTTACAAGACTCGTCTAAATTGTTTCATATGGTTTTTATCTATACCCAAAGTCTCAAATTCAGATAATTTATGTAAACAAAGGGGTTAACGTAGCAAAAAAATATCTTCGTAATGGTAATTCACATAAAATGGCGAAAAAAGAGGTTTCATTTTCTATTATGTACTGATTTTAAGAAATAATAATAAAAAATAATCATACCGTAATAATTTTTATAAATTTTCGGTTTTAAACAAAGTTATTAAAAAAAGGAGATTTTCTGGTATAAAATATTTTATGATACTGGTAACAATGAAGGAGATCCAAACATTTTCAAATTTTTACATCTTCAACAATACTAATATTACAACTCTCATTCATAGATTCATATTGTAAATAGCATATCTATCCACATTTTTGATGAAAACGGCTGTAAACTGTTTCGAGTGGAAATCGATTTTGGGAGGCCTACATCTAGCACTGGACTTAAACGCGCTGATTATGACGATCATTTGCCCTGTCTCCGACATACTACACAAAAAATTGTTTGGCAACGGTATTTTGTTTGCATAGTTCTTATATTTAATTCACATTAATTTTAGCGATGACTATTTACAAAAAAATGATAAAAAGACTTTGGGTATAGTTTGTTATATACGGAATGGCGGTCAACCTCTCATGGTCAGGTCTTATGATCGTCAAATCAAGTTGATAGGTCTCGTCATTAAAACACGATTTATACCATTACAAATAAATAATGAGGCTGCTAAATATCTGCCTTTTTCATACGGCAACGTTAACGCCAACCAACCAACCTTGCCTTATGTGCATGATCTCTATGTTCCAACTGTACCAACGTGCGTCATGAGCATTATTTGTCCACATCATCATCTTTAAGCTTAAATAATTCAACGAAAATTTAAGATATATTTACTGTTTTTAGGGTTCCGTAGTAAACAATGAACCCTTATCGTTTCGCCATGTCCGTCTGTCTGTCTGTCTGTTCGCGGCTTAGATCAAAGACTCTTAGTGCTAAAAACCTGTAATTTGGTATGAGTATACAATATATTAATCACGCCGACAAATATATTTTTTTTAGGCACTACACGTAAAGTGGGGATTATATATTTTTTTCTCGTCTGTCCTATGGTGTAGGGTATCGTAGGATACGCTGTTTAAAAATATTGTGGGTATGTGAAAACTGTTTTTCGATTCAGGGATCCGTTTGCGTAATATTAAGCTTTAAAGTGCTAATTTTTATTCTTTCTTTTCTTTTTTTTTCTATTGTAAAGCTGAGAGTTTGTTTGTTTGAACGCGCTAATCTCAGAAACTACTGGTTGGAATTGAAAAAATATTTTTGTGTTGGATAGTCCATTTATCGAGGAAGGTTATAGGCTATTTATCAATGCGATGCTACGGGGTGGGTCGGGGTACAAATTTCACGCGGACGAAGTCACGGGCAGAAGCTAGTACTTAATATGAAGATTTCATGTAACTGGGCCGTTTTCTACAAATAATAAAGCTTCGGTCGACTATGATAGTATTATTATACTTTTCATCGTCTGATGAAGATGAAAGCTTTAATTTATTTCTCGATATTTTCATTTTCGTAACTCATATTGCTAAAAACGAGCGCGCAAGAAAGAACGCGCGGCTTGACCACTACACATGACACAGTGCGGCATGAGGTGCTTATCCTTGTCAATATATGTACATCTCATGCTGGACACAACGCAACATATTATACTTCTGTGAGCAATGAACATTATTTTGTCATGTAATTTTTTTTCAATAAAATAAAGGTGCATTTTAAAACATATCTACATATCTATTTGTCTCTTTTATACTCATGGAATATCTTACGGAAACGCCCGCTGCACCACGGTGAGACTTGTGATTCTAGGCGCCGCAGCCTGGCAAAGTCGAGTATGGCTAATATACTGTTCATGACGCATGGAACGTGTTAAAAAAAGACGTGTGGCACTCGGGGACTGCCGCGGTAAAGCTATTGCATAGCATTTTGTATCAACTTATGCAATTATAATTATTTATTTATTTTATTTATGCAGTATTTCTTTTTCTTTGATATACTTTCTATATACTTTCTTTGATATACGGAATTTCTGGATTCGGTCCCCGCGCTCAAGGCCCGCGATAGAAGCTATGCAATAGCTTAAAAACAAAATAAATAAGTGCTGAACGTCGTAAAAGTGTATAACTACGTAAACAAAGTCAAATACTATTCAAATATAAGCATAATAACAACTTTAAAATAGACGAAAGTGTTGAACCTAAAGTAATTTTAAATAAAAAAAGAGTGACAAACTGTTTTGACAGCGAAAAAATTCCATGTACATGAGTCATTTCCAACCGTCTAGTCCAGTTTAAAAATTGTTCAACTGGAATGGTATCAACTATTTGGCAACCTTTAATTAAGTCATTGTAGCCTTGCGGTGCAACAGGGGAACTGAATGTACTCATAATCGACTGGTCGTGAGTTCAAACCCCACTATCAACAATCACTTTTTGTGAAGATCATAATTTTATAAACTAATATTTATAAGAATAAAATACGCAGTACACAGAAAAAGGAACTGCCAGAAATTATTAGATCACTAGAGGGTACTGGTGTAGTAAAATAACCGTCGGAGTGGGGAGCGTGAGGTTTTTTCGTTACGGAATTTCTGGATTCGGTCCCCGCGCTCAAGGCCCGCGATAGAAGCTATGCAATAGCTTAATAACAAATTGCAAAACCTACTAACTATATTTAAAGCAAGAACGCTTAATTTGCTATGTTACTTATTCAAAAGTAAGATAGTCAACACCTATCTTCTTGATAATTTCCCGTTCCTTTATTTAGTAACGTATCTGTCCATTTTTACTCACACTGCAAAATTTGTAAGCTACTAAATCCATATTATATTCACGTAAAATAACTCTACCTCCAAGACAACCCAACACTCGTTCAAGTCACCCGCCGTTTTCTCCCTCTCAAAACCACCCATAAAAAATCGCCCTCATAATTTCATACATACGAGTGTCAGCTATGCAAATTATAGTAATAATTCCAATGGCACATTCAAATTGAAACAATGGCGCCCCCTAACGACAGTTCTCGCCTTTTGTTAATGCCATAATGAAGTGGCAATGGTAATGACACTCTAGCTGGACGGGCTATAAAGCACGCTGAATGTAACGAATCGACACCCTTACTAAAACTGTAATATAAAACTTATTATTATATAATAGACATTTTGCCGCAATGGCTTTAAATAAAATATTTGCGTAATTAAGTGCAAAGATGTGTTTTTCTTATTTGTTTTTTCTTATTTTTAAATGTTCGTGAGCTACGATGCCAAAGACAGACAGCCTAAGAGTGTTTAAAAAAATTTAAAACACTCTTATTTTTGGATCAGGGTTTTAAAATCCAACCAGCTTGTATTAGCTCTAACATGTTTATTTTTGGGTTCTAAGTAAAAATCATTATCAAAAATATAAAAAGAAAAGATTTATAACTTAACGCTCATTTAACAAAGCAAAATTTCCGGTCCGATTACCTGCTGTTTGTTCATTTTTTGTCCAACATTGATTAAAAGTATTTGCATACCCGGTGTAACGAAAATAATTTCTAAAGTTATTATCGGTTCATGTTAGAAGCGACAATTTCCTTTCATTGTGAACTTAACTATAATTTACGTGGTGTACACCATACGTAAAGTATATTTAAGTACTCAGATTCACCTTAATAGATACATTTTACCATTACCCACCTACAGTAAGGTTACAGAAACAGGTCCCCCCAGAAATGCAAATCGCTATCGCTCATAATTTAATCCGTTCCCAATAATGATACCGTATGAAACGAACACGCCAGCATCGCGGTTGAATATAGCAATCACATAATTATGTAGTAAGTAATCGTAATAAGACAGCGATAGCTTAATAAAGATACATTTAACGTCATTGTAGGTACAACAGGTAGGTCTGTATTTTAAGGTAACTAACCACTTTTAAGCTATTGCATAGTTTCTATGGCGGGCCTTGAGCGCGGGGACCGAATCCAGAAATTCCGTAACGAAAAAACCTCACGCTCCCCACTCCGACGGTTATTTTCCTACACCAGTACCCTCTAGTGATCTAATAATTTCTGGCAGTTCCTTTTTTCTGTGTACTGCGTATTTTATTCTTATAAATATTAGTTTATTAAATTATGATCTTCACAAAAAGTGATTGTTGATAGTGGGGTTTGAACTCAAGAGCAGTCGATTACGATTACATTCAGTTCCCCTGTTGCACCGCAAGGCTACAATGACTTAATTAAAGCTTGCCAAATAGTTGATACCATTCCATTTGAACAATTTTTAAACTTGACTAGACGGTTGGAAATGACTCATGTACATGGAATTTTTTCGCTGTCAAAACAGTTTGTCACTCTTTTTTTATTTAAAATTACTTTAGGTTCAACACTTTCGTCTATTTTAAAGTTGTTATTATGCTTATATTTGAATAGTATTTGACTTTGTTTACGTAGTTATACACTTTTACGACGTTCAGCACTTATTTATTTTGTTTTTAAGCTATCGCATAGCTTCTATCGCGGGCCTTGAGCACGGGGACCGAATCCAGAAATTCCGTAACGAAAAAAAAAAAAATAATAATATCAAAGAAAAAGAACTACTGCATAAATAAAATAAATAAATAATTATAATTGCATAAGTTGATACAAAATGCTATGCAATAGCTTTACCGCGGCAGTCCCCGAGTGCCACACGTCTTTTTTTTTAAATATGACGCGATTTAAACACACAAGCGAAGTTTGCCAATTTTTTCCTTGGTGTAGCATGTGGATTTGGTAGTTTCACTAGCAGAGTTGTATATAATCCAAAAATAAATGATAGCACATGTAGAATGACCTGTGTAACTAAACATAAAGCTAAATACAAGGTGATTTGCAACATGAATGCAGCGGAAGAAGAGCCTATTAAAGTCTGTCAAAGCACTATTAACGAAGATGAAAGACTCGGAATATCGCAACTCACTGTTACTGTCAAAAGGCAAGTTGAGCATAAAAAAATGTTCACAATAATAGTTAAATCGAGGGTGGGTAAATAGCCGCTCGAAGGGGCGAGGCGCGATCCAATCGAGATGATTATGAAAAATGATCGGTGAACGTTTTTGAGCGTTTCCATGCGTTGCGGAGCGTTGCGTAGCGAGCACAAAGTGATGCGGATGGATTAGCACGAACGGTGACTATTAGATGCGATTTGTAAGTACATGATTTTGATTTTGGATACAATGGTGGGAGCGATATTCGTATCTGCATATTTTGTTGGAAACTGCATGATTTGAATGTTATTTAGAGGTAAAATAATGCAACGGAATCTAATTGCTCTCACACCATTTATGTAATAAAAGTCTACGATAGGTAATTTAATGTTACGTAGACCTGAATTTATTCTTGTATCAATCCTAACAACCCTATTTCTATTGCTTTCATCTAACTTCATTATCCTACTAAACCAACCATCATGAAAATCAAATCATTATTCTATTAAATCATTTTATTATGAACTCTAAAATGCGCCATAATTTCTGAATCATAATTTATATCTCGACACAAGTATAATCTGATCTAATCGCCACCCCTTCGAAACGGTGACCAATTTCCATTCGTTTGACGTTACACCCGTTTTGATTCGCTTCTGGATGGACGAGTGAAATGATTATTAATATTTATATAGAGATTTTGGAATTTATGCCGATAAGTTAATTTGCATTTACTAGTTTACGTCAAATAGGATTGTTGGTTTGAAAAATATACTGTTTTATGAAAATAATAACAATTATAAGATTGGAAACAAAAGAACTCCATGAATGTGCCGATGAGAAAAACAGAGAATCTAATATGAATAACGACATTCGGTTTTTATGTAGAAATTTTATGGCAAAAGTAAAATACATAAAATCACGCAGTACAAAGTGAGGTAAAAGATTCGAAACTCACGAACATAACTATTTCTAATAACCGTGAGATCACAACCAACTCACATTATAAAGTCCCAAAATAACTAAAGAATCTATCAAAACAGATTTAAACTGAATATTAAATCCTAAAACATTTGATTTCTAATCTAAAACTCATCAAGTAAATCATCAATATCTGGAATCACCTGAAACGAAGTTATAACTCTGGAACGTCCCAAATAGAATTGTCGAAAAGCGATAACAGTTTCCATTTGCGATCAAAATTGGTGGGACGTGCACCCCGCCGGTGCTACTGTCGCCACTTACTGCTCCTTTGATTGTTTTTGTGTGTTTCATTCGATTTCTGTTTTCTAAAGGTATCTTGGAATCTGCTTATGTTTGTGACTTTTATTGCTGAGAGGTGAGGTGAGATAATATTGAGATTAGAGAAGTTGCAGTTCGTTTATAAGTTTATAACTTACTTATGGACATAGGACAACTTATTGTTTCTGTAACCGTATTGTTTAATTTTAAATCCATCAGATCCGCAGTTGTATAGTTATCTGCTATGCGCTTTTTTAACTTTTAGTTCTTGTTGTACTTTTGTTGTTCAGTCTCTTCTAAGATGTTTATTCCATCTTTATTATCTTCTAAATGATAAACTAAGTCCAACATATTTCTCGTTTTTATTTTCGCCAGTGGACAATATGTCCCCCGCTGTTTGCCGGGACGGTCTGTCGCTTCCCCTCGACGCTCTGTCAACAATACATTCTTACAGCAAACATGGTGAACTCCATATAAAATTTATTGTGCCAATGTCGAGAAAATTCTTGACAGAGATGTAGAATATTTGTTAAGTTTCGCTGAGCCAATCTCGGGCTTTCTGGAAAGCTCTTTGCACTCTCAAAGTTTTCAATATTTTAGGAGAATTAGGAATGTGTAAATTTCACCTACATAAATACGAAATGCGACATGCGAACTTCATAGTTACGTATAATGGAAATTATAATGTTTTAACAACGATAATCAAGAAGGTAGATCACAACTCTATCAGTGTAATAAACTCTTTTGACACAAAATCAAGGTTAACCTAACAAAATCGAAACGCTTTTATTTGTGGTACTCATTGGCCAAAATAAATGCTCTTGTTAAAGAAACTCCTGAGTCGTCTGAACAAGTGGCCCAAAGTGTTTGCCGTTAAGTGAATCAGTTGGTGCCCAGAACGGCACTCAAAGCGAAACCCCTTCAGATTACAACTGATTGGTGCTCGCCAAATGAACCTCACGATGTTAGTCTTTTCTACTGTAATTACGCGCCATTACCACTAATCTTTCACAGTACAAATACATGCAGGAGCTAAATCAAACTCTTTTTCACACGTAATAAGAAGCAATATTCTTCGACGGGGAACTTTGAGAGCCAATGATGTGCGTAATACGACAAAAGAGAAATAGTTCTTACTGCGTTTGCTGAAAATCGAAAATCGGTGGCGTTAGTCGTTGAATAGGCATTTTGTGCCTTAGTGCTTTAAGTTAAAGTTGTTATTCGGTTAGGGTGTGATAAAGTGTGGGGTGTTGCTCGAGGCCTGAAGGAGTTAATGCGTGCGGCACAAAGGGCCAAATCACTGCCCGACGTGCGGCCGCGGCGTCAAAGAGCGAATTTGTATTCCAATTATGACGCCAGCATAGACATCCGTCGATCAATAAAAGGTGGTCATTTTAAGGTAGTGTTTCTGTTTAATATTTTATTATGTCTGGCGTCGTAGTGTGTTCTGTTTAACTTTGTATTAGGGAATCGCGAAACAGAAAAACTGTAAGATAAAAACGAAACCAAGCATTCAAACCTACGATATATAATATAATTATACAATCGGAAAAACCTTTTACAGAACCTCTTCTCTGATCTCTTTTATTCGTAAAAATTCAGGTTCGACAATTCTTCACATCCGGATTTCTGACAAAAACAAGAGATACCAGTTCAGAAGTAGTAAAAGGCCCATAAAATAATAATAAAAGGATAATTAATCGATTTCAGTGCATTACCAGTCCCCCAGTGAGTCGTTAGTGCAATTCCGGGCCCCTGTAGCATTAGCCGTTTGATTGCAATCCTGGGCCCCCACTCCCGGATTCAATAATGTTCACCCCGGCAGATTTATTTTGACGTTTCTATTTGTTAAGATGTATGATTATTGGTTAGTAATTGTTTTGTGAGATCAATCGGGCAATCTTGTTTGAGAAGATTTTGTTATATTGTCTTCATTCACTTAGTAGGCATGTACTTTATAGCATTATCTGTAATATCACGGTTTTCACTATCGAGACAATGAAAGCCGGTTTCAAGATTTTTCTTTCTTCAGTGCATATTGTGCAAAAGCCGAAGTGTGGAACTCTCGGAAAGCGTCTGTGTACCTACTCACTATAACCTGCCAACCTTCAAAGCAAGAGTGAACGTAGACCTGATTCATCGTTTTCCATCAGGCAAGATCGGGATGGCGAGCAGCCCCATTCGTCATTCCAGTATTTTGTCTAGCTATAGTTTTCTCCCTTCGATTGCTCGTGAAATTAACAAAGATCAAATTGAATTATTGTTATTTATTTATTTTATTCAAATTCTTGTGTTTTAGTAGGTTAACAACAACTAGTTTTTAAACTCATTGTATGGATTAACCATTGGCCTTTGTCCCACTTGTGGATGAACTTTGTGAGGTACAATGGAATAATCCCAAAATAGATTAGTGAAACAAAGTGGACATCAAAATTTTATAAATCACACTTTGTAGGTCATGGTCCGTCGGGGCATTTTGGTGGGGCAGAGTAGAATAATCCAAATCAATGCCAGTGAGTCGCAGATCTTGACCTATCACAGTTAGGAATATAATTATCCAATTCAGTCTAGCCTAGATCTACACAATGCATCAATTCACATCGAGTTAGTGCACTTTATGACAAGTGCATGAAATTGGACAATCACTATATTTCTTTCGTTTTGACCTTCAAGACATTCATTTGTAAACTGTTATTATAGACTTTATTAAAGTTTTGGTACTCTTCGAAACGACATAATTGGTTCGGTAAACTCCGACACTTATCGACTATTCAATAGTTCCTTAAACCTGGTACTTTACTCAAAAAGATACGTTGTAATGAGAGATAATTTTCCATTTCCACGCGGAGGAGAAATATTTTTATCAAAAATATCTGCCAAGCTCAATAAATCCTAATCTTTTACCAACCAAAAGAAAAAGTTCACTGTCCTAATAAAAAATCCCGTAAACAAAACCTTGGAACGACTCCATCTCTATAACAATTCCTAGTATATTTTTCCATGCTTGGAATTTCGGTTGACTAGCGTCAACGGCGATAAGTTCCGCTTGACGTGGGCCCCTAGTTCCCTACAACACGACTATAGCACACAAAAAGACAATGTCGGCCGTCACCGCACGCACGCCTGTGAAAACAACATTTTGATTTCTTTCGTAGGTATTTTACTTACCCCTGTTTGCGTGGAGATGGGTGCGACCGATCAAACGTTAGGCAAACATGTTTTGCTAGCCAGGGCTTGTGATTTATTTTGTGAAAAAAAATAAAAAAACATAAGTCGAAGCAATAGTTATAGGTTGTTGATAAAATTAAGACGTTGATACTTCGAAAGAACTGAGTCGCAAACTCAGTTCAGTGAGTCACGAAGACTTCTCTCTTTTTTTTTCGGTGGTTTATTATCAACTAAATTCTCCCCCGTCAATCAATAGGAGCCCCGTGTCAGACTTCTCCTGACTAAAGCCCACCCGTGTTCCTTCAGTTGCCTGTGTGCCAGGGCCACGGTATCCCTTTCGGACAAACCCGCAACCCTCTCTCTGACTTAGGTACTCATTGAACTGTCTTCGAATGTCCACGAGGCCAGTAAAGGACCAGTGACTGGACTGTCAACTGAAACTGACGGACACGGTTGGAGGTCGGTCAGTAAAAATAGAGAAAAATACCAAGATCTGCTATAAGCGAATTCGATGGTAAGCAAATGAAATAAATACTTAAGATCTACTAAACCAAAAACATCTTAATAAACCCCTATTTCCTAGCACACACTTGAAAAAACCAAAAAAAATCCGTAACACATACCTTACATAAAAATCGAAGAAAAATACGATGCCGATAAGAGATCGCATGTTAATAAGCAGTTGGTATAGTTGTTTCGAACTCAACTATGTAGGAAAGTGGCCGAACAAGGCATTCCTGACTTTAGTGACAGCCATACAGTACACCTCACAAATATTTTGAATGTATGCCACCGACATTACTTGATTGGGTCAGAAATTGAAACTGGAAATTTTTATAGTAGTATTAATTGTGGAAATTGGTCTTGGAATTTTAGTAAAAATAGTGTAAATTGCTTTAGACTCCTCCGACATCAAGTTGACCAAAATTACCATTATTGTTTTGTATTCTTACGGATATATCTCAACAGGCTCTCTGCTGAACCAAGAGAAGAGAAGAAAGAGAGCACTGACCCAACGACCAATTAATACCGATCAAGTAAAATTAATTAATATAAATTTATAACAGATAAACCTGCGATTCTAAGGCAAAAAGTAAGCTAAAGTATTATCTAACACATATAACAATAATTTACAAGGTCCATTTCAGCTATATATTTCCAAAACATCAGTTAGTTCTGTCCAAGATCCCATATTTCCAAAATGAGTGACAGCACACAGGCGCGTCACTTCTCGATTTCATTAGAAAACATTGGCTCCGTTGTTTGCCCTCGCCGCGTGCCTGGTGACAGTCTAGGGTCGAGTTACTATGCTCACTTGGTTCAGCAATATTGTGGTTTGTATAAACTTTGATCTCTAACAGTGTGAGGTTTTCGCTTTACGCTTCTTTTGTTTTATGTGAGATTATAGAGAGAGTTATTGTCTGGAGTAGCGGGGCAGCTATAGACACTTTTATTTTCGTGGTTATGGAAGTGCTCATTTTGGCCCACTTAGCTATCCAGTTCTATGTTTGACTTTGTACGAGTAATCACGAAGCGAAGGACATGAACTGAGTTTTTAGTAATTTTGTTTCTAAAATCACTGACGTCCATACGTTAAGGGCGTTTTCATAGGGTTTTTTGTGTGCCTTAACCTGGGTCAAATACATTTATTTTCTTTCTTACTTCCCTTTAGACCAGGTTGAACAACGCTACAATAATGCGACATAATGTAGTTTTTCTTGTTGTTGGTATAGATAGCCGTTGTAGCCAATTTAAGTTTCCTTTGTTTATTATTAACTAACTTCTGCCCGCGACTTCGTCCGCGTGAAATTACTTCTTTAACATAAATTATATCCTATAGCACCACATTGTCCACCCGAGCTTAGCTCTCACTCTCCTTAGCTCTTCTTCGTTTGCGTTTAGCGTTCTTTTTGAGTTTTTTTTTTTCTTGTTCTCGGCTGCTAAGGATCGTAGCGTGATATGAAATATATATAGGTATAATATAACCGACGACCTTATGACAGCCAAAGGAATCCGCTGGATTCGGGAAGCACAGAACCGGTAGAAGTGGCGGTGCTTGCGGGAGGCCTATGTCTAACAGTGGACGTCTTTCGGCTGAAATGATGATGATGAATGATAATATAACCTTCCTCAAGCATTGGGATATCAAAATCAAAAATATTTCTTTAAATCCGACGAGAGTTCCAGAGATTATCGCGGTCAAACAAAAAAACAACTCTTTAGCTTTATTATTAGTATAGATAGATATAGATGTAAATATATTGTACCAAGAATAAAACGTCATAGGCACAGCAGAGAATTTCGACCTTATTTTGCCATGTAATTACTTATGTTTTCCGGTGAAATGTTGTCCCTACTTTAGTTCCTCATCTATTTTTTTGTTGCTATAGCTTCTATAAGTCGGCTGGTTATAAGTCCGTCAAGCGTGTTATGTCAAGACAGCGCTTTGATAATATTTTTAGGTAAAGCTATTCATATTTTAAGTGTGACAGCTTTCATTTAAACCTTGTATTGAAAAATCAAGCCAACTCATGTGGCGGATTGTACAATATGCTATCTATACATAGATAGATTTGTACATTACGAATATTGTTGATTGTTAAGAGTATCCAGTGTCTTTGTAGTCTTTAACGTCAGTTTTGAGCACAAAGCGAGTATTTTTTTTAAGGTGATGTTTTTGTTTCTTTATTCTTTTTTTAAACACTGTCAAAATAGTTCAGCCACCATTTCCCACACAACATGGGTAGGTGCTGCCTGATGAATGTAGGGTCTTTTATCTGTCTTTTCATTATACGACTGGCGTCCATTTCTAGCTATAAGCTTCCTAGTTATATATTGAAAATACTCGAATCAATGCTGTTTTATTTAAATAAATAATGTGTATTTTGTCATTTGATTCAACACGCTAGGTATAGGTCTACTTGTGGCGGCATCTACAACGCCACATGCGAACTACGCATCAAAGACCTGACGTTACAAATCCTGCATCGCGCAATCAAAGTTTACCGCGCGACTAGCATAATATATACAACATTCCGACATTAACCCTCGGGCCCACCAGACACAATACCCGTCTCGTCGGAGGATCCTCCCTTTACTTTAGAGAATGAGTGAACTTTACACCCTGTTCCTCATACCTCTATATACTAACACACATAACATCTCGTCTATATTCCCCGAAGGTTTAAGCAGTGGTTTACCTTTAGTACACACACATTTCGCCAGTTAAGTTTAAGTCCTATGTAATATGGGTCGCTCTTTGGGAAACACAAGACGGAATTTATTTAGGTGTGATGAAAAATTGTTGTTCATTTGACTTTCTCCCCTTTTTGTTAATTTTTCTCAAACCACTAAAATAATAACTTTATAATTGTTTGCATTATAGCCCACATACTAGCATCTATTTGTCATCATTTATAGGTATTTGTTTTTTTTAGCTATTCGCTGCTGAATAAATTGCTTCAAAACTGATTGTTTTAACCGGCGTTCAGTTTATGCAGTCTCGCGACTTCTTTTCTATCTGTGCTAAACAAATCAGAATTTGTGCAGACGAATCCTTGATTGAATACAGCAGAATACGGTAGGCACAGTAAGATCTCTTTACTGTTACTTCTGCTTATTTATTTATTGCTGCTTTCTTACTCCTCAAGCTGTCGGTGATACTGGTTTTTTATCCTCGACAAAAAGAAAGATAGAAAAGACTCCTAGCACAAAAACAATTTTTGAACTGATCAGACTTCTATTCACTATTTATACCTCTAGAGAAATATTTGAAAAATTATAGAAAATAGTAATACTAACGACCTTAAACTAAAATATTATGTATTATTGTTAATTAAATCTCGCAGTAAACTATTGATGAATACGGACATAATACTGACATTGTGCGTGGACCGACACGCACTTGGGCGGTTTTACTCGTATTTTAAAAATAACTTAGATCAGCGTACATTATGCTGCTAATCGGTAAAAAAGTCACGTGTGTGGGGTCCATATCTGAATCAACTTTATTTACGATCTTCATTAGTGAAGGAGTATTTCCTCATTTCTGACAATGTGTAGCTATGATTTTGTTATCATTATTAATTAGCTATTAGTGTAGTAACTGCAGTCAGTCCAGAATCGACGGTATTATTAATAGTTGTTATAGTATTTTGGTAAGCTCTAACTTGCAAAAGGATTTTGCTGACAAAAGTTGGGTTGCCTTCGAAAGCCCAACCGATAACAGCTCTTAAAGGTTCCATAATAATTATTCCCGAGACATTTCCGAGACAGCGTCGTCGATGTACGCTCGAATGTTTCTTTTCGTGAAATGCTCATGTTTGTGCTCAATTTCTCGTAAGGTACAGCCACCAAATAAACCGTATGTACCTTGGGTAACTGACCGTGGACAACAAACATTGACTGAGTGCTCAAGTTCGGTCGCTCGAAAATTTGTAGTTCGTTACACTCTTGAGGAATTGTGTTTTGAGTCTCGAATATAGGTCTTCTGATTTCAAGAACTCTTTGATATTGAGGTATTAACTATAGTGTAGATTTATTCAGTTGCTGCAGATCATGACTAAGGACCTAGACAGAGTGACATTCTATCAGCGATAACTATGATGGAAAAGTCAATAATGTAGTGGATGACCAAAGCTACCAAAAAGCGTATATCAATCCTGTTGAAATTAATTATAGAAATACGAAGCGCTTTTAAAACGACTACCACTTGTGATGCGGCAGATGATGACTTCTGAGATTAAACTAGAATATTGAAGAACAAAAAGAGTGTATAAATAGTGAACCAATCTGCATAGAAGAAAATATTTGTAGCGAATTAATGGTACACAACGTATTCAAGTGTAGTTATAACCAAAATTTATCAATGTAATTGTGTGAATTCCGTCTGATATTCACTAACCTGGCTGACGAAGATGCGTGTGAGCATCAAGCGTCGACTTCGACATAGCCGATAACGAATTGGTGCCATAGCCTGAAACAAAATACAGTGATTAGTGCATGAAAATTAATGGGTAACATGAGTTAATTATTACCCTAAAGTTAATTGTCACACGAAAAAAAAGGATGACTTGTATTAAGACAATATCGTATTGGTCAAGACAATTATTGATTCATATATGGGGAAAACAATATATTTTTGAATGAAGTAAAATATTGTCTTCTTCGAAGACATTATACTTATATCAAGAATTATTAAATTTAATTTTAAGAGTATTATTTGTCTTATTTAAAGAGTAATCTCTCTAAAAATAAAAATAAATATTTGTCTATTTCCGAAGCAAGACTCGATAATGTTTTACTCTAAGACAATATGATAGTGACAAATAAGTTATTATTTTTTATATATTTCAACGTTCGTGAAGTTTCGATTTTCTGGGAATTATTGTCAAAAGTGTTAAATCAATTACCTACGAGGTATTTTTACTAGTAGGTAGTACTGTTTTCAGATTTATAAAGCCTACGTCAAGCTTTAATTGTGATGACTATGTTTGCCTTATTCCATCTGATGGTGAAAGATGATGTGGTTTACGATCTTGCACGCTTGTCTAGAACTAACCTATTCGGGATTTGAAGACTCCCATGAAAAATATCCTTAGCAGTACCAACGCCCAGTGAATGTAAACCACCCATAATAATATTATTATGCGAAAGTAACTCCGTCTGCCTGCCTGCCTGTCTGTTACCCTTTTAGTCCTAAACCATAGAACTGATCGTTATGAAATTTGACAGATAGGTAACCTGGGATCTGGAGCAGGACATAGGCTACTTTTCATCCCGAACTTTTGTATTAAAACTGATGAAGTAATACAAAATACGCGAAAGTAAGTTTTCTATAATGTGTGTAGCTGACGATACCAAAACCATCAACTACCTTCCACTATAACGCAACTAAAAGATAATCCCTCAAAGATAGTGCTTTTACACGAGCGACAAGGATCGCGTTACGAATGATCGATGTTCACGAATATGACCGGAGTCTGGTGGACGCTTCAATGGATAACAATATTGGGACCGATAGAATGTGGAGATGGGCTATGAATGTCTTCAGATTAAGCTATCGATTTGTAAAAACATATTAACATACATACACACATTTATTTTTGGTTTTTAAAACGAAAATTTATTTTTAAATAATTGGTTTAAACCATTCATCATTCATGGGATCATTTTTCAGAGGGCTTAAACGCATTATTTAGTATGAATGAGGATAAGGAAAAAAAGCAGCCGCAGTGACATCAAAGAAGGTTGAACGCATGAATTAAGAACGTACAAGTTACAGTTGTACCTTTATTTCTTTACAATCAGAGAAATTATTGCACATCTAGTAAAGTCACAAAACTCGAGGCTACTGAAAATAAAAATTGATCATAGTCCAAAAATACAAAAAGATAACAAAAAAAAAAAACAAAATAAAAACAATGCGCTAAATAAATTCTGTCTCTCCTGTCACTATCTCATTTTTGTTCCCCCAAAGTGGTTCAAACAGCGTGAAACATGGAATCAAAAATACACCCAGAATCAAAGAACTTTCCACAATATAGCTCTAACACTAACTATGCGTGAAATCCTATTGAGAGCATCAAAGAGAACCTAATCCTTCAAAAATATTGCCACATTAAAGCCAACTCTATCTTCAGTTTGCAAAGTTGAAAGTAGAAGAGCAGAAACCACACAAACGCCTCGGGTCTTTTTCGCCCCTAAGAAACAAATGGCTAACATTGTCAATGAAAATTCTGTCGCATTGTGCGAGGACAGTCGGGTTAATTACGAACCGATTTAGAAAAAATATGATAAAATAATGGTAGATATTATTCCTACCACGGATTGAAACTTTTTGAGATTTTTAATGAAAAATGATTCCTTCATTCCGATTTTGGAAAATTTACTTTTTATTTTCTTGAAGGGGTATTATGGAAGAGAGTGAAACTAGAAGTTATTTAATGAAGACACCCTAATGTTCACGTAAAGACACTGACCGGTATGATGATGATCTATAATATTATTAAGAGAGAGGACGAATTTTGTGAGTTTGCGTATATGTGGAGGGTAATCTCCGGAACCACAGCTCCTATTTAAAAAATATTTCACCATCTGATAGGTACATTATTCCAGATTGACATAGGCTACATATTATGTAAATATACATTAACAACGTCTCAGGACTATATTACTAACATCATAAACAACAAAATTTGTTCTATAACTTTTAATAATTCATCATTCCTTGATGATAAATTATTGTAAGTTACTTGACATTGATATTTATTTAATTTTGACAATGTTTTATTATCTATATTTCTATTCATTATTTAGATGTATATTTGTTGAGCTTTTTTTCTGTCTTATGTTATGTTGTGTTTCGTTGTAATTATTTTATTTTAATATGATGATTGTCCTTTTTTTTACAATAATTACTAATAATAATTATGTGAAAGAGTGTACACCTTTAAGGTAGATTTTTGAGGAACTATTTATTTATTATGAAGATCTCATGTGAAACATACCAAAAATCAAATGAATTTGAGTTTTGAATTTGATCAGTTTTTAATTCATCAGACTTCATACAAAAATAAAAATATTTAAATTCAACGCTCTAAATGTAAAGAACAATGAAATCTTGATGGTTTGTTTTGGTAAATGTTTTGTAAAAAGTCATAGAACAAAATTTTTGTTGTTTATGATGTTAGTAATACAAACTCAAACTCAAAGCATTTATTTCAAATAAACCAATTACAGGCACTTTTGAATTGTCAAGAGGTCGGTCAGTCAGAAAGATGAAGCTAGTTACCCATTTCAAAGCGTAGTAGGTTCCAATGGAGAAAAACGGGCAAGAAACTCCACGGACACTCTTTTAAAACAAAATATTGTTACAAAATATGGGTTACATCATTCATGTTAAAGTTATACATGTGAGAACAATGTAGAAAGACGTGCACGTTAGAAGCGTCCGTAATAAAAACAATTTAAAAATTAAAATAAGCCGTGGCAGCTAAGAGATGACCAGTCCCAACTGACGGCGCCCGTTCACGAACATGGCGCATGGATTAGCACCATTCAGCTCAACCATTTTGAAGGGAACTTAATGATCCAACACACGCCACCACCAGCGAGACATTTGAGTGAGCATGACATACTCTCAGCCGCCAGGTCACATTCAAGTCAATAAAAGACGTATTACCCGGTAAATGGTAGCTCAAAAAACCAAAATCAATTTTTTTTTTTCACATAACCCTACGTGGGTACTTATGAAACGTCAGAAGCTAGGTGCACGGTTCCAATTAGTCGTTTCCTATGGAAGAGAGCCGGCAAGAAACTCCACGGTTACTCTTTTAAAAATAATTGGCTTTACAATATTATTAAATAACAGTGATAATAGGTATGGGAGGACAGTGTAGGTCTTTCAACAATTACCAGGTACTTAACAAAATAGAAAACCGCCAACAAATCTACACTCTAGTAGGCCTACAACGTTCTCACATTCACAAAATATAAAATAATCTAAGTATATAAAATATTAATGACATGATTGCAATTACAACTACAGTAACATATCTGAATAAATATCATGTCCACAAAAGTCACTAATAAAGAATTAGAATTCGATTTGTAGGTAAATAATGTCAAACAATGAAAAGATTATGTCAAGGAAGTATGTAAAAAAATAATTAAAAATTCTAAGTAAACACCGTAATTTGGGAGCAGTTAATGCTCTATAGTACATAGTACTCACACCTGTGCTATGCAATTATATAATTCAAGGAGATTGAGTTTATACACATACAGTCCTGCAAGGTTTGTTAGTGTTTTACCAAACCCTGTATATAGTTAGAAAGAAGTACTTAAAAAAAAAAAAAACTCGACTTTCTATTTCAATAAAATAACATGATTATAAAACTATGTGACAGAATAAAATGATATAATAATCGTACCAATCTACCTGAAACGTTCCAAATTCCTGCTTGATCCTGATCCTACTAATATTATAAACTAGCAGCTGTTGCCCGCGACTTAACTGTAGCCTATCGTTCTACTATAATTCAATCATGATTTAAAAGACACGTGGCGCCATCTATTATCATAAGAACATTATTGTTGTTTTCCACGGGAACAGTAATTTTTTCGGGATAAAAGGTATGGCTTATTCCACAAATCCCCCTGAAAATCCCCCTTAGGAGGAAAAGTGGAATCTATAAAAAACAGTCTAGAATTCAACCCTGATAATCCGGCTTATTCCACTAATCCCCCCTGAGAGAATCCCTTTCAGTGGGTAAAACTGAACCCTAATGTAAAAAAATCACTTTCATCTATTGGTTTTTTTTTTTTCAATTCTAGTTTTCCCCCTAAGCGGGATTATCAGGGATGAATTCTAGACTGTTTTTTATAGATTCCACTTTTCCTCCTAAGGGGGTTTTCAGGGGGGATTTGTGGAATAAGCCGAAAGGTATATGTCCGTTTCTGTACACCTGACAGCGTAACGATAAGTAAAATTTCAGGATGATCGGTTCAGTGGTTTAGGCGTGAAAAGGTTAACAAACGAACAAACTTACTTTCGCATTTATAATATTAGTTAGGATGTAAAAGCTTGGATGTTTGTTAACCTGGATTAACACATAGGATACTTTTATTCCGGTGGTAGTACGTTCCCGTTGGATAATTTCCAACATACACGCGAGGGAAGCCGCTGGAAATTGCTAGTATTTAATCATTTTAGAAGATTCTATCAGTTGTCGTAATAATAAACCAATAATTGCCTTTAGTTTAATCGATTGATAAAACGTACTCTATCGCAAGCGACTTTGTTCATAATTGCAATAAAAAGGCAGAGTTAATAAGGTTTAAAATCCCTTGAGTGACCAGTTCATTGTTTTGCTCCACAATAATATCGTTATGGCTCAGACTGGGAACGAAGATTGAAAAAAATAAATAAAAAAATAACGGTAATTTGTCGTTCTTTTGTCGTTCATTTTATGATTGGCGATTGTTTCTGTGATTGAAGATTTTTTCAGAAATAACAGAATGGGTATAATATAGAATACAATCTTTGTTTTGTTCACAAACAGAGCTTGTTGAATTTTTACAAATAGGTACCTTAAATTATTTGGCAGTCGGTAATTCATTTTCATTTTCAGATTTTTATTTTTTATCAGATGTTTTCTATCCGTGGGCCACACATCAGATAAGCCGATTCTGTAAAACTGTTTTAATTATTCTGACAGTATAACTTAGACATAGTTGAACTTATTTATATGTTAAAATATGTTGAGAACTAGACATAATGATTAATTATTATTAAAGATTTCCTCTTTATACTAACATTATGCCCTACACATTTAGGCACAAGGATGAACAAATAAGCCAAAGCAATAACCTCAAAATCAGACACTCCGAGTCCCCTAAAATTTCGCACCACCGGATTACAAACACCAAACGCCCTATTGTCAAAACTTACACTAAAAACAATTTAAATAAGACCGCCGGGATCGCTCTGGCAGTACCACAGATTAGATATCTCATTACACCACATCAAAGGCTCGTGTCAAAACTATTTGTTTGGACGAGGGCGTAATGAAATTCTGAGAGCTCTGCATTTTCAGCTCAACAGACCAAGAGAGTGTTTCGTTTCATCTGTCGTGACGACAGTCCTTTTTAAAAGAGCCTTTAATGCCAAGTATAATTATTTGAATTGCATGTACTTTTGGTTAAACCTAGTCTTACCATTGATTAACCAGTAACAGGCTGTGGTGTTCAGATATGCATTCGTCCCTTATAAAATACTAGTATTCATATTCCGATAAGTCTGAAAGATGATACTTTTGGTTATATGGGGTACCCGTCCGATATCCAATATGTCCTTGTCCAAAATGACCCACTTGCTGGATTGTCCCCAGTCTCTACACTCCAGCACGTTTGAGGATCTAATGAACGCCAATGATACTGCTGTTATTTTGACCTAAAAAGGATCATCGACTCGAAAAGATGAAGAAGACAGTGCGATGAAGTATAATTTTACATTCGTCAGAATGAAGACTTCCAGAAACCATGATTATAAGCTGAACGATTTATTTCAGAGTTTCAGATACAGATTTGCCTGATTTGATCCAGTTCATTGGTTTGCAACGAGCACACATACACCTGCAGCAGTTCAGAATATCCTATATACAATGAACAAACAGTATTCTGAAGGTCAAAACAACAAAATAAGTAGTAGTACAGTACTGAATTCAATCCTACCCGCTTAATAAATGAAAGTACGCTTATTTATTTTGGACTCGACTTTCGTAAAATATTATAATGAATTACACAACATAATTCACAATTTAAATAATTATTTGGAGTGTTTGCACTGCGTGCACTTGATGCATGCCCATATTTTTGGATATTGGATCAAAATTCCACGATCCACGATCAGGTAATGGAATGTGAAAGCAGGTTTTAAATATAGTTATAAAAGTCTCGTCAAACCCATTTCTGTGAAGTCACCAGTTATTTTTTATTAATATTAAGATATTAATTATTTCAGTATCAATCCTATCTGCTTAATAATTGAAACTACAGTGTTTATTTTACATTCGTCACTGGTAAAATATTAATGAATTTGATGATGTAGAATGACACAGCACAATGCAGTGACAATGCACAATTCAATTAATTGTTTGAAGTGTTTATTGATGCAAGCCTCTATTTTTGGACATTCGATCAAAATCACGTCTATTGACATACGGCCAAAAATTCCACTACATTTGAATTACATAGTTCAATTTTGAAAATTAATGGAATTGCAGGTTTTGTTTAAACTTTACCTTAGTTTAATAAGTCCTGTGAAATCTACCCGGCAGATGAGAAACATCGAAATTGATATATTAAATTAAAAAAATAGTAGATTGTACAGCTAGGGCACAAAAGAAACCATTTTACCCCGAGACGTACCGAGCCGCAGCCGAGCGTGGATAGTTAAGTCGAGAGGTAAAATTGCTCGTTTATGCCTGAGTTATACACTCGGCTTTTCACTTCGATTACGAGAAAATGAAACAGACATAAAGTAGGTAAATAACAGTAATTTTAATTTTTAACTTGTCTTTTAACTTGGGTACTTCATACTGCCGAGTCATAAAACGTTTATTTACGTTTTTAGGGTTCCGTAGTCAACAAAGAATCCATATAGTTTCGCCATGTCCGTCTGTCCGCGTCTTAGCTCAGAGACCACACACAATACATATACATATTCATACATAGCACATATACATCATACATATTCATTCGTATACATATTAATCACGGCGACAAAGCGTTAAAATATAATCTTGAAATATATTGGATAGGCCGTTCAAAAATATTGCAGGTTTGTGAAAATCCGTTTCCGTAATATTAAGCGTTAAAGTGCTAATCCCCCCCCCCCCCTGCCAGCTAAATGGTTGTATTTGGATATGTCAAAAAATTCACAGGAGTAACGAAGTTAAAAGGAAAACTATCACAGCTAAGTAGGTAGGCTTTACAAATTACCAAGTAATAGGTGACCAACTTACATTTACAGTTGTAAAACATGTTATCCCATACATTCCGTATGGAAAAACATGTTTTTCAATTACAATGTTAAGTTTGTTCTTGGGATAAATTCATACCAACTACGGAGCCCATCATTGTGCGTTGTCCGACACGCACTTGGCCGTTTTTTTTAAATTATAAAGACAACTATTTTAACTGGGTTTATTAAATTAACGATTGAAAATACGGCAGTGATATAAATTAAAGCAAATGAAATGAAATAACGACCTTAATCTGCGCGTTATATTGTGCGTGTGGCTGTTGGGCCTGATTGTCTAAGAATTAGAAAGAAAAAAAATATGCACTAGAGTATAAAAAGCGACTTTATGTCGCCTACGCACAATATAAAGACGGACTTTTAGAGCATGAGAAGTGAAAATATATTTATTTCCAAAACATATAATAATAAAATCTTTATTTATCTCAACATAATAATATAGGAACTGGTTATTAAAATTAACAATTAAATAGAGAAAGGTGTCTGAGGTAGGAAGGTCCTGAGTTACAGATCACCCCAATTTATGTTAACATAAAATTCAATGAAAACTATTCAAATTATGTAGGTATATTAATATTATTTAAAAATAAATTAGTAATGAAGAAAGAAAATGAAGAAAATGTGGAAATGAAGAATGTTGTGTGTAGGTAATGAATGTTTGGAAGTGTTTTAATGTGTGGGTTTTAATAAGTTTGCAGTGGTAATGTAGTTTAGATTTAATAGCCAAATGTGTAATTTTCTTTTACAAATAGATTTTGTATGACTGTAGATTGATATTTTGTTATTAATTGAACTATAAAGAAAAGAGCCAAGAAAACAGTAAAACTTATGAGAGAAAGTAGTATTATAACGGATGATTGAACAAATATTTGCAGATCGTCTAATTTGTGTTGGTAAATAGTTATCTAAGGGAAGTTCAGTGTTTTCTTTTAGAATTGTCATGAGAATAAATAGTTGCCGGACAGTTAGTACTTGACAGTGTTGATAACGTTCGAAAGTTGGATAGAGGATTGGGAAAAAGTTTAAGTATACACACACATGGCATGCGTACGAATATAAACACGTAGGTTAATTGTATTATTAGGATATAAACATCAAATAGTTATAAATTTGTCCATTATTCAAAACAATTAACATATCAAATTAAAACTTAATTAATTAAATTATAATAATTAAACTACAGAATAGTGTCATCAACTCGTCATAAAAAATTATAATAAACTAGCTGACCCGACAGCCTTCGTTCTGTCAAAAGCTATTTGACTGTGGCAGTTTGTCTACGCGCAAAGGAAATATAGTATAAACTTCACTATTCTACCCTACCCTACCTACCTACCTGCCCTACCCTACCCTACCTACCGTCCAACCTTCTCCTGATAATAACAAACATAACAAAAAAATAATTAGCGAAATCGGTCCAGTCGTTCACTAATAGTTTTTTTTTTTCCATATTTTCTCACCGTTTAAACCTTCCCTGGACTACGACAAACATTTCAAAACCAAAATCAGTCAGCTAAATCGCCCCAGCCGTTCTCGAGTTTTAGCGAGACTAACGAACAGCAATTGATTTTTATATACATATATAGATAGATAGATAGAAGATAAAATTAGCCTGTCAAAGTAATTAGGAATAAAAATCTACATATTATTTCACACAAGTCAGATTAATTATAAAACATTAATATTGGGCAAAAACAAAAAAAAAAACTAACTATAAAAATGAAACTATATCAATACTTTGTCTGTTAAAAACTCGGAAATACTATAATATGCTTTTAGAATTAGAAAATTCTTAATTTTTTTCTTAAATAAATTAACATTTAATTCTTTAATATGTGACGGAATGTGATTGAATATATTTGGCGCCATGCAGAACACACTTGTGCATCAGTGCTGGCGCGCCTAGAGATGTCTCACATCAAAACTCAGTTTATTTCTGCTTACAATGACGGTGAAATAGATGCACAAATATTTAAGGTAATCAGGGTGTAGAGGGGGGGGGGGGGGTAAACGTAAGTCATGATATTAGATTAGCAAAGCACGAAACGAGATTTTCGGTGGTTAAAATTGTCGGTAAAAAGTAGATTCAAGGCAAAATACTTGTTCGAACCATTATCTTTTCTAAGGATATAATCTTAGAAAAGATAATGGTTATTCTCTTTCGCATATAATATACCAACTGCAAGCTAAACTATACATTGCCACGTACCCCAATACATAAGCGCAAAATTTTCGTTCTAAATTACAATTCTTGTACACCCGTATAACTACAAACGATTCGCGCTTCAGGGAGTGCAAAACAATAGGGTGCTTACCGCTTCCCTCCTGATGCCTGAAGCGGTTTTTCCTGCATCTCCTGTCCCGCTCCCACCCATTGTTCGCTTAGTAAGAGCGAGGAGTGTGGATGACGGTGACGAAAGCCACTTTTAGCTAATTTTCGCCGGCGCTCGCCGGTTCTCGTTGACGTGCAAACTCCTGACTTAAAATATTGGTTCGTTTTTAAACTGACTTTCTGTATTTAGGATGGGATGATTTGGGAATTTTATTCTGATTCTGATAAAAAAATGCAGATTTGGCGATTTGACTAATGACATTTTTTAATCACTTTCACCAGTTGGCTGTCTGGCGTGGATTTTTTTATATGCAAACAATCTTGATATACTCCCATTGCTGAAGTCTACTGAAGATAGAATTAGTAGAGGCTTTGTTTTATTTTTTGCGGAAACCACACTTCGGTTTAATGATATTTATTTATCAAAATAAAAGAACAGCAGAGAAAAGTAGGATAAAAATAAAAGTAAGTGCGATTCTCTGTGTTCACAATAAGAAAATTAAGAGTTCAAGTTGACAATCGGTATTGTTAGTATTGTCTTCTAACGTGTTCATCTAGGGCTTTTTAAATTTATAAATGGTGTCAATAATGGTTAAATTATCAGGTAGTTTATTATACAGTTTTGCTCCCTCGTACAGTATAGTATTTTTCTACCATAGTTAGTTCAGGGTGGTCTTAATTCTAGTTTGTCTCATCATCTTGCGTTGTATGTGTCAGTTCGGTCAGCCTGACACTGATTCTGTAAATACTTCATCTACCACAGGAGTCACTTCGTTCAACTCTTTAAAATTACAAGCTATTGACTGAGCTATCTACTACTTTTAGTTTTCAACTTCCATTACGTAGTCCGAAATCAAACCACTGGTCGTATCAGACCTAGAGCATTAATCACTTTCATAGCGTTTCATATTTCTACGACTTTTAACGGTACTGACATTATGTTTGTCGGTAGCTTATGCATTTTTGAATTTGTCATCATCGTTATCGCTAATAGAATGTCACTTTGTCTAAATTGGTCTAGGCCCTCAAATTTTAGCAGCGTTTTTTTAAGATCGTCCGTGCCCTTGTCACCTTAGCAAATCATGCATCCTCTGGATAGGCAGTTAGCGAAAACACTACGAAAGAGACCAAAGATCGTGCAACCAGGCGCTGGCCAAAATATTGGTCTTGGTATTGGTCGCAAATCGTCCTAATAGCAATTACTTATCTTATACATGAAGTACTTAGAGTAGGTATGTACGTAAATCGCTATTATTTAACATACACGATGCAGAACACACCAACTTAGTTCCCCAAATCCCTGATGAAAGTTTAATGTAAGTAAAACAAATCGAAAGCGTTTGTGATTAACTCCGGGGCGTTAATTGTTAACATTTAGTAGCCGGTGGGTTAAAGTTCACTTTTAGGGGCCAAATAGAGAGGGGACGTTAATAGTTAAATAATCGTCATTGTGCTTACTATGATGGAACGTCACTTTAGAGCTATTAGGACATTGCAACTATGCAGCTCTGTATTTTAAATTATTATGCTTTGCATGCTAATCAATAAATCGTACCTTTTTTTTGACCGTTAATTTTTTTGGCGCCATATATATATATTAAGTACTTCAATTAGTAATTTAATTGAATCATTTATTATTTACACATAGGCCTCTCTTTACTAGTGCCAATCCCCATGCTCCTATGCCAGCCTCATACAGGTTCTACCCGAGATGGCAACGAAGTCGTCTGCCCATCTCACCGCCGCGCGCCGGACGACCGACACTTCGTCTTCCAGTTTTAAATTAAAATAAATTAAAAATGTAATTAAATAAATTAAAAATGTAATTAAATAAATTAAAAATTAAATTAAATTATATTACAAATTAAATTAAATTCAGTTAAAAATGTATTAAAATTGTATTAATTAATAAAATTTTATTAATTTAGTATCTAGTGTAAATAGTTAGTTGTGTAATAAAGACTTGACGATGACTCGGACACAATGTATTCGGACACAGTTTCCGAATTGACACATTTTAATTTCAATATTTTTTTCACTGACAATTCGGACACCATCAAATTATTGAAGCTGTTTCGCTGTTGTTGTTGCCACTTTTTATCTGACTGTACTAAAGTCAGATAAAAAGTGGGTTAGTATGTAAATATTATTTATTAAAATGGGCTGTTGTCGTTAAAATCCGGGTTTTTTTTTAAACCAAAGGCTGGGCGGAGGACGGGTTTCTACAATTAAGGTATCGTTGAAAGTTTTTTAGCTGACTGTACAAAACAGCTTTTTTGTTGGTGTTCGAATTATCAGTGAAAAAAAATCGGATTCGGACACTGTGTCTCTTGCATTGTCTTAATTAAATCTAACCCAGAAAACTGCTATTCCTTACATTTTATTGAGTTGAGACTGCATCATTGGTCTAGTGGCCGCAAGCGCTACTACTAAGCATGAGGTTTTGGGTTCGATGCCCGTGTCGGGCAAAGTGTTATTGGGTTCTTCCATCTGGAATTTCTCTGTAGCAACCCGGAGTCTGAATTTGTGCCCGATTGATGGCAATAGGCTCGCTCCCTATTACATATAACTTAAATATAACTGGCGAAATGTGAGCGTAGACCTCTGCCTAACCCTTCGGGGAATACAGGCGTTATGTTATATTACGATCATAAATGTTTCAAGCAGCTGATTTTGTTTAACACGATTTTAGTTTTGGTACCATAGAAAAAGTTGTTCATAATTCTACAATATTTCAATTACGTACATCTCTAAGAAATTTACCTCAGATCTAAACGAAAGAAAAGCCATTAAAATAATACAGTTAATTGTTATAATATCGCTCCCTCTACAACGTCGAGTAGGTAAACGTAATCGGGCCCTTGGGTGCGGCTAAATCATTTGTGGCCATTGTAACGGACGCCGGAGCGACACGACCCGACGCGACAATACGCGACCCGACGCGACCACTCGCGACGGCGTCAAGTAATCGATATTGACAATATTAATTTAACACTTTTAAGGTAGGTACGTATTACACAACGTAGCCGTAAAAGGTGATTTACTTTTGCATTAGTTAAGAAGCGATTTAAACTCAAACTATTAAAACTATTAGAAATTATTTCAATCAAATTTACAGGCACTTTTGAATTTTCAAAGGAGTAAGTCCCTTGATGTTAGGTATACATGACATTACAATATGAAACACTTTGACTTTTTTAGACTGACGTTTAGACACATAACTTGCTACTTGAACTAAACGCGCTACTTAACTATTAACTGTGATTAATTCAAATGTAAATCAGCCATAAGGAGGCAGATGCAGTTTGAGCACGGTTTTCAGAAACCGTCACTAAACTCTGATTTACATATTGCGATTTATTAGTATAAGTAACAATAAAATTTGCACCGTCTAAACAGTGTTTGCACGACGAAAGTCATTATGATAGATAGATAAAATACTCTTTATTATGTACACCATAAAAATTACAGATATAAATGTAGAAATGTTACATAGGGTGACACAATGTGTGGTCTTATTGCTAAAAGCGATCTTTTACAGACAACCTTTGGATGGATTAAAAGTAGAAGGAGAGACAATACTACAGGTAGTCAGTGATATACCATTTGTATATCCAATAAATACATAATATACTTAAAGCATATTGGTACTTATCTATATAAATATATACGTATAAATAATAATAAACATGAAACAAGAACTTTAAGTAATGGTGATGTTTATGGACGGAGGAAGTGTTTTTTTACCAGATTTTTTAAAGTGAACAAAGGTTGAGAACTCCTCATCGACACGGGCAAGGTATTCCGTATCTGTACTGCTTGAATTTTAAAAGACTTGTCATAAAAGCTAGTGGAATGCATTGGCATCTCTAGTAAGTAGTGAGAAGTAGTCTTCAATTTTATTGTATGCTACAGGCAAGAAACTTGCAACGTGCAAATGGGGCTTTTAATGTTATATGAGTGACAAAGACGGCGACGCTCCAGATAACTGATTTTTAGGGTTCCATACCACAAAAGGAAAATACGGAACCCTATAGGATCGCTTCGTTGTTCGTCTGTCCGACAGTCTGTCAGCTTTTTCCTTTAATTTTATTTTTTTAATTACGTTGCTCTAATAAAATACGGCCATATTTTAACACTCGCAAATAAATCAAAACCTTATAGAGAGGATACTTCCCGTTAACCTAGAACCAAGAAATTTGGCAAAAAGCAAGGTCTCACAGGACAAGTAAAGAAAAAAGTACAAAAATCGTGAATTTGTAGATTTATCACATAATTTATTTTTATTTTTGCCATTACAATCTTACATTTGCAGTTGAAGAATTGACCATGACATAAATCGGTGTATGGGAGAACATATTTAACTGCAAAGTTAAGTTTGTTCTTGGGATAAATTCATCCCAACTACGGAACCATTCATTGTGCGTGGTTCTACACGAACTTGGGCGGAGATAGGAGGATTTAAAAATTGATTTAATAATTAACAGACGTTTAATCAAAACGATTTACTTGAATTTTATTGCTTAAACATATTCAAAACACTACTGTAATAGGTATTTATATACGCTATAAAAGTATTCCCCAGGGTGTAACCAAATAGTTTAGACCGCGATCTGAGGGGTGTTGCCGTCGCGTGTGGCGCTGTGTAGCAGTCATCAAGAAACAATACAGTGCTATTTAATACCTACCATAGATTTTTGGAAACAGTTATGAAAGCTTACACATACTACAGTATATTCGTTGTGGCTTGGTTCGGGTGACATTAGACGAATCGTTCCTTTTCACTCTTGAACGTCACTGCGATTTACAATCATGATTGAATATTTGAACTGCACTCTAAATATCACAGTCGTAAAATACGGAATCAGTATTACTGTATCTATTAAATTAAATAAATTTTCCCTGCCAAAATGTTATTGGCAAAAAATTAAATAAAATTGAAAGAAAAATGAAGCAAAGTACTATTCGTGTATCGAAATGCCTTAGGCATGCTTAGGGATGGGATGTATTGCTAAGATGGATAGTCGATATTTTTTATAGAAATAGAAGTTTACTGTATGTATTTTTAAATATTTGCTATTCTATTTCAAAGTAGTCACGGAGGCGAACGACAAATTCCCTTGCCTGACTCCCTAAAACTGTTTTTTTTTTGTGCGCTTAGGCCATGTTAATGACCAAGTAAAACAACAAACAATAACAAATAACAATTTTAACACAAAAGAAAATAAACAACGGAATGGCAAATGGCAATACATGTCACATACAAGGCGCTAGCGCTCGTACTGACGCAAAATGGCCGCCGATGCACGACGCCACGTGGCAAAAATGTAAGCACTTTTTTTTTTAAGTGAAAACTTCTTAATGCTCGTTGAGCACTCTTGGGTGAACAAAAATCATGGAACTCGCGTCATCGTCACCGAATGCTTTCCATGAGCTATATATATACTGTGTATGTATGTGTACTTTTTGTGTGAACAAAAATCATGGAACTCGCGTCATCGTCACCGAACGCTTTCCATGAGCTTTATGTATAAAAGAACAGTTATTCCAAAGTTTTGTGTTTTCATAAATAAACACATATTTTAAAATAAATTACATAATAATAATCCCACCGCCGTATCTCTACGTTGATTTCGTGGTGGAGCTTGCGCGCTACGAACTCTAGGTCTAACCATTAGAGTTTACTTTGCCGGAATATGTCTAAGGTGAGGAGCCAGACCAAGAGAGATTCAGAAACCTGCATGGTAGCATGAGGCGAACTGTTGGGCAGTGGCGACCCCACGGACCCTACCTCCCGGGAGAAGTCATGTTCCTCATCTCTAGCTTGCCTTTATTGACCGGCTGGAGTGAACACTGACGAGAAACTGAGCTCCCACCTCATTCTTGCCTTTATTAGCCGGCTTGAGTGGAGAATCGCAATAGCAAACGTGCTCGAAGGGAGGAAGTATTCCAGTAAGTGCTGGTAGGGATCTTGACCATCTTCCGGGCTCTGGGATTGTTCTGATAATCGTGGAATACCTCTCCAGTCCTCAAGCATCTCAGCCGGTCGATTCTGTAAAAATCTCACCGTGAAAACCTTGGTGAAGTGATCTTGAAGTGAACTGTCATTCCATCTGAGACTAGGGATTGACACTATTGATAGCTCATTAATTCAAGCTCACTTCATCTAGGTTTTAACGGTGAGATTTCTGCAGAATAGCACTGCAGGATATGTTGCGCCCTTGTTGCCACAGCACTAAGTGCTAGCGACCGTTTCTGGGGGCCCATTATTGAGTGTGCAAGTCACCCCCTGCCATTTTACCCGTGTACAATAAAACATTGATCAGGCAGGGTTTCCATAGTTTTATGTAAGCAGTCCATTTTAACCAGCAAAACCCAATATCTTTGTTACCATATCCTGCAATAGTCCTACACCAACCGACGGTTGTCCTTGGGTTCACTTGCATAGTGCGTGACAGATGTTAGAATTACATTACTAGGTCAGTGACAATATGCAATTCAATTTTATCGATAAATAAAATCTCGTTTTGTTTATTATTATTTAAAGTGTCTTTGACATATCTCGGCCCCTCGTACGCCTTTCAAAGGTTCGCGACCCTAGTAGCGGACCTTTGAAAGGCGTACGAGGGGCCGAAGCCAACTCTCAGAGGCCCGTTAGACGCTTTTTAATTAAATGAGGCACCAACCGACGATTATAATTGGCGGTTGGTGGTGGTTGGTGGTAGTTTGGTCCGATTGTGGATTGGTGTCGGTTGGTGCTGGTTGGTGTCCCGAGATATGTCAAAGACACTTTAAATAATAATAAAGAGAACGAGATTTTAGCTGTGAGAATCGTTATCGATAAAATTGAATTGCATAATGTCACTGACCTAGTAATGCAATACTGACATCTGCCACCCGCACCAAGCTACAACGAAAATACAGTAGTTCTTTACTACCACCTATTATACAAGGTGGATACGACAATACGACAAGAAATTAAACTGCGTTTATCTGATTCCGTTCACAGTCTGCATAAAATTTCGGTGTTAGGATCTATTTGAAAGTTCCAAAATATTATGGGATAGTATTGCCAGTGTTTTCATTTATTGTTATATTCTTGTCTTCACATTGTGTATTTCCTCCTATTTTGTGTTCAATATATGATATATGTTGTGTTCAATGCCTTTTTTTGTGTTCAATGCTAAATTTTGAATGCGGCTTCAATTATAAATCAAGTCAATCGTCAAAGCAAACATTGACAATTGTAGGACACCATATTTTTTACAGTTATTAGTAAAAAATTACCCAACTAAACTTCGTAAAACAAGCTACAAATCTGATTATTCAACGCCGCTAAAATGGGATCATACTAGGTTCCACTCAACATGTAAACAATACATTAAATTTTGCATTCAGAAGTCAATCAACATGAACGAACCGAGCCGTGCACGCGATAATACGGCGGGAGCGCTAAAGTGATAATCATCAAAATATTGCATCAGTTATCGAAATATTGTAAGTGTCAATCAAAGAATTAAGTCTGTATTGTCAAGCCACGCGCCCGCCACGCGCGGCTTCGCCCCGCTGAACGCTCGCATGCAACATTTTAGGGGCCCATTGTTTTGATTTTTGCGCGTGAAATGACACGGATACGTCATATTGGCTGGATTTGTTGGTTTCAGAGCTATGTAGCCCTAACGAATACGAAGCATATGAACGCTTTGTGGTCAATAGGTAATTGGTAAAGGCGTTATATCATTTTAATTAAAGCAAATGATTTAATAAAACAAAAATTAACACAAGAACACATAACTGAAAAGAGAAAACAAGCAATATTATCTATTGAACTTTGGTGTTTATTGTAAGATAATTATTACAAACTTAAGGTAACCTGAAATACGGTGTAACTTTTGCTTGTCCCCCGGCTGCGATATATTTTTTATGCGATTTGTTTATTTATTTATTTAGCACTTTAAGCACACAAAATGTACAGAGGCGGACTTAATGCCATAGGCATTTTCTACTAGTCAATCTTTGGGTGATGCAGAGAGAGACAAACAGTGGTAGGTGCAATAGCGAGAATTGAGGAAAAATATTTATTTATTTATACAAATGTACCTAAATAATTTTTTGCTTTAGCTTAAGTTTATTTGTGTATTTGAAATTGATTATTACTCATTACTAGCTTTTATTTGATACCAATATTGATGTTTTTTTTTTTAAACCGTCCACTCCATCTTTTTTATATTTGCAGATGCAATATACAAATATCATATAGTCAGCCTATGTCAGTCCCACAATTAAGACGAATCAAATGATACCTCATAATTATGTCAAAATCCATTAAGGCGTTTAGGCTACAGAGCGTGCCAAAGAAATAGATATACATAAAATAGAAAAACATTACCCTCCATCTGGGGCAGTCGGGTAAAAGGGCGTTGGCTGTGTGTCTCGGACATGAGTCCTGACTGAACACTCAAACATAGTCAAACATTGTGCTGTCCTGAATCAAGAACACGTGAAGATATCCCATTAAAATTATAATCTATCTGACCATATCGCATAGTAATGCTAATGCCGTAACACTTCATAAAAGTACCAACAACGTCATTGGCAATTAATTAAGAAAGCACGCGAGGTGCAACATGACATATGTCCTCGCACGAGTCCAATTACCATGTTTTTATCGGATGACACCTCATGATGACTCGTCATACTGAAGCTGCGTCATTTGGCATCCGATCACAAACAGAGATGAGTTGTCAATAACCTTGTGGTTTGAGCTGTCCGACAGAATTGGGGCATGTGCCATGATTTCGATTGTGATAAGCTATACCAAAATTATGTTGTTCAACAATTAGTAATTATATATTCACCAATGACATCTGTCGGACATGCCGTCGTAACAGGGAATATATCCAATATCAACATCACCGGACACAACCTGGTAGCCAGAAATCTATCAATCGGATGGAACTGACACAATGTTCTGGGATCAAAATATACATATTGGTGATAGATTATTGACTTTATACAACCACTATGCTGTAATCACAGCAGAAATTATACCGATAATGGTTACGACAAATTGTAAAATAGCCAGGAGCCTCAACCACGGCCTAAAGAGGCAAAATTGTTGAACAAAAATAATTAAATTGTTTTAATGATCAAATCAAAGGATCATCAATTCACACAAAAAACAAAAAAACTGATATCATCGATTTACCCCTACTAATAAATAATACACAGTATACTATTAAGCTGAAAGAACGACTACCCGAAGCATTTCTAGTTAAATAATGACCTTAAAAACTAACTGCTATACTTTTCATTTCACAATAAAAATGTTCCTTTGCCACTTAACATTGCAAAACATTACAAATAACACGTTTTGAAAGTTATTTTAATTGGACATGTGTTACATGCCGACGGCGGCGGCGGCGGAGGCGGCGGCAAGTCAAAATAAAGCTGTTCTTATTAAAGTACACAAAGAAAAAGTTAAAAGGTATTACCTTGTGAACCCTGTGACGTGGCGTGTGTAGACCAAGTACTTTTGTATGAGGCATCTGGAAAAAAATACAAAATCTTTTAGAAAGTATGGAAGTAAGTAAACCTGTCAGTTGCAGTTGGTTAAAACTTTAAAACCTAACACATTTTAGGCACCCTACATATCCAGTGTTAACGTTCGTCGAACTTGAGGTGACGTGAACTGGACTGTACAGTATAAAATAGAATTAATGAGAGGCTAGACTGTATTGAGTAATAGCTCATTGCGGATTTTGTATCGGTTTTTTCAGTTGAGAATACGGAAAGAATCCTATTTGCCGCCACAGTAGCAACCTAAATCAGGTCCATCGAACGTCGAAGTTGTAAGCTTATTTTTTCATTTGGTGCTTTTAGGGATACGAAGGCAACTTAATGTGCTACTGGAGAGTTTGTTGCGCCACTTCTTCTTCCCAGCGAAAGCACTAGGAAGTGGTGAAGGGCGGGCGTTTTGGTTGACTGCCTTATGTAATTTTGACATTCGAAAAGTACGAATAAAAGTCTTTTGATTTTGATTGAATACTACAAAAATCTAGTGTCTGCACCCTGAGTTGTTCATTATTTTAATAAAGTGAGTGCATGACAATTAAATGTAGGTTAGGAAGCTTTTTCGCAGATTCAATGGTAACAGCGGATGGCAGACAGTTATTGATGTTGTTTTGTTTAACATTTTTTTGTCTACGAATTTCACCATTGAAACTGAACCCTACCAACACATCAACACCGCGTTCAAGAGCCAGTGACAAATATTCCTCAGCAATGATGACAAGTTCTAGAACGCAGCTTAGATGTTCTGATCGCGTTCAGTTTCATTAGTGAAAGCTGAATAATGCTGGTAAACTGTATCAATATCCGCATCGAAAAATCGTTTAACAGTTGCGAAGTGCGTCTGTCTGCGTTTTCCATTTCTCAAATAGCTCTGTATTTGAGAAATGGAACACGCAGATGCTTATGTAATTTTATTAATTTTAGGTCTACTACTTGTGATAAACTTCATTTGTTAGTTATTTATTGGGTAAGCATTTAGTATGTATATTATATTTATAGTTTTTATTAGGGATATGTATATCTTTATATATAAATAAATATTTATTCCTCAATTGTCGCTATTACACCTACCACTGTTTGTGTCTGCATCACCCCAAGGTTGACTGGGAGAAAATGCCTATTGCATAAGTCCGCCTTTATACATTTTGTGTGCTTTAATTATTAAATGAATTAATGTGACGTAGGTATCCTAAAGTTGGTGCTAATTATTTTTATTGACAGTGACAGAATAGAAAAATGAAGCGTGCAATAGAGAGGAAGAACTGTGAATATTGATCCTACCAATTTTTACTGAAAAGAAACATTAGTTTTTTTTTTTTCTATAACTAAGTACCTACTTAAATCTGCGCTAACACATCTTTGCAAAGTCACTTGGAACCAACTCAAATGCGAAAAAAGAACATCCTGTATTCATATGGCACCAATCGATGGGGTCAATCCTGTGGCTCAATCATAAAAATAATATATTTCTCATAAACATTACATCTTAAATTGAAGGAAGATCCTCCGTTCTGAACCAGTGATATCCAGTCTAAAAAGAAGCATAAATTGTCTGGTGAATAATAAGTTTCTGAGTGTTATATTTCTGAAAACTTCTAGCTTAAATACCTAATTGTTTATTGTAATACTACACCAGCCCAAATAATGCGATGTAACGGCCTGATTTTGAAGTAATTTCAAAAGCGTTGCTGCGTAAGCACGCCTGACTTTCCGTCGCGTATTTTCCGTCGATGCGTCGGCAGACTAATACTAATGTACAGCATAATGTTGGCGTGTGACCAACATCCGAACTAACACCGCCATCTTGATTTTTCAATACATTTCAAGTGACATTTCACAAAACAATTGCAAAAATGTTAACCAACAGCACCTCCCTTTCAACGCCATTCGAGCGTCAAAATCTTTTGTCTTTTTTCCTTGTAGCAGTGTTGGTACCAGGGACGCAGACTCTATACAACCCGATTACTATCGGCTTCCCTTCGGAATAATCACTCTTCTTACACCTGTGTGTGTATCACATCAAATCATATTTAATACTAATTTAAAACATCATAAGATTAAAAACATTACAAAATAGCCAATTTTTTTTTGACTAAACAAAGACTTCTGTCCTTAGCTGTCGTTAAATTTAGAAAAGTAAAGTAAAGGAATTACTTCAAGCTTGCAGCTGAGCATCTGGGTATTCAAATGTTAGTTGCGTGGCGCACTATTAGCCATAAAAAGTGTACAAAAAAACTAACGTGGATTGGCGCTAGTAGTCCGAAATTTTAAGTGATACGGCGCGATGACGTAGCTTAAAGGAATTAGTATAAGCCGCAGCCGTTTATACACGTTCTTTAAAGAAAGACATATTTTTTGCTGACGTGATTAAACGTTGTGTCAATTAGTGTTTATCAAATATTACGTTGCTCCGCTCAAAGTTTTAAACTTTAGAGTTAATTAATTTTGATGATAACTAGAGTTTATGAGAACTCAACAACTTTTTCTTTGGCTTCCCTCTAATAAAAATGATAGCTTCGCCTCTGGTAGGTACCTAATAAACAATCGTCATTTGTTTATTCTGATAAAGATAAATTAATCTGTAATCTCTAACACAATGAATGGACCACCATGTTGTTCGCGTCGGAAAAGTGCGCGATACTACCGTATTTCCATTAAAAAGACAAAGTCAAAACCAAAAATGTTTATTGCAAACTAAGTGCCTATATATTGGTTGTAGACAAAGGAGTTTATAATGCAAGATGTGTTTTAATATTTATACTGTGGCGGTATCAACAACGCCACATGCGAACTACGTATCAAAGACCTGACGTCACAAATCCTGCATCGCGCTATCAGAGTTTACCGCGCGACTAGCATATATACAACATCCCGACATCAACCGTTGGGCAGTTGCCCACCAGACACAATACCCGTCTGGTCGGAGGATCCTCCCTTTACTATAGAGTATGAGTGAACTTTACACCCTGTTCCTCATACCTCTAAAATACGTAAGGGCGTTTTTAGAGTCATGCTGATTGGCTCACACATACATACATGATCAATTCCGCGTATGTGACCAAATTCGCATAAAATTTAACATTCGAAAAGGACTTTTCTTTTATAATCGTCTGTTAAAACAAAAAAGATGGAGATACAGACAAAGTCTTCCAACACCTGACGGCTGAGAGTCTGGACAAAGTGATAACGATCATACTCGTAGAAAATTCAAAAATGTTTGGGACTGACGCTCGAAAAGCTTAATGTCAAACCAGCCAGTGGCGTAACACACTAAGAATTGGAATGCCGTTCATTTTGACAATTTGAAAATATTCATTGTGTTTGATAGTTACGATTTTGAGCAGACGAATTTTTCAAACATGTGAAGCAATTGATTAAGTAATTGTGAAAGAAATTGTGTTACGCATTGGCTTTGAAAGTGATTGTCACTTGTCTAGGTCCTCCGATTTTTGCTGCGTCAGGTCATTGACTTCTGAGTGGGTCAAGGGTTAAATTCTCGATACTTTCAATCTATTAATGTATTACATTATTCATTAGTAAGTCAAAAGTGTCGATTAATTAGCCGACAAACATATACTATGTATCTTTGCTTCCATTTCTGTTATTGTTTATTATTCACTTCAACAGCAATATTTAAAAACAACTACTTACGAAACCTTAATTAAATCTTCCATAACCATAAATATTTCTAATATTATTTAAACTTCTAATAAGCCTCTTTTGTCATCGCAGCATAGAACATCCAACGATTCGAAGCAGATAGTCCTGTTCATCGCCTATTTATTTCACAGCTTAGAACTTGCAACGATTCGGAGCAGATAGTCCTGCTCATCGCCTACTTCACTTAAAAGCTTTCAACCCCTTCAAACCGGGAATCTACCCCTAGGGCTTTCAGTCCTTAAAAGGTGCCAAAATACCCCTAAGTAGATGTTTAAGTACCCAGGTGATGAAAGGCTGATGGGACTATTATCTGTGAAAAAGATGGAAAAATAATAAGCAACTAGATAGTAAAAGACTGCATCAGATGAGGAGGGGTGGGTGCAAGTACGGTAATAGAGTGATTTTGAAAAGTGTTGCGTTTAAAACTTTTTATTGAAAAACTGTATGTTTTTTGGGTTAAAAAACCTGAGGAGAGTGTCAATTTTTAAACTGTAGAAAATTAAATTTCGAAAGGTACAAAAAAAACAAAACGTCGATATTGAATTCGTTTTGCCGGGTTCCAAGATGTCTGAACAACTTAAAGCTAAAGTGCCTGGACTATAATGTCCATGGCTAGGCTTTATTGTGTATCACAACCACTGACCTCTAATACACATGTATAATAGAGGTCAGTAATCACAACAGACTGTAAGGGCTCCTGCCCATGAGACGGTTTTTAACACAGCCCGGGTTTTTTTCCGGCGCTGGGTATAAACCGTCCGAGCTTGCACACAAGACGGTTTGTACACGATCCGGTTTCATGGAGGTGCAGCCTTCATTCGCTCTTTTTATCTGTGAATTGTGGACGTACAAAATTTTGAGTGTTAATAACAGAAAATGTATTATTGCGTGGTACATGTATAAAAAGTTAAAAAAAGACGACATTAAAATACAAAGACGGTATTGGGTACATCCTATGTTAACAGAAAGAGAAGTTTATGGTGCATTTCATACGCTCATTCAGAAGCAACTAATGAAATATAAAGAGAAATTTGAGATGTACTTTCGAATGAAAAAAGAAACATTTAACAAAATGTTGCACTTTTTGGTTTCGCGTAGGTAGTCGGCACGCGCCGGGCGTAGGTCCGGTCTCGTGTACATGCGCTCATACACTGCCATACTTTACTGCGCACCGGGCTTAGACGCGGCGAGCACCGTGCTCGGTTACGCATTGAGCCAGCGCTAGCGCCGGCGTCGTGTGCATGGCTTCATAGTGTCCCATACACGACTGACGACTGGACGTAGACCCGTGGAGTTTGACGCCGCTTACGCTAACGCTTACTGGCGACGCAACTTAGCTCCGGCGAAAAATCGTCTCATGGGCATGAGCGCTTATTCTCCCCATGCCTACATAGATAACGGAAACCCATACTTATTGCGATGGTTATCTGTGTCCAAGTGACTTTCTCCTAGGCAAAAACCATAGAAATAGAGAATGGACTAAGTGTTCTATAATCAGTTGTGCAGTGAATACAGAGAAAAGTACGAGAGAGACAAAGCGAATTTGCGGCCAGTAGTTGTCTCTTTCTAGAATTCTGACTGATCCATTGACGTTTTGACTTTGAATGTTTACTTTCATGCTTGTATGTAACTTGTAAAAATCAGTATAATCTTTGAAATTTAATCGATATAACACTACAAAGACTTAGTTCGCCTTAAACGATAGAAAAAAATCTAACATCAATATGATAAAATAAAATATTTTTATTGTTCTTAATTTCTTTTGTGAAGAAATAAACATTGATAAAATAAATCTTTCAGTCTAAAACCGAAGCCAGTAAAGTCTAGAAATAATAATTAGTTACATATATAAATAACTATTATTTCTATTATTAGTCAGAGTAATTTTCAACGTTTTTCCTATTAATTAAAATGAGACTGTAATAACAAAGGTGCAGTATGCACCTTTGTTATTACAGGCTTGCAGAAAAGAGACAAGTATTGGTCGCAGTCGCTTTGTCTCTTTCTACAGAGCGGTCACTTTTGTGAGGCTAACGCTCTGTACATTCTCTATGTCTACGAGTATGGTAAAAACAAATCTACCGTTTGAAGAAACTTCATCTGTCTTATTACCTTAATTGTTTTTTTATTAAAAGAACCAATAAGTAACTTAAAAGAGTGACTTTAACCGGTTCACTGTCCACAAAGTAGACACAATAGTTAAACAATTAACGTGAGTCATATGTGATTCATGGGACAGCGAAAGTGTTAAGATTAAAATAACAGTAAATGAATCTAGAAAGAATTAAGTTTAATTTAGCAACTTGCGGTGCTTGCGGATAACAGCCCGGAGTTTGGAAGTTGGCGGTATGGCCTGATCTCTCTCCAGTCGTATCGCATAGCATGCCGTCCCATCGAATTACGAGACTGAGGGTCGACAGAGTGCATCTGCGCACACACTTGTCCACTATAATATCTCCCGCGTCGAAGGCTGGTCTTAACTGAGATTGGTCGCCATGGCCCAAATTCGGTCTGGAGGACTATGTAAGTGAAAACTTCTTTAGTCGCGTTGAGCTATTTTTGGTAAGGGAAAAACTTATTGGTTCGCGTCACCGAAATGCGCGACATGTTCGTGACGTGTTGCGCTAGACTGTCAGTTATTCCAAAGTGTTGAGTTTGCACTTCTGTCGGCAGTCCTTGTTTAGCCTATTTATTTTTTAGTTTATTAGGTACTTGTGCATATATACTATAATAAAACTGCTCGGTATAATGTCTTGAATTAAAATGTTGAATGCATGTAGGTTGACTGAACTGAAATTTTAAATCGAGTAGGCAGGAGTATATCCCGAATGTCTGGCCTTTTACAAAACATGTAAGGTCCCTTTGTTGGCCAATGACAGCTGTCTACGCGGGAGGCTCTATTTCCGTTGAAGCTACGAACGAATTCAAATTCCCCGTTTTTTTAGAACATTCTCGCCAACATTTTTTACATTTTAAATGGGACTGCGTGTTGTACCATCAATGAAAATGGGACTAGATTCTCGATTTTGAATTTTATAAAAGGACGCGACACAGGTTATAATTTTTCAGACGACCGAGTTTTGTGCGTTACTCGAGGGTGTACGAAGTATTCGAGGTCTGCGTCTGCACAGAGCACGTAATCGCCGCGCCGCGCCGACGCCGCCAGCGGCAGCATCCAGCGACACCCAGTACCGACTAATAATTTTAGTGGTGCTGAAAATGCGATGAGAGCACAATTTCTGTCACGGGCCGCCACTCAATGCCATCAGTTTCTATATGTCATGCTTGTTTGTTTTGGAAATTGTTAGCGATGCCGTCTCTAGCAGCGGCCGCCGAGGCTCTGCTTTGTGGAGGTCTGCATTTGTGATAGTTTTTCATTTTCATTGAGTTGGTGTCTTTTTTGACGGACAAAAGAGTGCGTCGCGAATTGTCCGCCGTCTGAGACGCAGGAGGCACGTATTTAACAGGTTTTTTTTTTAAATCTTCTACGCTAACCTTATTCGAAAATTCTAATCATCACAATATATTTTTTTGCAGAAAACGATAGTTAATGTTTATCAAAATTGGTGTATTTATGCTTTGCATTCACGTCGTGATAGACTTTTATCTAACGTGTAGGAAAACTGTTCGATTTCTGTGAAGGTGAGCCTAGATTCAATACCGCGTATCACGTCATCCTTGTAAAGATTCGGTGGGTAGCATAACACACAGGTTGGTAGAGAATGCCTATTGAGAGATTGTGGCGTCAAGTACGCCCCTGAACAACTACTGTACACGAAGTTTACACAAATAAATAAATAATATCACTATCCACCGTTTTTATTAACAAATAGTCAGCCTTTATTTATGGCATAGAGCTTGAAAAACTTGTTATGGCTACACACCGATGTGAAAGCAAGAAAAGCTTTTTTCACGCACCTACTCAAAACAAACTTACCTCCTACCTAAAATCACTAACGAAGTGGAAAGTACACAATAATATGCTACCTATTTAAAACTCTGTTACCTTTGCCAGGTATTTATTTACACAAAAGATACATTCACATCAATTTTTGTTAGTGTACCTTCAGTCAGAAATAACAGTAGGTACCTATGCAACATTTAGATAGTGCAGTAACACCAGGAATTGACAGATACCTACTAAGTAATACTTTAAAGTATCTTGTTTCAGTGTTACTGACAGAAGGAAACTCTAACTTAATAATCGGCCTATACCTAACAGGCCTGCACTGTGTTACCACCACGCAGGCCCTTTGCGGGTGGCTAGGTATCTTATGTCTTCGATTTTTTGGTTGAACTGTAACATCATAGGGTTTTCATAAATTACAATCTAGCAGAGCTGCGGCCAGAGAGGTTTAAGAGGGAAGAGCTAAGATAGCCCGCGAAATTAAAATTTTCTTATGATTTTTGCAATTTGCAGCTAATTGTTTGGGTGTATGTTGATTAAAGTATGACGAGAAATAAAATCATTTAAATTAGTAATACAACTTCTTAAGTTAGTATAAACCTAAAAGTCATGATTTCATGAAATAGTGATTCAATAGAATTATATGATCTTAGAGAGTTATGTTGCTGATTTTTATTATTATAGATCTATAAATAAATATCTTATATGGCCGCGAATCATATTAAGATCAATATACAACCTGATATTGACCTAGAAATTGCATAAAACGTAAGAAAATTTGAGTTTCGCGGGCTACCGTGACGCTTTCGCCTTGACAGTTATCACGTAACAAAAGCTCGCACAACGAATGATTGGAAAATACATTCGTAAAGCAAATGCTCGCGGTGGGTACCACCTTTATAGGCAGGTTTCTTAGCTGGTACAAAAAGTACAAAAAGTAAAATTGAATAGGCATCGACGATAACCTGCCCCTTAACATTTTTGAATTGGCTATAACAAAACGATTATATTTCCAGCCCGTATATATTTTATTTGCGGAAGCTTGTTATAACGAAATTAGATGTTTATTGTAAGCCATTAATGTAGCTATTAGTCTGTAAGGTTTTACTAAGAATAAAATATAAAATTAACTAAAATGAAACTGATTTACTAACTAAATCATAAATGACTTTATTTCTGTAAATAGGATTGTACAAATACTTTTACACGTCAATCATATTTTAAAAACTAGATGAGGTCGGCATTTCCTATCTGACTACTCTGAGAAGAAAGTCCGAAACAAACTCAGAGGTCACAGTTTATTTTTATTTAAAGTCCAGACATAATCTTGGTCAGATCATGTGAAGTAGTGTAATATATATATATAATCTGTAGAAGAGGAATAATTACTTATGTCCATTTATTGAGCTTCCTATAATTGTTGTAGAATGTAGATAGATAGCTAATAAGTAGAACATTGTGCTTTATTGTTCACTACAACGGTGACACCACAATAAAATAGTTATTTGTTGTGCAAGGCTGCAAAGTTGTTTTTTGGCGCGAGTACTTGTTTATTGAAACCTGAGCGTAGCGAGGGCTTCAAGGGTACGAGACGCGGAATAACTTTGCTGCCGAGCGAAACACACAACTTTTCACCTCACTACAGCGAGAAAAATGCTAGGTGCAAGAAAAAAATATACCGCTTGCACTAATTCTGCAGGTGTTAAATTTATATCTTCGTCACTGCCCGACTCGCAATTTTTTTATGATATCTTACGATTTCATAAAAAACAAACCAAACAATGATGGGACGTGAATTGAAAAAAAAAAAAAAAACAATTTTTTTTTTCATGCAGTCGCTGTTTTAGTTAGTGCGCTTATTCTAAAAATGAGGATGGCGGACTGACATGAAATAAGTATTAATGCATTTCAATCGGTGGATTGGCGGTAAAGAAAATTATTTATAGAATGGTTCTTGAGTTTTAAAAACACTTTCCATGCTAGCGGATCAAATGCAGTTTTGCACTCAGATTTCGAATGATAAACAGAATCTTTCCGAGCTTGTGAGGTGAAAAAGTATAAAATGTTTATAGAAGAGGTGGAAAACAGACAATTAATATTTAGGTTAGTATTATAACAATCGTAAACAGTACATTTACCATGTGCTCACATTCAAACACCTAAATGTGAACTGAGGTATAAACGTTGTTACTGCGGGTAAAAAAAAAAAAACCTTTTTATTTTTAATAAAGTTGAACCTGTTTTTCATTGTAAATACGACTTTCAGCTTACAAAATAATGGTTTGTCAATTATGAATAAAAAAATCTAGTTACTGGGCCATTAAAACTTACGTATTACCCGACTTTTATAATGACTGATAAGTTACACCTTAGTAAAACACACCTTGAATCAGACTAAAGTATCTGAGGTGTCGCATCACCCAAAAAATACTTTAATTTGTAGCGAGGTCTGAAGTGGTTCAATTAATTTCTGTACCGAATGGTATTAGAAAATAATAAGTTAATGTTTCAGCTTCAGAGGGACCGTAATTCACCTTAGTTTTATATTGAATAAGTTTGTTTTAATTTTAAGGGTTCTGTAGCCAAATGGCAAAAACGGAACCTTTAATGTTATATAATAAGGTGATTAAAACTAAAATTATTCTGTTACGTAAAGAAGTCAGCTTTCCGTCTAATTGGAATCTCGATTTTTATTGGTATGCACACAAAATACCAAAAACTTTACGACCGACAAAATCCCGACGAACTTTTACGACCATTCACACTTTCCGTTGTACTTACGACCTTTTGACCAAACCTTGACAAGATCACACAACACTTCACGTGTCACTGCACAACACACAAGAAAATATTGTAAAAAAAAAGGAATACAAGATAAAATATTCACCCGCAAATAACATAGAGAAGTTGGTGAAAGTGCCCGACCGACTCAGATAGTCGGCGGAGCTTTTAATATCGAGCATGATTCACGCGGTCCACATGTTCGTGCGTACGACGCGGCCTGCGACTCACTCTGTGACTCCGTTCCCGCAGGGGGCGGTGACTTACCCGACCACGCCCACACACGCCCCCTCTCACCTCAACACACCACCCCGCCAATAGCAAAACACTCCGGCTAATCTTTATCTGAGAAAAATAAACACGGTGGGCGGTAGATAATGACGTGCAGAGCGGCGATAATCAGGCTTTGTGGCACCCAACGCCCCGCGCCGTCACACAGTTTGGAGAAAATTGAACCGTTCGATCCTTTTTTACAAAGAGCATAGAACGTTTTTATTAAAAGCCTATTGCCTATCGAAGTTGGCACTCGTTTCGGCTTGTTTGTCAGTCGCATATTGTATTTTTTTTTTATTAATTCGCGCGCTCCAATTTCGGGTCTGAACAATGGCCGCCTTTGTGCCCGCTTTTGTATTATTTTTATAAATTGCCTGCCTGTTCCTATCTCGATAATTGTCCATATAATTGGCTGGGTTTAGGCATATTTTATTTTGAATTTTGGCACAATGCTTTTCAGGTGTTGTTGCGCGTAAACATTTGTTTTAACATGGTTCCCGCTTGGGGTATATCAATACCTCATTTTTGACAGACAACAATAAAAAAGTATATTGATGTACGAGTAAAATACTCTGAGTAACGAAAATAATAATGAATTTTCAGTCTTTTTTATGGAGCGATATTTCTTTGAAAACTTTAATTATGATTAAGATAATATTTAGATGTAGGTATGCTAAATGGTTTATAATATGAATGACATTTTCGTTTGTCTGTGCAGGCTCCGACTGAGATGTTTTTGCTGTTTTTGGCCTACGACGAGACGATTCCCATGATGTAAATTTTCGTTCTAGAAAATCGAGAAAATCTGCTATGTTGGGTAGCTCACGTGGCTCCGCCACTGACTCTAAGTAGTCGTTTTGTGATCGGTCACCGTATCCAACTTTTGTGAAAGCAAGTGTACCAATATTGGGTCCCACGATGACGTGTCTACACCAAGGTTTTTGATCGCATTGATTCCCTTGATCTCCTTTGGTTGCGTAGCATCTCGTCTGTTTTGCTGATGCTTGCGAACTCCGAAAAAAAATCTCAATTTCAATCCGCATACCTACATCGGACATAAAAAAAATATATATATAAATAAGTAATAATAATATCTAACACAATATTTTTACATTCCCATTTATTATAAAACTGGAAAAAACATTTTTTTTTTTATATCGTCTCTAAACCGCGTTATCTCTGGGTAGGCTCCATACAGTAGCCATGATATAACGCTAGGGTTACCATAACAGTAGTCGTGCCTAGTGGTCAATTTATTATAATTTATGCCGCCGGGGTTACGGTCGTGACCCGTGGTCGGTCGCCACCCAACAGGATAAAACACAGCGAATTACCTTTATTATAACCATTTTCTTAGAGAATTGGGTTCACAATTATTTTATAAACATATCCTCACGCCTTTTTCCCATACGGGTAGGCAGAAACTGAGAGAGCCACCTTACGCTGCTTACATACTCATTTTGCTTTGTTTACGTTCATACATCTGATCATACACGCACGCCGGTTGCGAGTACTACACACCTGACCTTTCTGAAGAACATTACCAATAAACTCACTATACATAACAGTGTGCTTCTTTTATGTTAGAAAAATAAGTACTACAGATTGTATATCTATGGCGAGTGTGACTCGAAAATATTGACCATACATATTTTTTTTCCTTTATGGGCCCGCAATAAAATAGGAAGGAAAAAAATAGACCATTTTTCTATGTGAGAATGCACTGTTGAGGTACAAAAGCATTTGATCAGAATAAAAGGGCAATGAAGAAGTCCCTTTCGAAATTATAAACCAAGTAGACATTTTAGCTTCCATTCCGAGATCACTCAAGTGTCTAGACAGTCCTAATGTCTGACGATAGAGCGATAGCGTAGGCTTGCTACGCCTGCTACGAAGCGTAGCAAGGCTGCTACGAAAATAAAGGCTACAGTGCTACACCGTAGCATTAGTTTGCTAGTATTATTTTTATGTTAGGCTTTGTCGACACGTTGTATCATTATGGTGTTTCAGACCTACGTTGCTATGGGTACCGCCTTGTATCATTATCGCTAGTTTGGACGGAAAATAATACGCGAAAGTGTCATATATTATATTAAAATAGATACACTAAAATGATACAAGTGTGGACAAGGTCTTAGTCGATTTTGGGAATGTTTGTTTTTTTATATTTTTCAAAAAAAGTGTACAAAAAAAGCCTACCTAATTATTTTTTTAAACAAAACCTATATTTCTGTTTAGATTAAAATAACAGGGTTTTCGGAGTATTCATATCAGAGGCGTGGCAAACATACACTTGGTAGTTACAGTCGGTTAGTTTGATCGACAATGCGAAGTCAAATACTAATATAATACAATACATCCAATGAACGCACGACCAACAACACTCATCATGATATAACTGTTACATAGGGATGTTTACTGGATAAAAAAAATAAAAAAAACTGTTTAGTCCGTCAGTCAGATAATAAAAAAATATTGGACACGTATTTTTTGCTTTATCATATTAATACAAAATGACTTAGATTAAACACATTAAAGTTGGGGAGTTGGGGCTCGTTACGTCACAATTCTAACAAACTACGTATAAAATCTAGCACAGAGTGACGTCATGCCACATTTGAACTCAATGTATCGCCTTAACTTTATGATTAAGAAAAAATACGTGTCCAATATTTTTTAATAATCTACATGACTACATTTTTGGTAGAGGAAAACTTATGGGTTCGCGATCGTCACCGAATGCTTTCCATGAGTTATATGTATACTGTGTATATATGTGTACTTTTCATCATCATTACAGCCGAAAGACGTCCACTGCTGGACATAGGCCTCCGCCAATTGGGAGGGTTTGCCATAATCGCCACGCTTGGCAGGCGGGTTGGCGATCGCAGTATGATGTTAAAAAATGCATAGAGATTGCTGCTGCCCATTCTCTGGAAAGTCCCTTAGTCGCCTTTTACGACACCCAGGGGAGGAAATGGGGTGGTACTATTCTTAACGTCCGGCGCCACACGGAACTTGTACTTTTGGGGGTGAACAAAAATCATGGAACTCGCGTCATCGCCACCGAAAGCTTTCCATGAGCTATAATGTATACTGTGTATAAATATGTGTACTTTTTGGGTGAACAAAAATATTGGATCTCGCGTCATCGTCATGGACACTTTCCGTGAGCTTTAAGTATAAAATAACAGTTATTCCAAAGTTTTGTGTTTTCACTTCTGTCTAGTGACTTTTTAGCTTGATTGACGATATCTTGTTTAGATTAATCAAAATCTTAGTTAAGTTTAGTTAAGCAGTCATGTCGTGATGATCACCACGACATGACTCATATAAACCTACATGGGCACTTATGAAACGTCAGAAGCTAGGTGTACGGTTCCAATTAGTCGTTTCCTATTGAGAAGCGCCGGCAAGAAACTCCACGGTTACTCTTTTAAAAATTGAAACATTAATCTAATAATCTTGGTTGGAGCAACTATGTTTTGACTTTATTGCTGTAAATAGGTTTTGTGATAACTCCAATCAAGATCCCGATTCAAATCTCAATCAAATAAAAGTAGTAGTTGTGATCATTGTGCTTGATAGGCTCAGATGCAAACAAGTTACTTAGTCAATCTAAACAAAATCGTGATTGTGGCAACAACTTTTTTTTTTCAGTGCGGTAATGAAACTATTTACACAGAGTAAAGCGCCTGTCTAAGACCGAACTATAATAGACTAATTGCACATCTTACACACACACTTCCACACACACACACATCCTCTCTCACCCTCACTTCCACTCTACCTCAATACATGCAAACTTATAGTAATTTTTCTTTTATAAATCTTAATTTATTATAAGACTTCCTTAAAGATGTAAAAGTTTGGAACAAATGTCTTCCAAGTATTTTGTGTTGGGCGCTGATAGCTGCACCCGAGTATTTTACTTTTGCAGCTATGTTCGTGTCTTTTGTTAGGTTATATTTGTTCCTAATAAAATGTTATTATTATCATTTATTTATCTTCCTAGAGAGCGTTTTTTGACACCGTAAAGTCAGACCCCGCTGCTGTCAAAAACATAATTACCGTCCCGGACGCTTTGACCCTTTGTACACACGTTTTTCTTGCCGTAAAAAACTACGGTCTATTCGCCGTGTGTAGGCACGGTCGTCAGTGTTGTATGGATCACTACGGAAGCTTGTTGACAGACACGGTTTTTCTACGGCGCGGTTTAAACGCCGTACCGTAAAGAAACCGTGCCGTGTACAAAGGGCCTAGGGTTTCGTACCAGCAAGTATGATACTTAGCTTATTTTATTTTAATTATTTGAACGAATGCTAACGATTTTAGCATGACTTTATCTTCATGGCTTGTTACTACTAATCTTAACATACTTTTAAGCGGAGACCATTTTTAAACACGAGGATTTCTTTTATTCTCTGTTAACATTCCAACAACACCTACAATCTAAGAAAAATTCGCTCACCCGATCACATTATAAAAATAATTTATTTTTGTTTATGTTTCAAATTAAAACCATCAACAATCGTAAATTTTGACCTGCTAAAGTATATGAAAAAAACTCCATAGTTGTTAGGTGTCTTCAATACTTAGGTAGGTACTTGGAAAAACAGGAGACAGACAGAACGCATTCGCTCCTACAACCATAGTTTTAAATTACCCCACTCTTGTTCACCTTCTTTCTTTCCCCGTAAAGTTATGAAGCTAATTGAGTGGGGTTCTGTATTCAAGTGGCATTAATGGATGTTGCTCTATACGGAACGCCATTATCTTCACCATAGATCACCCTTTGTCCCCCTACTGTGCGATATAACTGACGCCTTGTACCTACCTACCGACTTTGTATTGTCGATAGAAATTAGAAATTAAAGTGCGAGTAGGTGCTGTGTAGTGATGTTGTCCGGTTGGCTTCGACCTCCGCGAGAATTGTATAAGTTGGTGGCATGTATAATGAGATAAACGCTATTTCATATTTAGATAATTTGAAAAGAATGGAGGATCAGTTAGACTGCTGTGCTGCTGGGGAGTTTGTTGCCTCACTTCTTCCCGGCTAAAGCACTTGGAAGTGGCGAAGAGCGGGCATTTTGGGGGACTGTCTCATGTAATTTTGACGTTCGAAAAGTGCTGATTTCAGCCTAATTTGAATAACTTACTTTTGATTTTTTATTTTGTATAAGTGCCTTAGCTTGGAGAGCTCACAGAGCACGTCAAGATGTAAAATAAAAGCATTGATTGACAGAAATAATTATTATATACCTAAATACGTCATTCATTAATCTTCCCGCAAGCACGATTTTATATCATTTGTGGGCGTCCATAGTCAAATGATAAAAATGGAACCCTTGTGTTTTCGTCATGTCCTCTGTCCGTCCGTCCGGATGACACAAAGCCATTTTACTTGAACACTATTGGCACTTTTTTGATGAAAATTGGAAAAAAGGTATTCTGTGCACCGCTAAACGATGGTGTAGTGAAACTACGAAAAAAAATATATTAGGGGTGGCACTCCGCTTACAATAACATGTAACCGAGGAATGAAAAATATAATTCTATGCACAGACGTGTGTGGGGTATATATATATTTGATGTTATTATTAAAAAGATTATTATGTTTCTAGGTTAATTCTCTATTTAAGTCATTTCGTTTTTGAGATATGGGATATTTTCGGTTACCTACAACCACAGAAAGAACTTTGGTTTTCATAAATTTTTCGAGATACAATAATATGAAATGATACAGACAAGGATAAAGTATAATACAATCATTTAGTGTTAGTTTACTTCCAGTTTTGAGTAAACCAATCAGAGCTTCTAACATGAGATTACATTTTTACTGATTTGAGACTGGATTTGTCACCTGTATCGTAAGTGCACACACTCAACTTGGCGCCTTTACACAAAAAGTGCACTATACAGTAGGTTATACAAACATTTGTGCTGAGTAAAATTCGAACCCACGACACGTAACGCGGAAGCCAACCGGTCGGCCAACTGTGGAGTCTAATGACTACAAACCCGTTTGATTGTCAGTGTCAATAAAATTAATTACATTAACATGATCAATGAGTCAGCGATCATGTAATTAGTGGCTTTACCGTTATGTCATCAAGTTTGTCAAACATCAGTGGTTTAATTGTGACCGTAATGAATGTTCCAAAAATGGCACTCACATGATATTTTTATTGGCACTTTATTAAGTGTAAAAACACGATGCTATGTCACGAATTTGTCTTAAGTAGGTAATGTATATTACATAAATTAGTTACTTTCAGATAATCTGCAAGATATAACTGAAATAATTGAAAGCTTGAAAAGCCTGATAACGCAAATACAAATTTCCTACGAAGTAGGTATGTATTTTTACTTCGTGAATGCTCGCTCATGGAAAAATGAGACATTGATATAGCCACATTGATACATGTTGCATAAAGATAAAGAGGCACTAGGTAGCGCTAATTACGATTTACCGATGATTTTTTTTTCTTTTAACCATTGCAGTTGAGAATACAGAGAAAATATAGGTAAGTGTAGTTCAGGATATTTAATTTAGCTGTCCAAATTTAATTTTCTCTTTGGTTGAAAAAACATTCCGAAGTGACCTCGGTTCAGTTTTTCAGATTCATATTCACTTCAATTCAGCACCCAAATTACTTACAGATTACTTGTTAATTTTGTAACAAAGAATTCTGTCATATTTTTACATAAATACATTAATAAATTTCATTTATCATTTATCACTAGAGGTGTTCTGAAATGTGCCCGTACATAACGCAAACGCAAAATGGATGCCACATCGAACATTGATTTTAGCATTAGTTTTAAGTGCTAAGTACCAGAATCCTTCCAAAATGAGAAAAAAAAAAACATCTTTTATGGACTTCTCGCACTTGACCAACAAAATTAAAATGCCAAAATTGTTTCGATGAAAAATACGTAGGGGTTCCTAAGAGAGTTTATTTAGATTTCCCCATATAGTCCCAGTAAAAAAAACACTCTTTAAAACAGTCGAAAACTTATCCACTCAGCATTTATACGCATAACTATTAAGGGTTTTTCTCATTGTAGTTTAAAAATAGTTAGCGAGATCTGTCATTAACTCTGAAACTCATATAACCTCAACATGCCTATAAATAAAGCCTTTAAAACAAATCTTCGTAAATAACATTACACAATATCAAAATCATAACATTTCTAACTAAAAGTAAACACAAATCATACACCATCTTATTATTTGCCCAAATCATATCTCCTATCTATTTCACCCCATATATCAAAGGAGGGTAAAAAATAATAATTTAAACAACAACCAAACACCTCTAGGCTCTGAGAGAACGCGTATTTGTGTGTGTCCAGTGTCTGTGTGTGCGAGCTTGTGTGTGTCTACAGCCATGATCGATGCCGGTGCGGCGTTGCCGCTCCGCGCACTTCCGGTTGCGACGCCGCCAGCCCTCTCTAGGCTGCGTAAAACTGAAATTGTGGATTAAAGCCTACTTTTTTATTTTCATGCCTTTTGATATTGGCATTCCACTTTTTCGCAGATAGTGGACTATTTTGAGCTGAGTTTTTTATAGATCGCTCAAAATCTACGTGCCAATACGTTTATATAATTTTTCACGAATGTTTAGTAAATAACGTTGTTAAAGCAACGTAAAATAAATAGTTTCCGAGATTACTTTGGTGATGAAAATTAAGACTTTCAAGAACTAATTATATGCATTAATACCACATATGAGCATTAATTAACTTCGAAGTAGGTGTTAAATAAATAGCCGCCTTTTCCCATTCTTATCATAAGATATATATAGAACTGGTAGTTAGTGACTTATTTTTTTAAATAGTAGGTAACTATGAGGATTCCTGGACTTGCTCCTCCATTGGTATCCACAATTTTTTTTTTAATTTGAACTCAATTCATTTATTTAAATTAAACCAATTATAAGCACTTATGAACTGTCAAGGAGTCGGTCAATAAGAAATATGAAGCTAGTTGTCCATTCCATAAATTCACTAGAACCGCATATCTACCTTCTGTTTTTCAAATTGTCGCAAAACTGACGTGAAACGAAAATAAACCAGTATTTCCTTTAAATTCACATGTTCAAACAACCAAATGACAGCTATGCAATGATCGGAAATGGAAAGAGGCGGATGAACCGTCGGGCCACGAATCGAATTGTCGGATTCCTCATATTGCTGCAATTAAATCAAAATGTTATTCGGTAGGGTTAGTCTAAACGGTTTTTACTTTAAGACTAACAGAAGAAATACGTTTTTTTTTTGTTGTATCGTGATTTCCAGCAACCGGATTATGGAGGACCGATAGGCAGTCGCATGTTAAATAGTGGTTTTCAGCTGCATTCGGTTATACTGGAAGCTGACATCAACAAAGTTGGGGAAAGGCTGGCTTCGTAAATAAAATTTGTCATAAAGTTAAAATCGCAAAAGATTTGTAAGCATGTCGTTTTGACGGTCAGAAGGTAATCATCACGCTGGCGCTGGCGTATAAATATAATCCATTGGGTGACTTATATTTATAAGCCAGCGACAGCGTGATTATTTATTTATTTATTACACTTTGTATTGTATTGGGGTCATCCAGTAAAGAAAGTGTGTGTTCACTTTCTTTACAGGAAGACTCCAATACAATAGTGGTTTGCAAACACACACCAAATAAATTGAAAAATCAACTTACGGCTAACACTTAAAATCTCAACTTTAAAAATAGAAAGCAACATTTAACTCTAAAGTACAAAATCAGACTTAACACAGAATATTAACATTTAAATATAAGTTAAAGTAGTCTCTTTCCAGTCTTACCAAGGGGTATCGTGTTACCCAGTTACAGGGTTGTGGAGGTCAGATAGGCAGTCGCTCCATGTAAAATACTGGTATTCAGCTGCATCCGGTTAGACTGGAAGCCGACCCCAACATAGTTGGGAAAAGGCTAGGCAGATTGATTAACATTTAAATATAACTAACAAAATTCAACAAAACTCTTGCGAATTCACTCAGATTGCACGAAAATATGTCAATTCTCTCATGCACTTCGTTTAATACACACAGTGTGCGGGTGAGAGATGTTTTTGACAGTAGGTTGGTTTTGGCAGCAGGCACGGCCAGCAGTGGCGGTCGCCGCCGCCTTCACACGCACCGGTCAGGCACGCACAACTTCAGGTGACGCAGCACACCCGGGTTATGAGCTGCTCTCCCCGTAGGAGCTTTAGCGCATACGCCGCAAGTGTAAATTCTTAATCGTTCATTGCTTCATTGCTATATTTCTACATAGTTTAGCAGAAAGAACTCAACTCACATCACGGGCAAAAATGAGTTGTTTATACCAAAGAGGTCCTAACGGTTGGTTCTTTCACTCAGCAAAAAAGATCCGTGACACTACAACGGTAAGGTTGATTTTTTTACGATGAGAACCAACCCACATGAAGCTGAGTGCCTTCCGATAACCGTTAGGACCTCTTTGGTATATACAACTCATCCCTGACCACAATATGGGTTGAGTCCTTGCTGCTAAACTACGTCCAATTATGAGTAGAATCTTTTGCCTTAGGCCATTAGTAAAACATTGATATACTTTTAAATATTTGTCTCGAACAATTCTGTTGACAAATCTGTTTAAACTGCAAAAATAAACGTCGAGAAAATTAAATGAGACCGCTTCCCTTGACGTAACTGAGTTGCCAAGAAGTGGGACAAGCGGAAAGCGAATCATTGTGACGGTACCCGGGGGAAAACCTTGGCCTATAGACCTATAATGCAGAGCTGTGATTGGCTAAATTGAACGCAAAAAAGTTTCCAGAAAAAAAAAAAAAAAAAAAAAACGTCAATTAGCTATGTTCAGCAAGTAAGTCACGATCTCACGAATAGTCGAATTCATCATTTTATAAGAATAAACTGCGGTGTAATCGTATCGTGTAACATACTAACAATGGCAATGCTATTCATTTTGTAATTTCAACAAGATTAATTGCGTTAATTACGTCGTCAAACAGACGAACTTTTCAAACTTAGGAAGCAATGGATCAGAAATTTGCTTCAAAATCCTTTAGGTTGTTATTGAAAGTGTGTTATGCAATGAGGGCTACCGTTTTTGTGCTGACCAGTTGGTGCCACTGTCGAGTAAGGTCCTGAAGTATAGCTGCCAAATTTGTTATTACGGGTGTGAAAACAAAGTTTACATTAAAATCATATTTAATACCTAAAAACCGTACCGTAAAAATATCGAGCATGCCGCAGTGTTGCGCAGTCCCGTTTGGTTCGGTAAAAATGGAGGACATAAGTTTCCGAAGGATAAAACTGTCTCAAAGCACTGTCATACATTAACCCGTAACTCATATTTGCCATAATTAATCTCAGTTAGTGCAAAATATTAATACCATTATTCTAATTTGAAATAAACCCGCGTAGTCCACCCACAAACAGTGACATTTGACATTTCCATGACCTCACACTACACTAGCGCCTGTAGCGGTGAATTAATTCGCGAAAGCCGGGCTCATTGGGGTGCTAGATTCCGAACGCACACAAACCCTGAATTTCCGGAATACTAACACACTTATAAATTGATCGGATAAATTTACCTGTGATCGAATTATTGATTGTGCCTCGAAGCTAAGCCGATTGACCTTCGAGGTTAAGCGTAACTACCTCGTATCTAGTATAACTGGATATTAGTGTATCGCTAAGCAATGAGCTATGTCAAAGTCAAAGCATTTATATAGAACAAAGTCGGGTTATTTACACCATTTATAACTCAAGAACGACTGGACCGATTTTTATGATCTTTGATTTGTTGGATTTCTCTTCGCCTTGAATAGCGGAATAACTATCAAAACATGCGAAAAATTTCTCATACATTTTGTATAGAATGGCTTTTTGATGATATCTCGACGGTTTGACTAATAAAATAAATTGAAGTAATAGCGCGGGTAGGCGATGCGATGGGACAGGGTAGGTCGGGGGAACAAGAAATTTCACACGGACGAAGTCCCGGGCAGAAGCTAGTACATTATAAATTAAAGTCGTTTTGCGTGTCTGTTTGTGTGACCGCATTATTCTTCTAAAGTATGCAACGAATTTTGATGCGATTTTTACCATCATTTAGACAATATATTCCAGAAGGTTAAAATAGAAAGAAAGAAAGAAAAAACGTTTATTTGCGGTAAAAATGACGAAAAAAAGAACACAATACAAAAAAAGAATAAGTGAATACATTAATGCTGTTTTGTCAAGTCATATAAACTGTGTGAAGTAGGGGCAAGTAGCTAGTTCATGATTAATTGTTGTAGGTACAGGTATTTATGGAAGTATACATTTTTTCAAAGTCACTCTTGAACGACAGTTTTTTTTTTTTTATAGCAATGTATATTTTGATTCTTAAGTTAATTTTTAAATGCCAAGTTGCCAGTTGTATTACTGATTCTAATGATTATAATTCTGTAAGTACATATTTGTTACGGTCGCGTATCATGTTTACTGACGCTTCCCCCTTAAATACGACTCATTCTGTTCGTATGCCTGCTTCGTTCTCTCGGTTTAGTGATCGCAAGCGCGACTGCTAAGCATCCACATGCTTAGCAGTCGCGCTTTGTGCGACCTGGGTCGCACAAAGTGTTATGGATTCTTCCATCTGGAATTTCTCAGTAGCAGCCCGGAGTCTGAATTTGTGCCCGGTAATAGGTACGCCCCCTATTACATGGGACTTAAACATAATTGGCGAAATGTGAGTTTACTATATACTTCGGAGAATTTAGGCGTAATATTATGTCTATGATATAGTTTGGAGTTTGAATTTTGTAGGAGTTAGAATTACTAGATAACGATTTGTTCAAATTCAAATTTAAATTCATGTATATGAGGAACAGGGTGTAAAGTTCACTCATACTCTATAGAAAAGGGAGGATCCTCCGACCAGACGGGTGTCGTGTCTGGTGGGCAACTATCCGACGGTTGATGTCGGGATGTTGTATACAGGAAAAGATTTAATATCAGTGCGCATATTTTGACAAATAAAACTTAAACAAGTTTTATTAAACACCTTTTTCTTATTTTGATGTGTTATTAGTACAAAAAAAAATTAATTATCGTTAACGAAAGATGTCTATTTTGCAACTGCTTTATTGGGCACACGCCGCACGCCGCGCATGCAGTGAAACGGAACGCAGTAGTAGGTACCTATCACGGCACCTACATACCCGGCTGGCGCACGCGCCCATTAATATTATTACGAATAGATTGTGTCCATATTTTGCTGATTTCAAGTCGGACAATAAAAAAAGTAATGAACAAATTTTTGCGTACTGGTTATGTTTTTTTTCCTGTATACACTAGTCGCGCGGTAAATTCTGATTGCGCGGTGCAGGATTTGTGTGACGTCAGGTCTTGGATGCGTAGTTCGCATGTGGCGTTATAGATACCGCCACACATTTATTAATTTTGTAAACATAGGGTTAAATTATATAGATGTTAAATAAAAATACATTGTTACATACTATGTCCCGCCAGAAGGCAGACAAAATAGCTTTGGTAATCGAATGTCACATTAACAAAATAAAAACAAAAATAAATAAATAAAGTCAATAGGAAAGTAGATGTCACAATTTCATGCCCAACACTAATAGTTAATGATAATTTGTCAATAAATTAAGATAGCATATAAACATATAGGCAGAATTTGGTACTATTTTTTTTAGGAACTTTTGTTACGCGTGAACAAAAGTTGTTGTTTATGATGTTAGTGATACATACAAGGTTGCTAGTGTTTTACCAAAAACCCTGTATAATTGACGTTCAAAGCAATTTCTGTTTAGATGCTTTCATTAACTGCGTACTCCCCAACCATAGAAATACCTTATCCAATGGGTACCTAACTTATGTATCAATGCAGGCGTAAGTCATAATAACTAAAATAAATAAACAAAGTTATCTCGTGCAACGGTACGAGATTTAACTTATCGATGAAGTCCAACTACAATTCCATTCGGTACGTATATTTGTGACATAAGTGCTCACACACACACATACTCACCTGTTAAGTACGATACTCACCGCGATCATTGACTTCGCATATTTGTTTAGTAAACATTCGTTGCGTCAGCATTTGTTACGCAACAAACATTCGTTCGCGAGCAGCGTCTGGATTTGTATTTCATGTTCGGATTCATGAACCCATCAAACTGTTTGTTTCGCGAATGAATGTTCGTTGCGTAACAAACGTTCGCGCAAGGAATGTTTGTAAAACAAAAACGCGAATCGAACACTCGCGGTGAGCACTCGAACGCACGCGTCTCACGAATTAATGTTTGTTGCGTAAAGCTCGCGCAACGAATGATCGCAAAACAAATCCGTGAAGTGATGTACGCAGTGAGCGCGGTCCTTTACGAAGGTACATAGATTTTTGTTTATATCACGGGATCGACGCGACGAGCTCTATCTGTACTTAATTTAAAATTAATACAACCAGCCGGCACACAGGAAATGAGCTTAGAGCTGAAGGGAGGTTAGGGGGATATGGGGGAAATAGGCGGGGGGGGAAGGGGTAGCCCGACCTCCGAATTAGACGGAGTCGACGCTATAATTTGATAACCATTGCTTATGTCGCACAAAATACTCGCGTTGTGACGTTGTTTTTTTTTTGCTTCAGAATACAATGTTGGGGTTTCATAAATTAGGTACAATACTTCGATTAACCAAAAAAATTAATGAACGATTATAATGAATAGAGTGTATTTTGTATACAGGAAAAAACATACCGTGTTTTGATGAGGAGGTAACTATGCATATGGCTAGAGCTTATGACCATCGAAACTCGTCGAGGGCAGAGGCACTCGTGTATGATCAGTAAGTGCTCAAATACACGAGCAGCACGTTGCCAATGGCAGCGGCAACTGCACGCGTTGAGACGATGAGCGGGGGCCACAATGGCCACGTGCCGCTCGTATATTTACACAGTTGGGCACTAAAGGAACCTGTCCTTTTAGCCAGGGTAAATGAACAACCCATTTCCTCCCGTGGGTGTCGTAAAAGGTGACTAAGGGACTTACTAGAAAATGGGCAGCAACGTTCTCTATGCATTTTTAACACCATACTGCGATCGGCAACCCAGCTGCCAAGCATGGCGATTATGGCAAACCCCCTCCAATTGGGGGAGGCCTATGTCCAGCAGTGATGAAATGATGATGACGATGAATGAACAACTCATTAACATTTTTGCTACATGTAGGCAGGTAACTACTGTTCATCAAGCAACAAACTTGATTATTTTTATGATGAATACAGTAAGGTCATCATCATTCTCCTGCCCTTATTCCAATCTATTTGTGGTCGGCGCAACATGTTTTTTCCTTCCATACTTCTCTATTAGTCGACATCTCGCTAGTCACTCCTTTTCTAGCCATAATTATCATCTTTCACACGATCCATCCATCGTTTCTTTGGTCTTCCCCTACTCGTATAATAGCCATCTACATTATACTCAAAACTTTCTGACGACATTTTCCTCGTTCCTCCGCATCACATGCCGTTACCATAACAACCTACTTCCACATACCTTTTCAGTCACCGGTGTCACTTTCAGACTTCCTCTTACACAGTCATTTCTTATTCTATCCATTCGCGTAACTCCACACATCCCTCTTAGCATTCTCATCTCAGATGCATGCATTTCATTCATACCTTCTGTGGCTCAAAATTCTGATCCATACAAGATTTTTACTGAATATCCTATCTGATGTGAGTTCAATATAGTTGCTATAGCAAACCTTGCAGGTTATAGGTACTACAGAATTCAGTAGGTACTCCCAGATAATAAAATATAGATAATAGGTATATAATTAGTCGCATTTGGTTAAACGTTTAAAGCTCTATATTAGTCTATGGGGGATATAACACTATAATTTGTAACTAGACATTATGTAGGGTCATTTATCCCATATGTAATATAAGAAGACTCCTACATCTATGATCATACATAATTATGATAGTATAATGTTAATTATTATTAAGTAATTATATTTTCATTTTCCTACCCCCCCCCCCCCCCGTTTTATAATATAGGTAACTACCGATACAGGATGCAAACACGATCGCGACTTTTAACTTTTTTATGTAAAAAATGTTTGTTCGACTAACGGTGGTTCGTGGTTCTATCAAATTGTTGCTACGGACAATTATGATATTCTACAGATGAAACAAATTGATATTTTCCTTGCTGTTTTAATTTTATTTTTAAATATGTAATTCTGACTGATCTTCTACATCTATACAAATAAATAAAATTGAAGGGTCATTTTGTAATTTCCAAATAATAACTTTTTACTAAATGCATATGAAAGTATATACCATACATTTCAATTTTATTCAGTAGCTAGTTTATAATACAACTGTAAAAGCATTATTCCCAATGGATTGTAATGATAGAATCCTATTTTTTTTTTAAGTTTGCTATAATTTTACAGCGTTATTTATATTTTTGTTTTTATCATCTTCTGTAATTTTTCAAGTGATGGTAAGCAAACATGCACTCGACGGCGCTGTTATAACTGGAAACAGCCAGAAACACTACTGTAGAAAACGAACTAACTATGGTTTATTTTAAATGAAATCATTTATAATAAATAAATAAAAATTACAATATAAGTTGTGGCGGTATCGACAACGCCACATGCGAACTTTACGCATCAAAGACCTGACGTCACAAATCGTGCATCGCGCAATCAGAGTTTACCGCGCGACTAGCATATATACAACATCCCGACATCAACCGTCGGGCAGTTGCCCACCAGACACAACACCCGTTTGGTCGGAGGATCCTCCCTTTACTATAGAGTATGAGTGAACTTTACACCTTGTTCCTCATACCGTTTAAGTCATAAAAATTTCAATTAAATTTAATGAAATATATAAATATAAATTTAAATTAAAGCTGATCCCCTAAAATATAAAACTCGTTAGGTATCTTGCCTTTCCTAGTCAACCAAAAATTGAATTGTCGGTAGAGATCGTATAATTTAAAACTGGACGCCTCTCCATTGCTTGTTACATACACATTTCAAATGTTTGTATAGACATTTTAATGGAGGGCGTGCAGTATAAATTAGATGATTTCTACATGGTGTAGGACTGTAGTAGGTACCATGTAAGGTTCATCAATGTAATCCGTTCATCTTGGCACAATTGGACCTAAATCATGACGATTTCAATAACCAACATTATATTAATATACCTATATATCTTTAAATTTCTGTTTTGAAGAATGATTCGCTATTTTCATTGGACCTCAAAACATGAAGCATGTCAAACAAAGCAGGCGTTCTCTTGTATAATGTGTCCAATGAGCGATGAGGAAACCTGATAGATAATGAAGCTCCAGCGGACATAATAAACCTTAACATTAAGCTTTGACAATAAAGGACTGATGCGAGAGATTTGGTTAATCGAAGCATACAATACTTCACACATAATTCAGTTACGAAGATGGAACGATAATCACTACATATTATAAAACAAAGTCCCCCGCAGCGTCTGTCTGGCTGTCTGAACGCGATAAACTCGAAAACTACCGAACAGATTTTCATACGGTTTTCATCAATGCACGGAGTGATTCATGAGAAAGGTTTAAGTGTATAATTAATTACGGTTTTATGTAAATTGTCTGAAATATGACGATAATTGCTGAAGATCTCGGAAAAATCATGCTGACTGGGAACCTTACTGGCGTACGTGTTACGGTACTATGTTTCCGTAGGATAATTTCCGAACACCGTTCGGGCGAAGCCGCGGGCAACGCTACTGGCAATAACAAAACTGCAAGGAAGAGGTCCTAAACCAATAGAATCGCTATGGACTTACTAAAATGAGAAAGCCTAGACAATGTGACGATAACAAATAATAATAATATCAGTGATAGCGATGATACAAAATTCACAAATGTATGGAACTGACTTAAGCTTATGTTAAGTAAAATTGAGTAAAATAATCCCGTTGATAGTAGTGGTAGAAAAATGAAACACGTTGAAAGCGATTGCCACTTGTCTAGGCCCGGTCGTCTTACTCCAATATCTAATCTTACATTACCACTTAGGTACTATAGTTGGAACAGAAAATTCTACTGTAACCAGTAACATTAAAAACACTAATCGGCAACAGATGATTAGTGTTTTGAAACGAATTCACCTCATGACTGACTTGAAGATTTTAGAACCTTAAAACTTTACGAAGCAAATTCAGAGAATAGTCTTAAGAAATAAGCAGTACCTTTGTACTGAAATTATAATTATGTTGTATCTCTATGTATTTAACTGTGTGTACATAAATAATAAAATAAATTATAGTAACATTTCACAAATTAACAGTCTGAATGCTGTTCGGCAAATCGGCACAGATAAAACACTTTTGTCTGTCTAAGATAAGTTTTCTCTTCATAATAACTTAGCCATTATCTGGGGATTTAGGTGGCTAATATAACTTAATTTCCGAAATTACGCGGCGATATTTTATCCTGTTTACACATGCAATGCTTCTTAAATTACCTATGACACATTAGACCGAAATTACGTCGCATAATTTTTATAGGATACACACGGGAAATTACCATCGCGTTTCGCGTCGGGAAGTGTGCCAATGCTTATTTTCAATATTGCATAAGTCACATCCAACATCAAGCAACCAATTCAAAATAATGTGCATCTACACAGCGAACATGTGCAATCAAGATCAACAAATAATTTCCTGAGAGTGGTAGGCTTTCAGTAATATCCATCTGTATCTTGAATACGTTCTGGTACGGCCATTCAGTTAGAAGCAATCGATATTGCCGTTGCATATAATAGTTTGTTGGAATATATGGTTTTGTAAGAAGCTGTACAATGTGCTTATGTAGGTGTGCACATTGTGCAAATCGATTCATATCGGAGACAGCAATATACCTAACCGTTCGTATCTCTTATTAAAGTAGGAGCTACTTTGTTTAACCTCATTGACATTTAAGTTATTATGGACAGTAAAACATACCTTAAGATATACGCCTATTTCCTATCTATTTTGTTAACATGACAGCATCTTAAATACTGGCAAGATTATCGAAACTTCAGCCGGTTGAAATATTCTCAACTCTAATAGCACCAGTTCGTAGAGGAATTTAATTGATTCCCACACGCAATTTTTAGAAAAACCACAATTTCCTTTTTTTGCATTATCACCATGAGTTCCAATTTAAGACCTGCTGTCTTCAATTTTTCAATCCTGATTGCAACACTTGTTTGGTGTGTTCACTTCATAAGTCCTCAGGATACGTAATTGTGTTTGATTCTTGAACGGACATCCCTATTAGCTATGTATCCGAGACATTCCATACATAGTTATTTCCATAACTGTACCTAGCGATCCGATTCTATTCTACATTCTATGACTCAATGATACGGCTAACAGGGTAGCATGGCGTCGTTTTCTGCTAGATATCCGTCGAAAATTGGCAACCGTCTAATGACTAACGGATGGTGGTAATCACAAAACTGTAGGTCGATTTGTGCCTGCTCATTATCATCAGGTGACTATATAATTACCCAATGAATTGTAGTAGCGATAAAGTCTCAGTTTTTACAATATTAGTATATACATCTCTGATCTTCTCAATTATTGAACAATCCTCATGTCTTAAAATTACACTTTTCTGACTCAGACTTTCCGTAAAGAGTGGCATAGGTATTCGTTACGTAAATCTAATTACCTAGAGATAAAAAACCCCTATGGGAAGAAAGCGTGAGTTTATGTACCCATATGTATGTTTATGTTTGTTTTTATTATTCACGTACGATTCTCGTGGAGTAACGAGGTCACCTTCCCTGGATAAACCTGGCAGCTCCACACTTTTCCCAATTAGCCGAATACCTATATTTCTGCAGGTGCAAATACACATAAAGGGAATAAGCCTGGGGGTGTAAAAAGAGCATAACGGTCTGGTAGCTCACAGACAAAGGCACTGGCTTCATTGAAAAAGTTGGAGCTGCGAAAACTTAAATTAGTTTACCCAGCGACGAAGCGCCTTCAGTTAGTCCAACTTGGGCTGAGCGTCGCGCTGCAGGGCAATAACTTTTATCAAAGGCATTTCGGATCAAGCCCCAAATTGTTTTAGTTCGACGTTCATTATTTTATGACTTACAGATTTAATTTTATTAGCTGCTGTACACTCACCTGCATAATTTGTATATTACTATGAACAGCTCGGCAATAAAATCTGATTGCATGATACGTCCATTAATATATGACGGCATATATAAATGTGATAATTTGTGGAAGGCACAAGTGGCAGTACAAATATGTAACATCGAAGGAACACGGAAACTATCTGGCAACAGAAATGACGCCAAAATATAGGACGTTGCAACGGCTTCAAAAATATGTGTCAATGCATGTCTTGCGTTATAAATACCTGCCTACTCAGTTAAATTCAGAAGAATGTGATACCTCGTTATGATAGAAATTATTTGACGTTACTTTGGCAGCATAAAAACCTGGCATATTTAGGTACTCTCGTGACTGTACTTATTATGAATATTATTTTATTGAATCACATCTATGTTGAATCTTCTTTCTTATTTTCCCATAGAAGTGCCCATTTTTTTCTTCTTATGACTTGTGATAAAATTGTAGTACCACTTTACACTCGGTGCCGTTTCTGCATCATTGGTCCTAACCACTATTGGCACAAGTATGTGGTATGAAAAGGCATTGAGTAGGTTTAACATACCACTTAACAATTCGATCAATACTTTCGAATCCAACAATAGTAGGCAGTAGCGCAGTTACAATTATCGTTAGAAGGGCACAAACAAACAAAAATTCTAGAAACTATATTTTCGGCAATAGAATCGTTCCCAATCGTTTCCCGTTTAGCAATCCCTCTTTTTTTAAATATTCAATGTACAGTTTCGAGTTCGCTTCTATTTTATTTGATGTATAGATTTTTTGTCATAGATGAAAGACAATTTAAATGATGAAAGCAAATAAAATTAGGTAATTTGAATTTAAAAAAAGAACATAAATTCCGTCCCATAAAAAGAACCTTACATAACAAGCCGCGGATGCTCAAACACCCAAACGATTAACATATGAAGGGAGTACAAAGAGCCTTATCATATTATCAGCTCCTAGATTAGCGGTAGGAAGATATAAAGGGTCCATTGTAGTGCGGCCGAGTCGGAACCTCCACGCCTCTCCTCGCCTTTCCTCGCCTCTCCTCGCCCCGGTGCGCGGAAATGGCGGCGGAGAACGGAGACAGCGACATCCGGCGAGGTGAAGCTAGCGGTACCCGGTTCAGTGTAAGCCCGGGTATTATCGGACGAACACCCACCTACGACCCACTTTTGGAAATATCCGTTATTATCCGCCACTCTGACGAATTACGGCGTCTTTTTGGACTCCATTGATAATTTATGTATTTTTTTTTAATCAGCTCTATTTGCTTATAACAAAGACTTGTCACTGACGCCGATTTTTCGATGTATTTTAAAATATTATTTTAATTAATTTCACGATCTCATTAAGTATAAGAAACTTGGCTTTTGTAAGCTCATGTTGGTTTTTACTAGCCTAATCATGAAATCTGTTTATAAAAAAACTACATTATGTAATGTACAGTGGTAAATTAGAATTGTAAAGTAAATGTAATGAATTTACCAACATAATATTTAATATGAATTGATTAGGATTTTTGAAAACAAAAAACAAAACAGTAAATATTTACTGTGTTTTCTTTTAGCGTTACCTAACAAAGCTGTGTTCATTTTCAGTTATTTATGATAATCTACATAATTATGTAATAAAAATCTTAAATTCACTGACGGACATCGCACAACCTAAACCGATGGGTCAAGAAGCATCTATTTTTGCTCAAGATATACAACGAAAATAAGCAATAAGCACTAAGAAGTAATTTTTTGAAAATCATTATGTAAATTCACCATTTTTGCCGATTGGAAATATTATCCTAAATTGTCCTTACGCAGAATGTCTAATGCTTCTATGTACTATCCTAATACTTGAAAAACGCCATCTCACGAGAAATGCACACTTTAATAACAACAACGGCAGTTGCTTTTCACAAGGGTGAAGCGCCCTCTACCTTAGCGATAACGAACTAACAATACAGAGGGGTTACGAAGCACAGAGGAAACCCCTGCGCCATAAGTCATTCGTATCTAAATTTTAAGGGTAGATGGGGTGACATAGAAATACTTTTTGGAAAATACAAATTTCTTTTTCAACGACAGTTAACATTATCAAAGAAATTTCAACCATTTTTCCATACAAAAACTGTCAATGTTAATTTTATTCAATGCATTAAAGAATATTAGGATACGATCACGGATATAAGAAAATATACATATTAGGTAGGGATATTGGGGAGTTCTTTTTTAGACCAACATCCCCTTTTATCTCGGTTTATTTATTTAACGATACATCGCAATTATTATCAAGATTAAAATATTTTGAGGGAGAATGGATAAGACAATGAACTTGAAACTACAAAATAAAACATATAATGACTTTTTTTGTTTAAATAAAACATATTTTAAATAACTCGAATTTATACTTTTCGCACCGCTACTAAATGAAGACCAAAAATATAATTTTTATCTTCCGACGACTACCCCTCTTTTTTCTTTTTCTTGTCCGCTTTCTGTTTGAGTATGTACTGGGACTCCAACATAAGCATATAATCCAGCAACTTCTGTCCCCAAGGCGTGTATGACATATACCATGTTCTATACATGTCATTTTCAAATTGACCCATACATGTGACATTTTTAGCATCTATTACGCTTGTCACAATTTCCGCAGGTTGAAGAGGCTTGTAATAAAGCTCAGCCAACCGTTTACCACTCATCAACTTTTCAATTGCAGCTTTAATAGCGCTTATACTGTAACCTCTTAAAGTTTGGGCTGTGGAATTGACATCAAAGTCACGATCGACACCATGGAATTTCATCAGCATATGTGTCAGAGTATAAGAAATGCTACCGTAATCAGTACTAGGAATCATAATAGTCGATGGAAACACTTTGGACATAGGACCAGTTTTTGCAAGCCACGGTTCCGTTGCCGTTCCAATGACTATTATTCTATCTTGCATCGCAAGGGGTTTGATTATTTCTTTAAAGAAGTCTTTTGATAAACGCGTTGGATCAAACATCTTCTCCTCTTTCGGTACCTTCTTGTAAAATAATTTATCTGCATTGTCGACAAGTATTACTGTCGGTTGCATTAATCGGCTTATTTTGTTTATGAATGTAAACATGGTTTTTTGATTTTTTGGGCCCATAAATTTGTTATATACATTGAAAGGTGAGAGATCAATCAGAAGGGAGTTGGTTTCTGTAGCGATGGCGTAGGCTAAGGTTTTCTTACCGGTGCCTTTAGGACCAACAAATAGTTGTGATCTTTGCGCGTCTGGACAGGTAGATCCGAGAGTCAAAAGACATCGAATCCTAACCTGCTCTTTTACATCGCCTATACATGCCGGTGGAAACGTCGGTGTCCAAAGTACGGCTCTGCAATCAGCAGCAGCATAGTTCCTGTCGCCCCAGTAGTCATCAAGTGACACACGAGGATATTTTTTTACAATACCGCTATCAGCTAACTGTTGGAACATGACTTCGGGTGTTATTTTTTCAGCTTTAGGAGGCTTTTGCTTTTTAGGCTTTTTCCTCTTTTTGGTCATTGGTACTTTCATTTCAAAGTTTTCATAGTCAAGTTTTAGAGCATTTTTTAAAATTTCTAGTTCTAGTCTCATAATTTCATCTGCAATTGGGCGTAGATCTAGTTGTATATCCTTATATGCGTCTTCTGTAATAAGTTGCATGACATGACCTTTTATTGCATCCAGGTGCGCATCGGGTGTATCTATACCATTCCACCCAATTTCATAATCGAGCCAATTAAATTTTAAATTATCGTGGTGTTTGCCAATTAAAATGTAAACACCGGGATCACTGTCAGGATTCATTCGTGACTTCCTGTATTCTTCAAGCTTTTTCTGTTCTCTTATTTTAGCTTCGGCAGCCATCCTTTTTTTTTCTTCACGTGCCGCTGCTTTCTCAGCTTTTACCTGATCAGCACTTTTTGCATTTCCACTTTCAGCTTTCAACCTCTTCTCTTCGGCAGCACGCCATTCAATGTATTCTTCAATTGTGAATGTTTCACCTGTTACAATTAAAATGGATCCACCTTCGTCAGGCCAAGGAAATTCATCAAAAACACGAGCGCCCTCAAACCATTCTTCAAACCACTGCCTAATTTCATCAGTTATATCGTCCATTATGTCTCCTTCTCTTAGTTTTAGTACGCGTGATTTTTCTTTTATGTTCAGTTTCAAAAATTCCTCATAATATTTACGTCTAAATTTCCGTCTGACCTCTTTTACCTTATCTAACTGAACTTTTGCTGATGGCGGTCGATAAGAAGAAATAACCATACCAATCTTTTCTTTCAGTTTAGTCTCTCTCAATTTTTTTCGTTTTATCTCCATAAATTGTTTACAAATTTTTTGTATGAGTAAAGCAGCTCCTTTCCTAATTTGAAAGGGTCGCTGTGTTTTTTTCAATCCAGCTAATTCTAAGTATAAGTTTTCATCTTTAACAGCCTTTTGTGCAAGCTCCTTTATTACAAATCGTGATCTTTCCATTCTCTGAATAGTATAAGCATGACCGTTGAGTATATCCAAGAGCCTTTTAGCTTCTGCCTCTGCTGGTGTTAGAAATACTGATTTATCAGTGTCACCGCCATACGTTTTGGCACCTAATTCTTCACTCTCTTTTTCCAATATTTCATGTTCTTCCAGTTTTTCCGCTTCTGATTGCTCTAATTCTTCCTCTGTAAGAGGCGGGTCTCCCAATCGATTGCCGGCAAATATTTGGTCCATTATATACTGCATTTCAGCTACACGTATTTCGAATGGATAGAAGAATGGACAAAGTATTTCAATATCTTGAGGTTGTATTAGCAATTGTTGGAACGCATTATCAGGATATGTGAATTCAAAGACTTCTACTTCTTCTAGTGTTTGTTTTAGTTCAATAATTCGACAAGTGATACTATCTATAATTTGCTTTATGCATGGTCTTCTTTGTACTTGCTCCATTTGGTCATAGCAATCGCATAATCTGTTATACAATTCACAATATTTACTATAAACTCTACTGACTACTTCAACGGCAGTCGCCTGAGGCCTGATACCAACGCAGCTAATAGCCAATTCTTGTAAACGCACATCCTCTGCTAGTGCAAGTTTGAACTCCTCTTTTAGTTCAAGCCATCGTCTATAGTAGTCTTTATTAGACATTTTGAATACTAAATGATTTTCGGTGCATATATGTAATAATAATGGTAACAAAAGTAATAAGATTTTTTTTAATCTATAAAATTTTATTATTTCACGCCTTTTATTCATTTAAACATGACAAGTAAAATTTGACGTGTCCCACAATAAAGATTTTTCACTATTATAGATTTTTATATGCTTAAAGACAAAGTATTTGAGTAAAGAGTATATATTAAAAGCTGAATTTTAATATATTGCCCGTTACGAAGGCTGTTGACGCTATCTTTACAAATTATGACTATACTATTCGGTGAGTGAGATAGTGTTCAAACGTAAGCCTATCACATAAACTCACGCCATCTTCCCACGGGGGTAGGCAGAAACTATAGAACGACACCTGCTACGATTCGATATAAATATTGACAAGAGTACTCGTATGTATGTTTTAATGGTTTGGTCATGTTGAGAGGATGGATGAAAGGCGACTAACAAAAGGTATTGTGTATAAGGCATAACATGTGAGTGGAAACAGCGGGAGGGGATGACCTAAAGTACATTATAGTGACCTTATTAGTGATGTTCTTCTGAAAGGTCAGGTGCGTAGTACTTGCAATCGGCGTGTGTGCATAAACGTAGCAAAAGGAATAAGTAAAGATCGTAGCAAGCCTATCAATAATCATTATTAAAAAAAATGTTTTTCACGTAACTTTCTATGTACTTAAGTAAATTTTTGTTGAAGCTAATTGCTAAACCACTGCGCCAAGCAGTGTCAATTCCCCCTAAATAGTAATTACAGAGAGATTTAGAAAAATTAAAAATTCTGAAAATTTATCAAATTATTTATATATTTTGGTGTGGGACGCAACCTGTGTCGACACCCTTGCGCCATCTCATATTTCACGCACGGCTGGCTGTGCTGGCGCTGCTGCTGCGGTTTCTGAAACCCTCAAACGACGCAAATACTGTAACCTTATGGGTAACTACAGTTTTGAGCCGTTTGGGGTCGAAACGCTCGGGTCATGGGGCCCGAGTGCACGTCTTCTTTTTAAGGAAATTTCTCTCCGACTGGTCGACACTTCACGTGACCAGAGGACTGGCTCTTTCTCTGGCCAAAGAATTAGCATTGCCATTCAACGTGGCAATGCTGCCAGTCTTCTGGGCACGTTTCCGGATGACAGCGATGCGGACGAGTACTTCGACGCCTAAGTTGATTTTATATGGATAGATGGATAAAGATAGATAGTAGAGATATATAATTCAATTTCAATTAATTTGAACAATATATGTCGCAACTAACTTTTTTACACTAGGTATTAAATTAAATACTAACAAACTAAATATATAAAACCACAAAAATACAAAGAAAAACAAAAGGAATTGCAGAGTGTCATTCTGAATTTCGTGCGTTAGTTTCACAAAAACTCGAAAGTGGCTCGACCGATTGTGATGAAACTTTGGTAATTTGTTGTGTGCGTATCGAAGAAGGTTCCAAAAAAAAATAAAAATATATAAAGACATTGCAACGCATGCCAGGCATTTGCTAGTGTGTAAATGATTATAACATGAGAATTATGATGACAAAAAAATTTAAATTATATTTACATATACTATTCCAAGATTTAGAACTTACAACATTTTTTTTCGAACAACCCTTAGGAGTTGTTTAACAATGGCTTGTAACAGTAAAAATGTTTTAAGTGTGCCTCCGTACGTTCCATTGAACATTTGAATAGTGTGCGCACACGCTCCCGCTCGTCACCTACATCCGGTGCGTGACGCGTGGCTAGAGGGTGGGCTAAGAGATAAGCGACAACGGGGCTGTTCAGATTTATGGAAAATAATTGTATGTACATTTTGTGGACTTCGGCAACCAAATACTCGACACATGGCTGAAATTTCGTACGGATAACCGCAAGTGATTGGTGACAATTTAACATTGACAGCGCCTTTATGTCGTTGCTGAAAGGGTGATCTTCGTAGTGCAAGTGTTACCACTAATGTGCGAAAATATTTTACTCTGTACAGGCAGTACAGGGTAAAATATTTTTAACGATATTCTAGAACATAAGAGAAGATATATATGTATAGGATATTTTAAGATCTCGGACGAGTATTTTTCGATTTATAATTGCACTAACGGACAAATAGAGCGAAGAGGCTTTTTATAATAAACTATAGTGAACCCGACGGATGCTGTCCTGTTCAAGTTTCAATAATTCATACAGAAATCCCATTGAAAAGCGCACTTTCAGTTTTTCCCGAAATATGAAAATTTTGCGGGAATTTTTTCCAATTCTTCTTTTAATAAATACCTAATTCGAACGATTGCGAACTATTTAAAATAAAAAAGTCAAATTGATCCAGACCTTCTCAAGTGGTGCTCTTGCCAACGAATAGCATTTCATTTTTATATTATACTAGCTGACCCGACAGGCGCCCTGTCCCAATAATTGATACAACAAAGGACGTTCAGTTTTACTGAATTTAAAGATTTTCAAAAACTCGGGAAATTTTTCCAAATATTTGCCAAGTTGGTTCAGCCTGTGGGTCCAGCCGTTCTGAAATGATACGCTTACCAACAAACAGCATTTAAATTTAATTATATAGATATTATACATATTTTAAGGGTGTATGCATATAACCCATTCTCCAATTCCGCTGTCTTCTCTGTCTTGCCCCATCACCCACTGCCCGCTACTTCTCTTATCTTAGACCCAAAAGCATCCCCAAAATGCATCGTAACAATGATTTATTCTGCAACCCTCGCTGTATTCATTACTGGTGTAGAAATTTAAGCCATTTATTTTGTTAACTCTGTCCCGGGCAATAAAGTAGGTAGAGGGAGCGATTTTAAGGGATCAGTGTAAACGTAGTTTGTAATCTTAATGTTTATTTTTAATATTGTTTGAATATTTAAACATCGCCTTCAACGTGTTGTGATGGATCAAATATCTGAGCAACTCGAGGTACCTATCAGCGCCGCACTCCAACAGGCCACCGATCGTAACAGATGGAGAAAGACCGTTGACAATTTGAAAAGGAGTCACGATTCTCAGCAGTGAGAGAGCGATTGAGAAGAGAGAACATTTAAATTGTTTCTTAGTGATGTAATGGTGATACTGTTATCTCTTTCTGTTTATATCCAAGATAAGAACGCTTGGAAACATGCTGGTCCTGCTCTATAGGACAATTTATTTAGAATCTAGGAAAAATCTAACTGGTTGCTAATTTAATTGTATAAATTACAATTTTTATGATATTAATTTTATTTTCTGTGATTAATATACTTTAACTCACACACTGACATAGGCTATTAAATGTTAAAATTTAAGGGAACTCATCAACTTTTACAATGTTTGTAAATATGTGAGCACCATGTATCTATCGCATAATTAATTTGTCTGTCATTGCTTCATTTTTAATTCTTTTTACCTATTGTGGTGGAGTGATTTTATTCTAGGTAAGTGCATCGTCTTCACATATAATTAATAATTAATGTGTACAAAATATTGTTAACATTTTAAAAGAGTAAGTATGGAGTTTCTTGCCCATTTTTCTCCATACGTAACTACCTTTTGGAAGGGGTAACTAGAATCAATTAATTATTTGTAAATTTTGACGTTCAAAAGTGCCTTAAATGTGCCTATTTGAAATAAATGATTTAACTTTGACTTTTATTATATTTAAAACAAATCATAGTTTTGATTTAATAAAATGACAGTAATTGAATATGAATAGAGATGATGGACTCACTGATGTGATGACGAATAATAGAAAAACTATGGAAGCAAAGACACGACAAGGCAGGAAAGTGATGACGATGGATAGAGATCCTGCTTATTAGAACTATCATGTTGGACCTACCGTTTGTGTAACTAATTTTCATTTTGTTCTAAAATAAAAACCAAAATTATAATTCCTTACTTTTATAATTTGTAATCGCCTTATTATTTTCAGCTTTTTATTTTGAGCCCCATTTAGTTTCTCACGAGGTTACATCTATATTATGGAGTAAGGATAATCCAGGAATTAGTGACGCCAGGGCATCGCTCCACCCACACATTTACGGGCCGCCGCCGGAACTGAACGGCACAATGATTGACTGGGAAATAGACTGGTGTTGTGCAGGGGTGATCCCGATTTATTTATCTTTGCGATGTAAATAAATATTGGATGCCAAAGTGTTTGTTTATTTTGGGCGGTTATTAATTGCTTCTTGATATTATTAACTAGTTTATTGAAACGAACGACGTTTATTGTTTGTTTAATGAATTGTTTGTTTAGTTTTTTTTTTTCAGTTAAGGCAGTCACATTTTAGCTAATTGAGTGGCGTTTAAACGTGCCTGCAGATTGGCTCGATTTATGACGTTCGTAATTATCGCTGGATATCTATGTTTTTTCGAAAATTTGTCAAATCCTTACAGACTTACGACATAAAATATCATGTCGGTCGTCTGCTGCTCATAAATTTACTAGATTTACTTACTTTGATCACGCGATCATACGATGATCGTCAAAAATCAAGCAAATCTGTAGGCACCATATGACGTACGCGCAAGTAGAATAAACAAACCCGCTTGTTAGTACTATTTAGTAATTAAATGGTAGTAACTATCTACTGGGGCTATAGAAGTATTATAATATAGCAAAAAAATAATACCTGGTGCGCATAATGATCACAAAAATTGTTCCCAAAATAAACATAATAGATGATAATTATTCAAGTAATGAATATCACAATTACAGTATTAACTCAACCCTATAATATCGATACGAGGTCTTTTGTACCGCATGAGAAAAAAAAGCAATGCAATGCACGGTTGTCACCGCAGATTTCTAATCGACGATCCGACGTTCGCAGGGATAACCCGCACGCGCGTATATTCGATATGCTTAGTGGGGTCTGTCAGACCCTCAGTTTAGATACTCGAGAGATGAAAATTTTCTTTAGTTAGGTACGTTGTTTTTCTGTTGCAATAGCAATTAATTCTGATTGGGTGGTGTGAAATTCAAGTCAAAGTATATAAAACGGCACGGTTGGCGCAGTGGTTAAGCGATTGACTGCTGCGCTGCGTGACGCGGGTTCGATTCCCGCACGGAACAAATATTTGTATGATCTACAAGTAGTTGTTCCGGGTCTGGCTGTTTGTGTATGTGAGTTTAAATGTTTGTAAACGCACCCACGATACAGGAGAAATCCTAATGTGGGGCAACGTTTAAAAAAATAATAATATATATATATTCAATAACAAAATACGGTAAAAGTAGTACAAAAAAAAGTTCTATACATACAGCCATCACAGCACTAGGGAAAATGGAAATACACTAAGCCTAAGTAGCGATCAATACTATCAGGCTGTCAGTTGAAACGTCCAGACTTCGCATAAAACAATAACAGCAAATGAACACAAGCCTTATCGATTTTAATCTAGAAGCGAGTATCAATGAATAGAAATGTACGGATATATCCGAAACGGTATCGAATCGCGTCATACAAAGCGGTCGAAAGGACGGCGAGAGCTCTTAATTAAGAGCGTAACGTGTACCGGCGCGTGGCGGGTTAGTCACAGCACTAGTACGCATTATATTTAGAGTACTCTTAGTTACATTTAGAGTACTTTTAGTTATAATGTTGCTCATTTAAGCCGAGCCTGCAAACTAATGCAAGCGTTTCGTGATTCAAGAGTGTTGTTGTAAAAATGAGCTATGTAACAAATGAGTCATTGTAACAGTTTTGCAAATCACGTTGTTATTATCACTGTTTGTCAAAAAGAAACGTGAAAATGAAGAATAGTGTTTCCACCCAATCCACAGAACATTTACTGCAACAGAGCAGTTATCTTCGCTCATTACCGATGCAGATAAAGCTATCGCCCTCACCACAATCATTTTACTGCTTTACCGAGCATAATGAGTACCGCTTTGATGGTAAAGCGGTAACTTTTAATTGCAGCTCTTCAGCGCCCTCTGTGGCCATCCTTTGAACTCACGCCTCGTCTGACATTGCTGCTGTCATGAGTCAAATTGTACAGAATTTTTGAAGGGTTTTGTCTTTTGTAAGATAATGTGTATAGGTATTTAATATGCTCTGACGGGCGAACTCCCTTTTGATAGATTATAGTATTTTTTTATTTTTTTATTAATTTTGTGACGATTATTTTAGAACTAGGTCCTGAATAATTATTATACGCAATCGTTAGATAGCGAGGTTATAACTGGGTGGCCATTCAGTCAAGACCAATTCCATCAACACAGGGATTTATTAGATTTTTATATACATTTCGTTGATATAGTCACAAGGGCATATCGCGGGTAGCAACGGTATCCTGCGTAGGGTTCAGCAGGCCGAGCCATACAGATGTTAATGCTTTTCCGTGACCTACCGCGTCGTGCCGCTAAGTTACCGACGTCCCTTAGTTCATCTATGCCACGCAATTTCGTGCTCCGTTCGTACTCGGCTCGCCTAGCTTAAACGTAGCTTTAGTTTGCAGGGCGCGCTATCAAGCCGCGAGCATTGCTCTTCTGCTCACTATATTCTTATTATTCTAGTGTTTTATGATACCAGTGCATGGCAAGCCAATAAGACCCCCATACAGCTCGCTAGACTATTATATTAGACTTTTTATTATTCAATATCATAAAAACCCTGTTCTGTGTTCTGTGTCAGTATTGTGTGCCTTAAACTGCGTCAAATAAATTTATTTTCTTTCTTTCTTTCTTTCTTCTTTCTTTCTTTTCTTTCTTTCTTTCTTTCTTTTCTTCTTTCTTTCTTTTATGTGTTCGTACGCTGCCTTTCCACAAGAGATATGCGAGCTAGCTTAGCGGTGAAGCTAAGCTATGAAACTACACAGTTATATAGTATCTATTTTCATCAGAGCTAAGTGGTGTAGCGGAGCGGGTAATATGTACTATATAAAAGTAAACTTCTTTGAACCATTTTCCACCAGAGCTAAGCCAAGCTACACTATAAAAATCAAACGATTATTGTTATGAAATTATGGCACACATCTGTCTGTCTACGCAGTTTAGCAGACCTTCGGTGGAAAGGCAACATAACAAAGATAAGCCGATCTCCCGTATTTTGTAAAAATCTCAAGGCGAAAACTTAGATGAAATGAGCATTCTACCAGGGGCCTAAGTCTACTAATTTACAAACGTTGCAATGGTCTCTTCATTGTGAGTTTTTGACAGATTTGCCATACAAAAACTGTCAAATACTCACAATGGCGAGACAATTGCAACGTTTGTAAATTAGTAGACTTAGGCCCCTGATGTTTAGGATTGACATTATTGACAGCTCACTTCTAGCTCCCTTCAATTAAGTGGGAATCGTCAGGGTAGCCCACGAAATTCAAATTCTTCCCTTAAGAGGGAATCGTCAGGGTAGCCCACGAAATTCAAATTCTTCACTTAAGAGGGAATCGTCAGGGTAGCCCACGAAATTCAAATTCTTCACTTAAGAGGGAATCGTAAGGGTAGCCCGTCAAATTAAAATTTTCTTACGTTTTTTGCAATTTGCAGGTCAGTATCAGGTTGTATGTTGATCTAAATATGATTCTCGACAAATATTTATTTACACAAATATAATCATTAGAATCAGTGACACAACTCCTTGAGTTCGTATAACCTGATTGAATGACTATTTCATGTAATCATGACTTTTAGGATTATCCTAACTTAAGGATTTGTATTACTGATTATAATGATTATAACTCTGTAAATACATATTTTTTACGGTCGCGTATCACACTTTAATCAACATTCGTCCAGACAATGAGCTGCAAATTGCAAAATCGTAAGAAAATTTAAATTTCGCGAGCTACCTTAGCGCTTTCCTCTTAAGTTTCCACGGTGAGACTTTGACATAATAGACCAGCTGTTCTCGCAGAGCGTGAAAAGGGAACATACCTGAACATTTTGTAGCCCGTAGCGAGTCGGACAGGGTAGGTGTGGTGTAGCCTTTACCGATCCCACCAGACAGCTTGTCTGAACCTGCCGCGTCCAAAATTACATAACAATTACCAAACAATGAGGGTAAAACATAAAAGGGTTTCTATCTGGGACTGAAAAATGATATGAAGCGATGCCAACAGAGTAAAATATTTATTAGGTACAATTCTTTCACAGACCGAATTTTACATCTGATTTTCCATCACTGTCAAAATCACATGAATTATTCTCGTTACTTTTAAAGGTTGCTACTTGGCTGCCACCACTGACGAGTCTGTCAAATTCACAGTGATCTTTATTGTTGATAACAAAAGGTTGCTTGCAAAATTGGGTTGCTGCTGTCAGAGGTAAAATAGCTGTGATAGCACTGTAGGTGTTTGTTTTATGTATTTATTTCAATTGTTTCATTTATTGTTATTTACAACCGATGCAGTCTTACGAACGACCAAATAATAATCATTATAAATTAATTATTCGCATGTTGTAATAGCAAAGTCTAGATATTATAGAATTATTAATTTCAAAGGGTACTTCAATGAAAATGCTTCTTTGCAGAGTTGCATGTTTCAGGAGTTGAGTAAGGTATAACTCTTTAAAGCCCTATTTACACGGTGTAAGTATCTGGAATGTTCAAGACCAACAATCGCATGCAACGCAGTGACGACCCAGTGGTATCGGCCACGACTTATGAGTTTTAGGTCATGGGTTCGAATCCAATCAGGCGCTTTACGTTCTGCAATTTATTTTATCACGCTCCCAAAACGGTGAACGAAAACAACGTGAGGAACCCGGTATGTCCAAGTACCGATAATTCGAAGACATGTGACATCCATCAACCCACACTGAGCCCGCTTGGTGGATTACGGTCCACTCCCTCTCACAGAGACGTGGGCTGCATGCCATAAAAACACGTTCCATTATTACCATTCAAGAATTGCATGCAAGTGTTTACACGCGTGCGATTTCCATGAAATGGCACAGGTAGGTACTATAATTGAATGCCAGTTTTTGTACACAAGGGGGGGAAGAAGGACGAGGTTGTAAACTACATGCCAGTATTATACGTGCTGTTTACATCTATACCAGTTTTGAACGACAAATAACTTGCCCGTATCGTTGTGTTGTTTAGACGGTGCCAATCAAGCGTTGCTTCAATTTTATGGTATGCCACAAGCAATAAACTTGCACCGTGTAAATAGGACTAAGCTGCATTATTTTTAAGAGGGCTCGGCATAATCAAAGGAACTGACTAAAATAAAAATAAAAATTCACAAACATAAATAATTCAACGGAAAAAAAAAAACAACTCAAGGTTCGCAACGAACCTGATAAACAAATAAAATACAAAAAAATCTCTGCTCTCCCACGCTAAAAGTCAAACGTATCAAATTGCCGAACACAATATGTTTTGAACAATTTATTTGTTGAAAATAACGCTAGGGTGAGGTCGCGTGGTCACGGCATATCCATAAATCCAAAAAAAAATTGGGGTGGTATCATCATTACTGGTATCTGTCGCACAATTAAGCTCGCATTGTCTCGGCCATGGTTCCCATGAAATGGTAAGCAACACTGGTAGGGCTAGGAAAATAGCGGCTAAGTTGATAACAGCAACATTAAGGTTACTGCGCTTTTGCTAAAGGTAAATAGTTACTCGTTTAGTAAGTAGGTTAATTGGATTAGAGTTACTGACAAAATCCAGCCAGTCAGCCAGCCCGACTTAGCGTGTTCAATGGTTTACTTAACTTATGTAGATGATTATGAAGCTCTTTTTTGGTAACTGAAAAGTCTGTGAACAATAGTCATAGTTAATAAAAATTCTAGTTTATAAAAAAATATAGGTTTACTATCACAACATTATAATTTATTGTAACAAAATGCACATAGCACTATTAATTTAACATTACAATAATACCCGCTCCGCTATGCTTCCCGCACAGTTCCCGCTGCTTTCGAGCCAGAGCGGCGTGTTTACGAGATGCGCGGGCGCGCGTCAGCCGTGTGCCATCTATTGTCACGAGCGGCGAACTAAAAGCGATGTCACTCTACGTAACGCAAGCCATTATCGCTGATTTATAATATTCGCGCGCGAATGGCCATTGATTGTGCAATAATTGTTTGTTTGGTACTACTTGGGATCACCCTATGGGACTGGGAATTCGGCTTATTGGCTTAATGTGAAGTGTTTGGGTCGCTCGAGAGGGTTAGTGGCTTTACAGAATGATTATCCAATTTGAAACCGTGAATTAGAATGTTGACGTGTCCATTAGTTTAGTGTTTATTTTTATAAATTTAAAAACATATAGAAATAAATGAGTATTCATTTTGGCATTGGTACAAATCCTATTGTATACCTGCTGTACTTCTGCTATTGTATACTGGACTTGATTATAATTATATATTTTTTTTTATAAAGGTGACACGGTAAGATAGGTCAAGTTAGGCAGAAAGAAAATAATTACAGGAGATAGGTATCCCTGAGACGAGGACGGGACGCGGCGCGGCGTCCCTTTCACGTATCTACATTATTCTTCATACAAAATATATTAACGTGATCTGTCACAAAACAGAAAGGACAAGACGCAGGCGCGTCCTTTTTCCATCTGCATAGGTACTACTGCCGTGTCTGATGCAAAATTTTGTTCTTCTAAATCAGAATCAGAAAAAAATGTTTAAAGCCATTTTATTTTATACTAGCTTTTGCCCGCGGCTCAGCCCGCGTGGATGTCGGTTATCGCGTAAAAAAGTAGCCTATGTCCTTCTCCATATCCCAGGTCAAATGGTATCAAATGTGAAAGTAACTCTGTCTGTCTATTTGTCTGTCTGTCTGTCTGTATGTTACGTTTTCACGCCTAAACCGCTGAACCGATCGTCATGAAATTTGGCAAAGATATAGCCTGGGATATGGAGAAGGACATAGGCTACTTTTTTACGCGATAACCGACATCCACGCGGGCGGAGCCGCGGGCAAAACCTATCCATACTAATATTATAAATGTGAAAGTAGCTCTGTCTGTCTGTCTGTCTGTATGTTACGTTTTCACGCCTAAACCGCTGAACCGATCGACCTGGGATATAGAGAAGGACATAGGCTACTTTTTTACGCGATAACCGACATCCACGCGGGCGGAGCAAAAAAAAAAACGGCAAAAAAATCATGTCCGTTGTTTGTCCCCCCTTAAATATTATTTTATTCTGTTTTTTAGTATTTTTTGTTATAGCGGCAACAGAAATACATCATATGTGAAAATTTCAACTGTTTAACAATCACGGTTCATGAGATACAGCCTGGTGACAGACGGACAGACAGACAGACGGACAGCGGAAATTTTAGTAATAGGGTCCCATTTTACCCTTTGGGTACGGAACCCTAAAAACTAACTCTTCAGCTTTAGAATAGACTACCTCGCAGAGTTGATCATTATTTTGCTGCGGAGTTATTATAAAACAGTTATATCTCCTAAGATATTCATTGAAATTAAATGATGTAAGGGCAACTTTGTTCAAAATTAAATACTTGTGATGAATAACGTATTTATTTGGATAAGGATTAATACCATGTTTATGAAAACTCCTATGCAAATAATGCATTAATTTCGAACTAATTTGATTACCATAAAAAAGGTTATAGTGAGTCAATCTTAAAAGATAGACACATGCTGTCGCGGACTTTTTTTTAGAAAATTTAAAGAGGAACAATTCTATCATACATGATATTTGCGTAACTTAAACCGTTTACGCAGCGCACGCAACGGAAGCTCTCAAAAAGGAATAATTATTCCCGTTTTTGCAACATTTTTCATTTATGCTCCGCTCCTTTTGGTTGTAGCGTGATGTTATATAGCCTATAATATTTCTCAATAAATGGACTATCCAACACAAAAAGAATTTTTCAATTCCAACCAGTAGTTCCTGAGATTAGCGCGTTCAAACAAACAAACTCTTCAGCTTTATATAGTAAGTATAGAAGTATAGATATAGATAAACGAAAAACGCACAAAAAAAATCAAAACAACCCTTAAAAATAATATCAGTTTCGTTACAACAGACGAACATGAGTCAGATTATAATAATACAATAAGGTTTACTAATTAAAAGGCAAACCGTTTGGGGCCGAGGGACTATTAAACATAATAAAGCCGGTGTAGACAGCAGGGCGCCCCGTGATGAGTCACTTTTCACACTCATTACACTGTTTTACGATACTCTACTTTGTAGATTATCTGTACTATACTATTAAAGTGCCTGACTGCACGCCGTACGTGTATATTTTTGTTATTAAACTTTCAGTGACAGGTGGAACAGCTATTTCAGTTAAACGGTACTAAATTCACAGGATATATGATAGTAATTATTTTATGCACCCCAAAGGTCAATACAAACTCACATTCTATAACCGATAACGATGATGGAAAAGTCAAAAATTTTCCTAGTGGATTAACATAGAGTAGGTACTGGAAACCTTATATCAACCCTGTTAGAAGTCATAGAAATAAGAAACGCATAGAAAGCGATTGCTACTTTGTCTAAGAACTCAGGGCACATGAGTAAAGAAACGGAACAGAAACAAAGCTTCATACAACCGCGCTATGGTAGGTACACTACTACAAGCATGAGGGGCGTGTGTGCGTACCACTGGCCGCTTCGTCGCGTACCTTGAGAAACCGGTTTATACCGGCTCGGCCAGTGGAATCGTGCAGGGGTACGCGTCGCGCATCGTGTTTGTTTGTAGATCATGGTTTACTGTACTGTGTGTATGAACAATAGTAGAAGGAATATAATCATATAACTATCATTTTTCAATGACTGAACTTCATTATAATTTATTATTTTAATTTCTAGTTGATAGATAGGTTCCTCATACCTCAACATCGAAAGAAAACTGAACTCATCATGGTTTAGTGGTTTTTTAGTAAGTGGCATAGAATAAATAGCTACCTATCTCGTAAACGGTGCGTAAAAGAACAAAAATAACTGCTATTTGAAAACTTTTTAATTCTTGACAGATGATTGATTTTTATGATTCGAAATACGTAGATGATACCTACCGACCTATTAGTGATTGAATAATTATTGTATGTTTCTAAATTGAAACACGTAACCTGATTAACGTTTTGTTTATTTAGTGTTATCCTCCTGTGCCAACCCTACCAAAATAGGTAACATTTTTGTACGCTCTTTAGAAGCTTTGTATCTGTGCTCAGGGTCTCTAGCTGTCTTTGCAGTTCATATTATCGTTGTTCGATACAAAAATAATGATTATCATCATAACTTCATACAGCCTTTAGTTCGAGGCTTGCCTCAACGGGTCCTGAATGAATTACTTATTATAATAATACCGGGAGTCAGGTCTGCAGTAAGAAGAGCTGGGCTAAATAGCTGTAGGTACATTAAACACGTGTAATAACTGGAACAAATGACTGAAGAATATTTCAAATTCATTAATTAAGGATCCGCAGCTAGTGTGTTAATATGAGTAATGTTTTGCTGTTATTTCTAGGCTAAGAAACAAAACCAGAGGGGCTAAACAAGTGGCTTTGCTTACATGTTTCTTCAACGCCTTTCGGGTTTCATATGAGCTTTTCGGTAAGCAGCTTAATATGTCAATCCAAAACATTTTAGACTTCTCCATCACGTATCCATAATTGTTCTCAGACTGAATGTCACTTTGTCTAGGCTCTTAGGAACGTATTTTTCCACCTACAACACAAAGGAGTTCCTAAATACTCTGATTTAACCTACACTGAGTTCATAATCTACATTCCACTCACACCAACCCCCGTCCGTAATGAATATAAATTGAGAAACAACAACCCTAGCCCTTTGGCAATATACGTTTAAAAAAATCAATAAACTCATATCAGAGCAGTTGGAGCATGATTTATTGATATATATTTTATCGCGATACGATCTAAAGTGTGGCCTCATAATTGATGACATTTGTACCAAACTGATCCCGGGCCACGATAGCCATGTAAAATACTAGCAACTGGTATTTGGGGCGTTCTGCAATCATTTTCGTGTTAACAACTCTTTACGCGATCGCTGGGGGGTTTTAATACATTCCTCTTAATGACTAAGATTAAGCGGTGGTGGCGCGTGGATTTTTGCACTTATTTGAATATTATGTAAATAGTCGGCCATTGCTTAGTATATTTGGCTTGGCTCGTGTGTTTATCAAAGCCGTTGGGTAATGGCTGTTGTTGCAAGCCGTTTAACACGGCAACTTTGTCTTGAATGTGATCAAAAAGTAATTTGTTTTGTAAATATTTTGTTGAGTTTACTTAACGAGACTCGTTAATTTCAATTCGGGTCATTATATTGTTGTGAGCGGCCAGTGGGTAAAGCCTGTTCATGTGATGAATTCGATAGTTTCATACCGTTCCAACTGCTTTGTTGTCTCCCCAGAAACTTGATAATTGTAGCATGATTAAGTTCACTAGGTACAGTGGCCAGCACATCAAGCTATACGAAACTATCAAATTTCTCCAAACGATTTTAAACTTTAAAATATTCATGATTAAGTTCAAAATCGAACAAAAAAATTTGGCAGTTTGTGGTAACTTGATGTGCTGCCCACATTCCCTAATTTAACTATACTCCATTTATTATAACATTAGACAAATAACTGTTCTTACCCTTTCGTTATTTCGATGTAAACGTTTAATAAACTCCGTTAATTCACGAAAAATACAAAGCACTGTAATCTATTTACCATTTACATTAAAAAAATAACTCTAAAGTGCAGTAATTTCAACAATATTACACAATAACTGTCGTTATTTAGCCGTTATTTGTCTAATGCTATAGTAAACGGAGCATAGGTACACAAAAAAAAAAAAAAAAGCTCCACACGCAGACATGGTCACATTTCGTAGCCAGACAAACAGACACACGCGAAATATAGTGAACACTAATCAAACTTTAAGAACTCCAACGACATTAAAATAAAAAAATCCTACGAAAAAAAAGTCTCCCGAAACGCGAGAGTTTCCATCTAGTTAACGAAAGCGGAAAGGCCCGATCTCCTCTCGCAGCGCAGCCAAGACAATGGCCGCTCGCTTCGAATTTACATTTTTTTATGAATTGCGCTACTTTTTTTAATGGCAAAAACTTTTTTGTCTTTTTCGAGAGCAGCTCCTTTGTCACAGTGCTTTTGTGGCGACCTCTGGCGGGGACAAAGGATTTTTGTAACAATTGGAATATGTTTGTCCTATGCGTGGTCTTATACTTAGATCGAATGTTTCTCTATTAAAGGAATTTTCACTGGAGTGTACAGCAGCGGGACACATTTTTTTTTTCATAACCTTTGCGTCCTCTAGTACTTTTGATAAATGCTCTCTCGAAAAGCCATAATAAATTCAATACGAGCTGCTGCCCACGGCTTCGCCCGCATGGCTTTTTCTAAAATAAAAGTAGCCTAAGTTATAACATCAGCTCAGGGCCTCAAGTCTGCTAATACAATAGTGTCAGAATGGTCTCTTCATTGTGAGTTTTTGACAGATTTGCCATACAAACACTGTCAAATACTCACAATGGCGAGACCATTCTGACACTATTGTAATAGCAGACTTGAGGCCCTGTGCCAGTGAAAGTCCCGCCATAATCAGTGCAGTCGTTTCGGAGATTAGCCGGAACAAACAGACAGACAGAACATTTTCTTTTTTTGTTATAAGTATCTTTTAAACTGGCGTATGTATTTAGTAAAAAGCCGTTATTTTGACATTACAGACAGACACTTCAATTTTATTTATTTGTATAGATAAATAGATCTGTATTAGTTGCGTCGCAATACTGAGTAGGTAATAAATTGATACGTAGAATATGTTTATTATAGTTATTAGGTAGGTAAGTAGGTAGTTTATAAAACCCAAAATTTTTAATGTTATTAAGTACCTAAGTGCAAATTAGCTATATTTAAGTAGGTGCTTAATAAAAAAAAATGATAGAAAATGTTTTCATGCGATTTCCATCGTACATACGGCTACATATCAAGCTATAAAAATCCAGTTTACGCAGGTCTCGCATTGTATAGGATTTCTGTACAATGAGAGATCAGCTTATACTGGAAATGTATAGCTTGATATGTAGCCGTGTTTACATCGCTACTGTTGATTTAGGTCGTAGTCTAGCTGAGTTTAGAATTTAACACAGGCCTTATCCACGAAGTAACTCATAGTACCTATAGAAATGTATAAGTACCGGGTATTATAATGTGTAATTGGTAATGTACCTATTTAACTATAATATAATTAAATTAAATGTAATTATCTAATAGTAATTTCTAATAATGATTTGTAATTTGTAATTTGTAACTCCTAAAATACCTACTTAACATAACTTAATAATAATAATAGTACCTACCTAATGTTTACTTATCTATGACATGAAGTCACTATGGGTGAAATCTTAGTACCGACTTATGCAATGCCTGAAATAAAAATGATTTGATTTTGATTTGATTTAACTAAAAACCTCAGACACCCTATATTTTTTTTGTGTAATTTGTGTTTTTAGATTTTTATTATCGTTATAGAGACATTACGTAATTTTTGGTGTATTTGTCCTAACTCGTACACATATTTTAAGAATTAAAATAAACATAAAACGGCCTTACAAATAAACACCGCATGGAGTTATGACAAGCATAGGGTCAAAAAATGTATGGTTATAACGAAGTTATACCTAGCATAACTTTATTCCGTGTTTATTTGTAAGGCCTTAAATTTTTAAATAATGAAACCTCAAAGTAAAGGCACATTCATTTAAAAACAATCTTTAAAAAAAGGTTATTGGTTAAAAACGGCATTTTCGATCGTGCCAGAAACTCTTATAGCAAACGACAATGCACGAAAAATGCAACAGGATTTATTATCATTCTACCCTCGTTAAGAGAAAAAAAGCGTCGGCTAACATTCACAATAACGAACGGTGGGATAATAAAAATTTATTTTCGCCACTATTTACCAGAGCGCGCGATGATCGCGGGGCGTTAAGGGGCGGGCGCGTCTCTATAGCAACCATGGGGATGAAATCCCGTACGCCCCTCTCCCTTGATTGTTATCTGAAGATGCCTCCCCACCAAGCCTCTTCTACCTACATCAAAGTAATCTAAAAGGGTTCAGTTTACACGCGAAATGTGATCGTGCTTTGTTATCTTAAGGGCGAGTTTACGCTGTCGCTGCGACCAATCGATATTCAGCCGTGTCTGTCTACCGTCGTGTTATCGTAGCGAGGTTAAGGCATATGACAATAGACCTTAAATTCTGATATGAATATAAAATGGTTGGTGTAAAAGTTTACGTTTTAGTGTAGAGTTTTATCATCTTGACGTAGTGCAGTTTATTATGGGACATAATGTTGATGTTACCCGATTGTGGCGATACGATGAGCGCCTATATTTTCATTTGGGTAGGTATATGCATACACATGGTAGGTATATGTATTTTAGTGCAACGCACAGTTGTGCTGTAGCTACAATGATAATTAATTATTTAATTGCTGGTGTTGCTGGTATGTTGGAATATAAGCCGCGTCAATAGAATGTGAATTAAAAAAAAAAAAAAAAAAAAAAAAACAGCAGAAATTACTTACCAATAGTTTTACTTTTATCCATAGCACCGAGCATTGAGTCGTCGGTCCTCGCCGTCCTTCCAAATCCTAGCGTGGAGCTGGTGGCGTCCTGCCCCAGCTGTCCTCCATAGAAATCACCGAAGGCCGTCGCCGATCCTAGGAGACCTGACCTGTCCTGTAACGCCGCTTTGGCCTTCTCTACACTCTGCTTCAGTTGCTCGAAAGTAGACTGGTGGAGACGGTACGGAGGCCATTCTGTTGCAGGCCATGGTTCCTCCTTTAATGCGCTTCTCTTTAATTCTAAGGCTCCTGCGTAGGAGCAGCTGCTTTCGTACATTGCAGCTTTGAGGCCAGCGCGGAGTGCAGACGCACACTTTAGACTGCGAAGATCAACCCTGGGGACAAATAAAGTTCGTTAGAGAAGGGTTTGCGTGGCTTCTGAATACGGAGCACTTCATCAAAATACAGGGTGTTAAAAGATCCATCACAAAGGCGTTACCTACGTATTCTGAGCTTCCTATATGACCATAACAAGTCACTTCTGGTTGTTTATTGCTCATAAGCATTTTAGGGTTGGACATTTTCTAAGTAACATTGAGCAAAAATGATTGCTGGGTAACGTGTTTTTTTTGTGATGTGAAAACTCGCTGTGTACGACAGCGTGCAAGGTAACAGACGCAAAACATTGTGCTTATGGATAAATAAAATGGTGCAGGGTATTTAAAGTTACAACTTATAAAAATTTCTTAAAAAAAAGTTGGTAATTTGACCTTCAATATCTCCGTAACCAGTAGAGTCTGATACAAAAAAAAAAAAAACACACACTATGACGGGGAGTACCACAGCCTTTCGGCTTCGTTATGAGTATTTTTACACCCGTTATAATATAACATAGTATTAAGCATGTAAGCTTATAGAGGTATGCGGAACAGGGTGTAAAGTTCATTCATATTCTATGAAAAAGGGAGGACCCTCCGACCAGACGGGTGTTGTGTCTGGTGGGCAACTACCCAATGGTTGATGTCGGGATGTTGTATATATGCTAGTCGCGCGGTAAACTCTGATTGCGCGATGCAGGATTTGTGACGTCAGGTCTTTGATGCTTAGTTCGCATGTGGCGTTGTACATGCCACCACAAGCTCAGAGAAGCTAAGCAGAGGTGTATTATACACCCCCATTTTGTTCCGTTATGGTACTCCACGTGCATGTCAAACCGTAAAATGATTATGGGCAATAAACAACCAGAAGTGACTTGTTATGGTCATATAGGAAGCTCAGACAATGAAGTGATTATTTAATCTGTGCATCTATTTATACAGACTGATTAAATAATGACTGCATGGTTGATGGCTTGACATGCAGCTAAGGGACCTTGCACACAAAGGGTATAAGTGCAGGGTCACTTTTCATAAAGTTTATGTACATTAAAGTAAGCCTGATTTTCTTTACAGTTCTTGGCTTGTTTAGAAACGGTAGGATTTTGATTTAGATTCGTAACTAATTCGAAACCTTTACTAGAATGGTATCAGCTGGTTTACTACATAATGTGTTGAAGTTTATCGAAACGTATCCACATAGCTGTCAGCGGATACTGTGCCTAAAGGCTGGCAGCAGCAACGTGTCAATTTGAGATAGCAAAGCTGTCTCTTGTCTTAAAAATATGCTAAGCCAGTGATGATAGCAGACAAGAGAAGCAGAGATTGCAATTTTGGCAATATTTTTTGGCATTCTTATCTGCAATTCGACACAAGCCTATCATTTCGAACTCGCTGCTGCGCCATCCAGTGAAGCTTACATATCCGCTCTTCAATAGTTTTTGTCGAAATTCACAATACGCTTCCTAAACTTCGTCTTTATTCTCCTCTTTAAGTACTCATTTAATTGCTTGCTAATTATAGGAAATGGCTAACTGGTTCACTCAAATAAAAGCTGGTTTAAACTCCCATCCTCTTATTCTGCCTCCCTCAGAACCCCTCAACTCTTCCACTGCCACTTCTTCTGTTTCTAATGGACGGGCACTTAATTCTACACTCATCCACAGGCAATGTGAACCACCTGCATTACTTTGGTTGCGAACCTTATTTGGAAGAATCCTGAGCATTTATCCTGACAGTGACGGGAGTCACTGAGGTGAAACCAACGAGAGATATCTTTTAGATGCATGGATTCACATTTGCCCCCCTCCAGATTTTGAAGTCTTCACTTCAACCCGGGCAGCATGTTGGGAATTGAACCCAACATCTTGCGCACGGACTGCATGAGCAGGCGGCATGATCAATGCGTCATCGGCCCGATGACCACTCGCTTCAACGGACTCCACCGCGACGGACAATACTCTTTTCTAACTTTGTTATTAACTGTTCGTCCGGGAAAGTTTATCTTTTGTAAGATCAGAGAGCATTAAACTATTGCCTGTTTATACAGTCCACTATTTTCTTGTTCTCCGCGCTAACATTGGCCCTCAGGTCACACAAAGAGTTTTTTGTAGCTGCAGCAATCTGAACTTACAGTTTAGGTATACACTTACAGGAAAATAGCCCGAGGAGAAGTTTCCTGTGCTACTGAAAACTCAAGCAGGAGATAAAGAATTACACGTTGGGAAGAATAATTATTAATAATAATTAGGTTGAAGAGCCACAACAGTTTCCTCAAGTCGACCAATCCAATAAATGATGACAGCTCTAGTGAACAAAAGTGGCTTCTCAACCATCGTCCTCCAGCTAACTGATGAGCATGCAGAAAAACTTCCAGTGAAATACCTTGATATCTCTGAACCGACTACAAAGAAAGCTGCTGCAGCTGTACGTACAATTTAGTCCCATGGAGATACTTCCATGGCCCAAAATGTAACGATGACGGTAATGCCTCTTTGTGCAATTCACTTAGCTTCGGACGTTGCATAAGTGCCCATGTAGGTTTATGTGAAATTAAATATTTTTATTTTGATATTGATTACCATCTGTGCGAAGCCATTGCGAACGCTGTTGTTGTGGCTATGGGCAAAATTCACATATAACACTTTGACTTTACATCGCTTAGTAAAGTAAGCGTCTCATACGAATATGAACATTCTTTGTCTAATGATAATGTTAATATTTGTAACAACCGCTTACAGTCGCTTATACGAATATTAATTTTATTTTCATAAGAATAAGGTTCACTTCAATTAACTCAACCTATCGTAGTTCACTGCTGGACATAAGCCTTTCCCAGGCTGCGCCACAACACTCTGTCCTCTGCCTTTCGCATCCAGTCTGTTCTAGCATGAGGTCACCGGTCCATCTAGCTGGGGGGCGTCTTACATAAAGCTTGCCGATACGCGGTCTCCACTCCAGGACAAGTCTGCTCAAGGTTCACTTATATATGTATGAAACGCCTACTTAGCAAAGTCAAAATGCGGTCTGAGAATCTTTCCCTAAACTCTGGTTGAAGCTTATCTAATTTAGCTGTCTCATTTGTCTTTATTGGAATCATTATAGACTCGTCCGATACCCAATGTGAGTGCGGTGCCTCTGTCCAGAATATGAACCTTTTGCTGCATTGTTCCAAGTGACCATACACCTGCACTTTTAAGGATCTTATTAATGCCACTGAAACAGTTATTCCCGTGGCCAAATACTGGGCCCAAGTAATCTTAAAAAGTACCACCGATTCAAAATTAAGAAGATTGGAATCATTCACATGACGAAGAAGAAGAAAAATCTTAACTTAATCTCCAGGAAAGCAACAAGTTGTTTGTTATTTTTTTGATGATTTAAAAAATTGGCATATTGGAGATAATTTAAGTTTATTTAATGTGAGAAGAATAAATAAATCTTTATGCTGAACATATTACACGCGGCTACATATCAAGCTACTAATTTTAAGTTTATGCTGATCGTGCATTGTATAGAATTTCCGTACAATGAGAGATCAGCTTATACTGGAAAATTATATAAATACATTGCAAGATGATGAGTGAATGCGCAGTCCCAAAACTTCCAATCACGTAAGTCTGGACACATTCTAATTCACTTCGTTTGTTGCTAACTGTACGGTTTTGCCTCGGTCTCACCGGCTCTCACCTCATATCGGATATTCTTTTCCTTTTCGCTCGCTTTTTGTCTTTTCCGTCTTTTTCCGTCGTGATAGCTGTCTTGTGGTATCACATGTCAGTGATACCACTCGCGTCTAACAAACTCAGTCCTCAGACTAACACTTTCTTTAAAAACTGATGAGTCATTTTCTTTCACTGTCCCACAAAACGAATGACCTCATGAAGAGACATTTTGAAAAAATAAATAATTTAATTGAATTACCACTGTCCATCAGAAACACAGTTGACAACGAAAAACCATAAACACAATTATTTTAAAAACTTTCCATTTTTTTAATTTTTTTATTAGAAATTGTTTCGTAGAGACACGTTTACCGATCTCATTTTACGTATCGATATCTCGATTTCGATTTATCGATACCGTGGTGAGAGTGACAGAACGGTCGGTCGCGAACTGCTCGTCGCCTGCGCACTCCGCTGATGCCAATTGAATGCATCCGGCTTCAAGGAAATATGTCCTACAATCAATTTAAATGTACCACTCGATTTGACCACGGTCGTGAAATTATGGTGTAAACGCGTTTTAGTTAGTTGTTCTAATTTATTTTTGTATTAAGTTTAGTGGTTTTTAATAGACTTTTTTATCTCGCGTCCTGGAGGTTTTAAATGGTTTCACAAACATAATCCATGACAGAGAATTAAGCGTAGATCTTAGATGTGCTTTGCTAACTTTACAGAGCAAGCTGAAATATCTCATGAGTCTTATTCCAGCGGCACCTATTCCTTTGAAAATAACTATATGTATATGCTGGGGAGTTTGTTGCACCACTTCTTCTTCCCAGCTAAAGCACTAGGAAGTGGCGAAAGAGGGCGTTTTGGAGGAGTGTCTTATGTAATTTTGACGTTCAAGAAGTGCTGATTCTCTCGGTGTGGTGCCGGACGTAAAGAATAGCACCACCCCATTTCCTCCCGTGGGTGTCGTAAAAGTCGACTAAGGAACTTACTATAGAATGGGCAGCAGCGTTCTATATGCATTTTTAAAACCATACTGCGATCGCCAACCCGCCTGCCAAGCGTGGCGATTATGGCAAATTCCCCCCTTTTGAGGGAGGCCTATGTCCAGCAGTGGACGTCTTTCGGCTGAAATGATGATGATGATGATGATGATTCCCAGCCTGGTTAAAATAAATGACTTTTGATTTTGATTTTAACAAAGCAATGAAGCAGACATTTGAAAAGATATACCTACCTAGTATAAATCAACCTGGTATAAACTCAAAAAGAACATCATCTAAATCTAATAGTTCGTCCTCGCTTCCGCCAAACCCCTCCAACCGTCAAATGAACATATAAAATTGACGCGCGCATGTGGGCGCGAGGACCGGCGCGCGCGCCACTTAGCCGCAGGAAGTCTATACATTACCTTATTATATCCCGTAAAAGTGTCATCCGCTTGTCGGCCAAACAGGTGGCGGCCTTCATAAGAGACAATTGATCCATATAAAACACACGAGTGTATTTTAGTTAAAAATAATGGTTTTGGACCTAAAATATTGCCATCAAGAAATAATTTAGCATACCATAACGTTTCACTGCTGAGGCACAGGCCTCCTCGTGTGAGAGGGCCATAATCTTGGTGAATGTCACATGTCTTCGAATGTTTGGTTCTAGGTCATGCCGATTTACTCACGATATTTTCCTTCGCCGTTTTGAGAGCAATTGTGATGAAATAAATGGCACAAAGTGCCTGTCTGGGTTCGAACCCACGACCTACGACACATAAATCGGGCCTTTACCACACGCTCTCAAGATATTTATTGCAGTAACTGATGACCAAAATCTTAAAGCAGCTTAGTTTCTTGTGACATGGCCTAATTGTGGATCCAGGTTGTCCGCCGTAGAAACAATCTGGCCAAATGGGGTATTACTGACCCGTCCAAAACACATTGCCGGCCACTTAACAGAATCTGCCTCACTTCCTTTCCTTGATACCTCCAGCACCAACACCAGTACCTGCAGCTTCCAGGATCGGAACGAGACAAATGTCGAGGTAGCCGGTACTAACCGGATGCTGGCCGGACAAAATTTGACTACGTATGTAGTATAACTATGTAGTCAATGGACACAAATGAAGAAGAATACTATACCGCCAACTCTGTCAGCATCAGTTTTCGGTATCAATGGCTGTAGACCTGGGGGCTAAGTCTGATATTTTCAATGATTGATCATTATAACAACCATACTAACTAAGGCAAAGCTAACATTGTTCAAAAAGTTCGTAATCACCTAAATTCATAATGGCGTGTCAGTGGTCAAAAGTAAATCGAAGTAATAGTAGGTTACGACTTGTCATTATGTACTAGATTACCAAATAGAAAAATAAATCATTTATTTGCTTATAATGAAGGAACGAACAATTTTTCCAATGGAGTGTCATTGACACGCCATGGCCATCGGAAAATTATAATGACGCCTTTCAATTAGGAGATTACCAAAACTTGACCAAAACTGTCAAAATCTACAATTACGGTGTCAATGACCGGACTGTAGTTAACTATATTCATTTAAAAACCTCTAGTGTTAGTATTAGCCATACAAACTCACTCTAACTCTCGTCTCGACCCATCTCGACCAAAAAAGGAATACGACTAGGACTACGTTTAGTAACCAATTTTCTCAAGTCAAGTCTCGTAATCGTAACATTTAGGTAGGTACAGGATTAGGTTAGTGCAACAATGTAGGGCGAGGTCTGAAATTGCCTGTAGATTAAAGAGCCTTGGAACACATCTTGAAAACAGGCGACACGCATGTGTCAGTCATCGTCTAGCTAAACATTAACAGCCTTATTTATAAAAATCTCGCTAATCACTGATTAGCCACTGTTTAGCTAACTAATTAGTTAACTCTTAATCAATGATTAACTTTTCTTTATTTATAAACGCTAGTTAGCAGATGATTAGTTGCGAAACGAAATAGAGGTGAAATTATGCGTTCGGCACAGATTATAAGCAAAATAGTCGACTAAAAAACATAATTTTAAGAATAAAGCCGTCAAAACCACGATTTTTGTATCTGTCGTGACTTTGACAGACAAAAGTTAAAAAATTATCGGAAAATATGAAATTGAATAAAATAATTTATTATGTTTATTTCATTGTGTTTGCGGTGGTAGCAATGAAAATAATAAGCTCCAATAATTGGAGTAACCAGGAAAAGGTATTTATCTCTGAATTTATGTCTACTTACGTAAACTGACCAAATTAATGTTAAAGCAGTAGCCGATAATAGCTATGTATTTTCATGTCCTATACGCTTGTTAACACGAATATACTCTTTAAGAAGTGTATGTAGATACATTTGTCTATTTTATATTACTTCCTAGTGCTTTTGCACCGGAGTTTCAGTGTCCTTTATTAACAATTATTATTCTTGTTTACAGGTACAAGTTTGACTGCTGCTATAAAAGCCACTAGCACCAATACTATTATTCAACTTCGCAAAGACGGCGAGGGAGTTATAGACCATGCTACGTAAAAAAGATGAGGAATGAGAGTGGCATGACAAAAGAATGGCACACATGTCTTTGGAGGAAGAATATTCGAAACGAATTTAAAACAAAAATGTGGCTTTATTATGTATCAAAATAAATTGTTTTCTATAAAATGTCTCTTGTTATTTGTGTGTGACTGCCATAACGTGGCTTTTCTTTAGTTCTGGGCCTTAGAACTGGCGCCATAAGATGAGGGGCGCATGGGATAACACACTGGATAATCACTATCCCCGATGAGCTTCCTCATGAACTCATTCTCTTCAAATCTCCTGAGCACCTACTGAGCCTCCTCTGGATTGAGTTTTCCCAATAAATCCTTTCGTCATTTGTACTTCGAATGAAGAATATGTAACAGGTAATCAGTCTCGTAGCGTATTTAAACGAGCTTTATAGGTCTTCCGCCTACTACCCGCTGGCGTTTCAAAATTATTCAATTCTTCTACGTCGTTTTGGAAATCCCGTAAAATATTGTTGAAATCCATATTTAATATAGCACAACTCGATATTAGGAACAAAATAACTTCGAAACACACAAAAATCTATTGAATCGAACAGCTGATTCAAGTAAAATCCGCCATCTTGCCTCTTAGCATCCTCTTAACAGGGCACCAGTGGTGTTTAATTCTGACAGCTACTAATCAATTGCTTAGCAACCTCTTAGCGCTAAATAGCGTTTATGAATAAGAATTTTGCTAATCAGTTGCTTAGCAAATGATTAAAATTTAAGAGGCGTTTATGAATAAGACTGTAAATCTGCAAGACTTGGTTCTGGTCGTGACATCTTTCGCTTCACAAAAAAATTACAACATATAGAGGCTGTGCACGAAATCAAATAATTTTGGACAATATCTGAGAGTGGGAAAAAGAATTTAATCAAAATTGTGTGTTTAAAAAAAAGTCAAATTCTTAGTCTTGCAGGTATAATTGTATGTTGGCAAATCACTAATAGTCGCAACAAGTTTTCCACAAAATGACGTCAGAAAATAAAGGCGAAATTACCTATAAGTATCTTAGAGAACGCAAAAGTGATGAAACTATTAACAGGAGCTGTGACTTACACGAATGCATAAAGCATACGCCGCCGTTAGAAAAAATCGTGATTTAACTGATTTAGTGACAGCCCGTTTAGTATATTTTAGTTATTTTCATAGTGTGATGTCGTACGGTATTCTTTTGTGGGGAAATGCCGCCGATATTCATACAATTTTTATTTTACAAAAAAGAGCAATTCGTTCTATTTATAAATTAGTCCTAGACACTCCCTCAGAGACAAATTTAAGGAGATTAATATAATGTGCCTTCTGAGTATATTTATGAAAATCTTTTGTATACATAAAAATATTAATCTGTTTAAAAATAGAATGATATACATAATGTAAATAATAGAAAAAAAAAAAAATTGTTCCTAAAACAAGGCTCAAAAAATTGTTTTTATGGTAAACTTCCTAGCCACATTCAAGAACTAAGCTTTAATAAATTCAAATGTTTTATAAAGCGAAAATTGTGCCTGAAAGCCTTTTATAATGTTAAAGACTATATTGAGAACAAAAAGGCTTGGGATTGATCTGGTTCAATGAGTTTACACTGAATGTTGTTTTATTTTTGCCTACTATGTATACCTACTTACTTTTTCTCTTAGTATATACCATTTAACATAAACAATGACATGAATATTTACTTGTAAAGTACTATATCATTTTAATTATTATGAATCTCAGGACTATGTGGCTCATTATTGTTTTTCTCTCAGTTAGTTTTAATGATGGTCTGGCAGTTTGAGTACTTTATGTGGCCTACCCAAATGTCCTTTCTTTGATATTGTTCGTCGAATCGTTGAGCTCCTTAAGTACTGAGTTGAGCTGCATGATAACTGACAAATGCGTGCACTGACTGGACAGGTCTACTCAATTATGTGTGGTTCTTTCCTCAAAAGATCATTTCAGACATTTTCAGACAGCAATCTACATGGTCCTCAAATGATCTGACCAATTTTATGTCCGAATTTTTATATACACATTGAAATTGATGAATTTTATAATACAATGACATTAACATTTAGTTTGTAGAGTAATAAATTAATAATGTGAACACTAAGGATTTTAGTTTTTTTTTGTTTTGTATATTTTTTTCTCAGATTTTATCATGGTCTGGCAATTTGAGTAATTTATGCGGCCTACCCAAATGTCCTTTGTTTGGTATCGTTCGCCGAATCGTTGAGCTCCTTAAGTTCTGAGCTGAGCTGCACGATTACTGACAAATGCGTGCACTGACTGGACAGGTCCACTCAATCTGTGTGGTTCTTTCATCAAAAGACCATTTCATATACCAATCTACATGGTCATCAGATGATCTGACCGAGATTATTTCTGGACTTTAAAAGAGACTGTAAGCTCTGATTTCGTTTCGGCCTTTCTTCTAAGTGTAGTCAGATGGGAAACGCCGACCTCATCTAGTTTTAAAATATGATTGACGTGTAAAAGTGTTTGTTCAAACCTCATACAGAAATAAAATCAATTGTCATTTATACTCGTAGGTAATGGTTTTGATCCACGACAATTGAACTTTTATTTCAATTGACTTTATTTCAGTATGTTTAGTTTTCTTACAATAATTAGATTAAAATTTGACAAAAGCCGGGTTTTTCGTGCACGCAGTTTTCGGCTGTTATTTAGATAAATAGATGAAATATACTCTAAGCCACGACTTATTTTGGCATACGTTACTAAAATAGCAGACACAGTCATTTTCCCCCTTATCATATAGGACCAACGGCTACTTATCACGGGCCTAATCGACCGAGAAATCGGCCCAAACTACGCATTCAATACAGCACATAGTGCCTCATCTATTTTTGTAGGCATGCGAACTAAAACACGTCATCCCCTCTGAATCTGTTTGTACTGGAAAACAAGTAGTGTATTGATTATGAAAGGGCTGGGCCGTTGCTACATCGTATGGTTATGGCGACATAGGTATACCTCTGTTAGTTCTTAGACAGTATCTGCAATGTGATGAGTTTCAGACACAATTTTGTAGTATGGTTAGCGGTTTCTGTGACAAGCGAAAATGTATGATTTACGAGTATTTACGATTCGTGAGCGTGTAAATACCTTTGTAGGCGTTCCAGGACCAAACAAATATAATAACGCTTTGTTATGCAATACAATTCTTCACATGGAAATAATTTTGTAACATGTAACAGAAAAGCTCGGAAAATACATCTGCTGAGCATCACCGAAGCAAAATATACCATGGAATTTTAGAAATTGACGGCCAATGTTTAGTTGTTGGAAAAGCAAAAGTACCTACAAAAGGCAGAACATAGATTTACCAAACGTAGATTTTCAGAGATTTTCAATAACGCACTACATAATAAAAGTTTTGATCGACAGCTATTTTCCCAAAAAAATAAAATAAAAATGGCACCCAAATTGCGCAACACACTATATTTCACAAACCGAAGGATTTTGAAGGAAATTCCTAATGCATTAATATATGTTTGAGAAATTCTTTTGCTCGACAACGTAAATAACGTCGAAATGAAAGATATTGCAATTGTGTGTTACGATAATACCCCGCTGGTTTACATAGAGAGTTATAGGAGCTGAATAAGAATCGAAAATTGATTTTGAAGATATTAAATTAAAGAAGTATTAAGTTAATATAATTATTTAAGTCAAGTTTCTATTAAGTTACTTTGAAGGGCTCACTGGAGGTAACTACCACATATCACTAATTTGGAGAATTTATTTTAAAGGAAAGTGAAGGAATGTTTCATAATGTTAGAATTTCAGTATTCACAAAAAAGACGTTTGCATTCCACAGGTCGTTACACTTTTGTCTCGCAGCTGGTATACCAAGTTAGTGGTGTTAAGTCTAACAACCAGTCTTACCAAAGGTTATCGTGTTACCCAGTTACTGGTTTGTGGAAAGTCATATAGGCAGTCGCTCTATGTAAAACACTAGTATTCAGTTGCATCCGATTTGACTATAGACCGACCCTAACATAATTGGGAAAAGGTAACTCAAACTCAAATCATTTATTTCAATTAAACCATTCACAGGCACTTTTGAACTGTCAAGGAGTCGGTCAGTAAGAAAAATGAAGCTGCATTCCCATTCCAAAGCGTAGTAGGTACCTATGGAGAAAAACAGGCAAGAAACTCCATGGACATTGTTACAAAAATATTAGTTAGATTTATAATGATTGAATTTATAACTGAATGTGAGTACGATATAGAAATAAAAACGTTAAAAGAGTCCAGAGTAGGTAAAACAAATAGAAACAAAAATAAAAAATGCAAGAACGACAATTATTAAAAACAAAAAAAATAAGGCAGAATCAGATTATGAGCTAAGGACCTAGAAGAAGTGATATTCTAAGCGATAACGATGATGGAAAAACAAATATGTATGGGACTAACATAGGCTACCGAAAACCTTGTCAATCCCGTTGAAAGTAGTAGCAAAAGCAAATTATAAAAAAAAAAAAATCGACCACAAATCATAACTGCAAAGAGAAAAACAAGCATTATAATATTTATAATCTTTAGAATTTTGGTATTGCAGGCGGGCCACAAAAAAAGTTACACCAAATTTCAAGTTATTGGTTTGTCTATAATTTACTTTAAATAAATAATTTACTTGTTATCAAGCTTTTTAGTTTTTTTAATATATATATATTATATATATTATATTATATTATATTTATTTATATATTTGGAATTGTCTCATTACTAGCTTTTATTTGACACCAATGTTGTTGTAATTTTTTTTTAAGCTTCCCTCCCTTTTTTGTATTTGCAGATGAAATATACAAATATTATAATTATAGTCTATGTCACTCCCACAATTAAGACAAATCTAACGACACCTCATATGTTAAAATCCATCAAGCCGTTTAGGCTACAGAGTGTCAAAGAAATAAACATACATACATACATACTCTCTAAAAACAAAACCCTCCTTCTGGGGCAGTCGGGTACAAAATACAAAACGCTTTGAAAGCACTTTTTCTTATCGTATCGATTGCAATCTAAATGGAGTTGGCCCAGAATTTGGCTATTTAGTTTAGGTATTAGTTTGAGAGCACAGCATTGACAAGAAACGATTGCCACTTGACTTGGCCCTCTGACGATCTATACTCGTAATGTACTCGTAAAAGTCTATCCATATAAACTTAGGTGAAGTGAACTGCCTATATTATATATTTCTTTTACTTATTATTTTGTTGTTATTTTATATCAATGCTGCACCAGCGCTGGGGCTCTGTCTCGCCTAGGGTCGCAGCATTATGCTGAGCGATGGCCGTTTTGCGTGGATGTAACGCATATTTTCCCCAAAATTGTTCTTTTCGTGTTTGTGGTCTTTCTTTGCGTCATATCTGGTTGTATAGTTGGATTATATTCTGAGTAGTCTGTTTTATTTTATTTAGTTACCTATTTTATGTTCAATTCTTTAAACCTGACTTGGTTTCCGTACGTCTTTTTCGGGTAACCACTGAAAATCAGCGCTGTGCTGTGGGTCCCTCATAGCACAGCATCATGCTGAGTGGAAGCCTTCTTGTCACAGTCATGACGTGCAGCAGCCGACTATTTCGGTTTTGTACTCGCAATTATAATGTAGATCTATTTTGTTTTATTTTTCTGTTTACCTACCTACTCGAGTTAATTATCTATTTGTATGCACGTGTTTCTGTGACAAATAAACCGATTTTTCTTTCTTTCATGTTTACCGCAAATAAACGTATTTTCTTTCTGTCAATAGTGTCAATCCCTAGCATCAGATGGAATGACAACATAATGTAGTATTTTTTATTTGGCTGTGATTGCAACTCACTTCAAGCTCATTTCGCTTATGTTTTCACAGAGAGATTTTTACAGAATAGACACAGCAACAATGGCGGCTGGTAGGTATAGTTTACGATTGCGAATCGAACGAAATCCATACGAAGCAATGGAAAGCTCAAGGATTTTCCTAAGTTGGGAACACTTGCAAAGAGATGAACCTAACATCATAAACAAGCCTAATCTTCCTCACCCTACACGTAGTACAGTCAGAAGCAATAATTAATTCCCGTGTGATTTATGTGAATATTATGCGAGCACATACATGTACAGTCGGCCCCAACTCCGAGTGTCTACCACGCGTTAGATTTATGCATCTATGGTAATACATGCTGATGTAACAAGGAATACATTTGCGTTTATAAATAAAAACCCTACAACGTTATCTTCGCTGAGTGGATTTTAAAATTCTTCGTTTTCAGGTGCATTTTTATTTTTGTGATTTATATTTGCTTATTAGGGTTGTTGTTTGTAAGTTTATGTGTGTTTATGGCAATGTGTAGACAAATATGCAGGTGGTTAGGAGTTCAGAAAATGCAATGTTAGCCTTTTTTGTACTGTAACAGACGTAAGATTATGTTTAAGCCCTCAGATTATAGTTGTCTTAATGATTATTATGTAATTACATACATTTGTGTAGTGTAGCAAATTAAAGCGCTTATAACCACGAAGATTTATGCCCGTTTATTGCTAGTTCCTTTCTGAAAGCGGCCAGCACACTCCTACTTGGTTACGTAAGTTACAACAGATAACTTTTATCTGAATAATAAATATGGCGTTTTGACAGCTTTAGTTAGGAAAATATGTCAAACTATCAGATATAAAGTTATGCTCGTATGATAAGGTCCGGTGAATATAAGCTTGGAAAACATATTCAGCATAAGAATCGATCTTCTAGTTTAGTGGAGACAGTCTAAACCTGTCACGAGATCTCCTAAAGATTGCAATAGAAAAATATGCCTCTAACAGATAACTAACATTATTTTAACTAATTCTTCAATAACATTAACAAATAATAACATTTTAGGATCGCAAATTGATAGACTATAAAATATATTAGATAATGCACCTGTATTGTATTTTGACCAGTGTCCTTTAAATCGTAGCCTTAAATTAAAGCTAATTTAAAACCGGCCAAGTGCCTGTCGGAACACGCAATGAAGGATTCCGTGGTTGGGATGAATTTATCCCAAAAGTAAATTCAACATTGTAGTTGAAAAACATGTTCATACATTCCAACTTCAAATGTAAGTTTGTATGCACAATATTGGGAGATTTACCATGTTAGTTTAAGACCAAAAGAGAGAAAAGACTTCTCATATGTTTTCCTGTTATTTATAAGTATAAAACCATTTTTTAAATATATTTTTTAATTTTAGGCTCAGTAGTTTCAGAGATAAGGGTTGGAGACAAGGTCAATTTTCATCTAGTTTCTTAAGTAACTACTTGATATCCCCATAGTAAGCCCTTTCATTTCATATGTCACATGGTCCAGTGTACAATTTTTTTTTGTGTCCCAAAAATTTAACCCCATATTCAAAATTCATTTATTTACTTAACACGTCCGTGTTTGGGTCACAGAAATAGATATAGTGTAAAAAAATTCAACTTAATCAGTCTATCACATTCGGAGCTAGTTGGCTGTGACAGACGGACAGACAGTCACACGAGTGATCCTACAGGGTTACGTTTTTTTTATTCGGAAATAAGGAACCCAAAAAACCTAGTTACTGTTAAATGTCCGACTCAATACACCTAACTTCTTCATGAGTCAATTTGAAATGATAAAGTACCTACCTTAGTACCTACTCAATTTTTTCGAGATTCCTGTAACAAGTTCTGACTTGCGACGGCTACATCGCGTGCCATTCATATATGCCATTCATTCAGTTTCCAGGGACTGTGCCAAACCGGCCACATTACTGGCGAAAACACAGTTACTGGAATGCTAATAACATGTTTAAATTATTTGTTGCACACACCAAGTGCATGTTTTGGTATTAATATTTTTGTTTTGTGAAATATTTTGTTTGGAGCCTTGGCAAATAAGCTGAACTTTCTTTTAACTTTGTAAGTCGTGTACTATCTACAGAGTCTTCTTTCACAATTTTCTACAGATTTAAGATAGTCAGAAAATAGTGCTCTGCCCGAAGGGAGGTGGTAAGACCCTAGTAGCATAGATGGTTAGCGGCGGTTGGGGAATCAGCAGAGAGAGGAATCTGCTCACCATGATTGCGGTATCCAAGACGACCGTCTCCTGTATCTGACTCCTGACCCAGCTGTTTTGCTATAAAGCATCTCTATTATACTTATGGGTATAAGTATAAAAGAGATGCTTTTGCTTTACTCAATGTTATAGAAAGGATCATTATCATATTGTTCTGCCTTTGTCCCATGTTACTTGGCGTCGACTCAAAACGTATTTTTTTCAATCAGCCGTCATTTTATTATTCTCTCTTTTTAGGGTTCCGTAGTCAACAAGGAACCCTTATAGTTTCGCTATGGCCGTCTGTCTGTCCGCGGCGTAGCTCAGAGACTCATAGTACTAGAAAGCTGTAATTTTGCATAGGTACACATAATAATGACGCCGACAAAGTGGTAAATAAAATCTTGTATTTATTTTTAGGTTTCCTCCACTTCTCTTAAAGTGGGGATGATTTATTTTCTCGTCTATCCCATATTGTGGGGTAACGTTGGATAGTCCGTTCAAGAGTTCGTGAAAACCATTTTTCGAATCAGGGATTCCTTTGCGTAATATTAAAGTACTAATATTTGTTAGAGTCAAGTGTCCCCCTGCCAACTAAATGGTTATTTCTGGATAGGTATGTGAAAAAATTCACGACAGTAGTAGGTATATAATTAGAACGAAGTTAAAAGGAAAATTATCACAGAAAAGTAGGGTTTACAAGATAACGAGTAATAGTCAACCAAATTACATTTACAGTTAGAATTTATGGAAGAACGTGTAATGTATTACAACTACACTGTTAAGTTTGTTCTTGGAGTAAATTCGTTCCAACAACGGAACCCTTAATTGTGCGTGGTCCGACATAAACTTGGCCGGTTTCTCTTTCATATCATCTCTCACACATTCCTTCCATCCTTTGGTCTTCAGGAAGTCTTCAGAACGGATCCCCATGCGATAAAGCAAAAAAGCCATGGAATTTTTGCTCCGTTTACCTCGCCGAGTTATCAAGACGATGACTCCACTCCATCTACCACTCAAGACGAAGCTGAAGTAGGTAACAAATAAACTGACTCGGTAGCAACATCTCAAGATAATTGACCCTCAAATGTGGCACAATAGGGCCGGATAACAGCCACAGTTGCATCGGCTACGCACAATGCGCATCGTCAACTCGTATGCAAGGCTGCAAGGCCTGAATTCAGCTCGTAATTTATTATAATGGGTCTTGAATGCATCTTGCCGAAGTAACGGGTACATTGAATCATCATCATCATGTCTTAGTCCCCAAAAGGGGATATAGGCAGGGTTGTTAGTAGTTTAGTTTAGTTGTTGTCGAAACCAGAACCCACGTCAAAGATTTCATATAGAATGAACTGACACTAATTTGATATTTCAGTCAATATTGCCCTCGCAATGTAGGTATGCAGGAAAATTTTAAAACCAGGGTGATTTTTTTTTATGTTTGTTAATGTATGCCATTATGCGAAAGAAAGCAGCATCCTTACTACAACGTTCACGTAACAGTCGGAATGACATCCCAAAAATGATTGTTGCGAGACCAGACTGCCTCATCCAGAAGCACCTGGTTGTGGTGGCTTTAGGTTTAATACGGTAAAGAAACTCGTTATCTACTAACATTACTAACATAGCAGATAAGCACAAATTGTGACTAACTAATTACTAACAATCTATGGACTGTAACGTCTGAAATAAATCATTTTTATTTTATTTATTTATTTATTTTAATGTATTGTTTTTATCGGTAATGCGAAAGAAAGTAAGTAAGGGAAGAGTAAGAAACCACCATTGAAATACTTACCAGTGCTCTGACATCCTTGTGATTTGAGTTTTAACACGTTAAGTAACGTCATGAACGATGGGACGATGATAAAGACTCCTAAAAACAGGCGCGACACGCGACGCGACATAAAGAGACCGCTCGTCGCGCGGCACGCGGTGTCTTTTTGTCGCGTCGCGTGTCGCGCCTGTTTGTAGGAGCCTTAAGACGTGCAGGACGACACAAAATGAGAGTAAGTTTATGACCGTAGTATTACTCGTAGTACTTGGCGTTTTGTTTGGCGTATTCTATTATAGTCGTTTATCTAAGATATGCATAAACACGCATAATCAGCGTATAATGTTCCCACTGCTGGGACACAGGACTCCTCTCTGTGAGTGGGAGTGGGCCGTATTCCACTAATCGGGCCTAGTGCGAGGTGGTAGATGTCAGATGTCTTCGAATTTCTGGTTCTAAGATATGGATACGTGTTTTTTATATTTATTATATTATTTAGCGAATCATATCAAGAAATATAAAAATCAAACATTTATAGTCTTCAGCTATTCTTGAAATATAATCAAACTTTTATTTAATGATTATACAATAATATCTTCATTAAGTAAATCAACGGCGAAAGAAACTATATTTTGGAGAGCACAAAAATTATGAAACTATTAATAGCTGCTGTGACTGACACGAATGGTTTAGCACCATGAAAACTGTACTTTTATAGTTACACAGACTTAATGTTTCGATTATTTCAAGTTTTCTCACAATTAGATAATAAATAGGCAAAAAAGATTTTTTTTCGTGCACGGAGCCTTAATCATAATATTTATTATAGACTGCTCTGAGCTGAGTCGCCATCTTTAATTTCTTCAATTTTATCCGGGACTGACCGAAGCAAATAATTTAAAATACTCCGCAGATTAGGCACAAGAGTAATGTCTAAGGGCTGTGAGCGTGAGTTTTGAGGAATCCGCTGAATGTGAGAAGCAAGGGATCAGTCGTTGTCCAGCAGTGCACGTCTTTCGACTGAAATGAAGATGATAATAGTGTGAGTTTTATGAACCTTTACCCACCCGCCGGGTATGTTGCACCAACGTGGCTAGGACACCTTGAGACGGAGCTGATGGTGACCAGTTTCAAGAATACAGTTAGGGTTAGGTTTCCGTATTATCTTGTGTTTTGTGGATGACGCCACATAGTAACAAATTGTTTGTTTCGAGCTGGACGTACTACTTACTTGTATACCACGTTCAATGATTTTAGTATAGGTACTTTTGGTCATTGTAACATAGTAGGTAGTAGGTTATGCAGTAATTTATTTGATAAATAATGTTGTAAATATTATACCAAAATAACACCATATTTCATGCTTTTCAAATGATAAAAAATATAATAAATTCGTTTTTGCCCGCGGCTCCGCCTGCGTGGAAGTCTGTTATCACGTAAAGAAGTAGCCTATGTTTGTCTCCATATCCCAGGCTATATCTTTTAATTTCATGACGTAGGGTTTAGCGGTTTAGGCGCGAAAACGTAACAGACGGACAGACAGACAGAGTTAATTTCTCATTAATTATAATATTATTATGAAACTATGGATAGTATGGATTGAGGCGGTAATAACACTTTTTGTTGGATGTGTTGTAACAATGAGATTTCCCAATTCCTATCCCTACATAATACCAATCGGAAAATCCCATCAACATGCACAAAGGTTAACCCAGAAATTCAAAGACTGCTTCACAGGATGAATGTTCCAATTTACATGATGTACCGTGCAGGATATCCTGAGGAGACGGTTGTCCACTCACCTTTATTCAACAGCTTCCATCTCCGCCACAGACACTGACCAGACGCTGGCGCACCTACACCGGACACAGTCCATCGCTAACACTCCGACGGTACCGGCGACGCGCCGGACGCAACACGGACACGACACGGCACTCGGAAGGGACAAGTCTGACCTATTTGTCTTGTTAAAAAAATAAACAAATCGATAGACCGGAGCAAAGCGAGCGTCCACCGACAGGAAACCGGGATAAAAGCGAGGTGCCTCGTCCGGTCGTCGGAGACGAAGGGAGGGTTGCGGGGGTGGCAGCCGGAAGGTTAAACCACGCCCCGGGGCGGGGCCTGGGCTCGCCTGCGCGGGTTATCCCGGGCTGGCTCAATGGTAGTTGAGCAGAGACGTTCCGCTTACCAACTGGTATCAAGTACCAACTTTTTGGACTCTTTATACTCTTAGATAGACATTGTGTGCTATCTTTTGAAGGTGAAACTAACACACTTGAAAGTTAAACTTTATATTTATGTCTTTGTCGTCGACTGAAGCTACGTAACGTACTAAATCATTTTTTATTTACGCATAGGCAGTGATTTACCTAGGTAGGTACTATTTATGATAATTATGCACAAATTGCGCACAGCTTGCAATAATTCCCTATCTCTAAGTATCTAGAAAACTCCTACGGCATACTTTTATAGTCGCGGGGTAGGAATCCGCTCGTTCAACCCACGTTCAATGTACTGAAGGCTTCACGAATTCATCGCGTCAAATAAAACTTCCATCAGATACTTGAATTGAATCAAAAAACTGCGTCAGTTGCTATCTATACAAATACATAAAATTGATGTGTCTGTTTGTAATGTCAAAATTACAGTTTTTTACTAAATGCATACGAAAGTATATGAATGCGTTACCTAAAACAAAAAAATAAATAAACAACAATTTTCTTTGTCTTTCGGTCGGTCTGTCAGTCTGTTTATTTCGGCTAATCTCCTAAACAGCTGGACCGATTTTGAAAATTTTGAGCTAATGTTATAAGGAGTAACTTAGGCTACATTAATTTGATAAAAAACCACGAGGGCATTGCCGCGGATAGCATCTAGTACGAATAAAGACACTTTTATTACTCGTAGTTGTTAAGCGAATTGACTACCTACCAACTTTGAACAAAAAATTGTCCGTATGTTCAAATCACAAGACTGTAATTTTTGGCAGTTGTATGAAATGGCTGTAGCACGCCAAATAATTGACGTAGGGTGTAAACTGTGGGTGTTTTGCGTAGTAACTTTCCCGACTGTAAATCTCAGGGACAGCAGAACTAAGGAAGAAAATAAGACTATTAGAAAGTCTCCTGTCTACCCAAAACCTGTCCCCTGATTTTGTTTCACCATTTCTTCTCAGGGGTAGGTATTCAGATAGGAAATGTCGACTCCATCTAGCTTATCTACTATATAAAAATAAGTCGGGTTTTCCTTCCTGACGCTATAACTCCAGAACGCACGAACCGATTTCTACGGTTTTGCATTCGTTGGAAAGGTCTCGGGCTCCGTGAGGTTTATAGCAACTTTTTTTTTTTTTTTTAATGGTTTTTACGAAAAATTAGGGTAGGGTAGAGTAGGGTAGGGTAGGTAGGTAGGTAGATAGGGTAGGGTAGGGTAGGGTAGGTAGTTAGGTAGGGTAGGGTAGGGTAGGGTAGGGTAGGTAGGGTAGGGTAGGGTAGGGTAGGTAGGTAGGGTAGGGTAGGGTAGGTACGTAGGGTAGCGTAGGGTAGGGTAGGTAGATAGGTAGGTAGGTAGGGTAGGGTAGGGTAGGTAGTTAGGTAGGTAGGTAGGTAGGTAGGTAGGTAGGTAGGGTAGGTAGGTAGGTAGGTAGGTAGGTAGGGTAGGTAGGGCAGGGTAGGGTAGAGTAGTGGAGTTTATACTATAGCTTTTGACAGAACGAAGTCTGTCGGGTCAGCTAGTTTTTTAATATATTGCTTATTTTTTGATTCCGATATCCTATTTACAGAATGATTTCATTTCATTTCTATTTTGCTAAATGTGCATGTTGTGTTAGGTAAAGGTCAATATCGAGCAAGCTACCAGATACGAACAACTACCCGACAGCACATGACATGTCATCGTCGAAGTGTGACGGCAAACATAGGGAATACATATATATCTAAATCTTAGGCTTTCCGAGGATACCGCCTAATAACGGCCGCAATATTGCACCGGACGTTAAAGGGTACGATACTGGGTAACACGAGATATCTACTTCTTGGTAAGACTGGTTGTCAGACTTTAGGGCTTATAAACTGCGATATTCAGAGATCTACAAATAAAAGCTGGGACCAACGACTTAACGTGCTTTCCGAAGCACGGGCGTGTCTTGGTATGTAATAAATGGTCACCCATCCACCGTGCGACATTTATTACTGGAGGTCTCATCGTAATCAGCCTATATTGTTTCCAGTGAGGGCGTAGGCCTTATCTCTATGATAAGAAGAGGTCCATAATCTACCAAGTCCAATGGTCCACTTAAAGGACTAAGTGTGGAAACCAAACCTTCTAACAAAGAACATAGATCCACCAAGATTCAGTGTGGATAATTATGTCACATGTCTTCGATTTTTTTAGTTCTTTATAGATTTATATATATACTACCTGCACCCGGCATGCGTTGCAATGCGTAAAGTAGTGTTTACGTGGAGTAAAAAAGTGATTGCACGATTTTTTTTTTTGGACCAGAAACTGACGCGGGCCCTCAGAACGGCGGGATTCGAACCCACGACTTCTTCTCGGCTAAGGCAAATCAAATCAAATCAAAATATTTTATTTCACATAAAGCTACATAGGCACTTATGATACGTCAGAAGCTAGATGCACGTTTCCAATTGGTCGTGTCCTATGGAGAAGAACCTGCAAAAAACTCCAACTCCAAGCACTAAGAAGTGTTGAAGGGCGGGCGTTTTGGGGCAATATCAATAAGTTTGACGTTCGAAAAGTGATTCTCAGCCTAATTTGAATAAATGACTTTTGATTTTAATTGCGACCTACAATTTGACAGTAGGTGCCGACACCAGTGGGCCACCACTGGTCTACATGGAGCATCATGACAAAATACAAACAAACTACCTTCAATGGTACGACGGATGGGTTTATTATTATTATTGATTGGGTCGGCTCTTGACCTGGTTCACGCCTGATGGAAAGCGATGGATGCGGTCTATGATGGAACGAGCGTGCCCAGAAGATGCTTGTTCACTGTTGCTTTAAAGGCAGACGGGTTATATGTGGAAGGAAACACAGACGCTGGCAGAGAGTTCCACACTTAGTAAATGTAGAGAAGAAGCGCTGAGTACGACTGGACGAGACACCTACCAAGTACGCATGGTTCCTAGCAGTATGTCTGCTAGTCCGGTAATAAAAGGGCGATGATGGGATCAGGTCGTGGAGCTCCTGTGCACATTCTCCGGGGCACAGTCTGTAGAAGACCGACAGGCAAGTAATATAGCGCCGATGAGCCAAGCTGTGAAGCCTAGACACCAACGTTTCGTCGCATAAAAGCCTTTGAGCTTTGCGTTTCATCGAGTCCAGTGCAGCAAGTTGTTATTTTGCTGAGCCATCCCATGTGTGGCTGCAATACTCCATACAGGAACGGATCTGTGCTTTGTAAGAACGGCAGTCGGTAGGAAAATCTACCAATCAATCAATCTGCTTAGCCTTTTCCCATCTATGCTGAGTTCGGTTATGGTGTGCTTCCAGTCTAACCGAATCCAGTTGATTACTAGTATTTTACATGAGGCGACTGCCTATCTGACCTCCACACCCTAGTTACTGGGTAACACGATAGGAAAATCTACCATTAGTAGGTAATTAGCAATGCTCAATGAACGGCCGGTAATCGCGGGGGACGCTCGGGGCGGGTCCGACCACCCTCTTTCACGCCTCTGGGCGATAACACCGTTTTTTAAATACTTATTATTCAAGTGGTGACATTTTTTTCGTTCTGGGCTTGAACCTTGTATAAATATTTGGTAGATCAATGATCTTGATTAACATTTTCTATATCTAGTTACTTATCTTATAAAACGTAATACTTAATAATAAAATAATAACAAATCATCTTCAATAACACTGATCAACAAAATTTTGTAACAAGAAAAGTCAGCAGTAATTTCGAAATATCTACCTAACCTCTCCACAAAATCATATGTATATTAATTTGATTAGGACTAGTTTCCGTGTTCCGGCACTTATCAGTAAAGGAGATGGATAACGCTCCCATACAAGTATGGCCTAGCACGGACATAAATAAAACAATATATATCATGAAGGAATATTTGTATTTAATAGTCCTGTTTATATTTTATTACTCCAGAAGTCCGTGGTGACGAGATATAAGACATTTTAGGAGAAAATTCTGGTATGACATTTTGACGTATATGTATCGTAGGCATGTTATTCTCGTAATGGTCCAGTGGTTTATACCTCGCTTCTCATGCACGAGGTTGTTGTGGGTTCAATTCTGGGCAAGTACCAGTGTGACAATTTTCAATTCATATGTAGTTTCTGTTTTTGTAGTTTGTGTGTGTTTTTTTTGTTTATTATCTTGGACATTACTGACATCGGTGAAGGAAAAATATCGCGTGGAAAAAACAACACTAGGGTTTGGTATTCCACTAGTACCAGACTGTGATAATGTCTGCCTAGCCAGTAACCAGCAAGAATGGCACACATTATCAGACGCAGTGACCTTAAACAAAAAACCTACATATTAAGTATAAACAAATAGCTACACCCTTAAAAGACGTGCTGTAGACGTTACTGAAAACTCACGCGTGTTAAAACTCACCAATCGCGGAGTAATCCACTGTCTTATAACAGACTGAATTTCATCCGAATCCAACAAATGCCTCCTTATGCGAAAAGTTGCTATACCACAGTTAATGCTGCGCTGGTTCTCCATTAGAAATAGGGCAAAATCAGTTGTCCAAACGAGTAGCCAAAGTAAATCGAAATGAGAAGATGCAAAGTCCGTGAAAGCCGGGGTCGGTCAAGAGAGCAGTACCAGATAATTTTCCAGAAACAAAGCCAAAGGTCGTCGTAAAACACCACAAGAAACCACAAGAAAACTTTCAACAATATGCGAGCCACAAGAACCTACACAGGAATGACTTAAATTGTCAAATCATTAATGAAAGGCATGACTTTGTCATGACAATCGACATAAAACCCTTAACATAATTATAGCTAGGTACCTAGCTATAATATGTATAAAAACATACATAAACTCCCTGCTTTTGCCATGGGGGTAGGCAGAAACTATAAAACGTCCGCTACTTTAAACAACCCTTACCTAGGTACAGTCAGCAACAAAAGTCGATTAACATTTCACTTTCCTAAATCTTAATTATTGAACCAAATATTTAATTAAAATCGGAACAGAAGTAAAAGGTAAAGAAAAATAACTCTATGCTACATACCAAATATTTAATTAAAATTTTAATTTAATATTTGGTTCAATAATTAAGATTTAGGAAAGTGAAATGTTAATCGACTTTTGTTGCTGACTGTACTTACTCCTTTGGCTTTGTCCACGTTCATACATCTAGTCATTTAGGCGCGTCGCAATAATAGAACTGATATATTGTGTTGTATAATTGTGTTGTATACATAAGATGTCAAATATATAATTATTAGGTATAGCTGTGCGTGTGGTTATTATAACAGAAAGAATATCGTAAATGTCACAAAAATGTCAAAATATATTTGAAATCACAGACTATAATAATACAATAATGTGTCCTGCACTAAATACATATCTGTTAGACACTATCTGTTACTATGTAATTATGTTATGTTGTATTGAATTGCTCAGTAGCAGTCCGGAGTCTGGATTTGTATCCGGTTGATGGCAATAGGCTCACCCCCTATTATAAACATAAACATAAACATAACTGGCGAAAGGTGGGTGTAATATAAATACACCTCTGCTAAACCCTTCGAGGATTACAGGCGTAATGTTATGTGAATTTGGGTCAAAAACTATATCGAAATATGATTTATTTTGAAAACACATATTTATTGCTTCGTCTGTACTTGTCTTAACAGAAAAAGATAGTGTTTCCATTACTTTGAAGAACGAAATATTCTATTGATTTTTAATTAAAGAGATAAATAAAATGTGTCTTTTTTACTTTTACTTCTGTTATCACTAAACGCGTATAAAAATATATATTTTTCTTACTCTATTATCTAAAATACAGGTAAATACATGTCGTTTCGAACGATGAACATGTACTAATTACCATCTTGTATCAAATAATTGCAACATTTGAAACTCACTGATGGTAATAAAATAAAGCAAACAAAATAATACTCTTTTAAATTGATATTTTCCCACAAACCTATGCTAAGACATAAAAGTCATGATAGAAATTCAAATATTATAAGTTTTTTTTTTTAAATATTATTAAGTCTTTGTCTGTGCGGGGCCACACTTTATCCATCTCCTGTAATATTAATTAATATTATTAATATAAATATATATTTATAAATATATATATTAAACATATATATTATATATATTTATTATTATTAATTGTTTTTTCCTTATAATTTTTTAATTCAGTGGTTTATTTTTCAGAAAAGTGGCTGTGTTTTGTGTTTGCTAAGTGAAGTGATTCTTAGAGAATGTCAAGAAAGTATAAAAATGTTCCTGACAAGTTCTGTTACATTTGTGGTGAAATTAATTTATATTTAATAAAAAAAAAAAAAAAATGAAAGTTATTTCGGTTTTCCTGTTGGACAGCAAGATGTGTAAGACTTATTACGGGATGGGAAAAAAGATCTCAGTCTATGTGCCTTTCGGAATTCCGATGCTTTTTGGAAAAAAAATATTTTTGGACCGACATACCATTCAACTACCTAATTGTTATTTTTGTCTGACTAATACAAAAGGCATTACAATTAAAACTAAAAAAACAAGTTAAGTATCCTGATGTGTCTTCTGCTAAAAAACCGATTCCTCACAGTGAAGAACTACCTATACCAGAACCACCTCTTTACTGAATCAGAGGAAACAGATAATAAAATTATCCAACTATGCTGGCAGATTATTGCTGGGGATTACAGAGGGACGTTCCTGACGCAAAATACAGGAGAAAATCATAAAAAAGTACTTATATTAATATTATAACATTGATAATAATTTAATTTTTGTTAAAATAATTTGTAATTTAAGAAAAGTAAAAAAAAAAACATATTACAATAAAACTATTCGTATCTTATATTTTAGACTTCTAATTATACTCTACTTGACCTTATTCCTAACAGAATCAGCCAAAAAATTTATTGTTTTACCAAAAAGTTTTTTTGTTGATCAGTGTAATTTATCAGCACATCTTGTAAGAATCCAATCTAATACCTACCTACCACAACAATCTATCCTTCCCTTTCATAAAATATTATGTCAGGACAGAGTTTGGACATGATAGGTACACTTCCGAAGGTAACGGCAGTGGCGTTGCGGCTGACAATAACCGCAAACGACAGTGCCACTGCAGTTTTAATTCCGAACGTGACGTCACTACTCTTCTTCAGTATCGCGAAAGGCCATTTGGCATACAAAAAAATCCGTCTTGGCGCTCTGTTATTAACAGCCACTGTTAGTCATCAAAAAGCTCGAATAGCTCAAGAATATAAAAACTTTTTGGTTAATATTCCCATCAAAACTACTGAAGCTTTAAATTCCTCACCCGCGCTTTATACTTCCTTACTTATAAATAATATAAAGGCATGCCCTTTAGAGTTTAGATTTCAGCATACAAACCCCCAGGCTGTTATAAAAGATTTTAAAGATCCTAAAATTAAATTAACAGAAGATCTTTGGGGAATTTCTATAGAGTTCTGTAGTTCTATTATCGAAATTGCTCTATTTAGCTTTCATAATATTTAACACCAGCTTTCCAGATCTCATAAAACACAGTAAAGTATATAGTTCCATTATTCAAATCCGGTGATGATAAAGAACCTAACCATTATAGGATTGTGTCAACTCAGTGTTTGAAAAGTTTATGCTCAATCAAATGTTACGTCACTTTGATAAAAATCCTTCTTTCATGAACAACGTGTGAACAACAGTACGGTTTCAGCAAAGGGCGTTGCACAACTGACGCTGCCGTCTATTAGGGTGACACCACCCTAATAAGGAACGCCACATGCGAACTAGGCATCAAAGATCTGACGTCACAAATCCTGCATCGCGCAATCCGAGTTTACCGCGCGACTAGCATATATACAACATCCCGACATCAACCGTCGGGCTGTTGCCCACCAGACACGACACCCGTCTAGTCGGAGGATCCTCCCTTTTCGATATAGGATGAGCGAACTTTACACCCTGTTTCTCATACCTCTATACTATTACTATACCTCTATATTTTTAACGCCTGGGAAGAAGCACAAGATGCTACTGGAATCTTATGCGACCACTTTATGCCGTTCGATTGCGTAAACCATGAGACACTTCTGCTGAAACTGGAGCACTATGGCACTATGGGATTAGAAATAGGGTTCTTGGTTTATTAAGATCATAGCTCGACACCTCCTAAGTACAACTAAGTAACTGACAAATGCAAATTTTAAAGGAGAGCGAATTGAAGATTTCAATTTCTTTAAATCGCCGTAGCTAAGCCCTTAAATACGTTTGAGAAAAAAGTATGTTGGGTTAATTGAAAAAATAAAATAAACTTGTATGTGGTAGATGCAAAAATGCAATAAAAACCGTTTGGTGATCTGGCAGATACATACGTATACTTAGCGGGTGTCGAGCTGAAAGATAAATCATAAGTTCAGGTAAACGGCATAATTATACTCATTAGGGTCTGAAATAAGAAATAGGCGTGCCTCGAATTCCAGCCGTTTCTGAGATCAGCTGAAACACACAAATAGACTAGACTAGTATCAACGTCCTATATACCATGGCCTGCTCAATCGCCAGATTTGAATCGCATTGAGCTTGCATTGATATGCTTTAAAGAGCTCTGCCAAATATGAATGCCGTACACAAACCAGAAAATCTTTTTAGCCTGTTACAACGGACGTGGGCGGCTATTCCGCAACGTAATTTGGATAAATTCATATTGAGTACGCCGAATCACTACGATTGTGTTATACGCGTTAACGGCGGAAATACAGACAACTAATTGTTCATTTTACGAAATAAAAACCTTTAAAAACTTTTATCTCTAAATTATCATATTTTAATGTCAGTATTAACTAAAGCGAAAAATCCAGCATAAGCAAAAATCACGAAAAGTCTTTATTAACACAAAAGCAGAGAGTACTTTATCGATCTACACATAAGAAAACATTTTATATAGTCAGCCTAAATAGACATTTCTTATTTATTTTTAATAGAGCATTTTTTTTTTACCTTGGCCCCTAGACACTTTTGATGTGTGTATATATAGATATCAGCGGCTTTGCCTACTGCAGAATACCACAATAACTAACACTATGAAAATAACTAAAATGGATTAGCTCAGCTCTCTCAACGTCAGTTTCATACCTTTCTGACGGGCGGTGTAGGCGATCGAGTAGAGCCTTGATTTAAGTGGGCCCCATTAAAGTTTGGAATCTACTGTTATCCCCAGAAAAACTGCCAGGTCGACAGTTTCAAGCACCTCTTTATTATCTAAGATGATGATGGGTCCTAGATTTCTAACATTCGGTAACAATTATTATTTTATGTGAACACGATTGTTGCCATGACCTGCCGCCATTTCATCCATCCTAAGCATTCCACAATTCAACATTCATTAAAAATCCTGTTTTTTAACAAGTAATGTTTGCGCCCGTTTTGTGAGAAACCGAATTAAACCAAAAGCTGCCTTTACGACCTCACCCGTTTCTTGAAACAATAAAACACAAGACCGATGACTATTAATAACTACTATAATTAATTGACGTCTGATACATCAACACATTGATTTAGGAGCACACGACACCTGGCCTGGCCGTTTTAGGGTTAGGTGTGGCCAAACACCCCACGACCAGTTAAGTTGTACCTTTCTACCTGAATTTCGTCATAGACATAGAGATTATTTTAAACTGGACGCTTTAGTGAGTCACCAGTATATTAACTGACCTCCATGGTTCGGACTAAGATCGAGAAAAGTGAAGGAATATCAGGGTTCTAAATAAAATTGTCGTTCGCATAGAATCGATATCTTGTAGATAAACAAAAGGTTACGTAGCGTGCGTTAGTAAATATTTGGGTGCCAATAATGCCAAAATATTTGTCCTGTTTTATTATTATTTCTTCATTGACGTACATAGGTATCTATTTGTTCCGGTCCCGCAAAGCTGGCTATTTTGTTACCCGACTGCGCGACAGCAAAGAAACGGTTGTTTTTTTTCATGCGTAGATAGCTTTGTACATAGGTGAGATTCTTTATACCTACCTGCGTAGCATCCTAACGGCTGAATGGATCTTAATACATGAGGTGTCTATCGACTCGTCTATACTTCATTTTTTCTATCATTAGACAAATAAATGTTCTAACCCTTTCGTTATTTCGATGTAACTTAATGTTACTGTTTAATAAACTACGTTATTTCATGATAAATACAAAGCACTGTAATATAATTACCATCCTACATTAAAAAAATAACTCTAAAGTGCAGTAATTTCAACAATATTACACAATAACTGTCGTTATTTAGCCGTTATTTGTCTAATGGTAAATGGAATAGAGATATAGGTCGCACCATGCATGGCTATAGCTTAGGTTTTGTTTTTATAAAATTAAAATGGCGGATGTTAAACTTCAGTATGTAACGACGTCATGAAAGTCTTGAAATAATAAATGTACCGTAACCCTATATTATATACTTGTCATAATCTAAGACCGTGACCATGTCAGGTATCAAAATAAAGGGCAATATTGAAGAGACGATTCCAAAAATACCTATAACACACTAAAAGGTGAAAATATTTAAAAACAAAGACTACAACTGAAAAGTTCAGAACGAGCTCACTTTTCAACTAAAGCAGTGATAGCCTAGTGGTTTGACCGTCGGACTGCCAAGTCCTATGGTGTCGAGATCGAACCCAAGGCACGCACGCACCTTAAGTTTTAGATCTGAGGGTACCTAGGTAATTTTTTTTTTCCCTCAAACACGTTCCTGCGGCTTGTTAGGTATTTTGCGAAAGCGTTCTCCGTGAAGACATACATACATACGCCAAAAAAATTGAAGCTTCTTACGCGCGGGTGGGTTCACCAATGAATTAATTCTTCACTTTTGATTGTAGGTAGGTATCTCCAGACCGTTTTACATCGACTGAAAGATACCTACCGAATGATAGACATTTATAAATGAACAAAAAGTGGAGCGTCTGATAGCAACGTAAGCCAGCAAACAAATCTGACAACAGCAGCTTTTTTTATTACTTTGGCATATCCTGGTGGACTTTGAGACTCGGTCGTGACTACTTAACAGGACTTTCTTGTGGCTGCCTTAAGCGAAATTAAAGCCTCCAGCCAGGACATAAAACTCATAGGTAAACTAAATGACTGCACGCTAAGGGCACCCTCTGTGGCGTACGGACCTCGGCTTAGGGTGTCGCTGGGGGGAGGACAGCAAGGTGGGACAGGCTGGATCAAATCAAGGTAATTATTATTAATCAGGGAATTTAAAGCCACAGACTCAGCTGTGGCGCGGGCTGGCGCTTCGTCGAGCAAGGGTCGGGTCGTCACGACTGTCGCGAGGGACCTCGGCGGCAAAAAACAATCGTCATTTCGACCTCGCCGACGATTGTTTTTTGTTTTAATGTATTGGTAGCCCTAATACTCTCCTGGGGTCATCTGGGTCGGTGAGAAACAACTTTTTTTTTTCATCTAAATAATATGTAACTAAGAAAAAAAAAAAAAGACAACCAATACGATAAAAACAAAGATTTCCGTGCTGCCAATTTGATTCTATTCTATTCTATTTTTCTTTATGGCAATGGTGCCGATGTCGACAATTCTGCCAATGTCAGATGTGCTAAGACAAAACGTGCAGAGAAAAAAAAAAAAAAAAACTTAATTCCACTAGTAGTAGAATAATAATTGCATTTTATGTGGAACTTGTTGACGAGTATTAGTACACTGAAACAAACAGATAAAAATATTGTTAGTTATATAATAAATATGTACATCTGATCACAGGTTTTTTACACAAAAATCATTATAATTTGATGTCATTGGCGCGGATAAAAAACATCAAAGCCCCAAAGAGCTTTGGAGAAGAATGTGTTAATAAGGATGGAATGCCAATTTGATATTTCTAAACGAGCCGTATCAACGTCAAAATTGATGTGTCAATACAGATTATACACCACTACATAGTCTGTGGCAGTGTTGCCAACCCTAGCTTATTTTTATAAGACGTAGTGATATCGCTATCCTATTTTCAGAATATATATTATCATTTTACACATAACATAACATAACATAACATAACATCACGCCATGTTTCCCTGAAAGGTTAGGCAGAGGTGTACCCATTGTAGGAACACACACATTTTACCAGTTAAATTTAAGTCCCATGTAATAGAGGGCGAGCCTATTGCCATCAACCGGGCACAAATCCAGGCTCCGGGCTGCTACTGGGAAATTCATAATGGTAAAATCCAATAATACTTTGCCCGACCCGGGAATCGAACCCAGGACATCATATCATTTCATTTCACTGTTTATCCGGTTTTAACAGAAGATCTACTATTTTTTCTAAGCCATCCATGTTTTCTGTTTCAGTTTATTATTACGGGGTTAAAAACTGAATGCTCGTCATAGGTGACAACACTGTTGTACGTCTACAAACCATTGTTTTGTACAGTGGCCGTGATAAAGCTATCGATCACACGATCACAAATTAAAATTTACCATTTTACTTAATTAATTTACTCATTTTTACCCAGCAGTGAATTAACTTATACCTACTTTTCTTTCCAAAATGTAATATCTTAGTGACAAATTAAAATTTTAATTTACCTATTTAAATCTAAAAATAAAAATATACATAAATAAATCAAAGAAAATTATTTTATTAACCTTAGGTATTATTAACTAATCATTATTTTGAATTTATGACTATAAAATAAGTACAACCTTTTTAAATATTTATTTGACATATAATATTAAAAAAATCCAATGAACGAATGGAACGTAGGACTGAAAGAAATTTGTTTTTTTTATGTAGACTGTATAATTACTGTTCTGAAATTACGGGAATGTTCTGCTGCATAAGTTGATTCAAATATAGTACATACTAATTCTATGGGTTGATTTTCTGCTTTTTATTAGTTTAGTAAGGTTGGCTGGCAACACTGGTCTGTTTGGCGATCAATACTTCGTTCTGTCGAAGTGTCGATAATCTCAAACAAAATTCTGATTTACTTTTCCGTTAGGTAAACAAGTAAGTAATATTCGTGTGAGCCAAACTCTGGTGAGTCCAAATTTTATCTAACTATATTTGGAATCTACCTCTAACGCCAGTAATCAAGAAGGTAAGCTGAAGTGTGGATTTAAATATTCTATGATAATAATATGTTCTATGCTACTGGGATTGGTTTCCTCACTTATTTGAGACTTGTCATCTCGTATTCCAACTAGCCCACTGTCCTCCCATTCCTATTAACACTGTTATTTGAAAATATTGTAAAACTCAATCATCTTTAAAAGTGTAACCGTGGAGTTTCTTGCCGGCTCTTCTCCATAGGAAACGACTGATTGAAACCGTGCACCTAGCTTCTGACGTTTCATATGTGCCCATGTAGGTTTAAGTGAAATAAAATAATTTGATTTGATATGAGTTTAGGTCTCCTGATCTGTTTAGAACTTCTGCGATAGATCTAGGTGAGCCGAGGGTTTCTGTTCTAATCTGTCTGACTCCTGTGTATTTAAAGAGCACATGCGCAACGTTTTCAGCATCCATGCATGCTCAGGGGACTGTCTGTTATGCCTAGCAGTGTCTGGTGATGGTCTCGACCACCAGGTGCGGGTCGTTCCTGGCCAGGCGTAATGAACGCCTGGTTAGCCTGCCAAGAATTGCTTATCTTCTTTGGACTGCCTGCTGCTCAGTGTCGAGGTCCACCAGCTCAGGTTGCAGTCTTGACATACAAAGATTACCATAGATTTTGGTCCTTAAGATCCAGATGTAATGTTTGGTAGTCCAAATATTTGGTAGTAGCTACACTACTGTCATTGGTCAAGATTTCTTAGCAGATAAGTTAACTTAATTGAAGTGAGTTTTTGTAATTTATTTCAATGTAATTAATTAGCACGCTAGACTAGTTAGAAAGTAAGGTGTTTATAAATAAAGGGGTACATGTTTTCCTCACAACTTTAACAACTGTATACATACATACATACATATAATGTATACACATTCTATTTTAATATATTGAAACATAAGTAACACAACCACATCGTGTTTCAAACTTCATTAAATCTCAATTATCACAATCATTTCCTAAGTAATTCTAATAATCTAGACACTTAACTTGTTGTGTAGTATGCTATGTTAGGTATGCTAGAAACATCTTTATCAAATGAAAATGACGATGGGCACTGATGTCCCCAAAATTTAAACGTAATCAACAGACTTGTGAGACATCTAATTTAAAAGGATTTTGCTTATTGATCGCTCTTTACTATGGCAATGACTGTCAAGAATATGGGGATATATGATTTTCAGGAAAACAATGAAATGTAATGCTACTACTGTAGTACAAAATAAGTTTGATTAAGTATTCAAAAATAAGTGAAAATCTTTTTGGTTTTTACTTTAGGTACTTCATATTGTATTTTATTTTCCATGCCATGACATATTGACACTTGTTTATTCCGTAGGTGTAGGTAGGGATTGTGTACTTACACCCTGATTTCTAAAATTTGTTAACAAACTTGAGATATTTCTCTCACGTACATTTAAAAGGTTTTGGATCCTGATAAATTTTTACTATGGCGACAACAATCAAAAGTATGGGGTCAATGAAATGTGAGGTATTTTGTATTAGGAAATTAGTTTGATTATTAAAAATGAAAAACCTGAAAATCTAATATGTTATTTTACTTTATTTCATATATATATAATGCCGTATTTAACATGATAGAACATAACGCCTGTATTCCCTGCGATAGTAGGCAGAGCAGTACCTATACCCCATTTTGCCAGATATATTATAATTGCCCTGTTCGCAAGAGTCCAACTTTCTTAGGAGTCCCAACTTTTATAACATCCATACAAGTCTTCGCATGAGTCCAACAATGAGATGTAAACCTTACCATCTGCCACCTTGCAGTCCTAGCATTGCCTGCAGGGCGGCAGTGGGTGTAGTTCTCATACTGCTGGTGATTGCTATACAAGCGAATTGCTGCAGTTTTTTCGAGGTCTCCTAGAGCTGTTTTCAGGACTAAGGTATTAATTCTTATCAATGACAAAACCTATGCAACTGACAACAGCTAGAATACTTGATGCACAACAGTGGGGCCGCTGATATTTGTTTTGTATCCTACCCTCCATTTGATTAGTACGTATTATTGTTTTTTTTATTCTACCCTCCTTTTTATTAGTACGTATTATCATGGAAAGAGTTAAAGCATAGATATACTAAGCATTGAAAAAAAAAAAAAAAAAAAAACGTAGTGTTTCCCGCTTCTTTCATATTCTTCGGTTTTATATTTAAAAAAAATCCTTATATGTATATACTGGCAAATCTTGAAATATTTGAATTAAACAGAAAAAAAAAAAACGGAATCGAAAAGAAACGGGAATTTTTCCTGCTTTTTTAACGCTCGCTAGTCTAAAGTCACAGCAGTCGCCATCGCGGCCACACAACTTATCGATATTTGTGCGAGCTGGAATGAGATTTCTCTTCGAAGATAGCTTTGTGATAGAATGCTTGATATCTTTCAGAAACGCGTAATGGAAACCAAACCTTGCTTAGACTGGAGCCATCATGAAGCCTGGCTGATTTTACTACATACCTAAGGTAAAGCAGAGCAATACTCAAGCTGATATCAGACGCATCACTTTTGGCCATTTGTGTCTTTCATTTGTCATCTTTCACTCGAAGTAAAAGTCTGAACCCAAAATAAATGAAAAAAATTATTAATTCATCGTTCTCCTGGTCTTATCCCAATTTATTTGGGATCGGCACAACATCTTTTTCTGAATCATTCCACTTTGTTCCACCGAGCTGCCACACTGGTGGGGGAAAGTGGAATGCCTAAAATTTTGCAGTGGAATCTGCCGTACTAATTCGATTTGGTGGGGCAGATTCCACTATTGTAAAATCTTATTGGATTCTGCCCCACTAGGGTTGGCACCTTCAACATCTTGTGTATTCATAATAATGTAAAACCTTGCGCTTCACTATTAACGACATTTAAAATGTGATTTCCAGGTCCCTTTGAGCAGCGGAGGGAGTCTGGCAATTGCTTGATAAGCTGCTACGTGTATACTGCATACTTCAGGGCCTCAAATTAAACTACTCATCTGTTAAAGCGAGCATGGTAAGCTATTTCCCAACTATTAAATTACGTAGTTGCGATGAATTTATCTCAAGAACAAACTTAACATTGTAATTGAAAAACAAGTTCTCCCATACATACCAACTGCAATTTGCGATTAACCATGTCAAAGTCAAATATTTATTTCAAATAGGCACGAAGATGCATTTTTGAACGTCAAAAATTACATGAATAGTTAATTGATTCTAGTTGCGCCTTCCAAAATGTAGTTATGTATGGAGAAGAATGGGCAAGAAACTCCATACTTCCTCTTTTAAAATGTTAACAATAGTTTGTATACATTAAAACGACGAATTAACGACGATTAAGACGATGTACCTAGAGTAAAAATAAAAAAATTACTTACCACAATTGGTAAAAAGAATGAAAAGTGAAGTAATGACAGAAAAATTAATAAATTAATAACTGCAAACATTGTATATGATTTTCCAAAAAAAATATTAAACATATAATAAGTCAGTGTCTGAGTTAAAATATTAATCACAGAAAATAAAATTAATATCATAAAAATTATAATATTTATAATATATATGGCCAATTTTTGTCTATTTTTCTAAATAACTTTTAAAGTATTTATTTTAAAATAATAAAAAAGAAATATCTGAAAACCTTTCAATAAGCCCTTTCATTTGATAAGGTCACACGGTACCTACAGCAACAATTTTTTTTTTAAACTTGTACCCCCCAATCACCAATATTCAAAATTCATTTATTTACTTTACACTTCCGTGTACCAAATTTCAACTTAAATCGGTCCAGTAGATTCGGAGCATATTGGCTGTGACAGACAGACAGACACACGAGTCATCCTATATGGGATCCGTTTTTTTTTGCTTTTGTGGTACGGAACCCTAAAAACGAAGTAAGTATTGACATCATGTAAAATCACAACTGCTTTCCAGTAAAGGTTGGGCAGAGGTGTTCATAAATTACACCCACATTTTGCCAGTTATGTTTAAGGCTTAGCACGCATTGCGATTAAACGCTAGCGGTATGAAACAACTTTCTATAAAAGTGCACGCACTAGCGATTTTTTCAGTGTCTGATTTTATAAACGTAATTTGCTACATTTGGCTTGCGATTCGGAAACGTGCGATCTTTTTGTATCCCAAAGTAAAGGCTGCTACAAACAGGCGTGATACGCGACGCGACACAAAGGCACAACGTATCGCGCGACGAACGGTGCCTTTGTGTCGCACGCGATTCGCGTTGCGCGTCGCGCTTTTTTGTAGTAGTCTTAATAGTATGGTGGTGCACGTACAGCGGTTAACCACACTCGGTTTTCGATTCAGTGTCAGCTGGGCGAGCGCAGCGGCGGCGAGTCGTTGTTTGCAGTGCCATACAATGTAAAAAAGTTATGTTATGTCGTCTGACTCAGATACTATGTCAGTAGACTATAATAGTATAATAATGTGTTTCAACACATTATTATATTATTATTATAATGTGTTTCAACACATTATTATTGAAGTGGAAAAACATTTTTACAAAAAAAAAAAAAAAAAAAAACTGTTCCAAAAAAAAAAAAACACTCAAAGTGAAAAGTTAATTTCATTTCGGACGTCGTCTTTGGATTTATTACATAGTTTTTTTTTTTTGGAAGTTGTTTGTTTTTTGTCTGAAAACAATGTTTTTTATTTTATGCTTTTTCGTTATGGTACCTACCCCACACCAATACGTATACCACTACTTGCTATGCAAACAACAGTGACAGGAAGAGTTATACCATCATCAAGATACTTACACAAAGCGGATTAAATACGTATTATTGAACCTGACTCAAAAGTACCCAAGCAAAGTTAATACAATTTATATTGGACCACCGCGCAAGCTAGCACATGAGAAAAAATTAATCCACAATTGACGAAAATATCGATGAACATTAAAAAAAAAAATATACATACAGACGAACATAGAGGGTGTAAAGGACAGCCCTCCCCAGACTGATGGGGTGAATTCAGTATGTCATACTAAGATGGTCCGGTACATGAAATTATTTAAGGAACGATAAGGGAATCCAATAAACCAAATTTGTTTTATTACCTCACACGCAATGTAGCGTTACCGTGGCACAACGCACGTAGCGAACGGCAGAGCAGCGAGCCCTTGGCCGTCCTCCCCGCCACGGGGCGCGGTGAGTTCGATGAACCCTGTAGCTAGGCAGAGAGTGAACAGCAAATTTCACGCGTCGTTCGTTAGAGTATTTCAACATCCATTGCAGTTTTTTTTTAAGTTTAGTTGTTTTATTTACATAAATGGAGTGCTACTCGTACGTACAGAGAATGTAATTTCACATTGAAATAAAGGAATAATAACAGAAAAAAATAATACTAAGCAAATTACCGATGGAATATGATTCAAAATAAGGAGCTGAATGCACCCTGTTAGTTTGCGGAGGGCTGTCCCTTACACCCTGTATAACTTCTTCCTTTTATGAAGTTGGTTAAAAAAACCGGTGATATGTGACAAATATTTGAATCAATACCGAGATTGAAATATTTAGATGTATGTTAAAATGTGTGCAGGGAATGGGCAATTCTGTCAGAAACAGAGAACTAAAATAAAGGTACGTGATACGTTACACTTTTATTATTAATTATTTAATTATATAGCATCGTACTGCCAATTTAAAGCTCCAAGTAGAGATGTAAAGTAATCGGCAAATAAATTCCATATTTGCATCACGAATTGGGTGTAAACACTTCGCAGTTCCGAATGTTCCCATTAGCACATTGTATTTTGTAATTCCTTCCAATCGTGTTTTCTTACGAAGTTGTACAATATACAGCAAGCTTTTACTGTGTATAATCGCAAAGTTCAAGTTTTGCATCGACCTGTGAAAAATACGCTATTTATTTGCCATAATACCGAAAGTACATTCAACTGTTCTCTCGCATACGAAAGCCTGTTGTTATAAGCATTTTCTTTGATAGATATATTTCGGCTTGGTATGGTCTCATCAAATGTTTTAAAAGTGGAAAGGCTTCATCAACAACAAATACAAACTAGATTGCAGATCTTTAGTTATATGCTGGTAAATCCAGTTGGTTTGTTTGTAGTCTACTATCAAAATTTGTATTTCAAAATACGCTGGAGTCACTATTATATACGCTCCCGGACTCCTAAATCGTGCCACCTTGCATTAAACCAAGGTTTCTACAAGTTGCTCCCGTCTCGAACAGCTTCGAGACTTTCATGGACTGACTGTTTTGCGCTCGAAATGCTAGGAGTCTCGAAGAACGTGGCCTAAAACCTCATAAGCCAGCCAATGGTCAACTGACACGAGCTCACAAAACGGAGCCTACAGTTTACACGCGAAAAGGTTCTTTTTAAGGATGTTTATGAGATTACGCTGAAAGGCAATAATGGACGTAGAAAAGTCTATCGCAGACAGGGAGAGCGTTTTTAGCAATGCAGCATTGAAGAGAAGGTGAGTTATGGTGGTGGGACATGGACGGACAGTCTGAGGCGGAATTTACACCGAAGGAAAAACTGGCTTTGAGGTTGTGACGAGACCAAGGTTGCCACCACCAAATAGCGACCGATACATTCGTCAATGTCTAGAGGCTCATGTTTTGCCATATGCTGAGTTTGTGGGCCAGGATTTAATTTTTATGCATGATAATGCAAGGGCGCACACTGCTAGAATTGTTCGATGATACCAATGTCAAAGAAGCTCTGATATGAATCCAATAGAGCACTTATGGGATGAGCTGAAGAGGCGTGTTGGAACTAACCAACCAGTTCCAGAAACGTTGCAGGAGGAGCTGGAAACTGCCATCTTGGAAGCATGGGAGAACATTTCACAGCACGTCATAGTGGCATTAAGTCATTCCATGCAAAACCTCATGACGGCCGTCGTAAATGCTCTTAGAGGAAACAAGTTACTAAATAAACGTTTTCTCTATGTGAATCATTGTTTTCTTTAAAAAACAACGCAAATTTTTCTCTTGACAATCGCGATAAGACGACTTATTGCAATTAAATTGTATTTTTTTTTTGTATTCCGATTTCAAATTTGGAACAATGACAAACGGAAATGCTAGTGAGTGACTGGCTTCAAAACCACATTTTTTTGCTTTGTTCTACCATATTTTAAATTTGAAATCCAATCAGTGAAATCCGTTCAGTGGTTTAAGCGTGAAAAGGTAACATACAGACAGACAGACAGACAGACAGACAGAGTTACTTTCGAATTTATAATATCCGTATGGATTTTTTTTGAAGTTCCATTCTATACACCCTCTAGTTTATGCATTCCCGGTGTCCCTGGCATCCCGGGATTTTTTTGTCAAAAATCTTATTTTAAAAAGCCGCTTCTATACTTTCATAGCTAAAAATGAACTTTAGGTAAATATGAATCCGAATACTCGATCTCTAGTGAAATCCTAAAATGGGGTAGGTACCAAAAACTACCTTTTTAAAATTTAAAAAAAAAAAACGAAAGCTCAGTCATTGAATAGAGAAAATATTCCTAGGAACTTTTGAATAATCTGTTGGACCTCCCAAGCTCTTAGCGCCGACTCTACAACGGCATGGCATGCTGAGTCAGCAGAGGCAGACTAGCAGTGTCGGCCGCCCTAGGCCGTTTAATAGTAGCTGAACTCCCGCTCCTTTCTGCATCCGCAGCGTAACCCCGCGTTTACACCAATACAAGGTTAAATTAAATTACCTGGCGAAACTCCGCAGACGATACCTAAACATGACAAAAACAAGGAAAAAAAATTGAGCCCGCTAGTTATGTACCTAGTTATTTGAAGTATGGCAAAATCTGTTTTTTTTTTTAAATTTATTTTATCGCGTTAGATATCGATACCCTTCACTTCTGCGGAGTTTCGCTAGCTAATTTAATTTGACCCTGTATTTGTGTGTCCACCCACCTGTGATAGGTTTTCTTTTGTTCAGCAAGCTCTAAAATATTAGCACCCCGCCCAGAAATAGCAGTTTGGTATTTCTGAATGTTTTTTTTTTTGCCTATATTTTATTTCAAAGCCAGGTGCACAAGTGGCGTGTTGAGAGCGTCGGCAGTTTTATGTGACTGCGCCCTGCTTCCAGCATACCCACAGCCCTCAGCATGTCGTCTCGCGTTAAATGACGATTTCACATAACGCTTCAGAGTCACAAAAGTTACAAGAAAGCAGCGAAAATGATTTTCACAAGATTTATTTTTATTATGAACAGTAATCTCTAAAGATACTCGTATTATATTTCAAAACACCGCACGCTGCGATCAAGTGAAGTTTTTAATATTCCTTTTGTATTTTTTGTATTTCCTGTGTTGTAGTTTTAAAATATTGACGTATATAAGTATTATAAGATCTATTTTCATAGAAAAACATCATTTCATCATGTCCCAAATAAAATATTTTTGTTTCTTTCTTGCCAGGCGGATCCGTCCGGCATGATCTCTAGTTCTGCTAGGCAGGCCGAGCCGCAAGAGGGAATAAGCTCCAGTTCTGCACGGCAGGCCGAGCCGCAAGAGGGAATCAGCTTCAGTTCTGCGCGGCAGGCCGAGCCGCCGGAGGGAATCAGTTCCAGTTCTGCGCGGCAGGCCGAGCCGATGGAGGGCATGAGCTCCAGCTCTGCGCGGCAGGCCGAGCCGATGGAGTGCATGAGCTCTGATTCTGCGCGGCAGGCCGAGCCGACGGAGGGCATGAGCTCCAGTTCTGCGCAGCAGGTTGAGCTGCACGCGCTGCAGGCGGCCGTGCGTGACAAGCAGGATGCGTGCGAGAAGCTGGCGACGCGGCTGTGGCGCTGTAACTTTATATACACGCCGCCCGAGCAGGACTTCGACAGCAGGAGGGTCATGGGTATGTGGCACTGTCACATATTAAAGTAAGCACATACGAGCCACCGGCCACAACGACCGGTGGCTGTCACCACCTGCTGCTATAGCGAATGGCTGCTGCCAGCCACACGTGTGCGACAATCGATCAAAGCGTATGAAAGGGCATGTGAACTGCTAGTCATTGGGCTACCGGTGGCTCGTTTGCGCCTAGCTGTATTGCTTTGTTACGTAATCAAAAGCAAATCAAATAAATTTATTTGTGTTCAATTATTACGAATTTGGTAAAACACGATATGTTTTATTATTACACCATAAGACAAGCAATGGTAGATTGATAACAAGAAAAAAAAAATGAAATGTTCAACTTCAACACTCACCAAAGGTCATGGATAAAGTTTGGCCCAGCACAGGCAAAGAGTAAATTATATTTAAAAAAAAATAACTGATACGAAACATCCTGCGTGTTTAGAAATAATAGTATTTTAGTGTTTATTAAGTTTATTATAATTATGCTATTAGTAATTTTTTGACGTAGACGATTCCAAAGGTATCTTATGAAAGTGATTGTTGCACTGTTTCCTTTAGCATAAAACCAGTGTAAACAATTGTTGGTGAAACAATAAAAATAAAATAAAAATTGTCATGTTTTTGAAATCGTCTTTTCGAGCCCTATATTTTGATGTACTATAGCGGACAGCCGAATCGACACACTTTCAAAACCAAATCTCGTGCTCACGGTGCCCGCATCGGGCACATCGGTTGTGTGTGAACAAAAATACATAGGAATATTTTGTTTAAATAAATTTCTCAGCCTCTGTTGTCTGACCATCCTTTTTCGACCAATAGGAATAGAACAATAAAAGACCCAAGGACGAGAAACCGACTGAGAACCGAGCGCTGCAAGGAGAAATAGTCTTTACCGTGGTCCGATTCGGCTGTCCACGATAGTACCTTATTGGGTTCTAAAGTTCGCCAAGTTGATTTTTGTGCAATGTTACCTTTCACCTATTGGATTAGAATTTTTCCGTCAAAATCCTTCAGATTGCGATTGAAAGTGAAGTGCGTTACGCTGGGCGGTCACCACAAACCTGACAACATGTAAATCATTAAAATACACATAGAGCATAACGTTCCGTGTGGTGCCGGACGTAAAGAATAGCACCACCCCATTTCCTCCCGTGGGTGTCGTAAAAGGCGACTAAGGGACTTACTAGAGAATGGGCAGCAGCGTTCTCTATGCATTTTTATCACCATACTGCGATCGCCAACCCGCCTGCCAAGCGTGGCGATTATGGCACACCCGCTCAATTAGGGGAGGCCCATGTCCAGCAGTGGACGTCTTTCGGCTGAAATGATGATGATGATGATAAGAGCATAACTATGTACCATACAAAGACATGCGCCATTAACATTACCCTTCTTGTCAGTCGGGTAATAGCTATACAGACACCTTATTTGCCACCAACTTACTAGAGAAATCTACTTAGAAAACCCAGATCAACAGTTGACTTGATAATATGTTCCGGCTATGATCACGTGTTACTCATTGAAAAGTAGGACTATCATTAGAATGTATTGTTCCAGGTACAATCTGTAGCTTGATAGATGTGTGTGATCCAATACATTGCACTGCTTTGGAGATCGCAGCTGGAAGACGGGTACGTTGCTTACAACATCTATCTTTACGTAGTATATGTATTTAAACGAACCCCTAATAAATAGTGCCGTGTGGAGCCGGACGTAAAGAATAGCACCACCCCATTTCCTCCCGTGGGTGTTGTAAAAGGCGACTAAGGGACTTACTAGAGAATGGGCAGCAGCGTTCTCAATGTATTTTTAACACCATACTGCGATCGCCAACCCGCCTGCCAAGCGTGGCGATTATGGCAAATCCTACCAATTGGGGGAGGCCTATGTCCAGCAGTGGACGTCTTTCGGCTGAAATGATGAAAACAAGCCTCCTAAGCCTTGTTTTAATTAAACCACTAGACTGTGTTTAATTGAAATAAATTTAATAGCACTTTAATTTATAAGTTAAATGATCAGGACCTTACAATGAACAATGTTAATATTTTGTATAAAGAATTCTTTTCAGTAGTCCAAACCGAGTTCAATAATTATTTTAAAAAGAACACTAAAACTATCAGCCCTAGGTTTTTATTTAGTGACTGGGCAACTAAAGGACTCAGGAAAAGTAGGGAAAGACTTTTCGAGTTGTATGGCCTTAAGCCTTATATTAACACAGAAACTTTTAATAAGTATGTTGCTACTTACTCTAGAATTTTTAAGAACACTTGTAAGGCAGCTAAAGCCTTATACATCAGTAACAAGGTTAAATCAGCAGACGATAAAATAAAGACGGTTTGGAAAATTATCAATAATGAAACAAATAGGAACAAAAAGCATAATTCTGATTATACACTGGAGACGTCGTGTGGTCTTATTTGCGATAACAAAGTAGTTGCGCAAGAATTTGTAAATTTCTTTACCAGTATCCCACTCAAAACGACTGAAACCTTAAATTCCTCACCCTCGCTCTCTTTTGATTTAGTAAAGGCGAACGTTTCAGCCTGCCCGATTGAATTTAACTTTAAGCGTATTAACCCCATAATAGTAATAAAAGCTTTTAAGCAAATCAAGATCAAATTAACAGAAGATCTTTGGGGAATGTCTATTAAAGTCTGTACCTCTATAATTGAGACTATAGCGCCTTACTTAGCCTTAATATTTAACTTGTGTGTAGATCAAGGAGTCTTCCCGGATTTAATGAAATACAGTAAGGTAATACCTCTTTTCAAATCCGGGGACAGTAAAGACACCAATAATTATAGACCCGTATCCGTGTTGCCGGTCTTCAGTAAGGTGTTTGAAAAGGTAATGCTTAATCAAATGCTCAATCATTTTAACACGAATAAAATCCTTCACGAACAACAGTATGGTTTCACCAAAGGACGTTGCACGACCGACGCCGGTGTAACATTATTAAGACACATTTTTAACGCGTGGGAAGAGGCCCAAGACGCCATAGGAATCTTTTGTGACCTCTCCAAGGCATTTGATTGCGTCGATCACGAAACCTTACTTTTGAAACTTGAGCATTACGGACTTGGAAAACTTGCACTTAGTTTAGTAAAATCTTATTTAAATGATAGACAACAGCAAGTTCAAATAAATGGTATCAATTCACTCGGTTTAAAAGTAAAAATGGGTGTTCCACAAGGCTCGATATTGGGTCCTTTCCTTTTTTTAGTGTATATAAATGATCTACTCCATTTATTAAAAAATCAACCACAAATGGTGTTATTTGCTGACGATACTTCCTTAATTTTTAAGGTAGATAGACGTGCTACAAATTTTGACGACGTAAATAACGCTCTATTGCAGGTCCAAAATTGGTTTACTGCTAATAATTTAGTATTAAATGGGAAAAAAACGAAGTGCATAAAATTTTCTTTACCAAATGTCAAAAGTAGTGATTGTGAGATAGTATTGAATCAAGAGAAACTAGAATTCGTCGATAAAACTGTTTTCCTGGGGATCACGCTCGATTCAAGACTACAATGGGGTCCTCATTTAACATCTCTTGCAGGACGGCTAAGTTCAGCAGCATATGCTGTCAGAAAAATCCGTCAATTTACTGATGTAGATACCGCGAGGCTAGTCTATTTCAGTTACTTCCATAGTATAATGTCTTACGGTATTTTACTTAGGGGACGGGCTGCAGACATCGAGTCTATTTTTATTCTGCAGAAAAGAGCCATCAGAGCCATATATAATCTCCGCAGGCGCGATTCTCTAAGGGAACTGTTTAAGGATATTAACATCATGACGGTACCTTGTCAATATATCTACGAAAACATCATGTACGTAAGGAAAAATTTACATCTTTTTAGAAAAAGAGGTGAAAGACATAATTATAGTACTAGAAATAGGGACCTATTAGCTCAACCAGGTTTCAGACTGGCTAAAGTAGACTCATCTTTCATGGGGTACTGTTTAAAATGTTACAATAAAATTCCTCCCCACATACTTCAACTGAATGAGACTAAATTTAAATCTTGTATAAAACGCACACTATGCAGGCAGGCATATTATAAGTTGGGGGATTACATCGCTGATAAAAATGCTTGGCTGAATGCTGGTCCTGCTCCACAACCTCAGCTAGTTAATTAACATTTGACAATCATGTTGGAGCTGCTGAAGATTGTAAACTATTTTTGCATTGTATAAACTCAATGTCCTTGAATTATATAATTGCATAGCACAGGTGTGAGTACTATGTACTATAGAGCTACCATTTACCGGGTAATATGTCTTTTATTGACTTGAATGTGCCCTGGCGGCTGAGAGTATGTCATGCTCACTCAAATGTCTCGCTGGTGGTGGCGTGTGTGTTGGATCATTAAGTTCCCTTCAAAATGGTTGAGCTAAATGGTGCTGATCCATGCGTCATGTTCGTGAACGGGCGCCGTCAGTTGGGACTGGTCATCTCTTAGCTGCCACGGCTTATTTTAATTTTTGAATTGTTTCTATTACGGACGCTTCTAACGTGCACGTCTTTCTACATTGTTCTCACATGTATAACTTCAACATGAATGATGTAACCCATATTTTGTAACAATATTTTGTTTTAAAAGAGTGTCCATGGAGTTTCTTGTCCGTTCTTCTCCATAGGAACCTACTACGCTTTGGAATGGGCAACTAGCTTCATCTTTCTGACTGACCGACCCCTTGACAATTCAAAAGTGCCTGTAATTGGTTTATTTGAAATAAATGCTTTGAGTTTGAGTTTGAGTTTGAGTTTGTGTTATTTATTCTGCTGCGGACATGACTAAAATACTTTCACAGTTATTTAACTTCTGATTTTGTAACACTCAAAATCACAGTGATCTTTATAGCCATTGCGATAAGGTTGCTGTTAGGTTGCTGCCATTGACTAGTCTGGCAACGTCATATTGATCTTTATTGTAGTTGGAATAAGGTTGCTGTTAGATTGCTGCTGTCGGAGTTAAAATAACTGTGAAAAGACTATAACCTGCCTTTGTTGCAGCTATACAGCGTGGTGGTGGACGCTGAGCCGACCAGCAGACTGCTACTGCGGAACGGCAATCTGCAGGCGCGCACCACCTTCATTCCGCTCAATAAGATCAACGGGCACGTCATCGACAGGAAGACTGTGATAGTCGCGCAGCAGATTGTGAGTATACAGGATGGCCTAGAAAAGGAGGTCCGAAGAAAATTTTTAGAAGCCTCTCTCCAAGAGCTTTCTTTAAGACGAGGTTCTTTGAGCGTGCATTTTTGTTCTAGAGGTGGCAGCTGGGCGCGAGTAAATTGTGCCGTGAATTTCGTTGATTTTAGGTTGAAAATTATATGTTTTACGATATTAACAAAGTTAAACCCGACGGACATTAGTCATCATAGACGTTTATTTTGATGTTGTGATTCCATACATAATAATGAAATAAAATTATTTTAATCTACACAATAAGGGTATCTTTGGATTTTTTTCCTATCGAGCGAACTTTATCCATTTATGTAACGAGTACCCGACGTACCTAAAAAAAGGTCTCAAAAGCAACATATAATTTCATATGTTTAATCATTACCGTTTCTAAATAAAATGACATTAAAATTACATTTCCTAGAGGTTAACTTGAAGAACCTCGCCTTAAGAGATTCGGGAGAATCACCCTCATGTATGTTCAGTAATTATTTATAGTTTAAGAGCTAGACGGCTTTTAATATTTTTTTGGAAAATCTTACTTGACTTCAGACTTTTTGTATTCCTCTTTATGTGTCGCATTTTTTTGGGCGACGATCGTTAAAAAATACTATCTGTCTAAACATCACCCAAAGTGACTAAAACTTAGCTAAGTTTTAGTAACTTTGGGTGATGTTTAGACAGATAGTAATTTTGCTCGACTAGATTGATTGACCCGAAAAGTACTTATTATTTGTTAAATTTCACCAATTAAATTTGAGTTCGAACGTCGTAAGTAAGGCGTAAAACACAATTAGAGTATAGTAGAGATTATAGAGTATTTTTTTTATTTTGTGGGGTTACTCTGTGGCGCGACGTTCGTGCTAATTCGGAAACACGAATATTATCGAAGTGCATACCTTTTCTGGTTTACCTGTATGTCATCTTTCGGTCATTGACATGGTCATATACTAGCGTAGTCAAATCGTATATTGTATTATAATTTGTGTGTTCGGTCAGGGCGGAGGCCCAGAGAACGTGCAGCTGGCGCTGGACCTGGTCTCCTTCGACAGCAACTTCCGGCCGGCCATGGAGTGGGTATTCGGCAACACGCTGGTGTGCCGCGACTCGGAAACGGCCAAGAACGTGGCGTTCCACCCGGCCGTGCGGTGCCGCGTCGTCACGCTGGACGGCGACATTTTTGACCCGAACGGCACGATGACCGGTGGCGCCAAGCTCAAAGTCAGTTATCTGTCTACAGTGCGACATGGATTTTAATGAAAGACACGTCGGTGCTGCTCGTAAGATGTGAAATCCAGTACATTTCACGGTAGTTCCTTATTTCGCCACGTTCATTTAAATTGATGTTGCACTGTACTTACACTATTTTTTTAAATGTAGCATACGCAAATGTTCTTCAGATCTAGTAGCGTCGTGTGGCGGGTCGTTGAGTTCCCTAAAATAGGGTTGAGGTTGCATTGTTAGACTCATCTAAAATCTTAATAATATAATGTTTGGACTTTGAGAAAGAAAGAGAAAGAGAGCATACCTTTGAGTTTTTTTCGGCATTTCTTCTTTCGGATCAGACATCTAGTTTTAAAATATTGACCAAAAAATTGACGTGTGTCTTAAAAAAGATGTAGGTACTTACAGAAATAAACATAATTTCGTTTAATTTCTTGTATGTGAGTTAAAGCATAGTGGCTTACCCAACTAGCAAAAGGTGGTTTTTAAACTATCCTAGAACCACCATTTATCGAAGACTATATGAGACTTATATCCGCATATAAGTCTCGAAAAGGGCCCACTTTATAAGTCTACTTTTACTTATAACGTATTTATATTAGACCGCTGAAATGCCATATACGCCTATATTGCTCCTGTAATTGAGTTACGTAAATGCAGTTACTCCTGTAGATCTCAATATAATTAAGTTATAGTCAAAAATGATATTAATACGCGCCTAGAAATGCTTCTATAATAAATATAAAAAAAGTCGAAGTGTGCTCTGTAAAATTTTTTTTTAACATCTTGAGAGTATTTATATGAATCAGAATTTATTAATCTCAACCTTAGTAGAAAAACAAAATCTTATTATTGTCAAATTGTTAGTCTTATAGCTTATTCGTAAGGGAATGTAAATTTTCTGTTAAATCTATCATAGTTTTGATTAAAAAAATAAAGCGCCTCTTGAAATTTGCTTATTTACATTTTAGTATTAATTAATATTAAATAAATATTATGAAGGCAGCTGCCATTTTCTTGGTGAGCATTTCCAAGTATGACATAGTGCTAAAATAAGTATTTTAAGCATTTCCAAGTGTGACATAGTACCAATATAAGTATATTAGTTCTATATTGGGTTTCTCAAAACCGAAAAAGATTCGCCATTGTTACCGATTCCGCAATGCCCAGATGAAAATCGATTGATATTTATAGATAAGTAAGTTAAAGGAATATTTTAAAGGTTTTGTTCTACGTGCTAGGTTAAACATCAGTTTAAACAAGCAAAAGCTTCTCAAGAGTTTTAACCAAGACTGTTTGAGATTACTTAGACAATAACACTACTGTGGAATGCCAATATAAATATGTCTAGGTTTGAAACGGCATACGATAAATTGATATAGAGAACATTTTATCCTACCGAGTGCTGTTATAATCTTGGTGATTTATTATTTTTAAAACGTGGATATGAAATTTATTTAACACTCACTTTTAAGTTTATGTAAAACCAAACCAGATACATAAATGATTTACAGTAATTTAACTTTAATTTACTTAAATTGGTCACAAAATATTAGCTTATATGAGGTTATAAGTAAAAATAACAAGAGTAATTGCTCCTCAGTGCATATCTTCTTGGTACATGCTCCTACAGGAGTATTAAGATTTAAATGGTCCGCAGATGTTATCATATAGGCGCATATAAGTCTGAGTTACCGGAGTAATTACTCCTGAGTGCAATTACTCTTGTTTCATGCTTTTATAGGAGTATTGATCCTATATTTGTCAGGAAATATGATCCTATATACCGATATAAACACAAATTATAGGATTAAACGTAATTGAGTAAAAACAGCATGTATTTATGCTGTTAAAAGCGCAGTAGCAACCATCAAAACTATCATCGGAGTTTTATAAGTCCACGCAGCATTATAAAATCGGATTCCAGGATTATTTTGCTTGTTGGGTAGTCACGAAGTAAAATATATTTGCTTAGACTGTAGGTACATAAAATAAGATGTAACAATAAAATGGGTGATTCTTGTACAATCTGTGGCGGCATCTACAACGCCACAAGTAAACTACGCATCAAAGACCTGACGTCACAAATCCTGCATCGCGCAATCAGAGTTTACCGCGCGACTAGCATATATACAACATCCCGACATCAACCGTTGGGCAGTTGCCCACCAGACACAATACCCGTCTGGTCGGAGGATCCTCCTTTTTCCATAGAGTATGAGTGAAATTTATACCCTGTTCCTCATATCTCTAAACCTTACACATATTTAAAGGCATGCAAACATTAAAAGTGTAAGTATGTAATATGTTTTTTTTTTTTTTTTTTACTTTCTGTCATAAGATACAACCGTTTTCCATAAAGATTATTTTTGTTTGTTTTTATTTCACTTGTACTAGGTACCTACATGCTCAGGAACTTTATTATATTTTCCGTTCGATTGTCATTCACAATATGTGTACTGTTTCTCGATGAGGAGTTCTATGGGATATCTCCGAAAACCATGATCTGTTGACCACCGATAGGTAACTAACCAGTCATTTTCTTTGATCTACAATACAAATAATACAATAATCAAATCACACTACGGGCACTGTTCATTATTGAGGAGTTCCCACACTCCATTCCACGCAGATGAAGTCGCGGGCTACTAACAGCTAGTAATTTATTAATAAAACTTTTACACGTCATCATTATTCGTGGCTCTCTCGGGAGTTATGAAAAGTTTAATGAAAAGTAACGAGTTCATGAAACCATTGTTGTTTTAGGGACGTTCGGTACTAGCCCAGTTGCAAGAGCTCAAGAAAATGGAAGAGGATATGAAGACGGCGGAGGTAGAGCTTGCACTGTACAATGCAGAACTACAGTCAATGCAGGAGTCCGGAGAAAAGTACACTGCTACAAAACAAAAGTAAGCCATTTGAAACAAATATAGGGTATTAATTGGTGTGGTTAGCTTAGGTTAGGTTTCGTTATTGTAACTCAATTCAATTCCGATATCAAGCCTAAACCTCGTATGTAAACGAAAGTCGTACAATTTTTTTTCAGAAATAAAATTATTGTGTTAAAGGAAACAAATTTTGGAAACATTTCTTACAGTGTGAGTGTTAAACATGTGGCCAGTTGCCAGCAACACAAAATGGTGTTGCGCAACTTTGTTAGGGAACTCGACTTATAATATTTAAATTTTATATGTTTTTAAAATTGGTACCAAATGATCAAATTTTTTATGTAATTTCTGTACATGGCATAAATGTAACAACAGATTTGATTGTATCGAGCTATCGAATAAATTACGGTACAGTGTCCAGAATTGTTATTCAAAGGGGGGTGCGCGTGTCTCGACTGTTCCACACAGAGATGTGCAAAAGAGCCCCATTTACACGGTGCAAGTTTATAGCCATTGAAGCAACAATTGACTGGCACCGTCTAAACAAGAGATGGTGGAGGACCAAAAGCAACAACATTGAACTTGCCTGGGAATAGAACGCGATATCTGCGCGTTGCTGATTAACTTATTGATCACCCCAGTCGGATATACGACAAATGTTTTCGAACCCGTGCCGCCTCAGTCGTATTTATACAACTGAGAACCTATGTTCATTTTTTATTTCATTGCACGACCCGATATCATAAATCGACAGAACTTCGATTTGTCGATTTATGACCTGGGCACTTCTTCTTTTCGTGTGGTTAGTGACTAGCCTGGTGTCAGAGTTTTTATGCCGCCCATGGCCCTCTGACTTCGGCTACGGATGCCGTCGAGAAATATCTCTCAGGCATGCAGGTTTCCTCACAATGTTTTCCTTCACCGTTTTTTAAACAAGTGATAATTATACAATACACACATGAATCCGAAAAGTCAGAGGTGTGTGCCTTGGGTTCGAATTTGAGACCTATGACTTGGCAGTCCGACGGTCACACCACTAGGCTATCACTGTTGTTACTATCTAGGCACTGGGGGAACGGCAATTGATATAAAATCAAGCGGTCAATAGGTTAATAATGCGCCTGATGGCACACACATATCACAATCACTTTTTTATCCTGTTTGTCACCACAAAACGATTAAACATATTATTATACTAGCTATTGCCCGCGGTTCCACCCGCGTGGATGTCGGTTATCGCGTAAAAAAGTATCCTATGTCCTTCTCCAAATCCCAGGCTATATCTCTGCCCAAATTTCATGACGATCGGTTCAACGGTTTAGGCGTGAAAACGTAACAGACACGAGTTACTTTCACATTTATAATATAAGTATCGATTATTATATAATATTCATAAACAATATCGAAAATCTGGGACGATTTTTAAATTTATACAATACCTACGTCAAACGAGTGACATCCTTCTGTCACGTCGAAATTAATTTTCGTCCCTAAAAAAAAAAAATATATATATGATGCCGGTGTATAACGGTAGACTATTTTACGTCAGATTTATTTTTGGATATAATAGAAGAACGGAGTAGTAGCCATGGCGTGGAAATGCAAATATATTTTTCTTACATATAAAGTGTCTATCAATAAAAGTACTAATTTGAAGTCATAATTTCAGCCGAAAGACGTCCACTGCTGGACATATGCCTCCCCCAAGCACCGCTACTTCGACCGGTTCTGTGCTTCTAGTATCCAGCGGATTCCTGCGGCCTTCACCAGGTCATCGGTCCACCTTGTGGGAGGTTTCCATCGCTACATCTTCCGGTACGGAGTCGCCATTCCAGAACCTTACGGCCCCGATCGGCCATCTGTTCTGCGAGTAATGTGCCCTGCCTATTGCCGTCTAAGATTGGTAATTCTTCGGGCTATGTCGGCTACCTAAGCTCTCCTACGGATCTCTTCATTTCTGATTCGATCACGTAGGGAAACTCCAAGCATCCCTCTCCATTGCCCTTTGGGAAACTTTTAGCCTAATAAGGCCCACTGTGAGCGAGGCCCACGTTTCAGTGCCAAAGGTCATGGCTGGTAACACGCACTGGACAAAGAATTTCGTCTTGAGACACTGGTATATGAAACGAAAAGATATTACTAATCTACTCTGTGCGCAGAAATTACATAATTGTAACATTGATAACACCTGAACATAAAATTCATACTACCGCATCACTAAACCATAAATAATTTCGAGCGGCCATTATCATTAACAAAATAGTAACATAAAAAAAAAGTAAATAAACAAGCCGTGCAATAGGCTAGTTGAGAGTAAGAAAAATACCATATGAATGTTTTTTTGAATGGTAGCTAAAAGTATCAAATATCAACTTAGTTTTGACCCTCCATTCACTATGACTACACCCTTTTTTTTGGGTGGGAAATTATCAAATAACTTCTCCCACTCTGGGTGGAGCGGGACGGCGTGTCAGACTTTTACTGACTAAAACCCACCCATGTTCCTTCAGTTGCCTGTGTGCCAGGGCCACGGTATCCCTTTCGGACAAACCCGCAACCTTGGCAGGCATCGGTCCTTGTGGATCCCGTCAGTTCGCGCTGACATCTCATTGAGTCACGCGTGGAACAACTTGCCGTCGACCCGGGCCTGGTCCTTACCGGACGGCGAGCTGCCCATAGCTCGCCGTCGGCAAGCCCGATGACTACACCCTGAATTCAATTTAGTGCTAAAGTACTCGTCATAACTAATCTAACGAGCCAAAACCCGACAGGCCTATCTTGTTCAGTTGAGGAGTTCCTTTGGTCAACTTCTGGCTGCATAATCAGACCAGCTCCATGTTACACGTTATTGCAATGTCACCGAAGTTACATGGGTAAGCCCAGTTTCAGCTGAATCGGATGCCAGCCAGGAAGTGATTGCAAACATACGAACGAAGCAAATTAAAAAATCTTGAGAGGACGTCCAATAAAATTGAATGAAGTATTTGGCAGCGCAAGTACGGGCAATACTTGAACCAACGTCTCATAAAATGGAACAAGCACGTACAACTCCGCGTTTAGACGAGGCAAAACTTGAATGCAATAACCGCTTTGCAATAATTGCTTTGGTGTAAGCAAAAGCCGCATTCAGTTATTCAGTAATTAACTATAATTTTATTCGGTTTTTTTATTCTCTATTTTATCTTTTTATTTTATCCTTTGACTTTATTTACTTATTTAAATTAATTTACGAATTTTAATTTTAATTAATGATGAATTTTAAATGCTACCCTCTGTCAAATATTATAAATTGTTGTGCCCATGTGAACTTTATTTAAATTTTAAGATCGTGTAAAACACATATACATGTGTTTTACAAGATCTTAAAATTTAAATATATTATATATGCAATAAAGAATTGAATTGAATAGAAAAACTTACGTTCAATTATTGTATGCCATTATATGGAAAACGTACGCATGTAAACACTTGCTTGCGATTCTTGAATGGCAATAAAAGAACGTGCTTTATGGAAATCGATTTTTGCTCTGGAACGTTCCAGAAACTTGTACCGTGTAAATCAGGCTTAAGCACCTCTTTGATGAGACATATAACACGCTCACTTTGACGACCTAAAATAGTCTCAACTTTTGTTTACGTGAATCATCAATATGTAACACTATCTACTACTCATTATTTTTGTTTACTTAGGTATTTGTGAAAACTAGTAATTGGCCATATGCTTATTGTTAACATACACTATTGTACATGCCTAGCTGTAAGTTTTCCAAAAATTATAAAATAAATAAATAAAATAAAATAGTCAAAATGACGTTTAAGCATTTTCAATACCGTTAATTTCGACAGATAATGTTTCATGGGAAAATTCTTAACCTAGAGGTAAGTACCTACAAACTCGAGAATTCACACAATGTGATTTCTGTTCCATGTAACAGATCATCAAAGATTTCGCAATTTTATTTGTACACTCGCACTGCCTGCGCCTTCCACGCGTGGCTTTTTCTAAAATAAAAGTAGCCTTAGTTACTCCTTATATTATCAGCTATCTGCCAGTGAGAGTCCCGTCAAAATAGGTCCAGCCATTTCGGAGATTAACCGGAACAAACAGACAGACAAACGTTTAAAAAAAGTACCATATGTTTCATATGCAATTAGTAAAAAGTTGTTATTTTGACATTACAAACAGACACTTCAATTTTCTTTATTTTTATAGATTTTGTTGACGGAACATCGAAAACCTCACAGCACGTAGGTAACATGGATCCCACCAAAAACATAAATGTGAAAATGGGATCCAAGTTCAATGTTATGATAATTATGGTGGTTGTCGACTTCTCCGAAAAAAGACTTGAGATCTAAATGGGTGCCAAGTTCTTTAGACAATCCTGATTTTTTTTTATAAGAAGTAAATTTAAACCACAATTTCTTGTATTTTTTTTTACTGCAAATAATATGACGACTATGTATAGTCGAATTATTTACACAAAGCAAATAACTTATGATCTATAACCGCAACATTTGACATGACTAGTTTTTACCAGCAAATCAAATATTTAGACCTTACAATATAAAAACAATAACTTGCATATACTATAAAGTTACATTTTGAGACACGAAGCAACAAAATTTGATCTAAAGAAAAACGGCCACATTCCTCTAGATGGTATTTTGTTGCTTCGTGTCTCAATATGAAACTTTATAAAAGGTATTAGAAAATTCTAGACACACTTACCATGGAAGCTGATTGAGCCCTTTTTCATGATTCCTTCTCAGTCACGAGATTATATTTTTTTAATGGAGTGGTGAAAATGGACCGTTGGGCGCCCTCTTGAAGTCAAAACTGTACGTTTGATGAAAGAACACCTGGAACAGGTAAATGGATAACAGAAGCTTACCTACAAACAATTTGCGACGCTTCTTACACAAATCGAAGCGTTCATGAACACAACACCAGGGGCTTTACTCCCGAAAACGATTCGAGTTTGATTTTGATTCCGATTCGAACTCGCTTCTGGGACCTTACTCCGGACAGCATCAAGTTCTGAAACAATCGAATTGGGTTCGAATAAAATGCCGATCTTCTTGAATCCAACACCAGCGCACGATCGTGCGGTGGTTCGAAGCGAAACTAACTTCGGTCAGTTTTAAGTTTTAAATCAAATTAGGATCAGGGGCCTTACTCCCGAAAATGATTTGAGTTTGATTTTGATTCTGATTCGAACTCGCTTCTGGGGCCTTACTCCCGACAGCATCGAGTTCTGAATCAATCGAATTGGGTTCGAATGAAATAAATAAGTTTGTACATCACGATATTTTGGTTTGGCCGTTGACCCCCAAACTAAGCAGGGTTTGTATCTTGGGGGTCGGAGTACGATTGAGCAGAAATAATATGTCTGTTTACAGGCTAGTTTAGTGAAGCGTGTATTGTAGTGAAATGCCGATCCATACTCTTGAATCCAACACTAGCGCACGATCGTGCGGTGGTTCGAAGCGAAACTAACTTCGGTCAGTTTTAAGTTTTAGATCGAGTTAGGATCAGAAACGAAATCGAATCGGAATCAAAAGCAAACTCGAATCGTTTTCGGGAGTAAGGCCCCTGAAACGAAATCGAATCGGAATCAAAATCAAACTCGAATCCCGACTCCCGACAGCATCGAGTTCTGAATCAATCGAACTGGGTTCGAATTAAATGCCGATCCATACTCTTGAATCCAACACTAGCGCACGATCGTGCGGTGGTTCGAAGCGAAACTAACTTCGGTCAGTAGTTTTAAATCGAGTTAGGATCAGAAACGAAATCGAATCGGAATCAAAATCAAACTCGAATCGTTTTCGGGATTAAGGCCCCAGGCTGTGTCCATTATCAAAGTATGTGGAAGATCTGGAATATTTCAGCCCCGGTCACTTTCTCGTGTACAGATCAACGCTAGCACTATCACTCACTGAACCTAATGAAACAAAATCTATATACATCAGAACCAACTGGAAAGACATTGAGCTTATGCGTCGACACTATTGGGATTACTAGTCGAAAGAATACGTTCATTTATTACAATTCGGTTTTGTAATAAATGAAGGTATTCTTTGATAAATGGCAACAAACTAAAGAAGGAGCAACTAGTTCTCGTCAGGGAAAGTACTCTACCTCAAAATAAGTGGGCTATGAGCTGCGTAGTGGAACTGCACCCAGGCAGTGACAACTTAGTCGAGTAGTTACGCTGAAGACACAAAATGGGTTACATAGGGTCAGCTCACACCGAGACGCGACGCGACGCGACGCGAGGATATTGGAAGAGGCCAGTGATTTCGCGCTGCGCCGCGCGCCGCCGCGAGACGCATCGCAACGTCGCGAGGCGCATAGTAAAATCGTTGGCAACACGTCGCGTTGCGTCGCGTCGCGTCTCGGTGTGAGCTGACCCTTAAAAGACCCATTACTAAACTTCCCCGTTACGTATAAACGAGGCATGCGATAGCCTGATTCACAAAAAGTGAGTTCAGAAACTGAGTACGGCAACCAAAAGAAAGGGACTAATACTCGTAAAAACCAGAAAAAGGTGAACAGCTTGCTTATGATTTCCTAGTAGTGTTTACAATGTTATATGCTGCAATGCTGTCATGTGGACTAGCAGCATCCCTGCAACATTTTAAAATACTAGGCTAAATAATATTATCTACGTGATTGAGTAGGTACCACAACAATGCTCTGACCAATGTATAAAACATATAGAGACCATATGGCTGTATAATGCATCAGTGAGTGTACGAATTAAAACAACAATTAAATAGGGGTGATGACTAAAAAATATTTTTTCACTTCTCATGCTCTAAAAGTACGCCAATATAGCCCTACGAAGCGGGACTAAAGTGACCGTTTTAGTCTCTAGGGAATGAAAAGTAATTAGTTTTTTAATTTCCTTCATGTGACATAGACAAACTCAAACAGCCAGTAAATATACTATTATCTGTGGAGTGTGGACCATCTTCATTGCGAAAATGTTGAGAGTTTTAGTTCCATGGTTTTTCCGCAAAGAATGTGGCGCCATGTGTTTTAAATTGTTAATCTGTGACTGGTTTAGAAGAAACACTGACCGCAAAATTTCAGAATTTTTGTTGAGTGTAAATTTGTTCGGTTTTAAATAAATTTAATAAGAATATCCAGTGACAGTGAAGAGTTTGACGTCGAGCAGAAAGCAAAAGACATAATAGATAATCTTTTGCCGCCAAAATAGCGGAAGATTTACCTAAAAACTTACGAAAGTTTTATGGACTGGAGGAATAATATTTATTAAATGTTTTTGTACTAAATTGACAATTTTTCTCGCACTCAAAGTGAAAACCTTGAGACTAAACGCCAACTTAATAAACCCTCGGTTTCATTGACTCCGTCGCACGCAAACCACCTCTGGTATATTATGGCTTCGTTTAGTCCCTCGGTATAAAATATACTATTATGTCCGTCATGTAGATTATTAAAAAATATTGAACACGTATTATTTATTTCTATAAAATAGAAACACGAAGCAGCAAAATTCGATCTAAAGAAATGCGGACACATTCCTCTTTATCGTATTTTGTTGATTCGTGTCTCAATATGAAACTTCATAAAATGAATTAGAAAATTCTAGACACACTGAGGTTCTTTATTGAGCCGTTTTTCATAATTCCTTCTCAGTCACGAGATAATATTTTTTTAAAGGAGTGGCGCTAGTGGACTGTTGTACACGCTCTTAAATATGGAAAATTATTACACACCTTTATTTATTACTAGCTGCGTTGCAATGTAAAGTAAAAAAGTGTAGGTATGGTCATATTTTTTAGGTATTTTTTTGGTACAGAAACCCTCGCGGGCATCTTCAGAACACCCTACCGAAGTTTCATTGGAATCTGATCAATGGTTCAGGAACGCATAGAGAACAAACATTGATTTTATTTATATAGATGATAGATTATAACAATCAACAATGTTTAATACAAAATAATAGTTGGTAATAACTGTTTTATTATTAACAATTATATAAGCTTAAGTCTTGGGAAACGAACCCAACACCTTGCGCGCGGTCTGCTTAAGCAGGCTGCGTGATCAACGCGTCATCGATTGGCAAGCTGAGGTGCGGCGAGGCGGCGACACATCTCGGCCCGACGAGCATTCGATTTAACGGATTCAGCTGCGACGGACGATACTCCTCTCTTAAACTAAATACTAACGGCCTTACAAATAAACACGGAATAAAGTTATGCTAGGTATAAACGTCATAAAATGTATGGTTATACCGAAGTTAGTCCTAGCATAACTTTATTTGTTGATTTGTAAGGACCTAACTGTTTGTCCGGGAAAGTTTATATTTTACTAGCTTTTGCCCGCGGCTCCGCCCGCGTGGATGTCGGTTATCGCGTAAAAAAGTAGCCTATGTCCTTCTCCATATCCCAGACTATATCTCTGCCAAATTTCATAACGATCGGTTCAGCGGTTTAGGCGTGAAAACGTAACATACAGACAGACAGACAGAGTTACTTTCACATTTATAATATTAGTATGGATAATACGAGGGCGACACTGAAAATTTCGGGAATCAAGGAAGAGACACAACATTACTATTTAAAAATGTATTTATTGCTTTTCGAAGTATTCTCCGCGAAATTTGACCGATGGAACCAATCATTGAAGCAACCATTCCATTCGGAAGTTGGGGTCTCCAAAATGGCCGTTTTGTAGGCGTCCACAGCTTCTTCAGGTGATGAAAATCTCTGTCCACGCGATTTATTCTTTATTTTAGGGAAAGTATAGAAATCATTAGGGCTTAGGTCGGGGCTGTACGGCGGATGGTCTAATAATTCTATGTTTTCTTGCTCTAAAAACTCTTTTGTTCTGTGCGCGGTGTGAGAACTCGCATTGTCGTGATGGAGGATGATGCAGCGGTTGCAGTTCTCTTTGCGGAGTTCAGAAACGACCTGTGGCAAACAAATGCTAGCATACCATTCTGCATTAACCGTTCTTTGTCCCTCAAGAGGAATAGTCGTAACATGGCCGGTTTTGGAGACAAACTTGGCCACCATTTTTTTTGCAACACTCCGTGAACGAACAATTTTTGTTGGCTTTAACTCATTTTCGAACACCCAAACTCGCGACTGGTTTTTTGTTTCGGGTTAGTACGCATATATCCAGGATTCGTCACCTGATACGATGTTGTATACAGCATTTGAGGATCTTGCGTGGAATCTTTCGAGAGTTCTGACGCACTAAGTAACGCGAGCCGCTTTTTGCTCTTCACAGAGCGAATGCGGTATCCATCGGGAAAACAACTTTTTTACACCTAATTGTTCATGCAAGATTATTTGTATTTGACTCATGCCAATGTCTAAAGTTGCCTGAATTTCGCGGTATGTCACATGTCGATCTTGCTCAATCAGCTTACGCACAGCATCAACGTTTTCTTGGGTGACTGCAGTTTTTGGACGACCTTGACGGGGATCATCACTGAGCTTGACACGTCCACGTTGAAATTCAGCAAACCAGCGATAAATTGTGGTTTTGGATGGGGCTTCATCACCAAATGCAGAAATCATCCGGTCAACACACTGTTTTTGTGTTAAACCACTTTGAAAGTCATAATAAATCATCGCTCTTGAATTTTCTCGAGTCAATTCCATTTTCTCAACGACTCAACAAGTTTGACAAATTCTTGTGCCAAGACCGAGAATCTGTTTTTAAATAAATAAATGGTATTCGATTTTTTAAACCAAGGAGTTTTCAATTAAAAAGATTTTAATATGACAAGAACAGTGGAAATATTCCATTCCCGATACTTTTAGTGCAGCCCTCGTAAGACGGCAATAAACCATTGCCTATTTCATACAGTCCACTCTTTCATTTGCTCCGCGCGCTAACATTAAATTAGCTAAAAGAAGAATTCAGCTGGGCTGGGTAGCGTTTGTGAAGCTTCGACTTCCGAGTTTTCTCGTCGCGTATTCCAGAGAGCAGTAGAGCCTAAAGACTACAGTTTTCAATCAGTGCGTCCTGCCTGTTATGACTTACGGAGCCGAAACGTGGACACTCACGGTACGATGGTCCATAAATTCAAGGTGGCTCAGCGAGCTATGGGACGGGCTATGCTTGGAATCTCTCTGAGGGATAGAATCTGGAACGAGGTGATCCGGCAGAGAACCAAAGTTCTCGAAATAACTCGGCAATGGGCCGGCCATATTAGCCGTAGAACCGGTGGCCGTTGGGGTAAACGTGGTCTTGGGTGGAGACCACGAATCAGCACACCTTAGGCAGGACGCCCTCAGGCTATAGGAGGAGCGAAGATCTTCGCAGGGTGGCTGGTAGTAGCTGGATGAGAGTTGCCGAGAATCCAATTGAATGGCGTGCAATTGGAGAGGCCTATGACCAGCAGTGGTCTGCTGTAGCCTGATGATGATGATAAGCAATTAGGAAGTTCCGCGTAGAACCGAATAAATATTATGGCAGTTTTCTCATTTAGTTTGCTTTTTGTACCAAGTAGATAAAGACATGCAGCAGGTACCGTATATTGAAAAAAATAAAAAAAATAAAATTGTAATTGGCTTTCCTTGCTAATGCTATATAACTAAACTAGCTTTTGCCCGCGGCTCCGCCCGCGTGGATGTAGGTTATCGCGTAAAAAGTAACCTATGTCCTTCTCCATATCCCAGGCTATATCTCTGCCAAATTTCATGACGATCGGTTCAGTGGTTTAGGCGTGAAAACGTAACATACAGACAGACAGACAGACAGATAGACAGACAGACAGACAGAGTTACTTTCACATTTATAATGTTTATGATATGGATGTTGTTAAATAGAAAAAGATAGCTTTGTTCTTCTATTAATTATCACAGTTTTGCATTCAAAACGCTCTCCTGTAAAATCATGATTTTGTAGATACCCTATATATTCTTTTTGGCCGTAGACATGTTTGTTGTTTTAGTTTAATGATTTCTTGTACGTTCTTTAGCATGTAACCGTTTTTTGTCCCTAATGAATAAAATTAAAAGGCTTCATTATGACACATTAATGTTGCCCGACAGGTACGGCATAACGTCTCATGGGTTGAACATCGTGAAGGCGCAGATGGCGTCGCGTGCGCAGATACACGCCGAGATTGAGAGCTTGAGGGCACAGGTACTGGTGTATTCCATATTCAAATCCTTGGTTTCAATTAATGTTATTTCCACTTAAACAAATATCTACTTTTGTGCAAATGAAATTTATTTTAGAATAACTACCTACATACTATTAACCCTTATAAACACGGTTCAAGTTTCTGGAACGTTCAAGATCAATAATCGCATGCTATAAAGCATGTTTAGTTATAGCCATTCATGAATCCCATGCGGCTAGATACTGTTTACACCGAGGCGATAATCGCACTCTAGTTTTGCCTCTTCTAAACACAGAGTTGTACGTGCTTGTGCCATTTTAGGAAGCGTTGATTTGAGTATTATCCGTATTTGCGCTGCCAAACACTTGAACGGTAACTTGCCCGTATTTAAACGTTTTTTTTTAAACGTTTCCCCACACTTGGAATGTCTCCTGTGTTGTGGGTGCGTTTACAAACATTTAAACTCAGATACACAAACAGCCAGACCCGGTACATCAATCGCTTAACCACTGCGCCAACCGTGCCGTCAAATTGTACGTGTTGTTTAGACGGTGCCCTAGTAGCATTTTTGCTGGCATTTAGTTGGGCCACCTACCTCTGTAAGTGGCCCAACTAAATGCCAACAAAAAATGCTACTAGGGTGCCAGCCAATTGTTGCTTCTATTTTATACTATGCCACAGGGAATAAACATGAACCATGTAAATGGGGCTAAATTGAAAAGCATAAACTTCTTTTACGTTGTAGCGCAAATTGAAGTTTAAAAACTTCATGTGTAAGTATTAAAGTTATTTCTCTAAAAACTCATATTTGTTTACATTGAAGTGCACAAAACGGTTCTAACTTGGAGTGGTTTGATCAAGTTTTGCTTTGGTCTTGTTTTTGGACATCTTCCTTTACAAACAGCACGGACTCTATACCTACTTACTTCGTTCCGTGTCGCAGTATTAAAAATTTTATTGTCAACATTAATGTTTTATTGTGATGTAGGTAGCAGAGCTGGCGGTGACGTTAGACCAAGAGAAACTGACGCAGAAACACGCTGCCACGCGAACGAGGGAGCTGGAGGATAAGGTGCGAGACAACGAGGAGCACAAGAAGAGGTGAGTGCTATCATATATAAGCGGATCGAGATAAACTGAAGCAGCACACACTACCGCGCGACGGCGCGAGGGAGGGAACTGGAGGACAAGGTGCAAGAGAACATGAGAGGCACAGGGAGAGGTAAGTGCTACTAGTAGAAGAGCCAGACAAACTGTCGCAGGAACACTGCCGCGTGAGCGAGGAAGCTAGAGGATAAGGTGCGAGACATCAAGGGGCACAGCGAGAGTTGCCCTAGCATCAGGTGGAGTGACAGCTCACTCCACCTAAGTTTTCACGGTGAGATTTTTACGGAATAGTTCTACAGTTGTATTCCTTTCGTTCGATCAACTTATTACATTTCAACACGTATGGATTCTCAGGTTAACACGAATTTACATACTACCATACTAATCAGGACTTCTTTACTTCCGTACAAATCTATAAAAAAAAAAAAAATAATAATAATAATTTATTCAAGTATAAAGTAAAATTATGATTTAGATTAATTACAATCGAGGAACATTTTATTCTAACTGTAATGTAGACCTGCCTGATCAAGGTTTATTAAAAACCTGTGTTTCAGGCCATCAATTTACATCAAACATTTAAAAAGAAGACAACAATAGGTTTATTACTTTAAAACTAGATTATGTAAGATAGATTATGTTTATCGGACTGTACGGTACTTGCATCCGGCTCGAAGGACCAAAAAATTATGTAGGGTGCATCCCTAACATACGTAATGTCAATGCAAATGTAAAATGTCAATGAATGCTCAACGGGATGAATCTAAATAAAAATGCAAGTTGTCCGACTCAAACCACGTCTAATTGAACACTAATTAAAATATGTACAAAATGCATCATCTAGGCTCCGCCGTATGACAATGCACTGCCAAATGTAGGTCGCGATCAAAGTGCAAATACACGAGCCTACTAATTAACTTATTACATCAAAAATACATATTTTAAAACCATGTACGTAGACCGTACAAATACATTAACAAATAATATTAAAGTAAATAAAGTGGACACCATTAATATTTAGGTAAAGGAAGAGACTTATATTAGAGTAGGTAGCTAGAGTTATTATTTTAAAATTTCTAGTAGTTTTTCCGTGTCTGCGTAATTGAGTTTTGACAAATATTCCTGTACCAGTAAATTACACCTATTATAACTTAAACTATAAATCTTTAACACTCTGTTAAACTGGTTATACAAGTAGGGCCCTAAAAATAAATAAAATCGATTAGCAAAAGCATGTTTAGTCTGAGAGTTAGCACAAACCAAATCTTTTCTTCTCCTATCAGAAGGTACTGGGTTAAAATAGAGTTCAGTGTGTTGGAATAAAACTATATTCAAAACAAATAATTGACGTACTGTTAGCACCTTACATGCCATATAAAGCTGGTGTGTAGGAAATCTAAATGGACGAAAAGTAGCAACCCTTAAAACTGCTCTTTGGGCGCGTTCTAGGTGCAGTACTTATACTTATACTATACTTCTATACTATTCATAACCATACTACATCCATACTATAAATGTGAAAGTAACTTTGTCTGTTACTTTTCACGCCTTAACGGTTGAACGCGTTTGGGTGAAAGGCATACGGATAGACCATAACCTGGGTTTGTCCTGTTAGTACGTTCCCGTGGGATTATTTCCCACCTCCACGCGGGCGAAGCTGCGGGCAAAAGCTATTAAACATAAATTACATTAATAAATATTTTAATAAATAAAATAAAAACATTCATTATTAAATTTTTTCAACAGAGAGATAAAAAAAGCTGAAGAGGAGTTTATGACAGAGGAGAAATACGCCGATTTGCCGACCAGCGCGTTGAAACCACAAGAACGAAGACGAAGGACGAAGAAGACGTTGACGGTTGAGATGTCGGAGCTGGGGCAGTCCGTGGCCGCCAAGAAGCAACAGCTAGCCGACTGCGTCGCGTCTTCCGCACTGATGCAAGACAACCTGCAGCGCACCGAGCAGGAACATATCGCGGCTACCGTGAGTATAGTTCACTCTAAAGTTGGTGACGTTGAAGTTGGAGATGTCGGAGCTGCAGCAGGCCGTGGCTGCCAGCACGCAGCAGCTACCGTGAGTAATCACCGTTAACTGTAAGTGGAGCAAGACGAGACTCAACTAAAGCAACGGCGTGAAATGTAGCTAATTGACGCCGTGCAAAGTGAGCCTTCGGGAAATGAAATTTAGTTATGATAATATTATGTAGTAGAGGAAGTACTGCTCGATTTTTGCGACCAAACTTGTACAGAATGATTTTTTGCGTTTTTTTAAAGACAAAATAAAAATACATACGCTTCGTACATATAACCTCTTCCTTTTTGGAAGTCGGTTAAAAAGTATAAAAAACCTGTCTTTTCACAAAAACAGCAACCTGTTTTATTGCACTAACCGATAGTGTAGGTGGATCGAATACCTACTCAAGAGTCGGGGGGAGGGGGGGGGGATGAAGGGAAATTTTATTAATATAATATTCTCTTTCTTGTTTTCACAGGAAGCCGTAAAAGAGATGAAATGCTGCCTCGAACGTCAGAAGGCGGAGGCAGTAGCCCTCGACACGGAGTTATCGCCACTCTTGCAGAAGAAGGAACAGCTGTCCAAGCGCAACGTGGAGATCGAGCTGCAGATTAAGAAGCTGGACGAGACCGTTAGGGAGCTGCAGGCTGAGAGCACTGACTGGCAGAACAAGGTAAGAGTTTATTTATATTTTAAATAAAGCTTACTGAATAAAAACTTAAGTATCATGCATATGTAGGGATATTTGCTAATTACAAGCTTCTACATGATTGTATATGTCGCAGGCACATTGTATGATTCGTCATATTTTTACAAACGGCGCCGTCCGTTTACAAACGCATGCGGTTATGCAAAATGCCGTTACATGCACATAATATTGCATTAACCAGTTGTAGTCATACCTACAGTGATTTGCAAGGTAAAATAGCAACTCAGTAACAAAAGTATAACATAAATTAACTGTTTGTAATGATCAGAGATCGGAATAGGTAGAGTTAATTTACCTAAACTTCGAGGAACGAAGTAACATAGAATCATAAATAACACTAGCTTCTGCCCACGACTTCGTTCGCGTGAAATTTCGGCCCATCCATCCCGTCGCTCGCCCGCGCTATAACTTCGTTATAGCTTAGCGTTCTTTCTGACTTGTTCTTTTCGCTTGGCCCCTAAGGATCGTAGCTTGATGTTATATAGCCTATAGCCTTCCTCGATAAATGGGCTATCCAACACTAAAATAATTTTTCAATTCGAACCATTAGTTTCCTGAGATTAACGCGTTCAACCAAACAAACAAACTCTTCAGCTTTAAGATGTTGATTGAAATCAAGTGATATCAAAGACAATTTTGTTTACATTTAAATACTTGTGATTAATAACATATTTATTTGGATAAGGATTAATATTATGTTGATAAAACTCCTTCGCAAATAATGCATTAATTTCGATCAAATTTGAGTATAGATTATTTAGGGTTACCTTCCTACTAAAATTGCTATAAAAGCTCATTAATTTAATAGTTTTAGTACGTAACCCTAAAAAAATTATATGACTTTTCAAATCAATAATTTGTAACTATAAATAAAGTCCAATTAATAATTCGTGGTTTTGAAATCCCGGGATTTAAACGTCATTATAATTATTACGGGATTTTAGAGGAGGTTTATTATCCACTCTATATTACTTCCTTCCTCGAAGTTTAGGTAAATTAACTCTACCTATTCCGATCTCTGGTAATGACCGGGACCGGGTCCATTCGGATATGGTTTAGATAGAATACTCTTTTTTCGTATTTCGTTGTTACAAGTTATAATCAAAATACCTGGACAAAATGATGTTCTTTGCATGAAAAAAAAAAAAAAAATACCTTTTGTCAATTGATGATCTGATTGGGAGACTGCTAAAAGTAATTGAAATACATGTAGGTCTGTGTGACTATAAAAGTAGTTTTTGTGGCTCAACCATTCGTGTCAGTCACAGCACCTGTGAATGGTTCCATCCCTTTTGCGCTCTCGAAAATATGATTAATTTCGCCTTTGATTTAGGTACTTATTGAGGATATAGTATTTTCATACAATAAAATTTAGATTTAAATGAAACGATAGCTGAAATTTTTTTTTTTAACTTTCATTATTATTGTTTTGCTATATTTCGTATCGAAATAATAATGTTGATGATATTTTTTAATGTTCAAAATCAATAGTAGTTTCTTGTAAATTGTTGATCAAACGTCACGCTCACGTCATTTCTCGGAAAACTTGTGGCTTGACAAATCCCTTCAAGCAATCGGCAAGACTAAGAACTCGACTACTCAAATCACAAACAATTGTGTTTAATTTATTTTTCCCTTTCTCACAACCAGTATTCACTTATAAAAAATTCAAGGAAAAAATAGTTTATTAAGAAATTTCAAAATTCAGTCGATTTTTTGAACGGCTCCTTAACTCATTTCCTTTGAAAAAAGTTTGCTACTAATATCCGACTGTAACCTCACCAGAAAAAGTCGTTGGATGAAGAGAACCCATGGATTACGGCAGAGCGCCAGTACTTCGGCCTAGCGGACGGCATGTACGACTTCTGCCAGATCAACGAGGTCGGCGCCAAGATGGCCCAGCTTAAGGAGAGAAAGGACAAGCTGGCGCAAGGACTCATCACGGAGACGGCATACACCCTGCTCGGCAAGGAGGAGGAACAGGTATGAACACGACGTGGCCGGCCGACATCGCGAAATTCGTGTCTTGGTGTTCAGGATACCCATTCCACCACAACGCGTTGTGGCAACGAAGGAAAGCCATCAAAATGTAACTCTTGCTTAACCGTACAAGACTTATATTTTAATGGCTTTCCGCGGAGTTACTATAGAATTGACCAATACAAAAGATATCTACCATAAGGCACAAAAAAGAATCAGCTGTCAAAACAGCCTCTTTTAATGCTATAATGTTACAAAAATCGCATTAGGCCAGTGGAAAATACCAGAATCATTCTTCAAACTTTATTAAGTGTTTTGACATAAAGCTAAAATCGCGGGAATCTAAGAAGTCGGATTTGAAGTTTCTCATTCTACATGCCGCGATAACTTTGTATGAACGACTATGTAAGAAATCGAAAAATCAAATTTATAATCCTAATTAATTACCATGTTATCCATACACTAACAATGAGTATCATTCGTAAGCACCAAGTTTCACTTTATGTTAGAGAAATGCACTCAAAACACGAATTAATCGTTGATTAATATTCCGACATGACGTTATTGCAACGTCATGTCTTTGGGTTCGTTGCGGTAGTATTGTGACCGCTATAAGCCTTTTTTTTACCGAATATAATCGATGTTCCGAAAAATCCGATTATTTTACAAACATTACATTTACAAATTTAGTGAATTTATATATTTACCCTGTCCAACCACACTTAATTATCATTCATTTTATTCTTGAATAGCGTCCCACCCCGGCTCTGCACGGGTGCATATCAGTGGCCTGCCTAGGGCTTGCCAGGTACGCCACTGGTGCATAATATACAATGTATGTATTCATAAACCTTCCGGAAGAAATCAGTATGTCGGGTATTAGTCTTGGTTTGGCTTTTAAACTCGCTCAAATATAAACTTCTCGTACGTGTAATAAAATAATATGCCTCGAGAATCAGTTTTAAGCAATGTAGATAAATTGTCGATTACAAACTCTTAAGTATGATAAATCGTTATGACTCGAGAATCGGTTTTTAAAACAACCGATTTTTTTCCCGTCTCTAAAGTATTTTTATAGATGTCAAATCCGACTTCTTAGATTGTCCCGATTTTAGGATTATTCATAATACCAATTATTGTACACTTAAGGCGGGTTGTTTCACGGCCATTTAACGCACGCGATACGTCATAAATGGAGCTAACTATTGCCAAACCAAAAAAAAAAGCGTTGTTCATAAAATTATGCCCTTAACGTTCGTTAAAAATAACGATTACAGTAACTGGTGTCATACCCGCTGGTTAACGTCATTTTATTCTTTTACATTTGAACTTTGACGATCGGTTTTTTAAGCAGTGAAACAACGCTTTGTATTTAACGAACGTTAAACATCATATGTAATCGTTATTATTTGACGTACGTATGTATGTTAACCAACCGTTTGAAACAACCGGTCCATAGTTTGCAAAAAATGTTTAGACTTACTTATTTTGTTTGTTGGGACGCAGCTCATGGAACGGGTAAGAAGTTACGAAAACAAGTTTTAAATGTTATAACATAACTTTAAATACTCCCAAGATCCCTGTCCGTTGCATGCTCCCTTACGCACAAAGTTGTATGTGCGTTATATTGCGCACTACCGTAAGCAGCGAATTTTCAAACTGAAAATAAAAGTCGTTTCCCAAAAAATATTTTTGCTGAAACTTACTTGGTTTGATACACAGAATACGTAGACGACGGCTTTGCAAAGGGGTTTTTTTACAACCTGTATAGTAAAATTGTCATTGTTATTAATGTTCTGTATTGTGTTCTTATTAGCGATGGGCCGAAATTTGTTTCACATTCGTTTTAACCTAACTTCGGCATTCGGCCGAAATGATTCGATGCAAGAAAATATTAAAATAAGTCAACTATTTTGACTAAAATAATAAAACTAAACCAGTAAAATAAAATAATAAGAATTTATTTATTGTTTGTTAGTTTTCACACAAATAAATAATTCTCTCCAAATACCACTATTTTAATTTTTATGATAGTGTTAAATAAAATCTTATTACCTACTATACTCCATTTATTATAACATTAGACAAATAACTCTTCTCATCCTTTCGTTATTTCGATATAAACGTTTAATAAACTCCGTTATTTCACGATAAATACAAAGCACTGTAATCTATTTACCATTTACATAAAAAAAAATAACTCTAAAGTGCAGTAATTTCAACAATATTACACAATAACTGTCGTTATTTAGCCGTTATTTGTCTAATGCTATAGTAAATGGAGTATAGTATTTAAAATTATGGTTAAGGTGCAAAACACTAAGGATTCTGCTCTATCTGGTAGGAGTCTGTTATGTTTTTATTCGTATAAATTTACCACCTACCTACCTCTGAGAAAAGTCGCTTAGAGTATACGGAGTTTCCAGGCGGCGGTAATAATATTCGTGCCAAAAACTGTGCAGCGCGGTGAGAAAAACCGAACTTTTTATTTTCGCCGAATGTTCGGCCGAAGTTCGTATTAGGTTCAAACAACTTCTGCCCATCCCTAGATGTTTTTATTTTGTTAATATTTAAATTTAAATCGCTGTTAATTTGTTGACAATTGGTTTTATAATTTAAGTTTGCATGACTAGTTTTTTTTTTCTTTAATATAAATAATATTTTCAAGTTTTAATTTAATTGAATGTATTCTTATATTTAAGTACAACTAATACTTATGTTTCATGCTGGTTATGATCTTACTATTATTATATTGTTACTGAATAATTGAATTGAAAATGTTACAGTACCAAAATGTGATGCGCGAGAAGGAGAAAGAGGAAGCAGAACGGGTGGAGCTGGTGCAGTATATAGCAAAACTTGACGCAGAGCAGAAAAAGAAATCGAAGAAGAGGAAGAAGACGAAGAAAATGTAGATTACTTGAAGTAAACGCGTGCTCGGTTTCGCATCCCGCAAAAGGGTAATCTTTTTGTGAATGTTTCTCTCTGTAATATCAAGATCACAGTGTACAAATCTAATAGTTAAATAGTCAATAGTATTTTTTTTCCACAATTCTTAAGGCCTTTTGTACACGGCACGGTTTCTTTACGGTACGGCGTATAAACCGAGCTGTTTCACATCAAAAATATTGCCAATTTTAAACCAGCCGATTAACTGCACACCGAATTCATCTTCTGCACCAACAACCGTCGCTGGCAACACGCGCCTACGGCTAAATCAATCCTTAATTAGTTTAGATTTTGAGTGAGGCACGACCGGTGTGCCTCACTCAAAATCGTGGGTCGATGGCTTGACCATTACGGCGTGTACATCAATGGCCACGCATATTGTGTGATTAATTCTGGTCAGATCACTTTCCTCTTGTACTTTATTATTAATTGAAATTTTAATTTTATTACAAGTAAAGTGTACCCCATACATAATAATATTAAACACCCATAGGGTAGTAGATAACCAGAACAAAGAGAGGAACATTCCATATTCTGTAATGATAAACTTAGTGATGAAACAAGTATATATTATATTATAAATACAGAACATTTTAATGATACAGTGTGTGATGACCTGTTTGATTGTATCAATCAAACCGGTCATCACAAACTATAACATTAAAATTTTAATATAGATTAATCCGTGGATATTATAAGTTCACTGCGTGCAGCAGCTGAACATACTTTGGTTCTCAATGACAAAAAGGGGACGGAAAGTATAACGAAGTATGTATAACGAAGCATCAAAATATAAAGAATTAGTATTACATGCAAAATTGCAAAGTTTAAAAGGACATGAAAGTCATATCATCCAAGGCATAATATTATGTTGTTATTGTTTTTACTTTGACACTATGGTTATTTTTGCATAATATTTTTATTTGTATTTTAATTGTTTCAAATTAATTTGTATTTTTTATTTTATTGTTGTTATTTTGTATGATTGTATTTTGTATTTTATTTTAATGTTTTCGTCCTTGTCAAACTTGTTGTACCTAGCTAGATATTAAGTGAATGTGGGGTCTCCTATAATTGGAGGCGCATACTTGTATATTTGTCCCTGTTTATGTTAAAATGCATGTAATTGTGTAGCCTCTGTTGGCGATCCAAAGATAAATAAATAAATATAGTTGTTGGATGGAATTTTCACGCTACACGCGAAGGCTAGATAAAATTTCATACTGTGGGTTGAACTAGGGAGCCCATGCTCGGGGTTCTATTAATAGAAAATGGTCGCGTAATTTATATTGATTGAATTATAGTAACAATGCTGTGCTTTACGTGTGTAACAATATTGTGAAGACATAGTCATAGTGTTTTATTCATTAGCAGGCCCTAAGAAAGTGCTACAGAAAAGTGCAAATTGACACTGTTTTTTTTTACATACAACAGGGAAGCTCTTGGCCTTCATCTCATCTGATGGTAAGTGATGATAAGGCCGAAGATGCAAGCGAGCTTCACCCGGAATCCTCAACCACAGAGGAACTAGCTATCTTACCTCGAACTGCCGAAACACAACAAATGCTGTTAACATTGTTGTTTTGGCGCCAGACTTAGATAAGATGGTGGTAGCTAGCCAGGCGGACTTAGAACAAGCCCTACCACCAACCAGCAACACTATTTTAGTTATAAAATAATCTATCACGAAAAATAATAATTTAGAGTTAAATTGCTTATTATTCCAGATTGTATTAAATTACTAAGAAGTTTGTTTCTTTTATATACAGTTAAAAAGAAAACTTGTGGTTTGAAATCGTATCTTGATGAGTATGAAACGTCTCCGGGACACGACGGCCTTAGCATAGAGAATTCTGTTGTACAGCGTGTATGAGAAAGGTGTGGTCAAATTTATGGGTACCGACCGTGGAGTTTCTTGCCGGCTCTTCTCCATAGGATTCCCCCTAGCTTCTGGCGTTTCATAAGTGCCCATGTATGTTTAAGTGAAATAAAATATTTTGATTTATATTTTTTGATTTTGACCATCAAATTGAACAATTTTTCCATGGAACCAATAGCGTTATCGCAAAAAAAAAATTGGGTAAAATTCATCAACCGTCCCATAAGACGGCTGGAGATATTTTACTCAAATATATGCATTTGGGTCGAGTAGATATTCAAGTTTTGTATAGGACAGTTGATAATTTATTCGCGATAATGATGTTGGTCCCATGGAGAAAGTTGTTCAGTTTGATGGTATGTACTATCGGGGTAATCCGAATCGGCACACTTTCATAACAAAATCCCGTGCTCATGGATGTCCACAACAGTTTACCGCCCCTTATTGCGAGGATCAATAAAAAAATAAAATAAACTTATTAAATAAATTTATCGGGCTCTGTTACATCATAGATGTCTGACCACCTCGGCCTGTTTTGACGAACTTTTTTTTTTTCCAATTACAAAAAAAAAGGGCTCAGCAAAAATCTGATGCTGCGATGCTTTTGGTTGATGAGGTACGCGTTAATATAGCGGCCGAGCGCTGCAAGCAAGAATAGTCTTATGGCAAACCGATTCCCTTCATATGGTCGAACGTAGATACACGAGACAATGGTTTTTTAATTGTGTCTGTAATTACGGCATACGAGAGGTTCATTTTGACCACACCTGACATAATAATGCTGTATTACTTGTGAAGGGTGTCTGTACCAAGCATGTGTGTAGTGTTAGCGTGGCTTTATTCACTCTTTGTGAGATTTTGTCATTTATCTGTAGAACTTATAAAAACTAGTTTTTCCTATTACCAATAACAAAACTGGAACCTAATTGCGTAACACATTATCAATCACAATCTGAATGGTTTTGAAGGATATTGTTAATCCATTGCTTCATATGTTCGAAAAATTTGTGTATATAACGCAATGAATGTTGTTGAACTGTCAAAATATTGTTGAACTGGCGTCAGCACGGTTCGCGCAGTGCAGCCATTAAAACAGATTTATATATAATACTGCATAGATGTAATCATAACTTCATTAAAAAAAGATGCACCTAACTGATAATGGATCTCGTATTGTTTATTCTTTAATATTTATTTTAAATTATTGTAATTTGTAACTACTGATCTCTGTGTCTGAAATAAAGAATAATTTATTATAACTTTTATATCGTTTCTTTGTCATATTGTTTACGTTTAAATATTTTTTATAAAAACCCTTCTTTCGATGGGCGAAAGCAGAAACTACAGAACGCCATCGGCTACGATAAAACAAACAAACAAAAAAAAAACCTGTCAGCATCAGGAACAGGGTCCAAGCTGCCGGTGGTCAGGGCTCTAGAGAGGAACCTCCTCACTATGCGTGCAGTGTCCAGGTCTCTAGGAGTAGGCCCAGCCCCGCAATATGAGCCCCCTGAGGTGTTGGTCGGGGTTCTCCGCTATTAGGCCATTAATTGTAACGATTAATTGTCGGTATAAGGCTTCTGCCTCGAATCTTTCGGGCAGCAGTGCGGCAGTGGCGGCGGCGCGGGAGCGGCGCCGACAACGCAGACCCGTTCTCAAAACCAGCGGGCAGATCGCGCGGCACTATAGCGGCGTAGTATTATGTTCGTGGTTGTGTTGTCGAGATATTTGGTTTTTATTCGCGAACGAAATGTCTGAACAACAGCGACAAAAACTTTTTGATTCAAATTTATTCCTAACGTCACAAAAATAAATTGAATTTTTAATTATATATACAACACTACAAAGCAGACGCGCGGGCGGTCACCGCTTGACTAGAGTGCACCGCTTGTTGCTCGCCCCCGCGCCGCTGTTTTCGATTGCCGGTCCATTTGATTTTACGTATTAGATCCTGCCGCTCCCGCGCCGCCGCCGCCGCCGCCGCTTCGCTGCCTGAAGACGTCGAGGGAGAGGCCTAATGATTGCAGAATCCACGTTCCCCATTTCGATAACGTCGTGTAGCACACGCGATGCGCCGTCAAGATACTTGTTTTTTTTTTAAATCTTAGCGTTCTCGTACAGGTAAAGGTGGGTTTCAACAACGCGTGGAAGGAGTCGCTGGGCAAGCTGCCTAGCGGGCAGGTAGTAAGTTAAATAAATACATTTAAATATGTCATAAATAGTTATGACATATTTAAATTTAAATATATGGCCTGGCGTTATACCGGGCCTGAATAAAAGAGACCATTTCTGACCGGGATTATGTCTGGACTCGACTGTAACCTCTGAGTTTCATTCGGCATTTCTTCTTCAGAGTAGTCAGATAGGAAGCCTTAAAATTTAATTGACATGTAAAATATTGTTTGTAGTAACCTACATAGAAATAAAATATTTTATCATACTCGTAAGTACCTACTGAACTAGCCTATAAAAACGAAATAAATACCTCCTACCTATTCACAGAAGTTCATATCCAGAAAGAATTCATAATTTAAAACCCAGTTCTGCGTAGGTTTATAAGTCTGAGGTCAAACGAACGTAATTTTGTGAGTCGTGTGTCGCAGAATTTCGGTCGCAGAAATTCTGCTGCATTCGGTTTCATACAAAAGTCTTATTTGATTCACACGGTGACGCAAAATGAGTCGTCTGCCGACTCACACGCATTATTCGGACCGAATTGAGTTCGCGGGGAGAGGGGGGCGACTCGAGGGAATAAAAACACTTTAAAAACTCAACTCGTCTGGCAGCCCAACAGAATTTCTGCCGAGCAGAAATTATGCGACCGAAATTACGCGACTCACAACTCAAAAAATTACGCTCGTCTGGCTTCACCCTCAAAGTACCTATATCGCAGAATGCTTTTGAAGTTTTCTGAAGTCTAGTTATTAATTCAGAGAAATTCCTTTTACAAAGACAAACTTCGTTGTTGGTACAGTCAGGGAAATTAATTGTTAAATAAATTGACGCCCAACAAAAAACACAAATTCAAATTCAAATTCTGTATTTTTTTACCTCTTCTGCTGTGGGGCTGGTACAGCAGAAGAGGTAGAAAAATACAGAATTCTTTCGACATCTCGAAGCGAATGTAGGTACTTACGTATCCGTGTTTTAATTACAGGCACAGATTAATACCTACAGATGGGACACTTCGCAAAATCATTTAAATAAAAAGAGACTCTTGCTACGACACAATAAAGTGCAATTCAGGTCGCACGACGCTTATTACCTACAGTTATATTCACCTACAAGTTGCCTCTCTATCTAACTCTAATACCGGCGGCGCGTGGCAGTCCTACTGAATTGGCCCAGTGAGATGGGCCTGCTGCGTACTTGTAACTTCATTAATCTGTGTTTCAGGCAGTATTGTATTAGTGTGATCAGCGATAATCCCCTTAGCAGGGGTCCCATTTTGCAGTCACAGTGTACTACGATTGGCTCAGCAAAATATATAAATTATTGATTCATGACAACCGTGCTACCCTATTAAATACATATAATACTTACATTCCGGTATAGTAGGGGCCTTTCGTGTTGGGCGCGTTCAGAAAATGCGGCAAAGGAATGTAGACTTGTAGAATGTAGGCCAAGTGCACCGGCTCGAGCGATGCGACCTACGACGCGACTTGCGTCAAGTCACACGCGCGCTTCTACTGTTTCTGTCCGCCGCTCCACAAGTCGCATCGCGGTAAATCTGCTCTCATGCTCTAAGCAAATTCTTTCATTTGTTTTGTCTGCAGTCGCTGTCGCAAGAAACGTGTCGGTTGAGCGTTTAGCTCGTGGAGACTGGGTTAAACTGTGGACCAATCATCTTAAAATTTGGCAGATATAGCCTGGGATATGGAGAGTGACATAGGCTACTTTTTTACGCGATAACCGTAATCCAAAAGCAAAAGCTAGTAAACTATATATCTACACATATAGCGTGGTCCTATTGGACCATCCTGTAAACCACACCCTATCCTCCATATCCTATCTTGTGTGCACCCTATTCTTATAAGTCGAAAAAAAAAAAAGCTTTCTTCGGAAATCTCAGAATCTCGAATCGAATTGAATCTCTGTTCGTAAATAACATCCGCATGTCCGTTTGTAAATGACATAATAGATATCAATTTAAAAAAAAAGCATAATCCAATATCTAAAAAAAACATTTATACATATTGAACCATTATAAAGATATACGGTCGCTTCTAAAGTCGTTACCCATACGCCAGCGCAGAGAACAAAGGGCGCTGATTACGTTGTTTCCATTTCTTGACAATCCCACTTCCCCTAGTTATCTAGCCCCCCACTTTCAGTACATTTGTGTCAACCACAATAAAAATCTACGATCATAATCGCCTTCTTCAATGTCCCACTCACCGCACAGACTTTATTCACTCTTCCTTCTTCGTTCAGTCTATCTCTCTGTGGAATGCGCTCCCTCTGGAAATCAGGATGGCAACCAACTGATTGTCATTTAAAGTGAAAGTTCGCGAGCACATTCGTAAGAAGCTGGCAGTATCTTCACAACGTTAATGTTTTCCCATTGTTTGTCTTATTTGTTTTAGTATATTCGTGTATTTATGTATGTTTATTTGTGCTTGTATTTATATAGAAATTGGAAATTTGGTATATATATTACATTTATAGTTTGTAAGTATCGTTATAGTTTTTTCTAGATTTTTCGTAATTGCACCTACCACTGTGTGTCTCTGCATCACCCAAAGGTTGACTGGTAGAAAATGCCTATGGCATTAAGTCCGCCTCTGTGCTTGAAGTATTAAATAAATAAATAAATACTTAAAGATGTAAGTACTAAATCTACTATATAAAAATAAGTCGGGTTTTCCTTCCTGACGCTATAACTCCAGAACGCACGAACCGATTTTCACGGTTTTGTATTCGTTGGAAAGGTCTCGGGCTCCGTGAGGTTTATAGCACTCTAACACTAACTTTTTTTTTTTATTTAATGGTTTTTACGAAATTTAGGGTAGGGTAGAGTAGGGTAGGGTAGGTAGGTAGGTAGATAGGGTAGGGTAGGGTAGGGTAGGGTAGGGTAGGGTAGGGTAGGTAGGTAGGTAGGGTAGGGTAGGGTAGGGTAGGTAGGGTAGGGTAGGGTAGGGTAGGTAGGTAGGGTAGGGTAGGTAGGTAGGTAGGTAGGGTAGGATAGCGTAGGGTAGGGTAGGTAGGTAGGTAGGTAGGGTAGGGTAGGGTAGGGTAGGGTAGGTAGTTAGGTAGGTAGGTAGGTAGGTAGGTAGGTAGGTAGGTAGGTAGGTAGGTAGGTAGGGTAGGTAGGTAGGTAGGTAGGTAGGGTAGGTAGGGTAGAGTAGTGGAGTTTATACTATAGCTTTTGACAGAACGAAGTCTGTCGGGTCAGCTAGTCATCTATATTTTTTTGGGTTAAACCTCATTAAGAGGGGGCGGATACCTGAATTTAGTGAAATCGTCCGATGGCTACACTGGCTTTCGTGCTGAAAGAAATGGTATGGCACGTTGCCAACCAAACGGAATGCTACGGCGTAGCAACGTAGCTAAAGCGATGCTACGACGTAGCCATCAAGTGCTACAATGTAGCAGCTGTTGTATGTAATTTGAAATGCACGTAGCAAGATACTTACACAGTATTAAGTACATATTACAATATTTAAAAAAAAATACGGGTATTTTACGGTCATGTAAATAGACTACATACAGCCTCGTTGGTTAAGTGGCCGCCAGCGCCTCTGCTGAGCATGAGGTCCTGGGTTCGATTCCCGGGCAAAGTGTTATTGGTGTTTCTTCTCAGAATAGTCAGATAGGAAACCCCGACCTCATCTAGTTTTTAAATAAAATATGATTGACGTGTAATTAAAAATGTTTGGTTTGTACCAACCTGTTTACACATAACATTACGCCATGTCACCATGTAATAGGCCATACTGCCATCAACCTGGCACAAATCCAGTTTCCGGGCTGGTACTGAAACATACCAGATGGAAAATTCAATAACACAAACCAATAAACCTACTTCCAGAAATAAAACCATTTCTCATTTAAGTTTACTACATTCATATCATTTACGCCGTTGCCACTCAGTGCATTCTTGTAAACATTGTGCGTTGCCGGTCTGTGCAGTGTAGCAACGGGCTTTTGATATTGTTGTTGAGTGAGTTTAAATAATTTCAGTACACTTTAGTGTATCTACCCTATTCACCGGTTTTGTCTCCGGTTGCGTCAAAAATAAAAGATGGTTGATTTGTCTATGATAAATAATGAGGTAGAAGATCATATTTCTGTCTCAAATAGTTCTGTTTGTTCACCTGAAAATAGTGCAAACTATCTAAATTAAAACAAATTCACGTATGACTTGAAAATACTACACACCATTATACGTAATTATAATTTTGATAATTTTGTGTTATTTATGAGTAGAATGACGTACTTACCAGAGTGCTGGTTGAGCAAATGTCAAACGATCCCCACCCACATTTCGCCTTTTAAAAACTAATATGATGGCGTAGTCGCATATATTCGAGACTGCTATAATCCTACTATTGAAATACTAACCAAATTTCAGCGATGCTTATTTCCTAGTACTTAAATTCTCAGATAAAGTTGCTCTTGTCACTCTCCGGTTTTTTTTTTAATCCACAACGGGAAGCTCTTGGCTTTCATCTCATCTGATGGTAAGTGATGATAAGGCCGAAGATGGAAACGAGATTCGCCCGGAATCCTCAACACAGAGGAACTGGCTATCTTACCTGTAACTGACACACAACCAATGCTGTTAAAATTGTTGTTATGGCGACCAACTTAGGTGGTAGCTAGCCAGGTGGACTTAGAACAAGCCCTACCACCAACCAAACCGAGCAGAACATTTTGCCCTCACTGGGAATCGAACCTGGGACCTCTGGGTCTGAGACAGGTGGTTTACCATTAGACCACAGAGACTGTTAAAACACTTGCGTCATGCAGAAATCTGACACAATTTCTGAGCAGTCTTGACAGCATAATTGGGTCTCTTGCTCAATATAAAACTACTGCAATCATTGAAGATCTTAATATAAATAGTACCTGATAATTCTGACCCAAATGCCGAAGAGTAGGTACCTAAATCTCACAGCGTCAAATGCAATGCTCTCTGCTCACACTCTTCCTACTAGACTATCTAGCTGTCTTGATCATGTGATAATCCGTAGCCAATCCCCTCCAACAACTCTAGTACTCTTTACTGACTAAAACCCACCCGTGTTTCTTAAGTTGCTTGTGTGTCAGGGCCACGGTATCCCTTGCCGACAAACCCGCAACCCTGGCAGGCATCGGTCCTATCGGACCCCGTCATTTCGTGCTGACATCTTTTTGAGGCGCGCGTGGAACACAACGCGCCGTCGACTCGGGCCTGGTCCTTACCAGACGGCAAGCTGCCCATTACTCGCCGTCCACAAACTCACTCGGTGGCTGGGAATCAGCTATAGACTCCCGACGTCCAGAGCGTCTCCTGCGGCGACTAGGGGCGTGAGAGCGCATAGATTCCTCGCCTCACGCGTTCCGCCTCCTGCTTCGATGTCCCTGGAGTTGCTGAATGCTTCAAATATTGACTTCTCATCAATTCTTAACTCTAATAATCCGAATGATGCTGCTGAGTCTCTTGTCTATAACAATGTCTTCAGCTATTATGGCGCACAGTCTTACATCAGTTACCCCTAGTAGACAACGCATTATTAAACCTTGGATAACCTCAGGCCTCTTAAAGTGCATACGGCATAGAGATAAATTATACCGAACATTTACAAAATATCCAGACATCGAAACACAAAAACTAGTCCTCTATCGATACCGAAAATGTTGTAATAACTTACAAAAAAACGTCAAAACCGAGTACGAACGCGCAGAGTTTCTGAAGGCTAGAACCAACTTGAAAGCTACAATAGATAGCAAACTTAAACTTATCTGGCGAAATGTGGGTGTACTCTAGGTACAGTCAGCGTCACGATGTGGGGTCCCTTGAAAGCAAATTTTAATACAAATGGGGTACCCAATTGATGCAGCCCACTGTACACCTCCGCCTAACCCTACGAGGGATACAGGCGTGACGTTATGTTATTAACATAGAAATTAACGATTCATTGTTATTTTTTTTTGTTAAAAGTGATAATACTATAAGTTTTTTTTTTAAACGTTGCCCCGCATTAGGAATTTCTCCTGTATTGTGGGTGCGTTTACAAACATGCCAGACCCGGAACAACTACTTGTAGGTCATACAAATATTTGTTCCGTGCGGGAATTGAACCCGCGACACGCAGCGCAGCAGTCAATCGCTTAACTACTGCGCCAACCGTGCTGTCAAATAATTTTTTCATTCATAATTATTAATTATTACACTATTATGAAGATACCTTATCAATACACGCATTCTTAACTTACAGGTGGCTGTGAAGGGCTTCCTGGTTCGTTAATCTCTGACACTGATATCCAGCTCCTCTATAATGAAATACTACAGAAGGAGCACTTGCTGAAGGAACTTGAAAAATATGAGACTTCACAACAACAACTAAGTGACCCAAGCGGTCACTTAGTTGTTGTTTGAGGCTGGGGAACTATTGGATTTGGTGAAGTGCAATGCTGAGAGGTATGAGTCTCTGACTAATGACATTACATTATATACCTACTTAGTTGTTTTTGTAGACATGATAAAATTTCGATTGTTACTGTAGTTGTCAAGGCAATAATGTAATTTGGTTTAAGTAGGTTTACATTTGTATATACAAAAAAAAAAAAAACAACTTTTAAAAGATTATTTTCTATTTTGTGAATTTGAGAACATTTTGGGCCTAGTAGACTGTATTATGTTGTTTTTTTATCAATTTTCTATTTTTTTAAGTACCTGGTACTTCTTGAAAGGTCTACACTGTCCTCCCATACCTATTAACACTGTTATTTGAAAATATTGTGAAAGCCAAGTATTTTTAAAAGAGTAACTCTTCTCTATAGGAAACGACCAATTGGTACCTTGCATACCTAGCTTGACGTTTCATAAGTGCCCATGTAGATTTATGTGAAATAAAATATTTGATTTTGATTTTGAACTAAAGTGTAAATCAATTAGTGGTATCCATATATTACATCACCAGAATTTAATTATTTTTAAAGCCCCTGCCTCCCCCCGTCCTTGTCACGTGGTCATATTGTGGCCTCCCTGATGTGACGTCATATATTATTTATCAATTTTTATTTAAACTTTATAATAGTACTGATAGCGTTGGTAATTTATTTTAAAGGTTTCGAGAGTTTCAACTCTTGAAAAACTTTAAAATAACTTTAACTTCAGTTTGGAGTTTTAATACCTTCGATTTATAAATGTGACGTTCTCGAAGCTTATGCCTCCTTTGTATTGGAATCGTATAATTTGACGATTGCTTTGGCTGGTGCGGCCCCACAACTGAATACCATAGGTCCATACAGGCATTAAAACTTGAAATTATGAGTTTGTGAAGTTTTGCCAGCTAATTTAATTTAGTTTTATATAGTAATTTATTTAAATATTAGTGAATGAGTGCACATGCACTCTTGTAAAGTTAACTTTATGAAAAGTGTGTCTGTAGTTTTTCTAAAATAAAATATTTTTTTATAATAAATTATTTCTTCCTTTCAATAAACGGTGAAGGAAAACATCGTGAGGAAACCCGCATGTCCTAGAACCAAAAATTCGAAGACAGTGACATCTACCAACTCGCACTGAGCCCGTGTGGTGCATTACAGCCCACTCCCTCTCACAGAGAGGAGGCGTTCGTCCCAGCAGTGGGAATATTATAGGCTGATTATGCATAATGTTCATATTCGTATGAGGCGTTTAGCAAATTAGACAAGGAGTAAGTCAGGGGACTGGATTGGACATTATAGGATTGATTTTTCACTCCCGGACTCCTCAATCGGGCCGCCGTGCAATTCCATGTGAGGTATAAAGGCTTAAAACATCAAAACAATAATGAGTCAAAGAAAGTTTTAAAGCCGAAATATTGGCCACAATTTTGATAAATGATAAAGGTTTTTATTTTTGTAAGTAGGTTTGTGCAAACACGTCAATCTAAAATGTCAATATTAATTCTAGTTTGTTGCTTTGGGGAATTAAGCGGATTACTTTAATTATCTTGTTTTAATGTTTAATTAAAATTTTAATTAAATTAAAGTTAAAATTAAATTAAATTAAAATTTTAGTTTTAATTAAAATTAAATTAAAGTTTTAATTAAAGTTTAAAAAAATTTAAATAAAATTAAAGTTTTAAAATTTTAATAAGCTTGTTTTAATTATCTTGTTTTAATTTGCTTGTTTTAATTTAATTATCTTGGATTAATTTAATTATCTTGTCCGCGATCCTAGCTTAATTTTATTAATCTCAAGCCTTTTTGTCGTCCAAGTAATTTTTAACTTCATAGAAACCTGTTTGACAGAGTTTCTGTTTAATAAATGATTTAAATTTATTGAGGTTCCGTTCTTTAACATGGCTTGGGAATTTGTTGTGAAATCGTAGTCTTCATTTATTAAATCTTTGTTTCTTGTGTTTATGCTATGAATGTCGCCGTGTTTAGAATATATATTAATATTCTTCTTTACATAAATTGGGTTCTCATACCCTTTTGAGATGCGACTGTCATTATTTTTATTTCCTTAAATTTATCAGTGAATGCCTACAACTTAGGTTATAAATGTTGTCGCCATTGTTCCGAATTTAAATTCACGACCATTTAAAAAGTTCTTCTATACTAAGTGCAGTGTGGCTTGATTTAGGAATCCGGCAGTGTAGTGAGCATTTGAGGAACTTTTTGGGATGTCTGGGCTAATTGAATAAATTCAAACACACACAAAGAAACAAACATTCGTATTTACCTATTACTTAGGTACAAATAGTTTACCTTTAAGCTTTACTGTGCAATCTTACGTATTGGTCTTTAACAAAATAACTTGTGAATTCTAAAACGCCACTTTAACAGCTGGCTTCTGAATTGAGAATTTGAAGTAGAGACGACACGGTTGACGCAGTGGTTAAGCGGTTGACTGCTGCGCTGCTTGTCGCGGGTTCGATTCCCGGAACAAATATTTGTATGACCTGCAAGTAGTTCTTCTGGGTCTAGCTGTGTGTGTATGTAAGTTTAAATGAAAGGATCTCTTATTTAAGGGGAAACGCCGTCACGGAGTCGTCGGCGTTCATTCCATACTATTCTCCCAGGTTAACATATTAGTCTAAATATTTTTTTACGATATATTATTTAAATTACAAATTTGTAGTTATGGCAGTGACTGCCATGCCTATAAATTTGTAATTTAGCGTGAATATCTATATGTTACGGCTAAAACCAGAAGTTAGCTATATCTAGTTTTAGCCGGCTACAACTAGGTGCGGTCGGTATCTGGTCGGTAAACTAGTTATAGCCTTCATATTACCGGCTACAACTAGGTATAGCTAATCGTAAAAAAATAAGTTATATTAAAATTGCTTATGTATTAGTCATACAGGCTGGATTGTAGTTAATTATTAAGAACAAACAAATCAATTTCATGATTCTAGGTCCACGGGAAGTAAGGTTTAAGAACAACTTTATTTCTCATAAAGAATTGCATACATAATTCACTTACTGAGAAACAATATCTAAAACTAAGATTAATAATTAGAGCGCACAGAGTTATGTATATAAATAAAATAACAAAACAAAGTATTTATCCTTATAGGTTATAAGGGTACTTTCCGTTGATCTAGAATCATGGGCAAGAAGCAAGGTCTCACAGAACAAGTAAAGGAAAAAGTCCGAAAATCGTTAATTTGTAGTTTTTTTTTTTTGCGTGTACAAACTTAGGACATTTTGAAATTACAAAAGCGCTCAAACATATATTTTTGGAGAAACATATATCTAGTAAGATCCATTTTCATTACACTAGTATACGTGAGATCTACGTTACCTTATACAATTAAAGTCTACAATCACAAAATAAACATCAATTATCCCAATTTGTACGTGAGATCAGACTTATATAATAAAAAAAATGTAGTATACCTAATCAATATTTACTAATATTATTTATAATCATAATAAGAAACAGTAACATTCTATCGTCGGGTACATAATTATGTAAATCACAGATATATCCATCTGCTGAATCCCATCCAGAACATATAGCATGAGTCTTTAGTCCGCAAGGGGTACAGCGATCCACATCTCGTTATTTTTATTTTCAAATTCTTCGCAAATAATAAAGTTGTAATCTTCATCACCCATATTCATTTCGTCATAACTGTTGTTGTCGCAAAGGTGCTCTTCATCTTCAATTTCTGAATAACTTTCTTGAAGAATCTTCCGTTTGTGAAATTTTTGTTTCATATTCTTATACTTCTTCTCTCTGACTACTATGTATTTTTGTCTTCATTTTTTTTTTTTCAGTATTATTGTCTTTTAAAATCTTTTTCTATATCTAAAAAAAATCGAAATAATATTAACTGCCCAAACCTATACCTACTAAATCTCATAAAGTTTCATGCCCCAGCCCGATATCCACGAAATTCTATCACACCACTATACCCGGATTTACGTAGATCAGTTCTGGGTGCTAACTCGCTGATTCCATGCATGTGTAACAGTTGCAGTCATCTTACTAATATATATCACATGACAGCATAGGAATTTTTAATAAAATAATTATTGAGCACTATTCTCACAACCAATGATCATAGAATACATTGAAATTGAATCGAATAATTGAATTGAATGATGATACTTTTGTTACTATTTTTATTTATTTATTTATTTAACAATTTATGTACACACCTATAACCAGACAAGAAGAAAGGAACAGAAAAATACGTTGTTATTGTAATAAATATTTTTTTCTTAAATTTTGTTATTATTATTATTATTTAAAATGAAATTTCGCTATTGTTATTGTTACTTAAATTGTAAATTGGTATCCTTTTTGTCTTTGTCATACCTATTATGTAAAACCATAAATGGTGCATGTTGTAGCCTATAAATAATTGTTGCACTTATAAACGTATTTATTATTATGGAAATTGTTGAAATGTATTGTGTAAACAATAGTTTTCTAACCTAAAAAAAAAAAAATGTTTATAATTGGTTACGTACGTTATCATAAAATAGATTAGTTTTGTGCTCAGAAATGTTATATCAACCCTTAAATAAGTAATAAAAGTCTGAGCTCCTGCGCACACTCCGAAATACGGTCTGTAGAAGACAGGCAAGCAACATCCTCCGAGTCAAGTGCAGCAAGTTGGTATTTTTCTGAGCCATCCCATAAGTAGCTGCAATACTCCCTACAGAAACGGATCTATGCTTTGTACAAACTAAGGGTGCATACAGCTGGCAGCGTCGCAAACAGATGTCAAATGTTTCAATGTATTGTTTTTTTTTTTTTTTTTTCAATATTACAATAACACTGAATTATGAAGTATTGGGTGTAAAGAATCATTTAGAAAGTCTCCAAATGCTTTTTATAAGTTAAGCTCAATGACGTAGGTATATTAAACTAACACCCCGTCCCTGCTTCGTACGGTTTTGGACAACTTGACAAAACATTGAAATTTCATTACCTATTACCTACTTACATGTAAGTTTAATAATAATAATATACACATCGTCGTATATCAATCGTTGACCTCCTTATGTTCTGAGTTGAACTGCTCGATTACTGACAAATGCGTGCACTGACTGGGCAGGTCCACTCATTCTGTTTGGTTCTTTCCTCAAACGACCATTTCAGACACCAATCTACATGGTCTTCACATGATTTGACCAAGATTATGCCTGGACTTTAAAAGGGACTGTGACCTCGTGAGTTTGTTTCGGCCTTTCTTCTCAGAGTAGTCAGATACGAAACGCCGACCTCATCTACTCGTAGTTTTAATATAGATGATTGACGTATAAAAGTGTTTGTAAAAACCCACTTACGGAAATAAATTAATTTACTCTTTAACATAGAAGACCGGTCAAAATAGACATTCAAGGTTACACTAATTCGCATAAAGCTGAAAATTGGCACGAATGTTGGGTGCACCATTATAAATGAAATGTGAAATGTCCCCATCGATCTCGCGAGCAAAAAAAAAGTTATTCAAGGTCAAAGATAGCAAAAATGGGTTTTTTTGCATCAAACGGTAAGTTTTATCATAAAAATACTTGAGACAAAAATGGAGAGCATGCAATTATCTACTAAATTGTTCTTATACTTTTTTTTTCTAAGAATCACCGTTTTTGAGATACAGCGATTCAAAAGTTGTAATCTCCATAGTAAGTACACGTTTCCACGCCACCTGTGTGGTCGTACCCGGCGCGCTTATTTTTTTACGTAGCTTTCTCGGTAGACCTAATCCACGATATATTGTGGTCTAGTTTAATAAAAAAATGGTGATTGAAAAAAAAAATATACTATTGGAGGCGATGTAAGCTGTGTGACTCGTAATTAGGGAAAACTATTCGTCAGAATCTTAATCTTATACCGGAACTTCAAAAGCTGTGTCTTCGTGTTCTTCTCCTTTTTATTCCTGCTAATCCACGTGAATTGTTCTAACAGCGATGTATCAGATGTCTCCTCACCGAATTTGTAGGAATCTTCTTCCGATGGCTATTCAAGATTGGTACGATTGGCCTCGACAACTGATAGAGGCTGATCCAATATTATTCTTTTCGTCATTTTACAAACGGCCGCCGTCTTTAGTCACCCAAATCCAAAGTCCAACATCTTTGTTTCCATATCTTGCAATAGTCCTACACCAACTGGGGGTTGTTCATAGGTGTACTTGCATAGTCCGTACAGGGATAATCGTCGGTTGGTGCCTCATTTGCCTCTAACGGGCCTCTGCGAATTGGCTTCGGTCTCTCTTACCCTCGTTTGGCAACATTATTTCATTTGCCACAATTAGCAGAGATATAGCCTGGGATATGGATATGGACATAGGCTTTTTTACGCGATAACCGAGATCCACGCGGGCGGAGCCGCAGGCAAAAGCTAGTATTCATATAAAAGAGAGCGACGATCGTGTACTCGCGCGACAATCGCTTTGGTTAAGACGCAGCCTCACATAAAATCAAATTTTAACGTTGCTTGGCTATACTCAAGTCACCCCTAAATATTTAATCAGGCAAAGAGAAAAGTGTAGGATCCTGAAACAACCATAAAACTAATAATAAATACACAATCTAGAAGAAAGTCCATAAAATAACTATTTCTACCTCCAAACTTTGCAACAAATCGTTCAAATGTTCAGTCTCCTTGGTTATTCATCATCATCATTTCAGCCGAAAGACGTCCACTGCTGGCAATTGGCCGCGGGACCAAAGGGCCGTAATCGCCACGCGTGGCAGGTTGGTTAGCAACCGCAGTTTTCTGTTAAAAATGCATAGAAAACGGTGCTGTCGATTCTCTAGTAAGTCCCTTAGTCGCCTTTTACGACACTCATGGGAGGAAATGGGGAATTGGTTATTCGAGGTAGATTTAATTTATAGTTCAGGCAAGCCTTAATGTAATCAACAAGTTTGAAACGTATTTGCGTTATAATGAATACCCACAGAGGTACCAACAACATGGACAACGTCTAATGATAACAGGAAAGACCTAGATGTTGAAGCCCAAAACAGTCGTCGGGTCAAATATCTGAGCAACTGGAAGTACCTATCAGCGCCGCAATCCACCAGGCCACCGATCGTTACAGATGGAGAAAGAAGAGTGAGAGCAGTGAGAGTACGATTGAGAAGAGAATTACCTACTTTAATAGCACCATCTTTACATACCGAGACTCTCCGTGCCTCAGAAAGCAGGTTAAGCCTTTGGTCCCGGCTATCATTCGTGGATCTTTGACAGTCGTTACGGGTCTTCGGATGCCCGGAAGTCTGACAATCAGTCTTAGTATTACCCAGTTACTGGGTTGCGGAGGTCAGATAGGCAGTCGCTCCATGTAAAACACTCAATGATATTATATAAATAAAGAGGTAGATATGGCACTAGCGCGTGAAAACTGTTGCAGACAAATTCAGAAAATTGTTGTAATTTGATTTAGTCGGCTAATAGCAGCGAGCGAAACGAAGCGTGTCCTGTGACAATAATCTAAAATGCCAGTTGGTGTGTTAAGAAAGTGAAAAAACTGTGGTTCCAAGTTAAATAAGAGTGAAGGAATTTCATACCATAATAAAGGCTATTGCAAACAGGCGCGACACGCGATGCGATACAAAAGCACCTCGTGCCGCGCGATGAGCGGTGCCTTTGGTTCGCGTCGCGTATCGCGCCCGTTTGTAATAACAACGCAACGATATCTGAGTGCCGCTCAGTAAAAACGTAGCGTAGCTTTCCTTTATAATATCATTGATAATACTGGTACCTATTCAGCTGGGAAAAGGCTAGGCGGGTTGATTGTTTTTTTTTTTATTAATAGCCGTAGCTATCTATCTCAGAAAATCTGGTAGTCACTATATAGCTGTTACTACTTAAGTTATCTTCGTGAATATTAAAATACCTAGTTATTTCAGTTGAATAATGTGTGGGTTATACTTCTGAAACACCCAGACACACTAATGAATGTCACGGACAAACTTTCAACATCACGGCTAGCCACATTAAATCAGCTGCATGAATGAATGAAATATCTCAAGAATGTAAACATTCACATTCATTCTTCAGTGCGGACAATATTTTCAAATAACATTTAGGAATGCTTAGATTATTGAATTAACTTATACGAAACAATTAGTTTTTTTCTCAACGCAAAACTATAATCTGCAATCCAATTTCATAGTCGATTCATACCGTAGTTATTTAGTCCCGACATTGACCTAATGCGCGACGTATGACGCGAAAACCGTAATAATAATGAGTTTATTATTAACTTCACCGTCTATTCAAAATCCGCGGTGTTAATGATACAAACCATCTTTAATTGTCCACTTATAAAAACCGAGTTTTTGTAATTACGCAAATCTGAACATAAAAACTGTCCAGTGTAAAAATAAAACTCAGCAGTCAAGACACGGTGGTAGGACGCGCTCCGTAATCCAGGAATACTTTACGTACTCCGAAAATATTTTAAGATAACGTTTGAGAGAGAGCGCTCGTCGACGCGGGCGCAGCGAACGCTCCAGCGACAAAATATACGCAAAACGACATAAACAAACGCGAATCATACTGAGTGTTGTGGTCAGCTCATCTCTACCTGTGTAGATAAGTGTTTTGTGGGCATACGTACGTACGGTGTGAGTGCGAAAGTTAGGGGTGTAGTGAGTGCTGTGTTATCAGTGTGTTATTATCAGTGAACCATGTTCGCGGGAGGAGGCGCCGGCTTCCAGAAACAGTCAAAGCCACCTTGGGAGAGTACCAACACCAACTCCGGAGCAGACATTCCGTACAATCGGTGAGTCATAGTAAATAAGTTCTATGGTCATGTCATGTAACAACAAATGATCCTTTTATTAATGTTTTGTAAATTATATCAATGTTTTTTTTAACGGTCTATTTGTTACTGAAGAAACCATAGAAATATGTTTCAGAATTTTGGAGGATTATTATGTTGTTTTCAGTTTAGGTCAACAAATGAAAAATTTACAATTTTTTATTGGCAATACTTTGTATTATTTACCTAGCAACACCTAGCTTGAAACATTGTTTACTAACAACGAGGGAGTTATAAGTATAAACCAGAAAATTAGGGTAATTTTACAGGTTCATCAGCATAAAGTAGTTTAGGAAAATCTTGTGTAGGAGTTATGAGAAATTAAGAACACTGAAAGAAATATTTAGCCTAACTACTTCGGCTATTTCAGGAATAATCAAAGTTTGACAAGACTTTATAAAAGTTAACTTGATTTAATAAAAGTAATTTGTCTAGTTTTGGTTACATGTTGCATAAAGTTATGTGGTCACTTTTTTGTGTTACATGTTGACGAAAGTTTGGTTATGTATAAGTAAACATTTTTTTCAGTGAAAAAATAGGCAATGGGAGAGATGTCCAATTTAAACTACGGAACCCTAAAAAAATATGTTACGATATGCGTTTAAGCCGTGGTTTTTTTTAAGTTATATTAGATAACCCCACCAAAAAAAAAGTATGTGTCGCAGAAGAATCCACATGTTGGGTCGTTTTTCAATTCGTTTAAGAACTTTAGGACAACATTGCTGACAGTATTGCGGTGGTCATGGTCTTATGGACTGTGCCGCATTTATAATTAGTTAATAGACATCAAACAACTACAAAATTTGGCGACAAATCGGAATGGCGGCTAAAAAAAGTTGTATATGGCCGAGCTAGCCACCCTGTAGTTACAAAAAAAATTAAGCAACGTCGTCAAATGACTTGCATCCTCTTAACAGTGTTTAGAAAATGCAACTTTTATTGTTTCTTTTATTTATGGTATGCCACAAGTAGTTAAATAACGTTCATAAAACATTTTTTTCCTAATATATCTAGATTAAGTATAACTATTCACGCAACAAATCAAAATCAAAATATTATTTCACATAAACCTACATGGGCACTTATGAAACGTCAGAAGTTATGTAGGTGCACGGTTCCAATTAGTCGTTTTCTATGGAGAAGAGCCGGCAAGAAACTCCACGGTTACTCTTTTAAAAATGATTGGCTTAATAGGTATATTGGGATGACAGTGTAGGCCTCTCAACAATTACCAGATACTTATATTATATTACATAATCTACAGTTATACTAATCCTACAACGTCTTCACATTCACGAAAATAGAATAGAATCTATATACCTAAAAGATTAAAAAAAAAATATTTATGTACAACATGTCTCGGAATTAACGCACACCACCAAACACCCATCCCCCTCAAAATCGGTTTTATTCTAAGCTCAAAGTTCGTGTTTCTAGTTTTTTTTTTTTTGTTGATATTTACAGTGTGAAAAGTTTAAAGTGATTTTTTGTATAATTTTATCAATGTCATGTAAATTTTCCCGGATTCTAACTTTTGATTTCGGCAGTACCACTGAACCGAATTTGAAGTTTTAGATGCTCATTCGAAGCATAATTTAACCTTCTTTAATACTGAATAGAATGACATTTTCCGTCGGACGTACCGTTTTAGAGCTTTAAGCAAAAAACTGAAAAAAGACCTGAAAGTTATGCACACCTCCTGGGATTGCGCAAACTCGGATTACACGCATTTAGGACCAAATGAAGGTATTATAACGATTTCCAGCTTACTTGAGATTAATTCCTCAAAACGCTTTTAATAGATCTAATTTGATTGGCCTAAAACGCCACTAAGAGTTGGTGAGATCTTTAACCGATCTGGGTACCTATTTGTTTCTCACTTGTCTCTTGAGATCAGCGTGATCGTAGAGGCTTCATTTTTGTGCTGGGTAGGAACGGCTGCTGTGGGGATAACCACATGCTGATCGTAATGTTAGCCATATACGATACGTTCCACTTGAGATCTCTACTTGTACAGGAGTACCAGGACTTCTAGGTTTAATTTTTTTACAACAGTCAACTACTTATACAGGTTATTGGTAAAACACTGACCACCTGCAGGACCATGCAGGACTGTATTACTATCATCATAAACGGTGGTAAGGTGTGACGAGGTCGGGGCGTAAACCTGTATAACCTTCAGCGAATATCTTGTGGATATTCTGAGTATAAGGTACGCCACTCTGATCGACACACACCAAATTATTCTCAAAGGACTTATGGACGATAAACCCACACCACCTTGGGACTGCTGGTCGCCCTCCCGGAAATAGAGCAAGTTTCCGGAATTGAGGATTATCGAGTCCTCCCCCTCTCCTCGGACTTCAGATAACCCTACTATACTCCAGCGTAGCCTGCTCAATTCTTCCTCGAGTTTGATGATCTTCTCGTCAATCCAGAGTGCACGCGTGCCTATAAGTTGCCAGGTCCATTTTTGGATAATTTTGGTAGCCGGATCCTTTTCGGGGATTCTTAGCACGCTTTGCCACATCTTGGCCTTGACCGCTACCGTAGTCAAGGGACGGTTGGCCTCCGGGCACTAGGGGCCATTTTGTTGGTGCTTGGGATTTGGTGGGGGGAGGGGGGTTGCCATAATCACCACGCTTGGCAGGTGGGTTGGTGATCGCAGTATGGTGTTAAAAATGCATAGAGAAAGCTGCTGCCTATTCACCAGTAAGTCCCTTAGTCGACTTTTACGACACCTACGGGAAGATATCGGGTGGTCTTATTCTTTAAGTCCGATACCACACAGACCTCTTACTAATATAGTTGTTAAGAAATATTGTCACTAACATATTGATTGAGTTCGTTGTTACTTATTAAATAAATATAAATAAATAAATTAGATACCTAAATTTAAACAACGTTTTTAAATAAACCCCAAAGTTAATAATAATAACGACATTATTACTTTACATAACTGCCTCGTTGGTTTAGTGGTCACAAGCGCTACTGATGGGCATGAGGTCCTGGGTTCTATTCCCGGGCCGAGCAAAGTGTTATTGGGCTTTATCCATTAGAAATTTCTTAGTAGCAGCCCGAAGTTTGGGTTTGGTCCTGGTCGATGGCACTAGGCTCAACTCCTGTAACTGGGTTGTGGAGGACAGATAGGCAGTCGTTCCATAAGCAACAAACGATACGATCTAGAGGAATGTGGCCGCTTTTCTTTAGATCGAATTTTGTTGCTTCGTGTCTCAATATGAAACTTTATAAAAGGTATTAGAAAATTCTAGACACACTTACCGAGGTTCCTTATTGAGCCGTTTTTTGTCTATAATCTTTGCGTCACTCTCGGCCATTTTGCGAACCTCTGTTTTCACATAACCAAACATCACGTCTGTATTCCCCGAAGGGTAGTCTGTGGTGTATATACGTAGTACCACCATCTGACGCGGGGTTGAGGGAACATGTTTACCGGGCGGCTACAGCGTCATCTATTCACAATGCTTTGATACCGCGAACTCAGTGCAGACAAACCTGAACAAAAGCTTCTACATACCGTCACTAGTTGGCGTGTTGTAACTCCATTGCCAGAATGCTTTCGAGGTTTAAATAATTTTACGTATGAAGAACGAGAATTATTATTTTCAGGCTCTATCGAAAGCTACGCCAAATAATTATATAATATTTTAATTGAAGGCACGTGAACATATACGTGGGAAGTTGGTAGAATCATCTCAGCGCTGATTTTTTAGATTCATTTTCTCCTCTACTGACCGTTATTACTCCTCTACTGATCGTTATTTCTCCTGAAAAAGTATATTCTGTTAAAATGTATGTATATATCTGTGTATTTCTTTTTGTATTTTATAGCTATTTTCGTTTTATCTATCCTATAAGTTGCACCTGCCATGTTTCCTCTCTGCATCACCCTAAGGTTGACTGTTTAACTGTATAATTTATAATTTTTATGATATTAATTTTTATTTTCTGTGATCAATATAAATTTAACTCACACACTGACTTATTATATGTTTAATTTATTTTTTTGGAAAATCATATACAATGTTTGTAAATATGTGAGCACCATGTACCCATCGCATTTATAAATTTTTCTGTCATTACTTCACTTTTCATTCTGTTTACCAATTGTGGTAAGTAATTTTTATTTTTATTCTAGGTACATCGTCTTCACCTATAATTATTAATTAATGTATAAAAACTATTGTTAACATTTTAAAAGAGTAAGTATGGAGTTTCTTGCCCATTCTTCTCCATACATAACTACCTTTTGGAAGGCGCAACTAGAATCAATTAACTATTCATGTAATTTATGACGTTCAAAAGTGCATCTTCGTGCCTATTTGAAATAAATGATTTGACTTTGACTTTGACTTTGACATTGGTAGAAAATGCCTCAGGCATTAAGTCCGCCTTTGTACGGTATTTTTTTATTTGTGCATTAAGTTTTAATAAATAAATATACCAAGTAAGAAATAAATAAAATACGTGTTATTTAACTACATATTTATAACTTTGCTCCAGATGGCGCTCAAGTCACGAAAAGAGTAGCTCCGCGTTTTTATTTAAATAATTATATAAACAAGAAACCATACTCTCTGGACGCAAGCGATCTAAAATTTCACACTTATGATTAACGGTGTCCGTAGTCGAATGGACTGCGCTCAGGTTTCTCGGTAACTCGTTATCGAGTTTAAGAACGATTTTCTACTATTCGACACGCCATCGAGGCTTTTTTTATACCATCAAGGGAACAAACAAGCATGCGGGTCACCTGATGTTAAGCAATCACCGCCGCCTATAGGCCCCTCGCCCACGGTGAATTTTTGTAGCATCGCTACTGACGCGAGTTAGCCGCATTTGCAACGCACTACAGAAGCGATTGGCATCGCTTCTGTAGTGCGTTGCAAATGCGGCTACTAATGAGCTACAGTATCGCGATTGTATCGATGTAAACGCGCGATCGTATCGGATGACGTCGGGGAGAGAACAGAGGGAGGGTGGCGCGTGAGTGAAAAACCGAGCATCAGTGCAACTGTTGCATTTTTGTGCCGTTACTTGGTGTTTGCATCGCGACAGAAGCGCGACAGAATCGCGTTTGTATCGCGACTGAGAATCGTGGTGTGGGCGAGGGCAAACAGCTAGCGGCTGCATCGCGGCTGTATCGATGCGAACGTGCGACAGCATTGCTACTGCATCGCTACAAAAAGTTGCCGTGGGCGAGGGGCCATAAACATCCACAAAACCAAGAGAAAACAGATGAAACCTTTATGAACGGCAATGTTGAAAAAAGATTACATGCAGCGGATATGAGACTGAGATGGATGTGTGGAGTGACGAAAATGGATAAAGTCAGAATTGAGTATATAAGGGGATGTTTGAAAGTTGCGCCGGTGATAGAAAAGTTAAGGAAGTCGTTTGGCTTGGTATGGGTATGTGATGAGGAGGGAAGAAACGCATGTGAAGAAAAGACTGATGGATATAAATGTTGATGGATGGAGAGGGAAGGGAAGGCCTAGGAAGAAAAGATGGATGGTTTGTGCGAGGAATTATATGAAAGTAAAGGGAGTGAATGATAGCGTGACAGCTGACATGGGAGAATGGAAAAAGAAAACGTGTTGTGTCGACCCCAAGTAACATGGACAAGGGCAGGAAGATGATGAATGGTAATCGGGTTTTGAAGATGTCAGTCCGTAAACAATAGCAACGGTCATTAGAAATAGAACACAATAATCGCACCCACAACGAATGCGTGAACACAACGTGGGTCGAGAACTGCAATGAAACCTGACGTGATCCCAAGATCGGATGTGAATCGCGATCTGAGATCGATAAATCGATGATTGTTTTTAGTTGTTGATGATTGTTTGAAGTTGTTTTTATTAGATAGCAGTTCAACCGCAGGAGCTCAATCTCGCTCGTTCTCTCAATTAACTTACTTCAGTATAGAATGACATTAGGCGGTATAAGTGAAAAAATGTCGACTGTTTAATTCAAAATAAATCTTCACATTTATGAATAAATCCAATATATATAAATTTTATTAAGAGTTAAAAACGGTGAAATAAAATATCAGTTCAAAAATCCATTTGAATCTCATTTTTTTGTTAATGGATTTTTCTTGCTTTGACTCGAATCAATTGAATTATCGGTTGTATGAAAAATATTGCTGCCCCTTTGGTTCCTACACTGGTGTCCGCCACTAATTTCACAAGCATTTTCAAAAAAAAAAAAAAAAAATTCACTCGTTTATAAGCAGTGATTATTTAAACAAAATAGTGTTTGATCTTAGAATTCTGACACATGTCAATAAAAACCTAACCTAACTTCTACAGGTTAGGTCTACATGCCTAACGCGAGTCAATAAATAAAATAATTATAAACAAAATGTAATATTATATTCCTTGTCATTGAAATACACTTGATCGAAAATAACTCGCTCTTAATTTAATGTTCCCATACTACGTGTAGCTTATTTTGGTTATCGGATGATTATAATACAGTGGAACGTCAAAAATCGGGAAGCGCTTAAATGAGAAAAGCGGAAACAATTAAAATACCAGGGGCGGCTGATAAGTCCGCGGTACTAAATGAAAGAAAAGTATGAGTATTTTATTTTTATTTTTCAATGTAGGTCTCCCTCAAGCGAAATACATTTTTCATATCTGGCATATAATGCTTTTAAACCGCCAAAAATATTCCTTTTCTTTGCCCTCAAAATGGTTTTCTACTGTCAGGTCGTAAGATTTGTCGATGAAAATGGAATGAAGGGGTCATTTCATTTTCATCGACAAATCTACGACCTGGTAACTTCTTTTTCAAATTAAGAAAAAAAGGAAATAATCGCTGTGAGTCAGGTCTGGACTATAGTCCAGACCAGCGATTATTTCTGGTTATTTCATTATTTCGCCCAGTATTTTCACCGGTGTGTTTCAGGGCTTGTCTAGAAACACGCGTCGTGTGGGCAGGCGCATTGTCTTGCAAAAACAGTACTCCGCTCGGTCATTTCCCATGTCGATTCTATACGACTGCCTCTCGTGCCTAAGCCAGTAAGTTTGTCCTCGAATCCCCTTTGGCAGGTAATCAAGCAGCAAAACACCTTCAATGTCCCAGAAAACAGTCGCCATAAGCTTTGATGCCGACTTTTGAACCTTGAATTTCTTCGGCGGCTTTTCTCCTTTTTTCATCCATTGGAGGAGTCCATGCTTGGATTCTGGATCGTATTGGCAAACGCCCAACGCGCACTGATTTTTCTCATATTCAAATGCTTGTGCATAATTTCTCCAACCTGTTCTTTGCTAATCTGCAACTCTTCATCTGCCATAATTATATTTTGCGGTCTGCCATTACTCATTTTCGACATTTTCCTCTGTCACTACCGTCACAGGACGCCCCGAGCGGGGATCATCTTTAGGTACAGCTCTCTCGTCCTTGTTGAAATAAATAAGCGAGCTCATTTTTTGAACATGGTATACGAAGGCACAGATTCCTGAAGAACTGATGACATGTCTTCGAAGATTCCTCGCTCAAATTTTCTGATGAAGTTTTTAACTTTTGTCTGTCAAAGTCACGACAGATAGGTACAAAAATCGTGGTTTTGACAACTTTATTCTTAAAATCGTCACCTTAGTGGTGAAGAGAGCTAAGCCACACTTTTGACCGAATTGAGTTATGAACACCACCATACTCGTCGTTAGACGGAGATTTTAGTGGTGAAGAAATCTAAGTGATAGAACTAGGGGTTTGGTTTTTCATTCATACGTGGAAGGAGTTAAATAAAACTAGGAACAAAAAATCAAGTGGTGAATTTTTGATTTATCTTTATCTTGGAACCAGTTTAGTGTGGAATAGCTCCCTTCACTACTAAGGCGACTAAATTCTGTTTTTAGTCGAATATTTTGATTATAATCAGTGCCGAACGTATAATTTCACCTCTATTTAGGTTCGCGACTAATCACCTGCAAACTAGTGTTTTTATATAAAGAAAGGTTAATCATTGATTAAAAGCTAACTCAAGTAAGGCCTGTGTTCACCAACAGTCAAACCACCGGTTAGGTATTTAAACAGTTGATTTATGTCAAATTTCCTATGAAATTTTGAGTAAACAACTGATTAAATATCTAAACAGTTGATTAAAATGTTGGTGAACACAGGCCTAAGTTCAACAGTGGCTAATCAGTGATTAGCGACATTTTTATGAATAAGTCTGCTCATTTTTTAAACTATGATTCTTTAATTCGGTGGAAGAGTTTCGAGTCAGGGCCGAGCTCTACAGGACTGTGCGGGGCGGGGCACAGTCCCTTTCCCCTATGGGGGAAAGCTGATGTTAGTGTAGAATTTGTGGAATTTCAATACCAGTGATGAAATACTAACACTGTTCACTTGTAAAACTATTTAATTTCCTTTACTGCCATATACTTGACAAAATTTCCAAAATCTGATACATTCGGAGACGTGATAATTTTGTAGGCCGTTAGCTTTCTACTGAAAGATTTTTATGCTAACTTTGAAGCTTATTTTTACCGAATAGTGAATTATGTGATAACTTCGATAAGGCATGGTTGCAGTTTGAAAGTAGATGTAGAGATAAAAGAGAAGAGTATGCTGACATCATCATTTCAGCCGAGCCGGTTCTGTGCTTCCCGCATCCAGCGGATTCCTGCGGCCTTCACAAGGTCATTGTTCCACCTTGTGGGTGGCCTTCCAACGCTACGTCTTCCGGTACGCGGTCGCCACTCCAGAACCCTTCGGTCCCATCGGCCATCTGTTCTGCGAGGAATGTGCCCTGCCCACATAGCCCACTATTATGGTTAGATGATTTGGTAATTTTGGGAGAATGAAAGAAAGACGACAATAAAAGGTATTTACAGGATAGATGTGAGTGGAAACGAATTTATTAAATAATATAATTTATTGTTTTGTATTTCGTAATGTTAATTACTTACTATTGTATAGAATCAAGTTCTTTTAACTGAACAGACAGTTGTGCTGCTGGGGAGTTTGTTGCGCCACTTCTTCTTCCCAGCTAAAGTACTAGGAAGTGGTGAAGGGCGGGCGTTTTGGGAGACTGTCTCATGTAATTTTGACGTTCAAAGAGTGCTGATTCTCAGCCTAGTTTGAGTAAATGACTTTTGATTTTGGTTTTTAATAACGTTATCATTACGCCGTAATTGACTCTCTATTTAAAATTCTGTATGCTAATGTAGAATAATATTTTTATCTAATAATTATAAATCACGATAGTCTTTTACCTGTGATTCTTTCAATCGGTGGATGAAAGTCCACCCAGGTTCGAGCTCTAAAGGACTGTCGCGGTATTTTCGGGGCGCAGTCCCTTACCCTTCGGGAAGTCGATGGGGTGCTCTCAGGAAACCTCCTCGCATGCTCGGTGGCTGCTGATTTCTTTCGGATACGTACATCTGGGGGGTTGAGCAGTCGTTGCGCTGGTGCACTGTGCACCCCGGGTACAGGAAATAATCTCTTCGTCGTTAATAAAGTCAAAGTAATTTAAGACACATTGTAGGGAAGTGTAGCTCATAAGTGATAGGGAACAATATGAGGTTTCTAAGCTAGTGGAGTCTAGAAAGAAATAGCATTCATTGGATTGTGGTGGCATTTACAATGCCACATGCGAACTAGCATCAAAGACCTGAAGTTACACAAATCCTGCATCGCGCAATCAGAGTTTACCGCGCGACTAGCATATATACAACATCCTGACATCAACCGTTGGGCAGTTGCTCACCAGACACAGCACCCGTCTGGCCGGAGGATCCTTCCTTTTCTATGGAAGATGAGTGAACTTTACACCCTGTTCCTCATACCTCTATAGGGTCTACTTACTTTAGGTACTGACCTTAGACATTCAGTTTGAACGAGTAACATTCAAATTATAAATATTGGCACTCCATGTTATTAGTCAATTGGGGTAATAACTATCATAATCTTGAACAGCCTTCGAATGCATGTCAGTTCTGGATTAGGATCGTGACTGAAGGACGTGACTGGGGGGGGGGGGAGGGCAGTGGGCGGTGGAGATCAATGCGACACTGTACTGAAACACGCGTTCTTAATGTACCCTGTTATACTCATTAGAATCTTTGGAAAAAAAAAATGTCCTGAAAACTCGAAAGATTTTAATTTGTTTTGTTGAAAGATGAAAACGAAAATGTTGTGAGAATTTTAAGAGACATTGAAATAGGCGTTTATAAAAGTCGTAACTATCTATACATATAGACGGCAAGTGTAGGGTATATAAGCAATAAGGTGTGCCGGGATGTTGAGCTTGATTTATTCACAAATAGTGTCCAGAAATTAAAAAAAATATTAAGTAACTTTTTCTTTGAAGTGTAACTTTGTTGTGTAATTTATCTTATTTTTGTTTATTCTCTTCAGTTGTTTCTGAATGTATGAATGTAGCTGAATGTACCAGATGAAAGGGCAATCCAGTTTGTTGGCAATGACACTCAGGTGACTGTTGGTACTGGCACGCACCCTGCGCAACAAGGACACTGCTCGCTTGCACCTGATTGCAGCGAAGCTGTCAGTTTGGGCGTCCATGAACATCCCTGAGGCACTACAGAAGCCTGGCAGCCCCAACAGCATCCTGAATGCATTATTGTACTGGACTCGAAGAGCATTAACGGCCTATCATAATAAATATTGAATAGAGCTTATATAACATTAGAAATAAACTTTATTTTAAATAACTCAGTAAAACAGCTGCTCTTCATACAATACCAAACTATTTTGTGACGTCATAAATTTAAAGGTAATAGTGAATAAGCCTGATTGCCCGTTCCTGGGGCACTGGACCCGTATCTACAGCGGGAGGTCTGGTGCAGAGGGAAGTGGACACAGTTATAGGTTCTTGGATTAGTTTTATTTTTGTTTAAGTATATTTTGTTTTATTTATTTTAGCGAGAAATGTTACTAACATAGTTTTATAAGTGTTACTAACAACAATGTGAATCATTTGTGTTCGATTTAAATAAATAATAAAGAAGGATAATTTAACTCTTTGTCAAAACAAAAAAAAATATATATACTGGCCAGAGATGCATTCAATGCCAATAAAATTGAAAGATGTTATCGTCAATAGCAACTTTCACAACGACGAACAAAATTCTAAAAGGACAAAAAAAAAAAAAAACTCGATGCTCCACATTTATTATGCGCACAGCCAAACTCTCTGCCAGTGTCTGTGTTCCCTTCCACATATAACCCGTCTGCTTTTAAAGCAAGAATGAACAGGCCATCTTCTGGGCTCGCTCGTTCCACCATAGACATCATCCATCGCTTTCAATCAGGCGAGATCGAGGTCAAGAGCTGGCCCAATCAGCAATAACAAAGTAAAAATATAAAACCGGCCAAGTGCGTGTCAGACTACACACAATGAAGGGTTCCGTAGTTGTAATTACTTTATCCCAAGAACATATCCTTACCATTGTAGTTGAAAAACATGTTTTTCCACTGCAAATGTAAGTTGGTCGACTATTACTCGGTAACTCGTAAAGTCTACTTAGCTGTGATAGTTTTCCTTTTAACTTCGTTAAATAATTATATAATACTGCTGTGAATTTTTTACACAAATGCAACCATTTAGCTGACAGACTCGGACTCTAACAAAAATTTGCACTTTATGAGGCTACCGAGCGTACAGTGGCGCCCTCATCGTTTTTTCGGTGATTTCTTTTATTTTAGAATGAAAATGCAGAAAATAAGCTCGTCAAGTTGTGCTTCACAGGCCTATACGTCATTATTACTACAAACAGTAGTTTTAAACTGTTATGTTTTATTGTAATCATTAAAACGGAAAATAGTGGCCACTAAGCTCCGTTTTAATGATTACAATAAATGCTGCATTTTCATTCTAAAATAAAAAAAAACACCGAAATAACCATGAGGGCGCCACTGTGCACTCGACGCAGTCTTAAAGATTAATATTACGCAAAAGGATCCCAGAATCGAAAAATGGTTTTCACAAACCCGCAATATTTTTGAACGGCCTATCCAACGAATCCCCACACCATGGGATAGACGAGAAAAATAAAATAACATCCCCACTGTACATGTAGAGGAGGCATGTTAAAAAAATTATCAAGATTTTATTTAACTACTTTGCCGACGTGATTAATATGTATACCCATGCTAAATTACAGCTTCCTAGTACTGAGAGTCTCTGAGATAAGCCGCGGACAGACGGACAGACAGACGGACATGGCGAAACTATAAGGGTTCTTTGTTGACTACGGAACCCCTAAAAAGCCAAATATTTCAAGAATATTATTATGGATGTTCTTTCATCACTTGGGGGCTTGTTGCTTGTTTTTGTATGGCATCCATACAAAAACAAGCAACAAGCCCTTATAAAAGAAACTACATGTTGCATAATAAAACTGAACAGCTAGCTTAGCTTAAATATAGTGGTAAGTTCTAGTTTTGCATAGCAGTGGTTTAGAATAGCTTCACAAAGTCGGCAACGTCGTTCGTGAGCCGTGGGTGACCCCGCCTGGCGCCAAAAGGTCAGGGTCACAGGTTACTCGTGAACTTTGTAATGAATTTTAATTATACGATTAGATTTGGGCGGTTTTGTAGTTAATCGTTCAATCGAATTTGTTTTTCCCTGGTTGCATAGTTAACAAACACAATATTCTGTACCTTTTTTACTTTTCAAGTTTTTTCTTTTAATTTTGTTGGTTTTGCTTTTACCTAATTGTGATTTCAGACTTATCCATACCATAATATTATAAATGTGAAAGTAACTGTCTGTCTGTCTGTTACGTTTTCAAGCCAAAACCGCTGAACCGATCGTCATGAAATTTGGCAGAGATATAGCCTGTGATATAGAGAAGGACATAGGTTACTTTTTACGCGATAACCGACATCCACGCGGGCGGAGCTGCGGGTAAAAGCTAGTATTATATAATATCTTGACTCCAACCATTTTGCAAATTAACATATATTATTGTATCTAAGGATCTGTAACTCAGGACCTGCCTATCTCAGACACATTTACGATTGTGCATTTTATTAGCTAGTGTCTGTAATATGATGTTGAGATAAATAAAGATTATACGAATGATGTGACCAATATTTTGTAACTATATGTTTGATTTTTAACCCATTCTTCTCCATAGGAACATAATACGCTGTGGAACGGGCAACTAGCTTCGTCTTTTTGACTGAGAGATCCCTTGACAATTAGAAACTGCCTGTATTAACAGGCAGTTTTAAAAAGTCAAGGGGTCGGTAAGGGGACTCAAACTAAAAGCATTGATTTCAATTAAACCGTTCGGTTTAATTGAAATAAATGCTTTATAGACTCGATTTGCGTTGAAATTCTGAAACGACCATCGTATTGGTGTAGTGATTGAAAGCGCGGCAGCTGAGCGTGAGGTCCTGAATTTGAAGCTCTGGGCGGTTGGTTTTTCTTTAAAAATTCTGGTGGCTAACACCTCTATCTAGGAAATTTTCACAAAAGTGGCGTAATCTGCGTGTACTTCTTACTAACCCCTCTGTGTAAGTATTTGAAATACAAAGGAGATGTTATTTGCGTGTTTCAACCATATGACAAACTAGCTTTTGCCCGCGGCTCCGCCCGCGTGGATATCGGTTATCGCGTAAAAAAGTAGCCTATGTTCTTTTTTATATCCCAGACTATATCTCTGCCAAAATTAATGACGATCGTTTTAGCGGTTTAGGCGTGAAAACGTAACAGACAGACAGACAGACAGAGTTACTTTCACATTTATAATATTAGTATGAATTATTCAGTAATATTGGGTGATAATTGTTTTAAAAATTAGTTAATATAATATAAAATAATAATAGAATATGTTTATAGGAAATATTTTACTAGAATATCCATACTAATATTATAAATGTGAAAGTAACTCTGTTTGTCTGTCTGTCTGTCTGTGTTTGTCTGTCTGTCTGTCTATCTGTCTGTCTGTCTGTATGTTACGTTTTCAAGCCTAAGCCGCTGAACCGATCGTCATGAATTTGGCAGAGATATAGCCTGGGATATGGAGAAGGACATAGGCTACTTTTTTACGCGACAACCGACATCCACGTGGGCGTAGCCGCGGGCAAAAGCTAGTACTTAAATAATTCTAACATAAAACAAGGAAATTAATAAAGCGCTCTTCCTCTCTCTACTTATTTAAAAATTAGCCCGATAGGGTCCATAATTGTTTCTGTTATTATTTCTTTATTTACCACCTGTAATTGTACATTATGGATTGCAATAAACGATTTGATTTGATTTACTACTGCATTTGTACTTCTATAAAACCCAAGATATTTGCCAGTGCGTTGCTTAGGTGCAGTTGGTATGAGCCTTACCCAGATGACTTTGCAGGATATTATAATTCACTAAGACGGCTACATGTTGATCACCATACAACAAAATTGCTAAGTTTATCTCGCTTGTAGAAACAACACTAAATTTTGAACGTAACTTAAAAAGAATGTCAGCAATTTGGTAAAAAATGCTAAATGTTTGTTTGTTACCTTTTCACGCCTACGCCGGAGCTTAGTGGCCACTATTTTCCGTTTTAATGATTACAATAAAACATAACAATTTAAAACTACTGTTTGTAGTAATAATAACGTATAGTCTTGTGAAGCACAACTTGACGAGCTTATTTTCTGCATTTTCATTCTAAAATAAAAGAAATCACCGAAATAACGATGAGGGCGCCACTGTGCGCTCGGTGCAGTCTTAATTGTCGCAATAAACGTTTTGACTTTGACTTTGACTTTGAAGATAAAAAAAAAGGTTTATTCATCAAGATTGTATATGAAGTTAGAATGTTGGACAGTTGGTTACTACTAACATCTGTGGCTATCCGAAAGATGGAAACGATAAACAGTTAACATCACGCCTGTTTTTCTCGCAGAGATAGGCAGTTCTGTCTGAGTATGTTGTAACCCCCATGTAAAAAGGGGCGGGCCTATTGCCATCAACCGGCCAAATGCCTAGACTTTGAGTAGCTACTAAGAATTTTCTAAAGATACTACCCAAAGATACTTTGTCCGCACATTATATTTCTGGTTGGTAAATTTTCAAATAACTTTTCTCGCTCTGGGCGGAGCGGTAGGGCGCGTCAGACTTTTACTGCCTAAAATCCACCCGTGTTCTTTCAGTTGCCTGTGTGCCAGGGCCACGGTATCCCTTTCGGTCAAACCCGCAACCCTGGCAAGCACCGGTCCTAGCTGACCCCATCAGTTTGTACTGATATCTCTTAGAGGCGCGCGTGGAACACAATGCGCCGTCGACCCGGGCCTGGTCCTTACCGGATGGCGAGCTGCCCATTGCTCGCCGTCCGCGAGCCCGACTTTGTCCGCCCTGGAGATCGAATCCAGAACCCCATGCTTATCAGTCGCGCTTACGGACACTAAATCAAGGAAGCTGTAATGTAACCCCACTAGTTAAAGCCCAAATACAAGGTCGTCAAATATTTATCTTAAGGAGATGGCCAGCCATCATAATATCCTCAAGTACAGTAGGCGCACGTCAAGTGGTAACACTTTGACCTTGAGCTGCCCTTGCGTAGTACAGATTTTCAATACAATAAGAGGCTTTTAGGCTTTTTTGCTTTTCTTTTTATTTTTATACTGTTTTTGATACCACTGACGTGCGGCCTGCTGTACCCACTTAGACGGCGCTCGGTGGTCCAGGAACGCCACTTTAAAGAAAAAATATATATATCACGTGACTTAGAAGGAATTATGAAAAACGGCTTGATTTGACGTTCAAAAGTGCCTTTTATGTGCCTATTTGAAATAAATGATTTGACTTTGACTTTGGCTCAATAAGGAACCTCGGTAAGTGTGTCTAGAATTTTCTAATACCTTTTATAACGTTTCATATTGAGACACGAAGCAACAAAATTCGATCTAAAGAAAAGCGACCACATTCCTCTAGATCGTATTTTGTTGCTTATGGAACGACTGCCTATCTGTCCTCGACAACCCAGTTATAGGAGTTGAGCCTATTGCCATCGACCAGGACCAAACCCAAACATCGGGCTGCTACTAAGAAATTCTTGATGGATAAAGCCCAATAACACTTTGCTCGACCCGGGAATAAAACCCAGGACCTCATGCCCATCAGTAGCGCTTCTGATTGAATGATTTGACTTTGACTTTGACTTTGTCTCAATAAGGAACCTCGGTAAGTGTGTCTAGAATTTTCTGATACCTTTTATAACGTTTCATATTGAGATACGAAGCAACAAAATTTGATCTAAAGAAAAGCGGCCACATTCCTCTCCAGATACACTTACCTAGGTTGTTTATTGAGCCGTTTTACATAATTCCTTCTCAGTCACAAGATAATATTTTTTTAAAGGAGTGGTGCTAGTGGACCGTTGAATGCCCTCTTAAATAGAAAAACTGTTTAACACACATTCTGTTACAAGTAAGTTAGTAGAACAATATCGATCGACATTTATTTTAGTACTTGCGGAAAAAAATATCTGCATATTAACTGGTACCGATTGCATGGCAGAATGACCTCGTGACTTGGTATCCCTGACACAGTTACCTAGCAGACACCCTAGGACATCGTCACATATTACCTAACCTAGGACATTGTGACGCAAATGACTCTTACCTTTATAATAGGTTTTCGCATGAAATGTCTATTTATGCGACGCTGAAGGAATAGAATATTATTTAAAGCTTTCAGTTTCTAGAAAATTATTATTTTTAATTATTTTATTACAATTGGTTGTACTATATTGCAGATCTATTGATTACTAGCTGATGCCTTCGACGACTTTGTCGGCTTGAATATTTTTTTTTATACAATGTTCCAGGATGAAATGTAGCCTCTTTATCTGTCAAATTTCATTACGATCGGATCAGTGGTTTTGGCGTGAAAAAGTTACAGACATACAGAGTTTGTTTTACTTTCGCATTTGTAATATTAGAATTAATGTCCTTCAAATTCCTTCGGATTGTTTTGTATTTTGTGTATTTGTATTATTGTAATAGAAAGTGTGTTACGCAATATTGGGATGCAGAGTTTAAAAAATATCTGTAAAAATCTATATTTTTGTTGCACCTCGTGGTTCCAGTAAAATGATAAGTAGTATTTTTGTAGTGTTAGCTCTAACTTACAACGTGAACTACAGACAGCGATGTATAAAGAAATCCCTGCCACATAGATCGCCATTTGTTTTAATGAACTAGATACACAGAAAACCGATGAATGCACGAACTGAGTGTTTTCTAGTAAACTGTCGTACATATTGCATTGTTTGGTGCATAACAAATGGAACTGGATAGGCGTTCCCGAGCTGTTGCATGTTTGCATGTCCGCGATTATTTTATACATAATGATTGGTTTGGTTTCTTAAACAACTGAATATGTATGTCGTCTGTATGACACGTCATTATAACAGGTTTAGTAGGTCATCACGCCGGTTTTCCTCGAAGGGTTAGGCAGAGGTGTAGGTACCTAAAGTACATCCACATTTCGCCAGTTATGCTAAAGTATTGGAGGAAAAAAGTAACGTAGTGTTGATGTACATATATTTTCAAATTATCTGCCTGTACTATACTCCATTTACTATAGCATTAGAAAAAAGAGGCTCGTAGAAGCAGGAGTGCGAAACATTTTATTCAAAGTTAAAAGTTTAAACAATTAAACTAAAAATGTTTTAACATAACTTTGATAAATAGGTCGTAATAACATCTTCATCACACATTACTTACAACGAAACGAATGAATGAAACAAACGATTACGTCGTGATGATTTAAATTTAATTAAGATTGAAGGAAATAAAAGTCTTTTTTTTTACAATATTTTATTTAAAACAACAACTTTCAACACACAATAGTTGGTGTAACTTCTTCGTCTTCATCATATAATTTAGTCACTATCATCAGAGAATAAAGATGAAGAAGTTTCACCGACGTTACCTAATAATAGATCTTTCTACCACATCATCCATTATGCTTTAACTTTTCCTCTTCTTTAATTGCATGAGCAACGCAAGACTGCCATCGTTCTAGCGTAATACGGGCTCAAATGATGGGGTATGTGGCTCAACATAACAAAACGTTCAAATTAGACAAGGAGAAACAATTACTCCCACAAGATCTGGATAAATTGTTTCTCCTTGTCTAATTTGAACGTTTTGTTATGTTGAGCCACATACCCCATCATTTGAGCCCATATTAATTCTATAGGGTTGAACTCGCAGTGGTAGGGTGGGAGGCGCAATACTGAAATACCCTTCTCTCTAGCCATCTCATCTACAACAAACTTTTGGTATAAATGTCTTTGTATTTTTGCTTTTTCTAATAAAGTTGCCCTAAGATCTTTTTCCTCAAAAGGAATATTTTTGCTTTTAAACCATTCCTGTATATCTGCCTTTCGTGTAGCTGTGGTTGGCAGTTTCTCCAATGTCCTTGAGTGGTATAGCGCATTGTCCATAAAAATTACAGCGCCACTCTCAATTTTTGACAAAATTAACTTAAACCATTTTCACTTTTGTCTATCGCGCTTCTATAACATATTCCATGTAAATTAAGAGGTCTGGCTCTTATGAAACAGGAAATCCTAGTACAAGAGTTAGGGCTACACAGATGATTGTGTCTTGAAGTGTAAATAAATAAATTATTATTATTATTAAAGTCGAAGGCGTCCATTTCGGAGTGGTCATCTTCATCACCTTTCTTTGCATCAAATATTAATGCAGCATCCATTAAAAACCCTTCACAAACCCTGTGAAATAAAATTAATACAAGTCAATTATTCCGTACCACCTATATAATTTCACTGCTGGAAATAGGTCATAGATAAATACTATAACAAAATTTATAACTTTAAAAGTTCGCTTTGCATGCGTTAATTCATAATACAATATAATATGTATTACTTAATTAATAGTCAATAACAATGGGGTGTTCATTTTTTTATGGCGAGGACAGTCCATAAAATACATACCAGTATGACCGATTATAAGTTGGATTTTTTAAACCAGCAGATAGACCTTCCCAATGTGCTTCTTTTGAAGACTTATTATTAGTGTCATGCCATATTATGCTTTTCGTGTGACCTGTTTGTATGATAAAAGGTTTTTAATATAAATACCATTCATTTCACGAACCAATTTTATTAAATTATGTTTAACTGTATAATTAATTATAATGTTATTGAATGCAAGAGGTCATACACTGCTTAGTGCATAAATAGCTGTTAAGAAATTTAGAGGCACTGTACCTTCATTTAGCCAAGTGTCATCTAAATAATAATATATTTTCCTTCCTTTATTCCTTAGCCTTTTTATTTCATGAAGATATTTTAGTCTCCAAAGGACGATCTCCTGCTTGTCTATGACTTCTATGAGTGCACTTTTTCTGCTCCGTTTGATTTATGTGAACTTTAATGTTTATTTAATTATTTTATACAGACTGCTTTTTTTTAAATCTGGCAGAGACTCGTCACTGTTAACTGCTTCCAGCATCTTGTCCAAGGTGGGCAACTCATTATTAAAGAAGAAGGAATGAATTTTCCTGCATATTCCACTAAATGTGATGTCATCAAAATCATCACGTTTCCTGTGCTTCTGTTGGGGAGGGGGAGATTGCAGGCGACTTTTTATGTTGTACTCTTTGAGAATATTGGACAGAGTAGTAGCCCGAGATACGCCTGTAAATAATAAAATCATGTGCGGAGTTTCTAAAATATAATACATTTTATCACAATGCATGTTAGTTTCAAATATTTTTATAGTAATAATTTTATGAATCATCCTTACCGGCAACTTCTGCGATTTTTTTTGTTTATCATCTCAGTCTTATAATGAGGAGTTATATCTGCAGGCCAGGACTCCAATTGCTTAAAAATATTTATCACAGGTTGTTTTTCTACAGCACGCAGCGTTCTCTTTTTTTTTGGAAGACATTATTATTTCGTCGGAGTCAACTTTTGGACCACGTTTTTTTCGCCGTTGGCTTTGGTCAGACTCAGCACTTATCTGTTGTAAGCCGCTCGGTCCCGCACCGGGATCACTCATAGCTCAAAAAAAAAGTAACGTTTTGTACAAACAACCCTATGACAACACTGATAACAATACAATAACAAAGAAATAACTAAATATTATTTATTATTTTAATAAATAACAACAAAATCACGAAAATTAAACAATAACAAACAAAGTATTCACAAGTAAATGACATACATGACAATCTTAGAACATTGTCAAGTCAATTTCACAGACGACATAAACCAATAAAATTAGAAATCCCCGGCTGTCACAGCTTATGAAGGGATTAAGTAACATTTTAGATTTGGTAGGATTATAGTGAAACAAAAAGCGTTGCAGTATTGTTGACTCCTGCTTCTTTTAGGTTTTTAGCATAGGCACTGTAATTTTAAATTGGAATGAAATAATATATCTAAATGAAAGCCACTTAATTTCATATGCTTGTTTTTTTAAATGATTACCATCAAGTGTGATAGCTGATATATAAATTCATTTTAATCGATTTGGCGTCAATCGTAACTATAACAAGTTTATTGTACTTTTGTTATAAAGTGTGGATCAAAAATAACCTTTTTTAACTTCTGTCTAATGCTATTATAAATGGAGTATAGTTTTGTTAAACAATAAGTATATTTGTAGTGAAATAATTTATTTGATGTAAAAATAAAAGTATATAAATGATGGAAATAAATTGATACGTGATTATTTATTTGATGTGCAATTAATAATACCCCTTATTATAATGAGTGATGAAATAAATTAGATGGTTTAAGCAGGAAAGGGTAACATGGACAGTTCGGAGAAGTTTGGAAAGTCGCTCCTTATTTGGTCTGCTTGCATTGAAATATTTTTGACGAAGTATTGGGAATCATTATGTTTGAAATAATTAGGTAGAAGGTGGGTACTTAAGGTAACCATAGTTGGTAGATACGCTGATTATTATGTTTTTTTTTGCAAAGTCAGGGTAATTAATTGTAAAGCAAAACTCGTAACTTAAATTGCCCGTATATTCTTAACACAACTCTTATACTTTGACAAATAATTTTTAAGGAGTAACCGTGGATTTTCTTGCCAGCTCTTCTACAAAAGAAACGACCAATTGGACTGTGCACCTACCTTCTGACGTTTCATAAGTGCCCATGTAGGTTTAGGTGAAACTTTTTTTTTTAAATTGAGAATGCTATAAATCGGCAAGTTGACGTAGGATGCCAATGTGCTTAGTAACAAAGGACATCATCGGAAATGGTCCCAGGACCAACAAACATCAGACCTACATAATAATTATATATATATTTTATTAGACTAATTGCGAATATCTGTATGAAACGGACATTCTGCGTTCCATAATGAACAATTAAAAGAGCGACTATCGACATCACATAAAATATGCCGCCATCTTTGACAGTTAGATTAGACATAATAATTAGTGATGTCCAATCTTTCAATAACATGACTAACATACATGAGGATTACCTCATGTATTTATTTATACTTAGATAGGAAGTCATATTAATGACTTCATACCTAAGTATAAATAAATAAAAAATAAAAATAAAACATTGGGATAAAGTTAAATAAATAAGTACTTATTTACCTACCTATTTTAATACTAAAACTAGAAGATTTACCAAATACCTAATAGGTACTTAGGTAAGTACTTACTTAAATGTTTTTCGGATTCTCTTAGCTTAACTAACCACATACAGGCAATAGTAATAACAGTGCATTTATTAGCATGTATTTCGAAGTATTGAAAGGATTGTTTCTTACTAAATATAACCTCAAAATCTTTGTTTTCTTTGGACTAAATTCTTTCTGCAAGTTGTCCGTCATTAAACTTTGTTTTCATGGGCATATACTTGTAATTTAGAACACGCAAAGTAATTTTATTTTTCTGGGGCGAACGATGTATGGATGCAGAACAATCTCCTTTCCCTGACTGCACTTACCTAATAAGTTTTTATAAGTATGTGTTTTTTAACGTTTAAGTAGGTAAAATTAATAAACCCAGGCAGCTACTAGAATTCTACATACTTAGATCAAAGTTTAGTTTCGATATTAACATCAGTATTCGAACTGCAGTGCATAACGTTAACACCGCTGACAGTAAAAGCTGACTTACTACTAGTTCACACTTTGATAACATAAGCCACTTTGTATTTCGACCACCGCCTGAAAGTTTCACGTTAAATTATGACGTACATCTTGCTGGTTAAGATTTATATTGCTTTGAGTACCGGCTAGTTTTAGTTGAGTTGGGGTAGCCACGCTGTTTGTTCATCTAGATTACACATTTACGTGTTTAAAGATAATACATCAACGTAACGAAGCAGGAGTTTGATAATTACATAATGATATACATAAATAAAAATGCTTATGTTAATTATACTTGTTTGATTTAAATATATGATTTTAATTGATTAGTTGGTTTTATTAGTGGTTTCTTGTCTATTACATTGTGTATTTACTTTTATATGTCATGACTTGAAAACTTAGACTTGATACACAGTTTCTATTGTATATATGTATATATGTACCTATATTATATTTCACACAGCTTTAATTACTCACACAGCTTTAATTACTCACACATTTTTTTAAATTGAGAATGCTATAAATCGGCAAGTTGACGTAGGGTGCTAATATGCTTAGTAACAAAGGACATCGTCGGAAATGGCCCCAGGACCAACAAACATCTGACCTACATAATAATTATAAATATATTATAATAGACTAATTGCGAATATCTGTATGAAACGGACATTCTGCGTTCCATAATGAACAATTAAAAGAGCGACTATCGACATCACATAAAATATGCCGCCATCTTTGACAGTTAGATTAGACATGACAATTAGTGATGTTCAATCTTTCAATATCATGACTAACATACATGAGGTAATATGACTTCCTACCTAAGTATAAATAAATAAAATAAAAAAAAACATTGGGATAAAGTTAAATAAATAAGTACTTATTTACCTACCCTACCTATTTTAATACAAAAACTAGAATATTTACCAAATACCTAATAGGTACTTAGGTAAGTACTTACTTAAATGTTTTTCGGATTCTCTTAGCTTAACTAACCACATACAGGCAATAGTAATAACAGTGCATTTATTAGCATGTATTTCGAAGTATTGAAAGGATTGTTTCTTACTAAATATAACCTCAAAATCTTTGTTTTCTTTTGGACTAAATCCTTTCTGCAAGTTGTCCGTCATTAAACTTTGTTTTCATGGACATATACTTGTAATTTAGAACACGCAAAGTAATTTTATTTTTCTGGGGCGAACGATGTATGGATGCAGAACAATCACCTTTCCCTGACTGCACTTACCTAATAAGTTTTTATAAGTATGTGTTGTTTTTAACGTTTAAGTAGGTAAAATTAATAAACCCAGGCAGCTACTAGAATTCTACATACTTAGATCAAAGTTTAGTTTCGATATTAACATCAGTATTCGAACTGCAGTGCATAACGTTAACACCGCTGACAGTAAAAGCTGACTTACTACTAGTTCACACTTTGATAACATAAGCCACTTTGTATTTCGACCACCGCCTGAAAGTTTCACGTTAAATTATGACGTACATCTTGCTGGTTAAGATTTATATTGCTTTGAGTACCGGCTAGTTTTAGTTAAGTTGGGGTAGCCACGCTGTTTGTTCATCTAGATTACACATTTACGTGTTTAAAGATAATACATCAACGTAACGAAGCAGGAGTTTGATAATTAAATAATGATATACATAAATAAAAATGCTTATGTTAATTATACTTGTTTGATTTAAATATATGATTTTAATTGATTAGTTGGTTTTATTAGTGGTTTCTTGTCTATTACATTGTGTATTTACTTTTATATGTCATGACTTGAAAACTTAGACTTGATACACAGTTTGTATTGTATATATGTATATATGTACCTATATTATATTTCACACAGCTTTAATTACTCACGCAGCTTTATTTGCTCACACAGCTTTAATTACTCACACAGTTTTAATTACTCACACAGTTTTAATTACTCACGCAGCTTTAATTATAGGGGGCGGGGCGAGATTATTGACACCAACCGAGTTGACTACAAAATTCAGACCGTATGGCGGTCGATTTTAAGGAGTTCCAGATGGCGAAATTTGACATACAATTTTCCAACCCTTGTAAGGAATCTAGGACCGCTTATATAACCAACGCACATATCACAACCATCTCTTCGAAATGCATGTTGATGAATGCGGATTTTTTTACGAAAAAGTAGCGTTGTCGTCGCTCCCATGTGCGCATCGTACAAATCTCGGTGAGGAGACACCGACGGAGACAAAACAGTTGCTGGGCAACTAAGTTGCTCGTGGGCAACTCGTTGTTCCTTTAGCAGTCCCACTTGTGGCTACGAATCTAATGAGATCGTATTTAATAACTAACTGCTGCCCGCGGCTTTGCCCGCGTGGCTCTTTCTAATAAAAGTAGCCTTATTTATTCTTTATAACACTAGCTATCTGCCACTGAAAATCCCGTCAAAATCCGACCAGCCGTTTCGGAGATTAACCGGAGCAAACAGACCGCGAGACAAATAAAAAAAAATGTGTTTTTGTTATAAGTACCTACCGAATATGAATTTAATAAAAAGCTGTTATTTTGACATTACAAACAGACACTTCCATCTTATTTGTATGTAATTGGGGAAAAAGTTTCTTCGCATTTTTTAAGAAAATTCGAAACATTTTTTAATATAGTTTATTTACATTTAACTATAGTATGTAGGTACCATTTTGTTCGAAATTTTTTTGCCATCTTGTAGGTAGGGACATGATCCCATTGCTATAGAAATTTTGGGACTTCTGATCAAAATACCGTGACAAGTGGTTTTGGCAGTCCTCTCGTGATGTTAACCTGACACTGCCTAAAGAATTCTGAAGAGACCGAAACAGGTGGAAATCTGAAGGTGCAAGGTCAGGGCTATACGGCGGATGCATTAACACCTCCCGGCCAAACTCTCTTAATTTTGGCTGAGTGGCTAAAGATGTGTGAGGTCTAGCGTTATCATGATAAAAAACCACACCCATTCTGTTGATTAATTCCGGCCGCTTTTTCTCAACTTCTTGCTTTAATATCATTAGTTGTTCGCAGTAAAGTTCAGAATCGATAGTCCTGCCTGGTGGTAACAGCTCATAATGAATAATGCCCTTCCATTCCCACCACACACACAGCATCACCTTGTTGTGAGTTAACCCGGGTTTCGCCACAGTCTGTGAAGCCTGACCAGCCTTTGACCACGACCTTTTTCGCACGTTCTTGTCGTACGTGATCCACTTTTCATCACCAGTTATCAGCTTCTTCAAAAATGGTTCGGTTTCATTACGTCGTAATAAAGAATCACAAATGAGTACACGGTTCATTAGGTTTCTTTCAGTAAGCTCGTGAGGTACCCAAATATCGAGCTTTTTTGTGTACCCAGTTTTTTTCAAATGTGCCAAAACTGTTTTGTGGTCAATTCCCAGTTCTTCAGCTACGTCGTAACTACTGATATCTTGCTCCACTTTTTCAAAAATGGCATCCATTTTATCCGTAATAGGGCGACCAGAGCGACGTTCATCTTTGACATCAAAATTTCCGGGATGAAAGCGCTTAAACCAAATTTGTGCTACTCTCACAGACACTGCACTAGGTCCATAAACATCGCAAATTTTTTTCGCGGCTTGCGTTGCATTTTTACCTTTTTTGTAGTAAAATTTTAAAATGTATCGAATTTCTTCATTAGATGCACTCATCTTGACAGTACGAAAAACAAATGATAATCACACATTTTCCTAATTTGAATTTGGAATTATGTTCTTTAAAATTTAAACTTTCAATGATACCAAAACCAGCCTGATACAAATAGTATAGCCAAAGAGATTTTATTACAAGTTCATACATACTATAATGCGAAAAGACTTTTTCCCCAACCTAATATGTATAGGTTTATGTATGTATAGATTAGGTACCTAGTAGCATTTAACTCGCATAGGTGTTTTCACAGAGCGCGGAATTTCCGCACCGGCAGTGTCTAGAGAAGGTAGTACTAATGTAATTTGTGGTGCTGGAAGTACGCTGAGCGCATTGCTTCAAGCCTTCAGTTTCTATATGTCATTTGTGTCATAGTGCGAGTAAACGGTTACACTCTTGGTTTGTATCTATTACTTAGTCTCTCTCTCTCTCGCTGTTTTTTTTCCCTCTCAAATTATCTTTTGCAAATATTAGCACGAAACGTAAAAAATCCGGGAATTTCAAAAGTTCCATAGAGATCCATGCAACTTCTGTTACACCTGTTTACTGCCATAACAGCTGAAAGTGGTACAAAAAGGCCTGAATGCGCTAAAGCAACAGCTGCTTGAAGTGGGCCACGGTCGCTTTGCTCTAGTGCGGCCACAAGGTTAGCGGGGCTTTGTAGTGCAGGAACATTGAGTTCCTAGCAAATTGGAAGGATTTAGTTGTAAATATTCTTGTTATAGTTCCCAAGAAAACAATTTACTGGTCTTGTTAAATTAGTTCAAGTTTGATAGCTACAGTCTAAAATAGCTATTACCTATATACATTTTCTGTACCTTTTATAACGTTTAGAGATATTTTAAAAGTAATGTGTGTACTTATCTATACTCCATTTGAAATAGGATTAGACATTTAAGACTGCGCCGAGTGCACAGTGGCGCCCTCATCGTTATTTCGGTGATTTCTTTTATTTTAGAATGAAAATGCAGAAAATAAGCTCGTCAAGCTGTGCTTCACAAGACTATACGTTATTATTAATACAAACAGTAGTTAATGTTAATGTTAATGATTACAATAAAACATAACAATTTAAAACTACTATTTGTAGTAATAATGACGTATTGTCTTGTGAAGCACAACTTGACGAGCTTATTTTCTGCATTTTCATTCTAAAATAAAAGAAATCACCGAAAAACGATGAGGGCGCCACTGTGCGCTCGGTAGCCTCTTATGTAAACCTTTTTTACAGTCCGTTCAACCGATTTTGAGTTCTATTGCGTTGGTGGCATGACAAATGGCAGCTGCAGTAAACAGTTGGTATTGTAACCACTTTTTTTGCTTTTAATGCCATCCTTATGCCTACGGAATAGAAGTCAAAATCGGTTTCAAAAAAGGTTTTTTTAAATGTCTAATTTTATTTCAAATGGAGTATATTGCAAAACAATCAATCTGCCTAGCCTTTTCCCAAATACATCGGGGTCGGCTTCCAGGCTAAACGGATGCAGCTAAATGCCAGTATTTCACATAGAGCGACTCCATAACTGACCTCCACAACCCGGTAACTAGGTAATACGATACCCCTTGGTAAGACTGGTTGTTAGACTTTCGGGCTTCTGATTACCCGTAACTGTACTCGTAGAATGGGTGCATGTACACTGTCATTATTTGTGTTGTTGTCTTTTATATATATATATATATTTTTTTTTTTAAACGTTGTCCCACACTAGGAATTTCTCCTGTATCGTGGGTGCGTTTACAAACATTTAAACACATACACAAACAGCCAGACCTGGAACAACTACTTGTAGGTAATACAAATATTTGTTCCGTGCGGGAATCGAACCCGCGACACGCAGTGCAGCAGTCAATCGCTTAACCACTGCACCAACCGTGCCGTCAATATATTGGTAAAGCCTCGGCAAGTTGTGTCCCTATGTGTTTTTACATTTATGTTTTTCGTCTGGTTGTTAGATTTTCGGGCTTCTGACGACCCGTAACGACTGTCAAAGATCCACGAATGACAGCTGGGACCGGCTTAACGTGCTTTTGCAAAACGCTTAGAGATATTGTTATAAAAGTGATGTGTTAGCTTTTTTTTTCTGCACTTTGTAATCCAAGTGGTATGTACGGTAGCCAGCAGCACATCAGCTACACGAAACTGTCAAACTCCAAACGATTTTAATCTTTAAAATGTTGATGATTAATTTCATTTCAAAATTGAACGAGAAAGTTTTACAGTTTGTGATAACTTGATGTGATGGTCACCGTACATAGTAGAACATACATAAAATAATCAGCATGTAATGTTCCCACTGTGCACTGTCGGGACACAGGCCCCCTCTGTGTGAAAGGGATGGGCCACAACGCGGGTGGGTTGGTACACATAGTTAGTACCTATACCTAAGAGTTTTTTTGTTGGGTATAATCTGTAAATAATCTTGATAATACACAATTCCATGATTTTTCGGCTTTCTAAACGTGCCTGTCATTGATGGTAGTTAAGGTTTTGTCAAAATTTGGTCACTATCCTCATAGCCGAACACTAGCGATTTAAACAAAACATTTGAGCGTTACGTATGTAAGTCACGCGACATTTGCGTTTGATTATTAAAAATACCTTTTACTACTAGTCCGTATTAATAGGATTTATAAACTTGCAATTTAATGAATTATTAATTTATGTAAATTACTGTCGTCACTGTTAATAAAAATGCTCTATACTATTTATTAAAAAAAAAAAATAATAAATAAAACAATTGGTGCAACAAACGCCTTCGACTAACAAAAAAATGCAATCCGATGTTTGTTTGAAATTTTCGCTAATCTTCTCACGACAGGATGAACTTTTCTCTTTAGCGTCAAATAACCAATTCCTAATGATGATAATAGAAATACGCGGAATCTGAACATTCGGTTACATGGTAGCGCCTTTACTTATTCGGTATACGGCAATAGCAACTCTATTTTAAAAGGCATTCACATGATTTTTATTGGGCCTTTCACAATTACAAAGCCTCCATATAAAATAGAACAAAATGGGGCCAAAGCTTCTTCGAAGGCCACGCGAGCAAGGCCGCGTGAGAAAGTTAGTGCATAAACCTAAATTGGTTTTCAGTTTCGCTTTGTACCTACATTATACATAGAAATTATTGGATCTTCAAATCATCATCTGCCTAGCCTTTTCCCAAATATGTTAACCTCCACAACCCAGTTACTGGGTAATACGATATCCATTGGTAAGACTGGTTGCCAGACTTTCGGTCTTCTGACGACCCGTAATTGTCAAAAATCTACAAATGACAGCCTGGACCAACGGCTTAACGTGCTCTGCGAGGCACGGAGGGGTCTTGGTATGTAAAGATGGTCACCCATCCAACCAACCGCAGCAAGCATAGTTTAACCTGATCGATCGACCCGTGCGACTGTTATTATTTAACCAAGCCCCTCAATTATAGGATCTTCAAATGAGATGACTAAATCGAGGAGCAAATATAAAATCATTATATTTTAAACGAAGCAAACGAACTAATAGTGCGGGCGGGCGATGCGATGCGACTGGGTGGAATGGGGAACAAGAAATTTCACGCAGACGAAATCACAGGCAGAAGCTTGTCATTTTTTATGAGATAATGTTATAATCGCAGAGCAATAGCAAGAAAGAAGAAAAAGCTTATTGAGCTTTAAGTATGGCTAGGAAATCAGAGAAGGAAATACCCGAATTACGAACTAAATACATTGACTTCTTTGAGACTTATACTGCGACGGAAGAGAAGAGATGAAAGAAGGTTAACACAGAAGATTTTTTGTTTGTTAGTGAGTTATTTGTGTAAAATTAATATTTAATTACTTAAATGAACGATTTATGTAAGAAAATTATTTATTAATAGCTTTTCCCGCGGCTCCGTTTGCGTGGATGTGAGTTATCGCGTAAAAAGTAGCCTATGTCCTTCTCCATATCCCAGGCTATATCTATGCCAAATTCCATGACGATCGGTTTAGCGGTTTAGGCTTGAAAACGTAACAGACAGACAGACAGACAGTTACTTTCACATTTATAATATTTTTATAATGTTAGTATGGTTTGTATAGGTAGATGTAATATGATAATATATTAGATAATATGTAAGATTACCTTCATACCGATAATTTTCTGACACAGTAAGTGTTATGTTTGACGTTTTTTGCGACCAGTCGCGGGTAATTATCCATCATAACAAAAGTCAGAATATTTTCAAATTAAATCAATAAGTCATTGTTTTGATCTTCAGGTGTTTTGAATGTATGAATAACAATCATGTTTACTCGTAGATAGGAAAAATTGCAATATTGCTGGGTAAAATCAAAACGATGGCTTTATGTGCCTGTGCCCGAAAAACTATTATTCTTCGACCTGGAAAGCGAAAGGATGGAGCTTATGTAAACAAGCATTATGTAACATTTATTATGATAATATAATGCTCATTCTATGGTGGATATATGGTGTGATTAGTGGTAGCCAGGAAAAGGCTGCGACTTAAGAGTCGGTCGTAGGTTCGAACCCAGAAAGGCGCTGTACTGTATATTTATATTTTTTCAATTTTGTAAATGTGACTATCATGGAGCCGTTTGTTATAGTATTATTATGATGTATGTTGAATTGAAAGAGCATGGCAGTTGAGAGTATGTCATGCTCACTTAAATGTCTCACTGATGGTGGCGCGTGTGTTGGATCATTCGGTTCCCTACAAAATGGTTGAGCTGGATGGTGCTGATCCACGCGTCATGTTCGTGAACGGGCGCCGTCATTTGAGACTGGTCATCTCTTAACCGCCAGGGCTTATTTTAAACCTTATATTTTGATTTGATATTTTTTTTTTACATTTTTCCCACATATAGTTCAAGCAACAAGAATAATGTAAGTACCCAGGATTTTGTGATATCTTGATTGAATGAGTGTCCTTGGAGATTTTTGTCCGTTTTTCTCCATAAAGACCTACGTTTTGAAATGGGCAACTAGCTTCAACTTTCTGACTAACTGACCGACTCCTTGACAATTCAAAAGTGCCTGTAAATGGTTTAATTGAAATAAATGCTTTGAGTTTAAGTTTGAGTTTGAATTTGTGTACATAATTTCATCACCAAAGCTCCCAAATGGTGAAGGAAAACATCGAAAATTCGAAGACATAAGACATCGACCAACCCGCATTGGGTCCGCGTGGTGGATACTGTACAGTATTATAAACTTGCAGTTGGGGAGCATTTAATGGCTATAAAATCAAATCGTGACACAAAGAATATGTGAAAAACCTAAATAAATCCAAAAAAAAGCAAACTTACTTACGACTAATCAGACTATTCATAGAATTTGCACCAACTGCTCAATCGGCATGAAAAGACTTCGACGACTTTTATGACAATTACAAAGTTAGAACAAGCCACAAAATCTCCAAAGGCGAATGTAATTCATGGTGGCCGGAAAGCAAAGGGTTGCGAATGTTTTAGTGACCTCTTGTCAAAGTCTAATAATTTATTTCAAGTAAGCACATAAAACAAACATTACAGAAACAGAAAAAAATAAAATAAAGTGTTTCGATTAAGGCGACGATAACCGACTCTTAATGATTTTACACTGAAGATTACGTGTAAACGAGAATAGTGTTAATGATTTGGAAAAAAAAATATGTTAAATTAGATTTTTTTTTAAATAATTTAATATATGAATATTTTATATTATGTTTATACTAGCTTTTGCCCGCGGCTCCGCCCGCGTAGATGTCGTTTATCGTGTAAAAAAGTAGCCTATGTCCTTCTCCAGATCCCAGGCTATATCTCTACCACATTTCATGACGATCGGTTCAGCGGTTTAGGCGTAAAACGTAACATACAGACAGACAGACAGAGTTACTTTCACATTTATAATATTACTAGCTTTTGCCCGCGGCTCCGCCCGCGTGGATGTCGGTTATCGCGTAAAAAAGTAGCCTATGCCCTTCTCCATATCCCAGGCTATATCTCTGCCAAATTTCATGACGATCGGTTTAGCGGTTTAGGCGTGAAAACGAAACATACAGATAGACAGACAGACAGACAGAGTTACTTTCACATTTATAATATTAGTATGGATTACTATTACTATTACTATGGATTACATAGTGAAATTAATTTGTAAAATTATGTCTAATGCTGATAAAAAATTGAGAATCACGCAAAATCTACCAATCGTATTTTTCTGAAACCTTCATCTTTTTAAACATAATTTAATTATTGATCTTTTAGTATACGTGTTTTATTAAAATACCTTTTTTATGTACAATAAATTAATCATGCGTCTTATTTGGGACAGTGCTCCTGGATGGGTGAGTTCTATTACTGTCTGGATGTACGACGCGTTGCGTGAGCTTAGTACAGAACACGCAAGCTAACCACTGAAGGTCACTGGCACATATATGCGTCTTAAATACAGCCCATGGAACATTGAAAAAAGACATCCTAACTAACGTCTTTACAGACTTCTATATTAGTAGGACAGCAAGAAAATGTATAATGCATTTCGAAACCTAACCGTATGTGTATTTGTTGCAGCGGATCTTGATAAGCATTGTGAGTAGGAAATTACACAGCTTATCCAAACATGCACAGTGAACTGAAACACCTAGCCTTGATGTTCGGAAGGTCTCTGCCCCGCTCAAGAACGAAGACCAAGGCCTTGATGGCGCGTTTATCATGATGCCGCCATTTTGATAATAATAAATAAACAAGTATGTGATCGATGTTTTCTATAGTAAATTATTATAATGATTTTTGTACAGGAACACAACCATGGGACACTTACGACACCGCCTGAAAGACACTTGCCCGTATTAAACTCTGTATGGCCGTTGTGGCATAATTCTCATGAGCCATCCCGAATATGAATCGGGTCAGTGTCTATTCAACCCACGATGCGGATTTGAAGATTCTTCGCTTCTTTACCTTTTTAATGTGATCAATGTTTTCGTTTGTAAACTATTATAATTACCTAACGACCCGCCCCGGCTTTGCTGTGTAGCTATGCGGCCCTGGTACTTGGCGTCCGAATTAATGTTTTTTTTTGCATCCGACTTTGTTGACGAATATCATCATCATTTTTAGCTTTTTGTATACATTTACATAATATATAGCATATGTCCATATGGAATAACGTACGAGGGCATTTCAAACGGTGTTTTTTTATTTTTTCAAATTGGAGCTTTGGTTCCGGAGACTATACGCTCCACTTATACACAAACTCACAAAATTCGCTCTCTCTCTTTGTAATATAGCTTCTGCCCACGACTTCGGCCGCTTGAAATTTCTTGTTCCCCGTTCTCCAATCCGTTCTCGAGATATCATCAAAAAAGCCATTCCATACAAAATGTATGAGAAAATTAATTTTCTTCATAATTAATTTTTTCATGAATTTTTCGCATGTTTTAATAGTTATATTCTGCTATTCGGGGCGGTGAAAAATCCAAAAAAATCAAAGATCATAAAAATCGGTCCAGCCGTTCTTGAGTTATAAATGGTGTAAATGACCCGACTTTGTTTTATATATTAAGAAGATAAACTGTACAAGAACACAACTACACCATAGGACACCTACACACCGCCTGACAGACACTAGCCCGTATCATACTCAGCAGGGCTTTTGTGGCATAATTCTCATGAGCCATCCCGAATATGAATCGGGTCAGTGTCTATTCAACACACGATGCGGATTGGAAGATTCTTCGCTTCGTTATCTTTTTATGTGATCGATTTTTTCGTTTGTAAATTATTATAATTTTTTCGTACAGGAACAGAAACACATCATGGGACACTTACGACACCGCCTAACAGATACTTGCCCGTATTATACTCTGCATGGCCTTTGTGGCATAATTCTCATAAGCCATCCTGAATATAAATCGGGTCAGTGTCTATTCAACACACCATGCGGATTCGAAGATTCTTCGCTTCGTTACCTTTTTATGTGATCGATGTTTTTGTTTGTAAATTATTATAAATGTTTTTTTTACAGGAACTCAACTACACCATCAGACACTTATGACACCGCCTGACAGACACTTGCCCGTATTATACTCTGCATTGCCATTGTGTCAAAATTCCCATAGGCAATCCATAGTATGATTCGGGCCAGTGTCTATTCAAAACGTAACTAACGATGTTTTAGTGTCTGAATGATAATCATTAATTGCCTTATCATCTAACAGGAACACAACTGGGCACTCACCGTACCATCTAACAGCCCTCATTATCCGTATAGCCCGTGTGATTGTTCAAGTTATTTGAAGAATGATTTGTTTTTTTTTTTTTTTTTTGTTAAGTACATCATGCGGATCTGAAGATTCTACGCTTCATTGCTCTTTTTCATGTAATCGATGATATGATTTTTAAATGATTGTTATTAATTTCCTTTTATCTACTAGGAACTCAACTGGACATTTAGGCCTGTGTTCACCAACATTTAAATCAACTGTTTAGATATTTAATCAGTTCTTTACTTAGGAAATTTGACATAAATCAACTGTTTAAATACCTAACCGGTGGTTAGAATGTTGGTGAACACAGGCCTTACTATACCATCCGGCAGACACTCGCTCTTATGCTTTGGTGTTGTGATAGTTCCAGCGAAGCATGATTCCAGCAAATGTATGTAAGATACACTGGTGATTGCATGGATTTGAAGATTTATCGCACCTATAATATGTATATGCTCATTTTAACCGAGTAATTATTGGTTAAGTTTCTACATGAATCCAATAGAATTAAAGGAAGTTATTTTTTTCCTGAAATTGAAAATGTTCCGTGAAACTTTCCCAATTTTTCTTATCATAAAAACATTTACACCGCGGATATCCACCTGATCATGACCTATGCAAGTCCAGTCTTTGCACACGCAAAACCCTATCTCAGATGACCCTCCAAAACCGTTTCCTCTGTAAGATCACGGGAGCCCCCTGGTTCGTTCGGAACCAAAACCTTCATTTAAAATTAAAAATCCCTACGATAGCCCAATTCATGAAGCGCATTTCAAAGCGCTTCTTCGATTCCGCAACCACTCATCGCAACACTCTAGTTGTGCAGGCCGCCAAATATACCTCCTCTCGCATCAGTAAGACCCGCCGTCCAAGGTATGCACTGACCGATCCAGACGACCCCACGACTCTCCTCCAGGAGAGCAGTAGTGAAACGAGTACAGTTCGAAAAAAACACAATACACGACCGTCATTCCGACCTCGCCGCCGAGGCCCATCGCGAAATCACCGAGTAAATAGTCCTCCCCGACCCTTGCCCGTAAGCGCCAGCACGCGCTACAGCTGAGCCTGTAGCTTTTAATTCCCCCGATGATAATCATAACCCTGATTTTATCCAGCCACCGTCGGTCCCTTGCCATCCTCCCTCCGACTCTGCCCTAAGTCGAGTTTCGTGCCCTTAGCGCGCAGTCGTTTAGTTTATAAGTTTACGTACCACTACGTAATTCTTTTTTGAAGACGTGATTCTATTTTTACGTGGTTAGTCTAGCAGATTTTTTCTTGTGCAGGCTGCGTCTGGTCCTGAGACACGGTCCCGGGCAAGGTTCTCAAGGTCCCTTGCATGAATGCAATGAGCATCTTCCGCTGCTCCAATGACACTCTTTTCTGAAATTATGTATTTTCAATTACGTTTTATAACATGAAAATGAGCAAATAGCAAGAAATAGTAATTGTTACATACTGATAAAATACCCACATCAATATTTCTGTAAAAAAAAAAACTTCTGTTTCACATAATGCTCATATATAACTGCTCAGTTTATTATGGTTGAAAGTAATTCATAAAATCATTCTTTACTGTTTTCTTTTTCTTTTTTTTTTGTTCATAGTTACTCGATGTATTATATATTCTATAGGTGCATTTAATGACATGCCCAATAAAAATCAGTTATATATACCACTTTAAATTTTCTACCACAGTTATCTATTTACTACCATTTTGTACATTCCACACGGATCTGTGAATAGCGTTTTGCCAGTCCTTTGGTTCAGAAATCCTGTTATAGAGCAAATGCCATTGTCGATACCTTTAGCTTTGTGAACCTTTGTGAATAGCTATGCAGGTTCGGGTAGGATTCACTTAATTACAACTGTTCACGAGGATCGGTACATCCAGCTAAGTGCCCGCCCAGAACGCACCGTGACGGCTCGTAAGTTACAAAATCGCCTACGGTTGACAACGAGTATTCGTGTCAGTGACCCAACTATCCGGAATCGATTGCACGAAGACTAGCAAATTTCAAATCGACGAGTTGTTCGAATTCCTTTGTCCAGGGCTCAACGTGCCAATCGTTTCAGTTTCCTCCGTCAATACTTGGACTGGGCATAATTCATTGGGGTACGGTGCTCTTCACCAACGAGTCTTTATATATTTATTATAAATCTCACAGAGAAAATGTAGGTAAAGTGAGCTTGAAAAGAACCGGAATGAGGTGATCCGGTAGAGAATCAAAGTTGTCGACATAGTTCACAGAATAAGCAAGCTAAAGAGGCAATGGGCCGGCCATATTAGCCGTAGAACCGATGACCGTGGTAGACGTGGTAGACGTGTTCTTAAGTGGAGACCGCGAATCGGTAAACGTAAGGTAGGGCGTCCTCAGGCTACGTGGAGCAACGATCTTCGCAGGGTGGCTGGTAGCAGCTGGACGAGAGTTGCCGAGAATCGAGCTGAATGGCATGCAATTGGAGAGGCCTATGTCCAGCAGTGGACTGCTATAGGCTGATGATGAGCTTGAAAAGAACTGTCATTCCACCTGATGCTAGGGGTTGAGAGTTCAATTAGAACATACTTACGTAGACCAAACTTCGTAGACCATACCCACACTTCCCACAACCACCTGAACCCGACAAATATAGCACAGAGACTGTGCCTGCAATCTACAGCTAAGTACTGAGGTGACGTGTCGTCAATTCTGTGTCACGGAAATTAAGATCCTTCGATGGATAAGCTGCATTTAACCAGCAATGCAGGATATTAAACGTATGTAGAACGGCTATTGAGTTAGTACAGCTGCCTAAATTAATTATTTTCCATGTATACATCTTGTATACATCGAAAACAATTAATTTAATTGTCTACAATTTATATGTACTTCGTAACATTGTATCAACGTGAAGCCATAAAACATAACACACTTCGGGTATTTAATTGTGGCTACACATTGATAGGTACAGTTATGAATCACTAATTTATAGATGACCTAACGAATTCTTGATCATCTTTTAGTTTTATTGAAATCCTTAAAACGGAACTGAGGTGCCACTAAGTATTTTCCATTTGAAGGATTACAATAAAACTTAACACTGTAAAACTACTGTTTGTAATAATAATGACAAATAGTCTTGTGGAGCACAACATGCTTATTTTCTGCATTTTCATTCTAAAATAAAATAAATCACCAAACAAACGATGAGGGCGCCACTGCGCGCTAACGTTTAAAAAATAAAGTAGTATAGCAAAACTAGCCCCTACTTGCGTGAATAAAAAAAATTACATGCATTTCATCGTTGGTCTAGTTGTCGCAATGGGGACTACCGAACGTGAACGTGGGATCCTGGGTTCGATTCCCAGTTCGGGCAAAGTATGGGTGTTGGGTTTTTCCGTCAAGAACTTGTCAGTGGAGTCATGGCCGCAGTCGCCGCCTTTCACAAGGGACTTAAACTAATGTTTAATGCTCGTGTACAGTACACTGTCACCTTTTCTACAATACAGCTGTGATCTAATATTTAAATAAGACAACTTGAGTATGAGCGCTGATTGGCTATGTTATCCATACTTAAATTATAATCTGTCTGTCTGTTACGTTTTCTCGCCTAAACCGCTGAACCGATCGTCATGAAATTTGGCAGGGATATAGCCTGAGATATGGAAAAGGACAAAGACTACTTTTTTAAGCGATAACCGACATCCACGCGGGCGGTGCCCCGGGCAAAAGGTAGTTATATATATTTACTAGCTGACCGTTAGACGTTGTCCTGCTTCCTAGACTCGATCGCAGCGCCACCTATCGGGTCTAATTGTAGATCTAAACCATAAAGGGACCAACTCAAATATACACACAAAATTTCATCCAAACCGGTCCAGCCGTTTAGGAGGAGTTCAGTCACATACGTACAGAAGGATTATATATATCAGAGACGGGGATACCCAGTGCAAGCCGTCTCTGACCAATCTCTGATGTAATTCTTCGTTGGTGATAGATAGGTGTTGAATTTAAATCACACACAACACTTAACTCAAAGCATTTATTTTCATTAAAACAGTTACAGGCACTTTTAAATTATCATTTATCAAGCAGTCATTCAGTTTGAGTTAATAAGTGACTCTAGTCGCCCATTCCAAGATGTAGATTCCAATTTTGGAGAAGAACGGACAATCTTTTAAATCTTAACTTTATGTTACACAGATTTTGTTTTTGACTATTACAATTTTAATCCATTTTAACACAACTTTACGATCCGATATAACGTCTCTGCGTCGGTAAGTGGGCGGAAACACATACTTTAACCATATTTAAGGCTTATTACTTAATTAGCTGAATAAAGCTTGGAAACAAAACTAAGATGCTTATCCGTTAATTCTTTTATAATTAAACAATGCCAATCCACAAATACAGAGGCGTTTTCAGGATTAAAGTTAAATTAGAAGCTTTACAACTTTCTACAACTTCATTATTACTATTTGACAACACTTCCTGTAATTTAATGAATTTAATCAAACAATAAGTATTCATTAATAAATTGCTGTGTAGAATAGTCTTATTACTTTATAGTTTGTATTCTAAGATTATAAGGGTTTTTTAATTTTCGTATTAAATTATTATTAGATAGATTCAAGTATTGATCATGAAAATCACAAACCGCGCCATTTTCGGCACTTTCGGTAGAGCTGTGTCATAAACAAATGTATTATGTCAAATGACCAATTATTGTTAATAGGACTAAAAACCCAAAAAAATATAAAAATAAATGTTCCCTTTTAATTTTACCTACAGTTTTAACGAGAACATCTGAATTAATGTAATAATTAATCTTACAACAATACTAGGTGTTTCTAGTTCACAAAGACGCCAATAGATGGCGCCGATCTTAGAAGCAGGCACACGTTGTATTGATTGTAACAAACTCCTGCAGAGGGCGTACTATAGCAAAATTATGATAAATTGGAATAATTAGTTTGAGTTGAGTTTGAGTACGAATACATAATCTTAACAGGTAGACGTTCTTGTGGCGACATATTATATATTATTTCACCGCCTCTGTGGTCTATTGGTAAGTCCACCTGTCACCCAGCGATTCCTAGCGGGGGCAAAATTTTCTGCTCGGTTTGGTTGTTCTAAGTCCGCCTGGCTAACTACCACCATCTTATCTAAGTCTGTCGTCATAACAACAATGTTAACAGCTTTTTTGAGTTTTGGCAGTTCTTTCTTCTTTCTTCTTCTTTCTTTTTTAAAAACGTTGCCCCACACTATGAATTTCTCCTGTATTGTGGGTGCGTTTACAAACATTTAATCTCACATACACAAACAGCCAGACCCGGAACAACTACTTGTAGGTCATACAAATATTTGTTCCGTGCGGGAATCGAACCCGCGATACGCAGCGCAGCAGTCAATCGCTTAACCACTACGCCAACCTTGTCATCTAGAAGGAAAAAAAAAACCAGGTATAATATCCAGTTCCTCTGTGGTTGAGGATTCCGGGTGAAGCTCGCTTCCACCATCAGCCTTATTATCACTTACCATCAGGTGAAATGAAAGCCAAGAGAATCCCCGATAAAAAAATAAAAAGTCCTTTGACAGCTACATTCGAACCATGGTTCTGACCAACCAGAATAAAGGTGTTATAAATTTACCCTCGGATTAGCCAATTAGCGTTCAAGTTTCCACCGTTCTGAACAAATGGAGTTTAACAAATCCCAATTCATATGATAAATAAGCCTGTCCGTTGCAATAGCCGAATTACCGCAAAGATTCAATTTTCAAAATATCTAGCGGCACGTATCTACAACGTTTTGATGACAAACGATGAAGGGTGCGGGGGCAGGACGTGGGCACAAAATATAAAGAACAGAAGGTCAGCTCCACACAATGAGAGAAAACCAAGATCCCTAGCAGCATTTTTTGTTGGCATTTAGTTGGGCAACTTACCTCTGTGGCCCAACTAAATGCCAACTAAAAATGCTACTAGGGATGTGTGACGTGGTATTTGTTCCAAAAGTATGTGATAAAGTGTACACGAACTTTGTTCACTTTTACACAGCCACTCACTATTGGGAATAACTTATTCAGTATTTAGAATGTTTCAATTTTATATCTCACCACATTTTCCATCAATTAGGTATTCCAATAATTTGTTATTGAAAAATCATCAACGAAATTTAGGCTAGAAATACCTTAATTTTCAAATGTTAAACATTTTTAAGGTGATTCAAAAGTGGAAATTCATATGTATGTAAGTATTCTAAAGAATTCCAATCAAAGCACTCATTATTCGAATATTCCCAGACACCCCCCGCTTGGATTGCCATTAGGTGGTAATCGAAAACAAAATTCCCAGTTGCCATGGGCTGGCAATTGGGAAGCTATTGCCCCCACTTCAAAATGCTGTACACTGCGGCGTGGATCGCCAACCCCGCCTTATCGATGTCTTTCTTACGGCTGCGATGAGGAGGTTGGCGGTCCGACTTTTCCAATATGGCTTTATTAGTATATAAGTGATATTATTAGTGAAATACCAACAAAATGTTCTTCATCGTTGTTGTTTTTAATCACTAATTTCTATATATTAATCATAAAGTCCTGGTGTAAATATATACCACACGTAATTAAAGTAGGTATTTACAATAATTAAAGTACCTATCAAAAGCTGGTCATCAGTCACAGATTTACACCAAGTTTTTATGATTAAAAGCAACTACGATGTAGAACATGTAGGTATAGGTAATTTTATTGTTAAAACATAATTATTGCAAATATGTAATTTGATTATTATCTGTGACTAAAAAGTAAACAGACCTAGTGAACTAGTAAAACAGTCAGCGATGAGGGGGGTTGGCGATCCACGCCGCAGTGTAGAGCGATTTGAAGTGGGGGCAATAACTTCCCAGTCGCCACCTGGTGGCAATTGGGAATTTTATTCCCGATTGCCACCTGGTGGCAATCCATGTAGGGGCTACTGGGAATATTCGACATTATTTTGCCAATGACACTACAAATTGGCATTCACCTGTGACCAAATGTGAACAAACTGAGAGTAAAAATGTAAAATGGCAGAAACGTACCTGGTCTATGATTTCTAATCCATTTTTATCAGATACTTTTAGAGGCCGTAGCGCTAGATGTAGGGCGATCTCGTTCTATCTCTGTCTAAAGCCAGTCTCATTGTGCGTTTGTACTCGCTGTACGTAAAATAAGAATTATCAGACCCTAAGAAAGTGATATGAAATTGTGTAAAAGTGCAAATTGAAACTTTTCTTAGTTAACACTATTAGTAGTAACATCTACACAAATAAATAAAATTTAAGTGTCTGTTTGTATTGTCAAAATAACAGCTTTTTGCTAAATGCGTATGAAAGTTTAAACGGTACATAACAAAAACACAATTTTTTAAATGTTTGTCTGTCTGTTTGTTTTGGGTAATTTCCGAAACGGCTGAACCAACGGGACTTTCACTGGCAGATAGCTGATGTTATAAGGAGTAACCTAAGCTACTTTTATTTTACAGGCAGCAGTTAGAGTTAAATTAGCTACTTATTATCAGAGATCGGAATAGGTAGAGTTTATAAACCTAAACTTCGAGGGATTAAAGGAAACATATACATTATACACATAACATAGGTGGTAAAAAAGTCATAGCAACAAAACATTTTTTTTTTAATCTCTGTGTTTATATTTTTACGTAATTATTATAATTATAAAATTGCTTGAGACATTTTGCAATAAACCTTTTTACTTATTCTATGAATGACCCGCCCGGACGTGGCGACGGTGGCGGCGCGAGCGCGGTGCATTTTGATAATTAATCATCATAACAAGTAATTTTAAATGATTTAATATGTTAAATAATACACAATGATTTGAAAAAAAAAAAAAAAATTGTTTCCATGGCTTCTTTACCACCAATAGGTGTATCTCTTAAAATATTTCGTGTATGAATAGATACACCATAAAGACATAGTGTCATTGCTGAATATTGTATACAAAATGACATGAATATTAACTTCGAAAAGTATAATATAATAATTACTTTAATTATTGTAAATGTGAGAACTATGTGGATCATTTTTATTTGAGTTTTTAAAGATTATTTTTTATCTTTCTGTTTTTTTTTTTAATGATGGTCTGGAATTTTGATTACTTTATGCGGCCTACCCAACTGTCCTTTCTTTGGTATTGTTCGTCGAGTCGTTGAGCTCCTTAAATCCTGAGTTGAGCTACACGATTACCGACAAATGCTTGCACTGACTGGACAGGTCCACTCAAAATTGTGTGGTTCTTTCCTCAAAAGACCCTTTCAGACATGGATCTACATGGTCCTCACATGATCTGACCAAGATTATGTCTGGACTTTAAAAGACTTTGTTTCGTTGTATGGAGCCCACCTTCTGCTGCTATCTATTTAGTGGCGCGGGGCAGGGAGCGCTCGCATTCGGCTACCGTCGAACAAACTCATCTCCCGCTAATGGATGCACACATGAGCTACCACCACCGTGTCTGTGCTATTGTAACAATTTTTATTTTCATTGGCAATAGGTACCTGGACAGCACGTCAGTGATACCAAAACCAGTATAAGCTGATCTCTTAGTCCATTGAAACTCCGAACTACGCTAGGCCAGCTCAATGTTACCACTGAATTCCGGTCGAAGGTACAATCAACTTATGAAAACATTGATCACTTTTGAGCTTTGGTAATAACTAAAACTACATAGCCAATAATCTGAATATTCACAAGAGCTGGGGCGCTTAATATGTTACGACGATGTAGTATAAAAAAAAAAATTTTTTCTGGTAATATTTTTATATGCAGAAATAATTATTCTTGTGCATATTTTGTTTGTGGACGGTAAGTTAGTTATTAGAGTCTGACAGAATTTCGTTTTTGATTTCGTTTTTTTGGCCGAAAATGCAAAACAAACCTAACGTCGTTTTCGTCTCCAGCCGAAAAAAATATGCATTTTCGGTCGGAAACGATTAGTTGCACCTAAGAAATTTTTAGGTATGAAACTTTGAAAATTACTATGGCCAATTATAAGTGTAGACAAAATAGCTGTGAGATAAAACATGCTAAAATTACAATCTAATGTTACTTAAAGAGCAGGAATAAATAATATTAGCAAGTTTTTTTAATATTTTATGAACATTAAACATTATTTATTGGCTAGAAATTACTGGATTAAGATCATTTTCTAATAAATTCTGCAGATTTTCATGAAGAATGTCAGTAAACTATGATTTTAATCTTCTGAAGATGAAATCTTCGCCATATTCGCCAAATGAATGGATACTACTGGAAACGAAATGTGAGGGATTATAGCTACACTATTTTAGCTTTCTAAGTACCTACCTAGCTGCATTCTTGACTCTTGTTAACACCATCTAACTGAACTGTTACGCATTGCGTCCAATTTTATACATGTCTGGTTGTTAAGAGTACTCGTAAACTAAATCGAAGTGAACGTTCTCTGTGCGACCTTGAGATCGCACGTCTGACCCAATAAAAACATTATTGCCTACTCTCTCCGTATCTCCGGCCGCCCGTTGCGGCTTAATTTACGATCACTGCAATACACGGCAACGTCTAGCAAGAGTTAAAAACTAATATTGCCGGAACACTGACCAAAAAATGATTTAGTAAGGACAATAGCGCGGTAACAGGTAGAGGGGGTGGGGGTGGGGGTGCGCGGGGCGGGCGCGGCGGCGGGTTAGGCGGGCGGCTCGCAGCGGCAGCGGCAGAGCGAAGCCTCCGCACTCGCGCGCTCGGCGTCGTCGCGCTACCACGCAGTGCGCCCGGTACGAACTCGTTACGTAACGTCCTGACGGCTTGCTAACATCTGTTGAGTACGAGCCCCCGCGCGCACGCTTGCACCGCTCTCAGCGCGCACGGCATGCCACCGCGACTGATACAGAAGCCGTCGCCATGGCTACCTAAGAACACAAGACCGCCGACACGTTAAAATAATGTAGCAACTACCACCACCAACTTAACTGCCACACATTCCTGCCAATTTTTATAAGTTTTTACAACATACCTAGTAGTGAACGCTTTGCTTAAATTGTGATAAAAACTGTACGTGAAAATGATTCCGTGCCAGTTCATTCGATGGGTACACCGCAAGAACGCATAGCTGTCATAAAGCAATCATCGCTTATCGTCCGCTTACACTGCAGCTGCCTTCGTTAGTCCTAAGTTAGGGTATGATGAGAGTCAAAGACTGAAACGTTTTGAAATATAACAAATAGATACCGTGGACGTGAAGCCGTCGAATTTACCGAAGCTGGACCACTCAATTTCAAGATTCGCGATAACATCAGCTCGTGGGTGCTGTGGTGGCGAAAACGCCATCTTCGGATGGGCGCACCGCAGACACCAAAACCAATAGAGGAAGATGAGTGCGTGCCCCGAGTGGCCGTAGTGGAGGACGTGGGTGAGGGGACCGGCAAGCTGGAGCGTCGTCGGGGAGCACCTGGCCCGCGGCGTCGCGGGCTGGACAACGAGCTGGAAGGCGAGCGTCGCCGACCACGCCGCAAGCCGCGCAAGAAGTGAGTCGATCCCTCAAACTTTAGCAACACTCACACCAAACTTATGTGATTATCAATTACTTGCCCTTAACCCAATTTACCTGTGGTCGGTGCAACGTGTATTTTTCTATTAATCGTCATCTCGGTAGTCACCCCCTTTTTAGACATTTGATCTTTCACACAGTTTATCCATTGTTTCTTTACTCTTATAGCCCACACACGAATCCACATTCATACACAAAACTTTTACACCAACAACATAAATTCTTCAACTTTCAAAAACTAACGATAGCATCGGTGTTAGTTAATCCTTCGCATGTTGAAACATGAAATTACGGCGTCTGCGTGCGAGCTGAACTTAATATTGTGTTTGTTACCAATTTAGTTCTGCGGTCGTTCTGACATTGAACAATTTCAACGTAAAAACGTTCATGTAGCGTTCACCTTGGAAAAGCGAGCTGTTTGCGAAATCGGTGGGTCTACCGCATCGGCCTCCGACGACGATCGATCTCAGCGAGACCTCATTATACCCACACCTTAGCTGTTCCCAAGTTTTTTATTACAACTAAATTATCATACTGAACAATCTGGGAGACTCCTTTGAAATTTAACACGCGAACCGAACTTTTTCCGAGTTAAAAACTTATTATAAGTATTTTGTAAATAATGTGCGGAACACTCAAATCGAGGATAATTTTTATTTTAACGCGTTTGATGTTTTAATTGTTCGATCAGGGACAGTAAAGAGTTTTTATTTCAAACCGTCAATAAAAAAGTTGTCGCTAAGTCGCTTCCATTAGTTAAATCTTCAACTCTAACTCGAGTTGTTGTGTTTATTGCAATTAACTTTATTGCTTTTGTACTTGTTCCTGGCGGGACAGCAAGTCTTTTATCAACAAATTTGTTGACGCTACTTTTAAGACTTCCACAATGGATGCCTCGACACCGTTTGCTTTGTAACCAATTAAACAAATTAGCAGGAGAGGAAACAATTCTATTTAAAAAGCTAATTTGAACTCTTGTGTGCTTTCGTGTGCGTTCACAGCTGTTATTTGAGTCTGTAAACCTATAGTCATGAATAATATGGCAGTTCTAGTAATCGCAACAATTATCGATAAACAGAAAATTGCCTTAACTATCTTGGTTAAAAGACTGGTGATTGCAGTATAATTTTTTTAAGTTCGGTTAGGACTATACTTATAAACGAACTACCTTTTGCCTGCGGCAGCCGCCAACACATCAAGTTACCACAAACTGTCAAATTTTCTCATTCGATTTTGAACTTAACGCTCAACATTTTAAGGTTTAAAATCTTTTGGAGAAATTCGACAGTTTCGTATAACTTGATGTGCTGGCCACCGTACTAACGGGATAAAATATCCTATTTCCTAACTCAGGACATGGTCCATCCGTTTAGCTGTTATGGCGTGACAAGGTTTCAGACATTTGTATTATATTGTTAGTATGGATAGTAATAGTAGTTATGCTACGCTTGCCGCGGTTGGCCCGTGGATGGGTGGCCATCTTTTCATACCCGTTCGTGCCTCGGAAAGCACGGTAAACCGATAGTACCGGCTGTCATTTGTAGATCTTTGACAGTTGTTACGGGTCGTCAGAAGCCAAAAGTCTGACAATCAGCCAGTCAGTTGTGGAGGTCAGATAGGCAGTCGCTCCAAGTACAGTACTGGCATTCAGTATGCCAACTGCCAAGCTGCATCCGAAAAGACTAGAAGCCAACCCCAACATAGTTGGGAAAAGGCTAGGGAGATCTAGATGATGATGGATACTAATAGTTGTAATTTTAGATTAATATATGTATCGGTAATCGCAAAACTTTGATGACATAGACTAGCATATTATGACATAGACAGCAGATAGGAAGCTATGAAGAATTTAAACCATAGATTACTCTTCTCTCTCTAATTCTCGAAAGTTCACAATTCGGACAACGCAGCTTCTTTGAGCTGCATCGTAATTAAAAATTGCAAATAAAACTAATTAAATAAGAAGGAGACAACGCTTAACTTAGTTATCTAGGTTGAACTATTCATCATACCTAGTTCTTAATTTTAATTAATGTCTGCCAATTAGTTGGAAAACTCAAGTTAAAGTTAATTGTGTTTGTACTAAAAGAACTTAACAATTATTGTTCCAGTGACATATAGTACATACTGCGATCGCCAACCCAAGCGTGGCGATTATGGCAAACCCCCCCAATAGGGGGAGGCCTATGTCCAACAGTGGACGTCTTTCGGCTGAAATGATGATGATGATGATGATGATGATGATGATGACATAAAGTTAATTCTTTATAGGATTAATTTTAAAAGATAAAGAATAAGTTATATAATGCTTCATAGGCATTAATACGTCATCTTTCACGCTTCACAATTTCTAAATCATTTCTTCAGTTTCATAAAAAAAAAGTTTGTTAGATAAAGTTACGTTTTATTTATTTTTAAACAAGCTGACCCGAAAGACTTCGTTCTGTCAAAAGCTATTTGACTGTCGCAGTTTGTCTACGCGAAAAGGAAATATAGTATAAACTCCACTACACTACTCTACCCTACCCTACATACCTACCTACCCTACCCTACCCTACCCTACCTACCCTAACCTACCCTACCCTACCCTACCATACCCTACCTACCTACCCTACCCTACCTACCTACCCTACCCTACCCTACCTACCCTACCCTACCTACCTACCTAACCTACCCTACCCTACCATACCCTACCTACCCTACCCTACCCTACCCTACCCTACCCTACTATACCCTACCTACCTACCCTACCCTACCCTACCCTACCTACCCTACCTACCCTACCTGCCCTACCTACCTACCCTACCCTATCCTACCCTACCCTACCCTTTAACCTTCCCTGGACTAAGACAAACTTTTCAAAACCAAAATTAGCTAAATCGGCCCAGCCGTTCTCGAGTTTTAGCGAGGCAAACGAGCAGCAATTGATTTTTATATTTATTTATAATAAATTAATGCCTTTTAGTTGCTGGACTGCCTGTATCGTCTAGTGATTGCAACGCTACTGCTGAACTACTACTACTACTCTTGTTTCTTTTTTTGTTCTGTTTGTTTTATTTTATTTAGTTGCCTATTTATGTTCAATTCTTTAAACCTAACTTGGTTTCCGTATGTCTTTTCCGGGTAACCACTGAAAATCAGCGCTGTGCTGTGGGTCCCTCATAGCACAGCACCATGCTGAGTGGAAGCCTTCTTGTCACAGTCATGACGTGCAGCTGCCGACTATTTTGGTTTTGTGCTCGTGATTAGAATGTAGATCTATTTTTTTTTTTTTTTTCTGTATACCTACCTACTCAAGTTAATTATCTTTTTGTATGCACGTGTTTCTGTGACAAATAAACCAATTTTTGTTTTTTTCTTTCTTTCTTGGGTTCAATTCCTAAGTCAGGCAAAGTGTTAGGTATTCGGTTTTTCCATCAGGAATTTCTCAGTAGCAGCCCGTAGTCTGGATTTCTGCCCGGTTAATGGCAATAGGCTCGGCTCTATAATATGGGACTTAAATATAACTGGCGATACTCGGTTATACTAAAGGCCTAACATTTCGGGGAAATCATTCAGGCGTGATATTTATATTATGCCTTTTATTTGTTAAATAGCTTCTGCTCGCGACTTCGTTTGCGTGAAAGTTGTAAGACACCACAAGATACTGAAATACCAGCCACAATTATAATAAAACTTTGAAAAATACGTTTGTAGTTTTGGTCACAGCAGTCAAAATATACAGAGAGTCAGGACTGGTGTCGTGGGAGCAAGCGACGTACTATGTTCTATAATAAAGGGGTTGGTTTCCGCACTTAGACCTTCAGGTGGACCATTATACATGGGCCATGGCGACTATCAGTGGTTATTCCAATCAGCCCACCTCCCTGCAGAAATCTCTGCGTATTACGTACACTAATGGCAGTACACTGATACATTGAATGTTTCTCATTGTCATTTTTACAGATTATTCCTGACGAACACTATCACTATTATAATATAACAACAGTACATTGTTATTGAACACAGGATTTCTCATTAACCTAACCCTAACTATTTATTTTATATTACATATAACCAGAGACGACAGAAGAAGTCTAACTTAATTACACTCCCGGACCTTTTTAAATAATGGTAGTAAAAAGAAAAAAGCGGCCAAGTGCGAGTCGGACTCGCCCATGAAGGGTTCCGTAGCAGCAAGCGCGGTTTACGATTTATGACGTATTAAAAAAAAAACTGCTTAATAGATCTCGTTCAAACCGATTTTCGGTGGAAGTTTACATGGTAATGTACATCATATATTTTTTTTTAGTTTTATCATTCTCTTATTTTAGAAGTTACAGGAGGGGGACACACACATTTTACCACTTTGGAAGTGTCTCTCGCGCAAACTATTCAGTTAAGAAAAACATTATCTATGAAACCTCAATATCATTTTTGAAGACCTATCCATAGATACACCACACGTATAGGTTTGAAGAAAAAAAAAAATTTAGTTTCAGTTCTAAGTAAAAGATATTGTTTTTTTTTTTTTTTTTTTTTTGTGTGAAAATCTTAATGCGGTTCACAGAATACATCTACTTACCAAGTTTTAACAGTATAGTTCTTATAGTTTCGGAAAAAAGTGGCTGTGACATACGGACGGACAGACAGACAGACAGACATGACGAATCCATAAGAGTTCCGTTTTTTGCCATTTGGCTACGGAACCCTAAAAACCGGCCAAGTGCGTGTCGCATCACGCACAATGAAGGGTTCCTTAGTTGGGTGAATTTATCCCAAGAACAAACTTAACATTGTAGTAAAAAAAGAGTTCTCCCATACGTTCTAATTGCAAATGTAAGTTTGTACGCATAATATTGAGAGAATTACCATGTTATTACAAGACCATAGACTTCTTTTAGGTTTTCGTGTAATCTATAGGTAAAAAACAATTTCTGAATTTTATTTTTTAAATTTTTTGGCTCTGTAATTCGGAGTTAAGGGGGGAAGTTAAGGGGAGAATGGTGCATTTTCAATGGTACAGCTCGTGTCAGTTTGGGACCATTGGATGGCTTATGAAGTTTCAGGCCACGTTTCTGGAATCTCCTTCTAACAGTTCGAGCGCAAACAGTCAGTCCATGAAAGTATCGAAGCTGTTTTTGGACCTGTACTGAGGTCAGATGACGATTACGCAGACTGGTGGTAAAGATAAACCGATTATGGCGTGTTGTAGTGACCCGGTTTGGTGGTACGCCTGGATGGCGCACTAAGCCGCCAGTCTCCAGGTATCAATGGTAAGTTCTATGAACGGCAGAACGACTTACGTGAAATTCTGCGCTTACGTTTCGCTGAATAAGTCCAGAATGAAGAGCTTGCCTACTCCAGGAGCAGTATCCATAATTTGAACATCAGAATGGATTAAAAAAATCGGGGATTGGCTGTGACGTGGACACGGCCGTGTGTTTTACGTGAACATGATGTTATTACGGGTAATATTTCAATTTGAGCGAATTTTTGATCCTTTAGCTATCAAATACTTAATAACATTTTGGATGAAGATGATAGATTGTAGCTGTGAAGGCTCGTACAGACTCGCGCGATATCGCGGGCGCGACAGGCAGCGACAAAGAAACTGTGCTAATAGTGTCGCGTCGCATCCGCGATATCGCACTAGTCTGTACGAGCCTTAACACCAAATTGTATCCTTCGATTTTCTTATCATCAGTTATTAGAATTGCATCCCACATGAAAGCAGATTTAAAGGCTCCTTCAGACAGGCGCGACGAGCGTCGCGACACAAAGACACCGCGTGCAGCGCGACCAGCGGGCTCTTTGTGTCGCGTCGCGTGTCGCGCCTGTTTGTAGGAGCCTTAAAGAAAATTTCGATATTCTTTTTATGCAAAACAAAACAATTAACGAAATACTATTGACATAAAGATGCTATAGTCAAAGCTTGTTGTTCCTTTAATTAACAGCGACCAAACTCCGATTTTCTTCTATTTTCAAATTCGTGAATTCAAATATGGATCAATGGTGATATCAAATTGATGGCCAGTATGTCAACTTCAAAACTGTATAAAAACTTTTTCGCTGACTTATCATTATTTTGATCTTTAGGCCTATAAACATAAAAAATGCACGGAAGATCGATTTACGACGGGGAGTACGGGAGTATATTATGCTGTGTACGTTCTTCGAACTATCACAATTACAGTAACAAAATGTAAAAAAATAGCACAAAAAATATCACTTCTTGGGAATTGAAATCAGATTAGCATTGCTTTGTTGAAAGTTGACTGAAATAGCATAATATGTCATGATTGACTGCTTAGATCCATACAGGTATGATAATTATTTAAAAGATTAAATTTGTAACTATCAGCTATATTCGTTTTCTATTCAACCCAGCGAAGTAATGAAATAATTCGACTGTTGTCATACCCTGGTATATTGTGTTCGCTCTCATTTCATTGTATCATTCCTACGAACTGTATGGAAAAAGTTTTTTGCGATTTCTGACTTTTATAGTACTTAAACCTCTGTTAGTCACATAAAGTTTTTTGATCCTCGTAAGAAACAGGATTGATTGGCTTCAAAAAACTTTTTGTGTAAATTTCCCATTCTTACCTGCATTTTTAAGCAACATAATATATGTATGTCGTGTAATAGTAGATTGTTATACAAGGGAGGAAAAGTACCTATTTCGACACGATATGCTTTGTACGCACGAGCGTAGCGAGGGCGCCAATAGTTCGAGTGCATAAATAGGTTCTTTCACCCGAGGTAAACACTCTGCATTTCATTTCGAATATGAGGAAGGTAAATAAAAACCTGATTAGTTAAACAAAAATATTTCTGAATCTGATATACTCGTATGTATACGTAAACAATGAGCAGTCGACAAAACAACTGAAGGTAGAATTGCCGCTTTCCCGCCTTTTTAATGTTTCTTTTTCTGTGGCATTCTACCCGCCAGTATTTTTCAAATTTATGTAAATTAAATAATAATTTAGTGAAAAGTAAAATATAAGTATAAAGTCATTTTTTTTTGATTACATACAAATTTACGCCGTGATTTAACAGAGTGGCTGTATAACACGTAACGCGTACCGTTGGAACATGGCTTGCATAGATTTAAATTTTTTTGTTAGCAGGGATAATCGTTTCCCAGAGACGAAAAGTACTGATTTCATCCCTCCCATCAGGTAACTTCAAGCGTACTTTCCAAGTATGAAAAATGAAAAAGTGTTTACAAATCTACTTACAGAAATAAAATCATCTATCACTAATTTACGGGAATAAATAGGTTTTTAACTACATTGGACAGTAATTATCATTTCTTCCTGCGGGAATCAAAATTGGGGCAGAAGTAACTGTAGCTAGTTCGAAGGATTTACCATGTCGGACAGCAACTAAATCAAATAATGTTGAATCAAAAACTTAGATTGTAAGAAAACTTGTCCAAACAATATTGTTCTAAGTTTGCATTGGTTGTATTTATCTTGTAAACGACTTGGAAACTTTACAAATTATATTTATTTTCGTTTGTTAGATTGAGGCTCTTTCTTGCCATTGCATCATGCAAGTAGTGCATTAATTCTAGACCTCTCGTATTGCAAGTCTCAGTCACGGCAAAGTCGATTCTCAAACATACATGCATGTATGTTCCATTTTTTAGGGTTCCATAGCCAACAAGGAAGCCTTATAGTTTCGCCATGTCCGTCTGTCTGTCTATTTTTCCGCGGCTTAGTTTAGAGACTCTAAGTACCAGAAAGCTGTAATTCGCATGGGTATACATATTAATCACGCTGACAAAGTGGTCAAATAAAATCCAGAGTATAAAAAAAAAACTGAGTACCTACCTATCTCGCCTACCCGTAAAGTGGAGATGGTATATTTTTATCCTGTCTTTTCGACAGTGTGGGGTATCGTTGGATAGGCCGTTCAAAAATATTCCAAGTTTGTAAAAACCATTTTTCGGTTCAGGGATCCGTTTGCGTAATATTAAGCTTTAAAGTGAAATTTTTTGTTAGTTCTAGTGTGTGTCCCCAGCCAGCTAAATGGATGTACTTGAATATGTGAAAAAAATCACGGCAGTAGCATACATATATAACGAAGTTAAAAGGAAAACTATCAGACCCAAGACATATTGGTGATTATGGTATATTTTCTAACTACAATGTTAAGTTTGTTCTTGGGATCAATTCATCCTAACTACGGAACCCTTCATTGTGCGTGGTCCAACACGCACTTGGCCGGTATTTTTTTTTTCTTCAAAGACTTGGTTAGTATTCTATTCTTTTCCAGCCTAGCATTGTGCTAATTGTGGTATAAAATCCAAATACTGGGCAAGGGCCTCTTTTTTTGATTGATTACTACTTTATCAACCATCTTTCGTGATGGCCTAGTGGAAACGATCTACCAGTTATAGGAGCCCGCGTGGTGAAATACGGTGCACTCTCTCTCCCAGCGAGGCCTGTGCCCACCCGGCCTTTTACCTATTATTTCTGCTCTTTTCTCGATTTCGAGTCAATTTGTGGCAAAATCTACAACGCCACATGTGACCTACGCATCAAAGACCTGACGTCACAAATCCTGCATCGCGCAATCAGAGGTCACCGCGCGACTAGCATATAAACAACATCCTGACATCAACCGTCGGGCAGTTGCCCGCTAGACACAACACCCTTCTGGTCGGAGAATCCTCCCTTTTCAATAGAGAATGAGTGAACTTTACACCCTGTTCCTCATACCTCTATAAATGCAAGTCTTCTTCTTCAATACATTTTACATCAATCGAGTTTATTCTACTATTTCCTCTCTAGTATCGTTGGAAGGCCTACCACAAGGTGGACCCATGACCTTGTAAAGGCCGCAGGAATCCACTGGGTGCGGGAAGCACAGAACCGGTCGAAGTGGCGGTGCTTGGGGGAGGCCTATGTCCAGAGGCGGACGTCTTTCGGCTGAAATGATGATGTTGATGATTTCCTCTCTACTTAATTCTATCTCAGAACATCGGCCTTCAAGACTTTTGCCTTTTAAAATATAAAAGGCGTAAAACAGGAGCTCGTCATTTGAGGCCTTTCATACTTAAACAAACATGTTCTGGTGCTTGTCCTATATACGGCCCTTTGGTTTTCAGGTCCTTTTGATGTTCAATCTAGACGCTTGTTTCCTTAGGAATACGAGTAGTGAGCGGTAACATATCTGCCTTGTAAGAAGACTAAAATACAATCAGGGAAATTATTTTTTAAGTAAATTATTAATAATTAAGTTGCCATGTACCCATTTCATGCAACTGTCAAAATGATAGTTATGATTTGAATTTACGGACATTTTAAGTTGGTAGTCAATTTGCTTAACAATTGATTTAAATTACTTTACTGAAAAAAAAAAACATCGCTACACTCTAGGAATTTCTTCTGTATTGTGGATGCGTTTACAAACATTTAAACTCACATACACAAACAGCCAGACCCGGAACAACTACTTCTAGGTCATAGAAATATTTGTTCCATGCGGGAATCGAACCCGCGACACGCAACGCAGGTGTCAATCGCTTAACCACTGCTCCAACCGCCGTCATTGTAGTGTTTTTTTCATTGTTTTTATAGAAGTACGAGTATAGTGTGTAGGTAGTGGCTTAGGCATTTTATGTGGTAAAAATGTTAGACTTACTATCAATTTCTTAATTCCTGATTGCCTGATGGGTGATGGTCTAGTCTAGGCAATCACATCTCATCTGAGAAAAATAAATCTTATCTAATTCCCGGACCGAGCATTATTATTGAGTTGTTTGCTAAGAAATTCTCAGAACCAGTCCGGAATAAGATTTTTTTATCACATGGAATTTATAACTGTGATTACTCTACCCCATGCACTTCTGCCTACGACTTCAAGAGAAATGAAGTTAGTATGTCTTCTCCATTCTACTTAAAACCTTATGAACGAAGCATTAGATTGGTTTTCATTCTATCTAACAAAACGAACAGTGAAGTAAAAACAAGCTCCAAAGCACACTACTCGGAAAATACGTACGTGGGTTACCTACAGTTAACCGCAGAACCTCCTTGTGACGAAGTCGGGAAACTTATGTTGTACACCTCGACTTTGAAATAAAATTGTAAAACATGTCTTACGTCTAGCTCCTGCATAATTAAGTCGAAAAAAAGTTTCAAGGCGAAGGTGAGGAATAATAGGGACTGGCTTCACTTGGGAATTATTCATTTAGTTAGTAACAAAATGAGTATTCCAGGCCTAATTTGAGGTAGGATGAAATATTAAAAAAAAAATACTGGATATATTAATGTACCTATAGTCTGGTAAATTAATTGTTTATCAGATTGACACATTTCAAATAATTCAACTGTAAATTATAATAATAATAATAATAAATATTATTATTATATTATTTTAATATTAGATACAGACATTTTAAGTTGGGAGTCAATTTGCTTCACAATTATTGTCCTGATTTTACTTTAGTAAAAGTTTCCAATGTTTTTAGGGTTCCGTACCTCAAAAGGAAAAATCGGAGCCCTTATATGTTTTTCAATTTTTTATTTTTTATTTCGTGTGTCTATCCGTCTGTCATAGTCAATTTGCTCCGAATCTACTGAGGCGATTAAGTTGAAATTCGGTACACGTATGAACTTTTGTGACCCAAACATGGACGTGTTACATAAAACAATAAATTTTGAATGGGGGCAGATTAGAAAAAAAAGTGTTGCAAACTGTACCGTGTGACATATCAAATAAAAGGGCTTATTGTATGAATTTCAGATATATTTTTTTATAATTTTAAAATATATGATTTTAAAGTTATTTAAGAAAATTGATGAAAATTGACCCTTGTCTCCGAAACAAATAAGCCTAGAATAAATAAAAAATAAAAATAAATACTGAAATTATTAAGTTCTATACATAGATCACAGGAAAACCTATAAGAAGTCTATTTTCTTAAAATAACATGGAAAGTCTGTCAATTTTGTGCTTACAAACTTACATTTGCAATTGGAATGTATTGGGGAACTACAACCCGTTGGTCGACTCTTAACGTGACCAGAGGGCTGACCTATTTCTTGCCCAAAGAATCAGCATTGCCATATGACGTGGCAATGCTGCCAGCCTTTTTGGCACTTTTCCTGTTGACAGCGATGCGGACGAATTTTTTGATACCCTTTGATTCTTTCCCCTCCCTTTTGTATATATGTACCTACACATTATTATCCATTCCTAACAAACAAGTACCTAACTTTAAAGTTTTCACGATGGATCTATTCGACCACAGATTAACTAAAGGCTGATGACATTGCGAGCTGCCACCGTAATGGCGCTAGTAGCACGGCATTTATTCTGAAATAAAGAAAATATAATTTCTTTACATGCATTTAGTAAAAAGTTGTTATTTTGACATTACAACAGACACATCAATTTAATTTACTTGTATACATGACGTGTATTTTTGACATTACAGCACAAACCGAGCCCAACACAGTTGGGAAAACACTTTGAATGTTCATACTACTTTCTTTATAATTAGAATTTTCTCATTAATCGTTAGGGCCAGGAAACTAGTTCATATGCACTATAAAAGCTCTGGCCCAGTTCATTTGATTCCATCTAGTTATTTAATTCAAAAAGGCCGCCCCTGCAGTCTCTTCGTGCGTTCGTTAAATGGCTAGATTTGAATATAGACCATATTCAAATCTAGCCTTAAAATATTTCTGTGGAAAATTCTTGTTACGTTTGGTGTTTTTATTTGTTATTTCAGTATTTCGCAGTTCGTCGGAATCTTAATTAAAAAAAAAGTTTTGTTTCCCCGATTACTCGAAGACAGCTGGACCGATTAAGGAATTTTTTTTTGTTTAAAAAGTTATACTTTTTAGGTGGTCTAATTGTCATCTAATCATCTAATTGTCATCAGTTCAGCATCTGAGAACCTGAACAAATAGAGAGAAAAAAAAATACCCCAATCTTTATAGGTGTGCCTACGATATTTGAAGAGTTCCTCAAAAATTGTAGGCACACCTATAAAGATTGGGGTATTTTTTATAGTACAGGCTCGCGCAAACTTGCGCGATATCGCGGACGCGACAGCACGACCCTTGTCGCGCTCGCGATATCGCGCGAGTGTGTGCGAGCCTTTACTCGCACATTTGCTATCGGAAAGCACCATTTGGTGAAGTGGAACTGATGATGAACACCACAGATGGCCACCGGAACTACTCAATAATAAGTATTTCACGGGTCGTGATTCGATTACTTTAATATGGTTCTAAGCAATTTATGCATGTCATTATTGTAGCGAATTAAGTGAGGGTGACGTACCAGGAGGACCCCTTAACAATTAATGTCCTTGCAACGGAAAAACCAATATTTTGTAAAAGGTAAATAAACTAAATAACTAACTAATTAGTAACTTAGCTAAATTACTAACCGATCCATTAAATACCTTTATTTTTTATTTAAAGAAACTATAATACACAGGTGTTACTTAATTCTAAACTCGCCAAACTTGTACGTTTGATGGCCTATTTTGGTTGATGCTATAACAACTTCCTGTCACTGTTTCTTACATAGCAGGAAGTGGAATTCGAATTTGTGTGGGATAGGTACCACAACTAAAAAGTGAAAATTAAAAACAAGTAACAAAAAAAATGTGTCTCGGTAAATATAACATACGCAATATTCTAAACTTTTCCTCTATTTACAACAAAACTAATTTCGTAGTCCGTACAGTTTGGACCACTGGACGCACAATGCATCATGCATATTGAAAAGCATGTGAAAGGGGGGAAGTTTGAAATAAATACCGAAAGGTTCATTTTAGTGCTACAAAACGTTATAAAATTTTTACAACAAAACATCATGCCTGCTGTTCCGTAGGGACAGGCAGCGGCGTATACAAAAAGTAATTGAAATACCTGAAAACCAGTAGAGTAGGTGCTAGCTAATTTTTGACCTAAATTAATATGAGTGATGATAATTTGATAATTACCCTCGAAACTACGCATTTTGGACCACATATTCTAGGACTTTTTGTATTATTTTTACTTATAGAATATAACCGTAGAGTTATGGAATATAAAAAAATAAAACACGTATATAGTCAGTTACACGGAAATATTTTATATTATACGTAGTTGTATTGTGCGGTTCTTGGCAGATGTTCCGCCATTCTGTGTTCATTGTGCGACCTAGAGAGGACGGTAAGATAGTAAGTGGTATCTTTCCGTGTTCACAAGTACGTTCTATTTGCTGATTGGAGCATTTCTTAGAGTGGTTCGTTTATTGTGAAGATGCTCGTTTTGATCATTATAATGGTTGGCGATACACCTTCTCATTCTTTTTTTGCACTGCAACAATAAGAATGATCACCGAGTAAAAAAAAAAATCTGTTTAGTTCGTCAGTCAGATAATAAAAAAATATTAGACACGTATTTTTTGCTTTATCATATTAATAAAATAATGACTTAGATAAAACACATTGAACTTGGGGAGTGGGGGCTCGTTACGTCACAATTCTCACAAACTACGTATAAAATCTAGCGAACAGTGACGTCAAGCCACATTTGAACTCAATGTATCGCCGTAATGTATTGATTACGTAAAAAAAAAAGTGTCCAATATTTTTTAATTATCTACAAGAGGGACAAATTTTTTTTTTTGTCAACATCCTTATTATGACTTTGACTCTTCTCTATTAGACAGGATGGATTTTTGAGATAGAGCAGTAACGGCAGGTACCTTACCTATACATTGTAGCTACAGCAAAACGGCCTAAAATAGGAATTTTTCGGCCAGTGTGTCCACCATAAAAAGTAAGTTGTAGTCTTATTTCCTACGAAATGTATTGGAAAAGATTTTTTGCGATTTCTGACTTTTATAGTACTGAAACCTAAGTTGGTCCGATAGAGTTTTTTGATCCATACAAGAAACAGGATCGATTGGCATAAAATAAGTTTTTTTTTGTAAATTGGCCATTAGCTTGCTTACAGTTTTTTTTTTCCAAAATAACCTGTACAAAATGTACCTGCGCTTACTGCCCCATCTCAAAAATCCACACTGTATACAGTTCCAATCTGCTCTTGAAATTCGTGAATACAATCTGGAAGGCTTTCTTGCACCATTAGATCCGTTATGGTCAGCCAGGATTTTTCTTCGTCGTTTTTTAGTTAGGCATTTGTAAGACAATCACACTGACAAACAGACAGACATACTTCTGATTTGTCAACGGAACGATATCTTTACGTGTTTCTCACGTAATACTCGAGACTATTATATCGAAAATAGACAATTCCCAATTATCATTTTATGGATTTATTCCGTTTTAATACCAAAAACTAATATCACGGATTGTTGAAACAAATACCAGTGGTATCGTTATCGTATTCGTTTTCGGTATTAGAACGGAATAAATCAATTTATGTTTTACCTTATTTGGCTACTTATTAAGCTCCAAATATGTACGTTCAGATGGTATTATTATTCTTAATCTAAAACATTTTGTGATAGGTGTTCATGACTCGTTTGCTATTAAAACACGAACAATGTCAAGAGTGGTACTGCAGTGCATCAGGGGAGCGATGTATTATGCACCGCGTCATTCCGGCTTCACTTCCAAATATCCAGGAATATACGTAGATACCTATCCTGCGTTTGCGTAGTCTGAGAATATACATAGTTATGTATATCGTGCATAGTCTAGAGAGATGAACTTATGCATTCTGGGATGCAATACAGTGACCATACAGATGGCCAGACTCAGTGTATTCCCAACAAAGTCGGGCAGTATCGGTTATTTTTGACAAAAACAAAAATGTGTTTTGCGGATCTAGTACTAGCCAGTCTCATTGAACTACTCGTATGTAATAAATACACATAGCAATGCTGTATATAAACGTCAAGCGTACTTTGTGATCTGATTATATAGAAATAAAAATAAGGAACTATGAAGGCATGCTAATAAATGAGTACCTTATTGGTAATATTCTGGTAAGTGTTGCTTACAACAAATGAAATGAAATGAAATGAAATCGTTTATTCTGTAAATAGGATATCGGAATCACTTTTACACGTCATATAAAAAATATAAAAACAAGCTTGAGGAAGTCGACATTTCCTATCTGACTATCCCTGAGAAGAAATGGCGAAACAAACTCAGGGGTCAAAGTCTCTTTTAAAGTCCAGACATAATCTTGGTCAGATCATGTGAGGACCATGTAGATCCGTGTCTGAAATGGTCTTTTGAGGAAAGAACCACACAATTTTGAGTGGACCTGTCCAGTCAGTGCAAGCATTTGTCAGTAAACGTGTAGCTCAACTCAGGATTTAAGGAGCTCAACGACTCGACGAACAATACCAAAGAAAGGACATTTGGGTAGGCCGCATAAAGTACTCAAAAAACCAGACCATCATTAAAAATACTTGAGAAAGAGGAAAAAGAGATAATCTTAAAGAAAACAAATGACCCACATAGTGCTCACATTCACAATAATTAAAGTAATATATGTAATACTTTTCAAAGTAAATATTCATGTCATTTTGTATATAATATTTAATAATGTCAATAATTAGGTATGTATATAAAACGTTGTATAATTATTAAAATGTCAAGTTTTACGGTTTAATCAAACGGCTTTAAGCAGAGCGAACAGTTCAATCCCAAGCTTTTTTGTCTTCTAAATAATCAGAAATGTTATAGTACCCTTTTTTGCAAAGTTTGGTTTTAATACAGCTTTTAAATCGTTTAATGGGTAAGTTTCGAATTTCAATGGGAAGTTTGTTGTAAAAGCGTATACATTGACCCATGAATGAGTTGCCTACTCTGTGGAGGCGAGTGCGATGTACAGCAAGATTGTGTTTATTTCTGGTATTTAGACTATGAATATCGGACATTTTCTTAAAATTTGATATTTTTTTGTGTACATACAATAGATTTTCAAATATATATTGAGAGGCTACAGTCAGAATATCTATTTCTTTAAATTTTTCCCGAAGGGAATCTCTTGCACCAAGGTTATAAATAGCTCGAACAGCCCTTTTCTGTAAAACAAAGATTGTATTAATATCCGCACAGGTTCCCCAGAGAAGAATCCCATATGACATAAGACTATGAAAATAACTAAAATAAACAATTCTGGCAGTATCTAAATCAGTTATCTGTCGAATTTTTTTAACAGCATAGGCGGCCGAACTTAGCCTTCCTGACAATTTTTCTATGTGTGGGCCCCATTGTAATTTACCATCAATCGTTATTCCAAGAAAAACCGTCGACTCAACAGGGTCCAAATCTATTCCATTAAGTTGAACATTAGTAGTTAGCTGCCTGACATTTCCACGAATGATGTTGCTTGCCAATCAATCTCTAAACGGCACCTTATTAGATTACCTATTTCAAAAGGCTAATACTGAATCATTAGCTAGCAAAACTCCATGATGAAACAAAAATGAAATTAAGTTGATGAGTTTTTTTTAGGAGTCACTTGAAATTTAGTAAAAAAATTGTGATGGGTTTCGATATCATCACTCGATAAAATAAGAATAAAAACGATTCTGTTTGGATAAAAAGTTATGTCGGCGAAGTTTCGCTAGGTAATTTAATTTACCATGTATATACCAACTTCGCACCTAACTTCAGTATATCTTTATTAACTGTTCCGATTTCTGTCCCAAGTTTTCTATACAGTTTTAATTTGTCGCCCGCCACACAAAAGAAACCTGATTCTACGTGGGAATATTGACCCTGTGTTCTAAAATAAGCGAAGGTAACGCGAATGTTGAAAAAAATAACATTTTATTCATAACTAGCTTCTGCCCGCGACTTCGTCCGCGTAAAATTTCGGCACACAACCCACCCCGTCGCATCGCATCGCCCGTCCGCGCAATTACTTCGTTTTCGCTTAGCGTTTTTTCCGACTTTTTGTCGTTTTGCTCGGCTCCTTAGGGGGCCGACGTAGCGTGATGTTAAATAGCCTATACACTTATTTTATTGCGAAGTTATTTTAAAATTATGATATCTCCTAAGATGTTGATTGAAAACAAATGATGTCAAGGACAATTTTGTTCACATTTAATTACTTGTGATTAATATTATAACATATCTATTTGGATAAGGAAAGGACAATGAAGATAGAGTGGGCGATAGATGGAATAGAGAATTGTGGGGGATGAGGAATAATATTCAGTAGTGTTTAAAACTTTAATAAAGTACTACCCACTACTTAACATAGAAATCGGTGACTAGATAGAACTAGACTAGATATAAAAAAGTCCCACAAGTTATTTTAAAGCATTTTTCTGTATTTTTCTCCACTGGAAAGTGGTTTAACTCCATTTGAAGGAGTTCAAATTGAGTTTAACCACTTTCCAGTGCTGTCGCAAACTGAATGGCTATAAACTTGAACCAATTTTTTGCATTGTTAGTGGAAGTTATTCCATTTGAAATTTTGCATGGTTGTGACTAACATAATTAGACTATATGTTCCCACTGCTGGGACACAGGTCTCCTCTCTGTGAGAGAGAGTGGGCCATCTATCTTCTATATACTTACATGTACATATAATAAAATAGTAACGAAGTCAAAACTGTACATAGAATATTTTTTGAAAAAATTATTGAGCTTCGAGGTGTGGGAACGTGTCTGAAACCAAAAATCGCATTTTTCGGTAAAAGTGTGCTAGGTATGGCCCCAAAAATATATAATAGTATACCAGCAGCTATTCAAAATAGTGTGTTCAACCTTTAAGAGGTCTTTGTTTACATTCCTTTTAGAAAGATGTTACTACTCCATCACTGAGTTTACTACTGATAGAGGTATGACGATTCCGACTTGCTAATTAAACACTTATGATTTTATTTATTACCTGTTTACCTAACTGACATATTTTAATTGAATGTTTTTTTGTTTTGTATTTTAATTTAATCTATTGACATGTCACCTTAATTGTAATTGCTTGTTTATGTTAATTTTGTACGCCATGTATTGATTGATTGAAAATATATGTAGTTTATAGATGTTTTTTCGATCTGTTTGTCTAAATGTATGTTCCGAATTGGCGCAAAAACGGCTGAATGTATTCGGATGTGGCACACAGTTTATAACCTGGATGTTCTGGAGTTCCTGTGGGATATTTTCCGACATATGTACATGCGGGCGATGCCGCAGGCAATTGTTATAGTAATCCAGCTAGTAAATAGTAAGAAAAAGTTGGTGGATGTCACAAAACTACGAAATTTTTAGTTCAAAGTCATGACGGTTAGTTCACGTTGTTTCCCTTCAATGTTTTCAGAGCAGCGGGGATGAAATAACTTACACAAAGTAAAGTAGAGCCTACTTGTGTTCGAACCCACGAACTCGTTAGTTGCGGCCATTGTGACTGTAATAGGTAGTAAGTAATATGGGCTGGTGTCCGCAACTCCACGTCAATGCGCGTATTTTGCGCACGGATGGCAATATCGATTATTGGATCCACCCCAGCTCCTCAAAGAAGGCCAGCAACGCCTTGGTGTTTCTGACAATCTCACGTAGGGTACCTGGGTTACAGAAGTACTTGGCCCTGTATGTGGCGACATCCGGACAGTTTAGCAGCACATGAGCTGCTGTCTCGTCGTCCTCCATGCAGGCCCTGCACAGCGGACTGTCTGTGACTCCTATGACAAAGAGCTGTTTATTTAATATTTCGTTAGTCGGAGAACCTGTTTCGTGAGGTGGCCATCAAATGTGGGGAGAGCTTTCATAGCCTGCCTGCACTCACTTTGGTTCGACCATAGTTTGTGATGTTGGTCCCTGGTGCGTTTGCTTACCAGAGTGCGTAAGTACCCGAAGGGGGGTAGTACTATGGGTTCAGGACCCACTGATGCCATGCTTGACTACATTTTGGCAAGATCATAGGCTGCATCGTTGCCTAGCGAACCGCTGTGTCCTTGGATCCATTGTATGGTTGAGGCGCTGTTGGCACTCGTATATTAGCCCAGAGTGAATTGTGTGACTGCTTAGCGCTTGAAGGACAGACATGCTGTCTGAGAGTATGCGGATCGAGTGGTCCTTAACTTCCCTGGCCATGATGGCTGAGGCGGCTAGAGAGATAACCAAGCATTCGGCCTGAAACACCGTGTTATGAACCCCAAATGGTGTGGCTATGTGTATGTTGAATTCCTAAAAGAAGATTTCGGACCTGTACCACTACCTGTTATGGATCCATCTGTGAAGATGCGCAGCTCTGTAGGGCGTAACCCCTCACAGCGACGATTCTCGTGAAGTTGGATTCTGTATTTTAATTTTCATTGTGAATGTAACAAGCAAATCTAATCGCACTGTGCCTGGACATGAATTCAATAAAATAATCATTGTTTAAAACAGTTTTCCAATTGAATCTTTTCAAGTTTGCCAGCACTTACAGTTTCCAATAGTAATGCCCTGGAGATTTATCCCATCTGAAAATTCACAGTTACAATCGCTCGCTACTACCCAAGAAGAAGTATAAAGAATTCTGTTTCTATTGCTCCGTCACTCCATCCTTGTAGACTCCACTAAGCACCTCTTTGGCAAGAACATGCACCACGATAAACCTTGTTCTAAACCTTGTTTTTTAAGTTAGTTTCTTTCAGTCTGTTTGTTTCTCTCTGTCTTCATTGTTTCCTAAGCACCAACATAATAATTTTTCCATATTAGAATCTATTTTAGTAGTTCGGCAAAGATGAATTATTTTATTTTACAAAGGTGAAGGTATATAAAAATACGCTTGATAAATTTTGCGTGATTCTCTGTTTTCTATCCGCGTTAGACATAACTTTAAAAATTAATTCCACTATGTAATATTATATAAACATAATCTAAAATATTCATATATTAAGTTAGGAAAATGCTCCTATCTAACATATATTTTTTCAAATATTAGTCACACTACTCGTTTAGACGTGATCTTCATTATAAAATCATATCATCAAATTGAATTTGAAAGTATTTAAAACATGAAAACGGCCGCTTCATTTCACTGCGTCGCGAAAAGCATGTCCTTTGTTGTGAAAACGGCGGTTTTATTTCACTAGCGCCGCCGCGCCGCCGCGTCGCCCCCTCCCTTTCCTAGATATTCTATCATCGCAAATAGTGGAGCAGTACTCTATAACAACGGTCATCGGGTCAAGGCGTGCATTCCAGTACTTGGAAACTGATCGCTACCTTCCAACGAAGGACGGTATTGTATTGAAAGGTAATTATATGGGTGGCAGACCTCATCGGACTGTGCTCAATGAGTGCATAGCGTGTCAGTGAAAGGGAAAGTAGCTAATGGCTCCCAGTTGAAATGAAAAGCTGTGTAGTTGCCCGTACTGTTAAAAGTATGGTTTGTAAATAATATTTTATTATCACGCGAATATACTCCAAAGGAATTGCTGAGGGGTATGGTAAAATTATATTTCGCCGATGTCCCATGTAATAGGGGATGTCCCTATTTCCATTAACCTGGCACAAATCCAGACTAATATACATATTTTTTAAATAAAATAATAAGTTTTTCAATATATACCGTGTGACATATCAATATATATTTTTTATAATTTTAAAATAAACAATTTTTAGTTATTAAAGAAAAAGATGAAAATTTACTTTCCTTCTCAGAATTGGCTTGAGCCTAAAACATTGGCAAAATACAGAGATTTGGTCTTAATTATAGATCACAGGAAAACCTATAAGAAGTGTGTGTTAATACAGATTTTGAATAAATAATAATAATAATGATATATAAAAAAATAAAAAATAAAGTCTATGGTATCGTGTGTCATATCAAATGAAAGTTATTGTAAGGATTTCAGATACTATTTTTTTAAATGTTTTCAAATAAATACTTTGAAGTTGTTTAATAAAAATATAGATGAAAAACTAACGATTTCCCGAAAAAAATAGTTTTATACTTATATAAGGTGTATCTATTCATACACGAAATATTTTAAGAGGAACATCTATAGGTGGAGTGGTTTAAGAGGTACAAAAGCCATAGAAGCGAAAAAAATATATATCTAAGTATTTTATATTTTTACATAATTATTATAATTTTAAAATTGCTTGAGACATTTTGCAAAGGAGATGCATTTCCCATAATTTTATTTATTCTATGAATGACCCGCCCGGACGCGGCGATGGTGGCGGCACGACCGCGGTGAATTTTGATAATTAATCATAATATCAAGTAATTAAAAAAAAAAAAAACTAAGAATTAAAAAAAATTGTTTCCATGTCTTCTTTACCACCTGTAGGTTTATCTCCTAAAATATTTCGTGTAAGAATAGATACACCCTATATATTACAGGAAAATTAATAATAAATCTCTCAGTATTGTGCATACAAACTTACATAATGTTAATTTTGTTCTTGGGATATATTCGTCCCAACTATACGGAACCCTTCATTGTACGTAGTTCGACTCACACTTGATAGGTTTTTCTTTATGAATGAGATCCTTTTTTAACTTTTTGGCTAGCTATTAGATAATTAAGCCAGGACACGAAATCAAAATGGGAATTATTTAGGGATGGCTTAAATACGTCATGTCATGATAAAGAGCAGTCAATATTTTTATAAAAACATAAAACAAGTAACCTCGAACATTCACATTTTTGTTAGCAGGAAAAGACAAGTCCCTAACTTCATAACCGGAAAGCTCTTTTATAATAAGAGGAAAAAGGAACTTTAATAACCGGAAAATAGCATTATGGAAATTGTCGTAAACAGACTTGCCTTTCGAAGTTAGGAAATTTTTACTTGTTTGTGATTGTGATTTATTTACGTGTTGCTTTTTGACGCCCACCGTGGCTCATGTATAGTCAGGGAAATTTATTACTGAGCAAATTGACACCCTTCGTCAATTTGCCGTAATCATTTCATACGACTGTCAAATGACAGTATTGTGACTTCACGCAACCAGGGGGCTGGCCTACTAATTGATTTAGTTAAAATAGTCTCATTATAATTTCAAATCTTGATAAATAACAATTAATATATTTAAAAAAAATATGATACACTATTGAATAAAACAATTAATAATATTTCATTTTTGGAATTTATTTATTTATCAAATTTGAGTTTTTATTTCATTAATTGTTTTATTCAATAGTGTATCATATTATTTTAAATATATTAATTGTTAAAGTAAATAGGCTAGGATTATGTATGGAATAACAAATTGGGCAAATGGCCTCCGCGGCTTACCTGGTACATACGCACTCTTTCGTCGTTTTCCATGAATTTTTTGCATAAATGTGACTAAATTTCGTTGATGCAGCGTTGAATCACCTCCTTCACTGAATGGGTGGTTGTGAGCTTGTTGGTACAGACATTTGACTTCAAATAACCCCATAAATAGAAATCCAGTGGTGTTAAATAACTGATCTAGGGGGCCAATTGTGATCACCAAAACGAAAGAATACACGACCAAGAAATATCTCATGCAGTTATTGAAATTAATTGAATTATTTAACAGCTAAGCCGTGGACGCCATTTTCCCGATGTGCTATTCCATACATAAACCTAGCCTATTTACTTTATGATTCAAAAAATTAATTAAAATTAACTTAAAAAAAAAAACGGTGTTTTCTATTTAATTCAAATCTTGCGTAAATTTTGGGTCACCCGACACATATTATTATTATTATTTTAAGATTATTAGCTTTTAAATTATGTAAATGTTATAATAATAGTTAAATACTGGAAAAAGTAAAAAAAAAAAACAAAAATATATGCGGACCATTTAAGTTGGTAGTCATAAATTAATTGATAAGCAATTAAATACCCTACGTCACTTTGTCGTGTGTTAGCCATTTCATACAACAGTTAACATTACAGCTATGATTTTAATTTACAAACAATTTAAGTTGGTAGTCAATCTGCTTAGCTGTTAATTTCCGTGGCTGCTCTGTTCTTCTGTGGTCCTTAATAACTGTATGAGATAAAAAATTGCCATGCATCTTATTTCCAAAAGTAGTCAGACCCGGACTACAGCAAGAACACACATACAACTTCACTATAGCCATTGAAAATAACAGCTCCATCTTGGAATCAAACAAGCAACCTGTAGCGTTAAAGCCAATCTTTCAGTCACTCCGCCAAACGAGCTGTCAAGAATATCTCGCGTATCCGTATTTCCCTCTTTATCTATCTGTTTATAGATAGTATATATAAAAGGAAGTCGATTTTTGAGTCTGTCTGTGTGACCGTGTTGTTCTTTTAAATTAATGATTATGATTGAAGTTTTCACAATCATTTAAAGAATTTATTCTGGACGGTTTATGTGCATAAAGCGTTCATATCACATTTATTATTATTTCTTTATTACACTAACAGACATATTAATTATATTTTTGAATATTTATATTAAAAAAAAACATTTAAAAATATAAAAAAAACAAACTACACCCCGCGCTTTCATACGCGTAAGTTTCGATTCCGTGGTTTATAGTCAATAAATAAATATAATCACATAAGTTAAAAATTATTTTCAATAGAATATAATTATATACTAATCCTTCCTGATAATTTAGCGATTGGTGAAAAAATGGTTAAAATCGGTCAAGTATTTTCGGAGCTTATTCGATACAAACAAACAAACAAACAAAAAAATCTTTCCTCTTTATAATATTAGTATAGATAGTGGCCCATCGGCATCAGGAACACGGTTCAAAATGCCGGTGGCAGAGCTCTAGAGAGAGAGGAACCTCCTCGATATGCGTGCCTTGTTCAGGAGTGAATGAATCGAGCCCTTGACCCAGGCGCGCAATGAGAGCTTTCTGAGGTGATGCTCGAGGCTCTTCGCTATTAGACTATTAACTGTTACGATTATCCGTACAATGATTGTAGTCAAATTATTATTATTATTATGCTAGCTTTTGCCCGCGGCTCCACCCGCGTGGATGTCGGTTATATCGCGTAAAAAAGTAACCTATGTCCTTCTCCGTATCCCAGGCTATATCTCTGCCAAATTTCATGACTATCGGTTCAGCGGTTTAGGCGTGAAAACGTAACATACAGACAGACAGACAGTTACTTTCAAATTTATAATATTAAGTATGGATAGCTGCTTTATATATATATATATTAAAAGGAGCCTAAGTTACTCTTTATAACATCAGCCCGTCAAAATCGGTCCAACCTTTTTGGAGATTAGCCGGAACAAACAGACAGACAGAAAAATTGTTTTATTGTAATAAGTACCGGGTACACACTTTTATAATATGCATTTAGTAAAAACCTGTTATTTTGACATTACAAACAGGTACTTCAATTTTATTTATTTGTATTGTATGATACAGACTGATTTCTGTGATCAAACATAATGTATAGTTCACTGAAATCTTGATATTTTGACATGTCACCACTTTAGTACATTGCACCCGAGCGAAGAGGGGCAGGTCGCCAGTAATGGATATTCTGTCCTTAGCAACAGAATGTCTGGTTGTTTTAAAAGCAGTAAAATTGCACTCGTGAAGTGTTAACTTTGCCTGAGAGCTTGACAAGGTAGCTGCAAATCTCTTGGTAAAGAGTAGTAATCTTTGTGTGACGGGCGAACCACTTAGGTACCTACCATCAACGGGCGTCGCAACGCCTGCCTGTTTTTATAAGCTTTTATACTTAATGCGAAAGCGCCACGGCAGCCAACGAAATATATATATTTTTTCTAATTTGCAGGTAATTATCGGGTTGTTTGTTGATCAAAATATGATTCGCGTCCAAATTTGTATTTGCAGAATTAAAATCATCAATACAACTTTTCTATAAGTTCAATTTGCTGTATTGAATGCCTTAGCTGAGCGTGTAGCTTTAAATTCCCCTATTAATAATCAAAACCCTAAACTGATCCAGCCACCAACTGTCCGTTGCTGTCCTCCCACCGACTGCCCTAAGCCGAGGTTCGTACCCCACAGGGGGTGCCCTTAGCGCGCAGTCGTTTAGTTTATAAGTTTTATGCCCTGGCTAGAGGCTTTAAGTTTTTAGGAGCTTATGGCAACCACAAGAAAGTCCGGTTAAGGAGTCACGATCTCTAACGGTCAAATCCCTAGTAATAAAAATTAATGTTTATTCATGATTTTGAGGCTAAATCAAAATCAGATAGGTGTTTTAATGATTCTAATGGTTATAAGTGTATACATACATACTTTTATTATTGTAGTCAACACATAACCTAACACTACCTTTTTTTATCTAGGGCATCCCAGAGTTAACCGGTCTTTCCTGTGGTTGCCTTAAGGTCCTAAAAACTTAAAGCCTTCAGCCAGGGTGCAAAAATGTATAAACTAAACGACTGCACGCTAAGGACACCCCCTGTGGGGTACGGACCTCGGCTTAGGGCAGCGTCGGACGGAGGATGGCAAGGGACCGACGGTGGCTGGATAAAATCAGGGTTATGATTATTATCAGGGGAATTTAAAGCTACAAGCTCAGCTATGGCGCGGGTTGGCGTTTCGCTTACAAGCAAGGGTCGGGGAGGAGCAAGGGTCGGGAGGATAACACTACCTTAGCGCATCCCCCTTAAATAGACTTTGAAAAAGTCTAGCTACAGCTACATCGGGTCCGGATACTGTTAGCTAAGAATCTCGTCTTTGTCTGTCACTTCTAGTCGATATTATGCTAATCAAGGTTACATTTTGGATCTGTACCAACTTTTCAAACGCAGCTAGAATACAGAAATGTCTTGCTGAAACGGGAAGTGCAGAGTCGATGATTTTTGGGGTTTTCTTATGTGCCCGTAATTTTACAATTTGTTGTGTCACTCTTGGGGTTTTATATACTTGTAATAATTTTACTTTTTAATTTTTCTTTTTGTTGTTGCTATTAACGCTATGTTATTAAACTTCTGGACCCAACTAATCTAAAATGTACCCTCGAATTGAAGAGCAGACATTCTATAAATCCCAAAGAAAGTTTGATTTACGAGCAAACATCAAAAATACATAATAATTACCTCGAATTTTCTTCCAATTTCATCGGACATGTACCTTGAAGCCGCGAAATTATAACTCAATCACCCAAATCCGTTCAACCCAGTTATTTTACGTAACAACTGCCATAATTCGTGGAAATACAGAAATAACTACCTCCCATAACAGTAGGCGAGACGAACGCCACGTTGATAGCGATCACTTGACCTTGAGCGGTGAACCACGATGACCTTGGACTGTTATAATTAAAGGAAATATTCGTCAACAATTATTATTATTGCCGTTTCGTGTGTACAAGTGATGTTTCAGTGATTTAGTTTGTTCATGTTTAGTATTATATTTATATAATGGATGTGTTTGGGGTATTTAGAACCCTGTTTAATAGTTATGGTTTTATAAAAATGTTCAAGGTTCTACTCTCGTTACGACGTTTTATATTAAAATATAGTGTTTGAAACCACAGCAGTATATAGGAGTATGTTGCAAAATTGAGTTATATTATACGAATTGAGTAAGGTAATTTTTTTTTATTTTTTTTTTTCAAAAATTGAGTTATGTCATTTTACATTCACAAAATTTTGATAAATGAAATAACTAAATCACAGCATGGGTTTCCCGTTTTTCAACTTAAAATATTTTTATATCCGAATTTACTTTTTGTTCCATACCATCGGGGGCAGCGTAGGATATAACACCAGGTTTAGAACATAATAATGTCCGAAAAAGTAAATTAACCCTTACAAAATGTGAAACTTAGTTCTATTTCATAGTTCAGCGTGAGCATAGGCACGTGGCTTTACAAAAAGAAAAAAAAAAAAGTAAGTTACACAGTAAAGTTGCCACTTCCTGCTCTGATCAAAGTAGTGTTATCACTGGCCATAGTTTCAATATTTGTTTTGATAAAATAACTATTAAACAAGCAATTCTAGACCACGAGCTAGTTTAAAATAATACGGCTCAGTTCTGCACATTTCATCATCATCATCATCTCAGCCGGTAGACGTCGACTGCTGGACATAGGCCTCCCACAATTGGGGGGTTTGCCTTAATCGCCACGCATGGCAGGCGGGTTGGCGATCGCAGTATGGTGTTAAAAATGCATAGAGAACGCTGCTGCCCATTCTCTAGTAAGTCCCTTAGTCGCCTTTTACGACACCCACGGGAGGAAATGGGGTGCACGTTTACTACAATTTAAATATATTAAATGTAACTAATATGGAAAAAAAAGAAAGAAAGAAAATACGTTTATTTGCGGCAAACATGACGCAGAGAAAAAACACAAACACGCAAAACGGCCATCGCTCAGCATAATGCTGCGACCCTATGCGAGTCAGAGCCCCAGCGCTGGTTTTCAGCGACAGCCGGCGCTGACGTGATGACGTCACCCGGTGCAGCATAAATAATGAGACAAAAATAACAAAATAAGAAATAAAATAAATACAATACTTCTAAAAGTTTAAAATAAATATAACATTTAAAACGGCAACATTCCATGCCGTCGATAACGATCAATTAGCAATTTTCTTAGTAATAACAGCCGCACTGGTCGATCGGAAGTTAAGCTACACTTGCCGAGGTCGGTCCGTGAATGGAAGTCCATTGATGACCATCATTATCAAAACCCCTCCGTGCCTCAGAAAGCACGTTTAGCCGTTGGTCCCGGCTGTCATTTGTAGATATTTGGCAGTCGTTACGGGTATCGCGTTACTCAATAAGGTAAGACATCAATATGCCCAGGCCTTTCCAAACTATATTGGGGTCGGATTCCACGGAATCTAACCAAATGCAGCTGAATATTTTACATGGAACGACTACGTATCTAACCTCAACAACCCAGTTACTTGGTAACATGATACCCATTGGTAAGACTGGTTGTCAGACTTCTGGGCTTCTGATTACTCGTAAAGACTGTAAAAGATCTACGATGGGACCAACGGCTTAACGTGCTTTCCGAGGTACGGAAGGGTCTCGGTATGTAATGGATGATCACCCATCCACAAACCGACCGCGGCAAGCGTAGCTTAACCTTGGATCGACTCATGCGGCTGGTATTATTTAGCCACGAGCCCCTACTTAGCCACGAGCCACCAGAAAAAGATATGTCAGATGATGTTGGTAATTACCTTTGTTTTACTAATAGAAGGTGAATAGCTTGCCATTACACCGTGTGGTAAAATGCTTGAAATCATCGTTTTACCATACAATCCTTACCTTTGAAAACTTCATGAACACCAATTTTTATTTTTTTTATTTACTATTTTTTGGCGTTCTCAAAATAGATTTTCATGAAGTTTTCAATGGTGAGGATTGTGTGGTAAGCGACACAAATCATCTCACGAAGCGCCATTTTTTCATGTTACAATACGGCTTATTAACTAATTAATAGCTGTAGATACACATTTATCATTTTTGGCACACACCATTTTCACACACACCATTTTCACACACATCATTTTCACACACACCTAGTTAAGCTATGCCTCAATTATTGTGAATACTTTATTTTCTGTTTTATTTCAGGGCTGAACTACAGTAAGTAAAAGAATATTTACCTACATAAGAAACCAAACCATCACTGTCAGTCTACCTGAGACCACGGGTGACTCAGTTTGGCTGAAACTGTGGAGAATCAAAGGTATGCTTAACTTAGATAGATTTTTCGAAGATAACATTTTTTAATTTCTGATCACTAAAGTTTCAATATGGAAATGCTCCTGAAAAGTAAGACTCATTCAATAACAATAATATGTATCTGTATTTGTACTCTTACGTTAATTTATATTATTATGTACGGTCAAGAAGCTATAACGGTAAGCAATTTTTAAACAAATTGCTTTCCCATATAGCTGCCGAATGTCACCTTTTTGAACTATCATTTCATTCAAAATGTTTACACGTCACGGAAAAATTATAAGATGCAAGTAAGAAATAACCTTAAGGTGAAGCTAGTCGACGGCTCGAAATCGTTGGTGGGCGTGGTCAATACGCATGCTTTTTCATCCAACATCGTGTGCGAAAGAGTCAGACAGTGTGATGAGCAGTAAGAAGCTAGTGCGCACACGGATACACACTACTCCCGTATAGTATACCAACGCTAATGACGCACACATGCGCGATTTCATTTTATGAACAGGCCTTTGGGCGTACCTAATGACAAAACTACTTAATATATCTTGCACAAAATAAAATTATTTGAAACTTTTGAATAAATTATCTATGCCTGGGTTTCTATTTTTCCATTTTCACACTACATAACCTATTTATTTACGCCCAAAGATGAGTTGGAATTAGGGTTGAAATATGGAAGTTTTGACGCTCATAACTTCCTAACCAATATTTATTCTGCTTCCATACAGGACTAGATAATGGCGAGACAAATTGATAATATGTTTTGATTTTGAATATACACCGTCAAACAGACGAGCAATCACCATACTTCGTTTGTATGGAAGAATGACTGACTTATAGTGTCCTTAAGGTGCTTCTTATATTAATTCCTAGACTGTTCATGTGTACTGGTTTTTTTTTACTGACATACATGATCTCTTAACCGTATGCTCAAGAGCATTTGAATGTTAAAAGAATTTGTGCTTTTGTTAACACCAGTCTGGTTCGTATTGACACTGGTGTGACGTCAGAGGCCTCGCACACATTTGGTCGCGGCTTTCAATTCGCATGTCTAACCAAAGAATAGTTTAACAACATTGTAAGAATCTTTGTTAGTCATTTTAAATAATTTACGTTCAACTGACAGTCGAATGCTTACGCTTCAGAGATAAACAAGGATATTATTGAGTCTGTTCAGTAATTTTAGGACGTTTTATTTATATAGTTAAGTGTAGTGTAGACTTGTGCAGTCGAGTTCATGACTAATAAATACAAAATGAATAGAAAAAAATATAGTTCGAGAGTGATTTTTGAAATGTTAAATCGATTCAGGTGCGTGATTATTCATATATTTCATCTTCATCATCATTCATCATTTATCATTTCTTATTAAATTGTTATTTCATTTTTTTATAAGCCGTTTGGGTTAGATTTTCCTTGAACCAAACTTATTGTGAACCTATGATTGTAACAAAATACGCAATACAATTTTAATATGTCCCAATATATTTTTACTTTATTAATTAATTAGGTATTAGGTAGTAGGGAGAATTAAATTTTTTATTCAGAATTAAAATAAAATGTGCATAAATACATTTTATTTTAATTGTGAGGTGATGTTGACGTAAAACATCCATTTTAATTTCAATATTTTGTTGAAAAATATACATGTGCAGAAGTTACGATAATTCTGCATCTATGCCTGGATTTAGACTTTGGCGGAATTATTAAAACTAAAAAATTCAAAATTGCAATACATTTTACTGATTTCCACAAAGTAACGCCTGATTCCTTAACCTACCATGATTTTAATACTAACATTTTTCTAAAGACACTCGGTACGTCCCGAATGGTAAGTTTGGACTCATAATTTTCCGGTAAACTGCGTTGAACTTCTTCTCGCAGCTGTCATTAATTGACTCAATTAATGACAGCTGCGAGACTGGATCTACTTATAATACCTCAATGTATTCGATCACAGCAACAGTTCCGTTATTGTGGCACCAACTTGCTATAAATAATATGAACGAAACATTTTTTAGAATTCCGTATAACGTCCGAATGAAAAAACGGAACCCATGTAGGATCACTCGTGTCTGTCTGTCTATCCGTCTGCCACAGCCAAGTTGCTCCGAATCTAATAGGCCAATTAAGTTGAAATTTGGTACACATATGAATGTATGTGACCCAAACACGGACGTGTAACGTAAATAACAAAATTTTGATTATGGGACTTTCACTGATGGGAGGAAAAAAGGAAAATGAAAAAAAAAATAGTTTTGCTAACTGTACCTACCATGTGATATATCAGATGAAAGGGCTTACTATGAGTGCAACAATTTTTTTTTTTTTTAATAAATAGTTTTAAAGTTATTTAAGAAAATTGATGAAAATTGACCATTCTCATGAATGAGCCAAAAAATTTGAAAAAAAAAAAAATTAATAAATTATAAATAGTAATTTTCTCAATATAGTTCGTACAAACTAACATTTGCATTTGGAATGTATGGGAGAACGTCTTTTTCAACTACAATGTTAAGTTTGTTCTTCAGATAAATTCATCCCAACTACGAAAACCTTAATTGTGCGTGGTCTGACATGCATTTGGCCGGTTTTTTATGATTTGAATAACAATATTTAGCAGTGAATAAACAAATATTTATAGTGAAAACAAACACAGCATCTGTTTTTAACCCAGTTATAGTTCAGAATAAAATTATTATCAGTAACAAATTATATATTCCAATGCAAATAACGTAGAATTTAATATAATAACAAAACATTTGTGTTTTGGTTTCTCATTAAATTCAATATGATATTGCACTGAAATTGTAAAATAGGAATATGTTTTTGTGCAGTATCCACTTTCAGTTTACAAGTATTAAAAGTGCTCGTCCTGGTTTCGGGTCCGTCGGCCAAAGTGTTATATATTGGGTTTTCATATCAGGAATTTCTCAGTAGCAGTCTAGATTTCAGATTTGTGCCCGGTTGATGGCAATAGGCCCGCCCCCTATTACATGGGACTTTTAACTGGCGAAATGTGGAGTACTAGTACACCTCTGCCTAACCCTTCGGGGAAATACAGGCGTGATGTTACGATATGTTGTAAATTCCTGCTTACTTGTAAAGTAATTTATTAAAAAAAAAATACAATACATATTCTAAGTTTAAAAGTCAAATAAAGAATGGTTCAACATCTCGCTAAGTCAGCTGTTCGAACACGTTCTCTATTCAAAGATCTACGGTCGTCGTGTACCACCATCCACGTGACAGGCCATTTGTCGGGCCAATGGTGGGCCAATGTGCCGTTCGTCTGAAATATAAATTTAGATTCAAACATTTGTTAACTTTAGTGATGACGTCATGTTTGCTGATTACGGTGTGTTTGTTGACAGGCAATTTGCATGTTATTTCTATTTATTGTTTCATGAAGGCTTATTGGATGTTACTGCTCATATTAATTCTAATTTGGTTTTATGGTGCAATTTTTTTTTTTTTTTATGAACATACACACTACGATTTTTTTTTTTTAAACGTTGCCCCTCACTAGGAATTTCTCCTGTATCGTGGGTGCGTTTACAAACATTTAAACTCACATACACAAACAGCCAGATCCGGAACAACTACTTGTAGATCATACAAATATTTGTTCCATGCGGGAATCGAACCCGCGACACGCAGCGCAGTAGTCAATCGCTTAACCACTGCGCCATGTAACCAATTGTAGGTAGATTACTTACTATTACTACTACTTATTATGTAATAAGTGCACGAAAATACTTTTTACTTCTAAAAAGAAAAGTTACTTTCAATACGGTCATAGAAAAATTAATTGAATACTTCAAAATATTTTATTTCACATAAACCTACATGGGCACTTATGAAACGTCAGCAGCTAGTTGCACGGTTGCAATTGGTCGTTTCCTATGCAGAAGAACCGGCAATGAAACTATTTCGAAATTTGATTATATTGTAAAAAACAATTATTTTTAAGAGTAACCGTGGACTCTTAAAAATTTATTTAACAGCTTAAATAAATCTTACAAATATTCCCAGATGCATGAACGTAAACGAAGTAATAGGAGTATGATAGGTTGGCAGCTCGTGGAGTTTTGTAGTTTCTGCCTATCCCCATGGGAAGAAGGGTTAGAATAAATAAATAAACGTAAATTTTCAGTCTCTGCATAATCTAATTCACGTAGCCATTTTGTAATAGTCTTTTTACATTTTGATCTGCACGTAGGGTATATATTTAAAATTTTATTAGCCTTGTTATAGACGTAGCCACTGAGGAAAGGGAAACTACGTTGGGCCGAACGACAATTTGTGCGGAAGGAGGGGCAAACAGTATGTTTACGTCGTTGAGAGCCAAGCTTGCATGGATCGTAGGGGATTTGAGAGTGTGTGGTTAAAATAAGGTTAAGGATAAATAGTTTGCGAACAGAGAGAGTAGACAGAAACTATAGAACGCCACCTGATACGCTCCTTACGTACTCCTTTTGCTTCGTTCGTTTTGTTCGTTCTAGTCATTCACGCACGCCGGTTGCAAGTACTACGCACCTGAACTTTCTGAAGAACATCACCAATTAGATCATGTCCTATGACGTCCCCTCCCGGCGTTTCCACTCACATCTGCCTTGTAAATGCCTTTTGTTAGTCACCTCAATAAGCATACTCTTTGCAATTTTTGTTACTACATCTAATCTGGTAGTCTTATTAAATGTGGAGACAACAATACGACAATAAATAAAAAAACTGACAATATGAATCATCATCATCATCATTTCAGCCCGTAGACGTCAACTGCTGGACATAGGCCTCCCCTAATTGGGAGGGGGGGTTGCCATAATCGCAACGCTTGGCAGGCGGGTTGGCGATCGCAGTATGGTGTTAAAAATGCATAGAGAACGCTGCTGCCCATTCTCTAGCAAGTCCCTTAGTCGCCTTTTACGACATCTACGGGAGGAAATGGGGCTATTCTTTACGCCCGGCGCCACACGGAACAATATGAATGCATAAGAGTATTTTTGAAACTATCAAATAAATCCTAGCATCGAAATTAAAAAAGTGACTTTTTCAAACCAACTAAATAGTCGTGATGGGCTGACTATGGGTTTTGCCAATATTTGACTAGTTATACGAGTATAATAGTGGCCAAACTATTGGTTATATTTGATTGCAATTCCGTATGCAAACTGGGGACGGCATTAGGTACATTTACGCAGTTTAATTTATTGTCGTATTGTTGTCTCCACTTTGTGTAACATAGAGTGTTTAATACCTCTTCTAAAATCCCGGAATAATTATAATGTCGTTTAAATCTCGGGATTTAAAAACCACGAATTATTTATTGGACTTTATTATATAGTTACTAATTATTGACTTGAAAAGTCATATAACTTTTTCATTATAATTATTCCGGGATTTTAGAGGAGGTATTATTCACTCTATGTCATATTTCCTTCCTCGAAATTTAGGTAAATAAACTCTACATATTCTGATCTCTGATAATAATATTTTTGGTAGATATTTGCGAAGAGTGGTCCTCCCTGAAGTACTTCGCACAGCTGCCTTTTACGAGCACACACGGTTTGTTACCTACAAATAGATGCATAAAGTTTCCTACATGTCGTGACATACAGACAGGATTAAATAATTTAATAACATAGCATAGCGTCACTCCTTGTTTCCCGGAAGGTTGAAAGAAAGAAAGAAAAAAAAATATTTGACGCAGTTTAAGGCACACAATACTGACACAGAACACAAAAAAGACAGAAAAAACTTAAAATAGCAATGTGTGCCTCGCGGCTACGCCAAATAGGCCCAGTTCAGCATACATGCCAGCCAACTAGTGCCTGACGCTGGTTTTCAACGGGACCTTGTGTTGCGAGGACGTCTTACGGATGTAAATCAGTTTTATAATGTGTGTAATAATAATGTGTATAAATATTATCTAAGTAAACATGTGTGTAGCGAAACAAAACTAAACTCGACTATATATTTGTTTAAAAAAATGATTAGATATAATTATATAGGGGTGTTTAATAAAAGAAATAAAATAGTACGGTTGCACAATAAATAATGGTATTTCGTCAATAATTAATATATTTGTCTAAAATAACTTCATATCAATGAAACATTTTGATGGACCATGTCTAGCTTCCGTTGCGCATCTATGAGGTACTGCCGTAGGCGTCCTCTAAATGTGTTGATCGTGTTAATAGATCTAATAGGTGCTGGCAGGTTATTCCACACTTTGGAAGCCGCATAACGGAAGCTACCTCTAAAAGCGGCTGTATTATGCGACTGGGTCGAGAGTTGCTGCGAGCATTGCCTTCTCCCACATTCTCGTCTACTTCTATCCAACCAATTTTTCGTACAAGTAGTCCGGTTCGGCAGAGGGGTACCTATTTTTATGTATGTATACATACCATTCACCAGTTACCATTTCATCAGTTATGTTCAAGTCCCATGTAATAGGGGGCGAGCCTATTGCCATCAACCGGGCATAAATCCGAACTCCGTGCTGCTACTGAGAAATTCATGATAGAAAAACTCAATAGAACTTTGCCCGACCTGAGAATCGAACTCAGGACCTCATGCTCAGCAGTAGCGCTTGCGACCACTAGACCAATGAGGCAGTCATAATTTAATATGTGCGTATACTCAATTTAAAATAATATTAGACATTAAAAAAAAAACTATTTTTACAGTCCGTTCAACCGATTTTGACTTCTATTTCGTAGGCATAAAGATGGCATTAAAAGCAAAAAAGTGGTTGCAATACCAATTGTTTACTGCATTTGCCATTTGTCATGCCACCAACGCAATAGAAGTCAAAATCGGTTGAGCAAACTGTAAAAAAGTTTACTTAAATGTCTAATCTTAGTTCAAATGGAGTAGTAGTAGTAGTCTGGATTACAATTAGCGAGCACTCTCACTGTCTGCAAACGACATTTCCATGTATTCTCGAGGCGAGACTTTGATAAAAATACACAAATTACTTTTATACACGAAAGATAGTGGCGACGCACATAACATAGTTACAAGATATAGTCCGCCTTACTGTAATGCTTTACCATGTTAGGCTGGGTTTTACCGCACGTTTTTCACAATATTCGATTTAGACCGTATTAACAGCGAGCTGTTCACACGACACATTTTTATCTGTATAAAAACGAAATAGCCACAGTTTGATAATGTAATATCGCTACTGCAGATCGAAAACGTTAAAAGTTCATTCAGTTTGCTTGACAAGTTTGGTGAGTGTTTGATAAACATAATTAGCTATGTACTTTTTTTTTGCAGTTCAAACGATGTGTGTACGCGATATTCAATGTTAGCGCCACTACTTATTCAGTAATATTTATCCCGCAAAAAACGTGCAGTATAATGCCGTGTGAACCGAGACTTAAGGTTGAATCTCACTTGCACGTCAAAAACGACAAGGTTTTTTTTTTTATTCTACTATGAGTTTGCTCTTGACTTTAGTCTAGGTCTTTTTTTTTTGGGTGGGAAATTATCAAATAACTTCTCCCGCTCTGGGTGGAGCGGGAGGGTGTGTCAGACTTTTACTGACTGAAACCAACCCGTGTTCCTTCAGTTGCCTGTGTGCCAGGGCCACGGTATCCCTTTCGGACAAACCCGCAACCCTGGCAGGCACCGGTCCTAGCGGACCCCGTCAGTGCGTGCTGACATCTCTTTGAGGCGCGCGTGTAACAAAACGCGCCATCGACCCGGGCCTGGTCCTTACCGGACGGCGAACTGCCCATAGCTCGCCGTCCGCAAGCCCGCGCCTACGGTGGCCGGGAATCGGCTACCGATTCCCGCCGCCCAGGGCGTCTCCTGCGGCGACTAGGGGCGTGAGGGCGCACAGACTGCCGCTCCCTCACGCGTTCCGCCTCCTCCTTCGCGAGCATTACTACTTCGCAGAAGGAGGTGACAGCCTCCCATGCACTCTCGTTCCGGATCATGGCCTGGACCAGGGCCGGACGCGAGAGATCGCCGCCGCCAATCGCCTCCGTGAGGACACGGCGGTGCTCTGCCCAAGCCGGGCAGACCTCCACCGTATGCTCCACCGTGTCCTCCGGGCGATCTACACAGTGGTAACACCTGGGCGTTTCCTCCCGTCTAATCCGAAACAGGAACCTCCCGAAACACCCGTGTCCAGTGAGGACCTGTGTCAGGCGAAAGGTGAGGACGCCGTGGCGCCTCTCTAGCCATTCCTCAAGGAGGGGACCTATCGCCACAATTGTGGCGTGCCCAACTTTAGTCTAGGTCTGGATGACAGAGACAAAGTCTACGATGGATAGTTAATTCGTCTTTGTGACAGGCAGGTAGTTTCAACCTTACTAAACATTTATTTTACTATGTTCTACCTCCTATCCTGCACTTTGTGCCCTAAAATATATTCAACAATTAAGGAATAATTATTATTATACTTAACAATTGTATTATGCTCTGTCTTGAAAAGTTTTTTATTTTAGTTTTTTTCCTCTATTTTTAACATTTATTTTCTCCTTATTATTTTTATCCTGTTTATACCTAGTTATAATTATGTGCATGCTGTGGTCTCATAAAATTGAAGGACCACACGTAAAATAACTTTTCGTATTATTGTGATTTATCCTTTGTTGATGGTCCCAAGTAAATAAATAAATAAAACATGTTATCCAAGTGACATGTGCGCTGCCACTGACGACGTTTTGGCCAATAAAATTCGAAATATTGTCGTGTAAGCGTAACAAAAAACATTATAATTAATAATATTTACGTGATATTTATTTTAGAAGTAGTTATGTTATGTATGGTAAGTAAATATGATTCTCATATTATTTGATTTATTTTATGAAGTGAATTGTTTTTATTTTTAGGCATTTTACTTTCTCTCTACTCTTACACACGGTGTCAAGATTTCTTTGTCGTCTGTCCTATTGCAGGAATGCTGGAAGAGATTTCTTTAGAAATAAGCATCACCTTTGTAGTACGTATTTTTCTATTATTTTCTTCTTGTCTGTTTATACAATGAGTAACTGTATTAACGCACATTAAGAAAGTATTTTGTTCAGGATCGTTTACTGAATCGATTTCTGTCATTTTTAGTACCTATATGTAATTTTTTATCCCAAAAATAATTTAAAACTTCTTAAATTACAGTTGTATTGCGCAGCGAATTATGCAATGTTTTAATTTAAATGTTTTTAATATTGATCGTTTAGCCCCGCCTTATACTTCCATAACTGTCATATAACATCTTACAAAACTAGTTGGCCTGTGCATATCTGCCAAACAGTTGGGGAAGTCGAGGTAGAATTCGATTATAACACCTTCTGCTCCCCCAGAGGTATTCCGTGCCTAAGGCATCCAGGAATACCGATAACTATTAAGATTCCTGAAACGCCTTCCTTGATTTACTATGCGGCCTGATCTATGGTTTGCTGCAGAATTGCAGATGGAATAAACCTGGTGTTTTTGTTAGGCTTTTTAATGAAGAAAAGGATTCTTAGTGTTTGTAAGTAGTTATAGTTAATTTAGTAATAACAAGATGTTTTGTTTTACGCATATTGTTCGCAATAAACAGTAAACAGGAGGTGTGGGTGTAAAGTCGGAAAAAATATTGGTCATCAAATTGACAGCCTACGTCAATTTTCAAATCGGTTTACAAACGACGGAGTTCTGAGGTAACTACATATAAACAAAACCAACCAAATGCGTAACGGACCACGCATGCACAGTGAAGGGTTCCGTAGTTGGAACGTTTGAACTTGGAACATTGTAGTTTAAAAACATGTTTTTCAACTGTAAATGGAAATTGGTCGACTATTACTCGGTAACTTGTAAAGCCTACTTACCTGTAATAGTTTTCCTTTTAACTTTGTTATATATGTATATTACTGCTGTGAATTATTTCACATATCCACATATAACCATATAGCTGGAGGGGAGGGCTCTAATAAAAATTAGGACTTTAAAGCTTTGTATTACGCAAACGGATCCCTGAATCGAAAAATAGTTCTTACAAACCCGCAATATTTTTATTTTACCACTTTGTTGGCGGAATTAATATGTACATCCATGTCAAATTACAGCTTTCTAGTACTAAGAGTCTCTAAGCTAAGCCATGGACAGACGGTCAGACAGACAGACAGATGGACATGGCGAAACTATAAGGGTTCTTTGTTGACTACGGAACCCTAAAAAAATAAGAAACAGATTGAAAACCTCCACCTTTTTTTGAAGTCGGTTAAAAATACTCGCCCCAACCATATTTGGTTCTCACCAAACTTAATGGAAAAAAATAAACTAAATTAACCGTGGGCCTAGCACGAACGCGGGGAGTATTAGGGCGGGTTGTTTCACGTCCACTTGACGCACGCGTATACGTCATAAATGGCGCTAACTATCGTCAAACCAAAAAAAGCGTTGTTTCACAAAATTATGCCCTTAACGTTCGTTAAAAAAATAACGATTACAGTAACCCACTGGTTAACGTCATTTTATTCTTCTACATTTGAAGTTTGACGATCGATTTTTTATGCAGTGAAACAACGCTTTGTATTTAACGAACGTTAAACATCATACGTAATCGTTATTATTTGACGTACGTATGTTACGTTAACCAACCGTTTGAAACAACCGGCCCTTAGAGACGTAACGTAAATGCGAGCGATATTTTAAAATTTAACGGCATTGCTATCACAATGATTACCTACAGTTTAAAAAGGTTGATGAACTTATGAAGCCACTGGTTACGCTGGCGATGTGACCGAGTTCATCGAAGCTCATTTGACTCAAATATAGTTTTTTTTATTTTTATATTGAAGTTTCCAAATTATATTCAAATGGAAAGTAAAGTAGCAAAAAGTAATATTAATGAATTAGGGAAAACGAGAACGGGAACCGTACGGATATTGCACATTATATTATACATATTAAACATTTATTTTATTTTAATTTAATTATTTCTTTTTAAAGTGAATATATAACTATATATCGAGCAAAAACGAGCAAAAAATCACGTCTGTTGTATGGGAGCCCCCTTAAATATCCTCACTTATTCTGACCAAGATTATGTCTGGACTTTAAAAGAGACTGTGACTTTTGAGTTTCTTTCAGTGTTTCTTCTCAGAGTAGTCGAATAGGAAACACCGACCGTTAGATTTTTAAATATTATTGACTTGTAAAAGTGTTTGTAGATAAATAACCCTATTTCCAGAAAAAAAAGAAAGAAAGAAAAACAAAGAGAAATAATACATACATACATAAACTCATACTTTCTTCCCACGGGGGTAGGCAGAAACTATAGAGCGCCACCTGCTACGCTCCTTACATACTCCTTTTGCTTCGTTTACATTCATCATCTGGTCATACACGCACGCCGGTTGCGAGTGTTACGCATCAGACCTTTCTGAAGGACATCACCAATTAGGTCACTATTATGTTCTCCTACGGCGTCCCGCGACGTTTCTACTCACATCTGCCTTGTAAAAATAGCTTTTGTTAGTCGCCTTTGATTCATCCTCTCAACATGACCAAACCATCTAAGCATACTCTTTTTAATTTATCTTTTTATTTACAGAAATAAATATTTGTTTTCAATACAGTAGTTAAACATGGCGTACTTTCAGAGGCTATAATTATTATTCGAAAATTAAATATTTTGCATAGGCATCTTTCTGTTACGCGGTGTGACTTTTGTTTACGAGCTCGATCATTTCGTTTTACAGTTTAGTTTTAAATTTATAAGTCAATTTTAAAAGTTTAGTAGCAAAGAGCATTGAAATATATATTACAGGAGTTTTCATACATATAATAAAATGGGATAGATTTTAACGAGGAAAAATTAATGAGTCCTTACGTCTTAGCATTGAATTCTCAAAAGTCTTTTAAATGGTTGTTTAATATATGTATTTACCAGTTTAAATTTAATTATTTTCCCATCATAATTTGTCAAAAATCGAATAGGCTGTATAGGCGGTTTTCGTTGTAAAAAAAAATATGTCCAGTTGCATAGGTAAATGCGACATTTTCTAAAAATTTCAATTTGTGTGATAAATTGATCATTTTTTTCATTTGTTTTTTTTTTACTATTTCCCACAACTGTATTGAAAAACGTCGTGTGATACACGGGTGTTTAAGTTATTGCAAACGAGCTGTCATTAACAAGCCCGAGCCGAAGGCGAGGGTTTTTATTGACACGAGTTTACTTTCCACCCTTGTATCACAATGTACTATATCATAAGAAACTCTTTAACTAGGAACATCATGTTTCTACACCTACATGGTGGTATTACGGTTGCAAATAAAATAAGTAGGACGGTAAGCCTTCAGGTGTATCTTGCTCCCATAAGTTCGTATCGATCAGAACCCGTCTCGTGACACAGACCCATCACAGCAAGGTCACTACAATCGCATGCAAAAATGTTTACATTATTTCCATCCTACATTAACCCCGCTATTAAATCTGTGGGCGTGTTGCTTCAAAAAATTATGTTATATTCAAATATTTTCCGAAAACGTAGTGATCGTGACTGGAGGTGTGTCGTTGTGTGTGTGTATGTGAGTGCTCTAAACTTCTAAGTAATGGTTTGTTTTCTGTTACCGATGATTATTACACGACTCGATGAGTGAGTGTGTGTTGTATTTAATAATAATAAAATTAATTCAAAAATAAAAATTGGAAAAATACTTAATCTTAGAAATAATGTGGGTATTACAAAGTATGATGCCTGTACTAGGATAAACCCGTATTATTAAATGGACCAAGTCGAATTTAAATGGAAGACGTCAAGTTGATGATCCGCTGTTGTTTTGTTTATACAACTCGGATACATTCAGAATATTTTCCTACTTTACTAAAGCTTATACAGCTTATATCTCTCTCTGTGGTCGGTCCCTCATGTCTGAGGATCATGGTCAGCTTCGGAGTTGCATCTGGAGCGGATGATCCGCCTCCACCGGTTTCTGTCCAGCGCATTCCTTACTACCGTGTAGAATTTAGAGAACGATGATTCTTTCACCTGATCGGTCCACCGTGTTGGTGAACGACCGCGCGATCGTTTGCCTTCGGTGTTCCCAACCATAGTCAGTTTTTCCAAACTTTCATCGCCTCTGCGTACTATGTGGCCGAAATAGGAGAGAATTCGTTGTTGACATATAATCGACAAGAGAGTTTTTATTCGACGCTGGGTTAAGATCGATGCATTGGTGCGTTTGGCTGTCCACGGTACTTTCAACATTCGTCTCCAGCACCACATCTCCAATGCAGCTACATAGCTATACAGCTTATACATATAATTAATTAATAATGTCATTAATTCATTCCACGAAAAAACTTGCTGAAACTAGTTGAAATATCTGCATTTTTCTCATTGACATATATATTACTGCGATTTTTCTATTATAGTTTTTTTACATCAAGCAAAACAACGTCATCTATTTAAATGGTATCAGAACCAACATATGGAGAAATACGCAATGCTATTTGGCAGCATGTTTAGCAAACTCTGACACTTTTATGCTGCACCGGTTGACGTCATCACGTCAACGCCGGCTGTCGCTGAAAACCAGCATTGGGACTCTGTCTCGTATAAGGTCATTGGATTATGCTGAACGATGCCCGTTTTGCATGGATATGACGCATATTTACTCCCAACTTGTTTTTTTTTGTTTTTCTTTGCGTCATGTTTTACTGCAAACATGTTTTTTTGCCTCTTTCTTTCTTTACTTTCTTAACACTAGTCTCCCTACTATTAGTAACTACACGCTCTTTGCAGGTAGAGCGTAAAATCGGAACCTTTGATTAAGCCAGCGTTCGTGTTTAAAAGTAATTAAAACCAGTTTAAGTTTGTGTCGGCTAGTGTGTGTCACATTTTAAATTCATTACAAATCAGGTCATGTGTAATGGACTAACTACTTATTTGTGTGGCGATAAACACGGGTTAGTGAGGGAATAACGGTTATTAGGTATTCATATAATGCAATAGGCACATTACGTTCATAATATTATATATATATATAATTTTATAAGCGTGCCAAGTTATCAGAGTTACCTAGTTTTCTGTCTAAAGTTGTATACTGTTTAGCCATAAAACCATTTCTGCATACATACAGATGTGGTTGCTTGGACCTAAGCCCCTTTCAGACGCACCGTAACCACAACAGAGCGATATAATCGAATTACCGAAATTAAACAAAGAACATTTCGTGGTGCTACGTTTACAGACACTAATATCGTATGTTCATACTCCTAGTTTAGACCGATAACGAACCGTATTTTATTTTTATTTATATAGATATATATAAATAAAAATAAAATGCGGTTCGCTGGTAAACACCTAACTTGAGAACGGCTGGGCCAATTTGATTGTATTATTTAAATGTGTGTAATCCTCCAAATAAGCTTATTACTCGTATTGAACCTTTTTTGAAGTTTTTTTTTACGAGAATTGAATTTTTTACAAAAATATTTTTGAACTATGAAAGTATCAAGACCACATCCCAGGACGTAGAACTGCGTAGGACCCAATACCACAAGAACATAATTATTATACTCGAAAGTCAAAAGTCGAAAGGCCAAAAGTCGAAAAGCAAAAATTCCACAACCTAACGTTAACGTTCTATGGATATGTCACCATTATATCGGAAAATAAAATAACTGTTTCATTACCCAAGCTTTAATTGTCCACTCAGCTGCCAGGGCTTCGTTTGACCTTGTTTGAGGGTGAACCCTAAAAAGCCCTTTGACCCTGACCCACACGTAAAACCGTAAATAAACCTTTCAAGTTCAAAATACATCCCTCGACGTAAATGTTACCGGGAATAGATCTCATTTCGGATCGAGAGGATGTTTTTTGACCTCCTGAGACCTCTTATTATCTTGTAATCTTTATTATTAGCTTATAATTACCTAAATTATTGTAGGATGGACTCAGACTAGTTGAGTAATATAACATCCAAGGATTAAAAATCTTGTTTGTGTATTCGCTGACATGCAAAACTTGACCCCTCTTCCCATCTTCTTCTTTGTACGAGGGTCAGTAATGCAGTGTACTGACCGTACTACCAAATTACTTGACAGATTCAAAATTTCAGATGCGATTTTCACCATTTTTATTCTCCGATGGGCTAGGCGTACTACCTATTAAAGTACACCCACATTTCAACAGTTATGTTGCCAGTTTCGATTTTTTAAATAAGTTAGCGAATATAACCTTTAGAATTTTTATGAAGACTTTTAAGATTCCATTGACCACCATTTACAGTTCAATCCTATTAGAGTCTTAACTTGCAACATTTTCTAAGCTCTCAAAAGGGAATTTAAAGAACCTAGTATGTATTTACTTTGGCTTACTACTAAAGGAAATACATAGGCGAAACTCTCTTTGACTTTGTATGGGGTAAAAGACCAAACGTACTCGTATTTACTAGCAGAAGCCAATGGTCAAACGTATGCTCGTTTGACCATTGGCTTTTGCTAGTAAATTCATTCTAGCGTAAACCTTTTAAGCTTTACGACACACACAACAGATTTAGATTTATAGGTTCTCCTAGCTGGTCACAATGGACATAGCACAAAATACTCGACAAATCCATCGACAAGCTGTGAGATGTGTCGCGACCAATATAAAGTTACAAAGTGTTTCTAAACTTAGTTTTGACACTTGTGGAGACAACAAATTTTGCCTCTGTAAAAGATAACGTTTTATTGGTTTTTATTGATAAAAGTAACAGGTATACGTAAAAAGATCCAAGGCCATGTAACCACTAATTAAGCTTTTCAACTCGAAATAAATGGGTGTAGCTTTTCGACTATTCAATATCAAATATTTTTCATCGCTTTCGCAATAATTCTGATTCAATTGCTTGACTGCCAGGTTGGTCTAGTGATCAAGCGCTACTGCTGAGCATGAGGTTCTGGGTTCGATTACCAGGTCGGAAAAATTGTCATTGGGTTTTTTAATATGGAATTTCTCAGTAACAGCTTGGAGTCTGAATTTGTGCCCGGTTATCGCAATAGGCTCGTTACCAATTGGGACATAAACATAACTGGCGAAATGTGGGTGTAGGTACATACACTTCTGATCAAATCGAATTCCAATTCTTTATTAGAGGCTTTTGTGCACATGATATTTATTCAGATATGTTACTGTAGTTATAATTGCAATCATGTCATTAATCGTTTATATATGTGAAGAAATCATACACCTCAAGTTCTATATTAATAATGTTTATTCACTATATTTCAACATAATCAGGTTAATAACAATCACTCATTAATTAGTAACGATATAACAAAAGTAACACGGATTCGTAAGATATGCTTACGGTTCAACGCCTCGAAATAGACTGCCTATGTCCAAACAAATCAGTTACCAACTGAATGTTCCCCACTTCAAACGGAAGTGAACATTCAGCCGGCTATGCGACCAATCAGAGCAAAGTAAACAACACATACAATCAATTGAGTAGGTAACTAAAATACATTAGGGCTTATGATTAAATATAAATAAACTATTTCAATTTAAACAATAATGATTCCTTAATTATACAAAACAAATATACTTTAATACCGATATTTTACAAATGAATACCTAAAACGGATGTATAAAGTTCGTGCAACCACTAGCGCCATCTGTTGTTTGTGTAAAAAGTCTTATTCTTAATTATTATTTTACAAAATGAATGTGAGAACGTTGTAGGCCTAGTAGAGTGTAGATTTGTTGGCACTTTTCTATTTTGTTAAGTACCTGGTAGGTAATTGTTGAAAGGCCTACACTGGCCTCCCATACCTATTATCACGGTTATTTGATAATATTGTAAAGCCAATTATTTTTTAAAGAGAGTAACTGTGGAGTTTCTTGCCGGCTCTTCTCCATAGGAAACGACTAATTGGAACCGTGCACCTAGCTTCTGACGTTTCATAAGTGCCCATGTATGTAGGTTTATGTGAAATAAAATATCTTGATTTTTGATTTTTTTCTAACCCTAACCCTTTTTGTCTAACCCTCCGGGGAACACAGGCGTTATGTTATGTTAATGTGACAATCTTGCCACTGTTAAAGGTAACTGTGCAAGTAGATATTAGCTAATCTTTTCAACGTGAAATTAATGTGTGTAGCTTTTAGACTAGTGTCAATTATTTTTCAACGAGTTTGTGCTTTTGTGCTCACCAGTTGGCGCCACTGTTGAGTAAGGGCCTGTCGGTACTTTTATTTGATATGTTTTGGATATCTTTAAGTACCCATTACTTCATAAAATGTTTATTTTATTAACATTATAATGTTCCTAAAATTGGCAATCATGAAGCAGACTTAATATTATTCTTCCTCCAAGTGCTTCCAAATAAGATCCTAAGTTGCTTAAAATCTTAAGCCATAATGAATCACGAATGACACAATCTTTGCAAGTATGCATCATTATCATCATCATCATTTCAGCCGAAAGACGTCCAGTGCTGGATATAGGCCTCGGACTAAATACCGCCACTTCGACCAGTTCTGTGCTTCCCGCATACAGCGGATTCCTACGGCCTTCACGAGGTCATTCAATGATAAAATTATGTTAATAATTAAATAACTTTATAAATTAATTTAATAATGTCAATTATCGATAATTAGTGAAAACTCGCGATAGAAAATCCCACAAACAACGTTCAGTTTCACGTTTGACATTTCTAGAGACCACACTCTACACTAGCGCCTCTAGCGGAGAATTCAAGCGCGATAGTTCTCATTGTTTGCTTAATATTTTCTGCGGTTCACTGCACAATTACTACAATTGGTTGCGTCCATGAAAACGGTTTAACTATCATCATATTATAGTTCAAATAACAGCTCCAATAAAAAAATAGATAGAATACTGTTCAAAATGAAATGAAATGGTATGCAAGAATTTTAGTGCATTACGAAGTTTCTAAAATATTACGCTAAAACTAGCCTGCAAAATTATTGAATAAATAATGAAGCTAATAACATTGGTACTTACCAGTGTAACATATTATTATTCATCAAATTATAATAGGAAAATGACAGTGTGAATATACTCATAGAATAAAATGATTTGTCCCCATTTGAATAAAGCTGTTGATTGGCAGTTCCATATAATAATATGATTTTGTTATTTTAATAAACAACATGTCCCACATAGCGCGAATCACCCCAATCAGAATATTATGTTATTAAATAATCATAATACATACACTGATTTTTTACTACAATATAATGTCGCAGGAAATTTGTGTGATTCCGTTTTTTGCAAACGGCGCCGTACATTTACAAATGCCCGCGGCTATGCAAAATGCCTAAGGCAAAATGCATGTGGGCTACAACCGCACATGCGAATTACGCATCAAAAACCTAACGTCACAAATCCTGCATCGCGCAATCAGAGTTTACCGCGCGACTATAACATCCCGACATCAACCGTCGGGCAGTTGCCCACCAGATACAACACCCGTCAGGTCGCAGGATCCTCACTTTTCAATAGAGTATGAGTGAACTTAACACCCTATTCCTCATACCTCTTTATGTAAATCTATTTCTTAAATATATATTCCGCTCGCGCGCGGTGGGCCACAGTTCTAACCTAACCTAGTTACCATTTGGTCGGGGACCTGGATGTTGAAATTACAAAAGTTGAACGAGTTGCCAATTTTCCTTAGGGCCAGTTGTATCAAACGGTTGGTTAACGTAACATACATACGTACCTACATACGTCAAATAATAACGATTACATAAATGATGTTTAACGTTCGTTAAATACAAAGCTTTGTTTCACTGCATAAAAACCGATCGTCAAACTTCAAATATAGAAGAATAAAATGACCTTAACCAGTGGGTTACTGTAATCGTTATTTTTTAACGAACGTTAAGGGCATAATTTTGTGGAAAAATGCTTTTTTGGTTTGACTATAGTTAGCGCCATTTATGACGTATACGCGTGCGTCACCTGGACGTGAAACAACCCGCCCTTCGGTTATGCAAAATGCCTAAGCGCGGGTTGTTTATTTTCGTCCCTTCGGACGGTGCCGTTTGTAAAATGACCTGCGACATATATAAAACATTGTTTATTAATTTAATTAATTATACTGATTATGTAAGCACACACACAGTCGCACACGTATGCACTGGTGGAAGGTATTTCGTTCATTTTTGTTTATTTTGACTATACAGCGGAGGGGGCTTATTTACGTAGGTCTAATTATTTTTAGGATAAAAAATTACCTATACTTATTAAAAATAACAGAAATCGATTCAGTAAACGATTCTGAACAAACTACTTTTATAGTGTGTACTAATTCAGTAACACATTGTATATCCATAAAATCAATATAAATCATCTTCTGTGATATAAGTAACGTTTTTTTGGAGGAATAATCCGTCTATCAGGATATCTTGTGTTAAACCAGGGTTCCCAACCTTTTCTTGGTCAGGGACCTCTTTTATATTATTCTTGTTAGCAGGGACCACTATGTATTTTTGTATAATAAAAATAATCTGTAATAATCAAACTGAAACTTTAATTAACAATTCAATAGGAAATAACATAACAAGAAATTATAATATTTTTTGTATAACTGCGTCACCTAAGAGAGAGAGAGTTGTTTAAATAATGAATTTTCTACTTATTTTGTTGCGGAGTTATTTTAAAATTATGATTTCTCCTAAGATGTTGATTGAAATCAAGTGATGTCAAGGACAATTTTGTTTACATTTAAATACTTGTGATTAATAACATATTTGTTTGGATAAGGATTAATATTATGTTGATAAAACTCCTTCGCAAATAATGAATTAATTTCGAAAAAATTTGATTACTATAAAAAAAGGTTATAGTGAGTCAACCTTAAAAGATAGACATATGCTGTCGCGGACTTTTTTTTAGAACTTTTAAGAGGAACAATTCCATCATACATGATATTTGCGTAACTTAAACCGTTTATGCAGCGCACGCAACGGAAGCTCCCAAAAAGGAATATTTTTTCCCGTTTTTGCAACATTTTTCATTTATGCTCCGCTCCTATTGGTCGTAGCGTGATGTTATATAGCCTATAATATTCCTCAATAAATGTACTATCCAACACAAAAAGAATTTTTCAATTCCAACCAGCAGTTCCTGAGATTAGCGCGTTCAAACAAACAAACAAACAAACAAACTCTTCAGCTTTATATATTAGTATAGATTACCCCGCCTGCGGGGAGTCCCCGCATGGTGTATCGACCAACTTTTCGACGAAAATTAACCATACCAGTGTCTTTATGACGCTGAAATAAGTCAGAATTTACTGCATTCAAATGTGCATAAAATGTACCTATCGGGAACTGTTAATATTTTCAGTTATTTAAAAAGATGACAAAATAAAGTCAATGTTGCAAGTTACAATTTATTTTTTGATAATTCCAAAACATTTAATTAATAGCTTATTTATTACTAGCTTTTGCCCGCGGCTCCGCCCGCGTGGATGTCGGTTATCGCGTAAAAAGTAGCCTATCTCCTTTTTCATATCCAGGCTATATCTCTGCCAAATTTCATGACGATCGGTTCAGCGGTTTAGGCGTGAAAACGTAACATACAGACAGACAGAAAGACAGACAGACAGACAGAGTTACTTTCACATTTATGATATTAGTAAGCATGTTGCGAAAATAATTTTGTGGTGGCTGACCCTTGAATTTTTAATTAAATGCTTGCTAAATAAAGCTCAATTTTTTATGGCAGATTATTAGAATAATGAACGTAACCAAACAGCTCTTTAATAAATGTTCGACGCGGAAAGGTGTTCATTAGCGATCATTTCCAAAGTGGTAAAGTTGTTAACATTAATGGCGTTGAAATTATGTCAAAAGAATTTTGGATTTTGGATGAGGATCAGATAATTCGAGGGAAGACCGGGACACCCATACAACGAATATCTTTAATATCTCTACATATTATAAACTAGCTTATGCCCACGGCTCCGCCCGCGCGTATGTCGGTTATCGCGTAAAAAAGTAGTCTATGTCCATCTCCATATCCCAGGCTATATCTCTGTCAAATTTCATGACAATCAGTTCAGCGATTTAGGCGTGAAAACGTTACAGACAGACAGACAGATAGATAGTTACATTCACATTTATAATATTAGTAATTTAGGATAGGGATTTTAAGCCATTTTTGTGTGTGTAATACATCAAAATATATAGAAATAAATAAAATTGAAGTGTGTTTGTAATGTTTGACAAAATAACAGCTTTTCACTAAATGCATATGAAAACGGTACTTATAACAAAAAAACAATGTTTAATTTTTTTTGTCTGTTTGTTCCGACTAATCTCCAAAACAGCTAGACCAATATTGACGGGACTTTCACTGGCAGATAGCTGATGTTATTAGGAGTAACTTAGGCTACTTTTATTTTCAACTAGCTGCTAACCGCGGGTTCGCCTCAACTGATTAAAACCAAAAAATTGTTAAGTTACAAACAGACACTTCAATTTTATTTATTTGTATAGAAAAAGCCATGCAAAGAAATGCATGCATTTAAAGAAACCTCGATGTATTGTCAGGTCGTAAAAACCGTGGTCTGCAGGGGCTGGTCGCTAGCATTGTATAGGTACGAGTATTAAGAACTCATCACGAATTAAGAATGAGTGACGTGCTTTTCCGTATGTTCAACTTATTTTTAAAGATTCACCAAATTAGGTATGGTAATTTTTAGACAGAAGTTTAGAGGTATTTTTTTTTTACTCATGCTATGAGTAAAAAAACGAGTGTGAGTTTTTTTTTACAATAGCCAATATTTTTATTTGCATTCAAATATGGTATAATACACAATTTACTATTTACACTAGATACTAAATACAGCCTTAAGATAGATCGGGCTAGAGATTACCTAGTAAAAACAACACAATTAACCCAAACACACACATACCTAAACCAATTTTTAAAAAAACCCTATAAAATAAGAAACAGTTAACTATCAAAACAAACAAATACCCACTACATACTCGTATTGGTAGTTCACAAACGTGCAGTTTTAATTTCACGTTCTGTCGATACGTCATATCGAATGACAAGAGGTGATCCAATCAGCGTGCAGTATTTGGAACGTTTTAATCAGAGAGAATGATATTGCAAATTATATTCCTTTCGCTGCGAACAGCCGTTAACAAAATTGATATTGGAGATTATGTCGAGCAGATTTTAAAAGCGGAAAAACAATTTATTTAAAATTGTTTTTGTTTTTAAATTGTTGGTATATGTTGACTATATAAGATGGAAGATTTAAGTTGTAGTAAAATCCTTCTATATCCTAACTAATACATAGGATACTTTTTATCGCGGTATTATGTTTCTGTAGAATTATTTTGGACCTCCACGCGGGCGAAGGCGCAGGTATAAGCTAGTAATATTATAAATGTGGAAGTTCGTATGTTTCTATGTTTGTTACTTTATCACGCAAAAACAGTTTACCGGATTTCGATGAAATTTGACACATATTTAGACCATGACTTGGGTTCGGACATAGGATACTTTTTATCCCACTGTAGGTATGTTTCTGTGGGCTGACGCCCGACTTCCACGCGAGCGATGCCGCGGGCAAAAGCTTGTCATAAAATAATTCAATTGCGAAAGTCTTCTTAATTTGCAGGTGATGATAACTGTCAAATGCATTGCGAAATGGCAACAATAGCTAGCGGATAGCGAATTCAATTTTTAAATAGAAAAGATTTTTAAACCACACCTAGTATTAATACCATTGTTTAAACTGACTATCCACTGGAATGGATAAAAAACACGTTCAACTAATAATCGGATAAAAGAACTTTATAGAACGCAGGGACAAAAGTTCCGTTTCGCCCCTCTGTCCGAGAAGCGACGGTATTAGTATTCCCAACTCGTCGCCGTTCGATAAAAGGGGGGCGCGTGTGTTTCACGAATTCTGTATAAGAGTTCCTGTTGTTGAACAAAAAGATATTAACCGTTGTAACGTTACAAATAACCTAATAGTTAAGTCTGTTCTGGTTGTCTTCCGGAGCGGCCGGAAGGCTACCAGAACAGACTTAGAGTTGTGTATTCACAGGTCAAAAGTCCATCTTCATTAAAGAATACAAGATAAATTGCGCAAGCTCCTGACATTATTTTTGATGCACCTGATATTTTGGATGACTACTACCTCAACCTAGTCTAATTCTTTTTTAAAATTTACTTTCTTCTTCTTTAAATATATAAATGTTATCTTGTAGATAGGAAACTTGTAATATTGGGTTATTTGTAACGTTACACCGTTTTTCTGTAGTTTTGAAGCACTTGAACAAGTAATCTAAGTCTAAGTTGACTAAGCTTTTATTGGAGTATTCCTGTTTGAGCACCTATGCATTGAGCAACATAGGTATTCCCATTTGAGAATACCTTTGGTACTTAATGCTCAAAAAATAAGTGCTCAAACGGGAGTTCTCCCTTTTATTGTTAGATAAAAATATACTTAACCATTAATAATTATCGTCTTAACGAGAACGTGTCTAACAATTCTATAAAATGCTTTAAAAAAAACCGGCCAAGTGCGTGTCGGACCACGCACAATGAAGGGTTCCGTAGTTGGTATGAATTTATCCCAAGAACAAACTTAACATCGTAATTGAAAAACATGTTCTTCCATACGGAATGTATAGGAGAACATGTTTTTCAACTGTAAATGTAAGTTGGAGGACTATTACTCGGTAACTTGTGACGCCTACTTGGCTGTGATAGTTTTCCTTTTAACTTCGTTATTATATACTACTGCTAAGATTTTTATTTCAGTTAAACCAATTAGAGATACTTTTGAAAAGTCTATAGTCGGTCGGTCGGTCACAAAATAATATTTTTAAAATTGGCATACAACCCTCAAGGAGTTCAAAAATAAGGATACGTATCTATTATTAACCTCTTAGTCCCGTCAAAATCGGTTCAGCCGTTTCGAAGATTAGCCGGAATAAGCAGACGGACAGGAAAACAGACAGACCGACAGACAGATTTAAAAAAAACGTTGTTATGAGTACCGTAATTATATATACTATGAAAGTATATAGTAACTAGCTTTCACCCGCGGCTCCGCCCGCGTGGATGTCGGTTATCGCGTAGAAAAGTAGCAAATGTCCATCTCCATATCTCTGCCAAATTTCATGACGATCGGTTTAGCGGTTTAGGCGTGAAAACGTAACATACAGACAGACAGACAGACAGACAGACCGACAGATAGACAGAGCTACTTTCATGTTTATAATATTAGTATGGATATTTCCTTTTCATTGAAAAAAAAAAAAACCTTTCATAACGTTTTTTTTTTAGGTACTCATGTACCTACCGTTATTATATTATATTCTATGGAAGTATATAGTAATACTTTAATATCGTGGCAAAAAAAAAAAACCTGAAAAAGAACGTTGTTGTGAGTACCGTAATTGTATATACCTACTATTAAAGTATATATAATTACGGTACTCATAACAACGTTTTTTTTTATCTGTCTATCGGTCTGTCTGTTTTTTGTCTGTCTGTTTATTCCGGCTAATCTTTGAAACGGCTGAACCGATTTTGACGGGACTAAGAGGTTAACAATAGATACGTATCCTTATTTTTGAATTCCTTGAGGGTTGTATGCCAATTTAAAAAATAATATATTATTTTGTGACCGACTAGACTTGCATTTAGTAAAAAGTTGTTATTTTGACATTACAAATTTGTACAGATTATTAGCAGATAAAGATAAATGTATTGTTAATAAAGTGTTGATGGTTTCTAGTAAACAGAATAAGTATTAAATTGAGTAAACAGGCCACTTGTCACGTACAGCGTAAGCCACTCTCGCAGCGAGCGATCCAACCGACAACTCGATTAATGTGGTTCTATCTCTGGGGAAAGGTTTAACACGCCAGGGATGTAGAACTTCTTATGTGGGTGGTAGATGCATCATTTGGCATAGAAGAAAATATATGACACAATATATATGATTATGATGGACAAGTCTTCGATGTATATTTGCAGAACAAAAAAATAAAATTCAGTTAAAAATTTATTTTTAAATAATTTTTTGTTGTAACTCTGTTTGTTGTTCTGTTTTTTTATTTATTTCTCGGTTACGAGTATCTTTTATTATTTTGACTAACCCGTCGTAACTGATGTATTGATCTGACATTATTAATCAAGAAAAACTGGATGAAACAATTGAAATGATACTCGTAAAGAGTAAAAATTAGAACGCTCGCTTTCAGTATCACAAAGAATGAAAATAAAAGATACGAGTATAAGAAGGTTTCATCAGCAGCAGAACATACAAAATTCCCGATTCGGTCAAGGGCAACTAATACATATGAAAGTTTGTCCTTGAAATGCTACGAAACTTTTTCAGAGTATCTTGGGATCCTAGTCTCACCAGCCAGACAAAATAATATCATTAGTATTTTACAGCACAATAATTAACAGTGACATTTCTCTTTTTTGGGATGATTTTCTCCCAAAACCCAACTTAACATTGTGGTTAAAACACATGTTTTCCCATACATCGATATACGTCATCATCATGGTCGCCATTACTTGTGCTGTGAGACATTCCATCTTGCCCAATTTCATGATTCTAGGTCAACGGGAAGTAAGTACCCTATAGGTTTTGATATATTTGCGAGCATCAAAACATGACTAACAAAAAGAAAAAAGGGACCGTAGGCCTACATAATTATTTGATATTAATCTCAACTTGATACCTCCTCGCTTTCCTGACAAAAAGGGTCTTGCTAGACTGACAGACAGACAGAAAATGAAAGAAAAATAATGGAAAATTGTCTATTCTGCACAGATAAGATGCTCATGCCGATTTAATTTTCAATTTTGTAGAATTTATTGTTAATAAGCAAAAGTTGAAGTCCATATTGTGATATGAATCATCTTTAAAATATTATACCATTTCTATTAGTCCTTTAATAGGGAAAACCGTAGCTAATAAGTAGGTATGTATTTTGTGATGCTTGACAGTCCAATAAAAATTAAGTGGACTTCGACGTTGTACTTTTCACCGGGCCTCACAATCGCCGGTGAAACAATAAGCGACGAGCCACTAACTGGATCCAGGACGGTTTACTGTTATACTCTGGTGTAAAACCGAGCCCATGAAAATATTTTTACACTGGTTAGATGTTGATGTTTGTGTCAGTTTAAAAAAAGTTTTATTTGGTTTTCGACGTTGCTATGCAGGCACCCTGTAACCGGCTGAGGGACACCAAAATCAATACTAATATTATAAATGTTGAAGTAACTCTGTCTGCTCCAAAACCGTCCGTAAAATCACGGGTTCGTTCGTTCGGAACACAAACCTCCATTTAGAACAAAATACCCATCATAGCCTAATTTATGAAGCGCATTTCAAAGCGTTTATTTGATTCCGCAGCCACTCACCGCAACATTCTAGTTGTGAAGGCCGCCATTTATACCCCCTCTCGCATCAGTAAGACCCGCCGTCCAAGGCATGCACTGACCGACCCAGACGACCCCACGACTCTCCTCCAGGAGAGCAGTAGAGAAACGAGTACAGTTCGAAAAAAACACAATACACGACCGTCATTCCGACCTCGCCGCCGAGGCGCATCGTGAAATCCCCGACTAAATAGTCCTCCCCGACCCTTGCCCGTAAGCGAAGCGCCAGCACGCGCTATAGCTGAGCCTGTACCTTTAATTTCTCCCGATAATAATCATAACCCTGATTTTATCCAGCCACCGTCGGTCCCTTGCCATCCTCCCTCCGACTCTGCCCTAAGTCGAGGTTCGTACCCCACAGGGGGTGCCCTTAGCGCGCAGTTGTTTAGTTCATAAGTTTTTACGTCCTGGCATTAAGTTTCGTTAGGAGCTTAAGACAACCACAGGAAAGTCCGGTTAAAGAGTCTCAACCTCTCAAGGTTAGATTATTATTATCATAACACTATACGTAGCCGAGCCGTAGGCCACAGTGGATCTCACAAAATAAATATGATTTATTTTAAAAAAAAATCTGTATGCTACGTTTTCACGCCTAAACCGCTAAACCGATCGTTATGAAATTTGGCAGAGATATAGCCTGGGATATGGAGGACATAGGCTAATTTTTTACGCGATAACCGACATCCACGCGGGCGGAGCCGCGGGCAAAATCTATTTAACTATAAAACTTTCAACCGCATGCTGTGATTGACTGGCTGAAATAGCAACATACAATAAAATCGCTTGACTTGAGTTTTCAGTAGAAATACTACGAGTAGCAAATTTTTTGACACTGACCTTTAGTGGTGAAAAAAAGCCTTTTAAAATTTTCTACATATAAATCTGTAACTTTTATTGTGTGCAATAAAGAGTATTCTATCTACAATCTATCTGTAGTGATGGCCCCGGTGAGTAGAATGTAAATGAGTAGATGTGTGTAGGAGGGTGAGTATTATTATAAGCTACTTTAGTATAGATTATATTATACGAGTATTACATACGGTAGGTATGTTTTAGTATATCAAGCAATTATGATAAAGAAACGGACAAAATTAGATATCAAGCATAAATATGAAAATCTTTCATACAGAACGACTTATTTGATTTGTAGCCTTGGTGAGCTATTAAGTAGCTTGAATGTTTTCGCTTGTTAATCCACGATAAAGCTGTACGTCCATTACGGCGCACACGGTATACGAGCCAAGCGGATCAAGCTGCGTGGTTGTTTTTTGTAGTTCCGTTCTCGTAGCCAGCAGTTAAGCCACGCGTAGCCGTAGGCGCGCGTCATAACACTATACGTAGCCGAGCCGTAGGCCACAGTGGATCTCACAAAATAAATATTATTTATTTATTTTATTCTTAGTGTCTACTATTGCCAAATAATATGGAATACTTGTATGTGTATGTAACTGCGTTTCACATTACATTACAAATATTTAATATCAGTTTAATACATCAGAAGGCCTATTTTTTTTTGTTTTAACAATGAATTCCTATAAAATCAAAGTCATATTTTGACTTTGATTTTATAGGAATTCCGGGATTCCGGAATGCGGGCCCTCGTGTGTCCGAATGCGGTACTAAATTCGTAGGTACGGACACACGTGATTTCGTGCCCCGCAGCACCGCGTCGTAGGTTACTACGGAAATCGAACCACAGCGAGTTATGACAGGGCCATATATAGAAAAGTACGTAGGCAGATCGAGATCGAATGAAATATTTTAATCTTTTTCTTTTTCTTTGGTACCTACCTTAATTATTCTGTTTCGTAGATTTGTAGTGTTGATTTCTTGTCAGATAAATTCACGTGTATTTTGTTTTCACCTGTTCCTTTGGATTTTATTCGTTATAACATAATTTTAGGATAATTGTGTAATAAAATGTTTTTAAGAAATAAATAAATAATGGGCGTTCTTATCGCTAAAAGCGATCTTTTAAAGGCAACCCTTGCCTACACAACTTACTTAAGACCATTTTTCTACATTTTATCACTTCTTTTGTTTTGTTTTACTCTATTATATAATTTTATCACTCGTGTCTGTCTGTCCCCCTGTCACAGTTAATTTTCTCTGTATCAACTGCGCCGATTAAGTTGAAATATGGTACACATATGAACTTCTTTGACCCAAACGCGGACGTGTAACGTAAATAAATTAATTTTGATTTTTTTTATCACTTTTTTGGGGCAAATTAGAAAATAAAAATAAAAAGTTTTGCGAAATGTACCGTGTCAAATATCAAATGAAAGGGCTTATTGTAAGGATTTCAAATACTCTTTCATAATTTTAAAATAAATGCTTTTAAAGTTATTTAAGAAAATAGATGAATACTATTACTATTTATCTCTGAAACTAGTGATCCTTATATTTTGAAAACTTACAGAAAATAAATCTTTAGGTACTTATAGATTTCAGGAAAACCTATAAGAAGTCAATGGTCATAAATCTCTCAATATTGTGCGAACAAACTTACATTTGCAGTTGGAATGTATGGGAGAACTTGTTTTACCACTGCAATGTTAGTTTTTTTCTTGGGATATATTTATACCAACTATGGAACCCTTCATTGTGCTTATTTGCTAAGTGTCGTCTACAACAGGGGAAGAGAGCTGATGTATGAAATACAGATATTTTATATCTAGTTCAAAATCATAAAAGCAAGAGTCATAAAGTGTATCACAATAATAATTAAATTGCCGTAACAAATAAATTATACTTATTATAATTATTAATCCCCGACTTAGGTAAAGTTACAGTGTACATGAGTACACCGTTTCGCCAGTTACGTTAAAGTCACATGTAGTATGCTAGAACCTAGCGGGAAAATATATCTAAGAATTCAAAAAGACGACACCTAATACATTTAGGTGGTTCTGAAGTTAAAAGTGCACAAACAGACAGAGAATGGTCCTTGCGTTTGATAAAATGTAAGGCTTGTATGACAAAACTATTGTGTTCTGCGGTAAGTATAAGACACCGCACTCGGTCAGTTGTTTCTCATTTCCGTTTGTCAGTACTGTCATGAGCATCTATATGTGTAAACTGAGTAAACTGCAAAAGCAATTTTCTCCATAAGTGTTGATTATAATTATAAAGTGTTATGAGCATAGGATCATCGACACCATGCTACTATGAAAAAGGTCTCGTCTTTTTGAATCTGAGAAAACCTTCTACATAATAAAAATCACAAACGACGCACAGCGTATGCCGTTAGGTCTAGAAGCATGGAATTTTGCACAAGAGTTCCATATTTAACGAAGGTGAGTATGAAGAAAGGGTTTTTGAAAATTCATCCCCTAAAGTGGTGAATCTGTGAATGGAATTTTGCCATTTTTGCCAATGGGAAATCTCGTACGGATATTCGCTTAATAATTTTGCTAACTGTGTACATGTTGTCGCTCGTCACTGTACAGATAGCAGAACAGGGTCGGTGCGCCAACCGCATATTTGATTTGAATTCTAGTTACATAACGTGGTCTCGGCTTCCTCTCTCTCCATCTCAATCAACAGCACTTCCTATTGGTGTAATAATTCATGGTACATATCTGTTCTAATACTAATATACTAATAATATTATAAAATAGGAAATATTCTTTTGTTTTTTTTTGTTTGTATTGAATAAGGTCCGAAACTAATGGACTGATTTTAACCATTTTTCACTAATAGACACTCAAATTATCACAGAAGTATCACGGGATATAATTAATTTAAAAAAAAAATGCAATTATGTAACAAAGACGGGCAGGCGATGTGATGCGACGGGGAGGGAAATGTGGATCAATTTGAAAGTTATGTGCCTTTTTAACTGCACTACCTCTGCTTTTAATCCCTCGTATTGGTACGAAGATTATGAGAACTAAGCACTTATTTTATAAGGCCGTTTTATCTCACTGTGGCCAAAGGCCTTCCTGCTTCCTTCCTTCGACCTCTTTCTGTGCAGAGCTCCCAAAGACCACACTTTGTTACATACCATGATTTAAATACTAACCAGACAGCAAAGTGGTAGCGGGGTTGAATATGCAGGGTGCAGGATGCTTATTATTTTAAGTAGTGCCGAAGAGTTTTTTTTCTTATTAGTCAGACATCACCAATACGTAACAGCAGTCATCACCCTCAGTCTACTAATGAGCAGACACTTCTCTTTGTAAACAACAACAGCACCCATTAATTATGAACTTTGTGGCCAATTCCTTCAAAATGAATTTTCTTTTATATAAAAATATAAGAATTTATTATGGTACGTACATTACGTCGCCACAGGGAGCGCCAGTATCCAGCCTGCCCATCTGGCGAACGCCTGGCTTGTCGCCAAACGCTATTTGCGAATTTTAGATACGATTTCCTGTAATTATGTTGGTAATGCAATTCATCTGATATGACACTAACTTCAGTTTAAAAAAAAGTTTGATGTTAAATGTTTTTACTTATAGCAAAATCAAGAAAATATAGACCGTGGTCGTCTATCTTAACGTAACGAAACCTTAATTATAATTGAAATAAAAAAAAAAACTCAATCTAATTACGGCCTTACACAAAACGTATTTGTTCATTTTTTACGTATATTTTACTCTCAGTATAACAAAATCCAATTTTATAGGAAATTCTTATGATACCGGATTTAGACAATTTAGCCAGTAATTTTCACTGCGGATCCTTTGACTGTATTCCATCAAGGATGACATGATAGCAGAGGCGTAACTGAATAATAACCTTTGTCTTGGCAGCGCATCCTCTCAGCTAGGGCGCCATTCACAACAGATGTCAGAATCAAAAGTTGTTACAACAATACGAGCTCTTCACAGGAGTACCGGGAACTGCGCTGCAACAAATGACTACACGCTTACTTTGTTATTCCACAATTTAAAAAGACAAAATGGCGGGATGGCGCTCATTTTGACTTGTTTTCCTTTCGATTTACGTAGTTATTTTTGTAGTATTTTTATAGTAGAACTACCTCGTTGTCTAGTGGTCGTAAACGATTTCAGGTCGGGCAGTGTTATTGGCTTTTTCCAGGAATTTCTCAATAGCAGCCCAGACTTCCGGATTTGTGCCCGGATGATAGCAATAGGCTCGCTCCCTATTACACGGGACATAACTGGCACATATTGGCAGTACTAAAGGTACTCGTACACCTCTATCTGGCCCTTCTGGGAACACAGGCTTAATTATTTGTGGTGTTATATTATTTTTATAGTTAATAGATTACTAATGCCTGAGTTTGTTTCGCCATTTCTTCTCAGGGTTAGTCAGATAGGAAAAGTCAAATATTCCATTTACAAATAACGGCTAAATAACGACAGTTATTGTGTAATATTGTTGAAATTACTGCACTTTAGAGTTATTTTTTTAAATGTAAATGGTAAATAGATTACAGTGTTTTGTATTTATCGTAAAATAACGGAGTTTATTAAACGTTTACATCAAAGGGTGAGAACAGTTACATATTTATCTAATGTTATAATAAATGGAGTATAGCTCATTTTTATTTTTAGTGTTCCGTATGTCCGATTGAAAACACGGAATCGTATGTCTGTCTGTCCGTCTGTGACAGCCAATTTGCTCCGAACTAATAGACCAATTAAATTGAAATTTGGTACATGTACAAATTAATTTAATAAATTAATAAATTTTGAACATGGGAGTCACTTTTGGGAGATAAACAAGAAAATTAAATAAAAAGTTTTGAATACTGGGACGTATAAAAAAAAAAAAAATTACCAAATAAACAAAGGTCTTCCCAAAAAAAAAAAAAAAACAAAATGTGGAAAATAACTTTAATTTTGGACGTCGGTGGCAAAAAAAGAAAATAGAGAACCAAGGACACCAGGAGTTTTTTTGTCAAAAAGTTTTTTAGATTTCACTTTTTAGTTATGGTACCTACCCCACAACAATTCGTTTACCACTACTTGCTACACCGCACAAACAACAGTGATACAAGATGTATGAAGTGGATTAAATACGTATTATCGAAGCTAATTCAAAAACAAACCAAGTAAAGTTAATAAAAATCGGTTAAAAACCATTTATAGCCCGAGTGTACCTCATGAAAATTCCAATAAGTCCAAACGCGGCTAGGATACATTGTTTTATTACGGAGTTCCGGTGCATACCTTCCGGCTTCATCTTCAGATCAGTTCAATAGTACCATTTTCATCACAATTATTTATTTAAAATTGCTTCATAGTCGCTTAACTATCTTAATCGAGATATCTTATTGCCACCCGTGAAATAGTTATCATTGAGGAGTTTCGGTGGCCATCTGTGGTCTTCTTCATCAGTTCCACTTCACCAAATGATACTTTCTTAATGCAAATGCTTGAGTTTTAGATGAAAATACGAAAATCGCTATGTGTATGCCTATAGTATTTGAGGAGTTCCCTCAATTCCTCATGGATCCCATCATCAGAACTTGATTCTGATAAAAATAGGACCAATCTAAAAGTAAGCTTTCAAATAAAAAAAAATATCTTTCCAAATCGGTTTATAAACGACGGAGTTCTGAGGTAACAAACATTAAAAAAACAATAAAAATACAACCGTATTGAGGACCTCCTCCTTTTTGAGAAATCTGTTAAAAAGGTCTGTGTTACTGTGAGGGTCTCAAGTATATTTTTTTTAATAATTAAAAAAAAATTGTTTTAAAGGTATTAAAAAAAAATTGAGGTAAATTGACCACTACCTTCGAAAATAATGCGTCTAAAATTTTGAGCAAAAGAAAATAGTTCTATAATAAAAGATTACAAAAAAATCTATAGTCTAAAATAACATGGTAAATATTGTGCATACAAACTTACATTTGCAGTTTGAATGTATGGGAAAACATGTTTTTCAACGAAAATGTTAAGTTTGTTCTTGGGATAAATCATCACAATTTCAGTTCATTTCATTGGCTGATTGTAGCTTTTGTTATGATAAATGAATAAGAAATAACAGGTACCTACTGACAAACAGATGTGGTATATTAATTCACAACCTCCACCGCACCTTAAATGTAGGGCACCAGCTTGAATCTTACGTGCACAAACATCTTGAATCAGAAAAAAACGGTGGTGTGGTTATTTTAAAGCTTCCAACCGATTTAAACTTTTTAGAATAATCAATTAGTCAACTTCAATAACAACGAATCCTCTAAAACCACGACTTTTGGATAGAATGAATGATCCCACCATACAAAATCACTTGATACGATTGTCATACAAGAACAGAGAGTACTTGCATCTTCGACGCAGGTTGGTCCCATTCAGTCCTCGAGAATTTTCCAGCTTTGGACCGAACTTGCTTCACCCTAATGGATTGCCAACTGCTTCGGTTGACCTCTTGTGTGCAAGTGTCATTAGACTTTGGTGTCATCACTGGGTGGCTTTTAGTATCCCTACAAAGAACCGGAACTATGTATAGGGACGTGATTATTGAACGTTACATCGTATGACATTACGTCTATTGATTCACAGTACCAGCTTTTTGAATTGAGAAATTGAATTTGAGAACTTGTCAAACTCTCTAGCATTACGAATTAGCATTATTATTAGTTTTTGCGAATCAAGGGGTTTAGCGGTTGAAGTGACTACTTTAAGGTAGCCCGTAAAATTCTAAATTTAAAATTTTCATTTCTAAATTCTAAATCTTCCGGGCTTGCACCTTACGTATGCTAAATTAGAGTTAGACTAGTGCTCAACTCCAAATTCTCAATTCAGGAACCGGGTGTAAGTTTGGGTGAACACGAGAAAAACGATTTAACCGAAGTTTTAGTACTTTAAAATATTTATTTCATAAAGAACACCAACCCATTCCACATTGGCTTACAATAGTACCTAATGAGGAAAGGTATTGCTGCTAACGTATATGTCGCAGGCACATTGTAGGATTCGTCATTTTACAAACGACGCCATCCATTTACAAATGCTCGCAGTTATGCAATTTGCCTGCGACATATACACAAATTACAAATACATAAATATTATATTGATAAATATTAAATATATTATGTAAAAAATTGGTGAGTTTTTTTTAATATTTAGGTTTACGGTCTACATAGCGGTTTTAAAAATAACTAACAAGTTATTTTTAAACTTGCTTCACCTTATATTTTGCAAGATATTTATAAGTAACAAACATATCTACTTTAGCTTACTTACTTACAGCGCAGTAAACCTTAATATTTTCTAAGATAATTATATTGATACTTAGCGCAAAATTCCACTTATAGGGGCGTCAATGACTGATCATATTACCGGCGGTCACTCCGATGTTTTCTATGCTGCTTATGATAAAACCTCATCACGGGTTAACAGTTATTTCTAACCATGTATATGATTAATCAGGTCACTTATTTGCTGTACTGGCAATTTGCTAGTGCAGCCTTTATTTAAGAAAATGTAAATCTACTTCTTAAGGCACGGTTGTTCACAGTTCTAACCTAATCCATTTGGTCGGGGTGCTTGGATGTCGAAATTATAAGAAATTTAACGAGTTGCCAATTTATCTCAGACATTCAGCATAACCGCGAGCGTTTTTAAACGGACGGCGCCGTTTGTAAAATGACGAATTATGCAATCTGCCTGCGACATATATAATAAACCTATCTACCTATCTCTTACCTCGGTAAGAATCTAAATACCTAATTGTTTTTGAAATAGACATTTTAGACTGCCATTTCTCTTCAAGCTTTCAAGTATATATTTTTGAAATTAAGTTTGTCAAACACTTTAAAAACTCTACTCAAAAGCACTCCTATTTCACTCAAACAATTTTAGAATAATTTTCCTTACAGCACTTTTCCACTTCGACATCCATTAAAGTTTCTAAGAAAAGCTTTACTTGAACTATTATGCACTTAGAACACAGTGCACGACCTGCGCCCTCATCCTTGTTAGAGCGAGTTTCCTGTTTCATACCGACTTAACACGATAAACTTTTAGAGGTCATATTTTAGATGTTTGCGTTCAAAGGACGCAAAATAGGCGTGTGGCCAGTTTAAATTATGTTTAACTAAGTTCCTGCTCCTTGATAAGATGTACTTATGCACAGAAACTGAGTTCAGCGTCCGATAACTGCCTAACTCAGTTATTGGACGCTAAATGAGTTCCTAGTGGTACCCCAAGAACAAAATAAAACACACGTAAAAATTTCTCGATACTTCGTAGACGTCTACGCCGTAGCCGCGTAGCTCCGTAGCGAGATCGTAGCGTTACGCAACGTTACCCTCTGTTGACTTTGCAGCTCTTTGTCTCAATGTCAGACTAAAGAAAGCATACTTGCATGATTAAATTGGATTGATAATCGGCTCTTAAGTTACCGAACAACTATTGTAATGATTTATTCATAGATTTGTTTATTTTTATTACTTTTTAATTATATCTTTTGAAAACTGCTAATTTCTTTATTCATGCCCCTGCTTCGCACGGATTTTAGAACTTGAAAAATCATCGAGATTTCGTTAGTGGAAAGTTTATTGTCACAATAGTACATTACTTACCAAGGGCTGTAAAAAAAGAAAGCCCGAAATCGCAGGTATTTGTGACCCGAGCCGCAGGCGAGGGTTGTAAATATGCGATAGAGGGTTTTCTTTTTTACTGCCCGTGGTGAGTACACAATTTTATGTGACGTAAATTTATTTATTTATTTATTCAGGGACAATAAACAGCTACAATATGTGTTGGAACAAAGAAAAGATAATACAAAATATTAACAATATTGCAGCCCACTACATTATCCGCATATTAACAAAAGAAAATACGGGTAATAATTACATCACATTAATAATAATGAATTATGCAAAATAGAAATAAAATGAGAACATTCACAAGAATTTGGCACATAGATACAGCATTTATTTATTTTTGTTTAGGTACTGAAACTGATACTCAAACTAAGCCAGGGCTTGTATTTTGGGAGTCAGTCCTCAAACGTGAGCATTACAGGGAGATCGTGACACTATAATATTATTATAGTGACCAAATTAGTGATGTTCTTCACCTTCTGAAGGACTTAGGTCTCTATAATTATAAAGATATGTATAAGTTCCTAAGCCTTGTACACAAGTGAAAAACTGGCCAAGTGCTTCTCGGACCACGTAAAATGAAGGGTTCCGTAGTTGGGATGAATTTATCCCAAGAACAAAGTTAACACTGTAGTTGAAAAACATGTTTTCACATACAGAATATATGAGAGAACATGTTTCTCAACTGTAAATGTAAGTTGGTCGACTATTACTCGGTAACTTGTGAAGCCTACTTAGTTGTGATAGTTTTCCATTTAACTTCGTTATATGTACCTACTACTGCTGTGAAATTTTTCACATATTCGGATATGTGAAAAATGATACATCCAATTAGCTGGCAGGGTGGGGGGACACTTAATTCTCACAAAATTTGCACTTAAAAGTTTAAAATTACGCAAACGGATCCCTGAATCAAAAATGGTTTGTAACCAACCCAAATATTTTTGAACGGTCTATCCTACGATACCTCACATCATGGGACAGACGAGAAAAAAATATATCATCCCCACTTTACGTGCAAGGGCAGGTAAAGTGGGGATGAATAAAATTTATACCAAAAAAAAAATTGAACATCAAGATTTTATTTTACCACTTTGTCGGCATGATTAATATACACACTAAATATATATATATATTTTTATAATCCTTTTATTTCCAGTTATAATTTACGTTTCTTAAAATCTATGTATGTGTTAGTTTTGTTTAGTTTATTCTGTTATTTTATTTATCTCTTACTTAATATAATTTTATGTGTATCCTATGTATTATATCATAGTATTTATAGTTACTTAATTTTTATTTAATCTACCGGAACCCCATAATGGGTGAAGGCCTCCGCCAGTGAAGCCCATTTGACTCACTAAATATACACTCATACTAAATTACAGCTTTTTAGTACTAAGAGTCTCTGAGATAAGCCGCAGACAGACGGACATGGCGAAACTATAAGGGTTCCTTGTACTATTTTTAGGGTACTACGGAACCCTAAAATAGAACAACCTTTTTCCGAGTATTTACTGGATCACTCAAACCGGGATAAAGGAGTATTTGGCTTCTGTGGTTTTAATTTCCGCATCGGAAAAACCCATTGTGAACATTTGTCACGCGTATATTTGTGCGTGTAATTTGTGTAAGGCCCGTTTTACACACATGGTTTTTTCCCGTGAAAAACTACGGTTGATTGGCAGTGTCCAGGCACAGTCATCAGTGTTATATGAATCACTATGGAAGCTTGTTGACAGACACGGCCGCACTACGGCAAGGTGCCGTCGCCCGAAGCTCACACGATTATTCTACGGTGCGTCTTGCGTGTCTTACCGAAAATAATATAATAATAATATTTTTATTGACATAAAAGTATGTTACATTTATATGGAAACCCTGACTCCTGTGCTAGGTGTAACCTGTGTTACAGGAATCAGTGTCTTCTCCCAGTAGTTTTACACAGATATTATGCAATAAAATTTAAAGAATTTCAAATTATACAATTCCTGCTTGATGCTTAGTGTGAGGGTGGGTTTGTATCCGTGTGTGTGTATATGTGAGCGTGTGAGAGGGTGTGTGTGTGAAAAAAAACCGTGCTGTGTACAACAGGCCTAATGGCACTTACAATAAAGCTTGTGACATACCAACGCCGCTCGTGAGCGGTGCGTGTCATCGCGACTGAACGAGGTACGGTGAGATACCATATTTATTTTATGATCGACGCACGTTAGTCTTCAAGGTTCGGTTTAGAGATACGTTGGTAGGGCAATGTGTTTTGGGTTCGATCTGGCAAGTAAAAAAAATATATTTTCACGAGTAGATGCAATAAAGAAAATAAAGAAAATTTGTTTATTCTGCACAAACAAAACACACTATATAAAAAAAAAATATAATACAGACATGAGGGGTCTAATTTCTAAACGATTTTTCCTTGAAATCGAATTTCTCTCTCTTTTAAAGTTTTCTCAATTCTGTACTAAGTGATAAACTCATTTCCGAACAAATCTCTCTATAACAGTACTAAATTGACACTCCAACCTTAGTAACATAATCCACTATAAATGTCATGGGTATAATTCAAATTCCTCTACAAAGGAATCAACCAATCACAGCGCTTGCTTTTGCACCAACTGACCTCACGAATAGTATGGCGGACCAATGGCGACATAAGTAATTGTCTTGTGCATCAAGGAGTGCGATTAAAATGTATTCATTTAAAAAATCATCAGTAACTCGATTGCCAGAAAAATTGTTTTGCCTGTTTTTGGGATTAGTCCCCCCTCACATACAACTTAGCCAAAAGCCTCGCATTCAAGCATTAAAAGTTTGACAATTTAGTCCATCGCTAGGTGTCAGGCCCAGGGACCAGAGACAATTTACATTGCGTAATTACACTGTGTTGCGTCACTGGCAAATGTCAACAAACAAACAATTAATAGTAGATTGTACATCAAGTGCATAAAACGCACCATTTTACGCGAGACGTTTATCCATCCGAGCGAGCTTGCGAGAGAGGATTGATATAAAGTAGAGTGTAAAATGGGTTTTATTGTCGAGTTGTACACTCTACTTTTCACTTCGATTGCGAGGAAATGAAACAGCAACATGTAAATATTGTAAACATTATTTATGGTTCCCGCCTATTAACTTTTTTTTTCATTATTTTTTTCAGTAGCAACGTGACCTAACACCTGAATTAGGTCGTTACATACTGCTAATTTATAAAAACATTTTGTTTTTATATCTATGATAACTTAGGTTAATGTTTAAATATATTGATTAGCTAATATAAAAAAAACTAATTTAAAAAATAATAAATGGGCGAAATAGAAAATATAAGTTTATTTCATGAAGTTTTATTGTGTACGAAACGAATTAAAATAAAGAGGTTATTCTCGGAAATCACCATTTTTGTTTTATTACATTCAGAGTAATAAAAATATTCTCTATATTCATTAACTAGCTACGATTAGTACTTGCAGATAGTTAAAAGCGTCGTTAAACGTCTGTTGATTGTATAAAATAAATTTTAACTTTCTGCAACTGGTACTGGTGCCTATTTATATGCATACAGTTTATTTGTTGGTAAAATAATGAACTATCAACTTTTTGTCCTCAATAAATAAATTATGAAGAAAAATTATTTAAGGTCAGAAAAAATCGTCTACCTACTATTTATGGTGGGTTTTTGAGAAGGAGCAGTAAGGGCAGGTACGTTAACTTGTAACTACAGAAAAACGTTCTTTAGAGACTATTCTTAACTGTTTAATTAATTGCTAACCGCGTTCGCAAGATTTTGGTAAAATGGTATCTCATCAGCTAGAAAAACATGAATTCTCACATTTTTATGGTGCCTATCGATGCAGTTTCTTATAAAGATTAGAAGACTCTTCTGGCCCAACTGAGGTTGGTACTAGAAATCCACAAATTGCGCAACAACTTTTCCCACACATTTTGTAACATTAAGAGCCTCGAATACATTAAGTACTATATTTACCATAATTAACATACTAACTATACCTAAAATTGTACGTACCATCTATTCACTCTTTCCGATCTGGTTTTTTACCCGGATCTGATAAGGCCGAGCGCACACTCCACACGTGTCGTCGCTGAAGACCGATCACACTAGATACTGTTAAAGTCGAGATTTTATCTTCGAAAGCATCACGACGGTCGACGGTCTGACACAAGACGAACTGGTTAAAATTTACTACATAATTCGCACCTTTAGAATTATAGAGACCTAATTTCTTCAGAAGTTGAAAAACATCACCAAATTAGGTCACTATAATAATATTATAGTGACCTATATTTGAAATTTTAAGATTTCAACCTTTCTAAAGAACATAACCAATGAGGTTACTATAATATTGTGAATTAATTGATGATGTCATTAACTGATGATGTGATTGATGATTTCAAATAAGGTCTCTATAATTCTAAAGGTGCGAATTATACGTCGAAGTAAAAAATTAAACCACCACCAAAAATTGCAAATAATGTAAGAAATTTTTAATTTCGTGGGCTACCCTGATGTTTTCGCCTTAACTAGTTTTGGTTTGATGAGGCGAACTCACATGACTATAACTTATGTGGAACAAAAATCACAGTAGAGATCGTTAAATAAAAAAATGCACTCCTGAATAATTTGTGTACAAACAATTCAAACGCGTATACAACACGCAGTGGATAGGTATTTTTTTTGTGTTTGTTGGTTGGTTAGTCAGAAAATCAGGAGCTCGTGGCTAAGTTATAACAGCCGCACGGGTCGATCCGTCAGGTTAAGCTACGCTTGCCGGGGTTGGTCCGTGTCCGTTAGGTATATCCTTTCAAACAAAAAAAATATAATTTTCACAATCGGTCTACAATTGACGGTGAAATCGGTGGACATAAAAAAATACATACGCTACGAACATAGATCATCCTCCTTTTTAGAAGTCGGATAAAAATTCAAAAGGGTTACATAAGGAACTCCCTGGCTACCAACATTCTCGTCATGTATGTAATTTAATTCAGGGGGATTAAACGTTGATTGAGGCCGTCAATTTGGGGTCCCATGTTCAGCAGTTGGCTTTTACGAGCTGATTATAATATAACGTATCATGTGGGGGACTTATGGCCTGCGTTTTCAAAATTTGACTCATTTTGAAAAGTCACTTCAAATTTCATTCAAGTGATTGCACAAATTCACAGCACACAATATTTATTTATTTATTTATTTAATACTTTAAGCACAAAACATGTACAGAGGCGGACTTAATGCCATAGGCATTTTCTACCAGTCAACCCTTGGGTGATGCAGAGACATACAGTAGTAGGTGCAATAGCGAAAATTGAGGAATAAATATTCATTTAAATATAAAGATATACATAAACCTATTACAAACTATAAATTCAATATATAAATCTTATTATATATAAATATAAGCACAAATAAATACACATAAATATGTATACTAAAACAAATAAGACACACAATGGGAAAACATTACCGTTATGATGATACTGCCAGCTTCTTGCGAATATGCTCACGAACTTTTACTTTAAAAGATAATCGGTTGGTTGCCATCCTGATTTCCTGGGGGAGCGCATTCCACAGAGAGATAGACTGTATGAAGAAGGAAGAGTGAATGAAGTCTGTGCGGTGAGTGGGACATTGAAGAAGACGATTGTGAGATGAACGAAGATTTCTATTGCGATTGGCGCAAATGTACTGAAAGTGGGGGGCTAGGTAACGAGGGGAAGATGGAGAGTCAAGAAATGAAAACAAGGTGGTCAGCGCCTTTTTTTTTTCCAATACTAGCAAACGAACTCATTTATTTTTGAAGTAATTTGACACCGTTCGAATTTCGAATAAAAGTTTAAAAAAAACATTAAATCGTGCTGGGTCACGTTGGCAACATTTCTTATAATTTAGCTAAGCTTTCACTAGAAAATTCCGATCATTATTGGAACATTTATTGGAAAAGAACAATCGGATCTTTTACTATTTCATGGTTATGTTCCGTGTGGTGCCGGACGTAAAGAATAGCACCACCCCATTTCCTCCCGTGGGTGTCGTAAATGGCGACTAAGGGACTTACTAGAGAATGGGCAGCAGCGTTTTCTATGCATTTTTAACAACATACTGCGATTGCCAACCCGCCTGCCAATCATGGCGATTATGGCAAATTCCTCCCCTTTTGGGGGAGGTCTATGTCCAGCACTTGACGTCTTTCGGCTGAAATGATGATGGCTAACAAAGTCAAAGTCAAATCATTTATTTCAAATAGGCACGTAAAAGGCACTTTTGAACGTCAAAAATTACAAAAATAGTTAATTGATTCTAGTTACCCCTTCCAAAAGGTAGTTATGTATGGAGAAGAATGGGCAAGAAACTCCATACTTACTCTTTTAAAATGTTAACAATAGTTTGTGTACATTAAGTTATTAATAATTATATGTGTAGACGATGTATCTGGGATAAAAATTACTAACCAAAAACTAACTAACTAAAAACTAAAAATGATTAACCGCTTACAACATGGCTTGCATATTAAAATAAAACTATCTTGAGGTCTCATAAGAGTTAAATCTCAAGGATTCGACGTTAACTATGTTGAACCATGTTATTAACATCTTCATTTTCTTTCTATTTTATGTCAATCTCACAGTGCAGCATTGCTTATTGATAAAACGACGCGTTTCTCTGCAGAAATTTTCCTCCCCGACCCTTGACTGTAAGTGAAGGGCCAGCACGCGTTTTAGCTGAGCAGCATGTAATCCAAACTCCCCACGATAATAATCAAAACACTGATTTTATCCAGCCACCGTCGGTCCCTTGCCACCCTCCCTTCGACTCAGCTGCCCTAAGCCGAGGTTCGTACCCCACAGGGGGTGCCCTTAGCGAGCAGCAGTCGTTTAGTTTTAGTTTTTACGCCCTGGCTGGAGGCATTAAGTTTCGTTAGGAGCTTAAGGCAGCCACAGGAAAGTCCGGTTAAAGAGTCGGAACTTTAGTGGTTACACTCTGAGATGACCTAGATAAAAAAAAAAGCAGAAAATCATTTCTATCAAGTAATACGTCCACACGCAGTGCAGAGCGAGCAGTGGTGGCCCAGTATTAATGGGCGTGACTTACGAGGTATAGGTCGTAGGTTCGAAGACAGACAGGCGCTTTTTGTGTAAATTATTTCATCACCTCTACCCTCAAAACGGTGAAGGAAAACATTGTGAGGAAACCGGCATGTCCTAGAACCAAAAATTCGAAGAACATCTACCAACCCGCACTGGGCCCGTTTCGTGGATTACAGCTGACTCCCTCTCACGGAGAGGAGGCTTATGTTCCAGCAGTGGGAAAATTATATACTGATTATTATGCGTTCACACAACGCTCACTAAAACAATTTCTTTACAGAAATCGACACTTTATGATCAGAGTGTCTAACTTTCAATTCGTCTACGAAGCAAAATGCCTAAAATTAATGTCTACACAGTAAATTGCCTAAGCTGTAAATCGCCTAGAGACACTAGGGCCTCTGAAACAATTCAGAGGCCCTAGTGTGAGTTTATTTTAACCATCTCGACTACTTAGAAATTATTGCATTTTAGGCATTTTGCTTGTTAAACATTTTAATACGACCGATTTTGACCGTTTCTGGTCACAGTTCTAACCTAACTTACAGAGGTTAGGTTAGAACTGTGACCAGAAACGGTACTCCCTTTCTTCTCCTAAAATAATAGACATATTGCAAGGTAGGCATTTTGGTTCATAGTCAATATATGGTTTAGGCAATACTTGGCATAGACGTTTTGATTTCTAGTCAGCATGATCATAAAGAAAGTCGACACGATAATGTAGACAGTTTGCTTGATGTTTACTATCCAAGGTAACAAAGCTATAATATCAAAGCTAATTAGAATCAGCTATATCAACACATAGCCGCTGTACCTGCAGTTTCCCATCTCGAATTAATTGGAAGTACATTATTATTGTATGCCTGCAACCAATTATCTGAAATTCAATTTGCCTAGTAATACAACACTATCCATTAGTACGGTGTGGTGAGGCGGTTTCTCAATTTGAAGCTTGTGAGCCGAGGTTCTATTATTATCGTGTTGGTCACGGGAGCTATGTGTTGGAGATAATACCTACCTGTGTTGAACATAACACTTGCCTATTCTATGCGATAATGAACATCTGCACCGACCAACAGGCTTCTCTGCTAAACATATTTCGCACCTTACAAGGATGGAAGATAGTTATCTTCCATTTAAGTTTCCAATTAGTTCAACCAGGTTTCAGACTGGCTAAAGTAGACTCATCCTTCATGGGGTACTGTTTAAAATGTTACAATAAAATACCTCCCCACATACTCCAATTGAACGAAACAAAATTTAAAACTTGTATAAAACGCACACTATGCAGCCAAGCATATTATAAATTGGGGGATTACATCGCTGACAAAAATGCTTGGCTCAATGCTGGTCCTGCTCCATAAGGGCGCATAAACTAATTGATTAGCATTTGAAAATATTATTGGAGCTGCTGAAGATTGTAAACTATTTTTGCATTGTATAAACTCAATGTCCTTGAATTATATAATTGCATAGCACAGGTGTGAGTACTATGTACTATAGAGCTACCATTTACCGGGTAATATGTCTTTTATTGACTTGAATGTGCCCTGGCGGCTGAGAGTATGTCATGCTCACTCAAATGTCTCGCTGGTGGTGGCGTGTGTGTTGGATCATTAAGTTCCCTTCAAAATGGTTGAGCTAAATGGTGCTGATCCATGCGTCATGTTCGTGAACGGGCGCCGTCAGTTGGGACTGGTCATCTCTTAGCTGCCACGGCTTATTTTAATTTTTGTGAATTGTTTCTATTACGGACGCTTCTAACGTGCACGTCTTTCTACATTGTTCTCACATGTATAACTTCAACATGAATGATGTAACCCATATTTTGTAACAATATTTTAAAAGAGTGTCCATGGAGTTTCTTGTCCGTTCTTCTCCATAGGAACCTACTACGCTTTGGAATGGGCAACTAGCTTCATCTTTCTGACTGACCGACCCCTTGCTTGACAATTCAAAAGTACCTGTAATTGGTTTATTTGAAATAAATGCTTTGAGTTTGAGTTTGAGTTTAAGTGATTCTGCTGCTTTTACAACTAAATACATAATACTTGGTCTTGGTTTGGTCATGTTAAGAGGATGAATGAAAGGCGACTAACAAAAGGTATCTACAAGGGAGATGTGAGTGGAAACGCTGGGAAGGGATGCCCTAGGAGGACAAATAGTGACCTAATTGGTGATGTTCTTCAGAAAGTTCAGGTGCGTAGTACTCGCAACGTGCGTGAATGACTAGAACGAACAAAACGAACGCAGCAAAAGGAGTACGTAAGGAGCGTATCAGGTGGCGTTCGATAGTTTCTGCATACCCCCATGGAAAGAAGGCGTAAGTTTGTGCATATGTACATGTACTTATTTAATGTATTACAGGTATTAACAATAAATATGTAATTCAATTAACACTAAATAGTTTTAAAATTATTTAAGAAAATAGATAATAATATGTACAAGTATATAAAAAAGGAGGGAAAAGAATCAAAGGGCATCAAAAAATTCGTCCGCATCGCTGTCAACAGGAAAAGTGCCCAAAAGGCTGGCAGCATTGCCACGTTGTATGGTAATGCTGATTCTTTGGGCAAGAAATAGGCCAGCCCTCTGGTCACGTGAAGAGTCGACCAACCGCTTGGAGATATCTCGAAATACCATGTGGGCACTCGGACCCCATGGTCCTAGTGTTTCAACCCCAAACGGCTCAAACATATAGCTCCCAATAAGGTTGTTATATTTGCGCCGTTTGAGGTTATTATAGGTTGAATGATATAAAGGAGCGAAGGAACACACGCGATGACCGTTAATTGTGTACTAATTTAGCATCTGACTAGCCTTTTCTCATCTATGCTGGGGTCAGCTTCCAGTCTAACCAGGTGCAGCTGAATACCAGTATTTTACAAAGAGCGACTGCCTATCTTACCTCCACAATTTAGTTACTGGGTACCACGATACCCGACCTTTCACGACACCCACGGGAGGAAATGGGGTGGTGCTATTCTTTATCGTCCGGCACTAATATACGGCGATAATTGTTTAACTAACATTAATTTGATGATGTATGTTAAAAATTATTTTATTCGGCAGAGTGTATGGTTTTACCGTACACCCAGACTGCAATCTTTAACTGATGATTTCTCCGGAATACTCAATATCATTCGTTTACCAAATGATGAAGAAACTTATTTCAAAATTGACACTGTTCCAAGCCATTTTTTGGTATTTGAAACCAGATCCTGTCCCTGAAAAGAAAGGACGAGACAAACTGAGAGGTCAAGGCCTTTATTAAAATCCAGACGTCGTACAGAGTTGTGCGTCCACAGTGAACGCGCGGTGAATGGAGCCTGTGGCGGGCGCGGCGGCGGAGGCGTGCGATGGCCACAGTGACGCGTGAGCTCTTGTAGCGGTTCGACGTATTTCAGGGGTTGCAAACTATGGACGAGGATTTGGTATTCTATACCTGAAGTCTCTAATTCAGATAATTTATGTAAACAAAGTAATGTCAAGAAATGTCACTGTCAAGATGACAGGACAGTGGTGCAAAACATTTTATCATTAAATGTTTTTGTAAATAATCATCGATAAAATTAATGTGAATGAATTATAAGAGCTATGCAAACAAAATACCGTTGCCAAACAATGTTTTTTGTAGTGTGTCGGAGACACGGTATATGATAGTCATAATCAGCCCTTTTAAGCCCAGTGCTAGAAGTAGGCGCCCCAAAATCGATTTCCAATCGAAACAGTTTACACCGTTTTCGTCCAAAATGTGGCTAGATATGCTACTTACAATATGAATCTATTTATGAGAGTTGTAATATTAGTGTTGTTGAAGATTAAAAAATGTGAAAATGTTTGGATCTCCTGCATTGTTACCAGTATCATAAAATATTTTATACCAGAAAATCTCCTTTTATTAATAACTTTGTTAAAAACCGAAAATTTATAAAAATAATTACGGTATGATTATTTTGTAATTATTATTTCTTAAAATCAGTACTTAAAAGAAAATAGAACCTCTTTTTTGCAATTTTATGTGAATTACCATTACGAAGATATTTTTTTGTTGTGTTATCCCCGTTGTTTACATAAATTATCTGAATTTGAGACTTTGAGTATAGGCCCGTAGTGCGGCCATAACGCGTGGATAGGAACGTTTGAAAACTACGCGCGCTATCTCGCTCGAGCCCGTCGCGCTAGGCGCCCGCCTTAGTCACTACACTATGGACGCAAGCGGCGATTTTGCGGCCGTCGTCGCAACCGCGCTAGGCCGGCAGTGTGGACGCACACTAGTGTAACAATGTTGCGTAACATCTGGAATGACTACTTACTAAATAATATGCCTACTCTTTAAGTTGACTGCTTTTAACTGACGGCAAGTTTTTATCAGTCATCGAGTGACTCAATCGAGACGGTAATTAATGAAACAAGCGAGTGGCACTGTATGATGGCGCCTGTGAGAGCTTAAAAACTATGAAAATACATATCGAATCGATAAATTATAGTTCCAGCGGTACATCATCAATACGGCCCGTGCAAATTGGGAGTATGGCATTTGTTCCCTCACATTTAGCAGTCAATATTAATGGAAATTTATAAAGCCGTGCAAATGCCACAAGCTGTTATACGATGCCGCTATTATCTACTGATTTTATTTAAAAAAAATCAAAGCTTCAACACATCAACATACACATTACTGACATACACGCATACTAGTTTTTATTAATTTATTATTGTACACTTACATTTTACAATATATTATTGAAGATACACATAAATATTTACATATGTGTTTGATATTAAAGTGTTGATTCAAAAATAGTGTTTAATAATATTACATGATCCGATTATATAGAAATAGATAAATAAATAATAAGAAATAAATTCATTCACATGTTATACACCATAAATACATACCTTTCTTCAAAATTACAAAAAATAAAGAATGAAGCACCAAATGAAGTGGTTTTAAAAGCGCAGTTAACATAATAAATCGACATAATCGTAGAACAGTGATGGATCTGAAATTTATGTTGAACTCTGCCGCGCGTGCAATAACAGCAGTAATTATAATTTTTGTCCAAATAGAGCTGATTCCGAATCAATGCTCAACTAAATTTGGACAAAAGTTATACTTATTTATACTTACTGCTGTTATTGCACGCACGGCAGAGTTCAACATAAATTTCAGATCCGTCACTGTTCTACGATTATGTCGAAATATTCATGTGTATGTGTAAACAGGATTCCCGTATAGCGAATACGAAGTGAACATCTGTTGGAGGGCGCCATGTTTTTTATAGTGGAACGGAACAAGTCTATAACGAGGTCAAAAGTTTTCCGTGAACGGAGCGTTAATCGAGACTCCTTGCAACGACGTAAACCAATCGAATTCTTTAAAAGCAATCTGTTTTTTATGTAGCTCTCTCAGCAAAAGATGCAATAAATAAACGTCTTAAATAAATAAACTCCTTAAGTAAATTATCAATGGCCAAGTAAGTTGAAATCCAAAACTTTCTGTTTCTTCTTTGGTGCATTCGGAACGAAATCATGCACTTTAAGAAAAGTTTATCAATACCTGCGAACCGAAGTCCTGACAATTGATTAAACTTGACAAAATTATGACATTTATTAGTATCTACGCACCTTCAAATCCGTCATTTGTAAAGACTTGTACAAATCAAGGATGCTTCACACGTGTTCGGATCAGCAAATTAATTGTTGAACAACAAACCCGACCAGTATCAATTACTACATATATTCGGCTTTCATTCGGCTCGTGATGATCGCCAAACTCCCCTTGCTGAATCATGTTCAGCTCAATTCAAGCGACTTTTGCCCGAGCATAGGTATCTACATTAGATTCAATTTTGCTGCGCTGCTCTACCGAACCATGCGACCCGATACAGCAGGAGCAAGTGTATAGCACCCCGGGACATACAAACAGAACTCAATCTAATAGACGATTCTATTGCATTAACACCTCACTGTGAATTGAGCGAACGTGTCCTAACTCTCGTGAATTTGGCATTCATTCCCATGTGTGGTGAATAATTGAGGATTATATACGACCGCCATTGTTGTCCTGATATTATATTGTTTGACATTGCGTGATCTCATTTATGCATTGGGAAAGTAGTGAGGTTTTTGTATTTTTGTATTTTGCCTTTGTTCTAGATTAGCGACCGGCCCTGATTCGCACGGTTTTTACTACTTGACAAAACATTAAGGTTTCAGTGATATATCTAAGTTAAATATTAATGTTTTATACACATAAACCTACTGGAATAAATTCTCTAAATTATAGTGAAAACCGCATCAAAATCCGTTGTGTAGTTTAGAAGAACAACGCCGTCACACAGACAGAGACACGCCATGTCATGTGCCTAGTAGGATTTCCCATCGGCCAAAATGACGAACTTCCATGGAAACTTTCATTTTCTGTTAAACCCCTTTAGGGGATACATTATCAAAGATCCTTCCATAATGCTCACTTTCGCTAGGTATATAAGGATCTCGTGTGCAAAATTTCACGTTTCTACGGCGGATTAGGCTGTGTGTTGTCTGTCAGGGAATTAAAGGGAAAAAAGTACACTAAATGAGAAAAATAACTTTAATTTCGGAAGACGGTGTCTTTGGTTCTGTATTTTCGTTTTTTGCCACCAACTTCCGAAATTAAAATGATTTTTCACTTTTTAGTGTTTTATTTTTGGAAGACAGTTTTTTTTTTTTTTTGCAGAAAGGTAATTTATTTTTCAATTTTCAGTTGTGGTACCTATCCACACCTATTCGAAACCACTACTGACAGGAAGTTTTATAAAATCATCAAAATACACCAAGTGAATTAAATACAAAGAAGAACTCTAAAACTACCCTAGAAAAATTAATAAAATTTACGGGGACCACCGCGCAAGCTTCATCTACTAAATAAAATAAATATAATAATCGGTTTATAAACGAACTAGCTTCTGCTCGCGACTTCGTCCGCATGTTATTTCTGAGCCCGAGCCCGACCCACCACTTGGCATCCCGTCGCTTGCCCGTGCTGTAACTTCTTTTTCGCTTAGCGTTCTTTCTGACTTTTTATCTTTTTGCTCGGCCCCTAAGGGTCGTAGCATGATGTTATATAGCCTATAGCTTTGCTCTATAAATAGGCTATCCAACACTAAATGAATTTTTCAATTCGAACCAGTACTTCCTGAGATTAACGCGTTCAACCAAACAAACTCTTCAGCTTAGATATATTAAAATTATGATATCTCCTAAGATGTTGATTGAAATCAAGTGATGACAAGGACAATTTTATTCACATTTAAATACTTGTGATTAATAACATATTTATTTGGATAAGGATTAATATTATGTTGATAAAACTCCTTCACAAATAATGCATTAATTTCGATCAAATTTGATTACCATAAAAAAAAGTTATGGTGAGTCAACCTTAAAAAATAGACATATGCTGTATTGGACTTTTTTTAGAACTTTTAAAGAGAAACAATTCCATCATACATGATATTTGCGTAACTTAAACCGTTTACGCAGCGCACGCAACGGAAGCTCTCAAAAAGTATATTTTTTCCCGTTTTTGCAACATTTTTCATTTATGCTCCGCTCCTTTTGATGGTAGCGTGATATTATATAGCCTATAATATTCCTCAATAAATGGACTATCCAACACAAAAATAATTTTTCAATTACAACTAGCAGTTCCGGAGATAAGCGCGTTCAAACAAACAAACTCTTCAGCTTTATAGTATAGATAAATTGTGCCCGAACATATATAATTTATATAGAGACGAATTGAGAACCTCCTCCTTTTTTTGAAGTGGGTTAAAAATAATTTATAGCCAGAGTGCACCTCATGACAATTCCAATAAGCCCAAACACGGTATAAGATACATTGCTTTATTACGAAGTTCCGGTGCGTACCTTCTACCGACTTCCTCATCTGATCAGTTTGATGGTATCATTTTGATCAGAACCATATATTTTAATTTGCTTCCTCATAGTCGCTCAACTATCTTCATCGAGATATCTTATCGCTACCCGTGAAATATTTATATTTCAGGTGTTCCGGTGGCTTTCTTCATCAGTTCAGCAAATCTGAATGCAAATGCTTGAGTTGTTGATGAAAATATGAAAATCGCTATGAGTATGCCTATAAAATTTGAGGAGTTCCCTCAATTCCTCATGGATCCCATCATCAGAACTAGATTTCGATTAAAATAAGACTAATATGGAAGCATACACATTTAAAAAAATCCAAATTTGTTCATAAATGACGGAGGTAAGAGGTAACAAACATTTAAAAAAAAATAACGAATTGAGAACCTCCTCCTTTTTGTGAAATCGGTTAAAAAGACGATCGATTAGTGTTTTTAGGAAATCAAAATACAAGCATTTTAAAACAAATGAGTTAGCTTTAATTATGTGCGCTCACTCAAGTCACCGTTTGAATATCACAGAATAACGCCGCATGGCAACAATATACAGATTGGAATCAATACCTATTGTAATAGGATTTGAAAGGACGTCACTTTAGTCATTGATCCTTGCATCTGATAATGCTGATTGCTAATCTCTTAGTGTCGAGATGTCCGATTGACAATGGCTGTATTATCTAGTGTGGTGTGATAGCGCTTTGTATTGTGAGCCTGGGAGAGATCTATGTAATCTACTTTGTCCTCGCTTTGTCTGATTGCAGACAAGCTGTTAGGATTGTTCTAAATCGTTAAAGTGATGTAGTATTGTACCTATGTTATTATTGACTTAATTATGACAACGCACAGCCTAAATCGCTGGGTCTAGAATCATGAAATTTTTCACAGGAGTTCTTTATATAACAAAGATGAGCATATAGGCAGGATTTTTGATAATTCATCCCGTAATGGAGTTTAATGTGGGGTGAAAGTTTTTATGGAAGTTAGTCATTTTTGCTGATAGGAAATCTCATCGGACAAACGGGTTGTCATAATTTATCTATCTGTACTGTGTTTCATTATTATTTTTGTCATAATAATGCATGAAAAAGATGCGACGGTCATTCTATAGTTCCGTTAAATTTAATTGAATATTGTTATATCGCAATATTCTTCTAAATTATGATAATATGTGTGAATTATTGATTCATAGAATATAAACAGTTCTAAAACCAATTTGGTTAGCACTCACACTCGTGTATGTTACTGACACGGTGCCGGCGGTAACTAACTACTCGTAAAGTAGACCTCGGCTTTCTAACCTAAAGTTAAATATCATTTGCACGTCATAAAATTTCTAGGTTAATTTGTGCTTTAAAGCGCTGCCCAAACAGAAGCACCGTAAAACGTCCTCTTTTTGTCGCTCAGTTAGTGGTATTATATTACAAGCCCATTTAAAGAATACAGAGTCAAGTGTATAAAAAAAGACTTATACAAAAATATTTTATATAAATAACAAATATCTTGAAAAAAAAATTGCAAGACACGAAATAACTTGTTCGTCTCGATATGATGAATATTATGAACTACAACTATTCATATTTTTGTAACTTTAAAAAGGATATTTAATCAACAAAAGAAATATATAAATGTTTTAACTAACTGGGTTATTCAAAGTCAAAGTCAAAGTCAAATAATTTATTTCAAATAGGCACGAAGATGCACTTTTAAACGTCAAAAATTAATTATTTAATTAAATATTTTTTTTTAATGAAATAAAAACTGCGATATAAGTTTCACACGAGATCAAACGCATCGCCATTTTCAACAGTATTTGTTCTCACTATGAAATACCTAAAGATTTGCTTCTTACCTAAGAAGGAAAAGAAAAGAAATATAAAAGAAAATAGTTTTATTTGTCATACACGTGTCTTATATGTCGGAGAACGGTAGGTTTCTCTCGTTATCATCAGCCATATTATAACTACTGTGGGCGTACTGTGGGTAGGGTTGGTTATTGCGCAATAGAAAAACTGAATTTAACTCAAAAGTAATTTACTCAACCTGAGATAGCACCTTAAAATTTACATAAGACAGTCCCCCAAAACGCCCTGCCCTTCACCACTTCCTAGTGCTTTAGCTAGGAAGAATAAGTAGTGGAACAAACTCCCCAGCAGCAGCACATCTGTCTGTTCAGTTAGAAGAACTTGATTCTATACAGTAATGGGTATGCAAAGTAATTAATGTTGGTACACGACACAACTATACCGAACGCACAACAGTTCCTAGACGTCTTCACTGCTTGACCGCCACCGGTGAACTCCACTTGTCGAATGTACGGCGATCACTTGCCACCGGTCGAACGTTATGTTGTGGACTCTGTCATGCGCCGCTAGGCAGCGCTAACGTCCCGACTAGTCAACAATCGATGGCGCGAACTCCAATAGCTCCATCGAACGCCTCTAGATGGCGCTGGTATACCGGATACAACACGTCTCCGACACAAACAAAAAGATAATTAACTCTAATAATAAAGAAAAATAAAAACAAACAAATTAGAATTAAAATAACGAACGAAGAACAGAAATAAGCCCTTTGTACACGACACGGTTTCAAACTCAAACTCAAACTCAAAGCATTTATTTCAAATAAACCAATTACAGGTACTTTTGAATTGTCAAGCAAGGGGTCGGTCAGTCAGAAAGATGAAGCTAGTTGCCCATTCCAAAGCGTAGTAGGTTCCTATGGAGAAGAACGGACAAGAAACTCCATGGACACTCTTTTAAAATATTGTTACAAAATATGGGTTACATCATTCATGTTGAAGTTATACATGTGAGAACAATGTAGAAAGACGTGCACGTTAGAAGCGTCCGTAATAGAAACAATTCACAAAAATTAAAATAAGCCGTGGCAGCTAAGAGATGACCAGTCCCAACTGACGGCGCCCGTTCACGAACATGACGCATGGATCAGCACCATTTAGCTCAACCATTTTGAAGGGAACTTAATGATCCAACACACACGCCACCACCAGCGAGACATTTGAGTGAGCATGACATACTCTCAGCCGCCAGGGCACATTCAAGTCAATAAAAGACATATTACCCGGTAAATGGTAGCTCTATAGTACATAGTACTCACACCTGTGCTATGCAATTATATAATTCAAGGACATTGAGTTTATACAATGCAAAAATAGTTTACAATCTTCAGCAGCTCCAATAATATTTTCAAATGCTAATCAATTAGTTTATGCGCCCTTATGGAGCAGGACCAGCATTGAGCCAAGCATTTTTGTCAGCGATGTAATCCCCCAATTTATAATATGCTTGGCTGCATAGTGTGCGTTTTATACAAGTTTTAAATTTTGTTTCGTTCAATTGGAGTATGTGGGGAGGTATTTTATTGTAACATTTTAAACAGTACCCCATGAAGGATGAGTCTACTTTAGCCAGTCTGAAACCTGGTTGAACTAATTGGTCCCTATTTCTGGTACTATAATTGTGTCTTTCACCTCTTTTACTGAAAATATTTACATTTTTCCTTACGTACATGATGTTTTCATAGATGTATTGACAAGGTACCGTCATGACGTTAATATCTTTAAACAGTTCCCTTAGAGAATCGCGCCTGCGGAGGCCATATATTGCTCTGATGGCTCTTTTCTGTAGAATAAAAATAGATTCGATATCTGCAGCCCGTCCCCATAGTAAAATACCGTAAGACATGATACTATGAAAGTAACTAAAATAGACTAGCCTAGCGGTATCTACATCAGTAAATTGACGGATTTTTCTCACAGCATATGCTGCTGAACTTAGCCGCCCTGCAAGAGATGTTAAATGAGGACCCCATTGCAGCCTTGAGTCGAGCGTGATCCCTAGGAAAACAGTTTTATCGACGAATTCTAGTTTCTCCCTATTCAATACTATGTCACAATCACTACTTTTAACATTCGGTAAAGCAAATCTTATGCATTTAGTTTTTTTCCCATTTAATACTAAATTATTAGCAGTGAACCAATTTTGGACCTGCAATAGGGCTCCTTTACGGTACGGGCGGCATATGAACTACGCCGTAGAAAAACGTGTCTGTCAACAAGCTTCTGTAGTGATCCATACAACACTGTCGACCATGACTACACATGGCGAATAAACCGTAGTTTTTCGACAACTGCACGTCGAGAGAGCTGATTTTCAGTGGTCACCCGAAATTGACGTACCTACGTGTATCATCACCAGGGCCGGACGCGAGAGATCGCCGCCGCCGATCACCTCCGAGAGGACACGGCGGTGCTCTGCCCAAGCCGGGCAGACCTCCACCGTATGTTCCACCGTGTCCTCCGGGCGATCCACACAGTGGTAACACCCGGGCGTTTCCACCCGCCTAATTCGAAACTGGAACCTCCCGAAACACCCGTGTCCGGTGAGGAATTGTGTCAGGTGGAAGGTGAGGACGCCGTGGCGCCTCTCTAGCCACTCCTCAAAGAGAGGACTTATCGCCACAATTGTGGCGTGCTCAGTGTATCATTTGCCTAGACTTTTCCCAACTATGTTGGGGTCGGCTTCCAGTCTAACCGTATTGAAGTACGTGTATGATCACCAGAAAATTACGTAGTGAAATTTCAATTTACTGGTATGGCGATGGCGAGGTTGACTATATTTTGTGCCAAATAATTTGCAGACCCAGTGACGAAACTGTTGGGCTTTCGCAATTTGATTTGGAACTACGCTTATAGTACAATTTGTGTGTTCTTGTTTCAAGTAAAGTTTTAATTTTCTAAAGCTGTGTGCTGTTTAATATTTTGATTCAATCACGATGGTCATGTGGAATGAAATAGAATGTGAAATGTATTTTTTTAGTATCTATCTGTAGTTGTATATCATTAGGTATATTAATTAGCACTTTGCCAGCATTTCGTGCACCGGTGAATGCCATAGAGGTACCGTAGAATTTTCGAAGAATCTTCCGTGCAAAATGTCGGCAATCTAGGTCCAAGGTTTCTAGGCCTTTGGACTGGGTGTTGATAAGTCGGTCCGTCAGTGAGTCAGGATTTTGGTTCTCAGCTACTGTTCCATTAACATGAATAAATAAAACATCGAATGCAAAACCGCCTTCTTTTTTTGAAGAAAAAATAACTCAAAGCGACATGAGAAGAAAAATAACGTGACTTCACTAATTCACACAACACTATATAAACCACTTCAACCAAACACTAATTCCACTTAAAAAAGTACCAAGCCACTTTGTAGTACCGAACGTTAGGAGTTAAGCCCACAAATAGCTTTAAACTCTTTGCCTTTGTACCAAGTACCGAAGGCTTACGATGCATTCGTACTAAACCCTAGCATTATCATAATGTGGTCTTGGCACGAGTTTAAGAACACACTCATGTTGATGTGGTCACCATAGAGAGCTATCAGATTCTACATCTTTGGCTGTGGGTCGGATAATGAGACCTAAGCGGTTTGAAAATAGGATACATTTTGAAACCAGGAACTTAATTAAAACGGTGATTGGTATCAAAAAACCGCGGCGGACTCGAGCCACGGTTGCGCAAAACCTTGAAACTTACTGTGTATGATCTATATCTTATCAGTAATGACGTCACTTTAAGACGGACTCCAGAAATTAATAAATATCTTCACGTAGTTTCCCGTCTTACACAACAACACTACAACAGGACTAGTTTCTGACAATAATTAAATCGAGAAAATAATATAATTTTAGGCATAAATAGACGGGACATAATTATGAAATTTGGCAGTATATTATGTGAAAATGTCGTTAAAGCACATGTTGCTTCATTCCACCGAGGGTAATTAAACCTCGACCCTAATTAGAATTTATAATAGCTAACTTTCATATTTTTAACTTTAAGTATACATCAATTACCTATTATTTCGTATTAAATTTTAAACAAAGTGAATTTTTTTTATTTTTTATTAGCTGCTGGGCAAAAGCCTCTCTACTCTCCGAACCACGCCTTTCTGCCCTGACGTGCCAAGGACCAATCTTTGTCTATAAAATTGTTTACAGCAACAGTTTTGTTTTTGTCGTTTAAATTGTTTTATAGCTTACTAGCTTTTGTGCGCGGCTTCACTCTCGTTAATTTAGAATTTGACAATCAATTCGGGTTAAAAACACACTACTAAAGTTTCTATAATAATATAATTCAATCATGATTCGAAAGACACGTGGCGCCATCTATTATCATAAGAAAGTTATTGTTTGTTTTCCTCGGGAAAAAGCACTGTACACCTGACAACGTATATGCAAAATTTCAGGATGATCGGTTCAGTTGTTTAGGCGTGAAAAGGTAACAAACAAACAAAAAAAAATGCTTTCGCATTTATAATATTAGTTAGGATTACAAAAGTAGCACGAGGATAGGTATCATTAACGATACAGCTTTAAACTTAAACACCTTTTAATTTCCGTTCTCTTCTGCTCCTTTCTATAGCGAAAATGATGATGTCTTACGTCATCAGCTCCGCTGATCACTCACAACATAGTACAATTAGATCTAGTAGCGAGCGATACCGAGAATCTACTACATCACAACGCGATGATGTCAGTTGCATCACTTGCATCTGTCAGATAGATATCTGACAGATGCAAGTGATGCAACTGACATCATCATCATCGTCAGATGGTAAGTATAAGTAAATGAAATACAATAATTATGCAGATGCATAATTATTGTATTTCATTTACTTATACTTACCATCTGACAGTTGAAACAACAACCTGTCACGCGCACGTTGGCGAAACTAGCTCTGACGGGTCTCCTTGAACTTTAGATTACGTGGATGAGATAATTACTGTTTTGTTGTGTTTACATAATTACCCTACGACGCACACGGGACACGTGCTAGACTTGTACGAAAATCATCCTAAAACTATTTATTTTAAAGAAAACTGTTGCTTTTAAAACAAGTGAAGCTATAGTTATAGGAATCAAAAAACGGCCAAGTGCGATTCGGCCTCACAGTCTAAAGGTTCCGTACGTGTGTTTACATAATCACCCTACGACGCCACAACGCGGGACACGTGCTAGACTAGTCTGTACGAAAATCAACCTAGAGAAACTATCTATTAAAAAAAACCGTTTGGTTTTAAAACGCGTGAATTCATAGTTATAGGAATAAAAAAAACGACCAGGTGCGATTCGGCCTCGCAGTAGAAGGGCCGTACCACCATACAATATTCAACACTACATTTTTTTTTTTTAAACACTTCAGTAGGACACTAATTATATCTTGACTCTAACTGTTTTGAAATTAATATGTCCTATCTAATCAGCCAGGTAATCTGTAACTCACCTTTCTACCTCAGACACCTTTTTCTATTTAAGATTGTGCATTTTAATAACCAGTGCCTGTAATATTATGATGATGAAATAAATAAAGATTTAAAAATTAATTTAAAAATTAAAACTCATTTATTTCAGGTACCACATAACATACAATGTATTAAAAAAACATTTTTATACTGTTCAATAATAAATAAAAAAAATACACATAAATAAATGCAAACGAAAAAATACAATACAACAGATTATGAATATTACAAGTTTCTTGTACAATACGATACGCCCTTTAATTTTTAACTTTGAAGGGACTATGCCCTCATCAGCGAGTTTAATTATATCCATGATCTGAATTCCTAAGATGCACTTTGTAGGTAGGCGTGGATTGTCGAGCGAAGAAAATAGAGGCACTAGTTATAGCACAATCACTTTATTTAAATCGTAATTTCCTTTTATAATAATCAACAAGGAATTACCGTTATAATAAAATAACAAACTAGGTAGCACAATGAAGATACGCGTAGCACGCCTGTACGATGCCGACCGAGTCTCAAATTATACTGACAGTAAATCGTCGACTCTATGCGCACTAGCGCTCGATTTTGTGTCAGAGTGTCGTGTGATCGGTAGTGATGTAGCAAACAGACAATTCATGTTCATGACACTCTAAACTAACGGCGACATCTATAAAATCTGACACTAATTTAAATATTGAAGCGTCGACACATGCCGTCAACTTTATTTTAGTTTCATTATTTGTTGTTATAGCAACCATAGTGGTAGGTAAATACTCTGTGAAAATTTCAAGATTCTACCTATTACGGATCTAAAATACAGCCCTGTGATAGACGGACGGACAGCGGAGCCTTAGTAATAGGTTCCCATTAGCACCAATTGAGTACGGAACCCTAAAATACAGTACATTTTATAACCAAGTTATCGACCGAAGAACGAGAAAAAGTATTTCGTTTTTGCAGAGATGTTGATCTCTGCAAAAACTAAATACTTTTCCTTAGATATAGGGATAAAAAATTGTGAGAAATGAATGGAAGCGATTAATCCTTTTCCCTTATTTCTAATGAAAATGTTAATCTGCTGAACGATCTCTCAAGCTTATAGCTCTTTTGTGATAAAAAAGCAAGATAAGAAATGCTGGTTTCTATTTAAAAACAATATGGAAAATGAAATATTTTGATGTTTCAGCCGATTTTGTTGTTCAAAGTCAAAGTCAAATCATTCATTACAATTAGGCACTTAAAAGGCATTTTGAAAGTAAAAATAATCAAAAAAAGTTGAATTGATTCTAGTCGCCCCTTCCAAATGGTAGTTTTAGTCTGAATAAGAATGGGCAAGAAACTCGACCTACCTACTCTTATAAAATGTTTTTCAATATTTTGTATACATTCATTATTGTGAAGAGGATGTACGGTCAGCTGCAGAGAAATCTCACCCCCTAGCAATGAATAAATACATTGCTAGGGGGTGAGGTTTCTCTGCAGCTGACTGTACCTACCTAGAATCAAATTACTATACCAATAGGTACAACAACATAGCTAAAATTAGACGAACTTTTCCATCGCTCGCAAGAAGGATGTCTGGCAGTTAAAAGATAAAGTAAAAAAATGCAGTCCAGAAATAAGCATCATTTCAGTTAAAAACGTTAGCTAGTTGATTAAGTTTCCAAACTTAATCCTTGAAAAGTGTATGGCTAAATGCCATTGAAAATACATCGATTATACCTGTAACTACACTTAAATGGACAACAATTAAAGACCAAACCAACTTGACGGGTTTTTTTTGAGATTTCATTCCTTGACCTTAAATTTTTCTGGTAAATGAAAGGTCGCTCAAATAAAACATGAAGCTACATTTTAAAATAAGCAAGTTTTTTGCAGGCATAAATCAAATGTTTGTTAATTTTGTGATTGCATTTCTATAATGCGTTCGCGATTTAGTTTGCAAACATGTCTGTAAATAAATATCAGTTTTTTTTTTTTTACAATTTCATTTTATTGAATTCAAATTGTGCTACAACTTCAAACATTTTTATGTGTCTTAAAATAGTACCTACTAGTCATTCTGAAATCAACTTATTACACCAACATAAAGTTGATATTCGTTTAAATGGGAATAACATCAATAGGAAACAAGGAATTGAAGAAATATCTACTTAAAACTAAGAGCTTAACATTATTTTATTGAATGTGACTGAAATTACCTGTATGCACAATTATCTATTTTGCTCATAGATAAGCGAAGGTAATTTCATTTTTAATGCCTTTTTTTTGTGATTGTCTTCTCGCAGGTCAACCTAAGAGGTTGTCCGCTATATAACCAAACATTCCTGTGAATGCCGTAATAAATTAAGGCCTCCAGCCAGGGCATAAAACTTATTAATGAAGCGACTACACGCTTTGGGCACCCCCTGTAGAGTAGGTACGGACCTCGGCTTAGGGCGTCGTTGGGGGACGAGCCAGCCTGTTCTTTGCTGCCAACAAGGGACAAGCTGGATCGGATCAAAAACCTCTATTGTGCTGTAGCTAGACCATGGTCATATAAACTGACGAAGACTGAAGAAAGCAAGAGTGTTTGTATAGTTCACACAATGCGACAAATGTGAAAAGAATTTCTGCTTTTGAAAGATGCTGTATTTATTTTTATTTAAGAGTAGGTATTTCTTTATTGTATGGGATAGTGGACATGCTGTTTAAGCTGTACGAATGTTACCTATGATTTAAGGACCTAAAAATACAGTCAGTAATGAGAAAACAATTTATATAAGGCTTTGATTCAGTTTAAGAATAAAGAAAAAAATCTATAATTAGTCCTGAAATAGTCTAGTTTCTTTAAACCTAAAAACATTTCAATAAAGGCTCCTACAAACAGATGCAATACGCGACGCGACACGAAGACACAAAGATATCGCGTGCGACGCGACGAGCGGTCTCTGAGTCGCGCCGCGTGTCGCGCCTGTTTGCAGGAGCCTTAATTCACGTCCTCTGTCTATGGCTGTATATTAATGGTATTTCAACCGATCACTTTCAACGTATGTGTGTATTTATTCTATATGTAAATGGAACACCACTGACAACCTGCAGTATTGTCTCTCTTTCTCTCTCCGTCCATCCGTCCAAAGGTGGTCTGTAAAAGATCACTTTTAGCGATAAGACCGCATTGTGTCACCCTATGTAACATTTCTATATCTGTAATTTTTATGGTGTACATAATTAAGAGTATTCTATCTATGTAGTAATGTACCTGTCGCAGGAAGATTGTATAATTCGCCATTTTAGAAACGGCGCCATACGTTTACAAACGCTCGCGGTTGTGTAGAATGCCTCATGCAAATTGGCAACTCGTTATTTTTTTATAATTTTGACATTCAGGCACCCCAACCAAATGGGTTAGGTTAGAACAGATCCTTAAGAAATAGATTTACATTTGGTGGCACGGTTTTGACTGCTGCGCTGCGTGTCGCGGGTTCGATTTCCGCACGGAACAAATATTTATATGACCTACAAGTAGTTGTTCCGGGTCTGGTTGTTTGTGTATCTGAGTTTAAATGTTTGAAAACGTACCCAAAAACAAAAAAATAAAATAAAAAAAAATGAATACAATCCGCCTGCCACATAATATCTTACAACATTCAATGACAATTATTTGACAGCGGATTTGAATTAGCTTTTAACTACATATGGGCAAGTCTATTCTAAATCTAGATAACTCATTAAAGAATCAAACCACAGTACTGGCCGAAACCTAAATAGCCGTGACAAAGCATTCCTATCGATCGAGGGTCGGAGTGTCTCGCCTCCAGGATTATCACAGAAAATAATTTAGGTAGTAAATCACTAAGTAGGGGAGAGAAGTAAATAAATATCACTGAAGACAAGACGGGGGCGGTCTAAACACTCCACCAAGTGTTGATAAGGAACTTGATCTTTTTATGGCTACCTCGATGGTTTCGTGGGATCGTTGAGTTGAGTTTTGAATTCGAGACCATGTTCAGGAAAAGTGATATTCGGTTTTTTTGGAAGTTCTCAGCAGCATCAGTAAAGTATGTCTACCTGTATATATATTATTTGCCAGTGACAAAGAAAAATTTGCAGTTTATTGATACTTTTTCACTAATCACCAGATTATTATCAACTTAAGATACAGTTATATTCCAGTAACCTTCAGTGTTTAACTTGCGTGTTCTGTACTGAGCTCACGCTACGCGTCGTACGTCCAGCCAGTTATAGGACTCGTCCATCCAGGAGCGCTGTCCCAAATAAGACGCATTATTAATTTATTACACATAAAATAAAAGGTATTTTAATAAATAACGTATAATAAAAGATCAATGGTTAAATTATCTTTAAAAAGTTGAAGGTTTCAGAAAAATACGCTTGATTGATTTTGCGTGATTCTCCGTTTTTTACCCGCGTTAGACATAACTTTACAAATTAACTACACTATGTAATATAAACATAATCTAAAATATTGATATATTAAGTTATATAGAAAACGCTTTAATTTAACATATATTTTTCGTTTATTAAGAGATAAAAACAGAGAATTTTGATGACTTTGTGACCTCCAAAATAAGAAAATGAAAGATAATTAGAAAAAACTAATCAGCGCATTTTGAAGACGAGAATGTTCAGCTAATTATGCGCTGAACAGATTTTGAAAATAATTCTTAATTACCCTAAAGTAGGAGCACAAACATACCTCGAAATATTGTTGGGCAGAAAGAGTTGTATTCAACGCTTGATTTACCTAACATTTAAAACCACCTCGATGTACTAAAAAAAATTTACTAGGTTTTACTTATATTATGATTATTTCTGTGCAATAATGATATTTCATGCTATTTCTTTAATTTGATTTAAAAAAAAATACAAAGTTGCGCAAATAACTCACCGCCAGTGAATTTTGCAAGACTGCAGCCTTAAGGGTTGATGCACAATAATCCTGTTACTTTGTGTAAAATCATCGAGGTACTTGCGTAGCCCACTAACAAGGGCAATGCCTTTCATTTCGACATTTAAGCAACACTCATTGCGTTACTTAAAAAAAAAATAAAAAAATATTTACCTACGTTGTTGAGCAAAATAAATTTTCATACATTGAAAGCTTATTATAGGATCAGTAATTTCCTTCATAATCCTTCGAATTTACATTAAAAGTGTCTTATATTTTGAGATGCTGAGTTAGTGCCAAAAAATCACTTCCGTACTACATCAAGACATGAATGAAGCGGTTTGCGAGCTTCCATTCACGAGTAGATTTTTGTTTATTAAACTCATTAAATAAAGTTTTATGACCGCTTTACGATAGACGTTCACTTAATTCGTAAACATTTCGTTGGAATCGGAAAATCTAGAAAATAAGTGCGAGAGATGTTTAATATTTTTGGATGACATCCTCCTGATTTCATTCCAATTTATTTGGGGTTGGCGCAGCATTACTTTAAGTGATGGCACATTGACTTAAAAATAATCAGTTTTAATTTAAAACTAACGCGGTCTGTCGCCGCAATGTCAACGCAGCGCTTACAGTGAGCGGTCTAAGCGGTTCAAGCGGTGAGTGCGGTGAGATGACGCGCTAGATAAAGCGACAACTGTAATTAAATTGTGGCACTCATTTATATTGTACTGGCCTTCACGGCTGTTATTTGTAAAAGAGCGATGTTTCAACTGTATGTATCACCCAGTCCCTCTAACGGAGAGGAGGCCTGTGTAGTGGGATCAATATAGGCTGATTATGCAATCAGTTTTTTTTCGTTTATGTAGGTACATTTATAAGGTATAATTATAGTAATCTTAGTGTAATCTCTCATTGCAGACGAAATTTTTACTTTGTATTTAAACAATTGAGTAGGAAGCTTTAAGGGGGAAGCGTCAGGGTAGCCCGTGAAATTAAAATTTTCTTACGTTTTTTTGCAATTTGCAGTTCAATATCAGGTTGTATGTTGATGTAAATATGATTCGAGACCATAAAAAATATGTATTACCGATAACATATACCGATAGTACCTATATGTTATCGGCCAAACCCGATTTCAGGCCAAACAAGTTATTAGCCCAGGACAATCTAGTTTGGCCTAAATACTTTATGCTTAACTTGGCCTGGGCTAAACTGATTGAATCGTTGCAATTGACAAAGCCTTAGCCTTTTTCACTTGTAGGATAAGATCTAAGTATTTATCCTGTTTGAACATTCCGAAAAGAAGATTTCATATTTTCACTTAGCAAAATTTCTTTTAAAAACGGCCATTCCTATAATAGATCACCTTGAAATTTAGACGATCGATCAATAATAGAAATATCCAAAAATAAAATTAATCCAGCTTCAATAATTGCACGTGCACAAGTCACAATAGATTCAATCAGTTAAGCTTAGGCCAAACGAGGTAATCCTGAAGTATTTAGGCCAAACTAGATTGTCCTGGGCTAAACTAGTATGTCTTGATACGCGTAGGATAAACCGATTTACCCTAGGACAAACTAGTTTGGCCTGAAATCGTGTATGGCTGGTAACATAATATATACTATTCTAGAGAAATTTGGGTTTAGGGTCACTTGAAATGTATTCGGAAAACGAGATGGCGGCGTTAGTTCTGATTTTGGCGCCAAAATAACCTTGTAGCGAGTTTATTAGAATATAATAGACAATTATTTTGCATTTATTGTCTGTCTCGTTATAGTACACCCGTTCACGTCAACACGTCACCACATTACACTGAAGCGCTTATTACCCGTCAGCACTGTGATGTTTCAAAGCGCTTCATTGTTGTTTGTTCTTCAATTAATCAATAATGTAAACGCTTAAAGCACTGTTTCTGGTTTTGACTAACATAGAGTTAAGCAACGCTTAAGACGCAGATATATGCCAGTGACCTTGAGTGGTTAGCTTGCGTGTTCTGTACTGAGCTCACGCAACGTGTGTTATGTCTAGCCAGTAATTGGACTCGTCCATCCAGGAGCGCTGTCCCAAATTAGAAGCATTCTCAGCTTTTTTATCCGCGTTAATAGACATAAATATTTTACAAAATTTCACCATGTAATATAAACATAATCTAAAATATTAAGAAAATGCTCTTATTTAAGTATTTTTTTTTTTTTTGTTGATATTTGTTTGCCGAATTTTACTCGGTTTTGTGTTTGTTATCTTTAGGTAAAGACTCATCAGACGTTCAGAACATAAGTACTTTTATCATATTAAATCATTGTTATTTGTTTCGGTTTCTATTCACACAGTGAATTACTTTAAAATTAATATTAAATTAGAAATTTGAGATATAGCCTGGGATATGGAGAAGGACATAGGGTACTTTTTTATGCGATAACCGACATCTACGCGGGTGAAGCCGCGTGCAAAAGCTAGTGCTAAATAAAAATGAGTCATAACAAATATCTAAATGGGTAATTAAATAAATAATTGGGCAGTAAAATGACTGAACGGGCAGTTACATGTGGGCAGTTAACACAAACTCATTTCAAAAGATTCATTTCAAATAAACCAAATACAGGCACTTTTGAATTGTCAAGGATAAACAAATCGGAATTAGTCGGTAAGAAATCTAACTTGGAAGAAGCGGTTGTTCACAGCTCTAACCTAACCTAACCCATTTGTTCGGGTGTCCCTGTCTTAGTTACTGCGACCAACTTGGTTCGTGCGTGGTTGGTCACATTTAATTGAATCTGTAGTAATCAGCAAACATTTTTTTATTTACATTAAGAGAGTAGAAATAACATTAAAAATATGGGGGGAAATGGAATAATCCAAAATGCAGGATTTCTGTTATCTTTACATTTGAGTTCAGTTTTCCTCCCAAGGGGGATTCTCTCAGGGGGGAATAGTGGAATAAGCATTATTTTGAATGGCATTCCTAGATTCCCTTTGAGATTTTTCACAAAGAAACTTCAGTTGACTCTGAAGTAAAATTGAAAGGCGTTTTATACTAAAACGTTAAAAGGACATAAAGCTTTATCTACCAGTTGCTTTCTAATAAAAATATAAACAAGTCAGTTGTAGCTGGTTGCAATATAACTGCCATCTACGAGTATACTGGCAATACGTAGTTGAAATTAATGGTTGCACGATAAACCCTTATACGAGTACGTATGTTGGTGTCTGTTTGTGATGATGAAAGAAAATTACTGTTAGAAAGTACTAAAATACAAATATCTAGCTATACTTGATAGCTTCATCTTTATTGTAAATTTTTTATTGAAGAGATTACTATACAAATGGAAGTTCGTTATTTTGGCCGATGGGAAATCTCATACCCAGCGCTCGGTTTGGCACCCTTTAGGCTTCCATTCACATCACTTAGACATCCAGAGTCAAAACTGCTCTGTTATGGACTAGAATGGCCTGTGAGTGAATCCCACTTGCATACATTAGCACCTATCACATTGGATGCCGGAACAAGCCATTTTCCTCTTAACTGACGGTCACTTTGCCTTACAAAGCGAATGTTAATGAACTGATAATTAAACCGGCTTTAATAACGTTCTCAACTCGTGCGGGACCGTTTGGTTAAGTACTCAACCTTCATCAATGAGTTTTTGTAAGAGATTTGAACACATTAAAAACCGGCCTAGTGCGTTTCGGACTACGCACAATGAAGGGTAGTCGGGATGAGTATATCCCAAAAACAAACTTAAAATTCTAGATGAAGAACATGTTCGCCCATACATTTCAACTGCAAATTGGTCGACCATTACTCGTTAACTTGTAAAGTCTACTTACCTGTGCTAGTTTTCCTTTTATCTTCGTTATACATATCATACTACTGCCGTGAATTTATTCACATATCCAAAATCAATCATTTACTCGTAGTTGGCAGCGCATTTGACTCTTTAAAAATTAGCACTGTAAAACTTAATATATTACGCAAATGGATCCCTGAATCGAAAAATGGTTTGACAACCCGTAATATTATTAAACAACCTATCCAACGATAACCATGGGATAGACGAAAACAAAAAATCATCACCACTTTAGGTTTAGGGAAGGTAGACTTAAAAAATATATTTCAAGATTCTATTTTAACACTGTCGGCTTGATTAATAAGCTGAGAAACTAATTTGGCATGGGTATACACCCATGCTAAATTAGTTTCTCAGCTTTTTAGTACTAAGAGTCTCTGAGCTAAGCTACGGACAGACGAATAGACAGGCAGATGGAAGGAGATGGCGAAATTATACGGGTTTTGTGTTGACTACGGAAGCTTTTTTTTTAACAAGGGCATCTCAGAGTTAACCTTGAGAGGTTGAGACTCTTTAGCCGGTCTTTCCTGTGGTTGCCTTAATCTCCTAACGAAACTTAATGCCTCCAGCCAGGGCGTAAAAACTTATAAACTAAACGACTGCGCGCTAAGGGCACCTCCTGTGGGGTACGAACCTCGGCTTAGGGCAGAGTCGGAGGGAGGATGGCAAGGGACCGACGGGGGCTGGATAAAATCAGGGTTATGATTATTATCTGGGGTATTTAAAGCTAACTGGCTCAGTTTTGCTTACGAGCAAGGGTCGGGGAGGACTATTTAGTCGGGGATTTCGCGCGGGGCCTCCGCGGCGAGGTCGGAATGACGGTCGTGTATTGTGTATTCTCTTTCGAACTGTACTCGTTTCCCTACTGCTCTCCTGGAGAAGAATCGTCTGGGTCGGTCAGTGCATGCCTTGGACGGCGGGTCTTACTGATGCGACAGGGGGTATAATTGGCGGCCTTCACCACTAGGGTGTTGCGAACGAACCAGGGGCTCCCGCGATTTTACGGAGGAAACGGTTTTGGCTACGGAAGCCTAAAAATGTACTTTTATATATCAGAGCGTCCTATGACTTTGGCACATTGAGGGAAAGTACCTTAAATACTGTAGATAGAAAAATTTACTGAATACAAATTGCATTCAAAGAATTTTAAATAATCACCTGTCTGAACCGGGAATCGAACCCTCTAAATGTGAAAAGAACCTGTAATTTTAGTGTACCGATCGAAAGGAACCATCATTTACATTTTTTTCTTTCAAATAACATAAATCCGAAATTAAAAGGAAAACCATTGTAATTGTGAACACACAAGTAGTTATTACTAGGTACTACCATTTATGTTCCTGTCACATTATTATTTTATCATACACTTGTATTAGAGAAATTATAATTTCTCTAATACAATACTAATAATAATACTTTAAAATAATAATAAAGTAGAAAGAAGTACATAAATACAGTAGTTATAAGCACGATTCAGAGAAAAAGCTATTCATTATTCTCATTATTCTGATAAAAATATTAAATTAAATGTTAAATTTCATGGTCTTCGTTTTATTGTAGATACTATGTTATTTAGAAGAAATAATTGTATATGATTGAGCCTTTTGATCGGTAGGTACAGTAAAGTTACAGGTGTTTTTTTTTTCTCATTTAGCGGGTTCGATTCCTGGTTCAGACAGGCAATTATTTAAAATTATTTGAATGCAGTTCGTAATGCTTTTAAAATAAAAATGAAGTCTTCATTTGGTAATTTTTTCTAGCTACAGTAAGTCGTGTGACGCACAGTACCTATATATACTTTTACAATAAAATGACATAAAAGTAAAACAGTGCGTCGAATTTCGAAACTTCTGTTTTCAATTCTCGTATTGTCGAATTAAAACTCTGATTGGTCTCAAGTCGATATAATTCACCGTAATAAATCGAATTAAAAACGTATGCAGTCGGTCGGTGATGAACGAAGTTCCTTCTCACGTATGATTTAAAACAAAAACAAAAACTTTTGATACTTGAAACTTGAAATTGACATTGGCGTTAAGATCTTGAAATTGACATTGACGTTAAGATCTTGAAATTGACATTTTCGGGCATAACGCTTTCTCGTTACGTGACGATTTCTATCAGTTAACACCAAACGCAAGCCGCGTTAAAGAAATTCATAAAAAAAAATAAAAAACTATTGAAACCATAAACGACGGAAAATGACAAGCAACTATTTTCTTATTTTTATAACTTCTTTTTTTTTTTTCGTTTCCTATATATAATAATCTTTATAATTTTATTGCATCTATTTTTAAATATTTCTTAGCAGTTCATTTGCATGTTTTTTACATAACCTAGTTAAACAAAGAAACTATTTATTAGCCATGCTTACAAGTACTTCATACAATACACATAATATTCAGAAATATTATATATATTTTTTCTTTTTTTAATTTATTTAAATGACACGGGAGACTTACAGCTAAAACAAACAGATCAAGGACAGTACAGTATTCTGAAACCCAATTACAGGTCTCCACTTATAAAATACAGAGATTAAAAAAGTTAATTCTAAGGACATTCACACCAATGTACTATAATATTACAGCATAATTACTATGTTGTTCGCACTGCATATAAAACATCATAACAAAATGAACTACATGAAAAAGTTACGGCTTAAGCTCCTCCTGGCTGACGATACACTAGTTAGGAACGGATATATATCGTACTGTTTACAAAGCTTGTTTAAATTTCTGCTTGCACGCACAATGTACGAATTCTGCCAATAGTTGGTTGAAGCAAATGGCACGCGCAAAGGATATGTATGTTAAAAAGATTATGTTGGTTACCCAAATTTAAACAAAATTAAGTACATTACAAAATCATGAAGTAGCAATGTAGACAGAAAAACAAAATTCACAGCTATAAAACCAACTGTCAACCAACTCAGCCATGCAAACCTACCAACTATCGGAACATATTTTTTTATCGGTCACTATGATTGAGAGTTACGACCGGTTTAAGGGAGCCGGCTATTTCCAGCTCTACTGGTTGTGCCGTAACTTCGGACTAGAGACATAAAACGAGAAATTTGTTTCAAGAACCTGCAAATTATGACCGCCAAGCATGATAACATAGATGTCTGTCTTCGCTCGACAATGTTCTTCAGCCGGTCTAATCCGTAAAAATCTCACCGTGAAAATTTAGGTGAAGTGAGTTGTCATTAGTGTCAATCCCTAGCACTAGCCGATCTATTCTGTAAGAATCTCACCGTGAACAGGTGAAGTGAGCTAGCATTGTACCTTATGCTTAAGCTTAAAGTGCAATTTTTTTTACAGTCATGTGTCCTCCCCCTGCCAGCTAAATGGTTGTATTTGAATAACGTGTTCTCCCATACATTTTTTGTAGGAAAACTTGTTTTTCAACTACAATGTTAAGCTTCGGAAACCTACATCGTGCGTGGTCAGACACGCACTTAACCGGTTTTTTTACAGAGTAGACCAGCTGGTGGAATGACAGCTCACTTCAAGCTTATTTATCTAGGTTTTCAAGATGAGATTTTTATGTTTATTATTGTTTTTAATAGATCGGTTATTACGGACATAGTAACGTAGTACGTAGTCGTCCTTTGACGTTCGAGTAGTAATCATGTCCTTGTTGGACATAAGATATCCGCTGCTGTCTCGGAACAGCTTCTACTTTTTAATTAAAATTTATTTGAAACCATTGAAGCGACTCGCTGGCTTTGCGTTTTTACATTGAAGCTAAGCTAGATTTTTGCTCACTGATATGTTGGAATTTGTCGTGTTTTTCTTATTAGTTTCATTTCAAGCTTATTAAGAAATTTGCTGTAAAGGAAGATGTTTTACGTAAAACTTTGCTATGCACAGTTGACCGCACGTAAAGTGGTAACAAAACCAGGACAAGCTGGCCTCTTGTTCTATTGAAACTGGGCTCTACGCTTGGTCAGGTCAAGGTCAAAGTGTTACCACCGATGTGTGACGACTCTACTGTATGTATCTATAAGATAATGAGCTCCCTGTAAATTCTAAGGTACTGGCAAATTGTAAACTGTGATAACAGTAAAGCAGGGTATCGAAATTCCGACGGCACACGAGTCGCGTGTTCTCTATTATCTCATCAGTACTAAATTCAGACATTGAAATAAATACGAGCCAAAAAAGGCCCGGTCTGACCTCGAAGAGACAATGTCGTCGCGCTACGGGTACGGATAGGCAGTAGGGTCAAAACGGCCCGGCAAACTACAACATTATCGGGCCTTTTGACCTTGAAAACATGTTAATATTTTCACGCAATCTTACACCGTACAGACCCTGAATACGGCCGGCTGGGCGGTGTATCTTTAATGTTCATCTATATTAAGTGAGTTGAAAAAAAAATATCAGAGTTGGCGCCGTGCCAAGGAGTGAATGTTCCATCCACCCTTGTAGCCAGTAAACCTTTCTGTCAAGGGCGCTATTGTAAACAGATTAAACTATACGCTTCACACTTGATTGTTATAGAATAAAATTCTATGTTTTATAGTCACGTTTTTTGCTTGGTAGGTACCTATGTGAAGTTACTTAGTTAAGTCACATGTAATACGTCGCGAATTCGTCTGGAAAGTCTGGCCTTTGTGATTACTCGGGTTCTGTTGTACCAATACTTCTACGCGTTTTATAAAGCGTATGATTTCTGTATTTTACTACAAAATACCTAAGTCTATGCTCTGAAGATGTTTGGAAATTAGGTACAAAAGAAATTTTCAAAAGCAAATCGGCATTAGGTATTGAGTTTTGTTTAAATTTTTTGTTTTTTTCTTGAGCAATTTTTCATTGTATTTGCTGGTATATTGACGTGTGCTAGCTGACATAAGGCAAATAATTTAATTTACTGTTCCGTGTCTCGTAATGTTAATTATTTTGCGTACCTACTATTGTATAGAATCAAGTTTTTCTAACTGAATAGACAGCTGTGCTGCTGGGGAGTTTGTTGAACCACTTCCCAGCTGAAGCTCTAGTAAGTGGTAAAGGGCGGGCGTTTTGGGGGACGGTCTTATGTAATTTTGACGTTCGAAAAGTGCTGATTCCCAGCCTAATTTGAATAAAAGTTGACGTTGATTTTTTGATTTTTTTAAGTGCTACAAAACTATTGTTAGAGAAAATAAATAAACATTTATTATTATTATTCAATCATCGTCAGTGTAATAACTAGAGGTCGGATATTCGGATGCATATTTACCTAAAGTTAATTTTGAGCTATGTATGGATGCGGCTTCCTAAAATATTTTATTGTAAAAAAAAACCCCGTGTCGCCAGGAACAACAGGAATGCATAATTAGTCATATGTAGTAATTGTGTAAGTATGTGAGTTCTAAAAATATATTTATTTTCTTTTTTAATAAATAATTTATTTTAAAAAAAAACCGGGCTTCTTGGTTTGCATAACTAATTTGATGCATATTATTTAAAATTGGGATTTTTACCAATATTTGAAAGTAAGTAAATATACCAGAAACATATATCAGAAACCTAAACTTGTAAATCCCAGAACTGCGGGATTTTTTCGATACAAAAGCGCATTCCATATTACCCAACATCTCAACTTTAGGTGAATATGCATCCGAATATCCGATCTCTAGTAATAACAGTCTGTAGCGCTGGAATTCCCCGCCCGAGCCGCCGCCGTTTTACGATTTCAGCGATTCGAGCTTCGGCATACCTACTTAATAATGCCTGTTCCAGTAATTTGACAAACGACGAACATAATTAAGACACCGCTGTATAATAGAGTTGCTATTAAACTGAGACCTTAATAAGGAATAACAATAAACAAAATATACTGTAGTGGTCTTAGTTATGTTATCAATGTACCTAGTTTATATTACATTAGCTTCTGGCCGCGACTTCATCTGCGTGAAATTTCTTCTACCCCTGACCTACCCCGTGGTATCGCATCGCCTGCTCGCGCTTTTACTTCGTTTTCTCATAGCGTTCTTTCTTCTTTTTTTTTTCTGTTTGCTTGGCTCTTAAGGGTAGCGTGATGTTACGTAGCTTTCCCCAAGAATTGGGCTATAAAATGCAAAAAGACTTTTTCAAATCCGACTCCGTTCCAGAGATTATCGCGTTCAACCATACAAACAAACTCTTTAGCTTTATTGACCTCCGCAATTAAAGTTATTTTTCTTTGTAATGTTTTTTAGAAGTCGTTTTTTATTTTTTATTTTTTTTATCATATCTCCTAAGATGTTATTGAAATCAAGTGATGTCAAGGACAATTTTGTTTACATTTAAATACTTGTGATTAATAACATATTTATTTGGATAAGGATTAATATTATGTTGATAAAACTTCGCAAATAATGCATTAATTTCGAACAAATTTGATTACCATAAAGAAAGGTTATGTTAGGTCAACCTTAAAAGATAGACATATGTTGTCGCGGACTTTTTTTAGAACTTTCAAAGAGGAACAATTCCATCATACATGATATTTGCGTAACTTAAACCGTTTACGCAGCACACGCAACGGAAGCTCTCAAAAAGGAATAATTTTTCAAGTTTTTGCAACATGTTCCACTTATGATCCGCTCCTATTGGTTGTAGCGTAATGTTATTTAGCCTATAACCTTCCTCAATAAATGGAATATCCAACACAAAAAAGAATTTTTCAAATCCAATCAGTAGTTCCTGAGATTAGCGCGTTAAAACAAACAAACAAACTCTTCAGCTTTATAATATTAGAATACGAGTAGATTTTAAAACTGGGATATTCTCAACAGTTCAGAATAATAATAACTTTCAAGAAATTTTACACTTTCACTTGGATTTTTCGACCCTGTCAACAAATTTTTTGACGTAGCGAGTTCAAACCTGGCTGGAAGATGCTTTGATAGTGTGCTATGTCCTAATTTTTACTTGTCTTTCTAATATTTTATTTAACTTTAGCGATATTTTCTGAACTGTTAAGAATATTTCGACTTTTAAATTTTTAAATGTAAGGTCACCTTCGCTTTCCTACGTTTGAGACATCCTGTACCTATATTTTAAGTCAATAAATGGATATTATAAAAAGTTCGAACTCAAAGCATTTATTTTGATTAAACTAATAACAAGCAGTTTTAATTGGTACAGGAGTCTGTCGGAAAGATGACTGAAAGGTCTTTTGTGCTTTTTAAGTTACCTACGACAGATAGCCGTAACTACATCGAGTAATTTGTAGTGTAGACGTAAGCACGCGTAATTTCGGCTGGAGTCTGTCACTCCACTAATAAGCGATAAACTGGAACGCGTAAACCAGAAAGTGGGAAGCATAATACGCTTCATGAAGCGAATGCCCCTTCATTAGAGTGCCACCACTCCGCGGAAAGCGCTGCAATCTCGCGCGTTCATTAGACGGTGTAAAGCGATGTTCACGCTGGCTTCATTGTTTTGCAGCTGTCGGAAAGGAATTTCGTCACGTGTTACTTTTGTACGAGGAGTTAGAATATTTTTCCCGTTCTTCTTTTGTTTTTTATTAATGAGTACAACTTTATGGTATTGTTACGTTTTCCGTAATGAACCCCGCACGGAACAAATATTTGTATGATCTACAAGTAGTTGTTTCGGGTCTGGCTGTTTGTGCATGTGAGTTTAAATGTTTGTAAACGCACCCACGATACAGGAGAAATTCCAAGTGTGGGGCAACGTTAAAAAAAAAAAAAAAACTTAGTGAAGAGTGGGCACACAGCTTTCATATCAATGAAATTAATAAAAGTAAATTTAAAAAAATCAAACTAAGGGACTAGTGAGTATGGAGCGTAATCTCGATTTCGAGCCTTTTTCCGAGGTCCAATCTTGTGGGAAGACAATCCATTTCTTAAAGCCCAGATACATGCCAGTGACCTTGAGTGGTTAGCTTGCGTGTTCTGTACGGAGCTCACGCATCGCGTCGTACGTCCAGCCAGTAATAGCACTCGCCCATCCAGGAGCGCTGTCTCAAATAAGACGTATTATTAATAAAACACGTATACTAAAAGATCAATAATTAAATTATCTTTAAAAAGGTGAAGGTTTCAGAAAAATACGCTTGATAGATTTTGCGTGATTCTCTATTTTTTATCCGCGTTAGACATAACTTTACAAATTAATTTCACTATGTAATATAAACATAATCACATAAATAAATTAATTAATGAATTAAAAGTTGGTTATCGTCGCCTTAAGCTCAGTCTCGAAATTTCGTCCGGATTGGTCGAGATCTCGAACGAGATTTCGAAAGAGCGTGCGCGACTTAGCACACTATGCTTTTAGAGAAGCCTATTTCTATATTATAATGTTTAATAGATTTATTATATGCGCGGTGTTTGAGTGTTGATTTGTTGCCTAATGTATGCGTAGTGCAGATGATTATTACTACAACGTTTTTTTATTTACAAAATATAGCATGATTAGGTAAGTACCCTAAGTTGTCGTAGTTTTTTTTCAATTTAGTTCAACAATTTAGGCAAATAAATTAAATTGAAGCGTCTGTTTGTAATGTCAAAATAACAGATTTTACTGATGCATATGAAAGTATTTACGGTACCTAATTATAACAACAACAAAAAAAAAAACAATTCTTTTAGTTTTTGTATGTTTGTTTGTTCCGGTAAAAACGGCTGAACTGATTTTAACAGGACTTTCATCACTGGCAAATAGCTGATATTATAAGGAGAAACAAGCTACTTTCATTTTACTAGCTAGAGCTAGTTACTTATAGTTTAGGTAGCTATATAGTTTAGTTAAATGTAGATCTATGAGTAATTTCACTTTGTTGATCATCATAGTATTTGCCTAGCTAGCCTTTTCCTAACTATGTTGGGATCGGCTTCCAGTCTGCGCGGATGCACAAGGATATCAGTATAAATACATGGAGCGAACTCTCCTCCACAATCCAATTACTGTGTAACACGGTACCCTTTGGTCTTTATTTTAATCGATCGACCAGTGCTGTTACTTAGCCATGAGCCCCTTCTGTTGCTGTGTTGTAAGGAATGTTATAAGGTTTTCTAAGGATTTTTCAATCGTCAGATAACTTTTATCTGTGGGGTAGGTATGTGTTTTATGTGTGTGACGTTTTAACAGTTTTTGTATAGAAAATATGTCCATCCGCCATATTTATTCCTCAGATAACAGTTATCTGACAATTGAAAAATCGTCCTGAAAGTTACTTTTATTTTATAATTTTTATGATATTAATTTTTATTTTCTGTGATTAATATAAATTTAACTCACACACTTATTATAAGTAATTTTTTTTTTTTTGAAAAATCATATACAATGTTTGTAAATATGTGAGCACCATGTACCTATCGCATTTATTAATTTTTCTGTCATTACTTCACTTTTCATTCTTTTTACCAATTGTGGTAAGTAATTTTTACTTTTATTCTAGGTACATCGTCTTCACCTATAATTATTAATTAATGTATACAAACTATTGTTAACATTTTAAAAGAGTAAGTATGGAGTTTCTTGCCCATTCTTCTCCATACATAACTACCTTTTGGAAGGCGCAACTAGAATCAATTAACTATTCATGTAATTTTTGACGTTCAAAAGTGCATCTTCGTGCCTATTTGAAATAAATGATTTGACTTTGACTTTGACTTTGAAAACGCCACGCTGCAGATGCCTCGAGCAGGAGCTAGTTTTTAATTAAAAAAAAAAGAAACATAATTTCTGATTACTCTCAAGAAGCATAAATCCCTTCCCTTCGTCACTACCAGGACACAAACTAGGAGGAAGAGTATCTCCAGAAACTTTAGTCAAAACTACATTTGCTACAAGACAATACACAAAACAATCTTCTCGTTTATACAATTCTCTCAACAAAATTGTCATCATATACCCTGTGACATACCGCGGCTGCAAAAAGACACTCACTATTCAGTGAGTGTCTTTTTGCAGCCGCGGTACTTTTGCCCTTCAACCATTCGGTTGAAGAGCAAAAGTTACGAAGAAATCGAGGTTATGCTCCATATAATCACATAATTCATCCATATAGATACAATTTGTCGCTCACTAAAACAAAAGGTAGACAAATCACACCTTCGACACCAATATTCTCACCCCTACATCACACACACCGCTACCTCACACATACTCCCCCCACACACACATTCCTTATTTATATCATTTTTATTGTTATAAACATTTGTCATGCTTTGAAAATTATCTATTGTTTATTCTCTCACACTTATGTATAGTCAATTTAAACTGGAAGAGCGGAACCACCAAAGAACCACCGAATAAGCAAATCTTTTCTTAAAAGGTGAGTCCAAACTTAAAAATGTAATTTCCTTAAATTGATGAAATAAATATTTTTATATTATTTCTTTCAAAAATAAAACGAACCAAACCAATGTTACGTCTGTAATGATCGCTAAACTGCTAAACCATGATATTTAATAAGAGATTACATTTAAAGGGGTATTCAGGAAACGGGAGTGGGCTCCCCAAAGGGTCGGCAGCTATTATAATCTAACGGTGATGCGGCTAAACTTCCAAGTTACATCAAACTTACCTGTTGATATACCATCAGTCATCATTTATATAGCAAACTAGCTGCTGTCCGCGGTTTCAGCCGCGTGGCTTTTTCTAACCTCTTTCTTACTTCTTATAACAGTTACACACAGACGAACATAGAACCTGTTCCTTTACTGAAGTCGGTAAAAAAAAAACATTTATTAAACCTAAGTGTCACAAAACAAAAACATGGTCTCTGTATATAGTACCAAAGACATGTCTCTCGCTATAATTTACAGAAACCATTAGCGGTTAATTTGATGAATGCAAAAACAAATAAAAAATAATTCCGTTTCCGAAAATGTTTCATTTTCGCCATACATTTTAGTTCCCTTTTTTTGGTATCGGGGTGGAAATCCTCGTGGGTGTCCTCCGCCCCAGGGTGAACGGAGGGGTCTGTCAGACTTCTACTGACTAAAACCACCCCGTGTTCTCTCGCACACTTGCATCGGGGGCTACGGGGGCATTTAAGCATTCTTCAACGCAGCCCCCGACTGGTGCCGACCCGCCTCTGCGGGCTCCGTCTGGTCAAGCGGGGGGAGTGAGGTGTTTGACTCCCCCGCGACGTATAGAGGGGCGCGCGTTTAACATTACGTGCCACCACCTAGTGTCTTTTATGATACAGGAAGCGGCGGACGTCCCACAGTCCGCCGTCCCTGGACCCATTTAGGGGGGCCGGAAGAGGGAATTATCTGCCCTCTACCGACGCCTGATGCGCCGGGAGAGCACTCGAAATCTCCCTTTCCGCTGCCTCCTTCTGTGACATGGCATTTTCGCAGAAGGAGATCACCGCGTCCCACGACGCTGCGCCGCCGACCATAGATAGAAACGAAGGCACGGCGCGGCTCCTCCCACGCTGCACACTCTGCAAGCGTATGCCACGCCGTGTCCTCCCGACAGTAGACGCAGTGATGAGACCGAGCGTCTGGCGCCCTGCCTACATTTTACATTATACATTTTAATTCCCTGTATTATAGCGATGCCGTGACGTGGACGTCGACCGCTTGGCCGTCACGTCATTTTCATCAATAAAGCAATTTACAACATAATTATATCAGTCTTAGTGTAATCCACTAGGATTGATAATTCAATTATTCCTGAATGCAACGTATTAAGGACATGTGTAATTGTGCATTATGATATTATAGGTGAGAATAATTTGAAAGCCGCAACTAAATGGGAGGAGATGCATAAATTACTATCTGTGTACCTACCTAATTATTATACAAAGTTAAAGTCAAAGCATTTATTTCAAATAGGCACATTAATGGCACTTTTAAACGTCAAAATTTACACGGAAATAAAATTGATTCTAGTTGCCCCTTCCAAAAGGTAGTTTCATATTGAGAAGAAAGGGCAAGAAACTTCACCGTTACTCTTTTAGACTGTTTTATAATACTTTGTATACATAAGGAAAAACAAAAGAAAAAGTAAAATTGTTTATTTTGCACAAACAAAACGCACATTACATAAAATTAAATACTCATTCAAAGTAGCAAAAGCCTCGTATTCAAGCAATAAAAGTTTGACAATTTAGTCCATTGCTTGATGTTAGGATCACCTAAGAAAATTTACATTATTTATTTTTATGCAGGGTTCGAAAAAATCCGATTTTTATAATATAAATATCAAAAATCCGATTTTTTTATATATATCGGATATATACCGAGGCCAAGAAAAAGAAGCGAATTTCATTCTGTAAGGGGATTAAACACTTAAAAATGTGAAAAGAATTTGTAAAATAATGTAAGTGTCAAATTACCACATATTTTATTTAAAAAAGAAAAAAAAAGTGCTTATTTGAGAAATAATTTTTAATGAACATTTAAAACAACAAGTACCTATTATTATCTTAATCTGTTTGTAAGATAAATCAACTAATTTTAATAATAATTTGTAATCATAAAAAAGTAAATTATTCTGAATTGTAGTTTTTCGCTACGTGTTGCCAGGGTAAACTTTAATCTCCAAAATTTTTAGTTCAGAAGCCAGGATAAAATCAATTGATATATATCGTGATATATATCCGCTGATATATATTGGAGAACCCTGTTTTTATGGTGTGCAATAAAGAGTATTCTATCTGTCTATCTACATTGTAATTACATTACTATGTTGCGAGACATCGATTATATCATTGTATGTGAAGACGATGTATGGTGGCCAGCACATCAAGTTACCACAAACTGTCAAATTTTCTCGTTCGATTTTGAACTTAATAATTAACTACATAAAGTTTAAAATCGTTCGGAGAAATTGTGAAGTTGTGCTGGCCACTGTACCTAGAATAAAATTACTATACCATAAAAGGTAAAAACAATCAAAAATGAAGCTATGACGGATAAATTAATTATGTGTTAGATACATATAGTGCTCTCACAATCATATTTACAAATATTGTTAAAGTAGACGATTTCACTAAAAATTTTACAAATAATAAGTCAGTGTGCGAGTTAAGCTTATCACAGAATGTAAAATTAATGCCATAAAAATAATATATTGTAAACTCAAACTCAAAGCATTTATTTCAAATAAACCAAATACAGGTACTTTTGAATTGTCAAGGGGTCGGTCAGTCAGAAAGATGAAGCTAGTTGCCCATTCCAAAGCGTAGTAGGTTCCTATGGAGAAGAACGGACAAGAAACTCCACGGACACTCTTTTAAAACAAAATATTGTTACATAATATGGGTTACATCATTCATGTTGAAGTTATACATGTGAGAACAATGTAGAAAGACGTGCACGTTAGAAGCGTCCGTAATTAAAACAATTAAAAAATTAAAAATAAGCCGTGGCAGCTAAGAGATGACCAGTCCCAACTGACGGCGCCCGTTCACGAACATGACGCATGGATCAGCACCACTTAGCTCAACCATTATGAAGGGAACTTAATGATCCAACACACACGCCACCACCAGCGAGACATTTGAGTGAGCATGACATACTCTCAGCCGCCAGGGCACATTCAAGTCAATAAAAGACATATTACCCGGTAAATGGTAGCTCTATAGTACATAATACTCACACCTGTGCTATGCAATTATATAATTCAAGGACATTGTGTTTATACAATGCAAAGATAGTCTTACAATCTTCAGAAGCTCCAATAATATTTTCAAATGCTAATTAATTAGTTTATGCGCCCTTATGGAGCAGGACCAGCATTGAGCCAAGCATTTTTGTCAGCGTTGTAATCCCCCAACTTATAATATGCCTGACTGCATAGTGTGCGTTTTATACAAGTTTTAAATTTTGTTTCGTTCAACTGGAGTATGTGGGGAGGTATTTTATTGTAACATTTTAAACAGTACCCCATGAAGGATGAGTCTACTTTAGCCAGTCTGAAACCTGGTTGAACTAATTGGTCCCTATTTCTGGTACTATAATTGTGTCTTTCACCTCTTTTACTGAAAATATTAAAATTTTTCCTTACGTACATGATGTTTTCATAGATGTATTGACAAGGTACCGTCATGATGTTAATATCTTTAAGCAGTTCCCTTAGAGAATCGCGCCTGCGGAGGCCATATATTGCTCTGATGGCTCTTTTCTGTAGAATAAAAATAGATTCGATATCTGCAGCCCGTCCCCATAGTAAAATACCGTAAGACATGATACTATGAAAGTAACTAAAATAGACTAGCCTCGCGGTATCTACGTCAGTAAATTGACGGATTTTTCTCACAGCATATGCTGCTAAACTTAGCCGCCCTGCAAGAGATGTTAAATGAGCAGGTCTGGAAGCTAACTTAGTTTGAGGCAAGGCTAGGCAGATTTTCATAAATCATAATCAGCCCCTAATGTTCACAGTAGTGGCCTGGTAGTGGCCCGTTATCCACCACCCAGTGCGGGCGTTCTTCACGATGTTTTCCTTCACCGTTTTGAGAACAGTGGTGATGAAAGAAAAACAACCGACAAAAGTGAAAAATAACTTCAATTTCGGAAGTCGGTGGCAAAAAACGAAAATACAGAACCAAGGAAACCGAGTTCCGAAATTAAAGTAATTTTTCACTTTTTAGTGTTTTTTTTTTTGGAAGTTGGTTGTTTTTCTTTCATCACCACTGTTCTCAAAACGGTTGGTTTTTTGTTAAAAAGTATTTTTTTTTTCATTTCTTGGCTATGGTACCTACCCCACAACAATTCGATTACCACTACATGCTACACCGCACAAACAACAGTCACACAAGATATATACGAAGTGGATTAAATACGTATTATCGAAGCTAACTCAAAAACTACCCAAGCAAAGTTAATTTAAAATCAGTTAATAACCATTTATAGCCCGAGTGCATCTCATGACAATTCCAATCAATTCCAATAAACCCAAACACGGCTAGGATACATTGTTTTATTACGGAGTTCCGGTGCATACCTTCCGGCTTCATCTTCAGATCAGTTCGATGGTACCATTTTCATCAGAATTATTTATTTAAATTTGCTTCATAGTCGCTTAACTACCTTAATCGAAATATCTTATGGACACCCGTGAAATACTTATCATTGAGGAGTTCCGGTGGCCATCTGTTGTCTTCTTCATCAGTTCCACTTCATCAAATGATACTTTCTGAATGCAAATGCTTGAGTTGTTGATGAAAATATAAAAATCGCTATATATTTGCCTATAAAATTTGAGGAGTTCCCTCAATTCCTCATGGATTCCATCATCAGAACTGGATTTTGAATAAAATGGGACCAATCCTTTCAAATAAAAAAAGAATTTTCCATATCGGTTTATAAACGAAAGAGTTCTAAGGTAAAAAAAAATACAACCGAATTGAGAACCTCCTCCTATTTGGAAAGTCGGTTAATAATTTACACAAAGTAATGCGCCTGTTTTGGTTCAACCTACGACCTACAAACTCGTAAGTCGGCCGTTACCACAGGGCCTCCATTCCTCTAGGCAGATGATGAGATTTAATTCACATTTTCCAAAAAAGCGTTTAAATATTTTTTATTAGTTATAGCAGAGCCTTTCTCCTTACAAACAGGGATAACGAAAACGAAATAAAAAAATAAATAAAAAAAACTATCATGACGGTTTTACATAATAACTCTCGATACTCTTTCATTCATTGTTTATTCATTCCTTCTATCACTTCGATGGGCCTCTCCCGAACTTGCTGCCGAGTCGAAAGGTATTCAACAAGTAAGCTAACAATGATGGATAGGATAGTTAACTTCGAGCTTCGTGCCTCTGCAAATAATGGGCTACCCTTCTCCTTGAAAGGTGACTAAGGGATAACAGGTGGATAGGTTAGTGGGAGTTGGGGATAGGACTTTGCGTTCCTCGGGGTCATGCTATCGGAGAAACAGTAACCTGGTGGATTTCGGAGAGCATCATCACACGGATGATATTAATGGGCACACAATCTGATAATAACATTTTCCTTTTAATCTATAACTTTATATGTACAGACTAGCTCTAATAATGTGTGTTTTTTTATTAGGATCCTTGTCAGTGCACATTTAAAGCTATATTTCGCCTCGGTAGGTACGCCGAAAAATATGTATGGTAAAAAATATTTTTTATAGATAAGTTATTTCTTATAGGTACATTCAAATGCTAAAATTAATATTTGTGTTTGGTTAGCAAAAAAATAAGTATTTTCTTTTCACGTCATTTAGTGACATGAACAGACTTATTTGGAATAACACGTCTAATAATAATAAATAATCATGGAAATGGATTTCATTTTTTTTTTTTAAGTTTCGCTCTCGATTTCTTTTCACCTCGCTCGCTAGAACTTTTTCGTCTACCGTGCTTTTTCTGAGCATTTTTATAAATTAGTTCTTTTCCATTTTAAATTCCTTTTAGCGACTTCAATTTTAACACTTCACCGACGTTTCAAATATGAAAAGTTAAAAGGGAAGTCGAGTTGTTTAAAACCGGCACCGAGCACCAGACCTGTTATTTCTAGAATTTCACAGTAATAATTAAATTTTCTGACATTTCAAACTGTCCGAATTGAAAAAGTTTTAAATATACAAGCTGTAGACTGCTTGACTAGTGACATCCCAATTTAGATCAAACTTTACAATCTATTGGTAGTTTACTTTTTCTGTCTATTGGTAGTTGGCTTTATTTAATTAATATTTTAGTGGATTCTTAAGCTATATAGATGCTTAGTGATAAAATCTACCCGGGAAGGTACTTAGGACTAGGGACTTCGAACCGTACAAACCTTATAATCCTGTTTATGCATAAAGGAGATCAAAACAATGTTTTAACGAAAACCTCATAATTATTTTCTTTGCTTGAAGTCAGAAGCAAAGAAAATAATTATGATAGTAATGATTATTATTATCATTATTATATCAAAACAAAGTCTTAACTAAAACCTCACAATTATTTTCTTTGCTTGTAGTCAGAAGCAATGAAAATAATTATGATAATAATACTTTATTTTTACTTTTTTTTATTTTATTATTTACGATATAAATATTATTTTGTATTATTATTATTATTTATATCTAAGTGGGTATCAACTTCCGAATGAAGACTTCATTTTTATTTTAATAACAATTATTATAACTACGTTTGTCTGATTTGGGTTTTGAACTTTCCATCGCTAAGTTCTGCACCGACTTTGGCAACTTGTTATAAAAGCGGATACTGTTTATAAGAAATCACTTGCTTGTTTTAGTTAATCTTTATTTGGGTATCACAATTTCATGTCTACTGCGTGTATTTATATTATGGTTATCGCTTCTTATTTTGAAAAGTCTACGTTTTTGCAAAGATACAAAATACTTTCTAAGATATAAAGAGAAGGCATAGTCAGTATATCAATTACTTTGAATTTGTTTTTAGGGGATCCATTTTATAGATCGCCCTCATTTGTAAAATGAAAATTGAATCCACGTCAGCTGCCGATCCCCACAGCAGAACGCCATAAGACATAATACTGTGGAAATAAGCAAAGTATACTTACCAGCTATGATTACATCAAACATCTGCCTTATTTTTCTTAATGCATATGCAGCTGAACTTAATCTACCTGAAAGAGTTCTAATGTGGGCGCCCCATTGCAATTTTGAATCTAATGTAATTCCTAAAAATACAGTTTCCGTAACTGCATCTAGTTTCTTGCATCAAGTTTTAGATTTAGACCCACTTGGAGCGGGTACATTTTGTAATGAGAACTTAAGACTTTAGTTTTATTCGCATTGAGTAATAGATTATTAGCTGCGAACCATTTCGAAAGAACAGCCAGACTATCGTTGATAAGTAAGCCATCCGTGTATATTTTCATCTATTTTAAAATAAGAGATGTGTCATCAGCGAATAGAATAAAAGGGTAGTCCTTATGTAATGGTGAGTAACAACGAATTGCGGTCATCGTTTGAGGTTTCCTACCCTCTCGGTTTCCACCTACCTGCAAATTGATTGCGCTGTGATTGGCGCACGTCACTAATGACTCACTAACTCACGTCACAAACAACTACTGATGTCACTGGTTTGGCCGTGTTTGGGACACCATTTTTAAACTACTTAGAACTTTGAAAGTAATGATTTTATGAAAAAAATCACATAACATTAAAATATTAATTTAGTGTGTAGATTTCAAGAATGTACATACGAATCCGTAAAAGTCCGACCGTACTTCGCGATTTCAGTCCACTGTGCGGCGGCGGCGTGCGTGTATGACCAGATGTATGAACGTAAACGAAATCTTGAGGAGTATGTATGAATCGTACCAAGTGCCGACCCGCATGGGAAAAGGCGTAAGTTTATTTATGTATGACTATAATTAAAAGATAATAAATATTTGACATTATCGCCTATAAAACATTTTTTATCTCATTGACCTTATTGAGTTTTGTATTATTTATTTAATCTCTTTTACAACTATTCAGTTTATTTAAATTATTATTAATTCTAATTCTAATAATTAATAACTTAATTTTGATGTAATGATGACCCACAATTTTACAAACCATATTTACCGGAAACGACAGAATATTATGATCGTAACACATAATGATACATAACAACTTTGTAAAATATTCTGACATAAATGCATTCTAATCTATTTAAATAAACCATAGGAGCAATATACATTCAAATTTTAATGACAAGCAAAATTATGATTTTAGTTTCATCATTTTCAAATAGCCGATGCGGTGTGCAAATGTTAATTGGTACTTAATTGACATGAATAAATCATATTTAGGTATTTCCAATGGCTACAACATCAATTAGGTATCGACGATAAATAAATAAATACGAACATTATTGATGACACCTTAATTAATTTGTTTCCCTCTCCCAGAGATGAGACCTGTGTAAAATTATGGGCTAATAATTATGCTTGTACTTATGCTACACATTCTTTGCCGGCTATATGACATGACCTGCCTTAAACAGTAGACGTTAAACTCTTATAGGTTTGAGTATAAACTTTAAAAAAAGTAACAAAATTCAGAACTAAGGCCTGAAATGTTAAAGTTACGGACTTACGATACTGCTTACCAGACGGATAAGCCTGAATTAACATAAAAAGGACAGAGGCTTAGAGACAGGCCTGAAGAGAAGATTTTATAGGTATTGCCATCTAAAATATAAGTAGACTGCCGCAAATCTGCTGGAAGTTATACGAGTAAATTATTAATCCTATTCACGACTTTTGTAATTACTTATTAGTAAGTACAAAAGTCGTGAATAGGAGAATAGGTGGACCGATCTCGGCAAGCAGAAGGACAAAATAGTACATGACGTAATGACAGAACAAGAAGTAGTACTTTTCACATACGTAGCCCGAAGAATTGCCAAACTTAAGTGGCAATGGGCAGGGCACATTGCTCGCAGAACAGATGGCCGGTGGGGCCGAAAGGTTCTGGAGTGGCGACCGCGTACCGGAAGACGTAGCGTTGGAAGATAAAAAAATCTAAATATTTTATTTCTCATAAACCTACATGGGCACTTATGGAACGTCAGAAGCTAGGTGCACGGTTCCAATTGGTCGTTTCCTATGGGGAAGAGCCGGAAAGAAACTCCACGGTAACTCTTTTAAAAATAATTGACTTACACAATATTTTCAAATAACAGTGTTAATAGGTATGAGAGAACAGTGTAGTCCTTTCAACAAGTACCACGTACTTAACAAAATAGAAAATTGTCATCAAATCTACAGTCTACTAAGCCTACAAAGTTCTCACGTTCACAAAATAGAAAAGACTCTATATAAAAGATTTTTTTAAATATATGATAACCTATTTAAACCAAATGACAAGATTGCCATTACAACTACAGTAACAAATCTGAAGAAATATCATGTCCAAAAAAGCCATTAATAGAGTTGGAATTCAATGTGTAGATGTACAGGGGCCTTACTCCCGAAAACGATTCGAGTTTGATTTTGATTCCGATGGTATTTCGTTTCTGATCCGAACTCGATTTAAAACTTAAAACTGACCGAAGTTAGTTTCGCTTCGAACCACCGCACCATCGTGCGCTAGTGTTGGATTCAAGCGTATGGATCGGCATTTAATTCGAACCCAATTCGATTGATTCAGAACTCGATGCTGTCGGGAGTAAGGCCCCAGAAGCGAGTTCGAATCGGAATCAAAATCAAACTGGAATGGTTTTCGGGAGTAAGGCTCCAGAGTGGATTTTTGAGACGGGGCAGTAAAGGTAGATACCTTATCCGTTGTAGTTACAGAAAAATTGTTTCAGGAGACTGTCTTTATTTATTTGATTTTTTTTTAACACAGATTTCAGATTTCAGATTTCAGATTTTGAAAAAAAAAAATGTACAGGTAGCAAGAAAATGGGCCGTTTTCACAAAAACTTTTTTTTATGCCAATCGATCCTGTTTCTTATAAGGATCAAACTCTAGTGGACTAATTGAGTTACGATGGTGACGATTCCCATGTTCAAAAACTAAACTAAATTTAAGTTCAGTGCATCATTTTCTTTCTATTACATTAAGAAAAGGACAGAAGATAAACTTTAGTTTAGTCCTGTCAAATTAATCTGCGCCTGTCACTACTCCATACAAGTTTAGACGTGATTAAAAACTTGCCTACTAAAACTACGTCAATTTACGTCAAGCGCTGATTAATTTGACAGGACTAAACTAAAATTTATCTTCTGTCCTTTTCTTAATGAAATAGAAAGAAAAAGATGCACTGAACTTAAATTTAGTTTAGTTTGTGAACAAGGGAATCGGCACCATTAACCGTTTTAGCTACAGGAAAACGGTCTTAGGAGACTGTACATACTTTTTTGAGAAATTTTGATGGACATTCACAGATTTTAGACATTCAGCGATTTCTGACTTTTCTTGTAAAGTCAGAAATCGCTGAATGTCAATCCTTACTGCCCCATCTCAAAAATCCACCCCGTATAAGGTTAAATAATGAAAAGATGATGTCTAGGAAATATGTAAAAGTAAGTAAAAGTTAATAGACATTTACATTGATATGCCGTTTATGAGGTATCAGGGAAGTAACCTGTACAGAAGGAATTAATGTCAAACTTCCTTGTACTCCACGTAGTCTTTTAATCCTATAATACGCTTTTTTAATAAGGACTCGTTTTATGTGGGTCTTGAACTTTCCATCGCTAAGTTCTGTAACCGACTTTGGCAACTTGTTATAAAAGCGGATACTGTTTATAAGAAATGACTTGCTAGTTTTAGTTAATCTTAATTTGGGTATCACAATTTCATGTCTACTGCGTGTATTTATATTATGGAAATCACTTCTTATTTTGAAAACTCCTTAAGTTTTTGCGGACATACAAAATAGGTACTTCTAAGATGTAAAGAGATGGCAGAGTTAGTATGTCTATATCTTTGTTTTTTTTTTTTTGTATAATGAAAATTTACCGATCCCCACAGCTGGACGCCATAACACATAATACTATAGGATACTATGTATACTAACCTAGCTGTGGCTATTATTAGTCAACTGCCTTATTTTTCTTACTGCATATGCAGCTGTTCATGTGGGCGCCCCATTGCAATTTCGAAACTAAAGTAATTCCTACAAATACAGTTTCCGTAATGGCATCTAGTTTCATGCCATCAAGTTTTAAATTTAGATCCACTTGGGGTGCATTTGGTAATGAGAACTTAAAACATTTAGTTTTTTCGCATTATGTAAAAGATTATTCGCTGCGAACCATTTCGAAAGAATAGCCAGACTATCGTTGACATGTAAGACATCCCACATGGTGGACCGATGACCTTGTGAAGACCGCAAGAATCCGCTGGATTTGGGAAGCACAGAAGCGATCGAAGTGGCGGTGCTTGGGGGAAGCCTATGTCCAGCAGTGGACGTTTTTCGGCTGAAATTATGACTTTCAGGCCCCCTTGCTCCATCATTGTACACCTTTAGCATTATACGAATTTAACACATCGTTTTGTTCCAGTGAATCTTTTAAGGATAATTAATAGAGACAGAATTATGTTCTATATATGTTTAGCGTTAAACTTATTTATGTGATTTGTGGTGCAAGTGTCCCATTCTTTAATGTTCACTGACTATGTTCTAAAATGAGTTCTGTTATAAGCTCAAGTACAAAATTCAATTTATCTAGACGATATTTTTCTAAATTGTTGTTCAGAATTGAGTCCAAGTTAGCAATATAACTGTAAGTTTCTCCGAGATGGTACAGCAATAAGCACTAAATGCTTATTGGTTGTTCACGTAAGAGGATCAGGAAGCAACATTACCTAGCGTAGAGAGCCGCTTCAAAGTAAGCGGGATTGTGGAACTATAGGCTTCGTAGACTTGTTCGGAAAACCTCGGGTTTTAAAGTCCTATATTTTCCGGTGAGTCATAAACTTACAAAAATATAAGATTTATAAAGTTGTTTAAGTCGACATGGGCAGGGCACGACTTCAATTACAAAATGGTTACGATAAAAAAAAATGGAATCGTCTATACTCAATTAAGGTAAAATAAGTGTGCGTTTATTTACCAACCTTTTGCTCGCGGCTTTGCCCACATGGTTGTCGGAATTATCACAAGGCATCGCCCACCCGCGCTATTACTTTGTTGTCACTTAGCGTTCTCTATGACTTTATTTCTTTTGGCTCGGTTCCTAAGGGTTCTAGCGTGATATTAAAATTTTACTGATAACACAAAAAAAAAACTCTTCAGCTTTGTCTGTATAGATAGATTATTGTCTAGAGCCAGCCAGTCAATGCCTTAATAGGTGCAGAAGTTAAGGTGAAACGTCACTGAAAGTCAGCCTCAAGTTTCTATTTAAACTTCCTATTAAAACTTGAATGGGGGTCTAAACCACTCCCGACGGGACTTAACAAGTACGCTTTCTATTTCCCGCTCACATCACTGTCGGAAATAAATTGGTAAGTAGCTACTCGAGAAATGTCATAAATATCTATGTGCTTTCTTCAAGCTCTTTTCTATGTCTGAAGACTTGAAAATTTTATACTTAGTACGAGAAGCAGTTATTGAAAATGTTATCGGTATCCAATTTGTCTTTAAAGTTGTCGTTTCTGTAATAAAAGGTATTTGCAATAGCTTTGGCCACATGTTTGAAAACTTTATGGAAACGTATTCTTTTAGTGGTAGTGTTTTTTAGTAGCAAAAATCGACTTGTGAGCAATGGTGGCCTAGTGGCTACGGCGCGATTTAAGGGTTTGTAGGTCGTGGGTTCGAACCTAAGCAGGCACTTTACTTTATATACATTATTTTATCACCTCTGCTCTCACAATGGTGAAGGCAAACATCGTGACGATCCGTTATGTCCTAGAACAAAAAATTCGAAGACATGTGACATCCGCCAACCAAAACTGGGCCCGCGTTGTGGATGCCCAGTCCCACTCACAGAGAGGAGGCCTGTGTCCCAGCAGTGGGAACATTATAGGCAGATTAGGGCTTCGGATTTGGGCCCTATCAGAATACCCGGGTCTTATCAGAATACCAGCGTGGCGACACTTATTTTTATATCGTACTTAGTCGTGTATCGTAATGTCATGATACTGCATCATGCTGAGATAGGAGACTTTTGGCCTCGCTCAGGACATACAGTTTTTTTTTTAATACTTTTATCATTGTATGTTTAGTTTGTGATCTTCTTGTGCGAGTCACAAAAAAACTTTTTCTTTTATTCTTTGATTATACAAATTCGGCTCTCGTAGATGTAGTGCACTTGTAAAATATTGGGGGCTAGGCAGAAGCTACAATAAATAAAAATTTATCATTGGATTATAAATAATTTACAATATTTTTTTTTTTTACATATTTGGTCATCTACATCTACACTAATATTATAAAGAGGAAAGATTTGTACCTATTTTTGAATGTTTGTAATGAATAGGCTCAAAAAGTACTGGGCCGATTTAAAAAATTCTTTCACCAATAGAATGCTACATTCTTCCAATTTGACATAGGCTACATTTCATTTTGAAAAAAAATAGGGATCCTTGGTAAAATTTGAACAATGTAACCGAAGGTGTAGAAAAATGAGTCTTAAAATGATAATTGTCTACCCCGTGCGAAGCCGGGACGGGCTGCTAGTTATATATATAGGTAATTAAGGTGTGTGTTATCGTTCAGCGGTGGAATAATAATATTATTTTACTTAGTACTTATTATTTATATGAACTGGAGACCTGGTTGTGGGTCTGTATCCTATTACTCACGTATTTTTAATAACCTAAAAAAGTTATGAACACTTCAAGTTCAAAGGAGTATAACTTCAAGTTTCGACGGCACGGTTGGCACAGTGGTTAAGCGATTGATTGCTGCGCTGCGTGTCGCGGGTTCGATTCCCGCACGGAACAAATATTTGTATGACCTGTAAGTAGTTGTTCCGGGTCTGGCTGTTGGTGTATGTGAGATTAAATGTTTGTGAACGCACCTACGATAAAGGAGAAATTAGTGTGGGGCAACGTTTAAAAGAAAAGAAAAAAAAAACATAACTTTTAGTTTTTTATGTGACCATTTGATATATTTTTGTACAATTTTGTAGTTTTTAGCCAGCTATTTGATCCGTCAGACCTTTGTGATAAAATAATCTGGTATCCTGTTTATTTTTATTGAGGTTAGATAAGCTTCAATCCTCTTTCCGATTTTGGAAACGAATACTTAAGCTATGGCCACAATAAGAAGTTATACATAATATTATAATGCTATACGATAATTAATAAACTGACTGTTAAATTTAAATAATAAACTGTACGAAATAAACCTTTTCTTTTTTAATAGTGCCTTTGTGATTCGTGAGCCTGTTTCCCTGCGATGACCCCGCTCTTTTTTCCTGTTGCTATTATAATAATATAATAAATTCTTTATTTACTTCTCACAATGACAAACTTATTCTAGGTTTTACATAAATTTAGTCAAAACTAAGATTCCCAAACAAGTATAATGCCTAAAAATAAACTAAAACTAAAATAAGTTTATTACAAGTGCAAGTAATGATGGTTCGGAATTACAATATTAGGTAGTGACCCGCTATGTAACTACCAACTCGAATATTATATTATTAAATTTAATACCCACTCGTTAGCTTAATGAATATATTCCTATCGGTTTCTTTTGCTATAAAACAATAAATAATAATAAAATCTTTATTCAGTTCAGAAAAATCACGGTACAATATTAAAAAAAAAACCGGCCAAGTGCGTGTCGGAACACGCACAATGAAGGGTTCCGTACTTGGAAAGAATTTATCCTAAGAACAAACTTAACATTGTAGTTGGTAAACATAATTTCCCATACATTCCAACTGCAAATCTAAGTTTGTACGCACAATATCGAGAGATTTACTATGTTATTTTAAGACCATAGACTTCTTATATATTTTCCTGTAATCTATAAGTATAGAACTATTTTCTGTATTTTTTTTTTTCAACATTTTAGGTTCAGTAGTTTCGGAGATAAGGGGGGAATGGTAAATTTTCGTCTATTTTCACTTATAACTTCAAAACAAATTATTTTAAAATTATAAAAAAAATACATTTGAGACCCTCACAGTAAGCCCTTCCATTTGATATGTCACACGGTACAGTTTTCAATTTTTTTTTTTTAATTTTCTTGTTTGCCCCCCAAAACTGACCCCAATATTCTAAATTCATTTACTTGCGGTTCACGTCCATGTTTGGGTCACTCAAATTGATATGTGTACCAAATTTCAACTTAATCGGTCCACTACATTCGGAGCAAATTGGCTGTGACAGACGGACAGACAGACAGACAGACAGACACACGAGTGATCTTATAAGGGTTCCGTTTTTTCCTTTTGAGGTACGGAACCTTAAAAACTAGTAATAGGTTACATAAGCCTTAGGTGCTAGATTTCTAAAAATTCCCTGGGCCCCACACTAGGATTCCCTGTATCGTGGGGTGTTGTTCAAGTATTCGTTCGCACATTCAATTTAACTTCTGTTCGGAATAGAAAATAAATAAAAGTTGAAACAAATACCGGTGGTATTAGTTGTTGGTATTAGAACGGAATAAATCATTTAAGAGGCCGTACAATGATCCACTAGAGCCACTCCTAAAAAAATATTATCTCGTGACTGAGAAGGAATTATGAAAAACGGCTCAACAGCGACCTCGGTAAGTGTGTCTAGAATGTTCTAGTACCTGATATAAAGTTTCATATTGAGACACGACGCAACAAAATGAGAATGGAGTGGTGCTAGTGGACCGATGTATGTGCTCTTAAGCTACGTATGCTAGTAAATGTAATACTACACTAATGCTTACATAGATAATTAGTAATAAATAAATAAATGTATTAGCTGTGTAACTCCTTACTTAATCCTACTAAATACGTTTCTTCCTAACTACTTACGTTTCCTAAATTAGTCATTATTGTGTTCTGTGTAACAACGCCGTCTAGTTGTATTTTCGAAAACTTAAACTCACACGTTCACTGGAACATAGACACTAAGGTATCCATACAATTTTGCAGGTGAGTGTACAGTTTGATTCAAAACTCATTTATTTTCATTACACGTCCATGTTTGGGTCACGAAAGTTCATATGACTAGGTCCAGTAGATTTGGAGCAAATTGGCTGCGACAGATGGATAGACAGACACTATATGGGTTCCGGTTTTTCCTTTTGAAGTACGTAACCCTAAAAATCATTCTATTCTGTGAATGAGTACCTAAACTGTAAAGATTACTGGCATTTTACTATTATTGCATTCTTATCCATACTTCCATACTACCTAATACTAATATTATAAATGTGAAAGTAACTCTGTCTGTCTGTCTGTCTGTCTGTATGTTACGTTTTCACGCCTAAACCGCTGAACCGATCGTCATGAAATTTGGCAGAGATATAGCCTGGCATATGGAGAAGGACATAGGCTACTTTTTTACGCGATAACCGACATCCACGCGGGCGGAGCCGCTGGCAAAAGCTAGTTCTTAATAATTATAATTAATATTATTTATGTTCCAATTTTACTTGCTTCATTTATTTATTTAATAAAATCAATTATTTTGCATGCTAGTTTTAGCGAATTGTTGTAGAAACTGATAAAACCCGACCATCTGCAATGTAAAATTATAGGTATAATATTATTACCTATTATATTCTTTCAAATTTTCATTTCATTTTATTACAGAATGCCACATTAACGATCCTTACATACTCAAACTGCGTTTTCAAATTAGTTTTCCCACATTTGAAAACAATATATGTTTTTGATTATATAACTTTAATCCCTACATGCAAAGTTAAGGTTAAACCAACAGTTCAAAAAAAATTATGACTTTTCAATACGCAATTTTTGCTACCAGTCATTCTGAAATCAACTTAATATGTGATAGAGTTAGTATTAGTTTACGTGGAATTAACATCAATTGGAAACAATGACCTTACTCACTTCGCGTCAATTTGTGAGGTTTTTATGCTGCCAAAGTGACATCTGATATTTTCGATCACAACGAAGTATCACATTCTTCTGAATTTAGCGAAGTTAGCAGATATTTATGATGCAATACATGCCCGTTAATATTGCATTGACACATATTTCTGAAGCCGATGCAGCATCCTATGTTGGAAGATATATTACTTGCGTTGCAAGTAATATAATAATGCAATAATATAAAATATATAATACAGAAATTTACAATATTTTGTGTAAGGTTCCTTTTAGAGAAAAGCCAATAAAAATAAATCTCCCAGAGTCGATGGGCATAACGTAATAAGATACTTAGTAGAAAAACATATGGTCTTTCTCATAAAAACAATAAAATGGTTGGATTTATTATAGTAATTGTTTATAATACAAGTATTTTTATAAACATCTAGAAATGAGACAACTTTAAGTTTACATCTTACAAGAACAATAATTTACTAGATTATTTTTTGAGGTATAAAAGCTGTTTTTTCTTCTTCCATTCAAAGTCAAAGTGTAGTTTTTTATGGAGAATTATGTGCAAAAAACCACATTTACTATTTTAAAATATTTATTATATTAATATTATAATATAATGCCAAAAGAATACTCAGTCACGTGTGCTAAGCCGCGAGCAAAGCATCTTGAAATATGATAAGGACAAAACTTTATTTTTTGTCTATAATAATATCAAAGAGGTAAAAGACAATTTATTAATGGCCGCAGTAGATAGTGATATAGGAACGCGGGTCCCCTCCGGCGGCGGCGAAGCGTAGTTCAAAAAGTTTGGCTGGGCTACTGCGACTATTCTGAAATTTCGCCCAATAAATGCTAGCCATTTTTGAACACGGTCTTGGTACAAGGATTTAGTTGGTACAACTCAATTTCGTAACGTAATTACGACATGTCTAACTGTGGTGAACGTTCAGGAGTGCTACTGACTTGTTCGAGTTTGCACATTCGATTCGGCAGTATTTGTTAAACAAAAATGCCAATTTACAATTAACAGTTACTACAAATATTCGGGTTTCATTCGGCTCGTGCCAATCGGCAAACTCTGTTGGCATCTACACTCGCTAAATGATGTTCGGCACAATCAAATCTACATAAGTATTCAGTTTTGCCGTGCGGCTGTACCTAATCAGGCCGAGTTAAGTCCATTCCGGGTCGGGCAAAGAGTTATTTGATTTTTCCATCTGGAATTTTGAAGTGAAAACTTCTTTAGGCGCGTTGAGCGATTTTTGGTAGGGGTAAAATTTATGGGTTCGCGATCGTCACCGAATGCTTTCTATGAGCTATATGTATACTGTGTATATATGTGTACTTTTTGGGTGAAGAAAAATCATGGAACTCGCGTCATCGTCACCGAACGCTTTCCATGAGCTATATGTATAAAAGAACAGTTATTCCAAAGTTTTGTGTTTTCACTTCTGTCGTCAGTCCTTATGACTGCCAATTTTTATTGAATAGCAGTCCGTTGTCTGGGTTTGTGCCCGGTTGATGACAATAGGCACACCCTTATTACATAGGACTTAAATATAATTGTCAAAATTTTCAAAATTTCGGTGTACTATAGGTAATACCTCTTCCTAACCCTTCTGTACGTCCCGTACAGGCGTGATATAATTTAAAACTATATGGTTCATTGTACTATATTAATTCCAGTTGAAACAGAATTCTATTTGTTGTTCCTATAGTTTTCATACTAATTAATCGCGGCTTCAAAGTTTAAGTGTTCATGTGAAGTGCTTCTTACCTTCATATCTTACCTGGAAACAAACTACGTTTGCTTTTCTTACTACATCGTTCAAACTTTTCATGTGAATAAGGTGGCCAGCACATCGGGTTATACGAAACAGACAAATCTTCAAACGATTTTAAACATTAAAATGTTGAAGGTTAAGTTCAAAATCGAATGAGAAATTTTTAGTTTGTGGTAACTTGATGTGCTGGCGACTGTACCTACTTGACATAAATTATACGTTTTGTAAGCTTCAATCTTATAACAATTAATTCGAGTGCAGAAAGCGTGCATTACCTAACATAAGGATTCTAAATACAAATATTTGGTAAACTAGTTCAGTAATATTGGTTTACAGAAATATTTCAGACGGTATAACATAGATTATGGTTAAAGAAATTTATTTAAAGGTAGTATTATACAAACTTTCTGTCTTTCTATCTATGGTATCTATTGTTTTTCTGTTTAACTTAATAATAGCTTCCAACGAAGATTTCATTATTATTTTTGCTTTGTTTGTTAAAACCTTACAACTACCTTGCACAATTCAAATTACTTTTTCATTCAGTTATGCATTCGCAGTCCTCGTAGACTGGAAAAACATAAAGGCAGCCGATCTAACTTTAACCGGCAGTTCGTATATTTCTGAGGTATATAACTTCGTCTCAATTACAGATGTTCAGCGGCTTCGACTGCAGGACCACAGCAAAAAACAGGCGAACAATCTATAATTTTCAGTTAAGAAAATAAAACCAAAAATATCGAAGTCGAATCATTTTTATGCCAGATTAATAAAAGGACTTAATAATAAAGTGCCCTTATTGGTGATGTTCTTGAGCAATTTCAGGTGCGTAACACTCGCAACCAGCGTGCATGATGATGTATGAATGGAAACGAAGGTATGTAAGGAGCGTAACAGGTGGCGTTCTATAGTTTCTGCCTACTCCCATGGGATGAAGGCGTAAGTTTATGAGTTATTGTAATTAAAAAAAAAACACATTCAGAAACAATTTGTGCCAAGTGTTATGGAAACCTGTGGCTAATGTAGGGCTTCGTTGTTACCGCAAGTGTCTTTAGAGGTGTGAGTGCTGGCTTAAGGGTTATGTTGAGGGTTAAACATATATCTTTGTTTTACAAAAATCTACTGCCAATGCAAATTTATTGACGAAGCATTCAGTATATTGAAAATTCTCTCACAGCAATATTTATGCTGTATTTTTCAACATTGAATGGAAAATTGTCGAAGAGAAATTCTATTGTAGGATCTATTGTATTAATTTAAAAAATATAAACGTAAATCCTTTCAAAGGTGCTTTTTACTCCAACAAAAGACTTTTTTTGTCAACTTTTTTTGTAGTAAAAAGTACCTTTGATTTCGGATGCCTGTAAATTCGATATCAAATAAAATAATAAGTTTCCTGGAATGGAACAATGCAAAATGAATGTGTAAAAGCTCATATTATTTCTGCTTCATGTCCTAAAAGACCGGCCAAGTGCGTGTCAGACCAAGCAACATGAAAGGTTCCGTAGTTGGGATGAATTTATCTCAAGAAAAAACGTAACATTGTAGTTGAATAATATGTTCTTCCATACAGAATGTATCGGAAAACATGTTTTTCAACTGCAAATTTAAGTTGGTCGACTATTACTCGATAACTTGTAAAGCCTGCTAAGCTGTGCAAGCCAATTTCTGTAAGCGAGTTTTACGTAGGGCACGTTTTGACCATGTCGGACGTATTGGGACCAAGCTGTTATCGCACCCTCCGGGTAGTAAACAGTTCTGGTCTCCGTCTAAAGTGGTTGAAACGAATTTCTGTCGTCCCAGTTTACCTCCAATGATGAAACCTGATGAGTCGCTGGCTCACTCTGCGAGTGAGAAAGCTAATTTATTTGCATCTCTCTTCGCAAGCAATTCATGTCTCGACGCTGGCTCCAAGCAACCACCTACTATACCTCATTGCGACTCCTCTATGCAGAAAATCGCAGTTCACATCAAAGAGGTCCGAATAGTATTGTGCAGTTTAAACGTGAATAAAGCCAGCGGGCCTGACGGCATTCCAGCGAGAGTGTTAAGGCAGTGTGAGTCTGGACTGTCACCTGTGTTGATACGCTTGTTCCGCCTCTCTCTTTTAAAAAGAATGGTACCAAAATCTTGGAAGCTTGCAAATGTACAACCAGTCCCCAAAATGGGTGATCGCCATTACCTCCATTCTGTGCAAAGTTATGGAAAGGGTACTGAACAGTAAGTTGTTGACCTACCTCGAAGACAATGATCTCCTCAGTGACCGTCAATATGGCTTTCGCCGGGGACGGTCAACTGTCGATCTTCTTGTGTATGTCACGCACTGTTGGGGCGAAGCCATCGAGAAACACGGCGAAGCACTTGCTGTATCGCTTGATATCTCGAAAGCCTTTGACAGGGTCTGGCACGCTGGACTACTCAGCAAGCTTCCTGCTTTTTTATTTATGGCATCCCAGCTGATTTTTGTAGCTGGATATCAGACTTCCTTAGTGAACGGTCGATCAGAGTAGTCGTGGACAGCTGCTCCTCTGACCTTATGGCTATTGATGCCGGAGTTCCTCAGGGATCTGTTCTCTCTGCAACTCTTTTCCTGCTGCACATCAATGACCTGCTTCTGCCTGGTATTGTCGGGTAGGTACGCGGATGACAGTACCGTTTCAGAGAGGTACTTTTTCCAGCGCAAAAACCGGCGGGGCTGGAGTTCGTTCCCTGAGAGAGGGCATGGTAGAGCGGACTGATTTGACCTTGAGCCTTGTCTCCCAGTAGGGTGATGACAATCTAGTCTCTTTGAACGCCACCAAAACACAAACGTGTCTCTTTTCTGTATGAGTCTTGTTACTTGATTATGAATAAATAATAATAATAATAATAACCCCACCGCCGTATCTCTACGTTGACGTCGTGGTGGGGCTTGCGCGCTCTGAACTCTAGGTCTGTGCCGGTAGAGTTTACTTTGCCGGAACATGTCTAGGGTGAGGAGCCAGACCAAGAGAGATACAGAAACCCGCAGGGCAGCATGTGGCGAGCTGTTGGGCAGTTGCGACCCCACGGACCCTATCTCCCGGGAGAAGTCATGTTCCTCATCTCTGGCTTGCCTTTATTGGCCGGCTGGTGTGAACACTGACGAGGAACTGAGCTCCCACCTCATTCTTGCCTTTATTGGCCGGCTTGAGTGGAGATTCGCAAGAGCAAACGTGCTCGGAGGAAGGAAGTATTCCAGTAAGTGCTTGTAGGGATCTTGACCATCTTCCGGGCTCTGGGATTGTTCTGAGAGCCTTGGAATACCTCTCCACTCCTCGAGCACCTCAGGACATGTTGCTCCCTTGTCGCTACGTCACTATGTGCTAGCGACTGTTTTCGGGGGCCCATTATTGAGTGTGCAAGTCACCCCCTGCCATTTTATCCGTGTATAATAAAACATTGATCAGGCAGGGGCCATAGTCCTTCCATAGTTTTTGGTAACCAGTCCATTTTAACCACCCAAACCCATAGTCCAATATCTTTGTTTTCCATATCCTGCAATAGTCCTACACCAACCGGGGGTTGTCCTTGGGTGCACTTGCATAGTGCGTACAGGGATAATCGTCGGTTGGTGCCTCATTTAATTAAAAAGCGTCAAACGGGCCTCTGCGAGTTGGCTTCGGCCCCTCGTACGCCTTCCAAAGGTCCGGGACCCTAGGGTCCCGAGATATGTAGACATAAATAAAATAATAATAATATAAAACATTGATCAGGCAGGGGCCATAGTCCTTCTATAGTTTTAGGTAACCAGTCCATTTTAAACACCCCAACCCATAGTCCAATATATTTCTTTTCCATATCCTACAATAGTCCTACACCAACCGGGGGTTGTCCTTGGGTGCACTTGCATAGTGCGTACAGGGATAATCGTCGGTTGGTGCCTCATTTAATTAAAAAGCGTCTAACGGGCCTCTGCGAGTTGGCTTTGGCCCCTCGTACGCCTTCCAAAGGTCCGGGACCCCAGGGTCCCGAGATATGTAGACATATATAAATAAAATAATAATAATAATTTACCGCCAAAAGGAGTTACCTACTTTGAAATGAAATGACTTGATATACAAGATTTTTGTGCGATATCTCTTTATGAAACTTCATTTATGAAATTATTTCATAAACCGAGGTTTATGAAATCGGTATAATGTTTAATTCATATTAGTGCCATTATGAGGCTACATGATTGATAAAATTTTACGAATTGGTGTAAATTAAACAAATAAAAAAGCGAAAACAGCAAAATGCACACGCTGTGAAATGTGGGTGAAGGTATAGGCAGGCCTTAGCCTTCGAAGAATACAACCGTGATGTTATGTTATGTGTGGAGCGATAAAAAAATTAGAATAGTCTAATAGACTCCAAGCTCTTCGTATGAAGCGGCTGTTAGTGACTGTAGCAAGTGAATTAAGCGCAGTAAAATATGAGACACATCTAGTTGCCAGCAATACCTATACCTACGGTATTTTGCGCGCAACCCAATTCCTACCTTTTTTTATTTTTTTGGGGTTTTCATGTTCTTTTGTATTCAGTATTATTTCGTTCGCTTTTACATCTGAAATAGTAATACTAGTATAAATTAGAAACAATACAGTTTCGGTGATTTTCAACGGAAAATAGTTTCGGGGTTAATGGAAAAGTTTTCAAAGGGCGACAAGTATAGTTTCATAAGTCAAAAGGGAGTTTTCCAGTGATTTAACTGTTTCAAATAATAGTAAATTTTATGTACACAGATAATAACTGTATTTCCTAAAAGGCTAGGCAGCGACGTATTATTTTCATCCATATTTTGCCGGTTCTACTTAAGCCCAATGTAACGTATGTGTTCAAGTTGATACTTTATAATATACACTGATTCCCGGAAAGCTTTTGACAAGGTTGACCATCAGCTTCTCTTGAATAAGATTGCATTCAATGGTATACGTGGTGATCTTCTGAGATGGTTCTCTTCTTATGTTACTAATAGGACTCAGAGGGTTTTGATAAATGGTTTCATTTCCAGCACCCTAAGTGTTACTTCTGGAGTTCCTCAGGGCTCCATGTTAGGACCTATTTTATTCATAATTTATTAATGATATTAACAAGTGTTTTCAAAATTCAAAATTATTGCTTTAAGCAGACAATCTCAACATTTTTAGGCCTGATAAAAATTTGCAATATTGTCTACTCTAAGAAGACCTCGACAAGTTCTCTACATACTGTTCAATTAATAAACTACAACTTAGCTTATCTAAATGTCGCGTTTGTTGAGTTTTACTAAAAACAATAAAATATTATCACGCATCTTTACACTTTACTACTGTATACTGTAATTTTAACTAGAGAAACATTAGTGCGCGATCTTGGACTTCTATTTAATGATAAACTACACCTTGACGTTAATATTGGTAAAATTATAAATAATGCCTTCCGTATGTACGATTTTGTAATGAGATCAGCCACAGAATTCGACCCCCCATATTTATATCTTTACAAATCGCTAATCAGGTCTCAGTTAAAATAAGATGTTGCGATATGAAATCCCTTCTATAGTAAATACTCAAAAGCAATTGAAAAAGTTCAATATAAGTTTTTGAAAGCCTTGCATTTCCGTTATTTTCGTACTTATTCATCTTATAGCGATCTTATGAAAAGGTACAAGCTACATAATCTTAAAGCCAGACGTATTATTATAGAGATAATGTTTTTGTTTGATTTATGTGATAGCAAATGTCATTTTATGGATATTACTAATAAAAGTACCTAGAACAACCATAAGCCGTGAGATGCGCGCACGACCTCAATTTGCCGTATCTTCTAGTCGTACGAACGTAGGCTTATGAGCACCCCTACGTCGCCTTGCTGGTCAATATAATAACCTCTTTGAAAATATTGATACCTTTGCTTTTCCAGCTGGTAAATTTAGAAGCCTTCTTCAGGAAACTATTTTGGATGTTGCTCCGTAATACTTAACTCATAAACAGATTTTTTTTATCATTAAGTAATTTTTCTCAAACATGCATGGAAATATTGTCATTATTTTCGAAAAAGAACACGCGAAGTATCGAATTTACGGACAAAGAAAATCAACTCCACTGCAGGAGCGTTTTTTTAATTTGGAACATTACAATGCTTCAGCAATGTTGTATGAAATGGCGTGCTGGGGTTAATAAATACTCATTGATTGGATCTCTTATCATTCTTGGCATACCATAGTACGTCTCTTTGCTTAGCACAAATTGCGTTCACGTGGCTGTATAGCCATAAATGCGTTTGCCTTTTGGCACAGATGACAAATAGAAAATTGGCGGCAAAGCTGAAAATTCGTCTTGATATGTTATTTACATACATAATGAATATAAATTTAGTTAAAATGAATTCCCACGGTTCAGAGAGTGAAATGGAGATTGATTGTACTCCACCAGATTTAAGATCAGAAGCCAAATTGGCAATGGAAAACCTGCTTCCAGCGAAGTCAAAAGAAAAATACATGAAAGTATGTCTTATTCACCAGCATTTTTTTTTTTTCGGGAAAAGCACTATATTTGCTTCGGCGGCAATGGGAATTGCCTATCTCGTATTAGTGAAGTCCTCGCCTTCGGCTCGGCCTTACTCGACCTGCAATTGCCTATTTCCCGGCCTATGCAATAATGTACTATTATTGTACTAATCAAATTTAAACGCACATTGCATTAATTTTATAATTTGTTTTTTTATTGTGTGTAAAATGTCGTGAGTTGTACATTTACTCATTCTGTAGCAATTTTTTTTTGTAATTCTGTAACTTTATTTTCCCAAATAAATAAAATAAAATAAACTAACAGGAGTCGACACATTGCCTACTTTATTTAAACCTTTCGTAAGAAGTATGATTAAATCATTTATTTATGATTAAAATGCGATGTACGAAGTTTCGAACGCTTCAGCAGTTTTACTTTGACATAACCTCTACCAAGCCAAAGTTCTGAATTCTGAATTTCGTGGGATATCTTAGCGCACCTACAAAGCCTCTTCCTTTTTTTAAATCGAAACAAAATGCTGGATTTCCCGCATTGTTTTCTCGATAGCATGATATTGCGACGCATACCAAGAATGCTTACTCGCATGATCGTGCATTCGCTATATTAGCTTCACATGCCGTTACACATTGTTCAGTGACGCGTGAGTTTGAAGTCAGCTCGTCATTTTTAACCCCTGACAAAAAAGGGGTGCTGTGTGTTTGAAAGCCTTTGTTTGCCTGTATGTTTTATTTTTACTCAATGGCGGATTAAGCGATTTTTTTTTTTTTGGAAGCTTACAATAAGGGTATGATTTCAATAGTTTACTAAACACGCTTTTTGCTTTGTTTACGTTCATACTATGGCCCTAATCAATGTTATTGTTGGTATTTGGAAGGAAATTGCTACATAATCTTTTAATTAGTATTCTACGAACCAATGCACAGCAAAATGCGAAATAAATGAGAACTGTTTGGAGTTCAAATAAGCTGCTACTCGACTACTCAGAAGCAAATATTTATGAAAATATACTTTCTCGTTAGGGAAAGGAAGTGAAGCAATTAGTACAGCTTAGTACTAGAAATTCGTAGTATTAAAATATGGAGTGTTTCCTCTTACTCACATCGGGCGAAGTTTCTATCCTAACGAAACCTACTTCACACTTTAATAGGATTTGACTTATAGTATGTAAGGTATATATATGAACTTTACTGTTTCAATATGGTCTATTTTCGTAATTTAGGTACCTACCTACTGAATAGAATCACCATCGAAATAGCTTTCCATACAACTGAATCGTGGCTCAGAGGTTGGAGGATCCGCTTCTAGAATATGAGGTTCTGGGTTCAGTAAGTTCAGGATCAGTAAGCCTGGTCATGAACTGTCTTCTCCCAGCAGTCATCAGCCGAAATGCGTCCTCTGCTGGACATAGGACAAGCTTCTACCGGTTATGCGCTTCTTTCATCCAGCGGATTCCTGCGGCCTTCACAAGGTCTTCGGTCCACCTTGTTGGAGACCTTCTAAAGATACGTCTTCCATCCCAACAGTGCTGTCACCAAACTGTCGTCACACGCAAAGTATTTTTAACTAAGTAGTTTCCATTTAGAGAGGGCGTCGCCCAGCGTAAACATAACACAAATTTAATTTTATTCGCATCGAAAATACGGTAATAAACGTTACGAGTATGTGCAATTTAATAAAAATTATGTATTAAGTTAATCCTCTCAATTTTTAAGCCTCTTCATACACGGAATAATTGTCATGATTCTCGATGTGAAATGAAATAATTAAAAACTATCTAAAAATCTTAAAATCATACCTACAAACGATGGTGACCAATATTTAAAATTCAGAATCATTTATGATTATCATTGATTTATGACGATTTTTTTTTGGTTAATAATCACTTCCTCTCTCCTTAAACATCATCATTACTTAAAGTTCCTTGCTCTTGTATCATGTTTATTATTGTGTGTGTATATATATATATATATATATATATATATATATTTATATGGATAAGTATCTATATGCTTTGTGTATATGTATTTATTGTATATATGTAAGTGGTACACCACTAAATACCTGCAGTATTGTCTCTCCTTCTACTTTTTGATCCATCCAAAGGTTGTCTGTAAAAGATCGCTTTTAGCGATAAGACCGCCCATTGTGACACCCTATGTAACAGTTCTACATTTATATCTGTAATTTTTATGGTGTACATAATAAAGAGTATTCTATTCTATTCTATGATGCGCATTGTTCTCTGCGATTTTTTTTTTACCGTTGATCCGCACTGGGCCCGCGGGGTGGATATTGGCCTACTCCCATCTCACAGAGAGTCTGTGTCCCAGCAGTGGGAACTTTCTAGTCTTTTAACTTTTTTTCAATGCTTTTAACTTTTATGAAAGGAACATTTTTGATTTTATTTTAATATGTACATATTTTTTAACGAATATTAATTCAAACTGAAAAATATGGATAATACTGGATTAACAGAATAAAAGATTTCGTGTTTAGATAATTTTTTAAACTAAGAATATGCAGAAGTAAAATTTTTCAAAAGTTACAATCAAATGTATTAAAAAAATCAGTCAAAACTTATTTCACTGATAGAAAGCTATACTATTATCGAGTTTCATAGCGCATAAAGGCTCCTACAAACAGGCGCGACACGCGACGCGACACAAAGGAGCAGAGTATCGCGCGAAAAGCGGTCCCTTTGTGTCGCGTCGCGTGTCGCACCTGTTTGTAGAAGCCCTAATGTTATGTTAAAGCAAGTCAAAAGCTAGTTTTGTATAAAACTTTAAGGTTTCTGCCGCAATGTAAGTAATTTGTGGTAGAGAATAATTTATTTACAGCCGAGTTCTCGTGAAAGGCAAACATCGTGACGAAATCGCCCGTCAGCAATGAATTTTGAAGCCAGTTTATGTCTAAAGCAACGCCATCTGGTGCAAGAAGATAACATTGTTGAAGGAAGTAGTTGTTAGGTAACCGTAGAAAGGCAGGTTTTCACTGTTTGAAGAAGGTTAACGCCAAAGAACTGTCATTATCATCATCTAGCCTAGCCTTTTTCCAACTATGTTGGGGTCTCAGACCAAATAAAAAACCAAAACAGAGCGCTGCGAACAATACAGTGAAGCATGCCAAAATGCGTACACGCTCACACGCGCACATTTACAACCATTTATAATCAAACTACACCTCACTAAGTGCACACATATTTACGAAACCGGCCTCACGTCACTGTTGACAGCGCTGTCTTGGTTTGTTATTTGGTCTGAGGTTGGGGTCAGCTTCCAGTCTAATCGCATGCAACTCAATACCAGTATTTTACTTGGAGCGACGGCCTATCTGATCTCCACAACCCAGTTACTAGATAATAAGATACCCCTTGGAAAGACTGGTTGTCAGGTCTTGGTAAAGATGGTCACCCATCCACGAACTAACCGCAGCAAGCATAGCTTGACCTTCGATTGATCCGTTCAGCTGTTATTCCTTAGCATCAAAGAATCTGCCTTAGTCAACCAACTAAACATTGTCTTACTTTTAAAGTTCCTATTAGTATATTGAGATGTATTTATATGCCATTAGTAGATTCTACTATGAGTTATGCACTTGACAGCTATGGATTAACATTCAAAACTAACTTGAATAAATTAGAAGCTCTTCAAATTCGATTCTTAAAACTACTTGTTACTAAAAAAACTAAAAACAGTTGTAAAGGAGATTATAGGAAACTATTTAAAATATGTAAAATTCTACCTATCACTTACAAACATAAATATCTTTTAGCAGTAAACCATCATGGTACCCAAGAGTATAGCTTAAATCACGTATTCAACAACCATAACACACGATCTGTTGCTGCTGACAGATTCAATGTTCCCAGAGTCACCAATTACTTTGGTGACAGAACTCTAAAGAAACGTATACCATACTTATTAAATAGTCTACCGGCAGACATAAGGAGTGAAACAAATAAAAATAGATTTTTAAAAGTAAATTAAAACAATATATTTGGATATGTAAGTTTGATTAAGTGTGATTAAGTATTATTGTCTATAGATTCACTGACCCCACAGTCAAACCATTGCAATGGTTTTGTGGGGCTAAGTTTATAAGTTAGGTACATCATCATCATCATCAGCCTATAGCAGTCCACTGCTGGACATAGGCCTCTCCAATTGGCATAGGCTTCTCCAATTGACATAGGCCTCTCCAATTGACATAGGCCTCTCCAATTGAGTTAAGGGGGGTAAGGGGGCACACTTATCACCTTAGTGCCCCAAGTCAACCTCACCTGCTCGTGGTGCACCCTGCTGAATAACAAACGAGGCTCTGACAACCGACAAATGGCGGTATAACCATTCTGAATAAAACTTCGCAGCTAAATGGCGCAGACTAGTGGCGGGCAGCAGTGTCACTAGTGCGAGAAGCTGCGATCTGCGATCGCCAACCCGCATGCCCAGCGTGGCGATTATGGGAAAACCCTCCAAATGGCAGTTAGGTACTTACAATGTTAAATAAATAAATAAATAACTAATAACGGTTAGTTTTCGTTATAGGAACGCTGTGTTTAAGTAACTCAACAACGAAGTTAACAAGCAAGAACCTCAGCTATCTAGCAATAAAACGACCCAACACTTCGACAATATCCCTCATTAAGAAAGAAATGCAAAGCCAATAGTAAAAAAAGAAACTGGAGAACGCAGTCGCAGGCAGCTAGGTAATGCAATTTGTTGAACCGGAGTAATCCTGTTACATAACGTGCCAAGGTCGGTCGAGCTGCATCGATATACGAGACGAAGGAAATCTTCTTAGCCCGAATAGGTTGAGAATGCATAATGTGGAAAAGACATTTTGTGTTTTGAGTTAAACGCTGAAAGAAAATCGCAAAGTCAGTTTTAAAAAAACGGTCTCACAGTGTCAGTGTCGTCTTAAGAGACGCCCTCCCACAAAGGTCCAAAAGGGCAACTTAAAAAAAAAAAAAAATCTCGTGACTGAGAAGGAATGATGATTAACAGCTCAATAAGTAACCTCCCAGGAAATTAGTTTCATATTGGGACACGAAGCAACAAAATACGATTTAGAGGAATGTGACCGCTTTTCTTTAGATCGAATTTCATTGCTTCGTGTCTCATTATGAAACTAGGTTCCTTATTGAGCCGTTATTCATAATTCAGATAATGTTTTTTAAGTAGTGGCGCTAGTGGACCTTTGTATCTTAAGTCAAATTCAAACCCAACATATTTTATTTCAGTAATCCTAAATTACATGGGCACTTATGAATCGTCAGAAGCTAGGGCACGGTTTTCATTGGTCGTTTCGCATGGATAAGAGCCGGCAAAAACTGTACAGCGTAAGCGACACACTCGCCGAAAATGACGCGACCGAGTTAAATATTCGTGTTGCGGCTGACAATGCGATTGTTGTGAACGCGGCTTAAGAGAATACACGCTGTAATATCGGCAGATGTGTTGCTACACTGAGAGCATACGTGTCTTTGAATGTGACCGCTACCCGGCAAACGTAGTGAACCTCCGTCAGTATTGAATTTCGATTTTAGTGATTTACGTTAGGCTCGTAATAGATGGACAAGATTACTCGAGATTCAAGTTCAAAGGCGAGCAATTGGAACAGCTTATATCGAGTATTGGACTGCTATAGACTGAAGATGATAAAATCAAAGGAGTGCTTCACACTAGTTCGGGTTTTTTTTTTTTTTTTAATTCATTCCAAAAGCCGTTCATGTCGTGTGTCCCCGAGAATCTACACCTGTTAAAATATGCCCTTTCTTAATTGTGCCACTTATTTATAAACGTTGCATGGATTACTCAAAATCAAAATTTAAAATCATTTATTTAAATTAGCCTGAAAATCAGCACTTTTTGAACGTAAAAATTACATAAGACCGTCCCACAAAACGTCCGCCCGTCACCACTTCCTAGTGCTTTAGCCGGGAAGAAGTGGCGCAACAAACTTCCCATCAGCACAGCTGTCTGTTTCTTAAATTTAAGTAACGATTAACGGTTTCTTTAATTTAAGTAATGATTAACTCCCCAGCAGCACAGCTTGAGTAGGAAAGAAGAAGTGGCGCAATAAACTCCCCAGCAGCCTGCAAACGTCTACATAAAAAAAAGACATTTAAACATCTCTTAACTGTTAAGCTACATTTATATATATAAATACGTACAAGTCATTAGACGTTACCAGTGTCAAATAAAACAAACTCTTTGGCTACCGCTACAATGACGGTTAGCAGGTCGAAGGAAGAAGCTACTTATCCCCTTACTTTATATCGCTAAATCTTTAGTTTCCTAGGAATGTGGTTCCGTCATTATAACGGCCGTCATGAAATCACCAGTATTTAACATTAAGTTCTCGCCACAATTGCGGCGATAAGTTCCCTCTTTGAGAAGTGGTTAGTGAGGCGCCACAGCGACCTCACCTTCTGCGTGACGCAGGTCCTCACCAGACACGGTTGTTTCCGGAGGTACCTATTTCGGATAAGGCGGCATACGGTGGAGGTCTGCCGGACTTGGATAGAGCACCGCCGTGTCCTCACGGAGGCGATCGGCGGCGGCGATCTCTCGCGTCCGGCCCTGGTCCAGGTCATGGTACGGAGCGACAATGCATGGGAGGCTGCCACCTTCTTCTGCGAAGCACTAATGCTAAAACGCGTGAGGGAGAGGCAGTCTGTGCGCCCTCACGCCTCTAGTCGCCGCAGGAGACGCCCTGGGCGGCGGGAATCAATTGTTGATTCCCGGCCACTGTAGGTGCGGGTTTGCAGACGGCGAGCTATGGGCAGAAAAAAGGTGTCAAAAAACGCTCTGTATTTGGGCAGCCGTTATTGAGTCCCGCTTTTATAGGAAACCAACGTTTAAGTAGGTACCTTTCAAGGTATTGTAATTTATGGTTTTTACACTTGGCAAGTAACTTGAGCATGTCACGTAAAGGCAACAAATGCTCGCAGGTGTCAATATATCATCTTTCTCTCGTCTTTACCCCAATTTATTTGGGAAGGTGTTTTTCTTCTATACTTCTTCTCTATTAGTCGTCATCTCGGCAGTTACCCCCTTTCTAACCCATCTTTCACTCAGTCCATACATTGTTACTTCATTTAGTTTCTCTTAATTTTACATGTTTTTAATCATTATTACCTACTTAAACAGAAACTTCTAATAAAACAGTAGCTACAGTACAAATTACAATGTATACTACATTGTAATGTACTGTAGTGCGCTATAGGCACCCACAAGTAGGTACTTAAACCGATCTGATTATTATACCCATGAAAAAAAAGAAGCTAGGTTTAATCGCACCTACTTAATTTTAAAATGTACTCTAAGTGCTTTGCCAAAAAAAAAACCACCTACTTCCAAAAACACTCTACAAAGTGCAAAATAACTTTAATTTCAGAATTCGATGTCTTTGGTCATTAAAAAAGTTTTAGATTTTTCACTTTTAGTTGTGGTTAAGCTACGCTTGCCGCGGTTGGTCCGTGGATTGGTGACCATCTTTACATACCAAGACCCCTCCGTGCCTCGGAAAACACGTTAATCACGACTTCCTAGTGCTTTCCATTGGTTCCGGCTGTCATTCGTGGATCTTTGACAGTCATTACGGGTCTTCGGAAGCCCGAAAGTCTGACAACCAGTCTACTAAGGGGTATCGTATTGCTCAGAAACTGGGTTGTGGAATTCAGATAGGTAGTCGCTCCTTGTACTGGTTAAGCTGCACCCGGTTAGACTGGAAGCTGACCCCAACATAGTTGGGAAAAGGGTAGGCAGATGATGACCTACCCCACACCAAGTCGTATACCACTACTAGCGATGTAAACAACAGTCTGTGACAGGAAGTTTTATAAAATCATCAACATACACCAAGTGGATTAAATACGTACCTATTACTGAAGCTAAAAAAACAACCCAACGAAAGTTAATAAACTTATAAGCACCACCGCACTAGCTTTCTCTACCAAAGGAATAAAGAATTTTCGTCCACAATAATTTGATGAAAATATCGATGAACATACAAAAAAATGCATACAGACGATTATAGAACCTTTTTTGAAGTCGGTTAAAGGACGTTCTAATTAAAATTATTCACATAACATAAATAAACCATTGTCTTCACAACAAACGCATTACGCAATTGTTTCTATCATTAAAGAAGTACCGACAGCTACAGTTAATTGAAACAAAGAACTGCCATCAATTCTAGGAAAAAAGTATACTTACCCAGTTCAGTAGGTCAGTATCGCCTGTTAGCGATATTACCGTCAGTAGTTCTATAAATCTCATTAGCCTAGATATGACAGGTTTACTTGAAATTGTTATACAGCAATTTATTTTATAAAGCGTTTATAGCTAATATGTAACAATCCAGTTCAGAAGGCCGATCGTCATAATGCTTACTCTTCAGGTGGATTAGTAAATTCCGAAAGTTAGTATTCGTCTACAAAAGAAAACCGTCGTCATTTTTATAACACCTTCAAATGGCAATTTACTCCAATATGTCCTTTTGTGACTGACTGGCATGACCACGAGCATCATCAGGAAGTTTAATAAATAAATGAATAAAAACAGTCAGTGCAGCTCTGCCTAGCACCTCGGGGAACAAATGCGTGATTTTATGTTATGCTATGTTAAATAAAAACAGTCTTATTGTTTGCTGTGAGCCTCAGGATTTACGATTTTCGATCGATTTATTTAATAGTACGCAACAACACCGAGGGTCATTTAAACTTACTAAAAGTGAAAGTCACTCGTCGATTGTCGAGATTGGAATCCCTCGATTCCCCATCACATTTGCTTGAGCAATCGCCCGTCTGAAAATTAGTAAGCACAAATCCCGACCGTGATTGGAAAAGTTTTTGTTAAAGTCGCGAGTAACCTTAGTAGCGACACCTGCCGGGAGGTCATGGAAATGTAGGTATGTAAGTGGCTCAAGGCCAACGAAGGCCACGGAAGGCCAGGCCGGTAAAAGGGAAAATCTGAGACTTGGGCCACTGCCAAAAAGCAGTAATAACATAGCAGAAAGCGTTATCTCGGTAGCTTAAATAATATATGATTTGTTTGCCTTGCAGAAAAGCGAAATTATTTATTTTCAAAGAATTTGAACGTAATTCGCATCGTCACCGAGCGACGGGTCAATGGAATATTGCAAGTAGATCAAGGCCACTCAAGGCCAAGCTAGGCCGGTAGAACGGAAAATCGGTGAAGATTTGGCCCTTTGCCAAAACAGCTGTAATGAGCTTTGAAGTCAGCCGAAAAGATGCTGCGAAGCTTAGTGAAGTAGCAGTAAATTAAATGATCCGTGAAATCAAAATGAGACACTTCTCATGAAGTTATAACAATGTCAGTTTTTCTTTTCTTCGATCTTCGTTTATTCTAGTTGATTTATTTAAGTCACATTATTATTATTATTTGAATCATTATTCATTATTTATGGAACGAAATAAAGGTTTTATTTGATATGTCTTCGTTCGTTTTACTTATAATAATATCTATTCATACTTAAAGAAATAAAAATATAATTTATTATTTCAGGCTTACCATTGAAAAGTTATGAAAGTTATGTCAGAGCTCCGACGTTAAGTTTTCAAAGCTGATTTGTAGAGCAGCGTAACTAGTAGCGCCATCTATCCATAAAGAAGTGGACTGTGGCAACATACCCTTACTTCGTAAAACTACCTCACTGATTCTGAGGGTGGCACCACTAATCTCTACGCTACAATAATCAACTTTATTATACAACAAATAGGGATTTATTTTAAATGCTTGTATGTTTTTGAACTTGATCATTATGACAGTGAGGACTGAAACTGTAACGTTTAGGTAGTTAGTTTTCCAACGAAATGTCCACAACTTGAACTTTACGAGTTGACGACATTTCATTGGAAAATTCTACACAATAGCGTCATACAAATAATTGATTGTTTTGCTCGTTTATCGCATCGTTTTAATATAAGCTAGCATAACATGGTGAAACCTTCTAATTTTCTAACCCCTTGAACAGGCAGCTAGTTGGAAAACTATATTTAGTTTAAACGTTACAGTTTTTAGGTAGGCCAACAAAGTGGTAATATAAAATCATGTTTTTTTTTCGCGTCTATCCCTTAATGTGAAATATCGTTGGATAGGCAATTCAAAAATAGTGCGGGTTTATGAAAACCATTTTCGATTCAAGGATCCGTATGCGTAATTGCAAATTTTCGTTAGTCAAGTGTACCCCCCACCGGGGTTCTTGCCAGCTAAATGGTTGATTTTGGATATGTGAGAAAATTCTCAACCAACTTACATTTTTGCTCTTGGGATAAATTCGTTCCAACTTCGTGCGAGATCCAACAAGCAATTGGCCAGTTTTACTCTATAGATTTTAGCAGTGCCTAACTAGCTATTACGAGAACATTTCTTGCAAAATGCGTTGGATTACTTAAAGTTGTTGTAACGTGTCTGTGTATAACACATTTTTTATTTATTTTTATTTATGAGTAAGCCTGAGATGACCTTTACTTACTAAGATTTTTGTTCTAAATGAGATCTCTGGAACTGCTTACATTATTGTATGTTTCTTCAGTATGCTATTTAAAATGTTGGTACTAATTTTTCTTTTCTTTTCTTTGCAGGTAAGTCATCAACTCCTAACCTAACCTAATACCTATAAATATACCTATATTATACTAGACTCGTAGACAGTCCATCTCTGCATAAAGGTAAGTTTAGAATAATCTAAGTAAATGTTATTAATTTAGGAAGCTGCTGAGAAAAACACATGAAAAACGAAGTAACCTAGATCATGTAAATTATATGAGTACATGTTGATTTCTAGTATTTGTTGAATATTATTGATTATTTTGATCCAAACTCCGCTCGTAATAAGAAATGGCTAGATTTCGATTAACTGAAACTTCTCATCATAGCAATTTAATCACCATAATAAGTTATATTGCAAGATTCGAAATCGCTGAAATCGATCATTTTCCCTAAAAAAAAAACATTTCTTATGTAAGATCAAGATCGCGATGTATGAATGAATGAATAAATAAATGAATGAATATGTATTTAAACTATGAACGTTACTTAGCTCATACTTTGACTAAGACATTTTTTTCGTCTCTATCTTACACGTGTAGTTTGACATTTGTACGACAGTGTCAGGGCCCTATATAGTACGTGTTATGTAACGTTTATAGATCTTGACATAAGACATTGGCTCGTGGCGCAGTGGTTGAGGCTTAAGGGTTCTGGTCTTCTAGTCATAACTTCGATTCCAATTTTATTTGGGGTCTACGCAACATGTCTTTTTCTCATTCTCTAAATAAATAAAAAAATATTAAAATAACACTACTGTTAATTACCCTGTAAACATTAATGTTAATGGCTATGATAAATGTAAAATAATCCGAGGAGGTTGGCGCTGATAGTCGACATACGAAGTACGTTTTGCCTATAGTTTGGCTGCAGATGCATAACTCATTAGTACTCAAAACTAGCCTATTTTTTATTAGTAAAACAATTTAGAAATAAAATTATTATATTATTTAAAAATATATTATAATAATATTAATATATAATTCATAGAGGTATATTTTTTTTTTCTGAAACAAAATATAACGAGAAGTTTACAAATAAAAGATTAATATATACATATAAACGCCAATCTAAAAATAGAATCTGAAAATACCAACAAGGAAAATGTCCAAAACATGGTCTCGTGTCACAGAAAACCCGACCCGTACCCGCGCGTCACCAAACAGAATTAGTTGATCCTCCTCATAATGTGTACCTATATTAATACATACAAACATATACTCACGCTTTCTCCGTGAGGTTAGGGAGAAACTACAGTCCGCTATTACGATTACTCACTCTTTTTCACGTTCGTAGGTAAAGTCACGAAAATTATTTGAGCAAATCGACAACCAACTTAAATTGTCCGTCTATTCAAATCACAACTGTCATTCTTTGACAGTTGTATGTATTCGCTACAACACAGTGTCAAATTAACAAAAAATTTTTTTTTTATTTTTTATATGTAAATATATTTTTTTTTTTATATTTAGCTGCTGCTATGCCAGTGAAAGTCTCGTCAAAATCGGTCCAGCCATTTCGTAGATTATCCGGAACAAACAGACTGACACAGACCAACAGACAGACAATTTTTTTAATAAATCGTAGGTTTAAACAATATCACTAAACATAAATGTGTCGAATCCTGGTTTTTTATTAGTATTAGCCCGCGTAGGATCTAGACCGCATTGCGGAGCAATATGGCCGGCCTTGACTCTAAGAAAATTAGGATCCACCCGAAATACGGTGTCAACATTCTGTTTGTCTTCCAAAATATAGGTCTAGGTAGGCGTATTATTGAGAAGCTTTTGACTAAATAATAACGGCTGAATTAAGGGTCGATCAAAATCAAAATCAAATTATTTTATTCCACATAAACCTACATGGGCGCTTATGAAACGTCAGAAGCTAGGTGCACCGTTCCAATTAGTCGTTTCCTATGGAGAAGAGCCGGCAAGAATTTCCACGGTTACTCTTTTAAAAATAATTGACCTTAACAATATTTTCAAAATACCAGTGTTAATAGGTATGGGAGGACAGTGTAGGCCTTTCAACAATTACCAGGTACTTAACAAAATAGAAAAGTGCCATCAAATCTACAGTCTGCTAGGCCTACAACGTTCTCACATTCACAAAATAGAAATATCAATCAGGTTAAGCTACGCTTGCTGCGGCTGGTCCGGGGATGGGTGACCATATTTACATACCAAGACAGAGGGCCGTGCCTCGGAAAGCACGCTAAGCCATTGGTCCCGGCTGTCATTTGTAGATCTTTGACAATCGGTCACGGGTCGTCAGAAGCCCGAAAGTCTGACAACCGTCTTACCAAGGGGTATCGTGTTACCCAGTTATTGGGTTGTGGAGGTCAGATAGGCAGTGGCTCCATGTAAAATACTTGTAATCAGCTTCATCCGTTTAGACTGGAAGCTGACCTAGTATTAAGTACTACGGTTATAGAGTAGCGCAGTAAATAGTCTTGTATATAGGAACGTTCCAATTATCTGTTCTTTGTTCAAAATGGATCCCACAATGGAAAAAGGGATTCTTAAATGGTATATGTTGAATAAACAATTAGACACCACTGCATCATCCTTTGAAACTTAGGTACAGGTGTGATGTTATGTTAAGTGTATATTTTTTTTGTTGGATATACCTTTTAATAGGTAAGAGCAGTGGCGTAGGAGAAGGCGTGGGAGAAGTGGGCCCTCGCCCACGGCCTCGCACTTAAAGGGGCCTCGCGAGGCCTCTTTAAATGCGATGCTACCAGACTTAAAATCCCCGTTTATTTTAAAATTAAATAAAAACCTAAAAAATATTGGCTACACTTCGTCACTTTCTTGAACCTGAAATAATAATTTAGCTGCAAAAATCAATTACAAATCCTTACTAGAGGACTTCTGTAAAGCAAAAAGCCGAGTAGGTTCCTATGGAGAAGAACGGACAAGAAACTCCATGGACACTCTTTTAAAACAAAATATTGTTACAAAATATGGGTTACATCATTCATGTTGAAGTTATACATGTGAGAACAATGTAGAAAGACGTGCACGTTAGAAGCGTCCGTAATAGAAACAATTCAAAAATTAAAATAAGCCGTGGCAGCTAAGAGATGACCAGTCTCAACTGACGGTGCCCGTTCACGAACATGACGCATGGATCAGCACCATTTAGCTCAACCATTTTGAAGGGAACTTAATGATCCAACACACACGCCACCACCAGCGAGACATTTGAGTGAGCATGACATACTCTCAGCCGCCAGGGCACATTCAAGTCAATAAAAGACATTACCCAGTAAATGGTAGCTCTATAGTACATAGTACTCACACCTATGCTATGCAATTATATAATTCAAGGAGATTGAGTTTAGACTCGTACAATGCAAAAATAGTTTACAATCTTCAGCAGCTCCAATAATATTTTCAAATACTAGTCAATTAGTTTATGCGCCCTTGTGGAGCAGGACCAGCATTGAGCCAAGCATTTTTTTCAGCGATGTAATCCCCCAACTTATAATATGCTTGGCTGCATAGTGTGCGTTTTATACAAGTTTTAAATTTTGTTTCGTTCAACTGGAGTATGTGGGGAGGTATTTTATTGTAACATTTTAAACAGTACCCCATGAAGGATAAGTCTACTTTAGCCAGTCTGAAAACTGGTTGAACTAATTGGTCCCTATTTCTAGTACTATAATTGTGTCTTTCACCTCTTTTACTGAAAATATTTACATTTTTCCTGAGAATCGAACCCAGAACCTCACGCTCTGCTGTAGCGCTTGCGACTAGACCAACGAGACAGGTACTACTTACTTTGTTGTTCGTAAATTTTCCATCGGAGAAAATATTGATAAATTCAAAATGGCGAGTGTTGAGAACAACTCAACTCTTGCTCAACAAAATAGCAAAATGGTGCAATATGAACATTTCTTGGAAAATTCAATTTCTTCTTCCCGGAAACCGGTTTTGTCTTATTATAACTGAAGCATCCATCTTACGAAGTCTGTAATAATCTTAGTTCCAATTAGTATGGTCTTATAGAAGCAGATTTAATGCCATGAAGTATTTTCTCCCAGTAATATTGTCTATCTAGCTAATTTAAATACGGGGAACTCTTTAATATGTTAAAAAAATCTCTGCAATGTTTGCACGATGTTCAAAATGACTCCGTTTTGCTTTGAAGGTAGGTATGAATGAATGAATGAATAAATGAATGAAATGCACCGACCCCAGCGTGGTTAAACCAGACTCGATTACTCGAATGAACCCAAAGATTCGCACTAGCCCCTGGAGCCTCATGTTTCATGGGGCTACAGTGACCATTACATATCAAGGAGTAGATCGGGAGGCAAGACTCCGTTTTGCCTAAAAACTACCATTAGAGATTGGTTTTTCAAAACGTAGCTCAAACTCAAACTCAAAGCATTTATTTCAAATAGCTTCTGCCCGCGACTTCGTCCGCGTAAAATTTCGGCCCACAACCCACCCCGTTGCATCGCATCGCCCGTCCGCGCAATTACTTCGTTTTCGCTTAGCGTTTTTTCCGACTTTTTGTCGTTTTGCTCGGCTCCTCAGGGGCGTAGCGTGATGTTAAATAGTCTATACCTATTTTGTTGCGGAGTTATTTTAAAATTAAAATTATGATATCTCCTAAGATGTTGATTGAAATCAAGTGATGTCAAGGACAATGTTGTTTACATTTAAATACTTGTGATTAATAACATATTTATTTGGATAAGGATTAATATTATGTTGACAAAACTCCTTCGCAAATAATGTATTAATTTCGAACAAATTTGATTACTATAAAAAAAAGTTTATAGTGAGTCAATCTTAAAAGATAGATATATGCTGTCGCGGACTTTATTTTAGAACTTTTAAAGAGGAATAATTCCATCATATATGATATTTACGTAACTTAAACCGTTTACGCAGCGCACGCAAAGGAAGCTCTAAAAAAAAATGAATTATTTTTCCCGTTTTTGCAACATTTTTCATTTATGCTCCGCTCCTGTTAGTCGTAGCGCGATGTTATATAGCCTATAATATTCCTCGATAAATGGACTATACAACATAAAATATTTTTATTATATATATATAATTTTTCTATTCCAACCAGTAGTCCCTGAGATTAGCGCGTTCAAACAAACAAACAAACAAACAAACTCTTCAGCTTTATAATATCAGTATAGATAAACCAATTACAGGCACTTTTGAATTGTCAAGAGGTTGGTCAGATAGAAAGATGAAGCGAGCTGCCCATTCCAAAGCGTTTTACCTATGTAGAAGAGAGGGCAAGAAACTCCACGGACACTGTTTTAAATGAACGATTCAGACACAGAGGAAACCAATCAGAAATATTGAAATCACACCCTGTGCACCAGCGCAATTAGTTGATGGAGTTCGAAACCTCATTCTGTGTATCAAATGGAAACAAATCCATTTCATATTTTTCATGGAAAAGTATATTACATAATTATCCTCTTCGGTATGGAAACAGATGCGCATTCAATAGTGTCGAGCCACTAGTGACCACAAAAACTTATAACACTATTTTTTACTACTGCATTACCATAAATAACACTGATGTTATTAACAAAAACTGTGTAAAATTCCAAATTTATACATAGGATAAGACTTATACTAGTTATAAAAGTTTGTTCGAATTCGCCATAAGTCTACGAACAACAAAGTTTACATGATATTTCTATGCGTAGCGCTTGCTACGACATCGTAGCATTCGTAGCAGACGTAGCAAGTATGTGTGATACGACGTAGCTCGCCTCTTTCAAAATGATACATTTTATAATCGAGTGTGTTCATAATAATGATCTATTGTATTTGGTACTATCTATTCGTGTAAATTTATGCGGACCAAACATACTTACACAATACAGAATTAATTCCAAGTCTGATGTTGGTGAAAAATAAGACCGAATTACCTCTCTAACCGTAGCTAGCAACGTCACTGAAAGCTATCGGACAATAGGCAGCTTACCATCTATTGTTCAAAGACTCTTGTAAACATTTTACTGTTGTATGCTTTTGTATGAGAAAAATTGGAGTTAATTCACAGACCGAGAGGTACTGTAGTCGACATTTATTATTTTTACTATTTGTAGAATTTTTGTTCGAACAGAATCCTTTGACATCACATCAGATATTTGTAGATATGTTACAGACAGGCTTTGACATCAACAAAAAATCTCGGTAAAAGATTGGTTTGGGACTCGAAAGCTGGAAAAAATTATGGCACGAACGGATTAGTAAAAAAAAAAACATTTATTTTATTGCATCCTGTATTTTAGGCACCATTAAATATGAACTTACAAAATTTTGGTGATTTCAAAAATAAAATATAATAAAAGTTGGAATTGGCTACAGACAAGCTAGTTAGCCTCATCGAGCCCGCAAAACTAATTATACAAATACTACATATACTTTACAAAAAAAAATATTGTCTACCCCGCATCGCTGACAAGGTACTGGGCCTGTATTTATATTCATAATGTTCTCTGTACGTCCTTTTAAAATATATTTTGACACTATCATATTTACTCTGCATGTTATAATTGGACCAAAAGTATAAAGGTTATCAATCTTTTCATTCCACGATGCACATCAACAACTACACCGACGACTAGAATCCACTACACAAAAATAGTACTCGATATGTGGTTTTTGACCCCTCAATGTGCGAATTTGGCTTCATACAGGAAACTAAACGTAGTTAGAATACCTTTATATGGAACAAACCGTGTGCCACTGCCAGTTGGGTTCGTGCCCACTCGTCTGGCACACTCGCGCGATGGCAATGCCAATCCTTCTGGCCAAGTATCGCCATCTGGCTCTCTATCTTTCCAGCCTTTATAGACAAGGAGTTGTTTGTCAAATATCGGTATTGTATTTCAAACATTCCTGATACTTAAACTATAATTTTACTAATACTTAATTCGATGTTTGATACTTTAAGGTCGAAACTAACATAAAACGAATAACGTTTTGTAACCTAAAGAAAATCGTTTTGACAAGATCCAGTGGCTATCTAAACCAAGATGACATTTAATTTATAACTCATATTAAAAGTAAGTTTTGTAAATAAGCTTATTACAAATTAGAGGATTATATTCGAAATAAGAATGCTTGGAAACATGCTGGTCCTGCTCCATAGGACAATGTAAAGTCTAGACAAAATCAAACAGGTTGCTAATACAATTGTATAATGTATTATTTTTATGACATTAATTTCACACTCTGTGATAAGTTTAACTTGCACACTGACTTTTTATTTGTACTTTAACAATATTTTTAAATATGTGAGCTCCACGTATCTAACACATAATTAATTTATCCGTCATTGCTTCATTTTTAATTGTTTTTTTCCTGTTGCGGTATAGTAATTTTATTCTGGGTACATTCTCTTCACATATAATGATATAATAATTGATGTATACAAAGTATTGTAAAACAGTTTAAAAGAGTAACGGTGGAGTTTCTTGCTCATTCTTCTTCATGCGAAACTACCTTTTGAAAGGGGCATCTAGAATCAATTTTATATCCGTGTAAATTTTGACGTTCAAAAGTGCCATACAAGTTCCCATTTGAAATAAATGCTTTGACTTTGACTTGAATTTTAAAACTATTCTTCGTAATATCGATGGGTGCACATATTTGTATAAGTTTCAACCAGAATTCAGACACAGCGCTAGCATCAATCTTGCAAAGTTATTTCATAGGTCTTTTAACACAGAAAGCACGACTAGAGATGAGGCATTGTTCCATATTCCACTGCTGAACCAGGGCCAGCTCTTTAGCAAACCATCTACCGCGTCCTAATCCTTTGCATTTATTATTTATTTATTTTCTTTGCATTTATTTTCCATTTATTTATAGAATAGAATAGAATACTCTTTATTATGTACACCATAAAAATTACAGATATAAATGTAGAACTGTTACATAGGGTGTCACAATGGGCGGTCTTATCGCTAAAAGCGATCTTTTACAGACAACCTTTGGATGGATCAAAAAGTAGAAGGAGAGACAATACTGCAGGTATTTAGTGGTGTACCACTTACATATATACAATAAATACATATACACAAAGCATATAGATACTTATCCATATAAATATATATATATATATACACAATAATAAACATGATACAAGAGCAAGGAACTTTAAGTAATGATGATGTTTAAGGAGAGAGGAAGTGATTTTTAACCAAAATTTTAAAAGTGGACAAAGATTGAGCACGCCTTATCGAGACGGGCAAGGCATTCCATAACCGTACTGCTTGAACTGTAAAAGACTTGTCATAAAAACTAGTGGAATGCATTGGCATCTCTAGTCTCAAGCTTTCCGATGACCTCAGATATCTATTATGTGTGTCATGAAGGAACTTGAAACGTTCTTTAAGATAAGAGGGGGTTTTAGGTTTTTTATTTATTTATGTACACACAAAATACTTGACAGGACAATATATTAACATAAAAGAGCACAAAGGTACTGCTAATTTCAAAAGAAATTTCTTCCAGCAGACCTATTATAACATTAGACAAATAATTGTTCTCACCCTTTCGTTATTTCGATGTAAACGTTTAATAAACTCCATTATTCCACGATAAATACAAAGCACTGTAATCTAATTACAATTTACATTAAAAAAATAAATCTAAAGTGCAGTAATTTCAACAATATTACACAATAACTGTCGTTATTTAGCCGTTATTTGTCTAATGCTATAAGTAAATGAAGTATAGATGCGTTTAGGTGAGTTGCGAATAATTTATTATCAACCCAGGATACTATTCCATGAACGTCATTAGAATTTTCCTATTACATGGGACTATAACATAACTGACGAAACGTGGGTGTACTTAAGTACACCTCTGCCTAACCCTTGGGGGAATAGAGGCGTGATTATCATTATTCTACAAAATTCCATAATCATATTATAATTGCAGTTACCTAGAATAGGTTAGGTTCAGTCTTAACTTGAGACGACCAAGTAGGATGATATGATGCACGTAGCATTAAGGCCCAGATAATATGCCAGTGGCCTTGAGGGGTTAGCTTGCGTGTTCTGCACTGAGCTCACGCAATGCGTCGTACCTCCAGCCAGTAATAGGACTCGCCCATCCTAGAGTACTTTAGTCGTTAATTCGTAGAGTAAATGAGTTCTATATCTAAACTATTGCAATACAGAGGGTATTGCAATAGTTAAGATTTAAGAGCAAAAACTATTTTCTTTTGAATTCGAAATGGTTAAATATTGTTAATTTGTTTTGAAGCTTGTTGTAGATTCTAGAACTTAGGATGAAATATTGGTGGGTGGCAAGACCTGACATCCATACTAATATTATAAATGTGAAAGTAACTCTGTCTGTCTGTCTGTCTGTCTGTATGTTACGTTTTCACGCCTAAACCGCTGAACCGATCGTCATGAAATTTGGCAGAGATTTAGCCTGGGATATGGAAAAGGACATAGGCTACTTTTTGACGCGATAACCGACATCCACGCGGGCGGAGCTGCGAGCAAAAGCTAGCTTAAATATAAATTCGATATTTCAGAGGATGTCAAAGGAGACCCAATTTAAGGACTTTATGTTGTCACTACATGATGGTAGGTACTCGTAGTAGCAGGACTATGATTTACAAAGTGAACACTTCCTCTCTAACAAATAAACCTCCATAGGAAAATTATAAGTTAACGATGGTCGAAGTGCGAAAGTTATATTAGAACTTAACTTAAAACTAAGTGAAGGTAAAGTTTGGATCAAATTAAAATAATTTTATAGAGAAATCGATTTAAAAAGTGACGTTTGATATATTTGACGGGTTAAGCTGTAACTTAGTCGCAACTTGAGTTTAAGTAGAGATTAGTCAGTTATTATTTGAGTAGTCTGCTCTATATAAACTCAGGAGCTGCATGGAGGTTATGGTAACATGCTTGTCTGATCATAACATGGCTTTAATAATGTCATGTCATTATTTCTGAGCGACTTTGATTGGATGTGCAATTCTTTGGTACGAGAATGAGTAACATGGCCCTGGCCACCGTTTTCTAACAACTTTAATTTGGTTAGGTATTCCTTACATTATCGACATTTGTTTGTTTAAAAGTAAACATATATTTTTCGAAAGGAAACTGGCAAACACTGGAAACTGTCGAGTTAACGTAACTGGCTAATCCGTAAAACTGACAAATCAGCGAATAAACGTATTTTATTTATTTTCTTTCTTAAACTGACTAATTAACGAAACAGTGAGGGAAACCGACCAGATACTATACGCGGACTCAAGAGAAAATATACCAAAAATACGAACAAATAATATTGACTTATTGAATCACAAACAAAGCTTCTTAAAGATAAAACTGATCAAAATCATGTAAAATTAATTTGTTTTTGTTAAGTTAATTGTGATTCTGATGTTTTTCACACGAAGAAATACCAATAGGGTTGTAAAACTAGCTTTACGTATTTTTACAAGGACTTTCAACAGTATTGATATAAGGTTTTTGGTAGCTTATGTCAAATCAATACATTATTGACTTTTCGATCATCATTGACTATGTTTTTGTTGAAACTATAATCAACCCACTATTTGAAACCCTTCAGGGAGTTATCCGAAAAATAATCTAATATTTTTCGGATAACTCCCTGAAGGGTTGAGCAGACAAAACGGTCTACCCTCAAAAACGAACAAGAAAGAGGGTAGACCGTTTTGTCTGCTCATAAACACCCACCCGCAGTGACTTCAGTTTATCCGTGATCATGGTGCTTGCAACAGCGCCGAAATATCGGGAACTCAGAAAAATGAATAAACATGGTAAATATCCCGCTTATGTTAATAATAATATTAAACACGCTATTAGTGAAACAAAGAACAAATACTATTAAATTACAACAACACCCTAAATTGTCTGTGTTTATTATTAATATTTACAAAATTTAAAAGATAATAGTCTTGAAATAATAATAAGAATAGTGATTGTTGACATAACGGTCCCGCATTAAGGAAAGCTCGTGAAAGCCGAGAGAGATAAACAAATCAAGTATCTTAACTTGGTTCAAGAGGTTGTCGACATGTGGGATGTGGACTCAGCGATCACTGTATCGATGGTCGTAACAGCCAATAGCTTAATAGCCAAGAACCTCGACCAACACCTGAGGACGCTCTCATTGAACAGCTGGATTAAGGGCTTGGTTCAGAAAGCAGTACTTCTGGACACGGCTGGCATTGTTAGGACCTGACCGCTGGTACCTTCGACGCCTTTCCCGATACCGGTGGGCAAGTAGCGAGCCGGAAGGTGGTATTAACTAGCCGTAAACTAATATTGGTCATTTAGCCGAGGCCACCAAAACGGATTGGTTCATACTAAATTAATTAAAACGTGTCGTCCGCGTGATTATTTACATTGGGTCAGAAATTCAAAATAACTATGTATTTATATTAGTTGAAGTGGAATGGTACCAGACTATCAAATCTAAAAATAAATTATAAACCTGCAACCTCATCAACTCAACACTCAAAAGATTCAATATTTTAGACTACTTATTTAATTAAAATCCTGATTCAGCTTTCGCTGTCAGTTCAAATTGATAAATAAGGTTGATTAAAATGGTATCGAGGTTCAGACCTGTTATTTTAAAAATGTCCGAGGAGCCAATAACAATTCAGAAACTGCACAAGTTATTTTCAAATATAAAATGATAAAAGCAAAGGCAGGTTGTTTATAAATGACTGGGCTTCAGACTTATTATTTTGAGAATGTTCGAGTAGCCATTAGAAACTGTCTAAGTTTAAAATATCAGTCTAAAAATATAAGGACTGCGAAGCAGTGAGCTTGATCAGTGCCTTCTCAATTTAGACGAAGATTTACGTACATAAAATAATCACAACGATTATATAACGATGCCACTGCTGAAACACAGGCCTTCAATCTGTGCGAAGGAGTGAGCCATTATCCACCATCAACCAGTGAGGGTTGGTGAAAGTCAAATATCTTAGATTTTTTTGTTATAGGACATTCCGGTTTCTTCAAGATGTATTTTTTTTTTTTTCACCTTCTTGTGAGCAGTGTGCAGTGCAGCAACGGATCACCACTTTTCGAAGGCTTCCAATAATTAGTACTGGAAAATGATCTCGTAAGTAATATCGGTAGGTACAGTAGGTACAGTTAAGGTCTGTAATTTTCACAGTGACGTTGTTGGAAAAATAAAACTTCAAGTGCTTTATTGACTTTACGATCATAACAGAACGCCGAAGTACAACATTTTGCTAGCTGTCTTTATCTATCATCGTAAAACCAGTTTTATCATTTCTTGCATTGTCCGAGCTAATTAAAGCTGACATAATGATTTAGTTTCACTTGGATCTCTCGACCTATCAAGCCTGCATATAATTTCACGACATGGTAATAAATTGACTCAAACCCGTGGCGGCTATACTGTAATCCTCCGTTATTATGGTCATTTATTTATTTGTACTGGACTACACTGCGAACCTTCTGGTTACAGAGATATTGAAGGTCAAAATACCGGTATGCATGGTGTACCGGCTTTATAGGTATGGTTATACTTATCTGAAGTTTTTTTATGAAAACAATTTTTTTATGTTATAACTTAACTTTATATTCTCTTACGATCTCTGTACTGTTACATGCACACATAAAGGCGCGGGCCCACCGCGGTGCACGGAGAGGCTACGCACGTGTATTAAGCTTCGCTTTGTAAGAACATGTATGTGGTTGTGTGTGCAACTCACGGAGAGGCTACGCATGAATTGACGTCATTGATACATGCGTGGCTTGCTCGAATAGGCGGTTACATAGCTCAACGTTTTCGACGTGGGTCTACGTTTCCACTGGAGTACACGAATATGACCCACGACTATGTACAGCTCACTTATCGCACACCTCCCGCAGTGAAGCCCGTGTCCGTGGATTGCAGTGGCACGTGTGTAGCCTCTCCGTGCGCCGTGCCACGCTATACATAGTCGTGGATCATATTCGTGTACTCCAGTGGAAACGTAGACCCACGTTGTCAAACAAATTAATACACGCAGCTAAAATGCGCCGCGTGCCCGTGCACAGCATGCGCCGCGGTGTGCCCGCACCTTAAGCACAAAGTTTTGCGTGCTATTATACGAGATTCTGGAACTTTGTTTTAAAAAAATAAAATATTGATTAACTGGAAACAGAGTTTTAATGATTTAGAACTTAGTACAGGATTTATTAATAAAAATGAAATAGAATATTTTAGGGACCTCCGACCCGTACCGAGATTCAGACCGAACTGCCTGTCCATCCCAGACTCCTAGTGAAGACGCCATCGTCTAAGTCCATAAATGCTGACCAGGCAAGTATGGGCAGCGGTCAGCCAATCTACTAGCATTATCTAGGTATAACAGCCCCCCCCAAAAGACTGAAATTTGGGGATAAAAGCCGAAATTCAGGAAGTTAAACAATTTCTCGTAATCTAGGCATTGGTATTGGAGAATTATCCGTTTCAGTGTTCATATTATCGTTCTCGGTGTGGGTCGTTGGTTTAATACAAGAGATATAGAACTTAGATCTATGTTTAGAAATAATTTTATATAACTTAAATGCTACAAAAGACATTACTACTATTAAAATAAGCACGGTTAATACAGAATAATGTGTCCCGTATTTTACTAGAATAGGTTCTTCATCGATAATTTTGTTTAAATCTGAAAATATCCTATCGTTTTGTTTATTTATAGTTAGGTCATCCAAATTGATGTTTTGTAGTAAAATAGGGGATACGTTGTTGTTAAAACTAGTAGTCTTAGTATCTATTTTACAACATGAATCATTGATAATATTAAAGTCTAAGCTAGGAATAGGAATATCTATATTGATTTCGTCCTTGGACGATATGAGTCTCGCACTTTTTGTGTATACTGTACACTGATTCGGGATTCGTAGAATACCGGTTCCGGACACTATGATTTCGCGTAATTCAGAGTTATCGCAATCCATTGACACTTTACTTGAACGAGATTGCACGAAAATCCACTGATTGTTCATAATTGACTTCCAAATATCCAATTCGCCGACAATCGTTTTAGTTTCACATTGCGTGGGGATAGCATTAATTGTTTTCGTTAATAGTTCGCTTTCACACGTAGGATTTCCGCTTGTCAACAATACCGTAGGTATCTCACACAGAAAGAACTCAGAGCTTATTATTTTACATTTATCTAAGTTATCTAGATTACAGAAGTTTAGCTTATCTTTAGAAACAGCAATATACGAACTAGAAGGTAAAATTAAACTAAAAGTATTTGGATTATCTGACCCGTGAGGGGTCGGTAATGCTAAACTATGATACAAGTTAAATTCATCATTAGTAACTAAAGGGATTTGTAAAACAAACACAAGCTTGTTCTTAAAATAGTAACACGCAACTTCAGATATGCTTAGTATTAAATGGATATTATCTAGACTCAGTGTTATAGGAATTCCAGTATCTCTAGGTAGGTACCGGTCATTATTAACGAGTTCATTGTATAGTTGCGCCGGACTTATTATGTTTGGATGCAGGATGTTTTGACTACTCAATATAATAGCATTTGTTAAGTCTTCAAGCTGAAACGACAATGTTAGTAGAGAGCTTTCGAGGCTAGCAAGTATGGAATGGACTTTTGTTTCAGATATTAGAATTTTTGAAGTTTCGGTAATATTATTTAATTGTAGTATGAGTTGACTTAAAGTATTTTTAAGTGAATTTTCGTTATCTTTTAGTTTGTTAATTGTTTGTTTGTAAGATTCCAGAGTAGAAGTAGTAATTAAGATGTTTTCCTTCATGAGTTCCGCGACCTTTTTCTCATGGTTTTGAATGGATTCAATCGCGGAGTTGTATTTTAATGCGTCGTCTTCGTCTAGAGTGCCGAAAACATGTCTGAAAACGGTGCCTACAGCGCTAAACCATGCTGAACGTTTATTACGTTTTGACATTAGGTGAGAGATAGAATCGAACTCGCGTTTGATATCGTTGTATCGAACTATAAGTGGGGATAGTATGTTTTCACATTGAAGGTTGCTTGATTTTTGACAAGTTTTCCTAACTATGTCCAAGATATCATTGAGATTAGTAAGATGGGGATTTATGATGGAAATATTTACATGACTAATAATATTTAACTTTCCTTTGATTGCTTTAAGTTTTCCTAGGCTATCGAAGTATATGCCGGAACTAGAAGGAAGTGGCTTGATAAAGTCGCATTGATCGCATTGATCGAGGCGCTGAAATAGAATGAATAGAATTAATTAGACTACACTAAAGACCTATTGTAATTATCAACTAATGCTTACATGCTAATATTGGTTTATAACAAAACTAATCTAATCTTCCTTATCATAATCGATTTCTAACAGTGAGACAGGGTCTCTAACTACCGCGGGTTTCATTTGGTCGAAATGATGAGTTACATGACGTCTGTTGATAAGGAGCGTGGCTGTATTATTATTGTGAACTTTAATGATTTTGTGTGGTCCCTTCCAGATAGGCGATAGTGCCTTTTTGAGCCTCAAGTGGGCTTTAAGATAGACATAGTCACCGGCCTTGTAAAGTGGTGGTGATTTGGTGTGAGAATCATAATAGGATTTAGAAGATTCCTTGGATTTTAGTATATTTTCCAGGGCTTTTCCTCGGACAAATATTGTGTCCATGATACTAAATTCATTATCATCATCATTCTCCTGCCCTTATACCAATTTATTTGTGGTCGGCGCAACATATATTTTTCTTCCATACTTCTCTATTAGGAACTAAAGCTAGCTAGGACAATGGGTACACTTATTCAGCTCTGTTCAGCTTTTGTCCATAGAAAACAACGATTTTGTATGGAGAAGCGTACGCATCTAAGGCCCCTCGCCCACGGCGACTTTTTGTAGCGATGCTGTCGTGCGTCCGCATCGTTACAGTCGCAAAGCGGTCGCTAGCTGTGTGCCCTCGCCCACAGGCTCAGATTGAGTCGCGATGCAAACGCGATGCTGTCGCGCTTCTGTCGCGATGCAAACGCGATTCAGTAACGGCACAAAAATACCACAGTTGCACTGATGCTCGGTTCTCCACTCACGCGCCACCCTCCCTCCGTTCTCTCCCCGATGTGGTCCGACACGGTCGGGCGTTTGCATCGATACAGTCGCGATGCTGTAGCGCGTTAGTAGCGCGTTGGCATCGCTTCTGTATTGCGTTGCAAATGCGACTAACACACGTTAATAGCGATGCTGTTGCGTGTTTACGAAGCGCGCGACAGCATCGCTACAAAAAGTCGCCGTAAGCGAGGGGCCTTATAGAAGCGGAAAGCTAAACGGATACGTACGCATCTCAATACAAAGTCGTGGTTTTCTATGGACGAAAACTGAACAGAGTTAAATAATTGTGGTAAGTTCATTAGTCGTCAACTCGGTGGTCACCCCCTTTCTGGTCATATTATCTTTCATACAGTCCATCCATCGTATCTTTGGTCTTCCCCTCATCTTATAGCCATCGACATGCATACTCAAAACTAGTACATAAAATTATAACTACATAATAGCCCCAACATTCGCGTGTTGGAGCTACACATAATTGGTTACCGAAACTCGAACCACGATCAGTAGCGGTCGAGATTACAGCAACCCTGTTGTTCTCTCGTAGAAACTAGATTAGAACTATTTATAGGATAAAGTTTCACGACTGCGAGGAAGTAATATCGGCTATTACTAAACTTGAGTAAGGAAGTTATAGTCAGCAATTATAACTAGTGGTCAAAATTGAATCGTGGGAACTGGGTTGAGCCTTGGAATGAGGCTAATTGGCCCAGACAGGAAAAAGGCCGAGCCAATCTAAGTGAAGCAACAAATCTTTTTTACATGCACATCCATACTAATATTATAAATGTGAAAGTAACTCTGTCTGTCTGTCTGTCTGTATGTTACGTTTCACGCCTAAACCGCCGATCCGATCGTCATGAAATTTGGCAGAGATACAGCCTGGGATATCGAGAAGGACATAGGCTACTTTTTTACGCAATAACCGACATTCACGCGGGCGGAGCCGCGGGCAAAAGCTGGTGTTTCTATAAATTTAAGATTCAACAATCAACAAATAAACACATCGTCCTAATACGTTGGTCTTGTGGTCGCAAGCGCTACTGCTGAACATGAGGTCCTGGGCTCGAATCCCGGGTCGCTCAAAGTGTTATTGGGCTTATCTATCAGTAATTTCTCAGTAGCAGCTCATAGTCTTGATTTGTGCCCGGTTGATGGCATTAGGCTCGCCCCCTATTAAAAGGAACTTATAGAAGTACGAGGAACATGGTGTAAAGTTCACTCATACTCTATGGAAAAGGGAGGATCCTCCGACCAGACGGGTGTTGTGTCTGGTAGGCAACTGCCCGACGTTGATATCGGGATGTTGTGTTTAAGCTAGTCGCGCGGTAAACTCTGATTACGCGATGCAGGATTTGTGACGTCAGATCTTTGATGCGTAGTTCGCATGTAGATGCCGCCACAAACTTAAACATCTGGCGAAATGTGGTGTACTGTCTTATGTACAGCTATGCCTAAGTTTTGGGGAAAAATAGGTATGTATGTATATTTTTGGCATTATCCTAAAATAATGATATAGGTTTGTGCACTACCATAGTAACTTGCCGTATAAACGCCACCCTTGTATGTAGGTATCATAAATTAATACACACTTCAACAGGTTTTTATTTCCCGTTTATTAATAATAATAATAATAATTAATCAATCTATCCAAATATACATAAATAACACTACAAAAAGCCGCCATATTAAACACTTGCCGCATAGTAAGAAAATTTTTACAACAAGATTTGGGTAATAATTTCACAGCCGTACAGAATAATTTACCTTCTCAAAATAATAACTAGAATCTCACCTTGGTTCACACCCGTGAGATTCTGAAAAAGCCAGGTACTAACCTGAGAAAATTAAATTTAAAAACCATAATAATAATTAAAAAAAAGACGTGTGGCACTCGGGGACTGCCGCGGTAAAGCTATTGCATAGCATTTTGTATCAACTTATGCAATTATAATTATTTATTTATTTTATTTATGCAGTATTTCTTTTTCTTTGATATTATTTTTTTTTTTTTTTCGTTACGGAATTTCTGGATTCGGTCCCCGCGCTCAAGGCCCGCGATAGAAGCTATGCAATAGCTTAAAAACATTGATCAGGCAGGGGCCATAGTCCTTCCATAGTATTTGGTAACCAGTCCATTTTAACCATCCAAACTCATAGTGCAATATCTTTGTTTTCCATATCCTGCAATAGTCCTACACCAACCGGGGGTTGTCCTTGGGTGCACTTGCATAGTGCGTACAGGGATAATCGTCGGTTGGTGCCTCATTTAATTAAAAAGTGTCTAACGGGCCTCTGCGAGTTGGCTTCGGCCCCTCGTACGCCTTCCAAAGGTCCGGGACCCCAGCGTCCCGAGATATGTAAACATTTAAAAATAATAATAATAATTTATTTGACACAGAACAGGGTACATTTGAACAGATATACAAGACACATTCAAATTTTCTTAATTTTATACTGAAGGCATCTGTGTCTGAACTAGATAAACATATCTGTATCTCAGACATCAGCGCTCTTCCTTATGATGACCATTACATTACTAACTTAGTTAGACATATTAATACAAACCAAGACATCAATCAATCTGCCTAGCCTTTTCCCAACTATGTTAGGGTCGGCTTCCAGTCTAACCGGATGCAGCTGAATACCAGTATTTACATGGAGCGACTGCCTATCTGAACTCCACAACCCAGTAACTAAGTAACACGATACCCCTTGGTAAGACTGGTCGTCACCTTTTTGGGCTTCTGACGACCCTTAACGACTGTCAAAGATCCACGAATGACAGCCGGGACCAACGGCTTCACGTGCTTTCCGAGGCACGGAGGAGTCTCGGTATGTAAAGAAGGTCACCCATCCACTGACCAACCCTGGCAAGCGTAGCTTAACCTGACGGATCGACCCGTGCGGCTGTTATTACTTAGCCACGAGCTCCTCAATACAAACCAAGACATAACAAACCATATACGACATGTCCCAGAATTAACGCACACCATCAAACACCTCAATTAGAGTATTATGTTATAATCATACATAATACATACACTGAATAGTATAGTAAGTGTAGTTAGTTAGTGTAGTATAGTTTTAAGATCATACCTTATAACAACTACATTCTGGCAAATAAATGGATTTGATTTGAATTTTTTTATTATTTATTTATTTATATGTACTTTATTGTACATCAGATTACACATTATAAAAGAAAAGAAAAACCTATACACTATAAAATATACAATGGGTGGCCTTATCGCATACTGCGATCTCTTCCAGGCAACCTTGGCATGCAATTTCTAGACATAAAATGGGGTTGTCATTGGTGCAAATAAAAAGTATAACAGTACAATATCCTATACATAGATATATCTATACACAGATTTATATATATGGGGTGGAATAGCACCACCCCATTTCCTCCCGTGGGTGTCGTAAAAGGCGACTTAGGGACTTATAGAGAATGGGCAGCAGCGTTCTCTATGCATTTTTAACATCATACTGCGATCCCCATTCCGCTTGCCAAGCGTGGCGAGGCATGATGACGATGATGAGATACACAGATAATATATATGCTATATAATAGATACATAGGTATGTACATACTAACTATCTAACAAAGAAAATAAATGAAGACTATAGATTATATTACAGCTAACAACGAGAACAAAATCACAACGACAAGTAATGTTCCTTCACGAGTCTTTTAACCACAGGCAACAATTGCGTGCATTTTATTGGATCTGGCAATGCATTCCAAAAACGAGCGGCCTGGACAGTAAAGGATTTGTCAAGAAAAGTTGTGGAATGCATGGGCGTTTTAAGCTTCAAGTTATCTGTTGACCTTAAAAGTTTCGCGTGGGAGTCGCAAAGAAACTGGAAACGTTTTTTAAGATAGAGAGGGATGGAAGGGGAAAAGAGCACATTGTACAAAAGGGAAAGAATATGAGCATTCCGACGAAGGCGACTAAGCAACTGAGCTGTCCTAGCATTAGATGGAATGACAGTTCACTTCACCTTAGTTTTCACTGTGAAATTTTTACAGAATAGATCGGCAGATTTCTTATATCCTGGAATCGAACCTGCAGAAGGTTACTAAGTCACTGCGCCAAACGTGTCGTAATTCATTTTTTTTTTGCTCTCTAGCGACGTTTATAAATAAGGCTATAAAAGCCTTATTTATAAACGTCGCTAGAAGTTAAATTATGATTAACGTCTAACACAAACACAAGTCAGGGAAAGTATCTAACTGTTAATCAAATTGACACCCTACCTCAACTCGTCGTATTATAATCATTTCATACAACTGTCAAAGAATGACAATTGTGGTTTGAATATACAGACAATTTAAATGAGTAGTTAATTGTCTTAACAAGTAGTCAAGTAATTTCCTTGTCCTTACATTTTATGACGTTTTTATAAACGTCTCTAAACTACTAAATAAATAAAATCCAGCATAATTAACCGTCATTTTGAACCTTCCAATGAAATCGTTTGAATGACATGCATTCTACGAAGCTGTCTGACCTGATTTAATTCGGATACCTTGAAGTCTTTGTAGGTATCTATTTTATTTATTATTCACTACACTTCGGAAGTGTTTATGGTTACAAAGAAACCACTAAGTTTAATGATTATCAAGCAAATGCTTGATTAGTACCTAGTATTATTCTAAGACTAGCTGCTACCTGCGGCTTCACATGCGTGGCTTTTTCTAAAATAAAAGTAGCCTTAGTTACTCCTTATGATATCAGCTATGTGCCACTGAAAGTTTCGCGGATTAGCTGGAACAAACAGACTGAAAGACAAAAAAAATATATTATTTTTTGTTATAATTAGGTACCGTATATACTTTCATATGCATTTAGTAAAAAGTTGTTAATTTGACATTACAAACAGACACTTCAATTTTATTTATTTGTATAGATTATTTTGCTTTCGCTTTTAAGTGCACATCTTTTTTACATCGTTATCACAAATAATTGTAAATTGAACATGAATGATGTAACAATATTTTATCTTTTAAAGAGTGTCCATGGTGTTTCTTACCCATTCTTGCACAGGTCTTGAAACGGGAGTTTACGAGAGTAAGTTTATGATAGTAAGTTGGTGTGTTGTCATAAAGAGCGTTTGTGACACTGTAAAGTCAAACCCCGTTGCAAAGATTTAAATCGTTAGATTTGCCCTAATCGTACTTAGTCACGCGAAAAAGTGTCCTTAAGGAGAAGAGTGAGCTCACACATGATTAAATAGCGTTTCGATGACAACCGAGTCAAGTCACTACGTCACTGTGTGTCAGAGGTGTCAATGATTTACTCGATAAAAATGATTTAAAAAACTATTATTATAATTATGTGCTAGATTCTTTTAGATTCACTTATCTACTGTTTTTTACTAAATACCAAATTGAAAAAGAGTTATAATATTGTTTTAATAATATTAATTTAATTCATATTTATAAAAATTCTAATGTTTGAAAATTTTGCATGCCGTAAGGTAAAATTTATCGGGCCTATTATAAAATTTACATCTTATTTGTATCATCATTTCAGCCGAAAGACGTCCACTGCTGGATATAGGCCTCCCCCAATTGGGGGGTTTGCCATAATCTCATTATAAGCAAATATTCATATTCATATTCATTTATTTGCATTCCACAAGGTAAAAAGATGTTAACAAAGGGCTTAGAGCTAAGAGATAAATGATTTCAATTTCTTAAACGAAACAGAAATGTAGTTATCTTTTGACGCGTATCTACCCAAGTAACACAACTGGGTGGTAAAATAGCTCCATATCATATCTGTTTGTAAACTTGGGTGAAATATATAGCCATGATTAAGTTCTATATAGGTGGAGAGAACCCTTATGCAAACGATATAGAACCACGGCGAGAAAAATTGCAGCTTAATTTTGGTTCCAAATAGAATCCATAGGAGTTCTCACGATCACCATAAGTGGCAATTAGAACTATGGGTGTAAGTTGTGCGCAGTGAATGATTGGTTGAATGATATGACGTTTCAATTCGGTCATTGAGTGACAAATGAGACGTAAAGTTCTCTTTAGGGGCTATAAGTCAAGATGTGTTTTTGAATTTGTTCTGTGAACAGCCATTTCATTTTGGATTACATCTATATGATGAGTATTAAAACTTCACGTGTACTGATATAATGCAGTCATTGATTTATAGCACAAAATCCTTGCGAATGTTTTGTTACTGTGAAACTTAGTATGGTTTCTTTGTAAATTTCGAAGCGCCTTCGATTTGATCAAGAACAATTAAACAAAGTGTGCTAAGTTAATTGGCAAAATAATAGTATAAAAAAATTAAACTGTTAAAAACCTAACATAATGGTTTTAGACTAAGTATAATGTCAAAGTACATCAGTTACAATTGACAAAACTCAGTGATAACGTGTCAGTGTGATAAAACGCTTTCAAAACAAAACATTTTCAAGGACAACCATTTTCTAAACATGGCGATTCTTATGGCATCTCATAGTTTTTATTTTCATTTATTTGTTCTCTATTTGGAACTATAAGGTCTAAAAATCACTTATTTGTATATTGCTAGTGGCTCATCAGTGGATGTTACTACCAGCAGTAATAATTTGCTCTATTGTAGATCTCCCAATGCCCGTGAATTAGGGGTCCTTAAGAAGTCCAATAATCGTAATCGAAGAAGTTAAATAATTACAATACATATTTTTGTGAAACGAAAAGGCTACAAACGAAGATGAATTCTGAAATGGAAATGTTATAAATTTTCATCAGGACGTTAAAAACCTTTGAAAAATAAAAAAAAATACTTGTGTCCACGTCCATTATTTTTCTTAAAGTACGTATAACATGCCGATTATAACTACCACATCGTTTAACTTTTTTGCATTTCACGGAATTCATTTTTGATGAATTAATTTAACCCATGAATTTTATAACAACAGAAACAAAATATCTCAATAGTCAACAGAGTGATGCGCAGGACGGTCTGACTTAAGTAATAATAGGTCACAATTATGTATTTTTGGAACTGTTAGATAGTTAGTGGTTTTAAATAATTGGAAATAGCTACATCTAGTTTTCAAGAACCCACTATTGAAATTAAGCTACGCGTTGAAGTGGCGTAGTAGAGTACAATAGGCCTGAATGATGCAATCACGTTAGGTTCCAAAAAGGCTGCAAAATGATCCCCTAAACCACTACAGGTGATATACTACTCTGTTATACTACTCGTTTGGAAATAGAAGTGCCAAATAAGGTTATATTACAGCTTAAATGTAACAGTTGCTTACAAGTGATTTAAAGGCCTCATATACCACTGTTGCTTCTAAATTGGTAACAATTAAAACCCGTTTTCAACTATAAGTAACAAAATCGACTCTATGCAACCATAAGGTATAAAGTATAAAATACACCCATAAGCAACTACGAGTGATAGGAGGTACTCATATACAAATATGAGTAGTGTTATAAGCTATAAGTTTTATCAAACACTGTTAAACCACTCATTTACAACTTAAAGCTATAAGATAAGTTGCAAAATTCACTAATGTGCTACTTGGGTAACGATTTAAATCTTTGCCGCTGTCATCATTTTCATGACGGCTGTCACTGTGGCCGCTATGTGGCGGTCACTGCTGTTCTAACGATACGACTGCTCTTGACGATAACCAAATTTTAATGATTATATACTGAAGATCACGTCTAAACGAGTAGTGTTAATGATTTGGAAAAAAAATATGTTAAATAAGAGCATTTTTTAAATAACTTAATTATATGAATATTTTACATTATGTTTATATTACATAGTGAAATTAATTTGTTAAGTTATGTCTAACGCGGATAAAAATCTGAGAATCACGCTATATCTAACAAGCATATTTTTTTAAAACCTTCACCTTTTTAAAGACAATTTCATTATTGATCTTTTAGTATACGTGTTTTATAAAAATACGTTTTGTTTTATGTGTAATAAATTAATAATGCGTCTTATTTGGGACAGCGCTCCTGGATAGGCGAGTCCTATAACTGGCTGGACGTAAGACGCGTTGCGCGAGCTTAGTACAGAACACGGAAGCTAACCACTCAAGGTCACATATATCTGCGTCGTAACTAGAAACTGCTTTGCTTGACTTCAGTCAAAACGGGCATGATATAATTCGGTTTCGTAATTATACGCTTGCTGCTTTTGATGGATAATTATATTCCTTTTCACTTCTCATGCTCTAAAAGTTCGTATTTATGTTGTGCGTAGGCGACATAAAATCGCTTTTTATGCTCTAGTATTTATTTTTTATTTCTTTTTTTAATATAATCAGGCCCAACAGCCACACGCATAATAAAACCTCGCAGATTAAAGTCGTTATATATATTTTATTTGTCACTTCCGTGTTTTCAATCGTTAATTTGATAAAACCAAATAAAATAATTGTCTTTATTATTCAAAAACGTAAGGAAACGTTTTTATGGCTTGGCAGTGTGAAGTACCCAAGTCGAATGACACATGTTGAAAATTAAAAAATACTGTTGTATACTTTGTACCTGTTCCATTTTCTCGCAATGAAAGTGAAAAGCAGAGTGTATAACTTGGGCATAAACGAGCCATTATATCCCTCGAGTTAACTATCCACTATAGATATATACGTCTCGAGATACAATGGCATCTTTTATGCACTAGCTGTACAATCTACTATTATTCACTACTTTTATAATTTCACCGCCGGGGTTTGTAACTTTTTTATTACTGGTGCGTCCGCGGATACTCTGAGGGCTTTGCACATAATTCCGTCCTTTTCCTGTAAAAAATCTTTTGATCAACTGTTCCATCCATTTGTAATCAAGCTCTTTTTGTTCTCATTCTTTTCGTGATGCTGCATCGTCATAGTTTTGTTTCTGGGTGCACTACGGGAAATGGGATTTGCCAACGGTGGTCTTTTCGTACAAAACTCCTTCTACCGTTTGCTTATTGAAAATGCATATTTGGATGAGCACTCAGTAAAGTGGAATCACCATGTTCTTGAATTTCGTTTATAATGCATTCCTTATAAAGTCATCATCATCTGCCCAGCCTTTTCCAGACCATATTCGGGTCGGCTTCCAGTCTAACCAGATGCAGCTGAATTTTTTACATGGAGCGAATACCTATCTGACCCTCACGACCCAGTTACTGGGTAATACTTTACCCTTTAGTAAGACTGGTTGCCAGACTTTTGGGTTTCTGACGTCCCGTAACGACTGTCAATGATCCACGAATGACAGCCGGAACCAATGGTTTAGTGTGCTTTCCTAGGCACGGCGGGTTCTCGGTATGTAAAGATGGTCCACCATGGTGCAGCTGCTAATACTTTGCCACAAGCCCCTCATAATAATGCAATCTTTATATAGTCAACCTCGTAATTCTTTACCACACCCCTTTTTTTCGGGGGGGAAATTATCAAATAACTTCTCCCACTCAGGGCGGAGCGGGAGGCCGTGTCAGACTTCTACTGACTAAAATTCACCCATGTTCCTTCAGTTGCCTGTGTGCCAGGGCTACGATATCCCCTCTCGGACAAACCCGCAACCCTGGCAGGCACCGGTCCTGGCGGACCCCTTCAGTGCGTGCTGACTTCTCTTTGAGGCGCGCGTGGAACACAACTCGTCGTCGACCCGGACCTGGTCTTTACTGGACGGTGAGCTGCCCATAGCATGCGCCGTCCGCAAGCCCGCACCTGCGGTGGCCGGCTACCGATTCCCGCCGACCAGGGTGTTTCCTGCGGCAACTTGGGGCGTGAGGGCGCACAGACTGCCGCTCCCTCACGCGTTCCGCCTCCTCCTTCGCGAGCATTACTGCTGACTGGGGGGTGACTGCCTCCTATGCACTCTCGCTCCGAACCATGGCCTGGACCATGGCCTGGATCAGAGTAGGACGCGAGAGATCGTCGCCACCGATCGCCTCCGTAAGGACACGGCGGTGCTCTGCCCAAGCCGGGCAAACCTCCACAGTATGCTCCACCGTGTACACTGGGCGATCCACACAGTGGTAACACCCGGGCGTTTCCTCCCGCCTAATCCGACCTGTGTCAGGCGGAAGGTGAAGATGCCATGGCGCCTCTCTAGCCACTCCTCAAAGAGGGGACCTATCGTTTGTTTACCACACCCTAAGGTTAAAATTCATTTGCATGTTATGAAACAATAATGTCTATTTTCTCCATGTGACAGTTTAAACTTTAGTGAAGTTTCGATTCACTGAGAATTTTTGTCAAAAGTGGCAAAAATGCCCATGGAATTGTGTCCGCCTCTGTACATTTGTGTGCTTAAACTGTTAAATAAATAGATAAAGCAATTACGAGGTCCACTATACCTAAACGTTATGAGCTGAGTTTTTACAAAGTCATACCATTTATTTCAAATAGGCACATAAAAGGCAATTTGGGACGTCAAAATTGAAAAAAAAAAAAAAAATTGTCTAGTCGCTCCTTCCAAAAGGTAGTTGTAACGTATGAAGGAAGGGCAAGAAACTGTACCGAACTTCTTTTAAAATGTTAAGAATATGTTGTATACATTAATTATATGTGTAGACGATGTATAAAATTACTATACCACAATAGGTAAAAAGAATTAAAAATGAAGCAATGACAGCATGATGTTTTATTTAATAAGTGAATTGTTTTATTTTATTTTATGTTATTTATTTTCTTTTCGACACATGGTGTCTACATCTCTTTTATCCTCTGTCCTATCGCAGGTATGTTCGAAGAGATTTCTTTAGAAATAACCATCACTTTTGTACGTATTTTTCTGTTCCTTTCTTGTTGTTTGTTTATTGTGTACAGAAATGGTTAAATAAATAAATTATGTGATAGATACACGGCCCTTACATATTTAAAAATTGTGTAAAAAAAGAGTCCGCCTTTGTACAGTTTTTTACTTGTGCATAAAGTTTTAATAAATAAATAAATAAATAAGAATTAAAAAAAACAATACAAATGATAAGACAGTGTGTGAGTTAAAGTAATCACTGAATGTAAAATTACCGTTACAAATAAAATGATTTCTCTTCCAAAGGCTCCGTTTGTTGCCCGTCGAACTACCAGTATTACTACCAGTGAAAAAAATCCCGTAGTCCAACGGGAAGTTTTTTTTTACCCGTGGTACTACTGGTAGTCCGCATTTCATAGTTTACTCCACCAAAACCCTAGGGATATTGCGAAAACAAGGATAATTAGATAATGGTAAAAAAAAATCTGCGAGCAACTTGGAAGTAGCGCTCGCCGGCCGCTGCCGGGGCACCGCTCGCTACGCTCGCTCGGCTCGTGCGCGGTTGGTCACAGTTTTAACCTTTTTTTTTTTTTTTTTTACGCTGAGAAATGCATTACGCATGCCCGTTCGTCGGGGGACGAGACGGGGTATGTGGGACTCCCTGCCAAAATGGCAGAATACCCACTAAAACTCAGCGGAGTTCCCTCATCGCCTTGATGGGAGGGTCATGGGAAACCGGCACAGCCTTTACGTCCACAACCCTCCCGGCGCATGCCCGCCTAACTGGCGGGCCCCGCATGCCCCTCAGCCTGGGGGCGATATGGGAATGACCGGGAACACCTGGCCATTCCCGTCCGACACTGGTAGAGGCCTGTGCAATACAGGCAAGGGTGCCCCCGCACCCGTTGCCTGCTGGCCTCCACCTGGAACCTCGCGCCAGACGATCTCGCGTCCAGGCGCCCCTGGTCCCCCCGCAACGGGTCAGGTTAGTGGCCCCGCCGCCTACCACTTTTCGGCCGCAGAGGATAGGGAGAGCGGCCAACGCAATACCGACACTCCTCTTCCTCTGCGGCCCCACCGCGTCCGCCATTCAACGGTGGCGACCCCGTCAAGGCCGCGGAAGGTAGGGAGAACGGCTCACCGCAATACCGGCACTCCTCTCCCGCCGCGGCCTCCCACACTCAGCCGCGATGCCGCCCATTCGACATCGCGGCCCGCCTCAGTTGCGATGTCGCCAAAGCGGCACCGCAACCTACGGCCGCTACGTCGTCGGCTTAGCCGCAAAAGCCCTGACGAGCGGCCCCCTCCTCGGGTTCCTCTTAGCTTCACCGTGGCCCTCCAAGCCACGGCTACTGAGCCCCCCCGCCTCGACAATGCGGGAACCCACCGGGGGGGTCACAGTTTTAACCTAACCTAACCTATTTCACTCAGTTCAAAATGACGAATCATACAATTTGCCTGCAAGTGGATAATTAGAAAATAGTAAAACATTTCTGCGGCAGATTGTATGATTCGTCATTTTGTACTGGGTGAAATTGGTTAGGTTAGGTTTTTGTGTAAACTATGAAATGTGGACTACCACGGTTTTTAAAAAAAAAACTTCCCTTGGTACTACTGGATCGCTTGGTAGTACTACGGGATTATTTTTTTACCCATGGTATTTACTGGTAGTAATACTGGTAGTACCACGTGCAACAAACTACTGGCTCTCATCGTAAATCTTGTGTTCTTCGAACCCAATTCTCAATGTACAGTCGCCAGTACATCAAATTACCACAAACTGTCAGATTTTCTCATTTAATTTGAACTTAACCATCAACATTTTAAAGTTCAAAATCATTTGGAGATTTTTGACAGTTTCAGGTGGCTTGATGTGCTGGCTACCGTAAAAGATTGAAAATTAAGAAGATCCTTCAGTGAGTTTTTACTTTAACAGTACTCATTCTTTAGCCGGCGAAAAGGTAACCCAACAATTATAGTTGGTCTTAATAAATTCAACAGTTTTTAATCAAAATCAAAAACCATTTATTCAAACCAGGCTGAGAATCCCGACTTTTTGTGCATCAAAATTACATGAGACAGTCCCCCAAAATATCCGCCGTTCACCACTTCCAAGTGCTTTAGCTGGAAAGAAGTGGCGCATCAAACTCCCCAACAGCACAGCTGTCTGTTCAGTTAGAAGAACTCGATTCTATACAATAGTAAGTAATTAACATTACGAAATACAAAACATTTAATTAAATTATTTGCCATTTGTCAGCTAGCACACGCCAATACCTATACAAACAAAAACAATAAAAACTATACTCAAGCAGAAAAAGTATATTAAAAACGCAAACAGAACTAAATACAAAGCCACCAGGCATAAAGGGAAGGGAAGGGCTTACATATGAAATACTGGATTATAGTCATATAACTGTAACTTGAAGTCACAAATAATAAACTAGAACCTTCGAAATAAAATAAATAACCATGGTCACAAATTTAGTACAAACTGTGCAAGTCTGTAACTCGTTTTTGTTGTGAACTTCCTAAGATTTTCCGTGAGAATAAATTTTAAAAGAAAGCTTAGACTTCGTCTTTGTTACTTCACAAAAGCATTGTTGTGAAACACTATTATATTGAAAAGTAAACAACAATAATGGAAGTGTAAAAAGTTATTTTGAGGCTTCCGCTGCAATTCATACTGTGCGCAAATAAAGAAAGAAAGAAAAGGTTTGAAAAAAATCATTTTTATTCACACCTAAGAGTATCATGTTCTTAATATAAGTCCAGCGGGATAATTGCATAACTAACATAAACTTAGACAATTGATCACAATGGGTTTCAATTTGACAGTTCACCCGCGCTCATTGAGTTATTTACGTTACTGAGTAGACGAATTTTTCAAACCTTTGAAGCAATGGAGTTTTCCCCAGGTTGTATTCCTTCACCGACGTCATTGATGTCCAAGATAAACTTGGATAGTACATAATGAATTGAAAAGGCATATTGGTAGGTACTTCTCATGCATAAAAGAACTAGGTTATCACGACAGCTTCTGCATAACGTAATTACAAATTTATTTCGGAATTGGAGCAATATAGTTATAATTTATATTTTCTGAAACTACAGTTAATTTTAGTTAAGTTAACAAGGTGAGGATTGTGGTAGTTATTACTTAATTTTCCACAGATACAATAATATGCGAACACCATGTATCTATCACATAATTAATTTATCATTCATTACTTCACTTTTCATTCCTTTTACCTTTGTAGTATAGTTATTTAATTCTAGGTATATCGTCTTCACATATAATTATATATTGTTAACATTTTAAAAGAGTATGTGTGGAGTTTCTTGCCCATCCTTCTCCATACGTAACTAACTTTAGAAATAAATGATTTGACTGTTATTTAACCATGTTGTACAGTCAGTTACTGTAATTAGCTGACCCCCCTTTGCTCAAATGGTTGAGTTTTTTTTTTTACTAACTAACTGTATAATTATTCTAGTTTTGGGTAGATTTTGTTTAGGTATTTAAATAAAATTAAGAAATATAAAATTTTATCGATTCGTATTAAAAAAAATCTCAACCATTTATGCAAGGGTCAGCTAATTGAAGTAACTGACTGTACCTCAGCATCAGCCTATATTAATAGGAACACCTAACGTGTGTTTCGATGGCAATCTTTCGCAAAAGTCAAGTTCTCGTTTCAGACGGTAACTTTTTAGTTTCAAATATAAAAGAAAGAAAAGAAAGGAAAAATTCGAAAAGTGAAGTGAAGTGAAGCGTTCGAATTAGATTCGTTTTACAAAATCATTTACGGTGAAAAGAATCGTCACACCATCGACAAATGAGCAGTGGTAGTCCAGTGGTAACGGCCGCGACTTACGGGTTGTAGGTTACAACAACACGTCGTAAGTTGCGGCCGTAAAGTAAAGCGCATGTCTGGGTTCGAACCTACGGGTTCGAACCCAGACAGGCGCTTTACTTTGTGTTAATTATTTCAACACCACTGTTCTCAAAACGGTGAAGGAAAACATCGTGAGGAAGCCGGCACAAACCAAAAATTTGAAGACATGTGACATCTACCAACGCGCACTTGGCTCGCGTGGTAGATTACGGCCCACTCACCGAGAGGAGGCCTGTGTGGGACATAAAAGGCTGATTATTCTGTATCGACAAATGAAGACAAATGCACACCGATAATGTATTGTATTTCTAAATACCACGGATACGGATGTAGTGCAAATTAGTTTTATACGTTTGTAGTAAAAAAATCGTGTTCCTTTAAGTAGCATCGCACATCTCTCTCTCGTGGAACTAGTAGGTACAACACAACATTGTTATTTTATGATAAAACTTCGCTGCAAGCTCACCTCAGCTGTCAGTCCAAATGACCCTCGTTTCACAAATAACTAACTTTGTATGCCTTTTCCTGTTGAAACCGAGGCGTCCTTGCCCACACACTAGAGTAAGGACGCCTCGGTTTCAACTAAGTAAGGCACTGCAGAGCTACGCATGGTTTATATAGCTCAACTTAGTAAGGCATCGCAGAGCAGGGTTTATATAGCACTGCAGTATCATGTACCTACCGGCTGGTAGCTAATATAACGCCTAGTTAAGTCCCGCGGGTGCCATAAAAGCCACAAGTAGTTACCCGATGCGTTCAACGACCTAGGTACTGCCTGGAATAAAGTAAGTGCTTCGGTTTCTTCAACAAATAAGATCTAACTAGGTACATGTTAATCTGGAATAGAAAAAGCGAATTAAAAAAAAAATATTGTTGCACAATCATGCTTCATGCTTTACAAATGGGCGTATAGACAATAGTGCAGTTTTACAGGAGGGACAAAAATAAAATTATAACTGGTTCATATATCATTATTTATATTATGATACTAGCTTCTGCCCGCGACTTCGTCCGCGTAAAATTTCGGCCGAACCATCGCGTCGCATACTCGCATCCCATCGCTCGCCCGCGCTATAACTTCGTTATCGCTTAGCGTTCTTTCTGACTTTTGTTCTTTTCGCTTGGCTCCTAAGGATCGTAGCGTGATGTTATAGCCTTCCTTGATAAATGAGCTATCGAGGAGATTTAAACATTTAAATATTTTTTCAATTCGAACCAGTAGTTCCTGAGATTAGCGCGTTCAACCAAACAAACACTTCAGCTTTAAGTTGTTGATTGAAATTAAGTGATGACAAGGACAATTTTGTTTACATAAATACTTGTGATTAATAACATATTTATTTGGATAAGGATTAATATTATGTTGATAAAACTCCTTCGCAAATAATGCATTAATTTCGAACAAATTTGATTACCATAAAAAAAGGTTATAGTGAATCAATCTTAAAAGATAGACATTTCTGTCGCGGACTGTTTTTAGAACTTTTAAAGAGGAACAATTCCATCATACATGTTTGCGTAACTTAAACCGTTTACGCAGCGCACGCAACGGAAGCTCCCAAAAAGGAATAATTTTCCTGTTTTTGCAACATTTTTCACATATGCTTCGCTCCTATTGGTCGTAGCGTAATGTTATATAACCTATAACCTTCCTCGATAAATGGAATATCCAACACAAAAAGAATTTTTCAATTCCAACCAGTAGTTCCTGAGATTAGCGCGTTGAAAAAAACAAACAAACAAACTCTTCAGCTTTATAATATTGGTATAGATATGAACCTGTTCTTTTTGTTCACATTTTTGTCCCTTCCGTATAACTGCGCTGTTGTCTTTACACCCATTTGTTATGAAGCCCTCGATATGTACATATGTATGTATTTATTAGTATTTATTCTTTTTAGAGTTGCATCGGCTATGGTTTCTATCTGCATCACCCTAAGGTTGACTAGTTGAAAATGCCTACGGATTTAAGCCCACCTTTGTACAGTATTTTTTTTACTTGTGCATAATGTTCTAAGGCCTTACAAATAAACACGGAATAAAGTTATTCTAGGAATAACTTCGGTATAGCCATAAATTTTTTGACGTTTATACCTAGCATAACTTTATTCCGTGTTTATTTGTATTAGGATTAATAAATAAATAAATAAGATATCAGAGTAGCTTGATGACCATCTATCCACATCTAGAATCCAAGACAATGAACCCAATAAATTTTAGTGCTCTAAACAAGAACCAAACTGCGGAGAATTTCAAATTTTCAATCTCGACTGTCATGCGCAGGTTAAAATCCAATTTTTCGATATAACTCCGCTCTGTGAATAGCATGGACGATGCGACGTTGAGAAGAGAAATACCTGAGAGTTATTGAACATATTTATCTGAAACACAATTTTTATTACTGACATTTCCGTTCAGTTATGTAGAATGTAGCTGCGGTATCGATAGCTTCGTTATTTGTAGGAATATCGCTGTATAGGAAATGTTGTTACATCTGGGAAGCGGATATTTTTAGCATTCTTAAAAAAAAATAAAATCGTTGCTATACGCAGGAATATCTCTTGTGTTTTAGATCATCACCATCGACTGCCTGCATTTTCCCAACTTTTTTGAGGTTGGCAGTTGGCTTCCAGTTCAGTTGTATTGTTTTAGGTCAGTTCAGTTCAGTTGGGAAGTTTGAAAGTGGCGCCGGTGACAGAAATGTTGAAAGGACGTCGTTTGGCATGGTATGGGCATGTGATGAGGAGGGAGGAAACGCATCTGACGAGGAGAGTGATGAATATAAATGTGGATGGATGGAGAGGGAGAGGAAGGCCAAAGAAAAGATGGATGGATTGTGTGAAGAATGATATGAAAGAGAAGGGAGTGAATGATAGAGTGACGGTTGACAGGGGGGAATAGAAAAAGAAAACGTGTTGCGCCGACCCCAAGTAACATGGGACAAGGGCAGGAAGATGATGAGTTGGCTTCCAGTCTAACCAAATGCAGCTGAATACTAGTATTTGACATGGAACGATTACCTATCGGGTATTTAATCTGAACGGCCCAAACCGACTGGCCCACGGGCCATTCAACCGTAAACAAAAGTCTTCTACATTCCAAAGGACCGGTGATTAAATTTTTTAAGCAAATTCAATGTCATAAACTACATCAATTACATTCGGGTGCAAAAGTTAAAAAGTTGTAATAAAAGTTTTAATTTAGGTGCCCTAAAAAAAATTATTTGATGATTTTATTTTATTTTACCACTTTGTCGGCGTGATTAATGTTACTCATTAATCACGCCGACAAAGTGGTAAAATAAAATAAAATCATCAAATAATTTTTTTTAGGGCACCTCCCTAACACTTAAAGAGGACATGATATTGTTTTTTCTCGTCTATCCCATCGTGTGGGATATCGTTGGATAGGCCGTTCAAAAATATTGCAGGTTTGTAAAAACGATTTTTTTATTCAGGGATCCGTTTGCGTAATAATAAGCTTTAACTAAGGCTAGGACTGGTCCTAGCCTTAGTACTCAAAAACACACAAAAAAAATAAAAATTACAAAAATTCACGGCAGAAGTATAGGTATATAACGAAGTTAAAAGGAAAGCTATCACAGAAAAGTAGGCTTTGCAAGATAACGAGTAAAAGTCAACCAACTTACATTTGCAGTTGGAATGTATGGGAGAACATGTTTTTCAAATACGACGATATTTTGACGGCACGGTTAAGCGGCGCAGTGGTTAAGCGATTGACTGCTACGCTGCGTGTCGCGGGTTCGATCCCCGCACGGAACAAATATTTGTATGATCTACAAGTAGTTGTTCCGGGTCTGGCTGTTTGTGTATGTGAGTATAAATGTTTGTAAACGCACCCACGATACAGGAGAAATTCCTAGTGTGGGGCAAAGTTTAAAAAAAAAAAAAAATATACAATATTAGGTAAGTTTGTTCTTGGGATAAATTCACCCCAACCACGGAACCCTTCGTGCGAGGTCCGATACGCACTTGGCCGGTTTTAATGTTTAGTTTTTATACAACTGCGTCTACATTACTTAGGTAAAAAACATGCAACTGATATTAAAGGTCACATCAAATCTTAAATTTTACTTATATAACTATACCGTATGTCGCAGTGGCTGAGCTATCGGTTGCCGTGCTACATGTCGTGGGGTCCATTCCGCCACGGAGCAACTATTTGCATGACTTACCAGATAGTTCTCCCAGTTTGTTTCTGAATGTGTGATTATTGTAAACATCAAAGCTATAAAAGAGAACTGGGGAACTGCGTTGAAGGAAAGAAAGAGAGAAAGAAAAAGTTGGATCGGATCGGTGGTCTGAACGGCCCAAAAGAACAGTCTCATACATTGTGAGAGTTGCATACATTATCAATAAAAAAAAAAGAATATATATATAAGAAATATATTAAAATATTTACTTATTTAAAACCATTAAAATAAACAGAATATGTACATCTTCATAACCGGTTGGCACAACTTCAGGTAACTGTCACGATTTTTAGAAAATATTATTGTTTAGTTGTAATTTTTTATATTTTGTTGATTTATTTCTTTAAAATAAGACTGATTTATATTTAAAAACAATTAAATACCAAATTAAACTTTTGTGAACATTTTATATTAATGTTCATTGATTTTATAAAACAGATAATACAAATCTAAGAAACAAAATTAAAACTTTTATTACAACTTTTTAACTTTTGCACCCGAATGTAATTGATGTAGTTTATGACATTGAATTTGCTTAAAAAATTTAATCACCGGTCCTTTGGAATGTAGAAGACTTTTGTTTACGGTTGAATGGCCCGTGGGCCAGTCGGTTTGGGCCGTTCAGATTAAATACCCGATAGGTAATCGTTCCATGTCAAATACTAGTATTCAGCTGCATTTGGTTAGACTGGAAGCCAACTCATCATCTTCCTGCCCTTGACTTTTACTCGTTATCTTGCAAAGCCTACTTTTCTGTGATAGCTTTCCTTTTAACTTCGTTATATACCTATACTTCTGCCGTGAATTTTTGTAATTTTTACGTATTGTATTTGTATTTGAAAGCTTTAACTAAGGCTAGGACCAGTCCTAGCCTTAGTTAAAGCTTATTATTACGCAAACGGATCCCTGAATAAAAAAATCGTTTTTACAAACCTGCAATATTTTTGAACGGCCTATCCAACGATATCCCACACGATGGGATAGACGAGAAAAAACAATATCATGTCCTCTTTAAGTGTTAGGGAGGTGCCCTAAAAAAAATTATTTGATGATTTTATTTTATCTACCACTTTGTCGGCGTGATTAATGTTACTCATTAATCACGCCGACAAAGTGGTAAAATAAAATCTTACCAAATTACAGCTTTTTAGTACTAAGAGTATCTGAGCTAAGCCGCGGACAGACAGACAGACGGACATGGAGAAACTATAAGGGTTCCGTGTTGACTACGGTACCCTAAAAAGTAAGTATATTTTAGTAGCAACTATGATAGAAACTTGAAATGTGAAAGTAAAAATAATTTAAAAAAAACTTAATAAACTCGATCTTTTTTAGCATAGTTTAATACACGTTCCAAAGAACATTTATAAGTATGTAACCAGCGTTTCTCATTCTAAGTGAATAATTGTATTCTGTTTTTTGAGAAATAAATGTCTTAAACCAAACCATAAACCAGTTGCAAACTTTTTACCTGACTGCGCGACAGCAAAGACACTAGGGTTATGTTTTTTAATGAGAAGAAAATGGCATTGGCATGAGAAGATATTTATCAAAGAATTTACAGAATAAAAGAAAATTAAAACAGAACCTTAATTAAAAGTTTAGGAACAAATTAATGCATTAAGTTTGAAATGAACTGTTTCATATTTTAAAACAAGCTATTGCTTCCTTTTTTTTAAGTTACTGATAAATCATGTGTTTGGATCAATATATCGTACCCCCGGTGCAACACTGTCACTTATGCAAACTATAAAATACTTATGCTTCAGGAGAAGTGTATCAATTTTAATTATTAGGTTTAATTTATTTTACTTAATTTATAAACTTGAAAGAACACTTCAGGATATAACCTATCCATCTTCCCTAAATCAGCAAGTGTCATCAACTATATATAGGATAGGATACTAAATATTAAAATACTTTTCCTGAAAAAGTTACTTTTTGCATAAGTGACAGTGTTGCACCGGGGGTGCGATATTACGGCTGGTATTATTTGTTACCTAAATGTCATAATATCCTATCATACAATAGTTTCCTTCCTCTCTCTATCAGAACGTAATGTTTCCCTGGCGACTTGCAGATCCTCATAATTATCTTGTTTGAGAAGAAAACTGTCCTTGTAAGGTCAACCTCAACTCAGTATACTCTTGAACTACGAGCTTCGCCCTTACCTGTTACGAAATAAAGCCGTTGCTATAGTCAAAATGATGGATGTGCGTTTGATAAACAGTCAGGGAAATTAGTTGTTGAGCAAATTGAGACCTCATGTTAGGTAATTTTTCCGTGATAACGCCATCGCATTTCATACAACTGACAAAGTCACTATCCATTCCTAGGTTGCCTAGAAGAGATCGCAGATAGCGATAGGGTCACCATTGTATATTGTATAGTATCTAATTTATTTTTCGTTATGTATTTTTGTGGTGTATAGTAAAGTATAAATAAATAAATGACAGTTGCGATTTCAATACAGGTACAGACAATTTAAGGCGGTAGGCAAATTGCTTGTACAATGGATAAGGTGATAGTGTGGTATAATATTAGAAGGGACGGAATAAGGCTTTTTGAACAAAAACTGCATTGTAACTCTGGGTTCGAGTTCCAGGTCGGAAAAAAGTAGTACAATAAGTCCTTTCATTGGATGTATTAGGATATAGTTTGCATAACACTTTTATTTTTAGGGTTCCGTACGTCAAAAGGGAAAATAGAACCCTTATATAGGATCACTGGTGCGTCTGTCTGTCCGTCTGTCACAGCCAATTAGCTCAAAATATACTGGACCGATTATTTGAAATTTGGTACACATAAGAATTTCTGTAATTCAAACACGAACGTGCACGTAAATAAATGAATTTTGAACATGGGGTTCACTTTTGGGGGAAAAATTGGCAACTGGCTCCCCACTTTATAACGGGACTTACAAGCGACATGTAGGAGTACTATTATCTTAATACATCTTGTACCTGGGATTTCGAAAAACAAGCGTATTATGTAACCAACGAAAAACAAAAGAAATTTCGTTGCCATCAGTTGAATGATTCTTGTGAACCCTCTTTGATAGCAGCTCTTCATACCTTTAACTCAATATCAAGCTCAAAGCATTTTTTGAAAATAAACCAATATCGGGCATTTTTGCTTTATCAAAGGGTCAGTCGGTCAAAAAGATGAAGCTAGTTGTCCATTCCAAAGTGCAGTAGGTACCTATACCTAAAAACTGGCACATATAAGGTTAAGGGTTGGCACAGTTCTAGCTTGGTGCCTCTTGAAACTTAGCCGCTACAGAGAGCATAAACGTTTAATGGTAAAAATTGCCTAAGTCGTTTTTGCTCACTATTAAGGTGACGATAACCGACTTTTTAATGATTTTATACTGACGATCACGTCTAAACGAGTAGTGTTAATGAATTGGAAAAAAATATATGTTAAATTAGAGCATTTTCCTTATAACGTAATGTATGAATATTTTAGATTATGTTTATATTACATAGTGAAACTAATTTGTAAAGTTATATCTAACGCGGATAAAAATCTGAGAATCATACAAAATCTATCCAGCGTATTTCACCTTCACCTTTTGAAAGATAATTTAATTATAGTTTTTTAGTATACGTGTTTTATTGAAATACCTATTGTTTTATGTACAATAAGTTAATAATGCGTCTTATTTGGGACAGCGCTCCTGGATGGGCGAGTCCTATTACTGACTGGACGTATGACGCGTTGCAGGAACTCAGTACAGAATACGCAAGCTAACCACTCAAGGTTACTGGCATACATTTGCGTCTTACTAAGCAATATTTATGAACAAGGTTACGAATTCAATACTTTCATAATCATCCAGCTTCGTCTCACATAATTATTAGGGTCCTCGACAGAACCTCGACTGCCCCGGCGCAAATGCGGAATCTGCACCCGCCTCCGGCTCTGCCACTTTTCAACGGAGTTGTAACGGAGGTTTCATAAAAAAAACGCTTCCAACTAAGCGAAAACCCTTTAATGTGGTGAAGAGATATAAGCCGAATGTCAAGTTTATGTTGCCATTTTAATGCTCCCGACAGGTGACACCTAATGAGCAATTATTTAGTGGAGCCAGTTTAATTTTTGAGCCACTAGCTTTTGCTCGCGGCTCCGCCCGCGTGTATTTCGGTTATTGCGTAAAAAAAGTAGCCTATGTCCTTCTCCATATCCCAGGCTATATCTCTGCCAAATTTCATGATGATCGGTTTTGCGGTTTATGCGTGAAAACGTAACAGACAGCTGTCTGTCTGTTACGTTTTCACACATAAACCGCAAAACCGATCCAGACGTGGCAGAGCCGGAGACGGGTGCGGATTCCGTGAAAGTATAACTCTGTAGTAATATTTTCACGGAATCCGCACCCGTCTCCGGCTCTGCCACGTTTCAATAGAGTTGTAACGGTTTTTTCTATACGTTACGTTACGCATTCTCTCTCTCTCTGTTACCTCTTCTATTAACTTTCACCTCATCATTATTATTACCAGTCAATAAAAAGTTTCAAGCTATCAATTAGAAGTTCGATTAAAATTGTTTTCGCAGCCATTTGATCAGAAGTTGGTGCTCCAATGAACTAGTTTTGTACTTAAACGGAGCCCCTATTCATGAGGTCGAGTTTAAATCGAAACTCGAAGCCGTGTGTACATACATAGTCGGCAATCTATCATGCATGTATCTTGGAAATTAGCGAAGACTTCGTTTGTTACGGAAGTAAAAATATTTTATAAATTAAATTAACACAGAACATAACATCCTGCCTGTATTCCACGAAGAGTTAGACAGAGGTGTATAGAAAAAACCGGCCAAGTGCGTGTCGGACTACGCACAATGAAGGGTTCCGTAGTTGGGATGAATTTATCCCAAGAAAAAACTTAACATTGTAGTTGAGAAACATGTTCTCCTATACCGATTGTATGGGGGAACATGTTTTTCAACTGCAAATTTAAGTTGGTCGACTATTACTCGTAAACTTGAAAGCCTACTTATCTGTGATAGTTTTCCTTTTAACTTCGATATATATAGGTACTACTACCGTGACATTTGAATTTCTAACTATTACGGTTTAGTTGGTAGAGGGGGGGACACTTGACTCTAACGAAAATTGGTATTTTAAAGTTTACTTAATCAAAAAACGGTCTTCCCAAACCCCCAATATTTTTGAAAGACCTATCCAACGATATCTCATACTATGGGAAGGACGAAAAAAATATATATATCATTCTCACTTTACATGTAGGGGAGGTACCCTAAATAATAGTTTTTTTTTTTTTTTTTCAAAGAAATATTTTACTACTTTTTTGGCGCCATTAACGTGTATACTCATGCCAAATTACAACTTTCTAGTACCAATAGTTTTTGAGCTATACCGCGGACAGACAGACAGACAGACAGACATGGCGAAACTATAAGGGTTTCATGTTGATTACGGAACCCTAAAAAATTAAGTCATGTGTCTAAGAAATCATCATCAATGATTTCACAAATAGTTTTGACATCCAACTACATTGATTCGATTTTGTCGAATCAATGTCGTTGGATGGACTAAGCTATTATTGAAAAAAAAAACTAATATAATTCCAATCTTGTTTCATCGCCCACGCGATTGTAATTGATTTTTCTTTGTTTTCCAAAAAAAAAATAACTAATATTTTGACTTGTTCCGCGTTGAAAATAATCGTACTCATTTGTTTCCTGGCTAATTACCCCGTGTTTACAGCCACATTACACGTGATACGTGTATGTGCGAAGTCCTGTAAAAGGCTTGTTAGAAACATGTCTATAAAACATGTATCAAACATGACGTATTGACATTGTAATAGACTTTGTAATGTTAACTACATTTTAATGTTCGACCCTTTTGACAAGTTTTGTATAGTTATATACAAAACTTGTCAAATTCATGTTCAGAGAATGTTTAGTTCACTTAGCAATCAATGATAGTGTGAAAACCGCATCAAAATCCATTGTGTAGTTTAGAAAATCTTTAAGCGGTCACCCACGAAAATCGAATTTGTTGTCTATGTGTAAATATAAATGACCAGCTTGCCAACACCACTACTCTCAAAACGGTAAAGGAAAATATCGCGAGGAACCCGGCCTGTCCCAGAACAAAAATTCCAAGACATGGGACATCGCCAACCCGCACTGGCCCGCGTGGTGGATCACAGCTCGCTCCCTCTCGAAGAGGAGAATGCCCAGCAGTGAGTGTGTATGTGCACTGCCAAAATGGATTTTATTTCATAGGACATAGTGGCGAAACTGTGTCGATCGATCATAACGAAACTAAGTACCAATCGATTACTTATAACGAATAATTAACTCGGCATTGGCCATATCCACGGGGCATAGAAAATGTAAAACATGATAATATTATTATGGCATGCTCGCAGCACTTTATATAATTGTACGTACGGTGTTATTATCAGTTATTAGCATAGCAACATTTTCACAACTATTAGGAGGCAGCGTACTAATAACCTTAAATCTTTTATTTAAATAATGATCACATTGAGTTCATCGCAGCAGATCTTATCGAGATTGGCTGGATTGTTTTTGTGTTACAGGTTTTGGTCTTGTTCCTAAAAACAGATAATAATAATTCCACCTTGAACGTGCACTGAAAAAAATGCACTCCAATCAAGTGATATTTTAGCTGGCTTGACGATATCTTGTTTAGATTAATCAAAATATTAGTTAAGTTGATCATCACGACATGATTGCAGCAATACTAGTTCAAATGATTGAACGAGTACCCTTAACATGACATCATGATAGAAGAGTTAAAGAAGAGACAAGTAAAAAAAATGTTAACTGTAACAAAGTAAGTTAGTTGTGTCAATCAAACATTTTGATTACTTTAATAAATATCATTGAAACTTTAATCTAATAATCTTGTTTGGAGGCTGACAGTAACCAGTACCCTACTGGCCTTTTCTCAGCAGTGAGATAATACAGGCTAACAAGAACCAGTAACCTACCGACCTTTACCGAGCAGTGGGATGGTACGGGCTGACAGTATCCTACTGGCCTTTACCGGGCAGTGGGATGATACGGGCTGACCGTAACTAGTACCTTACTGGCCTTTCTTCAGCTGTGGGATGATGCAGGCTGATATTAACTGACATTAGCAACCAGCCTAATGACATTTACGTCAACACAAACAGATTATTCGTCTCATGACACGGCATGTGATTAGTAGTTGTCAATCAACTCAGCCTATAGGACTCACATGCTCCATCGGCTATTATGGCTGGTGGACTGCCACTTCAGCTAGCTAACCCTGCAAACCACTGTAGAACTTTCGGTGACTCCGGTTCTTTTCCGGATAGTTTTATTTCGGAAATTATCCTTCAAAGAAACACAAACAGCTCGTTCCATAGCGCGCTGAGCGACCTTGACATTGTAGAACAACCGTTACTCTCCACGTTTTGGTACCGTATGTATAGAGCAGGATGCAATGGTAAGTCTTAATTAAGTCTTATTATATGCGCATTCTAATAAAACAAAATACAAAAAAAAAATACGAGTGAGTTCGTCAAAGCCACAATGCAGAAGTGACGGGTATAACTATGTTTATAAATAATTTGCAATGTTTTTTTATATTTATTATTGTATAATACATATAAAAGTTGCAAAAACAAATTTTGTTGATTTTTATGGGATAATTTGAAAGGGATGGCTTGCTATACAATTGCAGTATTATAATAATAATAAAGCCAAAATATTATTCCCAAAATATAACAGATAACAATTTTAATATTATTTATAACATTCCTTAAATATCGAATTCATCCAGTAATAATACAACACAATTATTACAGCTAAACAGAAGGTCAGTATGGTCATATTATTAATTAAAGCACCAGTTTCGTCACTAAATATCATATGGGAATCTTAGTACGCATGCGCCGGGTAACTTCGTTCTTGCCTCGCATATATAGGGAAGACAGTAAACAAATAGGTGCCGCTTAGACCGGTCGTCCGTTTGTCCGCCGGGTTTCGCGCGCAAATTGTCGCCGTGCCTATAATTGTAACTAATTCTTTACTATCGAAGTTACGTCAGTTTTGAAAACCATGAGGTTTTCTCCTTTCTTACTTAGACTACAGTTATCGTGTGTGGTGGCATTTTTTTATATTCATCACGTACTTTATTGTATTTATTTATATATTAAAAAACTTCAGTGAAAGTTTTCTTCGGAAAAGTTAAGTATTTTCTTCAGTGGTGTTTTCTTCATTTCGGTCAATGTAGGTGGATTTTCTGGTAATCTTCTTCATTTTTCTGTATTTTCGTTTAAAAATACTTTGACTCCGTCAGATTATTTTTCTTGGTGACAGGTAAGTTTTCGAAAGGCTGAGTCGTCGTTAAATCCTATCCCATAATAATGTACGTTTTATTTTGTAATTTAGGCACAATAACAACATTTATTTTTGTTTTAAGTGGGAAGCGACTTCAATGAAATATTAGTTTTTAACTTATTGCGGATCAGAATAAAGGGGAAAAAAGCTCACCTATCTCCACATAAGAGACGAATACGTAATTCTGTGTAAAGGTTAGGAAGAAGCGTCCCCTCTGATAAAAACAAGATACTGTGCATCCATCTGACGGTTGGAGCGCAGTCTGTTTTTTGTTATTGTACCTGTTTGGTCATTCAGAGGCCCAAATTCAACAATGCAATAAGCTAAGCTGATCACTATTTCGGACTATAAACAGAAACTGTAGGTCTATCCAAAGTCATCACGGTCAAGACTTCGAGTGCTGCGTCAGGAACGGGAAAAACTTTGCTTGCATGGGTACTTACGTAGTTATGCAAGCATAGCAAACAAGTTTTGTGTGCAAAACTCCGATTGTCCGTGTCAGGCTCATCCGGTCCCTTAATGTTAAGGAGGGTGCTCTCGTGTGTACGGACACTGAGTCCGGAACATCCGGATCCCGCAAGAACCTCACGTCAAAGTTAATGAAGCTGCAACCAATTAACCACTGAATGCAGATTCATATCCCATGTTAGGAAGTTATACGAACATAGCCAATGATGTAATGAAAACAGTCTAGTCAGCTTAAAGGTTGGTTAGGATTTTGACAGTCCAGGGTGATCTGAACTTATGGTTCTTTCTCTAGGTGGTTAAGAAATAAATAAAAAGAAAGAAAATAAGTTTGTATTGTATATCCGGCTGATGTTCACAACACCGGGTCTAAGCGTGTATTTTGCGATTATTTGCATAAACACAAATAAAACACTATTGACCGTTACTTAACTGTTCCATGCAATACACCTGCATGTAAGTGGAATAGTGTTCTTGTATTTTTAAAGTAAATAAGTTCTTGTAAATAAGTAACAAAGCACCGCTTTTAGCAATGTTAAAAACATGGTAAAAAGAAAAGTTCGTGCATCCTCTCCTATCGTCATGAACTTTATTAGAACAGCTCATTCCCCGGAAAAAATATTAGGCAAATCAGCAGTGTAAGTGACACTGACATATCATAGTGACGTCATACGTGGAGGTAATGTTAATGTACCCGTGATGCCAAAAATGCTCTTCCAAACTGGCTCTATGTGGTGCTCTGTGAAACTTGCTACTTTTGGAGCACAAGCATATTACTACAACCTAGCCTACAGCTTTGACACAGGCCTCTCACAGAGAGGCCTATAATCCGCCACGCGGGCCTAATGCTGGTTGGTAAACGTCACATGTCTTTAAATAAAATAAAAAAATATATTTATAAGTTTATATATTTTTGTTGTAAACCAACAGAAATATATGAACCGAGGTTTACGAATCTCAATCTTAGGTTTTTATCTAGATTTTCGATATTTCGAGATAGGTAAATTCTCTTCGGCCAATTGTTTTAGCAAAAGACGTTTACGTTAAAAGGATGAGTATCTAATAAACAGGAAAGCACATTGATTCACATTGATCGTCTCAAATACATTAATAAACAGCACTCAATGATAAACAAATGCCGTTCAGAGTTCGACATCTTCCATTTATCTTACTGGCAACTGTAGCCGGTAACTCATACTAATTTTGGTTTTGGCAAGTGCAAATCTTCCTAACTTTTACGAGTAATGGTTGATGATGAGGCAATATTGCTTGTTCATCATCATCTGCCTAGCCTTTTTCCAGCCGGTTAGACTGGAATCCGACCCCAGCATGGGGTCAGCTTCCAGTCTAACCGGAAGTGACTGCCTATCTGACCTCCAGTTACTGGGTAATACGATACCCCTTGGTAAGACTGGTTTTCTTTCGGACTTCTGACGACCCGTAACGACTGTCAAAGATCCACGAATGACAGCCGGGCTCAATGGCTTAACGTGCTTTCCAAGGCATGAAGGGGTCTTGGTATGTAAAGATAGTCACCCATCCATGGCCCAACCAGCTAAGGCTAAGGCTGGGCTGTTAATATTTTACTTGTTATCGTTGGTATTTTAATATGTTACAAGTCCAACATTTGATTCTCGTGATCGATATTTTACCCTCTTCCCGTAAGCTAAACCCCTTTTTTATAAAACAAAGTTTTATTACATCAGGTTTCGAACTCAAACTCAGAGCATTTATTTCAATTAAACCATTTGCAGGCACTTTTGAATTGTCAAAGGAGTCGGTCATTCATAAAGATGAAGCTAGTTCGAAATGTCGTCCCAAATGTCGAGATCCGCAGACGTACGAAGATTTTCGATATTGGAAAACGAGTTACGGAACTCAAATGGAGTTGGGCAGGGCGAAGCGATGACAGGTGGAGTAAGGCAGTGAATGAGTGGCGTTCAAGGACTGGAAGACGAAATGTCGTCCAACGGCGAGATGGGTGGATGAAATTGTTGCAATCGCAGGTGAAACCTGGATGAGGCTGACACAGGAACGTGGGGTTTGGCACTAGTAAAGAGAGGCCTATGCTCAGTAGGTGAAGTCGGGCTGTAGATGATAAAGATGATGATGTGCTAACCCCAAATAAATTGGGATAAGGGCAGAATTATGATTATAATGAAAATGTTAATTTGTGGGGTACCTAATAAGCGTTGATCACCACATTTGCTTATTGCGTATTGACAATTCAAGATTGTATTTTATTTATTTTTTTGTCCATCACGAGAAGCTCTTGGCTTTCACCTTACCTGATGGTAAGTGATGATAAGGCCGAACGTGGAAGCGAGCTTCAGCCGGAATCCTCAACCACAGAGGAGCTGGCTATCTTACTTCTGTGGCGGTATCAACAACGCCACATGCGAACTACGCATCAAAGACCTGACGTCATAAATCCTGCATCGCGCTATCAGAGTTTACCGCGCGACTAGCATATATACAACATCCCGCCATCAACCGTCGGGCAGTTGCCCACCAGACACAACACCCGTCTGGTCGGAGAATCCTCCCTTTACTATAGAGTATGAGTGAACTTTACACCCTGTTCCTCATACCTCTAAACTTCTAACTGTCGAAACACAACAATGTTGTTTGCATATTTTATACAAGTCTTTTTTTTATTTTCCATCACGATGTAAATTCTAACGCGAACCACAACATAGTTGGCAAAAGGCTAGGCAATTGACTTTTATACACAAGTGTAGTTTTGTTTTCAAGTTTGCACATTTTAATGTAAAAGTCATAAACTCAAACCATTTATTTCAAATCCAATTACATGCACTTTTTAACTATCAAGGGGTCGGTCAGTAATAAAGATAAAGCTAGTTGCCCATTCCAAAGCGCAGTAGGTTCTTATGGAGCAAAATGGGCAAGAAACGCCATGGACACTTTTTTATATTTTTATATTGTTACAAAATATTAGTTACATCATGTATGTTGAGTTTATATTATTAAGACGGCACGGTTGGCGCAATGGTTAAGCGATTGACTGCTGCGTTGCGTGTCGCGGGTTCAATTCCCGCACGGAACAAATATTTGTATGACCTACAATTAGTTGTTCCGGGTCTGGCTGTTTGTTTATGTGAGATTAAATGTTTGTAAACGCACCCAGAATACAGGAGAAATTCCTAGTGTGGGGCAACGTTTAAAAAAAAAAAATATTATACGTGAAAATGCCGTTAAAAGACGTGTACGTTATAAACGTCCAAAGTACAGGAAAAATAAACAAAAAACACAATTCAAAGATAACATTATTAAAAAAAGCCGTGGCAGCTTAGAGCTTACCAGTCCCTACTGACAGCGGGTGCCCGTTCACGATCATGGTGCACGGATCAGCACCATTCAGCTCCATCATTTTAAAGAGAAATTAATGATCCAACACACGCGCCACCATCAGCGAGACATTTGAGTGAGCGTGACATACTCAGCCACCAGGGCACTTTGAAGTCAATGAAAGACATTACCCGGTAAATGGTAGCTCTATAGTACATGGTACTCACACCTGTGCTATGTAATTATATAATATAAGAAGATTGAGTTTATAAAATGCAAAGATAGTCTTACAATCTTCAGCAGCTCCAATCATATTTTCAAATGCTAATCCCCCACGGAACAAATATTTGTATGACCTACAAGTAGTTGTTCCGGGTCTGGCTGTTTGTGTATGTGAGTTTAAATGTTTGTAAACGCACCCACAATACAAGAGAAAATCCAAATGTGGGAAACCGTTTAAAAACAAAAATATGTGGTTTTGGAGCATGACCAGCATTGAGCAAGCAGCAGCAACCAAGCAAGTAAATATCCTTAAACAGTTCTCTAAGAGAATAGCGCCTGCGGAGATTATACAACATATCCAGAATTAACGCACATCACTGTAATACATATTCAGAATTTTTACTATTTTGTATAAAACATTGTTTTTTTTTATTATTCAATATGTTATACGTACGGATTGTGGGAGAAAAATTATTTATTTTAATACTTTTAGCTCACAAATGTACAGAATCGGACTTATTGCCATAGGCATTTTGTACCAGTCAACCTTTGGGTGATGCAGAGACAAATAGTGGTAGGTGCAATAACGAAATTTGTGGAATAAATTTTTATTAAAATTTAAGGATAGACCTATTAAAAAAAAAAGATTATTTAATATATAAAATTCTCGTGTCACAGTGTTTGTAACAAAACTTCTCCAAAACGGATAGAAAATTTCATAAGAATCGGTCTGATTAAATTTTGGGTGTATATTCAGTAGGTCTGGAAATAGGACGTAAACTATTTTTCATACCCCTAAGTGAAAAGGGTGGTCCACCCCAGATTTTTTTTTGCCTATTTTTATTTTATTTTTATTTGACATTAAAAAGTACATACAACCTTAAATTTTCACTCTTCTACCACCAACCCCTATTTTTTAATAGCGATATTAGAACTTTAATCATATAATCCAGATGGAATACATAAATCGAAAAGGTGTGATGAAATTCGTCAAATAAGTCGGATGCAAAAAAAAAACATTCATTCGGACGCAAAGTACCAGGAGCGCAAAGCCACCTCAAAGCCCGGGCGGGTCGTTAGTCAAAATATTATAAAGAGAGAGAGAGCTAATTTTGTGAGTTTGTGTATATGTGGAGGGTAATCTCCGAAACCACAGCTCCAATATGAAAAAAAGAATACACAGTTTGAAAGGTACATTATTATTAGAAAATTATTGTTATTATATACTTCTTTGAAATTTCTCGAGACCCTGGGGTCCCGGATCTTTGGAAGGCGTACGAGGGGCAGACGTCGTAAGACGTATTCAATTAAATGAGGCATCAACCGACGACTATCCCTGTATGTACGTGGCGTTAAATAGAGTTTAGTCAAATAGCTATTGACAGAACGACGTCTGTCAGGTCAGCTAGTATAATTATATAATATTATAGATATAAGCACAAATAAATACACATAAAACACGAATATATACTAAAACAAATAAGACAAACAACGGGAAAACACTAACGTTATGATGATACTGCCAGCTTCTTACGAATGTGCTCGCGAACTTTAAATTTTAACGATAATCGGTTGGTTGCCATCCTGATTTCCATAAAGAGATAGATTGAATGAAGAAGGAAGAGGGAATGAAGTCAGTGCGTTGAGTGGGACAATGAAGAAGACGATTATGGTGATGAACGTAGATTTCCATTGCGGGTGGCGCAAATGTACTGAAAGTGGGGAACTAGATAACTAAGGGAAGATGGAGAGACAAGAACCGAAAACAACGTGGTCAACGCCCTTTGCTCTCTGCACTGGCGTATGGGTAACCACATTAGAAGCGATCGATGCGCAGAGACATGATTATAATAATATTTACGTAGATTGAACACAAATCGAATGCAATTATTGAGAACACGGTCTAGTTTGTCGAGGAGATCTGCGTTTAGGTCGTTACACACATTACCATAATCGATGATAGCGAAAATGAATACTATTTTTTTTTTTTTATAATTTCAGTGTATGTATTATTTAATTAAAATAGTAATTATTAATTAATTAATTAGGTACTACACAAGCATTGTCTTCGTACTCGATGGGAATAATTTTTTCAAGCGGTACAGAGCCCGCAGCGTTCCAGTAACCTTCCGGCTTACCCTAGCGACTTGAGTACACCAGTTTAGGGTACTATCTATGTGCAAGCCCAGGTCCTTCACCTCATTGCTAAATAGAACGAACCATTGAAGAGGATTGGTGGCAAGGTTGTACCATACATCTTGCTGATGCTACGAGGACTCCCAATGATGATCGCCTGACACTTTTTAGGGTTTACTGCTACCCCAAATCTATCAGACCCGCAGTGCAAGTACGCACTTTGCATCGATAAGACATCGAGATCGCTAAGGATTGCATTTTTATCGATCTTGTTAACGAATTTGGAAGTACGTAACACGTAAAGAAAGTAAATACGGTACTTACTTTAATAAACTTCCAAGCCACGTTCAAGATCTAAGCATTAATCAATTCAAATCATTCATTAAACGTAAGTTGTGCCAGAAAGCCTTTTATACCATTAAAGATGATATTGAGGACAAAAAGGCTTGGGATTGAGCTGCTCCAAATTTTATATATTGAAACTTTTTTTTTATTGTGATTGCTTTATACACATTGACATGAATATTTACTTGTGAAGTATAATGTTATTATTTTAATTATTGTGAATGTGAAGACTATGTGGGTCTTTGTTTATTTTTTATTTTTTTCCTTCACTGAGAAGGAAATACATTTTTTTTTTCCTGTTCATGGTATGGCAGTTTGAGTAATTTATGCGGCCTGCCCAAATGTCCTTTCTTTGGTATTGTTCGTCGAATCGTTGAGCTCCTTATGTTCTGAGTTGAGCTGCACGATTACTGACAAATGCGTGCACTGAATGGACAGGTCCACTCAATCTGTGTGGTTCTTTCTTCAAAAGACCATTTCAGACACCAGTCTACATGGTCTTCACATGATTTGACCAAGATTATGTCTGGACTTTAAAAGAGACTGTGACCTCTGAGTTTGTTTCGGTCTTTCTTCTCAGAGTAGTCAGATACGAAATGCCGACCTCATCTAGTTTTAAAATTTGATTGACGTGTAAAAGTGTTTGTAAAAACCTACTTACAGAAATAAAATCATTTATCATTTATCATTTAACGATCGGTAGATAAACTCTAAAATTTTAACGAATTTAACGAAAATGCAAGTACGAAATGACATTTTGACAGTTGAGATCGCCAATTTACGCTGTCGAGCTCGGTAATTTATCGACACCATGCAATAGCCCGATAAGCATAGCGATCATTACTAATCATGGATTTAGGACTTATGAAGTTATGACTTTATTGCAGGATGAATCGAATTTGACAATCGCGACTCCACGTGGTATTTTTTTTAGCTTCGCAACGTTGTACTTGTTTGCCCTATCTCATGTTTTTTTTTTAGAGCTGGAGGTGCGCAGGGGCGGGGTAGCCTCAACGTGTTTCATATGGAAATTTTCACTTTTTGTATGGAAAAAAATAAATAAAAATTGTCTACATGTTGAGTATTACGGGTTTCTGAGTTTCCTAAAGGGTGTCGAAATTTTCATTATTTTTGCGATAGGACGCACCATTTTCGAGATATAAGCAAAAGAAAAGAAAGTATATATATATAGGGTGTATCTATTCAAACACGAATCATGGAACCGATTAAAAAAAAACTATAATTTAAAATTATGTACTTGATAAAATATGATGATTAATTATCTAAATTCACCGCGCTCGTGCCGCCATAGTCGCCGTGTCCGGGCGGGTCATTCATAGAATAAGTAAGTAAAGGTTTTTTTTGCAAAATGTCTCAAGCAATTTTAAAATTATAAGCGTAGCTTAAATTACAGTGTAGCTTCTTTCAATTATACCCATAAATATTGTTTACAATCCAAAAATGAATGAAAAAAAAAAAAACTTAATATCTCTGACATTAGTCGTGCCACAGCAATCCCACCTTAAATGTTTTGTCTGTGGACGTCCTCAGTATTGCCATTTGACAAGCGATCCTTAACGACTCGAATCGGCCCACGATATCTCGATAAGACATCGAGATCGCTAAGGTTTGCATTTTTATCAATCTTGTTCGTATTAGTACTTAACGATCGCTATGCTTATCGGGCTTTTACAAGGTGTCGATAGATTACCGAGCTTGACAGCGTAAATTGGCGATCTCAACTGTAAAATTGTCGTTTCGTGCATTTTCTTTAAATTCGTTAAAATTTTAGAGTTTATTTACCGATCGTTAAAGTAGAAGTTACATACTTGCGACATCGATTCGATTTGATAAAAACTCATTTTATCGAGAATAATTGTCAAATTTATCGAATCGAGTCCTACGTACTTGCACTGCAGGTTTTTATAGCTATCAAGTCTGTGTTCAATTTGTCGATTGCGTCGGGTATTTCATCAACTCTCCTCTCACAGTACAACTGCATGTCATCTGCATACAGATGATACACACACTGAAGTTATAAGATTAATTAAAATAGAAAACAGAAGAGGAGAAAGTATACCGCCTTGAGGAACGCCAGTCTCCAAATCACGTCAGCATGAAGAAGAATCCCCAACATGAACGGACTGCTGACGTTCCTGAAGGTAAGAGGAGAACCATTCCAGTGCTTCGGGAGAGAATGTATCACAATTATGACAGAATGGTTAATAGGATGTCGTGACTGACGGTTTTAAAGGCATTCGAGAAATCAACCAAGACTAGAGCAGTAACTTTGGTATCTTTAAGTCATGCCTTTATATCGCCAGTCACTTTAAGGAGGGCGGAAACAATACTGTGCCCTGGCCTGAACCCAGATTGAAGAGGGCTAATGAGCACTGGGGATAGGAAGAGAAGGACAGAAATTGGACGTAAGTCGGTAGGAAGAGAGGGATTAGAAACTTTAGGTAGTTACTATTGTTGACAAAGTGCCACAGTCAAATAGCTTTTGTCAGAATGACGTTCGAGTCAGATAGTTTATATTAAATGACAGAAATCGATTCAGTAAACGATTCTGAACAAAATACTTTCATGATGTACATTAATTCAGTTACACATTGTGTATGAATCTGTTCTGCAGAATAAATAGACTCGATATCTGCAGCTCGTATCCAAAGTAAAGTTCAAACTACCGACCCAGTTTTTAAATTAAGGACACAACTGTTAAAGAAATGCAGTTCTTTATACAAAATTGACAACATAGATTTAACAACTTAAATTGTTAACTTAACTTATGTAAAGTAGTCATTTAGAACTTTACCTTAGTCGACATAAAGATTGAAATGTCCAATGTGCAAATATATAAATAGAATACAAAAACTTGCTTAAAAGTTTAGGCTGGAACTAAAGTGAGATCTCATTTTGAAAAAACACGGAAAGAATTGAGTCTGCATAATCTTTGTTCCAATCACAGTGCTGAATATAGCTGCTCTGATGATGGAGACAAAGGATGATCCGTTAGTGCAAACTTACATAAAAGTTAAAGAGTTTAACTGATAAACCTTTTAGCGAGAACTTCTCTACTTACTTAGCTATTCAACTAAGAGATTTCACATCATTCATTTGAGTCGGACTTCTTCTTCGTTGAGAATTTAATAATATTTATAACAGTTGCAAACGCTTAGCAAATTTTAACTGTTTATCATTTTATTCGAGACTATTTTCTGTTTTTGACACGAGAACTTGTTAATGAATGAATTGTGTTAATCCTTTGCATTTGCCTGAGTAATTACTTAGAGGCTCTCTAGTGAAATTTTTCAGTATATTTTCTACTTATTCAAACTCAAATCATTTGTTTCAATTCAATTATTTACAGGCACTTTTAAATTTTCGAGGAGAACTCGTCAATCAGTAAAATGAAGCTAATTGAATGAAATACTAAGAACTTAAGATAAATGTTTCTTTAGATTCTATTTAATTAATTAATATTTGAATTCTTTTTGAAATCGAATTCTATTGTTTCTGGAGATTATGAAGATGATAGAAACCTCATCTTTTTTTTTTTTTGTAGTACATAAGATTTAAAGATGGCTAGATAATTGGTAAACAAAGTTGTTACTGAGACATCATTTTTCTTGATAATAAACTCAAACTATTTGGTGAACCGTTAGCTAGCTAATTTAGTCATAGGTACGTCATTGAGTTTTGATGAAAATCCAAAAAAAACATTCTGTAACATATCTTTATCTTTTCAACATCGTGAAAATACTCGTACGAAGCAAAAACAAAACTAACTTCACGTAGTTTCATTCCACAGTCACCCCCGATAACGTAGCCGTCGTAGAATAACAAACCTTTACGAGTATGTCATAGAAAAAACTGCAAAAATATACTCCTAAACAATACATTTCAGCCCCACAAACAAACAGCTTTTTATGGTAGCGCAGAAAACAGTAAAAAGTTTGCGTTGAATCGTATACCATTTAACGAGTACGGATGTGGATGCGGGTCCAAAAATTATGCAGAGATGCGGACATCCGCAGGAGGACGCGTAACAGATGCCTGCAACAACAGCTCTGCTTCCCGAACACCCACCAATATTATCTTCCTTTTGAACATTCCTTTTGTAAAATAAATGTACTCAAATTTTGCTCTCCGCTTAAGACAACAAAACACAGCGCTTACATTACCCTGTCGTATACTCTTCAATCTAACAATACGAAGAAAACATAATAACATATTCCGGAGCAAATAGCATTCGTTTGACATTTATGTCAAATGTGTTTGACAAAATGAGGTCAACAAAGGTTTTATAAGTGCATTACGAGGCCAGTCAGGCCGCCTGTAGACGAGTAGACGGCTAAGTTAAATTATTTCGTCATTGAGAGCGACCAACGCCGATGGACGACGCGGTTTATGTACAAGTCCCTTGAGCACAAATTAAGGACATCTCGTTAAAAGATGATGATGGCAGCCATGTGAACGGTTTGCGAGAGTCTAAGTAATTGCTGTAGCTTTTAATACCGTAAAAAATAGTTACATGTATGTTATATTATCAAGTTAGTTCGAACAGAACGTGTGGCTGCTTCTTTTAATCAAAAGTGCGACACGGTTCCATCTGTTTACGTTATTCAGGTCAGTGAAAATTGAAGTAGTCAGTCAACAGTCGCATCGGCAGTTTTTTCAGAGAACAATCATTTCGTCCGACAAATGATTATGACTCGCACTATTTCGCAGTATTGGAACCATGGATGAAAGTATCTTGGACAATCGATGCAGAGCACAGTTCATTTCTGTGCTAAATTATATTGAATGACACACAACTTGATTTTTCTCGATCGACAGTAATACTTTAGCAGCTGCGCCACAATTCGGACTCTGTACGCTCACACTTTTAACTTTGAAAGTCGTCCACATTTTGTCTACTTGTTGCTCTTAAGAATGTTGTGACCTGAACTAAAATTCTATAGAAAGCCTGCACTAAAAGTTTCCCGATAAATATTTACTTGAGAAATTTTAAGGTGTATTCAGAAATTGAAAGTCTTGAAATTTTGTCTTATAGCGTATCAGCATAACTGCAACTTTGCGGAGTACGCAAATGTCCCGCTTTCAGAAATCTTGTAAAGATTTATATTAAAGTTATCATGCCGTCGCCAGGGTGCCGTTCTTACTTTGCTTCTCATTCGCGTTGCTGTGCATAGCTTTATGAGTTGGAATCCTTTATGCCTGAAGTATTTCATTTGGTTGAAAAAGATGTACTTCTTTCAACGCTGTAACTATAGTGAATGAAATATCAAATATTATGATAAAATCCGAGCACATACTATGTACAGATTTAATACTATTTGACCGAAGTCGGCTTTGTACAGACCCTGTGGACATGAGTATGAGAAATTCAATAATAAATAATACGGTCAGGAGAAGATAAGCGGAAATTTTAATTTTATTCCTCGTTTTACTACCTCTGCTGTATAAAATTAAATGATGGAATTTAGTCGACTTCCATCACCAGCACTGCACAAACGCACAGAGCTAACTGAAGGGATCCTTAGGATTACGCTCGAATAAAGAAAGAATGAAAGGAAATAATTTTAATTAACTATCATTAAAACCTACTTCCAACAATATATAAACCTCAGATAATATTCATGTATTCCGTGACCAAAACTTAGTGTCACGTTTATGATAAATAAAAATGAACCACAGACGCCAAATCAGATAAATCTTCTTCCTAATAAACTCAGTTTCCAAGTCAATAAAATCAAAGACACACCATACTAAATCACTGGTGGATTACATCCAAGTTCACTGACTTTACTTTCCGTTCATTAATTCAGCTATTGGTTCAAATAAGGCCCAATCACAGACACTAGGAGCGTACCATAAAATCAACATAATGTGTTTGGACACTTGCCATTCAGTCGCACAGAGACGATGTCTGAATATTTCGCCATATGAATCTTGTAGGAGTCTCATGACTGGATTAGCATAGCTGTTTGAACCAAGACATCTGCCAAAAGTTTAATGAAACGGTTTTGCTGTAATTATCTAAAGAAATGGCCTACTTATTTGTAGCTCTCTTACTAAGCTTGTATATTTTTGTGATATTGGATTTATTTGGAGTTATGACGAATCTCTAATAAGTCGTTCGTTTCATGGATTCTTACATGTATTTAGTAGAGGAGCCTAGAAAAAAAAGCCTAGAGCAGAGGAGCCTGGTATTTGAAACTAGACAAGAAAAGCAAAATAAAATAATGCTTTTCCAAAATAAAACAAAACACAAAAGCCAGTTTCGGTTCTCACGGTGAGGTATCAAACTTTATTATAAAAACTTAGCTTAGAAACTGGAACGAATATTCTGATACGAATTCTTTCAGTATAATTCAGACCTCATTTCGAAGAAAAAACTTTGATTTATTACGTACTTTCATTAAATTAATGTAACTGCTATAATTTCCATTGCAATGTAGTTTAAATCCACAGTATCATTGTCACATAATTATTTTCGACTTTTAACCGCAACGACAGCATAATTGTGGCTTTGCGACTGCGAGTGTCCAACCGCATGCGGGCACGGAAAAATAGCCGCCTGTAGACTTTGGTCCTTTTTCCTGGATAAAAAATAAATCTGTTTAGTCCGTCAGTCAGATAATAAAAAAAATATTAGGCACGTATTTTTTGCTTTATCATATTAATAATACGTAAATGACTTAGATAAAACACATTAAAGTTGGGGAGTGGGGCGCGTTATGTCACAATTCTAACAAACTACGTGTAAAATCTAGCATAGAGTGACGCCATACCACATTTGAATTCAATTTATCGCCTTAATTTTTAGATTACTTAAAAAAAAAATACGTACCCAATATTTTTTAATAAACTACCATGACGGACAAAAAAATGTTTAGTCAACATTCCTATTGCAGGTCTGAGAAGAAAGTCTAAGGTATCAAAAATACTAAGCTAGCTTCAGCAAACTGCTGGCATAATGATAGATTGTTTGTCAAACGATACTCAGTGTCGATATAACGGTGGTCTGCTTGAACTTAAACGGAAGCATCCAAGGGAAACTTTGAATAGGATACTTTAAATCCTTTAGAACCACAAACTGGAGAAATGGGTGCCATTTTTATAGATATTTTTATCCTAGCCGTGTGTGCATAAAGTGCCTGTCTTATGTATTATTTCTCTTGTCATTTCTTAAACTGCCGATTGCTACCGTAGGGCCTAACCTTTGTTAGTGGGGTCTGGCCTATGTATCTTGATCATCATTATCTTCATTGGCAGCGTTGTCCCAATCACTGCTAAGTACAGGCCTCCACGCTTTTGTGCCATGCTTCCCTGTTTTGTGCGAGTCTCATCCAGGTCTTCCCCTTGATGCCAAACAGGTATTGGAGGATGGTGATTCTTGGGAGATAATGGTGTAGGAATTGATTATCATTGATTTACTTATAAAAGCCGACCTATCTATTGCTTACCACCAAGAACTGTATCCAGGTTAACCTGAATTAGCGATTGATATTACTAGTTCTGGTGACCACAACAACAATTTTTCCACGATGTGTTGTATACGTAACTGTTATTAATTTTCACCAAACAGCAAGTGCACTGGACAATTTGATTTGTACCATTAAACTTCGAAATGAATTCCCAGTATTATTCCTTGCACGAATTACATAGTCGAATGCCGCGGGGTGCGCGCACGACTGCTATTTGCTGTTACCTCTTGCCGCAATAACGGACTCACTAATAACAACAAGTAATTCCATCATATTGGTATGTTAGCTGTTGGTAGATTTAAAAATATTGTACTCAAAACACTTGGTCACTAGTAGTTTTAATTAAGATTTGCATGCCTTTATGAGTTTTTTTTGTTTGATAAATTTACTTTTGTTTCACTATTTAGCACAAAAAATGTTTTTTTAAATTAAATTATTGTAGTTTGTAGGTTTTAATTAAAAAACATGGTTAAAAAAAATTATGTGTAGAATATGTCGTTGGTTTTTTTTTTCTTGCTTTAATATGCAATGTGTCACTGTTTTCCCTAATCTATATATATAAAAATGAATCCCTATTTCCCTTGGTCACGGCATCACGCGTGAACGGCTGGACCGATTTCGCTAATTATTTTTTTGTTGTGTTTGTTATTGCCAGGAGATGGTTCTTATGTAAGAAAAATTTAAGAAAGTTAAAAAAAAAAAATTGTAAGAAAACGACCATATTTACATTTTTATTGCAATAATAAGTAGGTAACTCTATCTTCTAATGTAACTTTATGGCGTTTGACATAACGTGTCAGTCATCATTTGGTAGGTCTGAGAATAGATTTATAAAAAAAAAAAATTGAAGGTTTTAGTTAGGTAGGGTAGGGTAGGTAGGGTTGGTAGGGTAGGGTAGGTAGGTAGGTGTGTAGGGTAGGGTAGGGTAGGGTAGGGTAGGGTAGAATAGGGTAGGGTAGGTAGGTAGGGCAGGGTAGGGTAGATAGGGTAAGGTAGGGTAGGGTAGGTAGGTAGTTTCCTTTGCGCGTAGACAAACTGCCACAGTCAAATAGCTTTTGACAGAACGAAGTCTGTCGGGTCAGCTAGTAAATAGAATAAAATTAAAATAAAACACTTTGACTTTTTGTTTTTGGTAAAACCACGGTAGGTTTGGTCAGCCATTATAATTTATTTTTCTTTTCCCGTTACGCTGCAGGGGTACGAATATTGATCGTGGTTATTGTTCAATCAAATTCACCGCACAGGACTGTTTTAATTGAATAGGAACTGAAAATAAAAATTGTTGTCGCCAGAAAAATTAATTGTTTTGGCCAAAAAATTAATTTTCATTGCAGCTAGGTAATACTTTTTTTTTAGTTTGTTACATAGGCAAATTTACTATAGGACCAATATTTTATACATACAAGCTAACATCAAATATATACCTATATATTATGTACAAGTACATAAAAATTATGTAAAAAAGGGAAGAGCTCATTGGGTATCAATAAATTCGTCTCAAACTTCTTGCAAAATACTTGGAAGCTTCGCAGAATTTCTCAAAACGAAACCTATGATGAAAAACAAGTTCTGTTTGTATGACACTTACATACAAAAAAAACTTTGTTTTCGCCAGAGGTTAGTATTTGTCAAGGAATGCTGGTATTGCAAGTACAAGAAGTAATTTTTATATGCCAATGTATGACAATTTACAATGTGAATTTTTAATTTCTATGTTACTCTGAATAAAACCTGAAATAAAATATCTGAAATCGCCAGCTCACAGAGCTGTTTTTTTTTTCTGTTTGTAAAAAGACCTAGACCCACCGTGTGATAGTTGCAAGCTGATAGAACAAAGCAAACAAAATCAAATAGAATTTAGATTCTATAGAAAGATTTTTCCAGTATAAAGTAAAATACGGCGATTTAATGTAAAGGTCGTTGCAAATAGCAAAATGTTGTCGTTTATATGGAACTGAGTGAATGAATAAATAAGCTTTAGTTAATTCCATACAAGTAACCTTAACAATTATTAGAAATAAACATAAACGGAATGTAAATTATGTATGGAACTATAGAACTACAATTTATGGAACTGAAGAAGATAATGACGACGATCGGTGATTACACCTTCAATTTAAACTATTACATCCCGTTTCAGTCTACAATTTGGTCTAAGTCCACGTTCACCTAGGCGACGTTTCGACCGCGCTCTGTTTATATTTATATATAATCCAACAGAGCGGGATGAATAAGCCCCGAATGTGTTAGTAAATGGATTGTCAACTCCCGATGATGAGCCGATAATTAAAATACTAAAAATAATTAAGAAGGTGCAGTTCGTGACCGCGCCGTTTATTTTCGTGAAAACTTTTTTTCCCAACTATAACCTAACCCACCCTAGTGAAAAGAGTTCCCTAAATAATCCTTAGTCAGTGCTAGCACTTTGTCAGCAACTCAACGCATTCCCTTTCACCGATGGTGATGTTTTTCTGAGCATATTATTTACAGCCGATATGAGACGATATCTTAAACTTTTTTCAATTCGCCACAAAAAAAAATACGGTTTCTGAAACTGTCGGAGCAATAAATATTTTTTTTTTTTTTTTTTTTTTCATTTCTTACCAGATTTACGGGCAATGTGAGACCACATCTGCAATTATTTTTCTCTTTAGGTCCTAAAAGTGCTAAAGACACCAGAATCATCGTTCTAACTAAACGTGTTTTAGCGCTACACGAATTGGAATTTCGACACATAGTGAAAAATAGAAGGTCGGGCGCATGCGCCTGCACTCTCGAAGTGACGTCATAAGCAAATTATATCCTGCTTCAAAATCGGTACAAATATTACCTATCTTTTGAATGCTCAAACATTACTCTAGCATTCTAATTCTCGTAGTAATTAGCGGTTGAAATCTTACATGTTTTTGTCGGTGAGAAATATTGAACTTACCACCAGCACCAATACCTACACCTAGCGAAAAGAAGTTTCGACGATAAAACGACGCGTTAAAAAAGCGCTCGTGCGTACGTGGGCTTATATGTAGTTCACCCACTACACATAATTGAAGTGGTTTTCGAAGACAAGTACAGAGTACAGAGTTACAGAATTGAATATTCACGTTGATTGCAGAAGAAAGTCACGACGTTTATTTCACAATTGATTATTGGTTGCATCACGTTTATTTTACAAGGTTTGTTCGCGACGATGCGTCACCAACAATTTAGCTTGTATAAAATCAGTAATTTTAACTTAGCTTAAGTATATAGGAAATATAATTTCTTCGTTAATACTAGAAATAATAACATAAATTATGTAGAATCGATGATGTGCGCGCTGAGGCGCCATCAGAAATGAGTTTTATTCAAAAATGTTCCTATTTACGTAGGTGCCCATGTATTTTTGCACACTTTTTTTCCACACAATATGCCCCACCTACAAATAGGGAAAATTTCATGTCGCAATAATGCGTAATAAAACAGTCAAAATAATGTGCAATGACTATACTAACTCAAATATGTAAAAAGTATAGTCATTGATAGTGCTGCCTAGCAGCTATAATGTAATCAAAATGACAATTTTGATAAAAGTCGTAAACTCGACCATTGTACGCCTCGATTAGGTAAGTTAGATAGACAAAACTTAAAATCATTTACTGTATCCAGGTCACCTAGACCGAGACCTAGCCCTGGACCTAACTTCCTGAAATCTAGCCCTTCAGGATACCTACCTAATCGAGTCTAAATGCCGCAAAGCGGATTTCGTAAAATAAAGGCTACCCAACCTGTATTCAGAGGCTCATAGCGGGCTGAAAAATCTAGGTACGAAAACTAAAATACTAGATTTCTCTAGGGCAATAGACTAGCTTGAGGTTTCTTTTGGTATGGTGGAGATCGGTTCAGTACTTTGCCAGTAAAGTCACTTGCAAACAATTTAATATTTAATTATTCACATAAATCCCGTTGTAACTGAAATATCTTTTCAGTAGGGATAGGTAGAATCATGATAGAAACCTCATTAGAAAGGCCATTATTTTACGAATCTTCTGATGTATAACACTTTATGTAAAGTGATAGAAATAAGGGTGTTTAGGTGTGAAACACATTAGAACTTAAGATATTTTAAACCAATAAAGTTTCTAAAACGGGAGGCGATTCGCGGCTCTCAGTAAGGTAAAGGAGCACTACTACCTTAGTGAGCGCGCCACCTATAAATTTCGTAGTCATCGACATGGAACTAATTCCATCTAAATAGTCATATAGTAGTACTGGGGAGTCCTGAAATCGCTTCCTGAATATTTATGAAGTCTTATCAGTAATACGGTCTTATTATTTCTTCCGTAAACCTGTAATTCTTCAGGAGTAATGTCGCAGTGAGTATTGAAGATATCCTGAACTCTTGGTGCAGGACGTCAGCGCCGCTTGGACTGGGATAGCCTTACAACCTTCCCGATTTTCGAGTCAAGCGATCACGCCCGTCCGGTACATCTGTTGGTCCTGTCGAGCCGGATATCTTCGAAGAAGGAATATTCCTGGAATCAGAGGACCTGTTCCTGAAGGATTATTTTGAAGACTGAAAATTTATTTTTTCCTGAAGAGTTATTATTTCCTGAAGGATTATTTTGAAGACTGAAGAATTAATTTCGGATCCTGAAAACTTTTTCCCTGAAGAATTATTCTCGGATCCTGAAGACTTATTTCCTGAAGGATTATTTTTTTAAACTTTGAAGAATCAACATTGAATAGAGAAGAAACAACTTTGACGTTTGAAGATTTGTTTTGAAGATAGAAGAAACATCTTTGACGTTTTGAAGATTTGTTTTGAAGATAGGAGAAATAACTTTGACGTTTTGAAGATTTGTTTTGAAGATAGAAGAAACATCTTGGAAGTTTGAACATCTGTGTAAAGGATTACAGTTAGTGCACATATAGTGAAGTGACGTCCCTGAATCTAAACCAACATGCCGGTCACGAGGTCACAAGGCAAAGCACCTGAAGCATGGATGGTGGAGTTGGACAGAACGCGTACCTCTACAGCTATACGTCATGAGTTACCTCCACGTTCGCCATCCACTACGGAAGGGACCGAGCAGCCGCTACCGCCTCCCCCTGCCCCGAGCGGGGGTGAAGACGTACCTGTGCCAACACAATCAAAGGAAACAGAACAGATAGAACAAATAGAACAACCGACTACATTCAGGAAGGAGTCCAGACTGGAAGGAACTTCAGATAGGACATTAAAACCTTCGGATAAATCAGTGAATCCAGACAAAACAGTGAAGCAATCAGCTGACCAAAAGGATGGAAATTATAGAGGAATCATGCCGATGACTACCCGGGGTGACGCCCGTAACGAACATAGGAGACCGCCGTCCATAAGTAGGACGATACGGTCGAATAGAAAAATTTCAAGAGCGCGTGAAGACCTATTGAAAATTAGGTTGGAACTTGCTCAAATAGCACTTCAAAGAGCCGAAGAAGGAGATTCTGATGGCTACATGGATGATCGGAATTCGAACGAGGAGTATGTGCGATCGTGGCTAGAGGAGGCGCCTGAGCCTGAGCCATTGAAGGAGGACAATGCCGCCGAGGGGAACCGCAGTTTACATAGAAGCCACAAGGCCGTCGAGACTCAACTGCCCTCGGGAGAAGATGCCGTTGGAGGGAACATATACCCCTCCATCGAAGTCGGATCAATAGTGAACCTCCATCAAACGCAAGTACCCATGTTAACTCATCCTATAGTGAACGAAGTGAAAGATATAGTACCATCGAAGGATCCGGGGGAAGCACAACTCCGTCCATTCATAACGGAGTTGACGTCCGCTATAGCGTCGCTAGCCGACAAGAAAACAGAACAGTGGTCATCGAATAACCCCTCGGCGTCGAAGGTGATTATGACCCTACCAAATTACAGTGGGGCTCATACAGAATGGCTGTCGTTTCGCGCCATTTATGAAACAACTCGTCGATATTTCAACGATGTTGAGAATACAGCTAGGCTGAGAAGGAGCCTGCGCGGACGAGCACTGGAAACAGTGAGCTCAGAACTCATCGGACATGCAAGACCAGATGACATCATGAGAGAACTCGAGCTGCAGTTCGGCCGTCCAGACTCAATTGCTCAAGCTGAAACAGATAGGCTCCGTGGGCTGCCGCGCTGCAGTGAATCACCAAAGGATATCTGCACGTTCGCAAGCCGAGTTAGGAGCGGCATAGTCACGCTACGCGCGTTGAAGAAAGAACATTACTTAATCAACGCTGAATTGATGCGGTTACTGACTGAGAAGTTGCCAAATTCCCTTCGGGTACAATGGTATAGGACCTATACCGAGAAGTACCAATCGCTGCCAGACTTATCACTGCTCAGCGACTTTATCACAGAACAAGCCCGCTTCTGCAGTGCTTTCGCTCCGCCTGAGAATATTAATCCGGTCGAAGCTACAGCAACTAGGCGTGTCACCCAAAGGACACACACAGCTACAGACAAGACGGCGTTGAAATGCCGTGTCTGCCAGAAAGAAGGGCACGAAGCTTATGACTGCAAGAAGTTTAAAGAAGCACCCAATAGAAGGAGATGGGAACTCGCAAAGAAACTAAGGTTGTGTTTCCGTTGTCTGCGAGTCCATCGATCGGACCATAGATGTCCGAGAAAGAGGTGTGACCTCAAGGAGTGTACAGCCACACACCATCCGCTTCTTCATTTTGACAAGAAGCCTGCTGCAGAGGGTGCCGAGAAGCCTGATGCCCCAGACAAGAAGGAGCCTCAGGAAACGGTAGCCAGTTCAAGGTCGACATCAAACCAGACATATTTGAAGATCATACCGGTCCGGGTAATCGGACCGGCGGGAGAAGCAGCAACATTCGCGCTGCTCGATGATGGATCAACCGTTTCGCTGATAGATGAAGACATTGCAAAGCAAATCGGGGCAGAGGGCCGCATCGACCCTCTGAAGATAGGTGCGATCGGTAACACCACAATCGACACTCCTTGTTCGCGTCGAGTAACAGTCGACCTTGCAAGCCAGCTGAGAAGTAAAGTGTCATTCAAGGCGCGCACCATACCGAAGCTCAACCTCACACCGCAAACAGTCAGCGAAGAAGACATCGCACAATGCAAGCATCTGGACGACCTGAGGCAACAGCTTACGTACAACGTCGGCGCACCGAAGATTCTCATCGGTCAAGATAACTGGCATCTATTATTAGCCAGTGAAATCCGCAGAGGTCCGAGACACCAGCCTATTGCGTCACTCACTGCAATGGGCTGGACCCTACACGGCGCGCACACCAGAATCTTGGGTCAACAGGTACACTACGTCAACCGACTAGATACGAGCGATGAAGAACTGAACGAGCAACTTCGTGAATTCTTCGCTTTAGAGTCGCTGACTATCAATCCGAAGCGACCAAACTCCGATCCCGAGAAGAAAGCTGAAGACATCCTGAATCGTCACACTCAGCAGTTAGAAGATGGACATATAGAAACCGCTATGCTTTGGAACAATGAAAGCATAGAAATGCCAGATAGTTATGGGACCGCACTAAATAGGCTCGTCTCAATCGAAAAGAAGCTCGACAGAAACCCTGCTCTTCGAGATAAATACACAGAACAAATGGACTCCCTAGAGAAGAAGGGATACGCAGAGAAGGCGCCCAAAACGAGCACACCAGGTAGAACGTGGTACCTACCACATTTCGACGTGTTCAACCCAATGAAGCCAGACAAGCTCCGCATAGTACATGACGCTGCGGCCAAATCAAGAGGATTGTCACTGAATGACTTCCTTCTAACTGGACCAGACCTGCTGCAGTCACTGCCCGGCGTTATGATGAGGTTCCGACGTCACTGCATAGCCATTTCCGGCGACATAACGGAAATGTTTATGCAGGTAAAGGTGCGAGCTCAAGACCGAGACGCACTTCGATACCTATGGAGAGGCGATAGAAGGGAGGGAGCGCCTGAAGAATACCGAATGACGTCCATTATATTCGGTGCGGCAAGTTCGCCGTGCACGGCCATATTCGCAAAGAATTGGAATGCGAAAAGGCACATAGAGGAGCATCCAGAAGCAGTGGAAGCTATCATCCATAGTCATTATATGGATGACTACCTTGATAGTTACAGGACGGTCGAGGACGCAACGCGTATCGCAACGTCGGTGAAGAACATACACCTGAAAGCGAAGTTCGAACTCAGAAAATGGGTATCGAATAATACGCAAGTCATTGAAAACATAGATCCGTCACAGATCCGAGCTGAAGTTGTCAACATCGGAGATACAGAAAACACCGAGAAGATACTTGGTCTAATATGGAAACCAAGTGAAGATGCGCTGGGCTTCAATCTAACGCTCGCGCGCCTACCGAAAGGTGTATTAGAAAAGGAGGTACCTACAAAGAGAGAGGCACTGAAAATCGTAATGTCATTGTACGACCCGCTCGGACTCGCCTCACCAGTTACGATCAGAGCAAAGCAGATACTGCAAGAGGCATGGAGGCGAGGAGTCGACTGGGATCAGGCACTAGATAAGGACCTGGCAACCCAGTGGAGAATTTGGATACAACACCTGCAACAGCTTAAGAATATCAGCATACCAAGATGCTATCCGGGATACAGTGATGCTGTAGAAACACAAGTCCATGTCTTCACCGATGCAAGTGAAATGGCATATGCGACAGCAGTATACTGGCGGACCACATCAAGAGAAGGCAAGCAGCAAGTCAGCCTCGTCATGGCAAAGGCAAGGGTGGCACCACTGAAGCTGCAATCGATACCGCGCCTCGAACTACAGGCCGCGGTGATGGGAACCCGCGTGGCTGCAGCTGTGATGCAAGAACACGACATTAAGCCCGCATCGGTGACATATTGGTCAGACAGTAAGACCGTCCTGACATGGATTAGAAGAGGGGCGCGAGTGTACAAACCCTTTGTCGCTCACCGTATAGCCGCCATAGAAGAAAACAGTAAAGTCGAAGATTGGCGTTGGGTACCAACGAAGATGAATATCGCGGACATCGCTACCCGTGACGTACCGCATAATTTCGACTCACAACATGCATGGTACTGCGGCCCTAGCTTTTTGTACGAAGAACCGTCGTTATGGCCATCAGAAAAACCTCCTATCAAAGAGGACACAGGAGAAGAAAGGACCCTCATAGCCGTCGAAGAAGCAGACACGCGAAAGCTAGCGGAAGCCATACCAGATCCAGCTAGATTCTCGAGATGGGAACGATTACTCCGTGCAACAGGAAGTGTTCTACGATTCATAGCTCTCTGCAGAAAGCAGAAAGAGAAGACATTCTATAAAAGGACAAGAAAGAATGCAGAGAAAGATCCAGACTGGCGGAAACAGAAAAAGGCGACGCCAACTCCTCCGAAACAGACAGCAAAGACGTCTGATATTCAAATTACGAAGCAAACAATAGAAGCAGAGTATCTCCAGGAAGCGGAGAGAATACTCATTCAAGTCGTGCAGCAGCAGTCTTTCGCTGATGAAATAGCGAAGCTGCGTGAACAGAAGACATTAGAGAAAAATAGTCGACTGCGGCCACTACAGATAGAAGTGGTGGACAATGTTCTACGATTAAGAAGCCGAATAGCCGCAACCGATGAAATAACAGATGACGTGAGACGTCCGCCGATATTGCACGGCGACCATCACATCACCCAGTTATACATAGATTGGACACACCGCAGCCTACAGCATGGTGGGGTAGAACTCACTATCAACGAAGTGAGACAACACTACTGGGTTGTCAAGATGCGGCCAACTGCGAAGATGGTGCTAGGCAAGTGCCTAAAATGTCGCATTCGCAAGGCACAACCACCCGTGCCTGCGACCGGCGACCATCCGAAGACGCGCCTCGCTCATCATCAGAGGCCATTCACATATACCGGGCTAGATTATTTCGGCCCACTGTCCGTTACTGTCGGACGCCAGCATCAAAAGAGGTATGTAGCACTATTCACCTGTCTAACCACCAGAGCCGTCCATCTCGAGATCGCCGCCAGCCTCAGCGCGGACTCCGCCATACTGGCGTTGCGCCGATTCGCTGCTCGCAGAGGATGTCCAACCGAGCTGCACTCCGACAACGGCACCAACATGCATGGTGCTGACAAGGAGCTCCGAGACGCCTTCCGAGAGGAGGCCAGTCGCCGAGGCATCGTGTGGCGCTTTATAACGCCATCGGCGCCATTCATGGGAGGTGCCTGGGAGCGTCTCGTGCGGTGCGTGAAGTCCGCATTGTACACTGTGTTACTTGAAAAACACCCACATGAAGAGGTGTTGTCCACACTACTGTGTGAGGCAGAGTACACAGTAAATAGTCGTCCATTGACACATGTTTCCGTGGACAGCGAAGACGACGAGTCGATAACACCGAACCACTTCCTACTTGGTGGCTCGGCCCGACTTCCATCACCCGGGGTATTCACCGAACAGGACATAGACAGCAAGAAACAATGGCGGCGCTCACAGATACTCGCCGACATGTTCTGGCGACGCTGGGTGCGCGAGTACCTGCCGGAGTTGCAAAACCGGCGGGAGCCGCATAGCCGCGGGCCAGGACTACAGGTGGGCGACCCTATTCTCATTGCCGACGGCCAGCTGCCTCGCAACACGTGGCCGCGAGGCCGCATAATAGCCGTGTTTCCAGGGGCTGATGGTGAGGTCCGGACTGCTGAGGTGCGCACCGCTGGCGGCACCCTGAAGCGTCCGGTGAAGAAACTCGTCCCACTACCGAAGTAACGAGGCGTCGAGACGGCGGGCGTCGCGGCGGCGAGCGTCGCGACTACGGTCGTCGCTCACTGGCGTGATGCAGCGCCGTGCCGACATCGCTACGAGTCGCCACTGCGCTGCACGGCGGGAGAGATGTTCGCGACGATGCGTCACCAACAATTTAGCTTGTATAAAATCAGTAATTTTAACTTAGCTTAAGTATATAGGAAATATAATTTCTTCGTTAATACTAGAAATAATAACATAAATTATGTAGAATCGATGATGTGCGCGCTGAGGCGCCATCAGAAATGAGTTTTATTCAAAAATGTTCCTATTTACGTAGGTGCCCATGTATTTTTGCACACTTTTTTTCCACACAATATGCCCCACCTACAAATAGGGAAAATTTCATGTCGCAATAATGCGTAATAAAACAGTCAAAATAATGTGCAATGACTATACTAACTCAAATATGTAAAAAGTATAGTCATTGATAGTGCTGCCTAGCAGCTATAATGTAATCAAAATGACAATTTTGATAAAAGTCGTAAACTCGACCATTGTACGCCTCGATTAGGTAAGTTAGATAGACAAAACTTAAAATCATTTACTGTATCCAGGTCACCTAGACCGAGACCTAGCCCTGGACCTAACTTCCTGAAATCTAGCCCTTCAGGATACCTACCTAATCGAGTCTAAATGCCGCAAAGCGGATTTCGTAAAATAAAGGCTACCCAACCTGTATTCAGAGGCTCATAGCGGGCTGAAAAATCTAGGTACGAAAACTAAAATACTAGATTTCTCTAGGGCAATAGACTAGCTTGAGGTTTCTTTTGGTATGGTGGAGATCGGTTCAGTACTTTGCCAGTAAAGTCACTTGCAAACAATTTAATATTTAATTATTCACATAAATCCCGTTGTAACTGAAATATCTTTTCAGTAGGGATAGGTAGAATCATGATAGAAACCTCATTAGAAAGGCCATTATTTTACGAATCTTATGATGTATAACACTTTATGTAAAGTGATAGAAATAAGGGTGTTTAGGTGTGAAACACATTAGAACTTAAGATATTTTAAACCAATAAAGTTTCTAAAACGGGAGGCGATTCGCGGCTCTCAGTAAGGTAAAGGAGCACTACTACCTTAGTGAGCGCGCCACCTATAAATTTCGTAGTCATCGACATGGAACTAATTCCATCTAAATAGTCATATAGTAGTACTGGGGAGTCCTGAAATCGCTTCCTGAATATTTATGAAGTCTTATCAGTAATACGGTCTTATTATTTCTTCCGTAAACCTGTAATTCTTCAGGAGTAATGTCGCAGTGAGTATTGAAGATATCCTGAACTCTTGGTGCAGGACGTCAGCGCCGCTTGGACTGGGATAGCCTTACAACCTTCCCGATTTTCGAGTCAAGCGATCACGCCCGTCCGGTACAAGGTTATTTATTATTTTGCAATAATATAAATTTATTTCTTATGTAGTAAAATGCTTAAACAGGGTGGCAGGAACATCGACGCGCAACCACGCAGAGGGGTCCAAATTCATGTACTGAATCCATAGAAAAAGGTTGTGCGTCGACAGGTTACACTAGGTACTAAATTAAATGACTTACTAACTTTACCACACAAATTAATACAAAACACAGCAATTAAGTTGCTACATAGGTATCAGTCTCACTGTGTTATTAGGTAATGCTACCGTTCCTAGAAAATTATTAGACGTGGAACAATTAAAAATGGAGTTCACAGTTGATATTCTTTCTATTTTCGTCGTTGCCGTCAATCAACTGGCACGTTGATATGTATTCATTTTGTATCGAGCCTTTGAACGTATTTTTTTTTTGTTCCATATTTTAAAAGGAAACTACTTATTTAAAAATCAATGTTTAATTACAAGTGATTTTGTAGTAACCGAAGTTGATATTTAAAAACCCTTTTCTACATTTTTGAATCTATCTATATAAATAACAAAATGTAAGTATAAATCTTTTTAAAAACAAGCTTTAATTTGACGGCATGGTTGGCGCAGTGGTCAAGCGATTGAATGCTGTGCTGCGTGTCGCGGGTTCGATTCCCGCACGGAACAAATATTTGTATGACCTGCAAGTAATTGTTCCGGGTCTGGCTGTTCGTGTATGTGACTTTAAATGTTTGTAAACGCACCCACATTATAGGAGAAATTCCTAGTGTGGGACAACGTTTAAAAAAATAATAATATATATATAATATATATATTTTACTTGTTTAAACAAAGATTTTTACTTATTACTTTGTAATTTTTAGCATTAGAATTTGATAAAATTGTTGTTCCACCACCTGCACTTATAAGATACTAGCTGTTGCCCGCGGCTCCGCCCGCGTGGATGTCGGTTATCGCGTAAAAAAGTAGCCTATGTCCTTCTCCATATCCCAGGCTATATCTCTGCCAAATTTCATGACAATCGGTTCAGCGGTTTAGGCGTGAAAACTTAACATACAGACAGAGTTACTTTCACATTTATAATATTAGTATGGACTTGTCAAGACAAATCCAACGAGTACAACACAACAAGGTTATCTTGTAAAGTTGAGGTGTTCCTGTGGCCACCTTCCGGCACTATCATCAGACCCTGGAGTACACCTTAGGCTATAGTTTTTGTCAAAACACAACTAACGAGACCAAAAACATCACGGCTATCTTATTTAGTTGAAGAGTTCCTGTGACCATCTTTTGGTATCACCGCCACTCTAGACTTCAACTAGGTCTATAGTACTTGTTATGACAAATCAAAATAGCCGAAAGCGGGGCTATCTTGCTTCCGCTTCACCCTATTAGCTTTCAAGTTAGTTACTATCGGAAAATGCACGATAGTCAGTTTTAGATGGTATACCTATAATTCCGGGATTCGTTTGCATCTGGATATCAAGCCATAATTTCAAACCTATACTATACTACATCTTGCATACAAGATGTAGTACAGTTCTAATTAGGAATGCATTTTATTGTTATCGAAACAAGTGATACAGTACGGTGAATAACATTCGGAGATTAATTGATTTATGTTAGTTCAAGTAGATGCGGAATAAAAACGTGTGTCACCAACCATCAAATCTAAGGTTAGGATTATATTACACTAGCTGCGCCCCGCGGTTTCACCCACATAAGTGTCGATCCCATGGGAATATCGGGATATAAAGTAGCCTATATGTTAATCCAGGGTGTCAGCTACCTTCATAAAATATTTTATTAAAATTGGTCCAGCCGTTTGAGCGTGAAGAAGAGACAAACATACACACTCACTCACAAACTTTCGCCTTTATAATATTAGTGTGATTATATTCAGGGGACTGAAATTTTCCGTATATTAATTTACTGTCATTCTTTGACAGTTATACTAAATGGCTATAGCACAGCAAATTTACGTACCTAGTGTGTCAATTTGATGTAACAGTTAATTTCTCTAAGACTGTATTACAGTTTATACAGTTTATTTGTTCATAATAATAACAATATTTGTTATTATTATGAACAAATTGTTAAATATTCAAATTTCAACGCTCATTTGTTTTAAAACAGAAATTAACACACCTCGGGAAACAGACTGAAATTCCTCACAGGTGGAAGTAATTTTTCAATAAAATATCTTCATTTCTCCGCGCACTTGTTTCGTCAGTGAACAGAGCGTTTCATAGTGCCCATACATACCTCTACTTTTTACTTTTTTGGGACTGAATTCGAAATTTAAACGTTCGATATTTTGCGCCATCGATAGAGTGCTCCGGGTTTTTTGGAGTAACGCTTCGATATGTGTACAATCTACGTTCAATCCTTTAACAGTTAGGCCCCTCGCCCACGGCGACTTTTAGTAGCGATGCAGTAGCGATGCTGTCGCGCGTCCGCATCAATACAGTCGCGAAGCGGTCGCTAGCTGTGTGCCCTCGCCCACGGGCCCAGATTCAGTAGCGATGCAAACGCGATGCTATCGCGCTTCTGTCGCGATGCAAACGCGATTCAGTAACGACACAAAATGAAAGTTGCACTGATGATCGGTTCTCCACTCACGCGCCACCCTCCCTCCGTTCTCTCGCCGATGTGGTCCGACACGGTCGCGTGTTTGCATCGATACTGTCGCGATGCTGTAGCGCGTTGGCATCGCTTCTGTAGCGCGTTGCAAATTCGACTAACACGCGTTAGTAGCGATGTTGTTGCGCGTTGACGAAGCGTGCGACAGCATCGCTACAAAAAGTCGCCTTGGGCGAGGGGCCTTAGGTAAAACCTCTGATTTTGCATCACTGTCAAAATCACATTGATCTTTATTCTCATTGTATTATAGTTGCTTGTGGATTGCTGCGTAGGTGGCTGTCAGAGACTGCGACATTTTGAGCTGGAAACTATGCACATATTTCATCCTGTTTTCTATTGTGAACCTTGATTTATAATATCTTCATGGGTCATGCATCGCAAAATGAAAGATCTACCGTTTAAAAAAAAAACTCAGGGAGGTCTTTGATTCAAGCTTCCGTTTTATTAAGATTTATTGTGGTTGTTTCACGAAATTATTGTTGATATTTTAAATGTTTGAATTAAAAAAATACCTCGTCCCTTGAGTTTGTTTCGGCATTTAATCTCAGATAAGTAATGCGAACTCCATCTAGATTGTAAAAATAATGAAAAAAAAAACGTAAGTACGTTCAAAAACAAATTACGTGGAATAGTGATTCCAATTACCTATTTGCATAATAAATAATTTCATTTCATGTGATATAATTTCACAAACAAGTGAAGTAACCCAAATAAATAATCTCAATTACCTAAGCCTATCGCAGTCACTGCTATACATAATCCCAACTTGCGCCACAACCAGATACAAGTAGCATGAAAGGAACGGCAAAAAGGTTGAACACAAAGAGTAAGCACCAGTTAGCAAAAATGCAAACGACAATTTTAATTTCGTTCCCGTTAAACCTCTTGTTCACAAAATCAACAAAATGGCGGTACTCTCATACCTAACTTCATGGTAGAAACTTTTTACTTGGTACAGTAGATACCAACAAGCTTATCCGATCGATATTTCGTATAGCAGCATGTTACATATGCCACTAAATATATTTTTATGGGATGGACGCAGATGAGCCACCCATTTCACTGGCATATTCTGTAAAGCCGGATAAGGCAGAGAATATGCCGCAAAATTTGGTAAAAAGGGAATATTGGTTACAAGTTCGACTCGTGTCTTAGCCTCCTGCGGTGTGGTTTCATGAATGTCCTACTCACGTCTCAGCTCTACAGCTAGCAATTAAAAACCAGTTGGCAAGCAACGAGCAGCGAGTGCGCGACGGCGATAAGCGATTACTCGCTGGTATGCGTATGTACACACAGCTACAAATCAAGCTATAAATTTCCAGTTAAGGCTGATCTCGCATTGTATAGGATTTCCGTACAATGAGAGGTCAGCTTATACTAGAAATGTATAGGTAGCTTGATTTGTGGTCGTGTGTACCAAGCGCGAGTCTCTCAGCGATTGTTCTGCCCGCCAAGCGAGGGTCGCTGAGCGAGTACTCTCTTTGCTATCTCTTATCGCTGCCACAGACGAGTACTCGCCAGCGGGGGTGTGATCAGCCAGCGTTCAACTCTTAAATGTATATCTTTTACTTACACGGCACCTATCAATCTTTTGTTCGTTTCTTGAGCGAGAAAATAGCAGGTGCCTTAAGCTCGTTTGTGTTCAAAGGATTTTTAGTAATTCAACCCCTGAGCAGTGGAGAGCAACTGAGCAGTGTTAACGTAAGGTAAATTCAAACTCAAAGCATTTATTTCAATTAAACCTTTTACAAGCACTTTTGAACTTTCAAGGAGTCAGTCAGTTCGTCAGAAAGTTGAAACTAGTTTTGCCCGTTCCAAAACGTAGATCCTATGGAGAAGAACAGGCTCCAACTCCATGGAGACTTTTTTTAATCAAGCTATTACAAAATTCTTGGTACATTCTCTGCCGGAGTTCTGTATACGAACACAGCTGCTAGTAACATTAAATTCGTAATTTTGAAGAATAATGACGATAGATACTTTTTTACATACTGCTCCTGTTACCATTAGTATTATATTTGTTATCTTTAATTTAGCCTTCAGCTTTATTCACTGCAGACGTCAATGTTGATCTATTCGATACATGTTAGAAGACTAACAAGCACCGAATAGCTCAATATAATGTTCCGATGTGTCTGCCTAATACAAAGGAAATTAATTTTTTTTTTGGTAGTTAGTCATTGCCGAATGAATCTCCTCCTAAGCAAGAGAAGGTTGCATTTAGTTACTTGGGTTAAAAGTACTCTAATAGCCATCTGAGGGGCAATTCCCATAACAAAAAAACGGTGGTATTCGGCAAAATTCGGCAGTGTCTATTAAACAACAAAGCTGACCTGAAGCAATTACTACACATACTGGGCTCGTGCCGATCGGCATCTACTCTCGCTTCTTCATGTTCTGTTCTGCTCGACACAATTCAAGCTAAGCCAAGCGGCTTTTTTGAACATTATATCTGCAAACATAATTATATTCGATTTTGCTGCCAATCAAATCAAACCTCTCAGAAAAAACGTCCTAACAAAGACTGACTTGTGTTCCGACATGTACATACGTACTGGATTGGTTTTTATGCCTCGATAGATTAGAATAAACTGCTTGGTATGTTGCTACAAGACATCGTCAATATTCGATTCTATTATATGAAGCTCATGCAAAACTTACCAAAGTTAATGAAATTGTTGTGGGACTTCCACTACCAAATAAGAAATATCGGAAACATCACACAAACATAACCATACATTTTTTGACGTTTATACCTAGCTTACTAGAGAATAGGCAGCAGCGTTCTCTGTGCTTTTTTAACACCATACTGCGATTGCCAACCCGCCTGCCATGCGTGGCGATTATGGCAAACCTCCCCAATTGGGGGAGGCCTATGCCCAGCAGTGGCTGAAATGATGAAGATGATACCTAGCATAACTTTATTCCGTGTTTATTTGTATTAAGGTTAGACTATTGTATAGAATCAAGTTCTTCTAATCTCTGTCTTCTAAAGTCTGTTAAAGACAGCTGTGCTGCATGTTAGTTTGTTGCGCCAATTGCTTCTTCCTAGTTTTGGCGGACTGTCTTATGTTATTTTAGTGCTGATTCTCAAGTCAATGACTTTTGATTTTGGCTCCAACGAAATATTCAGTCCTGTGGCTGCTTCACACTTCTTCTACGTGTCGATAGCACAACAGTGTATTAAATCTTGTTGGCTCAAAACTTTGTTATTTCTACGGCAACGATGGCAGCGCAGAATTAATTTTGGCTTCTTTTTTTAGAGCTTATAGAATAAGATAAAAAGCATACTTAAATATAAACCTACACACCTATTTTCTTGGTAGGCTGTAGGTAATACTGACAATAATTTGAACCAAACAATACCTAAAATATTTCTGTACACATAGTCCAAATATAAGATCTTGTTCCGAATGTAAACACCCGAATCCGACCGAATAATACAGATAATTCGGTTCCAAGAATCCAAGAAAACACAGATAGGTACCTACGAGCACATGAACACTTGCGTGAGTAAGCGACTATTGCGAAATAATGCGAAATACTGAACTGATTTAAACTGTATTAACTCTTAACTATTACATGAAATAATAAAAATTATGTATTGAATCAAATTGTGACAATTTAGAAGATAATATTATGTAATCGGCTTTTGTTGCTGACTGTACAGCTTTGTGCCCGGTTGATTGCAATATTCTCGCCCCATATTACATGGGACTTAAACATAAGAGGGAACGCCCTGGAGGACATTTATAGTGACCTAATTGGTGATGTTCTTCAGAAAGATCAGGTGTGTAACACTCGCAAACGGCGTGGATATATGACTAGTAGGCCTAGCCAAGTTACAAACGTTTCGCATCGAATCTCTTTCTACAATCATTGACGCTTCGTCGTAAGCGACTATAGAAAAAGATAAGTTGTTAGCCAACATGACACGACTGAGTCGATGGTTCGTTCTACAACGTATTTAGAAAAAACTATACTTTAGTCTGTGGTGAGCGTTCCTACAAACGTCAAACTAACGCCAAAGTTACATTTTTGTACTTAGTGCGCGGTCATTTATTCCGATCATTTAGATGGGATGTAGCGATCAACGTTGTAGAAAGGATCAAATTTCATTCTAACATTTTGAACGACCTGATAATCTGTAAAATTGTCTACGAATTTTCTATTATTCATTTGTTCTGACCACGTGACTTAACGTTGAGATGATGTCATTCCTATACCTACATTTGATTAGTTTTCTATTAGCGTTATCGATTGTAGATTATCAACTTGGCTAAGCCTACAGATGAATGAACTTAAACGAAGCAAAAGGAGTATGTAGCAGATGGTGTTCTATCCTAGTTTCTACCATGGGAAAAAGGCGTTAGTTTATGTATGTATGTAAACATAACTGGCGAAATGAGAGTGTTCTACAAGTACACTTCTGTCTAACTCTCCGGCTAACAGGTGCGGCGCATGTGCAACTTATAACGTGACGCGATTAACTGCCGTTCGCGATACAAGTGTGTCATCTCAGTGTATTTACATCTTTGAAAATATTTTCTGTCGTCACGACTGGAACTCGGGATCAGTCGTCACACGCTGAAGAAATGTCACGCCCAGTCGGGTTCCCACTGGTCGTGACATTATTTGTGACGATTTTTTGTTTGGCCTTCAAATATTGTGTTTTCAATCTGTTCTTCTTTGACACACCGAAACTTTCGATTACTCCGAGACATATTGAAACCGTGTTCGGTATGATATTTACAGGAAATACTTCAGCCAGCGGCTGATTAAATTGCTGAAACGTCTTTCTATCTTGGGATAACACTGTTGTGTAAAGTTTAGTTCTCTTGAGATGAAATTGCGGCGAAAAAGAAGTCAGTTGAGCTTCATAATCAAGAATACTATAAAGTCGGTGTGATCCATCTAACTATCTTTTAATCCGAACATATTATTGAATTAATAAATAGACGTAGGGAAGCAAAACCGTGCAATGTCGGACCACGCACAATTAACGGTTCCGTAGTTGGGATGATTTTTTATCCCAAGAACAAACAACATTGTAGTTAAAAAACATGTTCTCCCATACATTTCAACTGCAAATATAAGTTGGTCGACTATTACTTGTTAACTTGTAAAGCCGTTATTATATACTAGTGCTGTGAATTTCTTCACATAGCAAAAACAGTCGTTTAGTTTGCTGGGACGGGTTTGGGAATCCTGACTCCAACAAAAATTTCCACTTAAAAGCTTAATATTACGTAAACGTATCCTTGAATTGAATAATGGTTTTACAAACCCGCAATGTACTTGAACGGCCTATCAATCGATACCCAACAACATGCGATAGACGAGAAAAACTTTGTTGGCGTGATTAATAAGTGTAATATTACGTATTATATTAGTTTATTATTATTTGTTATTATTTATTATATTGTTTTGTATATTATTATTAGTAGTTTGATGGCACGGCTGGCGCAGTGGTTAAGCGATTGACTGCTGCGCTGCGTGTCGCGGGTTCGATCCCCGCACGGAACAAATATTTGTATGATCTACAAGTAGTTGTTCCGGGTCTGGTTGTTTGTGTATGTGAGTTTAAATGTTAGTAAACGCACCCACGATACAGGAGAAATTCCTAATGTGGGGCAACGTTTAAAAAAAAAAAATATATATATATATACCCATACCAAATTGCAGAGTTAGTAAGTATGTGAGCACCATGCATCTAACGCATAAATAATTTGTCTGTCATTGCTTCACTTTTCATTCTTTTTACCTATTGTGGTATAGTAATTTTATTCTAGGTAAGTGCATTGTCTTCACATATAATTAATAATTACTGTATACAAATATTTTTATCATTTTAAAAGAGTAAGTATGGAGTTTCTTGCCCATTCTTCTCTATACGTAACTACCTTTTGGAAGGGGCAACTAGAATCAATTGATTAATTATTTTTGTGAATTTTGACGTTCAAAAGTGCCTTTTATGTGCCTATTTGAAATAAATTATTTGACTTTGACTTTGACTTTGACTTTACAGTTTTCTAGCAATAAGAGTCTCTGAGTTAAGCCGCAAATAGACAGACAGACCGACGAACATGGCAAAACTATAAAGATTCCTTGTTAACTACGGAAAACTAAAAAGGCGTGTTGCGCTGACCCAAAATAAATTGGGGTAATAATAATGATAACTGAATCTTCTGTTTATTTAAAAAAAAATAAGATACGACGTGTGCATTGTGCAATTGCCACTATACTGAAAATTATTAAATATTGCGACTATTGACACTAAAGATAAAGTGAAACTCCTGCACTTACTTCATGTGGTTTCTAATCAGTCTTATTATCTCTATTATTGCTTTCTAGAGTCAGCGTTATTGAAAAAATCTACAACGACAACATAATTTTTCATTGATTATAAACTGACTCGCCCATGCTTTCCACGGGCGCAATGTAAAAACATCGGGATTTCTGTGCTATAATAACTAAGTTAAATATTATTGTAAAATACACATAAACCAACTGGCAAATAAACTAAATTGCCTAAATAATGGTGCAGAAAGCCACATTGTGCAGATGAGAAAAAGTAAGCGATCACACAGACAGATACATTTATGTACATACATAGATAATAAGAATGAGTCAATCTTGCAGAGCAAATACGGTATTTTGCAGAAGTTTTATTGTAAAGTCAAAGTAGCTTCTTTTTAAGGTTCCGTACCACCTAAAGGGTGCCAACGGGACCCTATAACTAAGCCTCCGATGTCCGTCCATCCGTCTGTTACAGGGCTGTATTTTTTAACCGGATTTTATTTATTTTTTACACGTCTGCTATTAAAGCAGACATCTTCTGGGCACGCTCGTTCCATCATAGACCTCATCCATCGCTTTCCATTAGGCGAGATCGAGGTCCAAGAGCAGGCCAAATCAGTAAAAAGATAGGTAGACATTTTCAATAGACTATGCCAATTTTCAAAGTCTTAAAAAAATTGTATTAAATATTGTATGGTGGTACCAAACCAGCAAGTCCGACTCGCACTTTGAATTATTTCATCGTTGAAACAACTCCACATATTTAAGTTAAATTCCTACATAGTTTCAACATATAAACCATGCAGGCTGATACATTTTTATTTATTACATCACATCCGAAGCGGATGTCAAAACAATTTATTAATTGCAATTTACAGTGAGAACATAATATGTTCTCACTGTAAATTGTAAATTGCAATTAATTAATTATTATCATTGCTTTTAACATTAACGATATTCCACGAATTCTTTTGGCATTCATTAATAAAAATCACTCCACAAAAGTGTACATTTATACAGTTACACAATCATATTCCCGGAATGGGATGCTGGATGATGTCACCTGCCTCGTAAAGGAAATACATTAAAAGGTGACGAAGTTCCCCAAATGGTCACTGAACAAAACATACTTTTTGAATGTTTTGTCCAGTGACATTTATTTTTAAATACGGCCGACATGTTGCTCATCGTATGTTAGTGGAATTGAAAATGTTGCCAGTACAATGTAACACTAGGTACTTCTGATATAAATAATTCGGAGTTCCACTTCAAACGTTAATGATAAATTCACTCTGGCGATGCAGGTTCATAGTGAACTCAATAGTTTTACATCTTCCGACACACGTAAAAGGAATCCCAAAAAATAAAAAAGGTATATAAGCCACAATAGTATATACTGCCTCGTTGGCCTAATGGCAGTAAGCGCACTGCTGAGCATGAGGTCTTGGGTCCGATTCCCAGCTTGGGTAAAGTGTTATTGGGTTTTGTTATCGAGAAGTATTCAGTTGCAGCCCAGAGTTTGGATTTGTGCCCGGTTGATGGCAATAGGCTCGCCCCCTATTACATGTGCGCCTTAAGGGCGTTCATCCCGCGCGGGCTGGCAACGTCGCATTTCTAGAGTAAAAATTGTACTTTGATTTGATCACGAAAAACCTTTACAAATGCGACGTTGCCAGCCCACGACGGATGAACGCTCTTAAACATAACTGGCAAAACGTAGATGTACTATGTAGGTACATCTCAGTCTAACCCTTCGAAGAAAACAGGCGTTATGTTATGTTATATTATGTAGTAGATGCACCAGTCGCTCGTATTAGTCTAACAAGGCTATTGATAACAACTGAGCAAAAAAATGGCAACGGGTCCTCTGGCTATCCCTTTGGGGAATGCAAAGGAACGGATATTGATATTCGTTTTATCACCAATTTTGGTTGTAATCACAGAAATCAATACAGACGCATCGTTCAAATCTTCACTTTAGACAAGTTTCTATTTAAAGCTCTGGCTTATAACCGGTGGGTCTAGAATATTGTTAAGAGCTGCTCCGACGCAGCGCGTTTCCGCCTTTCCATTCTGCTTCAAGATACCTCAAGATTACGTCTTGAAATCTCGACAGGTTTGCTGAAGTTTGCTTGCGCGAAACAAAACGGTTTTTATTCTAAACTGTAAAACTTTTATAATATACGTAACATCACCCCGGTTTTTCGAAAGGCTAGGCAGTGCTGCCGCACTAACTAAAAATGCAATAACTCGATTTTGCCGCTTCTGAGGATTGTATTTTTGATTATTGAATTTGTTATGAAGTTTTAGTTATTGCATCTTGCTTACTGAAAAACCGAGGTCCTGAAGAATCAATAATAAGTTGCTCAGAGAGAGTTAATAGATTTCGATTAGCTGACTCCAAATATATAACTCAACGAATATACATATGACTCAAAATCGTCAAAAATCAAGTTATTGCATTGTTCGTTAGCGCGGCAGAGTGGCCAGAGGTATTATATAAGTGGTTTGTTTGGTTTGTATGTTTGTTTGTCGTTAATATGACAAATTAAAGTATTCCACATAGCTATAGCATCGGGCTTTTTACTGACACACAGTTACTCTGAAGCAGCCACATTGTCGCGTAAAAACAACGTATCTACCTAACAAAACTTTTTTTTACGCGTATCGAGGAAAACGTGTTCAATTATCGATTCGACAACGAGCTTTCCAATTAACTTAGGTACAGTCAGTATACACAATTAGCTGACCGAACGATTTTTTTTTTTTTTCTAGTTTTGGGTAGATATCGTATAGGTATTTATTAAGAATTATAAAATTCTATCGATCCGTATTCAAAAAAATTCCATCTTTTTATGCAAAGGGGGTCAGGTAATTGTGTATACTGACTGTACTACAACACCCCCATGTAACAAGTGACAAGGGCAAAAATATCGTGATGATGATTTAACGTTAACTTTTTTTTTATCCTCTACGGTGAACTCTTAGCCTTCATCTCATCTGTTGGTAAGTGATGATAAGGCCGTGTAAGGTGGAAGCGAGCTTCACCCGGAATACTCAACCACAGAAAAATGAGTAACCTAAAAATATTTTAAGATTTTATTTTATCACTTTGTCGGCGTGATTTAACATCTATATCCACACGAAATTACAGCTTTCTAGTTTTAAGAGTCTCTGAGCTAAGCCGTGGATAGACGGACAGGCAGACAGACGGACATGGCAAAACTATAAGGGTTTCATGTTTACTACGGAAAAACACAGTTATTTACTTCAAATCTTAAAATGTTTCTTTGTGTTAACGTCATCAATTGTCATCGTCGTAGAGGTAAACACATCCCCCTCATAAGGCCAGCACCCTAATTGTGTACCACGTTATCAATTGCAATCCAAGGGTTTTGAAGGAAATTAAAACATTAACGAAACAGAAAGAAAAGAAATATATTAATTCATAGGTTAGAAAAATTAGTCTTCTCATCAACATAACGCTATGAACTTTACTGAACTCTCAATTAAAAGGAATTGTGATCAGTCATTTTATATGTGTTACGCAATAATACCCCACAGGAGTATTCGGTAAGCTACGCAAATACAGAACCCGCATGGGACCTCTGTACATGATGTACTATAGGTATCCACTACTCAATGTCTACCACCTAAAGTGACGTAACAGACAAAATTGTAGTCTAATGCAGTCGCATATGAAATGTATTGCGCCAAATCCCATTCTGAATTTGCTTGTAACATATCAATAACCAGTAAAATTAATCTAAAACATTGAACTATTTTGCGTGAACGGTTGTTTATTTCGGTGATGCTACTCCCAAATGATATTAGCTTCTCTGTGAAGTGTTTCGAAATTGTGATTTCTGTTCGTGATAGTTTTGATGCGGTTTACCTACAAACTAATGTAGGTCTGGACGTAAAACCATCAGATAAATAAGTTACCTCGCATTGGTGATCAATTGATATAAAACAATTCAATTCAACAGAATCTGAAAGTTATTTAAGATTATCTTTCTAAACAACAAAATATAATCCTTACTATATATATTATATATTTATATATAATATTATAAATGTGAAAGTAACTCTGTCTGTCTGTCTGTCTATATCTCTGTCTGTCTGTCTGTCTGTCTGTCTGTATGTTAAGTTTTCACGCCTAAACCGCTGAACCGATCGTCATGAAATTTGGCAGAGATATAGCCTGGGATATGGAGAAGGACATAGGCTACTTTTTTACGCGATAACCGACATCCACGCGGGCGGAGCCGCGGGAAAAAGCTAGTCAATTAATATTTTTACACATTGCTGAACTAGCTTCAGTTGCAAAGCTTCCATCTGTCGTTGCAGCCATCAAGATTTTCTATTGCATTGATTGTCACGAAAATTTTCAATTGTTCAATTGCACTAAAAAATTAAAGGAATGTGAAAAGCCCTGTACATCACCAAAAATGCTAACAAAACTCATATTGTCAAACTGAAAGATGAAAATCGACCACACTCTTTGATGCTTGGCAACCGCACAACGTGAGCCTTCTATAGGAAAACTTAAAAGAGCCAGTGCACAAACCGTTAAAGAAAAATAAACTATATCATGTTTTATGTATGTACATATGTATTTATTGTATAATAGCTTTTGCCCGCGGCTCCGCCTGCGTGGAAGAAGGTTAGTACCCTATTCCCTTCTCCATATCCCAGGCTATATCTCTGCCAAAATTTCATGACGATCGGTTCAGCGCTTTAGGCGTGAAAACGTAACAGACAGATAGACAGAGCTACTTACGCATTTATAATATTAGTAGAGATAAATAAGTAAATGGTACACCCTACAGACAATTTTTTTTTTTTTCACCCGCAGTATTGTCTGTCCTTCCCCCTAAATCCATCCAAAGTTGTGTCTTTATTAGATTGCTCTTAGCGATAAGACTGCCCATTGTATCAACCCTTGTAATTATTATCTTTTGTGGTTTGCAATAAAGAGTATTCTTTCTATCTATCTATCTTATTTTAACACTTTTATGAATATGAAATGGCCATAGACGTCATAACAATAAATTTTCTAATTTATGCCGATTAGTGTCCGCGAAATTAATAATAAGTATGGTTGAGTCTGCTCCAATAAAACTCACTTTTAGGCACATTTAATACTTTTATTATTTCACTTGCTTGCAACACAGTGAGCAACAGATTGACTCGAGAGCTAACGCGCTACGCTGGCAACCAACAAAAGTGGGGATCGGCTGTAGCCCGCCACCTCGTTCGGTAACAGTATTATTAATTGACATCTTGAATACAAACCAAAACAATTCATTTTTTTTTAACATATTTTTTTTTTAATAATATTTATAAAATACAGGAATTAATTCATGCATAACTTTAAATGTGAAATCAATGTTTAACAAAATAAATGGATCATCACTATACTCGTATCAGAAGTAATACCACATCCAACGTATAAATTGACTGTCATTATACCCATCCAACAATAACCAACAAACTAATACACCTCAAAAACCAAGAACCTACCTAATTTCAACTATTAGAATTTTTTCAGTATTAACAAGTACTTACAAGGGCCACAAATTACACCATTGTTTTGTGACAGCAAAAATACAAAACCTCTTTTCAGACAGTACACAGTACCCGAAGGATTTGTAAGGATAACAATACTGTGATACGTTATGAAGTTGAAGCGAAAGATAACATCAGGAAAACCTTATTTTGTAGATGGGCCAGACGGCGCGTTGGTAAACGACTCGCCCAAGTAACCATGACAAACAAGTCATTCCAGTTTTCTTATTAATTATTCACCTATTTGGTTGAACTGAATTATATAATAAATCTTATCCATAATTTACAAAAGCCTCATTTCCATGGTGAACTACTGTAAAATTGGAAGGCTGTTGCAATATGTTTTTTTTTTTCTAGAACCAAGTTGCTGGCCATACATCAACATGTCGCTGTAACATTGTTTCGCAACTAATGTTCATAATGACACGACAAAAAAAAATGTTTTTCTTTTTTCGTTTTTTGGATAAAGGATTAATATTATGTTGATAAAACTCGATTCACAAATAATGCATCAATTTCGAAAAAATAAGATTAACATAAAAAAAAATATAGTGAGTCAATCAAAAAAGATAGAAATAATAATATGCTGTCGCGGACTTTTTTTTTAAACTTTTAAACAGGAACGATTCCATCATACATGATTATTTGCGTAACTTAAACCGTTAACGCAGCGCACGCAACGGAAGCTCTCAAAAAGAAATAATATTTCCCGTTTTTGCAACATTTTTCATTTATACTCCGCTCCTATTGGTCGTCGCGTAATGTTATATAGCCTATAACTTTCCTCGATAAATGGACTATCCAACACAAAATAATTCTTCAATTCCAACCGGTGGTTTCTGAGATTAGCGCGTTCAAACAAACGAACAAACTCTTCAAATTTATAATATTAGTATAGATAAATATATAATATTAGTATAGATTATAATCATTGGAATCAGTCATACAACTCCTTAAGTTCGTATATTCTGATTAAATGAATATTTCAAAAATAGATAATATGCTACCCTGACGCTTCCCCCTTCAAATAAAATTGATTCGTGACATAAGTCGTTATAGGGCCCGTGTCAATCAGTACTTACGCATGTCGGCCGTCCTCATTTATATAACTACCACTGCATAAATAAATTAAGTTCTTACTAACCGTTGGGTTGAAGTAGATAGTATACTTTATGCAAGGTTTCATCGGGGCTCGTGACTACTACTAATAACAGCCAAATAGCTCGATCGAAGTTTAAGCTATCTAGCTGTAGTCGGTCCATGGATGGGTGACCATCCATTTCGAACCGCGACCCCTCCGTGCCTCAGAAAGCACTTAAGCCATTTGTCCCGGGTATTTATAATTGTGTACAGAGGACATAGAAATATTGGAACGGAAATAATTACAAATCTTCTTTTTACAATCTGCATGTTGTAAATAATATGCATTACCGAAGAAACCGCAACAATTTCTGACAGAAAAATCCAACCCAGAGCATCCAATTAGCTTCAAACTTTGCAAAGAACAGTCCGACGTAAAATTAAGACATTTCGCCTGCCTTGCTGCTCTAGTCACAACTGTACAAAGAAAGTATTTTATTGTTTCCCGTCACCGAAACGATTTGGTACAAGGCACGGAGACTCGGCGCGGGGACGCCGCATGAAACTCGGCAAATATCAATTTTTATATATTTTCCAGTAACATGATGGTATGGAAACCAATTTTTATATTTTTGCGTGAATGTACTAGGGTTTGTATGATTGTGTAGGGAACGTAGGTACTACGTTATAGTGAGTATTTTATAAAATGTTTAGAACGTATGCTATAGTTTTCTTGCAGAGTCCATGGCTAAATATCGAAATGCAGACAAGTAATAAGACCGAAACGAAAAAATTATATTCATGTGCTCGACACAAGTCGACATATGAAATAAGTTTAATCGTGACTTGTGCCCTGCGCGACTGGAAGTGAGACAACCTGATTTTTAGAAGCTTACACTGATTAAGAACCTAATACCTGGTAAATATTCCTTCTTGTTTTATACTATCTTCGTTCACTTACCCTTATCCCAATATATTTTGGGTCGGCGCAGCATGTGTTCTGTTCCATACTCCTCTATTACTCTAAAGAGGAAAGAAACAATACATTTATTTATAGTTTGACCAATATCGCTGTACGTACCACGGCTTAGGTGTGTGCGCGGGGAGAAGGGCAGTGCAGGCCGCTCATTCGTCAACGCTCATGGTGTTTTTTTTTTTTAATAGATGACTACTTAAACATACATAAACTGACGCCTTTTTCCCATGGGGGTAGGCAGAAACTATAGAACGCCACCTGTGATGCTCCTTCAGTTAGCTTCAGTTTACGTTCATACATCTGATCATACACGCATGCCGGTTGCGAGTGCTATGCACCTGACCTTTCTGAAGAACATCACCAATTAGGTCACTATATGTTCTCCTAGGGCATTTCCACTCACATCTGCCTTGTAAATATCTTTTGTTAGTCTCCTTTCATTCATCCTCTCAACATGACCATCTAAGCACTACTCTACTACGTACTCTTTGAAATTTTTGTCACAACGTCTTTTAAACCGCACCATTGTCTTATAACATAATTTTTCAGCCTATCATTCATAGTCACGCCACACATTCTTCGACAGGAACGCATTTCCACAGCATTTATTCTACTTTCATACTTCTTTTGCCACACCTAACATTCACTTCCATATATAAGCGTAGACCAGTCGAGCCTTTTTGGGCATCGATATAGATATGACTAAATAAATGGATTTTCTTTCTATAATCTCAGTCACCCCCTTTCTAACCATATCATATCATATGACTTTCAGACAGTCCATCCGTTTTATCCATCTTTCCCTACACTAATTTTGCTTTTTTCTTTACTTAAATATTCAAAAATACAAAACTAGTTAATAATTGTCTGCCCAGAAAACTGCCAATCCAACTTCGAAGTGAAGCTACACAGACAAAAATATTGTTGTAAAAGGTTGTTAATTTCATTAAATTACGGCTGAAAGTTGCGCTCATGCTCGTAATAAGGTTACAAACCTTCGGCAGTCCAACGCTTGATCGGTTTTTATATCGTTAGCGTCAACGTGGTGATGGCGTCAGGTTAGCAGGCATTCGATAAATATAATAACTGATAATCTAGATGGCTGCGCAATTAACTAGCAACATAAATGCGGCCAACTTGCAATTTGTGTTATAAAGTATTCGCGCAATAATTAATAATAATGATTAAAAGCCCATTTTATCACACATTCACAAAACTTATTTATCTAGATTTAAAATGGAAGGACATTTGGATAAATAAGTTTTAAGAAAATCCAACAAACGAGATAGTGAGCGACACCATATGATGTCCTTTGCTACTAACATTTTTAATTGAATGCAATTTTGAACAAAAGAGTATTTGAAAACTTATTTGTACAAATTTTTAATACTTCTTTCCTGCATCTATAGATCCCTTGCCCATGAAACTTGCAAATATTTCTGATTTAATTAATTGAAATCCCGATCCGATATCTGATCTAGCTTGATAAGATGGCACAGAGTTTATTTTTATTTCTGTAGTTTACAATCACCCCCGTATTACATGGGACTTAAACATAACTGGCGAAATGTGGGTACACCTAACCCGCCTGACCCTTCGGGGAGTATAAGCGTGATATATGTATGTTATGTAGTTGACAATCAGTAAGTATACATAGTGTGAAACCTTACCATTGTGCTTATTCACTGTTAAAAACACTTGAAGTATCTTGCTGTATCCAAGTGTACCTACAAATAAAAGATTATGCACTTTTGGCTAGAAGCGTCAACATACGACGAAAAAATAACGTGACGAATTGGTTATCGCGGTTTCATTTGTTTCTTAGAACTTCATCATATACCTAGACAAAAAGTATTCTATAATTTAATACAGAATAGGATCTATATCTTTGCCAAATATACAAATCCGTTCAGCGGTAACCGTGATTTAGTTACAAAGATACAAACTCACGAAATTAGGTAAGTCCAAACTTTCACATTAAAAATATTAGTAAAATACGTTTAATAAGCCGTTTAACACCAAATACCGTTTGAATTTTAAATAACCATATCACCTTAACATTCTAAGCTCAGATTTATTTCATCCGGTAGCAAAGTTGCGTGTGCGCTCCCTAGTTTTACCTCTAAATGCATTTTGTTAGTTAGTACCGAGAGTTCCAGTATTTAATTCACATTCAACATAGCAACAGAAAGTTCTCGTTGCTAAACTACCCACTCTCATTGCAGCTCTGTAGGTTTTGAGTGCCTCTTACTTGTGTCTGTTGGCAACATTGCACACTGTGGATATAGAAAATTAAAATCAAAGGGAATACACATACATAAACTACCGACACCGACTATCAGGATAGCAACCAACCGATTATCTTTTAAAGTAAAAGTTCGCGACGAAGAAGAGACATTCGCAAGAAGCTGGCAGTATCATCACAACGTTGTTTTCCCATCGTTTGTCTTATTTGTTTCAGTATACATAATTATTTATGTATATTTTATATTTAAATGAATATTTATTCCTCAATTCTCGGTATTGCGCCTACTACTGTTTGTCTCTGCATCACCTGAAGGTAGAATGGTAGATAATGCCAATGACATTAAGTCAGCCTCTGTATATTTTGTGTGCTTAAAGTATTAAATAAATCAATAAATAAACTCACGCCATCTCCCCATAGGGTAAAGGTAGAAACTACAGAACGCCGACTTCTACAATCGTAATATACCTTTTTCTTCGTTTACGTTCATACATCTGCGGGGTCATTGCGTAACACACCAACAATTCCAATGCTTTTTACTTTGACGATTCGACAACGTTTATTGCGTTATTTACGCTGTCGAACAGCTGAATTTTTCAAACATATGAAGCAATGGTTGAATAATTTCTTTCAAAATCCTTCGAATTTTGAAAGAGTGTTGCGCAATGACGGGCTATCGTTTTTGTGCTCACCAGTTGGCGCCACTGTTGAATTAGGTTCTATTATTATTTTTATTTTACATGTTTTGGATATGTTTAACTACTCATTACTTCATAAATTGTATATTTTAGTACGTTTTAAAATATCAAATGAATATTTACATTGTAATGATCCTAAAATTTGCTAGCATTAAGCAGACAAATATTATTCTTCCTCCAAGTGCTACGAAATTAGATCCTAAGTTGTTACTTAAAATCTTAAGCCATAATTAATCAGGAATGGCACAAGCTGTACAACAATTTGGAAATCCCGCAAACAGTGGACGTTAGTTTTACATTTGTCATTTCTAGAGACCTCACCTCTATATTAGCACCTCTAGCGGTAAATTTAAGCGCGATAGTCCTCATTGGGGTGCACTGACCTTTCTGAAGAACATCACCAATAAGGACACTATACGGTACCTATGTCCTTCAGGGCGTCACGGCGTTTCCACTCACATATGCCTTGTAAATACCATTTGTAAGTCGCCTTTCATTCATCCTCTCAACAGACAAAACGGAATATTAATAAGTATGATTTACTTGCAAATATTAGATGGACCATGAATTAGTGACCCCATTCCGTCCTAAATGCAAAAAGCAAATTGTCACTTAGGTGCAAATTGCGCATTTACACCGCGTGCATCCGCCCCATCATAACCTATGCGAGTCCAGCAAAACCCTATATCATCCATAGGATGTAGACGCTTTAGAATCGATTCTTTCGAAAAATCACGGGAGCCCCCTGGTTCGTTCGGAACACAAACCTCCACTTGGAGCTTAAAGTCCCTACAATAGCCCAATTCCTGAATCGCGCTTCAAAGCGCTTCTTTGACTCCGCCGCCACCCACCGCAACACTCTTGTTGTAAAGGCCGCCAATTACACCCCCTCTCGTATTAGCAGGACCCGCCGTCCACGGCATACACTGACCGACCCAGACGACCCCACTACCCTCCACCAGGAGAGTCGTAGGGAATCTAGCACAGTTCGTAAGAGAGTACACACTACACAATCGTCATTCCGACCTCACCGCCGAGGCCCCGCGCGAAATCCCCGACTAATTCATAGTCCTCCCCGTCCCTTGCTTGCAAGCGAAGCGCCAGCACGCACGCTGAGCCTGTAGCTTTAAATCCCCCTGATAATAATCATAACCCTGATTTTATCCAGCCACCGACGGTCCCTTGCCAGCCTCCCTCCGACTCTGCCCTAAGCCGAGGTTCGTACCCCACAGGGGGTGCCCTTAGCGCACGATCGTTTAGCTTATAAGTGCGCCCTGGCTGGAGGCCTTAAATTTATTTTACGAGCTTAAGGCACCACAGGATAGCCCGGTTAAAGAGTCCCAACCCCGAGTGGTTAACACTGAGATGCCATTTATAAAAAAAACAAAAATAATAATAATAATTTGTAACCATGAATATACCAACAATAAGCCAAAAACATACATACAGATAAATATAAAACGCAGCGAGGATTTGCCAAAAATGTTACACCAAACAAAAAAGTGTAACAATTTTCGCCGTCCATATTCCGAGAACACATCATTGATGACTGCATTTTCTAGAACTACAATTGCTCGCTTTAAACCGTCCTTATTTTTGCTGAAAGCTTTTACAATGGCTTTACTCGTCGTCCTACGCTAATTAAAAATGTGACGCGATGCGACGTTATATGACGGAACGAGTGTTTCATACACTGTTTAAGTTTATGTCGACTGTTCTTTTAGTGACGATTACTAACAAACTGATATCAAACTCAAACTCAAAGAATTTATTTCAATTAAACCATTTACAAGCACTTTTCAATTGACAAGGAGTCGGACAGTCAAATATGTAGCTGGTTGCCCATTCAAAAGCGTAGCGCGAGAAGAACGGGCAAGAAACTCCATGTATACTTTCAAATTTATATTGTTACACAAAATTAGTTACATGATTAACGTGTTTCTGTGACAAAATTGTGTGATTTCATCGCGACGCGATGCTTTGACGAATGTTGTCACTACATCACCGCTCGCGCTACCTGCGTCTTGCGTCTGCGTCCGCGGCGAGAATAAATTTTAGAAGTCCTCCTCACCCTAGATTATGATGAAACAGAAGCCCTGATGAAACCACTATACAAATGAACAATTTACGAGTATCACGAACACTTACACACTCATAGACACCCGAAATCACCTTCCCTCTCTAAACATACACGACACACATCACACACCCAAACACACATCATGCATCACACACTCATACACACATCACACAACACACTCATACACTTTCCCCATTACACCACATTACACGCGCTTACTCACACACTATTGCTGCTATTACACGTTTTAGCGTCCCCAATTTTGTAAAATAATCTTAGCGGACGAATGGATGAACCCTATAACACAGGATTTTCCTAGCATCGGGGTCATTATTCACAAAAATTGAGCACAAATGTAAAATCTAAATAATGTAACATGCATTGTGTTTCTTCTTTTTGGTAAATAAATTATTGTTATGACGTTTATTTATTTTTTATCCATATCAAATACATTTTCAAATATTTCTTAAAAAATGTATAAAAAGCATTTAAAAATATAAAAAATAGTGGTCCGCCGGTGTCGGGAGCAGGGTCCAAGCTACCGGTGGCTACGGCTGCAGAGACAGGAACCTCCTCACAATGCGAGCCGTATCAAGGAGTACTGCCTTCTGAATCAGGCCCTTGATCCAACCGCCTAATGAAAGCCTCGAGAGATGTTGATCAAGGCTTTCGGTCATCAGGCCATTGGCCGTCACAACAATCGGCACAATGATAGCTGAGCTCACATTCCACATTTCAACAACCTCGTGTGCTAAGTCGAGATACTTTATTTGTTTCTCTTTCTCAGCTTTCACGAGGTTCTCGTCATGTGGGATGGTAACATCAACTATAATTGCGCGGCGCGCTAATCGATCTATCACCACTATATCAGGTTTATTGGCAACAATAGTACCAGTACAACGTGACATGGTCATTTTCGAGAATTGGGTCGGGCACATACTTGTAATACGGTACCTCAGAATCCACAAGTTTATATTTTATTATTATTATTACTTAAGAGGGCTAAAGAAAACGGCCACATTCCACTATATCGTATTTTGTTTCTTCGTGTCTCAATATGAAATTTATAAAAGATATTAGTAAATTCTAGACACACTTACCGAGATTGCTGATGGTGCCGTTTTTCATAATTCCTTCTCAGTCACGAGATAATATTTTTTTAAAGGAGTGATGCTAGTTAACCGATGAGCACCCTCTTAAAATGTGCCACGAGTCGCTGCGGAGCGCCTCGCGGAGAGGAGAGCGGCGCGGAAACACTCGAGGAACCGCGGCCGGCGGGCAGCGGAGAGGCGTGCGATGAATACAAAGGACTAATATGCTGGCAATACTTAGATATATTTTGGAACTATCAAATTAATCCTAATACCGAAATAACAAAAGTGATTTTTTTAATCAAACTACATAAATAGTAGTTAAGTGATGGGTCGACTATGTTTTGCCAAGCTTTGACTAGCAGCTATAGTGACTAAACTGATACAATGTTTGTAATGTCAAAATAAGAACTAATAACTTTTCACTATATTATTTTTGTCTGTCTGTCTGTTTGTTCCGGCCAATCTCCGAAACGACGGACTGATTTTGGCGGGACTTTCACTGGCAGATAGCTGATGTTATAACGATTTTATTTTAGGAAAAGCCTCGTGGGCGAAACTGCGGGTAGCAGATAGTATTACATATATTAAATATTGGATTGTATTTTTGTATGCATAATGGTATATAATTTATTGTAGTATTGTAGTTTCCTACTTGTATGCCCATACCGATTTCAAATACGGTGACTATTTCGGTTTTTTGACAGCTATGGGTTAGGAGCTAGGGTACTCTTATGTGGCCAATGTCAACCTGTTTTGGCTGTGAAGGTACGTGCACAGTTACGGATACGTTAAAATACCATTTTGGTATGTCATACTATCCCATAATTACCTACATCAATATGTCTGACGTAGAAGGGTACATCTCTCTCGTTATCATCAGCCATAATATTTTAACTACTGTCGACGTACTAAGGGTGTTACTTATTGCGCAATACACAAATCGTGTGCAGTTCTAATTAAATTATAATTTTTAAAATTAGATTACAATAACATTAGTAATTCTCACACTGTAGGTACACGACATAGCTATTTGGAACGCATGACAGTTTCTAAACGTACTCACTGCTCGACGGCCACCGACTAACTGAACTTAAGTCCGGTCTAGCGTTGTGTTGTAGACTCTATCGAGCGCCGCTGGGCGGCGCTTGCATTCTGATTAGTCAAATCACTGAATATTTCTGACATGTCTTAAGTTCTTAATTATCCAATAATATTAAAACAAACACAATATATTATGTTCCTAGGTATAAGTAAAACAATTTTTTTTTTTATTCCACATGGAACGTGTTTTTGTTTTCGTTGAAAGTTCATTCCAAGAAAATGATAATTACCGTAAGGTTTGATTGCTTTGTTTTATGAAGCTGAACTCCTTTTTCAGGGATTAATAAATGTTTATTTACAGCGATACAAGAGAAATGGGAATTCAGAAGCGTAGTTTTAATGAATAATCTAGGTATGCAAATAACTAAAATGAGGGTTTTCGGAAATGTGAATTCACGCCACCGGTTGGCGCCACTTTGACAAGAGGCCTTCCATTTCCACAGTGAATAAATAATATATGATGACGTTCATCATTCGTTCATCATTCAGTCACGATCAAAAAATATATAGTTATAGGCGCTTTGACACCTGACAGTGCTGCCCACTACGCCATTTCAGAAAACCCTCATTGAAGTGTCCGTAATGTCAAATTATTTTTACTTTTATTTTAGAAGAAGCCGCCAGCAGCAGTTAATAAATTAATATAATCGTTAATTTGTAAAATAGATTACAGAAACAATTTTTATCCGTTGTGATTCTAAAAGTCATACCTAGACACATACCTAAAAGTGGCCATCCTTTTCTCCATTTGAGTATCAAATGAAATAGAGATGGCCACTTCTATGTCGAAAACCACATAAACATACGGCAAACACTTTCGTTCCTAATTATGTATTGCATGAATAGTCACAGTGGACTCAAGCATCGCCTCGGATATTGCGCCCTAACTTTCCTCAGTTAATTCCACAAGTTGCGTGGGAAGATTACCAACTGCTCACCAAGTTTTTGTCTCGTTTCAGTCTTCACACACAAATAGAAACATACAAAAAGTGACCCAGGAGAGGCTAACAAATTAATCTATCAATCTATAGAAGCATGAATCTCAGTACTAACATAAATCGTTTCCAAGTGCTCTGCCAACAAAAATGGCCCCCAAATACTATGTTTATCTACTATAGCTAATAAAGTATAACAATTCATAAATACGATGATATTGCCTCTATATAAAAGGAGGCTTTCTCAGCATAATATGAGCATTGGGGAGAATAAACATATGTATCTGTGTCAGTCATTCAATATGTGTTATGGCAAAAATGTTGGTATAAGTTGGAGTCCTGCCTGGAAAATACTATGACACCAGATTGCTACGGACCTTCCCGATGACGTAATTTAAATATGGAAATTTTTGGACACCGGCAAGCTAGGAATGTAATGCAAAAGTGAATTTTAAAGTCCTACGAATAGTGATAAGTTTCGATTGCGTGTCAGTCAAGACGTGTCTTATCTTTTGATTATGGTTTAATTCGAAGGAATGGTTTTGCTTGTCTGTAAATAGTAGTTATTTTCTAGCAGGTGTGATGGATATCATTTAAATAGTCAGGCAACTGTTTTTATCAAATCATAACTGAGCATAGCGGGCATTACCATACTTATCCTACCTAATAAAAACAACATCTAATTTCGTGGGTTTCGATAGACAAAATCGTGAATAAATTGGTTAGAAAACAATAAAAGTTTATTACGAGTCTCGTCAGCGGCAACAAACGTACTCAGTAACACGCAAAACATCGAGATTGAAGAACAAACAAGCAACTAAACCAGATACCGCTTTCATTCTACTGAAATATGTATTAATCTACAAAACAATTTTATAAGTCACAAAACAAAATGATCTTGTAGTTTCCAATAAACATTTACAAAAAACAGACACCGTTTCGTAATCGTCTGAAAAATGTTAAAGATATAGTATGCACCTTGATTGATTATCCATGGTTGTGGGATGAAAGGGGGTGGCCGGTGGCGTCAGTCAGTCTGGACGTCGTGGCGCCGCCGCGTCTCGCTGTTAACCCTCGACTGTCTACGCACAATCTTCCCCATGAAATTATCCTTTTTTGTTAGTGGACGTTTTAGTGGTTCTAGTAAATGTAGTGGTGGAAATGGGTTTATTTATATATACGTTTTGTAAATCATAAAATGATAGATAGATATTAGGAAAATTAAACCAATTAATTTTTTTGGCTTTATTCCATGATATAGCGGAATTAAAAATATTAAATTATTCAGCGTAAGTAGAGTGGTTCTAATGAAACAATAACTAATTAATTAAACTGTAATTATGGCCACACTATTGAATTAGGAAAATAGTGATGATGAGTAAATAACTAAATTATTGGAAATTATATCAATTTCGTAAAACCCATAATATGGATGTCAGATCAATAAAAAAAATGTTTAGTCCGTCAGCCAGATAATAAAACAATATTAGACTGTAATTATGTATGTTTTGCTTTATTTATCATATTAATAAAAAAATACTTAGATAAAACACATTAAAGTTTGGGAGTGAGAAAGGGGCTCGTTACGTCAAAATTCTAACAAACTACATATCATCGTTGCCTCTTTAAGACCTCTTATGTGTAAAATTCTACTTTATGTATACCAAAATTTAATTAGGAAGCACATTGTAGATCTTGAAATTGGTAAAGAAATGACGACTAAATCGTCGTATACACATGAGAGTTTTTGCATTCGATAGAGCTTCAAAATGTGAAAAAGGCTGGCGTAAAAAAGTGATTTTGCCAAAAGTGACACATAAGAGGTCTTAAAGTCGCAACGACGATATAAAATCTAGCACAGAAGACTTAATGCCACATTAGAACTCAATGTATCGCCATATTTTTTTGATTACGTACAAAAATAAAAAATACGTGTCCAATATTTTTTAATAATCTACAAGACGGACAAAAAAGACTTTTAGTCGACTTCCCTATTGTACTGTTTTGTACTTATTTATTTTAAAAAACTCCTTCTTACACGAGCGAAAGATTTTCCTACGAAATTTTTACCTTTGAGTTCAGCTTCGGAATACCTAGGCACTGAAAATTTACATATTTCCACTTTCAGTTTATGAGAAGTTTATTTATTTTAATCTGCTAATAGCAAACATAAATACAAATGAACATTTTGTTTGTGAATCGTCGAAAACAACGTTATGAAGCGTAAGCCATAACTTAACACTTATACAGTTGCATTTCATTTTCTCAGTTATTTATTGATACAAACAAAATAAACGAGCTTATTACTTTACATAAAAGCTTTTTACTCAGGCGCAACATTAGCATTAATTTTATCATCGCACTACATTCGTGGTGGTACAAGATGCGGGTTCAAATCCTGGCATGTACTAATATGTTACAATAGAATACCTGCCCACATACTTCAATTGAATGAAACAAAATTTAAATCATGTATAAAACGCACAATAAGCAGCCAAGCATTTTCTCCATAGGAACCTACTACGCTTTGGAATGGGCAACTAGCTTCATCTTTCTGACTGACCGACCCCTTGACAATTCAAAAGTGCCTGTAATTGGTTTATTTGAAATCAATGCTTTGAGTTTGAGTTTATGACTTTTACAATAAAATGTGCAAACTTGAAAACGAAACTACACTTGTGTATAAAAGACATTTGCCTAGCTTTTTCCCAACTATGTTGTGGTTTGCGTTAGAATACATCGTGCATCGTGATGAAAAATTGACTTGTATAAAATATGCAAACAACATTGTTGTGTTTCGACAGTTAGAGGTAAGATAGCCAGTTCCTCTGTGGTTGAGGATTCCGGGTGAAGCTAGCTTCCTCGTTCGGCCTTATCATCACTTACCATCAGGTGAGATGAAGGCGGTTGGGGGGAGCTTTCCGTGGTGGACAAAAAATAAATAAAATACAATCTTGAATGGCCAACACGCAATAAGAAAATGTGGTGATGAACGCTTATTAGGTACTCCACAGATTAACATTTTCACTATCGTCATAATCCTGCCCTTATCCCAATTTATTTGGAGTCAGCACATCATTGTCTTCATCATTAACAGCTCGATTTCACCTACTGAGCATAGGCCTTTCTTTTCTTGTGCCATTCCCCATGCTCCTGTGCCAGCCTCATCCAGGTTCTCCCTGCGATGGCAACAATTTCGTCCACCCATCTGGCCGTTGGACGACCGACACTTCGTCTTCTAGTCCTCGTTCAATGCCTTTTTCCACCTGTCATCACTTCGCCTTACCAGGTGTCCTGCCCAACTCCATTTGAGTTCCATAACTCGTTTTCCGATATCGGAAACCTTCGTACGTCTGCGAATCTCGACGTTTGGGACGACGTTTCGATCTATAAGCCTTATGCCAAGCATGGAACGCTCCATGGCTCTCTGTGCAACTCTCACCTTGTACACAGCCTCCTGCGTGAGTGGCCACGTCTTAGCACCGTACGGGGTTGGCACATGTCATTTTCTACCATACTTCTTTCACACAGCCCATCTATCGTTTCTTTGGTCTTCTCCTACTCTTATAGCGCTATGTGCATCCATACTCAAAAGATGAAAATGTTCTCCATAGTTATTTTATTAAAATTGTAATTGCAACATTATACCTTCTTACTGAATAATTTGAATCACGTAGCTACAAAAAGATTAATTGATCTTGTAAAAACAATTCATATAATTATTATCTGGACTGCTTCGTTGATCTATTGGTCGCAAGCGCTACTGCTGAGCACGAGATCCTGGGTCTAGTGGTTCGATTTCCAGGTCGGGCAAGGTGTTATTGAGTTTTTCCATTAGGAATTTCTCAGCCCAGAGTCTGATTTGTGCCAGGTTGCTGGCAATAGGCTCGTCCCATATTACATGGGACTTTAACATAACTGGCGAAAAAATGACGATACAATTAAAAATAAACGAATGAGGAGGTGCAAATTATAAGAGTCACAGCATTGAAATTAAAATAAAGTGTCAAATTATAACGGCAACAGAATTAAAGGTAAAAATTTCATACAAAACATTACAATCAGATTAAGTGCCCTGGCTATTATATGTCTGTTTGTAACAACACAGTTACTTTCGCGTTTAAAAATAAGGTTCTGCACGCGACTTTGTCTGCGTGGACAACATCATTGGGTCCAGAGAGAAATCAAAAATGTGTGAGTAATCATCCGTAGGTATTTAAATGACAATCAAAGCCCTGCGCGTACAGTACAACAATTCCTTTAGGATGCTGATGCGGCTGCCATCATTTGAAACTTGCATTGCAACGCATTGGCATGTTTGCCGACACGGGCACTGACGAATTTTATACCATCCTCAGAAAGAGAGCTGTATCATTGCTACGTCGTGCCCGAGCCAGCCGCAACGGCATTCTTAGCGTTGTTGCTGGCAAAACCGACTGTCCAATAGGAACTTAAGAAATGCTGGGTTTCCCATACAAACTTTTATACCCTATACGAGTATGATCCCCTTTAGGATTATTTTGGAGACAAAAAGTAACATATGGTCTTTCCCAGGATGCCATCTATCTCCTTGCCAAATTTAATCGAAATCCTCTTTGTGGTTTAGGCGTAAAAACGTAACAGAGAGACAGAGTTACTTTCGAATTTATATTATTGGTATGGATTATATGGTACTACTAGTACTGTCAGGGAACTTAATTGTTTATCAAATTGACTACCAACTTAAATTGTCCGTTTATTCAAATTATTACAACTGTCGTTCTTTGACACTTACATATTATATGAAATGATTTATTATTATGACATAAACGGCATATTTACGTAGTGTGTTTCTTTGATAAACAACTAATTTCCATGACCTGAATGAATATTATCTTGACTTTGTAGGTATGTTTTGTTTCAATTTGTAATTCATAGTACTTTGGGTTAATGTATATGAGAATGTTAGTGTGTTTGATGTACTCAAAATAAATCTAATAGTATTCGTAGTAAGAACACCGGGAAATATGGCTTGATTGTTTATAGGTCTCCTTGGTTTTCCTTAAGGCTCCTATGAATTCTACTTATTATAATTATAAGTGTTTGTAAAGTTAAACCCTGATCGTTTTGACCGCATAGCTGACGTATTTCCACGAAATAGGCGTGATAATAGTAGGCTGTGTCTCCCTAGTGCGAGAACGACTTTAATGCGCAAAAGTGTCTGCTACATGGCGCCAGTTATTTATAATAAATTACCGAGGAGTTGAAAAGAATTAAATTTGGAATTATTTAAAAAAAAACTTCGAATTTTTTTAGTAGACAAAGCGTATTATAGTGCGACAGAATTTTTAATGGAGAAAGGAATTTCTTAATTAATTCAATTATCATTATTATTATTTTTAATTTTATTTAATTCCTATACTAAATAAGTTGACTGAGAAAAATTGTGTGTAGTATAAATAATTATTGAATTACTTCATAATTAAATTGTAATTAAATTGACATTGTTTATTCTTAAGATTATGTTCTTAGCATTTATAGTGTATCTTGTACTTTTGCATGCCAATGGTTAAATATGGCTGTTGCTAATATTTTTTTAATGTCACCGTGTTTTGTACCCATATTTGCAAAACAAATATCTTATCTTATCTTATAAAGACACTCAATCATTGACGAAATCGGACAGTTTATATGAAACTAACTTTTGCCAGAGGTTTCGCCCGCGCAGAGGTCGAAAATTATCCCAAAAAGGCTCCTGCAAACTGGTGCGACACGCGACGCGACAAAAAGACACCGCGTGCCACGTCGTGTTGCGCCTGTTTGTAGGAGCCTTTACTATTAAAACAAGAGAAAAAATTACGAAAAAAAATTATGAAGGAAATTCTGTTTCTCATACTTTTTTAAGGGAATGGCTTTTTTAATGATATCTCGAGAACGGATTGGGAAAAGGGGTAACCAGCAATAACACGAGGACAAAGTCGCGGGCAGGAGCTAGTATCATATATTAGTAGAATTAATTAATTTATTAATTCGTTAATTCAAAATACATCGTAAAAACACATTACTTAGAATTACCGATTGTATTAAACTTCGATCAACGGATGTCAATGTCACGTAGACAGCCTTAAGTAGAACTAATGTTATAGCAGGGATGTAACGGATATTGAGCCTCAGTTCAGAATGAGGATTTGGATAGTAATATAAAAAATGTTAGGTGAGGACAAAACTATTGAAAGATGAAGGAGGATGACAAAGTCAAATTTATTTCAAACAGGCACGTAAAATGCACTTTTGAACGTCAAAAATTACAAAAATAGTTAATTGATTCTAGCTGTCCCTTCCAAATGGTAGTTATGTATGTAGAAGAATGGGCAAGAAACTCCATACTTACTCTTTTAAAATGTAAACAATAGTTTGTATACATTAATTAATAACTATAGGTGAAGACGATGTACCTAGAATAAAAATAACTACCACAATTGGTAAAAGATGATTGTCCTGACACATTCCCAGTCACGACATTCGTTTGTTTTTAATTTATTGGTCGTCTTTTGTCTTCTATTTTCGGAGAAAATAAATAGCTTATGAAGTATGGGCTTAGTTCACATAATAGGCCCATTTTTCCACTCGCATTTTTGACAGTTTTGCCATACAAAATCTACCAAAAACGCAAGACCATCCATACATACATACTGGCGAGACCATTTGAATTGCAACGTTTGTAAATTATCAGACCTAGGCCCCAGCATTCTGGCAGTGAAGTTGAGAGACCTTATTTCACCGGAAGTACCAACGGCCTTATAATTGATCACCATGCTTGCTCAAGACGGGTTGGTGATGACGATGCTTTTCCTTTACCGATGTCAATAATGTCCAAGATAAATTAAGAAAGTACATATGAATTGAAAAAGTCACATTGGTACTTGCCCGGATTTGAACCCACAACCTCATGCATGAGAGGCGAGGCCTTAACCGACGGGCCATCACGACATGCCACCGGACCATCACGACATAACCCAACGGCTTTATCAATAAGTAAACCCCTTTTTCTAAGTATTTTATGCGTGAGGAGTACTCAATTAATTTAGCTGTCTGTAAATTTAAGTACCGTTTTTTTTTTGAAAGCTGATTGAACCTCTCCACTTAAGAATATTTTAAACTAACTCTTGCCCGCGGCTTCGCCCGCGTGGATGTCGGTTATCGCATAAAATATTACCCTATATCCTCCATATCCCAGACTATATCTCAAATTTCTAACTTAATATTAATTTTAAAGTGATTCTCTACGTGTATAGAAACCGAAACAAATGACAATCACTACATATTATAAAACAAAGTCCTCCGCCGCGTCTGTCTGTCTGTCTGTCTGTCTGTCTGTCTGTTCGCGATAAACTCAAATACTACTGCACCGATTCTCATGCTGTTTTCACCAATGGATAGCTTGGTTCTCGAGGAAGGTTTTAGTATATAATTTGTTATGTTTTTGTATGCATTTTTGTATGAATTAACGATATTTGTTGGAGGTGTCGGAGAAAAATAAGCCGTCTGGGAGCTTTCAACGAAAACGCTGTCTAAACCCTTTGAGATATAACAAAATAATGTATGGTGGAATTGTGTATCATAAAAAGGTCTTCAAAAAAGTCCGCGATGGCATATGTCTATCTCTTAAGGATAACATACTATAACCATTTTATTGACTTTTTGTAGGTATTTGTTTGCCGAATTTTACTCTTGGAAATACGATTACGATAACAATACGCTATAATATCAGTAGCTATTAGCCAAATTATGTTCGTAGATAAACAAGCTAGCTACTTACGTGTATTTCAAACAGTATACAAGAATATTTATCATAAAAACATTACTAAACACGGCGGCCTTATGATCAAAATTTGTGCATTCCAAAACTTTCGTTACTTTTTCACTGACATATTTATCACTTTTCGATAAACTAACACTCAATACGAAATCTACACTTATTTCTCAGTAATTCTGTATAAGATTCTTCTAAGATTAAACCGTTTTCTCATTGAATCCATTACTTTACGCACGTATAACCTTGATGAATGTTTACATTAAGTATCGCGTCACACCGCCACACGACCACAGAGTATAGACGTATTTTGTTTTCTTTTTCGTACGTTTAGTGGTGTTCCCGCTAAAATGTCAACCGGTCAAGTATTAGTCGATTAATCGAATTCTACATCCAGATCGTGTTGCAAGTACAAAATAAATGTCAAATATTTCGTCCAATTGCGAACGTGACCCTGAGAAAAGTTATGCACCAATGGTGTTCATTAGACATTTCGAGCGTTTTCTCCGGACAAACGGTGTACTATCCGACATTTCGGAGGATTTCATTTTGTTTTTACATCGTTGGTACTTACGTGAATTATTTTAAAATTATTATTTGTGTCGCATTTTTATTTCGTGTTGTATTTGGTACAATTGATTGCTTTAAGAATTTGAGTGAAATTTCGTATTTTGATTTTGTGTTTGTTATCTTTAGGTAAAGACTCATTCACGTTCAGAACATAAGTACTTTTACTATATTAAATCATTTGTTTCGGTTTCTATTCACATAGTGAGTCACATTAAAATTAATATTAAGTTAGAATTTTGAGATATAGCCTGGGATATGGAGGACATAGGGTACTTTTTTATGCGATAACCGACATCCACGCGGGCGAAGCCGCGGGCAAAAGCTAGTGATTTAATATAATAGTACTTATGTTCTGAACGTCTGATGAGTCTTTTAAAGACGTTATATGAGACCTAAAAATAACGAACACAAAACCAAAATACGAAATTTCACTCAAATTCTTAAAGCAATCAATTGTACCAAATTACAACACGAAATAAAAATGCGACACTTTCACGTAAGTAAAAAAATAATAATGTGAAAACAAAACGAATGAACCTCCGAAATGTCGCATGATACACCGTTTGTGCTTAGAAAACGCTTAAATGTTGAACACCATTGGTGCATAACTTTTCTCAAGGTCACGTTCGCAATTGGACGAAATATTTGACATTTATTTTGTACTGGCAACACGATCTGGCTGTAGAATTCGATTAATCGACTAATACTTGACCGGTATTAATTAATTTTAGCGGGAACATCACTACACGAAAAAAAAGAAAATAAAATACGTCTGTGGTCGTGTGGCGGTGTGGCGCGATGCATATTATAAACATTCATCAAGGATAAACGTGCGTAAAGTAATTAATTCAATGAGAAAATGGTTTAATCTTATAAGAATCTTATACAGAATTACTGAGAAATACCTAAGTGTACATTTTGTATTGAGTGTTAGTTTATCGAAAAGTGATAAATATATCAGTGAAAAAGTAACGAAAGTTTTGGAACGCACAAATTTTTATCATATGACCGTCGTGTTTAGTAATGTTTTTATGATAAATATTCTTGTATACTGTTTAAAATACACATAAGTAGCTAGCTTATTTATCTACAAACATAATTTGGCTAAAAGCTACTGATATTATAGCGTATTGATAGCGTAATCGTATTTCCAAGAGTAAAATTCGGCAAACAAAGACCTACAAAAGACAATAAAATGGATATAGTATGTTATCCTTCAGCGATAGACAAATTCCGTCGCGGACTTTTCTGAAGACCTATATAAGATACACAATTTCACCACACATTATTTTGTTATATCTCAAAGGGTTTAGACAGCGTTTTCGTTGAAAGCTCCCAGACGGCTTATTTTTTTCCGACACCTCCAACAAATGTCGTTAATGGTATAAAAATGAATCCAAAAACTTAACAAATTATATACTAAAACCTTCCTCGAGAACCACGCTATCCATTGGTGAAAACAGCATGTAAATTGGTGTAGTAGTTTTTGAGTTTATCGCGAACAGACAGACAGACAGACAGACGCGGCGGAGGACTTTGTTTTATAATACGTAGTGATAACAAGACTTAGATCAGGACATCGATGTTTATGCCCAACATCTCTGGTTATGGCATCTTTTATGTTTCCAGACGTGTTTTGTTAAGTAAACATCATTACCTACGGAAACTGTTTCAAACCTTTTTAATTTAGGGAAAGGCTTCTCATTACTGTTATTGTAATTACGTATACCTCTTCTATCTTTATGTAGTTTTTAGCTTAACGTTAATGCCGGTTTATCTTAATTTATTACGTTGGAGAAAGATTCGTAAATAATGGGAAGGTTCAGACTAGATTTATTCTAGTCAATATAATACAATTAATGTGAATGTGGTTACCTTCAGGTCAAAACTTGGCTTTAATGATTAACTTTTTAACGTTATTGATAGCTGTTTGTGATACACAGACATGCTTGTTCAAAACTGATTCTTTTAATTATTTTTTGTTTCTCACTTTGATTTTTGTCAAAGTCAAATCATTTATATCAAATAAGAACATAAAAGGCACCTTTGAATGTAAAATTGACAAACAAAATCTATTGATTCTTGTTGCCTCTTCCAAAAGGTTATAGTTACGTATGTAGAAGAATGGGCAAGAAGATCCACACTTACTCTTTGATAAAATGTTAATAATATTTTGTATATATTATACATTTATCATATAATAATATGTAATGGTAAAAATAATAGGTAAAAAGAATGAAAAGTGAAGTATTGACATATAAATTAATGATGTGATAGATACATGGTCCTCATATATTTATAAACATTTTAAAATTAGATGATTATTGTGATGTGAAGTCAGTGAGTGAGTTAAAGTAATCACAGAATGTAAAATCAATGTCATAAAAATAATAAATTGTACAATTACATAAGCAACCAGTTTGATTTTGTCTCGACTCAAGATTGTCCTATGGAGCAGGACTAGCATGTTTCCAAGCAATCTTATCTTATCTTGGATATAATCTTCCGTTTTGACAGATGTCAAATATTAAAAAACAAACCACAACCACAGTTAACAGCACTTTTCGATTATCATATAAATATTTGGTATTGACAGCCCACCGCCCTCTGCTTAAAGTTCCTATATGTCTTTCAGCACATTTAGTATGGACTTAAACAATTCAATGGTGATTTCTCCTTGCAAACCAAACGATACACCTTCCAATCCACAGTTCCACGCAAATGTCAACACAATCAAGGATCGTTATTGTGCTGTACAACATGCATACAAGATCGTGTGTTGTGATGTTTGCAAATTCTCCTACCTCCAGACTTGAAGGTCATTTGAACATGCCAATGTTTAAACGACCTTCAAGTCGACCAGTCAGCTGTACCTGACAGTTTAGAAGAAAAAACTAAAGGCAATACATATTATCTACTGTATAAAAACCGGCCAAATGCGTGTCACACAACAAACACATGATCTTCCGTAAAATCATGTATGGGAGATGAACATGTTTTTCAACTGCAAATGTAAGTTGGTCGATTATTACTCGGTAACTTGTAAAGTCTACTTAGCTGTGATAGTTTTCCTTTTAACTTCGTTATTTATACTACTGCCCCTGTGAATTTTTTCACATATCCAAATACAACCATTTAGCTGGCAGGGGTTGCGCGTTTGTCCGAAAGGGATACCGTGGCCCTGGCACACAGGCAACTGAAGGAACACGGGTGGGTTTTAGTCAGTAAAAGTCTGACACGCCCTCCCGCTCCACCCAGAGCGGGAGAAGTTAGTTGATAATTTCCCACCCAAAAAAATAATAAAAAGGGGGGCCAAGCCAACCAAATACTAATCGGTAATGAATAATGTTTTCGATAGTATCCATGTTAAAATGTATCCAAATTATTGGAGTTTGTTTAAGTTTTTAGTGATGTTTACTTGTTTCTAATTAGTTGTCCAACTGCTTATTAATACTAAAGATATGATATATTTTTTCCAAGTTATATTAATTTTTTATTTGTTATTTATTAATTATCAGAATGTTAATAATCGTTTTACACAAGAGTTACGAGTGTACATTTTAATGTGGTAAATTAATCTTTTACCTCCAGTTAATTGCAATAATAACGTAAAAGTAATTAACACTGCCAAATAACTCTGTGTTTCCAATTATATGACCATGTACTCGTATGTCGGAAATAAGTTAGTCAGTGTTTTGATCATAATCAGGACGCTAGCGCCGCCCAGCGGCGCTCGACAGAGTCTACAACACAACGCTCGACCGGAGTGAAGTTCAGTTTGTCGGTGGCAGTTGAGCAGTGACTACGTTTAGAAAATTTCGCGCGTTCCGTTTAGTTGTGTGTGAATTACTAGTGTTATCAATTTGACTGTAAATTATAATTTGATTTGAACTGCAAACAAATATGGCTGATGATAACAAGAGAGACGTACCTTCTCCGTCATGTACATCATAATATTATTAATTAAAGTCGCTGTTCGTGTCTGTCTGTGTGACCGCGTTGTTCTGCTTAACCAGCCAACGGATTTTGATGCGGTTTTCACCATCATTTAGAGAATGTTTTCCGTAATGTTAATATGTATAATACATTACTATTAAACTTAGATATACTACTGAAATCATGATATTTTGCAAAGTCAGGGGCGGGTTGCTAGTTCATTACAAACCTTATGTTAATCATATAACTTTAAGAGAACAAAATTACTTATTCAAATAAAACCGCAGCAAATGTACATAAATTCCGAAAAACATGCAAAACGAATTAGGTACTAATAATATTAATCAAAACAAATTACTGCCTATCCATTACTTATAATGTGTCATTTTAATTCGATATAAATAGTATTGACCAACCTGCGGTAGGTTTATGACATGGCTGTTACAGTCCAATAAGTGAACAAATAATGTGGAATAGGACGATTAATGTAATTGTGAGTTTGTCATGTGTAATTCAGCTCCCTTATTGCGTAACGCAGTTTCAGTCAAAATCCGAGAGTTTTGAAGGATATTTCTAATCCATTGCTTCATAGGCTTAATAAATTCGTCTGCAAAAAAATGAAAATAACGCAATGAACGTGGCTGAACTGTCAAAATGAAAGAAAATTCGATCAATTGTAATTTTATGTGTCTTATGCCCTGCAGTTTAGTTGTCATCAAACTTTTTGTCCACAATCTTCTTCTTCGTCGTTCCCTCAATACTGAGAATCGTGACCACATACGACCCGTTTCCAAGTAATGCGGTCTTCTGCAGTGTGGACCACTCAGTAAATGCTGTCTCCAACAGCCTTCTTGATCGCATCTGACCATCTTGCCGGTGCACTGCCTTGAGCGCGTTTTCCTTCCACCCGTCCCAATATCATAAGCCTTTCCAGATCATGCTTAGATGAACGCATAATATATCCGAAGAAGCTAAGGGCACGCTCCTGGCATGTTGACAACAATAGAAAGGTGTGAATGGTGCTATACATTCGTTTGTGATCATCGAGTCGATGTCCTCAACTGGCTGTTCACAATGGTGTGCTGGTGCCTACGCATATGTACGGAAGTGAATGTTGGGTGTGGCAAAAGAAGCATGAAAGTAGAATAAATGCTGTGGAAATGCGTTCCTTGCGAAGCATGTGTGGTAAAATTATGAATGACAGGCTGAGGAATGATGTTTAAAGCAACGTTGCGGTTTAAAAGATGTCGTGAAAAACATTAAAAGAGTATGCTTAGATGGTTTGGTAATATTGAGAGGATGAGTGTGAGGCGATTAACAAAAGGTATGTATTTACAAGTTAGATGATGAGTGAGATGAGTAGAAATGCCGGGAGGTGCCCCTAGAAGTAGTGACCTTATTGGTGATGTCCTTCAGAATGGTCAGATCTGTAGTACTCGCAACAAGCGTGCGTGTATAATTTCTGCCTACCCTCAAAGAAGGCGTGAGTTTATCTATGTATGTAGGAAAGTTTCCGTACTAAAATGGCATTTTAATCAGTATTCATTCTTATGAATATAATAAAAGCGAAATACGATGGATTAGCAGATACTATTTTCCACAAAACCTGCAAAACTGTGGAGACTTGAAAAAAGAGGTGTATAAAATTTAAGAAGTTCAAGCAAGGGATAGAAAAATGTTAGAAAAATTGCTTGCGCGTCTAACTGTGAATTTACGTTTGCATGAGGACAAAGTTGCGAGATAGAGCTAGTAAACACATAAGCACACGAAATAAACTCATAAACAAACATAGTCTCTCTCTCTATGATATAAGTATAAGATGACAAATGTGTACCACTCTAAGATCTGCAGGCAAAGTGCCAGACAGCAGCACTTTAGTGTTACTTACCAAGAAAGACGAGAATGAAGTTTTATCGAAACAGGCGGTGCAAGGATTGATCTTTGATGGGTCGTAAAAAAGGCAAAAAAATCTAAAAGCATCTAGAGTTTGTTAAAGATTTAAAACATTAGATTTGCCCTCGCCGCAATTATGTCGCGCGAAAATTGTCAGTACTGAGAAGAGTGAGCTCACACATCTTATGTATGGCGTTTCCATGGCAGCATACGACATTGCGTGTGTCAGAGGTGGCAAAACGAAACGCAATCATCAATTGACGCGGTAGGCACGATTTAAATATTTGGGGTCGGTTGCTCTATCCACATCTACTTGTAGAATAAAATCATTAAATCTGTCGACATAGGCATATGCAAAGAGCCTTCTGTCGTCATCAAAACCTTTAGTAGGCCGATGATTATCATGATCATCAGTCACTGCCCACCGAAGGCCATACTTATTCTTCCTTATTCGCCTTTCAGTTTTGTGCAATATAACTGTAGACAGACACAGGACCTGACAACCAGTGTTATCAATGGGTTGCGTGTGACTCATTAACTCGGTAATGAAGATCAAAGAGGCAGTCTCTCCATCTCACGAGAGTTGCATCTGGATAGACTTTTACCGTGTGGTGCCGGACTGTACCGTGTGGTGCCGGACTCAAAGAATAGCACCACCCTATTTCTTCCCGTGGGTGTCCTAAAAGGCGACTAAGGGACTTACTAGAGAATGGGCAGCAGCGTTCTCTATGCATTTTTAACACCATACTGCGATCGCCAACCTGCCTGCCAAGCGTGGCGATCATGGCAAACTCCCCGCATTTGGGGGAGGTATATGTCCAGAAGTGGACGTCTTTCGGCTGAAATGCTAATGATGAGCCTGTTGCCGACTCCGAGATAGTTGGAAAGTGCCTAGGCAGATGATGACGTCTTAGATAAGGTATCTGGCGAATACTTAATTTGACATCTCCCATTTGTTACCTGCACTGCCAGTCTTGTTAGTCTATAACTAAATGTAACTACGAACAAAATGTTAAACACATTTTGTTTTGACACCGGAAGTAGCCTTCACGATCTGACGATACTAACTTAAGTTTCATACGTTCAACGCACCTTGGAGAGTCAGGCTTGATGAGGCCCACTTCCAACGTTGCTGACTAGATTTACTTTTACCGATTCTAGACTACCTCCAGGTTTTCACCTAGTATTTTTACTGTTACCCAGTAACTAGGTCAACCGCTCCATGTCAAATAATGGTATTCAGCTGAGACCAGAAGCCCACACGAACATAGCTGGAAAAAGGATAGGCAGATGATGAGCAAAATTAACATATTTCCCTGCATTTATTACAAAACAAGACCTATGTATTGGTACCACCAGTCTCGCTATGTGGTGCAACTCTTAACAGAGTAAAGCAGTTTAAATACCTTGGTCACTGGGTGACAGAGGATGACACTGATAATTGTGATATGGAGAGAGAGCCCAGGGCATTGGCCGTTCGATGCAACATGCTGGCCCGCAGATTTGCAAAGTGCGACAATAATGTCACGCAAAAAACGTATAATGCCCTAATAAATACAACAATGCTTTTAGGATACTGTTGTCACTGCCGCGTTTCTGTAGCGCGTCAGGGATGTTCGCAGCAGCGCGTACAGATGATTTCTTTGCGATCATGCGTAAAAGATCTGCATCACTACTGCGTCGGATGCGAGACAGGGACAACAGTCTCCTGAGCATTGTTGCCAGTAAGTCTGAAGGCTACCTGATGGGGCATCTGTGCGCAGTGCATGTACTGTTGCCTGGTGTCTCCGGAAGATGGCAGAATAGATATTATGTTCCATAAGCTGTGTTGTATTGTTATTGTTTATGTTTCTAAGTATGTTGGTGTCTTAATTAATTTAGTCTAACTAGTCTAAGAATTAAAGATGAATAAATAAATAAATAAATTAATTAATTACTCGTCAGCAAAAAGGAAATTAAAAACATAACTCATAATAGTGATTGATAAACATACCTTATGACGCCATTGCGAATAACAGGCGGTAATGAAAGGCTGTTTTAATTATACAAATGGAACTTACACTGAGCCAACCGTGTTTTTAGTCTTAATTTATGGACACGTGAAATTAATAGACACGTTTAATAATTATGTAGTAGTGACATGGTGACTATGGATTATTAATATGGAATTGAAAAACATAATATGGAAGATAGGTATGTACATAGTTAAAAGAGTAGATGTTTTCTTGGAGTCATTTTGATAATACGAGCAGGTTAGATTTTGTCTAGACTCTACATTCTCCTATGGAGCAGGACCAGCATTTTTTCAAGCATTCTTATCTTGAATATAATCCTCTAATTTGTAATAAGCTTGTTTATGAAGTGTACTTTAAATGTTTTTTATTTAATTTATCGCAAGGTATTTTGTTATAACATTTAACACAGTACCCCATAAAAGATGTATGTACTTTAGATAATCTGAAAAATTGTTGATATATTTTATCTTTGTTTCTAGTAATAAAATGATGTCTATCGCTTATTTTATTTAAAAGAGGTAGATATTTTTATAATCTTCTATGACCGGTCATTGCAGTGACAAAGTACCAGCAGTACAGGACGTTCAGTTATGACTTATGATGTCATGATTATGACGTATGAACATAATTATGCCGAAGCAAGTTATTTTTACTCCAGTGGTGGAATACAAATTGAAGCTGACGAAAACTGTATCATAGCTCTAGGCAAACCGCATCAAAATTATGCACTCTAATATCGTAAACTCAAAAATAACCAAGTCAGTCTATCCGTCACGTTTCAACTCCTAAACTACCGCATTGCTTTTGATGAAGTTTAGCAGAGAGGTAGTTTACCACGGGAAAAGGCACGTAATAAAAACTTTATACTCCAGCAGAGCACACAGCTAGTTCACTGTATTTAAACAAGTTCTCTTACTCAGCATCGTAAACCACAAGAATATACCACGAGAGAGAACATATTTCGTTAAAGCAAAACAAGTTTTTAGTGTTAGATCTGCGGAAAACTAGAAGAGGTATGACGAAACAGGGTGATGCATAAAACACGCGCTGTGCCAAAATGGTGAGCGTACTTATTAAGTGTGAGTGACTTTTCTCTTAGAAAATTCGGAAATTTCTTTACAGCCGAGGTTCAACTAATCACTTTCTGGCACAGTCGTAACGTTCACCTAGTTGTTGCCAAATACATAGTTTTTCTCTTTCGAAAGTTCGGAAGATCTATGGTTCTGTGAGAGAGCCAAAACGTTTTGTGTCAATTAGAAGAAGACATGCATCGCCAATAACCACTTGAGTTATGCGGAAGAAATGTAATGGGGAGGTTTTTATCCACATGTCACTATTGCAGTCTTGGCGTGTTAGGAATGGACCTATGTGTTCAAGCAGTGTCAGAATCTGCTCTCAATAGATTTAGTTAAAGTAACTGCATTTTTTCCAACAAAACTGACGTCAACATATTTCATACATTACTGCGATTATCATGATTAGTTTTGAACATCTAACTTTTAAACAATAAGGCTGCTTCAAAGCTTCTGCCCGCGACTTTGTCCGCGTGAAATTTCTTGTTTCCGCGTTCCGCAATCTGTTCTCGAGATATCATCAAAAAAGCCGTTCCATAAAAAATTTATGAGAAAATGAATTTCCTACATACATTTTTTTTTCGTGAAATTTTCCTTATTGAGAGACAAATCCAACAAATCAAATATCATAAAAGTCGGTCCAGCCATTCTTGAATTACAAATGGTGTTAAAAACCCGACTATGTTTTATATAATAATTATTTTATTTCTATGTAAAAAATCAGTTCTTTTTTTTTGTATATATTTTTATTACCTTTTATAGTTTTATACTAACATCGACTCAGTCTGCAAACTTGCTTCAAACAAACCGCATATCCCTTTCAATACCGTTGATCCATCTATGAAACCGAAACCAAAACGAATCTAATCTATAAATAGAAACCAAAAGTGACGATCATGTGAATAAAACAATAGGTGTGATTATAAAAAGTGGTAACAAAACTAGTGAATGTGTAAATACATAATTACAAGCTAAAAATGTAAAAAATGTGCATCAATAAAAAAAAACTTACATACCTATAATAGTTATTTAATTGTGTAAGTATGAATGTGATCGTGCGTGATACATGCTACAAAATGATTTGAGCAATGGTAGTATCTTCACGGAGCCGGAGTAAGGGAACCTGGCAGGATGCAGATGATATTAGTGGCCGGCGGCGGGTAAGTGTTACTGATAAGTTAAGGCGATTATAAAGCTCACGAATGTTATAACCAACACAAAGATTTCTGCTGTGCGATAATAAAATAACTGGAACTTTTTTTATTGCCTAGATCAACAATAACATCACTCTTGTTTACACTGAAAGGGTAGACAGAGGTATATTATACAACATACAACATGCAATTATTCCCAGATATCTTTAAGTCATGGGACTATGCAATGGCAGCATATTGCCATCAACTAGGCACAAATCTTGTCTCCGGGCTGCTACTGAGAAATTCCCGCTGGAAAAACCCAATAACACTTTGCCTGATCCAGGATTCGAACCCAGGACCTCATGCTCGTTAGTAACGCTTGCGACCACTAGACCAACGAGGCGTCAATGATATAGTCGGCCAGATAAATTATAGTATACCCCAACGTGTCACCAGACGTGTACCTACATTTAATAGGGAACTTCCCTGGGTAAAAAAATGTCTGTTTAGTCCGTCAGTCAGACAATAAAAAAATATTAGAAATTATTGTTATTTTTTGCCATATCATATTAATAAAAAAATACTTAGATTAAACACATTAAAGTTGGGGAGTGAGGCTCGTTACGTCACAATTCTAACAAACTACGTATAAAATCTAGTACAGAGTGACGTCATGCCACATTTGAACTAAATGTAACGCCTTCATTATGTATTTATTGATTCAGTAAAAAAAAGAAAAAATACGTGTCCAATATTTTTTTTATAATCTACAAGACATACGACAAAGATTTTTAGTCATCATCCATATTGTGTACCTACTTATTCATTTGAAAAAATCCTTCTTACATGAGCAAAAATTAATATTCCTACGAAATTTTTACCTTTGAGTTCAGCTTCGGAAGATCTTGGTACTGAAAATTTATGTATTTCTACTTTCAGTTTAAGAGAAGTTTATTTATTTTAATCTGCTAATAGCAAACATAAATACCGCCTTAATTTGTTTTTTACGTAAATTAAAAAAACACGTGTCCAATATTTTTTTTTTATGTGCCTTGTCTTGCTGGACTTAAAGAATAGCACCACCCCATTTCCTCCTGTGGGTGTCGCAAAAGGCGACTAAGGGACTTACTAAAGAATGGGCAGCAGCGTTCGTGGATTTTGTTTTCATTTTACTTTTGTTTTTATTTGTGTTACTATGAGTGTGTTTAGTTTAAAATTTGAACTTCCTGTATGAGTCCCAATAAATACTTTTTCTTTCTTTCTTTCTTTTCTCTATGCATTTTTAACACCATACTGCGTACGCCAATCCGCCTGCCAAGCGTAGCGATTATGGAAACCGCCCCAATTGGAGGAGGCCTATGTCCAGCAGTGGACGTCTTTCGGCTGAAATTAATGATGAATGAATGAATATTTTATAATAATCTAAATGACGGAAAAAAAATGTCAAGAGCCCGGTTTCCATTTATTGTTATTATAAATGGCAAGCCTAGCATGATCAGCCTATAATTTTCCCACCGCTGGGACACAGGCCTCCTCTCTGGGAAAGGGAGGAGGCCGTAATCCACCACGCGGGCCCAGTGCGGGTCGGTAGATGTCACAAGTCTTCGAATTTTTGGTTCTAGGACATGCCGGTTTCCTCAAGATGTTTTTCTTCACTGTTTTGAGAACAGTGGTGATGAAATTAATTACACATAGTAAAGCGCCTGTCTGGGTTCGAACCCATGAAATACAACTCTGAAGTGTAGTGATTTGTAGTGAAGACTGTAGTGTAGTGATTTGTAGTGGTGGCCCAGTGGTAACTTACCACTGGGCCACCACTACAAATCCAGACTCCTGCACCCTAAATATGTCACACACTCCAATCCCAATCTGAATGATTTTGAAGGATATTGCTAATCCATTGCTTCTTAAGTTCGGAAAATTTGTCTACTCAATAACGTTAATAACGCCCAACGTATAACTGTCAAAATGACATGGGCCTAGACAACTGGCAGTTCAACAGAATGGGGGTTATCGTTTTTGTGCTCACCAGTTGGCGCCACTGTTAAGTAAGGTCCTGTCAGTACTTTTATATGTTTTGGATATGTTTAAGTACTCATTACTTCATATAATGTTTATTTTATTACATTTTAAAATATCACATTAATATTAACATTATAATGTTCCTAAAATTTCAAGCATTAATCAGACAAATATTATTCTTCCTCCAAGTGCTACGAAATTAGATCCTAAGTTGTTACGTAAAATCTTAAGCTATAATTAATCAGGAATGGCACAAGCTTTACAACAATTTGCGATAGAAAATCCCGCAAACAGTGAACGTTCAGTTTCACATGTGACATTTCTAGAGACCTCACTCTACACTAGCGCCTCTGGCGGCGAATTCAAGTGCGATCGTCCTCATTGGGGTGCACTGACCTTTCTAAAGAACATCACCAATAAGACACACGTCACCATAAGCTTTTCAGTAGCCTATGTTATCACTGGTAAAATGTCACTGTCTATGGCTGCTAAGTACTATACTCCATTTACTATAGCATTAAACAAATAACGGCTAAATTACGACAGTTATTGTGTAATATTGTTGAAATTACTGCACTTTAGAGTAATTTTTTTAATGTAAATGGTAAATAGATTACAGTGCTTTCTATTTAGCGTGAAATAACGGAGTTTACATCGAAATAATGAAAGGGTGAGAACAGTTATTTATTATTTATTTATTTATTTAATACTTTAGCACAAAAAAACATGTACAGAGGCGGACTTAATGCCATAGGCATTTTCTACCAGTCAACCTTTGGGTGGAGCAGAGACAAACAGAGGTAGGTGCAATTATGAAATTGGAGGAATAATTGTATACATATAGGAATATCCTTAGATATACCTATACCATAACTATAAATAAGATAAATATACCTAATTATATATAAATATAAGAACAAATAAATACATATAAATACACAAATATACTAAAACTAATTAAACAAACAATGGGATAACATTTCCGTTGTTATGATACTGCCAGCTTCTTACGAATGTGCTCGCGAACTTTAACCTTAAGTTATTTGTCTAATGTTATAATAAATGGAGTATAGGAACATAGATTCGACTAATATTTAGACAAAGCATGAAATTATAGCAATTTGTGAACTACACAAGCATATCATGCAGCAGAATATTATCAAGCTTCTCTGTATGCGGTGGTGAACCGAATATTCAGTAGGTAACTTGATATTACAAAGCGTACGTTGCAAGCAAATGACCATTTCCATGAACACTGATTTCCACTTCACATTCCGTGGAAACGTAACGCAAATGTAGAGACTCCCTGTAACTTAAAGTGTACCGTTGCGTTACGAGGAAATTCTGTAATTTGTATGTACCTACTTTCTAGACCAACAAAGCCAAAATAATGTTTTAATCCCGATCCCGATCCCGATCGATTGTCCCGATTTACTTCGTAAAATCTATCTTCGCACCAATCAAAATAACCTAAGATTGCGACCATTATTACAAGTACCGTTTACAACGACAAATTATAGGCGTAACGCTTTTTGTATACGCAGTGCAATAACATTCAACAACCTGCCATCGTATTTAGAAATTGATTTATTCTGCACAAGTGCGTTAAGAATCAGGACAATTTTGAGCAAGGAATATTTCAATGGGTGAATATTTTGTGGTTTATCACGGCATACCTACCTATTTTTCCATACCTTTTCCTTTTGTCTTTTTTTTGTTTTCCCCTTTAATCTTGTGTTACAACATTGTCATATATATGTGGAAGCTTGTAATAAGCAATTGTCAGATGTTTACTACTTCGTTACCATTTACGTGTATTAGTCTGTAAGCTTTCTTAAAATTGTATAAATAAATAAATAAATAAAATAAACTCACAGAATTTATAACCTCCTCCTTTTATAATGTCGGTTATTTTTATATACATAAGTACGTCTTCCCTGGAATAAACACAAGCCATATAAATAAGAATAGTCCAAGCCAAGCTAAAAATACTAGCGAAGCAATTTGGAGCATACTAAAAACTTACTTCATCAGACTGAAAGCTAAAATGCTGTAGAAACACTGGTAGTAACAAACAGGAAAAACTGTAGTAAGTTGAGAATTAAGACATAAAAAAACGGTTCCCACTTCACACTTACGACGTAAAACTTTATCTAGCTAACATTTTTAAACGCCGCCACTATTGAACATATTTTTTGAACAGCCCATTATTTCTGATCCATCATTATCATCATTTCATCTGAAAGACATCCACTGCTAAAAATGAGCCTCGTCGGCAATAACTGATTTGCTATAAAAAAAAAAATTACATCCAGTACTCTAAACTGCATATCATCGAAAGGACCATAAATTACATAATTATTATTCTGAAAATATGAACTCGCCATCTACGAGTATAATAATAATTAATCAGCTGTACATTTGGGTTATTAAAAAAAAGCGCAGTAGTATAAATATTAATTTTTCATTACTACCATAAGCATTGTGAATGATGAGGTTTGAGATAACTTTATTCTCATAAGAATACACTAATTCACTTACATGAGAATATTAAAACTAAAACATAAGTCAATATTGTTGGGTGTGTACAATTACTAAACATTTGTACAGTAGGTAATTATTATGTGGGTAAACTTAAAAAAAAGAAAAAACAAAACACCTCAATGTTCGCTTGATACACGGGCTCAAACATCAAATACAAAAGTAAACAAGACTTTTTGATTGTTTGAATGATTTATTGCTTATTCAATTAGTTACATGTAAATATTCTTTTATTTTAAATAAATATAATATTCGGAAAATCTACGAATTGTTCAAATAAATAAAACTATATCTAATTAAAATACTGGTATATCCAGCTGCATCCTTTTACACTGGTACGTATTTTAGAAAAGGCTAGGCAGATTTATGGAACATCAAAATCACTAGTTGACCACTCATAAATTTTCTCAAGAATCATATCAATCTGAATTATGAAGGTAGGACCATTATATTATTATTACCATTTTATGTTACCTTAGGTAACATTTCTACATTTATATCTGTAATTTATACGGTGCACATAATAAAGTATATTCTATTCTACAAACATGTAATGCTGTTCGTTGGTAAACGCATTACGGGTGGACCTACTTGTTTTTTAATTTTTTATTGTTCGTAATTGTCTGACTACTGTTTTAGGAAAAAAATTATTAAAAAGTTGCCTGGTGAATTGGAAAATTTGGGAAAAACTGAGTCTTTTATATTTCTATGGGACTTTTGTATTTACTTAATTTGTTGTAAAAATAACAACTACTTCTCCTTTACTCCGCTTTATAAGGGAAATCATAAAAGCGGTCTTACACTAACTTTAGGAAGGAAAGATCTCGTTGTCCCCGGACTGCAAGTGACATGGCGACGCGTCGCCGGCTGCGTTGCAAGATTTCCCCCTAACATTCAGTTTATTGGATCTCCTGGATTCAGGAAATGTAAAAACCACACGCTTCCGACAAACAGAAAGATGGTTTACTGCTTTTGGCGTCAGTTTTGATTGAAGTTTTATTTTATTGTGCACCAAGGACGTTAAACTTGTTTATAGTTTGCAGTTTGTGGTTGAGAATGTTTTTGCAGGTACATAAATTTGTGGAATTATACGCTAGGATACAAGAGCTATATACTTTACGTGGTTAATAGACTCTTTTATACTAAATAGAAAAAAAAATAGCTTTACTTAGGTATTGACCAACATTTGTAATTAAGAAAAAGCTTATCAAAGTAACCTAAAAACCTACTGCCAAAAAGAACACAAATATTTTCTCCATCCATTATTTTAAATGAACAGATCTGTTCGAACATATAAATAAATATGAAACACTATTGAGGTGCATCGCAATTGTATGAATTTATTCGTCCGAGCGTGCGAAAAGATGGAATCAAATCAAATCGACAGCCGAAAGCCCGTCGTTTACCCCTGATTGTAGTGCAGACACGCTATAAATTCACTCGTCAATCCAAAGCGCTATGTAAATGGGTGTTTGCAACTACGTGGGGGTGTGTTGGTGTGTGTGTGTGTGGGTGTGTGCTTCATTTGACTAAAAAACTGCGTAGTATTTACATGCAGTTTTGTTTGCCGTCACTTTGCATAAGACGGAAAGGTTGAGTGAGTATTTGGGACAAATAACATTGTTTTTCCTCTACTATTATTTACTCATGGATTTAATTGATATTTTTACGCTGTTCAAGTCACGGTTGACAACAAAACTTTTAGTAGAGTAGGAAGGAAAACACGTGAAATAAGATTCTAATACATTAAAACCCCTTTTTTTCCGTTTTGTCCAGCCATTCCCACAAGTGCATTAAAAAAGTAATTACACTACATTCATTATTTACGTGTATTGTAAACGGCGATCTGAGTTTTATGACTCTCATAACTACCATAATTATCAGCCTGTGAAATAATTCTGAACATTGTGTGAAAACCAAATACTTGTTCGTTTCTTAAAACAATGTGTTATAGTCGTCTCATACGACACCTACGGATAGAGACAATAAATAAATAAGTTTGTCAGATAAAAACAATTATTACTGTGTTGTTGAGAATTTTATTTGGTATGCAAAGCCAGGGAAATGAATTGATAAGAAAATTGACTACCAATACCAACTTAAATTGTCCTTATATTCAAATCACAACTGTAATTTTTTTACAGTTGTCTAAAATGGTCAAAACGGCCTGGCGTAGGTAGGGTGTCAATTTGCTTAACAATTAGATAATTTCCTTGACTGTACACTGCTTAGAAGTCAAAGGCAGATGATTTCGTAGGCTATTTTCATATTGTCGACGTTCAGAAAGTGCGAATTTTCTGTAGCATGAAGTAGTAATTACGGGTATAGATTTTATTGACACTCTAAAGCTACAAATAATAGCAAACGGGTCAGTGCACGTTGAACAGTTTAATAAACTGAATGAGTTGTTATGTTCTGCATTCATTTGAATAATTGCAACGCGACCGTAGCCACGCACGGTCACTGGTCATGCGAATCTATATAAAAGCTTATGTCAAAAACCATAATATAACATCACGCCTGTATTACCCGAAGGATTAGGCACAGGTACTCCTAAAGTACACCCACAATTTCACCAGTTACGTTTAAGTCCCATTAGTAGGGCTTGCGACCACTATACCAACTTCTTCTTCTTTTCGTGTGGTTACTAGTGACTTACCGGGTGTCAGAGTTTTTATGTCACCCATGGGCCTCACATGCCGTTGAGAAATATCTCGCAGGCATACTATACCAACGAAGCGCTAATAGTACATTGTGATACAAGAATGGAAAGTAGGTTAATGCAAACGAGCTGTCATTGACAAGCCCGAGCCGAAGGCGAGGGTTTTTAATGACAAGATTTTGCAATAACCTACACACCCGTGTATCACACGACGTTTTTCAATACAGTTGTGTAAATTGTAAAAAAACAAATCAAAGAATTAGGCAAATAATAAAAATTTAAATTTTCATTAAATGGCGCGTTTTTGCAACTGGACATTTTTTTTTACAACGAAAACAGTCTATACGGCCTATTCGATTTTTGACAAATGTTGATGTGAAAATAATTAAATTAAAACTGGTAATTAAATATATTAAACAACCATTTAAAAGACTTTTGAGAATTCAATGCTGAGACGTACGTTCATTTTTCCTCGTATAAAATCTATCCCATTTTATTCTTTGTATGAAAACTCCTTGCTACTAAACTTTTTAAATTGTCTTATAAATTTAAAACTAAACTGCAAAACAAAATGATCGAGCTCGTAAACAAAAGTCACACCGCGTAACAGAAAGATGCCTATGCAAAAGATTTAATTTTCGAATAATAATTATAGCCTCTGAAACTTAGATAAATGATGGGTCTCGCTGCGCTCGGTGCAGCGAGACCAATCATTTATCTAAGCTCTGAAAGTACGCCATGTTTAAAACTGTATTGAAAAAATATATATTATATAATACTATATCGGTTATATCAAAAAGCATATTTACATTCTTCGATTCAGCAGCCACTCATCGCAACGCTCTAGTTATGAAGGCCACAAGTTATGTCACCTCAAAAATTAGTTCGACCCGCCGTCCAAGGCATGCACTGACCGACCTAGACGACCCCACTACTCTCCTCCAGGAGAGTCGTAGGGAAACTAGTACAGTTCGCAAAATAAGAGCACACAATACACGATCGTCATTCCGACCTCGCCGCCGAGGCCCCGCGCGAAATCCCCGTCTAACGAATAGTCCTCCCCGACCCTTGACTGTAAGTGAAGCGCCAGCACGCGTTTTAGCTGAGCAGCATGTAATCCAAACTCCCCACGATAATAATCAAAACACTGATTTTATCCAGCCACCGTCGGTCCCTTGCCACCCTCCCTCCGACTCAGCTGCCCTAAGCCGTGGTTCGTACCCCACAGGTGGTGCCCTTAGCGAGCAGCAGTCGTTTAGTTTATAGTTTTTACGCCCTGGCTGGAGGCATTAAGTTTCGTTAGGAGCTTAAGGCAGTCACAGGAAAGTCCGGTTAAAGAGTCGGAACCTTAGTGGTTACACTCTGAGATGCCCTAGATAAAAAAAAAACTTGTTTAAATTATTTATGAATTAATAATTAATTTCCTTGCCTGGTTTCCAATTAGTAGTGTTAACGCTTCGTGCATCCGTTCCAAGCAACATACATTTAATATAGAAGACATTTATTTTACGTTGTAACCAATTTTGATGTTCTGTGGCGAGTTTGTGCGAGGCAAAATACGGTTGACGTGAACTGAAGAAGGCTTGAACATGCGCTGGATTATTTCAGCTGTAGATCAAAGCGAAAGTGTATTTGAGACTTTAGGTTCGTGGGCTTCCACTTTATTATGTTTAATGTGAAATATATTTAAGGCCTATGTCCAGCTGTGAACGTCTTTCGGCTGAAATTATGATGATGAAATATTCTTGTGGTTGTGGTGGATTAATATGTTGTCCACCAAAGTAGACAACATTTTCATCTATATTTAAAGGTAGATCAAAATTGTGACCATAATTATTGGTATAATAAATTTATTATTGGGTGGTAGCATCAATGTGAAACTAAAAATTCTTCGGTACAGACGTTTTCGCTATGTCCCTCGTAAATGCATATTTAGGTTGATATATTTTTTTTCCTACCTATTATGTTCTTTTATTTTACTTCAAGACATGCAGGTAGGCTATATACATAACTATAGTTAGTTACTACAGAACCCTGCGAATGATGCGACACGAACGTTTGCGAGTGCAAGGATCAATTTACAGATTTTTTTTTTGTTCCTAATGCGCCGCGCTCTTCTAAAACCTACAAAAAGGTGCGACACGCAACGCGACACAAAAGCGAGCGGTGCCTTTCTGTCGCGTCGCGTGTCGCGCCTGTTTGTAGGAGCTTTTAATGTTGTCTTAGGTTTATAGATAAATAAAAATTTCAAAATGGGTGAAAACTGTCTTTCAATTTTTATCAAAATTCTTTATAAATGTGTTTATTTGTAGGTACTATGACCACTGAAAAGTAAAGTCAAAGTACCTAATAATTAATGATCTAATCATTTGGGAATATCTTGATCATACCTACGTAACTAAATGCCAACTTTTAAAAAGAGTCGGGTAAGATGATTGTTTGTAGAAGAATGTGTTAATACCTACATGTGCTTTTACCCCTTTTTATTTTGCTTATTACGCCAGAAATTGATGTTTTTATTTCCTCCTTGTATGTTTGTGTCGAGCACAGTCAGCTGCAGTTTCTTCTTGAAGATATCACAGGAAATTAAATTGAAATTCAGGTAAGAATTATTATATACGGTAAGAAAGTAGAATTATTCGTTATTATCATAAGAGTGCTACCTTCGTTTTGCTGTGAGAAGTGACATAAATCAGCCATCTAAAAACATGTGCCTACAATCGCAGTTCACGCTTTTTTGCCAAAGCGCAAAAACCATGCGAGTCAACCTGCTTGTCACTGCCTTCATGAATGACCATCTCAGTTTTCCCATCACTAACACGTGATCAAACAATCATCCTAATAAATCACTTTTGTCTCAAACACGTACTAATTTCCTTTTTGTTACAGGTGTCTGTCATGGCAGCAGTTATTTGGAATACTACAATGGATGTTTACTCTAGGAGCCAAGTAAGTTTAGCATTTATATTATTTTACTGACACAAACACACATGAACTCGCGCCTCTCCATATCAACACGTGCAACTTAACTAAAATTTGTCACTTTTGCTTTATACATGACCATACACCTCCGGTCGTACACCTAGGGCCAACTTCTGGAAGATAATTATCGCAAAATTAATGTGTTGATAAATTATTAAACCAATGGCAGCAGTTTACGGCGCTTGACAATTTGCCACATTAATTTTACGATGATTTTCGTTCGTGATACTGGCCCCCAGCCTTACAAGAACATAATAAATTATGAGTAGGTACCTCTAGTAGTTTTTCTGCCAATAATAAATGACAGTTTACAGAAAGACAATGTATATGCAAGGGTTCTGTTTATATAATATGAATTACATCGTCCCCCTGCCTTTGTAACATTTTATTTGAGGTCGACGCAACATAACTCATTCATCAGTACTATGTTCATCAGCTCACATATCAATATTGGTTTCAAGCTGTTAAAAAATAAGAAAACAATACAAAACTCTTGTGTCCGTTTATCAATTAAGTTTTTCTTTAAAAATCAGAGAAACTATGTAACATAACGCGGCCCGCACACCTACAATATAAATTTTAGTGAGTTTATGAAAGTTTGACCGAGTTTCAACTTTGTTGCACAATATTTTCAATGCATCGTGTAGGATCAGTATTAAACAATATGTAAGGTACTGTACTGAAATTAAATTAAATTGTTTATTCTGTAAATATGATATCTGGAACATTTAAAAAAATATAAGTTAGACGGACTCTACATTTCCTATCTGACTGCCCCTGAGCAAAAATGGCGAAACAAACTCAGGGGTCACAGTCTCTTTAGAATACATTACCCTTTTTTTTTGGGTGCGAAATCATCATATAACTTTTCCCACTCTGGGCGGAGCGGAAGAGGCGTGTCAGACTTTTGCTGACTAAATCCCACCCGTGTTCTTTCAGTTGCCTGTGTGCCAGGGCCACGGTATCCCTTTCGGGCAAACCCGCCACCCTGGCAGGATGTAGATTAGTGTCTGAAATGGTTTTTGAGGAAAGAACCACACAGATGTAAGTGGACCTGTCCAGACAGTGCACTGTTGGCAGTATTATGCAGTTGAAATTTGTATTTACGTTTGAAATAATTTGCACTGTAGATTTTTACGTGTTTGTTATAAGGATAATGCTTCAAATGATAGGATTTGAATTAATTACTTCACTTCATTTCATACCATACGCTTGTTGCTATGAATCAACCGTTTATTTCATTTTAAGCATGCTTACTAATGTAGAATGTTATATTTTGAAGCACGTTTCACAACTTGTTTAATCCCCTATGCATACGTAATTGCATACTACTTGGTGAAATAAAACAATAAAAGACTTTCCAAATAGATTATCATTGATTAAAGTATTTTTTTTTTATTCGCTCCTTTCTCTTTCTCTTGGCAAAAGCTTCACGATTCAGATACAGATTCATTGTACTTTTATTACGCAAAGGTGATCATCTGGAGAGGAGGTAGGATGGTGTAGATTTCCTGGTCAACATAGACCCTACCAACAGTGTTATACGGTTTCTTACTAATACAACCTAAGGAACGACGTACTGCGAACCTTTGCGGTGAACGATGTCAAAGGTGTATTGCTTAGTTTAAACAATCCCTCTGGTCGTTTAGCTAGATGGGCTACGTCATTTCGCAATACACCTTTGACATCGTTCACCGCAAAGGTTCGCAGCACGACGTTCATTGCCTCTTCTTCTCCGTCTTCTTTCTCAAATTGATGATAGAACATTCGTCTAGTTAACTAGAATACTTTGGTCCAGTGGGTGGCCTCGTTAATTGTGGCTTCAAAAGCGTAGGTCACCCTCTGGCTTCATGCAACAATAATCTGTAATAAGCAGTATGGAAAGAAAGAAAGAAAAATAGGTTTATTTGTCACAGAAATACGTGCATACAAAAATATAATTAACTCGAGTAGGTAGGAACACAGAAAAATTGAACAAAATAGATCTGCATTATAATCACAAGCACAAAGCCGAAAATAGTCGGCAGCTACACGTCATGACTGTGACAAGAAGGTTTCCACTCAGCATGATGCTGTGCTATAAGGGACCCACAGCACAGTGCTGATTTTCAGTGGTTACCCGAAAAAGACGTATGGAAACCAAATCAGGTTTAAAGAAGACTGGGATGGGAAGACTTGATGCAAAAGGTAGAGCGTAGAGGTTGAGGTGACTAAGTGTTGAGGTTCAACACAGTCTGATTTTAAAGATGATTAATATTTTGAAAATAATAATGATTAACAGTAATATTATAACATAACAGTTAAAATACACAACAAAACACACCACTAACCTGCCTCCTACCGGTCAAAAGTTCACGAAACACCTACAAAATTAGGGTCCAATTTATAACAGACTCCATACATAATCTATGAATCACCACTTACTTTTGACCCCTGACACAAGAGTCACAAAGTTGTAGTGATACCATTAGGCGAATATGTTAAATTAAGTAAAAGCCGCGCGGTACAACAATTATTTTCTAGAGGGACACATTTGTGGGGCCAGAGGTGACTGCGAGGGTAACCATTATCTGTATACTGCGTTCGCGATTATTATACAAACATGTAAACAAAAATATGTTTAGGAAAAATAACTTTAATAATACCCACACATAAAGTTCAACAACTACTAACATTTCATCATGAATTTTTCAATAATACTATAGTCATTCTAAAATCAACTTGATTTACACTTTCATAAAGTTGATATTTGTTTAAGTGGAAATAACATCAAATGGAAACAAGGATTTGAAAAGACTAGGTAGGTGGGAACTACTGATAGCTAATAAATATTATGAGTGTGTCTCATGTATGTGACAAGATGCGGCAAAGTCACGCGATGCGATGATATTTGTCACCTTCGTGGGACTATGAATACAAGACTACATACACAGTCCTCTGACAGCAACTCAAGCAGCAACCAACCAGCAACAAAAATAAAGTATAAATTGAAATTGTTTATGATCCAGGTGATACTTAAGCAAGTGCACAGGTTAAATACAAATTAAAATGTCTTATGTGGCTTAAGAGCGTTCATCCCGCGCGGGCTGGCAACGTCGCATTTCTTCTAGAGTTTTTTCGTGATTATTTTATTAAATTTAAGTCAAAGTTTTTTCAGCCAAGCTCTTTGGTCTTATTAAATATGAATGCTATTTTTTTACAGTTATTTTGATATTTACTCATAAAAATTCACAAATTAACAATAAATTTCTATTTGCTTTTCTATCACGACTAATTATTACTATTTACTATAAAGTAAATTACAAAATACAAATGTCTAATGCCTGGACGTTTTTTTTTTTTTTATTATCACTAAAACCTTAAAAAATGCGACGTTGCTAGCCCGCGCGGGATAAATGCTCTTAAGGATGTGGGGGAGACCTTTGCTTAGCAGTGGGACAAAAAAAAAGTGACTTACAATATTACCTACAGCTAGGTTAAATATATATATTGTATATACTATATATATATACATATTTTATGTATATACATAATATAATTATATAATATATATATTCATATTAAAAATTAGGTATGAGTGCATTCATCGACGCTCACGGTATCCCGCCGCTCATTCGTTAACTCCCCCTGCCTTGCTGCACATTCCTAAGGCGTGAAACAGCAGTACCGATCAAACTATATAGTTACCAGTAAGCTCCAAACTAGACAGTAAGTCTGAATCTTGGGGCTCGGAATTTGATTTCCAAATCGGTTCCACCCATTTCGGGTATAAGCCGGAACAAATAGACAGACAGAGAGAAAGAAAGACAAAAAAAAAAAGATTTTTGGTATACAACTTATAACAAAAAACTGGTGATACACAACCAACAACGCCCAGTAAACTGAAACTGCATGAAGGTTGAAACTATCGCATAGACCAAGAAACCTTTTCGTTTAATGAATTGCAAGTGCCATTCAACCCTATGGCTTGACGGGATAAATGTTACCGAATAAGTAGTGGCGCATACATTGAATATAGACAAATTGACCTTGGCGTTTAATGAATTGCAAGTGACATTCAACCCTATGGCTGGCGGGATAAATGTTACCGAATAAGTAGTGGCGCATACGTTGAATATAGACAAATAGACCTTGGTGTTTAATGAATTGCAAGTGACATTCGACCCTATGGCTGGCGGGATAAATGTTACCGAATAAGTAGTGGCGCATACGTTGAATATAGACAAATAGACCTTGGTGTTTAATGAATTGCAAGTGACATTCAACCCTATGGCTGGCGGGATAAATGTTAGGTACCGAATAAGTAGTGGCGCATAAATTGAGTATAGACCCGTTCACACGTCGTTTGTACTCCAAAAAACATACATAGCTAAATACGTTTATTGAATACCCACCGGACTTGTCAAGCAAACCGAATGAACGTTTAACGTATTAGGTCTGAAGGAACGCATAATAAATAGTACATAATCAAACTGTGGCTATTCGTTTTTACACGGAAAAAAATGTATCGTATGAACAGCCCGTTGTTAATACGGTTTAAATCGAATATTGTAAAAAAAACGTTCGGTATGTTGCCGTGTGAACCCAGCCTAAGAAGATAAAGCAAATACGATTTGGACTTATACGTCTTCAGATGAGTTTTTACACGCCACACGTAGAGTACTCAACAATAGCCATTTTATTTTATAGATAAACTAATAAAATGCACGGGTATGTGTTCTACTAGCCTTGACGAGATTTTCCACTCAGTGAGCCGTTTGTCTATCTAGTGCGTGCGACCTCCATGCAGAAATAGCCTTGTGTGCTCTTATAGAATGCAAGGACTAGTTTATTTTGTAAACGTGATCAGGAATACTGGGTAGTTTTTTGTTTTTGTTTGTTTGAGTTGCTATTATCTCTAAGTTGGACGAAGTGAACTTTAAGAAATTCATAAATACAGTAACAGGTTACATAAATAAGTTTATCATCGTTGACATACACCTCGACATTGTCTTAATGCTACTAAAGCTTTCCTATGGATGCAAAAATTCATTTAGTTTAAAATATAAAAATATCACAAAGCAATGGATTGAATGTATAAGACATTGTATTGCTTTGGAGCGATTGATCAGGTTAAGCTACGCTTTCTACGGTTGGTCCGTGGATGGATGAGCCTCTTAACATACCACGACGCGTCCATGCCTTGGAAAGAACGCTAAGTGTACGGCCTGAGTGAAAAGCCGTGCGGCGGGGTGTTTTACGTCGCGTGTAAGCGCCGAAAGATTGTTCGGCGCGCCGCTCGCCGCCACTCAGAACACTCGCGAGATATTGTATGTGTTTAACATGAACGCCGCATGCGCCGCCCCGCCGGACTGAGAGTCGAGCGTGCACTCAGTTCGAACAATAGGCCGTTGGTCTCGGCTGCCATTTGTTGATCGTTGACAGTTGTTACGGGTCATCAGAAACCCGAAAGTTTGACTATCAGTATTACCAAGGGATATCGTGTTACCCAGTAGCTGGGTTGTGGAGGTCAGATAGGCAGTCGCTCCATGTAAAATACAGCTCATTCAGTTGGATCCGGTTAGACTGGAATCTGACCCCAACGTGATTGGGAAAAGGCTAGGCAGATGATGAACGTAAAAAACTTTCAGAGAAATTTATCAGATCTCCGCTAACGACTTTGAAAATGACTCATAGTGTTTATTCAAGGAATAATGTCGAATACATTATGCCATATGTGACACGAAGATATTTTGTATTCAGCTATTTTAATGTATGGCGGTTCGCCATTGTTGTTTGTAATCATTGAGTTACGACTCTTCATTGTTCAAATTCTAATTGTATAGATTGCCAAACTGGCGCGACGTCTAGCGGCTATTTCAAAACAAAATGAACAACTTTTTCTTGTACAATCGCTCGTCTTTCCACCAATCATCGTCCAACATGGCTCCTCGATTAAGGTAATAGTAGGTTGCATGTGATATGGGGCACGAGATTAGATGCCAATCGTCCGGAATTGCGCGTTCCTGCACGGTACCGCGTTGCTGCAACAAATAACTATCAACTGCATGACAGTTCGAAAGTCCGTTGCACACTATTGAACGTTCCTCTTGTTCCTACAACTCGCAGAATGACAGATAAGGATGGTACACATTGTTTGTGAGGTCATCTAGTTGTATTTAATGAAACCTCTCCTTAACTTTCATTGTGCCGAACAGCGCCTTTTCCGGCGAGGGGTATTGTTTTAAGTTTTGAGTAGGATTTTCGCAAACAAATGCGGCTGTGTGTGACGGGTTTCAACTGGGATCGCTTAGAAGTTCTAGGGGTAAAGGCTACGTTGTTGTTAGTTTAATATGAACTAATTTTCAATCATTTTTATATGGTGGAGGTTCTATTTTAGAAGCAATAGCTAGATAGACAGTATACTTTTTGACTGCCTCATTGGTTTAGTGGTCGCAAGTTCTAATACTAAGCGTGAGGTCTTGGGTTCGTTTCCCAGGACGAGCAAAGTGTTATGAGGTTTTTCTATGACGAATTTCTCAGTAGCACCTCGGTGTCAATATGCTCGGCTCCCTATCACGGGACTTAAACACGTAACTATCGAAATGTGGATGTACTATACATTGGTACACCTCTGCTCTAACCTCTTGGGGATTACAGACGTGATTTATGCTATGTTATAGAATACTTTTTACTGTGCGAAGATTATGTTGAAATACCACCACCAGTGACATTATAAAGACAATAAAATCACTTTGAAAGCAAACTACCCTCCAATTCAATTACTTAATTTATGTAGATGGTACTTTCACTGCGACCGAGCCACATTCAGGGCAATCGATGGCAACCCACGACATAAATTATATTGTAGGTACCTTTATTAACTAATTTACAAAAAGGGTTGAACATCATGTTTATCATTCATTTAATGAGCAATAGAATTATTAATAAGGACTTATAGGAACTTAAAAGTTTTTTTTTTTTTTTGTATCAAGCGTGGTTTTAAATATGAATGCGGTACTGCTGAGAATGAGGTCCCGGGTTCGATTCCCAGGTTGAGCAAAGTGTTATTAGGTTTTTCTATCAGGAATTTCTCAGTAGTAGCCCGGAGTCTGGATTTGTGCCCGGTTGATATCAATAGGCTCATCCCCTATTACATGGGACTTAAAAATAACTGTCGAAATATGGGTGTACCTACATAGGTACACCTCTGCATAACCCTTCGGGGAAACCAGAGCGTGATGTCATGTTATATTTATGTATAAATATCAAAACCATTGCGAATTCGCTAATTTTGTTGAAATACCCTGTGCATTGCCTGTCAATCAATTGATTTGTTGGTTATTGGTTTGACTGATTAGATTTTACGAGTATGGAAGCTCCAATGGGGTTTTCGTTTGTAAAATATGCACACCACATTCTGACTTCAGATATGTGTTGTAGTGATGCTATATTATTAAAATGGATAAGATAAGAGAGAGAGGTTAAGAGAATAAGAGGTTTTTTTTTGTATAAAATTAACTTCTTAAGTATCTGTATTATGTTTCATTTAAGTATGACCTATATAGGGTGGAAAAAATTTAAGGGCCCTGGAGGGGAACTACCTTAAATCCTTTAGTTAGCTCATTTTACCGAAAGGAAACAATCCTTTATTTTTTTAAAGAAACAAAACTGCATTCAAAGATCTTCTAAAATTCGCTTGTCTCACCCGGGAATCGAACCAACTAAAAATAAAAAATAAAAAAAAAACACTCGCTATTTTATTATACGAATCGGTAGTATTATTGTTCAGTATAAAATTTGTCTAATAAACATTTTTTCTTTGAAATAAAAAAAAGTGAAACCTAATACAAATTTTATTTTATCATTAATACGAAAACACATAAACATATTTTTTTTTTTTACGAAGAAGGATATTATATAATTTAACTGATAAGTTGCTCGAAATGACTGCCCTCGTTCCGGTATTTAGTCATTCGATTACACTAATTATTTAGTATTTTAGTGTTTTTTTTTTTTTTTTTTGATAATTCCTTCTAATAACTTTGCTATTTTTGTAAATTATCGTTAAAAAAACAGTTTTTAGTTTTTTCGAGATTTCTCTATAAAATTATACACATAAACCTTTCAAAATCAAAATCAAAATATTATAATTCACATAAACCTACATGGGCACTTATGAAACGCACAAAGACACAGACAGTTCAAAAGAAATTTGTCCGTATCTTAGTAAATATACAACAAATAGATAGCTGCAAACCCCATTTTATCAACCAAAATATTTTAACACTGCCTTGTATTTATATACTAGAAATATGCAAGTTTGCTCATAAACACCAAGACTTTTACACAAAACGAAAAGACATACAAACAAGATACACACTCCGATACAAAACACGACTAAACCTACCAACATCCCGCTTAAAGATGCATTCAACAGGCCCTCTAGTTATGTCTATAAAAATATATAATAACTTACCCGAATCAATAAGAAAAGAAAAAGAAATCCATCTTTTTACAAATAAATTAAAAAACCTATTGATAAGTAAATGCTATTACAGTGTTAACGAATATGTAAATGATAAATCCCTTAAATGCAATTAAAATACAAATGTTTTATTTTTATTATTATTATTTTAAATTATGTTAGATTATAAGTCGTCTTCTCTACTTCCTGTTTCTTTTGCTGTGCCCGACAGGGTCCACGATTGTTTCTTAATTTATGTTTACCACCTAAGCTTATACATTGTGGAATGCAATAAAGATTTGAGTATTTATTTGAGTATTTGAGAGCATTAAAGCTCAGCTGACCTATAAAAGTGATACACCTGACACAGCGCTCACAATATTTCCTTCAAAGTTTCCAACTGTACACTTTGTTTTCAGAGCTAAAAATACAAAGTGAGCAACTTTACACTACCAAGGAAAATATCGTTTGCTACAACTTTGTCTAGCACGTTCGATAGTTACGCAAATCGGTTGGCATCGTTTTACTAATTGCTTTATGCACTTAACTGTGTTTTTGGTGTAAAGGGTGTGTAAACAAGGGATGTGTATGTATGGTTTGTGTAAACACGTCGCGACTTCGCGGCCCAGCAGCGGCTTGCGTGACGCTAGGCACGTGCCAGTCTAATGCCTGTTTTTCACTGACTCTAACGACACTTAAATGTAATGCGTAAACATAAAGCAGTTTAATAATAATAATAACAATCATCATCATCATTCATCATATCAGCCGAAAGACGTCCACTTCTGGACTTAGGCCTACTCTAAGAACCGCCACTTCGATCGGTTCTGTGCTTCCCGCGTCCAGCGGATTCCTGCGTTCATCACAAGGTCATCCATCGGTACACCTTGTGAGACGCCTTCCGACGCTACGTCTTACGGTACGCGGTCGCCACGGCAGAGCCTTTCATCCCCATAGGCCATCTGTTCTGCGAGCAATGTGCCCTGCCCACTGCCACTTAAGTTTGGAAATTCTTCGAGCTATGTCGGTTACCTTGGTTCACTTGCAAATCTCTTCATTTCTGATTCGATCACGTAGGGAAACTCCAAGCATAGCCCTCCCCATTACCCTATGGGTGACTTTTAGCCTTCTAATAAGGCCCATTGTGAGCGACCGTTTCAGTGCCATAATTCATCACTGGCAACACGCACTGGTCAAAGACTTTCATCTTGAGACACTGCGGTATGTGGCACGAGAAGATATTGCGAAGCTTCTCGAATGCTGCTCAGCCACGTCGGATTCGACGATTGACGTCTTTTTTGAAGTTGGACTTACCTAACTTGACAGTTTGTCCTAGGTAACATACTTGTCCACAACTTCGAGTGTAGCGTCTCCGATCTTCATGAGAGTGGGTGTACCTTTGTCTTGTCCATGTTCATTCTAAGACCCACTTTTTCGGAAACTCTACTGAGGTCATTGAGCATTGTACTGAGGTCTTATATCCATAGTCTCTTAATCTAGTCTAATAATACCAGCCTATTATTATCAAAGGCTATTCAAAGGTTATTTCTCTCATAGAGAGAAATGTAGCTGAATTTCATTGACGCAGCGTTGAATCTCCTCCTTCAATGCACGAGTGGTTATGGGATTTAATTCAAATCTTGCGTACATTTTGAGACACCCTTAACAAGTATCGTGATTGACAGACATACCCTACAGCCTAAATGAACTGTGAAAATTAAATTGGGGAGGTACTTAGGTACTTACTTATGTTTTCAAAACTGAGTCCCTGAGCACAGTTAATATCACTTAGAGTGACCTAGGTTGAAGTTTGTGTAGAAAATCTGAATACATTGTGTTTCTGAAACCCATTGGGACGAATTTAAGCTGCCTGTGCAGAAAAGACACATAACAAATACCATTCTCCTAACCCAGTAACGACTTAGCTTCTGCGTCAGTTTTAGGTATCCCAGTAGGGCTGCCTAGCCTTTTGTATGCCACAAAAAATGGCAAAAAAGTAGATCCTGCTTCCAAAATGTTATTATAAGACCATGCAAATCTATTGGAAATGTATACATGTTTTACAAAAGATATATATCTTATCTTTTCCTCTCTCTGGAGCCCTGACCCTACTGCTGACCCTGCTCCCGATATCGGTGGGCTAATTTTTTTATGTTTTTATATCCTAATAATTTAAAATATAATGTATATGTATCTATTAAAATAAATGAAATAATATCACAATAATACCAGCCTTTGTCCCACTGCTGGGCAAAGGCCTCTTCTCATTACTCAAGTAGTTTTTCAAGAAGTTTCCCCACGATGTTTTACCTTCACCGTTATCAGAAAGTAATATGAAATAAACTCAGAGGGCCTAACTAATAAACACGGAATAAGGTTATGCTGTTGTACCGTGTGATGCCGGATGTAAAGAATAGCACCACCCCGTTTCCTCCCGTGGGTATCGTAAAAGACGACTAAGGGACTTACTAGAGAATGGGCAGCAGCGTTTTCTATGCATTTGAATACCATACTGCGATCGCAAACCCGCCTGCCAAGCGTGGCGATTATGGCAAACCCCCCAATTGGGGAGGCTTATGTTCAGCAGTGGACGTCTTTCGGCTGAAATGATGATGAATGCTGAAAGTTTTGCTAGGAATAACTTCGGTATAACCATACATTTCCTGACGTTTATACATAGCATAACTTTATTCCGTGTTAAGTAATCAATAAGCATAATCAGCCTATAATGTTTCCACTGCTGGAAAAAGCCTCCTCTCTTCGGGAGTAGGCTGTAATCTAAACTACGCGGGCCCAGTGCGGGTTGTGAGATGTCACATGTCTTCGAATTTTTGGTTCTAGGACATGCCAGTTTCCTCACAATGTTTTCCTTCACCGTTTTGAGAGCAGAGATGCTAAAATTATTTACACAAAGTAAAGCACCTGCTTGGGTTCGAACTCGCGACCTATAACTCGTAAGTCAGGGCCGATACCACTTCACCACGTACATACTTAGTACACGACATTAACTCAAAAAGCACAAAAACACAACACACCTCCCCGATCCTCCCTTATCGAACCTAAGACCCATACACTCAGACCACTAGAGCACAGATTTTCCAAATGCAAATGTTGTATTTACTGCTAGTAACACATTGGTATTTCCACCATACGATTTAACAGCAGCTGAGTCGACTTGGTATTCACTAAACCGCAAATGTGCATCGCAGAGATTTGCATATAAAACAGTGCGCGACGGTCTCCCGTAGTTGGAAACCACCACACCGAGCTTTCCCTTGTTTATTATTTTCAACCCGTCTAATAAAGGACATTTCAAGGTGAAGTGAATCCCGCATTAGAGGAGAGAGGTAACTGCGCTCATCAATTGGACGTAGTTTAGCAGAAAGGACTGTTGAGTCCTTTCTGCTAAACTATATTACGTGGGTATGGGTAGGTGGTATGTGAGTTGCCACATTATGGTCAAAAAGGAGTTGTGTACCTTTATGTGGGTTGATTGTTATCATTAAAAAAACAACCTTACCTTTGTAGTGTCACGGATCTTTCTTGCTGAGTGAAAGAACCGACCGTTAGGACCTATTTGGTATATATACTCGTAGGTACACTTTCTGCTAAACTACGTCCAATTGTTTGAATGATTAGGAACTCTTCACGAGACTATTCGCGTCAGGTTGAACACATGCATACAAATAAGGCTAGTTCACAAGCCATTCACATTGTATTGACCTTTTATTTTTTTGCGGGATAAATGTTACCGAATAAATAGTGGCGCATACATTGAGTATAGAGCCGTTCACACGTCGTTTGTACTCCAAAAAAAACATACATAGCTACATACCTTTATCGAATACCCACCGGACTTTTCAAGCAAACCGAATGAACTTTTATCGTATTAGTTCTGCAGTAACGCATTATAGTACACCATCAAACTATGGCTATTCGTTTTTACTTGGAGAATAATGTATTATGTGAACAGCTTGCTTTGAATACGGTTTAAATAGAATATTTTAAAAAACGACACTCAGCCTTAGTTGACACAATCAGTGCGAGCGACTTCGTCCCGCATCCTACTTTAGTTGGATAGAGCTCGATGCCCAAATGGTGAAGTTTCACCGACAGTTGACGGAAAACGCATGAGTTGGTTTTCCTTCTCTTAATGCTTACATTACTAGCTTATCTTAACAAAGCCTTTCGTTTTGAAGCGTTGATAGGATTCAATTCAGACAGAAAACAGTCGACACGGTTGGCGCAGTGGTTAAGCAATTGACTGCTGCGCTGCGTGTCGCGGGTTCGATTCCCGCACAGAACAAATATTTGTGTGATCTACAAGTAGTTGTTCTGGATCTGGCTGTTAGTGTATGTGAGTTAAAATGTTTGTAAAGTCACCCACAATACAGGAGAAATTCCTAGTGTGAGGCATAGTTTAAAAAAAAAAAATGCCTGCAGAATCTTGTAAAATATCATTTTAATACATTGCGATTGGTATTTAAACTAAACACGCATAGAAATATTGTCTCTCTCAAAAGCTTGATGATGATGGTGGGGCTCCGTTTTCTGCACTTAGACTCCCATTCGGTCCGTTGTGCGTGTGGATTCTGGCTAACAGAGTCAGCCTAGCTCCGTCCAAAAGGACAGAAGCTTCCTGGGAGCTTCACAGGCTTCCTCGCTGTTCAGAGGACTTCTTCACATTGTGGAGCCACGGCCTCGCATTCCAGGATGACGTGGGCGGCTGATTCTTGAGCGTCAAGGCAGCCCCTGCAAAGGGGGCTGTCTGTGGCCCCTATGTTAAAAAGATGTTTGTTAAGGAGATTATGGCCCGTATTTGTACCTATTATTATTCTAAGGTTATTTCTACTTAAGCTGAGAAGTTTTTTGGTTAATCGCGGGTGTACCATTGGTAAAGCCAGTTTTGACTGTCTACAGTCTGTTACCTGTGACCATCTGTTGTGAGTTCGGTAGATCTTTGGCGAAACCACGCACGAAATTGAGAGAAATACAGAGGGAGAAGTGGGTACGAGCCTAGCACCATCATATCAGAGCCTCTCTTCGCAAATTCAGCTGCAACGTCATTACCCAAGGATCCACTATGCCCTTTGATCCACTGGAGGGTAATTCGATCGAACGTCGATAAACTCTCCAGAGCTAGATGGCACTCAAAAATTAGCTTGTTGTTGGTTTGTTTGTTCTCTAAAGCTTTGAGCACAGATAGGCTGTCGGATAGGAATTTAATGCCATAGTTCCGGATGCCTAAGCGCTTTACTGCTATTGTGGCTTGTGTAAAGGCTCAAAGCTTTTGAAGAAACGAAAAAGAATAAAGGTATTTGTTCATGATTATTACAAATATAAACTATTACATTATTATTTCATCCGTAAATATCTTGACAATCAGTATAGTATAATAATAGTTTGGTCGATGATCCCCAAACTAGGTAGGAACCTATGACACCAGAGTTTTGTATTTTGGAAAATTATTCCAAAAGAGAAAACAAATAACAATGTCATAAGATACATGTTTATCTCATAACTGACATCGAATATGATCTCATAAAATATGAAGATAAATAAAACTAAGGATTAGTGTGACTCAGCGCTATTGGCATATTGAGAATATACTCTTTAATATTGAGCACTATCTCAAAAAAGAAACTGACTCATTCTTATTATTTACTGATGCAGACTTCTTTTGCACTAGTTATTTTCATCGCAAACCTTACTATCTTCGTAAAAAAACTAGCATAGGTATACGGAAATATTTTTCATATATATGTAAAAGATAAGCCAACTAACAAGGGCTGTTTCAGAGTCCCTTAATATTTTCACTCATTGAATTTTCATCTCTTCGAATGCACGCACATGGAAAATTTGCATCGGCTGCAATAATATATTGACTGCCTCGTTGATGCAGTAGTCCCAAGCGTGACTGCTAAGCGTGTGGTTCAGAGTTCGATTCGGATGGCGGTTTTTCCGTTAGGAATTTCTCATTGGTAGCCCGCAGACCGGATTTGTGTGCTGATTAATGGCAATTGGCCCTAAAACATGAGACTTAAACATAACCGGCATCTTTGCTTAACTCTTCGGGGAAAACTGGCGTGATTATAAAAATAAAAAACAACATCAACCCTACCTACCAATTTTGTCGGTATACTTATCGAGCAATAAACGACCCGTTTTTCGAAAAATCTCAATAACCAGTTCGCCCGAGCTGTTGTCGAAACCTCAAAACACGTTGGTGGTTAAACTGTGCTTATTGCCTCGAAATAGAAGCGCCTCGAACTAGAAAATGGCGCCGATTTGTAGGGCACCTCGTGGCAAACCATTTAATGCCTGGCGAGTTGCGCCCAAAGCAACTCGCAAAGCACTTAATGGTTTCTACACTTTCTACGCAATATCATCAATATCGATTATGGTCTTATGCCATTATTCTTCATTTAAGCCTTTATGGCCTTGGCCTTCTTCACTTATGGCTCTTCGCTTCTGTACAAGCATCAAAACAAAAAAAACTAATTGCAACAAAAGACATTGCAAAGACAAATTACAAAATAATAACACAAAAAAATGTAAGAAAATTTTTTATAGCAGTTTTCCCATATATAATATTATTCTAAATAAATGGTGTGGTTGTTGGTTATTAACACTTAATTTATATTAATAATTCCGTTAAGTCGCGAACAAATGCGTACCTAACCTTACGCTAAATGACATGTAAATTATCGTTATGTGTGAAAATGGCTACAAAGTTGATGGTGAAATATATGTACAAATTTAATTCTGTTAGTAGGTTTATACAAACACTTTTACACGTTTATATTTTTTACAACTACTAGATGAGGTCGGTGTTTTCTATCTGCTACTACTCTGAGAAGAAACACTGAAACAAACTCAGAGGTCACAGTCTCTTTTAAAGTCCTGACATAATCTTGATCAGATCATTTGACGACCATGCAGATTAGCATCGGTGATGACCATTTGAGAAAAGAGCCACACAGATTCGAGTCGACCTATCCATTAAGTGCATGCATGTGTCAGTGATCTTGTAGCTCAACTCAGAACTTAAGAAGCTCAACGATTACAAAAACATCAACCAAACTAAATCATCACATACTTCCGTCTCCACCAAATGCAAATAGAACAACTATTCATAGTTCCACATCGCAGACATTACAGCTTTTATGGCAGTATTTAAAACATATCTCTGCCATTAGAGTGGCAAGTACTGGCATAGCAGCTGGCGTTATACGTTTCGCACACTCGGCCGGTCGGCCATGCCAAGAAGTTTAGCGTAGAAACTTGGCCACAACACTTTAAAAACAAAGTGTATGTATTTAAGACCACTTTTTCATTAACAAGAGCGTCTGTTTTGCTGGGAAAGATGTTGTTTAAAGTTCGTTTGGGCGGTTGTGTTGTCAGCCAATTAGACAGTAAAAAGTAAATAAAATAAAAACTGACAGCCTGGCGCAACACATCAAGAGCATGTCGCGCATTTCGATTTCGCGAATCCATAAGTTTCCCCCTACCAAAAATCGCTCAACGCCACTAAAGAAGTATTCACTTCAAAAATAAAATTTGCCTTTATTACCTACCTCTGACCCGTGCTCGTACAACAACAAGTTCTTTAAACTAATAGCATAGTAAGTTTTCTGCTTGTAAACCCTATATTAGCAAATAAGCTATATTATCAGCGGTATATTCGCACTATCCCCACCGCCCGTGACCCCATTAATGCTAGTTCACATAAAATGGCGAAACTAAAGGATAAATTTTATTTTTAGTACTGATTTTAGAAAATAAAATAAAAAATCAGTACTTTAAAGAAAATGGAACCCTTTTTCGCCATTTTATATGTGAAATATAATATGCACACCAGTAATGCAGGTTGCCGGCTTGTCGGTCTTCTACAGATTGTACTTCGGCGAATGTGCCCATAAACTCCACGACCTCATTCCACCGGCCCCCTTCTACCATCGGACATCTAGACGCACTGCAAGTTACCACCCCTACCTAGTTGATATTCCACCAACTCGCACTAAGCGTTTTCAAACGTCTTTTATAATGCGCACAGCAAAGGAGCGGAACTCTCTGCCTGCGTCTGTGTTTCCGAACACATACAACCCTAATCTATTCAAAGTGAGAGTGAACAGGCTTCTTCTGGGTAAGCTCACTCCATCGTAGACTTTGTCTCTGTCACTCAGACCTAGACTAGAGTCAAGAGCAAACCCATAGTATTTTTTTATTTTTTTTATCGGGACACGGGCAGTCGGGACAGCGTGAATATACCTTATCAGTTACCAGGTCAGGCTGTCTTGCAACATAAGCCTCCTCTATTTCACTCCATTTATTCCTGTCCAAAGCTGTTCTTCGCCAACCTTTTGGCAGATCATCATTTTCACCTCTTCATCAGCTGCTGCCACTTCCTCTTCTTAATTAATTACACTGAAAAAAATGTTTACTTATACATAACCAAACTTTCGTCAACATGTAACACAAAAAAGTGACCACATAACTTTATGCAACATGAAGGCAACATGTAACCAAAACCTGTGCTGGCTGTTGTATATCACTTTTATTAAATCAAGTTAACTTTTATAAAGTCTTGTCAAACTTTGATTATTCCTGAAATAGCCGAAGTAGTTAGGCTAAATATTTTTTTCAGTGTAGACAGTAGGAAAGGCATTAAAAAGATTATGAGTCTTAGGGCCGACATTTTAATCGAAACAAGTTTTATCTGAAGCTTTCGTTTAGAGAATATATCACACCGCCATATATATATTTTTTTCACAATCAAAAGTTATCTGATGATTGAAAAATCAGCCCTTAAAAGAAATGATAAAAGCATTTTTTATCAGTAACGAGATCGACTGTCCCGCAAACTGCACTTCAATGTCCCTCAGAGATCATTTAGATTTTAGAGTTAGACCAAAAGATGTCCCATACGTTGGAATGTCCAAAGTGTTCATTCACCTGCATTTTTGAGGACCTAAATGCTACTGATGCCGCAATTGGCATGCCCACCTACTGAGCCCAGCTCATCTAATATAATAAAATATGTTTACTGTAGCCATCGACTCGAAAAGAAGAACTAAGATTTAATCTGCCTATCTCCCCCTTTTCCTAATCTTATTTTTTTTTCTTATAGTTATCTCAGAGTTAACCTCTTTAACCGGTCTTTCCTGTGGTTGCCTTAAGCTCCTAAAACCTTAATGCCTCCAGCCAGGGCGTAAAACTTATAAACTAAACGACTGCGCGCTAAGGGCACCCCCTATGGCGTACGAACCTCGGCAGAGTCGGAGGGAGTTCCTAATCTTACTACAGATTGGCCCTTTTGAACTTCAATAATTAAATTTGAAAGTCCGGTAGCAGTGGAAATGTAATAAAAACTTCGTCTCATATTCTCCCAAAATAATATTATTATTATTAAGTACGTACCATACATAAAATAAATTAAAATACCGTGCCATTAGGAGATCAGAATATCCGTTTAAGAACGTTCGTATACGTTTCAATCTGTCAAAAATACCTAATAAATTACCTACATTTTTGGCAAGTTTCTGAAATTTACTGTCGTTGAGACGAAATTGCGTCTAGATTGTGAACGAGTATTGACCTTAGTTCACAAAATAAATAATAAAAACAATCTCTCAAATGCACAACAAATCAAACAGAAGCAATAATGACTCGAAGCGTAGCAGATCGGAGATAAGCTACGACGTAGCACGCGTAGCACCGTAATCTCAACATCAGCTACGCCGTAGCAAGCGTAGATCTTTCTTGCAGGCAGCAGGGATATAATTTATATTCTATAGAAATCGATAACTTGTTTGCACTTGATGATTGTATAGTACATTATTGCAAAAAACCGGAAAATAGGCAATTGCAGGTCGGGTATTAGTATGAAGGCCGAGCCGTAGGCGAGGACTTCACTAATACGAGACAGGCAATTGCCATTTCCCCCGAGGCATATATAGTGCATTTATCAAAAGAATGCAGGGAAATAAAACATTGCTGGAGCATTGCAACATTGTAGGAACGTTGTAACATTGCTGGAGCGTTGTAATGTTCCAAATTAAAAAAAACCCTCCTGCAATGGATTTGATTTTCTTTGTCCATAAATTCGATACTTCGCGTGTTGTTTTTCGAAAATAATCACAATATTTCCATGCATGTTTGAGAAAAATAATCTTACACAGTAATCTCAACCATTTAAAAAATAAAAATAAAATCTGCCTAGCCTTTTCCCAACTATGTTGGGGTCGGCTTCCAGACTAACCGGATGCAGCTGAATACCAGTATTTAACATGGAGCGACTGCCTATTTGACCTCCATAACCCAGTTATGGGTAACACGAAACCCCTTGGTAAGACACGCTTTTGAACTTCTGACTACCCGAAACGAATGTCAAAGATCTACAAATGACAACCGCACCCAACGAATTAACGTGCTTCCAGAGGCACGGAGAGGTCTCTATATGTAATGGATGGTCACCCATCCACGAACCGACCGCGGCAAGCGTAGCTTAACTTTCGTTCGACCCGTGCAGCTGTTATCAATTAGCCACGGGCACCAAAGCATTGCAATATCTTATACATTCAATCCATTACATTGTGATGTTTAGAGCATCTATAAATAATATGCTCTATATCACAATGCCTACCATTGTCGATATTATTTATTTACATTATCAGCCTTTAATGTTGTGACAGGGAGTGGGCCGTAATCCACCAGGCGAGCCCATTGCGTGTTGGTAGATGTCACATGACTTCGAATTTTTGGTTCTGGGTCATGCCGGTTTCCTCACGATGTACTTCACCGATTTGAGAGCAGTGGCGATCAAATAATTTACACAAAGTAAAGCGCCTGTCTGAGTTCGAACCTACGACCTAGAACTCGTAAGTCGCAGCCGTTTCCACCACTGCTCCCACTGGGCCACTACTGCACCCACTGAGCCACCACTGCTCCTACTGGAACACTACTGCTCCCACTGGGCCACCACTGCTCGCACTGGGCCACTACTGCTCCCACTGGGCCACCACTGTTCCCACTGGGCCACCACTGCTCCCACTGGGCCACCACTGCTCCCACTGGGCCACCACTGCTCCCACTGGGCCACCACTGCTCCCACTAGGCCACCGCTGCTCCATGCTCCATTATTCATTTATTTATAGTTTATTAACACGGTACAATACCAATTACATTAATTAACATAGAAAGAAAACAAAAACAGACAATTTTGTCATAACAATTTTATTATTCGCTACTTACTAACATGTAACAGTGGACACCCTCGCATACTGTGTCTCACAGAACATCAAACATACGCGCTTAATTTTACTCCATTCGTCCACAAACACATCACATCCATTGCATTGTATTACATATGTGAAACAAAGGCGAAACCTAATTAAATGATAAGCTAAGTGCAGTTACTGATGCTGTTACATTTAACAATAGAATCGCATAAGTGACCAGTCTGTAAATTAATATGCGACTGATACATCATTAATATTTAGATATATTGTGCTTTAATATTTAATAAATGTTTAAGTCTTGTTGTCAAGAAAGCAAACTGCACAGCGTACGAAGCAGAAGAAACATCATCCTAATTGCTATTGCTACCGGTTTTGACTGTCCTTTCCAAAATCAGTCGATAAAGACAGCTGTCAGCATCGGCTAGGCATAGGTACTAACAATAATAACATAATTGGACGTAGGTAAGCAGAAAAGACTCAACCCACATTGTGGTCAGGGATGAGTTGTTTATACCAAAGAGGTTCTAACGGTTAATGGCAGGTACCCAGCTACATGTGGGTTGGATCCTAACATTAAAAAATCAACCTTTTCTTTGTAGAGTCACGGATCTTTTTTGCTGAGTGAAAGAACCAATCGTTAGGACTTCTTTGGTATATACAACTCATTCCTGACCACAATGTGGATTGAGTCCTTTCTGCTTAATTACGTCCAATTAAGGCTCGGCCATAGCCACCGGTGGCTGTCGCCTCTTGCTGAGGTGCTGAGTACTGCTGTAGCGGGTGGCAGCCACCGGCCACACGTGTGCGGCAAATCCATACAAAATGAATGAAAAACCTTGTGAACTGCTTGACGCTGGGCTTTGGTCGGTAGAATTTATTACTAGTGCACTAACATTTTGTGAAACTATTATAACCGTAACAGTGGCACAGATTGTTCGCCGTGCATCGGAGTCGAACCGTCGCTCGAGCCCAGTCTCCTGTCCCTCGCAGACTCTCTGCGCTCAACGCTCTCTTGGACGCTAAGCCTGTGATTTGTTCTCGGATGAAAAGAAGATCTTGTTAGTATGTCTGGAGTATTGTGAGATGAGCGTATGACTGTTGAGTAGTTGTATATTTTTGTACTTGTACTTAACTAATGTGTTTGAGACTATCGTTTCATGTTTAACATGAGCACAGAGCGCATCCCTAGCGCGTTTAAAAGCGCACAATTGGACTTTCAACTCTTAGCATCAAGCCGCGCGTTCGAAATCCAGTGCCTGCAAAAGCCTAAAAAAGCGTCAAAAAAGCGCCCGTGCGTACGTGGGCTGACAACCTAATATTAATCCGAAATGCATTAAACAAGACCGTAATCCGTAAAGCACGTTACACGTGCTGATGATTCGGTTAATATACAGACAAACATGTTCCGAAAATAGTCCATCTCTGTTCTGTAGCTTATTACATTTATAGAGGGATTTCCGGCTTTCACGCAAATTTGGGAAATCACGGAAATCCGTCTGTAAATGCCGGCTATTCATTATGACAGAATCGGTGAGGCTGTTTTTGTCGGAGTTGCTATTCACCGGACCAGAACTCGGTAGCGTGATGGACATGGCTTCAAATACATGTGTGTAACATGTCTATGTGCTGTAAAGTAAATAATTTTATTGAATGTAAGTATGCACTGTCGTTCACCAAAATGTGGGCCAGTTCACGTTCAGATTTCTTTGGAGGCACCACATAGCACACACGATTTTACTATTGATTTACCTATATGTTGTTTATTTAGTTTAAAATGTTTACCATTTCTGACCAAACGTTATGTTTACGTTATGTTTATTAAGTATAGCTACCATATCCTATCAATTCGAGAAAGGTGTGTTAGGCCATCATTGCACTGAGAACTACTTTCAACAGTAATGTACACAGAAATTAGCGTATAGATTTTGAAATTGAAATTTGATCTAACATTAAAGGGAATGAGGTTCTTACCGCTGTGTAGTTTCAATTGAATTCATCTTTATTGCAATCCTTAATGTACACGTAAGTATTAATATATAGGTAGAAACTATTATGGACCCTGTCAGGCACAGCAAATTTTTAAATAAGTAGAAGAGCTCAACGGGATAAACGGTGAGGATTTGGCAAAAGACGAGCCCTAATACATGGGACTTTTAAACATAACTGGTGAAACGTTGGTGCTTCTGCCTATCATATTGAGTCGACTTTTTCTTCCATACTTGAGGGGACTAATTTCTGGAAATCGAGTTATTTTTAAACACAATAAAATGTAATCGCACTTCCTGCTGCACAACACAATAACACAGTCGCCGTTGGTCCACAATTCGAAACATGGTGCAAAAGTAAGCGCTGTGATTGGTTGATTCCGTTGTAGAGAAATTCGAACTTTGCCCATGACATTCATAGTGGATTTTGTTACCAAGTCTTAGGTTGGAGGGCCAATTTAGATAGTTAAGTTAGTTAGTTCAATTTAGTATAGATTGTCATAGAGATATTTTCTCAGAAATGAACTTGTCACTTAGTATAGAATTGAGAAAACTTTCAAAAGAGAGAGAAATTCGATTTCAAGGAAAAATCGTTTTAGCGGGTTTTGGAATTAGACCCCTCACTTCTCTATTAGTCGTCATCTCAGTAGTCACTTTTTCTAGCCATATCATTCAGGCGTGATGTTATGAATACGAACAAGCGAGCGAATGAATATTAGTGTTCATAAAAATAGAACAGTTTACGCCGGTAGCATCTAAAGACGCCAGTACTAATGAAATGTGTGGTGCCTAAAGTGCATGAAGCGCACAACTTCCGTCACGAACCGCGTTCAAAGACGTCAGTTCCTCTACGTAATTAGAATCGACTTATTCCACAAACCCCTCCTAAAGTCCCCCTTAGGGGGGGAAGGGGAATCTATGAAATAAGTCTAGAATTTCCCCTGATTTCATTTTCTATTTCAATATTTTCCCCAAGGAGGATGATTCCCTTATGGTGAAATATTGAAATCAAAATAAAAATATGTCCAGAAATCACCACTGCTGTATTAAAAATTTATGTTTTATATTTTTTGAGTTTAAATAAACAGACATGTTGTTATTTATTTATGGCACTGATTTAAAGCGGCAATTGGTTATTTAAAAATGGTAAATTAAAAATTAAAACGTGCATGTTTATTAACAAGTTTAGCAGTAAAAAATGAGCAGTAAACTAAATAAAAATAAGTCATAACAAATATTTAAATGGGTAATGAAATAAATAATTGGGCAGTAAAATGACTGAATGGGCAGTTACGTGTGCAGTTAACAAATCGAAATTAACATCTGTAAGAAATGCAACTTGGAAGTAGAGCTTTCCAGCCTCTGCTGCGGCACCTCTCGCTTCGCTCGCTCATCTGCGCTTGGTTGATCACAGTACAAAACAAAACCGGCCAAGTGCGTGTCGGAACACGCACAATGAAGGGTTCCGTACAGGGAAAGAATTTATCCTAAGAACAAACTTAACATTGTAGTTGGTAAACATAATCTCCCATACATTCCAACTGCAAATGTAAGTTTGTACGTAGAATATCGAGAGATTTACCATGTTATTTTAAGACCAGAGACTTAAAATTTTAGGCTCAGTAGTTTCGGAGATAAGGGGGGGAATGGTCAATTTTCGTCTATTTTCACTTATAACTTCAAAACAATTTATTTTAAAATTATAAAAAAATACATTTGAGACCCTCACAGTAAGCCCTTTCATTCAATATGTCACACGGTACTTTTAATTTTCTTGTTTGCCCCCCAAAACTGACCCCAATATTCTAAATTCATTTATTTACGGTTCACGTCCGTGTTTGGGTCACTCAAATTGATATGTATACCAAATTTCAACTTAATCGGTCCATTACATTCGGAGCAAATTGGCTGTGACAGACAGACACACGAGTGATCCTATAAGGGTTCCGTTTTTTTCCTTTTGAGGTACGGAACCCTAAAAACAAATAGATAGGAAATAATTTAAATATTTAGTAATAAGTAAAATCTTTAAAGCGCTTTTCCTCTCTCCTACTTATTTAAAATTTTGCTGTGCTCGATAAGGTCCATAATTGTTTATATTTATTCATACTTACCACCTGTGTGTGTTCATTATGGATTGCAATGAAGGCTCGCGCGTAATTTATCTAATTCTAACACTTTTTAATGTACATTAAGAGTATAGAAATTAAAATTTAAAATAAGGGGACAAATGGAATAATTCAAAATGAAGGGGGGGAGTATTTTTGGGATGTTTTACATTAGGTTTAAGTTTTCCCCCTGAGGAGGATTCTCTCAGAGGGGAATAGTGGAATAAGCAATTAGTGTCATAGTGCGAGTGAACGGTGACACACTGGTTTGTATGGAAAGGGTTTGACAATGCCGCCTGCCTTTAGCAGCGACCACCAAATATGTCCGTGCTCTGTAATTGTTGTATACGGTGCACGTAACATTCGCAAGTCGAAGCTGACGTGCATTGTATTATGCACTGTGTACACTGCTGTGTAAGGCTTGTTTCACACGTACCACAACGACACAACCACAACACTTGGTTGGACGCTAATTATATGAAAATTAATAGTTAAATTCACACGGACCACATTTTGCCGTCATTATCGATCGCGTGTGTGATACCGACCACATCGCAGCCACGTCGTAACCACAATGCAACCACCAGCGTCACCGTGAACTACCAGCCGGCACATTTTGTAGGTACCACAACGCAACCGCAATAAGCCGCAGCGACACTATTCACACGTCACCACAGCTTGACCACATTTTGTCGCTGCGATGTGGTGTGGTTATGGTACGTGTGTATGGGCCCTTAGTCATGTGTACCGACCTTACAGTGTACCGAGGTGCACGTAACCCACACTACATTGCGACTTGCACCAATAACACTAGATAATTATATTGAATAGTGTTTCATTAAATTGCTTACCAATACTTCATTGCATTAAAAATCATCATCTACTTAATACAAATCTTAAATTCATTCATACACTGACAGACAACTAACCTAAACTGTTGGGTCTAAAAGCATGAAATTTTGCAAAAGAGTTACTTGTATAACGTAGGTGAGCGATAAGGCAGGATTAAAAAAAAAACTAATTTATTAAAGTTCATAATTTTTACCGATGCGTAATCAAAGTCAAAGCATTTATTTCAAATAGGCACATAAATGGCACTTTTGAACGTCAACATTTACACGGAAATAAAATTGATTCTAGTTGCCCCTTCCAAAAGGTAGTTTCGTGTGGAGAAGAATGGGCAAGAAATTCCATACTTACTCTTTCAAACTGTTTCACAATACTTTGGATACCTACATCAATTATACTATTATATACTAGCTTCAGCCCGCGACTTCGTCCGCGTAAAATTCAGCCCCGTCGCATCGTATTGCCCGCCCGCGCAATTACTCTGATTTCGCTTAGCGTTCTTTACGACTTTTCGTCGTTTGCTTGGCTCCTTAAGGTCAAAGCGTGATGTTAAATAGCCTATGACCTTCCTAAATAATTGTGAGATCCAGCACTGAAAGAACTTTTCAATTCGAACCAGTAGTTCCTGAGATTAGCGCGTTCAACCAAACAAACTCTTCAGCTTTTTTAAATTATATCTCCTAAAAAAAAAAACTGCTATTTCCTACAAGAGTGCAATACCTACGTGGTCAAAATATATTTTATTTATTTTATTATATTTTATTATTTTTGGAAATCTTACAGCTAATCAGACACAATGGTTACAAAGTTTTAACATGATGATGGCCAATTACAATTTTTCAAACGTAGACTAACAATTAACTATCTACTTATGTACTCGTAGCAGACAGTGTTACTTTCGCGTTCTGTATATTCGTATATAATGCATGGGCTATGTTATTTTGACATAATTTTTACATGTATGGGCATTTTGACCGCATAGGTATTGCACTTTTGTAGGAAATATCTATTTTTTTTTTTTTTTACAGCCAAATTCTTTTCAATAGCAGGCGCATTTTAGCTGCTGAAATTTTCATTCAACATAATGACAATGAGTTAGTCGGAAAAATTAATCTCAAGGTGCTTAACATATTTATTTCTTGACCGTACATAAGTTTAGACGAAATCCGTTTGAAATAAGTAGGAATATATCGTCGAAGAACTCATTGCAAGTTCTTCACATTTTTTATAATCTATTCCTTCGCTTTGTGTTGCGTAAGTCGCAGTGGATTATTTTCATTGCATACGCCCGTTAAAGTTAACATAATTGCCGGTTTTCACGGAGGAAAAGAGGAAAAATACGATAGTTTATCAGTTCATCTTGAATAATAATGCTGTATCATTTGCCTTTATTACCTATAAAATAGCTTAGTTAAATTATGCAATAAAAAACTTTAATAAGCTTACTTTTGGTAAAAGATAAATTACCGACAGTTAATAGAAAGAGCATAATTGGCCGCGTGAAATTTTTTGTTCTCCCGTTTCCCAACCTGTTCTCGAGATATCATAAAAAATCGGTTCTATTAAAAATGTATGGTAAAATTAATTTCATAATTTTTTTTTTTTTTTTTCTCATGTTTTAATAGTTATTCTGTAAAAAATCCAACAAATCAAAGATTATAAAAATCAAATAAAACTTTGTTTTATATATTAAGATATTTTTAACACGTTTTTTTTTTTTTTTTTTTGTTTATGTTTCGTCTTCCATCAAATTTTCATCATGTAGCACGATGAAATTTCGAAAAAGTATTTCTTTTTTTCTACAGATGCGCATTTGTATGTTAGGATAGCTAGGAATATCTTATAGTTACCATTTTGTATGCTTAATATCAGAAGTAGGTATGCTACTCTCAACACGACTCAGGTATGCTCATAGAAATAAAAATAACAGTACGTACACTTACATTTTCAGTTGGAATGTATGGGAGAACTTGTTTTTCAACTACAATGTTAAGTTTGTTCTTGGGATAAATTCATACCAACTACGGAACCCTTCATTGTTTGTGGTCCGACACGCACATGACCACCATGGTTTTTTTTTTAAATGCTGATAGCTCATTGTATCCAACGTGCTATCATAAAAAATATTTTTCAAATGATTTGCTTGCTTAGTGGCATAGCAAAATTTTGAAAGAATCAACCTTGTTAAGGATATACTCTGACGATGTTCTAACTTTGCCACTTAACTTTTAATCATTACTGTCAAGTATTTGCTGTTTCCAAACTGTTGAATACCGACATATCTTCACTAAAGTGCCAGCTTCAAATTGAAACAGTAATCAAAGCTATTGGGTTCGTTGATTTACAGATAAATGCAAAATGACACTTATAAGTATATTTTCCAAAAGGCTCCATTAATTCGTCAGATATTTATGAATTCACTATCAGGACAATGCACGGAATAATTATCTTTTATTCGCCCTGAATAACCTTTTAAAAATTGTCCCAATCTGAATTTTCAGTCGTTCGATTTAGGGAAAGCACACTTCAGCAGATTTGACTATTTAAGTAATTATGCGTCAGTCCGCACACGATCATACGAAAACCAACGGCTCTGAATATCACGTCATTTTATGGCCATTTTGGAAAACTGAAAGTGGACTCCTGATGACGGGCTCGTATCTGAAGCTTTTCAGTTAAATTTTAGCTATCAACTTTTCGCCCTGCATATGCTTGCTCAAAAACCCTCTGGGCTATTACCAAGAAGCTCTCACAAGAGTTAATTTCGTTTCGTTTCGTTTTCGTTCCTTAAACAGCGCCACCAATAGAAACAAGCGCGAACTTTTACATTTTCAGTGCACAAGCCCGCCACCTATCATACGTTTGAAGCAATTTCTGTTTCATGGAAATGCTAACGTCACATTTTCAGAGCACAAGCCCGCCACCTATCATACGTTTGAAGCAATTTCTGTTCCATGGAAATGCAAACGTCACATTTTCAGAGCACAAGCCCGCCATCTATGAAACGTTTGGCATAAATTCCGTGTCGCGAAACTGCGAGCTTTCACTCTTGTAGCACAAGCCCGCCACAGCGCCACCTACACAACGCTTGGCGCAACTTGGTTTTCGTTCATGAAATGCAAGTAACTATAACCTGTAGCTGCTTCTACTGGCCACTAGTTGGCAGTAAATCCACTAGTCCGAACCGGTAGCCAGCCGCTGAAGCTACAGTACTCCACTGTGAGTAGTGCCGCTATTTTCCGCCAGATGTCACTGATAGTATGCAGCATTAATATTGACTGGTCGAGTACCCACGGTTTCGTCTTGCCAAACTAAAGGCATATTACCGTATAACTTCATTTAAAGTACTGCGGTGGAGTCTGTCATGGTATTTTGCATACGAAATAAAAATACTCTAAATTATTTTTACTACGATCGCGATCTTTAGGTAATAATTAAATCAAAACAACTAATGTTTAAAAGTTTTTTTTATCATAGAATCTGACTAATACTGACTGCTGCATCCACCACATTCTCATATTGTATTTCTTAACCCATTATGGAGTTCACCAGCAGCTAATTATTTGCTTACAATAGACAGTCCATCATAAAATGATTTACTTAGGTACTTAATTTTAACCGACTTCAAACTAAGGTAGGTTTTTCGAAAGCCATATCTATTTCTTTAAAATGTTTTAGTATTAGTTTAATTTTAATTTATTGACATCAGACCTTAGAAATTATAAGGATTTGCCTTAGATACTTTTCTTTATAATATATTTTGTCCTAAATCTGAGCAAAGATGTCCCTTACTTTTCCAATATACTTTGTTTTGCCTTCTCCTTATTTCATGAAAATTATGATCATCATTGATTCTATTCGCTATCAAGAGGTTCTCAATCAGAAAACTGCATTAGTGGTTATACTAGAAACCAAGCCTAATATTTCCAAGTAAAGACTAGTGAAACGATGACCCTTAAATTCAGTTTGAACTGTTTGAAGTACCAACCTTGAACCGCAGTGGGTCAAGGTCCAGACTGTTACAGGGATTACTCTGGAGCGCAGGCAGGCGTGTCGCCAACTAAGACGCATAGGCTTATGGTATTATTAGCCTGTGAAGCCTTTTGTAATTATGAGTAACCGCCTACTGGCTCTAGGATTATTTAGGTACAATATGGTTACTGAGATGGACTTGATTCTGAATGTATGATGGAAATAAGGGTAAATATATTAATTACAAAGTTACAATACAACATATTTGTCAAAAACTGTTCAAAGTGTCACATATTCAGGGCCTCAATTCTGCTATTTTACCACAAATTGCTATCTCGCAGACATGCGATTGATTTGCCAACGCCATTGATCTAAAAACGGTATTCTACTAATTTTGATAAGAATTTCGTCAGCATAGCCCTGGCACGTCGTCAGCATCGCATCAGCTTGGCTATAAACCTTTATACGTACACTTTTGTAAAAACATTATACAGCCATAATCTACTGAATTCCATCGTCATTCTTAAAAAAAAACGGGGGTTTTTGATGTTTGACAGGGGCCTGACAAACACCAAATCAATCCAATCCTTTGCTACCAAAGCTTCTGTTCCGTATTATTATTTTCACTTCTCATGCTCTAAAAGTTCATCTTTATGTCGTGCGTAGGCGACATAAAATCGCTTTTCATGTCTTAGTTAGTACACACGGCTACATAATCAAGCTATACATTTCCAGTATAAGCTGATTTCTCACTATACAGAAATCCTATACAATGCGAGACCAGCGTAAACTAATTTTGTATAGCTTGATATGTAGCCGTGTGTACATAAAGTATCTAAGATAATCAGGCCCAACAGCCACACGCACAATAAAACGTCGCAGATTAAAGTCGTTATTTTATTTCATTTGCGTTAATTTTTAAATCACTTGTGTGTTTTCTATCGTTAATTTATTAAAAACCAGTTAAAATTGTTTTTACTTTGCAGTATGAACTACCCCCAAGTCGAATGACAAATGATAAAAATTAAAATAAAAAAATAAATAAAAAGGTTCGTGGCGGGAATTTCTTCAATTTTGCAACATTTTTGAACAGTGAAAAGTGATTGTATGCCTGTTTGATTTTCTCGCAATCGAAGTAAAAAGCAGAGTGTATAACTCGCGCATGAACGAGCCTCTCGTCCCGACGCCGTTCCTCCCTGCTGGCCAATTCTAAATATCTCCAACTTAAAATGTGATGCGGCATTGTTGTTATCACTTTTTTATTGAAGAATGTGAGAGAAAACGTATGGCTGCACAATTGCTTCTCGATGGCCAATTTTGACAGACATCGACGATGCCAATGCTAACGGTACAAACATCAAATAAGAGGAGAATATATATTTAAGTTGCCGTGCTGGCGCTATTGTGACGCCATTGGTTAATAGAATTCCGAAATGTATCAATAGCGGCTGGGTAGCCGCTATTCAACTTCAGAATACCAAAAGTGTCATTTTATGCTATTGCCATGCTGACGACGTGCAATAGACAGGTGATGTTTGCTCTTAGCACTGTAGTTGTTGGTCTTTTTTATATGTTAAAATAATAACATTGTGCAGGTTAAAACTAAATATTTGCACACCATATGTAATGGTATGGGCCATTATAGTTTTAAGACAAAATACATTGTCAACCTAAAGTCTGGCAAAAAAAAAAAAAAAAAGATTTTTTTGATTTGATTTGTCGGATTTGATTTGATTGATTTGATTTGATTGATTAAAACAGAAAACAATGCAATAAACTTACAAACCTGTCAGATTGTCGGATTTTCGCCTTTGACTCGTTACCTGTCGATTTTATTAAATACGCCCCAGGTCATACGAGTATTTGTAATTGATTACAAATGAGTTCTAACTCAATTTTACAAACTGAGCGCTTGCAGCTATCAAAGTTATAGGTTGCCGGTATTGAATTCACCTGCCCGCTTACGTCCTCAGCGCTCCGCCGATACCTCTTGGTACGGTCTACACAAATCGTGTCGCCTGCACAGTACTGTCATATTATTCGTTAAGTTGTTATTGTTACTTTATAACATAGAAAAATCGGGTAATAGTTTTTTTTTTAAATATTAGCAAAGACCTAACATAAATAATTTTGGGCTAATAACCTAGGTAATCAACGATCGACCTTACTGGCAAACGGCTGCCTCGTCGGTCGAGTGACCGCAAGCGCGAATGTTGAACACGGGGTCTTGGTTTCAGATCCCAGATCGGACATAAAGTTGTGTAGTTTTTCCAAATGAAATTTCTCAGTTAAAGCCAAGGATTCGGATTAGTGCCCATAATCTGCCTATTTTGGGACACAGGCCGCTCTCTCTCTCTCTCTCTCTCTAGAGGGTAGGCTGTAATCTAAACCACGCGGGCTCAGTGCGGGTTAGTAGATGTCACATGTCTTCGAATTTTTGGTTCTAGGACATGCCGGTTTCATCCTGTTCGGGGTTGGGGTGAGATTAAGATAAACTAAGATTAAACATAACATAACATTATAAAGATAACTATATTTCAGTAATACAAATGGGATAACGATTAAAACTAATGAGGTGAATGAATGAGATTGAGTCACGCCCGATATTATCTCCAAAAACGTACTAACTAAGATGTAAACATACACGGAATTCGCGCAACTATATAGATGTGGTATGTTCAAAAAAAAACACTCTGTTCTTGCTAACACTTATATTTCGCACAACTATACTACTCGTATTTCACTATCTAACGAGGACTGCCTCTGCAGTACATTTTAACATTTAAAACGACTTTTGCCCCCACCCAGAAATAACGATAATATCATAACCGTCATTTAAGTGTTGCCAAAACAAAATAATACAAAAAAATTGTATTTTGTTAGTGTTGCCGCAGTGGCAAAATTCGGTATTAATATAACACATTGTTTTTAATTAAATCAATGAAATCACGGCATATATTATGTAATGTTCTAAGGTGCACTCGCTTTATTTTTATGAACTTACTAGCTGACCCGACAGACTTCGTTCTGTCAAAAGCTTTTTGACTGTGGCAGTTTGTCTACGCGCAAAAGAAATATAGTATAAACTTCACTACTCTAGCCTACCCTACCTACCTACCTACCTACCCACCCTACCCTACCCTACCTACGTACCTACCTACCTACCTACCTACCTACCCTAACCCTACCCTACCTACCTAACTACCCTACCCTACCTACCTACCCTACCCTACCCTACCTACAATTGTATGTTATTTGAATTTATGAGGCAAATTTTATGTATTTGATGTTTATTTGTAAAATGTATTTGTGTGTGAATGTCTTTATTAAGTACTTTTCTTATTAAGATGCAAGTATTAGATATCTACCTATGTTTGTGTTATGTTCCTTCACTTCGTTTCATTGTATATTTTATGATTATAATATGTTATATGATTTATTTGTTCTTCCTATTATTATACATGAACACACACACAGAATAATGTAAATTCAGAGGAATTGGGAATTGACTACCAGCTTAAATTGACCGAATATTCGAATTACTTATTGTTAGTGGTATGACATGACTATAACACGGCAAATTATCGAAATGTGTCAATTTGATAAGCAATTAATTTCCCGAACTGTACCTATTAACGATCCCTCGTTAAATAGGTACAGGACAGGTAATTAATTTGGACGAAGTTGTTGCAACTAATGATCATGATTTTTGTACTTATTCTTTGCCTTGTTTTCAGGTAAGTGTCCTTTGTTTTTATCAACTACACTTATCGGCAGTAAAGGTAAGGTTATCCATAAGTTGTTTTCAGGTTTCAGGCATTTCCTTTAAAGATCCGGTTTTTATAACAATTTACAACAACATATTTTCAAGCTTCCAGGGTTTACTTATCAAAATATTCGGTGAAAACAAAGATTTTTCTAAATTCCTTTCCTTTTTAAACACCATAGCACCTATTTTTCTAAGTCCATCAGTATTAATATCTCCTAACTAGTCTGATTTATCAGCACTAGTTACACTTAAAACTTACTTCAAATAATTGCAAAATCTACACCACTTACCTTTATTTATTCTTACAAAAGAGTTGTCGAAATAATCTGGTTAATGTTATCCTGATTATCTATCAAGTTACTTACCCTAAGGATTCTTCTATAACCCTAACATAGACTGGTCTAAACAACTGGTCTTTTAGACCCGTATAGACCGGGTACGTTGTGACGGATACAGGGAAGAAGGGGTCGCTAACCAGTTCCCCTGTGCAGACCCAAGGTCACGCGTATTGCGTTGAATATAGAACGTTGGCAATTTGGATATAAATAATAATGTTAAACTAACTAAACATACATCAAAACACTTAAAAGAAGCCCAATTTAATGTTATAGTCATTACATGTAATTCATTATTAATTTTATAAAACGAAAAGATACAACGTTAAAACCGCAACCGTATCAAACGCAGTTTTTTCAAATACCCTACAAATCTTCCTTTATAACTTCCCACTTTAACAAATTCAATTTTAAAATAACACTATCGTGCACATAACTGAAAGCATTGTTCTAACGTCGTGTGGGCACCTACCTAGGTAGAATAGGTACCTATTACTAAACCACGCAAATATTCACACTGAAAATTCAATTAAAGCAAGAAGCTTGCGCCATTGCAAAGTGCTCCATACGTTAGGAACAAGAAAATACATCAGAAGTATTAATACTTATCACTAAAATACATAATATATATACCTTCATTACAATAAAATTAAAAAATGTTTTTGTGCCAGATCTACCAAATGATTGCGAAAATGTTTTTTTTTTTTTTAAAGGTTTACTGCCATAATTAGTATTACGTAATGGTTAGGTGTGGATGTCAAGACGTAATCAACCATGCTCTTCATCTAATAAGATTGTAAGAACCTCCAGTTTAGTTCCTATACATATTTTTTTTTTTTTTTTAACGTTGCCCCACTCTAGGAATTTCTCCTGTATCGTGGGTGCGTTTAAAACATTTAAACTCACATACACAAACAGCCAGACCCGGAACAACTACTTGTAGATCATACAAATATTTGTTCCGTGCGGGAATCGAACCCGCGACACGCAGCGCAGCAGTCAATCGCTTAACCACTGCGCCAACCGTGCCGATTTAAACTTTATGTACAATATTCATCATGTGATACATAGGCGGACTTAATGTCACAAGGCATTCTCTACCAGTCAACCTTTGGGTTAAATATAAAAACATAGTGATATGGTACAAAAATAATGTCTAAAATACTAACTTCTTGATTACGAGAATTTATATAGTTTATGATACTAATACACATATAAAAATAATATAAACTAATAGATATTTTAAAAAATACCACCTAATAATAATTACTATGACTAGACTATTATTTAAGACTATTTAGTCGTAGAGAGTTATTGAGTCTGACTTATGTAGTGGTTACGAACTTTTCTTTTAAAAGTAAATTTGTTTTCAGATTTTTTAATGCCAAAAGATAGCGCGTTCTAGAGCTTTATAGTAGAGATAGCAAAAGAATTTGACATAAAACCGGTACGGTGTGAAACAATTTGGAGAAGTAGATTCTTGGAAGCAAATCATTCAAATCAAATCAAATCATTTTTATTTGCATTAAAACATGGTATTACAGATGTTACATTAAAATTAGTGCTTACATGTTTTGCTATACATACATAGCATGCAAACTTGTCGGTATGCGTTACATCACATAGTGTTATACAATAATTGTTGGAGCATATTTAGTCTCTACAAATTCTTTAATAGAATAGATTGTTTGTATATTTAGCCATTTATATAGTTTGTGCTTAAATGCTCTAGAAGTCAACGTTTTTAAGTTGCTTGGTATATTATTATAAATACGTACACACATTGCTAAACAGTTCTTATTTTATTTTGTAGATCTAGGAATGTCATTTAGTACGAGTCTGAATGGATCTCTACGACTTCTTGGATTCACATCATTTGCAGTTCTAAATAAATCTTTGTTGTTTGCTACGAACATACATGTTTCATAAATGTAAAGTGAGGGTGGAGGTAACAAACCAAGGTTTTAAAATATCGGTTGACATGATTGATCAGGTTTCATGTCATACATTGCTCTTATGCATTTTTTTTTTGTGCTACAAATGCTTTGTGTTGGTCTGTGCCGTTTCCCCACATTACAAGTCCATATCGTCGTATTGATTGCACATGGGCATGATACGTCATTATAGCTGTTTTTAAGTTGATAATGTATATATAAAACTTGTTGCGACTTTAATTATTAAAAGTGTCTTCAGTAAGTGCATTGCCAGCAAGCACCCCAATTTACTGTCTAACACACATTCAATCAGTTTCGCAATTCGAAGGGATTTTAAAGAAAATTATACGATTGAAAAATTCATATGCTCTACAACGTAAATGATGCAATCAACGTTGTTAAATTGACAAAATAAGTCATTGGCATCGTTAGTGTATTACGCAAGTCCTCCGCAGGGCTAACTTAAAATATGTCTGCACATTATGCCCTAAAGGTCTCAGTAGGACTTCTGAACGTATTCGGTGCTGCGACATAGCCGCGCGACTTTGCGAGTGACAACAGCGGCGATAAGTCGCTGACGCACTTGGTGGCGCGCACGCATAACTTAACGCTTATCTTATTGGTGCACTGCATCATTTGAATTATTTGCATCTTTGAATTAATGTGCACGCGAACGGGATTTCTAGGAACAATACCTGAAAATAAGTTTAAAATTAAAAGCTGCAATACCTCCTTAGGAAAAACAAAGTCACTTTTCGTATTTCTTTGTATGACCGCTTAGATCTTTTAAACTACTCAATGGATTTTGATGCGACTTTCACCACAATTTAAAACATTTATTCCGGAAAGATTATGTTTATAAAATTTATATAAAACTTACATATGTATAAAAGAACTCTTGATGTTTATCAAAGTCGTAAAAACCGTGCGAAGTAGTTGCGGGGTCGCTCGTAATATAATGCCACATATTTAGCAATATTGCAGCTTCTATTTAATTTATAAACTGTTTTATTCTTTTTAACAAATTGTCAAGAAAAAATCCTTTTAAGCCGACAAGAGAGTCTGTAAGCCATCTTTGATTCCATTCAGAGCTTTGAAAGCAAACAGTTAAGAAGATTTTAACCTACTTTACATATCTACATATTGATATTCTTTAGAAAAGTGGAAAGATAATTAAATAGCACAAATTTTTTTCTTATTGCTAGTTATGAAGGTTCAGTATAATAAACGTGTTTGTAATATGTTTAGGTATAATTTGTAATTTTCCGAATTAATTTACTACGAAGATTAAGCTTTCGGTTTCAGCCTTTTTCTACGAAACTGTAAAATTCAATATTATTTTGCTAAAGCTTACTAACACAATCGAAATCTACATCAACGCAACTTCAAAATCCGAACTATCCACCACACCCACTACTTGTACCTACATTGAGATCGGCGCGTGTAACCAAACTGGAATAAATGGCTGTTAGTCCGAACGTCATTAGTGGCTTGTCGCCAGCGATTATCAGCGGCAAATAGCTCAACAAATCTAATCGTCACTTCCTTAGCTCTTCCGCTTGGAGCACGCTAGCATAATGACGGGGGCTAATAATTACACTGGTTCTACTTGGAACGAGTTTATTTTATGAATAAGAGGGGGTGGAGGTATTACAGCTGTATACAGCTTTGCTACAGCTGGACTTCAAGAAGATTAAAAATGAGGGCAGATTTTTTTTTTTTTTTTTTGTAGGTTTTAATCTTTGCATTTTAACTCAATCACAATCTACTTATCCTACAAAAATAATAATTATATTATGCTTATTTGTCTTAAGGCTGCATACGCAAAAATGTAATGTTACATTAAAAATGTAATGTTAATTTAGTGTTAACTTATAAAAAAACATAACATAATTATTATGACCACTGGCAGGATCTCAGTATCTCTTAAGTGGAAGGCAGTTCATAATGTACTTATTGAACTAATATAGCAACTAATAACTGCACTTGTGGCGGCATCGACATCGCCACATGTGAGCTACGCATCTCACTGACGTCACGCAAAATCCTGCATCGCGCGAGCAGAGTTTGCCGCGCGACTAGCATAAATACAACGTCCCGACATCAATCGGGCAGTTGCCCTTCAGACACAACACTCATTTGTTCGGAGAACCCTCCCTATTCTATAGAGGATAAGTGAACTTTAAACCCTGTTCCTCATACGGCTATACACTAACTCAAGTGTTTTTCAAAGATAATGAAAAAATACAAGCAGTATAAGACTCCACAGGCTAAAGATAAAAAAAGAAACATCGCGCAGAAACTGTAGATTATGATAATGCTAATGCAAACTCAGGCTGTAGAATATACAATCTCAGCCAAGCTAATCTAAGACACCACTGACTTACGGCTAGCGAGAAAACGTGAAGGTAATCTTGATCTATTATGCTAAAATCCACACATTTTGAATTTAACCCTCGACATGCCTAGGGTCTGACAGACCCACCTAGGAACATAAACCGTTGTATTTCTTTCAAACTTGAATTATATGCACCAAAACTATAAGTAGCTGGGCGTTATGAACCACTCAAAGTATTTCATAAAATATTGTTATTGACATAACATCAGGCCTATATGTATTTGAGGAGGGTGTATTGTATTGGTATTTGTGGGGGGTAGGCAGGTACCTATACGTCTCTGGTAATACCCGATGAAAGAAGTGACGAGGCTTCATTATATTATCATTAATCACTTTGAAGGACCATTTCCGGAATCTCTTTTGTTTTAATAAGTATTTTATGTTGTAAGAGAAAATAATATCTATTTATTTGTTAAAAAACGTCACCTCGGATTAATTATAGAAATAATGAATAAAGGTGGTTTATAAACGCCTCATAATTTTTTATAAACTAATTGATTAGCTCTTAATCAATGATTAAGAAACCTTTCTTTATTTATAACCGCTAGTTAGCAAGTGATTAGCCGCAAAACGAAATAGACGTGAATTATGCGATCAATCGTATCAAAATAGTCGATTAAAAACAGAATTTGAAGGAGGAAGTTATCGAAACCGCGATTATTGTATCTGTTATGACTTTGACAGACAAAAGTAAAAAATTACATCGGAAAATTATAATTTGAATGATATAATCTAATAAGTTTATTTCATTGTGTTTGCGGTGGTAACAATGAAAATAATACGCTCCAATAATTGGAGTGAACAGGAAAAGGTATTTATGTCTGAATTTATATATAATTACTAATGTAAACTGACCAAATTAATGTTAAAACAGTAGTCGATAGTAGATGTACGAGTATTTTCATGTCCTTTATGCTTGTTAACACGAATACACCTAATCTTTTAGGGCTGATTTTTCTGAGTAAATATGGCGGTTTGACATATTTTCTATATAAAATCTGTCAATCTGTCATATTTATTCCTCAAATAAAAGTTATCTGACAACTGAAAAATCAGCCCATGTATGTGGGTACTTGTGTCTATTTTATATTACTTTCTATTGCTTTTGCACCGGGGTTGTTTGTGTGTTGATTCATGTTTTTTGCTGCATATATCATATATAGCTAGTCAGAAGTATCCGCGGATCAGAGAGATATCTTATTTTTATGTATATCTGAAAATCACGGAACACAATAAAGTAGACATGATGAAACTATATTGTCATGGTATCTCCAACCTTTTGGATCCCTTCGGATTGTAGAGAAAGCGGGAAACTGTTATTTGTCTTTTATTTTGTTCTTTTTTTTCTGAATTACGTACCTACGATCCTTTTATTTTGTAACGTTATAGACTTCTTCATATATTGGAAGATTATATGTTATAATTGGAAAATCGGAATAATATGGCATAATCAGCCTATAATATTGCCACTGCACGGACACAGATCTCCTCTATGTGGGCAGGGCGGCGCCATCATTCACCACGCGGGCCCATTATGGGTTGGTGGTCGTCAAATGTCAAAAAAATAATTGGTTCTAGGTCATGCCGGTTTCACGGTTCTCACGATTTTCTTTCACCGTTTTGAGAATAGTGGTAATGATAATTATAAATGACAAAAATTAAAGTGCCTGCCTAGTTTCGAACCCACAATCTACAACTCGTTAGTCGGGGCCGTTAAGACTTGGCCGCCACTGCTCTAATTTATTGCATACTAACTGGTGCCCGGCGCCGCCCGGTTAAATATCATGTCATTTAAAATTGTAGCGTCTAAAACTTTAAACTATAACAAACAAGTACCTACTGATTCGGATTTGTTACTGGATTTGTGGCAACCATCCATGCCATGTCATTTGGTTTAAATAGGTTTTCATTTCTTATTTATATATTTTTAAATCTTGTTTAAAGATTATTTTCTATTTTGTGAATGTGAGAATGTTGAAAGCCTAGTAGACTGTAGATTGGTTGACCATTTTCTATTTTGTTTAGTACCTGGTAATTTTTTAAAGGACTGCACCTTCTTCTCATACTTATTAACACTGTTATTTGAAAATATTGTAAAAAATAAAAACATTATTTTTAAAAGAGTAACCGTTAAGTTTTTTTCCGGTTCTTCTCCATAGGAAACGACCAATTAGACCCGTGCACCTAACTTCTGACGTTTCATAAGTTTTCATGTCATCATCATCATTTCAGCCGAAAGACGTCCACTGCTGGACATAAGCCTCCCCCAATTGGGGGGGTTTGCCATAATCGCCACGCTTGGCAGGCGGGTTGTCGATCGCAGTATGGTGTTAAAAATGCATAGAGAACGCTGCTGCCCATTCACTAGTAAGTCCCATAGTCGCCTTTTACGACACCCACGGGAGGAAATGGAGTAGTGCTATTCTTTACGTCCGGCACCACGCGGTACGGTGTCCATGTGAAATAAAGTATTTAGATTTTGATTGATCGTCAGTTATGTTTTAGTCCCATGTAATTAGTGAGGCTATTGCCATCAACCGCTCACAACTTCAGACTCAACACACACATCATACACTCACGTGTCACCTGAAATCGACAATTGAACATACTCTTGAAGCACGTGCTTTAACTTGGCTCACTAACCACAGTCAATAAACTAATTATATTTCCACTAAAAAATTAACGATTAAATAAAAATAAGAAAAATACTAACAACAATTAGTTGGAACAAGTTTTTCCTCAAATATTCTGAGACAGCCGAATAGCGTGCTTCTAGAGAGGTTATAGTTAGTTATAACTAACAAAATAAAAAAAAACACGTAATTAGGTTCATGTGGGGTAAGCGACGATCGATACCTGCCGACGCACGTGCTTACTAAATCGATTGCTTACATGACATTCTAAGTGGGGAAACATAAGGGGCATCGTTTTGACCGGCTTCGCTAGAACATAATAATGATATTAATAGGTCTCCTTCTTCTTCTTCGTCGTGTCGATGGCGCAACAATGTATTACATTTTGTTGACCCAAAACTTTGTCACTTCTACAGCATCGTCAGCGGCAGCGCAGAAGTCGCTACGGCTGCATTTTTTTTTGGGCAGAGACGGCAGGATAGGAGGTGTAACATAGTTAATTATTAATGAATAGGTTATTATTAACTACCAGATTTTTTCAGGCGTGACCTCCCCTAATTACTTGTCCCATATGTTTTCAAACATAGCGTTACTACACTGTATCAGAACAAATACAACAATACGGTGTTTGGACAAAGAATTCATAATAATTATGTGCGTCTAGATTGATGTGGGTGTAATAAGAGTACACCTCTGCGCAAACCTTCGGGGAAATAAGGCGTGATCTTGATCTTGACTCTGCGCATATTAAATGTGGAGGAGAAGCGCTGAATACGACTGAACGGGATATCAACCAAGTACGCATGATACCCTGCAGTACATAAGCTTGGAATAAGCTCCCGGAAAATGTTGTGACGGCTCCCACACTAAACTGCTTCAATTACCGATTGGACAGATTAAATATCTCCAAGCTATTTGAAACACACGCATCAGCTATAAATAATAATAATAATACATTTGGTAGTCCGGTAATAAAAGGGCGATGGTGGGATCAGGTCGTGGAGCTCCTGCGCACACTCTCCGAAGTAGTCTGTAGAAGACCGACAGGCAAGCAACATAGCGCCGATAAGCCAGGCTGACGCATCAGCTATAAATAATAATAATAATACATTTGGTAGTCCGGTAATAAAAGGGCGATGGTGGGATCAGGTCGTGGAGCTCCTGCGCACACTCTCCGAAGTACAGTCTGTAGAAGACCGACAGGCAAGCAACATAGCGCCGATAAGCCAGGCTGTGAAGCCTAGACACCAACTTAGTATTTTACTGAGCCATCCCATAAGTGGCTGCAATAGTGGGTCTAAATTTAAAACTTGATGGCAAGAAACTAGATGCTATTACGGAAACTGTATTTCTAGGAATTACTTTAGATTCGAAATTGCAATGAGGCGCCCACATTAGAGCTCTTTCAGGTAGATTAAGTTCAGCTGCATATGCAGTAAGAAAAATAAGGCAGTTAACTGATATAGCCACAGCTAGGTTAGTATACTTTGCTTATTTCCACAGTATTATGTCTTATGGCGTTCTGCTGTGGGGATCGGCAGCTGACGTAGATTCCATTTTCATTCTACAAAAGAGAGCAATCCGCGCGATCTATAAAATGGGTCCTCGTGAGTCCCTTAGAAATAAATTCAAAGAAATTGATATACTAACTTTGCCTTCTCTTTATATCTTAGAAAGTATTTTGTACGTTCGCAAAAACTTAGGACTTTTCAAAATAAGAAGCGATTTCCATAATATAAATACACGTAGTAAACATGAAATTGTGATACCCAAATTCAGATTAACTAAAACTAGCAAGTCATTTCTTATAAACAGTATCCGCTTTTATAACAAGTTGCCAAAGTCGGTTACCGAACTTAGCTGGAAAGTTCAAAACCCACATCAAACGTGTCCTTATCAAAAAAGCATATTATAAGATAAAAGACTACGTTGAAGACAAGGAAATTTGGCAATGATTCCTTCTGCTCATGTGGCTTCCCTGGTACCTCATAAACAACATAACTATGTCAATGTCTATTAACTGCTCCCAAATAACGATGTTCATTTAGTTTTTTTTTTTTTACACACTTCCTTGACATAATCTTTTCATTATTTGACATTATTTACCTACAAATCGAATTCCAATTCTTTATTAGTGGCTTTTGTGAACATGATATTTATTCAGATATGTTACTGTAGTTGTAATTGCAATCATGTCATTAATATTTTATATACTTACGATTATTTTATATTTTGTGAATGTGAGAACGAGAGAGGCCTGTAGAGTGTAGATTTGTTGGCACTTTTCTATTTTGTTAAGTACCTGGTAATTGTTGAAAGGCTTACACTGTATTCACATACCTATTACTCGTATCACTGATATTTAATGATATTGTAAAGCCAATTATTTTTAAAAGAGTAACCGTGGAGTTTCTTGCCAGCTTTTCTCCATAGGAAACGACTAATTGGAACCGTGCACCTAGCTTCTGACGTTTCATAAGTGCCCATGTAGGTTTATGTGAAATAAAATATTTTGATTTGATTTGAAAATATTCCATAAAGGAACAGATCTGTGCTTTGTACAAACTTAAAAGCTGTCCAGATGTGAAGTAGCGCCTCACCTTATTTAGGATGCCTAGCTTCTTGGCTGCTGTCTGTGCTTTTGATTCTTTTGTTTCCCAGACAAATTAGAAGTTCTTTTATATAAAACCCTTTTAGCTTTTAGCAAATATAAAACATAAAAGCATATTAAAATTGTTTAAAATAACAAAAAAAATAGCAACAAACTTCAAACTTGCTAGAATGTCTAAGCGTCTGGGCAGCCATAACCAACTGTCCAAATTTGCTAATGTCTAAAAATAAACGGACGGCTTGACTAGTTCCTTTCGAATTTAAATAAAGCTTTGCATAAATCGCAAACATTTATAAGTTTATTCGTTGTTTGATGAGCTTTTCCTTGGCGTGTCGGAGGCAATCTAAATTGAGCCGGTTCAGAATTTAGCTAGTTTATCGCCACAAGAAGCGCCCATCAGTTTTTGTAACGTGTAGCCACTGGACTAACAGGATATGATACAGAACCTAACTCAAGACACAAACATTATTTATAACAGAAATCCATTAGACTGGTTGAAACTAGTTTTAAGTAATGCTGAGTCTTGAGTCAGGTACTGTTATACGGGCCAGAGTGTCCCATCGTTTGTACACCACATTGGCACTCCTGGGTGGAGTCAGTGCTTGATTTGGGAAGCGGTATTCCTGGACACGGTGTCTACTGTTAAGAGTGTCTCTGGAGCTGTAAAAAAATACAGACACACACACACACAGGATACAGGAGTTTGTATTTTTTTGTAGTAAATACCCGTTTACCGCAATAATTCCGATTGGGTACATGTTTAGGGTTCCATACCTCAAAAGGAAAAACGGAGCCCTTACAGGATCACTTCGTTGTCCTTCTGTCTGTCTGCCAGTGTGTTAAGACCCTTTAACTCAGGAACGCGTGGAGGCATCAAGTTGAAATTAATATCAAATACGTAGGTCTACGGTCCCTAAGAACTTACGGCCATTTAAGCGACATATTTTAATACTCACAAATAAATCAAAACCTTTATTTCCCGTGCACTTAGAATCATGAAATTTGGCAAGAAGCAAGGTCTCACAGCACAAGTAAAGGAAAAAGTCAGAAAACCGTTAATTTGTAGCTTTATCGCATAAAAAAGTTTTTTTTGTGATTATAAACTTACATTTGCAGTTGGAGAATGGCGCGTCACGTATATAATGTATGGAAGATCATAATATGTATTTCAACTACATACAATGTTAAGTTTGTTCTTGGGATAAATTTGTTCCAACAACGTTTTATACTACGGAACCCTTCATTTTTGCGTGGTCCAACACGCACATGTCTGGTTTTTTACATATCTAGACCCTGCATAGCTTGAAAAGCACGTAGATTCATTGGACCAGTTTACCGAGTTTACCTTTGGCATTGTTACGAGTACAATGTTATCAGTACTCTGAAATCACCAATAAATAACCTTAATATGATATTGAAAGGTTTTGGCTACTAATGTTTAGTAGCCAAAACATTAGTAGCCAAATTTGAAAATTGGCGCTCGCACTGCCTTTTAAACCGGCTTTCCAAAAAAGAGGTTTTCAATTCGGTTGTATATATATATATATATATATATTATATATTATATATATATATTTATATATATATATAATATATATATATATTTTTTTTTTTTGTTTGTTTTCAGAACTCAGAACTCCGTAGCTTATGAACCGATTTGGAAAATTATTTTTATATTTGAGAGTATACTTCCACATTGGTTTCAAAATCCAGTTCTGGTAATGGGATTCATGAGGAATTGAGGGAACTCCTCAAAGTTTATAGGCAAACATATAGCAATTTTTGTATTTTTATCAACAACTCAAGCATTTGCATTCCGAAAGTATCATTTGATGAAGTGGAACTAATGAAGAAGACCACAAATGGCCACCGGAACTCCTCAACGATAAGTATTTCACGGGTGGCGATAAGATATCTCGATTAAGATATTTAAGCGACTATGAAGCAAAATTAAATAAATAATTCTGATGAAAATGGTACCATCCAAATGATATGAAGATGAAGCCGGAAGGTATGCACCGGAACTCCATAGTAAAACAACTTACCCTAGCCGTGTTTGGGCTTATAGGAATTGTCTAAAAAGTGAAAAATGATAAACTATAAAAGAAACAAACGACTTCTAAAAAAAAAACACCAAAAAGTAAAAATTACCTTTAATTTCGGAAGTCGGTGGAAAAAAACGAAAATACAGAACCAAGGACACCGAATTCCGAAATTAAAGTTATTTTTTCATTTTTTGTGTTTTTTTTTTTTTTGAATGTCGGTTATATTTTTTTATTTTTTTAAGTGAAAACTTATTTAGGCGCGTTGATCACTTTTTGAGTGAACACAAATAATGGAACTCGCGTCATCGTCACTAAACGCTTTCCATGAGCTATATGTATACTATGTATATATTATATGTATGTATACTTTTTAGGTAAACAAAAATCATGGAACTCGCGTCATCGTCACCGAACGCATTCTATGAGCTCTATGTATAAAAGAACAGTTATTCCAAAGTTCTGTGTTTTCACTTCTGTCGACAGTCCTTATGAAAGCCAATACTTTTTTTTTTTTTTTCTTTTCAAAATTAACTTAGCCTCAGTTACTTCTTATAAAAAAGCTATCTGCCAGTGAAAGTCCCGTCAAATCGGTCCAGCAGCTTCGGAGATTAGCCGGGAAAAAACAGATGGTAAGGCAACAATTTTGAAAAGTGTATAATTTTTTTTATACATAAAGACGCTACCTTTTAACTTTCATATTATAATTATGCATTTATTAAAAAGCTGTTATTTTGATATTACAAACATACACTAAAATTTTTATCTATTTGTATGTTTTGACGATCAAAATGCTTTTTATGTGCCTATTTGAAATAAACTATTAGACTTTGACTTTGACTTTTAAGCCATATTAAATCCCTTTCTTCTACCAAGCACCAGTGATAAATACTTCATAACAAAACTTCATTTCTCAACAAACATGCTTCAAAGGAAAGCGTTCTCTAATCGCGATTAAAGCTATTGTCTTATTTACCTCCAGTCGTTAAAGAAAATTTAAAATTAAAATGTACTTAAAAGACCGAAAAAAGATTGAGAATATAAAATAAAGTTAAAATAAACTATAAACAAAGTAAACTCTACTTAGGTTTAACAGAATATATTATGAGCTGAAAGCATAAATTAAATACCCGCATTAAGTTTGGTTCCAAGCGGAACCCATTAATTTTCTTTCGGTTTATAATTTGCTATTGGGTCCCGCCTGCTACTAAACTTCTACTTCTACTACTTAGGCTTAACTGTCGAAATCCATCAAGCCGTTTGGAAGATACGAGGTAATAAAGAAATTTACAAACAAATATACATACAAGATACGCGCGAAATACATAACCCTTCCTTGGGAGTGAAAAATAAACGAAAAATATCTATTCATTACCTTTAACGGCTGCGCCAGTTGGGAAAAAAAATCGATTGGAAATAGACTATGATAAGACCATATTTTGTTCAATTTCTGTGGTTGGTTTCTACAATTTTGGGCTGTCTATAAGGCCCAACGACCACAACGCTACCCAAAAATAACCCATTACAAACACAGATCACCAATGAGTAGCCAGAATGTCACAGTACTAGTATGTCAGTGGTGGTATATACACTGTTTACACACATACATACAACGAACACACTACGACGTCGTCAATGAGCGACGCGGCACGGCGCGGGGACCGGGGAAGCAACAGCGTCGCGGCATTGCATCGTACGACACGACCGCGCTCGGACGTACCCTTTTGATTAAGTACTTAGGTTGCTATAATTGTGAATCATCTAATAAAACTTATAAAATACAGTCCACTTGCTTTAATTCGACGGCCTAGAGACATGCTCCTTCGAGCCGGATGTGTGAACATACACGACACACTTTCTAACGCGTTACTAACTAGTTTGTGATTACTTGTGCACGTTTCTTTCGAGTAGCAACGCGGACTGTGGGACTTAGTTATAAGTTAAGTACCTATAGGTACTCCATTTATTATAAAACTAGCTTCTGCCCGCGACTTCGTCCGCATGAAATTTCGGCCCACCCATCGCGTCGCATACCGTCGCTTAGCGTTCTTTCTGACTTTTGTTCTTTTCGCTTGGCTCCTAAGGATAATAGCGCGATGTTATATAGCCTATAGCCTTCTTCGATAAATGGGCTATCTAACACTAAAATAATTTTTCTATTCGAAACAGTATCTAGTTTCTGAGATTAGCGCGTTCAAACAAACAAAAAAACTCTTCAGCTTTATAATATAGCTGACCCGCGCAACTTCGTCTGCGTCACCTAAGAGAGAGTGGGGTTTAAGTAATGAATTTTCTACTTATTTTGTTACGGAGTTATTTTAAAATTATGATATCTCCTAAGATGTTGATTGAAATCAAGTGATATCAAGGACAATTTTGTTTACATTTAAATACTTGTGATTAAAACATATTTATTTGGATAAAGATTAATATTTTGTTGATAAAACTCCTTCGTAATAAATGGAGTATAGTAGTTACTTTCATCAATCCAGAAAGATATAAATACTCCGATAGATATAATACTCTTTATTGCACACAAGGGGTGACACAATGAGCGGTGTTATCGCTGAGAGCGATCTTTTAAAGACTACCTTTGGATGGCTTTAGGAAATACATGTAATTTAGTAAAAAATCTATATTTACAATTCCATTACTCAGTTCCCAGTAACAATATCAATAGAACCTTTCCAACGTGATCTACCTTACTTTGTTATTTTTATGTTCAATAAAATATCCAGTAGGTATCGTAAAATCTACTGAATACAAAAGACCTAGTTTCTTTTCGGCGTCGTATGTTCGAATAGCATTCGGAATCGGAAATAACTCCAGCGATGCATAAGAGCATTAAATCCACTGATCATTGAAATATTGTAAATAGGGGTATTTGTATTTTATTATTTTTAAAGAAGGCAGATTATATTCATTGCTGTGTGAGTACTTCTTGGAATATTGATATGGCATTTTGGAGTCTGGTAGGCATTCGTAACAGGACTTGTAAGTTCATTATGTACACAAAGTGAAACTGTGACTGTGTTTGTCCCAAGTAACAGCTTCTAAACAAGATAATATGTTTTCTCAATTAATCAGTTATTGAACTTTATTTTTCATCGTCAATATCCCACCGCTGGAATTAGGGCTCCCTTGTACTTTGTTTACCGTCTCACAGCTTTTGCCACTCGCACCCAGAGAAAACCTGTTGAAATAGGGCTTTAACAAAATGATTTTTCTCCAACGTATGGAAACGTTACCTACTTATACTGGTATAGAATTTCAGTAACTGCTTGTTACCGTCCTTGCTATGAGATCTAACGACTACAAAATTTTCCTTTTGCGACGTTACAAAGTAATCAAATGTAACAGTAAGAAAAAAAAAATATTATTGTAAACGAAATGTCGACAAAATTCTACCTATTTGTTTATTGCGCCGTCTTAATCTATTGACAAATTATTATTAACAATTAGCGTTGGGCATGAAATTGTGACATCTAATTTCCTATTGGCTTTATACTATTTTGCGTTTTATTTGTTTTTGCTTTTATATTGTAAATGTGACATTCGATTACCAAAGCTATTTTGTATGCTTTCTGACGGGACATAGTATGAAACAATTTTATTTTTTTTATTTTAGCATCTGTATAATTTTACCCTATGTTCACAAAATGAATAAATTAATTTGAAAAAACTGGCCAAGTGCGTGTCGCATCACGAACAATGAAGGGTTCCGCAGTTGGGATGAATTTATCCCAAGAACAAACTTAACATTGTAGTTGAAGAACATGTTCTCGACATACTAGCGTTTTGTTTACACAAATGTTTTTCAACTGCAAATGTAAGTTGGTCGACTATTACTCGGTAACTTGTAAAGCCTACTTAGCTGTGATAGTTTTCCTTTTAACTTCATTATATATACTGCTGCTGTGATTTTTTTCACATATCCAAATTCAACCGTTTAGCTTGCAAGGCCCCACTTGACTCTAACAAAAATGAGCACTTTAAGGCTCAATATTACGCAAACGGACCCCTGAATCAAAAAATGGTTTTCACAAACTCTAAGTATTTTTGAACGGCCTATCCAACGATACCTCACACCATGGAATAAACGAGAAAAAAATATCATCCACACTTTAGGTACGGGACCCTAAAAAAATTATATATTTCAAGATTTTATTTTACCACTTTTTCAGCGTAATTAATTAGTATATCCATACCAAATTAGAGCTTTCTAGTACTAAGAGTCTCTGAGCTAAGCCTCGGACAGACAGACAAACAGGCAGACAGACAGACAGACGGACATGGCGAAACTATAAGGGTTCCTTGTTGACTACGGAACCCTAACAAACGCAGGTCGAAGGAAGGATTTTGCAGCAATCCAACGGACACTAGACCGAACAAATATTAGACAAGTTAAAATGGTATCTGAAATTAGTTTAATCAATTATCGAAGTTTCAATTTCTGCAAATAACAGCGATGCGGGACGACTTCGTACCAGACTGAATTCATCTTAATCTTAGAATGGATGCGGACTGAAAGTGACGTCTTACTGAAACTATGAAGCTTAAAACGTCTATAGTCTGTTCCAAAAGTATGTGATAAAAGTGTAAACAAACCCAGTTTGTGTTAAATTCTTACGCAATCCCTTTGAATAACATTACATAATTAGCTTATAATGTTCCCACTGTTGGGACACAGGCCTCCTCTCTGTGAGAGGGAGTGGGCCATAATCCACCACGCGGGCCCAGTGCGGGTTGGTGGAATGATATTATTAAATTATAATTGAGAAATCATCGAAGAAAATTAAGGTTATAAAATTAACCTCAATTGTCAAATGAAAAATAACTTTATTTAAAATTATAATTTTGGGTTTAAGTATTCAAATAATCAAACCAAAACAATCAATATGTAAGTAGCATTACAAGTTGGAATTCACTGGCCGTACGGTACGTTTTCTGATCCATTTGTTTACGTTTTCATTGGATACTTTTGGAACAGACTATACGTCTATTTCGTTTACAAGTTTACGCCATATTGTGTCTCGTTTCGGACTTTGACAGTCGGATCGAATCTTTGAGAAGTTCGGTGACAACTCTGCCCTCAATTTTGAAGTGATTGCTTGTTTGACTGCCTCGATGGTCTGGTGGTAGAAAGCGCAACTGCTTACCGAGATATTACATGAGAAATTAACCTTGCGGATGTGAATGCACTTTCCCACTTTTGGGAATGCGGGCCTGATGTTTTGTTACGTTTTGTAGTAAGTTGATTTTACTATACTTAATCAGAAATACACTGTGGTGCAAAATTTCAACGAAATCCTATTAGGGAGTGAAAGTTTACAAATATTGACCACAAATTTTGAGTAAGTTAATTAGACAGGTGCGAAACTGGATAAAATTGATTCAAACAAATTAATAAAAAATAAATAAAACAAATAACCCCTTGACTTCAAAAACATAACTGAAAAGAGAAAAACAGGCATTATAATCTATAGAATTTTGGTATTACAGGCGGGGACAAACAAAAGTTAGGTACACCATATTTCAGGTGGTATCATTACTAGCTTGTATATATGTATATATATGTATGTTACTAGATTTGTATTTGTAGATGCAATATATAAATATTATATAACACCTCATTTAAAATCCATCAAGCCGCTTAGACTACAGAGCGTGCCAAAGAAATATACAGACACATACTCACAAACAAACAAACATACATACATACCTACTCTCGAAAAACCTCTAAAAACTATCCTTATAGGGCACTCGGATAAAAAAACGTCCTATATAATAAACAGCAAGTGATTTTAGAATTTAAATAGGTTATCTTTTATGACTCTACCTTGAAATAAAATTCCAAAATATACCTACCCACGGTAAATAATACCGGCCTATCATCGTCCCACAGCTGGGCAAAGGCCTCTTCTCATACAGAGAAGACATGAGCATTGATCACCACGTTTGCTCAAGACGGGTTGGCGAGTTCATACATACCTACTGTAAAGCTAATCATTAACTTGCCAATAAAGCAAAAGGGGTATTACAGCATTTCAGGGCCATACTACCTCAAATGGCTTAGCATGATCCTCCGTTATGTCGAAAAAACTGCAGCATTAATTTTGAAATAAATATAATGGTAAAGTTGAGGATTAATGTTAAGTACTATGTTAGCCGAAAACACGATTCCATAAAATTTTCTCGATTGAAAAAAAACCAAAGTTACCTCCAAACCGAACAATAAACCGCTGGTATTTAAAAAATACTTCAAATTAGATAATGTAACTTTGCATATTAACTGAACTAACTATAAAACAGATCTTATGTTATTTACTTTTTTTTAATAACCATTATTTTCACCGTAAAAAGAAATTACCTAAACTATCGGCGCCTTGGAGCCTTTTCCCTGCCGCCCGTGCGAGCGAGATTCAGAGTGAAGTGGCGCTGAGGTAGTATAGACTCTTCAGTATCAAAATCAAAATATTTTGTTTCACTTAAACTTACATCGGCATTTATGAAACGCCATCGCCAGAAGCTAGGTGCATGGTTCCAATTGGTCGTTTCCTATGGAGAAGAGCCGGCAAGAAACTCCACGGTTACTGTTTTAAAAATAATTGGCTTTTACAATATTTACCAACAAATGTTAATAGGTATGGGAGGACAGTGTAGGCCTTTCAACAAGTATCAGGTACTTAACAAAATAGAATATTGCAAACAAATCTACATTCTACTAGTAAATAGTGAGGAGAAAAAAATATATACGGTATGTTATATTTGCCAAGAAAGTTACGAAATTCATGAGAAGAATTGCGATCCATTGTCCATAATAATAGTCTGAGGTAGAGGACCCATTAAATCCAAAGTAAATGACCTACAACGTTCTCACATTCACAAAATAGAAAATAAGTTATATAAGTGTTTTTTTTTTCTGTAATATAAAAATGAAAACCAATTTAAACCAAATTTGCATTATAGTATGTACTTGGGGTACTGTAGTTTCTGCCTATTCGCACGAGAAAAAGGATTAGATAAATGATTGGTCATACATTATGTTCCTTACCACTATCCCGGACCATAATTAAGTACTTAGATAGTTTATCTCGGTACTTAGTGGTTGAGTCGCGTAGCTGGGTAAGCCTAGCTACCCGCTGGTGTGCCATGTTTGCCAATAAGACAGTAATATGTCATGCATGGACGTTAAATTGCCTGCAACAGCCTGTCTGTATAATCAGTTACCTATATAATGGGGAAGCTAAGAAGATATATTATTATGTGTTGGCTAATAAATAACACTGTTCTTAGGCAAGCCAGGGTAATTTGGTCAGGGTAAACGATTTTCGGACACAGCCATACAATAAAAAAAAGTGAATAATCTTGAATTTTTATGGGGACCGAATACTCGTTCTTTGTTGTATGAGAAGAGACATAATCTACCTTCCAGCTGAACTTGCAATCAGAGGCTATTTTTGTGGGTTTATCTTTTGTAAAGTCAAGGAAATTGATTGATCAGCAAACTTAAATTAACCGTATTCTTATCACCTGTTATAGTGAATTCATACAACTATTATTCTTTGAAAGTTGTATGAAATCGGTATTGACGTAGTTTGTCATTGTATACATACAATTCTAATTTCACCTATTTATTAGTTGCTTTTGTGGCCATGATATTAATTCAAATTTGTAGACCTTTTTTTTAAGTAACTGGAGTACCAGTTACTTAAAAAAACATGGTCTACAAATCTAAAGTCTATTAAGCCTACAATGTTCTCACATACACAAAATATATAAGAATTTATGTAAAAAAAACTATTGAAACTAAATGACATTACAACTACAAATTTGTATTAATATCATGTTACTAGTAATAAGTATATTGACAGGCCTACACTGTCCTCCCATACCTATTAACACTGTAATTTGAAAACATTGTAAAAGCCAATTATTGTTATAAGAGTAACCGTGGAGTTTCTTGCCGGCGCTTCTCTATAGGAAACGACCACCTAGCTTATTCTCTGATTATTAGCTTATTAGCTTTCTCTCTCTTTTTATTATCTGAGGTTTCACAATGCCTATGTCGTTTTATGTGACATAAAATATTTTGATTTTGATTTGATTTTAGTGTATCAATTTGATAACCAATTAATTTACCTGACTGTAGAAGACAATAAAATATATGAATAGTCAATAAAATGCGAACTTTACTCGTATTTCTAGTTCGTTAGCGCGATTTTAATAGAGTTGCAATGCGCCCTGGATTACTAAGCACCTGGGCTTTCTTGAAGGCCATCACTAATAATGTATGAGATTATTATACCTGCCCACGTTATGAAACAATAAATACATAATTTTATGTTTATCACTTCGTAAAAATGTTTATACAATATTTAAACAACCGGCCAAGTGCGTGTCGAAACACGCACAATGAAAGGTCCCGTAGTTGGGATGAATTTATCCCAAGAACAAACTTAACATTGGAGTTGAAATACGTTACATTGTTGTTGTTTAAATTAAACTAAATTATATTAATTTTCTTTAAGTGCGCTGTACTGGTACAGCATCTTAATAATTGTTTGCTGCATCGGACGACGTCATTACGTCAACGCCGGCTGTCGCTGAAAACCAGCGCTGGGGCTCTGTCTTGCATAGGGTCGCAGCATAATGCTGAGCGATAGCCGTTTTGCATGGATGTGACGCATTTTTTCCCCATAGTTAAATATATTTTTTTCGTGTTTATGTTCTTTATCGCGTCATGTTTACCCCAAATAAACGTTTTTTCTTTCTTTTTTTTTTCTTCTTCTATTCTCATACATTCCAACTACAAATGTAAGTTTGTACGCACAATGTGATTTTTTTAAACCATAGACTGGTTTTCCTGTAATCTATAAGTATAGAAAAATTATTTATTATTTTCCAAAATTTTAAGCTTTAGCAGTACCTAGTTTCTGACTCCTGGAACACAGGCAACTTATTTTTATGTCAATAACACGTATTTTATTAATATATTTATTATTATAGTTTCGGAGATGGGGAATGGTAAATTTTCATTAATATTCTTAAATGGAGTTTTTATTATTTTTATATTATTAAAAATATATATTTGAGACCCTTACAGTAAGCCCTTTCATTTGATATGTCACAGGGTACAATTTGCAGAACATGTTTTAATATATTTTTTTTTGTTTTCGGAGCAATATGGCTATGACAGACGGACAGACGAGGTCACACAAATGATCATATTATAAAGGTTCCTGTTTTTCGTTCGGACGTATGGAACCATAAAAAATATTAATAAGATTAGTGTAGAATTTAAAAAAACTTTCAACAAATTATTTGCATTTATGAGGTAAATTAACCTCCCTGAAATCATTCGCAGCCAAAAATCTTACAAGTCTATAAAACTCCAAGTTACAAATTAAAATCAAATATTTAATATAGGAGAAATGATGTCAACCTATGTATTATAAACTCACCGATTGATGTTTCAAAATTGCGGTCTTGCCGGCGGCATCAATATTCAGTTGAGATGGGGTCCGATTGCTTGGCACGACTTAAACCAAGAGAAAATATTTTAACTTCAGTTTCAATGTAACTCTCGAATTTCCAATAGCGAAACGGATATTTGTTTGTGCTTGAAGATAATATAAAAGGAGTTTACACACGTGATGGATTTATGATCAAAGCGTTGTCTTGTAAATAGACCTTTAGGCAAAGCATGGAATTAATGGTTTTCGCAGACTTATGTATCGGGTTATTATTTACCTATAAACATCGTGATTTACCTCAGTGTACCAAAATGAGGTCATTTTCCAACAAACTCAAACTCAGAGCATTTATTTCAAATAAGGTAATTATAGGCAGTTTTGAATTGTCTAGGGGTCGGTCAGTCAGAAAGATGAAGCTAGTTGCCCATTCCAAAGCGTAAGTAGGTACCTACCTATCGAGAAGCCACAGCTATAAAATTCCTTACATATTTCCTTTCCTACAAAATTCCTTTGTTTGTAAATATGTGAGCACCATGTATATATCGCATAATTAATTTATCTGTCGTTGATTCACTTTTCATTCTTTTACGTAACTACCTTTTGGAAAAGGCAACTAGAATCAATTAATTATTTTTGTAAATTTTGACGTTCAAAAATGTCTTTTAGGTGCCTATTTGAAATAAATTATTTGACTTTGACTTTACATCATGAGCAAAACAACACGACGATCAACCACCGTACCTAAACAAAGAAATTGAAGTAATCCCGCAAATTATGATGTCGTTATTATGAGATGATTATGTGACCAACATAAGAAACTCCGTTTTCAAAACACCTAAGACTTAAAGACATGTTACCTAAAGTTATTGTTTCTTAATAAGTTACTATCGATCTTAACAAATATCGTTAGATGAACTTCATTGCCAGTAAGTATCGTATCCACAGCAATAATATGTATTAATGGTGTATGACCACCAGATGTATGAATGTAAACAAAGCACAATGAGGATGTACGGATCGTAGCAGTCAGCGTTCAGTAGTTTCTGCCTACTACCGTAAGAAAAAGCCGTGAGTTTATCTATAAACTCACGGGTTTTTCTAACGGTGGTAGGCCACCGAAATTTTTTAAATTCGATCTCAAGATTCTGCTCTTGACACATTTCAATGGTTACCTTTCACTGAACCGTCTTCCCCCCTATGCAGAATATGCAACCAATCGTACATAATAGGGGGAGCCGTCGACACGACCAACGGGTCTAATTATGACGTCACCCGGGGGGCATCCCCCTTGGCTGTAAATCCTCCCTAAACTCTCATTTGCCTAAATAAATTTTAAGACTGGCAATGGCTTCTCAGACAGAGTTGCGACACAGAATGTAAGTTCACACGATTAATGTAAAGTGTTGATTTGGTTCGTCACCATTATAAGTATTATTTTATCTTTAATTATATCTAAGCATAATATAAAACAAAGTCTGTCTGTGTGAGCGCTTATTAGATTTTGATGCGGTTTTCACCATCATACAAAGTATTTAAAAATATGAAAGGAAGGATTATATTACGAGTATAGTACAGAAATCACGATAGATTTCAGTATCCCTTCCGGAATAAACGCTCAAGACATCGGTTTGACATGTCGCCATTGCACTTGTGCGTAGCAGGGACGAGTCGCTAGTCAATCTTTATATAGGGTGTCCCGTAAATAATGGATCAAACGTAACGGGTAGGTAACTTACCTCATTTCCAACAACTAATTTGAACAGTTAAAAAAAATCCGGTAAGGTTACCAAGATATATATGGGGCATTTCACGTCAAGCGGACAACCAAAAAAAAGTGAGGTCCCGAATTTTGTTTATACTCTGGTCAGTTATACTTCTAAAAGACGTGGATGTGTACACCCAATTTTTTTTTCGTATGATCATTTATTGCTGAGTTATGAGCATTTAAAAATTTACTAAGAATGAAGTCATAAATTTTTGGATACTTATTATCGTTATCAGCTAATTTGTAAAAAACACTAAAAAGTATTGTTTCTTATAGTAAAAAAGTTAAAGTTTTTAATTTTTTTGTCGAATTCTAAATTTGATTTTTTTTACGTATAGTAAACCGGAAGTGAAAATTTCAAATCGATGTTTAAGTAACTTCGACACTTTTTTTTTTAATTTTTTTTAACTTGAATTAAAGCTTTAAATGTACTAATTCTTCACAAAAAAAATTAAAACGTGATCGCCAATAGTTTAAGACTTAGAGCACATAGAGTACATACACATAGCTATGAGCACTTTCTAAGCAATCGAGTTTATGTGCTAACATGCTGAAATACTACGCTTTTAATATTTTATTCCTTCATTCTAGCATGCAAAAATAGAAAATTAAACAATTTTTTAAAATAAAACGTAATTAACAATATAAATATACGCATTTGTTATAATAATGACAAGTTCATACAAAATAGTATTTCAAAAACTGTGATACGAAGGTGAAACACACCAGTAACGCCATCTCATAGCTACAAAAAGTGTCACTAACAAATACAATATTAATTGTCGTTACTTGCTAGAAAGAGACAGCTATATGACGCTGAACTGTCTCGGTAATGTGTAAAAATCCGTTATTTTTAGTTGAAAGGATTATTGAACTTTTCTTTGAGCTGATTCAAAATTTCTTCGTTTTCCATTGATGAGTCTGTCTGCGTTGCAATGTGTTGGTACTTGTCTTCCGGAATGAAAGCTTCATCTTTGGTAGGTTGTGAATAATCACTTGATGCCTGACTTGATTGTGACTGGACAATATTTGCCTCTGAAGGGGATTCACGTAACAGCCGTTTCCTGCACGACTCACACACATAAACATCAGGCGAAATTGTCCACTTTTCACTTAATGTTTTAGATATTTTTCTAATTTTCACACCTTTTTTATGACGAGTCAAGAGAAACGGATTAAAACACCGATCACCATAGGGAACCATATTAAAAAACAATTAGGAAATAGTAACGCGTCCAGTTGATAAGCAGTCAAAGTTTCAACTAAAAATAACGGATTTTTACACATTACCGAGACAGTTCAGCGTCATATAGCTGTCTCTTTCTAGCAAGTAACGACAATTAATATTGTATTTGTTAGTGACACTTTTTGTAGCTATGAGATGGCGTTACTGGTGTGTTTCACCTTCGTATCACAGTTTTTGAAATACTATTTTGTATGAACTTGTCATTATTATAACAAATGCGTATATTTATATTGTTAATTACGTTTTATTTTAAAAAATCGTTTAATTTTCTATTTTTGCATGCTAGAATGAAGGAATAAAATATTAAAAGCGTAGTATTTCAGCATGTTAGCACATAAACTCGATTGCTTAGAAAGTGCTCATAGCTATGTGTATGTACTCTATGTGCTCTAATTCTTAAACTATTGGCGATCACGTTTTAATTTTTTTTGTGAAGAATTAGTACATTTAAAGCTTTAATTCAAGTTAAAAAAAATTAAAAAAAAAAGTGTCGAAGTTACTTAAACATCGATTTGAAATTTTCACTTCCGGTTTACTATACGTAAAAAAAATCAAATTTAGAATTCGACAAAAAAATTAAAAACTTTAACTTTTTTACTATAAGAAACAATACTTTTTAGTGTTTTTTACAAATTAGCTGATAACGATAATAAGTATCCAAAAATTTATGACTTCATTCTTAGTAAATTTTTAAATGCTCATAACTCAGCAATAAATGATCATACGAAAAAAAAATTGGGTGTACACATCCACGTCTTTTAGAAGTATAACTGACCAGAGTATAAACAAAATTCGGGACCTCACTTTTTTTTGGTTGTCCGCTTGACGTGAAATGCCCCATATATATTTTTTTTCTTTCTTCATAGGCATATTTCTAAATGCATACATGCATATGAAAGTATAATACGCTATATAACAAAAAAAAAAACAATTTTTAAAATAATCTCCGGTAATCTCCGAAACGGCTGGACCGATTTTGACGGGACTTTCACTGGCAAATAGCTGATGTTATAAGGAGTAACTAAAGCTGCTTTTATTTTCGAAAAAAGCCACGCAGGCGATGCTGCGGGCAGCAGCTAGCTTAAATTAAGATTTGAATAAGCATATTATATTATATCAATACTACTGAAGTAGCCCACAGCTTTTAGGCTTCAAAACGCCTAAAAATCATGACTAAAAATACATAAAGCAGGATTATTAAGTTAAATATGTGCAAGTCGCCGCCATAGCCATTTATTGCCAAGTGAAGGTGCAGTCTATTCGTATTATGTGTAGGCAGGACGGCCATCACTTTTATTTATTGACTCTAAGAATCAGGAACGTGGCGTGAACTGAGTTTATAATAGGATCATTGTAGAAAAGGATACTTTATCTTAGAATGTGGTAAAGTGTTTTGTAACACTCACTTTTAGCTGTATTAGTTCATCATGTGGAATTTAATAGGCAGTGGACTGTGATAATAAAATTGGTTAATCCATATTTTAAATGTAGGTACCAATCATGACATTCAGAAGTAGAGTAAGTAAAATAGCAAATATGAACATAAATTACCGAAATAATAAGATCCAAGACGTTGACGTTACGAGATTTCAGATAAAGATAGATAATAATTTGAATTTTAAAGAACATATCCAAAAACATAAAACACTAAAAACATAAACAACAAAACAAAACATTATGCACTAAATTAAATACCTTCTCTTATGCATTGTTTAAGCTTAAGCAAACCGTCAGAACTTCTACAGTCATTACGGCCTACAACGGCTATGTTGCACCTACTCTAAAGTTTTGTGTTATTTTGTGGGGTAATTCTACTAATAAAGAAGCTGTATTTAAAGCCCAGAAGAAATGTATACGAGCCTTATCTAGTATAAAAGTAACTGACAGCTGCAGACCATCATTTTTAAAATTAAATATTCTCACGTTACCATGTATTATATATATGTATATATTAGAGGTTATAATGTTCGTTAGGCAAAATACAAACTACTTTAATAAGTTACAAAGCAAAAGATACAAATTCAATATATGTTTACCAAGCAATAAAACAGCGTCATTAAATAAAAGTATATTATGTATGGCTCCACGCATATATAACCATTTACCAAATGCACTTCTGGAGATAAGTGATATAAATATATTTAAAACCAATATAAAAACACTGTTACTTAAAAAAGCATATTACTCTGTCACTGAATATTTACAGGACATACTTCAATAATATTACGATATTTTAAATAATGTCTTTTTATTGTTAAATTCTAGTTTTCATAGATACCTGTGTATTTGTAAATTTGCATTCCTTATGGTAGGATATGGCTAATGAACACTATTGTTTGTATAAAACCTTTTCTTTTGTACCCATATTCGCAAATTAATAAATGATTGTGATTATGAATCAAATTTAAGTTGATATTTATCGAAAGTTGAAAATGCAAAATATTCTGAAATGAAATGAACAAAGACGAATCTTACATATACAAACTGCCACAGTCCGTACAAAGTGCCAAGTGGATTTTACTGTCACGCACGCGTGGCATTTAGCTGATCGTCGATAACAAACTGAGAGCGCTCGCACAATTCAGTCGGCCGACGAACGCGGCGCTGACGAGCGAGACCGACGCGCGCGATACGCGGCGCATACCAACTTACGCGCCACTAACCTTAGCACGTGGCGCCATAAAGAACACAATGTATATTCGTACGTGCGATCAACGTAGGCGATCGACATCAGCGCAGGAGGAATGCAGGCCTTACTGTTCCAATTCATCATTGAAAAACAAAAGATCACGATTATCTCCATGAACTCAGCCTATCGCAGACCACTGCTGCACATAGGCCTCTATCAGGTTGCATCACAACACCCTGTCCTATGCTTTCCGCTTCCAATTTGTCTCAGCCACTTTTTTAAGGTCGCCAAAAATCACAGTCTATATCATTGAAATATTTGACTCATTCAGAAATCAAACGCACGACACGTAGCACAACCAGCCAATCATACAGCCACTGCGCCAACTTTTCCGACTAGATTCACGGTACCATTTGTTTGCGAAACTTTTGTGCGAATGAACTTACTGGTAGGTAGGTAAGTATCGTGCTTTACATTATTTTCTCCATACAAACTTATTCCGGCCTTTTGCCAAGTTAAAACATAAAAAAAATAGTCATGTACTCATTAGCCCGTTTTAAACAGAGCACGTCTGTAGTTTGGCCTAGTTTTAGGTTATTATTCCTAAACCATATTATTATAAGCTTGGGAGGCCCTGTGCTGAACATGGGATTTTGTAGTTTTCAGAAAATTAAAAAAATATAATTTAATCCATTAGCTGTAGCCCGCGACTTCATCTTTGTATATAAAAAGATCCAGGATTAAAAGTAGCCTATGTCCTTCTCTAGGTCCCAGGTTATCATCATCATCATCATTTCAGCCGGAAGACCACTACCACTGCTGGACAAATGCCACCCCCAAGCACCGCCACTTCTTTCAACCAGTTCTGTGCTTCCCGCATAGAGCACCTCCTGCGGCCCTCACAAGGTCATCGGTTCACCTTGCGGGAGGCCTTCCAACGCTACGCCTTCCGGTACGCGGTCGCCACTTCAGAACTTTTCGGCTCCATCGGCCATCTGATCTGCGAGCAATGTGCCCTGCCTGCTTAAGTTTGGCAATTCTTCGGACTATGTCGGTAACGTTGCTCCTCCGGCGGATCTCATCGTTTCTGATTCGATCGTTCGTAGGGAAACTCAAAACATAGCCTTCTCCAGACCCAGGCCAAGCTATGTATACCTATGTCAAATTGAATAACGGCGTCAGTGGTTTTGTTCAGGCGTGACAGAGTAACAGACAGAGTTTCGCATTTATAATGTAAGTTTGGAAGCAGGACTTTCAAAGACTATCCATAGAGTTTCTTACCAGCTCTTCTCTATGAGTCCTACCATAAGAGCTGTGCCTCTAGTTTGGATGTTTGTTCGTTGGATAATTATGATATTTTACCATTATTAAAGCTTGTCAATTGCATTGGTGAAAGGAAGGCACTAGCTTGATACACAAAACTATTAATAAATAATGGCACTGTGAGATAATCATTACACAGTTTGTGTAATAATAATAATAGTTACACAGTTTGAGTAATAATAATAATCATTACACAGTTTGAGTAATAATCATTACTGAATGGCAAAGATTTTTGTAATAGTTTTAATTATTAAATAGATTAAAATTAGATTAATGTCAATCAAAGTTGGATTCAATTTAAATATTCTGCTAATAGACATTGTTACCAGGAAATAATAAAAAAAAACATTGTAAGAATAACGAAAGTTTTGTAATAATACGGGTCCCGTTTCAATTTATCTTATCTTCGACATTAATAACCAGATTGGATTTTTGTAACTGAAACTCTTGAAAAACAAGGAGATCGAATTGTCGTTATACGAAAAGTTTTAGCTCAAGACAGGCTAGATTTGGCCGCTATCTTATGTATTACGAGTACTAGCTGGGACCGCAGCTTCGCCCACGTAACTGTAGATTATTAGTTAATCAAAACGTGTAGTCATATTCCGTACAACATCGGCTGATTTTGTTAATTTAAAATAAACGTTGTTAGTAGTACATTTTTTGTCTAAGTATATGAATGAATAAATAGTTTTGTTACATGTTTAGAAACTAAAATGTGAACGCAGGATAGACGTAGATTAACTTAACTTTTAAAGATTATAGCTTCTTGATGACCTTCAAGAAAGATAATCATTATTTTATTGAATACTTTAGCAGCTGGTTTATTATTATTGATATTATTATCATCAGCGTCATCTGACTATAGTCATGTGGGTATCTTGCCACATTTCCATTTCCATGTAATTCGATGTAGTATATGTAGTCTATAAGGAATGGTCCCAGTGATGACTATCATACAAACATAATCAAGTTTCGAAGGTACATAACGTCACGCCTGGTACGAGTATCCCGTTGCGTAAGGTAGAGGTATATCAACAGTACATCTATATTTACCGTGTGGTGCCGGACGTAAAGAATAACACTAGGATTTCCCCCCGTGGGTGTCGTAAAAGGCGACTAAGGGACTTAGGACTTACTAGAGAATGGGCAGCAACGTTCTCTATGAATTTTTAACACCATACTGCGATCGCCAGCCCGCCTGCCAAGCGTGGCGATTATGGCAAACCCCTCCAATTGGGGGAGGATTACATATGTCCAGCAGTGGACGTCTTTCGGCTGAAATGATGATGATGATATCGACATTTTTCCAGTTATATTGATGTCCCATTTAAAAACCAATCAATCTAATAGGATCTTTACCGTTGCATACGAGAGCTCCAATACATTCAAGTTTACCACTCCCAAACCTCAAAGTCAAATCGTTTATATTGAAAATACTAGAAATTTTCCTCTCAAACGTCTGCATACCAAATTGTGCTCTTTAAAATCGCACAAAGCATTACATTCGTAACCTCCTGATCTCCCTACTGACCCGATACAGGTCGAATGCCTGTGCCTTTACGCTGTAGAATGCTAGAATCGGGCCACTTGCCGTAGTGTATACGTGCTTCGTGCACTAAGCGCCGCCTGCCGACTAACAGTGTTGCAGGGTACAATGTGGATTAAGGAGCATAACTGAAATAACATTTTAAGTCTCTTTCTTTACTCTTGCGGGATTGCACGATGGTGGAAATAATATCTACATATATTAGGTTGGTTGTAAGGCTGACTGTCCATGGTGCAGTGGACGTTTGAGTTTACAATAATTATTGATATTTCATTCTATTTCGCAAATATTTATTTTAAGCTGAAAAGATAAACATACTACATTTTGCCCGCGGCTTCCCCCGCGTAGAGGTCGGAAATTATCCTACGGGAACGTACTACCGGCATAAAAATCACAAAATTATATAATCAATATATTATAATTATATCTCACAAGGAGGTCCCACAAGGTGGACCGATGACCTTATGAATGCCGCAGGAATCCGCTGGATGCGGGAAGCACGAAACCGGTCGAGGTGGCGGTGCTTGCGGGAGGCCTATGTCCAGCAGTAGACGTCTTTCGGCTGAAATGATGATGATGATGATGAATTATATCTTATATCCTAATCCAGGTAACGGGCAGCCTATGTGCCAAACATTGAAATACGCATAGCCGTTAAGGCGTGAAAAGGTAACAGATAGACATAAAGTCAGACAGAGTTACTTTCGCGCTTCTCCTTCTAAATAAAGACTTAAAATAATTATAATTCAGAACAATAATGAAACTAGTTGCACAAGCTAATACTGTAAATTGAGTTTCCATGACAGGAGCAAGGCAAATTACTGTTTTAGGGCCCATAACTCGGCTTAAGTGGGAAGTTACAGCCAATCGCTGAGTTCCTAAACGAGTTTTGGAACATGCAACCTGTTTCGATAAATTGAATTATCGGATCATGTACCGTGCCCAGTAATGACTGACTGACTTAATCAAACTCAAAGCATTTATTTCAATTAAACCAATGGCACTTTTGAATTATCAAGGGGTCGGTCAGTCAAAAAGATGAGGCTAGTTGCCCATTCCAAAGTGTAGCAGGTTCCTATGGAGAAGAACGGGCAAGAAACTCCATGACACTCTTTTAAATCAAAACACTGTTTAAATCATTCATGTTGTTGATGTAGAAAGACGTGCGCGTTAAAAGCGTCTGTAATAACATGCTTTAAATAAAAGAACAATTTAAATATTAAAATAAACCGTAGTGGGCAAGAGATGACTAGTCCCTACTGACGGCGCCCGTTTACGAACATGACGTATGGATCAGCAGTATTCAGCCCAACCATTTGGAAGGGAATTAAATAATCCAACACACGCGCCACCCATCAGTGAGCGATAGTAAGCGAGACATTTGTGTAAGCATGACATACTCCCAGCCGCCAGGGCAGATACTCATTGTCACTAATATATAACGACACAGACACAGATTAGCAACTTATGATCACTACGTTGCCTCTTTGGTTGATCGACATTTTACTAACGCTAAGCTATTTATTTTTGCATGATCTACGATGCAACTATTTTGTGTTCCGTTTTGCATATTTACTAATAACTGTGTCATACAGATTAGTAGTATAATCTGTATAGTATAGTCATACAGAGATAGTTGATAAAAATCAGTGCTGTTGACGATAGGTTCGTCCGAAGTCACAGCATTTTGCTGAGCAACGACCTATTCTTGCACAGATGCGACGCACGGCTTTATCTTACTTGTAATTTGTTGTTTGTTGCAAAGTTTTTGTTTTGTTTGTTTGTTGTTATTTACCAGTGTTGCACAACGAATTACAGTACGCAACATCTATTGTCTGTGGTCTTGGCCTGACAAGGCCTGACATCAAACAATGGACAACAGTCACTGTTTTTTTTTTTTTTTAGTTTAGGGTTTTATATACCAGGCTTTTGGTTACTTAGTATTAGTATGTGTATTTTGTCAATTTTTCTTGTAATTTGCGTCTTGTTTGTGCAGAATAAATATTTTTTCTTTCTTTTCTCTAGATTTATTCATTAGTCATAAGATTCGTTCACACGTTCCCATAAAAGTGTGGATTTTGACAGTAAATCCCATTATTGGTTGAAGCTATAAATATCGAGATAAAGTTAAGTAGTGTGCTAACTCCATACGTAACTACCTACCCTTTGGAAGGGGCAACTAAAAACAATTATTTTTTTTTTTAGTTTTTGACCTTTAAAAGTGCCTTTTATGTATTTGAAATAAATGATTTGACTGGGACTTTAACTACAATTTTATACTCCGATTAAAAATACTCATTATCTATTTCATTCTTATAAACATAGTCCTTTTTGATGATTCCTCATCGGAAAGTCAATATTGACGAAAGACGCTGCTGTAAATCGGCATGATTTAATCTCGATTTCTACTTCCTTTACTTAACTGAAACGTGTTATTGGGTTTTTCTATCAGGAATTCCTCTGGCGCAACCCGGAGTCTGGATCTATGCTCGGCTGATGGCAATAGGCTCTCCCGCTGTTACATGGGTCTTTAACATAAATGGTGAAATGTGGGTGTGCTTAAATACACCTCTGACGAACCCTATGACGAAAACAGACGTGATGATGTTATGTTACTTAACTGAGAGTAGCTGAAATCCATTACCACAATATCCCCACATTCAAGTTTGAAATAATTGAATCCTTTTAATACCACCTTTAACACAACTAAGGAATACAAATCGATTCATTCACACCGCGGTGTATTCGAGAGAATTTCTGAATCGGAGGCGTCGCGTGTTGGATACGTGCACAGTGCATTAAATGGCTGGTCCTATTACTGCAACCTAGGGTGTATACATTGTTATCTTAGTTTATTTCATTTTTGTGATGATATTTTTGAGAATATAATATATGGCGGTAATTTGTGTGAGAACCTTAAGTATCCTACGTTGAAAGTTATGTCAGTTCTGTGCTTCTGCGTAATACGGTCAATATGATAAGCACCTTCTCCAATATCGAATTTATCTTTTCTGATTACATTTTGGCTTAATTGAGATTATTTATTTCAGTTAGCTTCTTGAGCTTAAATTCGATATCTATTTGTGTCGCAACTTACCTACTGTTGAGGTCCAATCTGTAATTAGTTTTATTTTTTCATCTTCAATACCTTCCATTTCTCTCAAGAGTCAGAATTCATAAGCGATATTCGGTACGGTACCCAGGAGGTATATTAATAACTCCATACTGCGGTCAACAGTATGTTTGCGGAGTGTGGATCGCAATATCTCCCAGGTTCGTATATTGTTTCGGTGTAGGTTCCTGTTGATTTAGCATGGGATCGTTATGAGCGAGAAATTCTAGTTTCGTTTCTTTTTTCTTTTTTTGTTCTTCAATAAGCTCCTTTAATAATAATATAAACGTTGCTTGAAGTTAAGTTATGATTAATGTCTGCTTTACCATACATTTTTTGTCGTGTAAGCTTGTCTTCGTAACTTTAAAAGTAAGGAGGAAGTTACTTTGGTTACAGTCATAAAGTTTTATTTAATTTAAATTATTGTTTATTTGGTACAAAAAACAAACTGCAAAAAATTGTGAACAGTATTCGTATTATAAGCTGTATATTCGAAAATTTAAGTTCAACTTAATATGACAGTTCATACAATCGAATATCTCCATCTTGTAAAAGCAATTTTGGTCGGTGCCCAACCGAATCGGGCAATAATGTCAAGAAAATGGGCACAACATACTGCGAGCACCAATCGTTTGTCAGCTCAGCGTTTAACCCTTTAATTCGTAACGTTAGCTATACTTAACATTCACAAATCGAAAAATCCACTGACAATATTATCGGTTTATCTTACGATTTTTTCCAATTAGTAAGTAAAGGATATCACTATGCTTCCCTAGCAAAATAAAAGACGTCGTTCTAATGTCAATCTTGACAGTATTGTGCAAAATGACATTCCGATCGCGAGCTGCTCCCGCGGCAAGAGGTAAGAAATATTTATTTTTTAATTAAATTATGTATTTCATGTAAAAAAATCATATTATTTATGTTTTTATGATTGCATTCTACGACTTCACAATAGCTTTTTTACAAATAATGCAAGTGAGTATGCGCTGTAACTGGTTAAAGTTGAATGTTAGCTATGGTTAACATTGCGAAGATACCGATGATTGCCATAGGGGTAAGAGTGTAAAAAATAGCTAACATTGCGAAATGGTGGAGGATGTACATAATTGCTTTTATTGGTGTTTGAGGGTGTTTGCATGCATAATTTTGCTTTATTAGAACTAATTTACCTCGTATACCTACTGACAAAAAAGAAAGCATTTGTAAGAAAGCCGCTTGAATTTAAATGAGAAGACGGTATATTCAAACATGGTGTAACGTTGGAGCAAATAACCTTCACTCAATTTGGTTTCATTTTCAATTTAGTATGTATACCTAGGACAAACTGTCCAGTTAGGTAGGTCCAACTTCGAGAAAGAGGTCAATCGAATCCGACTCGGCTGGGCAGCGTTCGGGAAGCTACGCAAAATCTTCTCATCCCACATACCGCAGTGTCTCAAAACGAAAGTCTTTGCCCAGTGCGTGTAGCCAGTGATGACATATGGCACTGAAACGTGGTCGCTCACAATGGGCCTTATTAGAAGGCTAAAAGTCACCCAAAGGGCAATGGAGAGGGCTATGCTTGGAGTTTCCCTACGTGATCGAATCAGAAATGAAGAGATCCGCAGGAGAACCAAAGTAACCGACATAGCTCGAAGAATTGCCAAACTTAAGTGGCAATGGGCAGAGCACATTGTTCTAATTTTGGCTATGAAATTATGGAAACGGCTCCTTTTTTTTTTTGTTATTATAAATCCCGGGATTCCAGAAAATCGGGGATGCACAACTAATGGTATACATGGTATGGAAACGACTTCTTAAATATGTGGTATTACTTTACACCTTTAAGCCCATTGCCACGTAAGTTTGGCAATTCTTCGACCTATGTCGATTACCTCGGTTCTCATGCGGATCTCTTTATTTCTGATTCGATCACGTAGGAAAACTCCAAGATAGCCCTCTCCATTGCCCGTTGGGTGACTTTTAGCCTTCTAACAAGGCCCATTATGAGCGTCCACATTGGGGATGGGCAGGGCACATTGCTCGCAGAACAGATGGCTGTTGGGGCCGAAAGGTTCTGGAGTGGCGACCGCGTACCGGAAGACGTAGCGTTGGAAGGCCTCCCACAAGGTGGACCGATGACCTTATGAAATCCGCAGGAATCCGCTGGATGCGGGAAGCATAGAACCGGTCGAAGTGGCGGTGCTTGGGGGAGGCCTTTGTCCAGCAGTGGACGTCTTTCGGCTAAAATGATGATGATGATGAATTTGGTTCGGAATCGAAGTCTCATCAGATTATTCAGATTATTATCCCGATTTTTTCAGTGAAGATGTTATTGATATATTTATTTAAAATACAAATTTATACGCAGTGCAACGAAATCTCAAGTCTGAAAATGTTACTCATGACGAGTTGCTGTAAGAAAGGGATGACTAACGTAATTTGTTGCAAATTAATGTAATTTAAGATTATGTTTTGTGAAAAAACTTAATTTTTTTAAATAATTTCATGATCATTGAACGTTGTAATATCTTTTATATAATTTCCTTAAACATTTGCTTTTATTTTAATAAATTAATATTATAATTAAACAGCATTAAGTTTTATTTTTAATTCCCTGTACATTTCGCAAAGTTAAAAATACATAACATGTCTTTTGTACACTTGAACACTGTCTACTTCGCAATGTTACGTATTTTTAACATATTATTCCTAAAAATCTGTTTAGGACAGATTTTTTTTTCAATTTTTTTTAGGTTAATAGTAATATTATTAGACAGAATTACTAAAAAAAAAAAAATTTTTGATCATAACTTTTTCTGCGAACTAAAGGGTTAAAGCAGTGTTCTTTCATGATCACACATGGCAGTGGTTTATGGGAAGACCTCCGTTCGGCAGGGGACATTTATCTATAAGAATGTACTTTTTGCACTCCACGATGGTGAATATAGCGTGTCTGTCGACACGTATCCTGTCCAGCAATAGTCAAACTGTTACTATTAGCTTGCATGATGCAAGCTGCTGGGCAAAAGTCTCTCCCCATGACTTCTAGCTCTTTCTTTCCAGGGCTAATGTGACCTACTGGTCGTTTGTTTTGTCCAGCTCGTCCCACCATCTGCCGCAAGGTCGGCCGCGATGCCTTATGGCTGTGTCAGGGCTTCATAATAGTGGCTATTTTGGACCATAGCTTATTGGGTATGCAGCAGGCGTGGCCAGCCCAGTCCCACTTCAGCTTAGCGGCTTTTTGAGGAACGTCAGTAATCTGTATTTTATTGCGCTGTGTGGTTTTGCGAATAATGGTCTGTTAATTTGACGCCTAAGATATTGCGCTCCATTACTCGTTGGCAAACCTTGAGTTTGCAGTAGCCAAAATAGTTTGATATTTTCTACAAATTTCAATATCAAGGAATAACTCGATTATTATTTCTCAACGTTGGCTCAAGATTCGTAGTTCCAACAAAGGAGGATATCTTGGACTAGGCAAAGGATTTTGAAGACTAAAATGTCGGGAATATTGAACAGAAGTCAGTTGTTTACCGCAAAGAGCTTGAATTCGAGTCCGAGCATAATCGAATTTAGTAGTGTATTTGAGATGCACAAACTCTGCGAAGTAATTTAGGAAATGCATTCCGATTCAACGTGGCAGTGGTATTGAAATAATATTAACCTTAATCGAGTATGAAAACTGTTTGTATCATTCTGTGACACTGATTAAGTCATTTCCACTTTTGCATCGGATTCCAATTTCGATAGAATCCGTTTTTAATATTTAATTATATCTAAAAACGTTATAATAAACCAAAACTTTTCTGAGTAAACTGAATCTAGGTTTTTCTAATCTATTACCTTTCAAGTTTGATAAAAAAAAATACTGCATTTATACACCTATGCTTGTACTAACCTATTCAGAAATCATAAAACACTCCTTTCATTATAAATATAGGCCAACTAAAGTACAGAACAAAATCTTAACAATATGTTTACTTATTTTTAAGAAGTAATTCATAGGATTCATAGGATTACATTTTTTTTTTAAATTGTCTAGTTTTTAGACCAAATACTCGTACAAAATTTGCTTTCTTAATGAAAACCTGCAATAATAATTGTAGTATCCTGAAGTCGAGGCCTGAAGTAGTGTACAAAATTAAATTCAATAAAGTTTAATTTTCCAAGACAGCAGAAAATAAACAGCACGTGGTACAGTATATCGAAGGCCTGACTGCAATACAAACAGTGTCACGTTCGATGAACTGTTTCTAATTAACGGAAACTCCTAGAGCCTCCACAGACGAACGAGTCAACTTCTGTTGTTGTTGCACTGTTGAGTTAATGGTGGTGGTCCTATAGAAAAGTGTGGATGGTCTTTTGTAGTTTTAAAAGTAATACAATTTTTTTTTAATTTATGTGGGAGGTTTACGTTCTAAAATTATCATAACTGTATGAACAGGGACTGCTAGCATGATTAAACTGCGTTTAAAAACAAATGTCAAGAAGGTACAGTTGGTACCTTAACCGTTGTAGCTACAGGAAAACGTTCATAAAATACTATCCTTAACTTTTTGAGTAATAGCTAACTGCATTCACAGATCTTGAACAAAAGGTACCCTTGTGTCTATTGCAATTGTTGTGTTTCTCTATTTTTTCAAGTTACATATATTAATATTTTTTCTTCGTTAGCACGGTTCCATATATCAATAAACTGAGGTTGCCTATTAGTCGATAGTGCTCCAGCTGAGCAGGTTATCCTGGGTTAGATTCCCAGGTTTTTCCATCAAGAATTTATCCCTGAAGTCTGGATTTTTGCCCGGTTAATTGCAATAGGTTTGCGCGCTCTTACATAGAACTTACGTGGATATACTATTGGTACACCTCTGACCAATTTCGGGGCAACAGGCCTGATGTTATATTATTGTTGTTCCCTTAGTAGGTACAAACATAAAATCAGACCTGTTGATGAGACTTAGTGGTCTCGTTGGTTATCTATGGTAAAACAACTTCGTGTTACGTTTTTCTTACGATAAATAGATGGCCTTTTAAAAAAAAAATATCTGGGTCTGAATGGCTAATTGACAGACTAGCCCAATAGGTATAACTTAAAGCTAATAATGAAATTATATAATATTAAATATAATTATATAATTGTTATAACATTAAACTTAATAGTATAACTTCGTGTTTTCAGAAAAAGATCATACACAGAAGCTTAGGTACTCTTGTATTTGAAAATTTAATTAATCAAAATGAATCATTGTAAAACTTTTAACTACAAATTTATTTGTCGAGGGTTTTTCTAATGTACTGGTAACCCCACTACTTCAACTATGGATAAACTGACTGAATGACTTGGAGTAACATTCATTATTCAGAAAACACTCCGTTTCCACTAAAGGTGGTTTGATGAGCTTTTAATTATTAAACTGAAGCTATTGTATACGGGTATTAGTTATTAATAGTAATAGAAACAGATTATATTATTATTTTAGAAGATTGTACCATGCCTTCTTATTTAACCTGTGTTGTTATTAATTACTAAAGGGTAGGCTGTAATGCTACTGCTTACCAAGATTTGTAGTAACTAGATCGCGGAGGTCAGATAGACAGTCGCTTCATGTAAAATACTGATGTTCAGCTGCAACATAGTTGGGAAACGGTTAGGCGGATGATGGTAGGCTGTAATGTAGACTAAGTTACTCTTATCCCTGCTTTTAAAATTCAGACCAGGAAAGACCTATCCCCCAAACATGAAGCCTCAATGAATCGAACAAAAAATCTATTACCGTGAACTTTCGAATCCGAGAGCAGACTGGAGACCGAACATAGTAAATTGGGAACAAATTCGGAAAAGTTGGACTAACTTAAGTAGTAAAAGAAATAGTGGGTCAATGTGTAAAACAATAAGAATAAAACCAAAAGTTAACCTCAAAAAGTCGTATATTTCTCTATTCATCGTGTCAAAGCATTATCTGCGTACGTCGACCGCCGGCGCCGTCCTACTGAGAGATGACGCCGAGAGGTCTGTGACTTGTCCAAGTTACCAAGTATAAGTATTCAAGCGGTTTCAAGTTCACACCCGCATGATAATATGTCTTAATTCTGTGCGTACAGCCTGATTTACACGGTGCAACTTAATTGGAAACTTACGTTGAAACTACTATAAAAGTTACACCGTCTAAACAGTGTTTAGACAATGCATTTCATTGGTTGCTTCAATTTTATTGTATGCCACAGGCAAAAATCTTTCAATGTGTAAATGGGACTTAAGTATATTTTTAAGTAAATATCTAGTTTCAGTTTTAAATATAAATGTTAATGTTTACTTACGTAAAAAATGTGTTGAAAGTCATGGTGGGTTAGAGGTTAACGATCTCCGTTTAGTCCGGGGCACATGGCAATTTTTCAACCCTTACCAACCCTTTTCAAAATAAATAGAGAACCTTCCGTCACATATAGATAGGTATTATAATTAAAACTTCAAACGGCGAAAATATTATTATTATTATTATTGGGACTTATATGTTCGAACCGTTTGGCTTTGAAACACTAAGGCCATGGGATCCGAGTGCCCACTTAGTTTTTCGAGACATCACCGAGCGGTTGGTCGACTCTTTACGTGACCAGAAGGCTGGCCTATTTTTTGGCCAAAGAAACAGATTGATGCCCTATGATTATTTCCCTTCCCTTTTTTCTAAACTTGTACATATTAATATTATTATTTTAACCACTTCACTGTCCACAAAGTAGACACAATAGTTAAACAATTAACGTGAATCATATGTGACTCATGGGACAGCGAAAGTGTTAAGACTATTAGCTTTTTAATTATGTTAATATTATCCAGAAGTAAACAAAAGCGTGGATGTATTTATAGTTTAATTTAAAAAAATGCATAATAATAATATAATAATTGTATGATGATGATGTAACCCAACGACGGTAACAAATAATCCTAAAGGCTCCTACAAACAGGCGCGACACGCGACGTGACACAAAGGCACTGCGTGTCGCGCGATGAGCGGTGATTTTGTGTCACGTCGCGTGTCGCATCTGAGCCTTAATGAAACTAAATAAAGATTCTCTGAAATTATAAATAAAACAGTTTCCAATTATTTCAGATCTATATTCATTATTCATAGACTTTGTCAAATATCTCAAACAGATACAGAAGCCGAGAAAGAAATTGGTTCCTATTACCTACCTATACGAGTAAAAGTACAAGAAACTAGACATTCCGCCGACTGAACGATTGTTGGTGCCAGCCGAGCCAGGAAATGTCAAATAGAACATTTGGAAGGGGACTTGATACAAGTAGGTCATTCACTAAATACCTATAAAAAGTTTGTTGTCTATAAAACTTATGGGACCGCGACTGGGACATCATTATTATAAATGACCACGGATAAACATGGACTACTTTTTGAGTTTATCTTGGACATTACTGACATCTGTGAATGAAAACATCGTGAGGAAACCTGGACTTATAGTTAAAAGTCTGAAATCGCCAACCCGTGTTGACCAAGCGTGGTGATCAATGTATTCTGTGTATGAGAAGAGGCCTTTGTCCAGCAGTGGAGTAATAGGCTAGTAGGTATCATAAACATGGACTTTCAATGATCTCAATGAATCTAAATTAAGTAAAAAAATAAAATAGTAAATAAAAATAATATAGAGGTAAAGTCAAAGTCAAATCATTTATTTCAATTAGGCACATAAAAGCTTGAATGTAAAAAGTTACAAAAAAAAAACTAGTTTCCCCTTCCAAAAGGTATTTAAATTAGCAACCAGTTTGATTTTTTCTTGACTCTAAATTTTCTTATGGAGCAGAACCAGCAAGTTTCTAAAACTGTTTGTTTATTTTTGTAAGAGGTAATCTCAGGAAGTTCTGATCTGATTACAAATATTATTTCACTGACTGGAAGCTACACTATTGCTAAGTATCATAAGATATGTTTTATGATATTGTTACGTGCCACAATTAATGACTGGTACATCGTGACATTAAGTACCACTGGCGCCATCTAGTATCAAGTAGCAGAACGAGTAGAGTCGAGATGCTTCTAGAAAGTTTGATGCTTGAACTTTCTAGAACTATTGAAATCTGGTCAGTCGGGGCCGGTATGTACTCGAACATTCTAGATGTTTCTACAGCAGAAGGTTCTGGAACTATCTGAGGACTATATAAGGCCGGTTGGGACCCCGACCCGGGTCAGTCGAAAAACAAGCGATCAAGCGACAAGTAAACTTCAAACGATACAAGCGATCTTCAAGTGCGACTTTAGAGTGATCAGTAGTGCAGTTGTGTTTTATAATTAGTGTGTTTAAGTTTTTATCAGTGTTGTTTAATTAAAGTGTCATTTTTGGTTATTAAATCGGCAGTTTTTATTGTCACACATTGACTTCCACGGGAACGGAAGTCGTGGACAGACGCTAGCTGTGAATCGATATGTTAAAAGTATTGCTATAGTCGCCAGATTGGAAGCAAAAAGCGATCAGTATATTAGTAATCAGTACGAGTATGCCGTTGTAAGCTTGATTCATAGCCATCATCTTCACAATTTCACATCCAAATCTACCAGTTCCGTGGGCAGTAGATACCCGGGATTCTCCGGTTAGGTTCAAAGCAAGTCAGACAACCCCAATAAAACTCACGAGAGTAAAACCGTTAATACCGACACACGACAATCATTATTTATATGAGAATGTTTCCACATCGTTGTGGACTAGCTTTGCAGCTCAAACACAATGTCACATTAATATAGTGCAAGATAGGTACTGGACCGCGTGGCGCTTGCACCCAGCTGTTGACGGTGGTTACACACACACACACAACAAAACACACGTAATATACAGCGTAGAATGAACAATGTATTGGTGTGTCATAATGTATGAGTAATGTATGAGTAATATTACACGGAATACGGGAGTGTCGAGCTTGTGGTTTGTAATGTATGCGTATTTGCAATAAAGCGTCAGCAAGTTACCACTTATCTCGTGTATGAGGAGAAGCTGGGCAGTCCACACGACTGGCTAATCTTTTTAACACTCAGTTAATTACTGTTATCTATAACTATTCTTGCAAAGTCAAAGGATGGATGCAAATAGAAAAAGACCGAACTTAATGGAAAATGCTAGACCGCTTTCACCCATGATGGGGTCCATATCTCAAATTCAAATCTTGAAACTTAAAACTAATTTAAATACTAAGAACTAGATGTAATTAAACTACGAAACCACATACTAACATTTACTTTATTAATAGTGTCAATGTCAACTACTATGTAAGATAAAATTTAAATGTCTGTTTGTAATGTCAAAATAACAGCTTTTTACTAAATGTATATGAAAGTAAATACGGCACTAATAACAAAAAAAAAAAACATTTTTATTATCCTTGTCTGTCTGTCGATCTGTCGGTCTGTCTGTCTGTCTGTAACACTGTCTGTTTGTTCCGGCTAATCTCCGACAAGGTTGGTCCGATTTTGACGTAGCCGCGAGCAGCAGCCACTAAAATATAACAATAATATTTATTCCATACTAGCTGCTGCTCGCGGCTTCGCACGCATGGCTTTTTAGATCAGCTATTTGCCAGTGAAAGTCCCGTCAAAATTGGTCCAGCCGTTTCGGAGATTAGCCGGAACAAACAGAAAGACAACAAATTTAAAAATTGTTTTCCGTTTATACTTTTATGGGCATTTAGTAAAAATCTGTTGTTTGACATTACAAAGAGACACTTCAATTTTATTTATTTGTGTAGATTATTAGCAAGTATTACTGCCGTCCTATGACTAAAATGCCGTTAAGTGAATACACCTGATTTTCAGTTATGGTCTTAAAGGTTCCGATTACTAAAAAGGCCGTTAAGTAAATAATTGAATAAGGCCTGTGTTCACCAACATTTAAATCAACTGTTTAGATATTTAATCAGTTGTTTACTCAAAATTTCTTAGGAAATTTGACATAAACCAACTGTTTAAATACCTAACCGGTGGTTTGAATGTTGGTGAACACAGGCCTAAGTGTATAAGTGAATAACGACCTTTTAGTAATCGGAACCTTTAAGACCATAACTCATAATCACGTTTATTCACTTAACGGCATTTTAGTCATAGGACGGCAGATTATCTTTACATACCTCGGGACCCTGGGGTCCCAGACCTTTGGAAGGCGTACGAGGGGATTATTATTATCATGGTACTATTCTGCAAGTCTCTACTAAAACCTCACTCATGTGACTGCACACAGTTCGAAAAATAAATATATTTTTTTAAAGTTATTTAATCGTGAAAACTTAACAAACTTAACTCTTCCTTCGTCGATTAATTTGTTCTTCCTACTAAATAATTAAACATTGTGTTGTTTAAATTAAAGCAACCTTCTACAGGGTGGTAAATTCGAATGTATACAACTCTAAATAAAGATTTTTTTTATTACAAACGATATCTAACAGATATTTTTCCATAATTGCATAATACAGGGATGGCAATTTTGTATGTTGCCATATCTCCCCCTCTTTTCTGATTTAAAATGCGATTGCTTTTCATCGTGTTTTCACGAAGTATTCCACTATCAGAGTTGCAAATATTTCTGCTTTTAGTATTCAAAATTGACCATGACACTTCTTTTTAGATAACCCCGCAGAAAAAAGTCAACACCTGTCGAATCTAGTGACTTTGGGGGTCAATTAATGTTAACATTTCATGGAACTTATTGTTTCGGAAACATTCCTCTCTAAGGCCTGTATTACAGAACGTCACTCACTACTCAAGAGTTACTTAAGACTAGATTCAAGCCATTTGATTGGTTCAAACTAGTTTTAAGTAATGCTTGAGTATTGAGTAACGTTCTGTAATACGGGACTAAGTGTCGATTATGTTTTTTACTGCATGGTTTCTGGCTCCATCTTATTGGGACCACGTTTTTCTAACTGAAATAAAAAAATTAACTGGTATCGCGATTTAAGCTTGCTGCGGTTTGTCCGTGGATGGGTGCCCATCTTTACATACCAAGATCCCTCCGTGCCTCAGAAAGCACGTGAAGCCGTTGGACCCGGCTGTCATTCATGGATCTTTAACAGTCGTTTCGGATCGTCAGAAGCCCAAAAGTCAGACAACCAGTCTTACCAAGGGGTATTGTATTACCCAGTAACTGGGTTGTGGAAGTCAGATAGGCAGTTGCTCCTTGTCAAATACTGGTATTCAGCTGGTTAGACTGGAAGCCGACGCCAATATAGCTGGGAAAAAGCTAGGCAGATTATGATTGGATATCAAAAAACCGTAAATATTTGGCGCTAAAAGAAAATGGCAGCCCAAAAAAGTTGTATTCATCCGGTTTAGCCACCCTATACCTAGTTACTCCGTCCGCTCTGATTTATTCATACGCCTTAATCCTTTTCCGTCACAAGCGTAGACTTGCATTACTGCCGACAACGCTCCGCTTTTAACATTATGGCTTTAGTATATTAATAGGTAACAGATTATGAAAGCTACATTTTAGTTTGAGTCATTAATTATCGTAATCTTCGTGCCCTTGTCCCATGTTACATAGGCTCCGCGCAACACGTTATCTTCTTTCAGTTGTGGTATTTTGCTTTACAAAACCACATCATCTTGTCTTTATGTGTACATAGTTTTGTTGCTAACCGCTCTTTTGCTCCTGGCCGGCTTATCAAATGTATCTTGAGTTAAGTTTGAAATTTGGAACCAGGATATAAAAAATATGGTGACTTTTGGTGTTGTAATATAAGCAAATTTTATATATAATAAAGAATTTGTGAAGGCAATGTGCGTGTTAAATTATTGTGGAATATTGCTAGGATAATCTTGGTATCGGGATTATCTTTCGGAGTCTGATTAAAACAAATGATAGCAAGGTTTCTTGTTCCTTTTAAAAGAGTATCAGACTGGTCTTTGTATAAGGGAAACTGCGTTTTGCGGATGCGTGATTTGCATAAATCTTTGTTGAGTCTTGTTAGTGCTGCAACCCTCAAAATCTGCTGAGAAGCAAGTAGTTGTACGGGAGGCTAGTCCCTAAACACCCGTACGAGCGTCGATGAATGCGATTGCTGCATGTGAGGAGCCTCGGGACCATCAGGTGTGACTGCTGCTTGAGGAGAGCCTGGGGATCTTCACTTTACTGAAGTTTGGCATATATTCTTAGTTTAATCGTTTTTTTTTTATATCAGTTTTAACTTGTAAGTAACCCCTCGGGTTATTTGTTACATAACAACTTCTCCCCTGTAACTGATAACCGTTCTAATTAACCTGCATAATAATGCTAAAGCCTGATTTACACGATGCAATTTAATTGGCCTTTTAAGAGAGCAGTGAGTGGTGGCCCAGTGGTAGCGGCCCTGACTAACGAGTCGTTGGTTGGTTCGAACCCAGTCAGGTGCTTTACTTTCTGTAAATAATTTTATCACCACTGCTCTCAAAACGGTGAAGGAATACAACGACGAAGACATGTGACATCTACCAACCCGCACTGGGCCCGCGTGGTGGATTATGGCCCACTCCCTCTCATAGAGAGGAGGCCAAATTATAGACTGATTATGCTGATTTAATTAATTTAAGGCAAAACAGTCACAAGTTGAAGCAACAATATAGGTTGCATCGTCTAAACATTGTTTAGACGAAATCATTTTCTGCTTCTATTTTATCGTATGCCACAGGCTAGAAACTTGCATAGTGTAATAGGGCTTATAGTAGATTGTTGCATCGAGCGCAAAGTGAGTTATTAAAGCACGAGTGTTATTTTGGTGCCCGAGCGCAGGCGAGGACACTAAATTAACACGAGTGCATTAATTACTCACTTTAGCAAGGTGCGTAATCTACTTTTCTTTCAACTACCAATTTACCTACCGTGATAAAATATACCTACTCAAAATAAAAACTCAAGTTAATGAAAACAAAGTATCTCAATAATTTTATGTATTTATCATACACCCGAATTAGCTAAATGCTTATTTGCACAAAACGTAAAAAAAAAAATTGCGGGCTGCGTTGAAGGATTCCCCTTTAGCCTAATTCCAAAGTAGTCTGACAAGTTCTTACTCTAAGAATCTCAATTCAGAAACTGGGTAAACGGATAAGCAAAGATAAGCACTAACTTCTGGGTTGGTTGATTAGGTTGATATTTAGTTGATTTCGTTGATATTTTGTTGATTAGGTTGATATTTGGTTGGCTTGGAATTATATTAGACTGGTTATGGTTCAGTTGTTGGTTTACGACTACTGCTTTAATGATACTAGATAATATGGTTTAAAGGCTATATTGAATACTAGTTATAATTATTATTATTAACATAAGCGGGATATTTACCATGTTTATTCATTTTTCTGAGTTCCTTTTACGTTTACTCAGAAAAATGAATAAACATGGTAAATATCCCGCTTATGTTAATAATAATGTTAGTGACCATAACAGTTTAAAAACTTAGTTATAATTATGTATTTATAAAAGGCTAAATTAGCACTAAAGATGATTTGATCTGGTTTGGTTTGAGTTACGCGATTGGTAGTTGAACACGTACTAACTGGTAATACGTACGCTAAATGCATTTATGAAAATGCACGGAGGCCAAAGTGCTGAGCTGTTCGTTTGCAAATATTGTACCGAACTATTTGAAAATTGAAATTGCGTTCTAGAAACGTCTCACTATCAGCAAACTGAATCGAGTTACGAAATACAATAAATGGACAATCAGTCGAGTCTCCCTTTATTTATATTGCAAGCACCACGGACTAAGACAAATCGTTTGGTTTCCACTTTCCTGAAAATTGGTTCTACTGTTTTCTTTATAGGACACTGAAATGTACTAGGTTTCAAGATGGTATAGGAACTGTGTATTGTTTTAATAGAGAATTAGGAAGAATTAATTGCAGATAGTGAAAATGAATTCAAATGTCTTTGAATTGACGTCCAAATCTACATCCTTGTCTAGCCCTTAACCCAGTTTATGGGGTCAGCGCAGCATATCTTCATCCACCATATATCTCTATACTAATAGAGATGTATGGTGTGGTGTATGGTATGGTGTGGTCGTGGTGATAACTATATCATCTCAGTTATCACTCCCTTTCTAGCCATATCATCTTCCAGACAGTCCATCCATCGTTTCTTTGGTCTCCCACTACTCTTAATGCCATCCACATTCATATTCAAAACTTTAACTTTTCCAAAACATTGATCAAAATTAAATAAATTGTCAATCTCCGTTCTCCATTTTCAATTTTCCGATCTCAACGGAATCAAAGGATCTTTTAAAACATTAATGTCGTTGTAAATTCATTACGCAGTCACTGCAGGCTTAATTAAGCGATATCGCAACCGCTAAGTGTGCGTTAGACAAAAGCGGGCTTGGTTTCCCGCCGCAGGGAAAATCTTGGGATGCAGTACTATACTTAGTGGAGTTTCAGGCTTGGGAGATCTATGTTTTGGAAAGTAAACTTAGCTTAACTGAATGATTTATCTAGACTATTTTTGATCAAACTTCTATTTAGTTTTCTTCGTGAGGAATGATTTGAGTATGGCTATAATTTATTGATTGTGTTTAATTAAAACGGTTAACGGTTACCGTAATACCCAGTAACTGGGTTATGGGGGTCAGATAGGCAGTCGCTTCATATAAAATACTGTCATTCAGCTTCATCCGGTCAGATGATTTCAATTAAAACGGTTTCAATGTAAACCTATTACAAAAATTAAAGACACAGTTTAAAGGGGAGAAGGGAAGGAACACCAAAGAAACGATGGATGAACTGTGAAAAAGATTGATACGGCTAGAAATTGGGTGACTATGACTATAGAGAAGTATGGAAGAAGAAGACCTATTGCGCTGACCCCAAATAAATTAGGATAAGAGCAAGAAAACAATAACTTTTGTTTATTTTTATGTATATACCCGACTACGACGGAACCCAAAAGGAGTAGTTATGGTAATGACTAATATCAAACCTTATCCAGACAAGCACTTCTTCCTCAATTCTTTATATTCATTTTCATTTTCAAATATATTTATTTACAACGGAATAATCAACAAAATGCACTTAACCTAAGCTACATTAACTCATTAAAAAGAGAGGCACTTTATGAGACTACGATTCACCTTTTAAAGCTTGAGACATATGTAGTTTTTAATTACTGATTACAACATAAAGTAAACACACAATAAACATGGGTGGTAAGATGACAATGACAAAATGATTTAGACAGTTACAACTTTACTGCTGGCATGTAGGTACTCGTATAACAAAATAATGTATTAATAATTTGCTGATCCCACGGTGCACGTGTGTAAATACTAGCAACCGTGCGACCAGTCAATGATCAGCGTACGGACCCTCCATAAGAACTATACAAAGGCGTTAAGAGATACAACATCCCAATTCTGTGATTAAAACAACATCCATAAACAGGGCAAAAACACAAAAATCACATAATTAATTATCGTATACATTTTTTCGTGGAACCGTACCATAAATGCCTGTGCCCCGAGAGACGTTTAACAGATCTGTGCTCAATAAATAAAAGAGAATTTAACAATCAGCATTGTTTGCCACGGGACTTCTCCGCTCTCGATAAAAAATCCTTCACGAATCCGTTTTGCTCGGATGTTGAACATTCACTCAGCTAAGATTCCTGATATATTCTCCACATAATGGAAATAGCAGAGATTTTTTTTAACTGTCTTGTCGGTTTTAATTATGTCCCAAGATTTATACACAATTTTTTATATTTTTGTACTTAGTTTTACCTCAGTGGTTGTTATTAGGTTATTCCATCAGAAATTTCTCAGTAGTAGCCAGGAGTGGAGCAGTGGTGGCCCAGTGGCAACGGCCGCGACTTACGAGTTGTAAGGTCGTGTGTTCGAACCCAAGCAGGCACTTTACTTTGTGTAAAATATTTCATTACCACTACTCCCAAAAATATTCAAAGAAAAGTTGAGGAAACCGGCATGTCCTAGAACAGAAAATTCGAACTAATGTGACATCTACCAACCCGCTCTGGGCCCGCGTGGTGGATTATGGCCCACTCCCTCTCACCGAGAGGAGACCTGTGTCCCAGCCGGTTGATTATCATAATCACCCTTTAATGTAGTAAGTCTGGTGTGTATTCTGGATTAGTGCCCGGTTGATGACAACAGATTCGCTCCCAATTACATGGGCCTTAAAACGTAACTGGCGAAATGTGAGCGTACCATAGGTAGATTGAAATCCTAGCGTCTGCCTAACCCTTCGTAGAAAACAGGCGTGATGTAATTGAAATTACATCAAGCCAGTTTTCAAAAAAAAAAAATTTTTGGGTAAGAAAATGTTGTATTAATATTTTTCTTAAGTAGAATATAAGCGTAATTTATTTAGAAAAAAATTCAATACGAGTATATTCTACTTTTGAAAAATCTTGATACAATATTTTCTTACCCAAAATAATATTTTTACAGACTCAAAATATGCCTTCTTAATTAACGAAATCCTAAGCCTAAACCTGGTTAAGCCTAAGTCAGTAAACAGAATATTGAGTCCTAAGTTTACATATCCTGTAGGGTGGTAATACGAATCGTGATGTCTTGGTGTTGCTAGAGCTTAGATTGCGACGGTGCTGCTATAAAGAGTAAATACATAATATTGGGCTACGATTGGTAAAGAAAGTCGTAAAACCTAAGGTCTGTTCCAAAAGTAACTGATGAAAATGTAAACAAATGATTCAGAAAACGTAGATACCTTTGGATGACAATGGGTAGTGCTTTCATTTGATTACATATCATCATCATCATCGAATGCAGTTATTGAAAAGACGGCCAAGTTTGTCGAGGAGATCTGCATTCAAGTCATAGTAGCACACGTCACCATAATCGATCAAAACATTCGTTCATATTTTAATTTTGACAATTCTAAAGTGCCTGTAAATGGTATAATTGTAATAAATGGGAGTTTATCATGTTGCGACAGACACAGCAGAAGAACTGTTCCATCACCGTGCATCGAAACAGTTTCCAGTAAAAGAATGCAGTTTAAACCGCGAAGTTTTAAACTATACTTTGAACTAAAGAAAGTTTGATGTTCTTGTAAAGAACGTATCGCTGACGAGTTCAGGATGAAGAAAACCTTTTAATGCTCAGGATATTTTTTGAACTCGATAAGGCTTCTAATATTTTAGATATTCTTCATATTTAAGTACCGTTTGCAAACGGTATACTTCTGTCTGCTAGCAACAACAAACTGATCACCAATCCTTCTGCCATGTATTAAATATTTAGGCTTTTTAAACGATTAACGGGAAGGCATTGATTGTAGGAAATATTTATGCAGTAGACCCGCCATTTTCATCATCATATCATCAAATTTTCACCAAAAGAGACTGTAAATTACACAAAATTAAATATAATGTAATAAACCAATGCAGTTCTAATTATTTAAGAATTAATAAGCCATGCAAATATTTTTGGGCAGATTAAGATAATACACAAAAACATCTTACCCTAGTTTCAAAATAATTATTATGACTAATTTTGTTTTGAACCTTAGCTCTAATTACGATAAAAATGGCTCATTTTGTTACACCGTTTACAATTAAATATATCTTTTTATTCGTCGTTTCCTCAATGCTGAGGATCGCGACCACATTCGACGCGTCTCCAAGTTATGCGGTCTTCTGCAGTGAGGACCGCTCGGTAAATGTTACCTCCTTTTTGATTGCGTCTGACGATCTTGCTGGTGCTCTGCCTTGAGCGCGTTTTCCTTCCACCCGGCCCAGTATCATAAGCCGTTCCAGACCATGCTTAGGTGAACGCATAATAATATGTCCAAAAAAGCTAAGGGCACGCTCTTGGCATGTTGCAGATAGCCGCTTGGTGGTGTTGAGTTCCTCTAGTATGGATTCATTCGTTCTCATAGCGGGCCATGGTAGGTATACGAAGTAGCCTCCGCCAACACTACATCTCGAAAGCATCGATTTTACTGCTCTCGCGGCTTTTAAGGGACTAACCACACTTATTCAGCTCTATTCAGCTTTTGCCCATAGAAAACAACGATTTTGTGTGGAGATGCGTACGCATTCATTGAGTTTTCCGCGTCTATCAGATGCGTACGCATCTCCATACAAAATCATTGTTTTCTATGGATAAAAGCTGAACAGAGCTGAATAAGTGTGGTTAGCCCCTAATGCACCACGTTTCCGCGAAAGTTAAATCATTTTCTTGACATTATTTGACATTATATTTTACCATTATATGATTGCGCTTCAACATATCTGATGAAATATAATACCATGTAAAGTCTGTATCAGTTACTCAAATAATTGTGATTATAATAATTAAATTATAACAATTACGAGTAGCTTCGAAGTTTCGAAGAAGGCCGATTAATATTTATACTGCAATATACTAGTATGCTAGGTCTACACACCTCACAAAATTATAATAGCTTAAAGATAAGTACTCACAGACTGGCTGGCAGTCACCATCTTATAAATACATTGTCTCACGATCTGCGCAGACGTCTAGATTATTAAAATAATATTCTTGAAATTAATTCAATATGTTTACTCCACTTTAAATGCGGAAACCAGGTTACACATTAAAATGACCGTGGCGTCTACGTATTGGCCATAGATCAATAAAATGGTCTTAGACATGATTTGTAATATAAGTAGTATAAATAAACGTGCCTACGCTTCGGTAGACCGGAGTGCCAATACTAGACGTGTCATCGCCGAACCTATAAATATAACCCGATTAGAGTGTGACGGTGGGTTAAAATGGATTTGTATAGATAGGCGTTTGGTATTCTGAACGCTGTTTCATCCATCAATAAAATTGATGTACAAGTCCCAACGTGGGCCATTGTGTGAAGCATTCCTTTACATTGCACAATAGTTCATAATGTCATGTTTTGTAAAAATGGCCTGAAAAATTAACTAGGTGTTGACGCTAATGATGTTTGAGTTAATAAAGACACAAAAGAAATAAAAAAACATGAAACAATACAAGGAAATCTTTCAACGTGACAACTTCAAACAGTTGCAGACACACCAATTTGTAACTCCGGCTTCAGCTATCAATTATACTAACGTCAGTTAAAACTGTAAGGAATGTCGGATCTGCACATTTACGAGCAAGCTCTATCAAAGCAAGATTATTAAAAACGTACATATTACGTGACTCTTTTATAATATATGGTCGTGCGTACACCGCCAGAGTGTCTATATCTGAAGTCAGATTATTTTTATTATTGTCTTTCAGATTATTTTCGCTGTCAATGTCAATATAACGGACGGGGAAGTGTGGGTTAAGGCGAGTTCACATGGTTTTAATTTCAGTTGCGTTTTGTATTTCTAAGTTTCCGAATAGGTGAATTTACTGTGGGACAACTAATGATTTATTTTATTAAAACTTAATGCACAAGTAGAAAAAATACTGTACAAAGGCGGAATTAATGCCTAAGGCATTTTCTACCTGTCAACCTTAGGGTGATACAGAGACAAAACATGGCAGGTGCAACATAAGGGATAGATAACGCGAAAAAGAATAAAAACTAATACATATGTACATACATTATAAACAGAATACACTTTGTCAGAAGAAATAACGATAGGTAGAGGAGAAAAGATTCTCCAACTTCTTACAAATATGTTCACGTGCCTTCACTTTAAAAGATAACCGGGTGGTTGCCGTCCTGATGTTCAGAGGGAGCGCATTTCAAAGAAAGGCCGCCTGGACAATGAAAGAAGAATGAATGAAACCACATCGGTGAAAAGGACATCGTAGAAGACGATTATTGGTGGAACGAAGATTTTTACTATGGCCAGAGTTGTATTGAATTTTGGAAGTCGAGAAGTCAAGAAGGTAAGCAGTAGAAGTGGGTTTGTCGAGAATAGAGAACAAATTAGACGGATCCCTCAACTCTTTGCGCTGACGAATGGGTAACCATTTTAAAATCACTCGATGCGGGGATATATGTATACATGGTCATACTTACGAAGATTGAAAACGAATCGAATGCAGTTATTGAGAAGGCGGTCAAGTTTATTTAGTCTTAGCCTTCTCATGCTGATCCATGTAACTGGAGAAACCTCGACCCCTGTCATACAGGATGTCCTAGTTCAGGGGTCGAGACCTCATTGACGTACGAGTATACCTCATTAATACTGAGTTTTGTTTTCAACACACTTTAATAAAAGGAGTGGGTATGCATTCGGCGAGTTAAATTAACTTTGTGTGGGTCGATTTTGAGTTGACTTCAATAATACGTATTTTTTTCCACTTAGTGTTTGTTGATGATGCTATAATAAGTTCCTGTCACTGTTATTGAAAAATATTTTTCACTATTTATTTGTATGAGCACAAAGTAGAAATAGGTTTTATAAAAACTAAGTAGGAAAATAAGAAGCGATATATGAATTTCACAACAAAAAAGTGAAAAAAATAAACAATACAAAGCGAAAAATAACTTTCCAAAATTGAAGTATTTTTTTTAATTTGTAGAGGTTTTTTTTTTGTGAGAACGTATAATTTTTTTGCTATTTTTTTGTGGCACCTACCCCTTACTAATTCGTATACCACTACTTGTTTTCCAACTTAGTTTTTCATAAAACCTAGTCTAAGTTGTGCTCAAACAATAAATTGTGAAATATATGTTGTTGGCTTTTCCTATTAATGTTATTTTGTTTAATTGCCGGCAAAGTCAATTATACCGTTCGTTCTCTCTGCATATTTACCAACATAAAAAAAAATATTCATTACACGTGGACAAACAAATTCAACAACATTCAATATCAGTTATATTGAGTCCCGTATTTTGTAATAAAAATATATTCACATGTTGTTTAGAAAACATACGCAAAAAAGGCAAATTGCGGTTAAGAAAATCCTTCGGAATTTTTTTAATACTTTGAAATCGGCAATGAGCAAATGCATTTATATTCGCTTGTACCTTTTCTGTATCAGAAAGGGACTTACGGGTCATTATAGGCTGGTAATTATGTATATGACGGAAAGATCGAAAACGTTTAACTTTTGGAGTTTCATCAATTAAATAGAAAACCCATTTCGAACAGAATTTAATTAACATGTTTAATTCTGATTGATCGTTCGTGGCAGCCAACGGACGAACTACGTCCAACTTCTGCCAATCAATGAAACAAAAAAAATGGCCGTTTAGCACAGAATTTCAACAAATTAATTTAGTTCGATCTCCGTGCAGTATTTACGATCTCAGTAATTGGATATTGCAATTAGCAACAAACTACTTCAACAACATTTTATTTATTTGCACTTTTAGAAGAAAAATCGAGATTTTTTTTCGAAACAATGGAGGTAGCGGATGTTATGGCCGCTCGTTTCTTTCCTAATCCGCTCGGGACAGGATCGTATGGATACGAAACTTCACAGTAGGTAAATGTAAATAATTTCAAATGTTTGCGTCCGTCGTAGTTCGAAATGACGTCATCAGACTTGCCTTACGTCAGTGGGTTTAAAACTATCACTGAAAATAATGAGCTTATTTATATGAAACATACTTCATAATTATGATAAATATGTCTGTCAGTAATCGCGTCTAATTTGCATAAGTCCAATGACACCAAATGTTACAAAATTTAACCGCCTCTGTGGTCTAGTGGTAAAACCACCTGTCTCAGATCCAGAGGTCCCCGGTTCGATTCCCAGCGGGGGCAAAAATTTCTGCTCGGTTTGGTTGGTGGTAGGGCTTGTTCTAAGTCCGCCTGGCTAGCTACTACCATCTTATCTAAATCTGTCGCCAAACAACAATGTTAACAACATTTGTTGTGTTTCGGCAGTTAGAGGTAAGATAGCCAGTTCCTCTGTGGTTGAGGATTCCGGGTGAAGCTCGCTTCCATCTTCGGCCTTATCATCACTTACCATCAGGTGAGATGAAGGCCAAGAGCTTCACCGTTGTGTGTAAAAAAAAAAAATATGTTATATTTTTGGGAACAAAGTTATTGAAACTCTAGAACAGGATTAAGAGAACATTGCTGCTTTATAAGAAAAAATAACAAAATGCCAGGTACTAATAAAACAAGATACACTATCTCATAAACTACTTTCCAACAAAACACTTCAGAATACCAACGAAAATAAAACGTGAACAAGACTAATTGATCCCCTGGGCGAACAGTGCATTTAAATCCTAGGCTTTGGAAAACTAGAGCCCTTACCCGACTGCGATCGAGGCAAATTGTGTCCATAGACGTGTCAGCCATCATCCAACCTACACGGAATTTAAATTCTGGCATAAAATCCAGCAGCTAACCCGAGAATGAATCGAACGAGCAAAATGAAAGAGACTTAGTTTAAAAGCAGACAGCGCAAAGACAGGTTTTAGTTTAGGAATTAAAATTTAATCCACCATATTGAGGCCGCATGTGGCTTTGAAATGTGTTTTATAAATCTGCTCAATTAGAACCAAAAATCGTTTTGTTTCAAACGTTGGGTACTTAAAAATGTTATGTAGATTTAAGGATGTGATAACCTAGTTAAATCTTCTGAGTATGATGCCAAAATAGAGGAATTATGTGAACAGTGTAACGCAGCTATGGCCTCGTGCCCTTAAAGAGGTGGGTGTTTGGCAAAAAATCAGGAAATGGGCCATTTCTACCTTATGGCTCCACTATTAGGGGTTTTCATACGACGGCGGGTGTCTGGCGGGTCACGTTTCTCAATGTCATTGTTATGGCGATTCCCCTATGTTTTATTACGCATGAATGTTGTGATTGTATAGACAGTTGTTATACCGTTTAAATAACAAATAGTTATTGCATTACCAATTATTTTTCAATACATGATGATATTTTTCATATTGTTAAACATGGCGTACTTTCAGAGGCTATAATTATGATCCGAAAATCAAATCTTTTGCATAGGCATCTTTCTGTCGTGACTTTTGTTTACGAGCTCGATCATTTTATTTTGCAGTTGAGTTTTAAATTTATAAGACAATTTAAGGAGTTTTCATACATAGAATAAAATGGGATAGATTTTATACGAGGAAAATTGAATGAGTCCGTACGTCTTAGCATTGAATTCTCAATAGTCTTTTAAATGGTTGTTTAATATATTTAACTACCAGTTTTAATTTAATTATTTTCACATCAACATTTGTCAAAAATCGAATAGGTTGTATAGGCTGTTTTCATAAACGCGTCATTTTCTAAAAAAAAAAAAAAAACATATTACCTATTTCTTTGATTTGTTTTTTACTATTTCCCACAACTGTATTGAAAAACTTCGTGATACACGGCTATGTAGGTTATTGCAAACTCGACAGCTCGTTTGCAATAACCTAATTTCCACCCTTGTATCACAATGTACTATATCTATACATGTTATTAATTTGAAACCATTTGACTTGTCTCTATGTGACCACGTTGTTCTTCGCAACGGATTTAGATGCAGTTTTCACCGTGATTTATGCAGTTTTCACCGTGATTTATGCAGTTTTCACCGTGATTTATGCAGTTTTCACCGTGTTTTTTGCAGTTTTCACCGTGATTTAGATAATTTATTCCCGAAAGTTTATGTCTAGAATAGATCAATATTAAACATGAAAATAATAAAGAAGTCTTAATGTTTTACAAGCCGTAATGAACGTGCGAAGCCGGGGCGGGTCGCTAGTTAAGCAAAAGCGTGTGTTTCTATTTTGTTCGCAGTCGTAGTATATGCAAAAGTACCTACTAAGTAAAGTTAAGTTTCGTTATTTATTTATCAATCACCTCATTCTATCAGGATATTCTGCACCGACCCTTACAATTTTAAACTCCTGTGAGCGAATTTATAAGAATTAAATTATCTACTACTTTACTGCTATTCCATAAACTCTGGTTTAGTTTTGAACTTGGAAACAATATTTTCAGCGATTCTGTAAACTTTTGACACTGCATCGTGTTTGATTACCAGAACTTCACAGGGACGGGGGATCTGAGCTCTAAGTATCAATAGCTAGGAAAAAGTGCATTTCAATATGTCGACATTAAAAATCCACACTATAATATTATTAATGCGAAAGTAACTCTGTCTGTAACCTTTTCACGCCTGAACGAATTTCGATGAAATGTGTTGACACAGGTAGACCAATACCTGAGTTAAGACATAGGATCCTTTTTTTATCCCGGTTGTCATTCCGTGGGCAAAAACTCGTGAAAAATAAGTTTAAGGTCAATTAGTCAAAAAGCTGATATATATATGACAAAGTCTAAATGCACGCGATCAAAAAGTTTGTATCTATTATATGTTCCAACTAAGTGCACGCTGTAAAAGGCTGAAAAGCTTTCAGACAATATTTACAGTAGATCCAATTAATTGAACAGTCGACACCATAAATAATTCCTCGATTCATATAAATATTTTTTTCCATTGAGAGCTTTTGTTTTTAAAATAGGCAGGCAATTAGTCCTAAATAGTTCACAGACTATATAATTTGATTAGTTCGTCTGAATATTAAAAACAATGTTCCAATTCAAACTAGAATAGGCGTAGTTAATAGGGCAGAAATAAACTAAACATGATTTTGCACTTAGCAGGAGCAGGCCTGCTCCTGTTAAGTGCAAACTAAAGTAACTCCGTGAAATTCTTTATACACCGTAGCATTTTAGTCGTCTTACAAAGACAGCCCACTTCATGTATCCAATGACTACTAATGAATCATGTAAAAAATTTTTTTTTTTTGTACATTTTAGTTTTAATTTTTATTAATTATGACGCATGACATAGTTTAAAACATCCTGTTACGAGTGCAGTCCGAGCCTTGTGATACAAGGGCGCCGCAGAATGGATTTAGAAAGTTGCAATAGTATTATAAGAAACACATTTTTGCGTTAGGGTGAATGAACTCTGATAAAGATGTCGCCGCTCCATTCCGCACACAAGGCTCGGACTGCACTCGTAACAGGGTGTTTTAAACTATTTCATGCGTCATAATTAATAAAAATTAAAACACAAAGGTTCAAAAAAAAAATTTTTTTTTTACTTGTGTGATTAGTAGTCATTGGATGCATGAAGTGGGCTGTCTTTGTAAGACGACTAAAATGCCACGGTGTATCACTATCACTATCACTACATATTATAAAACAAAGTCCTCCGCCGCGTCTGTCTGTCTGTCTGTCTGTCTGTCTGTCTGTCTGTTCGCGATAAACTCAAATACTACTGTACCGATTCTCATGCTGTTTTCACCAATGGATAGCTTGGTTCTCGAGGAAGGTTTTAGTATATAATTTGTTATGTTTTTGTATGCATTTTTGTATGAATTAACGATATTTGTTGGAGGTGTCGGAAAAAAATAAGCCGTCTGGGAGCTTTCAACGAAAACGCTGTCTAAACCCTTTGAGATATAACAAAATAATGTATGGTGGAATTATGTATCTTATAAAGGTCTTCAAAAAAGTCCGCGATGGCATATGTCTATCTCTTAAGGATAACATACTATATCCATTTTATTGTCTTTTTGTAGGTATTTGTTTGCCGAATTTTACTCTTGGAAATACGATTACGATAACAATACGCTATAATATCAGTAGCTATTAGCCAAATTATGTTCGCAGATATATAAGCTAGCTACTTATGTGTATTTCAAACAGTGTACAAGAATATTTATCATAAAAACATTACTAAACACGGCGGCCTTATGATCAAAATTTGTGCATTCCAAAACTTTCGTTACTTTTTCACTGACATATTTATCAATTTTCGATAAACTAACACTCAATACGAAATCTACACTTATTTCTCAGTAATTCTGTATAAGATTCTTCAAAGATTAAACCGTTTTCTCATTGAATCTTTACGCACGTTTATCCTTGATGAATGTTTACATTAAGCACCGCACCACACCGCCACACGACCACAGAGTACAGACGTATTTTGTTTTCTTTTTCGTTCGTTTAGTGGTGTTCCCGCTAAAATGTCAACCGGTCAAGTATTAGTCGATCAATCGAATTCTACAGCCAGATCATGTTGCAAGTACAAAATAAATGTCAAATATTTCGTCCAATTGCGAACATGACCCTGAGAAAAGTTATGCACCGATGGTGTTCATTATATATTTCGAGCGTTTTATCAGCACAAATGGTGTATCATGCGACATTTTGGAGGATTTCGTTTTGTTTTCACATTGTTGGTACTTACGTGAATTATTTTAAAATTATCATTTGTGCCGCACTTTTATTTCGTGTTGTAATTTGGTACAATTGATTACTTTAAGAATTTGAGTGAGATTTCGTATTTTGATTTTGTGTTTGTTATCTTTAGGTAAAGACTCATTCACGTTCAGAACATAAGTTTATTTATTATATTAAATCATTTGTTTCGGTTTCTATTCACATAGTGAGTCACATTAAAATTAATATTAAGTTAAAATTTTGAGATATAGCCTGGGATATGGAGAAGGACATAGGGTACTTTTTTATGCGATAACCGACATCCACGCGTGCGAAGCCGCGGGCAAAAGCTAGTAGTTTATAAAAACTTTAATAGAAATAGCAGGCTTTTGCAATTTCTTCAAAGATATATTTACAGTGGTTCTATTCTGTAAAGTTTTCTCGAACTTCGTTCAAGTGACTATACAAAAGTCGAATCCGACCTCATTTGTTTTTAAAGTAAATCATTGCGGATTCACGCCTCGACACCATTCCAATTTCGAAGTGATGTAGATAACACTAAAGAACTGCAAGTCTCACCCACTCTCGCTCTCAAATGCTTAAATCCTTCAGAGGTATTAGATGACAAGATTAATATTTGCACAGCTTGTTTTTGTCGACTTTGGCCGGATTTCAACACGAATGCAAAGTAACTCGTCATATTAACGTATCGCTGTTAACATAATTTGTACGTATTTGCGTAATTCAGCTCTCCCATTCGGAATTGGATCATGAAATTGGCATTGTGATTTTGTGATAGATAGATGATTTTAAACTGTTGACAAAGTCCAATCTGTTTAATCCGTTCTATGTTGTTCCGGCCCTTCTATCAATTGCCTTGTTTTTGCACGTCATTGTAGCTACAATAGTGTGTATGGTTTTTGTACATAAACTGTAACTAATCAATAATAATCTAATGATACAGTTACATTCGTGATCTTACTTGTCTGTTTCTGAGTCTAAATTCGTTACCAATTTTCATCATTGTCTATTTTTTATTTTATAATTACCGTCTCCAAAGTCAACCTAGAAAGTTGTCGGCTGCCTGTGGGTGCCTCAATACATTAAGGCCTCCAGCCAGGGCATAAAACTTAAAAACTAAGTAGCTACACGCTAAGGGAATCCAGGGTACGGACCTCGGCTTGGAGCGTCGCTGGGATTTTCATAATTATCTCCAATAATTTCCATTATTTATTTACTCTAATATTAATTTGCTGGATTACTCACAAGTAGAAAAAGCTCATGCACCAGTATGCACATCGCTTAACATTATGAAATACAACAATTTTATGAGTGCGACCGTTATAAAGTGGTGTCGACACCGCGTAGTCCCACGCCACAGACTCCACGTCAACTGTTACAGCCAGTATCTATTAAATTAAATGCTCTTGTGACGCTGCGGATACAACGACTCTTTTCATGATATCTATCACTATCTTATATAGAACATTATAAAAAAAAATAGCTGGCTGTCTAGTCTGTTAACCCACTTTTATCTGCGTCTGAGTGCACGCCTTCTCTTTTTAACGTCTAGGTATTTATTTGCCCCTGAACCAGACTTAGCACTATATTAATAAACTACTCTCAATGAGAGCTCAATCTTTGAGCTGTCAAAATGTTAACTTCATCGGTCGAATTTCATACAATTGTCATCATCTCTCATGATGGGTTCATTGTCTCTGCCTTAGGTGTTTCCACTCTACGAACATGATTCCATATATGACCATAAAGTCATCATTCTTATGAGCTGATCTGTCAACCCGATCGCATCTAGGTGTAAGTGCAGAAGACTGATGGCGTGGCTAGTTCATGCCACTTACTCGTGCAGCGCCGTTTCTTTGCCAAGTTTTGACCTAAACTTTATCTGTTCTTCAAGTCACATTCATCAAAACTGCTAAAAGTATAGAGTTCAATGCTAGTTCTTCGTAGTTTTGTAAACCGAGTCTTGACTATCCACAGGTGCCTCTCATCTGTTATATCTGTTATTTTATTAACAAAAACAATGAATTTAACATGTTAACATCGTGTTTAAATATTTTCACGTTCGAAAGATAGCCTTTTCCGAAAGCCTTTTGATGTCTGCCCAATAATTGTGAAGGGTGATTACTTTTGTTTCGAAAAGGTTCCATTCAATTCGAACGTTTTTTACAAAGACTTTTGATGGCAGCCCAATTCTATTTTTCAGAAAAGTTTTCAATGTCTTCATATTAAATAATTTTCTCAAAAAAGAAATGATTTTGTGTGGTAACATCTTGATTTCAGTTAATTTTTAGATTTAAGATATCTCTGCTTTAGTATTCAAAAGCACTTACTACTAACTACTAGTACGCAGTTTTCTTTATTGTATGTACTTGAAAACTTTTACAATAATCTGAATCAAAACCTATGTATTTTCATTATTCTATTTTAAATAATAGAAAAACATCGTCACAGCGTATTCCGATTATTGTATAAATTTTCTTTATCACACCAATATTTCAATATAGGTCTAATCTAATTTGTAATCATGACGAAACGACGAAATTGGCAGAAGATTTTTATGACGTCGTCGTTGACAAAAGTGAACAATCTCCTCTTACTAAATACAAAATTTTTAGAAGATAAAATCAAAATCTGAGCGAAACGAATTAATACAGATGGTTCAGAATCGTAGCCGTAGGGCTTAACCAGCTCTGCAGCCTATGCAAACGGCTTCGCCAGAGGATTACAATCTGACGTCCAAGACTTACAAACAACCAAAAAGTACTTGAAAACTGTATACAATTAAATTAGCGGAACACAAGCTTTTTTTATAAGCTTGCATATCTTCACTTGTTTTGTTAGTATTGCTATTATTTTACAAAATGTCCTTACGTAGCCAGTGTTGTATCATTCACATTATCAGCATTCCAGTCAAAGGTGCTATGTATTCTGAATATATAGACCTCCTCCTCAAACTCGACCACGATTGATCCTGTGCTATTCACAGTATCAATAGACCCAACGATGATTGGTGGTAGGTATACGTTATTTGTTTGAAGAAACTCGATGCTCTTGCTCTTGAAACAATAAACGGTGCTCACATAATAGTGTCAAAAACATTACACAAACGACTTTTTAGCTGACTCAAAAGATTCCGTTGACATTCAATTTAAAATGAATTAAAACCCTACAACGGTTTTAATTGTCCTTAAAATAAATGAGCTACATTTATTTAGAAGTCCACATACTACGGCTAGTTTCCGCCAACCGAATAATCTAGTTACCAGTCAGGTGTACGTGTTGTTTTCCTGTTTGTATACATCAGGAAACTCATTGCTAAGTAATGTGTACCAGGTTCTGAACTATCCGTTTAAACTGTATGAGTTGATTAAAGTCAAGCGGTACTTGCACGGTTCTTGCCAAGCATTTGAAGAGTAGTTTATATTTACAAATAAATTCCAAAACTCTGTGTGCCTTGATAGCAACGGCTGATATTTACAAAAAAGCATTCGATATTAAAGGCAGACTTCAATAAGAACGGTTCCGGACCTCTTGTTTGAGCTTTGGACGATGCAGCGTAATTGACATTGTGTGTTCACTGATCCAAGTCCAATAACTTCGGACTTGCTCCATGTCCCGTTGTGTGTCAACAAACGTAACTGTTTTTAATGAACGACATACATGATAGATCGTCTACGCCTCCTGCCATAAACTCTGTGCCACAAATTTAGTTCGCAACACAACACCGAGAAGTGTCCCCTCTACCGATCAACATTCAGACTTTAAAACCGCGAACATTCGTATTTTCAATCGGTTCTGGTTCTGCACTGGTTGCCACTCCGCATCCCATTCAGCGGCACTAATTTACTTTTAGACGCGCGACGTCAAATTAATTGCACTGCAGTGAATTCCAGCTGTTTAAGCCGAGTCGTTTTGAATACATTAAAAAACTACCCCTTCTCCAAGTTCAGTATCGGGTAGGTGCGAAGTTTCTTTTTTAATTGTTAACGACATCTGCAATGTAACATGTGGCGGCAGCTGACTGCCTGAGCGACGTACTGCAGGAAGCGTGGATACAGTCGAAGTGACGTCGTCGCCCCCAGAGTGGTCTAGGCTCTTTGTGCGGGTCGGAGCCGCGCTTGAGGGCGGGCTGAACGCAAGAATGCGGCGTGCGTGCGGGCGGTGGCGCGGCAGGGGTGCGGGGCGCGGGCGGTCGGGGGATGCGTCGCGGTGGCGCGGGGCGGCGCGGGCGGGCGCGTGCCGCAGTAGCGTGGAGGCGCCGCCGCGGCCGCTCGGCACAGTCGCCACACCACGGCGTCCAGCCGCCGCCCGATGCGAGCGCGGACCATCGCCGCGCCGAATCGGCCCCGTCGCGCCGACTGCCCCGAAAGGCCAGTTTCAACTTCCCGGTGGTGCGGTTCCCGCGTATCGTACGCCGACGACCGTCATGTGGACGATAGTTGAGCGCGTTCAAAGTGTCGCTCTCGTTACCGCAAAGAGCGAGTACAAATTCGGTCAGGTTGAATGAAGTAATTCTTGAGGATCCGAGTTCGGGTGGACAAAGCAGGCGCTGCAGAAGCCGGCCGTCATTGTTGCGCTCCTGCCTCCCCCCTCATTACCGAAAACCTTGCTTTCTTGTACTGTTTTCATTTCAAATCTTACAGCTCTTCCAAGGTTGGTGACATTGTTTCGCATTTGCGAATTCGAACAGCCTAAGTTATTATGCCAAATATCCAGCGTCGAAGTTATATAAATGGAAATAGTCCCCAAATTACCATGTTCCATGAACATTAGATTACTGTTGGCGGACGGAGAATGGGTAGAAAATCCCAATGGATTTATATAGAACAGGGTGACGTGTGTATTAATTTTTAAGTTTGGAATTAGCGTACTAAGTAACGCGTCGCACAGGATCGAAGTTCGTGTGGTGTCGCACGATGTCACACCTTTTATTTAAATGATATAACCGATTTGTTATATTAAATATAGTATGCGGTAGTATTTGAAATGCCGCCAAGATTTCGGTAGAAAGCACCATCTACAAATATTAATGTCACTAAATGCGCCATTAAAGCAAAGATAGCCCCCAAACGTCAGAATTTAACCTATATTTTAAAATGTCCTTTTTATTATTAAAATAAACTTTGTGCTGGTTTCCGATATGGAACTTTATTTATCGTAATCGCAGAATTAGGTGACAATATCTATTTCGGTCAGTGGTCAATACTACCTTTATATTATTTTCATGATTAATATTTATGGCTCTTTATCTAAGCCGAGTTGTTAAGAGATTCGTTGGGTTATTGCCATAATTCTGTTTGACAATTTTTCTGTGCCAATTAGCGGTCTCTTTTTCAAAAACTAATATTCTGCCTCCATAATATTAACCTACTTTTGACAACATTTTCGGTCGCAACTTCTGAGGTTAAATGGATATTTCCTTTTCGCTTGAAAACCAATCCCTTTAGTTGGTCTGTACCTACGCAACTTGCTAACGAAGCTTTTATGCTAGTTATGTGAAAAATATGAAATATTGCTCCACCAAATAATGTTTTCCTGTAAGTACTTACAGAAAAACTTCACTAACGAACTAAACCATTCGTTTTTATGATATTGTTCTAAATGTGCATAATTATGTGATGATAATATTCTGATACAGAATATGAACCTGAAACGGCTCTTTTATAATACTTTCTTTTAAAATAATTAGTTATTCTAACCCAATATTATTATAAGAACCAATTATAATTTACCTCATTGTTGTTATAAATACTTAAGTACAATATAAACTTATGCTTCGTAGTTCTTCTTGTTTAAAAAACGCCTTTGCAAAATGTTAAATCAAACTGAAAACTTTTAAAGTATTTTTCACTTTGTTAAATTAAAACTATGTACACAGTACCTTACCTATCTATCCACCAACCTGCACTGCCCACGTGGTGGATGATGGCCCACTCCCTCTCACAGAGAGGAGGCCTGTGTCCCAGCAGTGGGAATATTATAACCTGATTATGCTTACCTATAATATGTAAATATGAAAGTTTGTATGTTTGAATGTTTGTTACTTAATCACGCAAAACGGGTGAACGGTTTTGAATGAAATTTAGCACACAGTTTATAGACTGGATAACCCATAGGATACTTTGTATCCAGGTAGTACGTTCCTGTGGGATAATTTCTGACGTCAACGCGGACGAAGCCGCGGGAAAAAGCATGTACGTTATATAAACATGTATATATAATAACAAATATGAGCTTGAATTAATTACCTAAACTATATTGTGTTTACTTTATATCTATTAAGCATATTATCATATAACCATTAAACGTATATGTACCTACCTATAACAAAACTTGAACCTAAACGTTATGTATTCAAACACTGTTACTAACTTTATTTAAACAATAATGTTGACTAATTGTTCAGAATAATCAATTTTACATAAGAAAAATAAACTGAGAAGTTCGAGATAATATTTTTTTTTTTCTTCTTGAAAATTTTCTTCATAAACTGAAGAAAAGTTGTTTTTCTTCAAATTGTGGGGACTATCAGAGAAAGACTATTTAAAAAACGTGTCTGGTTGGAGTTTTTTTTTTTTCTAGTTACATCGGGGCTTGTTCATAAACGTTGCTTATAGTTAAGTGACGTTCAAACGTCAAAAATGTATGGTTTAACAGTCGCTACTCATTAATTAACTTTAAGCAGCGTTTATAAATAAACCCCTTAATGTCCCCACCAAAGACCCCCATTAGAATATTATGTTATAATAATAATACATCAACAGAATATTTACTATTATTTATAAAAAAAAATATATTTATTAAATTAGTTATACTGATTGTGGGAGAAAATTGTGGTCACATTACAGATCTCCGCTCGCACACAGTCGCACACGTATTAGGGTATACAGCGGAAGTGTGACTGTAAATTTACGCAGTTTTAATTATTTTTAGGATTAAAAATTCATAATTTCAGCCGAAAGACGTCCACTGCTGGACATAGGCCTCCCCCAAGCACCGCCTCTGGGGCCATTTTTATTTGTGCTTGTCATTTTTGGGGGGTGGTTTGCCATAATCGCCACGCTTGGCAGGCGGGTTGGGAGATCGCAGTATGGTGTTAAAAATGAATAGAAAATGCTGCTGCTCATTCTCTAGTAAGCCCCTTAGTCGCCTTTTATGACACCCACGGGGGATAAAAAATTACCTATATTAAAATTGACACAAATCGATTCAGTAAACGATTCTGAACAAACAACTTCCATAATGTGCTTTAATTAAGTTACACATTGTGTACTGTGTCATAATATATATCTGTTACTTTTCCCTGACTTTCTGAAGAAAATTTAAAGTGCATTTTTATTCATGTTTGCTAACCAAGTGAACGAGGATCGATTGGAAATAGTTAAACACTTTAGAGATATTGACGTTTGAAGTTTAGAAGATATATCAAATTATTTTATATTTCCGTGCATGTGGGTTGGTTCTGAGGTAGATCAAACGTATAACTCTTGTTTTTCGCTTCGATTTTTTTTACTGGCCGATAGTATCGATGTTTTTAGCATCATAGATGCGCAACGGAAGCTAGACATGGTCCATCAGAATGTTTCATTGATATGAAGTTATTTTAGACAAATCTATTAATTACTGAAAACTGTACTATTTTATTTATTTTATTAAACCTATATAATTATATCTAATCATTTTTTTTAAACAAATATATAGTCGAGTTTATTTTTATTTCGCTACACAATCACAAATCAATTTTTTACTTAAATATTTATACACATTACATATTACACACATTATAAAACTGATTTACATCCGTAAGACGTCCTCGCAACACAAGGTCCAGTTGAAAACCAGCGTCAGGCACTAGTTGGCTGGCATGTATGCTGAACTGGGCCTATTTGGCGTAGCCGCGAGGCACACATTGCTATTTTAAGTTTTTTCTGTCTTTTTTGTGTTCTGTGTCAGTATTGTGTGCCTTAAACTGCGTCAAATAAATTTATTTTCTTTCTTCTTTCTTTCTTCATCAGCTTGGTACACTTAACTAATTTTTAACCATGTTGTGGATTGGACCCTTTTCATTTAACTATGTCCAATTTTTCCCCGTCAAAGCGTTATTGGCTAGTGATGGTGCAAGTATTACTCGTAAATATTGTGAGTGTGTCTCCGATGTATATCGTTATCCTTAAGCTGTACTGAAGGCTCAAGTCTTAAAGCTGTTGGGTCTTTTCTTGACTTGTGTTTTGTTAGGATTTTGTTTTTTGATTTATGAAAATTTGAAGTGTTATTGCTTTTTTGAGTAGTATTAGTATGTTTGGGTTAAATAGGTTTCTATAAAAGTTAAGTTGATAAAGACAGGTTTTCAAGCGAAATAGAAATATCTAAATGGATGTTTCCCTGTAGGTACTTACAGAAAAACTTCATTAACGAACTAAACTATTTGTTTTTATTATATTTCTCTGAATGTTCATATAAGGATAAATCAGAATCATGTTTCAGATTGTCAACCTGAATCGCAGTCTTATTATGAGGAATACCATCTTTTAAAATACTTAACTAGTTTTTCGCCAAGTGGGTTCTATAATATATTTTATTAAACACATGTCAAGAAAAGACGAGGTTTTAACACACACTAGAACCTTCAATACAGCTTAAGGATATATTTACATGCACCTTCACCAACCCTAAGGCCTTTTGTACACGGCACGGTTTCTTTACGGTACGGCGTATAAACCGCGCTGTAGAAAAGACGTGTTTGTCAACAAGCTTCCATAATGATGCATATAACACTGACGATCGTGCCAAAATACGGCGTGGAGTATAAACCGCGCCGTAGAAAAGACGTGTGTGTCAACAAGCTTCCATAATGATGCATCTGTTATGGACCAGGTGATTAATGCGGGCATTATTAATAATGTACGAGCATTATGAATAATGTCTAGCTCTATCGGGCTAAGTGATTAATTACTATCTTAACTTCATTATTTATCACATTGCACAGTCAATATGATATTTCTACATGACAATTGGGCAATTTGATAATACACGTTCTAACCTAACCTAACCCAAATGATTCACCAACAATAGAGGGGATCTGGCGCTCGGCGGCCGATACCGCGGCACGCTCGCTGCGCTCGCTCGCCTTCGCGCGTTAATGATCACTGTTCTAAACTAACCTAACCCAAAGGATTGATTTTAAATATTGATTCTACGTTTGAAATCTTGTCAAATGACTATAACAATAACAAAAATAGTAATTAAATATGTATTACTCTGCCCAAAAGGTGATGGACAATATGTATAATGCCCGGTCAATTTAATTATTTAAATAATTATTATCAAATTGCACTCTCATATTGGGCATTTTTCATAATGACCGGGCATTATGTATAATGCCCAATTTATCACTTGGTCCATGTATAATGCCCAATTTATCACTTGGTCCATAACACATAATTATGTATAACACTGACGACCGTGCCTACACACGGCGCGGAGTATAAACCGCACCGTAGAAAAGACGTGTTTGTCAACAAGCTTCCGTAATGATGCAAATAACACTGACGACCGTGCCTACACATGGCGTGGAGTATAAACCGCGCCGTAGAAAAGACGTGTTTATCAACAAGCTACCATAGTGATGCATACAACACTGACGACCATGCCTACACACGGCAAATAAACGGTAGTTTTTCGCGGCAAGAAAAACTTGTACATTTGAGCCCTAGGCTAACAAACATAATATAAAAATGCATTTGAAATGATCTTAGGAAAGGAAAGGAAATGTATCAGGAATAAATCGCAAGGGATCAGAGTGCTGGCTTTTATTTATATAGCTTAATTCTTGGTATTGGCTTAATGTTTGTCAAATGATTGAATGGAAGTTGAAGTAGGTACGGTCAGCTGCAGAGAAATCTCACCCCTAGCAATGAATAAATACATTGCTAAGGGGTGAGATTTCTCTGCAGCTGACTGTACTTGCTTACTTCAATTTTGAGAATTACCACCTGGTTTCTTGACGTTTTTTGAAGTTTAGAACTGGTCAAAGTCTACCATTGGTGCAAGGTGATTGCTTCATTGTAGCCCGCGATATTTTACATCAAAACGTAATAAATTATGAATGTCGCGGGTTACATTGTAGGAATCACCTTAAGTAATGCTAGAGTGAGACAATTTCTCAACTTCAGATTCTCAATTCAGAAACTGGGTATTAGAGGCCTTTCGGCTACAAAAATACTGCCAATTAATCAAGGTAAAGCGGCATTTTGCCGCAGTAAATCCATGAATGGGTTAGCAATTATCTTAGTCATTTCTAAGGCATCCCACTGCTGCATAGCCTTCACAAGCTGTCGCTACTTCCCCCTGTCTTGTGTAATCTCTTTTTACCCGACTACGGCAAAGGAAAAAAGGAGGGTTGTGATTTTGACCGGTATGTATATGGGTATGTATGTACATATGTATATCCATCTGTTCCCTCATGAATAACTTTTAAACTACTTATCATAATTTGACAAATGAAGTACCGTTGGAAGCGTCTTGATCGTTCGCCGTGATAGGCTATGTGACGTGACGTGTGTGTCTAGAGGACATAAAGTCATGATTAAAAAATAAATTTGCAGTCATAAGGACTGCCGACAGAAGTGAAAACACAAAACTTTGGAATAACTGTTCTTTTATACTTAAAGCTCATGGAAAGCGTTCGGTGACGATGACGCGAGTTCCATGATTTTTGTTCACCGAAAAAGTACACAAATATTAGTTCATGGAAATCGTTTGGTGACGATCGCGAACCCATAAGTTTGTCCCCTACCAAAAATCGCTCAACGCGCCTAAAGAAGTTTTCACTTGTAAAATGTTTAATGATGCCTTGTTGGGTTATAAATAACTCTAGAAGGCCTAGTCAAAGCGATTGCCACTCGGCTAGGACCTCAGGATAGTCCCGTCCATAGAAAGGTGACTGTTATTTAGCCTAATTAGGCTAAAAAGTTCCCACTGCTGGGCTACCGCCCTTCTCTCTATGATAGAGAGAGTAGGATCCACCCGACGGCCCAGTTACGGATGTCACATGTCTTCGAATTTTTGGTTTTGGACGTGCCGGTTATCTCACAATATTTCTTCACCGACTGTTATTTACTTTCTGTTCATTATTTATGTACATTAAGACGTGTTCCAATGGCCTCAAGAAAGTTAAATTATACCGTCAGAGTCTCACTATTCTGCCTCATAATATCAGCAATGCCGAGTAATTGGATTGTGGAGACATATATAAAATATTGATATTCGCCCGCAGCTGGTCTGACACCCAAACCTTGAGTTCGGTAGATAATATTTGTCGATCGTGTTGTACTCGACTTGATAAGTAAAAGTCGGCTTGATTTCACTACGTATGTGAGAGTTAAGGCGCAGATATATGCCAGTGACCTTGAGTGGTTAGCTTGCGTGTTCTGTATTGAGCTCACGCAACGCGTCGTACGTCCAGCCAGTAATAGGACTCGCTTATCCAGGAGCCCTGTCCCAAATAAGACTCATTGTTAATTTATTATACATAAAACAAATGGTATTTTAATAAAACCCGTATACTTAAAGATGAATAATTAAATTATCTTTAAAAAGGTTTTAGAAAAATACGCTTAATCGATTTTGCGTGATTCTCAGTTTTTTATCCGCGTTAAACTTTACAAATTAATTTCACCATGTAATATAAACATAATTTAAAATATTCACATATTAACTTATTAAGAAAATGATCTAATTAAACACATATTTTTTCTAAACCATTAACACTATTCGTGTAGACGTGATTTTCAGTATAAAATCATTAAAAGTCGGTTATCGTCACCTTAACGAAATTGTACGTGTTTTCAATCAATAAAGAGATGGAGTAAGCGACATCAAAGCGCAAACTGTTACCATGAATCGCATGTCCATATATGTTACCACTGCACTCATTTAAATATTAATATCTAAAATCGTTATCTTTGCTATCGCCATTCTTAACCATGTTTTCTTACCTGATAATATTGAGTCCACAAACAATACCAATCTACGCAATGTATAAGGCCTATAAGCCCACAACTGCAAAGGCATCCCCGCATGACGTAAAAATGGCGCGACGAGCACAAAACAAACAAGTAACGTACCACATTAAAACAAATACAAGCTAACATTAATATATATATATATATATAATATATTATGTACAAGTATATAAAAAGGGAAGAGCTCATTGTGCATCAAAAAATTCGTCCCCATCGCTGTCAATGGGAAAAGTGCCCAAAAGATTTGTTAAAAAAAACATGATTATTACAACAGCTAAAAAAAAGACTATTAAAATTGGACTGAAGTAAATGGAAGTCATTATCAATAGCTATTATATAAAAAATTAAACAGTCTGTATGAATAATTTCATCCTTTAGATCCGATAATGCGGATCTTCTGTGTAAAATCGTAAAAGGATCCGAATTTGGGTTTAATAGTCCAACTTTTTAACGGTCGTTTAAATAACTTATTATCCTTTGGACATTTCGGATACGCCATTAATTTTACAATGTTCTTTAATCAGGAACATTTTTCAAATATAATTCGTTTATATACCAATGAATTGCGAGGGATACGAACGAGATATTTATTTATCTAAACTACTTACTTTTGTTTCATTACGACTCATTATTATTTAGCAAAGTCACTTCAAGTTTAAAAATATTAAAAGAGTAAGTGTTATTTATAAACTACTTAGAAAAATAAATTTAATTTATCATTTAATTATTAATTCGGCAAATATTGTATGTCGACCTCGTAATTCCGTTGCCACTTTTGACAACCATTCCCATTAATTTGACACTACACTAAGGTTGAAACTAACTAACTGTCACATAGACAAATAGACCTTGTCGTTTTATGTTGTGCAAGTGACAGTCATCCTGCGGGTGATAAAGCAATTGCGAGGTGGACTATATATTATAACGAGCATTACAAAACATAAGTATATTTGATAGAACTCCAATTTCAATTAATCCAACGAAGATTCTACGTCAACATGACAGAATCATTTTCAAAGTAACACAGGAATAGCAAACACATAAATATAAATAGAATAATTTATGAAAAATAAATTATTTCCAGTCTCGGAGTAAGACATTTAGAAGAAAATGAATGGTTTCTATATTTAACTTTACTTTAATTATAGATCCGTACGCAAGAGACTATTGCAATACATTCAGACGGGTGACATTTATTAGAAAGTTCCTCTTCGCAAAAGACGAGTGCCTCAGAGTCGTTACTTAAAATTAATAAATCACTAACTAGCATTAGGACAATTATTGTTTTATTTCTTTCTAACAATATCTAAAATGCTTAAAAAATATATATTACACAAGTATTTATTTACACTAGATACTAACAAGATGTAATTTGTATTTTGTGTATCACGAACTGTGACCACATAAACATTATACTTTCATACTTTTATTTACACAGGCGTTGAAGTACTGGTCCGCACTTATATATATTTGGAACCTTGTCAATAAAATATGTCATATTGAGAACATTTAAATTTTGTTCACATATACCAAATCATGTGGGCCAATTACAGTTAATGATCGATTAACATTAACTGATGTGTCTGAGTGCGATATTAATGTTTTTTTTTTTTTAACTACGAAAATCATTTTGGTATAATATGCGAACCAAACAGGTATACTCGTATAGCATTGATATAATATACCTATATTGTGTCACCGAGTTGTCTTACTGTAATTAAAACGAAGCTAAAAATTACGATTTTGTTATGAGAAATGTGTGGTGCTTAAGTTATTTGTCATTCGGAGATTCGCCCGTGAATTTTGTGTGTATTTTTGTCTCAGAAAGGGGTCAAGGTCGCGTGCGATTGTTTTCCTCATCAATATCGGGCGACGCTGCGTTTTCTTGGGAAGTCTTCGCCACACTTTTTACTATGTCCTCATCCCCAAACATAGAAAAATGAGTTATCTGTATAAAATGAGTATTAAATAAAAGTTTTGATTGTATCCCTATAATTAAATTTTAATTATTTGTTGCTCGCAGCTATTATACACTCTTGTTCATAACATAATGTTAATCCTAAATCAATAAACAAAGACGAGATATTTATTTACATCTACCTTAAAGATAATAATAAACCTACAGAAAATAATAAAAAAGGATGAATAAACCGGTCAAGTGCGTGTCGGCCACGTACAATGAAGGGTTCCGTAGTTGGAATCAATTTATCCCAAGAACAAACTTAACATTGTAGTTGAAAAACATATTCCCCCATATATTCCAACTGCAAATGTAAGTTTGTACGCACAATATTGAGTGTTTTACTATGTTATTTTAAGACCATATACCACTTCCTGTTAGGTTTTCCTATAATCTATAAATATAGAAAAGTCACTGTATTTTTATTTTTATTTTAGGCTCAGCAGTTTTGGTTTTAAAACTTTAAAACGAATTATTTTAAAATTATAAAAAATAATTATTTGAAATTCACATAATAAGTCCTTTCATTTGATATGTCACACGGTACAGTTTGCAAAACATATATATATATTTTTTAAATTTTAAATTTTCTAGTTTTCCCCCCAACAGTGAACCCCATATCCAAAATTCATTTATTTACATCACACGTTCCTGTTTGGGTCACAGAAATTCATGTGTAACAAATTTCAACTTAGTCGGTGCAGTACATTCGGAGCAAATCGGCTGCAACAGACGGACAGACAGACACACGAGTGATCCTATAAGGGCTCCGTGTATTTATTTTGAAGTCAGTAAAAGTATTTAAATCCCTTTTTTCGCATTCATTTAAACCAGTAACCGAAAAAACCTATAATAAATGATTTTATTTCTGTAAGTAGGTTTGTACAAACACACGTCAATCATATTTTTAAAACCAGATGAGGTCGGCTTTTCCTATCTGACTACTCTGAGAAGAAAGGCCGAAACAAACTCAGAGGTCATAGTCTCTTTTAAAGTCCAGATATAATCTTGGTCATCACTAGATTGGTGTCTGAAATGTGCTTTTGATGAAAGAACCACACAGATTGATTGGACTTGTCCAGTCATTGCACGCATTTGTCAGTAATTGTGCAGCTCAAGTCAGAACTTTAAAGAGCTCGACGATTCGGCGAATACCAAAGAAAGGACATTTGGGTAGGCCGCATAAATTACTCAAGCTGCTAGACCACGATAAAAACTAACTGGGAAAAAACACAAGACAAAAGAAATAAACTATGACCCACATAGTCTTCACATTCACAATAATTAAAAGTTAAGTAAATATTCATGTTAATGAGTAATATGTAAAATGGTATAAAGAAAAAGAAAAACATAAAAATAAACATAGCAAAAAAAAACAACGTTCAGTATAAATTCATTGGAGCAGCTCAATCCCAAGCCTTTTGTCCTCAATATAGTCTTTAACAGTATAAAAGGCTTTCTGGCACAGTTTCCGCTTTATAAAACATTTGAATTTATTAAAGACTAGCTTTTGCCCGCAGCTCCGCCCGCGTGGATGTCGGTTATCGCGTAAAAAAGTAGCCTATGTCCTTCTCCATATCCCAGGCTATATCTCTGCCAAATTTCATGACGATCGGTTCAGCGGTTTAGGCGTGAAAACGTAACAGACAGACAGAGTTACTTTCACATTTATAATATCCAAAATAGGATGAAAATACTTATAGATATATACCTATACATATTCATGTATATCTGCATCCGGTTAGACTAGAAGCTGACTCCAACATAGTTTGGAAAAAGCTAGGTAGATGATGATCTATACATATTACATATTAAATTTGCTTTTCGTGTCTGTGTGACCGCGTTCTTCTTCTAAACTTCGAGACGAATTTTGATATGGTTTTCGCCATTATTTAAAGAATTTATTCCGGAAGGTTTATGTGCATAATACATTAACATTAAACTTACATAAATAATAAAGAAATCTCGACGTTTTGTCTAGTCGAAAAACCCGTGTGAAGCAGATGCGGGTCGCTAGTCTAATAAAAACTTTAATGAAAGCATTTTATAAAATGAGCTTTAAATGTAAATAGCTCAACCGATCGGGATCAAAGATTAAAACAGCAAGCCACTTCTTTCTACTCAGCGATCACAAAAGAATCGGAATAGTGCGGGGACCCTGATTGCATTTCTCGTATCTCCGCGCCCTTTTTTACGGAAACAATCGTATTTCCAGCGCTCCCAACCGGTCTCCACTTTTCTAATGGCTTGATGAGTATCGGCTCTCTAGGCAAATGATTCTTTTTTGTGCCGTTGCATTGTTTTCTCCCACCTTCACCGACTGATTGTGAAATACGATCCGCAGAATTCTCGCGTACATTAGCTGCTCTTTTTACTTCGTCGCCTTTCGGATGGACCTTAAGCTCGAACGTTGCGATGCCTGCTTACCCAGAATTTGAAACAATTTGCTGCCGGACAGATACTAATGCAGCAAACTAGAACACTGAATGCAGCTATTACCACTACAGCTGTCCAACTTTTGGTGAACAGTCCCTGCTGGGGAGTTGTCATTTGATTTCCTTCATAAACTGGTAGGACACGACCGAGTTTCTATTATAAATGAGATAGCTATTCTCAAAAGCCAATGTCTATTTAACGGAGGGGTGCACTCGAAAGCTGCGGATGACGCGGCATATTCGTTACCATCTGGATGTAGCTGGAGTTGGGGCAGTACTCCCCCCGCGCCCCCCCGCAGCTCGCAGTTACAATAAATTTGCCACTCTCATTCACGCTTCCCTTGGATCCTATTTTACGAAGTTTCTCAACTCTGAATTTCCAACGTAAAATATTCTGGACTTAAATCAATTTAAAAACATTTCTGTTGTTCAGTTGTGACGGTTGCGGTGTTTTCTTCGACGCTCCACCGATCAACGTTCGATGTAACTGCAAAACAAACTTCTGTTCGTGAGATTCGAGCGATCCCTCCGCGATACTGAGATAGGTGGACTGGGAATTTCATAAAATGTATAATCTACCGGAACACCACAACGAATTTTGTTTGGCGCGACAATAACAAAATGCGACTTTGATAAACTACTGGAAATTATTTCTGATATCCCGATTCCAATGGCGTCCCGTGGCAAAGTAAACCGCAAGGTCTACAAAAGAAAAAGATGAAAAAATCCTCTTACCATTTATCGGATTCGATTCCAATCCACGGCAATAGGTAGCTGACATTTTTTCAAATCGGAAATTCTAATTATACGGATTGGCTATCGCGTTCAGAGGCGTGAGGAACCTGCAGAGTTAGAATGGCGATAAAAATAAAACACTTTAGTAGTGTAATATTTCCTAGTTACTTTAAATTAAGATCTACATTGCGCTTTTAGCTCTGACTATGCGGTGCTTTTATCCGCAGCAAACGAGCAAAGAGGCTCGCTGACGCGTGAAAATTACTCAACTTCTATAGGTACTACGCCAGATTTTTAAGTCTCAAAAAGCCTTTACAACTTCCTGTTTTGTACTATGTGTGATTGTTAATTACGTACCGATGCACATAAAAACTTTGTTATTACTCGTTTTGGTAAGTGTCGCGTTTACATTTTTCAATAAACAAAAAATCATTTCCACTCTAGCTTGTTCCCAAACAAGCCTTAAGCATGTCGACTGCTGGGAAATGTTATTACGCTCTGATCTTAAACAAAATTTAAAAAATTTAAGAGGCGAAATCACAATATTCTTAACGATTCTTCGTTAAGAATCGTGAACCCGCTCGGTAGACTGTTCTCCCCGCAGATTTCCTTCTTTTGCATATCAGAACTATTTCTTGTTAATCCACACGCCGCCCACAGGGTGGCTTTAGAAAACCTCGCAATAGAATTATAAGTTTATTTCCTTTTGAAAAACCCACCACATCGTTTAGCCCCCGCGGGGGGCGGTCTGTTGCAGAGCTACTGCACTCTTTGAAATAAGCGGGAACTCCGCAAAAAACCTTCAAATAATTAATTCTGTGGATTTTAAACAGCTGAGAAGCATTTGAATAGCGGTTGAAAATAATAGTTTTGGTGCAACGCTTTTACTATTGTTCCTAACACATTTTAATTTTAATTAATTAATTCAAGACGTTCAGAAATTAAAATGGTATAAAATGCTACGTGACTGTACAGCGTACAGCCATTTTAATTTATCACCGGTCACTTGTACCGGCGTCACTTAAAATGAATATCCTATTTCGCCTCAACCATTAATAAGAAGTGGGTCAAATCAAGCATAGTTTTGCGAAAAGGTCCGCCTTAAGTAGGTTTGGTCTGTTTAATTTTTGATTGCAACTGGGTAAAATCCGGGCTTTAAACAGATGTTCTCGAACATCTTTGAGAAATCTTCCGGATTGGATCTAGATAACTAGCTTTTTGTACTGAGTTTGAAATATCCAACGGTTCTCAAACTGATTTATTTTCCCTGTTGAGCAGACTAACCTACAATCACCATCTAATTTATATGTTCTATTTTGAACGTAATTGATAAAAGATACTGAACATGGTTTAAAATTACTTTGATGTCAGACATTATAGTCGGCAATTCATGAAAAAGCCGTCATTTCAGTCGATCGTGTGTGTGATAGTATGGTATTACGTCCGTCCATTCAAACCTTACACCAAAAGCTGTTATTCGAGCAAAATCAATAGTGTAGCTAAGCAGTAAAATTCAACTTACCGTGTCCTTGAAACGTACATTTTAAATGGGGATCCGTACATTTTCATCTTTGAGTTCCGCACAAAAAACTGAATCGAAATCTATTTACTTTGTTACACTTTTCAGCGGATTGATAGAAGCTATCCAATTCAGAATTCTGTGAGACAATTTTTGATGTATGACGCTGAAGAATGTCGTAAATTTTGATAGTAGTATTGAAGGTCGTTAGCTTGCTGCGTTTTCGGCGATAAATGAGCCATGCTCAAGGTGACGCATGCCTAATGATTGCATGTTTACGCATGTGTGTGTGACGTAAGGGCTATTACGTTTAGTTGTGTTGTTGCTGCTGTTAATTGGTTGGCATGTAAACACTACATACGTATATCTTGGCAATAGCTATTAGGGTTGAAGGGGGAGGGAACGTTAGTCGAATCAAGATTGAGACAAACACTTTTTTTGGTTGTAAAGTTCATTGATCAAAGAAAATAATAGTTTTTTTTTTTTTTCTGTCACGCCAAGTGAACGTTCATTTTGTATCGGTACTGAATTAATGGATGGACATTAATACGTGTGAATCCATTAAGACCTGGTGTGGACGACGTGCCATCCCCCGTGGGGGCATTGCACCGTTGCCAAGCCGGCTTGGAACGGTTAGCATCTGCATCCCAGTATACGGACGATGTACCGCTACGGTCCCGTTTCGATTACAGATGCGATACATTTTATGTTTATCTGAGCAACCGTTTTTGGTATCGGTTTTTAAATTTTCTGTCATAACAACTGTACAATACTCACGAATCTACTAAGTATTCAAAAATGGTTTTGCTTATTTCGTGTTCATTTACTCGTTATTTTATTGAAGAGTGCTTAACAATAATGGAAGAAATCAATTGAGTAGGTAATAGAGCAATAAACGAAAACACAAAAATATTAATAAATATTTCGAATCTAAAATGTTTTCAATACCTACGAATCTTTGATCGAAAACTATAGACCGCTGACGATTGACTATTACGATAACTTAATTTCCGAACATTTATTTACGAGTCTTTATTACAAATGTAACTGCCTCTTATAACCAGTAGTCGCAATTCGCTACCGCTAAGCATGAGGTCCGCGTTTCAATTCCCGGGTCGGATTTTTCAGAAGCAGCTCGGAGTCTGGATTTGTGCCTAGTTGATGGCAATAGGACTTAAACATAACTAGCGAAATATGTGGGTACACCTCTGCCTAACTCTTCGGGGAATACATATGTGATGTTATGTTATTAAAAACTAAATAAAATTGTGCTTTTTTCATCCAAAGCTCTTCACGATTAAAACTAGTTTCCACCACCAATATAATGGGTATTCCATTTAAAAAACGTTTCTACAAAATATTTCCAATAAATAATAATAAATTGGCTTTTAAAAGCGTAAAATAATTTTCAATATTTTTACTGAAACAAAAAAGACATTAAAACAGGTTTGTATACTTTGAATAAAATACCAGAATTTATGCCACAATGTTCACTTTCTGTTTGCTGGTACAGATAAAATATTAAATTTTCCGCTCATTTTTATTATGAAACTGGTGTTAAGTTTACACAGTAAATCTACATACATCTGTACTAATAACAAAAATAAAGACTTTGTTTGTTTATTTGAACGCGCTTATCTCTGGTCGGATTTGAAAAAGTATTTTTGCCTTTGATACCCAATTTTTGAGAAAGACTAAAGGCTATTTAACATCACTCTACGACCCTTAAGAGCTGAACAAAAAGAAAAAAAAATCAGAAAGAACGCTAAGCGAAATAGAAGGATTTTTTTAATATTCGTTTGGATGTTCCAGAGATTAGCGCGTTCAAACAAACAAACTCTTTTAGCTTTATTATTAATAAGTATAGATATAGACTAAAGTCGCTTTTCGACTCTGTCTGTGTGACCGCATTGTTCTTCTAAACCCCGCAACGGATTTTGATGCGGCTTTCACCATTGTTTAGAGAATTTATTCCGGGAGGTTTATGTGTAGGTACACTCTCTTGCAAAATTGCATGGATACCTTAGTGTGTATTTTCCAGTGAACGTTTGAGTTCAAATTTTTGAAAGTAGAACTTGCTTTCGCTTTTCGCTTCACACGATTTTGTTTCTGTACTGTCCATGGATTTTTGCAGTCGACCGTACATATAACTGTACTTAAAATAAAGAAATCTCAATGTTTTTTAAATCGTATAAACCGTTGCGATGCAGGAGCGGGCCACTTAGTATTCAATATTTTAACAGGTAGATAACTACACTGTAACATACATGGGTACATGACATAAGTGATAATTTTTCACTTAAGGGGGAAGCGTCCGTGTAGCAAACATCAAATTTTCTTTCGATTTTTGAAATTTTCAGGTCTTTAACAGGTTATATATTGTGAAGTCATCCAATCTGATTATATGAACTTAGAGAGTTGTACCTATTGATGATTTTTATGATTATAATTCTATAAATAAATATTTGATACGGCCGCGAATCATATTTAGAAATTAATTATTAATTTATTTTACATACAACCTCATAATAAAATAATAAGGCTGAATGGGCTCCCGTTAAACAGAGTATCAAAATGCAAGTATCTTGGGCATTTCATCACCGACAACCTTAAGGATGACATAGACATTGAGAGAGAGCGTAGGGCTTTAGCGGTCAGAGGTAACATATTGGCTCGTAGATTTGCTCGGTTCTCTGACCAAGTAAAAATTACTCTTTCTTAAGGCCTACTGTCAGAGCTTTTACACGAGCAATCTATGGGTCAACTACACCAAGAGATCGCTGGATGCCCTCCGCGTACAGTATAACAATGCTTTCAGGATGTTATTGCGACTGCCCCGTTTCTGCAGCGCCTCGGAAATGATTACTGAGACCCACACAGATGGCTTTCATGCAATCATTCGAAAAAAACCGCGTCGCTGCTGAGTAGAGTACGAAGTAGTCCCAAATATATCGTGAGAGCTGTGGCGGAGAGCTATACTCCTGACATCAGACACTTCATGCGGAGGTTGATCAGCTAGGAAACATGTTTTCTTGTCTGGTCGTCCTCTACGTGGAGTGCCCATTATTTGAAATATTTTATATCTGTACAAAGAGATTTAAGATTTAAAATTGTTACGTATAATTTAATGTCTTTGTATCTGTACTACTAATACTAGAATATAAGTTGTTTAGTAATACTAACACAATATGGATCCTTGTTGTCCGAAATAAATGAATTTGAATAATGACCCGCAAATTGAAAAACACGTAAAAACATTTGAATTTCGCGGGCTACCCTGACGCTTCCCGCAATATTTTTTTTTTTGTGGTCCCAAGCGCTACTGCTGAGCATGAGGCCCTGGGTTCGATTCGGGGGTCGGGCAAAGTTTTATTGGGTTTTTCCATCTAGAATTTCTCAGTAGCAGCCCGGAGTCTAGATTTGTGCCTGTTTGATGGCAATAGGCTCGCCCTCTATTACATGGGACTTAAATATAACGTTAGAAATGTGGTTGTACTATACACCACCGCCTTATCCTTCAGGGAACACAGGCGTGATTTTTGTTTTTTACTTGAATCTGCCCGACAGGGTCCGAAATGGTCATGTCTGTGTAAACCTACCACCTTCACATAGTTGAATGCAATATATATAATTGAATATTGACGTAGACACTATTAGACAAAGACAGCAACCCATGTGGATGAAACAAGAAACAAGGTGAAACAAGATTGTCTGGAAGAGATTGTGTGCACAGTAAGTGATAAGGCCGCCCATTGTATATTTTCCAGTGTATAAGTTTTTTTTTTTCTTTTTGTAATGTGTAGTCTGGTGTACAATAAAGTATATATAAATAAATAAAACAACAATCTACGTTAAATTCCGAAAAACATTAACTTCCATTTACAGCTCACTAAACAGTTAAAAAAGTCAAAAAAATGGGTACCTACTGTAAACAGCAATAGCAAAACTACCTTAAAGCAAACGCGAATTGAAACTCAGTTCCAATACCGAAGAGTGGCCATTGTAGTCCAATGTATAAGCATAGTGGATTCGAGTGAACCAGCTCAGGCCACGTCCGCATTCTGAGGAATAAGTACAGTGCGTGGAATGCGGCAAATGAACGGAACCGGGGCTAAGCTAACATGAGATAAATCTATTAGGGTGTTTGAGCATGGGCATTATACGGTTTGGTTTAGAATTTACGGGATGTGTTTGTTTTTAACTGAAAAACCTGTTTTAATAAGTATTTTCCATAATAAAGTCATTTAAATATCAAGTGTTCTTGTTTTTATATCAATAGAGCAGGTATGAGGATAATATTATAGACTACCAGGTACTGCATGCGACTTCATCCGCGTGTAATTTCTTGTTTTTATTTGTTATGCAAGGCTGCAAAGTTGTTTTTTGTCGCGAGTACTTGTCTTGAAACCTGAGCGTACCGAGGGTTTCAAGGGTACGAGACGCAAAATAACTCTGCTGCCGAGCGAAATTCACAACTTTTCACCTCACTATAGCGAGGAAAATGCTAGGTGCAAGAAAAAAAAATGTAGCGCTTGCACTAAAAAATCTGCAGGTGTCGTATCTTCATCGCTACTGGATTCGATCATATTATAATATTTTTTACTATTTTATCAAAAAACAAACCAAAGTGATGTAAAATGAACTGAATAAAGAGAGAAAATTCTAAAAAGTTTTATTTTTATTTTTTATTCTTTCGTCTTGCTGTTGGCCAGCACTACGAGTCTATCCATAGTAAAAACGAAGTTGGGAGTCTCGTTTCCTACGAAATGTATGGGAAAAGGTTTTTACGATTTCTGACTTTTCTAATATTCAAACCTCAGTTGGTCCCATAGAGTTTTTTGATCCTTATAAGAAACAGGATCGATTAGCATCAGATTTTTTTTTTTAATGAAAATGGCCCTTTGCCATACTGACTGTAATTTTTTTTTTTTTTTCAAAGTTTTTAATGCGGATCTACATTTCCCTAAAATAAAGACAGTCTCCTAAGACAGTTTTCCTGTAGCTACAACGATTAATGTACCTGCCCTTACTGCCCCATCTCAAAAATCCACCTGTATAGTATAGATTTCTGACTTGCTTGACAAAAGTTATGATAGCTCGGCTAATATGCAAGATATAAAGATAAATTATAACCTATAGCAATCCAGGATAAAGCAGCTACATATTAGTGCAAGAATTTTCAGAATCCGTTCAGTAGTTTCAGAGATTACTCCCTACATACAAACTTACAAACAAACTTTACCTCTTTATCAAATTAGTATAGATTTCCTACAAGTGTTCGGAACGTTGGCATTCTATCCAATATTTTAGGCTAGTGTACTCGCGATGTTAAGCAAAATTTTCCAGCCGACTACGCTATGTTTTTGACCTAGATGTGCACTGTATGTCTAAGAGGTCATGTGTTTCGGATATCGCAATTTCGAGTACTAGCCTGGTCAAAGTTCCCGCCAAGAATGGCTCTTTAGGCGAGAGCCACTCGCTTATTGTCTACTGAAGATGTTTGCCATCGACGGCGAGAAATGTGTCACTTTGAAGTTGACGAAGCGGCTCTTTTTTTATAAATGTGTAATATAACTTCATTAAACTTACATCTAGCAACTTTTATCGTCGTTTCTCAATCACAAAAGAATTGATCGAAATACAGAAATCGTTTTCGAACTTGACTCCATACACACACATCGGGTCTCAGAATTTTAAATTAAACATTTCAAAAGCGCCGAGGCTTGAAATGTTTTTCCACATTGGTGAACACTCGACAGCCATTGTGGCTATCATAGATATATCATTGACCGAGCCCGTCAGTGCTACTATTTGTTATCCTGGCGTGAAGTAATTGATCATACATTTAATTCCAACGGTCCAGCATCGGGTGGCGTTCGACGGTTAATAGCTAAAGGGAGAAAAATACTAGCCACATATCATGAGCGCTCCGATATCGTCCGACGAGAGACGGGAACCTATAACAACGTTCTATACATTTTCGTATGAACTTGGGAGTATAGCGCATCCATCGCTGTCCGCTGAAAAATCAACTTGATTTTAAAGCTGGATTTAGAAGGCGGGTTCCACGCTGGCGTTCCAAGAATTAGCATAATAGAGGTACTTAATGTATACCTATTTAGCCACTAACTAGCTAAATTAGTGTTTTATTGCTAACGTTACAGTTGTCGTGCTCAACGGGCCTAAGCGATTTGTCGGAAAAGGCGGTTTTACAATAGTGGTCGCATTATTTATGATAGTCGTGTAATGTTGCCGTTTGGTTTTATTCATGACTTCCTCTTTTACTGTCTGGGCGATCGGGTTGACTGTGTCAACTGCAGTTTTTAGGGTTGCATAGTAAACAAGAAACCCTATTAGTTTCGCCATGTCCGTCTGTCTGTCCGTCTGTCTGCGTCTTATCTCAGAGACTCTTAGTACTAGAAAGCTGTAATTTGGTATGGGTATCCATATTAATCACGCCGACAGTGATAAAATAAACTCTTGAAACATATTTTTTTATAAGTTTTTAAACTGTCATGGTCACCCACCCGCAATGACTTCAGTTTATCCGTGATCATGGTGCTTGCAACAGCGCCGAAATATCGGGAACTCATAACAAATAATAAACATGGTAAATATCCCGTTTGTATTAATAATAATATTTTTTAGGCTACCTCTACACGTAATGTGTAGTGTGTTCGATTCCCGCACGGAACAAATATTTGTATGATCTACAAGTAGTTGTTCCGGGTCTGGCTGTTTGTGTATGTGAGCTTAAATGTTTGTAAACGCACCCACGATACAGGAGAAATTCCTAGCGTGGGGCAGCGTTTTAAAAAAAAAAATTTGGATAATATTTTGTTTCTCGTCTACCTCATGGTATGGAGTATCGTTGGATAGGCGGTTCAAAAATATTACGGGTTTGTGAAAATCATTTTTCTATTTAGGGTTCCGTTTACGTAATATTAAGCTTTAAATTGCTAATTTGTGTTACAGTCAAGTGTGCCCCCCTGCCAGCTAAATGGTTGTATTTGGATATGTGAAAAAATTCATAGCAGTAGTATATATAACGAAGTTAAAAGGAAAACTAGCACAGCTAAGTAGGCTTTACAAGTTACCGAGTAATAGTTGACCAACTTGCCATCTTAAGTTTTTTTTACTACAATGTTAAGTTTGTTCTTGGAATAAATCATCCCAAATACGGAACTCTTAATTGTGCGTGGTACGACACGCACTCGTCCGTTTTTTAAATTATTGATCGGTTCGCTACCCAAACTCTTTCGTCTTCGTATAGGTTTTATTAATTCGAGACTCAGTTTATGATCCCTTCTTGTTTTATTAAAAGCATAAATAGCGAACTTAAAATCGTTCTCATTTATACACCGTGGATCTCTGTCTACAGAACTTTCAACTGCTTCAACAACTTGGTGAAACTTCCAAATAACCGAACGCTTAGCACTTAGTCTTGTCGATTTCTAAAAGTGTACTTTTAGTGTTGGAAATAGAGTTCAATTTGCTATGAGAATCAGAATCATTTAGACGGCGCAAGACGGAATGGGGCTGCCTATATCAATCTACGCTATAGTTTCATGTTATAAGTGTATCTATATTCGTTGTATCAAACTAAGCGACGAACATACAAAACTTTTTTGATATGGCAGTATCGTATTGTCCTTTATGACATTTGGAGGATAAAAGATTTTTCCTGTTAGATGAAGGTCAAAGAGCATTCTCTCTCACTTTCAAATAATTCTTGCAATTAATTTATTTAATTGTCGTGTAACGCTGAAAACAGCTGACAATTAAAATGATAAAAAGACAAAAAAAAGTTAAATATTCAATATTTTCTGTGCAAATAAGAAAAAAAGTATATTTAACTGGCAAACGTATTTTTAATACACATTTTTATTTCCAATGAATTTTAAACTATAAAATATAATATATCCAAAGTAATATATACTTAGACACAGGTTGTGCACAGAGGTAGATATACTAAAATGATACATAATTATTTTTACAAACGTTAAAAGGCTACAAAAAATCTATAATAACAAAATACAAATCCAGAAAGAAATAAAACCTACTTAAGATTAAGTAAATAAACAATTATAAAAAAAAAATCGTGCTCCTTATACTCCATTTACTATATGTAACACAGCATGTATAGCATTAGACAAATAATGGTTAAATAACGACAGTTATTGTGTAATATGACGGCACGGTTGGCGCAGTGGTTAAGCGATTGACTACTGCGCTGCGTGTCGCGGGTTTTGTTCCCGCACGGAACAAATATTTGTACGATCTACAAGTAGTTGTTCCGGGTCTGGCTGTTTGTGTATGTGAGTTTAAATGTTTGTAAACGCACCCACGATACAGGAGAAATTCCTAGTGTGCGGCAACGTTTTTAAAAAAAAAAAAAGAAAAAAAAAATATTGTTGAAATTACTGCATTTTAGAGTAATTTTTCTAATATAAATGGTGAATAGATTACAGTGCTTTGTATTTATCGTGAAATAACGGAGTATATTAAACGTTTACATCGAAATACCGAAAGGGTGAGAACAGTTTTTTGTCTAATGTTATAATAAATGGAGTATAGCTTATAATATTTCATTACATCAAATAATTGGGAATATTTTCCTTTCAAGCAATATTCATTTCACGCCCAGAATAATTCCTACTTTAAAGGAAAATTCCCACATTTTTAAGTCCGATAAAGATCGGCTATAGACCAAATATAGAGCTTTCACAATATCTCCAAGTAGTGAACAATTTTATATATTTTTCATGCAATTGAATGGCTAACAAGTCGACTGTTCACCTGCCAGTGAGCTCAGATGAAATGACAGCTCACTTCACCGAAGTTTTCAGTCTGAGATTCTTACAGAATGGATCGGATGATATTAAGTGATCATCACCGCCTAAGATACCAGGCATCACAGATGCATAGCCGTCCCAGGGACAAAGCTTTAATGTCTCATGTGTCTGTAATTACATCGGCGCTCATAGCATAGCATATAATGCCAGCCTATAATGTTCCCACTGCTGGGACACAGGCCTAGGCCTCCTCTCTGTGAAAGGGAGTGAGCCGTTCATAAACAGTTCTGAAATTAAGCGACACCACAACTGCCATTCTTCTTTCAAGTTCTTAACTTTACCACTTAGCATAAGCATAATCAGCCTCCTCTTTCTATGGGAGTTGGCCATAATGGATGGGGTAGTTGGCCATAATGGGTGGGGGAGTTGGCCATAATGGATGGGGGAGTTGGCCATAAGGGATGGGGGAGTTGGCCATAATGGATGGGGGAGTTGGCCATAAGGGATGGGGGAGTCGGCCATAATCCACCACGCGGGCCCAGTGCGGGTTGGTAGATATCCCATGTCTTCGAATTTTTGGTTCTAGGACATGCCGGATTCCTCACGATGTTTGCCTTCACCGTTTTGAGAGCAGTGCTAATGAAATAATTTACATAAACTAAAGCGCCTGTTGGGGTTCGAACCTATGACCTACAACTCTTAAATTGTGGCCGTTACCACTGATCCACCACTGATCTCCCACCCAACAAAGCCGATCACACCAATGGCGGCAGAAATACACATGGTCATATGACTTCCCGAAAGCCCAAAGCCCAAAAGTCTGACAACCAGTCTTACCAAAAGGAGCTATTGAGACTTTTTGTCGTCTTCTCTTTTCTTATCATGATAAGATTCATGATATCCTAGTTACTACTAGGATGTGGAGGTCAGATAGGCAGTCACCGGTTATACCGAAAGCCGACTCTAACGTAGTTGGGAATAGGCTAGGCAGATGATGATATATTAAGACCTCCTACACAAGAGACCTACACATGATTCAAGCAAGTCTCGGCCGGAACAAAACAAGTCTGCAGGCAATCGTCGGACGAACTGTACTGCCGTCTGTTACATACATGTGGCATAAAAGGTAACACAATACTTTTCAACTTACAACTTTCGAGTCTTAGCGAGTTCACTTAATGGAGAGCGCTTGCATAGAACTTTTGTCCAGTGACGCTGTTTCGCAGAATAAAATTCTTTATGAAGCGTAAGCTTCTTATTAGCCTGGAGGTAGTTGTACTCGTAATATTACTTGAGTAGTTTCAGTTTAGTGGAACGTTTTGTGATCATGTCTCTGCTGTTAATGTTTACACGAGTTCTTGAAAATGGGAATATCGGCAGCTTTCCTACAGTGCTGAAGTTTATTTACGGTAATTTAATAATAAAATCTTGGATAGACAACGGGTGATTTAGTTTATTTTAACAAACTATTTTACAGCTGTATAACTTCGCCCAAATCAACTCAAACTCCCCTATTGAAACTGTCCTTGATTAAATTTAAAGCTACTCAAAAATTTCGATTAGGAATCTATAAACAACACTGAAGAAAATGTTTACTTCTAAATAACCAAACTTTCGCCAACATGTAACACAAAAAGTGACCACATAACTTTATGCAGCATGTAACCAAAACCCAAAGGCTGTTTTGTATTTTAAAGACAAATCACTTTTATTAAATCAAGTTAACTTTTATAAAGTCTTGTTAAACTTTGATTATTCCTGAAACAGCCGAAGTACTTAGGCTAAATATTTCTTTCAGTGAACGTTACGACAAAATGTACGGCACAGGAGAAAAAGGAAACGGACAGCAGAACAAACCCTTTAAATAATTATAGTATTTAAAATGATACAGGTGTAATGTTTTGTCGCCACCGAGCACGTGGCCTCATCAGTGGTCACTCGCTCACAGTGTCAATATGTGGTCGCGTGTGGCAGTGTGGTGGCAGGAACAACTGAATTTTTACGATCGCTTTAACGACAATTTTGTGGTTACAGCGTGGTCTTTGTCAACACTGTCTTTATGTTTAAAAGAGAAAAGAAACGCTTTATGATATGGCGTCTGTTATTTTTAACTTCAGTTTATATTTAAGGCTCTATTTTCATTATGATACAGTTCCGTTACTGGCTGAACTAAAATGTAAACTTAGAATTCGGAAGATAGACACTCCTATTATTTGGATAAGGATTTAAAAAAGTAATAAGTATTTTCAATACTCTACCCAAGAACGGATCAAACAAGGGTTCAAGTTTGTATGCAAAAACGTCTTGGCCAAATACGAATTATTATTATTTATTTATTTTTACCCACAACGGCTCTTGGCCTTCATCTCACCTGATAGTAAGTGATGATAAAGCCGAAGATGTAAGCGAGCTTCACCCGGAATCCTCAACCACAGAGGAAATGGCTATCTTAGCTCTAACTGCCGAAACACAAAAAATGCTGTTAACATTATAATGAGACATACGGACTTCGACGATATCAAAAGTTCTCGATTTCTGGGATAAGCCGGCCACATTTTGTACGTTAGCAGTAAACAGCCTTACAGTACAAAACTGGGGCCTAATGGCTTTATTCATTTAGCTGTTCGCAGTCGCTAGGTATAGATAGGCCTCCTTCAAAAGGGAAGTAATGCCACTAGTCCACGCGCTGCGAACACCGCTAACCGCACGCCGGTCATTTCACACCGGATGCGCTGCAGAGAGGCAACGCCGAATAGAAACGAAAATATGCGGGAACGGTGTGCACTTCAGGATTTTCGGGATTAAGCATATGATGCTGAGGATAAAATAAAACAACAACTTGTCAAGGAGAATACTAAAGATAGTTTAAGATCAAGTTTTTTTTTTTTATTATTTATTTAAATAAAATTATGTATGAATATTAAAATAACTAATAATAGATGCCTGAAAACTTACTCATCTTAAGTACAGTCGTGACCTACAGTTAACCAAACTTATACATTTTTTACAAGATGACAAAGGAGAAAGATCTTGTGAGATTTTCATTTGCGACTAGCTATTGTCCGCGGCTTCGCCCGCGTGGATACGAAAAATATCCCACGGGAACGTATTATTGGGATTAAAAGTACCGTTTTAATCGAGGTTATAAGGTTATAAACTATCTGTAGGTATACCAAATTTCATCCAAATCCGTTAAGCCGTTTTTGCGCCAATGCGGAAAAAACATTCAGCCAAACAGACAAAAATTCTAAAATCTATATTTTCGGCATCAGACTCATTCCACACCCCGTAGCAATTATTTTTTTCCAAAAATATTCAATGTATAGTTTTGAGTTTGTTACTATTTCATTAGAATTATGTATAGATAATCTTTATATTAAATTTCTTAAACTTAAGAATTCTTTGACACATTTCACACATTTACAACGGCTTAAGTCAAAACTTATAGACAACAGTCAATTTGAATTTCCTTGAGGCCAAAACTAAACCCCATTTTTCCTTCGCAAAACCTCGATATTTAAACAGAAACATTGGCGACACAGTAATCCTGTCAGTTGACATCGCTAAGCCAATTAAATCATCGGGTGCCGAATCAATAACACCCTCGTATGTGGCCAAATACACGGATTTAGTCGAGCCGGCTGCCGACAATGACACTTTTGAGTTATGAGTTGTGGTAGCGAGTGTACCGATGCAGCGCGTGTGACGTCACATAACCGGTGATTTTGTGGCACCATACATTAATGGGCTTGCTAATGATTTATCTTTCTGTCCTCTACCGCCCGGGTGCTACTAAATTTTACCCTCCGAAGCCACATTCGACCACAGTTAAATATTTATGAGATTGATCTTGCAAATGAGTATCTTTGCAAAGCTTAGATTGCCATATTCAATATGAAATCCGTGGGAATATTGCAGTTTACTGTTCAAAAGACGCCTGTTTCGCACGGCGCTAACGGCCAGTCAGCCATGACAGTTTTGAGTTATGAATTATGGCAGCTACTGTACAAATGCCCTCGTTGCAGCCTCAAGCGTTACGTCACACATCACCGGCAAAAGCACGATCATTTTCAGCTACCTACCATACAAAATTTCATGCCATGGGTGCTAATGATTTTTATTAGTACTCGTATTGTTGTTGGTCATTTGTGACTCATTCAAATTATTTTATTTTACACACTTCTTCCAGCTGAAGCACTAGGAAGTGGAAAGGCTCTCTACCAGCGTCTGTGTTCCACATAACCCGTCTGTGTTCCACATATAATCCGTCTGTGTTCCACATATAACCCGTCTGTGTTCCACATACAACCAGTCTGTGTTCCAAATATAACCCGTCTGCCTTTAAAGCAAGACTGAACAGGCATCTTCTGGGCACGCTCGTGCCATCATAGACCTCATCCATCGCTTTCCCCGAGCAGGCCTAATCAGTAATAAATAAATAAGGGCGTTTTGGGAGACCTGTCTTATGAAATTTTGACGTTCTAAAAGTGCTGAATCTCAGCCTAAATTGGATAAAATTATTTTGGAAATACCAGCGTAAGATTACACATTATTTTGCAACTCAATGATTTGTTTGTTCAAAACGAATTTAGTGCTTTTAATCAAAACATAGCTCAATAAACGTACAAGTTGGCCGCGTTCATGAACACAGCCAAGCAACAATTTTCACTTCGACATAATTATGGACAATATCGAGAGTATGAAACAGTTAGACAGCTTGATTAGTGTCTCAAACTAATAATGAATTAGTATATTTGCTTAGTCTTACATAATTGCGTTTTAATGGATCGGGGTGCCTTGTGCCTTCAAATATCAATGTATCGCTTTTGATATAAACTCGAAATCATGTAACGTATGGTAGATCACTTAATCCTAATAGAATTTATTGTTAATAAACCATGTATAATTAAATATGTGAAGTGTTTCTATATTATATTCCAGCTTCTTCCCGTGACTTCCGACCGTACATGTCAACTATACCATAAAAAGCCACCTTATGGCACTTGGCAGTACTATAACGATCTATCAATGGAATAAAGTTTCAAAATGGATCACTTTTGTACTTCCAGAGATTATCTCCTACAAACAACTTTACCTTTTTTATAATTTTACTAGCTGTTTCCCGCGGCTTCGTCGGTGTTTATAAACAAATAAATATAATTGAAGTGTCTGTTTGTAACATACAATTTTTTTAACCCTCTTTATTCAGCTAGTCGAAAATAAAAGTAGCCTAAATTCCTCCTTTATAACATCAGCTATCTGACGGTGAAAGTCCCGTCAAAATCAGTCTAGTCGTTTCGTAGATTAGCCGGAACAAACAGACAGACAGACAGGCAAAATATATAAGTAGATTTTTTGTTATAAGTAGCTTTCATATGCATTTAGTAAAAATCTGTTATTTTGACATTAAAAATAGACATTTCAATTTTATTTATCTGTATAGACATGTTTAGGTCATAAGAGAGGCGGTTGTGACTTTAAACATATAAATATTCGCTTCGCTATGAAACCGGACACAAATGGCGCGACGATGCGCCAAACGGCAATACACATAATAATTATACAGAAGCAACGTATCCGCTCGACCTTTGCTTCCGAACCCCGCTCTTCCTGCTCCACTATGCCACTACAACGTAAGGCCTTGACATAAATATTATTTAGCATAATCAAGACTCTACTGTTTCCCACTGCTGAGACACAGTCCTCCTCTCTGTATGGGCTGAGCTGTTATCTACCATGCGGGTCCAGTGCGGGTCGTTGGATGTCACATTTCTTCAAATGTATGGTTCTAGGACATGCCTATTTCCCACAATGTTTTCTTTCATCGTTTTGAGACTGCATTATCAGCCTATATAATGTTCCCACTGCTGGGGCATAGGCCTCTCTGTGATAGGGACTGGGCTGTGATCTACCACGCTTATTTCAATGAGGCACATAAATGGCACTTTTGAACGTCAAAATTTACACGTAAATAAAAATGATTCTCATAATTGCAATGAAATGAAATGAAATGAAATGAAATCGTCGTTTATTCTGTAAATAGGATATCGGAATCACTTTTACACGTCATATAAAAAATATAAAAACAAGCTTGAGGAAGTGCGCCTACTATTATTTCATTTCATTTCATTTCATTTCTAAAAGGTTGTTTCGCTAGGAGAAGAATGGGCAAGAAACTCCACTTAATTAAAAAGTCACTGTGCGAGTTAAACTTATCATAAATTTAATTTCTTAAAAATAATAGTAGTTCTTGTTTGGTACGAGTATATGTCACATGTCATCAAATTTTTGCTTCTAGGACATGCCAGTTTTCCACAATGTTTTCTTTAACCGTTTTGAGAGTAGTGTTGATGAAATAAATGTATACGAAGTAAACAGCCTGCCTGAGTTCGAACCCACGACCAACTCGTAAATTAAATCCGGGCCTTAGCTTTTACACTTTATCTATAGCCAAATTCCATGACAACTACATTAATTGTTTTGGTACAACAATCATAAGCCTAGATTCTAATCTAGGCTTATGATTGTTGTACCAAAACAATTAATGTAGTTGTTGATTGATTAGTGTATTGTATTGTCTACAATACAATACACTAATCAGAGTCTTTAGTCTTGATCAGTCTTTCAAAGGTGAAGTAAACCTGCCAGGGTTGCAGGTTTGTCCGAAAGGGATACCGTGGCCCTTGCACACAGGCAACTGAAGGAACACGGGTGGGTGCTACTCAGTAAAAGTCTGATACACCCTCCCGCTCCGCCCAGAGCGGGAGAAGTTATTCGATAATTTCCCACCCAAAAAAAAAGAGGTGAAACAAAAGAAAAAGTAACCAAATCAACCTACCTAGCCTTTTCCCAACTATGTTGGGGTCGGCTTCCAGTCTAACCAAATATACCTGAATACCAGTATTTTACATGGAGCAACCGCCTATCTGACCTCCACAACCCAGTAACTGGGTAATATGATACCCCTTGGTAAGCCTAGTTGTCAGACTTTCGGGCTTCTGACGACCCGTAATGACTGTCAAAGATCCACGAACGACAGCCGGGACCAACGGCGTAACGTGCCACACATCCACGGACTTAGATTAACCTGATGGATCGATCCGTGTGGCTGTTATTACTCAGCCACGAGCTCCTCAAAAGAAAAAGTCTTTTTTATATATATGGGAAAAGTAAACAACAAAACAAATTAGCCTATAGTCTCTAGTTAGACAATAAAAACGCAATAGTAGCAACTGCCAACGAAACGTTTCTTAGCTAAACAATATTCCTAGCTCGAAATGGTATACCAAGTTACCCACGCTTATGCCGAACGCCTCGTAAGAACTACGGAACGTTCTCGGTCACGTTTTAAGGAATTTTTCAACAATATCGAACTGTTTCGAACTAAAGCGATTTGAAGCATCAGCTGTGCTGTTAGCCTCTAGTAATAACGGCTGGTACAAACGTTGGAGATGAATGTGTTGTGTATTGAAAGGTTTTTATCACGTGTTTGAAGTTTTTCTGTGGATTGGGAGGTTCTTGCGACAATGGGTGAAGACATCAGTAAAGTGGGAGAGACACTTCAATAAAACATACCTCTCAGATAAAATAAAAAAATAATCACAGAATCGTTTTACGTTTTTACATCAGTGACATCCGCCATGGCAACTCTTCAGCTTTTTCCTATTTGTGTTTTTCTTCTATTCTAAATACAAATTAGTGCTGCAGAAAATATTCATAAAAGTTTCATGGAAGCACCAAAAAGGCTAATCAGGCGCATGGATATCTCTACAGTACCTAGGTACTGGAGTCGATGTCTACGAAAATACTGCAGATTATGTATTGGCTATTTTGATATCATTACTTATTTTCTCATCATCGTCACTAGCCTATTGTTCAATGCTCAATGCAGGGAAAATATTATTTAAAAGGTGATTCAATTTTAAAAGTACTACTGAATTTGTAGTATCATTGCCAAATGTCCTTTACAACCAGCGTTATAACGAAACGCAAAGATGAAAAAGCGGTAGCCTACTCAAAAACCGTCGCAGTCAACCCGGTTGTTAAGAAACGGGTCAACCACCGGCCATCAGCCCACAACTTAAATAACCCAATTAAAATTGGCACAAATAAATAAACAAAAACATTTCGGAATAAAGTTTTGAATAGAGAACGACATTACCGAGGCAGTTAGCATTCATTCCGTCGCAGTTTTTAAAGTTCAGGGAATGAATAGTGTCAACTGTAGAGGAAGAATAACGAACGGCTGAATAGCAAATGAACCGGGTTATATCTTAACGATTCGTGCATGTGCGCCCTTATTTTTCTGCTGGCGTTATATTATGAAATGAGGGAAAGGATATTTACATGCAACTGCCAAAATATTTTTTTCTGTTCGGACGTTTTCTGTTTTGATGCAATGTTTCAAAAGTTATACATGTAGTTTCTTGCCGAGTCATGAAACGGTGTATTTGAAGTGAAAACTTCTTTAGGCGCGTTGAGCACTTTTTGGTAGAAGAAAAACTTATGTATTCGCGATCGTCACCGAACGCTTTCCATGAGCTATATATATGTACAATACTGTGTATATACTATGTGTAATTTTTGGGTGAAAAAAAATAATGGAACTCGCGTCATCGTCACCGAACGCTTTCCATGAGCTATATGTATAAAAGAACAGTTATTCCAAAGTTTTGTGTTTTCACTTCTGTGGGCATTTTTTACGTCGTTTTGGTTTTGACTTTTCCTCAAAAGTATTTAATCATAAACATATCTAAGATATTTGCTACCTTCAAATATGTTATACCTACCCAAAGATTTCAATCGTAGATTCGCCCTGCCGCGTTAAAAAAGTTTTGTTTGGTTTAGACACCTCTGATACACAATGTCGCAGAGACTTGACTTGATTGTCATGGAAACGTAATTATTATTGTGTGAGCTCAGGCTGGGTTCACACGACAATACACCGCTCGTTTTTTGCAATATTCGATTTAAACCGTATTAATAGCGGGCTGTTCACACGACACATTTGTCTCCGTGTAAAAATGAATAGCCACATTTTGATGGTGTAATATAATGAGCGACTGCAGACCGAAAACGTTAAAAGTTCATTCGATTTGCTTGGCAAGTCCGGTGGCCATTCGTGTACGATTTTTTGCAGTACCAGTGACGTGCGAACGGGTCTATACTCAATGTATGCCCCACTACTTATTCGGTAACATTTATCCCCCATAAAAACGTGTAGTACAATGTCGTGTGAACCTAGCATAACTCTTCTCAGTATGGATTATGGACACTTTTTCACGCGACTAAGTCGCGTGAAAAAGTGAGGGTACGGTGAGGGCAAATGCTTAAACCTATATAATCGCAAGTCTCGAAGCTCAAGAACTAAACTGAAACGGTTGTTTTCTCGACCGAAACAATCAACTGATAAGTGGGAAAGTTTAACGAGTATCTCTGCAAACTTTGGTACCAAAGAAAATCCTAATATCAAAAGAATATTCTTAATAATCCCACTAAGCGCAAACAACAGGTTGGCTTTAAAAAAGCAATAATACAGAGTTTAACCCTGCGAGAACTGCAGTAATCCGTTTCGTTTTATCGTATTTTATTTTCCTCCTATTATTTATTGTTGAGTCGGTTTAATAAAACGGGCTTCAATGATTGAAGTCGGTATTTTAAAAATGGAAGAAATGGTTAGCTTTTTCATTTTGCTGACGATATTTTTGCTGAAGTTTTTTTTATTTTTTTTATTTGTGGGGGCATTTAGATTGTAGTTCCATAGGCTAGTACATATTTCATTGCTTTTACATGGCTTTACCACTGTAGATTGAATGTGTATTATAAATGAGACTAATCAGATTTATGTTGGAACTAATTGGGTGCCAAATTAACCATCCCATCTTATACAACACACAGTTATTTACGAGTAATTGAATTCATGATGAATTAATTGAAAAATAAGGAGGAGCTCGTGGCTAAGTAATAACAGCCGCACGGGTCGATCCGTCAGGTTAAGCTACGCTTGCCGGGGTTGGTCCGTGGATGGGTGACCATCTTTACATACCGAGACTCCTCCGTGCCTCGGAAAACACGATAAGCCGTTGGTCCCGGCTGTCATTCGTGGATCTTTGACAGTCGTTACGGGTCGTCAGAAGCCCAAAAAGTTTGACAGCCAGTCTTACCAAGGGGTATCGTGTTACCCAGCTACTGGGTTGTGGAGGTCAGATAGGCAGTCGCTCCATGTAACATACTGGTATTCAGCTGCATCCGGTTAGATTGGAAGCCGACCCCAACATAGTTGGGATAAGGCTAGGCAGATTGATTTTTAATTGAAAAATAATTGTTATGCTCGTTTTGATTGGTTAGGTTGCAGCATGTCAACGGATTCCGTTCACGCCGTATTTGTCGGTAATTAGCAATGTTGATTATAAAATTATTCAACGTTGGAACAGTACTTGCAATTAATTCATTTATGCCTCAATTTATTTGGTGAAAATTCAATTTCAATCTGTTTATTCGTTCATCAGATTACTGTAGTCAATGCGACAATTCATTACTTAATTCATTGTAATGATTTAGTGGTTTATGTTATGAAAATATATAACCACGCTTTTTCAAAAGATTATTATTATTCGTTTTGGTCTGTATATTGTACAAAAATAGCCTAGAGCTGAAAGTTACGCAGAGACTTGTTTTAAATATATTAATATAATATAAAGGTGTATATATAGGTATGTACGGTGGCCAGCACATCAAGTTACCACAGACTGTAAAATTTTCTGGTTCGATTTTGAACTTATTCATCAACATTTTAAAGTTTAAAATCGTTTGGAGCAATTTGACAACTGAATAGCTCACAGATCCAAATTCCGATAGATACAATACCTACTTTAAGTATAAAAACTGGCTAAGTGTGTTTCGGACCACGCACAATGAAGGGTTCCGTAGTTGGGATAAATTTATCCCAAGAACAAACTTAACTTACTTTTTCCGTAAAATTACCAGTATTAGCTATGAGCGGCGTTTCTGTCCTCTATCCACAGCACGGAAAAGTTGACCGGGAAAATTGAAGCCCTTTCCTTGGTTTTCTCTGAAGTGCCGCTCTTTACCGATGCGGTGAATGCCTGGAAAATGGCTTGCCCGGATACAGATCGGCCCGTGAATCCATCTCCCCAGAGGCAGTGGGATGAGCCGCTCTGCAGGTTGGTACGGAATAATCTTATTAATACGTCCACCAATACTGCTGAGCGTGCCCGCCTGCTGGCTGTGGGTGATTGGGCCTCTGGCTTCAGGCACTACCGTCACCCAACATAAGCACTATGCTGGGTGACACCACTTCCCGGCTCGCTAATTGTCTGCGTCTGGGCGCTCCTTGCGTGGATCTGCATCGCTGCCAATGCGGTGAAGGTGTCGACTGCCTGGGACAACATGGCCTATCCTGCAGTAGAAGTGCAGGTCGGATAGCACGGCACGCCATACATCAATGACATCATCCGTCGTGCTATTGTCACCGCCAGGGTGCCAGCTGTTTTAGAACCCATGGCTTATTGGCACGCGACGATGGGAAGAGACCAGACGGAATGACCATAATGCCTTGGAAGTTAGGTCGGCCTTTGGTGTGGGATGAAACATGTGTCGACACCCTTGCGCCATCAAACTCAAACTCAAAGCATTTATTTCAAATAAACCAAATACAGGTACTTTTGAATTGTCAAGGGGTCGGTCAGTCTGAAAGATGAAGCTAGCTGCCCATTCCAAAGCGTAGTAGGTTCCTATGGAGAAGAACGGACACTCTTTTAAAACAAAATATTGTTACAAAATATGGGTTACATCATTCATGTATTTCATCATTCATCATCATTCATTCATTCATTCATCATTCATTTCATCATTCATTCATTTGCACCATTAATGGTGCAAACGAAACTAATTAGTCTCGTCTGCACCATTGATGGTGCAGGTCAATGGTGCATACGGTACAACGGGAGTTATACATGTGAGAACAATGTAGAAAGACGTGCACGTTAAAAGCGTCCGTAATAAAAACAATTCAATAATTAAAATAAGCCGTGGCAGCTAAGAGATGACCAGTCCCAACTGACGGCGCCCGTTCACGAACATGACGCATGGATCAGCACCACTTAGCTCAACCATTATGAAGGGAACTTAATGATCCACCACACACGCCACCACCAGCGAAACATTTGAGTGAGCATGACATTCTCTCAGCCGCCAGAGCACATTCAAGTCAATAAAAGACATATTACCCGGTAAATGGTAGCTCTATAGTACATAGTACTCACACCTGTGCTATGCAATTATATAATTCAAGGACATTGAGTTTATACAATGCAAAGGTAGTCTTACAGTCTTCAGCAGCTCCAATAATATTTTTAATATTTTGAAATGCTAATCAATTAGTTTATGCGGCCTTATGGAGCAGGACTAGCATTAAGCCAAGCATTTTTGTCAGCGTTGTAATCCCCCAACTTATAATATGCCTGGCTGCATAGTGTGCGCTTTATACAAGTTTTAAATTTTGTTTCGTTCAATTGGAGTATGTGGGGAGGTATTTTATTGTAACATTTTAAACAGTACCTCATGAAGGATGAGTCTACTTTAGCCAGTCTGAAACCTGGTTGAGCTAATTGGTCCCTATTTCTGGTACTTCATCCCATCTTCCTAGCACGGCGGGCTGTGCTGGGATGGCTGCTGCAGGTGCGGAAAACCTCAAACGGCGCAAATATACCAACCTTATTGGGAGCTATATGTTTGAGCCGTTCGGGGTTGAAACACTAGGACCATGGAGTCCGAGTGCCCACTTGGTATTTCGAGACATCGCCAAGCGGTTGGTCGACTCTTCACGTGACCAGAGGGCTGGCCTATTTCTTGCCCAAAGAATCAGCATTGCCATACGACGTGGCAATGCTGCCAGCCTTTTGGGCACTTTTCCTGTTGACAGCGATACGGACGAATTTTTTATGCCCTTTGATTCTTTCCCCTCCCTTTTTTATGTACACACGGCCACAAATCAAGCTATACATTCCAGTTTAGGCTGATCTCACAATGTATAGGATTTCCGTACAATGAGAGATCAGCTTATACTGGAACCCTATAGCTTGATTTGTGGCCGTGTGTACTTGTACATTATGTTTACTATTTTAAACTATTAGCTTTTAAATTATGTACATATTATATTATCAGATTACAAAAATAGAACAAACTTAACATTGTAGTTGAAAAGCATGTTCTCCCTCACAGAATGTATCGGTAAACATGTTTTTCAACTGCAAATGTAAGATGGTTGAATATTACTCGGTAACTTGTAAAGCCTAATTAGCTGTGATAGTTTTATTTTTCGTTATATACACTACTGCTGTAAATTTTTTCACATACCCAAATACAACCATTAAGCTAGCAGTGGGGGATACTTGACTCCAACAAATTACGCAAACGGATCCCTGAATCGACAAATGGTTTTAACAAACCCGTAATATTTTTGAACGGCCTATCCAACGATACGCCATGGGATAGACGAGAAACAAAACATCATCCCTACTTTACGTGTAGGTACCTACACGGAAATAAGGAGTAAAAAAAATGTTGTTTTCGGGATTTTATTTTACCACTTGGTTGGCGTGGTTAATATGTATACCCATACCAAATTGCAGCTTTCTAGTGCTTAGAGACTCTGAGCTAAACCGCGGACAGACAGACAGACAGACGGACATGGCGAACTATAAGGGTTCCTACGGAACCCTAAAAACGGTATAGCTTTAAATAAATAAATAAATTACGAGAAGACCTCCATTTTAAATCGTTTTATTCAAAAGAACACCTCTAGCAAACGAGAAATTAAATATGTACTCACGATAAAAATCGTCTAAATCTTTGAACGCTTGACACAGTCGCGTGGCTCCACAAACTGGGATCGATTACCATACCTAATGAAAACACGAACCAATAAAGCGAGGTGTGTTCACAAACGTTAGCAGCCTCCTGTCTCCACACCCGATGAGGACTTAATAGAAAAGAAAAATAAAAGAAGAACAAGTTTACAAAGGTTTTAGAAAAGTAGAATTGCAGTGTGAAGGTTGTAATTGGAGCCAGTAGGATTTGGAGCAGCCATTAAAAAAATGGCGTAATAAAACATTTATAACAGCTGTCAAGCTTATACTCGTAATATGTTCACTAGAGGCTTTTGTTATTTTTTGAGGCATAATTTTATTTAAGACCTGTTTTTAAACCTTTAAGGAAGTTGTAGAGCCTAATCTGGCAGCTTTTATTTAATTGTATCTCTATGCGAATATATTAAAGTTCTAGTTTTAATATTTATTCTTCTAAAATAATGTAAGTAGTCTTTATAATTTTTTAAGAAACGTGTTTAATTATTTTTCAATATCATAATCTATGTATAGCAATGTGAAAAACTGAAAAGTTTTTCTTAATTAAAAGGTATTAAGAATTTGATCAGGAGGTTTTATACATCTTGGCCTACTACACCTGGCTGGTAGATAACTGGCAGGACAGAGGACAGCATAAACTTGAAATCGAAAATGGATTTTTCGAAGAGAACAGAATATTCAAGAACGTCCAGATTTTCCTTTAAATGGTGCCTGGAGATGCAATCAGTTCAGTTTTCGTTTACGTCTCGGTTCTGAGTGAACTATCTTCACTGCAGAAGGTACTGCCTGATTCCTGGAGATTTATCACATATATATATCTCGATATTTTTCGGCATATCAAAGCAGATTAATCTCTCATTGACTTCTGTTACCAATAAAGTTTATTTACAGAACTGTTGAAAGTTGCAACCGGCTGTTAGTCTGGTCATACAAATCCTCTGCGTTAGTAAATGTCGTTATTGGTTAAGTCGAATCGACGGCGACGGCTCTTACACGCAAAGTGAGCACCTGAACAGGCGGCCGGCCGTCCGGCAGTCGGACGGCAGCAGTCCGGCGGCCGGTGAATACCACAAAGAGATATAAATGGTCCAATACGCTCAGATTGCATTGTAGCTTCTGCACAGCGGTTACAAGTGTCAGCGGTTCGTTATTTATGAAACTAACGAAGGTCTTATATTGTGAGGATTTTTGTTTTATTAAAACTGGCAATTATTGGATAATCCGATTCGATTGATAAATAATGCAAATTTATATTGATAATTAAGTATATCAGACAACAAAATAAAATCTCTCAACACAGCCAATAACTTTGATCATCGTGTATCGCAAAACAGAGCAAAAAATACAAAGGAACACAAAGAAACATTAAATCATGTAATAAGAGCCATCACTTGTGTCAAAAACAATTGTTCTTGTTACGTCATACCCTCCACTCCCCAAAAATCTTTAAGATTACGTCACAAGAACGATTATATTTTCTGGAGCACCATTAAACTGAATAACGCCAACTTACCGCGCCGTGACGTAACATTTAACTATAACACAAACCGTATTGGCGCGCTGCGGAACCGCAAAACCGGCGGAATAAAATAATAATTCAACAACCTCCATTAAAACGCGTATATTTAATGTACCTACTTCCTATCCGATGGTGGCGTATTTTTCTCAGTGGAGCCCTCGGTGTTGGCGACCTGCCAACACTAGCGGACCTTAGGGCACCCGTCCAGCGCCTTGAGATAAACTGTCATATATCACTCGTTGACGTTCGTATTTTAAAATATATGAAATCGGAAATCAAGCATTTATCTCCCGTGCCCACCTGGTAGCGTTAATCATTTCATCGTCGTGATATCGAGTCGTAAAAGCTCCATAAAATGCGATACGATGGCGTTCTAAAATATATTTATCGTGCAGTCAATAGATTTATCATAAAAGAAGATATTCACAGCAAAATAAACATCGGACACTATTTGTATTTTTCCTTCAGGCGCATTCGTTTCTCTCGAAGCAAATTCCTTTTTAATAGAAAACACCTACGACATCTTCGTCTAAGCTGTTTGAGGGATTTAATAGTAAATTCAGCCTTGGCATTACCGACAACCGTAACAAGACATTTTATTACACAAGAAAAATACATTATTTACATTACAAAGCAGTCGCGTGTTGTTTACATATTTTCTAGCTTTTGATATTAAGTCCACTTATGCGCTGTGGAGAAATACTTTATGGAAGTTAATACCGAATTCGAACTGTGAAAAAGACGGATCACTGTGTGTATACTCGAACGAATATCAAAGTAAACTTAGCTGCTAGTGTATGAGAGGAGAGTATATCGAGTTCAGGCAAAGCTGGGGCCTCAAGCGCTCTTCAGGCGGATATTTCAAGTTTTAGAGTGTTATCCGGTTTAGGTTTTTCAAACGAGTTTTACTTTGACGTTTTTGTTACGTACGTATCAAAATTCAGTTCACGTAACCGATCTGATCGAGATTGAGAAAAATAATCATACAGTGATCCTGATTTAGTAGCGTACCTACCTGATTGGTCGCCAACATACAATATTTATGCCTTAGAACGATTTTGAATAACGAAAGAAATCATAATTTATATTCTAACCAAACAATGAATCCACTCAACATAAAAAATACAAGACAGAAGAAATAAAAAAAAGCAAAAAACAAGCGCCAGAAAAATCACAACGCTGTCCTTAAGGAATAAGGACGTAAAATGCGGTGGAAATATCCTGAAAACTATCTCGTGCGAGTTTTAAACTCCAGTAGTGTAGTGTAACTTGCAGTCAGGGAAACGACATACGACGACCTATGAATTTTTAAAGTCCCGACACGATCTCGGCCATGAATTTCGGTACAGCATGGTGTGGTACCGAAAGAGAAGAAACAAAAGAAAGATAAGAAAGAAAAGAAAAATATTTTATTTGAGCCACGCACACGAAATACAAATAGTAAAAACCGGCCAAGTGCGTGTCGGACCACGCACAATGAAGGGTTCCGTAGTTGGTATGAATTTATCCCAAGAACAAACTTAACATCGTAAATGTAAGTTGGTTGACTATTACTCGGTAACTTGTGACGCATATTTTCCTTTTAACTTGGTTATATATAGGTACTACTGTTATTTACCGTGATTTTTTTTACATATCCAAGTCCAACCATTGAGCTGGCAGGGGGGAAGACACTTTCTAACAAAAATGAGCACTTTAAAGCCTAATATTTCAGAAACGGATCCCTTAATCGAAAAATTGTTTTCACAAACCCGCAATATTTTTGAAAGACACATTCAATAATACCCCACACCATACGGTAGGCGAAAAAAAAATAAACATCCCCACTTTACATGTACAGGAGGTACCCTAAATAACTTTTACCACTGTGTCGGCGTGATTAATATGTATATCCATGCCAAATTATAGCTTTCTAGTACTAAGTCTCTGAGTTAAGCTGGGTACGTACAGACGGACGGACATGGAGAAACTATAAGGGTTCCTTGTTGACTACGGAACCCTAAAAAGAAGCATTTAAAACTAAGAAAAATTACATTTAAAACAAAAAAAGACCTGTGCGAGGCCAAAAAGGCTGGTTGTTCTACTGGCCGCAAGCGCTACTGCAGACCATGAGGTTCTGTGTCCGATTTCCAGGTCGGGCAGTGTTATTGGGTTTTGCAATCAGGAATTTCTCAGTGGCAGGCCAGAGTCTGGATTTGTCCCGGTTGATGGCAATAGGCTGGCCCCTATTACGTGTGACTTAAACATAATTGACGAAATGTGGGTACCATAGGTACCTCTGCCTAACCCTTCTGATATTGCGGGCGTGATGTAATGTTGTTATGTAATATTTAGCTCAAGTAATACTTGTAAGTCTTGGAGCTTACCACCTAAGAATACCTACATGTGGAATCCAATAAAAGTATTGAGTATATAAAATAGTGCTAACTGCAATTAAAGCATTAAGTTTTGCCAAACTTTTTCATCCTTATAAAAAACTACTTTTGCAATATTAATAATACAATTATTATGATTTAGTATACCGGGAAAAATATAAGGGCCATCAAAAATAAGGATTGAACATTTTTCTCAAACCTTGGCTTGACAAAGCTGAATAAGGGTAAAAACTCAGACGGATCCGCAACAGTCCTTTGTCTATTGTTTGACCAAAATAAACCAAATTACATAGCGTTATGGTAGGTCTACTCTTTTCAAAAAACTTTCATGTCCTGGTACAGACGCCAGCACATCAAGCTACTACAATCTGTCAAATTTCTTTAATAGATTTTCAACTTTATCACTACAGTATAAGGTTCAAGGTTGATTGCGAAAATATGACAGTTTCGGGTAGCTTGACCTGCTGGCGTCTGTACATAGACATAATCATAGTGGAAAAAAGTATAGTATAAGTCCCGAAGGATTAGGCAGAGTTGTACCTTTACTACACCCGCTACGTATTTCGCCAGTTACGTTAACTCCTATGTTATAGGGGGCGAGTCCAATAAAGGTCGTGGCATATTATACCGGCACCGCAACTGCACAGCTGCAGCACGGCGTCGCCTCGAATTTAGGCTACGGCTAGCCGCCAGCGCGCTAACTACGCGTCGTCCGCGAGGTGCAAGTTCGCAGTCCGCGCACTGGCCGCGAAGTGCAAGCTTGCTGTCACCGCGAAAACAATTGTTATATGCCATTTATGATTGAATACGCCTGTTTATATTGACTTGTTTACATTGCGACTCGGAATCGGCGCGCAGTAAGTACGCGGTCGGCTGCGAGTTAAGTTGTATGGTAGCGGCAAGCGCACTAACTGCCCGCCGTTGACTTTTCATATTGACATCATGAAATATAATTATACGACACACGATTTAATGCTCTAATTTGAATGACAAGTTAATTGCTGGGTTGAAACAGTGCCGTTGCGGTGCCGGTATAGTGTGCCATGACCTTAGCTCCGGGTACAAATCCAGACTCCGGACTGCTACTGAGAAATTCCTGATGGAAAAACCCAATAACACTTCGCCCAACTACCTAACTAACACTTCGTCTGCAGTAGCTCCTGCTTGCACTAGACCAACGAGATAAATATTCCTTCACAAACCTACGTAAGTATATCTAGTAACAGGTTGCTAAAACATGGACGGTGGAGTTCCCCTAACATCGATAATTCGAGTGACCTTGAGGATCCTCCCCCTTTGTTGAACGTCCTGCGCGGGACGACGGCCCAGCTTCAATAAATACACAGAATGTTACGTCAAGAATTTTATTTAATCAATATTATTAAAATTGTGATACCTATTTTGAAAGGTGGAAAAATAATTTCGTTATTGTAAATATATCGACACGCTGTTTGATGTTCCAAATATTTAATGTTTTTACATTTTACTTGTAAAGTCGCCAGCACATCAAGTTACCACATTCTGTCAATTTTTCTCATTCGATTTTGAACTTAACTGTCAAGTTTTTAAGGTTCAAAATCGTTCGGAGATATTTGACCATTTTGTATAACCTGATGTGCTGGCAACAGTACCTTTATGTACAAATACCTGCCTGCCTTTACCTGTGATAATTTATTCACATCACAAGTATTTGAGCTAATAAGTCAATTAAATATAACTTAAACTGAAAGTAATTAAAAAACCAGAAATCGGCCAATGCTGTATTTTTAGGGTTCCGTAACTTAAAAAGAAACACATGGAACCATATTATCCCCAATTTACGTGTATGGGAGGTAACATAAAAAAAATCAAGATTTTATTTTACTTTGTAGGCATAATTAATTAATATTATACCCATTCCAAGTAACAGTTTTCTAGTACTAAGAGTGTCTGAGCTTACAAAACTACTCGGTACTTAAACAATATTTTTTTTCTGTTTGGCTGTCTCTTTGTTCTAGCAAATCTCCGAAACTACTGGATCGACTTTGACGGGACTTTCACTGCCAGATAGCTGACGTTATAAAGAGTAACTTTTATTTTAGAAGAAGATAAGCGAGCAGCAGCTAGTTCAAAATAAATGTCATTCATTTTCGTTCAAAGTTCAAATAGAACGTATGATGTCCTCCCAGACGGCCGAAGGGCCCTTCAGCGGTCAAATCTAACGAAATATTTGAATTTCCGATATTTATTTATAGAAGTTTATTTTGCCTGACACAGCAAAACTTTGCCTGAGGCTAGTTTTGACTCTCATGTCGGATCTATTTGGAATGTTTCAGATAGACGGCAAGTTTTAAGTTTGACTAGCTTTTGCCCGCGGAATCGCCCGCGTGGTTGTCGGTAAAAATCCCACAGGAAAGTACTACCGGAATAAAAAGTAAGTGATGTGTTAATCCAGGTTATAAAGTAATTGTGTGCCAAATTTTATCCAAATCCATTCTGCCGTTTTTGTATTTTGTAATATTTATAGACTAGCTGACAATTATTTGTGTTATCTATACAAATGAATAAAATTGAAGTATCTGTTTGTAATGTCAAAAAACAGCTGGCAAAAAACTTTTATTTTAGAAAGTTGTAATTTTGACATTACAAACAGACACTTTAATTTTATTCATTTGTATAGATAACACAAATAATTGTTCTAATACGGCCTGAAAATGTATTAGCTTATAGATAGAGAAGTCGGGTTGAATTGAATTTCCCATCAGCACATATTACGAACTTCCATAAAAACTTTCTTCCCCTCCAAATCAGAAGATACATTTTCAAAAAAAAGTCCTTTCTTAGGGTATCTTCCGTTATATATGATCATCTTGTACGAAATATCATGCTCTTAGACCCATGAAACCGCATCCTACACTTAGGCAACCCTTTAAAAAGTTCAACTGACAGTAATTTTGTGATTGCATTAGAAACTATCTGGAACATGTACCTGCATACCAAGGTAGCGAATCGCTGCGAGTGGAGATCCCGGGGTCTAATCAAATGAACCAGACTAAGCAAATATTGGGACATTCTGTAGCATAGTATGCAGTGTAATAACATAAATGTTGCTCCAAGCTCTTTGCCTATTTGTACAGTAAGGTTAGAAGCATTTAACTTCGTCAGTTAACAAATATTTTAGTAAATTGTAAAATGACAACTGTTATATTTGCTTACCAATTAATGGGATAACTAATTATACCTACTCTAATAATTTGAATATTTCTACACCAGCAACGGAAAAATAAAAATATGAAGAAAATGAATTTTCTTCATATTTTTTTTTTTCGTGAATTTTTCTATTGTTAGGGTTCCGTACCAAAATGGTAAAAAGGAACCCTTATGGTGTGACTCAGTCTGTCTGTCTGTCTGTCTGTCTGTCACAGCTGAATATCTCAAGAACTACTGATGCTATCAACTTGAAATTTAGAATAGTTTTAGATGACGTTTGCCCAACTATTTTGCAAATAAGAAAGAAACAAAAAAGTTTTTATTTTTTTTGCAACAGGGACTGAAAGGTGGTCTTAAAAATTCGAAATGCCGCTACTAGTGCATGTGGGGTATCATATGAAAGAGCGCTGTTTGCACATTCTCAAACATTCATTTTCTTTTATCTTTAGGCCGCATAGTTTTCGACTTTTGATGAAAAATGTAAAAAAAATACCGTTCCCCCCTTATCTCCGAAGTTTGCATAGAGAAAAATCTGAAATTATTCTATGTGATAGAAGGTTATGTAAAGATTACAGGAAAATAAAACTATATCTCTAAATAGCACACTTTTTCAGGAATCAACAAAAATTACATTAGTTCCTTTATCTGTCAATAGATGGCGCTGACCTAAAATTGCAATATTCTACATCGCAGTGTTAAAATTAACTGACGAATAAAGGCCTCGCCGATGAAAATTTAAAAACATTTCGCTGTTCACAACTAAAATATCCTCCTTCCTACCTACTCGAAAAAACTACAACTGTGCTTCACCCAAAGCACCCTGCTTTGGGTGAAGCACAGTTGTAGTTTTTTCTGGGCACATAACTATTTAGGTCCTACTTATACGAATGAAGCTTATGAAGCTATGTATATAATTATGATGGTACGGAACCCTCGGTGCGCGAGTCCGACTCGCTCTTGACCGGTTTTTTTTTAATAGTTATTCTGCTATTCGGGGCGGAGACAAATCCAACAAATCAAAGATCATAAAAATCGGTCCAGTGATTCTTGAGTTATTAATGGTGTAACTATCCTGACTTTGATTTACATAATATGTAAATCAAAGTCAGGATAGTTACACCGATACGGTGATGATTACCAATCTAAATATTATTTAGATTGGTAATCATCACCTTATCGGTGATGTTCTCCAGAAAGGTCGTGGTCACTAGTTTTTTTTTTTCTGTTTCTATTTGTTGTAACATTTTAAAACGTTTTATAATAACTAGTATGGCCACGTAGTACCTATTTATAGAGCGCTTAAAAACGTTAAGTTATTCTGAATTAGGGGAAATCATATAGGTTACTCACGTGGCTTTACATATTTGGCACAAACATGGGAATAAAGAAGATATTATCGTTAAATGTGGTTACAGATTTCCATCCAATTTTCTTTTATGTTCGCTGCGCTTGCATTCAGCCTTATTATTAAGGCTAATTTAAACCTAACGATCTTAGTAAAAGCACCACTCAACCGAATTCTACTCTTACAGCTTCACTGTGCACACAGACATTAGGGACTGCCAAACTGTTGCAGTTTTTAAAAGAATAGTGAAAGACTATCTTGTCACTTCGTCATTGTTGCACATTATGTATTTATTATTTAGTATAACTAATATTTAGTGACATTTATTTTAGAAGTACACACATCAAAAAAAGTTTGCGATCACTTTGAAAAATCTAAATCTTTTTTGTTAGGTACGATAGATTATATTATGATTCGGGTCGCCTGACTTAACTTGTCTATGGAATGTGAATGTCTGAATTAAATAAATTATTATTATTATTATTAAACTCAATAGAGCACGCGTGAGATGCTCTTAAGCGAGCTGTTTGGAACCGTCAGCCACGTCCCCAGACAGTGCCAGAGCTCAGGGAAGCCGCTATTCAAGAATGGGACAGGTTACCCCAAGAAATGCTGGATAACTTGATTCTTAGCATGCTCATACAGGGTAATTCTATTTAAAGAAAACACACAACAAAGAATTTTTTTGATTAAGTTCAGATTATAAAATTATATCGGCTTAATATGCTAGTGATCACAAACTTTTTAGATGTGTGTATGTAAGTATATTCTCATATTGATTGTTCATATTTAAATTAGTGAATAGTTTTTTATTTCTACTCTTACACATGGTGTCTACATCTCTTCATCTACTTTCCTATCGCAGGTATGCTGGAAGAGATTTCTTTAGAAATAAGCATTACCTTTGTAAGTATTTTTCTGTTCCTTTCTTCTTGTCTGTTTATACCGGATGACATTTTTTATCATCTTGAAAAACATTGAGTACCTATACTAGTAAAAGAAGTAGAAGCCAAACCGGCTAAGTGCGTGTCGTACCAGGCAGAATGAAGGGAACCCTTCATTGTTATTTTATATATCGCTGGGACCGCGATATATATAATACCCATTTTCATCTAGAATTTCTCAGTACCGGTCTGGAGTCTGGATTTGTGCTCGTTTGATGGCAATAGGCTTGTCCCATGTAATAGACATGGGACTTAAATATAACTGGTGAAATTTGGGTGTTACTATAAGCACACCTTCGCCCCTTCGGGGAATTACAGGCGTGATGTTATGTTATGTAAATAAAAACAGTAGTGCATTAAACAGCTCTTAGTAAATGTTACCCACTAAACACTCGTAAGTTTCACTGGCAGTTCAGATTTACATTGGGAGCAATGTTTAAGCTCAAATATGGGAGCAAAATGTTGGACGTATTGTGTCTATTGACTCAGCTAACCGTTTCACACACTGCGAACTATTACGGGAAAATATTTATTTATATATATGTATTTACTAACTTTTGCCCGCGGCTCCGCCCGCGTGGATATCGGTTATCGCGTAAAAAAGTAACCTATGTCCGTCTCCATATCTCAGGCTATATCTCTGCCAAATTTCATGACGATCGGTTCAGCGGTTTAGGCGTGAAAACGTAACATACAGACAGACAGAGCTACTTTCAAATTTATAATATTAGTATGGATATATGTATTAGTACGAGTATGGATTTAAACTTCTCACACACAATAAGGCACAAAGGTGGACTTAATGCCTTAGGTGTTCTCTACCAGTCAACCAAGGGTGGTGAAGAGGCAAGATGCTATGTTTAAGAGGATACAATAATAATAATAAATATGTTAAAAAATAACATAATTATAAATAAAATAGGTACATAAGTACATAAATAGATTATAAACTTATAATAGACATACATATATATACTATAATACCATCATCTGCCCAGCCTTTTCCCAATTACGTTGAGGTCAGCTTCCAGTCTAACCAGATGCAACTGAATACCAGTATTTTAAATAGATCGACGGCTCATCAGACCTCCACAACCCAGTTACTGGGTAACACGATACCCCTTGGTAAGACTGTTTGTCAGACTTTCGGGCTTCTGACAACCCGTAACAAATGTCAAAGATCTTCAAATGGCAGCCGGGATCAACGGCTTATCATGCTTTCCGAGGCACGGAGGGGTCTTGGTATGTAAAGATGGGCACCCATCCATGGACCAACCGCGGCAAGCGTAGCTTAACCTGACCGATCGACCCGTGTGGCTGTTATTACTTAGCCACAAGCCCTTCCTATATACTATAATATATATAAACTAGCTTTTGCCCGCGGCTTCGCCCGCGTGGATGTCGGTTATCGCATAAAAAAGTACCCTATGTCCTCCATATCCCAGGCTATATCTCAAAATTCTAACTTAATATTAATTTTAATGTGACTCACTATGTGAATAGAAACCGAAACAAATGATTTAATATAGTAAAAGTACTTATGTTCTGAACGTGAATGAGTCTTTACCTAAAGATAACAAACACAAAATCAAAATACGAAATTTCACTCAAATTCTTAAAGCAATCAATTGTACCAAATACAACACGAAATAAAAATGCGACACAAATAATAATTTTAAAATAATTCACGTAAGTACCAACGATGTAAAAACAAAATGAAATCCTCCGAAATGTCGGATAGTACACCGTTTGTCCGGAGAAAACGCTCGAAATGTCTAATGAACACCATTGGTGCATAACTTTTCTCAGGGTCACGTTCGCAATTGGACGAAATGTTTGACATTTATTTTGTACTTGCAACACGATCTGGATGTAGAATTCGATTAATCGACTAATACTTGACCGGTTGACATTTTAGCGGGAACACCACTAAACGTACGAAAAAAAAAAAGAAAACAAAATACGTCTATACTCCGTGGTCGTGTGGCGGTGTGACGCGATACTTAATGTAAACATTCATCAAGGTTATACGTGCGTAAAGTAATGGATTCAATGAGAAAACGGTTTAATCTTAGAAGAATCTTATACAGAATTACTGAGAAATAAGTGTAGATTTCGTATTGAGTGTTAGTTTATCCAAAAGTGATAAATATGTCAGTGAAAAAGTAACGAAAGTTTTGGAATGCACAAATTTTGATCATAAGGCCGCCGTGTTTAGTAATGTTTTTATGATAAATATTCTTGTATACTGTTTGAAATACACGTAAGTAGCTAGCTTATTTATCTACAAACATAATTTGGCTAATAGCTACTGATATTATAGCGTATTGTTATCGTAATCGTATTTCCAAGAGTAAAATTCGGCAAACAAATACCTACAAAAAGTCAATAAAATGGTTATAGTATGTTATCCTTAAGAGATAGACATATGCCATCGCGGACTTTTTTGAAGACCTTTTTATGATACACAATTCCACCATACATTATTTTGTTATATCTCAAAGGGTTTAGACAGCGTTTTCGTTGAAAGCTCCCAGACGGCTTATTTTTCTCCGACACCTCCAACAAATATCGTTAATTCATACAAAAATGCATACAAAAACATAACAAATTATATACTAAAACCTTCCTCGAGAACCAAGCTATCCATTGGTGAAAACAGCATGAGAATCGGTGCAGTAGTATTTGAGTTTATCGCGAACAGACAGACAGACAGACAGACAGACAGACAGACGCGGCGGAGGACTTTGTTTTATAATATGTAGTGATAGTGATAGTGATAGTGATAGTGATTAATAAATATTCCTTTTACACACATTGTACTCAGGTACAGGCAGAAATTAATCAAATTGGTATCAATAATGCGAAGCTTCTGGAACTAAAACCAACACAAAAATTATCTAATAAATTGTCAAGCGAAAATTATATTTTACATACATTCAATTTCAAGTTATAAATAAAGTATGCCGTACTAGTAATGTGACCATATGATATCGAACGAAAATATTTTATATTAAACATAAAACTTACACCTTTTTATTTTTTTGATATGTCTTAGTACAAAAAATTGAAGTTATCGTTAATGAAAGATGTTTATTTTGAAACTGGTATAATTAATGGATACGCGTAACGCAACGCGCCGGCGGCGGCGGCGGCGCGGTCAGTGAAGCAGAACGCAGTAGTAGGTACCTATCAGCTGTGCGCTCGCCCATTGATATTATTACGAATAGATTGTACCCACATGTTGCTGATTCAAGTAAAACCAAAAAAAAAAAAATTATTGAGCAAATAATGGAAATGTTTTCTATTATGGATACTGAACCACCAAAAAATAATAATTGCGCACTGGTTAAAACTTATCTTGTATATTATTAAATATGTACGATACATGTAACAAAAAAAGTTTATTGTATTTTTGTCTGCCTGCCTGTCGGTCTGTCTGTCTGTTTGTTCCGGCTAATCACTGACACGGCTGGACCGATTTTGACGGGACTTTCATAGGTAAATAGCTGGTGTTATAAGAAATAATTTAGGCTACTTTTATTTTAAAAAAAGCCAGGCAGCTGCTAGTGTTGTGTTATCATAAAGCAAGAAGGTAGAATGTAAATCACCAAGTTTGTTTCATTTCAGCATTATGGTCAAAGTCAAAGTCAAAATAATTATAAAGGTTAACCTCGTAATTCTTTTGACTTTAGGAATCACTGGGGGAATGTAGAAGAGTCAAAAATATGTATTAAATTATATAAAGTGTTAAACTCGTGATTAACACTTTTTTTTTTTTATCTGGCAAAATGTTTAAAGAGTCTGGAAAGTATTATTTAAAACCACAAAGAAGGGAAGTGTTTTAATTCCTTTGTGCGAATTACACAAAGTTCTGTTCGTTCATGCTTCCTTAGTACTTACAATATTTTTATAATGAATGAGATCCGATCGTTTTATTTTTTCAGTTATCTGTTAGTAAAATAACATAAACCGAAGTAGCTTTTTCCGACGAACATAGAATCTCATTAAAAAGGATTGAAGTATAAATTTTTATCGGCGTTATTATAAAATAAAAATATGATGTTTCATATTAAAAGCGACGTTAAATAACAATTCTGACTATCTCAGTACATTAAAAAAAAAAAACACCACAATCATGTTGGATGAAAGTATGAGGAAAAATTATTTACCATTTTGCAATCTAATTTAAAACAATAGAGCTGAAATCGAATTTAAAAAAGTCTGATAGTGTTATTAGGTTTTTCCATCAGGAATTTCGCAGTATCAACCGAGAGCCTGGAATATGTCCCTGATTGATGGCAATATACTCACGCTCAGCTAGACGCGAAACAACTACTTGTAGGTCATACAAATATTTGTTCCGTGCAAAAATTGAACCCGCGACACGCAAAACAGCAGTCAATCGCTTAACCACTGCTCCAACCGTGTCGTCAAACACTTCAGACGTTATGTTAAGTGTTCTGTAAAAAACACTAAAGTACTCATAACACCGCCGTTTTGTCTGGACAGTATTCGTCATTCTCACACAAAAGTCCATCACGATTGCCATCTCCGACCATTATTTTCCTACCATTCGCTGTGCCTATGAGTCAAGGGAAATATTCCCCTCATTTGCGTAATAATCGGAACTGGCAACACAGCCTTCCCATGAAAAAAACAAGATGGCATTTGGCGCACATCCATATTGCAATTATTATGTAATATGTAATAAGTACCTATTCATTGTTGTTGTGTCCCAATAATCGTCATTAGCATGTATACAACATGCTAATGACGATTATTGGGCCCTAAATAAGGGCGATTGAGAGTATTTTTTTTAATAGACCACTAAAACTACGACAAATTATTATTATTTGACTAGTAAATTGTTTTTTGATGATGATTATAGTAGTTCAGTCAGGGAAATAAATTGTTTATCAAATTGACATACTATATCAATTTGCTATGATAAATCCATTTCATACAACTATCAAAGAATGACAGTTGTGATATACGAGTGTGAATATACGAGCAATTTAAGTTGGTAGTCGATTTGGTACACAATTCATTGCATAGTCTGTTTATGGAAAATATATAGTTTTAGTACTTTATCCTCTTCTTCTTCGCTTCGCTCTTGACAAAACAGTTGTGGTCACGATGAATTTTTTCCAATTGCTGGTGTAATCATACCTCTTTTGACATTACGAGCTGAAAGATAGTTGACCTGTAAGGAACCAATCTACTACGATTTTTGTCTCCATTAAATTGTATACAATTCTACATTCAGATTACTAAAATTGATGACATTGAAAAGCCACTAAAAGCTAATACATACAAAGTAAAGTCCTGTAACTGTTTCAAATAATGTACATAGTTTTATTCATAAACGGTTGTGAAATTAAGCGACACCAGAACTGACATTCTTCTTTCAATTTCTTAACTTTACCACTTAGCATAAGCATAATCAGCCTTCTCTTTCTATGGGAGTTGGCCATAATGGATGGGGGAGTTGGCCATAATGGATGGGGAAGTTGGCCATAATGGATGGAGGAGTTGGCCATAATGGATGGGGGAGTTGGCCATAAGGGATGGGGGAGTTGGCCATAATAGATAGGGGAGTTGGCCATAAGAGATGGGGGAGTCGGCCATAATCCACCATGCGGGCCCTGTGCGGGTTGGTGGATGTCAGATGTCTTCGAATTTTTGTTTCTAGGACATGCCGGTTTTCCATCACCGTTGAGAGCAGTGGCAATTAAATAATTTCCACAACGTAAAATGCCTGCCTCGGTTCGAACCCACGACTTACCTACTCCTTTACCACTACACCAATACAGGCTTGCAAAACTTAATGCTTAGCAAAATCTCGTAAGTAGTTTTGAAAAGAGGGAAGAGTTAGTTAGCCACTAGCCTCCTTGCAGGGCAATGCATCACCACAATATTGATCGGCTGCCATGCCTCACACACGTATCGGCACTTCACCACACAAGAACACAACGGCTTGAAAATCTTGTGTATTGAAGCTTACCCTTGGATCTCAATTACTACTTACATAAGTTTCAAGAAGTATTTCTGTATCTAAAATACACCTCAAAGAGACGGGGGAAAATAGAATAACACCTGTGTTAATGGATCGAATTGTTTGAGACAGAAACAAAGTCAAATGGTCTTTTTATTTTTTCATTATTAACTAACACACATAACATCAGGCCTGGGCCTCAAGTCTGCTATTACAATAGTGTCAAAATGGTCTCTTCATTGTGAGTTTTTGACAGATTTGCCATACAAACACTGTCAAATACTCACAATGGCGAGACCATTGTGACACTATTGTAATAGCAGACTTGAGGCCCTGTAATCCCTTATAAACCCACATATGTACGTGTTAAACGTGGATGTGTGTACATCCACGTTTCGGCAGTGTTCTTTAAGTCCCATGTAATAGAGGGCGAGCCTTTCATTTATTAATCTATATTTAATAATAATTATTATAAAGCTGAAGTGTTTGTTTGAACGAGGTAATCTCAGGAACTATTATTCGTATTATTTACACGTTATAATATATATACCGTTTATTAATAGCATAAGTGAGCAACATACCTTATTCGTGCCTGCTTGGAAATGAATAAATGTGGAAAAAGTGCGATTGGTTTTTTACGACCTATCACATTTTTTCCGACTTGGGAATTCCGAACAAATACGGTCAGAGTACTGATGAAAATCATCTGTAATATTATATTTATAAATAAATTTTATGTGGCTGCCTCGTTGGTCGCAAGCGCTGCATGCTGCAAGCTGAACTAGAGGTCCTGGGTTCGATTCCCAGGATAAAGCGTTATTGGGATTTTCCATCTGAAACTCAGTAGCAGCTGAGTCTGGATTTATGCCTCGATTGATAGCAATACGAGTAGGCTCGTCTCCTATTACATGGGACTTATACATAACAAGCGAAATGTGGGTGTACTATCACGGTACACCTCTGCCCAACCCTTCGAGGAAACAACGCGGGATGTTATGTACATATTATATAAATAAATATTATGTGTGGGATTTGATTACATTTGCTTGCAGTAAAAAGTACACACGTGGGTAATATTGACAAGATGATATAATTTGTTTCTGTCTGCCGACACTAGGTTTTCGAGACAGCTTAATCAGCACTATTATAAGGGTTCGGGTCTAGTCATGAAGGCACATAGGTCCTTTAGAATAACTTTACCTAGTACTGCCTAGACTTTCACCTTTTTATCAGAATAGTTGATCAACGCGAGTGTCCAACTTATTTTTACGTGTGACACTCGATCTCCCGTGGGGCCTAAGCAAACGGCGTCGTTTATAAGCGCGTTTCATGCAAAGCTAGACTGTGCGTCGGCAGCGAGCATTGGAAAACAGCGCTCGTTGCGTTTGCGCGCGTCGACCGCGCGTAAAAACGGGCATAACTTAACCTTAACCACACGGGCTGAAGATCTTAGTAACAGTCAAAGCTTGAGATCGATTCTTCATTTTACATAATCTAAATACACTAAAGTTTTGCATAACCGTATACTTTAGTTGACACAAATAATTAGGGCTTCAACCAGTCCTCTTCAGCCATCCAAACACATATTTCAATATCTTTGTTTCGATATCCTGCAATATTCCTACCTATAAAGTTTTGTGAGCATTATAAGGTTTTACTTATAAATAAAATAATTTTTGAATGAAACACTATGAATAAATCAAGCTCACAGACACGCTTATCCCAAGTTGAGGTGAAAGGAATTCAACCTTCCTAACTCCGTCACATGTCTATAAATACTTACTAAACACACAATAAAAACTATCAATTTTATTCAAACTAAAGGCCAGTGAGTTTCTCAGAAATAGAGGTATATTTTCATATATTTTGTACCACTGGGATTCATATCACATATTTTATATGAGCCTACATTACAATTCCCTAATGTCAAAACTTGATCGTAACAAGGACAGTACGATGTTATACTATTTTTAAGCATTCTTCTTTAGCTCTCGTACCGGCACGAGTTATATTTACTCATGTCATGGTAAGTAAATTAGCCTTGTAGGCCTCTTGTACACGTTTCTTTACGGAACGGCGTAAAAACCGCGCCGTAGAAAAATGTCATAAACATGTCTGTCAAGGAGCTTCCATAGTCAGTGATCCAAACCACGCTGACGACCGTGCAAGACCGTGATGCACACGGCTAATAAAAAGTTTTTTTCATGGCAAGAAAAACGTGTGTGCACAAAGGGCCTAAGCCTGTCAGCAAGGTTGTTAGCCGAGTTGACAGTCCAAGGTACGCCGGACGTTATAAAGTATTACCACTCATGGAGGTCGTTTTAATGCATCTAACTGTAACTGTTTACCCGCCGAAAAAAAAAGAGGAAGTTCTCAATCGACGCGCAATTTTATTATTATTTTTAGGATGTTATTTAAAAGTACTTCAATTTTATTTAAAAGTACTCCCAATTCATTTACCTAATTTTGCCTGTGTTCCACCAAATATACTGAATGTGCACCAAAATATAACCTAACCTAACCTAACCTTTAATATTTGGTGCACGATCAGTATTTTTCGGGGAAGAATAAAATTTTAGAAATGTTTACATAGATGTACCTTAAGATTTTTGGTGAACACAAAAATATTATCCTTATTTTTATGCATGCAAATCTTTTTACAGAGCAGTCCGATTTTGATGATATTTTGTATATAAAATAGGATACCTCGAAGTTGTGCCCATTAAAAATTTAAAAAATCCACCCCTCAGGATAGAAATAATAGGGGTTGATGAAATTTTCACTTTCTGAAATTTTACAAAACAGCGTTCACTGATCTTTTGCCAACCATGGCATTAACAGCAGTCTCCACAAAAACCCCATGTATGAAAACATAAAACATACAATTCATTCATATAAAATGAGCCACCACATCCTTTTGCATTTAATTGCAGCACAGTAAAGTATATAAAATAATTACAGAAACAGCGTTAATTACAGAAATCCATTAAAACTTATAATTGTCGCCCACGAGAATTCGATAGCAGACCGTCGGATTTTCAATAATGAATCATTAACTTGTGATATTATATTCTCACAAACGATGATTGATATTTCGTTTTCCATTTTACACATATGAAATACTGGCTTTGCCCCCGGCTCCGCCCTCGTGGATGTCGGTTATCACGTAAAAAGTAGCCTATGTCCCTCTCCATATCCCAGGCTATATCTCTGGCAAATTTCATGACGATCGGTTCAGCGGTTTAAGCGTGAAAACGTAACAGACAGACAGACGGATAGACAGAGTTACTTTCACATTTATAATATTAGTATGGATAACTTTTACAAGAATATTATACCACCTATACCTAGGCATCTTCATTGTAATTTGCTTATTTCCATTTTTTTTTTTTTTTTGCTTGGGGTTCTCATAGTTTACCTTTAGAGATCTTGACTCCTTAACCGGACTTTCCTGTGTTTACCTTAAGCTCCTTAAAACTTAAAGCGTCCAGCCAGGGCATAAAACTTATAAACTAAACGACTGCGCGCTACGGGCACCCCCTGTGGGGTACGAACCTCGACTTACGGCAGAGTCGGAGGGAGGACAGGAAGGGACAGGTGGTGGCTAGTCCGGGGTTATGATTATTAATAGGGGAATTTAAAGCTACACGCTCAGCTACGGCGTGGGCTGGCGCTTCGTCGAGCAAGGGTCGGGGGGACTGTTAAGTCGGGGATTTCACGAAGGGCCTCAGCGGCGAGGTCGGAATGACGGTCGTGTTTTTTGTTTTCGAGCTGTACTGTTGGCCTTACTACTCTCCTGGAGGAGGGTTGTGGGGTCGTCTGGGTCGGTCAGTGCATGCCGTGGACGGCGGGTCTTACTGATGCAAGAGGGGGTATAATTGGCGGCCTGCACAACTAGAATGTTGCGGTGAGTGGCTGCGGAATTGAAGAAACGCTTTGAAATGCGCTTCATGAATTGACAGATAGTGGGGATTTTGAGGTCTACGTGGAGGTTGGTGTTCCGAACGAAACAGTTAACGACTAAGAAGATTGTCCACGGGAAATTTATATAAAAAAATGTTTTCAATTATATCGAGAAAGTCATCATCATCTTCCCAACTATGCTGGGGTCGGCCTCGAGTCTAACCAGATGCAGCTGAATACCCGTCTTTTACATGGAGCGACTGCCTATCTGACCTCCACAACCAAGTTATTGGGTAGCACGATAGCCCTTGGTAAGACTGGTTGTTAGACATTCGGCCTTCTGACGACCCGTAAAAACTTTCAAAGATCTACAAATGACAGCCGAAACCAACGGCTTAACGTGCTTTGTGAAGCACAAAAACTGAAGTCGGATGTCTTGGTATGTAAAGATGGTCACCCATCCATGAACCAACCGCGGCAAACGTAGCTTAACCTGATCGATCAACCCGTTAGGCTGTTATTACGTAGCTACAAGCTCCAAATTAATTAATCAACTATCACCAAATGAGAAAGAAAATGTTTGACAGTCGAATGCTACCATAATATTATTCAGTCATCAAAACTTCACGGGCGTGCAAAATTTCAAATCAATGGGATTAGGGGAAGTGGGTGAAAAATCGATCACAAGGTTTGACTACTCGACGGCTGTGAACCGGAATAAAATCGTTTAAAGGATATTTGAAAACCTACAACATCATTAAATAGGAGTATTTATTAATTAAATACTTTACGCACACAAATATACAGAGGCGGAACTTATACCGTAGGCATTTTTTTACCAGTCAACCTTTGGTGGATGCAGAGACAAACTGACAGTGGTAGGTGCAATTACGAAAAAAATTAGGAATAAATATATTATTTATTTAAATAAATTATGTACCAATAAAAGCACAAATAAATACACACGACAATTATGCTGATTATGCCTCGTTTCCAAAAAATATTATTTCAATGCAACGGAAACCAAAAAAAAAAAATAGTAATTAAAATCAGCTTATAAAGTCGATACTGATGCCTTGGTTACACATTATGTAGATGAGACAGTACACGGCCGCGAGCGCTGCCTCGCCACTGTATTCGTTACGTGTGATCAAGGCATGAGTGTTCATCCGGCGTACCTTGGGCAATCAACCTGCTGACTGGCTAACCTTTCAACCGCTGTATGGCATCATAATTTTAGCTAGTACCTAGGGATCCGCAAAAAGTGTCGATACCTGAATAGTATCGATACTTTCTCTTTGATACCTAGTATTTTTGTACTCGATACTTTAGTTCCGATACTTAACTACGTATCGATACTTTTTCACATACTCGGTACTTTTATCTTCTCACTAGTGTCATTTTATACAATGTCACCAGTTCTCTTTCTAACATAGAGCGGTTCTGTATAGTTTTAGAAATATTGTTTTCAGAGATGAAAACAATATTTCTAAAACTATACAGTTTGAGTCTTTGTAATGCGCACATATCGAAATGAGGGAATCTATGCTTAATTTATTCTACGTCAAATATATTTAAAAAAATCTAAATATTTTTTTTTTTTTTATGGAATTAAAAAAAAATTGTTCTCAGTGTAAACAAAACGGTGTAACTTTTAAACTAAATGATCTATCACGATGAAACAAACTCCATAATGATTGGAAGTAATTAGGCGTCCAAAAATTTGGGAAAAACTACTACAATTGAAAAGAAACATGTTTTTTTTGCAAATATCAGTATTTTTTTTGTATTTTTTTTTTTTTATTACAATAATTGTAAAATTTCTCAATAAGGGGGCGCATAATTGAGAAATTTTGAAATAATAATAAAAGAATAAAAATTCCATAAAAAATAAAATTTAGATTTTTTTGTATTTTTTCCGTAGATAAAATTAAGCATAGATTCCCTCATTTCGATATGTGCACATTATAAAGACACACTGTATTGTTTGGCTAGTAAATATTTGATAATACCGGGCACTTCAGTCGCATCTGAAAGGCTTTTTTCGAAAGCTGGGGCGACGGTGACAGCGGCGCAGGACTGGCTTAGTGGGACGCTTATAGACAAATTACTTTTTATGTCTGACTGCATCGAAAAAGATTGAGGTTTAAAAAAATTACTGTCTTTAATTTTAATTTCACATTAAAAGTATGTACTTAACGATATTATTTCCTGCTGCAGTCTGACATAAAAAGTAATTTCATTAAATTAATATAATGATAATTTTGTACCTTTTTAAATAAAATAATAATTAATTACCTAAGTATGTACTTGTTTAACACTGTTTTTATTTTTGGGATAATATTCAATTTCTATGATGATAAAAAAGTACTCGATACTGAGTAGTATCGATACTTTTGAATCGATACTTTTATCGGTATCGATACTTATACTGGTATCGAGGAGGTATCAACGCTTTTAAATTTTTGCGGACCCCTACCTACGAATATATCCCTAGTACCTATGAATATATCTTTCAATTTCTTTCCGACTCAAGAACAGAAAAGATAGACCGTTATGGTCTATCTTTTCTGTTCTTGGGTCGGAAAGAAATTGAATCACGCCTGTAATAAATATACCTACTGTTCAACTATCATTTAATAGAAACAGAGTATATATATATATATATATATATAGGGGACGAACTTATTGCCATAAACCAGGCACAAATCCAGAATCCGGGCTGCTACTTAGAAATTCCTAATTGTAAAATCAAACAACACTTTGCCCGACCAGGGAGTAAAACCCAGGACCTCGTGCTTAGCAGTAGCGCTTGCGACCACTAGACCAACGAGGCGGTCAAAAGCTAAAAACCCCTTAAGGGGGAAGCGCTAAGGTAGCCCGCGATTTTTTTCTTTTTTACAATTTTTGCAAGTTGTAGCTCATTGTCTGGGTGTTTGTTGATTAAAGTATGATTCGCGACCGTAACAATTATGTGCGTATTTACAGAATTATAATTATTAGAATCAGTAATATAACTCCTTAAGTTAGTATAATCCTAAAAGTCATGATTTCATGAAATAGTTACTCAATAGGATTGTATGAACTTAGAGAGTATTGACGGATTCTATGATTGTAATTCTATTAATAGGTACATAAATATTTGATATGGTAGCGAATCATATTTAGATCAACATACAACCTGATACTAACCTGCAAATTGCAATAAACGTCAGAAAATTTGAATTAGCAAATTCCAAAAAGGGTATGAAAATTGGAATTTCGGGGGCTATCCTGAGTCCCTGACGCTTCCCCCTTAAACATTTTTGTGAACATAGTAACAGTAACTTGACTCTTTTACTCGCTCAAGTTATCAAACCGTCAATTCGCCTCATCAAACTGGATTTAAACTTGGCGTTAATCACCGGAGGTTCTTGTTAACTTCACTAACTTCCGTTTAATCAATTGCTTTAGAGAGTTTCAGGTGTAAAATCAGGTATGTTTAAAAGTTTGCCACAGGGACATGATTGGGATGCGAACCTCGTACCAATGTCCCTACATATTTGAAGGTGACATTTATTTTTTGATACATTGAGAAGATTTAAAAGTCTATTTTAAAACTCCAGACATAATCTTGGTCAGATCATGTGAGGACCATGTAGATCCTTGTCTGAAATGGTTTTTTGAGGAAAGAACCCCACAATTTTTTTTTTTTTTTTTTTAAATGAGTGGACCTATCCAGTCAGTGCAAGATCTACCAGTGCGGCTGTTAATTTTATATCCGTATCATAACAAATTTTCTGGCGAAACAAACTCAGGAGTTTGTTTCGCCATTTCTTCTCAGGGGTAGTTTTATAGGAAATGTCGACTCCATCTAGCTTTTTCTAATATTTTATTTTTAATATGACGTGTAAAAGTGATTCCGATATCCTATTTGCAGAATAAACTATTTCAAGTTATGCAAGCCTTGCCGAGGTCCGCGGATGGGTGACCATCTGTTACATACCGAGCTCCCACGTTAAACAGTTGGTCCCGGCTGTCATTCGTTGATCTTTGACAGTCATAACGGGTAGTCAAACTCCAAAATTCAAACTCAAATCATATATTTCAGTTACACCGTTTACAGGCACTTTTTAATTGCCAAGGAGTCGATCTGTCAGAAATATGAAGCTAGTTGCCCATTTCAGAGCGTAGTACGTACCTATGGAAAAGAACGAGCAAGAAACTCCATGGAAAGAAGCCCGAAAACCTGACAACCAGTCTTGCCAAGGGTTTACGTGTTACCCAGTCACTGTGGTTGTGGAGGTCAGATAGGCAGTCAATTCCATTTAAAATATAAAGATTATGATGACGGAATCGAAATTAATTATATTCACCAAAATAAATCTATTTTGAAGATTGTGCCGACTGTACTCATGTTCAAGATTTTCGTCCAAACTGCAAAAAAATTTTAGTTATTCAGAAAAAATACTGCTAGGTTTATATCGCTTAATTTAATTTCTGCATTGTAGAGTGAAGAAGCCTTATAAGTGGGAGATTAGCTAGAAGATCGATGCCTTGCTGTAGATTTACATGCAAACTTGTACCAGCGTGTTCGTATTCCTATTATTGGCATCAGGTTAAGGTCACTGACGGCCTGACTTTTGCTCGACTTGTTGAAGATCAGGCGGTAACATGTACGGCTTTTGTTAGTTATATAACATTTGTATTAGCGTGTATACTTAGTGTGTATTGATTTAATATTCTCTGTGCATTACCCATTGTTAACTATTTCACTGATACGTGTTTCTATAAATACTGCTAAAGTTTTTGGAACATCGATAGTTGTTTGTAGGACCACTTTCTAATGAATTGACTGATTTCTTGAGAGTACGAAAGTACTGACTGCCTCGTTGGTCTAATGGCCGCAAGCGCTACTGCTAAGCATGAGGTCCTGGGTTCGATTGCCGAGTCCGGCAAAGTGTTATTCGGTTTTCCATCTGGAATTTCTCAGTAGCGTGTCTGAATTTGTGCCCGGTTGATGGCAATAGTCTCGCCTCTGCCTAATCCTTCGGGGAAACAGGTGTGATGTTAACTATTTTATTTTACTGATAGGTCTTTGTATGAATACTGTTAATGTTTTTGGACCAACGATACTTATGTTCAGGACCTACTGAGTAACTACTGATTTCATGCCAATACGAAAGTATCTGTGAAGAGGCTAATTGAAAAAGTAAAATTTTACTTTGTTCGTATAATGATTCACAAAGAGAATCTGCTATAATGTTATTATTGTTAATGAAAAACCTGTCCCGCATCTGAACAAAAGCTTCCAGATCCACCAGACTAGCCAGTCTGAACTGATGTCGTACAAAATGAATAGGTACGAAAAAAGGAATACTGTACCCATTTATTGTAAACCGTCTTCAATTCCTTTGTGGTCTGTAATACGACCAGCCGCTCTAGCAGAAACGCCTTTATGTTTTAATCACTGCTTCAGTATCTTTGACGGGGAACCCTAATTAATCTTAGTTCGTTATTTTACTCGATTTTAATTAAAGAGAAAGAGATAGCGGCTTTTAAGCGCCGGGTGTGATTTTTGCTGTCAACAATTAAACAGATTTCAAGTTCTTCATTAATAGATTTTGTTCTGTTAAATGATGTATCTGTTACTAAAAAGAGTTACTAGGTAGTATCACTAATACTTTTTCTCTTCTCATGCTCTAAAAGTTCGTCGTTGTGTTATGCGTAGGCGACATAAAGTCGCTTATTAAGCTCTAGCGCATAAAGTATTTTTTTTTTCTAAGATAGTTTGGATCATTTAGCTCCCTTCAAAATGGTTGAGCTGAATGGTGCTAATCCATGCCTCATGTTCGTGAACGGGCGCCGTCAGTTGGGACTGGTCATCTCTTAGCTGCCACGGGTTATTTTATTTTGTTTCTATATGTTGCACCTACTCTGGACGCTTTTGACGTGTAAGTTTTTATTATTTTTATTTTTACATTGTTCTCACATTTAGTTATAAATTCAACATTATAGATGTAACGAATACTCTTGTGACAATTTAATTTAATAGTGTCCATGGAGTTTCTTGCCCGTTCTTCTCCATAGGTACCTACGCTTTGGAATGGGAATGTAGCTTCATTTTTCTTACTGACCGACTCCTTGACAATTCAAAAGTGCCTGTAAATGGTTTAATTGAAATAAATGATTTGAGTTTGAGTTTGAGATTATCAGGCTCAACAGAAACACGCACAATAAAACGTCGCAGATTAAAGTCGTTATTTTATTTGCTTTAATTTATGTCACTTCCGCGTTTTCTATCGTTAATTTAATGAAACCAGATAAAATAGTTGTCTTTATTATTTAAAAACGCAAAGAAACGTTTTTATGTCTTGGCAGTATGAAGTAGGTAAGTCGAATGGCACAATATGTTGAAAATAAAAAAATACTGTTATATACTTTATGCCTGTTATATTTTCTCGAAATCGAAGTGAAAGGCAGAGTGTATAACTCGGTCATAAACGAGCCATTTTAGCCCTCGACTTAACTATCCACACTCGCCTGCACGTCTCGGGGTTTAATGTCTTCTTTTATGCACTAGCTGTACAATTACTATTAACTAGCTTCTGCCCGCGACTTCGTCCGCGTGAAATTTCGGCCCACCCATCGCGTCGCATCCCGTCGCTTAGCGTTCTTTCTGACTTTTGTTCTTTTCGCTTGGCTCCTAAGGATCGTAGCGTGATGTTATATAGCCTATAGCCTTCCTCGATAAATGGGGTATCCAACACTAAAATAATTTTTCTATTTGAACCAGTATCCAGTTCCTGAGATTATCGCGTTCAACCAAACAAACAAACTCTTCAGCTTTATAATATAGCTGATCCGCGCAACTTCGTCTGCGTCACCTAAGAGAGAGAGTGGTTTAAGTAATGAATTTTCTACTTATTTTGTTACGGAGTTATTTTAAAATTATGATTACTCCTAAGATGTTGATTGAAATCAAGTGATGTCAAGGGCAATTTTGTTTAGATTTACATAAATACTTGTGCTTAAAAACACATTTATTTGGATAAGGATTAATATTATGTTGATAAAACTCCTTCGCAAATAATGCAATAATTTCGAACAAATTTGAATTACTTGATATTTGCGTAACTTAAACCGTTTACGCAGCGCACGCAACGGAAGCTCTCAAAAAGGAATATTTATTCCCGTTTTTGCAACATTTTTCGTTTATGCTCCGCTCCTATTGGTTGTAGCGTGATGTTATATAGCCTATAATATTCCTCAATAAATGGAATATCCAACACAAAAATAATTTTTCAATTCCAACCAGTAGTTCCTGAGATTAGCGCGTTCAAACAAACATACAAACTCTTCAGCTTTATCTTCTAATATAAAAATGAATCGCAAAATGTGTTGGTAAGCGCATAACTCAACAACGCCTGGACCAATTTAACCAATTCTTTTTTTTTTAATGTTCGTTGAAGTACAAGGATGGTTTTTTTTTTATGGTTTTTACGAAAAATTAGGGTAGGGTAGAGTAGCGTAGGGTAGGTAGGTAGGTAGATAGGGTAGGGTAGGGTAGGGTAGGGTAGGGTAGGGTAGGGTAGGGTAGGTAGGTAGGTAGGTAGGGTAGGGTAGGGTAGGGTAGGTAGGTAGGTAGGTAGGGTAGGGTAGGGTAGGGAGGTAGGTAGGTAGGTAGGTAGGGAGGTAGGGTAGGGTAGGGTAGGTAGTTAGGTAGGTAGGTAAGTAGGTAGGTAGGTAGGTAGGTAGGTAGGTAGGTAGGGTAGGGTAGGGTAGAGTAGTGGAGTTTATACTATAGCTTTTGACAGAACGAAGTCTGTCGGGTCAGCTAGTAATATTATATATATGTATAGTATAGATTAAACCAATGTAAAACCAAAAAAAACTTTAATTATCTCAACATAATATCAGAGGAATTTGTTATTAAAATGAACAATTAAATAGAGAAAGGTCTGAGGTAGGAATGTCCTGAGTTACAGATCACCCCAATTTATATTAAAATAAAATTCAGTGAAAAATATACAAATTATGTATAATAATATCATTAACGTACTTAAGTATCTACTTAAAAAATAAAAATAAATTTGTAATGAAGAAAGGAAATGAAGGAAATGGGGAAATGAAGAATGTTGTGTGTAGATAATGAATGTTTGTAAGTGAAGGAGCGTGAGTAAAATGTGTGGGTGTTAACATACTGGTTTAAATAGGTTTTCAGTAGTAATAAAATAAAGTGGTTCAAAGGCATAAAAAATAACAAGAAATAGGTTTTAAAAAAAGAGAAATAAACCTTGGAATTTTTCGACTTTCATCATCTACGTCACCATTTCCCAACTTTGTTGGGGTTGGCTTCCAGACTAAACAGATTCAGCTGAATACCAGTATTTTATATGGAGCGATACTGCCTATCGGACATCCGCAACCCAGTAACCCAACCCAGTAAACAACATAGGTCCCCAGTGACATTAAAATGATCGGAGCAATCTGTCACAATGTTCGTCTTCTTACGTCAAGTAAAGGAATCATGCCGTATAATTTGGCGTCTCCTCCAATTTGTCGTACCTATACGTAACACAAAGAGTAAGTTTGAATCGGGTGGCCGGGATCGAAACCGTGATATCGCGACTCCTTCGCTTTCAATATCGATGCATTCGTAGCCCAAGTTTCCAACAATAAAGTACCAAGTTTGGATTGGACGCGCGCGGCGTTCACCTGCAGTTGCGCGGAATGCAAATTAACTTAAGTAGATATTGCATTTATTCTGACAATGCATGCCCTTTAATTAAAACTTCGGCTTTTTAAGGTTCAGCATTTTGAATGCTACGATATTATTTTTTTTTTAAATGTTTGTATTGAATTGAGATCGGCTTTATTTATTTCAATGAGCGTATTGGATATTTTTAATTAAAAATCTGTTATCTAGTATCAGTTGAATAACATTAAAATACTTTGTATCAATTGAAAAAATAGTATCACTTATAGACAACTAACTTCAATCGTGGACGACTAAATCCGACTTATAAGTAAATAAAGCAGGCTTTAAGAGATTCAGTTTCAAAACACATTGTACTGTAAAATCTAAATCGTTAAAAATTTGTGCATTTACCACTCATACCCGCAGTATGTATGCAAAATTGCAACATTAGAAAAAAACCCCGACCGGCAATAACCGATAAAATGGGTGGACAATTAATTAATGGGCAAGTCGATCATCTATAGTCTTCCTTAACATTAGTAGTGGGCGTTCCACCATGTGCATTATCGATGGTCGATTCGCTCGGCTTCGCTCCACAAATCGATTTTTTCTCCACCCCACTAGGGCTGACGACGGCTGTGACCTGTGCTTGATTGACTGATATCTATATTTGCAGTGCAGTCATTCTGAAATATTCACTGTACGATGCCATGAATATTTATCTGTTGCAGAAAGGGTTGCATTCAGTACGGCTCTCGGTAAAAAACCCATACCTAGTGCAAGTCGAAGTTTGCGTGATTAATGTGGACTACCATCAGGCGACGGAAAACTTGCTTTTTAGTGTCCTATTTTTGCGAAGTGCAGAATAGTAAAAATGTATCTAGATATTTCGCCGGGAAATCGACTGCACTGCATTGGAGAGATTGAACTTTTTTGTATGCCGCAAGCTTGATGTTACGGACTCGTTTTTTCGCTACTTTGATTGCGTTTCAAGTTATTTTACAGCACGAGTCTTTAAATTTTTAGCATTTTAATAATATTTCATTTTATCAAAGGAAACCTTGCGGTATTTTTTACCGCTAATTATAAAACAAATTTTAAAAATAATATTTGAAATATCATCTAAAACTTTTTCTAAAAAAGACGGTAATTAACAGTAATTGTAGTTTATCTCAACGTCGTCGTAGCAACGCTGATTAAAAATATTTTCATACACTTTATCCAAAGCTTTTTTATGTTACTCCTACTCGAACCTTGCTGCTGGCGAACATCCCACTGCGAATTAATTCAGGTCTTTATAGAAACTCTCGGAGCGTCTTTTTTTTCCCAATATAAAATAGAAAGCTCCTACGCTTGCAGAAGCCGTTTATGAATATTAGGCCAGGAAAAGCTAAGCACCATGTTCAAACTTGTACTTTAATATCTCAGAAAGCCTTGCATTGTATCCCAGCAAACATATAACGACATTGAGGAAATGCGTACTCTGTGGAAGATTACGTCAAACATTTTAGCGGATTGTACTTTGGTATTCATTGAAGGAGATGTTAGATGATTTTATAAAGAGATTTTTAAAAGTATTGGACCAATCATGTAAACCTTTCACCTTTAATAAAGCTATTTTATCCATGTCAATATTATAGTTCTGACATAGTTTACGTGAATTCTTCTAATGCTAATGACACTTTGGACTATTTTCAAACACTCACTTCAGACCTACTGATTGATCAGATTTGTTTGATCCAGAACTAAGCAACAACTTGAGCTTCACCAAACCTATACCATAAAGTTAAAAGGTACTTTCTTTCCTTCACAAAAATTAGTATTCTACCACTACAGTTACTAATATTCCTCAAGGCGACATGTTTGGGCCACATTTTCCGAGTGTATGACTGGATCCCCGACGAAGCTTTTCAAATATATTGTGCAAGATTTAAATTTACGAGCTTCGATGAAATGTTTTTTATTCAGACACCGGGAAAACGACCTTACTGAAGAGTTTCAACATGTTGAGGATCGTTTTGGGAGGAATGATGGAAATTATAATCGCGTCATTTTTTGGCTTAACAAATTGTAGAAATAATGGTTTATTTAAATAACAAATTTAAAAAAAGGTATATTGATATGGAAATAGGCAATGGAAAATCTGCAGTTCCACTGTTGTATTTGGTGTTTTATAACAAAAAGAAAAGTAATAGATACCAACAGACCATCAAGTGTAAATTATATAGCTCCCGTGAATAATAGCAAACGGTAAGGAAGTACTTTAGAATTTTAAAAAAAAATTACTCCTTCCGTAACTCTTCATACAAATAAACCTAAAAATAAAATCAAACTTTCCAAATATAAATATATCTTTGCATAGTTGCACTTCTACGAGTATCACGGCGAATTCCATATCACGCAACATTGCATTCCGTAGCCGTGTTTATTGTGATTTTATGCATTTTATAACTTTTAATGCAACTGTTTCTGCATAATAAATATAAAGGGATTCCCATTCAGTAGTGAAGAGTGGGCCCTCGTGCGAATCGCTGGTCCGTTCCGCATTGTTGACAGATTGATGTTGTTACACAGCTTCGTGTGGCAGGCCATTGCCAAATTGAGTTTGGAGTCGTTATATCAAAACTATACCAGCTTTATTATGTAAAAAATGTTGTTCTATTCTTTTCTCGTTTCAGTTAGTGAATAGCATAGACGTGTTTAAGCCCTGCAAAACCAAAAGCACGAAACAACTGTTCAGTAAAATACATTTGATTGAATAACAATCATGCAGATTTAGTTAAAAATAGGCTCTGTGATTGGTTCTAACCACCTTAATAACTCTGATTATTTATTTATTTATTAGATCTTCAACAGGAGCTATACCCGAATCGCTTTAGCATGACAATTGCGCTTTCGCCCTAATTTTTCCATAGGAACCCAACAAGCTACTATGTATTGTTTTTCGTTATTGGATCATGTTGAAGATCACGATAGATGACTAAGGACGTTAACGAACTTTTTTTCAGTTTTTTAAATAAAGGATGCTAGAAAATGTAGGTGGGTCAATGACCGCTATTGCCACGCTAAAGCAATTCAGGTATACACAGTTGTAAATACTACTGTGTACTTCCAATTATAGAAGACCATATCATTCACTTACAATGTAGATAGATACAATAAGTGTGACAAGGACGAAAACATATCAGCCTTATAAAACACATGAATTAAATAGTTAATAGACCTACCGGGAACTTTACAGTTCAATATTGTGTGGCAATAGTCCCTTGTTACGTCAAAAGAATATGCTTCTTGACAAGCCCCGTGTCATTATGCGGTCGATACGCCTGCACGCTGTAATGCCGATGACATTTTCTTGAAAGTTCATCGAAACGGTCATGTCGTTCATGATTCATGAATCTTTCGAAGAAATTGCGCCTAGTTAGGTAGGTACTTTTCCTAAAGCCAACCTGTGTTTTTGTAGTAGGATCTACATTCATTTATCCATAAAAAAATTAGATCTTGCTAAAAAAAAGAGGCATCGTTTAGCATAGTAATAAAAAGCTGTTCAAAATTGTATATGTACTAAAAGAGGCTCCGATAACCAAAAACAGGGAAAGCTGGTGAATTGGCGACGCTCGGAAACATTTGGATTTTGCTTTTTTGTGTCACACTCAGTGCTGTCTGGAGTCTTTTATTTTTAGTTACTTTATCGCTCTATGTTCATATGCCTCGTGTTCTATTGCTAGGGATTAAATTAAAATCGTTTCACTACGTTATAGCTAAGACACTGCTTTACAAATGCGGGTTTGTTCGCGGATATTATTTACCGTACTTAATATTACAAATGAGACAGTCTGTCTGTCACCGACTCACGCCTTAACGGCTGAAAGGTTTCGATTAAATTTGGCACACAGGTCGACCATAATCTGGGTACATATGATTAATCCCGGTATTATGTTCCCAATGGATAATTTCAGACCGTCACGTGGGCGCGGTAAAAGCTAGTTATACAGCAGGAAAATGTTTAGATCGATTTAATAAAGACGATGATTTTTATCTCATATCAAACAACTGATAAAAAACTTACATCATAATAGAGATGATGAGTAAAAAAATATGTTTTGTCCGTTATGTAGATTATTAAAAAATATTGGACACGTATTTTTTCTTTTTTTACGTAATCAAAACATTACGGCGATACATTGAGTTCAAATGTGGCATGACGTCACTTCTCAGTAGATTTTATACGTAGCTGTGACGTAACGAACCCCCACTCCCCAAGTTAATGTGTTTTATCTAAGGGTTTTTTTTGTTATTAATATGATAAAGTAAAATATACGTGTCTAATATTTTTTTATTATCTAATTGACGAACTTAACAGTTTTCTTTTTTTTTTTACCCAGGAATCATCCCTATTGGCAGCCTTGTTCCTTGTTGATGAGTATAGGCCTCCTCCCTTTTGTGTCATGCTTCCCTGGTCTATGCGAGTCTTATCCAGGTCTTCCCCGCGATCTTCCGTAGTTCGTCCACCCACCTGACTATTGTTCTGCCAACACTCCTTCCACCATTCCTCGGCAACCATATAAAAGACTACACGTCGAAAAATCTATACCTAGTAAATCCTACCACAGAAAACCAGCCGAATTCACCATTTAAACACTAATTCTTCTGCTCACTTTTATTACGTTTTTATTTTTTACCCTGTCAAACGTGTTTCACACACCGTTGAACATAATACGATATTCAGTTGTGTTCTAAACCTGTCCGCCTGTATCTATTTCAACCTGTCAAGTACCTAAAGGCTATGCCATCTTTTCTTGACAAGTTAGAAGATACAAAGTAAGCGGATGACACAAATAGTAAAATATATGCCTCGTATTTTATATAAAATATATAAATAAACACTCGTCGCATGCAGATGTAAACCTTCTGGGTCTATTTTTGATATGCATTGCATCGAATGTAATAACCCATGGCACCGTGTCTATTCTCTAAGGGAAACTGTCCTTTAGCTAAACAATGATAGATATCACCTTGTATACAACCATAGTTTAGACTTGTAATATGGAAATTTGGTAAATATATCACAAGATTTTGTTAGATAAGTATCTTGATAATAAGACACGGCTGCTACTGAATGAAAACGTTCAAAAGCATTGTGTGATGAAAAGTTGATACGGCAAATAGTTTAACGATTAGAAACCCCTGCAAAAACGTTATTTAGTTCGTTTGTATTACGATCTAAAACATTACCAATGCGAGACAACGCCTCTATTAGAACACCTCCACGAGCCGCACTGAATGCAGAAATTTCAAAACAATAAAAGCTAATCGGACAAGAGTAACGGTCAAGTGCGGCCATTACCGTCTTTACTGTCGTCCCACTATGCCTCGGTAACACATGGTACACTCCACGACACAAGTCATAATACACAGAGCTTCCACTGTCGGGATGAGGTCGGTTAGGTTAAAACCAGTTAAAACAAGTTAGTATTTTTAAATTCATATTTTTTTATACAAACAACGTTGTACTGTCCAGATTTCAATAATTCAAACAAAAATACTCTAGAAAAAAGGACGTTAAATTTTTCCCGAACTTAATATTACGAGGTTTTGAGGTTTGGATTTTTTTTCTACAAAAACTTTATTCTAACTATCTTAAAACAAAAAAATTGCCAAATTGGTCCAGCCGTTCTCAAGTGATGCGCTTACCAACGAACACCATTTAATTTTTATTTATATAGATTCTGGAAGAACAGTTGCCTACCGACATATGTGTGAAATTTCACAAGGACCAGTTAATGGTTTGGGCGTGGAAAGGCAAAAGACACACAGACAGACACAGTTACTTTCTTTCGTATTTGTCATTATTAAGATCGTTGGAAAATCTGTTATTTATCCTCCATAATGTTGAAGGTATACATGCTGTCGAACTATAAATAAAGGCGAAAATTTAGAGCACTCCATATTAATCCGATCTAGCCTATCCCCTGTTGCCCTCCCCCAGCGACGCCCTAAGCCGAGGTCCGTACCCACAAGAGGTGCGCTTAGCGTGTAGTCGCTTATTTCTAAGTTTTATACCCTGGCTGGATGCCTCAATTTATTGAGGCACCCACAGGAAACCCCGGTTAAGCAACCGACAACCTCCTAGGTTGACCTGCGAGATGCCACTCCGCAAAAGCAAAAAACAAAGTGCACTCAATACTTGCAAAGATATTGTAAGTTTTGGGGTGCAGTAGTTACAAAGGTATTTTTATCAATAAAAACTTACAAATTATTACGGCCTTGTTTTTATTAAAACTTCAAGTGCACAAAACTTACCTGCAGCACACTGTACTGTACTGTACTGGCTCTCACGATTCTTAAATCCAAATACATAGGAATTCATCGAGTTCTGCAGTTGACTGTACATTAGCCTTAGATTCAATTAAACGCTGGTAGCGGGCCAACTGCCTGTCCTGTCAGGTTATACTGCACCGCGTTTTTCAGCCTAGCCAGAACTTATGACGTAATACTAAATACCTTTTTATTTATTGTTGCGGATTTTTATGACATTTTTTTGTTCATTGTGTACTTTCAAAGTGAAGATAATGTAATATAACTAGCTGACCGCAAAGACGTTGTCCTGTTTCCTAGAACTCTATCGCAGTGCCACCTACCGGGTTTAATTGTGAATCTAAACCATTCTCGAATCCCCTTGAACACTTTCAAAATTGGTCCAGCCGTTTAGGAGGAGTTCAGTCACATACACACGCACATAAGAATTAAGCAATTGGGTAAGCTCACTCCATCGTCGACTTTGTCTCTGTCACCTCTGACCTAGACTAGAATCAAGAGCACATACATGTACATCGTAGAAAAAAAAATTAAAAAATATGTATAAAGATAATAATTTATTTCAGACATTCATATAGTCCATAAGGAGAGCAGTAGTATCCCAGTGGTTATTTAAACCACTGGTTTATTTTGTGTAAATTGTTTCATCACCACTACTCTCAAAACGGTGAAGGAAAACATCGTAAGGAAACCAGGGCCTCAAGTCTGCTATTACAATAGTGTCAGAATGGTCTCGCCATTGTGAGTATTTGACAGTGTTTGTATGGCAAATCTGTCAAAAACTCACAATGAAGAGACCATTCTGACACTATTGTAATAGCAGACTTGAGGCCCAGATCGTTTGTTGTTTAATTATTATTTTTTTACATACTTCCTTGACATTATCTTTTCATTATTTGACATTATTTACCTACAAATCGAATTCCAATTCTTTATTAGTGGCTTTTGTGGACATGATATTTATTCAGATATGTTACTGTAGTTGTAATTGCAATCATGTCATTAATATTTTATATACTTAGATTATTTTATATTTTGTGAATGTGAGAACGCTGTAGGCCTAGTAGACTGTAGATTTGTTGGCGGTTTTCTATTTTGTTAAGTACCTGGTAATTGTTGAAAGGCCTACACTGTCCTCCCATACCTATTATCACTGTTATTTAATAATATTGTAAAGCCAATTATTTTTAAAAGAGTAACCGTGGAGTTTCTTTCCGGCTCTTCTCCATAGGAAACGACTAATTGGAACCGTGCACCTAGCTTCTGACGTTTCATAAGTGCCCATGTAGGTTTATGTGAAATAAAATATGTTGATTTTGATTTTTGATGACCTTTGAAATTTGGCAGAGATACGAGTATAGCCTGGGATATGGAAAAGGACATAGGCTACTTTTTTACGCAATAAATTACATCTACGCGGGCGTAGCCGCGGACAAAAGCTAGTAATATATAGCCAGTGAGTAGATTAAGGGAATGGCTCGACGAGTACCACGTTACGTTAGTAGAGTGCCTACAGGTGTAAACACGCCGTAAGATACCTGAGTTTCAGACTGAACTTCTCTATTTAAGGCAATAATTAAACCTCCCTTCGTCATTTACAAGTTATTTTTTCAAAAGCAATACAATTTCATTCACCGGATAATCCTGTTAGTTGAACGAGTCGTCATACCAATAATACGGACCACATGAATGCCAGCTGAGCTTAACAGTCGGTAGAGATCTCTAAACCCGTGCCAACTTTTAAAGAAAATATTCGACAAGGTTCTACGTAAGACCTGAGATATCTTTTGAAACTTTCTCCCATTGTAAGTGCTGTGAATGTTGAGTTGAAGGACCTATTCAAAACCTACTTCATGCTGCTTCAGCGTTTTGAAAACCAGCAACAAGTAGATATCGTACCACATTCCACTCTTAGGGGGTAGGTATAGATAGATCTTACATCTACTCCCATTTATTGGAGTGAACTAAAGAAGCTGCTGTCTAGGTAGACCAACAGTCTAGCGGTTGCAAACGCTACTGCTAAGCATGAAATCCTGGGTTCGACTTCCAGATCGAGCGATTATATTTCCATCAGAATCTGTTTTTCCATCAGGAATTTCTCAGTAGGAGCCCGGAGTCTGGATTTGTGCCCGGTTGATGGCATTATTATATTGGATTTAAACATAACTGGTGAAATGTGGATGAACTTTAGGCACCTACACCGCTGCCTAGGCGTTCGGGAAATACAGGCGTGATATTATGTAAAATGGCCTTCACAAATAGCAATGCTCAAATTCAGTTCAGCGCGTCCTAGGCGATCAGCTCCGCTTAACAACCTTGAAGATAAGAAGACATATTAATTTTCTGTATTATTATTATTTACAAAAATTGAAAAGCGTATGCTTAGATGGTTTGGTCATGTTGAGAGGATTAATGAAAAAGGTGGCTAACAAAAGGTATTTACAAGGCAGATGTGAGTGGAAACGCCGGAAGGCGACGCCCTAGGAGGACACATAGTGACCTAATTGGTGATGTTCTTCAGAAAGGTCAGATCCGTAGTACTCGCAACCGGCGTGCGTGAATGACTAGATGTATGAACATAAACGAAGCAAAAAGAGTATGTAATGAGCGTAGCAGGTGCCGTTCTATAGTTTCAGCCTACGGGTCCATGAGAAGAAGGCGCAACTAGTTTTTGTATGTATTATCTGTGTTACAGGGGTCATCCGTCCGTCTATTATACAAGATTGCAGGTAAGTGGTAAGTATGTAGTACTTATTTTTTTAAGGAGACAATTATGTGCTTAATTCTAGAGTGAAAGAGGTGTGGTGAGTGCGTATGTGAGTGTGTGTCTGAAGGTGAGGGTGTGTGGGTATAGAGTGGTCATTGTATTGATCATGTATGTTGCAATTTTAATTGGTCTTCTTTTTTACCGTAGTCAAGAGCTAAAAGATAATCTTCAATTTTATATTTACAATTAAGTGTGTTAAGGGAATGTATGTATATTCAAAATCTGGTTCAATTTATTATAAGTAAGGGCGCTAATAAATGGGTATTATTGTTTGAGAATATTCATATTGGCCAACAATATGTTGTAAATGTGTTTTGGTAAAACAATGTTGTAGTTGTATTTACATAATTAATTTGGTTTGTGTGGAAAGTTATGAAATAAAGGGCTGTATATGTTGAAGAAAGAGTCCTGCCAAACTGGTATAATCTATTATCATGGTCACCTCAAGAGGCCATAAAATTGTTGTTATTTATCGGTGACTGTTGCTTATCCTCTAGACATAATTTAATAATTATTAAGTCTTCGTTAACGGTAACTATTAGCTAGGTTTTCGAAGTTTAACAATTTTATTAAAATTGTACAAAAGTAGATTCCGTTGCCTGGCTTCAAAATCAATCAAGTTTAACCTTTGTCCACAAAATCTATAAATGTATTATAAACAAAAGTCCCTTTTCGTGTATTTCTGTGTGACCGCGTTGTTCTTCTAAACTCCACAGTGGATTTTGATGTGGTTTTCGCCATCATTTAGATAATTTATTTCTGATGGTTTATGTGTACAATAAATTAATATTGAATAATAAAGAATTCACGATGTTTTGTCAAGTCGTAAAAACCGTGCGAAGCAGGGCTGTGTCGCTAGTGTTTAATAAGAATTATTTCTGGAATTAATTAACACTCCTTGCTCCAATTTAGTTTTTTCATCAGCCACTTCTGCAGAAATTACATTATTTGTCCTTCGTGTCAATTGTCTATCCATTTTTGAACTACCCTCAAATTGGTTGTTGTCGAAGTAACTCGTGCGATACTCGAGTTCCATTTAATTGATTAACAAGACATAATTGTTTATGTTTAATTAACTGTTTTGAACGGTAATTTATTGGTATTGTTTTTTAATTCAAGTTCTAAAATAAAAATAAACACTGGTCGGTGAAAATAATTTTGTTGACAATATGAGTTGGAACTTTTAATATCTCAAAGCCCAAAAGTCTGACAACCAGTCTTACCAAGGGGTATCATGTTACCCAGTAACGAGGACTCTACCATAATGCTCTAAAAACGGCATAACTCCATCTCCACTACTAAAACATCTCTAGGGGTCATTCAAGTATTATGTAAGCAGAATTTTAGTAATTTTCAACCCCCACCTACCCCTTGTCAGCAAAAGTAAGTAACGCTCATACCCCCCATCCTATGCTTACGTAAACATTGGTAATTTTTTTTTATCTGCTCAGGTTTCTCTATTGTTATTCATGAGTCTAGAAATAAGGAATTTATAGACTATAAATAATGCCCATTTGAGTAATTTCCGTTCTTCGGTTCTTTCTAATCATAAAACACCGCGTTAGAGCGAATAAGCAATATCAATTATTTTGGGGAATCCTTGAACATGGGGTTCATCAATCAAAATCAACTAAATTTTGCAGAATAATTGAAAAAGTAAATAAATAAATATTGCTGACGTAATCACCATCCATCCCCCATCCCCCATGTCATCAAAAATAACCAAACATATATCCCCCCTCCACCCCCATTGCTGCTTACGTAATACTTAAATGACCCCTAGTTTTAAAATGGAACACCTGGACCCATTACCATGTAACTTTGCCCCGATATTAATTATAAAAATTGGCCAAGTGCGTGTCGGACCACGCTCAATGAAGAGTTCCGTAGGTGGGATGAATTTATCCCAAAAACAAACTTAACATTGTGGTTGAAAAACATGTTCTCCAGTTCATTTCAACTGCAAATATAAGTTGGTCGACTATTACTCGTTAACTTGTAAAGCCTACTTAGCTGTAATAGTTTTTTTTGTTTTTTTGTTTTTTATATTCCCATATATAATCAGCCCCACTTTATGTGTACCGGAGATACCCTATATATATATTTTCTTTTTTTTTCTAAGATTAATATACAAATTACAGACCCATACCAAATTAAAGATTTCTAGTACTGCGAGTCTCTGAGCGAAGCCGCAGACAGATAGACGGACATGACGAAACTATAAGAGTTCCTTGTTTACTACGGAACCCTAAAAAGTTTATTAGCGCCGGTGAAATTATACCAACTGTCACTGGAAAGCGCTATAATTTTTTTGGGGCACTGGAGCAAAATCTTTCTCTGCAATACGTGCTAGGATTTTCAAGCTGGTCTGGGAATTCAAGAAAATAGAGGAAACAATGCTTGTTTGACACCCTGACTTTCCTATTCCATGCTCCATCTCTTGGGTATATGTATGAAAGTGTTTGTGAATTGGGACAGTTGCATATAGCCCCGTTCTTTTTTCTTTTCATTATTAGTCAATCAACTTAGACTATCGCAGTCCACTGCTGGACATAGCTGCCTCTCCCGAGCTGCGCCACAACACCCTGTCCCTCGCCTTCCGCACATAGTCTGTCCCAGCCACCTTTTTAAGGTCATCCATCTAGCTGGGGGGTCCACACACGCTTGCCTATATACGGTCTCCACTCCAGGACTCGTTTGCTACACCGGCCATCGGTCCTTTGATAAACATGGCCAGCCCACTGCTACTTCAGCTTGTAATAAAATTGGGTATGTAGCCAATAGTGGGAGCTTCGACCCCCAGGCATGACGTCGGCCCGATTCACAGGAGTCCGACTGCTCGTTCTCCGACTCAGTCGATTCGGGTAGTCAAGCGATTTAACCTTGTCCAGTTCATGTGCGACCCTCTCAGAGCCAAAGATGGGATGCCGGCCAGCACTTCCTCATCAAGCCCGACGAACCTCTTCAGCTCCTTGCAAGAAGCTCTGCAGGCTAAGTCAGTAACTCCGAGATTTTTTTGGACAACTTCATTTCAAAGAAACTCCGAGCATAGCCTGCTCTATAGCGCACTGAATGACCTTGAATTTGTGGTCTAACCTGACTGCCAGTGTCCACGTTTCAGTACCGTATGTCATAATTAGTGAAATGAAGAAAACGGAACCAATGGGTTTACTTTGCATCATTAGTACCTAAGTATATAATAGTGACCTCGTAATTATTTTATCACTTCCACAAGAATTCCTAGTAAATTGAAACTTCACGAACATTGAAACTATCTAAATGTCACAAAGACATATTACCTTTTTGTTTTATGGCGTGTAAGTGACTCCAGCCTTTGGGTAGGAAGCAATTACTAGGTCGACTATACCTACATTATGAGCCAACCTGCTTACTAAATGCGTAACGCACTACCAATCAAAATCTGAATGATTTTGAAGGATACTGCTAATCCATTGCTTCATATGTTCGAAAAATTTATCTGCTCAACGACGTAAATAACGCAATGAATGTTCATGAACTGTCAAAACTAAACCCATTACTACTGTGTGTTACTTTATTAACCCGGTGCTGCGATTATAGGCTTCATGCGTAATTGACCAATTTCTACCTAATTGTTACTATCAAAATTTCTTTACCTCTTTCCTTTTACATTTTGTAAAACAGGAAACTTCGAAATTCATTTACCTACTCAGACCTATTTATTACCACTAGTATACATTCACGTATGTAGATCCCGTCACGTTATATACTTTTGGCACAACATTAAATAGTTCACTAAAAATATTTGATCGTAACTTTTTCGTACATTTTATTTTTGTAGAAGAGAGTCTTAATAGAGATTATTGATAGTGTTATAGTGACGTGGTAAAACCACGCCTTCTAGTAATTAATTATTTCGCCCTATCTTTGCCGTGTTCCGCTAAACTAGAGTTGCGAGTATCTATTCCGTGTTATATCGAAAATACAATCAAGAATATGATACGGTTTTATCTCCTTTTTCTTGAGAAAACTTTGCTCACTTCACAATAGTATTTCACCTATGATAAGTACTCAGACCCAGAATCATAGGCCATACGATTATTTATATCATTCCAGCGCTGATTCGTTTTCTCCTCTACCAATCGTTATTGCTCCTGACACTGTTTATTTTGTTTATATGTATCTATGTATTAGTTTTTTTTTTCTATTGTCTTGCTATCTATCCCTTATGTTGCAACTGCCTTTTTTATTTTAAACTATGCCCCACACTAGTATTTTCAATTGTATTGTGGGTGAATTGACAAACATTTAAACTCATATACACAAACACCCAGACCCAGAACAACTACTTGTAGGTCATACAAATATTTGTTCCATGCGGGAATCGAACCTGTGACACGCAGCGCAGCAGTCAATCGCTTAACCACTGCGCCAACCGTGCCGCCATGTTGTGTATCTGCATCACCCTAAGGTTGACTGGTAGAAAATGCCTCAGGTATTAAGTCCTCTTTGGTACAGTATTTTTTATTTACTTGTGCATAAAGTTTCAATAAATAAATAAACATGCCTAATATCATCACGCCTGTATTCCCCGAAGGTTAAGGCAGAGGTGTATGTACAGTGCACCCACATTTCTCTAGTTTAGTTTCACGATTATTTATGATCTATGCTAAACCCGCTGCTGACCTAGTAACTTTTGCAGTGTGAAACGGTACGCTTTGAAGAATATGATTCATTTGACTAATGACAATGTAATGTAATGACACTGATCTCCTCTGATTTTCAGCAGTATAAGCAGATTATTTGACGGCGTACGTGTATTACCAGATTTACGAACTTAAACGTAGCAGAAGCAGTATACAGGGTTATTGGTAATAAATGTCAGCGATCCATTACGGGGATGTTGGTGAGGTCATTTGCAACCAAATTACCCCTTATGACCCCTATGCAAACCTCAAAAAAAATTGAGTAATTTGACGTTTTATATTTTTTTGAAAATATCTGCGGAATACAACTTTGTAAATGTATTCAAAAAAATTGTCCATGTTTTTTTTATTTTTTATTACTAGGTTTTGCCCGAGGTTCCGCCAGCGTGGATTTCGATTATCACGTAAAAAAGTAGCCTATGTCCTTCTCCATATCCCAGGCTATATATCTGCCAAATGTCATGGCGATCGGTTCAGCGGTTTAGGCGTGAAAACGTAACAGACAGATAGACAGAGTTACTTTCACATTTATATAATATTAGTATGGATGGATTATATTATCTGCTTGCTAACACTTTAATAAATAATAATTAACCATAAAAGGACAATTATATTTAATCGTTTTTAAATTAGAGCTACAAATGGTGATAATTTTAATCATTTCGAGCACATTCTTCAACTATAATGGACGATTTCTGAAAACCGTTTGACATTTTCATAGGAGTCATAAATATAATTTATTTGCAAATGACCTCCCCTACCTCCCCTTAATGGATTGCCGTCATATTACCAATAACCCCTGCATAAGGATCGTAGCAGGTGGCGTTCTGTACTTTCTTCCAACCCATATGGGAAAAGGCGTGAGTTTATGTACCTATGTATGTATGTATGAATGTATGCAGATTACTACTGATCTACTCAACCAACGTTCCTTTTGACGTCACCTTCATGGGTTACGTAACCTTGAGTGACCCAGCTTAAAACCTACCTCTAGTCGTATGTTACCGACGGAAATATACGATCAGCCGTCGGTCAGCCGGATCGGTCAATCAACAATGGTCAGGCGAAAGCTGTTGGCCTTCTGTATGGAAGGGGTTTTGTGACATTTACATTTTCATGTTACCTACACTCGATGCCTTTACTAAGCCTCCTCGCCGTGTACGAATATACAGTAGCTAATAATTGGATAGTTAATGAGTACAAAAGCTGTATTAGAGCCTACAGTCGAAACTTATGACTTTAACTACCCCAACAGAAATGGCCTATCTAGGAATCTAATTAGGTATTAATTCTATCTATACCGCCATACTAATCCATGCTTTAACCATAAAATAATATATACGAAACTCTGTCTGATACTCGTACGTAGTTCGTCTGAGCGCTTTAACGGTTTTCCGGGCCTTACTGGCTGAATGGACTTCGATGAAATTTGGTACACGTGTAGACCATGACCTGTATTAGGACATAGCTTATTTCCGGTACTACTTTCTCAAGGGATAATAATTTACCTTTTATCTATAGATAGATAGAATAGATAAAATACTCTTTATTATTTCTCTTTATTTTTTTTATTAACTATCTTCGTCTTAAGGCTTGCGCAGACTGGCGCGATATAGAGGGTGCGACAAGCAGCGCGACCCTCATCGCACCCGCGATATCGCGCCAGTGTGTGGGAGCCTTTAAGGAAATATTTCCACAGGAAGCCATCTTGGAAATCGAATAAATTTGAGGGGGTACAACTTATTATCTTAAATTCATTCATTCGTTCAGTGATGCAAAACGCACAGCCTAAAACACTGGGTCTAGAAGACTAAAATTTTGCGCAAGAGTTCTTTAAATAACAAAAGCGAGCACAATACTTAATTTTTAAATTCATCCCCAACAAGGGTTAAATAGAGCATGAAAATTTGTATGGAAGTTCGTCATTTATGCCGATTGGAAATCCCAGGGCACACGGCTTGTACCTAATCACTTTATCTACATTTTTCGATATCAACGGAAAGAGAGAGAAAGAAGAAAAGTCGACGAAGGAATGCAGCCATCAGTTTAGATTAGCCAATCAGCGCGGCCAGCAGTTCAAAAGGTCCATATCATCCAATCAGATTTGGCGATTCATGGAACATAGCTAGTTACTTGCAATTATCTAGATTGGAGTTCTTTGCAATGATTCTGAATAAATCTAGGATGAAAGCGAATGTCTAAATGTTCTAGGATTCTCGCATTGATTGCTTTCCTATACAATAGATAGAATATACAGATATGTAGCGAGGTACTTATACCTATGTACGTACTAACTTACTTATGAGTGCTTCGATAGTTTAGTGGTCTAAAGCGCTGCTACTGAGCATAGAAGACCTAGGTTCGATTTCTAGGTTGGACTTATTGTTATTGAGTTCAGCAGAAATTTGACAGAAGCAGCCCGGTGTGTGGATTTAACAGCAATAGGATTCTCCATAATACTTGGAACTCTGCCTTACCCTGTATTCCAGTCGTGATGTTATATTATACCTACTTACGTAACAACTACCTAGTTAATTTACGTACAAACAAAGTCAACAGATATAAATTGGCGGTAATAATTTCCAACGAAGAAAAAAAAGATAATCTTTGATCTTGCCTTTTAGATCTTACAATCTTATTATATGAACACATTTTTATCAACCCACCTAAAAATAATCCAGCCCACACTAGACCTGGAATCACGACATGGGAAATAATACTTTAACTCTATTGAATCAGATGTCAATTTGGCTTGAGATATAAATAATTGTTGGGTTTTCTTTAGTCTGCGAAGCATTTTAAACGATTTTTCTAATGACATTCGAGAAAGATTTGAAAGTTCGTAATGGTCAGTTTATTTTGCTTTTATTTTTTGTTGGTAGCATTGGCTTAAAAGTGACTAGTGCAATCGGGGGGCACCCGTCAGGAGCGAAGTTATTTCTCACGTAAATGACAAAAACAAAAACGTTTGAAGCTTGACACCATGAAACAATTTTTTTTTGCTCATAGACTAGGGTAAAACATACCCACCCACAGACGTGTTTTTAATACAGAGCCATCTAGTATACGGTTTTAGAACTTATAATAGATGGCTCTGTATTAAAAACGCTTATTAAATACACACTTTCTCTCTCTCTTTATTATATATAATAGAAAGAGAGAGAGAGAGAGAGAGAATCGCATGGAGGGGTCATACCTAGCGCTTTTTCCTCACGTGACGATTTCTGGATTGGCGACCGCGTACCGCGTACCCGCAGCGTTGGAAGGCCTCTAACAAAGTGGACCGATGACCTTGTGAAGGCCGCAGGAATCCGCTGGATGCCAGAAACACAGAACCAGTCGAAATGGGTGCTTGGGGGAGGCCTATGTCCAGTAGTGAACGTCTTTCGGCTGAAATAATGATGAATATAACCTACGATATACAAGTACAGGTAGATACAGGATATGATTGATGGTATTTCCATATCAACAACTTTGCAGCTTTCGTAAAATATCGCATTAAAGTATTATTATTAATTAGCTTCATTTCCTTTGAACTTTGCCAGGGTGACCGGTCCCCTATTTAGCAGACCTACCTAACCATTTATTCTTGTAGACCTGTACATGTGTTTTGTTCTGGGTACATCTGCAAATGACTTAAGTAGATATTAATTTCATTACCTAATTATTAATATCTTAGGTATATCACAAGACCAAACGACCATTAGTGTTATTATTTATAACTTCAATGTATGTTCTATACATATTATAAATTAAAGTCTCTTTACGTATTCTTCTAAACTCTGCAATGGATTTTGCTGCGGATTTCACATTTTCTCCATCATTTAGAGGATTTATTCCGGAAGGTTTAGGTATCTTGTTTATAGTAAATTTATATTTAACTGACATATAATAAAGAATCTCGCTGTTTTATCAAAATAATAACCGTGCGAAGCAGGAGCGGGTCTAAGGGAATAAGTAACTGAAATATGACGTTACCTCGTACGTAACAAGAGTACATTAGGTAGTAACCTGTTCTCTACTGTTACCTCCGAACGTGACTGACGAGGCACTGCAGTTGTAACAATATCTATTACAACTGCAATATCTCCTAAGTGACGTCACTTAAGGCACGTTTCATCGCATTGCCCCCGTCACTACAAGACGAGTTGAAAAGTGTCATATTCCTGCAGTAATTGTCACCGGCTTACTTCAAACTGGAATACAGTAATGCTGCTTATAGGTAGTTACATAATATGGCTTCTGAGAGCAGGTACTTAAACAAGAGATTTTAAAAGGAAGTTCCCACTTTAAGGAGACGATAACCGACTTTTAATGATTTTATACTGAAAATCACGTCTAAACGAGTAGTGTCAATGATTTGGAAAAAATAAATGTTAAATTAGAGCATTTTCTTAATAACTTAATATGTGAATATTATAGATTTTGTTTATATTACATATTTAAATTAATTTGTAAAGTTATGTCTAACGCGTATAAAAAACTGAGAAACATGCAAAATCTATCAAGCATATTTTTCTGAAACCTTCGCCGTTTTAAAGATAATTTAATTATTGATCTTTTAGTATACGTATTTTATTAAAATACCTTTTGTTTTATGTATAATAAATTATAAATGCGTCTTATTTGGGACAGCGCTCCTGGATGGGTGAGTCCTATTACTGGCTGGACCTACGACGTGTTGCGTGAGAACAGAATAGAACACGCAAGCTAACCACTCAAGGTCACTGGCATATATCTGGGCCTTAACTGTTTTTCATGAGGAGCAGTTTTAGCGTGAATTGGAAGGAACTTTAAAAAAGTTCAAAACTTTACAACCTTTTTATGAAATAACAAAATCTGTTTATTGATACTAGTGCTCGAATAAATAATCTGTACATACACATGAAATAACGTGTTTAATTTGGCTTAGTAGACATTGGACTTATTCGCGAAATGACCTGTAGTCGTTTATGGACTTATTATATTCTGAAAATGCCCTATTCGTGAAATAACCTATTCTACATTGGACTCATTCGCAGAAAGACTTATTCTTAAAAATATCTATTCTCGGCAATCAATCAATCAGTTTATTCGCATAATATGGGTTTACAAAGATGTTACACAGGTATGGTTTCACCATATTCAGCTTATTAGCATGCAAATTATAATATAGTGTCATAATATGTAAACAATTAGATCATATCCTTGAAAATATAAATTATACATTGATAGTCAATACATTACAAATAGTCATCATGATATTTAAGTAAAAGGTCAAATTCAACAAGAGGACATGCCCTATTATTTTCTAAGTGTTTGTTAATGAAACTATGAATGTATATGTGCGTATAAAATCAGGTCATTATGGGTTTATTAATACACATAAATAAAGGTTTCTTTTATACACGAAGTTACAGTAGAACACTGACTCCTAGGTTCCCCTTTTCACAAAAAATCGTTATCAATTCTCATTTCAACCTTGCTGCACTTACCAGAGACAATTGCGAATATTGTTCCATGTTTCCGACCCTCCACAGTGTTTAGTCGCACATCAAATCTGATCAAGGCATTGCATAGAAAGTGAGGCTGAGCTTATAAGCGGTGCGTTGTATGTCAGCTGTCGGAAGCGGTTATTGCGGCGTTTGCAAGCGGAGCGAGTGACACGCGCGGCGGGAGCGATGCGAGCGTCGGGAGCAAGCTGTCGCGCTTTGAATATCAAATGCGTTACGCGACAATGCGACTTTCCGTACCAATGCCCCGATACTGTTTGCACTCCGGTTATTGTTAAGAGAATTCCTTGAATGGGGCTATGTTTCAGTGCCTAATTAAATAGTGATACTCTTTAGGGATATGATTGAGTAAATTAATTCAGTTCCATCAGAGCCTTTAAAAGCAAACTGTCCGTTCTGGATGTAATAACAATTCCCCATTAACAGTTTCATCCAAAAAAAAAAAAAATATAGTGACCGACGCAAGGGTCCAAGCTAACGGTGATCAGGGCTCATTTGCAGGAAATACTATAACTTTGGTAAAAAAAAGCAGAGCCATCGAACACCAGCTACATTTACCAACAAGCTCACATACTACAAAAGCCCTCGTAAGTAAATACCCACCTACACAAACAAGAAACCAAGTTAAAACCCTACTGACTTGACGGATGACTGTCACATTCGATCGCCAGGCACACGGATCATTAGCGCCTGCCGATCAAACTGCAGACACTTTTAATTTCAAATGCAGCTCGCCCATGCTTTTAGCGCATAACCGGGCATACAAAATTCATCAGGCAACGTGTTCGGTTCAGGCCACAAATTGTGCATTATACAGTCTGTTCCCAGAATATGTCGCCCATTCGACGGAGCTTGTTTACGTAAGCAGTGTACTGGATTATGAAATATAAGAGAATGTCAACGATTATTATCGGGTGTGGAGTCTCAATTTTTGATGCGATTTAGTGATAGTGGCGATCATTTAGTAAGAGGTCTAATCGAACAGGTAACCAAAAATTCGAAGGTATACGGGGTAGTGGCATTACAGGCATTTGAGACATTACAGGCATGTGAGACATTACAGGCATGTGAGACATTACAGGCATATAAGACATCACAGGCATGTGAGACATTACTGGCATGTGAGTCATTGCATGCATGTGAGAAATTACAAGCGTGTGAGACATAATAGGCATGTGAGACATTACATGCATATGAGACATTACAGGCATTTGAGACTGCAGGCATGTGAGACATTGCAACTTGCGATTTTTTGTTTTGGATACATTAATTATTAACCTTATAATTATGTAAAGACGATGTAACTGAAATAATCTAACTAAACTACAATAGGTAAAAAAAAAAAAAATCAATGATAGATAAATTAATTATGTTGATAGATACCTACATGGTGCTCACATATTTACAAATATTGCAACCGTAGACGATGGCAGCCTGCATTTTTCCAAGCATTCTTTCCTTGGATATAATAAGATGTGGTGTGTGTGTAAGGTGTGGTTATTATCAATTATATAATAACTAAACGATCGCATAGAAAACTGACTAAAAACCTTATTAAAGCAGCGTGCATGAAGTAACACAATATTCCGTATCATCTAACTTCTTTTATATTATTACAGCTCGCTTTAACGAGCCCGCGCGTTCGATCTTAGCAGAAAATTGTGCAGCAAAATTTGATTGCTCAATATCTCCGCGCACTATGAGGCGAACAAAAGCTTCTTATTACAAACCAATAGAGAGCTTATAGGAACAAAGGCGATAATGAAACACCTAGGGCAACCAATAAAAAATAATTCTACCTGAAACTAGAGATGGAACTAAAAAAGTTGTTAGAAACAACGGATACAGAAGGTCGTGTGATATATTGTCTAGAGTCTGGCATAGAGGTGAGATGTACTAGGTAAAATGCGTACCGATAATACTTATTGCAAAAACTAGGTCCACGAGTATTTAGGCATCTCTAGTTAATTGACGATGCCTTAAATAGTGAGTCTTCGTAACATCGAGATCGAATAATAGAGTATTTTCGGTTTATGGATTATTAATGACTACGCGTAGGTGTTCGTATCTTTTCAACATTTTAAAATACTTAAAATTATTCTTACTGAAAACTTTCCTTCATACTTTCTAGAGTTAGGACTGAGTGATTTTTTTGTCGGTCCTTATATCAAAGAAAAACTGGCGTATTAAGAAGGTTTCAATTGATTTTGATGTATATTTAAAAAACTAATATTGCTAAACATTTCCACCAAGGATTGTATTGCTAAGTACTGGCCAAACTTGTACAAATAATAATGTACGCTGCTTACCAAAATAATAGTAATTCTATTAGTAAGGACATTAGGTTTCGAAACGCAAAACAAATAACTCGACTCGCAAACACCGAGTGCCGAACCGAACGTATCCGAATGTCACCGGAACTGACTGAGTTCGTGGGTCACAACTAGACGCGAGTATGGTAGTAAGGAGTACATGTGTTCTGTGGTAGCACGTGTGAAACGTCATGTGCGGTGAGCACAGAATAGTTCTTTACGCGTCTAGCCAAAAACCTATTCCAAAAACCAGTTCCAGTAAATACGTCTCACCTCTAGCTCTTCTGGCACAAATTGAGTCAATCGGTTTGTTTGTAAAGAAATAGACGGAAATTGTTGAATTTAAAGCCAGGTCCATGAAGCCGATACAAAGGAGCCTAGATTCGGTGCACACCACGGTCTGTAAACGAGCTAATATTATGTACTTATCGTGTATGCTACTTACATGTAGCTAGTTCTAAGACGAATGAAGAAGAGTGTACTTACAGGAATTGGGTATAAAAGCAATTAATTAACTGATGGTTGTATTAAATTAAACAAAGGCTTAATTTTGTGTGTTCGAGCTACTTTATGGTGTAGGTATTTGCAAGCACGGATACAGAGGGGGAGGGGGCAACAGGTGCAGTTGCCACATCCCCCGTCTGGGCTTCGACCAACCTTTATTTTCGCCACCACATAACTCTAATTAGGCATAAACATAGTTTTAAAACCTTTATTTTTACTTTATACACCGTAAATTACTAAGATACATATAATAATATACCGGATGACATTTTTTACCGTCTCGTAAAAATTTGGGTATACTAGGTGAACGGAGTAGAAGCCTATGGCATAGTTTTTATTATTTTTTCTTTAACCTAGAAAGAAATTGATCTATGGATAAATACCACACATTTGAAGTAAACTTATCATACTATAACAATAAACACAGACATTTAACAAAAAACATAATTCAATAAATAAATACGATAAATAATATTAAAATTTAAATCATACGCACCCAAATTTCAATATTTTTATCTTTTATTTTAGTTTTATTTCTGAAAAAAAAAAAAAATGCTATGCCATAGGCTTCTACTCCGTTCACCTAGTATACCCAATTTTTTTCGAGACGGTAAAAAAAGTCATCCGGTATATGTATGTAGATAAATCGGAGTCATCCTCTAAATTGTTGAGTTTACGGAAAATAGGTGACAAAAGTTTTTTTTTAAGGACGTTCACGGGTTGGGAAATCAATCCCCCCCTACATCTCCCAGAGAGAAACATTTGCCTCCCTTGAGCGAAAACCTAGATCCGCGCCTGGGTATTTGTATTATTTTCGAACGGTTTAAGTACTTTCTGAGTTAATCTTGCGAAGGTGAAGGATAAACATCGTAAGGAAACCTAGACTTATAGTTAACCGCTTGCTTGCTTTCGATTGCAATAAAACCGTCGATATTGATCATAAAATTTGACACTTTAAGAGGCCTTTTCCTTGCAGTGGGACAATAATAGGCCGGTATTTTAATCTTAATTTGATGAAGTTGTATCACTAAAACGTAGGCAGGTTTTTGTGAAATAATTGGTTGGTTTTGTTATTTTGGAGAGGCTTTTTGTCCTAATTTTGTATTAGCACCTTGTAAAAGGTCTCATCCGGGGTGAGTCCTATTTCTGCCGTCTACTAAAATTGCTGTATTCTGGTTTAAAAGTTACAGGTGCCCGTGAAATTAATGATATAAGAGTGTTGACTTTGCCATACCCATTGATTATTTTTCATTATTGTGACTTGTTGTAATATGACAAATTAGTAGTAAAGACTAGTCCATACAAACGTCAAAATAAAATCTATAAAATAAATAAAATAGAAGTGTCTGTTTGATCACAATAACAGCTTTTTTACTAAATGCATATGAAAGTAAATACGGAACTTATAACAAAAAAATAAAAATTGGCCGTCTGTCTGTTCCGGCTAATCTTCGAAACAGCTGAACCGATTTTAACAGGACTTTCACTTGCAGGTGCAGCTGATGTTATAAAGAGTAACTTAGGCTACTTTTATTTTAGACTAGCTGCTGCCCGCGACTTCACCAGCGTGACATTTTCTAAAATAAAAAATAAGCGAATATATAAGTACCTAAAAAAAATTCTTAGATATTTCTCAGTAGCCCGGAGTTTGGAATTGTGGTCGGTTGATGATTGTTCGGGCAATTAGTTACGCCTCTGCCTAACCCAAGTGTATTACAAGCGAGATGTTATGTAAAAAAAAAAACGTAAATAAGTCAATTAAAATTAAGACAATAATAACTACATAACGACCACATTTAAATGTAAATGCGCTACTGAATACATACACAAACACACATACATAGTATATTACATATATAAACATCTCAAGCTGCAGCTGCTCTACTGAACAAACCAATCCCAGCGAAACTGTTACCTTAGTCGATTTATTACTATGGGTAAACACGTAAAATAATAATGCTCTAACAGCGTGTTGGCACATTAGGGTGCAATATCAATTGACGCAAACAGTCGGTCATTACCCGCCGCGCTTAGCATGGTGCATGACTCGACTGTAAAACAATGCTTTTTTAAATTACCCACTTTACTAAATCGCTGAAACAGCCGTGTCATTTCATTTTTAGAGTTCCGTAGTCAACAAGGAACCCTTATAGTTTCGCCATGTCCGTATGTATGTCTGTCCGCGGCTTAGATCAGAGGCTCCTTGTACTAGAAAGCTGTCTTTTGGCATGGGTATACATATAATATTAATCACGCCGACAAAGCGGTAAAATAAAATCTTGAAAAAAAAAATATTGTACCCTTGCACATAAAGTGGAACAGTTTTTTTTTTATATTTTTTTTCTTGTCTATCTCATGGTTTGGATTGTTGGATAGGCCATTCAAAAATATTACCGGCCCTTGAGTACCATTTTTCGATTTAGGTATCCGTTTGCGTAATATTAAGCTTTAAAGAGCTCATTTTTGTTAAAATCAGGTGCCCCTGTGCTTGATTATGGATATGTGGTAAAATTCACAGAAGTAGGTAGTATATATAAGGAAGTCAAAAGGAAAGCTATCTCCGACCTCGCCGCCGAGGCCCCGCGCGAAATCCCCGACTAAATAATAGTCCTCCCCGTCCCTTGCTTGTAAGCGAAGCGCCAGCACGCGCTGTAGCTGAGCCTGTAGCTTTAAATCCTCCTGATAATAATCATAACCCTGATTTTATCCAGCCACCGACGGTCCCTTGCCATCCTCCCTCCGACGCTGCCCTAAGCCGAGGTTCGTACCCCACAGGGGGTGCCCTTAGCGTGCAGTCGTTTAGTTTATAAGTACGCCCTGGCTGGAAGCATTAAGTTTTGTTAGGAGCTTAAGGCACCACAGGACAACCCGGTTAAAGAGTCTCAACCCCTTGTGGTTAACTCTGAGATGCCATTTACAAAAAAATAAAATAATAAGTAAGCTGTCACAACTAAGTAGGCTTTTTTTAAGTTAACGAGTAATAGTCGACTAACTTATATTTGCAGTTGAAATGTATGGGCGAAAATATTTTTCAACCACAATGTTCGGTTTTTTCTTGGGATAAATTCACCCCAACTACGGAATCCCTCATTGTGCGTGGTTCGACAAGCACTTGGCCGATTTTTTTGTATCTGTTAGCGGTGGAACAGAATGTAACTTGCTTTAATAAAACATCATCTGTATGCCATGCTTTTATTTTCCCAAAGGTAAAAGGTTTTTTTTTTAAAGTATTTTATATTGATTAAAAATTAAATACACGTCAAAATAATAATATCTTTATTCATCAAATAACATGACTCAATTGTGTTAGTAACAATATTCCATACCCCTATGTTAGGATTCCTATTCTAATCACTTAATCTACAATCATGAATACATGTGACTCACTGCCACACGGCTAACACGGAGGTGGACAGCTTGCAGCAGCGCCGCACATCGCAGAATAAGGTTGAGCTGGCCCGCACGCGGCGCTCCAGGAAAGCGCATCGTTGTATAAAAACAGTCGACTCGAGCTTCAGCAAACATCCCTGACGAACTACATAGGAGCGGGGCAACCCCATCAATATCCTGAACGCTTTTATTATTATTATATTGAACGCGAAGGACGCAGTACGATTTCTGCGTATAATCGGCCCACAAACTGCACGTGTAATAATGTGGTTTTATTTTATATTGGGCAATAGCCTCCCTAAGACCTTCCAGGAACTCTTATCTCGCGCCACCTCGAACCAGCCCTCACGGTACGCGTCTAGGTCATCCCGTGACCTCTTTCTGGGCCGGGCTCGGTGGTGCCGTCCAACTTCAGGTGCTCATTGTGGAGACTTTTGCCCACCGGTCATTGTGCATGCAGCTGCCGTGACCCGCCCAATCACATTTGACCCTGGCAGCCTTCTTCCCTACATCCATTATACCCGTTTTGGAACGCGGTGTGGTATTCCGAACAGCATTTTTTTTTTTTTTCGCAAATCTCTCGCAATTTCCATTCAATACGTAGCTGTCACGCTCAATTATCGTCTCGTTTTGTTTACCAATGCCCACAGGTTGAGCATTCATAGATGTCTGTCTAGTCTATGAAATGTCTAGTCTATTGAATAGAGACGCGCGTTTTGCACGAAATCATTGCAATAAAATTTGAGTAACTGTAAAGCGAATGGAAATCGATTTAGTGTCGCTGTTAATTGATTCTCTTGATTGATTTTCTTGTTTCTGTTTCTATAGATCTTCTAGCACTTGTAACACAGGCGCACGTCCTAGCACAAGTGTCAGGGACTTCCCACAATTTGTTATCCCTTTAATGAATATAGATTTTTTCTGATGGTACCTATTTCAAAATTGAAGCTTTAATTCAACACAACCATACAATTAAAGCTAATTGATATTGATATTTTTTTTATTTTCTCTAGTACCTAAAATACAACCAAGCTTCAGCATAAATATTTAAATTACCACAGGTATACAATGAAACATTTGTTAACAGAACAATAACCACCTACTCAAATGAGAATAATCTCGAGAAGACTAATGATAGGCACAATGAGCTTTTCAATTAATTGGTGGATTTATCTACTTTAGAAATAAATGTATTTACTTTATTGTCATATTATATTGTTATGAAATCCTGAACGAGGAACGATAAATAGAAAAAATATACACAAAATTTATATTTATAAGTAAGTACTTAATTAAAATGATTCAAATAACATAGAAAGTCATAATTACAAAAGCATCGACATAGATAGGTGTATGGCTAACAAGCTACATAATATGCCTATAATATGTAATATCATCATACATGTTATCATACTAGCTTTACCCGCGGCTTCACATGTGTGGCGGTCCGAAATGATCCCCCTAGAACATACTACCGGGATAGAAAAAAAATATCCTACAACCTACGCCAGGTCATGGTCTACGTGTACCCGTCTAAATTCGTTGAAATTTTTTTGCGTGATTAAGTTGCGAACATCCAGACAAACAAAGTTTCACATTGATATGTAATATATTTATACCAGGTAGCATCATATAACCGTATTTCGGGTGCTACCCTTCCGCTTAACCAACTGTTTTAAACCGTCATGTCAAGTGAAATTCGAAATAACTGAGGCGTGAGAAGTCGCGACTGCTCCAGTGGCTCGTGAAAGTGAAAATGATGATATGAGAGCTGAGCTTTGGCATGAGAGAGCTCTGTATCAAAGTGAAAGGTAGAAGATGGTAACAAAAGAAACGCTAGTAGAATCAATGGTTACACGTTAAGGTGACGATAACCGACTTTTAATGAATTTATACTGAAGATCACGTCTAAGCGAGTAGTGGATTTGGAAAAAATATACCTATGTTATGTTATAACTTAGTGTATGAATACTTTTAATTATGTTTATATTACATAGTCAAATTATTTTGTAAATTTATGTCTAATACGGATAAAAAACTGAGAATCACACAAAATCTATCAAGTGTATTTTTCTGAAACCTTCACTTTTTTAAAGATAATTTAATTATTGATCTTTTGTTAAACGTGTTTTATAAATAAAATACCTATTGTTTTATATATAATAAATTAATAATGCGTCTTATTTAGGACAGTGCTCCTGGATAGGCGAATCCTATTACTGACTGGACGTTCGACGTGTTGCGTGAGCTCAGTACAGAACATGTAAGCTAACCACTCAAGGTCACTGGCATATCTGCGTCTTAAGTATATAAAACTATTTTTTAACGAATGTTTTACTCACGAAGCAGAGGAATGATACATTAGTAGCAAGCGCGTCAGCGTGCGAGGTCCGTTTCCGATCCCCTGATCGAACGAAGTGTTAGGTAGGTATTGTTTTATGCTAAGAACTTCCTAATACTTAACAGCCGACTTATCTGGCAAACTGAGATACCGCTAGTTAGATACCTCTGTTTTCCTCTTCCGAAATACAGGCTTGATGTTATGGGAGAATAGATAAAAAAATACGTCTTATAAGAATATATTCACCACACATACTCTGTGAAAATTCCACACAATTCCGCGCATAAGAATATTACGGCTTGCGACCACAAAGTTATGTGAAACGACGCCTATCAGCACTTATTTTTCACAAAGTTGTGAAAAGTGTGAAATAACCAAGAATTTATAGCTGGAACTATATTTTTTAACTTAGATCTATCGCTAAATGCACTTGACTTTTTACTTACTACCGTGCTCATTTAAAATGACTGCGCGACTAGCTTTTTTTCTGTTTTCGAACGTGTGAACATAAATAATATACCACAGAGTTTATACATTTTCTGTAGCTGAAAAAGTTCGTTATATTTTGTTTATACTGCTCTTGGTTCATGTTTGCACATATTACGGTATTGTGGAAAGTAAAATAAACTAGATATACTTAGTTATTTATAGATCTGTGATAGTTACCCTTCCAAATTCTGGTACTTATAACCACTTTACATGCACAATCAAATATGTAAATTCCTTGAACGATACTGTTGAGTAAGCGAAATACGTTTGTTCCTACCTACTTATACTTATATCTGTTAAAACTGATGTGAACTTGTCTAGTATAGTTACGGCATAGGGACCTGAAACTGTTTTAAGTATAAATAATCTTACCAAAGTTGTTATTATTGAAATAAGAAATTTTCCGAAGAGCTTCAAATTTGCGTGCCTACCAATTTTATCATTTTATTCAAAGCTGATCACTCACAAAATGGCTACTAACACATATAATTAAAATCGAATTAAATGATAAAAACGGGATGATAATCACCCTCGGGAAGTAAATTAAAGGAATTTAATTGTTTTTGAATTTATAACTACCAATTTAAATTGTTCGTATTTTCAAATCATTACTGCCATTCTTTGGCAGTTGACGTGTGTGTCAATTTCATAAGCAACTGTTTTCCCTGATTTTTGTAACACTTCGCGTGTATTGAATGTATTCCAAAGTGCGTATAATGTTGCTGTTTTAATTCTCATTTTGCTCCCTCCTTTGGTCGCCATGGTGATAAACAAACAGGTAGGGGCGTGTTTCAAAGTAACTCTATGGAATTTTCATAGCATATTCCATAGGCTGGTATTTTGGCCCTTCTATCGTGGGAAAGGACATTCTTAAACCCGATTTTTCGAAGGGGAAAAATTTACCCGTACCTAAATGAGAAAATAATCCCGAGGTAAATGTTTATAAAATCGAGAATGAATCAGTATGTACGCGTACATATTTGAAGTGACAAGCTTTAAAATAAAATAACCCTAAGTATAGGTTGGCAAAACATTATTTCAATAAAACTGAAATGTAGAAAGTACGTTCCGAGGTAATATTATGTCATAAAAAGAAAACAACCCCTCAAAGCCGACACTGAATCCAACAAGAAAATGAATCACTTTAGTTTATCCAAGCCACAAAGTAGATTATTTAAATCCACCTGATTTTCTTTAAACTAGATTTATAGCCACGGATTCATAGGCCGTCTGCCTCAGCGGCGCAGTGGTTCGGAACGGTAGGGAACTGAGCCATGAGCTGAGTAACTGGGCTTTAGTAATAGCTGATTGAGCTGTTGCATCCTTATGTTCTACACATACAAGAAAACGCTTTATTTTATTGATTTGGTAAATCAATAATATAACAGGATAGATAGCAGATTGTCTGATTATGCTATCATAATCAAACTACAACGTTCCCACTGCTGGGACACAGGCTTCCTCTCTGAGAGAGTGGCCCGTATTCCACCACCCGGATCCAGTGCGGATTGGTCGACACACATATGTTCTCGATTATTTTTGGCTCTAGGACATGCCGGTTTCCTCACAATGGTTCTCTTCACCGTTTTGATAGCAGCGGTGATGAATTAAAGTGCCTGCCTTTTATAGAAACCACAATCTACAACTCGTCGGGGCCATTACGATTGGGCTGCTCACTTTTGCGTTGTTTTGATTTAATAATAAAAAATCAATCATAAGACAAAATTAAATTCACTCAGAAAAATAAAGATTACCAACTCGAGTATTGGTTTCAAACACTTGAAGCTACGATCCGTAACAGGTAGCGCAGCACTTACAGACCGGTAATCTTTTAAGTAATCCATTTTATTACGATTGGCTATGACAGCGTGATCGGTTGATGTATCTGCTGTTATATTTTATTGTCGTTTTCATTGACTTTAAATAGAAGCTTCGGTTTCATTGAATTACTTGTCAGAACTTAAGTTTTATAGATGTTAAGGAGATTTCGGTTATTTATTTGTGTTTAGTCTGACAGTTTGCAAAGTCATTGGCTTTGTTCTTTTTTGTGCTGAAGAATTATCTTCTCTTTTTATTAACTCCCAAACATCATCATTTTTTTTTTATCTAGGGCATCTCAGAGTGGATCATTAGAGATCTTGACTCTTTAACCGGTATTTCCTGTGGTTGCCTTAAGCTCCTAAAAACTTAAAGCCTCCGGCCAGGGCGTAAAACTTAACGCGCGCTAAGGGCACCCCCTGTGGGTTATTAACCTCGGCTTAGGGCAGATTCGGAGGGAGGACGGCAAGGGACCGACGGTGGCTAGATAAAATTAGGATCAGATCAGGGGAATTTAAAGCTACAAGCTCAGCTACGGCGCGGGCTGGCGCTTCGTCGAACAAGGTCATCTTTTTTTACCCTTATTCCAATTTATTTGGGGTCGGGACAGCATGTTTTCTTCTTCCTTACTTTTAGACATCACCTCAGTAGTCACCCCCTTTTCTAGCCATATCATCTTTCACAAAGTTCATCCATCGTTTCTTTGTCTTCCCCTACTCTTATAACCATCCACAGTCCTACTCAAACAAAATAGTCACTAAAACACTCTGGCTGCCTGCCTGGCAACTATGCATTGTATAAGACGGCATAATCCATATTGGTAAATAGACGTGTTAAAGATAATATTGGTGATAGTGGAGACTGTTTTTTACGGAGTCTAATTGTGAGAAAGTTTTAAAAATGCTTTAAAAAATATTTTGTTTGTGGATCAGCTGCATGTTGAACAGAATAAATAGCTACAGAAGATTGGCTCCGCACATAGACCACACGAACATAAAGCCCAATTTACACGGTGCTATTTAATAGCATATGGCATACCTCATGTTGAAGCAAGTTAAAAGTAATGCAAGTCATGTGTTGCGTCAATTTTATGGCTAAAAACTTGCATCGTGTAAATAGGGCTTAAGACCCGCTTCCCGTACAGCGAGTGGAAGTGCACTTCAAAGTAAAGCAGTATACTAAAGATCGTAGCAGCTGGCGTTCTATAGTTTCTGCCTACCTTAATGGAAAAAAAGCGTGAAGTTGACATGTATGCAACTTCTCGAGAATGTTTGCCTCATTTTTTATTAATCTTGCTTTCGATCAAAGTTACTCCATGGCTATAAGCATTTTATTACCTAAAATAGAAATCCATACAAAGTGAAACACTAAGGAAAACTAAGTTGTGTTTTGTGAACTATATTTCACAAAAGTTTACAAGGAGTAAAGTTCACTTATCTATGTAGGTATATTATTTATGATATTGAGCGTAGCTAGCTACTTTTATCTTCCATACATAGGTATATACATTTTTGATAAACCTAACATGATTCAAAAGTTTACTCGTATTGCTTGGTTAATAGGACCTTAGTCCTTGTCATTTGGCCTATTCTGCAGGCTGTCCTGTAAACAACATTGCAATTTGTAACTAGGAACAGAGAAGCAAAAATACAAAATTCCCAATACATCTTGCCCAATATCCATAATGGAGTTGACCACAAAGATTTATAATTTAATCTCACAATATATATGTTCGTGAGATCGATCGGGGATGACAAGAGATTAATAGGATGAATCCGCAGATAAGTGGGAAAACGGTTGCGTCTCGAACGAGGTGTGTATGTGGACAGAAAGGGGAGCAATCGATGTCTCAAAGGAATTAATTGCTGAGTAAATTAATTGAACTCCTTTCGTTGGTAATAACTTTGATAAAGTGTTTTCGAAGTTGAAGTAATGCATTGGATGTTAGTGGGACATATCGAAATTTAAGTAGGATGCGATAAGGTAGCCCGCGATATTAAAATTTTATTAAGTTTTTTGCAATTTTCGGGTCAGTGTCTGGTTATATATTATATTATAATATGTTGTTACAGATTTATAATCATTAGATTCATCAATACAACTCTCCAAGTTAGAATTGTCCTCAAATATCATTAAATGAGTTAAGGAAATACTTGAATAATATTCAACAGGGTAATTTGAACAAGTAGAGAGTTGTATCGATGATTTTAATTATTATAATTCTAAAAATACATATTTATTACGGTCGCAAATCATATTTTTATCGACATACAACCTGCAAACAGCAAAAATGGAAAGAAAATTTGATTTCGCGAGCTGCCTTAGTGCATTCGTCTTAACCTATACCTATTTAATGCTGTTGTAAAGCTAGATTTTCTTTTTATTTTAGAAACATAAATACTACATATAATAGCTCAACGCTCGTCTGCTTGAATCTCGATACTCGCACGCACACATTCGTATATATTCGTATATAATAAAAAGAGACAGACAGAGATAAAGTCGCATGGAGGTGGCATAACGCTTTTTACTTACGTGACGATTTCTACCTGTCAACTCCTACCGCTAGCCATGATAAATCGTAAAAAAAAAACAATTAACCATCGCTAAAGCTTTTCCATGGCAACAGAAATATTAATTAACAAACAAAGTTAATAATTAAAGTGAATTTCTGAAACTGGCATAGTCACCGAACTCCAAATAGCTTTGCACCATAACTGATACCGTTCAGTAAGTTTGTTGCTTGTACTGGGTGACCGTGAACTTTGGTTAGCGATACCAATAAACAATTAGTTAGAAGGAGAGTTGGTAAGTATTAGTGGTTAGTGTGTTGGTTGTTAGTATTATTTGTTGGTTTGTTGGTGTGTTTGTGTGGCAGAGAAATAAATTGGTCATCAAATTGAGTACCAACTTAAATTGTCCATATATTCCAATCAAAACTGTCATTTTTTTTGACGCAAAAAAGACGGCCAGGGGAATTAATTGCTTCTCAAATATTGTACACACACTACATTCCCCTGGCCGTCTAAATCGTTTGAAGGTATAAACGAAAGGCTAGCAAACATAAGTAGCAAGGTGACCGGGAAAATATATAAATCTATAAGATTGGAATTTAGTATGAAATAAGATATGACAAGAAAACGAGTAGCTATACATATACTGGCAAAACAAAAAACAGAAAACTGCATCAACCCCAAATAAATTGTGATAGGTCGGGGCGAGGTCACTGGCAGCAATACAGTAAATTGCATTTTTACAAGCTTTTATTTAACTTGCCTTGTTAGTTAGTTAGTATGTATGGGTCAAATCTTGCAACTGAATTTTAAAATAGTTATCCTCCACCGATTGCGCTGAAATGATGCATACACGTTTGGTTTGGATGACAATGCACGGTTAGTTAAGTGACATAATTCTAAATCCAATATGGCGGACTCCCAAAGATAATGGACCAATTATTTTTTATGCACTCCCATGATATGGGTATCAAATGCAAGGGTTAGGTGAGAGGAATATCAAAAAAGCTTTTTGTACTTGGGATTAAAATTCCGTAATCTCTCTTAATGTTCGTTCTACCTTTAACGTCATCCCGCCTGTAATCCCCGAAGGGTTAGGCAGAGACGTACCTAAAGTACACCCATGTTTTGCTAATTAATTTTAAGACCCATGTACGCGTAATAGCGCGTAGAGCGTATTGCCATCAACCGGGCACAAATCCACTCTTCGGGCTGCGACTGAGAAATTCCTGATGGAAAAATCCAATAATACCGCAATAATTTAACCGCTTCTGTGGTCTAGTGGTAAGACCACCTGTCTCAGACCCAGAGATCCCGAGTTCGATTCCCAGTGAGGGCAAAATTGTCTGCTCGGTTTGGTTGGTGGTAGGGCTTGTTCTAAGTCCGTCTGGCTAGCTACCACCATCTTATCTTAGTCTGTCGCCATAACAACAATGTTAACAGCATTGTGTGTTTCGGCAGTTAGAGGTAAGATAGCCAGTTCCTCTGTGGTTGAGGATTCTGGATGAAGCTCGCTTCCATCTTCGGCCTTATCATCACTTACCATCAGGTGAGATCAAGGCCAAGACCTCCCCCGATTTTTTTTTAAATACTTTGTCCGACCTAGGAATCGATTCCAGGACCTCATGCTCAGCAGTAGGTACCGCTTGCCACCCCTAGACCACCGAGGCAGTCTACCTTTATTACTTACTTAATTATAATTCAACTGCACAATACAATCACAATAGGTTTCAGTTGGACAGTTTAACAATTCAACATCCATTGCATTTCCAATCGTGAACATGATTTGGATTTCAAAAACATACATGCCATGTATGCTTTAGAATCCATTGGATTTATGTATGACAGCTAAACAATATTTGTGGAATTGTCAAAATTATACGTATTGTGATTAGGAATGTGTTACGTAATTAGGGTAATCAATCCGCCCAGTCTTTTCCCAACTATGTTGGGGTCAGCTTCCAGTCTAACCCCATGCAACTGAATACTACTATTTTACATGGAGAGACTGCCTATCTTACCTCCACAACCCAATTACTGCCTAATACGATACTCCTTTCAAAGACTGGTTGTCAGACTTTCGGGGTTCTGACCCGTAACGACTGGCAAAGATCTACAAATGACAGCCGGGACCAACGGGTTTCCGAGGTACGGATGGGTATGCCCATCCACGAACAGACCGCGACAAGCGTAACTTAACCTTCGATCGACCCGTGTCATCATCATCATCATCATCATCATTTCAGCCGAAAGACGTCCACTGCTGGACCTAGGGAAGAAAAAACTGTGTTTTCTATTTAATTCAAATCTTGCGTAAATTTTGGGACACCCGGATATATCAGTTTAATGAACTTCCTCCCAACCAGGTGTCCCACGTCATGTATCATTATTTTATTTCTCCAGCCATAAGTTTAGTTTCAGAATTAATGTAGTTTATTTAAAAGTTATTCGTTAATCATTACATAATATTATGTGATGACGTTTGTTATAGCTTTTTGTACATATTTTTCCATAAAACGAGCTAACGACATTAAAAAAACCAGAACTATCTTTAATTATTATGATTAGTTAGTGTCTTTGACATGGTCCCGGACCTTTGAAAATGAGGCACCGACCGACGATTATTCTTATACGTACTATGCAAGTGCACCCAAGGACAACCCCCGGTTGGTGTAGGACTATTGCAGGATATGGAAACAAAAGTCAAGTATTTTGTGTGTACATAAATAAATTAATTAATTAAAAATTTTGGACTATGGGTTTCGGTGGTTAAAATGGACTGACTACCTAAAACTATGGAAGGACTCTGGCCCCTGCCTGATCAATGTTTTATTGTACACCGATAAAATGGCAGGGACTTGCATTCTCAATAATGGGCCCCCGGAAAAGGTCGCTAGCACTTAGTGCCGTAGCAACAAGGGGGCAACATATCCTAAGGTGCTTAAGGACTGGAGGTATTCCACGACTATCAAAACAATCCCAGAGCCCTGAAAATGGTCAAGATCCCTACCAGCACTTACTAGAATACTTCCTTCCTCCGAGCACGTTTACTCTTGCGATTCTCCACTCAAGCCGGTCAATAAAGGCAAGAATGAGGTGGGAGCTCAGTTCCACGTCAGTGTTCACTCCAGCCGGCCAATAAAGGCAAGCCAGAGATAAGGAACATGACTTCTCCCAGGAAATAGGGTCCGTGGGGTCGCTACAGCCCAACAGCTCGCCACATACTGCCCTGCGGGTTTCTGTATCTCTCTTGGTCTGGCTCCTCACCCTAGACATGTTTCGGTAAAGTAAACTCTACCGGCACAGACCCAGAGTTCGGAACTCGCAAGCCCCACCACGACGTCAACGTAGAGATACGGCGGTGGGGTTTATTACAAACATTTATTAACATGCAACTATTACACCTGCCTGATCACAAACATAATATAAAGCAACAAAATTCAATCATCGATTCAAATTGCTACTATATCGACCGGAACTACTAAGTTCCGGTCGATATAGTAGCAATATATCAGTTTTCGAACATTATCGGTCTATTAATGTCCGATACTTTACTTTTATTATATGTAGCTTTAGATGTCACCAACACTGTTTAAAATGGCTTTACGGTCTTTCCCATAATCGGAATTATAGTACTCTTGGATGGGCGAGTCCTATTACTGGCTGGACGTACGACGCGTTGTGTGAGCTCAGTACAGAATACACAAGCTAACCACTCAAGGTCACTGGCATATATCTGCGCCTTAAGTAAACGGAAGATACATCTTTTGTTCTGATGGGGTAGGCAGAATGTGCAGTGTCGTCCTTTGTTGATGCTCGCACATTATTGGTGAAAAGCTCCAAGCAGGGTTACAAACATTCCCTTGCGCCTTTGAGTTTGATGATACTTGTATTACAAGTTTAAAAAAAGTGGCCTTCTAGTATACTTCTCAAAAGGGAGGATCTTACGACCAGACGGGTGCTGTGTTTCGTGGGCTATTGCCCGACGGTTGCTGTCGGGTTTCTATAATTTTATAAATTATCGCGCTAATAACGTAGTTAACGCGATATACCTGGAACATTAAATTACACATACATAAACTCACGCCTTCTTGTCATGGGGGTAGGCAGAAACTACAGAACGCTCATTTTACTTCGTTTACGTTCATACATCAGGTGATGCACGCACGCCGCGGCGCTGGTTGAAAACAACTTTAAAATATTCGTGGTTTAATGTCGTGGTGGCCCAGCGGTTCAGGCCTCGCCTCTCATGACCTACCTACAAGGTTGTGCGATCAAATCCGGGCAAAACTCACGTGAACTTTTCAATTCATATGTACTTTCTAAGATTATCGTGTTTATAAAAAAAATCGTGATCAAACCTGGACTTATAATTAATATATGTACCTATGTCCGAAATCGACAGTACGCCTTGAGCAAGCACGGTGATCAAAGCTCATGCCTTACCCGGCTGTGCTGTGGGAAAATAATAGGCTAGTTCCTATCTTCTACATAAATAAAAATGAAATACTGTTCGTTGGTTTCATTCCGACCTCGCCGCCGAGGCCCCGCGCGAAATCCCCGACTAACGAATAGTCCTCCCCGACCCTTGACTGTAAGTGAAGCGCCAGCACGCGTTTTAGCTGAGCAGCATGTAATCCAAACTCCCCTCGATAATAATCAAAACACTGATTTTATCCAGCCACCGTCGGTCCCTTGCCACCCTCCCTCCGACTCAGCTGCCCTAAGCCGAGGTTCGTACCCCACAGGGGGTGCCCTTAGCGAGCAGCAGTCGCTTAGTTTATAGTTTTTACGCTCTGGCTGGAGGCATTAAGTTGTGTTAGGAGCTTAAGGCAGCCACAGGAAAGTCCGGTTAAAGAGTCGAAATCCCTCGTGGTTACACTCCGAGATAGCCTAGATAAAAAAAAATAAAAAAAAAAGTTCGTTGGTAACCACATCATCAATTTTCTTCTGTAAATGTTCGTAATAGTCCGAACAAGGCTTTATAGCAAGAAACACTGGAAAAATGGCCCGTTAAAAGAAAAACACTGAAAATGGTTTTTCTTTAAAAAAATTATATGAACTAATGAAATTTGGACAGGAGAACGGCTGTCAGGTTGCCAATTTGATCTACTAAGTTAAGCGGCCACTGTCGAAGCTAAACTCAGGATGGGTTTCCTTTGAAACTAGGTGGGTATTTACAAAATACTATAATGCACTGCGATTTGGAATGCCCGCGTTCGGAGCAAGCGTTTACCGAACAGCTTTTGTATCTCTTGGGACGTGCCAACAAGAAGGTTCCCGGTGTTTCAACCGGGTAGCTACATATGGGACTCACTCCCGCCAAAACGAAAATATCACTGGATTTGTAACGGCTCCACAAAGAATAAGCAAATGCTAGTAAAATACGTCATACTGTTTTCGAGATATCATCTGTAATAGCCAGATTGACGAACAATATGTTTTATATAAAATGGTTACGTAACTGCCTCGTTGGCCTAGTAGTCGCAAGCGCTACTGCTGACCATTAGGTCCTGGGTTCTTCCCGAGTCAGGCAAAGTCAGGGATTCGTCATTCAAAAATGCCTATGTTTAGAAGCGCTTAGTCTTTTGAATTTTTAACGTGCCTTTGATACTCATTATCTGGTCTATTTACTTTTAGTGGGTGTTGGAACGAGTGTTTTAGGGATTAAAGCCAATAAAACCGACTTTTAATTATTATTTTATACTGAAGATAACATCTAAACGAGCAGTGTTAATGATTTGGGAATAAATATGTTAAATTTGAGCATTTTCTTACTAATGTATTTTAGATTATGTTTGTATTACATAGTAAAATTAATTTGTAAAGTTATGTCTAACGCGAATAAAAAACTGAGAATCACGCAAAATCTATCAAGCTTATTTTTATGAAACCTTCACCTTTTTAAAGATAATTTAATTATTTATCTTTTAGTATGCGTGTTTTATTTAAACACCTGTTGTTTTATGTATAATAAATTAATAATGCGTCTTATTTGGGACAGCGCTCCTGGATGGGTGAGTCCTATTACTGGCTGGACGTGCGATGCGTTGTGTGAGCTCAGTAGAGAACACACAAGCTAACCACTCAAGGTCACTGGCATAATTATATCTGCACCTTAAGTATACGTAGTATTCATCTTTTGTTCTGATGGGGTAGGCAGAATGTGCAGTGTCGTCCTTTGTTGATGCTCGTACGCTATTGGTGAAAAGCTCCAAGCAGGGTTCCAAACATTCCATTGCGCCTTTGAGCTTGATGATACTTGTATTACAAGTTAAAAAAAAATGGCCTTCTAGTTATACTTCTCAAAAGGGAGGATCTTACGACCAGGCGGGTGCTGTGTCTGGTGGGCTACTGCCCAACGGTTGCTGTCGGGTTTCTATAATTATAAATTATCGCGCTAATAACTTTGCTAAGGCCATATAGGACACGTCAGTTGTACCTCTTTTGTGATGGTATAGATGTTGATGATTTAGCAAACAACAATAAGTACATAGATTTTTGTAAATCCGCATGCGGTAAGTGCAATAGTGCAATAGTTCACAGCAATCCGTTTAACAGCCGTATCAAAAACCGCGTGACACATTGCATTGCGGCGCTGCGTAAAAATTGTAAGCCCAATAGGTGAAATGAAATGCAATACCTCAAAATATGTGGCCTGTACTAAAAACCGACAGCTTGGGCCGCTATTTGTTTAAATAACAAATAGCTGGAGGCGTTATAAAACTTTGCGTCGGTATCGCTCTAACCGTATTTACTTGTTTTATTTAGCTGTAGATTCTATACTTAACTATGCAAAATTGATAATGTATTTTGCAGTGATTTTTAAAACTACCGCGGCAAGTGTATTATTGAAGTGAAAACTTCTTTAGCTGCGTTCAGTGATTTTTGGTAAGGAGGACTTATGGGTTCGCGTCACCGAAACGCGCGACATTCTCTTGACGTGTTGCGCCACACTGTCAGTTATTCCAAAGTTTTGAGTTTTCATTTTTGTCGGCAGTCCTTGACAGTTTTTTTTTTTTCTTTTTCTTTTCACTCCTTAATCATTTCAGTGATTAAGTACCTAAAAATATAACAAAAAAAATGCAGGTAAACGTACATCCATAAATGCACACCTTATTCCTATGGGGCTAGGCAGAAACTGCAGAACGCCACCTGCTACGCTCCTTACATACTCTTTTAGCTTCGTTTACGTCCATACATCTGGTCATACACGCACGCCTGTTGCGAGTACTACGCAGCTAACCAACCACGTAACCTATAGGCAGATAATATTGTTCATATTAAGAAGTAAATTATTGCGCTGTTGGTCTGTGGATGGGTGACCATCTTTACATAACAATACCGCTCCTTGCCTCGGAAAGCAAGTTAAGCCGTTGGCATTTGACAGTCGTTACGAGTCGTCAGAAGTCCGAAAGTCTGACAACCAGTCTTACCAAAGGGTATGGTATTACTCAGTAACTGAGTTGTGGAGGTCAGATAGGCAGTCGCTTCATGTGAAATGCTGTATTCAACTGCATCGTTTAGACTGGAAGCTGACCCCAACGTAATTGGGAAAAGGCTGGACAGGTGATGATAATGAAGAAGTAAATATACAGGTAGGTACGTATGGACAATTTTCTGCAACCAATTCTACGGCACGAATGGATATGGATAATAGTCATATCAATCGATTTAATTTCATAATTATTGAATTATGAAATTAAATCGATTGATATGACTGACTGACTGGCTATTGAACCATGATAGATAAAGTCATCCAATGTCGCAGTCATCAAATGTTATCGTTCAATACTCGTATTTTTAACGAATCGACATGGGATCGATTAATCAAAATATGTAGGGTCACGAACGATAAATTTTATACAAGTTTGACCGTATTAAAATACGTTTGAATATGAATATTTATCGGTATGGCTTTGTTTACCATACTGGTTGAATGTAAATATTTACTGTGTCAACCCTTAGGTTGGGCACACATGAGCGTAACTGAATGATTATTCGAGGAGTTTTGTAAGGCAGACTGCACACCACACATACACTTTCATGACGACATTTGTGGCGCCACATTTGAAACGCGGCGCATTTAACGCCACTTGTAGCGGATGCTGTTTGTGGCGAGACGTTTGCCGCGCTGGACGAATTCAGATCGAACACGTTCGTGTTTTATGGCGCGGTGATTTGCAAAAACAAATACAACATTGAATTTTACGTTGAGTTTAATACAGGGGTTGAAAACAAAATCCTATTATACAACCATGTATGTGTTTTGAGACGTTCCATGACATAAATGAAACTTTTCTTCGTAACTCTTATAAAATGTTGTAATTTCCGTAAATTATAGTATCTTGGTTCCTTAGCTAAAAAGAAAAAAACGGAACCCATCTAAGTTCACTTCGCTGTCCGTCCGTTTATCTGTCTGTCAGTCTGTCAGACCCTTTTTCTCAAGAACGCTTGAAGAGAGGTGAGAATTGACCGTGACGTATATCGATGTATGAGAAAGCATGTTTTTCAACTACAATGTTATTTTTGTTTTGGGATGAATTCATCCCAACTACGGAACCCTTCATTGTGCATATTCCAACACGCACTTGGCTGGTTATTTTTTTCTCATTAATTGCCACGAAATCTGTATTTTCGGTCGATGCTGTCGACATTCTGGAAGCTGCACCACAACTGCGCGTCTGATGTGCATGTACACGATACGTTTGCTCCGAGCTAAAATGTTACGCAGTAATTGTGGCGAAGTAAAAGTAAAGGCACTATTCCACCACTGTGCGGCACTGTGCGACACTGTAACTGTACAGTGTACAGCACAAATGTTACTTTTAGTGGACTTACTCAGATAAACATTGACAAATGTGCTGCCCTACGTACAGCTTTGCCGGTGGAAATGGATCTGCAGTTCAGTACGTGCACCGTTGGAATTCTGCACAAAATATTTGTGAATAAAGTGCTAAACATAATTTTGGTGGAATCGCGCCTTTAGGTGCGTGTACCGTGTGGCGTCGGTGTGCGGCTTCACTTAACAGTCGAGATCATTTTGCGTCGAGTGTAGCGCTAACCTACTATTGAATGAAACAAAATGCAACGTAATTTCATTTGACTTATTTGAAAATTGCGCCGGATCGACCGTTCGTCTTTTGTTTGACCCCACTTTTAGAGCACTCTGAACTGGACCTTTGTTCACAAACAGCCACGTTTCAACACAAAACTTTTCATACAATAACTTTTTTTTATGTTTCGGAAAGCTGCTGGAAAATGGTTCGTCTGTAGGCAGCCTTATTCTATTGGGCACTCGACCTCTGCACTCGGAAGTGGACGCGAATTCAGTTTCACTGCGGCAACTGATTGATTAAAACCGGCCAAACAATGAAAACACTTTTGAATTTATTTTGCCTCTTTGGTTTTTACGGTTTACAAATAAAATGAATGAAGATTATTTATTGTGCTTTTGTTGCTATCTTAATTGGTCTGCTTGTAGGTACGTTTTAAATTTACGCTTAATTTTTTTTTTTCATTTTGGGTTTGTTGGTACGCTGTGAACACATGTAGGTATAAAACTTATACAGTTGTTATGCTTATGATACTGAATTAAAAGTAACTAAATAAACACGAAAATGTTGTTTATGAATGGTAAACGTGTTTATTCTTCACCACTTTTTCTTCCTTTTTTTGTCGTCTAACAAACACTCTAAAATCACATACACCACCAAAAGTGAAGATTGATAAAATAATCGCCAGCTAGCAGGCATGAGGCCACTACGAAGCGCGCCAAATCATTTCCTACGAGTGACGACCGTGGTCGCGGCTTCCGCAATCAAACGGCAACCGCGCGCCCAAGCGTACGACCAATAGTCTACCAATCTGAATGTTGGAACGGTTTAGACTTTGGTTTAGTCGAAATAGATAGGAAAATAATTAAAACTTTAAGGCTCACGCAGACCGGCGCGATATCGCGGGTCGCACTGCCTGTCGCGCCCGCGATATCGCGCCAATCTGCGCGAGCCTTTACACTGAAAGAAATGTTAGTTTATCTGTAACACCAATTTTTGATTACTGTTAACACAAAAATTGTGACTTCGAACTAGGTGTTATCTGTTACAAAACCCTGTTTCGCGTGTGCAAAATCAGTTTTCTTAACTTAAGCAAAGTTTATTTCCTTATAACTAAAGTTGAGTTATTTTAGAAGTAACTTAATTAGTTCGGCTAATTATTTCTTTCAGTGTAGAATATTCTTCTTCAATCGTATGGCCACAACTGTACAAGATTAGCGAAAACTCGGGTACTCACGATGTAGGTCCACCAGTAGGATCGCCTGTTGTGGAGGTGATTTTAATACACCCCACAAATATATTTACGAAAGTAACGCCCACGTATTCAAACCTCCGCCTGAGCGTCTAAGATGTGGTACATTGAATTAACTTGATGTCACAAAAACGGGAAACGTAAAACCCTTTTCGAATAAGACAATCCACACCAGACAATCGATAACCGATTATTTCGTTGGCGAAAATTGTTTATTTTCTTATCAAAATGATTCTAAATTGCCAGGGCAATTACATCTCTGGGTTTTTGTACTTGTCAGAGCCCAACAAGGCCCTACTGCGCTATTAAAAACCAATAAAATTGTAACCTAAAGATGGCAAATAAATTCATTCAGCCGTGAGTATTTTTTACCTCTTTACAATTGAGAATAGAAGACCAACGGCCCCTCGATAGAATTCACCACTAACCCCGCACTTGCTTAAAGGCTCGCGCAGACTGGCGCAATATCGCGAGCGCGATAGTCTGTGCGAGCCTTAATCCGGCACTGCTTCATCATCGCCTTTATTTCAGTAGAAAGACGTAATAAGATATATCTGAACATAATAGACCTCCGCTAAGTACCTATTGCCACAGCTTCATTTCATATATTTTGCTGATCAGACAAAGTAAACTTAATTACACTAGTAAGGTAATATCTCTGAATCCATCAGAAAACAAGTGGTGCACACTAAATGATAGATGAGAGTCGACGGCGCAACTTTCGATGTCCACCGCAAGCAGGAGCCGAGTTTTAATTAATTTTCGTGTTTCACACTCAGCCAGTTGAACGTAGCGTCCTATGTGGAGGGGTGATGCGATGAGATGTGATTGATGAGATATTACGGGTTAAGATTGTAGTCTCATTATGAAATTTAGAAACATTATATTTGGAGCATAATTCAAACAAGTTAAAAATAAATGCATGTCATCTCATCATCTGCCTAGCCTTTTCCCAACTATTTTGGGATCGGCTACTAGTCTAACCGAATGTAGCTGAATACCAGAATTTTACTTAGAGCGACTATCTATCTGGGTAACACGATACCCTTGGTAAGACTGGTTGTCAGATTTTCAGGCTTCTGACGACCCGTAACGACTATCAAAGATCACAAATGACAGCCGGGACCAACAGCTTAATGTGCTATTCTTGGTTTTCAAATATGGTCACCCATCCACGCACCGACTTCGGCAAGTGTAGCTTAATCTGAACGATTGACCCGCTACGTCAATTTGCCATGTTATAGCTATTTCATACAACTGTCAAAGAATGGCAGTTGTGATTCGAGTATACGGACCATTTAAGTTGCTAGTAAAGCTTAACAATTAATTAGCTAGAGCTTTAATCAATGAAACCTCGTTTAATTAAAGCAAAAAATTACTTGCACCGTCTAAACACCGTCGTCTAAAGCCACAGGCACTTAATTCACACGTAAGTGTAAATCAAGCTCAAAGGTGTGAATTCAGCGAAACTTTTAATAACTGAACTGCGAAAACTTTTCACTGTATTTTCACCCCGCATCGCGTTAATTGCTTATCTAGGACGCTGGCTGACAGCCATTCATACGATAACTGTTACCGATGGACACGCGCACATTACGGCGGCTCGCTGTCATTCGCCCGATACTACGGCGGCTCGCTGTCTTTCGCACGATACTACGGCAGCTCGCTGTCATTCGCCCGATACTACGGCGGCTCGCTGTCATTCTGACGTTAACGAAGCAACTCTAACCATCACGCGCCGCGTCTAAATGTTATACGGAAAAAATGCTCATTCGATGCTTCCTCGAATTCTGTTTGTTTTGAGTGACGTTCAAAGAAAATTGTTAAAAGTGTTCGGCATTTTCATTGTTTAACAGTTTAGTCTATTGCCATCAACCGGGCACAAATCCAGACTCCGGGCGGAAAGAGAAATTCCTGATGGAAAAACCATTTTACCTGGCAATCGAACCCAAGACCTCAAGCTTAGTAGTACTAGCGCTTCCGACCGCTAGACCAACGAGGCAGTGACAGTTTTATTGTTTACTGAGTTGATATTACATAATATGTTGAAGTAGGTGCTACAGATTTTTGAGATGAGGTGAAATCTATCTTAAATAAGCAAAGGAGCCGTGTTTTTTTTTTATAAATTCATCTCTTCACAGAAAGCCTCTCAATACTTTGAAAATCCTTTTGAATAAAATTAAACCGCTGCTAAACACAAGTTAGTGTTATTTCATACAGTTTAACATTAATTGCATTATCTGGTCGAACCATTAATTGTTACAAATGGTTCCAATAAATCTGAGCTACTAGCATTGTTTGCGCGCCTCAGTATTGTGTCGCCTGTTCTCTTAAGGTACTCCTACACAGGCTCGTGCATCGTGGACAACAACCGCAATTTCACGTAACAGCTATTTGTCACAACTAAGCGACGTCAAGAGACCTTTATTCTGGAGCAGGATAATAACATGCTGGTATTGATGTATATGTAGAACAAAATCGAATATAGGGAACGCACAAAAATCGTATTGAACAATATGGTGCAACTTATCTTCCGCAACCAGTATGTTTTCCATTTTATTGATAATTTCGCCTGACAAGTTCAGCGATTGTTTCTAGACAATAAATATTTTATTTATTGAGAATCGCGAAGCTGTCTGCCGACTGTGGTGATTATAGCTATGAATCACCATTATAAACTTACCCACATATCGCCATTTTATTTTCTTTCATTCTGTGCTCTTTTTGACCGTGGAACGTGTCAAGTAGTGGCGTTTAAGTTTTGATAAGAATGGTCTGTGTAACAACACCTTTACTATGTACATAATTTACGATAAGGCATCCCAGGCTTTGTTGATACTGATGATGAAAAGTAAATCCGTTTTGTAGATTATACGCTTGTTAATAAATATTTATAAGAATATTTCGTTGTGATGTTTGACCGGAAAGTGCTGGAAAAGATACCAGCTTGCTTGAATTTTGTTGTAGTTGTAGGTATAGAAATCACAAAATAAGTTAAAACATCAATTAGTGAAAAATATCATTATCTTAAGTAAAATAACTACAGGTAACACTGAAAGTAGTAGTTTATCTTAAAAAAAAAAAACAATCAAACAAACCTGTAAGTGAAGTTCGACGATAATTATACTCATTCGTCCGAAGACGATGATTGAATACAATTTGTTGATGGTTCCTCTTGTCCTTTATTTTCCACTACTTATTTAGAACATTGATGGAAGTGCAATTCGGAACGGAAGCATATCGAATTGTTGTGAATAGCTATGCAGTTCTCATTCAAATAGATAACAATAAAAATTTGTTCTAATTCTTATGATTTATTTAATACTTTAAGCACACAAAATGTACAGAGGCGGACTTAATGCCATAGGCATTTTCTACCAGTCAAAATCAGGTGATGCAGAGACAAACAGTAATAGGTGCAATAGCGAAAATTGAGGAATAAATATTTATTTTTAATTATAAAGATATAAACTATAAATTCGTTACATAATTTTTATTATATATAAATATAAGAACCGACCGATCACCATATTCGGCAAGCCTATCCCTTGGGAGAAGCGAGCCAAATATCTAGGTGTGACCCTCGACCATCATCTCACCTTTTCTGAGCATGTAAAGACGGTGCGCTCGCGCGCCGCTTTCGCTCTCTATAGGCTCCATTCCGTCCTAAATGCAAAAAGCAAATTGTCACTCAAGTGCAAATTGCGCATTTACACCACGTGCATCCGCCCCATCATGACCTATGCGAGTCCAGCCTTTGCCCACGTAAAACCATATATCATCCATAGGATGCAGACCCTTCAGAATCGTTCAAAGATCGTGGTTAACTCTGAGATGCCCTAGTTAAAAAAAATATATATAAGCACAAATAAATACACATAAATATGTATACTAAAACAAATAAGATAACAATGGGAAAACATTACCGTTTTGATGATACTGCCAGCTTCAATTCTCATTCTCATTCACCAGGTAATCATGTTCCCTCAATACTACAGAATTTAATCCTTTAGAAACAATCAGTGCCATGGACTAGCTATCGCCCTGAAGGGCTAGACAAGACAAACAGAACCTGATTGGCGACACAACATAGTCCAGCACGTGTGTATGGGTCGACGTGTACAAACATTCATTTGATCAAGGAATTAGCATTTAGCAAACACCCGTTAAGCACTTACGGTCGATTTCTAGGCACTGATTACCGACCGTTTACGGTGACTAACTCGTTCGTATCTTAATAATAACTGAAACACTTATGTATTTTTTTTTTTTTTCAAATTGCCAAATAGACAGACGCATACATATGCAGCTTACGGTTAATTTTTACTTGCACCTTATTATTTTTCCGACTACTTCATTGCCAACATTTTAAATTAAAATCAAAGTACGTATAGATGACATGCGCCCGCTATGTCGGCAGGTAATTTGGAAAAAGCTTCGCTCCTTAACCGTACCTGTATGTAAAAACAACCCACACCTTGATGTTTGGCTACTCTTGTACAACCAGTCTGTTTCCCCGTTTCTTTATGTCGATAACTGAAAGAGCTATATTACCAATTATACTATTCTAACTTTAAGACTGCTTTTCCTATACAAAAAGATTCTAAAAGCAGTAAACCTATATTCTCTATTTCTCAGCTTTAAAAACCCCCTACGTACTATTTTTACCCCCTCACGCATCGGATTTATAACAATTCATCACCCTTCGCCCCTCAGGATTTAAATAGAGCCCTCAGCAGACTAGCTACATAAATATGTATGACGATGGCGCTCCGAGCCGCTATCAATTGCCACTTGACCGGGCCCCAAGTTTTTACTACACCGAGTAGGCTGCTGGGAAACTATAGACGTAGGTTGAACTAGGAGATGCCCACTGAACGATTCGGAACGGTTTAATTCGGTTGTTGTATCATCTGTAGCTGTCGATGGATTCTTAGAAAAACATCAAGTTTTTGTGAAGAAGTTGTCATAGGCTAGGAAAATAATCAGACAACTACACTGACTGGCATGTTTAATGCTTGAATTATTGATGATTGACGATCTGTTGGCCTGTGTATGTAAATAATCGAATGATTTGCCTTTTTCTGTCACATGACTCCCGACCCCTACCTAACCCGCACATCCTTGCGCATTGTAAACAGAACTCGGATCCTAAATTATTTATCTCTCGTGCACCGTAAACTAAGAAAACTCGCTCTTTGCGGTCACGAAGGCGGCAAAACAAGGCATATATTAAAGATCCCTTCACACCTACAGATGCAGCGGATTACGGATATAAAGCCGAGTACGCACACCGACTCGCAACGGCAACGATAACAATAAAAACAAAAACAAATGTAGCCTAGCTATCAATCCGACTTATGACGAGATACAATAATAAAAATTGTGATTAAAAATTAAATTAGAAGAAGAAAAATTAATGTACTGTACCAAATTATGCGTCCAAATTTTTCTTGTAGGATAATTAGGTATTTAAAAGTGTGTGCCAGCTGAGCTAAGCTGAGTGTACTGTGTGATGACAGTTTGACGTTTCAAGATGAGTTTGACTTGCTTGTGTTGGTTGAGTATGTGAGAGTGGCGAGGTGCGTCGGAGCAGCATGGCGGCCGTCGCCGGCCTGTACGGGCTGGGGGACGAGCAGCGCGCGCGCCACCGCCGCGGCCAGGCCAATGCGGAGCGCTCCGAGTCCAGAGATGACAACACTGAGGCGTAAGTACCCATAGCATCATTTAACGGCATGTTCTGGTTGGTGGCACTGCAGTTTGGTCGTGCGTCGTCGTCGTCGGAGTGAACGTTTTCGTCATTCGTCGAAGCCTTGGTATTGGCACTCATTGGCTTGGTGTGGCCACACCATTATAGTCCCATAGGGTGTGTTTTTGATTGAAGTATAGTAAAATTCAGTACAATCTGAACTTAGTCGGTTAGTTGAATTTATTTTTATAACGAACCAATAAATCGTCCGTAGTATAATTTTGTGCATAATTTGCAGGATGCATTCAGCAGTTTCTACCTCCCATGGCATGAGTTTACGTATGTTTATAAAAACGTAACGCTTAGGTTAATTTTCTAGACGGTTCAAACAGTTTTTCTTTTATTAAAATCTAATAGATAGGTAACAACCAAATTAAAAGAAGAAAAACTAAACGGACATTATAAAACACTTCAAAGCGGTTTACTAAATTACGTGCACCGCTACTATTTAAAATTGTGAAAATCGACTTCAGTTACTTACTGATAACAGCGTTTTCTCCTCAGTACGCAGGTGTTAACTCTGTGTAACTAGGAAAATAGGAAAATAAACTGAATGAAAAGTGGCTTTACTTCATCATCAGTCTGGAAGATGATAAGGCTGTTTAATATTGTGATGCTGAGGTACGTTTGCACGAAAAACATAAATAAAACATCATTCTGTGTCCGTCGTCTTCAAACGATTGCCAGAAACAGAACAATGTTTTAAATAAGTTTAGCTTTAAACGCATTTAGTGATTTATGGTCCAAGCGTGGCAAAATATGGAATTTCTAAGCCATAAGTACCAACATAAAAGAAGACCAAATATTTTTTTTTATTGTTTCACTTAGTTTACAATATACGTTTTGACTTTGACTTTAAGTACTTCATCATCATTGCCCTTATCTCAATTTATTTGTGTTCGGCGCTACATGTCTTTTTCTTCCATACTTCTCTATTAGCTGTTATCTCGGTAGTCAATCCTTTTCGAATCATATTTATTTATTTATTTTATTAAAACTTTATGCACAAGTAAAAAAAAATAACGTTCAAAGGCGGACTTAATACCTGGGGCATTTTTTACCAGTCAACCTTAGGGTGATGCAGAGACAAAACAAGGCGGGTGCAACGTAAGAGATAGATAATACGAAAATAACTATAAAATATAAGAATAAATACATCTTTCACACAGTCTATCCATCGTTTCTTGGCTACTTTCATATCCATTCATACTCAAAACTTTCATCCCGAGATTTTCCTTATTCCTCCGCATCACATGTCCATACCATGACAACCGATTTCCACACAACTTTGCAATCACCGACACGAGTGTATGTACTTATCACAGACAAATTTAGTGGAAGCCAAGAGTCTAAAATCGGCAAATACAATCACAGCCCCAAAAATTGAGGGCAAACCCAACTAAATCACAGTAATCTCATAGCCAAATAATCTCCAGTCAGAGTTAATACTGTTAGTGTACCCACTAATGAACAGCTAAGTTCGTTTCAGATTTAACATAACGTTTTAATTCCAACAGCGAATACCATTGCCACTGCGCCTCGCTGTGACTTTATTGTATTTCATTGTTCCGACACGCACATGGCCGGTTTTTTTTTTTTTTTCTTTTTGATACTAGGTCAAGACGTCCCATCTAGTGCTTACTCGTAAGCTATTTAAGAACGTTCGATATTTTCGTGGTTTACTCCAGAATAAAAGAAAAGAAGTACATCATAGTTTCCGTTTAAAAGGAAATGAGGTTAAAAAACACTCAGCAACTATTAGCATTTTGTGAATTTAAAACGGCTGTTTTGAACAAAACTCGACAGCGGGCTTTTTGCCTGCTGTTTTCGCGTAAGCATTCATTTGTTCCTTTATCGTTCTTCCAACATTTTGATTGTGTTCAATATTCCTATAGCGATATTTGTGTATATAATTATGTATAGAACTGCTGTTCCTCTCTTTGTCCTATTTTCTGTTGATCCCGACGACTCTTCTTTAGTTATCAAAAGAAAAAAAAACTACTATAGCGATGCGTTTAAAAAGCAGTAATATAACAGCTATTTCATTTTATTTTATTCAAAAGGAACAACAAAAAGCTACAGTATAAAAGTAATCATTATTAAATGTATCCCTTTAAATAATAAGAAATTCAGATACATTGGAAACGTTGCTGTTAAATATCTCGCTGTTTAAATTAAATCTATACTAATATTATAAAGCTGAGGAGTTTGTTTGTTTGTTTGTTTGAACGCGCTAATCTCAGGAACTACTGGTTGGAATTGAAAAATTCTTTTTGTGTTGGATAGTCCATTTATTGAGGAATATTATAAGCTATATAACATCACGCTACAACCTAAAGGAGCGGAGCATAAATGAAAAATGTTGCAAAAACGGGAAAAATTATTCCTTTTTGAGAGCTTCCGTTGCGTGCGCTGCGTAAACGGTTTACGCAGCGCACGCAAATATCATGTATGATGGAATTGTTCTTCTTCAAAAGTTCTAAAAAAAAGTCCGCAACAGCATATGTCTATCTTTTAAGATTGACTCAGTATAACCTTTTTTTATGGTAATCAAATTTGTTCGAAATTAATGCATTATTTGCGAAGGAGTTTTATCAACATAATAATAATCCTTATCCAAATAAATATGTTATTAATCACAAGTATTTAAATGTAAACAAAATTGTCCTTGACATCACTTAATTTCAATCAACATCTTAGGAGATATCATAATTTTAAAATAACTCCGTAACAAAATAAGTAGAAAATTCATTACTTAAACCACTCTCTCTTAGGTGACGCAGACGAAGTTGCGCGGGTCAGCTATATTATAAAGCTGAAGAGTTTGTTTGTTTGGTTGAACGCGCTAATCTCAGGAACTAGGTACTGGTTCGAATAGAAACATTATTTTAACAATGAATAAACATGGTAAATATCCCGCTTATGTTAATAATTATTATTTTAGTGTTGGATAGCCCATATATCGAGGAAAGCTATAAGGCTATATAACATCACGCTATGATCCTTAGGAGCTAAACGAAAAGAACAAAAGTCAGAAAGAACGCTAAGCGATAACGAAGTTTTAGCGCGGACGAGCGACGGGATGCGAATGCGACGCGATGGGTGGGCCAAAATTTCACGCGGACGAAGTCGCGGGCAGAAGCTATTTATTAATATTACTGAGTGGGTAATAATTAATAAATAGGTATCACTCTGTAGTGCTCTAAAATATTGACACTATGCACTGCAATAATGGATAGCGTAACACTAAATATTTCGTTTTAAGTGTACTACTATACTTTCTGAATATACCTCTTTAATCTATTAAGAAATGGTTGTACCTTATCGTCATCACAATATACTATAAATATTTGTCAAATTAATCCAGAATCCCCAATAATAATAATTACAATTCACATTCAAAGTTTTAATGAGACCAGTGTTTGTTGTAGAATTTAAACAAGTTAGTCTTACATAAGATGTAGTTTAACACTACTTGTATCCAAAAGTTGTCCAACATTATACTTGTAACTTTCCTCCCAAATAAGGTGGAACAATACCTTAAAAGCTTTAGCGCTTGCGACTTTCTTCTTTGAGTTTCTACAAACAATTCAAAGAACCGTGAATGAGGACTACCTCTTCGGTCTAGTGGTGGCAAGCTACTGCTGAGCATGAGGTCCTGGGATCAACTCCCGGGTCGGAAAAAGTGTTATAAGGGTTTTCCATCTGAAATTTCTCAGTAGTAGCCCGGAGTCTAGACTTGTGCCCGGTTGAAAGCAATAGGCTCACGCCCTATTACATGGGACTTAAACATAACTGGCGAAATGTGGGTTTACGATGGATGCACTTCTGCCTAACACTTCGAGGAATACAGGCGTGATGTTATAAACGACTATTGTTATTAAGGATGATTTAACAACGCTGTTCGGAATGTACTCCCGGATGCCAGAGATGCACTTTTGTGTACATTGATGGTCTTTTTGAAGTAGAAAGTAAGAAATTTGGTGCAAAATGTTATTTGAAACACGTGAAGAAAATGGTCAACATTTATCTTTGCTACTTTCTAGAACAGTCTACTGCACATCAGCGGTAACAATTTGACATTATCATACATAACAGTTTCGTTGTGCGTTACCACTGAAGTTTGGTTGACTGTACTTACGCACGTTGTTATTTTTAGTCTCTTTGAAACGAAACAATCACTGATTAGTACAGGTCATATTTTAAAGCCGGTCAGCGATGATAAATTGATGCCTGCATTGCGGTTAGCTGGTCAACGCGCTTCTAGTATCCGTTAAATTATTTAAAACTAGTGGAAATTTCACAGAATTGAGTATCACTGACTAGATAATAACGTTGAAATCCATACGACTATGGATTTCAACGTTATTATCTAGTCAGTGACTTTTATTTAGCATTTATTTTTATTTATTTATTTTATCTATTTAGTAGTAAAGGCCGAATATTTTAACGGTAGCTCGCAAATGGTGCTTATTGGTCAATTAAGTAATTAAACTAAAACAAGTTAGTGAAGCTATGTAACATTCAAATGCATTGAGTGAACATTAAGGTGCATTAATAAATCGGACAAGAGCGAGTCGGATTCGCACACGAAGGGTTTCGTTCCATCGTACAATTTTAACACTACATATTTTTATCTTTTTTTTGTTATAGGGCCATAGTAGTACACTGTGTAAAATTTCAAGTGTCTACCTATAACGGTTTAAAAGATACAGCCCTGTGACAGACGGACGGACATCGGAGCCTTAGTAATAGGGTCCTGTTGGCCCCCTTTGGGTATTAAACCTTAAAAAGCCTCCTTGAGTAGCGATATCTCATAAATGATCACCTAGCGCTCCCTGGACAGTCAGCCTACCTCGCCGGTCGCTGCCGCGGCACCGCTCACTTCGCTCGCTCGGCTCGCGCGCAGGTTGTCACAGTTCAAACATAACCTAACCCATTTGATCGGACTGACCCGGCTTAGTTACTGCGACCAATTCGGTTCCCGTGCAGTTTGTTACAGTTCAAACCTAACCTAATCCCTTTAAAAATAAATACAAAATAAAATTCATTTCATTCAGGCAAAACCCATATCACAAATAAATTAAATTAAATTTCACAATACTGCCACAATAGATCAAAATTAAATTTCAATGCAACAAAAATTTATCAATGAGTATGTCTAGGTACAAATTAAAAAGGTCACAGAAAAAAAATATCAATGAAATTAAAATAAACGAATATTAAAATATACACATTGTCAGGATCATAGAAATAAAAACTAGTTTAAAAATTTCATACAAAAACAATACTGACAAGTCATTATTTTAATATGGTTTCTCTAGACAAACGTCGACGACTGAATGACGCGATGTTTTTGTGCAAAGTTATGGCCCATAAAATTGACTGTCCGCAAATTTTAAATAATTTTATCTTCCGCGCCCCCTCTAGAATTCCTCGCAATCCTATAACGCCACTCTGCCCTCCGCAGAGAAGGACGGTTCTAGGTGCTAATCTCCCTACGCAAGGTTTTGCAGGGCTGTAAACGATTGCAGTGATCAGATCGACCTCCATTTTGACAGTTTAGGCAAATTAAAAGCCAGTTTTTATAAGTATTTCCCCGAACATTAGTTTCTTGGCCCTGCGTTATATCACTGGGTGGGTGAATTTGGGCTGCATAATAATACCTATTGTTTGTGTTGCCTAGCTTTGTTTACTTTGATTTGTTTTGATTTGTTTAATTTAGTTTAATTAATTAATTTATTAAGTTATAATCAGCGCAACTTTGTAATATGGTCTTTTATTTCTATTTTATTTTTTGTAAGTTACAACAACATTATGTGTGCATGTAAAGTTTACCTATAAGTGATTGTTACACTTTATTCTGATTTGTTGCTTCTGTTAAATTTGCTTGTACTAGTGTAAAAAATTGTTGGTGAACCAAATAAATAAACAAATAAATAAATTACAAGTGTATGTCAAGGTCAAAGTCAAGCAAAATTAAGTGCCCTGGCTATGAATGTCTGTTGCAGCATTGTCTAATGTAGGGGCAGTCGATTCGCTCAGCGATCATCACCATGACAGTATTGGAGCTGGCCTTTAATCGGGCTGCCCCAACTTAGTTACTGCGATCAATATGGCTCGCACGTGGTTGGTCACAGTTCCAACCTAACCTATAATGAACATCATTCAGGTCGCTAGTTGAACAGTGTCGTTTAGTTTAAAAAGGACAGGCTGTTACTGAAAAGCTAATTAAGCTAGTTGGCTGCGACATATTTTAATTGATCGTTACATGATGGTTAAATAGGTACTAACAAAAACCACCCACTTTGCTATTATTATAAAATAAATTTTGCTTGTCGCCCCACCAACCAACCAACCAACATAAATACATACGTATACATATATATATATATATATAAACTATTAAACCTGCGGTTGATTTGGATTCTAGGGGTCATAACTAGACCCCCTATGGTGAAATTTTCGAAAAACTCGACTTTAGGTGCAAGACCAATAGGTAGTTTTTTTTTTTGACGAAATCTACCTTTTAGAATCAAAGATCAAACAACTACCGAATTCTGTACAGACAGTAAAATTAATTACTTAGATAATTTACTACCAACTTGGTATATAAAATAAATAAATAAATAGTCCGTATATTCAAATAACAACTGTCAATCATTGACAGTTGTATGTAATGGCTATAACACGGCAAAGTGACGCAGAGTATCAATTTGCTTCACAATTAATTGCAGTGACTTTACTAAGAATTATGTAGCAAGAGTCATTATTTATACCCATCATCGTCAATTAAACAGAGTATAATTCTTAACAAAATGGCGAACGAAGCGGCTGCCTAACTGGGATTAAGACGGTAGCAACGTAAATTCAAAGATAACGCTCATCTCGCCGCTTTATATCAAACTCAAACTAAAACGTCCTAACAAGATCGAGGGTATTAATACTCTCGAAGACCTCGAAATCTTTACTCTGTTTCACTTGCACACAGTTTTATCTAACGCGACAGAGAGAGACACGTGGTTTTATTGAGAATCAATTTGAATGGAGAGGTTACCTCCGCGCCCTTCGCAATTAACATTTCGATTTCCCAAAAGAGAATTTCGCTGACGAATCTTTTTTTAGAAATGTATTTAAATTATGTACGTATGATGTGTTTATAAACAGTGTGTGGTCCCCAGTTTCGACTTTATTGTTGTTTTTGGTTTGTGTTTAACGTGTTTAACTTTGAGTTGCCAGCTCTTTTAATCTTTGTAGAGGGATTGTTGCGTTAAAGTTTATTATATTTTTAGATACGAAAGGAGGTTACATTTTAGGATTAGGCTTTTAATTAGACGTGTTGAGGTAGGAGTCCATATTAGTGTCTAGATTGAAAGACGGTTGAGATGGGAATGTTCCTTAATTACATTTTTTTTTAATACAAGATTATTAGCAGCTACGTAGGCATGTAGATGCATATCACAATAAAATAAACCAAATAATATGTAGGTAAGTCGAAAAGGTTTGCATTTCTCGCATTTTAAGCATGTTTTTAAAATTACTATCTACCAAGCAGTTAATTGTGTTTTAAATGTTATGGTTACTATAGAGACAGACTATCTCGGTCCGTTTGATACAGGTTTAGTCATAAATAATATTAAAGCGTTGGAAAAGCCTATTTCTATTTTAAGACATTACTTAACCAAGTATTAAATCCCATTCAAAAGTCAAACGACAGAATAACGACACACAAAAAAAGTCCAGCCACCATCCACATAAAATCTTCTATCGAATTCTTAACACTGAATATCTCTTGGCCCTCCCTTCTCTCTGAGAGCTTCAAAAGGGCTAACCCTAAACAGACAACCGGGGGCAGTGGGGCGTAATTGTCGGCACCACATTCATTACTGCGGCGCCTTGACCTTGGGGCTTTACGTAACTACGCTCTGCCGGGAAAGGCGGGGCACACACACAGTCAGCTTCAAAAAGATAAATACATCGACAAGAATTCATTTGACTGCTCAGAATTTAAGATAAAGTAAAATGATTTACTTGTCCAAAACTTAAGTATCAATCAATTGAAAACCCAATGTTTTATATATTATGTTAAATGGTTACACATTTATTATAGAAATAAGATTGTAGACGACTAGATGAATTCTCGTCAATATATTAATTTTTTGTAGGCTCACTCTGTGTCGGACAGGGGAGCCACGTTTGTGGGGCTGCAGTTGGAGAGTTATGAGGAACTTTGGTGGTTTTTAATTATTATAAGAACTATTTCAACTGAGGGGAATCCCGTGACGTGACTTGACAATTGTTGTCATGATAAGTCTCACTGAAGTTTGACCATACATTAATGGATTGAAAAAGCAATAATTTATTTTGATATAGTTCCTTGATTCGTCTTAACTTTTAAACCCGAGAGCAGCCGAAGGTATCTCAAAATTTGAACAGTTATTGCAATATAATAATTTTACCTCCCTAAACATATTCGGGCCTAATCATTATTATGAAAAAAATCGTTATATTTCTGGGCTTATCTTATCTAAGTTGAACTTACACATTGACTCAGATCAGTAGCTATACGAATACCACAAAAACAGTTAATGTTGTGAGGCTAAGTACCTTCAAGTATTATTATGTAATTAGCTTCGGTACCTATGTTTGGCAATTAAAACTTAGAACATTTTGTTCTAGTAGTGCTAGTTGTTAAAGGTATGGACTGGCCGCATATAAGAGTAAGTATGGAGTTTCTTACCCATTCTTTCTCCATACATACTCGTAATTGTTGCACAAATACCTTTTGGAAGGAGCAATTAGAATCATTTAACTATTTTTGTGATTTTTGACGTTTTAAAGTGCCTATACATGCCTATTTGAAATAAATAATTTTTCTTGACTCTTTGTCCTTTCAGCTATCTATATTCCGGCCAGTCTTATATTTAATAATCAGAATAAATTAAATTTATTTCTGTAAATACTTTATTAGATAAGTTTATTCATACTAATAGATGATTAAATTATTAATTTAATAACCTAACTAAAATATGGCAACGAAATTTATACCGCATCCCTGTCTACTGGTCATGTACCCAAGAAATTAGCGGCATATTGCCACGTTGTATGGCAATGCTGAGCCTATAATCAGATACAACATTAGCATTATTATACGCTCAGATTAACATCTTGAATGTGTAAGTACTCTCACCTCAAAACATTAAAAATAATTAAAGCAAATTAATTTAAAAATAATCGTTACTTACAATAGAGACAAAGGAAAATAAACTTAATTATCACCGTAAATACAGACCAAAATCAGAACAGCCAAAACTGTTACCGCCCACTATAAATACAATCCCAGTCCCGGGTCGTAAGCACCTATAAACCGCTTGGCACTATAAAAGTGACTTCCTAACATGAATTCGTAGCCGCTACGCCGCGTAGCGCGTAGGTGTGCTACGAACGCCTACGCGACAGGCGTAGACAGCGCGGCGTCGTAGACTGTCTACAAGGGTCGGTGTTGTTTTAGTTTTAAAAGGGTACATTAACATTATGTGTTTTATTATATTATCTAAGTATAAATTGAGTTTTATTATATAATTATTTTATGAATAATAAGTCTATTTACCGTTTGACTCAAGTAGGCACAATTGCTACGAACTCGTACGCGTAACCGTGCGTAGACAGTGCGGCGCCTATTTGCGACTGGTAATATTTCCATAACCAACCTATATATATTGGTGTGAGTGAATTATTGTTTTTATATTTCGTAAATAGAATATAATTAGTTTATTTCATTGTATATAATAGACATATAAATTACACTTAAAAATATTTGCATGAATAAACTAAAAACATTTGAAAATAATTGGTGTCAGAAACAGGGAAATAAAGAATATTTATTTAATATTAAAGTTGAGAAAAAAAAATCTCTTTTGAACTTAAATTTACTTTAAAAAACGACTACTTTCAACTTTTAAGAGAAACTCTGTTTTTCTCTAGATTAACAGCGGCATTTCGTAACTAAACTTGTACTAAAGTTCAGAATAAGGCTTCTTGTTTTTGTGGCCGATAAAATGTGAGTGGCTTCTCAAAGCCCTAATAAATTGGCAGATGATAGTAACAAAACAGCTCGGCTGCGGCGAAAGGTTTCATAGAAATACTGAACCACTCATCAGAATATTAAGAAAGAAAAGAAAAGTTTATTTTTGACTTCAACAGAAAATTAAAAATGAACAAACAAAAGAAACCATTTGCACAGAAAAAACCTGTCCGAGTGCAGGAAATCTTAATATTAAGCTCTGGCCACACTGAGGCAAATCCCGCATGTGACGTGGGACACGACTGCAGACGTCGAATGTATGAACTATTCGGAAGTCACGCAACTATTCGCGCCAGTTTGAACGCATATATGCAAGTTAGTTGACACAATCAGCGCGAACGAATTTCGAGCCACATCCCGCGCGGGATTCGCTAAAGTTTGACCCGAGCTTAAAGGCTCAGTAAAACCTCCGAGTTGTTTCTTCACCGTGATCCACATACTCGTCTCACATTTGTCATGATTTGTATGTAATGTTTATGCTGACCCATTATTTGACATTTCACTGGGAAAATTCTAAACATTGGGCCATTTACCTTTTAGCTGTTTTAAAAAAACTAGACAATAATCATTCACTTATCTCACAGGATTCCAAGCATAATGAGATTGTTTGTTTGGTTTTATTTTTTATTTTAACGTTGCCCCACACTAGGAACTTCTCCTGCATTGTGGGTGCGTTTACAAACATTTAAACTCACATACACAAACAGCCAGACGAGGAACAACTACTCATAGGTCATACAAATATTTGTTCCGTGTGGGAATCGAACCTACGACACGCAGTGCAGCAGTTAATCGCTTAAACACTGCGCCAACCGTGCCGTCACGACATGATCACATGATCGGCTGTTCGTCCGTTCGTTACTTCACTCTTCCAAAGGTTTCAAAGTAAAATTAACCATTTGCAATTGAGTTAAGTATCAATTCGGCTCACGTTACAATGCCCGAATGGAATCGTTGATGTATGGTAACTTTGGCCCTGCAATCAATCGGCAGATGATACTTATTTGGAATTAAACCGTTTAGCGTATGTTCGGCCGCCTTGGGAGTGAAGGTGTGAAGTGTGCTTGCTATAAGAAAAGAAAGAAAATACGTTTATTTGCGGTAAACATGCGTCACATCCACGTAAAACGGCCATCGCTCAGCATAATGCTGTGACCCTATGCGAGACAGAGCTCCGGCGCTGGTTATCAGTCACAGCCGGAGTTGATAAAAAAAAAATAAAAAAATACAATACTTAGTTCTAAAATTTTATATAAAATTTAAAATGGCAACATTTCATTCCGTCGGACGACTGAACAACTCGTGTGACGCATAAGGTAATCAGTATCTGTACCAAAACCAAATCAAAACTCGCTAGCGTCTCCGTAAATGATATGTATAAAATATTGTACAACGCCCCTCGCGGTCACAGCAAAAATTGAAATTCATAACATGAGCTCTAAAGATTTCGATAGGTAAGAAACCTAACGTAATCTATTCGATAGTCACTAATGTTTTTCAGCTGTCAACATACAAATCGTTACCATGAGTCACTAATTCGACAGACGCTATCGGAATAGTACATTGTGATACAAGGGTGGAAAGTAGGTTATTGCAAACGAGCTGTCGTTAATAAGCCCGAGCCGAAGGCTTTTAATGGGTGTGTGTTTTTAATGACACGAGTTTGCAATAACCTACACACCCGTGTATCACACGACGTTTTTCAATACAGTTGTGGGAAATAGTAAAAAACAAAAAAAAAATACTAAATACCAACCAAATTAAAAATTTCTGAAAATGGCGCGTTTTTGCTACTGGATATATTTTTTTACAACGAAAACAGCCTATACAGCCTATTCGATTTTTGACAAATGTTGATGTGAAAATAATTAAATTAAAACTGGTAATTAAATATATTAAACAACCATTTAAAAGACTTTTGAGAATTCAATGCTAAGACGTACGGACTCATTCATTTTCCTCGTATAAAATCTATCTCATTTTATTATATGTATGAAAACTCCTTGCTACTAAACTTTTAAATTGACTTATAAAAAAAGTCAACTGCAAAAGTAATGATCTAGCTCGTAAACAAAAGTCACGACCGCGTAACTCGTCCCTACACGCGTCAATAAAATTACAAATTGAATAGACAACAGTTACATATTATAAGGAATACAAATTTAATAAACACTAAATGACATGCGTAGTCCACTAACCGCCAACCTTTCTATTTAGTCGGATTATTTCGAGATAAAGAACAAAGAAACAAAAAACATAAGGAGTGAAGTCAGATATACGACACGATCTATCGAGATTACCTTATCGCCTGCGTTAGACTCCGTTAAGCTCATGGTACAAGCATTATCGAAATCTATTTGATCCACGTTAATACGCTAGCGAGTATTATTTCGATAACAACTCATGGTAGACGTGACGTGTGTACTGTGCATGCAGATGTCATAACAATTTGTTTGATGTTTTGACTTATTGGTTACTTAATAATTTATCATGACCCTGGCGCCTTAGATAATTAATGGATATGGCGAAATTGTAGGAATAACAATAATAAAGGATGTATTGGTTGATTGCATCTGTTTTAATAATTCGACGTAGGTATTAATGAAGTAGTTCTTTAGCTTCGATGGAAGAAAGTTTGTAAAGCCTATGGAGGACCGAGTTATCACGTCTGATTAAACCCAATTTGGAACACTTATGTAGTTAAAACAATGTTATTTTTTACGATTGCCTTTTTGTATATCATTATTTATTTATTAAGTTTGTGTACTTTATTGCAGTAACATCATTTCAATGATCAGTCAGGGAAAGCAATTGTTTATTAAATCGACACCCTATTTTTATTTTCCGTGTTATAGCCATTTGTTAAGGGTCAAATTGTACACCATTCCATACTCGTACAACTGTCAAATCATTCTTGGACAGTTGTGAATTGAATATACGGACAATTTGAGTTGGTAGTCAGTTGTTAAATAAATACTTTGCCTCAGGCATTAAGTCGGCGTTTGTACAGTATAATTTTTACTTGTGCATAAAGTTTTAATAATTAAATAATTTCCCTGACTTTGTTTGCAGCATTTTCTTAAGAAAAGCAAAATGCAATTACTTTTTAAATATTATTATCTTTTATCTTCTTTTGAAATCATAAGATAGTTCCATCAAGAAAGTCCTCGCTCTATTCAATTGGATTTATAACTGCATACAAGTAACATCTACCCGTATGGATGCAGAAAAGTACTCATAGTTACTCAATGAGTACTTTTCTGCATCCATACGGGTGAACAAAAATGCCTGCAATGGCGCGCGTCGCATATGTTTTAGTACCTCGTTTACGAGTTCATTCATGAAATAACGATAGCGTAAAATAAAGTTGTTATAGAAGTAAAATCCACTGCATAGGTCAACAATCTATCTATGGATAGATTGTTGACCTATGCAGTGGATTACTATTATAAATCTGAAAGCAACTCTGTCTGTCTGTCTGTTACGTTTTTACGCTTAAACCGCTGAACCGATCGTCATGAAATTTAGCAGTGATATAGCCTGGGATACATAGGTTACTTTTTTACGCGATAACTGACATCCACGCGGGCGGAACCTCGGGCAGAAGCTAGTCCTATAATAATTTAAGAAAAACGAACCCAAAAAGTTCATCGCACCTATAAAATTCGACGACGGCCTTGTCAATCAGTGGTATTTTTAAAGGTTATTTTTAAACATAAGTGGTTAATAGTGATTAAGGACATATATAGTGACCTTATTGGTGATGTTCTTCAGAAAGGTCACGTGGGGAGTATGTAAGCATCGAAGCAGGTGGCGTTCTGTAGTTTCTGCCTACCCCCACGGGAAGAAGGCATGAGTTTAAACATGTATAAGTGGTTAGTTTTACGCGTTATAAAAACCACCTTACAACATTTCAACCCTATTTTCTATTCGTTCCCAAAATCAATACGGAAAATTTGCACACCGAAAACGAATTCCTCTGACAGATAGCACAGCTTCTGGGCACAGAAATTTAAATGCCGATGTCTCACAAAAGATGCTGCATCCGTACTGCGGCCGCTCTTAAATATGCACTCGTTTAACTCAAGAGGTTTGGTTCATAGCGTTGCATAAATAGCGCAGAGCTATAAATAGCGTAGCGTTATAAATAGCACAGTGCTATAAATAGCATAGTGCTTTTAGAAAGCTGTCGTAAACGTTACCAAGCTCATTTTTTGACGGCTTTGTTTAAGAATTAAGAGCTGGAAAATGTAAAGTTGCAGTACTTTAACATGAAAGTAATTCCTTATGAAAGGAAGTACATTTTTTGAGTCAGTACCGGTTTCAGCCCATCAAGAAAATTATCGACACAATTTTCAATCAAACTAAAACTCATAGGGCAATTAATCAAAAGTAGAAAAACTAACGATAAAACGTCCTCTTAAAATCCTTTTTGTTGATTATTCCGTTACACATCACAATTCCGTTCAATTCCGTTTTTATTTCTACAAGCTAATTGTTGAATTTAGGTTGTAAAAATAATAAATTTTCTGATATCAGCAAAAAATCAAACATCATACAAATCGGTCCAACCTTTCTTGAGTTATAAACGGTGTAACTATCCCGACTTTGTTTTATATTTTATTTATTCTTTATATAATTATATTTAGATACCTATAACGAACTCTGAACCTTGAAGCTTGTATGCAACTTGGTAGCACGCTATCTAGCGGCGATTGGTGGAACTAACAACATGCCACAGTTTTCCGCTACGGCTGCCAATGTTCTGCTTATGGCACTCTAGCGGAAAATCGGAAAACTACGATTTGACTACACTTATTTCCATGGTTTCATATGGTTACTGCCGCTAGGTGGCGTTTGTACAATTTCGTTCTATCTTCGTAGTCTAGATGGCGCTCGTACAGCCAGCGGGAAACAAGTTCTGCCTGCAATATTATAAATTCATAAATCAAGATTTTCTCTCATGTTGCCGCAATCTACATATACGAGAACAGCTCAGTCTTAATAAAGAAGATAGGGCAAGACTTGAAAGGAAGCGCTAAATTTGCATGGATGCTTGCATTAGTTGAGTTATTTTGTAGGTATAACTAAAACGAGCTGGTACAACTTAATGGGTATCTGTTGATATGAAAGTGTAGGTCCCTTGGTTACCTACTTGCTTAGGTAGGTGCACATAACACCTAGTGTTTTACATCAAATTACACTGCCTTTCTTTAAGTAAGTATTATATAATAAAACATTTTCAAAAACTGAAGTAGATATTCTGAAACAGTTGGAAGCATTCCTATTCCGAAAATACAATGCAAGGAATGGTTGTGATGGAAACTAACTCACATTTTTGAAATTCCACTCTAATCTGATTAATTCAAATGAATTAATTGTAATATCTGAGAAAATGTGGGTTTTCGTTGAGCGGAATATGTGCGTCTCTGTATTGAATTTTTCCTGTACCTGTTAATTATAATTAGAATTTGGAAGTTCCAAAAAAAAAAAGAAGAAAATCCGTACTAATATTATAAATGTGAAAGTAACTCTGTCTGTCTGTCTGTCTATCTGTCTGTCTGTCTGTCTGTATGTTACGTTTTCACGCCTAAACCGCTGAACCGATCGTCATGAAATTTGGCAGAGATATAGCCTGGTATATGGAGCAGGACATAGGCTACTTTTTTACGCGATAACCGACATCCACGCGGGCGGAGCTGCGGGCAAAAGCTAGTGAACATATAAAGCAGGTTTTTTGATAACGTTGTTTATATTATTTATAAGCTAGTTGACCCGGCAAGCGTTGTCCTGACCAAATTTCAATAGTTCATACAAAAATTCTATAGGAAAAAGTACGACGTTCGTTCAGTATTTCCTGAATTTGAACATTTTCCGGAAATCCTTATAAAAAGGGAATAAGGAAGGGAATAGAAACCTAATTCGGACTATAAGGCCTTTTAATATGGCACGGTTTCATTGTGGAACGGCGTATAAACCGCGCCTTAAAAAAACAAGCTTCCATAGTGATCCACACATTGCGGACGACCGTGCCTACACACGGCGGATAAAACGTGTGTGCACAAGGGGCCAAAGGCCAGGGCAAAGAACTTTTTAAAACAAAAAATTGCCAACAGATCTCCAGTGATGCGCTCACCAACGAACAGCATTTCACTTTTATTTATATAGATTTCTTGGACGTATTCGAACGTGTGCCACTCGCAGGCTTCAGCTCAGCCAGGTTTGCGGGTTTGTCCGAAAGAGATACCGTGGCCCTGGCACACAGGCAACTGAAAATACACGGGTGGATTTTAGTCAGCAAAAGTCTGACACGCCCCCCCCCCCGCGTTATTTGATCAATTCCACCCAAAAAAATTGTCGTACGTAAAAAAATTACATGTTTTTTTTATGTGGTTTTTGTCACTTCTCATGTCAATAAACGATATTTTCTTTCTTTCGTTCTTTCACTAATGGGATACTACTATTAAAGTTATTGCATTTTCCATTGATGCTATTATTACAAAGAATGCTTTGTGGCGCTTGCCCCACAGAAATACTCCTAAACGTTTTTAAACTTTACCTCAGCCCCCCGTACATACACAGGCCTTATAACATTCTCATAATGGTTCAAAAGTGCCTGTAATTGGTTTATTTGAAATAAATGCTTTGCGATTGAGTTTGAATGAAAATCGGTCCAGCCGTTACGGAGATTAGCTGGAACAAACAGACAATTTTTTTAATGTCTCTTTTTTATAAGTACCGTACATATATGCATTACCCCTGGCTGGAGGCGTAAACTTCGTTAGGAGCTTGCGGCACCACAGGAAAACCCGGTTAAGGAGCAGGAACCCCCAGTGGTTATACCTCCGAGATGCCAAACACAAAAAAAAAAAAAAAAAAAACATATGCATTAAGTAAAAAGTTGTTACAAATAGACACTTCAGTTTTATTTATTTGTATAGAAAATGGCCCTGTGAAATAATTAAATCACCTTTATATTCATAGATACTTAAAAGAAAAAAAAAATAACAGAGAACACTGCCTATGTTAATAACACCAAACCATATACATTTCACGAAAATAAATTACATCTTATATATAAGATTCTCGTGTCACAATGTTAGTTACCATACTCCTCCGAAACGGCTTGACCGATTTTTATGAAATTTTATATGCATATTCAGTAGGTCTGAGAATCGGCTATTATCTATTTTTTTTTTTAAGTTTCAGGTATGTAGGTAGGGTAGGGTAGAGTAGGGTAGGGTAGGGTAGGGTAGGTAGATAGGTAGGTAGGTAGGATAGTGTAGGGTAGGGTAGGGTAGGGTAGGTTAAAATCAAAATCAAAATATTTTTTTTCTGAGCACTTATGAAACGTCAGAAGCTAGGTGCACGGTTCGAGTTAGTCGTTTCCTATGGAGAAGAGCCGGCAAGAAACTCCACGGTTACTCTTTTAAAAATAATTGGCTTTACAATATTATTAAATAACAGTGATAATAGGTATGGGAGGACAGTGTAGGCCTTTCAACAATTACCAGGTACTTAGGTAGGTAGGGTAGGGTAGGGTAGAGGAGTGGAGTTTGTACTACAGCTTTTGACAGAACGAAGTCGAACAAATTAATAAACATGGTAAATATCCTGTTTATGTTAATAATAATTATTTTATTGTTTTGTTTACTTTTTTTCCTCTTCTTCTCTTTCCGTTTTTGCTTCCCCAAGCGGTTGTTCGTGATAGGTTTAGGCTTCGGCTTTCTTAAACGCGGTTGTGGGTTCAAATCCGGGCAAACACTAATTATTATTATTAAATACATTTAAATTAACTAACAAACTACTAAAATAAAAATATAATAACCTAACCTAACTAAAACTATTAATTGTACTTAGTTGTATTATGTATTTATTTTATTTATGTTATTCATTTTATTTTATTGTATTTATACCTAAATAAAAGTCATCTCATTCTGAGTTTATCATGGATGACATTACTGACATCGACAAAGGAAAAAATCTTGAGAAAAATTGGTCTTGAGCAAGCATGGTCATTAATGGGCGTGCCTTCTGTGTATGAGAAGTAGCCTTTGCCCAACGGTGGGACAGTAATAGGCTGGTATTATATATAAGCGGTTTTTCTAAGAGACCATCCGTCGTCTTCTCATCACGCCAGAAGGTCCTCCCATCTCAACTTCAGTACTTGAGCATTTTGAAGGGACGTGTCTTCTTTTTTATTGCTGTTTTCAGTTGTTTGTCACTTAGTCTGATGTTTATGGTGCTTAGTTCCACGGTTTTTGGCAAACTTGTATCTTATTTGACTTTTTGGGACTTTTGTAATGGAATTTCATATTTTATAAAATCCAAAAAACAAGTGCAGATAAAAATTTCAACGCTCGTGTCATTACGATATTTTTTTGGAAAATCATAATAGTAATATATATATATATATATATATGGTTTCATAATTAACTGACGCAACAAAATGTTCGCTACGAGCCTACGACCAGCCAGGAACTGTGTGCTACGAAAGTGCTACGGCGTAGCTCGTAGCAAGTAATCGAGTTACCTACAAACTTCCAGTAAAAGTGTCCCTTCACAGTTTTAATTTGATTAACTAGGTAGGAAATATCATCATTGACGAGGAAATTGTGTTGTCGTCCGCTACATTCAGTGCTTAGTGAAAAGCTAAACTAAACATAGTATAACTACTGCGCGCGACGCATAAAGTAGGTTAACCGAAGTAAGGATTCAAAAAAATCTTAAGAAATGTTATAATTTTAATATAACATAGTGTTTCATGCCTTTATTTACAGTGAAATATACGTACACGTACACACACTAAAACAGCCAACATTAAAATACATTATAATTTGTTTAACTATATGAAAAAGGGGAACAGCTCATAGCGCATCATAAAATTCATCCGCATCGCTGTCAATGGGAAAAGTGCCATTAAAATAGGAATATTATCAGTAAAATATAAGGAGAAAGAAACGTTGTATGCATTAAATTTTCTGTAACAAAAGATACACCAATGATAAAAGGTAGCGTTTCAACCATCTTGGCGCTTCTTTTTGGCGCAGTGGTTAAGGTAAAGTAAGTCCGATTCGCGTACGTAACATTGTCTTATGTGTGTAACCCAGATACATAGCAGCGAGATTTCAAATATAAAAATAGAGAGATTGCGAAAGAGTTTTTCGGCTGCCTTATTTATTTATTTATTAATTTAACATGGTAAGTACCTAACTTATAAACTTAGCCCCACAAAACCATTGCAATGGTTTGACTGTGGGGTCAGTGAGTCTCTAGACAATAATACTTAATCACACATATCCAAATAATATTTTTTTAACTTACTTTTAAATCTATCTTTATTTGTTTCACTCCTTATGTCTGCCGGTAGACTATTTAATAAGTATGGTATACGTTTCTTAAGAGTTCTGTCACCAAAGTAATTGGTGACTCTGAGATTGATTTGGGTAATTAAATTATGCGCAAGATTAACATTAACTTAGAATAATAAATTATTTCAATTTTATGGTTTTGGAAGTGGACTTCATTTCCAAGAATAATAATCATATTGATGTTACCAAAACCGGCGTTAAATTGCATTCAAATAATTGACTACGTCAATCTTATTTGCGTCCGTTGGTTGATTCCAGCCATATTACTGCCTATTGATAAAATAGAACGACTTGTTTTAAACTATCCCTTGTTCTGTCGACCAAATCTGTCCGTGGTTCTACCCATCGATTGGCAAAGCCTTTCCGAAATACTGCATTAACTCCTCCTTTGAAAGAAACACCTAATTCGTTAATATTTATGTAAACGTCATGATAACATGATAGATCACATGCACCGCAATCTTTTTAGAAATCAAATCGACCTGAGTATCAACGATGGGCGTGGGCCACCCACAAATTGCCATTAAAGTAAACATTCTTGCCACATAATTCTTTACGTATATGTACAGTTAGTTTAACGAAATCAATACCAACAATTTTCATTGCACACGACTGCTCAGACATCCAAAGAAACCGATTGAATGCCGGTAATGCCGCACAGGATCAAAACCGCGTCACGGAGCGCAAAATAATTCGAGCTTAGCTGGAGCTGTAGGCAGCGTGGCGCCTCGCCTGCCAAGGTTGGGGACGCAAGTGGTGGGGGGACCGGGGACCCACCCCGCGACTCCGGGAATGATACAGCAGTGCGACGCCGTCACAGGGAGAGGGCAGACGCCGCGACGCCAGCGCGACCCGCTTTATGGGTCAGTAGGGATCCTGCTTATAGGGGCAGCATGATAACGATGCTAGCGATTTAATCGTGTGTACGGATGGGAACTTTATGTTAGTTAGTTTGTAATGTTATTAACTTTATCATAATATGCTGATTAGCAAACATGAATATTTGAACAGATTCAGAATTTGCTTAGGTATACAAATAAGTATAAGTTTTTCGGCGCAGATCTGTAAAATAGTACCTCAGTAGCGCTAATACCAAGATTGCTAATCCAATTTATCAAGTGAAGACTGTGTGAGATACTTACATTAGGCTAAAATAGCTGAATGACAGATCCACTACCACTAGGCTTGAACTACTTATCCATACTAATATTATAAATGTGAAAGTAACTCTGTCTGTCTGTATGTTACGTTTTCACGCCTAAACCGCTGAACCGATCGTCATGAAATTTGGCAGAGATATAGTCTGGGATATGGAGATGGACATAGGTTACTTTTTTACGCGATAACCGACATCCCCGCGGGCGGAGCCGCGGGCAAAAGCTAGTAGTAAATAATTATAATATGCATTGTTTATTTATGCTTGTCGCTATGTCACAAATATACATGTTTACTTCGTAAACTAGTTATTGTAAATACTTCGATGAGCCAAATTACGCTGTACAATAACACTTTTAGTAAACAGCCCGAATACTGACAGAAGTATTCGGTTGGAAATGTGTCGACGCCCGTGCAGTATATGACGGGTTGTGACTTGCAACGCGGTCACCTTGCAGGTATCCGGCTGCCGGGTATTCAGCGCTTCAGCCTACCAAAGCCTTGACGCATATATCCGTCTGTATATATTTCACCTTTTTTTAATAATATGAATCAACTAGAACGTTATATTATTTCCTGTAACCAGGAAGTTAAAATTAATTCGTTTGTTAAATAATGGAACTGCTACAGAATGTGATATTATCGCTATCGCTCATCTTTAGTAGACCGATATTCATGTTACTGTGTAATTGTCACTGATAACGGCGCACAGCATTCCACTAAAACATCCGAACCATTATTATTTATACATGAAAATCTGATACATTATCGATAAATATTAGTCGAATAATGTTGTACTGGTATTACTGGAACACGCCTCTGCCAAAAACCTAATAACCGCATTGAGTATGCTTACTTGGCATCACGCCTCGGTTCTGCTGACGCACTTTGCGAAGGCCCTGCTTGAGTGCGACCTTTGAAATATTGTTATCTTTTCTCTTGTAAATCGTTCGCGAATAGTAAAATTTGGTCGGTACGAAACTAAAATGACGTTATTAGGAATTTTTACAGTGTTTTAAAACTAAAATGTCACATCCACTGAAACTTTACTTAAACTTTACTTAAAAAACAACATATTTTCCATGATTTGATCATTCAGTAAATTCACAAAACCATCACATAACGGAAAGTTTTCTTACTAGGTAATAAAAGATTTTCCATTTAGTAAACATAGTCAGGGAAATTCATTGCTAAGTAAATTGACTACCAACTTAAATTGTCCGTATATTCAAATCACAACTGTATTCTTTGACATTGTATGAAATGACTCTAACACGGAAAATTGACGTAGGGTGTCAATTTGCCAAATAGTTAATTTCCCTGACCTGTACAACGGCACCAGAACTAGCAATACAATGCACCGCAGTTCTTCACCCCTTCTTATTGCAGTCATCCGGCAGGCGCGAATAAAACCTACAAAGACAACAGTTTATCATTAAAAAGAAATCACATAAATACCTACAGCGTCAGTGGTAACCGGCTGCAGTTTCATTAGCCGGTCGGCCGACGTGGCTGAGTGGAAAAAAGGAACAAGCGCTAGGTTGCTTCGAGTGTATTTGATCTAGATAGCAATGTTTTATCTCACGTTTTGTATCAATAGATGAAGATTAAAATCACTGTTGATTTATTTTGTGGGGTTAGTACATAGTAGGAGGGTGGAGAGATCGAATTTGGCACACGATATCGGTTCACTTACATGAGAGCAATAACTTCGTGTAGGTATCTAGATGAAAATGACCTTAATAGATTCTATCTGTTTATTAATATATATGTTCATTACTTTTTTATAATTTTTGTGGAAACTAAAGTATCAACTCCTTATATTAAAAGACAACTCGTGTTCCTAAGCTATGCAACTAATCCATACTAATATTATAAATATGAAAGTAACTCTGTCTCTGTCTGTCTGATACGTTTTCACGCCTAAACCGCTGAACCGATCGTCATTTGGCACCGTTTGGCAGAGATACACAGGCTACATTTTGACGCGATCACCGACATCCACGCGGACGGAGCCGCGCGTAAAAGCTAGTAAAGTAATAATCACAATATTCATCTAAGGCCGTCATTCTGAGTAGGCTTTGAAGTAATGCTGAGCAAAATAATAACGGTGTCGTGAGGTAACAGTATCACGCAATATCACAAGTTGGTAAAAGTGAAACATAAATAAGAAAATAGCTCTGAAATATTTTTTTAGGAAGTATACCTTCAATGGTTCAAGTTGGTGAAAGAAAACGGGTCACTAGATAACTTTTCGGAAGGTACAGGGCCGAATCGTATATTTGGAGGATTAAACTAACTGCACTTCTACTCAATTCACACTTTCTATTAAATAATAGAGTTTATTAAGCTCTCTATAAATATTATGCATTTTCGCAAGAACTCTAAATCTCTATATATCTGCTGTTACCTACTTAGGTAACAGCAGATATAGAGAGATTTAGAGTATTCAAATTAAACTGCGACCTTACAAAATGCCAAGAACCGCAGTCGGACGAACAGGGCGCGCATATTTCGAGCTGCCATTTAAAACTAAGCCGCTAAACACAGCCCGTAGTGGCCCTTCATTACTAGGAAGGCTCCGTGGCCGTGCAAAGAGGACAGAGGCCCATTTTTCGGCCGAAAATAGGGCATCCCACCGCGCCGTGACGTCATCCAACCTGCAGTACAGCGCCCCGGCCAAGCAGACAGCGCGGTAGTTCGATCCCCTTTGAATTAGTGATGTTCCACTATTTGGCCATTAATCATTTCTTCTTAGTTGCTAGTTCTGAATTTTATTTATATGGACTTACTTTAGTTTAACATAACGTCGCGCCTGTAGTCCCCGAAGTGTTGGGTAGAGGTATACCTTTAATATTTTCATTTCGCTAGTTATGTTTATATTGCCAATTGACTTTAGTTTCTACTATTCAAATAGACATTAATATAATTAAGTACCTATTCTTCTTGCATAAAGTTCATTACATATTTACATTTTCAAATATTTCTACGTACAATTAATTTTATTGACCCACTTCCTATTTTTTCTCTTAAAAAGTATACCCCAGCTTTATAAGAAACAGGGTCCGAATGCAGTTTCAAGAATATTTTAACGATATCATCATGGTCTATATTATTTGTGTTGTCCCAGGTAGAAAATAATCCTTCAGTGCTTATTTATAATGAGGCCAGGCTCCATGAAAAAGCTCGCATTACTTGCAGCCTTGCAACAACTAATAGAGCTGATTGGTTGGTTACCTGGTTACTGGGTCCTTGAAACTAAGCCACAGCCTAGCCAAGCCTTGATTCTGGAAAATAAAGAGAAATGTTCATTTTACGCAAGAATTTGCAGTTTTGTATAAGATTACGAAATTATGACTCGGAAGAATTGTTTTGATTTATTTTCTTGTGCGTCGCTGCAAAATTAAATAAACAGACGGACCTGTCATAAACAAACCTAAGCGACGATCACGCTACATAATTCGCCTATAACGCCTCCTCTTTCAGTGAGAGGGTGTGGGCCATAAGCCACCTCGCCGACCCAGTGCGGGTTGGTGGATGCCCATGTCTTCTAATTATTCTTGGACATTCCTCGACGATACTTTCCTTCACCGCTTTCGTGATCACGCTACCTTGAACTAAACTATGATGTTTTTTATAGTAATTACTGAAAACTGTTTTTTATTGAACGTGTTTAAGAAGTTTCGTTCGGACATTACAGATTTTTGAATAACAGTAAAATGATGCCGTAACTGTTCTCATGATGCACACAGCACAATACTTTCAGCATAAAAGTATGAAACTATAACTAAATAAGCAAACATTTGTACTACCTCGCATAGATTTTTAACAATCATAAAATGAAATCTAGCGAAAAATGGGAGGCTGCCGCGAGTCTTGTCCCCACAATGGGAGTCTTTCATAAGGCTTTGATAGCACAGATACTGTCGTAGAGGGCCGTAACAAGCGGTGGATGGCCGCCACTATGCGGCCATATAAAGGCCGTGTTTGCACTACCCACGTTCGATAAAAGGTCTCAAAGAGTGGTCTCCGCGCGCAGATTGCATGCTGCAATGTTGTCGCGGCGTGTCGTGGGTAGTTTTGAATCAAGTATATTTGAGTTGAGAAAATACGGTAGGTGAACATGCGATGCTTGATTTTTTTTTTTTTTTTTTTTGTACATTTAGTTTTGTTTTGTTGGCAATAGGTACCATTTCGTAAACAAAGTAGGTTTACTCTTGTAGAATTAAAATAATCTAAAGATACTTCTCACAAAATAAAACGAAGTGCTAGTTTCCTATCCATAAATAAAATCCTATATACACTTTAGCTCAGACACAAATCCAATTACCGTACTATCTCATATTTCCATTGGCTATGTACGTAATATTGCGAATCCTTCCTATGTGATTGGAATCAGCTTCCTCGCTCCAAAATGCAAAAACGATTAATCTCCATACGATATAAGTTATGTATGTCACGACGATATTCTACGGATGCACTTCCACAGGCGCTCGATGAATTCCGGAGCACTGGAGAACCGGAACATTCACCTCCTAGTAATCCTCTACTACATTTTCGGTGAAACATAACGATTGGTAACGCAATCCTTGAATAATACTATGAATTTCGGAAACCCAATTAGACGGAATTCGGCATTCTCCGAGGCTCTGATGTCACCATTAGTGTATCTGTGTTATGCGGTTTCGTGTGCCTTTGTTAGTTATGTCATGCGGAATCTTGTGCCTGTTTGGATAGCTTCATCGCAGTTTCCAAGAAAATAAACAAACGGAATAATAAGGTAAATATTAGAGAGAGTTTGGAAATTAGAAATGAAGCTGGAAAGCGCTGAGTGGAGCGGTATCAGCGCTGTTTACGACAACTGTGGTATTCAGCTGCCAACACCGCTAGCTGCCATGCGAGAGACAAGTCCGATAAGCAGTCAGTGGATCGGCAGTATTGACTTTCTTGTCTGCGGTGCAAACGACATTTGTTCGATGTATTCATCGACTCAATTTTGCGGTTTCGAAGCATTTCTTTAAAACTGTCGGTTTAGGTCTCACCTTTTTTGATAGAACTAAATATTGCTTACTTGAGTCAAGCTTTTGTTTTGGAGTTCAGTTTGTAGGATCAAATGTTTACTGTTGAATCATTGGTACGGTAAAAGTTTTTTTTTAAATTAAAATAGGTATTCCATTACTGTTTACTCATATACCTACACTACACCTTCTAAGGACAAAAAGATTGTGCAGATAATCCTCGATCCAATTATATAAATAAGGCTCTACAAAAATATGATAATTAAAATAAATAATAGAACATACTTTAAAAGTACCCAGTGTCTGCCTCCAAAGAAAATAGCATAAATTAAGTTTATCAGAAACATACAACTTAGTACAATAAGGCTTTTGCTCGAACAGATACATTTCAGTGGGGCCAATCCGCAATACGCAAGTCCTGCGAAATCGCAGCGCGACGACTCCCCCGGCTGCGGTGAGTGCGGCCCCCAAGCGGCCCCCGAGCGGCCCCCGTGCAGCCCGTCACTCACCGTCTTTACACCACCACTAACAAACAGCCCTATTTCTGTCCACAACTTACTCAATGGACCCATACGAGGTCATAGAGCATCTAAAAATATTTCCAAGTCTCCCCCGTCGCAGTTACTGTCGACTAAAGTACTATATTTGATTGAAGTAGTCGTTGAGTGTCAGCTGTTTGGGGAGGGAGGTAGTAGATAAAGTAATATTTTATGTTACATGGAGTTTGGGGAAATGTTGACTCGCTTTCGTATTTTTGTGCGCTAACGCTTCTGGCGTGGGTGTTACGTATTCCCGAAAGCACTCGTTCAGAACTTAATGGTATCTTTAAATAAATCTGTGTATTAAGGTTTAACTCTTCGCTTTGATTTTTCTAAAGTCAAGTTGAATGTTAGACAACGTCAGCTATAAACAACAATACTCAATGAAAGAAATATGTGCCCAAGGTCTCCCTCGGTAGGGAATGCAATATCTCCACGAACAAAAGCATCGATTCGATCCTGCGTAATCCCGAGTGGCACTGACACACTTAAGTCCAGCCCGGAGGCCCCGCTGCCCTACTTATGCCGCCGTAAGGAGGGAAAATACCACCGCCATGTACTTTCAATGAAGATATATCATTACCAACTTATCTTGTTATTGCAGTATTTTCTATTACGTAATCAGATGTATCACGGACGAAATTATAATAAGCATTCAGGTAAAATGGCATTCCATTTGTCCATTCTCCTCGCGCTTTGTGCATCGCGCACGCGCAATGATATGAGCGCATATTTTGAATTGCGCAGCGGTCAATATATAGGCTTAGTATACCTTGCATCTCACCTTTGAATTTTCTATGCTGCGGACATGATAGAAATAAATGAGAGGTGAGGCGCGCCCTGAGGCATCGTCATGAGGTATTGGTCGTCGATAGAGAGGGTGATATTACATGCGTCGGGTGTACAGGTCAGGTGGCATCAACTGGAGCTGAATTAATTGTTGAAAGGGATCGGTTTTCTTTTGTGCCTTCTATAGTGGAAAATTTTGAGGCAATTTTGCAGTAGACTTCATGCAATGTCTTAAGCAAAGGTTTTATATTACGTAGCGATTTCAGTAACTTGTTACATTACATTTTTACTGTTCACGAAAAGTCAAAAATGTAAACCAAGTTCCGTCTGATGAAAACCCGCGTGACCCGCGTCTGATGTTCCGTGTGAAATCTCCACATGATTCCGTCGTAGTAAGGAAAGCATGTAATTTCCTAATTTCCTTGCTTGATTGTCATTAATGTATCAATCTGGAGTCTGTACTACACGTGTAGTATAGGTAACTATCCACTTAAGCAAGATCAGGTTGCTTGATAATTTCCCAAATTGCATCTAGCGCAGCGGAGTCTGACCCCGCGAGGTCGCGTTACATCACCCCGAACCTCTGACTTGAGTGCTAATAACATAATCTACCTATAATACTTATTATGTAAGAACAGCATTAAAATGACACTATATGCACTGCTTAAATCTTGAGTGTCTTTCCTCCATAAAAATATAACAAGAGAGCTCCTTAACTACTTTCTTATGCAGCTGGCAAACGAGCAAATTGTCTTTATTATTTATACTTTCTCCAACATTTGCATATTCGATCCGCCTCGCCTTCCACAACTGTTTTCAAGAAATGCAGTCTACAGTCGTTGCATATAAAGCTGAGATACGACCCAAAATATACCTATCGTAACGATCTGATTAAATATTGTTCACTCCATCCATACCCACACGAAGGCCGGGCTACTTGGCTCAAGTAGCACTCCCGAGCCGCAGCAACCTTTGATCTAGATTAGTGAGTGAACCGGCAGCGCCCAGTCTGCTCTGCCACGTCGTGCACCACTTGTGATAGTACTTGCAGCGGGGACATACTGCGGCCTCTCCACGCCGCGCCGCGCCGGATGCTGCTCACAACACGTCCAGAACCTGCAACCCATGTAAACCCTTCTTATGTAACTGCTCAAGCTTTACCATCATGCTTCTTGCTTTACCTAATAAGTAATCTCATACATGGTCAAACCTGAAGTGCGTCCCAATATCGTTTGCACGGAGCCTTGTCGACGAAAAACATCGGAAAGTGAATTAAATTCCAGCCCGTAACAATAAGGGCAAGGAAAGCGAATGTTTTCCTAGGAAGTGGTGTGTAGGGGGTTGCGTGTGACGGTGCGGCGGTGCGGGCGTGCAGCGGCGCGGCGTGACGCGCGCGTGGTAAGCGCGGCCCGCGCCGTGCGCTGCGGCGGTCGGCGGCCGGTGTCGATACGCGTGCGGCGCGGAGCGCGGGGCGCGGGTGCTGGGCGCGGGGTGAGGGAGGGCCGGGAGCGCGGGGCGCCCGGGAGCACGCACGCGCGCCCGCTCCAGTACTCTGCCGTCGCGCCGCGGCGATACACTCGTCGGCCCGTGCCTTGCGACCGCCACGCGGATCTCCGCCGAGACATGACTCGCCGCACCCGGTGAGGCGCCTCCGCACGGGTCCCGATTACGCATTACGTAAGGAACCGTCGCCGACGACGCTCCGCCACCGGCGGTCGCCATACCACACATATCCAAAATATATATCGAATCGTTCTCACATAATCATCGTAATACTAGTTAACGTTAGTCGTCCATCGACAGCGATAAAACTTTGCGCGGCAGAACGCGCGCTCGGGGCGGTCAGAATTCGGCGGTAAAGTTGCGCAGGTCGCGAGTAGTGCGCGGTGCGTGAGGCGGCCCGGCCGTCGGGCGTGCCGCAGTGTCGCGGGCGGCGCGATGCGACCGCGGACCCGCGCACCGCTCTGAGCACATTATGAGGAGCGTTGCGGGTCAGGATCGAGCGTAGCGCGGCAAGCCAGGAGCGAGGCTTGGCATGGCGCGCTCGTGAGGTGGCGGGGGCGGCGCGCGCCACGAGCCGGCCGGGCGGCGCCGCGGGCCAGCCGGCCTCTCCGCCGCGTCCCCGCTGCAGCGCACCAGCTCCGAGCCGATGACACATTGTCGTTGAGCAGCCACCATTGCTCGCATAGAGTTGGTCGAGAAATGGGGGCTGACGCCTGTCCTCAGGCCGAGGCAGGAATGCCCCCGGGCCCCAGAGGAAGGTGGAGACCAAAGGTACGTATCGCTAGTAGCATATACAGTCACAGCATCATCGGCCTAAAGTCGCGAGGTAGCTACGGGGGCGGCAGCTAGTCATCGGTCGTAAAGCGGTTTGCGGTGAGGATGTGTCCGCTGACGTCACAATAAATGTGCGGTGTTGCGCCGGCGGCACACGCGCTCGCGTCCTGCTAGCCGCACGCGCTGCTCCGCACGATGGAGTACTTCGACATGTGCTGGTGAGTCGGGGGCTGCAGCAGACGTCGCTACTAACACCTAACCCTTGCGATCTGATATCCGGTGAGTGCCGTCAATTCCGTTAATGTCCGCATCTCACGTCCGACCTACATTTTCGCGGCGTTTTCGCATTATTCATACATCTCCATCACAAAAGATGTTCATCTCCGGCCGCCCGCACGAGTCAAGACGGTAACATTGTCGTGGGTACAGTATACACCGTCGTAGTACCTGAGACACTTCGTTCGCTTCTCTCTAGTTTCCGCACATAGCTTTGTTGAATTCCAAGCGATGTTTGTATTGGTGGGTGTTCTCACTGCGGCATTGCTCGCTGGGCAGTCAACGATACAACAACAGATCGTTTGTCGACACGATCTCCGGGAGCTGTAAAAATATCGATGATTGAGGTCGTAAACGTAACGCGTTGGATGCTGCAGACCGGCCACACTCTGCGGGATTACGTACGAATTACAGCTCTCAATCGGGATCAATAAATATAATATAATAACAAGCATGAGTCACGAGCACTAGGCCGCATATCATGCGCCGATGAGCCAGTCATCGGAAATGATTGAGTAAATGCGCCATACATTACTGTGATTATTTGTTGATGTCGCACTAGCACCGGCGCGCGGGTAGGCGTGACTACGGGACGCACTATAAACTGGCAACATTTTATAATGTAGTACATTTGTTGTGGATAAAACCATCTCGAAACTCCAACAGACGGCTAAACGCAGACATTGAAATATAGGTCATAAAATAGGTTTAGTAGACAATAAATTTTTCAATCAAATTGATATATTTATGTGGATTACTTTATAGTAAACTCGCACAAATCTATATCAATTAATCTTTAATTGTCGATACTCATTTTACGAGCGCTCCATTTGATAAATTTGAAAAATCACGAACTGCAGGAGGTAAAAGCAAATTATTTGAGATTATTGAGTTTATATTCCGACTCGCTTCTATCCGTTAAAGCCAATAAATTGTCGAAGTGGCGTTTGAAGCCTGCGGGCGGCGCCAGGCCGGCTCAACCGCTGTATCTTCTCGGATGCATGCTTCGCTCCGGATTACCGCTCGTGGCTACTCCGCTCTCGGGTGATCCGCTCGCTTCGCTCACTACTTCGTTAGATTCCATTTTAAAGCTGACTTCAACGCAGTGGGTCTTACGATCGTCAGCCACTACGGCTGTCCTTGCATTTATTATTATAACATCTTCAGTAGCAGCAGGATTCACTACTATTTAATACGCAATGATTGTATATGGCCTCGATAACATGTGTTTTGGAAAAAGATTGATGTTCTATCGACGCGGAACGCGATATGATTTGCCAAATTTCAATCGCAATATTAAAAACATTTGAAGCTTCCGGTATTTTGTTGATGGAAGTTATTATGAAGCTCAAAGAGTGTTCTGTGATATTGAGGATAACAAGCGGAGAGGAATATGGAGAGTAACGTAAACGTTTCAAACTATGTTGATTGATATTGTGTATATTACGATAGCTCGCTAACAATATGTTACAAACGCTTTTATTGTTATATCTTTATGAAGTACGGCAGTTAAAATGATAAAGGGAAAGAGTTCATAAAGAACTTACTCCAGTGCTAGACACAGGACATGCTAGGCTACTTACTCAATTTAGTGCATAACTGACCATCTGTGTTTATTCTAAATTACAATCAAGTGCCCAGACTATAGAAGGTTTGACATCTGTAAGGATATAATTATTTTAATTAATAATCATTTTTCATGGAACTAACAGCATTATTTGACGGCACGGTTGGCGCAGTGGTTAAGAGATTGACTGCTGCGCTGCGTGTCGCGGGTTCGATTCCCGCACGGAACAAATATTTGTATGACCTACAATTAGTTGTTCCGGGTCTGGCTGTTTGTGTATGTGAGTTTAAATGTTTGTAAACGCACCCACGATACAGGAGAAATTCCTAGTGTGCGGCAAAGTTAAAAAAAAAGAAAAGAAAAAAAAAAAGAATTATGATAACTGTAGCAAGTTAAACTAGGTATCAAAGTTCTAACACGCATTAACCAAAACGATAATGTCTTATCTAATTAAGTTAATAACACAAATGGGCGTAATAAGAGCGAACAGTAGTTGAATCCATTACGTGCCGTTTATTTGCTCGTTCCGAGTCGCCATCAATTAATAATAATAATTAATAGATGCTGGTCCTATCGCCGTCACCCCTAACCCCTGCAAAGTTGCGCAACAAAACCCAGTTTTGCGCATCTGCGCATAGTCTGGACGATCAGACTTTGAAACCGGACTGTCTGAACTAGTTCCATCCGTAGATGCACAGAACAAAGGTATTGATCCTCCACGAGATAATAAAATCACGATAGGGAGCGACATTCCACCCTCCCTCCCATGAGAATTAAAAGACAAAGAAAAGCTTGCCTAAACCCATATAAAAGTACTTGCTTGACGTGGGAACACCCTCTGTGAACTTTTGTTACATTTCGCCACTCTGCCGACGTGACTGAGTAACATATAAACAGTTTACGCATTTGTTATGATTAAGGTGGTTGCGTACGCCGCGTCCGAGCTACCAGAACGAACCCTATGTTCGTCGATTTGATGACGAGGGACGGAAAAGAAATGCATAAATCTTTCAGACAAAACTAAAGAGAGACGGGAAATCGCATAGTTGTTCAATAAAGTCAGGAGTTTTTGGCGTAACCGTTAGACCAAAAGAGGGAACAAAGGTTCAAACGTTCGCTTTGAGTCAATAAACACGCTTAGATTCGACACATATTCGACTGTTCCCAAAATGCTTGAACAGGACAAACAAGTCGTGGCGACAATGAGCACTGTGCACAACTCCACATCATTGCCCGCAAGCCTCATTTTGCGAAATTCCAGCCATCCTAGATATTATCTAACTCTCCGCATTGTTCCGCATCCAACGATGTAGCAAATGTGCCAACGGAATCGAGTTTGCTCCTTTTAACTCGATTTCGTTTGAACAATCGCTCGGTCGCCGCTTACGAAAGGAACTAAAGACCGCTTAGGTACAATGCAATCTGCAAAGAACAGTCAACGGTGTACGTTGTACCTAAGCCTTCTCAAACATGTTGTTCTTGTATTTTCAAGTCTAAAAAAAGTGAATGCGCTCCGGCACGACATCAGCACGACAAGGGCATGACAGCGGCGCGACTCAACCGCGAGAGCCGGATCGTGTGCTCTCATGCATCTGTGAGCTTTTGTTTGTTTCTCTTACAAAATATGTTCGCTTATATCGCGACTTGAGCTCCATATATTTAGAGTCCGTTCTATATTTTCTTCCACCCTTCAACATCACTCTGGCATCTTAACGACGCGTTGTCAAACTTTTTTTTTTTTTTGGGGTCTCTCCCTTATAGTTTGTTCTACTTATATATGTTGATATAAATATGCCATGGTTTCGTCGTTTTTATACCAACTATACCTAGTCTGACAGCAAATATTTGCATCATCTCTACTACACTAGCCCCTTTCGAATAGAATAGCTGACTAAATTATAACAGTACGGTTCTGGAGCGCACTGCAAGATAAATAAGTAATGGCACTGGAGATTTTGATTTAATTTGACTGCGCAAGTAGACGCGGGTACATTTGATTTTGCAGTAAAGCGGAAACCGTGTTTTAAATCCTTAATACAATTTCAATTCGCGGGAGTTACAATATAAATATGAATGGCGCTTGCCGTCAGCTGGCGTTCGCTCTTCATTATCACGCTTGTGAGGGTTATTTAATTATGAACGAAATGCAGTGCCGAAATGTGAAATCATTTTTTATTTGCATATTTAGGGAAGTCAAAAGTACTAACTAACTGCATTGGAGCGGAGTTGTATGTTGAGGGGTCGTAGTCACATTGTCACAAATTGCATCTACTTCCATTTTGGTCCCTTGTTTTAAAACAAAGAACTTTTTTACAAAAAAAAAAAACAAAAAAAATCTCTAATTTCGGAATCCGGTGTCTTTGTCAGTTTCATTTTTTGCCACCGACTTCCGAAATTAAAGGTATTTTTTCACTTTTATGAGCTTTTTTTTTTGTAAGTCTGTTGTTATTTTTGTAAACAGTTTTATTTATTTTTTTACTCTTTTTAATTGTGGTTCCTATCCCACACCGATTCGTATACCACTACATGCTATGTAAACAACAATGACAGGTTGTTTTATAACATCATCAACATACACCGAGTGGATTAAATAGGTACTTATTATAGAAGCTAACTCAAAAACCCTAGAAAAGTTAATACAATTTAACGGGACCACCGCGCAAATTTCATGTACCAAATGAAAGAAATATAAAAATCGGTTCATAAACAAACAAATAAGTTATTTTCTAATTTATTTTTTAAACGTTGTCCCACACTAGGAATTACTCCTGTATTGTGGGTGCGTTTACAAACATAAACTCAAACTCAAACTCAAATCATTTATTTCAATTAAACCATTTACAGGCACTTTTGAATTGCTAAGGTAAACTCACATACACAAACAGCCAGACCCAGAACAACTACTTGTAGATCATACAAATATTTGTTCCGTGCGGGAATCGAACCCGTACACGCAGCGCAGCAGTCAATCGCTTAACCACTGCGCAAACCGTGCCGTTGGTTATGTGGTGTAGTTATGCCCGAACATATTTAATATGTATACAGACGAATTAAAAGTCATGAAATGGCCTACTTCAAATAAATGATTTGTCTTTGACTTTTTGGCGCCGAGTGACGCAAATCGATGTGGCAGTGAAGCAAAGACATGTCATACAGCCTCCCACGCATGTTTAAGGTCACGTAACCATTACTAACCTCTAATGGATAAACCAGTACACTGTAAGTCTGAAACCTCTCGTGTTCATCTCAAAAGAACGGTACAGGATACGTCTTGTCTGCAAAGACTTTCAGATCTATTATATAAGGCCTTTGAAAACACACAAATGCAGTTTGAAACACAATAAGTTTCCTGTTTAATAGAACTATGAACTTCTTTGAAAGGGTTCCTGATCGTTCAAAATGTCTCTCTCTGTATTCTCGCTTATTCATGGATTTTACGACATAAGTTTAAAAACAAGTTCAAACAAATTAGTCCCTAAGTACATACATAATACATTAATTTGCACCAATACATTCATTTTATAATGACTATTTAAATCCAATTAAACTTGATCAATGTTGTGATTCCTTAGCTTTGAATTACTTATTTCAAATCTGAGTGTGGGTTAGTTTCAGATAAAATTACCTATGACCGACAACGGGGTGGTTTTTGAGCAAGAAAACCAGATTTTTTGTTATATACCAAGATTATTGCCGTTTAATTAAAATAATCCTTAATAAATAAATCAATATTTGATTATTTCTTCACTCTTCTTGGAACAATAACAAAAACATAGACAAAAACAACCGCACAAACCCTTAAGTTGGATATACATTACGACACTATTTGGGCAAACTGAGTTATTCATTGATAGTTTCACGTGTAAATGGGTAATTTATTACACATGAAAATATTAATGAATAACTAAGTAAATTCGGCTTTCGCTAATCGCCTGAAATCATACTACCAAAATGGTATCTATATTAGAACCCTCTAACTCCCAGTAAAACTAGAATCATAATAATACAAGCAAAACAACATCCTTATGCCACAGTTCTAAAAATAATTTGATAGATAGGTACTGACCGCGCGACGACCTGGAACAAGGTTGTAAATGAATAACTCAAACAAGAAGCCACCTTGTTAAAGGTTACATTAATCTCATCTCGTGCCACGAGATGGGTAATAGGGAACTCAAGCCGCTGTAAACAGATTAGCCGATCAGCGGGCTTTGCCGCCGACCCGCCCCCAGTCGCTAACCTAAGACGCGATAAGAATACAGCCTTTATGAATAAAGAACTATTGCAGAAGCTGTTTCAGAAAACGGTTAAATAAATTAATATTATGCTGAAATTCTTTTCGACATGGAAATACAACATATAAGAAAAGTTTTATTTACGAATCGGTTATGAGCAGACATCGGAATAGGATTTTAGTTATCCGTAGTTAGCGTTGGCACATAACGTCACGCCTGTATTCCCCCCAAGGGTAGGGCAGTAACACCCACATTTCGCCAGTTGTGTTTCGGAATAGGTAGAGATTATTTACCTAAACTTCGAAGAAAATACATAGACCGGATGATACCTCAATAAAAAAAAAAATCCTAAAATCCCGGAATAATTACAATGACGTTTAAATCCCGGGATTTAAAACCACGAATTATTTATTGGACTTTATTTATAGTTACAAATTGTTGATTTGAAGAATTATATATTATAAAAATTTTTTTGTTTCCGCACTAAAACTATTAAATTAAAGAGATTTGTTTTACATACTATTGGAAAATAAATTCTTGAAAAGTTGGCTGGTTATTGTGTGTATACTATATTGCGATAAAATCCACTCTTTGTTACTTCCTTCCTCGAAGTTTAGGTAAATAAACTCTACCTATTACGATCTCTGGATATGAGTTTCATAGCGAACGTTGCTTAGTATGACTGGTAGAATGAGCCCCTTGTTGGATGCAGGTGACTAAATCGCCACCCTGTATATACTTTATCAGACTGGATTTGTGTCCATTTGATGGTAATAAGCTCGCCCCTATTACATGGGACTTAAACACAACTAGCGAAATGTGGGTGCTATACACATCTGCCCTACTCTTCGGGGAATACACGCGTGACGTTATGTGCCAACGCTAACTACGGATAACTAAAATCCTATCTCAAAGTTACTAAAGTTTAAGACAATACCAGAAACCGTGAAAGTAGCCTCGTGCCGAACGATCCTGGCTGCAAAACCAGGTCATCTCTCTGCCAAACTAATAATTGTCACCGTAACAGGCGAGTACGCAATCTTTCCACTTGATAGTTCAAGAGGAAGTTATCCAAAGCTAGCTTGCTAGAATCCACAAAGCGGCGAAACTCAATAAAAGCGTCAAATCTAAACAAAACCTAATTATATATTTTTTTAAACATAAGCAGTCATGGGGACTGCTGCCAAAATTGAAAACTTGAAACTAAAAAATGCTTTCTCTGATGATCATACTCATAGCTACAGACATAGTGTTAATATTAGCATGCGACGCTCCCAAAAATCGCCATACGGGCGTTAAGCGCCTAAAGAAGGTTTCACTTTGAAAAACTTTCTGGTTCACTTAAATTTCAAACAAAAACCCTATGTCAGGGCTTCGTTAAAGAACAATCACAACAAAATCTCTTATACATCATCATTCTCCCGTCCTTATCTAAAATGTGAACAAAACACCCTAACAAGTTTTAACACTATCTGTTAAAGAAAAGTCTAACCATGTCAGCCGCTTGCGTCACTGACCCGTCTCCTGAATATACTACCTGCTTTAATTAGAAATGGGTCGATCGTGTCACTTCTCCCCTCGCGTTGTCCCAACATTCCGACCTCCTCTGCTTAATGGATAAGGCCGTACGTCATTAGCAGCTGCAAGATTAGCTATTACAACCGTGAAATTACAAATTTGTGGCTGAAAACGTAGGGATATTGCATTCTACTTCGAGGATTATGAAGTTTGAACGTTGACCATACTCGTATTAGTATCATGAATTCATGTATTCGGTTGGTATTAATAAAAGGTCTGATGCTTTGATACGACGACGTTTGAGATAAAGTGATACGAGGTACTGAAATCAATATTTGTTTCTAACCAATAGTAACTATTAAGACCAGTAACTTGTTAGGCGTACGTACGCCTAACAAATTCTTCGAAAAGATTCTGGAGCTCTAAAAGATGAAAGAGACCACTTAACTAAGCAATAAAAACTACACTTCGACAGTGACGAACAATTAACCAATAACTGCTAGTAAAACACGAACACAAGTTTATACATAGCTACTCGTACGATCTTAGCACGCAATATAAATATCTACAAAATCGAATAAAAAATTATTAAGCCCGAGATAAAAAATCATGACATAATTTATTAATACAGCTATATAAATCCTGCTACACAGTATATTGGTGTCACAAGTCCGATTAAACGACAGCTTAGGACATTCTGGCAGTGGTGTAAGACCCACTGCTCACGAACTGTCACGAATTGCCCACACTGTGTGATCAGTACCTACCTCCACTCAACGGTACTACAATTCCGTTTGAATTCAGAATAATACAGGCGAGATGAAACAATAACCCTGTATTATATGCGAAAAATTGGTTCTCTCTCTACGTAGTGATGCATTGAAAATTCTCTTTGTAATGCTTACTAGTAAAGTTTAGTGTTTCCAATTTTCCTCGCAGCATTAGTTAGGAAAAGCTAGTTTTCAATATTGAGACTTATTAGGAATTCTGTTCGCTATTCGGAAAATGGGTAGTTTTTCGATGTCTTATTCTAATCAGACTATTGCTATGGCCAATTAGTCTGCGAAGCATAACAATATCAGTATCCTAACATTATCAGTAAGATCGTTTATTGTATATTTTTTCAGTATCGCTATAATATCAAGTTCACTTCGAAACTCACTAAAGTGAAAGCACACATTTGTAAGAGTCAAACTCATTTGTTTATAAAAGTAAATCATATCGGAATCACACACACACTCGACACCGTTAGAATTTTCTACATTATTTATACTCCATTTACATATATATTATATATTTACATTAGACAAATAACGGCTAAATAACGACAGTTATTGTGTAATATTGTTGAAATTACTGCACTTTAGAGTTATTTTTGTAATGTAAATGGTTTAAAGATTACAGTACTTTGTATTTATCGTGAAATAACGGAGTTTATTAAACGTTTACATCGAAATAACGAATGGGTGAGAACAGTTATTTGTCTAATGTTATAATAAATGGAGTATAGTTTACACTACAGCTGCTGAAAAAGTTTTCTTAACAAAAGAATGTGGCTGTGTGCCACACGTAAGAAACTATAAGTTTGTGCAACATTTTCCCCAGTTTCTGAGTTTTGACGCTCATACCCTAGAGAAATTCTTCATATTTCTATCATTCATGAGCTGGCGGATGTCAGGCTCGTAAAGCGTCATTACGACATTCTAAATGATTCACATTTGAGAACTCCGAATGTGTCGGTTTATTACCCACTGAGAAACTAATTTTTGTTAAGATAGTAAATTCTGGTGACCTTTTCATTTTGTGAACTTTTTGACACGGCTCTCAGGGCACCATGATGCAAGTCTCGAATAGATAATTAAACCATTCACTACCTTCACAAATAAACGATCACAATAACAAAAATTCCTAACTCTTCCTTCACGTGAAAAACTTTCAAGATCAAGTTCACAGATCTGACATTTTTTTTTTAATTTCAGCTAACCTTTTCATTTTGATAATTTTCTTTTCTCAGACGCGTTATGACCGGTCTCTTATCAAAGCTTTGACTTTGACATTCAGTTCCAAGATAGTGTCCACAACAATAATCAATCACAATAAGAACATGCCCCAACCTTCGCGTGTGAAAAATCGCAAGTTCAAGTTCATCCATCTTGACAAAAATTTACCCCAAGAGAAATATTTTAAACTAGCTTCTGCCCGCGACTTCCTCCGCGTTAAATTTCTTGTTCCCGCGATCCACCCCGTCGCAACACATTGCCTGCCCGTGCTTTTACTTCGTTTTCGCATAAACTTTCATTAAAAAAAAAATGGTGTTCTAGTTAATAGGAATGTAATTCTTCCTCAAGAATTGGGCTGTAAAATGCAAAAAAAAATTTTCAAATGCAACTCGCAGTTCCAGATATTAGCACATTCAAAAAACAAAAAATCGGCCAAGTGTGAGTCGGACTCGCGCACGAAGGGTTCCGTACCATCCATACAAATCCTTATCCTTACTAATATTATAAATGTGAAAGTAACTCTGTCTGTCTGACTATTTGTCTGTCTGTCTGTCTGTATGTTACGTTTTCACGCCTAAACCGCTGAACCGATCGTCATGAAATTCGGCAAAGATATAGCCTACTTTTTTACGCGATAACCGACATCCACGCGGGCGGAGCCGCGGGCAAAAGCTATCCATACTAATATTATAAATGTGAAAGTAGCTCTGTCTGTATGTCTGTCTGTATGTTACGTTTTCACGCCTAAACCGCTGAACCGATCGACCTGGGATATAGAGAAGGACATAGGCTACTTTTTTACGCGATAACCGACATCCACGCGGGCGGAGCAAAAAAAACGGCAAAAAAACTAATGTCCGTTGTATGGGAGCCCCCCTTAAATATTATTTTTTTCTGTTTTTAATATTTGTTGTTATAGCGGCAACAGAAATACATCATAAGTGAAAATTTCAACTATTTAACTATCACGGTTCATGAGATACAGCCTGGTAACAGACGGACGGACAGACAGACAGACAGACAGACGGACAGCGGAGTTTTAGTAATAGGGTCCCATTTTACCCTTTGGGTACGGAACCCTAAAAACTAACTCTTCAGCTTTAGAATAGACTACCTCGCAGAGTTGATCATTATTTTGCTACGGAGTTATTATAAAACAGTTATATCTCCTAAGATATTCATTGAAATTAAATGATGTAAGGGCAACTTTGTTCAAAATTAAATACTTGTGATGAATATCGTATTTATTTGGATAAGGATTAATACCATGTTTATGAAAACTCCTTCGCAAATAATGCATTAATTTCGAACAAATTTGATTACCATAAAAAATGGTGAGACCGTATAGTGAGTCAATCTTAAAAGATAGACATATGCTGTTGCGGACTTTTTTTTTTTTTTTTGAAAATTTAAAGAGTAACAATTCCATCATACATGATATTTGCGTAACTTAAACCGTTTACACAGCGCACGCAACGGAAGCTCTCAAAAAGGAATAATTTTTCCCGTTTTTGCAACATTTTTCATTTATGCTCTGCTCCTTTTGGTTGTAGCGTGATGTTATAATAGCCTATAACATTCCTCAATAAATGGACTATCCAACACAAAGAATTTTTCAATTCCAACCAGTAGTTCCTGAGATTAGCGCGTTCAAACAAACAAACAAACTCTTCAGCTTTATATATTAGTATAGATTTAAAACTTTTCCTGAACTTGAAACAACACATTACAGTCATAAAGGAAATGAGAAATCACTCGTACAGTGAAGAAATTGCTCAGAAATATAATTATTGACAGTGTTTTGAGTAGGATGTAGCGTGACGTTAGGCTGACAGGCCACGTCAGTACGACGAATTAAAGATGGCGTTTCTAAAGATTGCAGATGAACGCGTGATATGTCTGTTTTGTCTGTTTGTTTGTTGTGGCTGTTTGAATATGTACGTGAAAGATTGTAAGAGTATAGTTATGGGAATAGTAGGATACATGTTTTTGATGTTTGTTACTGGTGCTGGTATGACATTAGAAAGTGAGGCATATTTTTGTGATAATCTAAACTAGCCAATGTTCGAGCGTCATTCAAGAATTCAAGTTAACTCACAAAATTATAATAATTAAAAAATAACATAACAATATTATCAAGAATTGTGCAACAAATTCAATTAATAATATCATTACATTGTGACATCCGCCAAGCGAATAAAAACAAACAAGTTCTCACAATTAACATATTACGTTTATATTTAGGCGCTAATCTCCGAAACAACTGAACTGATTTTAATGAAACCTTGAAAACATGCCGGGTGCCCGACCGACATTGAACAAAAGCGCGCAAGCGTGTAATCTAAATGTGTCGCGAAGAATGCCCGTCACACACTGCACTCCCAAATTAACTGGCACGTAAGACAGCAATGTATATTGATCTTCATAAAAATAACCAGCGCCCTAATTCTGAACTTTCCGCAATGTTAAATACTTACTCATATATGTAGAAACCTCTACCACACAGGTGCGTTTTTACCGGCCGATAATATCGCATACGTTTTTGCGATATCTGTTTTCAGTACATTTTTTAATAAGACGGCCACGGAGTTACACACTGCTGCGATGATAACGCCGCAATAGAAGTAGGACGCTGCGTTCCTCCGTCCTGCGATATTCCGATATCAATTCTTAGAAAATTTTGTATTAGGAGACATACGATCTTACATTCACCTGCGTTAGTAATGTTAGTACCTACTAGTAGTACTCTCCCCGGAAAGAAATATCTGACGATAAAAACGCAGCTGTATGCAAGGAATCGGAACGCATTATCGCAAAAACGCATGCGAAAATATCGGCCGATAAAAACGCACCTTTATGGTAGCGGCTTAACATAGCAATGATTGTTATTCGTACGATATGACTCCAAAAAATACGACGAATGGAGTATTAAATACTAATTCTAATATTATTTCTGGATTTTTTTACGCTGCTATGCGAATCTTACAATAAAGTTAATTTGTTATCCGAATTTGGAAAGTGCTAATGGGAAAATGCCATACAAAACATATCTCATTTGGTGGATGCAATTTCTACAATATTTACATTACTCTACGCAGCGAAATTAATTCTGATTGAAACCTAAACTAGTAACCCTATCAAAATGTACCAGATATTCCATTTGCTGTACTATCCAAACACGAAACACACTTATATACTCCTTATACGTTAATTTTATAAACTAAATGCAAATGTTCGTACGTGTGTGAACGTTCCCCATGCATCTTGTTGAAGTGCAGACAGCATCACAATCCGATAGAGTATTACAGTCGGCTAAACTCACACGAGTGCGCGGTGCTTCAAGTTCACACTTCACTGATTAAATATGTTTAACCTGAAAGTATCACTCGATATTATGTTGTGTCACGTAGTTTTTAATTGCGACTAATCTAGTTGGAAAATGTTGCAAGTCCCTTTTAGTAACGGTTTTTAAGGATCGAAATAACTCTCATGTCAATTCGAATATTGCAACCGTCTTTCTTTATGTGACTTCCTAGACCTGTGACCTAGACAAACTGCTTTCGATCTCCTTGAAAAGATTGTAATAACTGCCAGATCATAATCTTTGACATGTACTGAAAGTTCTGGATCGAAGACTGAAAGAGTTCCGTACACAGTACGCTCTGTAAGTTTTGTCACTGTGGCCGGTGCCTACGCGTGTTTCTATTTATTATGATTTACCAAAGCGTACGCTCAACACTCGCCTATTATTAGCACAACCTTATTTTAGAGGCTGGCTGGAAGCTGTTAATGCGCAAACGCACAAACACACACGTTAAGTGGGAAATACTGGTCTTCACGCGATATTATGTCGTCGGAATTTTGAATATATCACCTATTTTTAGACGTGTGAGTATTTTAAACAGCGTGTTTTAATACATTCCCGAGATTGCATAACGTATGCAGATATGCGTAGTTGTTTACATGTTTATTCGTCAACATGTTCATGTCAGAACTGGTCTTGGTATCATAGTGTGTGGGGTAAGAAAGGTTCCTCAGACCAAGGTAGTCGATCCTTCGTAACAAACCCAGTTCGTCATCTCGCTAATGAAGTTCATTTGCTAATTATCCTGCGGCCCATACGCTAAATTGCACCGAACGGAACTCTACGCGAGCAAACTGTTGTTCCGTTCGAAGTTTACGCCTCAAACAACACTACACTTGTACGGCTATTTATTGCTCTATTAAATTGCCCTCTGAAACGTGTAATGATCACTATTGTTCATAACGTGTGCCACTTCTACTGGCGAACGTTTGATGTATAATTTCGTTTCTCTATGCCCTTTGTTTCCTATTAGGTATTCTCTTTCTTTATATCCCTAAACAAACCATTTCTTAACTCATAAATCCTCTGCACTACCCACGAGCACATGACAGGGGTAAAAGTATTAAAACAACCCTATGTATTCAAATCCGCAATCAAACACAAACCTTTAAAATATGCACTTTTCAAAATTATTTGAATATATTCAATATTTATTACTTACATGAAATAGTTTGACCCTGGCCCACGCATCTAACAGGTTTTTAATCCCCGGAATTCTCACTCCAATCCACTCTAAGCCATTCATTCAGTGTGTACAAAAAAAAAAGATTTTATATGTTTTACAGCATCCAACAAAACCGCGTTGAAATGGACTGTGCCAATTTTTGGCACCAATATTTCGTTTACAGTCGCGAAACTACATTTTTTTCCTTGGTTTAACGGATACCCAATTTTCAGATGATACTGGGTCCTATTTATAAACGTTTCATTTAATCAATTGCTAAGCAACTGATTATCAAAATCCTTATTTATTAACTTTGTTTACCGCTAAAAGGTCGCTAAGCAATTGATTAGTAGCTATCAAACTTAAACACCACCGCTGCACTGTCTAAATCTTGCTGAGGATGCTAAGAGGTAAAATGGCGGATTTTATTTGAATCAGTCTGATCGATTCAATAAGATTATTGTGTGCTTCGAGGTAATTTTGTTCCTAATATCGAGCTGTGCCTTAGTAAATAGAGATTTCAATTTTTTCTGAACGACGTACAATATTTAAATAATTTTGAAACGCTGAAAGTAATCTCGTTTAAATCCGCTACGAGAACGATTACCTATATCTATAACATATTCTTCATTCGATGTACTTACACATGATGAAAGGATTTATAGGGAAAGCTGAATCAGGGGGAGGCTCAGTACCTATTGTGCCTCCTCCTGATTCAGCTTTCCCTAAGCACACCTCAACACACAAATGGTTTCGTGAGGAACTCCTCGGAGATAGTGATTATCTATTGTGTTATACCATGTGCCCATGTGCATGTGGCATCTTAAGACGCCAGTTCTAAGGCCCAGAAGCAAAGAAAAGCCACGTTGCGGCAGTCACACACAAATAACAAGTGACATTTTATAGAAAATAATTTATTTTGATATACACCGTGGCATTTTTGTCGTCTTACAAATACAGCCCATTTCATGTATCCAATGACTATTAATCATTATTGTTAAAAAAAAAAAAATGTATTTTTATTTTATTTTTTATTATTATTAATTATGACGCATGACATCGTTTAAAAAACCCTGTTACGAGTGCAGTCCGAGCCTTGTGATACAAGGGTGCCGCAGAATGGATTTAGATTATAAGTTTAAGTTGCAATAGTAAGAAACACTTTTTTGCGTTAGGGTGAATGAACTCTGATAAAAATGTCGCCGCTCCATTCCGCGGCGCCCTTGTAACACAAGGCTTGGACTGCACTCGTAACAGGGTGTTTTAAACTATGTCATGCGTCATAATTAATAATAAAAAAATACAAATGTTCAACAAAAAAAATTTTTTTTACCTGATTGATTAATAGTCATTGGATACATGAAGTGAGCTGTCTTTGTAAGACGACTAAAATGCCACGGTGTATAATAAAGCCACATTTTTATTATAAATCCATTATTTGTTATTTCCAATATTCTTCCTCCAAAGACATGGGTGCCATTCGTTTCTCATGCCACTCTCATTTTTCATATTTTTCACGTAGCATGGACTCCTCCCTCGCCGTCTTTGCGAGGTTGAATAGTATTGGTGCTATAGGCTTTCATAGCAGCAGTCAAACTTTTACCTGTAAACAAGTATAATAATTGTTATTAAAAGATACTTGAAACCCCGGTACAAAAGCAATAGGAGGTAATATAAAATAGACACAAGTACCTACATACACTAAAGAGTATATTCGAGTTAACAAGCATAAAGGACATGAAAATAACAAAGCTATTATCGGCTACTGCTTTAACATTCATTTGGTCAGTTTACATAATTAAGTAGATATTATTCAGAGATAAATACCTTTTCCTGTTTACTCCAATTACTGTAGCTTATTATTTTCATCGCGAACACAATGTAATAAAATATATAATAAATTATTTTATTCAAATTCAAAGTTTTCGATGAAATTTTGTCAATGTCACGACGGTTACAAAAATCGTGGTTTTGTTAACATTATTCGTAAAATTCGGTTTTTTTGTCGACTATTTTGATTATAATCTGTGCCTAACGTATAATTTCACCTCTTTTTCGTTTCGCGACTAATCAATTTCTAACTAACCTTTATAAAATAAATAAAAGTTAATCATTGACTAAGAGCTAACCAATTACAGTACCTAAGTTAAACAGTGCTTAATCAGTGACTAGCGAGAATTTAATAAATAAGGCATGCTTTTCCTTAAATCATATATTTTAACCTGCGATAATAGCCCATTTGTATCAACAAAATTCATTAGGTACAGTGGCCAGCACATCAAGCTACACGAAACTGTCAAATTTCTCCAAACGATTTTGAACTTTAAAATGTTGATGATTAAATTCAAAATCGAACGAGAAAATTTGACAGTTTGTAGTAACTTCATGTGCTGGCCACCGTAAATAGATTCTTTAAATGTTACTAGGGAAATAATACGTGTCAAATAAATAATGCAATCTTAAGAAACGTGCAGTCTGACATTGAAATACAAGCGCACCGTCTGACATTAAAAATTCAAGACCATAGATAAATCAGAGTAAAATTTTATAAATAGTACCTTTATGTCCTCAGTAATAACAGATAATTGAAGGAATGGCATGTGTAGGACCATGGATCAATATTGAAAATGTCGGGAACTAAAACATTAATATCTTTAGGAAAAATCATAGGTATTATTTGGCTATAAGGTCTATTACCGAAATTGAAAATGATTGGGTAAGTTATAGAAACGTTGATATTGTTAGGTAGGTGTTAGTTTAAGTGGTCAGCTTGCACCGTGGGCGGATCGCAGGCAGTCGGGGGTCGGGGTGGATGCAACGCTCTCGTTACTCGAGGGCTGTTCTGTTAGTTCATCGCGATCACTCCGCAAGTTAACACACCGGCCCATCTGTGATGGAGCTGGAGACGTACCTGCGGCTCATCCGCGGTCGGAACCAGGACGCAGGCGACGAAGACGACTCCGTTGTTGAACGCCAGTGAGTTTTAATTAGGAGCGTTATCAATTTGTTTTTGTTTTTTTTGTTTATTTAATTAAATATTTTCTTAATTTATTCATTTGTTTTATTCTCTTTTCTTTGTTAGTGTATGGTGGAAATAAACTGTTTCGTTTTCAGTATTACACTTATTTGTTACTACTTGTTTACTTGGTTGGTGCGTACCTTTTTTTTTGGGTTGGAAATTATCAATTAACTTCTGCCGCTCTTCATGTCAGACTTTTACTCAATAAAACCCACCCGTGTTCCTTCAGTTGCCTGTATGCCAGGGCCGCGGTATCCCTTTCGGACAAAACCGCAACCCTGGCAGGAGTTGGTGCTTACCTGGTATTGTATTTAATTATAATTAAATCATTTTATTAACCTTAAGTATCTTTTAAAGGGGTATATTAGGATTTTGAAAGTAAATCTTTTTTCAAGATTTTTTTTTTTTTTTTTCGCTTCTAGTTTAAAAAGTTTTACACGAGAAAAAGATTTAACGGAACAGAAAAAATATAGACGAAAGCAACATTTATTTACTTCTTGAAAAAAATTAAGCGAAAAATATGATATAATCTAATTATTTTACTGTGAATTAGTTTGCAACAACATTTCTGAAAAGTTTTTCCCTTATCGGTATCTGCTGGATATCTGCGAATAAAATATTGCGAGCATAATATTTTTTTAAGGTATTTAATATTTAAATTAAGGGTTGATTTAACGTAACTAACACGTCATTACAAGTAAACGTCAATCCATGAGTGATCAATTAAAATCAAGCATGTAATCATTCTGCAATCTGAAGTCATGTTTGCGGAAATAATTGATTAACATTTCAGTGGTGTATTTTTCTGGCTTTAATTACGAAATACGATGCGTATTTCAATAGTATCGAAATAAAATAAACTATCGGTATTCAGTTTCCATTCCGAGTACCAAGTCCGAGTTCCGAGACGATGATGATCATCCGCCCGCGTGGATGTCGGTTATCGCGTAAAAAAGTAGTCTATGTCCTTCTCCATATCCCAGGCTATATCTCTGTAAAATTTCATGACGATCGGTTCAGCGGTTTAGGCGTGAAAACGTAACATACAGACAGACAGACAGACAGACAGATAGACAGACAGAGTTACTTTCACATTTATAATATTAGTATGGATAAGGAACAGGGTGTAAAGATCACTCATCCTCCATAGAAACGGGAGGATCCTCCGACCAGACGGGTGTTGTGTCTGGTGGGTAACTGCCTGACGGTTGATGTCGGGATATTGTACGTATATATATACCAGTCAAGCGGTAAACTCTAATTGCGCGATGCAGGATTTGTGTGACGTCAGGTCTTAGATGCATAATTCGCATGTGGCGTTATAGATCACACACTCCCCTCTGGAGACCGGAGATCGATAGTAGCATGAGTCAGTGCATATTATCATGCTTGCCATGGCAAGATTTAGGGTAAGGATTCACATATAGAACACATTTTTATATCGCCATTTCTTTAGATTACTGCCTTATGGACAGAGAAAGTTTGCGTTTTTAAGGACGATAAAGTATGTGTTCTAATTAAAAAGAGGACTTCCTATTGTATTCCCAAATGCGAAACATCGAAGTCATTTTTTAGGCACACGCACAAATCGGTAAAAAAAACAATATGAGGTTTCTCGAAATTCCTCTCCACTTATGATTATTATAATAATGTAGCTGGGTCATTATCAGGACGTTAATTTAAAACATATTAGTAGTACTCTAGATTTTATATTTCATGTTAGTTATGCCTAAATGTAAAAAAAAAATTGCCACCGAATTCAATCAAATAATGAGTGTCCTTATAATGACCCAGCTGCACCACGTTTTCATTAAAATGACGGCGATATCATTTGATATTAGGCCTTGAAACTCATTACTGAAACAATTATTTTATTATGTTCTATTTTTTTAATAAACACATAATATGTGATTAAAGTAATGGAGAGATTATTTTATTACGTCACTACATGATAAGCTTAATTTTATCATTTAAATATGTCGGCACAAAAATAAGTATAATGTTTAAAACTGAAATGAAAACAAATAAGTCATGTTTTAATGATTGAACCAACAGACACTCATCCTACTATAATAATAATATTATAAATGTGAATGTTTGTATGTTTGGATGCTTTTTCCTCAATCACGCAAAAACGGCTGAACGGATTGGATGAAATTTGGAACATAGATAGTTTATATCCTGGATTAACACAGGATACTTCTATCCCCGTAAATTACATGATTTAACGTCATTTATCAATTTGGGTTAAAATTGCTTCTCTCTCCATCTGGACCCAATTCTGTAGTCCACGCAAACGAAGTCGTGGGCAGAAGCTAGTTTCAAATAATTGTTTAATTACGCCGCGCAAGAAAGTAAACCATAGAAATGAAAAACCAATTCGCAAGAAAGGTTTGTTTACGTTACAAATTTTTGGAAAACCTTTTGTTTTTCTCACAGTATTCCAATTATCTAGACATTTCTTGATCTTGGTGTATGTTAAGCGGCACTGTCTTATTGGGCTATAAATTGCAAGTGGTAACATTAAGTAATTTTACCGTCAAGTTCAAGATTACGCGTAGTTTCCAGTGATGGGAACATTGTAGTGCTCCCCATGGGGGTAGGCAGAAACTACAGATCGCCAACCCATACAGTCCTTAAATACTCCTTTTTTTTATTGCAGCCAATTACTTCCACTGAATATTTTATGCCTATAAAGAAGTGGAAAGATCTTGACTTACTCCAGGCAGTTTCTTCGTGAATAAAATCAAAATCAAAAGTCATTTATTCAAATTAGGCTGAGAATCACCACTTTTCGAACGTCAAAATTAAATAAGACAGGCCCCCAAAAGCGCCCGCCCTTCACCACTTCCTAGTGCTTTAGCTGGGAAGAAGAAGAAGCGCAACAAACTCCCCAGCAGCACAACTGTCTGTTCAATTAGACAAACCCGACTCTATACAATAGTAGGTATGCAAAGTAATTAACATTACGAGACACAGAACAGTAAATTTAATTATTTGCCATATGTCAACTAGCACACGCCAATATACCAGCAAATATAGTGAAAAAATTATACTCAAGCAAAAAAACTAAAAATGCAAAAAAAACGAATTACCTAAATAAAAGTCTCCTGGCATAAGGGCGTGCTCGCTTACATATGCAATGCTGGATTATGGAACACAAAATGATAAACTAGGACCATCGAAGTAAAATAAATAAACAGTTAATTACTAATAACAATAAAGAAACCATGATCAGCAACACGACCAGGCACCACAAGCAGCACCCCCATTCACGAGCATAACGCAAAGATCAGCCATTACTCCCCTCGCCATATTTGAGGGAAAGAGGCAACCCGACCCCCGACGCTACCGCAAGCAGTGACATCTAAGGGAAAATGACGAACTTGCTGCCGGTTGCTCAGAAGAATAATACGACCAACTGTCGAGGTCGTTAGCTAATCACATATTTCAATACAACTCATTAAAAAATCATGTCAATAGTAAACGAAAATAATTAAAATAAACTGACTTATACAGTCAAATAAAATAAACAATTTTAGGAACATTTCATCACCTGTCAGTAGGTAAGCTAATTCTGGAGAAAGAACATAAACATTGTATTGAGTTAATCACAGCGACCAACTATTCTTATCATTCAAGTAGTCGTTGATGGAATAGTATGCCTTTGAACAAAGATTGGGTTTTACTTTAGCTTTAAACGCATTAAAAGGCAAATCTAACTAAGAGGGTAGCTTGTTATAAAAGGTTATACCAAGCCCAGCAAATGAGGTATGAACCTTATGAGGCCGGTGAAAGGGAGCACGTAGTTTTTCCTTATTTCTAGTATTAACATTGTGAATATCACTGTTTTTAGTGTATAAGTGTATATTTTGCCTAATATATAAAATGTTGGCGAAGATAAATTGTGATGAAGTAATCGTGGGAATACCAATACTGAGATAAATAATTTGTTTTTAATATTGTATCGGTTTTTTCTGCGATTTTTTCTAAATGTAGGAATAGGAAAGGGTAGACAGGAGGCCGTGTCTTCATATAGCCATTTTATCGACTAGTGACGTTCATGGGTATATGAGCTGTACAAATAATGGTTTACAACAAAACAAAATATAACATAACATGACACCTCTTAAGCAGAGGTGTACCTATGTTGTACACTCACATTTCGCTAGTTATGTTTATGTCCCATGTATACGTAAGTATTATTTTAATTATATATCTATCAGATCTATTGCAGCCTTATGCAGCATCATCAAAAATTCATGATCAAATAAAACGAATACCAACTAAATAAAAAACCAGCCAAGTGCGTGCCATACAAAATGTACGAAAGAACAATGTTTTTCAACTGTAAATGTAAGTTGGTCGACTATTACTCGGTAACTTGTAAAGCCTACTTAGCTGTGATAGTTTTCCTTTTAACTACGTTATATATGTCGCAGGTTTTTCAAAAAATTAGGTTTTTGATCAAAACCTAGGCTTTTGATCATAAACCTAATTTTATGAGAAACCTGCGACATATATACTATTGGTGTAAATTTTTCACATATCCAAATATATCTATTTAGCTGGCAGGGGGAGGGACACTTAACTCTAACAAAAATTAGCACTTTAAAGCTTAATGTTATGCAAACGATCCCTGAATCGAAAAAAAGTTTTCAAGATCCCGCAATATTTTTGAACGGCCTATCCAACGATACCCCACACCATGGAATAGACGAGAAAAAATAAGTAGCATCTCCACTTTACGTGTACCGGAGGTACCTTAAAAAACAACAAACCTAAGGACTAAAAAGAAATAAAATGGTTTAGCAGTGTCAAGTGTGCCTGTAATCGGCACATTAGTTGCGCTATTGTCAAGCCATCTCGTATGGAGAGGTTCTGAAGCCGGCTGGAGAGAGATCCGATACGGGAGCGTTTTAGAAAAACAACGCCATCGGCTCTCGGCGCCAAGTGCCTGCTGACGACGAACCACGCAGCGGTTTTACAGCACCTCTCCACTTTAGGGTTATCGCTTGTATTTGCTTTATTGAACCCTTGGCATTAAGATAATCTAATTATTACATGCATACGATGCATTGTTATTATGAAACAAACCGTTTATTAAGAGATAAAAACAGGGAATTTTAACGAGATTGTGACCTCCGAATTAAGAAAGTGAAAGATAATTAGAAAAAACTAATCAGCGTATTTTGAAGAGATTTTGTAAATTAGTTCTTTATTATCATAAAGTAAGCGCACAAACATAACTCGAAATGTTGTTGGGCAGAAAGAGCTGTATTTAACGCTTGATTTACCTAACATTCCACCTAGACGCACTTAAAAAAAAAAACTAGCTATTACGTATGTTTATTTATGTGCAATAATAATATTTCATGAAATTTCATTATTTTGTTTAAAAAAATATATATACATAGTTGCGCAAATAATTCGCCGCGAGTGAATTTTGCAATACTGCAGCCTTAAGAGGATATGAGTGGCATGTTTGAGCACGTTTGGCCACGTTTGGTTTGGTGAAGCCGGGGCTCATACATTGTCGTAGGCAGCCTTGAAGGGTTGTGAATGAGCAAAGTAGTGGTTTGTAAGTAGTACCTGCCTGGCACTAATAACATCCAACACTAGATACAAATGAAAAGTGGTTTTTCGATTTTTGAGTATGTTTTGGATTATTACTCGTATAAATGTGTACTCCAACGGATAGACGTTAGACCATATTTTTAAATGATCTATAGTTAGTTTACATTTAAAGCCTGATTTACACGGTCTGATTTAATTTCCTGTGGCACACCATACGTTGAAGCAACAATAAAAGTAGCACCGTCTAATCACTGTTAAACTAAAGGCAAGAAACTTGTATCGTGTAAGGATTTAATGTCCATAAAATAAGTGTTCCGCTTGGAACACAAAAACTTAATTATTTCCTCGATTGCTGTTCATTAGTATTATTATCAACTATCTCTCAATTCAGGGATGTCCCGTCAATTTCTCCACCAAAGGCTTTTAGTTCTAAGCATATTCTGTACGAAACAACTTTCTAACCATAACTTTTTTCCGCAGGTCACTGCCGAAATTGTGCAACCAGGAAGAAGAGCCTGGACGCCCACCCCAGGGAGGGGTGGTGACGTTCGAACCCATACAACACGACCACGACTTCTGCGAGAGAGTTGTTATCAACGTAAGTACATAGTTTAGCATCACTTATATAATCATCTATGTTTAAATCATCAAAATTAAACATATTTTACCTATATTTCATTCTTTATCAAACTGCAGAAGGTTTGTACACAGTTTCTATGGAGAGGAACCAGCAAGAAACTTCATCATATTCGTTGTCATTATACGAGTAAACGTGAAAAATCAGATGAAGGTTTTCACGGAATCGATCTTCAAACAAGAAAAAGAGATTCCCAGTTCCACTATTAAGCACCTCCTAAAAAACCTTGATGGAACTATCCTCAACAACACAAGATTAGATTTGAAGTTTTCACTGTACACTGACCAATATATAACTTTGATCCCCACATCGGGGGGCCAAGTCTACTAATGTACAAACGTTGCAATGGTCTCTTCATTGTGAGTTTTTGACAGATTAGCCATACAAACACTGTCAAATACTCACAATCGCGAGACCATTGCAACGTTTGTAAATTAGTAGACTTAGGCCCCTGCTTGTATGGTCAATATCGTGACAAACACTATCGTCGCTCACAAAATCACCAGATAAACTTATGTGACCAACTCTAACATCACTTCTATCAAAATTCATAATACCAATATCATCATTACCGTTTTTATCAATGTCACTACCTTTACCAGTTCTAGAACTATTCAAGTCTCTACAAAAATCATCTTTTTTACCAAAATCGTCAATAACATCATCTTTACGGCTATTATTTTCTGTCTGGAAGGCCACTGAACTCACAGTTGTTTCACTTCACATTCCGATCTTTGCCAATGTGTCAATCACCGTATGACTATAAATCCTTATCTAGCAGTATTTCGATGCACCTCCATACAACATGTCTACATTGTTTTAGGGTATTCGAATAGCAACGTCTTTGTCACTACTCTCAAAAAATTTCTTGTGTTAAAATACCAAAAATAATAATTTGTACGTAGCACAATTAGGACTAAGTTCAATGATAAGTAATTTGAAACTATTGCTACCAAAACTTGATCCCATTTTTCCACAAGAATCGCTCCGATTTGAATATTTTCTCGCACAAAAGAATGATCCGCCAGGAATAAGATATTGTAAATCTAACATTACTACTAGACGTAAACACGCAGCCATATAAATCATGCACACATACACACCTTCCCATTCACCACTTATCATTACTATTCACACACACAAATCTCACATTAAACATGTTTCGGCTCATATTTCTCTTTTTAACAAGCTTTTATTAGCTCGACCGGTAACTGTGTCACCAGGTATGTAACACGAATCCTACATTCAGTCACTTCTGGACAAGGCCTGAATGAAACTGCTACCCTTGGAATAAAGAATATATGATATAACTAGTTATTCAGACTATATAATTCACTTGGCATTCCTCTATAAATAACGCACACAAACATATAGAAAGTACAATTAAGGCGCACTCTTACTCTTACACGTACACATACGGCCGAAATACTCCGGAAGGACGTAATCTGTGGCCATTATTGTACTCTGCTCTCTTTTAAAAGCTATGCTCACACTGCTAAACATCTAGGTAAAACAATGTGCGAGGCTAAACCACTAATTATAATGTACACTCATGAATGAAAATAAAAGCGACCTTGTAACGTAATGCTCTCCACTTCAAATGTTTATTCTGGTTTAGAAGCGTCTTTACTTTCTTTCACGAGTTTTTTATGAGTTTACTTCCTTTTGGGTGTATTTTCATAAAATAGAACCTCAGATTTGATACAAACAGTTCAAAAGAAACTCCGGGTTCAAAATCAAATCACAACACAAGCATTCACAATTAGGTTTGAGGCAACCGATAAGTTCCTCGTACTCAAGTTGGTCAGAAACATGACAACTAAATTAACTCCTACGTCAATATTATTTCTTTGTGGTTCTATGCTACTATAATCGACTTTAACGGAACTACATATTGTGAAAAGCTTCCAGTGAGCATCTTTATTTGGAAGTGTTTGGAACGGAGGCAATTTGGACTCTAACGAGTTGCTCTAATAATAGGTGCTGTTGTAAACGTCTTCGCTGCACCAGGGTTAATATTTTAGTAACGCGTAGTTTTCTTTTGCTGTATCACGTATCAATTACGAGTCACGTAAGTCAAGATCACGTAAACCTTCAAATGGCCACGTGTTTTATCAGGTATATACTGCGTCTGACATTTAAATGTATGAATACGGATGTAATACGAGAAAAAATTGCAACTCGCGGTCACTCCGAAGCACTGGCTTCAATCTATCTATCTATATATACTTTGTTTGTTTGTTTGAACGCGCTAATTTCAGGAACTACTGGTTGGAATTGAAAAATTCTTTTTGTGTTGGATAGTCCATTTATCGAGGAATATTATAGGGGATATAACATCACGCTACAACCAATAGGAGCGGAGCATAAATGAAAAATGTTGCAAAAACGGGAAAAATTATTCCTTTTTGAGAGTTTCCGTTGCGTGCGCAGCGTAAACGGTTTAAGTTACGCAAATATCATGTATGATTCAATTGTTCCTCTTTAAAAGTTCTAAAAAAAAGTCCGCGACAGTATAATGTCTATCTTTTAAGATTGAGTCACTATAACCTTTTTTCATGGTAATCATTTTTATTTTTTTTTCGAAATTATTGTATTATTTGCGAAGGAGTTTTATCAACATAATTTTAATCCTTGATGATTTCAATCAACATCGTAGGAAATATCATAATTTTAAAATAAGTCCGTAACAAAATAAGTAGAAAATTCATTACTTAAACCACTCTCTCTCTTAGCTGACGCAGACAAAGTTGCGCGGGTCAGCTATATATTATAAAGCTGGAGAATTTGTTTGTTTGTTTGGTTGAACGCGCTAATCTCAGGAACTAGATACTGGTTCGAATAGAAAAAATATTTTAGTGTTGGATAGCCCATTTATCGAGGAAGGCTATTTATCACATCTCGCTATGATCCTTAGGAGCCAAGCGAAAAGAACAAAAGTCAGAAAGAACGCTAAGCGATAACGAAGTTATAGCGCAGGCGATCGACGGGATGCGACGCGATGGGTGGCCTGAAATTTCACGCGGACGAAGTCGCGGGCAGAAGCTAGTTTAATATACACAAGAGGCGCGCACAAAATGCGTAAGTTTAAGCGGCGTAGCTTTCTCAATGCTAATTCCTGCCGGGGCTTTTCATTTTTTGATATATCACCGCTAGGACTTACCCTTGACATTCAGCTGCAATGTGGCCATGACCATCCTTCGCATGAGAATGCAGTTGTGTTGTATGTTCGTATATTTTTCTTTTATACGTCTACAATAATGTCTGAGGTTGAGCTGCCCTTTTACAAGCATCCTTTGGAGCTTCATTATGATGCTACTCAGCCTCGACTGACAACATGAATACAACGAACAAATAATTAATTTCATAAAGATGGACATTTCCATTCCTGAAAGTGTCTAATAGATGTTTTATATTTTGTTTACTGTAGATTTTTGTGTCACACTGCACTACTTTGAGTACTAATGATTCAGTGAAATATTGAACCTAACCTTTATGGAACTTATCAAGTTATTACACCGCTAAAGCCCTGTGCAATGTGTTCTCAGAAGTTATGACATTTTGAAAGTAAACGTTTGTGTGTGGAAGCTGGTTACAGACATAGTTTTAATGAGAAACTGCATAGGGTGTGGTTTTGTAGAATCCTTCGGAAGTTAACAGGACTTTATAATAAGGGAACTTTCTAAACATAGTGCATCGTTAGGATTGCCACTCACTTTGAAGTCTAAACCATAAGACCTAGGCCTTGTGTATACATCTTAAAGTCATCAAGAACAGTTAAATGTTAGTTCATCAAATCGATTTACTTATTTCAATCGAATATTATGCGCGACTGCTACACCTACGAGAGATGATGAATAATATAAAACTCAGAGTAGGGGAGACTGAAACAGCAAACACATTCTTAGGAAAAGTTTGATCTTCATTGTTAAGCATTCTCTATTATTCCATGTAAGCCAATAAAGAGACCAATTCCATCCAACAACAGAGCAAATCAAAACCTTCTGGCAAACAAACCAATATCTCTAGAACTTAGAGACGCGAGCTGCGTCCAAGTTTAGTGCGATCATCGTGGATTGTTGTTTAAATAAATAAATAATTAAGAACGATGAAATGTAGCGTTCAGCGGCACTCAGGTAGCTATCAACGCTAAGGTGTTTACTAGCTGCGGAAAGCACCAAACATACGTTTAACGACTCGAGCAAAGAGGTATGCAGTGTGGAGGTGGCATTAGGATAGGATTGTCGTTAAGAATAAGGTTTGAATACGAAATACATAGAGCTTCGAGCGCAGAATATTTGAAAAAAAAAAATTGTCCTTGATTACTTATGGTTTTTTTTTTTAAACTCTTCTTATAATGCATTCATGAAACGTTACTACTCGTATATTATCAACGTATGACTCCAAAAATTTATAAAAAAAAACGAATTCATACGAGTAACTCTGATTTTAATCAATTAAAAGCTGTTTACTGAAGTAACATAAAATTATTTTTAATAATGTGCTTTTACCTTATGCTGTGCAAATCCTCGGTTTACTCGTTTGTGCTCATTGCGGTTAAACGAACTGCATCATGAACACATTTTAATTAAACTCTATAAAGCTTTCTCTTGTAATTCACCTACATACCGCCCTAAAGATTCTTTGTCAATAGTTAGTAAACAATATGACGTTAGCCTCCATATTACTTATTTATTTATTTAATTAACATAAAACGGCGCAGACCATTAGTTAAGATACGACAGTCATACGCTCATCTCACAATACTCCAGACATACTGACAAGATCTTCCATTCGGCTGCGAACACATCACAGTCGGCCTTAGCTTCCAACAGAGCGTTGAGCGCAGAGAGTGTGGGAGCGATATTACATCAGGGCCTCAAGTCTGCTATTACAATAGTGTCAGAATGGTCTCTTCATTGTGAGTTTTTGACAGATTTACCATACAAACACTGTCAAATACCACAATGGCGAGACCATTCTGACACTATTGTAATAGCAGACTTGAGGCCCAGACTTGTAGTAAATGGTAATATGTACGTTACATCCATAAGGGCACTACGTTCCCGTCCGATGTTGACTTGATCTTCAAGGCCCTAGATGACACGCGCCACTCCTTCCAGGGTGATTTATTTCAACACAATCTTTTCAACGTTATATGCTAGAACGCGGCTTAATGTGTTCTTTTTAGTTTTAGTATCATTGGGCATTATCATGCCTCTTATCGAACCAGTTATCTCACCTATTAGTGATGTGTCATTAGCCATATTTAGATGACGTCTAAGGAACTTCAGTTACATCACCCTTTTAAACATCTTGAACTAAATAGATGTTCTATTTATTCCCTACCCTCCAATCAACCCTAATACATAACTCCATGCATCCTAGAACAGCATGTTTTGTAAAGAAAACGGGATTAAACTCCAGTATACGTTGCAGTTAATTGGTTTCTCCAATAATGTTATGTAGATCCATTAATCTTCCAAACGAACCCGATTGAATGGTTTACAATGTGTCAGGGTTTCGACCGGTATTTAATTGAAACAACTATTTTTAAACCGCACGTTTTTCTAGTGGATTATCACAGCTGACTAATGGTAAGTACGACGCGTTCGTAGAACTCTGATTTCAGTTGTGACAGTTGAAGTTTTGGCTGGCTTTGGATTACGAGGAACCGTCCAATTCTTATGATAGTTTGGAAAAGTTGTTAAAATCGTTTTAATTTATTTGTAGTTGTTGTAATAACTACAAATAAATTAAAACGATGTCACGTCTGGTCTTGTTTATTTTTTGGGACGTACCATTCAGCGACTTGCTTCACCTGCTATCGATTTTCCCCATTACGCGAAGCTCGGTCGCGTGTCAATCCACACTAATTTTCTCACCAGCCATTGGTCAACGACTCGTAATTATGCCTACCTGTTGATATATCATGATTTCATTGCCTTGTTAGTAAATATCCCTTTGAACTTTGTGTAACTCCTTCAAAGCTAAAAGGCACTCAACGTCCGCAGTTTCGTCAGTGCCGAATGGGCCGTTAACATTTTACTATTCCTGCATTACGTCGAAATCAAAGTAAGCGTTATGCAATCGGCAATAATAATTGTGACTTTCGCTTTTCGTTAACTATATCCAGCAGATACGAGTAGGAAGAAGTTCGAAACAGATAATTAGACGAGAGATCTATGTAGGTTTATTATGCTCGGGTATAGATGCCTTATCCTTTAATTAGCGGAGCATAGGTTATAATAGTGCTCCCGAGGCAGTCACATTACACGGTTTTGACAAATCACCTATGTAAGTGCAGCACGTTACCCGCGCGTGGGAGTTGAGTGCCGCACTAACGTTTATAGAAAATTTCCAGTCCGTGACTTATTGCCTCTAGGTTTACATTCCGATTTCCGCTTAGTGCATTCTGTTGCAAAATTGTAGAGGCTCGAAATGATTCGCTGAATCGAGCCGAGATGACTATAGTTATAATGAATGCTGTTTTAAAATAGTAATTGGCGTTCCAAGAATATGTGAATTGAGTTTCGATGTAATAAAACTGTGACTATATAATTAATAACGGCGAAGGTTTGGATGAGAATGTTAGTTCTATGAAATATTACCTACTGTGAACGGAGTTTTCATTAATATTCGTTGAATAATATAGGAGTTGATAAGATCATTATAGAAGCGTCACCGTAGACGTATGTACGTTTGTTGTGCGCTCAGCTATAGACCGTCGCGGCGCGGGCGTCAAACGCGCGGTACAGTCTCGCCACCGCGCGTCTCCCACGGCATATAAAAAGAAACCCGACCTTAAAACATGGAACCATTCGCGGTTAGCGTTTACAACGGAAAATTAATTAAAATCTCTTCATAAAAGCTCGCTGCAGTACGACGTACAATTCGCTCCGCCCTTGGGGAACACACAATAAAATGTATTTTTGGATACGCCCATTGCCAGCCGCGGAGGTACATCCGCACCGAAAGAAATAATGTGTGAAACTTTGCGTCCGCGGAGAGTGAATGTACGCGCGTTTGCTTGTAAATATTGATTTGATTAATTTGGCGGCGCGTCGATCGGCCGCGGCCACCGCGCCGCGTGCGCTGCTATTCTTACGTGCGTCGCCACGCAACGCCGCTGTTTGATCCGCTTTGAACCGGAATAGGGTTCTCACGCTTTATTTGTGTACACATTAAAAATAAAATGTTTATTTCATGACGTCTATATGGACTTTTACACTGACATCGAGCTCATGACTAAAATTAATGTGCATAGATTATTAAACGCTGTCCATACTTGCCGATAGTCCCCTAATCCGATACCTATAGAATTGGGACAACTTGCCACAGTTAAAACCGTCACGTTGCCGGCCCAACACATGTGTAGGTACAACAGTAAACCGCAGCTTCCCTCCACAAAATGACTCCGTTTTTATTTTGTGTTCGGATAAACATAAAAAATACATTCATACATTATTTATTACATTTTATTTGCGTAGGTACCATTTTAAACAACAAATATAAACATGGGAATAAAACTATCTTTACTAGGACGTTGCCATTAAGTTTATTTTTATCGCTAACAAGACCATTACGGAGCGTCCACTTCATGTGTTGTTTGAGCATTTAAAGGTAGAAAGTATATTGTCAACGCTTAACATATGGCGTACCGAAAGTACGAGTATATACCGTAAATATAATGCTTCAGTAAATATCAGCGGGAGCACGGATGTAACATATACATCTTATTTTAACGTATTTAGTCGACACTCACATAACGTTGTGACATTAAACTTTGCCTTCGCTAATGTCGATACGTAAACGTTTGAAAAATGTTCGTCCTAGTGATTGCTAAGTTCTAAATACAGCACTGTACTGGTACAGTTGTCGATTTGATGGTGACAGTTCGTAATCTTGGCACTGTACTGTTCTGCGAAGGTCCTTACCATCCCTTTTCTATCCAGTGGGAGTACTCATAATCAGAGTAGAGAAGAGGATGAATACGAAGACCCCTCAATCCTACTATAACAACTATGAATTCAATTCCGAGCCGTCCATCACGCTCGGTGATAGCACAAATAGTCTGACCTTTAATTTCACGTTCGTGTTCAAATATTGTGAAAGTTTACGCTAAAATGTTACAACATGTAAGTGAGGGTAAAATTCTATAAAATATTTCTATATTTCTGACACCTGTTGCCTTTCCATCGGCTTCCACGAACCGGTCAAACGCCTTGAAAGTGTTCTCACCTTGTACTTAGGTTCAACGTTCATGCACTCGAATATTCTCGCTTCAAAATAGACAACATAAACAACATCACGGCTGTGTTGAGTGAAGAGGTGACTAGAGGTATAGTGGAACTACTTTTACACTAGTTCTTTTGTGTAATGTGACTGCATTCTGCCGATACATCTTCTTCTTTAGCCTTACTATCTTAGATCTTCTTGTACATTTGGCAAGAAGGAAAAGAAAGAAAAGAAAAGAAAGAAAGTTCTCCTCTTAAGTTATTGAGGTTCAAATGACGTAGAGTCCTGATATCTTTGGACCTTTCTTTCGAACTTTCGAGTTCTCCCAGAACTTCTTGCGATTATCCGTAAATACAAATTACGTTTTCCTGCATCGACACAACATCTCGACATATACAATTACATAATGTTATTTAGTTGATGCCTATTCTATGGTCTCCGACTGCAAATAAGCCACTTCATCTTCCCATGAACGCGGAACAACTAAGGGATTATATTGGGCGGATTGGCAGCAACTATTTGTAGACACAAAATCATACTTCAGAAACCTTGATTTGCTACTAATATTCAACATCTGTGATCTACTTTCCATTATTTATTGGTAAAGACTATTCATTTGTTCAAAAAAATTATAAAAGTAATTTCATTGAATACCTTGCGGGGTGACCTTTAATTGCATTTAATTAAGCGCAATTAAAGGTCACTCCTGAAAAATTAATGAAGGCAATTAAAGCACTTATAAAATGATGGCCCCAAAACGTTACAAAAACCTCGCTTTCACTAATCTATACTAATACTAGCTTTTGCCCGCGGCTCCGCCCGCGTGGATGTCGGTTATCGCGTAAAAAAGTAGCCTATGTCCTTCTCCGTATCCCAGGCTACATCTCTGCCAAATTTTATGACGATCGGTTCAGCGGTTTAGGCGTGAACACGTAACATACAGACAGACAGACAGACAGATAGATAGACAGACAGACAGACAGAGTTACTTTCACATTTATAATATTAGAATGGATTATAAAGCTGAAGAGTTTGTTTGTTAGTTTGAACGCGCTAATCTCAGGAACTACTGGTTGGAATTGAAAAATTCTTTTTGTGTTGGATAGTCCATTTATTGAGAAAACTTATAGGCTATATAATCTTTACAAATATTATAAAGCTGAAGAGTTTGTTTGTTTGTTTGTTTGAACGCGCTAATCTCAGGAACTACTGGTTGGAATTGAAAAATTCTTTTTGTGTTAGATAGTCCATTTATTGAGAAAACTTATAGGCTATATAACACCACGCTACGACCAAAAGGAACGGAGCATAAATGAAAAATGTTGCAAAAACGGGAAAAAATATTCCTTTTTGAGAGTTTTGCTTTGAGCGTTACGTGCGCTGCGTAAACGGTTTAAGTTACGCAAATATCATGTATGATGAAATTGTTCCTCTTTAAATGTTCAAAAAAAAGTCCGCGACAGCATATGTCTATCTTTTAAGTTTGACTCACTATAACCTTTTTTATGGTAATAATTTTTTTTCGAAACTAATGCATTATTTGCAAAGGAGTTTTCATAAACATGGTATTAATCCTTATCCAAATAAATACGTTATTCATCACAAGTATTTAATTTTGAACAAAGTTGCCCTTACATCATTTAATTTCAATGAATATCTTAGGAGATATAACTGTTTTATAATAACTCCGCAGCAAAATAATGATCAACTCTGCGAGGTAGTCTATTCTAAAGCTGAAGAGTTCATTTTAAGGGTTCCGTACCCAAAGGGTAAAATGGGACCCTATTACTAAAACTCCGCTGTCCGTCTGTCTGTCTGTCTGTCCGTCTGTCACCAGGCTGTATCTCATGAACCGTGATAGTTAGACAGTTGAAATTTTCACTGATGATGTATTTCTGTTGCCGCTATAACAACAAATACTAAAAAACAGAAAAAATAAATATTTTAGGGGGGCTCCCATACAACTGACATGATTTTTTTGCCGTTTTTATAGATAACTAGCTTTTGCCCGCGGCTCCGCCCGCGTGGATGTCGGTTATCGCGTAAAAAGTAGCCTATGTCCTTCTCCATATCCCAGGCTATATCTCTGCCAAATTTTAGGACGATCGGTTCAGTGGTTTAGGTGTGAAAACGTAACATACAGACAGACAGAGTTATTTTCACATTTATAATATTAGTATGGATGGTAAGGAACCCTTCGTGCGCGAGTCCGACTCGCACTTGGCAGGTTTTTTGTTTTTGAACGCGCTAATCTCTGGAACTGAGAGTTGGATTTGAAAAATCTTTTTGCATTTTACAGCCCAATTCTTGAGGGAGAATTACATTCCTATTAACTAGGACACAATTTTTTTTAAATGAAAGTTTAAGCGAAAACGAAGTAAAAGCACGGACAGGTAATGTGATGCGACGGGGTGGGTCGGGAGAACAAGAAATTTCACGCGGACGAAGTCGCGGGCAGAAGCTAGTGGCGAATAAAAATCGAAGGCTAACCGTAACCAATATGAATGCATTAAAACCCAAACCCGTCTGACACTCATAATCAACCAATAATGTTCCCACTGCTAGGACAGAGGTCTGTTTCGGTGAGAAATACTGGGCCGTAATCCACCACGCGGGCCCAGGAGCGGGTTGGCAGATGTCACATGTCTTACAATTGTTGGTTTTAGGACATGCTAGTTTCCTCGCGATGTTTTCCTTCACCGTTTTGAGAGCCGTGGTGATGAAATAATTTACACAAAGGCCGTCTAACACTAATAATAATTACTAAATAATCCATTTAGTAATTAAGCCTTAGGTATATAAATCTAAAATGTGTGACGGAAGGTTATTCCGAAAATACAGACCGGTCGATGTAATACGTGAAGTAATTGACACAATTGATTGAAACTGCATCTGTCTGTGCTGGAAATAGTCCAATTAATTCTTGATTTTGGTGCATTGTGATCTTCGCTGTCTAGTTTGTGAACCATCCGTCATACTTAAGGCTCGGACAAATTTTGTCTGCACCGACTACTCATATTGTCTCAAAAATGTTTTAGTCGGACACTGCTGTCAACGTATTACTGTGATAGTGTTTATTCGTTGAAGCTATATTTCATTTTATAGGCAAACTGTAAGGTCACCGGCTTTTTGCGTTGAGATTGTCTAATTCAAAACTGCACGCCCCTCCACTAACATTTCTATAGAAACATTGCGACGGCTCCTAAGTATAACTGAGTCAATTAACAAATTTAGGCAATTGTACTTTTTAGGATATTACAAACAATTAAATCTTTTACTATCTACCTGTGTTAAAAACGTTCATATTATTAGAAGTACAGTTGACTCAGTATACTTAGGAGCCGTCGATTGGAAATGTGTATGCAACATCCAATGGTGGGGCGTGCAATTTTAAATTAGACGATCTCTACCTGTCAACATGTTCATGCGGTTTACGATTGAGATTATTAGTAGAGAAATAGATTACTGCCTGACTTCTTGCCTGACAGTTTATCGTACTGAAACTCGTTTTCACAACAATCCTTTGCATAAAATGGAACATTATTAACCTGAACACTTGGAGAAGTTGAAGTAGAAGTGAGTGACTACCAATATGACGACTAATAGAGAAGTATAGAAGAAGAAATGTTGCGCCGACCTCGATGAATTGGGATAAGGACAGTAGAATGATGATGAGTTAGAGAAGTTAACCCTGATAGTATATCGGAATTTATACGATGTAATGGTGTCTGAACGTATCACGCACGACTAGTGGACAATAGATGCACTAGACGAGCTACGTCTACCTCAAAACTTATTCAAATTCCTTATAGGTAGTGTAGCATAATTAGTCGATTTCTTAAAAATTACTAATTATCTATGGCAGTGTTTAATCTATGACACAAGTGCTGTCACTTCTATACGAAGTGTTCTGGAGTGTTCTGAGACGAGGGTATACATATAAGTCCTCAGAACTTGGAAATCATTCCATTTTTTTATTTTATTTTTTTATTAGCGACTTAGCACTTCTAACTAAACTGTCTATATCATTATTTTAAATGAGAAGTTGGTAAACTAGCAGTATATGATGGCGCTTGAGACAGATTAATAATTACGTAAATACTGGTTTCTGCCCGTGACTTCGTCTGCGTGAAATTTCGACCCCGACCCACCACGTCGCATTCCATCGCCCGCACGCGCTATTACTTCGGTTTCATTTAGCGTTCTTCCTGACTTTTTTGGAACGAAGTTCCTTAACGTGGCTTGCGGTAGGACTTGACTGGTATCGTCACGTTAGTAAAAAGCGTTATGCCACTTTCTCTCTGTCTCTTTCTATTATACAGGATGGGTACAAAATCGTGGATCAAATGAAACAGGGCGATAATTGGGGTTAATTGCAGTATTTTTTTTATATATATATTTTTTCTTTTTTTTTTTCTTTTTCTTTTTCAACTATCGCCCTATTTCGTTTGATCCACGATATTTTACCCACTCTGTATACGAGTGTGTGTGTGCGTGCGAGCATCGCGTAAGGAACTTTGTTTCTGACGGGGGTCCCCCGACAGCACAGGAGTTTTTTTTTTTTTCTTTATCGGTTCTTAAGGGTCATAGCATGATATTAAATAGCCTATAACCTTCCTCAAGAATTGGGCTAAGCAATGAATAGAGATTTTTTCAAATCGGACTAGTAGTTCCCAGAGATAAGCGCGTTCAAACAAAAAAAAAACAAACTCTTCAGCTTTATTATTAATACATAGATATCCATTTGACAAATTATAGTTCCAGTGTTACGTCATAATTGCGGCATGCCAACAATGTCGTTAGGCATCTGTTTCCTCACATTTATCAAACTTCACAAACCATCATACAGCTATTGTAGTTACACATTAATAAATGTTTCAGTGCAGTAAATTATTTAAATGATTACGTTATGAGTCGATTAACTGTCGTTCTCCGCACATGTGGTTTGTCAAATAGTTCAAGCGACGCTGGAAGCTATACCCACGTGGTAAACGCAAATAAAAAGTTCAAGGGTGTTACAATTATAGAGTGGATGCTACTGCCACAGCGTATGAGTGTGTGTTTGAACACACTGTGGGAATGTTAAGGGATTTGACGTGTTGAGCGCGTTGTTTATTTCCCATCAACAGGTTTCTTTATGCAATCAATTCTGTTAGCAGTTAAGGCACAGATTGTTCAATTGTTTTTCATGGTTTTATATGAGTTCTTTATTGCCATTTTGGTTATAGTATTTTATTATCGTCTAAATAAAAAATAAATAATAACATCATAGAAATAAATAAAATATTTTGTCATTTATTAATACACGTAGTTCAACACGTAGTTGTAAGAACATTGTCACTAACCCTTTATGAGTCTTGGCTCGAAATAAAGTTTTTTGGTTTGATTTGATTAATTTATTTAAAATAGGTACGCCAACAGTACCTATATACCTATATTTTACATTAATTAATAAAAGTGATAGGTATAAGTTCTGATGTATAGACCAATAACAGGAATACACGACATTCACATACTTAATTATAGCAACATCTTATAAAATAATATAGAATTTAAAAAGTATGAATAAAAAACAAACAACTTTGACTAAGGTGAGTCTATAAGGTCTAAAAATAAAAACAAAAAATTTACTTACACAAATATCTACAATACAAAATACGCTTAACTTTTACTATGACCATTTAAATGTCTGTTTAAATGACTGCGTAAGAGTGTTTTGAATTTCGGCATCGAACCAAAGAACACATCCAAATCAGGAAGTTTTGTGTTGAGTTCATTGTATTGAATACACTTCCTAGATATTGGTGAATGTCTCCCAATGTTCCGCCTACAGGTGAGCGGTTCAAAAAGTCTGGATATTGGCTGTCTGGGAAGATTATATGGGACTGACAACATGACACGTTCAAGTCATTGTCGGCATTCAATTAGCCTATTGACAATTTTCTAAAGGAAAAGTAAGTCATGGACAGTGCAATGGTTCCGGAGCGAGCCAATACGAAAGAAAGTCATACGCTGTTCGTATAGACATATGTGGGATATTCTTGAAGACACGAAAGAAATATGCCTTGTAAATGCACGCTGGATATTCTCGAGAGGTTGCGAATGTACAGCGTACATAGGATTCAATGCTATAGTGGCAAATTCTAGTTTAGATCGTACCAAAACGTTGAAAAGATTTTTTTTAGTTTTTGTTCCAAATGACGTTTCATTTCTTTTGAAGAAGCCCAGCATTTATGCCGATTTTTCTATAACTTCAGACATAAGAGAGGTGAGTTTTAGTTTGGTCTATAATTATGCCAAGGTCACGGATTTCAGAAATCTCCTGTAAGTTAATGTTGTCTATTTTGTAGGGGAAGAGAAATAGCTGTAATTTTCGGCTATAACAAAAACATTTCTTCAAGGTCATCGCGTTAGATTTACTAGGACTAGGATTTATTTAGGACTGGCATCTGCCAGTGATTCTACCCTTTTATTAAAATGTTGAGCTCATCAGCATAAAAGAAAAGTCGCAGTTAATTCGAGACGCAAGATCGTTAACAAATATAATGAAAAGAAGGGGACCCACGTGCGAACCCTGTGGTACTCAAGATTTGGCATAATACATAATAGACTCATGATCTCCAATTAAAAATACTTGTTTCCTACCGCTCAAATATAATTTAAACCAAGCAAGAAAGGAACTGTTAATACCATAAAATTCCAGCTTCTGCAATAATGATGACGATTTTTTATTTTGCCAGAAACCTTCTCTGGCAAACCAATAACTTGAAATGCGCTAAAATGCTTGAAAATGTTTGGATATCCTGCATCATAAAAAAAAAACCAGTATCATAAAATATTTTGTACCAAAAAATCTCCTTTCTTTATTTTGTTTAAAACCGAAAATTTATAAAAATAATTACGTCAATCAGTACTTTAAAAAAATTCAACCTTTTTTTTCGCCTTTTTATGTGAATTACCAGTAAGAAGATTGATATGATATACGCTTTGTTTACATAAATTATCTGAATTTGAGACTTTGGGTATTAGAACATCTTTCGCGTAATATTGCAAATTCTATTTTGTCGCGCGGATTGTTAAACTTGCGGTACTGTTTCCTGATTTTGTCTTACTCAGCAATTAATTTAATAAGCGAAGAGGAAAACCAGCTAGGATAATTATTTACATAGTTTAAGTGAGCGTCCCAGAACATTGCTTTCTATCGTGGCATTAACAGTTTCATAAAACACAAACACTGTGTCATCCAGATTACAACAAGAAGAAAAGATTTATTCCCAGTGTTTCCTAGTTCCCTTAAAATTGCCGTATAGTCCGCTTTAAAATAATTTAAATGCTTGGTGTCGTTATTGTGGAGCCAGGCAGAATTCGATGATTCAATACAAGACAAAAGTGAAAGATGGTGCGGGTCTAATTTATTCACATCCACAATGCTACTCATAATTAAATCTAAAATTCTGCCGTTACAGTGACAGGTATTGTTAACTTGAAAAATATTAATAAGAGCTAAAAAAACAACTAACGAGCATTACAATCTACTGTTAAAATTGCTAGGTACTGTGTAACTACAATTACGCTCAGTAATCCACTGAATTACTCCTAGATTCAAATCACCGAGAACCACTACACTATCAATCTGATTCATAACGTTACTCATACTATTAAAAAAGTTAGTCTGCGTATCAAGGTTTGGAGGGGGTGGTACATACACAGCACATATCGCATTTTATTATATATTTTTATTGTTTTTTTGTTTTTTTTTTTGTTTGTTTGTTTATATTACGGACGCTTCTAACGTAGGTACACGTCTTTCTACATTGTTCTCACATGTATAATTTCAACATAAATGATGTAACCAATAATTTGTTTTAAAAAAGGGTCCGTGGAGTTTCTTGCCCGTTTTTCTCCATAGGAACCTACTACGCTATGGAATGGGTAACTAGCTACAACTTTCTGACTGACCGACCTCTTGACAATTCAAAAGTACCTGTAATTGGTTTATTTGAAATAAATGCTGTGAGTTTAAGTATGGTCAAGGTTTCTAGATCAGCATAACGTACACTGTTTTTATTGAAGTGAAAACTTCTTTAGGCACGTTGGGCACTTTTGAGATTGGGAAAAAGCACTGAACTCGTGTGACCGTCACGCTATATACTTACAGCTATGTGTAATAATGTTTACGAGTTTGTGAAGCTAAGAAGTGTTCGATTCTGACGTGCGGTCCTACGACTGACATTTTAAATGTACTTATTTATTTTATTAATTTTTTACACACAGTAAAATACATACAGATACGACCGAGCTATAATTTTGAGTATAAAGGTACTGCGTATTTCTTAAGTAATTTCTTCTAGCAGACCCGTGAAGGAGACATGAACAAGAAATGTAGACAGTAGTGAGAACAAGAAGAGAAACATTCATGTAAACTGTTATTCGATTTGGTAAATTATCAGAACAGTCAGAATAATTATTGTACGTAATTAAGTAATTATCTGGTTTGCATACTTAATTAATCAAAGACCATTTCCTACTAAAAGCAGGTTTACAGTTTCAGCGCTAATCACATGTTAACAAGGTGGTCAATTAATACTATTATTCCCGGCATCAAGATTGAAATAGGTCTCGGATACAAAAGATACATTCATACCTTTTTTTTTTATATTGTAAATTTAATTAAAATTGAAAAGTAATTATGGTTCCCGCCAATTAACTATTTTTTTTTTCAGTAGGAACATGACATAATAATAATAATAATAACCCCACCGCCGTATCTCTACGTTGACGTCGTGGTGGGGCTTGCGCGCTCCGAATTCTGGGTCTGTGCCGGTAGAGTTTACTTTACCGGAACATATCTAGGGTGAGGAGCCAGACCAAGAGAGATACAGAAACCCGCAGGGCAGCATGTGGCGAGCTGTTGGGCAGTTGCGACCCCACGGACCTCATCTCCCGGGAGAAGTCATGTTCCTCATCTCTGGCTTGCCTTTATTGGCCGGCTGGAGTGAACACTGACGAGGAACTGAGCTCCCACCTCATTCTTGCCTTTATTGGCCGGCTTGAGTGGAGATTCGCAAGAGCAAACGTGCTCGGAGGAAGGAAGTATTCCAGTAAGTGCTTGTAGGGATCTTGACCATCTTCCGGGCTCTGGGATTGTTCTGAGAGCCGTGGAATACCTCTCCACTCCTCGAGCACCTCAGGATATATTGCCCCCTTGTCGCTACGTCACTATGTGCTAGCGACCGTTTTCGGGGGCCCATTATTGAGTGTGCAAGTCACCCCCTGCCATTTTATCCGTGTTTAAAATAAAACATTGATCAGGCAGGGGCCATAGTCCTTCCATAGTTTTTGGTAACCAGTCCATTTTAACCACCCAAACCCATAGTCCAATATCTTTGTTTCCATATCCTGCAATAGTCCTACACCAACCGGGGGTTGTCCTTAGGTGCACTTGCATAGTGCGTACAGGGATAATCGTCGGTTGGTGCCTCATTTTATTAAAAAGCGCCTAACGGGCCTCTGCGAGTTGGCTTCGGCCCCTCGTACGCCTTCCAAAGGTCCGGGACCCCAGGGTCCCGAGATATGTAAAAATATGAAAATAATAATAATATTTAATTAAAAAGCGTCTAACGCCTTCCAAAGGTCCGGGATCCCAGGGTCCCGAGATATTTAAACGTATAAAAATAATAATAATAACTTTATTTGCATCATAAAAGTACATACAACCATATAATTAGGTATTTTTAACAATTGGTAGGTAGACACTACAAGCGCAAATAAATAAGTTCCTGCACTTAAATACTAACCAATAATGTGATATTATAATTCTCACCTTTCTAACGTCATATAGATGTTGTTCGTTAAGTACTCACGTCACATGATAATTATTTAGTACGTATTTAAGCACTAATAACCCACCAATAAAACTTACACTGATATTGTTATTTAGGTTGTAGCATTCGATTCACGCTGTCCTCCGTACTAGTTGAAACTGTATCACGGTAGGACAGTCTTCCTCTTACACAATTAACCAGTTCTAAATACAAAAACACTTAGTACTCGTATTCCACTATTCTTCACAGTATAATAATTTAGTATCTAAGATATTATATTCCAATGTAAACAAAATATTTTTCATTATCTACGAACAGAAGTGATCACAATGCCTGCATTGCAATGCCTGCAAAACTTTGCATATACTAAATTTATTTTAACACTACCTGTAGTGTTAAAATAAATTTAGTATATGCAAAGTTTACAGACAATCATTAGATTTGACCTGACCCCGAATACTGCAGCCTGATCTAATTAATTAATTTCTTGAATTACCTAATGGTAATTCGAGAAACGTGTATGATTAATTACCATCATCCATCGTAAACCTTTTTCAAAAGGTGATGTAAACCTGATATTAGAATTGACCATGAATGCCTTCATAACATTGTCATTAATTCAACTGTAAACATCGAGATCTTTATACCTTTTGGCGTATTAACAGTTTATTTTCTTTGTTCGTAGGTAAGCGGCCTGAAGTTCGAGACGCAACTACGTACACTCAACCAATTCCCGGAAACCCTTCTGGGGGATCCAGCCCGGAGAATACGCTACTTCGATCCCTTGAGGTCAGTAACAAAAAAAAGAATTGATAGAGACCGTTATTACAGACTATGTACAAAGGTCATTAAGGTGAAGAAATCATTGAGATGATGAGATTAGTTGACTCAGTGACTAACACCGTCCGTATTCTGACACTCGCGTAATTTACCAACAGGAACGAATATTTTTTCGACCGGAACCGCCCCTCATTCGACGCAATCCTGTATTACTACCAAAGCGGCGGCCGCCTGCGGCGCCCAGTAAACGTACCCCTAGATGTCTTCTCCGAGGAGATTAAGTTCTACGAACTCGGAGAACAGGCCACCAACAAATTCCGGTGAGTTCAAGCACATGCACAACAAATGCCTGTACAGATCTACTTGCTGCAGATATAAGTTGTAATCTATTAAAATCCTTTCAGTGAGGATGAGGGCTTCATCAAAGAGGAGGAGAAACCACTTCCCTCCAACGAGCGCCAGCGCAAAATCTGGCTGCTCTTCGAATACCCCGAGAGCTCCCAGGCCGCACGCGTCGTGGCTATCATCTCAGTATTTGTCATCTTGCTGTCCATCGTAATCTTCTGCCTGGAAACTCTCCCGGAGTTCAAGCACTACAAGGTCTTTAATACAACAACCAACGGCACTAAGATTGAAGAAGACGAAGTCCCTGACATCACAGACCCGTTCTTCTTGATAGAGACCCTCTGTATAATATGGTTTACGTTCGAGTTAATAGTACGGTTTCTGGCCTGTCCAAACAAGTTCAACTTCTTCCGGGATGTGATGAACATAATCGACATCATCGCCATCATCCCCTACTTCATCACATTGGCGACAGTCGTCGCGGAGGAGGAAGACACTCTGAACCTACCACGCGCGCCCGTATCTCCACAAGACAAGTCTACCAACCAGGCCATGAGTCTTGCGATACTGCGGGTGATCCGACTGGTGCGCGTGTTCCGTATCTTCAAATTATCACGACACTCCAAAGGCTTACAGATTCTGGGACGAACGTTGAAGGCTTCGATGAGGGAACTTGGCTTATTGATATTTTTCTTGTTCATTGGTAAGTATCACGTTGCATTAAATAGTGATGTACGACTTAAATGCGTTCTTAAACATGTTAGTCTATTCTTAAACAATTTTAATCACAAACATTATTGGCCAGAGAATTTGAATTATCGAGTCAACTAGTACGTACTATAGTATTATCTTATTTATAACTGTAGAGTCTAAATATTATTATTATAGCTGATCTAAAATGCATACTTGAGCTAGTAAGATAAAGCGTGTCCTCAAGGAGTATTTGAGATACGGAGAGAAGATCTCGGGATGAGTATTGCGACGCAGCAGACGGGCCGGTTGGGCGGCGCGAGCGGCGAGCGCGGTGCCGGTTACTTCAATTCCAATTCCATTTATTCAGTAAAATCTTTTCCAATGTTGAATCCTATATCAGTATACATAATCAATTTGTTTATTCCTAAAGTAATTAATCCTCAACTCTAGCGCGGCCACATCATGACGGTGCGTTCACATGTTATTTTGCGTTCGCAGGTGTCGTGGTTTTTTCCAGTGCTGTCTTTTTTGCTGACAAAGACTGCCATGACACTAATTTCGATAGCATTCCTGATGCCTTCTGGTGGGCAGTAATTACGATGACCACAGTCGGCTATGGAGATATGAGGTAACCTGTGTCGCGCCGCCACCCCGCCCCGCCTTCCTCGCCCCGCCGCTCGCAAGCCATCCCCACCACTGTATGTCGCACTGTATTCTCCGTTGGTGTGTGCTTGTTCTTCAAGGTGTGGTGCTGTTTTCATCCGCGGTGTACTTCGCTGAGGCGGGAAGTGAGAACAGCTTCTTCAAATCCATACCAGATGCGTTTTGGTGGGCGGTCGTGACAATGACGACCGTAGGATACGGAGATATGACGTATGATACAGCGACTTCACCCTAAGTTTCATCTTTGCCTTCTCGTCATTTCATTTTATCCCCAACCCTTACATTGGTATATTTAACACTATTGTGATATTCTTTCGCCACATTCATGTAACTATGCTTCAGTTTGATTTGATCGTCGGTTCGCTTAGAACTTAACCGATTACACGTTTTATTCACCTTTATACTGAGACTCTTGCACGTTCGAGAACGTTTCTTATTGTCTTGTTTCTTTTATTTTTTTATAAAATGTTTGTGTCATCATTTCTGTCCTGAACCTTTACAATTTTACATGGAAGCTCAGTTGTAAAATTTTTCATTGACAAGACATGTACACATAGGGTGCTAGTGTACCACAGGCCCCGTCGTCCGTGTGACTATCGCCCCTCCCAAAGCGTATTCTATGATTATGAGAGAGAACAGCTTTAGTTGTACACTTCAAGTGTGGCGATGTGTCGCTGCCGGCACCAGCTCGAGCGCACGCTCTCAGCACTTGAAGTGACTCGTTGTGTACCGAATACTTGTCCACTGTCGAATGTTTACTCCTCTGTATCGCTTTCGCTAGATGTGTACCGTCCGATGTGTCCTGTGTCGGTGTTGTGGCTATACGAATGTTACCAACGTAAACATATCGAAAATGGTGATCCATCTCAGACGCACACGTTGACATCACGTCGTGTACTTCTTCTTCATAGTGTGCAGTAGAACTCTATAGCATCGCTTCTGCACCCCGTGTTCCAACTATCATCGCCACTATCTCTCTCTGTCTAGTTGTTGGAATGCCCTGCAAACCTGTCTCCGATGGTAAATTTTACACATGAATGCTACTATGCAAAATTGATGTTCAGAATGATTCATTGCTTGTTTATATCATTGGCTTCCAATCATTAGCTTTCACACACCATTTTCGATAGAGAAGTATTTGTATTTATGTTTAGCCGTAAAACGTCCGAATGCATGTCTGTGAAGTCGTTCTGTAGGTCTCAGAACAATACTCGTAGTCGATGTTTTAGTATTGTATGTCTATTTAGGTTCCGTTTTTTTCATTATATTCTTTAAACCTTGACGTCCTCTGATATACCTGATCGTTGACTGTAGATGTTTTGGGGAATGTCTTTAGTTCTTGGCGTCATTTAGCCGAGAATCAAATGATATACCTTAATACGTCCTCGAAATCGGCGATTCAGTTTTGCATTTGGACTTACTTGCTAGCGTTAAAAAAACTGCATTGCTATAACATACTGATGTTACAGTGACCCTGTGACATGCTGGCGAGTATGTGTGGGGAAGAATGATATTGTATTGCCTGCGCACTTAATTTTGCCGAGCGATTGGTCTTGCCAATTTAAAATTACATTCCATGTTACTTCACGTTTTCTTTATTATTTTCACATGTTTAATAGAATCCTAAAGTTTTGTTTATTTCTACTATCTTATTTAGTTGATCTACAACGGTACGTATTGAAAATATTAACGCATGAACATCATCAGTCGCGTTTATGTTTATTAACAAAATATTCTTTAGTTCGATCATTAGTTTGTTTTTATTTTATTAGCTGGATGAAGACGGCATGTGGGTCTGTATTTTAATTAAATGTTTTTGTGGTATAGGCCGGTTGGAGTATGGGGAAAGATTGTCGGTTCCCTGTGTGCTATCGCCGGTGTGCTCACCATCGCTCTGCCCGTTCCCGTCATCGTGTCGAACTTCAACTACTTCTACCATCGCGAGACTGACCAGGAGGAGATGCAGTCTCAGAACTTCAACCACGTCACCAGCTGTCCGTACCTGCCTGGAACTATGGGCGAGCCCTATCTTAGTAAGTTTTTGACGTTTCTTTCATCATCACTTTACAATTGTTACTGTTTCCAACATTCTTTTGTGCTCTGCTACACGCTGCGAATGTTGACAACTGTAATAAAGTATTAAGTACCAACCGTTTTCTATGTTCAATAATTGTGATAGTCCCTTTATAAACGTATTTTTTATATTTTAATTCACAGCATGCGTAGATTTCCAATATGATTTTTGACAGCATGCTTTGGTTTTTCTTTTTCATTTTTTGTTTTTTTATTTTTTATTTGTTGTTATTCGTTTCTTTTATGTTGATTTTCGGTAATTTCAGGTGGGAAGGACGATGAAAAGGACGAGGTTTGCAGTGATCAATGACTGTATGACAGTGTTGTTGTTTATATTTGTAGTATGAGGACTTAAGTAATCGCCAGAGACGATATCCGTGATATTACCGCGTAAGGGACAAACGAGTGCACTGTTTTTTTGTTTTTTTTTTTCTGTGTAAATATTTTTAGTTAGTAAGTGATGTATAAAATAATTGAAATAAAAAAAATGTTATTTATTTTCTTTTAGTTATGTTCGAGTTTGTTTTTGGTTTCAATCAATGTTATATTTCCTTTTGTGTTATACTTTCCGCGAGTGCATAAGTTTTTGTGGACACTAACCTTGTGTCATATAAATTATTCGCGGGGGTCGTAGGGATCGCGGCTGTTCCGGTAAAGAAAACTTTTACAACGGCATGATACGAGAATTGAATCGGTGACGTCTGATCTGTCGACCTGTCTGCTGACCGATCTGCGCTGTGTTGTGTGTGAGCACTGAAAAGCAAACGTACATGTGCCACGCACTTATCGAGCAAACATACACAAACAATACGTGCGTGCACGCTGCCAACATTTATAACGTGTTTATTTTTTGCGTTCTCATGTTTTGTGTTACAACGGGAGACAGGATTTATTTATATTTAAATATTTTAGGGAACCATTTTGAGGAATTCACATTGTAGCGAAGAAGACGTTTAGATGGATGTAGGTACACACGCATACTTATATATACAACACTACTGAAAATCGACGTTCCGCGCCAAATTCTTCGGCTGACTCACGCACAATCAGCTGATTCTTGCACTTCCAAATGCTAAACACAAAACAAAGAACTGAAACGAATTGTGTCAGACTTCACGGTTCGATGTCTATCCTACTGACCCCATTAAGTACGAGCAACCCCTTTATAGCTGTTATGTTGGCATTCACATCCAAGCTGTCCATTCAATAGGTTGGCTCGCTGGCATGTGAATGGCCCTTATGACTAGATAAACAAGCGTACCGAAATAACTGGCTGGCTTATTTTCGATTCCTTTTTCGTTATTTATACTATGTGAAACTACGTTCGCTTTTTTAACGTAAGTACCTATGTTTCTTTTTGTTTTTTTATTTTGTGCCAGTGCTTCAGTGACGTCGTATTTTAAAGAATTCCCGGATTGAATGAATTGCCGGTTTTCCTTTATTTGAGAATATTCGTGAGAGTAGTTTTGCAGTTATTTTAGAGTATTTGTGGGTAACAAAATTTAATTTTCGTTGTTGTCTACTATGAGCTAAAATATGTTACACTATTGTTTAATTAAAATTATAGATTGGTTCATAGACTCACGCTTCCCATACTTATCAGTACTAATAGCTAGAATTTACGTATCACGGTTTACATTGGTAGTTTTCATAACATATCACGCAACTATTTTGACAAACTAAGATTAACTTTTGCTTCATTTTTAAATCCTGAGAAAACACTTCTTACTAAACCCACTTAATTATCTCGCTTTAATTTGGTCACCATATTTAACCGAACAAAATCATTTAAATTAAAACTACATAATTTTATAAAAAACGAAATTGAATAGTAAAACGGTTTCCGATTTGAAACAAGAATCGTGTGCAGTCAAAATCCAATGAGTATAAAATATACGTCATAATATTGGAACGCTGCGTGCGCGCATATAAACCGCGTAGTGTTAGTTACAATTAAGTTGTAAATCAACGGCGGCCGAAGTCGCGTGCGATGGCAGCCCGCCAGACTACACGCTCGATGGACTCCAATATTTTGTTTGTATTTGTAGTATTGGCTAGTACCAGAGTTTCCTACTACTTCCATTAAACTGATTCAAATCTACATATAAATAAAACTGATACGTATGTTTCAAAACTAACTTCTTGATTCTCTCAACTAATCTCAAAATTTTGATTCCACGAGAGATACTCGCACAACACTATTATCATCAAAAAACCGTTAAAACATTATGTTCTAAACTCAAATTAAAAGTAATTGGTGCTGCCACTAAAAATAATTACGTTTACACCATTTATCATATTAAATTAAAATAAAAGATAATTATTTTTTCATAAAATAAACTGTAAGTATGAAAGTTTTAATTTGTTTGAAGTATTCAGTATCGCAGCTATTATTGAAGTTAATCTGTTAACAAAGATAAACAATATTTATCATTCTGGCAAGAAAAATACATTTTATAGTGTTTGTACCATAAGTTTTATCCAATCGCTTTATTATCACGATTTATTTGAAGTTACTTTGCACAATATGAACTCTGTAAAGAATAATACAAATATCAAATGTTTGAAAAAAACTTTTAAGGTCGAACGTTTTAAACTCGTAGTACTTTCGTAGGAGTTTCATTTGATAAATGTAATTTACTACTTGTCAGAAAATGGACTAAAAATTAACTTTAAATATCATTTTTAGGTAGTACTGATAAAAATAGCCTACCAAGAAACGCATTTTTTTTTATTCGAATGAATCTGCCTTTATACCCGACTGCCAAGGAAGGATTATGTTTTTTGCAATCTTTCTCTTCATCATCTCTTCGTCGTCAATTCGATCATCGATATAACAGCCGCATAGCTCAATGCATAGTATAGGACGTATAGGTAGGTAGGTGTTGCAACTAGTGGGGCCTCATTACCAACTTTTTAACGAAATAATCAATCACACCATAGTAAATACGTACCGCAAATCTCCAATAGATCTAATCCGATGTACTAACAAAAGTAACAAAATCACAACCTAGCCCGTAGAACAAACGTAGTACAATTGAACCGTAAATTAATTAAAAGTTACATAATACCAAGTAACCCTCCACCACAATACAGGATACAATACTCCGGCTACAGTTTCAGGGCCTATTCATAAGAAGTCTTCGGTGAGCGACGACTCATCCTCGGACATGATGGATCTGGACGATGGCTCGTTGGTGGCCGACCCTCACCTGGAGCAGAATCTCCGTCGCCTGCAGGAGGAGGAGAGGGTCCTGCTGGAGCAGCAGGCCACTATGGAAGCCAGCGGTTGTGATGACATCGCCGCTCTTGAGCATCAGGATGCACTGCGGCTGAACCATGTAAGTCAAGGATGTTAGGTTTACAAGTTGTTAGGTGTTGTATTTTATTAGATGATTCAAACTCAAATCATCTATTTCAATTAAACCATTAACAGGCAGTTTTGAATTATCAAAGAGACTCTTTGCTCCCTCAAAAACTTAGTAGGTTCTATGGAGAAATAAGGGCAAGAAACTCCATGGACACTCGATGTAATCTTATTTCTTTGTAGAAAGAGAGAGAGAGATGTAGCGGGTGGAGACAATCTAGATGGATTGTTTCTACCCACTACATAACAACATACCAACAACAGTCATTAATTATAAGTCGCAAAGTAATCCATATGTAAAATTTATGATAATAATATCTAAAGAACCTTCAGTGCATATTTGAAAAGTCTTGTTCTTCATAAATTTCGCAAACGTGAAAAAAAATTCCCACTTGTGAAACAGCAAAAATATTTCCAACGTGACCACGCGTCTACTTTCAGTCTTTCTACGTCTTGCTTCGAAAGTTCAGGACTGTTTACCTCGAAACAAGGAATGACATTTGAACTTGAAAAATATTTAATGAACAATACACTGGACTATGAAAGGTTTCTCTTCAGACGTAGAAATTGTTCAGATCAAACAATGTGAGGAAAAGGGGTAGCAATTTGTAAAGTCGAGTTTTTTTTTAAATGTTTTTTCCTGTTTGAATCCAAGAAAGTGTTATCCTTTGTTTTCGTAATTAAAAGAATTATGGGGCAACGTAATTGCGTTTTAAATGTCAGCTATATACCTACACAACGCAGTGACGTTGCCTCATAATGAAAAAATCTTATCACTTTTGGATCTTCAACTCTTCATGGTAGCCAGCGACTGTAATTTAGTACTTTTACGCAACTTCTACCCACACCTGAACTTTTCCTCTAAAGCCGGTAGGATTCACTGCCTTTGTTTGAGATTCCTAAAGAAAAATGCACGAAAAGAAAGAAAAATAATGTGTGAGGAAATGCTAAGAGCACGAAAAAAATGGACAGTATACGAAATAACAACTTATTTATAGATGAGAAGTCTTTAACTAGAGAAGAGGTGACCAGAGAGACGACATACCGCAAAAGCGCCAAACCTAACGAACAAATTAACAACGACGAAAAAATCCTCACAACACAACATTACAAACCTAATAATAACGAATATACTAAAAATAATATTTTTCGAAACCGCATAACAACAATTTAAAATCTTATATCAAAACATACAAAGCATTTTTATCAAACAACATCTACTTGAAGCCTTCATCCATGAAAAAACAATGCCTATGTGAAACTTGGCTATCACCAGAAAAATTGAGTAACTTACAGTTTAGCGACTACAAAATTGCAGCATCTTACTGTCGCCGTAGGTACTCGTGAAGGCGGCGGCGTCTGTATCTTATTAAAAAACCAATTCGAGTACAAATAAATTTGTGATATTAGTAATATGTCAAACAAATTAACATAAAATTGCATAAAAATGATAACTTGATTTATCTGAACCTAAGCAAATAGCTAATATTTTCAATGACTTCTTTGCTTCTATTGGGGAAAAACCTCAGTAACAAAAGCCCCTGTGATGTGCCGCACAGAAAAACCCATGTTTCTCAGCCCTGTTGATCCCTAGGAAGTAACGAAAATAATAAAAAAATAAAAAGACCTATGGAGTAGACGAACTTCCCCCATTTATACTTAAGCAATATGCAGACGAACTAACCTTACCTTTTTATAAATAACCAATCGTTTGAAGAGGGAACTTTTCCCAATCAACTTAAAACGCACTGATAAAACCCATACATAAGAAAAATTCTAAAACCGACCCGAATAACTATCGCCCTATCGCGCTGTTACCAACTGCGTCTAAAATCTTTGAAAAGGCAATGTGTCACTGCGTATATTTTTTTTTTTTTTGTGAATAATCTATATACTAATAGTTAAAGCTGAAGAGTTTGTTTGTTTGTTTATTTGAACGCGCTAATCTCAGGAACTGCTGGTTGGAATTGAAACATTATTTTTGTGTTGGATAGTAAATTTATTGAGGAATATTATAGGCTATATAACATCACGCTACGACCAATAGGAGCGGAGCATAAATGAAAAATGTTGCAAAAAGGGGAAAATTATTCCTTTTGAGAACTTCCGTTGCATGTGATGCATAAACGGTTTAAGTTACGCAAATATCATGTATTATGGAATTGTTCCTCTTTAAAAGTTCTAAAAAAAAGTCCGCGACAGCATATGTCTATCTTTTAAGATTGACTCACTATAACCTTTTTTATGGTTATCAAATTTTTTCGAAATTAATTCATTATTTGCGAAGGAGTTTTATCAACATAACATTAATCCTTATCCAAATAAATATATTATTAATCACAAGTATTTAAATGTAAACAAAATTGTCCTTGACATCACTTGATTTCAATCAACATCTTAGGAGATATCATAATTTTAAAATAACTCCGCAAGAAAATAAGTAGAAAATTCATTACTTAAACCACTCTCTCTTAGGTGACGCAGACGAAGTTGCGCGGGTCAGCTATATAATTTGCTAGCTTTTGCCCGCGGCTCCGCCCGCGTGGATTTCGGTTATCGCGTAAAAAAGTAGCCTATGTCCTTCTCCATATCCCAGGTTATATCTCTGCCAAATTTCATGACGATCGGTTCAGCGGTTTAGGCGTGAAAACAGACAGACAGAAATACAGACAGAATTACTTTCACATTTATAATATTATAGTATGGGTAAAGCTGAAGAGTTTGTTTGTTTGGTTGAACGCGCCAATCTCAGGAACTACTGGTTCGAATTGAAAAAATATTTTAGTGTTGGATAGCCCATTTATCGAGGAAGACTATAGGCTATATATGTATCTACGCTACGATCCTTTGAAGGCAAGCGAAAAGAACGGAAGTCAGAAAGAACGCTAAGCGATAACGAAGTTTTAGCGCGGGCGAGCGACGGGATGCGAATGCGACGCGATGGGTGGGCCAAAATTTCACGCGGACGAAGTCGCGGGCAGAAGCTAGTATAAAATACTTGCCAAAACGGTTTCCGTAAAAACAGGTATACAACATTAGCAGTCTACAAATACGTACAAGAGGCTCTAACTATTATTAATAATAAAAACTACGCCACAGGTATGCTGCTCGATATGACCAAAGCCTATGATAAGGTTAAATTACTATTAGACAAGTTACATGGGATAGGAATACGAGGAAAAGCTCATGAATGGTTTGCATTATACCTAAAGGATAGGGTACAACTGGTAGAAATTGAATATTTCGATAACAACACAAATGAAATAATTAAAATGAGATCCGACAAAAGTAAAGCAATTAACGCGTCAATTCTCCAAGGGAGTGTAATAGGTTGCCTTTTGTTTCTTATCAATATAAACGACCTTCCTAAAATTATAAAAACACCATGTGTTCTGTTTGCGGTCGATATCTCTATGCTCACTTCATGCCAGAACGATGACAATATAAACGCCAAATTAAACTCTTCTTTCTACAGCTGTAAAATGGATGGATAACCATAATCTAGAAATTAACTTCACTAAAACAAAATTAATTACTTTTCATCCCCATTAAAAATAGAACAATATTTCATTTTTAATAATGCAAAACTGAAACATATAAATGAATTTACTCTCCTCGGTTTGTCTACCCACATAAATTGGAAATCCCATATACAGAAAATAAGAGCAAATCTATCAAAATTTGCATATGAGAAATTTAAAAAAAACTAGCAACCTGCAAACTGCACTAGTCACTTACTACGCAGGTGCTCATGGTGTCATGCTATGGGGTAACAGTATAGATTCACAAACCATATTTATTTTACAAAAGAAGTTAATTCGAATTATTATTCATAAAACAAACAGATAGCTGCAAATCACACTTCCGAAAACACAAAATACTCAGACTATGTTTATATATCTTTGAATTATGCAAAGTCAGAAAACACCCAGATTTTTAGACCACTTACGAAGAAACACAAACAAGATACACCCTTCGACACAATTTTAACAAAATAAACATACCTCAATCCCGACTCAAAATGCACTCAACCAGCCGTTTAGTTATGTCCATAAAAATGTATAATAAATTGCCAAATGGCATTAGAGAAGTAACCAAAACAAATATATTTATTAATAAATTGAAACAATTTCTGGAATCCACGTCCTACTACTCAATAAAGGAGTTTTTAAATGACAAATCAATTGCAAAATAAAATTATTCTCTCTCTTATACACCAAACATTATGAATTATATATAATATAATATGGAATATAGAAAATCAAATATAAAAATTAAAATATTAACGCATAAATAATAACATAATTTATTATTAATGAAAATATGTACTTCTAAGAATTTCATAATAATTACCTACATAATTCTTATGCAATACGTACATAAAATAAAAATAACTAATATACTATACCTATATACACAAACCTTATAACCTTGTTGTGTGTATAATTATTTATATATATTCATAATTATACACACAATTAAACACATCCAATCATTTATATAATAATAATATTGAATTGCTTGAATTTTTACTTAGTCCTCTTCCTCTCCTAACTTTGTTGTGCCGGACAGGGTCCATATTGATCTTTTACTCTGTTATACCATCTATTTAATACATATGGAATGCAATAAAGAATTGAGTATTGAGAGTAAACAATTTCCTAACAGAGTTTAATACAAATAAATAAAATTGAAGTGTCTATTTGTAATATCAGAATAACAGCTTTTTACTAAATGCACTATGAATGTATAATATATACGGTACTTAAAACGGAAAAACAATTTTTAAGTTGTTTGTCTGTCGGTCTGTCTGTTTGTTGCGGCTAATCTCCAAAACAGCTGGACCGATTTTGACGGTACTTTCAGGCAGAAAGTTGATGTTATAAGGGGTAGCTTAGGACACGTTTATTTTAAGAAAAGCCACGCGGGCGGAGCGGCGGGCAGCAGCGAGTATTAAATAAGTATGTAAACTCGTGATTCATCTGTATCTTAAGACTTACGAGTTTTACTGATATCAACGTGAACCTGTTGTTTCTTTACACTCCCTTTATGATGATGACGATACAAGCAGCAACCGACGGCTATGACGATGTACACTACCTCTGAATTCAATTGTTCAACGTTTAATATAAGAGAATGTATAAACGTGTTATAAACGGGTATTGCCTGAATAATCAACAGCTGCGGCAAGCTGAGCTGCAGAAGCAGCAGGCGATGATTGCACAGCGGCTGCTGCGAGCACAGGCGCTGGCGCTCGGCGAGCAGGCGCTCGCGCACGGGCACGGCCACTCGCACGGCCACGCGCATGGCCACGCGCACGGCCGCCGCGACCAGACCGCGCGCCGCCGCGCCACCTGCACCGTGCGCGTCAACAACCTGCACGCCGCAGAGGCTATTGAGACTGACGTCTGACTATCAGGTCGGTAGTATCCAAAACATTCAGCCAGGTCATCATTTCCTCACCAGCACACATTTAACGCTTTACTGGGCAACCCTCCTAAGGTTCTGCTCTCAGTTGCCAACAGTTTTAATTAAAGACTATAAGCAGTACAGCTTCGCTTTTCTTCTTTTATTGAATAAAATTTTATCACTTTTCAAGTTTCAAGCTTTTTAATTTTCAAGAATCGAAGTGGCCTTATGAGGGTGTGCAAAGCAATTTTACGCCCTTGCTTGGTAAAGGAGTTAACTATTGACCCCATACCATACCCAAAGTCAATCCGCTCCTTACACTCCAGTTTTAGTTAGAGCAGATTGAAAGAGAATATATACATACATTGTAGACATCGTAGCGTTAAACCGTTATCACCACAAAACAATGAAGTAGACAACAAACATACAGAGAGACTTCAGTAGATATAGAGCACATTTTTATATTATTAAATTTATTATTCAGTATATTTAAGTATTTTTTGTCAATATTAGCGTACCATTTTCGATCAAGGATTTGACAATAATTTTATTTCTCATTTAGTGAGAGGGAGAAAATTGCTAGCAAGGTAGCAATCGATTTAGTTAGACCCGTATAAAAAGCCAAAGTAGTTAGGACGTTTTTTATAAAAGAGCAGTTGATAATATAGCTTCAATCAGCCACTGAGCACATTTTTGACGACACACTGTAGCACGTCGCCCCATGTTTCATACCGCACGTTGCGTTCGACGTCGTGTTCTGCAACACGATACGCTGCGTTCACTAATATTTTCGCGCTTTCTTCAACATTTTTGCATCATGCTGGCGAGTTAAGCCAAAGCTTTTGTATTTTAAATATTTCTAGTGTAAATACTTTTGACGATATTACTTGTAAGGTGAGTACCTACCTACATCAAGCAGTTACAAAATTGTATACTTATTATTGAACTTAGGTACATTTTGATCAGGTAGGTACATTAAAACAGTGAATTTGAAGATGTTTTGTCTACTTTCAGACCACACTTTCAGGCCATTTTTGTGTAAAGAAAATAAATACCTATATTTTTAGGTATTTTTGTGACATTGCGAGTTGTTCAAATCTACAATACAAGTTAAATTAATTGGGACAAACACACAAAACCTACTTTATCTTTTTCGATGGAGATGCCAATTTTCTATTTTCTGTATAATGATTGTCAGTACCTACATAACCCGTAACTCGCAACGTCGACGATAGCCAAATATTTCGCGTAGCTATCGAATTTTATAGTTTTAGGATATATAGCATTGCGATGTGACATCGGGACTTATTTATGTAGGTCCAAGTAATAAATGAAATTTGTATAAGGTAAAAAAAAATATAAACAGTACCTTTATACGGCTATAATATACCTACCCTTGAAAAACACGAAGACGGTATGATAATGTAGATCCATTCGTTCATCTCTTGATTAAGGGGCGCTGATTTCCTTTCCAATACACAATATAATTTCGAATGAGGTCTCTAAGGTGACATGCTTATGAGGGGAAACGTCAAAATCGTAAGCAGGAAATGAAGAGTTCCTCCATTTCACCGCGCCGTAAATACAGACAAAGGCCGGATATGAGATGCCCAGCTCAGCTCAGCTTAGCTCCAATACCTATTCCGATTACCATGTTAGCTTCAGAGAGTCGGAAGCTTGTGACAGAACTATTTATAATTTAATAGCGGCCATAATGGATTTTCAAACTATTTCAATATATCGGATCTGACAGATTTTACGGTTGCAGAAAATATTTTTTTCTTCTCCAGGACAACGCAATTGTGAGGTTTCCTCGCCGTCTTAGTTTTTTGCGTTTTGATAAATGAGTTGCATTTGATCCAATTTGTTGAGCACCTTCTTCATATTTTTGATGATAAGTTAATAAGTGACCAAATATAGCGTAATTATACCTACCTAGTGGTTTATCTTTTGGAAACAGTAATCATAGTACTACATAAGTTACCCTCGTTGATCGAAATTCTGGGTTGACTAGTCGACTCTTTAAAGGCGCCTAAGATTCGCTCGGTTTTTGACGATCGATACGTATTTTCTTTAGTAGGTACTAGTTACTTCAGTCTATCATTACGAAGAAGTGACGTTTAAACTCTTGTCTCGATTTAAAAAAGTAAACGACGCAATATTAAACTTACTTTTCTTCGACACGTCGTCTGTTTGGCTAAAGTGACGTAACTTTGCAATCCTTTCAATTGTAAAAGTACAATGAATTCAAGACTTGGTCTCGAAAGTAAGAATAAGTGCATCTAAATTTTGATCTTTAATATTATAAACACCGATTCAGGAATTTGTATCCCATTTCTTAATGTTTGTAAAGATTCTGCTCCTAACCGTAATTTAACGTCAGAGGAGCTACCTGCATCTTGTACGTTTTGATAAAATAATTGTAGCACTCCTCTCAAGTCAAGTCGAAAACTTTCCTTTTTGTCAACTAATTAATTAATCAATAATATTGTTTGATATTCCAGTAATTCCGTCAATTTAGGACCAGACCAATTCCGACCACTTTACTAATTAAATTAAACATTAATAACTACAAATGTATGAAAAACGTGTAGGTAAACACGTAGTATTCCCAGCCCTGGGCCTTTTGTAATCACCGATATAATTAACGAGTTAGAAGTGGGAGGTGGGGTGGGAGGGAAATTGTTGCAAGTTTTATGAACGATGGTGAACTGTTGAGTGAATGGTACCACATAAAGGTCTTTGCGGCGGCTTGAATGGACCAACCATCGATCCGCTGCGGCAGCCCGTGACGTCATTGTTGGCACGCACGTGATCGCTGCATGCCGCACAGCAACTGTTGACCCTGTCGTTATCAGCCGCGTCCAACAACCGGACGTGTTAGTAGTAAATAAGCCGCTGCGCCATTTTGTAACGTCTGATGTAGACAGTTATGGGTTAGTGACGCAACCGATATGCAGCCTTTTGACCGCAATTTTCTCTATTTAATTGTTGGTTAATTTAATATTGAACGGTCATTTTTGGGTGGTGCGAAAAACATTTTGAAATTATTTCGTTCGTTTTGGGATTATTTTGAAATGAGATTGAATTTACATAGGTCTAATCTACCTACAACGAATTAATAGTTCAAATGTAAGAAAAATGTTTTTCAGCAGACAAGTATAAACAATCATAACTTTTACTGGCTATCTCTTGGAATGATAAAGAAGATCTAGACGATGTAGTCGTAGTTATGTACGGTCAGCTGCAGAGAAATCTCACCCCCTAGCAGTGTATTTCTTCATTGCTAGGGGGTGAGATTTCTCTGCAGCTGACTGTACTTATAGCAAACCGACTCTAGTACCCTTACCTGAAACGATAATAAAGTCCGCGTGGCATGCACGTGTGACGTATTGAAATTAATAATTGATTGAGATCTACTGAATAAGCTTATAGGCAATGACTTGACGAAGCGAGAAATAAGAGATTTGAATTGAAAGATATTTTCACTTGAAAGACTGTCAGTGGAAAGATATTTATTTTATTTTACTATGGGTTTGCTCTTGAATTTGTTCTAGGTCTGGGTGACAGAGACAAAGTCTACGATGGAGTGAGCTTACCCAGAAGAAGCCTGTTCACTCTCACTTTGAATAGCTTAGGGTTGTATGCGTTCGGAAACACAGACGCAGGCAGAGAGTTCCACTCCTTTGCTGTGCGCATTATAAAAGACGTTTGAAAACGCTTAGTGCGAGTTAGTGGAATATCAACTAGGTAGTGGTGGTACCTTAGAATAGAATAGAATAATATTTATTTCTCAGTATATGGTACATTGAGATCTTAAAATTAAACATTGATTCACATATACTACCATTGCTGGTGTAGAAAAATTAATTAAGTGCATGCAAATCGTAGACATTACAATAAAAGTTATATTAAATTAGTAAAATTGATTTGAATTTATATTTTTAATTTGATACAATAATATTGATTCAGATTAATTAATTAGGATTATTTGTAATGTCAAAATATTAATTATTATGTCAAAAATAAAATACAAAACATGTAAAAAAAAAAATATTGTCATGCCAAAAATATAAGTTCTAGTGTTAAAATATTAATTATAATGTCAAAATACTAATAGCTTAGATTATTAAATACAATGTCAAAAAGAATGATTTAAAAATTCATTAACGGAATAAAAACACATGTCTAAGAGCCAAGTAAACATTTTACGTTTGAATTTATTAAGTGGTAACATTCTCAAGCCAGGTGGTAATTTATTATAAATTTTTACTGTCATACAACTGGCATTTCTACTGCATAGTTGCAATCTCTGTGGAGGTACTAGCAATTTCCCGGCAATATTTTTTTTTTCAGTCTTTGGAAGACTTGTTCATTTAACAAGAATAAATGTGGGTATTTTTTTACAAATAAACAAACCTCAAAAATATATAGGCACGGGAGTGGAAGAATTTTTAATTCTTTAAATAATGGCCTGCAATGGTCTAAATATTCTGCTCCGCTCATGGCTCTGATACATTTTTTTTGTACTTTGAATGCTCTGTCCACATCCACTGAATTACCCCATAACACTAGGCCATAACGCAATTCTGATGAAACATACCCATGATATGCATTGAGGACAGTTTGTTTACTGGACACCAGTCTTAACTTGCGAAGGGCATATACAAACTTATCAAGCTTGTTGCATACTCTTCCTACATGTTCCTTCCAGTTCCGTTTATTGTCAATTATTATACCTAAAAATAAAGCCGATGGAAACGGACTGCCGATGAAACTTGCAGTGCGTCTAGATGTCCGATGGTAGAAGGGGGCCGGTGGATAGTATAGTAGTATAGAATAGATAGTTTTACTTGAGAGGCTGTCGGTAGTCTGGAGTAGAAATATATTTTTACTTTAAAGACTGTCGGTAGTCTTGAGTAGAAAAAACATTGACTCTTGAAAGATTGTCGGTAGACAGGAATGGAAAGTTATAATTAATTGAAAAACTTTTTAGACGCAGTTACATCCGCTGAATCAAAGTAAGAATTACTTCTTTAATGATGTTAAATTACGTCAGGAATATAAACAAAAACAAATCTCTCTGTAATTCAGCGAAGCATGAGCACTATCACTGCTCCTAAACCCCGCGATGTTTATCCGATCGTGTTTAGTTTGTTTTGTACTGTGATGTTGTAACCTGTTGTAGATACGTCCCTGTATTTCTGTTTCCAAACCCTGATGGCCTGGCTGATTGTTATCGGTTTGTTGTGATGAACTTTATTTCCATGTTTTAAATAGAACCCCACAATGATTCCAGACGTGGCGAGCCGGCGCTACGACGCAGCGGCAGTGTGGCGCGGCCGACTGCCGGCGCGCTCCCCGCCACCCTGCCACGTTTGAAAAGCGCCTGACTCCGCCGCCCCCCCGCGCTCTCCGCGCCCATCGCGCCCCCCCCGCCCACACACACCCTCCGACACACACGATCCCGCCGACTAACCCGACACCATAACCAAACTGTGAACTACACAAATAACTGCTTCACTCAATCTGAAACCCAATTAGATTACTCATATTAATGTTAGGAGGAACAAGTTTTCAAAAAAAAAAACATTAAAAAAAACAATAAAAAAATTCTTTTAAATATGCTTACAGTGAGTCCGATCCGCTGCGGCCATCGGCTCCGATTGTAAATAATAATCAAGATGCTTATAAAAGCTTGTATACACTTTCTACATTATCAACACTGTGTAATAAATAATTAGGTTCTTTGTGACAAATAAAATAATCAGAATAGGCCTATAGAAATTCCGTTCGCGGAGGACATTTTATCAAGTGTCGCTTGCGCTTGACCATAGTTTGTAAATAGTTGTAACGGGCGGGATGCGCGCGCCGCAATCCGCACTCTCGGACAGACGACTCCCTGGACACGACACACGGCCATGCGCATGCGCACATCGTACACTCACTCCGGGCCTCTGCCCACAGACGGTCGCGAGGCCGGACACTCCGCGCCTACTGCCGCTGACTAACGACCAGTTCACAACTCAGAACTGTTCAAGCATTTTCCACAATCATGTGCAGGAAGTTCGTGAAACCAGGAATCTTAGAATAAGTTACCGTACTTATATTAAAATTTATGTTGTTGTTATATCGTCGTGCGTGGAACAATATCAGTATAATATTCCAGTATAACAGTGATGTACACGTTCACCCCCTCGATGTCCCCTGCCCTGGTCCCCGTGCCCTGTCACGTCGCGCAACAGTCTCGGCTATATTATAATTATTTAATGTAATAGGTGTAATGTGACGGCAACGTACTTGTCTATCATCATTGTTGTTATGTTATTGATAATTTATTGATGTTAATTGTTTGTATGTAGAGCAGAGGGTGGTTGTGCGCGCGCACAGCGGCCATGATAGCACCACGCGAGGCTCGCCGGCACGCGAGGCGCGCAGGCTGCTCGTGCGCCGCTAGCGGTAGTTCGTATCACGAACGGTTATATTTTCGGTCGTTTACGAAATCATAACGATTGTATTAGCTTATACAGTTCAAACATATCTAGAAAGAAGTGAATTTATTAATATATGTTCGTAAGTAAGGCAGGCGACAGACGCGACTCGACCGACACAGCATTGCTCAGAACAACAGACCTCCTCTACTTGTTTTTTTTAAGGTCAGGAGCGTTGACACAACGCAGTCACTGGCTGAATTGAACCTCAGTTGTTGATGGCGGATCTGTTTCCATTGTGACTTTGCCAGATTTGATTGATTTTTTTAACAGGTACTGGTTTTTCTGTAACCTGGCTCTTTACTTGCCTTGCAATAATGACCATATAGCCCTTGCAAGGACTTTCCATTTCGTCACAAGAACTCCGCAACCGTTCCTGTCCTCGTTTATAAAATATAAACAGCCATTAGCCGTTCGTCATCCAACGTATAGTAGGTTAACGGCTTTACGCGACAGGCACCTTAATTTCGCGAATTTCTGGGTTATATTAAAAAAAAAAAAAAAATATGCTGCATTTTCGGTTATTTCATTGAGCAACGTTTTTGATTGTCTAAATAACTTCAGAACCACACATCAACAGCTGATAAGAATGAGTGCAGGATAGTATTTTTGATTAATTTCACAGTTCCCGTCTGTCTGTCCATGGACTTGTTTAGACTTGAGTTGTAAAGAAGACAATTAATTATTAGGTATAGATACACCCGAAATAATTATTTCATCATATCATTACACATTTCATAGCGTTTAAACATCTAGGTGAAAAGACATATTTACGCCCTATATTATAGTCTAGAGTAGTTTAGTAGATATTGATAGTAGTGTAAGTGCTGCCCTTATACTGGGTATATAATATCTCTCGACCCACTTATTGTCCGTCTATTGCAATAAGGCCAAAGTTAAGATTACAACTTGATACAGCTGATCATTTCGTAGCATGGAGCATTCATAGTCCTTCACGCAGCTAGATCCCGCAACTTAAAAGGACTTTTTGCTGGAAACAGATTTAGCGAGTGAACGATTGAGAATATCCGCTGCGTACATCGCACCGTCACCGCATGCTTCAGCTCACCGAACGAGCTTATAGCAAGCTGTCAATCTTAATTTGGTTATCAACCCCGATCATTCCTTCTGACAGAAAATTCTATGTTGTGAGTAACAGTAGATTGTTCAGAGATCAATGTTTCAGTGTAAATTGGTGTTTAATAATAAAATCATAAATATTTCAGTAATATATTATAATAGCTATTGATGACGCGGTTCAGTAACAGTGACTGAGGCTCACGGGAGCCAGATCGCGTGCGAAGAATGAGACCTGAAGAGATTTGTTCAGAAGTAAAGCAAAATAATGTATCAAGATTGATGGATGTGCTATACTATAATTCTCCTTTTGATTATATATTTACTGCAGCGAGCGAGCAATAGCAGCACGGAGAGTAGCGAATTGTTGTAAGTCGACAGTCTCTGTTACAAAACTCGCTAAGAAAATGACGCAGAGCTCAAGCTCAAACCTCGGCAATGACAAGTAAAGTCAGTCAACTACCGACTTGGACAATGATAACTAAATGCTGGGCAAGCATGTTAACTGAGTACCTTATAATATTTTGAGTGTCTTCGTTGTAATAAATATCAATAATGTCTGTCAATTAGATTCGAATTGTTTGGCAAATTAATTTATTATGATAGTCTTGATTGTACTGCGTTAGTGTTGTCTGGTGTAGAAATGATTGATGGGAAATGTTAGCACTAATATCATGAGCAACGTTGCACCAGATCAGAGACTGCATGCACCTGACATAGCAACGAGTTACGTCTCAATGTTACAACTTGTCCTCATACGTTACTGTAACGTTGCTTATCATACCGACAGTTATGAACAGTACCATTGAAAGCAACGCATTGTCAAAGGATTCAGTCATTGTCTAGTACATATTACAGATAAATAATCAATATGTAAAGACTATCATATGGTCACTTCATTTGTCAATATATTCGATTTGTGTTAAATGTGCGGAGTTAGTAGACAGTGTATACTACATGTTACGACATATACGTAAAACGCCGAGGCTGTTGCGACGAACATATTAAATGTCAATCAATGTTTAATGTACCAAGTATAAAGTGTAGAAAGCACGTTATGTTATATTATAGTTTATGTAATCGGATAGCACACGGGTCCTGTTTATGAACTTGTGAAGGAAGCTGCAACGCAGCAATTACTGAACAACTCGCCACGATAAGCGAACACCCAGTTTAGTACATCGACTCACAACACCAAAGTAATCTTTGCCCTGGCGTCAATAACCTTGGCTTTGTTCCGGTTTCTCAATCTCCCGGAACAGCCAGCCAGCATGGTAGAATTGTTTGAAGCTCTACTCATTCCTCGACTGTTAAGAAAGAGCATAGAGAGACAAACCTAAATGTTTTCTTCGACATTGTGAAAACTGACTACCAATTGCTTTTGGTCACTGCACCGAACTTTTTATAAAACTAAAAATGTCTGCCACCCATGGATAACATTTATGATGGTTATAACATATTCTAGCACATTTCAGCAAATGTCTACAAATTAACGTCAACGTCCCGATCCTAAGCAAGTATTATTAGTTTGCAATCCGATTGACAGCCGTTTCTGGAATTTAATGCAGATCTTAGCAGTGACATAAATTCTGAAAGCCTACAAAAATGACACTTGGAAGTCCAACTTCAAATGTCACCCAACATCCTCATACAGGTCACTGCTTATTAAGGTTGCCAATGACCTCAGATCATGTCGTTACATGCCATTCGATCGACGATGTTCTCTGTCCCCCAGCAGACTCCGTGAGAAAGTCTGCAAATACCGCTGTCTTCGAATAATTTCACACTATAGCTGGTTAGACCAAAGTATGTAAATGTTACTGGAAAACGTCCATTTCTCCATTGAATTGGCAGTGTTATTTGCCCATGACCAGACATTATTATGATTTTATTGAAAGTGTTAAAATAACATCTAATGTGATAAGGATAACTTGTGCTAAATTTTAAACTTGGTGTTCGTATATATCAGTTGTGTTGCAGTAACGGTGTGATGTGAAGATGTGACTAAATCTCATTTACATTATGTGTGTCTGTTTAATCATAACAAATTAATGTCTAGTGAATTCCCGCATTTAGATATCAGTCTCAATTTACAGACATATGACACGATCTTCAGCTTAGACTCCTCGCGCTTCAGAACGTACGTCGTAGTTTAGAAATATGGTGTAAATGAGTCTTGGTCGATTGTTACTTATATACTTTTATCAGATTGATTGTACGTTCACATGTGAGACAAGCGCGCCCATCGGTCGATAGCCGTGTGATCTTCAACTAGTCCCGCAATCTCTATTCTTGTCTACAGTTTAAATATTGCTGCGTTGTTGCGCACTGACGTCACAAGTGGTATGTCATATTGAGATGGTGTCGACGTCTTTGGCCCAGCTCTGTGCCCTAAACAGGTGTACCGGTATGTCAACATCAAGCTGCGTGTTCAATACCAGTAGTATCCGGGAATGCAGAAAATAGTACAAAAGGTATTTACAAGTGTTCAGGGCACAGGACGCGGCCTCCGACGTTTGCCTTGTCCTGGCAACGTTCGCGTGTAAAGGATCGTGTAAGACCTGTGTGGTCGACTCTCATATACAAGAAACAGAATAGTGGTAAATTGTGAATTACTCAAGTTGGCCAAAATTGTAGTTACGCCAGTTAAAATAGGCGTATTATAATTTTCGCTCAGTATTATTAGTTGATATTTCGTACGTAGTGTATGTATACAGAGGCGGCTAACACGGGCCCGGTGCAAGCAGAAAGATTAATTTCTCAACCATCACACTTCGTAAAACATTCTCAAATTATTATGTTAACGAGACGAAAAATATTAAATTATCATAGATAGTAAAATCACATAGATTTCACAGGAGAAATCACAATTTTCTATTTACTTGGAACTACTTAATATCAATCTCGTAGTTAGGAAGGAGTTGGAAAATTTTTAAATTTATTAAGAAGTCTGAAATGTCCGTTATGACAGACTATATGTAATATGGTCTTTAGGAAACAACTGTAATCAGTAATTTTATCTGTAAATTAAATTGAATTTAATTTAAGATTTATAGTTAGGTGATATCTGCAAACTTTTAGCAGTGTGTGGTATATCTATAAATTTGTTCTTTTTTTTAAGGTTATTTGACATGTTTTGCTTGAATTGTTTCGGCTGAGGGACGAGCGTGGCCGTTGTGTTTGCATGAATTCCGAAACGTACGATGGGACCCCGCTGTATGTGTTGCGGATTTAATAAAAAATGTGCCAGTTTTACTTCTTGATAGATGCCTTTACGCGTGTTATTGCGCTTAACGTTCCAATATATAGTCATCGCAGTGCTGAAACTTAATGTTAATATAATGTCTAGGGCTTGTCACGCTGCTCACACTGCGCATTTCGTTTTTTTCTCCGGTACGAAGGACTCGCGAGGAGTGTGACAGGCGCAGGAGTCATATTGTAGCTATAATTTTCCTTATTCACCGGCCCCCTCTCCGTCCAGGTCAAAGCGTGTTCATATATTGGATATAAAATCACAAATTTCAAATTGGATATCTTATACAAGCATCGATGAAATATTTACATTATTTATTTATATAAAATGTTCACTCATGATTGGCGTTATTTACATGACATCTTAATTATACTGAGGGACACGTTACGAATATTGTTTTCAAAGTTGTTTATCGTGTCTACAATCTTTCATAATACAGTTTGTTGAGTTGATTTGGTCGCCTATATCATAAACAATAAATCGCGTAACGCTAGCTACGAGCTTATCTTATTATTTGAATTTTAATGATATGTAATAACTTCTTGTATTTACATCACCTAATGTAAGTTAAATTGGAGCGAATTCTCTAGTTACATAATTACATTATCCTCTTACAATACATAACATTAAGGATTTATAATATTAAGAGCTTTTCGATTAGTATACTTACAAAAAAAATGAGATCTTATGAAATAATCTGAATTTTTCGCGATAATTTATTATATTTAATATCCATCCAGTATTATTAGATAAATAGGTGTAATGGTGAAAAATTGCCATTTTCTAGCTCCTATAGTTAATGTAACATAGGTTCAATAATTGGCCAACAGATAATTCTTAATTAAGTACAAATTTTCCGAATAAAATATTTTTGATTTGTCTCGGTCCCATCGCTCGTGAAACAAGTATTATATACATATAAGTATAGGTAGGTCGTCGATGTTGTTTTACTGAACACACAGTAGCCTGTTTTATATAAACATGAAATTCTAAATTGTAAGTGTTTAATTGAAACAACGTCAGAACGAAAGAACTTTGCATTGCTCCCTTGTCATGTCATTGGCACAACACCCACCTAGACGTAATATCAAATTAAATTTGGAAATGTTTGTTATATTGTAGTAATCTAGGGTGGCTATATATTATGATTTTATCGAAGTTGATAAATATTCCTAAAGATGGAATCTATTCCGTCATAATTATACACGTAACTAATAACTAACTGTAGTTTATCGACTTTGATAAAAGAACAAGGATTGTTATCATGACTTGAATATATTAAAATTTATATCCTCTATTGGGATAATAATAACTTGAAATATTAAAACCAATGGTGCAATGTTAAGTGCTGATAATAGGATCGAAGAAGACATCGCTGGATGCTCTACTGAAGTTCGTCATTTTAAGGAACTTCTATCCGTTCTAAAGTTACTATGATGCGCGTTCATGAGACTGTTTCGGAGTTCATCAAGCGTACGTGCAAAAATATTTGGTAAATGTAACGAGCGATTCCATACCATAGTCCTGTTAAGTCGAAATCTATTAATTTATAAATCACGGATTAATTTTTAAATAGTTTTAGTGGAAATGTAAATGTTAAGATCAACATTGTGATGCTATCGTGGACGATAAAGAATTTGGAAAGAACAATGATGACGGTTTAACTAAAAGCAATTGGTGATAATTATCTGAAAACATGTTGTTTAAAGTATTTCAAAACGTTTGTGATGCAATAAGATCATCTTCATCTCATCATAATGTTTAGCACCCAGTTCATATTAGCGATTACCTAAAAGGGATGCTATATCTTTGATATACATCGCTCTAACGCCCCAGACGAACAAATAAGGACATACGGCGACAAAAACATTAACGAATAGTTTGAGAAATTAATTTACTACGTCACTGGCGATAAATTTGAGTACAGAGAGAAGTACGTAACATGTTGCTGTCTCCTTATTTGTGCGGCGCCAGTCGAAGAGTATCGCTGTGATCGCTAATACGTAGTCGGTGGGCGAGTCCACGATACGTTAGCTCAACGACGTCATCAGTGACGTCATCCACCAGCTGGAATACATACACTGTACATTGAACACGTCATTTTTTTAACTCTAGATCACTTTCGCCACAACGTGCATATATTTGAAGGCACTGCGGCCAGTGATAATTTTTATTTTAATGTGGTGGTTGTTTACTGCATCTGGCATGCGAAGCGAAGGCTCATTGGTATAGTTAATACGGATAAATTGTAATTTAATGCTTATATGGAGCCAACTGTATTACTCAGAAATGCTCACAAAGCAGCCATCTTTTTGTCGATGGCTAGAGATACATATTATTATGAAACAGAGCAATGTTTCTGAATGATGCGGAAGTAAAATAATCTTTCTGATAACTTTGTGGAAGGCTAGTTTGGACTATAGACCTTATTGTCACTTCGGGAATGTATGAACACTATATCGCAATACGTACCCATAGCAACAACAGTGGTGTTTAGGTAAATCCTTTTTTCCACTGGCTTCAATACCGTACGCGTTTTTATAGCAGTCGACTGATACTAGGATGTTGAACGTAATATCTCCAAGTAGGTAATACTTGTGTTCTGTAAACCTGTTGACGGACTTGGATAAAAACGCCCGCACTTGTACCTCTAATAAACGTTTGTAACTGTATTGCGTCTGTTTGATTGTAAGAAGAACCCTTATTTAGAAACCCCGCTAAGTTTAGTGTCGCCCAGACAGAGTCGATGGAACGGATTTATTAGTCGGAACAGAGTTTAGCTATTAAACCAACTTAAGAAGTTTTTCAAGAAACATTCAGCCAATCAAACCGGATTTCAATAAAGTCTACGTGTCCAAACACTTCAACACGAAACTATATTGCTAACAATACCCGTTTCGAAAAATTCCATGGTATGTCTGGAGCTTTTTCCAATTTTTGTACTTAAGTTGTAACGTGGCAGTGCTAAGCTGTACTGTAAGAATGATTTTCTTTTTCGTATAAGTTGTGAATCCAAATTGTATAAATGACTAAATAAAACGAATATCGATGTTTCATTTAAGAAACCCTACTGCCTAACCAAAAGCGATTTTTCATAATAATTTTGTATTGTCATGCTATGCAACTAACATAAACTGCGAATACTAATATGCTGAAGTTAGTGTATATGAGCTCGCTATGCGCACATCACCGATAATGTCAACTAGAAACAGACGAACGTAAGAAGTCGTGAGCCTCGTAGATATCTGTCAGAGTGCCTAAAACTAGTAGGAAAGAATGCACCCAGTATAGTCTGATTGGTGGATATCTGTCGGCAAACACAAAGTTTAAGCCTCGATGCTGAAGACTACCGTATGGCCTTGCTACACGCCCTCATGGCGCTTCTTGTGAAGCATAACACGTTAAATGTGGCAAAACAGTATACCGTGCAATCGATTTGATATGGTATGGACTGGACTGTGGAGCCACATGATAATGTTGCCGCATGCAAATCGCTGCGTGTAGCCAGCCTTTTAAGAGCAGCTATCTATAGAAACTAAGGCCTGGCCCAGGGTGAACGAATGATGCTTAGGGTAGAAGCGGTCGTCATTAGGTGGCCACAGTACACTGCGCTTTAACATCCGCGGAAGCTCCTCACTCGGGCGAGGCCTAAGACTTAGGCCACAAAGACGGAACAGTGGAGGATGCAGCGGAGTTTTAAGTGTATTTACTCGTACCCATCAGAATTGGCTACCTCAAGACAGGTCTGTATGCTCAATAAAACAGCGTGATAACTACCCACCGCGGCTCTGAATTTTCGGCTAAATACTTGAAGGCTTTCTACGAGTACTAGAGATAATTATGTTAATACCACATCTTACCCGCTCCGCTACACCATTTAGCTCTGGAAAAATAGATATTTAATTTCGTAGCTTAGCTTCACCGCTTAGCTAACGCGCACACCTCTTGTGGAAAAGCAGTCATATGCCCAAATACTCAAACGTTACTTAACTTTAAGACGTTCTTATAAATGTTTCTGTCGCTACAAAACAGTTTAAAGTGACAGAGACAGCATTAGACTTAACGGCGACTTAAAATTGAATTGCGTTTGATTATTCAGCAGATAGAGCGATTGCGCTCTGCATTAGAATTGGATGACGCTCCAAAGTAGCCGTAGTACTATTAATTAGTACGAGGGATTGCACACTAACACTATATCTGAATTCCATCCCTCCGAATTTGTATTTTCAATTCGCATGGATTTTGAATTCGGCTACAGCAACACCAGAGAACTCGGAATCGCCGCACCGGCAGCGTCTAGAAACGGTAGCTCAAATAAAGATCGTGGCAAAGAAAGTACGTTGAGCGCATAACTTTTGTCGTGAGCACCTTTTAAAGCCGTCAGTTTCTATACTTCATTTGTATCGTAGTGGGATCAAACGGTAACACGTTTGGTAGGAGAGCAGTGGTGGCCCAGTAGTAACGGCCCCAACTTACGAGTTGTAGGTTGTAGGTTCCAACTCTGATCGACGCTTTATTTTGTGTAAATTATTTCATCACCACTGCTCTCAAAACGATGCAGGAAAATATCGTCTTAGAACCAAAAATTCGAAGACATGTGACAACTACCAACCCGCAATGAGCTCGCCTGGTGAATTACGGCCCACTCCCTCTCACCGAGAGGAGGCCTATGTGGGCCATAGGCCTAGTGGGAACATTATAGGCTGATTATGCTACGCTTGGTTTATTTGGAAAATGTTGTCAATGCCGCCTCTAGCAGCACTCGCAGAGGCGTCTCCGTGCTCTGTGGCCAACACACTCGAAGAGAGGTGGGAAGTAGTGAGGCAAGGAAGCAGAGATGTGTGGCTACGTTACTACGTCATGCCGTACGTCATGCTGCTCGTCATGTCCACCAGCCTTTTTGACGTGAAAACGTCTTTTCGCTCGATGTACTTTTAGATAATAACTACGAGAGGCATGACCAATTGGCCCGGATTATTCACCAACAACTTGCTTTGGACTATAAACTTTTGAATTATGAGGTTCCGTGTTCCGTATCGTGCAGGACGTTAAAAATAGCAACACCCTATTTCCTCCCGTGGGTATCGTAAAAGGCGACTAAAGGACTTACTAGAGAATTGGCAGCAGCGTTCTCTATGCATTTTTAACACTATACTGCGACCACCAACCAAGCGTAGTGATTATAGCAAATCCCCCCCAAAATGACAAGCATAAATAAAAAATGGTGCATAGGGGAGGCTTATGTCCAGCAGCGGACTTCTTTTGGCTGAAATGATGAAATGAAAATGATGATGAATTCTGAGGTACCTACCGTACTACAAGTAAGTATGTGCCGGAGCTAGTTCTCGAAATTGGCCATGTCACGCATTCTTACTTAAAACTTTCCTGACGACATTACCCTCATTCCTCATCACATGCATGGGCATGACAACCTTTTTCCACACAACTTTTCACTCACCGCGTGTCACTTTTCAGTATATAAATACTCATTTCTTATTCATTCCATTCACGTAACACCACACATCCCTCTTAGCTTTCTTAAAATTATCTCAGCTACATGCAATTGCCTTTCATTCATGCCTTTTTGGCCCAACATTCTGATTCATACAAGACAGCAAACCTAGTGTTTATAAATCTTCCTCTTAAGTTTAAAGGGAATGCGGGAGTTGCATATTTTCCCCGTTACCTGCCGCCATTTCATCCATTCAGTGTTCATTCTATGCTTAACAGTCCCATCTACTTCGCCATCGCTTTGCACGAGTGAACCGAGATACCGAAAGTCAGAGCAAACCGGGAGAAGCGCGCCATCAAGCGGAACTGGAAAATACGCCGAAATCGCAGAACATATACCTATTCGGTTTTGGTTCTGCTGATTTTCAAGCCAACATTCTCAAGCTTCTGTTGCCTTTTATCCAATCTGCTCTGGATCTCAGGTCCACATTCATCGACAAGAACTATGTCATCGGCAAACAACACACATCAGGGTGCCTCTTCCTGTATGTCCGACGTCAGAGCATCCATAATCAACAGGAAGGGGTAAGGACTTAAAGCCGACCCTTGGTAATGCAAGCCTACAGCACTGAAACTACTGAACTGGTCGGTGGTTCTAGCAGCCGACTGGACGTAGGTATGAGGACTGTACATAGCACGAATTAACTCTACCTACATACTTTCCGGGCAACACAACACTAGGTACTCTATCATACGCTTTCTCCAGATCAATGAACACCATGTGCAAATTTTTGTTTGCACGTCTGTAATTCTCGCATAAAAGCGGCTGGTCCAGACAATATTTCATCCAAATTTCTTGTTCAATGTTCGACTTCGATTGCCCGACCTGTCTCGATTCTCTTCAGGAAATCCTTGGATACTTGTGTTGTGCCTGAACTTTGGAAATCGGCTTTCATAACGCCTATTCACAAAAAAGGAGTCAAAACCGAAATTGTAAACTACAGGCCGATATCCAAGCTCTGTATTGTGGCAAAAATCTTCGAAAGGATTATCTATAACCAGGTGTATAGTGCTCTTAAAAATTAGTTTAGTTCCTTTCAACATGTTTTTTTTAAAGGAAGGTCTACCGTCACCAATTTAATTCTGCTTAATGATTTTGTTACTAACGCCATGGATAACGGTAAGCAGGTTGATGTCGTTTATACTGATTACAGTAAAGCTTTTGATCGGATTGACCATGGAATCTTACTATCAAAGTTATATGGTATAGGAATAAGAGGTGATTTACTCAGATGGTTGTCTTCTTAACAGGTCCCAAGCAGTAGTATATTAAGCAATTATATGTCTAGTTGGGTGCCTGTCCCCAGTGGAGTCCCCAGGGTTCACTGCTCGGCCCATTACTTTTCATTATCTACATAAACGACATAAACTCTTGCTTGATTTCATCCAAACTGCTGTTCTGCTGACGATATGAAAATCTATGCCACAGTATCATCACATGAGGACGTGATTGCACTTCAGGATGATTTACGTCGTCTAGAGGCTTATTGTCGTGAGAGTAAATTTGATCTTAACCCTACGAAATGTTCGGTTCTAACATATTCTCGAAAGCGCGCAATTATACCTTCATCGTACATCTTAGGTGACCAAGTACTACCTAGAACAAATTGCATCCGAGATGCATGCATGCAGATGCGCGATGCATGGGTATATCACGATTCTAAGCTCACGTTTGAATTTCATGTTGACGCCATAGTTGCTAAAGCATCAAAAGCCCTAGGTTTCATAATGCGGCTGTCCAGGTGCTTCACTCAAGTCAAAACTTTAAAAATTATTTACTGTACTTTTGTAAGCCACTTGGAATACGCGTCTGAAATCTGGAATCCATGTTATCACAAGTACATTGATCGTATAGAGAGCATCCACAAAAGGTTTATCAAGTATTTGTGTTATCATCAAAAAGTGCCCTACCGGTCTGAAGATTACCTCAACTAACAATAATTCAGCCAATAATTTGGTTTCAAAAATGGACATTGATAATAATTTAAATTAGAAATTAAGACAACAGAGGCAACCTCTAGCAATAATGTACAGATTTGCAAAAATAAATGTTTAAAATCAGTAAATAGTATCAACCTGGTGCATCAAAATATTCAAGGATTTATGAACAAAGATTTAGAAGTAGAATTATTTATGAATTGTAACAGTATTGATATTCTTTGTATAACTGAACATTGGCTTAAAAGCCACCAGTTCTTGTTCAATTTTAGTAATCACCAGGTTGGTGGTTCGTTCAGCAGAGTAAATGCTATACATGGTGGCTCATTAATTTTAGTAAGTAACCAGCTTAAATTTAAAGACCGTAAAGATATTGTGAGCCTATCAGTTGAGCGGATAGTTGCAATAGCCTGTATAGAATTGGAGCAGTTTATTGTATTAAGTGTGTACAGACCTCCTTCAGGATTGTATGACTGCTTTGAAAAGGTAATGGATGAAGTGTTACACAAGATTTGTAACTCGAACAAGTCCATTATCACTTGCGGTGATTTTAATATTAATTTATTAGAAAAATCAGGTTCTTGTAGTAAAATAATAAGTCTTTTTCAGTCCTACAATCTTGTACACCTATTTTTGGAGCCCACAAGAATAACCCCTACTAGCGCCACATGCCTAGATAATATTTATACAGATATTATACCAAGCCACAAAGAAATTATAAATTTACTAGATTCTGATCATTGCGGGCAACGGATTACTATCCAAAACCAAAATAACAAAATGGCAAAAAAGGATATCACTGTTAACCCCAAAACTGCAAGTCGCTTGGAAGCTTTTAAAGTTAAACTCATTAATAAATTACCAGCTTTGTCTATTCACGCTGATCCTATTCATCTATATGATGATTTTTTTGATATATACTGTAAACAATTAATTCCACGTTTATTCCCAAAACTATCTCGGTTAATGGTAACGCATCTTTCAGTGATTGGGCTACCATTGGTATTCATAAAAGTAGAACACGGCTTTATGAGCTGTACAATGAAAGGACTTGTGTAAATACCGCTGAATTTAATTTATATGTTAGAAATTATTCAAAATGATTTAAAAAAGTTTGTTGTATGGCCAAGTCGCGTTATTTGAGTTCGAAGATTAAAAACAGTAGTAATGTTATTAAAACGACTTGGAATATTATTAATAGTGAAACGGGAAGGTCTAGCAACCGAAATACTGACTACAGCCTATCAATTAATGACAAAATAATAAAATCAGACTCACAAGTCGCCGCGGCCTTTGAAAATTTATTTTCGGATATTCCCGTTTTAACTACTAAATCCCTAAACTCTTCACCTTCTGCTGCTGAGTCTTTGCTTAAGGAAAATGTTAATTTTTGCGATTCGGAATTATATTTTGAACATATTACCTGTAGAGATATAATTAAAACCTTTCACACTTTAAACGTAAAAGACTGCGGATCTGTGGGGTAATTCTGTAGAAGTTGCTAAGTCTATTATTGACATTGTAGCACCTACTTTAGCTCTTATCTTTAATAATTGTATCGACTGTGGGGAGTTTCCCGATCTTATGAAAAATAGTAAAATAATACCATTGTCTAAATCAGGTAGTACATCAGACCCCACAAATTATAGACCTATTTCAGTACTACCTACATTTAGTAAATTTTTTGAGAAATTAATGTCAGACCAATTGCAAAGATTTTTTAATAAAAATAAATTATTACACAGTAAACAGTTCGGTTTTACAAGGGGTCGTTCAACTACTGATGTACTGTGTTGAACTTTTAGGACATATTTATAATGCATGGGAAGATAAATGTGATGCCTTGGGCATCTTTTGTGATTTGTCCAAGGCATTCGATTGTGTTCTTCATGAAACGTTAATCAGGAAACTCCGCCACTACGGGATCCGGAACACCGCTCTGGATCTTCTTGCTTCATAATTGAGTAATAGGTTTCAGAGCGTTGACGTTAATGGGAAAAGATCTCCCGGATCTTTAGTAACAATGGAAGTCCCACAGGGCTCAATTCTTGGTCCTTTTTTGTTTCTTATTTATATTAATGACTTGCCTTACCTCATAAAGGATAATCATGAAATAGTGTTGTTTGCGGATGACACTTCACTTTTGTTTAAACTTAAACGTCAGGAGCTGGTTACTGACGATGTAAATAAATATAAATAGCGCGATCTCAAAAGTAGTTCATTGGTTCAATGTTAATAATTTACTTCTTAATGAAAAAAAAACCAAATGCATTAAGTTTACGCTACCTCACGTTAGGCAGGTGAAAAATAATGTGTTGATAAAGGGCGAAGAATTGAATCCTGAAGATAGCACATTATTCTTGGGCTTAACTTTGGAAGCTAAGCTTCAGTGGGGCCCACATATAGATAAATTGTCTAAGAAGCTGAGCTCCGCAGCATACGCCGTTAAAAAAATTCGTAATTTAACTGACATAGAGACAGCCCGTTTAGTGTACTTTATTTTATTTTCATAGTGTAATGTCGTACGGTATTCTGTTGTGGGGAAATGCCACCGACATTCAGTCTATCTTTGTTTTGCAGAAAAGAGCTGTTCGATCAATTTATAAATTAAGTTCGAGACACTCTCTCAGAGAGAAATTTAAGGAAATTAAATGTTATGACTGTGCCTTCTCAGTATATTTTTGAAAATCTTTTATATGCCCATAAAAACATAAAATTGTTTAAAAAATACAGTGATATCCATAATATAAATACTAGGAACAAACACACGTATGTTGTACCTAAAACACGGCTCAAGAAAATAGGTGGTTTGTTCAGATGTCAATGTATACGCTTTTATAATAAACTTCCAAGCCACGTTCAAGATCTAAGCATTAATCAATTCAAATCATTCATTAAACGTAAGTTGTGCCAGAAAGCCTTTTATACCATTAAAGATTATATTGAGGACAAAAAGGCTTGGGATTGAGCTGCTCCAAATTTTATATATTGAAACTTTTTTTATTGTGATTGCTTTATACACATTGACATGAATATTTACTTGTGAAGTATAATGTTATTATTTTAATTATTGTGAATGTGAAGACTATGTGGGTCTTTGTTTATTTTATTTTTTTCTTCTCAGTATATATATATATATATATATATTTTTATGATCATGGTATGGCAGTTTGAGTAATTTATGCGGCCTGTCCAAATGTCCTTTCTTTGGTATTGTTCGTCAAATCGTTAAGCTCCTTATGTTCTGAGTTGAGCTGCACGATTACTGACAAATGCGTGGACTGAATGGACAGGTCCACTCAATCTGTGTGGTTCTTTCTTCAAAAGACCATTTCAGACACCAGTCTACATGGTCTTCACATGATTTGACCAAGATTATGTCTGGACTTTAAAAGAGACTGTGACCTCTGAGTTTGTTTCGGTCTTTCTTCTCAGAGTAGTCAGATACGAAATGCCGACCTCATCTAGTTTTAAAATATGATTGACGTGTAAAAGTGTTTGTAAAAACCTACTTACAAAAATAAAATCATTTATCATTTATCATTTATCAACCTCTGTAAGAAGTATCATTTAATACACCTAATTAATCGGCGAGCAATATCTGACTGTATTTCATTATTTCAAATTTTCAATAATTCTATTAATAACTCCGATATTCTATCCAAATTTTATTTTAACGTTCCCGGAACGTCGAAGCGATGGAACGAACCGTTGCATGTTCCATTTACCTATACGAATTACAGAAAAAAAAACATTTTTAGTGCGTGCAAGTAGTAACTTAAACATCATGTATATACAAACTATTGTTAACATTTTAAAAGAGTAAGTTTCACGTCCACTTGACGCACGCGTATACGTCATAAATGGCGCTAACTATCGTCAAACCGTTGTTTCACAAAATTATGGCTTTGACGTTCGTTAAAAAATGACGATTACTTCGCCTGGCAGTACTTTACAGGATTTGACACTTTTAAGGCTGTTACGTCCTACCAGTAAGAAGTCAATTTGTGTCGCGTAGCGGCCGCTTTTGTAAGTAATAAGGTGTTCCTTTTTCTTTTCAAACCACGTATTTGTTATTTCGAGGTCGAAGGCAGAAGCGGCTTACAGCAGTGTGTCGCCATCAGTGTTACGGTCTCCGTATCCCCAATTACCATGCACTCTCTCATTTCATCTCATCTCTCTGCTCTCTCTCCTTCAGTCTTCCTACATGCCCGTTAAAATCACGCCACCAACCTAACCTGAAATATGGTGTAACTTTTGTTTGTCGGGGCCTGCAATACCAAAATTCTATAGATTATAATGCTTGTTTTTCTCTTTTCAGTTATGTTTTTGCAGTCGGGTTTTTGATTTTTTTTAAACCCGTCTTGTCCATCTGTCTGTCACAGCTGGATATCTCAAGAACTACTAACAACTTGAAATTTGGAATAGTTTTAGATGAAGTTTTCCCAACAATTTTGCAAATAAGAAAGATTTTGTTTTTTTGCAGCAGTGTCTGAACGGGGTCTTAAAAATACTAGGGCGTGGGGAGAACGATTTTTTTTTTTGCATTTTTCGTAAAAAGTCGAAAACTATGCGGCCTATAAAAAAAGAAAAATGTTTAAGAAGGTGCTAATAGCGCTCTTTTATAGGATACCCCATCATATAAAAGAGCGCTATTAGCACATTCTCAAACATTTTTATTTTTTATTGTCATGGAATAGTACCTAATTCCTGCCATTCCTCGTGACACCACCGGTGGTGTCAAATTTGGTGGTGTCACGGGGAATGAACGCTTGAGTGAATGAAGCGATCAAACATTCTCATCGATCGTTAAGAGCGCTGTCACCGGTCCACTAGCGCCACTCCTTTAAAACCATATTATCTCGTGACTGAGAAGGAATTGTGAAAAACGGCTCAATCAACTATATCGGTAAGTGTGTCTAGAATTTTCTAATACCTTTTATAAATTCAAAGTGAGAGTGATCAGGCTTCTTCTGGGTAAGCTCACTCCATCGTAGACTTTGTCTCTGTCACCGAGACCTAGACTAGAGTCAAGAGCAAACCCATAGTAAAATATATTTTTTTTTAGGTCATATTGAGACACGAAGCAACAAAATACGATCTAGAGGAATATGGCCGTTTTTATTTAGATCGAATATTGCTGCTTCGTGTCTCAATATGAAACTTTAAAAACCGGTTAAGGGCGAGTCGGACTCGCGCACCGAGGGTTCCGCACCATCGTATATAGCTTCATAAGCTTCATTCGTATAAGTAGGACCTAAATACTTATGTGCCCAGAAAAAACTACAACTGTGCTTCACCCAAATCAACCTGCGAGTAGGTAGGAAAGAGGATATTTTGGTTGTGAACCGCGAAATGTTTTTAAATTTTCATCGGCGAGGCCTTTATTCGTCAGTTAATTTTAACATTGCGGTGTAGAATATTGCAGTTTTTGGTCAGCGCCATCTATTGACAGATAAAGGAACTAATGTAATTTTTGTTGATTTCTGAAAAAGTATGCTATTTAGAGACATCGTTTTATTTTTCCTGTAATCTTTACATAAGCTTCTATCACATAGAATAATTTCAGATTTTTCTCTATGCAAACTTCGGAGATAAGGGGGGGAACGGTATTTTTTTTTTTAATTTTTCATTAAAACTCGAAAACTATGCGGCCTAAAAAAAAAAGAAAAAATGTTTGAGAATGTGCAAACAGATGGGGTATCTTTCATATGATACCCCACATGCCCTAGTAGCGGCATTTCGAATTTTTAAGACCACCTTTCAGTCCCTGTAGCAAAAAAAAATAAAAACTTTTTAGTTTCTTTCTTATTTGCAAAATAGTTGGGCAAACGTCATCTAAAATTATTCTGAGTCACACCATAAGGGTAACTTTTTACCATTTTGGTACGGAACCCTAAAAAGGTATTAGAAAATTCTAGACACACCGATTGAGCCGGTTTTCATAATTCCTTCTCAGTCGCGAGATAATATGTTTTTAAAGGAGTGGCGCTAGTGGACCGGTGACACCCTCTTAAATTCGAGGTGTTCATACGCAGCGGTCTGCAGTGACCGCCACCATCAAATGGGCCGTCAGCTTGTTTGACATCCAGATGTTTCGATCACAAGCAAGGCTGCGAAATAAAAGCCTCATATTATAAAATAATCATTTATTCTTTCCGTCACATTAAAAATCTTTATAATAAAACAAAATATATTACAACAATTACGTGAACACGGCTTCATAAACAGACAGTAAATTATTCGAATGAATTTCTTCGCACACCTCTATTATTATTCGCTATGTGTTAGTTTACGGCAAACATTATATTACACCTATTTAAGTGGTTACAGTATGCACATGATTGCCCCCTTATATAAAAACCACAAGAAATGTATACTTAAGGTTTTTTTAAATACTACAATTTCTATCATTTTCATAACCATGCAGTGGTGAGAAGACAAAAGAATGGAAAATATTACGCAATTTTAGTGTAGTGTGTGTAACTAGCTTATGAAAATGGGAGGAGGGGGCTTTAAAACAAAAGAAGTACCAGCTGGTGATCTATATATTTGTTAAAGACCCAAGAGTGAACGTAATTTGAAGAAACCCACATAATTATGTTGTTTGTTTTAAAAGTACTGAATATTTAGATTCAGGTGTAATTACACCAACGTACGTTGGTGTAATTACACCAACTATTGCTTTCGAAGCTATGGTTTCAAATATGATTTCAAATGGTAAAAAAACAATAATATGGAATCAAAGCTATGCTTTCAAAGCTATATCATAAAATAATGTACTAACGAAAGACGCAGCTCTCCTTAGCCAGTAGGTAAGAGGCATGACCGCCTGTTCTTACCGCCGTTCCGACCGCTCGTTCTATTGTAATATAATGTATAGACATTATATCACAATATTATTAGAACATAAGTCAAATTGTTTCATGCGGACTGATTTTGCCATTTATGTCTGAAGTTACGACAGTCATTTATCAGTTTAACTTTTTATTTAAAACATTACAAATAATACAATATTATTCAATCAAATTATAAATTACAAAACATGAATATTAAGAATTGAGCCCATAAAAAAAAATTGTAAGTGTCGCTCCCACACCATTTTTACAATTATTTTCACGAGTTAACACATTTATTTCCGTGACACTACTGAAATACTACAAAAATACGACATTCACTCAACAGTTCAAAATTGTAAATTGACAATAGATTATAACATATATGTAAAGAAACTGTCTGTCCCGTGTATGAGCTGGCAAATCCTATTTTCATAATATTAATTAGTTGAAGCTCAGCTTAAAAATATGGCTTATAGATCATTTAATTCATGAGCGCGCGTGGCCGTTGATAAAGGTGTACAAACGGCTACATATCAAGCTATACATTTCCAGTATAAGCTGATCTCGCATTGTATAGGATTTCCCTACAATGAGAGGTTTGCATAAATTGGAAATGTATAGCTTAATATGTAGCCGTTTATACATTATGTATATACACATCGCCGGCTGTGGCACCGGGTGGCCGGGGTAAAACTAGTGATTAGTGCGAGCTCGAGCATTCTAGCACAATGTGCATGTACACGTAGATACAAATACAAGTAACACCACAGGCGCTGCTGATTTGCAAGATCTATACTTTTAAGAAGTATATCAACAAACGATTAGTAGTATTACGTAAAATAGACCCCAATAATATTAAATCCTGCACTACGTTATATAGGTAATTAAGTATTAGATGGAAAATAAATTACATACGAAATTGGACAGTAAAAATTACTTTTCTTAATCCGTTAATGTAACTTGTTTTGTGTGAAGACTCAAAGCTGACGTGTCTCTCGGTTTAAGCCAAAGAACAGAGCGGAACTTGTTTAATAAAGTCGTAAGTGTTCGCAACGGCATCAAAATGGCGAGCCATTAATTAAGCTATGGAAGTATCTTATTCCAACAAAAATCCCTTAGTCTAACCGCTACGTGTACTCGCTCTTAGTATCAAAATCGATATGGATCATTAGGCGCAAAGCAACGATAGACAATTTGTTGGAAGACAAATCGTCCGTGACAATACCAAGTATGGACATCTACGCAATAACGCACACGGAGGACAAAACGACCGCGCCGCCCATGCTTGTCATATGAACACTCGCGGTTATTCGCGGCGACAAAATGTCCGCCGTCTGCCGAGCGCCTTAAGTATTAAATATACTGAGCCACGTTGTAAATCGCCCCAGTGATTAATACGACCAATGATGTGCTGCCCGTGCCGCCTCAGTCGTATTTATACGACTGAGAACCTATGTAATTTTGTTATTTAATTGCACGACACTATTCGTCGTAAGTATCTATTTGTCGCTTTACGAGCGGAGCGCTGGGAGCACGGTAATTGATATAGCAAGCAGTTAATAGCGGCTAATAGCGGTTAAAGCGGTTAATAGGTTAATACGGTCGATATACATGATCTATTAGAAGTATGAAATGAGCCGCAGTGTCACAGAACGTTAGTGTGTCCGTTATAAGGTCGAGCGGTATGGCTTGAGCTCGAAGGCGGCCGCGAGCGCGAGGTGGTCGGAGCCATACATGTAGTTGGGCAGGCGGCCCAGTACCTCGCATTCAGCCTGCGTAGGCAAGCGCAACCGTTCCAGTAGTCTTAACGGACTGCGGCAACTGAAACATAAGTTACGCTGAACGATATAATCCCGAACAGTCACCATCGTGCTAGCCGTGACTGTTCCAAAAGTATCTGACGAAAATGTAAACAAATGGATCTGCTGTGGATGCCAATTTGTTGTGCTACTACCTAATAAATTGAGGGCTCTGATTGGACTATTTGAATACCCGAAATTCTGATTTAAAATTTATCACCTCAATTTTCGTCGAAGATTTTTCTACTATTTAAATAATGTTATTCAAACAATAATCATCGTCGGAAAACGTGGTGAGATACAAAGTTTTAACAGGTTTTAACGTGATACCTACTTTACTTACCTACATACTATAAAACAAGAGTGACGACACGGTTGGCGCAGTGGTTAAGCGATTGACTGCTGCGCTGCGCGTCGCGGGTTCAATTCCCGCACGGAACAAATATTTGTATGACCTACAAGTAGTTGTTCCGGGTATGGCTGTTTGTGTATGTGAGTTTTAAATGTTTGTAAACGCACCCACAAAACAGGAGAAATTCCTAGGGTGGGGCAAAGTTTTTTTGAAAAAAAAAAAAAAAAAAGTTTGACATTACACAACTTACCTAAAATAAATATAGTCGACGGTGACCCAATAGTCCTGGAAGGTGGTGGCACCGCAGCGGCTGTCGTAGACCGAGCCGAGTTTGAGCGAGTGGCGGATGTCGTTGCTGTTGAACATCGTGCTGAACTGATCCATCAGCGTGGCGCTCTGCCCGCATGGCGCATCCGGGCAGCACTCCGAGTTGTTTAGCTAAAGAATACATAATTATGATATTATAAAAAAATAAGACCGATAAATTCATGAAGGTCGCAGGATTATCCTCTTTATTACACTTACATACATGTTAATTACATTTTTAAATATTTTATAATTTAAAAAATTGTGGCATGTCTGGTATTGAATCACACGCCTGCTCACCAACACGCATCCAATCATCTTCAGTGTGACCGACAGGCACCAACCAATTGCTTCGCAAAAAGCACTCATGGCCCCATTATCCGGTGGACGCGCGTCAGTCACACCCATACTGATTCAGGAAGCCAGATGAGCTTCCCGATGAGTGCCCTGGCCTTGGTCATCAATATCAGGAAGCTTAAGATTGAGTGTGTATCGCAAAGATCTGCACTGCTTTCAATGAAATTTGGTATCAGCGCATCCAGGGCACATTTATTATTGTTATTTTTATATATAAAATTCAAAGTCCTGACTGACTGACTGATATATCAACACACTACCCAAACCGCTGGGTCTAGAGATTCCAAATTTGGCACGTAGGTTCCTTATGAGGTCTAAGGGTGCACTAAGAAAAGATTTTTAGAAAAACCACCCCTAAGGGGATAAAATTGGGGATGAAAGTTTGTATGAAAGTCCGTCAGTTTTGAAATTAGGATTGTAAATTTATTTATGTGTCTCAGCGTTTTTGATAATTCCACCCCCGAAGGGTTTAAAAGGGGGATGAAGTTGAAAAGTCCAAAATTCGAAGAAAAATCACTAAATTTACTATCTAGGCTTATGGTTGGAAGCTAACGCAACGGTGTTGTTAGAATTTCAAACCTTAAGGGGGATGAAATTTTGTTTTTAATTAGAGTTCTTTATTTTTTAAGTTAATATCACTAATATTTCGGCTTATGGTTGGAAACAAACACAATGTAAATCGATTTTATTTTTTATTTCAACCCTCAAGGGTCTGAAAAGGGGGATGAAATTTGTATTGAAGTTGTTCATTCGCTAAATTTTGTATTCAAGTAAAAATAATATAAGTACACGTGAACTGTTTCTAACTTTACAGTATTTTACATGAAGCGACTGCCTATCTGACCTCCACAACGCAGTTACTGGGTAATGCGATACCCCTTGGTAAGAATAGTTGTCAGACTTTCAGGCTTCTGAATTCCCGTAACGACTTTCAAACATCCACGAATGACAGCCGTGACCAACAGCTTAAATTAACGTGCTTTCAGACGCACGGACGGGTCTCTGTATGTAAAGATAGTCACTCCACAGACCAACCGCGGCAAGTGTAGCTTAACTTTATCGATCGACCTGTGCAGCTGTTATTATTTAGCCACGGGTCCGTCCCCCGGAGAACCCCTCCCCATCCCCTTCTCAGGGAGAATCGATATAAATATAGATATCGATTAGGATAGTTAGATGAGGTTAGATTAGATTAGGATATATATAGAGTAGAAGACGTCAGCTAAGAAATGATTTTTGAATATTTATTTATTTATAGGAGAACCAACAGCTATAACAGAGAGATAACAATTGAATATGAGACATAGAGCCAATTACAGGTTCTCACGGGTAAAAACAGAAAAAGCAGTAGAAATCTTAGGATCATAGGATCACTAACAAGCACGATAGATAAGATTATCAATATGTTTAAGGTACAATAAGCACTATGCACTTCTAAAGAAGTCAGCGTTCAGCTGAGTGCGAGCAGGTTTTGGTGGTAAATGGGTCAAATGAGAATTCTTTACAAAGAATATTAAAGTCCTTACTCGCTAGCACCATGTATGAGTTTTACCTATAGTTAGAAGAGGAACAAGGAATAGAGATAGGTGGATTAAATTTGACTGATCTCTTGGGGGCATTGAAGCGAAGTTTATGCAAAAGATCAGGACAGTCAATCTAGTTGGAAATAATTTTTAAAAGAAAAGTGCAATCTGCTAGTATACGACGATTAATAAGTGGCTGTAAATGAAATTTCTTGCAAAGATTAATATAATTATCAGAATAGAATAGAATTGTGTATACGCAGCCGAAAACAGAGAAAACGAACAAACCTTTTTTGTATATTTTCAATACGATCAATGTATTTGTCATAACACGGATTCCAAATTTAGGACGCATATTCAAGATGACTTCTCACAAAAGAGCAATAAAGAATTTTAAGGGTTTTGGCCTTCTTGAAACATCCTGCGAGTCTCATAACAAAACCTAGTGACTTCGAAGCTTTGGCCACTATTTGCTCTTTGTGCACATTAAATAAAAGTTTGGAGTCATGGAAAACGCCTAGGTCGCGTACACCGTCGCACCTTTGTAACAGTTCCCCTTGAAGTTTATAAGTTGTATATTCAACCTTTAAAGGGGTAAAAAGGGGGGATTGCGTTTGTTTGAAAAATCTTATTCCTTGAGTTTATAAACTTGAAACTTGGCATGAAAGCTTATCTAATTAAATAATAAAGATTGTATATTTCAGTTTTTTTTTTTTAAACTGCCCCATAAAGGGGGATTGGGGGTGTCAAAGTTTGTCTGGAAAAACTGATGGCTATAAACACATAGCTCAAACCAATGAACGGATTTGGCTGAAATTTGGCACACAGATATTTATTGTGACGTAGGCATCCCGAAAAGTGGTAAAAAGGGGTGATTTGATTTATTTGGAAAATCTTATTCCTTGAGTTAATAAACATTAAACTTGGCACAAGGGGGAATTGGGGGATGTCAAAGACTTTGTGGAAAAAAAACCGTAACGGACTGATCTATTTCAGAATAAATTTACATTCCAAACATTGTAGGCGAGCTCTAAGGGCATTAAAGGTGTGAAAAGCGGGGGGGGGGGGAATTTGGACTGTATGAAAAATCTTTTTTTTTTTTTTTTTTAGTTCATAAACTTGAAACTCAGCACAAATACGATCTTATTAAATAAGGCACAAAGTTTGTCATAATTCGTTTTTCGAAACATCCCCTCAAAAGGTGCTTATTCTTTTGACAGAAAAAAAGGATTACGAGTCTAAGGGGTTTTTGAGAATTGATCCCAAACAGGGGAATGGGGTAATTCAGTTTTTAAGGGAGAATTTTACTGTGTGCCTTGAATAACTCAATTTTTTTTATTTTTAAGTTTTTGTATTACTCAAAAGTATTTTAATCTCGGTCATAGGGTACTTTCAATCCCGTAGTGGAGTCCGTGGTTTTTCCGACATCCACGCGGGCGAAGCTGCAGGCAAAAGCTAGTTGTTATTATACACCTCATCCAGGGGTCCGCCGATTTATTTGCCACTTAGAGACAAAGGAGACTCCAATCCATGGCACCCCGAACCAAACTAAAAGTCTGCCTGTCACAACCAAGCCTAGTCTATATGGAGAAGAATTAAATTATCTTTCTATATTACTATTTTTTGCATAGATTTCCGAGAAGTTTATTTGTCATTCACTTGATTACATTTTCGAGGTTAGGTTAGAGAAGAAGTGCCGCGACACCCCGTGACATATAGCGCGACTATATCCCCTCGCGAATTCATGGCTTGAAGTTGTTTTAAAAATGAAACACGTAGATATTATTAACGAGCTCATGTGTGACTCACCTTAATGTTAGTGAAGTTAGTGTCGAGGCCCTGCTGTCTGTCCAGGATCACTGACAGATGCTGACAGTTGTCAGTCACGCCTATCCGCCTCCAATCTGAACCGTCCCGGTATGGGCCTGCACTGTGGATTCATGTAAATTAGTTCATTCCCTCGTCCCTGTGTTCGTAGCGATGCTATCGAAGCGCAATTTCAAAACGTTCAGAAATGAACAACATTTATAATTTTTAAATAGAAAGGAACTCGTTATAATATATCACTTGTGTAGCATTGTGTTTCCTAAAAACTAATTAGTAGAGTGATGTAATTCAACGAAATTCTTACTAAAGCACATTTCTACAAAAACGGTACGACACTAGCTGCGCTAAGAGAATCAGCATTTTCTACATCCGCTTGCAAACTAGCTAGTACTGAACTAGTCACTACCACAGCCATTGAGATTCTACGTGCCTCGACCTAGGGTAAGTTCCTCATTATTTTACCAGACCCTCCTATATAATCTGCTAAGATTCTTTGTATTTCTGTATTATGCTCGCCTGTCACATACATAACCTATATTCCATCTATCATGGTGCCACGCTGTCCTTGCAATATATCCGCCTGTTAACCGCTGCGATGTGTTGAGCTCTCCTCTACCTTGCTACCCGCGCTGTCCTTGGTAAACGAAGAAAGGAAGAAGCTAGCACATCACATGCGGCTTGCTGCTGACGCACTCCAGTAACATGCGCTTCCTAACGAGCTTTCAGGGTTCTACGTTCAGGCTGAGGTATTACTATCTGCTAGCTACTCCGGACCGCGTGCTATAAGCGTAGTATATCTGCTCTTGGCATGCTGCTACAAACTGCACGCTACACGCGTGACGGAGCTGCACGCATAGCTGACTGCGTGCGGGATTCTACGGGCTTCTAACGCCGCTGCTGTCCCGGCCGTCTGCTGAGCCTGTGTTGACAGGCGCACCTTCTGCCACGTGTTGCCAAGGACAGTAACTTAACTACCTACTACTCCTCAAGTGCTAAAGTGCTCAGAACAGTAGGACCTTACCCACGACCTAGCCGTGTAACTTCTGTATCTCAATATATGTATTAACCTAACTTGCTAGTTTCAATTCTATCCTAATCTATCAGTTAACGGTCTGCGCAGCCTACCTGCAAAGCCCTAGCCGCACTCAATTTTATTTTATTTTCAGGGGTATGATGAACAGGTTGGAAAGTTCCTAATCCTTTATTGAAAAGGGAGAATCCGCTGGATGCGAGAAGCACAGAACCGGTCGAGGTGGCGGTGCTTGGGGGAGGCCTATGTCTAGCAGTGGACGTCTTTCGGCTGAAATGATGATGATGATAAGACGAGTGTGGTGTCTGAGGACTACTGCCGGATTAATTATGTCAGGGTTTTATATATTCTAATCTAGCGAAAAACTCTGCTTACGCGATGTAGGATTTGTGTGACCTCAGATGTAATGTATGTGGTCATATGTGATTAAAGATATCCACAGCCTATTCAGTAAATATTACAATATACAGGGAAAGTTTTTAATCAGTGCGCAAATTTTTACAAATTAAACTTAAACGTGTTTTATTATACACAATAGGTGTATAATAAAACACGTTTAAGTTTAATTTGTTTTATTTTGATATGAATTAGTACAAAAAAATTAAGTTATCGTTAACGAAAGATGTTTATTTTTGAAACTGGTATAATGGATACTCGTCGCGGTCAGTGACGCGGAACGCAGTATTAGGTACCTATCAGCTGTGCGCTCGCTCATTCGATATTATTACGAATAGATTATATCCATATTTTGCTGATTTCAAGTAGGATCAAAAAAAAAGTATTGAACAAATAACGGAAATGTGTTCTATTACTGATACCGAACCACCAAAAAAAATTGCGCACTGGTTAAAATCTTATCCTGTATAGAAATATAACATACCTAACATGTCCTCTATCTAAAAGTTTTATGACAGCGCTGTCGGGTGTAGAATTGAAATCGCCCGTCAATATTATAGGAAGGTGTCCCGATCTGAAAATAACAGAAAATGTACTGATGTAATAACAGGTGAAAATCGTGTCGGTCCATCGAATAACCAAAGAAAGTAAAGTAAAAGAAAAAAAGTAGAAAGCAAGAAAAAGAAAGGAAAAAGAAAACAAAGAAAAGGAAGGAAGAGTAGAAAGGTAAGTAGTTGGTAAAATGCTAAGTACTAGTACCTAGGCGACATTAATGTCACGTTTACAACAATTTTGTGATACAAGTGGGCGCAGCACGATCGCGTAGAGAAAAATGGACGTAAATTCGAACAATTTTAAGTTGATTATACTCGTTTCGTTCATAATATTTACTTAGTTTTAAGACTTGATTCCTGTGTATGGGTAATACTAATTGTGCTTGTCGTAAAAATTACATCATTCATTTCGTAACCAAAAATTAAAGTGACGGCCAGAAAAATAAATGCTGTTTTCTTATGGGAAATAACCTTATTGTATTAAAACGCGTGTCGCCGCTTGTCTCCCACTCTCTAACTCCACACAAGCAAGAGACCAATATGTACGCGCATTACGCACACAAATAAACCACACGTACTTAGATGGCGAGTTTGCTATTGGTTGTCGAACTAGCGCAAACACTGCGTTTGACGAACACTCACATACACATTAATTTCTCACATATGTTACGGTGAGAAAAAGGTCGATTCATTGTATCGGTAAAATTACTGTAATTTTGTTACTGCTTGCAATTTGCTTGCTTTGCAATTTTACGCTTTAATTTCGGGACGGGGGACGGGGTAAGAATAGTGTGGACTTTCTAAATACAAAGGGGGGAAGGTTTTTAGCTAAGTAATTTCAGCTCTGTTTCGCATACAATTAACCCTTAATCTGCTATTTAATTTTGAAAACACAAAAAACCATATTTAGACTTAAAATGTTTCGAGCATTACACTAATGTTTAAAATGAGAAACAACCTAAGGGTAAACTTGCTACTTTGTTCCGGTCCGGCACTTAAATTTTTAGGTACAAAATGTTCAACACCTGAAGGATATCCCTTAAATCAAAATACTATAGGATCTGTTGTATTTTGGATTCAAAAGTCGTTCGAATTTACGTTACATATACGTCACGCGTTCGTGCCAGCACCTCAGCTAGTGATCAAAATTAAGGCCGGACGAAACTGTACTGGACCACAGGTTACATTCAATCTTTCGTCCAACGTATCATAAGTCCCGGACACGTTGCATACATTTGTTGCATACGGATTTAACTTTATTTAAAGTACCACGTTGAGGTTGTGGGTTCAAAGCCGGGCAACTACCAATGTGAATTTTTTCAATTAATTTGTACATTCGGAGTTTATCTTGGACATTACTGACATCGGTGAAGGAAAAGCATCGTGAGAAAACCTGGACTTATGGATAATAAAAGTCTGAAATCGCCAACCTGTCTTGAGCAAGCGTGGTAATCAATGCTCGTGCCTTCTTTGTAGGAGAAGACAGTGGAACAATAAAAGGCTGTTAATAAAGTAACACTTACTCTCTCCCATTATCATAGAAAGCGAAGCGGTCGATCTCAGCTAGGAAGACCTGCATTTGTGCCAGCCTCACGTCGGTCCTCTTCGGGTTATACAGCAGGTGCGTGGTGGCTACCACCACTGGCGAGCCGGGCAATTCGTAAGGTGCCAACTTCACCATAAGTCCGATGTTGTCCCGGTTCAGGATTGGAAGCTCGGGCTGATTGAATTCCACCTGCGGAAGGACAAGTTTTGTGGCTTAGTCCAATCTGGTGCGTAGTTTTCATAGCAGGCGCACGAGTATAACTAGATATCTGAATGCAGATAAAACATAGGAGTATGTTACAACGCAACAACGTTTTTTGGCGCCAAAATCGGAACTTACGCCGCCATTTTGTTTTGTCATTACAATTACTGCGACAATTTTACAAAAAACGAGAATTAACTATTCTAGGTTCGACGCAGTGGCATTCTGTAGTTTCTGCCTACCCCTTTGTGGATAATGATGTGGAGTGGATAAGTCGGGCTGTGGATGATGGTGATAATGAAAGTGTTCATGGCAATACTTGCTTTTTACAATTAGCCATGCTCAAATCGTAACAATTTATGCAAATTAAATAGGGATGCATCCGATACCGATACCGATGCCGATATATCGGCGATACTCGAAGTTTGCCGATATATCGGCATCGGCGATATTTTTATGGCCGATTCAACGATACTACTTACTAAAACTATTAACTAATCTCAACCTGTCTATAGTTTTAAATGGTGTTTTTTAGGTTATCCTGTTATTTGTTCTTTTTATATTAATAAAAAAAATAAACTGACTTGTGTTTTATTTATTTTACATTCATTTTTGAATTCATTAAGCGTATCGGTATCGGTACCGCCGATATTTTTATAAGAGCATCGGCATCGGCAGTGCAAGTACGCACTTTGCATCGATAAGACATCGAGATCGCTAAGGTTTGCATTTTTATCGATCTTGTTAACGAATTTGGAAGTACGTAACACGTAAAAAGAGTAAGTACGGTACTTACTTTAACGATCGGTAGATAAACTCTAAAATTTTAACGAATTTAACGAAAATGCAAGTACGAAATGACATTTTGACAGTTGAGATCGCCAATTTACGCCGTCGAGCTCGGTAAACGCCGTCGAGCTCGGTAATTTATCGACACCATGTAATAGCCCGATAAGCATAGCGATCATTACTAATCATGGATTTAGGACTTATGAAGTTATGACTTTATTGCAGGGTGAATCGAATTTGACAATCGCGACTGCACGTGGTATTTTTTTTAGCTTCGCAACGTTGCACTTGTTTGCCCTATCTCATGATTTTTTTTAGAGCTGGAGGTGCGCAGGGGCGGGGCAGCCTCAACGTGTTTCATATGGAAATTTTCACTTTTTGCATAGAAAAACAAAAATATTACCTACATGTTGAGTATTACGGGTTTATAGGTCTCCTAAAGGGTGTCGAAATTTTCATTATTTTTGCGATAGGACGCACCATTTTCGAGATATAAGCAAAAGAAAAGAAAATATATATATAGGATGTATCTATTCAAACACGAATCATGGAACCGATTAAAAAAAAACTATAATTTAAAATTACTTGATAAAATATGATGATTAATTATCTAAATTCACCGCGCTCGTGCCGCCATTAGTCGCCGCGTCCGGGCGGGTCATTCATAGAATAAGTAAGTAAAGGTTTTTTTGCAAAATGTCTTAAGCAATTTTAAAATTATAAGCGTAGCTTAAATTACAGTGTAGCTTCTTTCAATTATACCCATGAATATTGTTTACAATCCAACAATGTATGAAAAAAAAAAAAAACTAAATATCTCGGACATTAGTCGTGCCACAGAAATCCCACCTTAAATGTTTTGTCTGTGGACGTCCTCAGTATTGCTATTTGACAAGCGATCCTTAACGACTCGAATCGGCCCACGATATCTCGATAAGATATCGAGATCGCTAAGGTTTGCATCTTTATCAATTTTGTTCGTATTAGTATTTAATGATCGCTATGCTTATCGGGCTTTTACAAGGTGTCGATAAATTACCGAGCTCGACAGCGTAAATTGGCGATCTCAACTGTAAAATAGTCGTTTCGTACATTTTCTTTAAATTCGTTAAAATTTTAGAGTTTATTTACCGATTGTTAAAGTAGAAGTTACATACTTGCGACATCGATTCGATTCGATAAAAACTCATTTTATCGAGAATAATTGTCAAATTTATCGAATCGAGTCCTACGTACTTGCACTGCTGTATCGTATCGGCAAAAAGGCGTATCGAGGCATCCCTAAAATGAACCATCGCCACGGTACTCCGTGGCGATGGTTTATTTTAGGGATGCGCTATAGCAGGTTTATATAAACAAATAAGTCGTGGTTTTTTATCATAATTATTGCAAAACTGTACGCTATTACAACGGACTCAAACAAAGCATTTTTTTTTTTTTTACAATTTGACGTCAAACTGTACAACATAAAGAATTTCCTAATTTATGTGTATTATAAGTATCCTTATGATACGTATGCGTCTTTTTACAGCTTTCTCACAAATATTTATAATAAATAGGACTGATGTATCCATCGTCATCATCATCTGCGTAGCCTTTTTCCAAACTAAATTGGAGTCAGCCAGTCTAATGAGATGCAACTGAAAATCAGTATTTTACATGGAGCGACTGATGTAACCAATATTTTGATTTAAAAGTTTCCATTGAGTTTCATGCCCCTTCTTTTCCATAGGAACCTACTACACTTTGGAATGGGCAACTAGCTTTATCTATCTGACTGATCGACTGACAATTCAAAAGTCATGCCTGTGAATGGTTTAATCGATTAAACGCTTTGAGTTGTAAGGTAAAACGAAAATAGGTACAATATTAAAACTAAACGTTAAGCGCAAAGCAATCTATAGTCTTAATATAATAAAGCTGAAGAGTTTGTTTGTTTGGGATTTGATAATTATTTTGGTATAATTATTATAGCCCAATTCTTGAGGAAGGTTATAAGCTGTTTAACATCACGCTACGACCTTTAGGAACCGTGCAAAAAGAAAAGTCAGAAATAACGCTAAGCAAAAACGAAGTGAGAGCGCGGGCGGGCGACGCAATGCGACGCGGTGGGTCGGGGAACAAGAAATTGTACGTGGATGAAGTCGTGGGCATAACTAGTAGCTTATCAATTCGCTAGAATAAGCACATTCAGAACATCATCACGTCTGTCTTTCCTAAAAGGAAAACCCACAGTCATAGAAGCAAACGTAATTATTGACATTAACCGTGGACTAATTCAGACAAGGCTGCTACTAAGAAATTTTTGATAGAAAAACCTAATAGCACTTTTCTCCACCTGGGAATCGAACCCAAGCCGTCAGTAGTCGCGCTTGCAAACAATAATAAATACTACGCTATTTACGCACTATTCATATTTATTTAATATCACTGTCTCTTAAAAGCCGCCGTACATTACATCAGAACGGGTCGCACCAGAAGGCAAACATCCTCCTACATCACTTTTGCACATTTTGTATGGACCATCCGCTCACTACCTTAATTTTTTGCATTGAAATGCGACGCGCGTAATATACGCTTGCCATCAGTAAATGATTAGTTAAGTGCTTAAGTAACAGCAGAAATAACTTATCAGTTACTTTGTAATGGTAGTATAATTTCGCATTATACAGTGTGAGTCTTTATAATGTGCACATATCGAAATGAGGGAATCTATGCTTAATTTTATCTACAAAAAAAAAAAAAAAAAATTATAGAATATTTCTTTTTTAATTTTTATTACAAAATTTCTCAATATTCTCAATAAATTTTACAATTATTGTAAAAAATTATGAAAAAAAAGCAGATTTTTGCTAAAAAAAACATGTTTCTTTTCAATTGAGGGTAGTTCTTTCCCCATTTTTTTTTTATGAGGACGCCTAAATACTTCCAATCATTATGGAGTTTGTTTCATCGTGACAGATCATTTAGTTTAAACATTACACCGTTTTGTTTACACTGGGAACATTTTTCTTTTTTTAATTCCATAAAAAATAAAATAAAATATTTCGCGTCGGCGATCGGCGATTTAGCCGCTTTTTCTACGACGCAGCATCGATACAGTCGCAAAATCACCGATCGCCGATGCTAAAAGTAGCGTGTGTGCTTTGGCCCCACAGTCAAATAACTCGAATCGCACATCCCTATTCTAATAGTGATGTGCGAGTCGAGTTATTTGACTCGAGTAACTCGAGTCAAACCGTAAACGAGTCAATTCGAGTTTAGTTTTTAACAACTCGAATCAACTCGGTATATCGAACGATCACCGCACGACGTGCGTGGGGGCTTACGAGTTGACAAGTCACTCCCACGCGCGGCCCACGCCCGCCGTTCGGTGTTGCAACATGCATTGCATGATGCAACAAAAAAAAAAAAACTAAATATTTTATTTTATTTTTTATAAGAATAAGAATCTCATAAGAATTTCACTCACTAAGAATTTCATAGTTGTTAGGGCCAAAGCACACAGCTTTGGCCCTAACAGCTATGAAATTCCAATTTGCTGAGAATTAACTTATGGGCTAAAATAACTAGCACACAATTGCCGTGTGATGTATCGTGATTAATAATATATGTCCATGTTTTCTCCGCGTGAGAAGGGGAATTTGCCCTGTAGTGTAGTGCAGTTTTTACAGCCCAAAATTAACAGTAAAACAACTGCCGTAACAAATACACCTGATTGCTATTAACAAACCACTTTCAAAATAGATGGTCATTCAGAGTTCCTGCTCCTATAAAGGACCATAATGTTTGTTGCCATGGCAGGCATTCGAGAGCAAACAATCAAGAATTTAGAGTACTTTGCAGGAGTGTGTTCTATACTTTCGCCTGGCACCAACATTGCTTAGATCGCTACCCATAGCAAGATAAGTTCCAACACCAAAGCATCAGCGTAATAGAATCCGCGAAAAAACGATCTTAGAGTTCACCAATCAAACGAAACGGCGCATTTATCAGATAACAGCAGATAGACAATAGCATACATTTATCCGTAGATAAAGATTAAATTCACATTTAAATCCACGTGTGCGTACAATTAGATACAGCGGTAGATAAACAATGAATGTGCCGCGTTTATAATATGATCGCGCGTCTTGGTGACAATGGTGCTATAAAATCAACTGACAGCTGAGCTAGTTATCTCCGCGATTGTATCGGACATGGTCGCAGCTGAATAAAACAGTTATGTCATTCCTGGAGTTTGCTTTGTCAACTTTGGCAGCCAACATTTTGAGGAAAATGTACACACAATGGAGCCCCAGTTTCCTAATGACCTAGGTGACCTCACACGTGTATTGAAATAACAGAGCGCACAGCATGGATAATGTAGATGTTTGCATTTATCTCATATCTTTACACATGAAACAGTTCCCGACTAAGTGGCTAACTAACGGAGTGTCGCACAGCTTTGAGTACTAAACTAATATTAACGTTCCCGGAAGGGTGTAAAAGTTCATATTAAAACGATTTTTTAAAGTATGAATCAACATTATTTGAAAATCATTCCTGTTATTTTTGTCCCACTAGCGTAGCTTTTATAATGTCACATCACAGTGCCGGATCATTTTTCTTTGACTCAGAGTTGCTCCCGCACTAAAACTTTCAATATTTTAGCTTGTTTCTTCGTTTAACACCGTACGTAAATTTTATTTTTAACGTGTGAGCTAAAACCTTAAAAAATCGGCTGAGACACACTGAAGAAACGAGATACAGTGCAACTTGGGAGAGGCCTATGTCCGGCAGTGTAATGCGGTTGATATAAATAGGTTGCGTTGATTGAATGCTTGTACTTACACCGACATGCCCCTTCAGTTCGAACATTGAGTTCTTGAAGTAGATGGCGCACCCATCATGCCGGTGCCCAGTCTTCTTCTTGAATACCTTGGTGTAGCCTATCTGCTCGAACCTCGAGAAGAAACTTTCTAAATGCGACGATTGTACTTCTTGTAAACATAATATCTGAAACACATGATTATTCAAGTTATTTCTTCATTCGGAACAGTGATTTTAGGTTCAAACTAAGGATCAAAGTGATCGCAATATTGCTGTTTCAATCCTGGCTGCAACAACAGGTCTTGCCTACCAGTGAAATGTATTGTAATTGTAACTGAATAAGTCTACAAATTTTCAATTTGATAACCCAAGAGTGTTCAAAAATCAGCTTGCAAGATTTGACCACAATATCATCACAGCTCTCGTACAAAAAGATTGTAAATAAGAACGTACATCGGGTGACAAACTGGTGATTTCATCAAAGAGTCGAGCAGCCCTGGATTTCCACTTGAGGTCGCGCGGCGAGCAGTCTGTGTACAAGTAGGGGTGGCACTCCAGCAGGTACTGAGCTAGCAAGTTGTAGGACAGCACCTTGAACTTCAGCGACGGACCTGCGCAAACCAGTACATCGCTCATCAGTGACTGTGATCAGCTTTTCCTATGCAGCTTAAGATTTTATTGTAGGTACAGGGAGGGAGACAATTGGGAATAATAAGCAAAAAAAAAATCAAAATTTCGAGTGTCGCACTGTTTATGCCAAGCACGAAAATCATTTTTGAGAAATTGGACTGTCGTAAAAGGTGTGTTTGGAATCAAGATTGAAAGGAATACAATACACACCCTGCCTATTATCTCGGCCGCCTCCTACGGTCTCCCACACCCTGAAGTCAGATGGTATGTTAAGAGGCGCCCTTCTACCCTCACCCGACGATGCCGTCTCACCCGTCTGCCGCAGCCACTCCTCATTATTACCTGCAGTACTGAACAATAAACAAATGATTAGAACCTTTAAGTTAACATCACATTTATAATTATTACACAATATCATCAACATCTTCATTCTAAAGGCGGGTTTTCTCTGTGCGTCAGGTTCAGAAATGTCTCTTTTTTACACGAAATGTCACGTTTGATTCATCAAGAACCTGAGCAATAAGTAGGTTTTAACGGGAAAAGGTTTCGTTACAATTTGGTGCTCTGAAATATAAAATAATTCCAGAGAAACCTATGAAATTTTTGTTGGTTGACGTGAAATAACTAGGCATTTATTCCTTATAAAAACGAATTAAATAAAAATAAATGAAACACTGTCCAGATTGTTTTATTTATTCGATTACAAAACCAATGTGTTCCTTAGACTTTGCTTTGTAAAAACTATGTAAAAACTCTGCGAAAAGACTCCCAGATTGACCACATTAGTGACAAAAACAGGTGTTTGTAAGTCTTCTGAACGAACGGTACAGTCAGTGCCTTTATTATCTGATGCACAGCAGTCATGGTAGATGTGGTCACATTTTAAACCTGTAAGAAACACTTTATTACATCATGCAACAACATGGTAGCAGACAGCAACCACTGCTGCTAAGCTTCGGGTCCTAAATTCGATAGTCCTTGGTCGAGCAATTGGGTGTTTCCATTTTCAACAGTTTGCCAATAACATTGATGAAATGTGGGTGTCGTTAACCTCTGCCTATTATACGGTACCCCTTCGTATTCTATCGTGGGAGATGACTACTGAAATAACGACTAATAGAGAGTATGGAAGAAGTGGACATGCTGCGCATCACCCAAATATATAGGGATAAGGGCTGATGGTGGTCAGTATTATTGTCAATAGGGTCATTCAAGTATTACGTAAACACCAAAGGGTTTGCTTTGATTATTTTTGATGATATGGGGGACGCGGGCACGTTGAGTACGTCAGCGATATTTATTTATTTATTTACTTTCAGATTTTCTGCAAAATTTAATTGATTTTGATTTTAACAAAGATGGCAACCCCATCTTCAGAGATTCCCCAAAATAATGGGTATTGCTTACTCGCTCTCACGCGGTGATTTATGGTTAGAAAGAACCAAAGTAGGGAAATTACTTAAATGGGCATTCTAAAAATTTAAAAGTAAAAAAAAACTATAAATTCCTTATTTCTAACAATAAAGAAACCTGAACAGATAAAAAAAAATACCAATGTTTACGTAAGCATAGGAGAGGGTATGAACTTTGCTTACTTTTGCTGACAAGGGGGAGGTGGGGGTTCAAAATAACTAAAGTTCTGCTTACGTAATACTTGAATGGCCCCAATGATTATTTAGAGAAAATTAATTATTACATAATAGAAACTTGAAAAAACATACTTAGGTACCTGTCTATCGGGATGCCTTTGTCGTAATAATGCCAATTAAACGTTTATCCGTAAACAAAGCCCAAATCACAGCAGTAAAATCATTATAATTCAACCACACCACCAATACATTTTAATAAACATCTTTTAGACAGATATCAGTGTCAGGCAATAAAAAAAATAGGGCAAGAGGTTTTATGACAAACAATTATTAATCAAAAATTTTCTTAATTTAAATTATGTCGTAACCCTAAAAAATTAAGCTAAAAATGGATAACTTGAACTATATGCGTGCTACACATGTTCGGGTAGTCATGATTCGGAAAAAGCACAGCAAAACCCAATAGCAAAATCGAAAATATACATACACCTGCCTTCTTCCCATAGGGGGAGGCAGAAACTACAGAACGCCATCTGCCACGATCCTTACATACTCCTTATGCTTCGTTTACGTTCATATATCTGAGGCCCTAGTGTGAGTTTATTTTAACCATCTCGAATTTACGCATTGAGCGCGTTTAGCACTCTGATTGGTGAAGGGCGAATCGGAGGCCAATCAGAACGCCGAACGCACTCGATGCGTAAAATCGAGATGGTTAAAAGAAACTCACACTAGGGCCTCTGAGGCCCTTGTGTGAGTGTCTTTTAACCATCTCGCTTTTACGAATCGAGCGCCGTCGAAGCTCCGATTGGCCTCCGATTGGCCCTTCACCAATCGGAGTGCTGAACGCGCTCGATGCGTAAATTCGAGATGGTTAAAATAAATCACACTAGGGCCTCAGGTCATACCGCACGCCGGTTGCGAGTGCTACGTACCTGACCTTTCTGAAGAACAGCGCCATTAACATCACTATGTCGTTATTGTTGATGTTCTGTACTTCTAGGGCATTACGCCGGGAGGGGCGGCGTTTCTACTGACATCTGCCTTGTAAATACCTTATGTTCGGAAAAAGCCGCTCAGAGGCATAGGCCGGTCCTACACTGCATCCGATCCGAATCCGAATTTAAGATTCAAGTTCAATCCGAATTGGGAATGTTCAAAATTCGGACGGACAGAGTTCGGTTCTAGTGCTCAACCCCTCATACAAATAGTACTATGGCTACTTCGGACAGACATTTCTCGAATTTGGATCGGATGCAGTGCAGCACCGCTTTTAGTTCGAATAGTGCCGCGCCGTACAAGTGTGTAACACTCATCAACTATGTCGTACAAGAACATTTAATAGCGGTCTGAAGTCAGCAACGAAAGTCGATTAAAATTCACAATTATTTTATAATCAGATTAATCACAGAATAGGAAAAAATATTGGAAGACTGGAATATTGGATATTGGATATGGACACTGAACCGGACTACAGCGATAGAGGATCGGATGATTATCTTCTTCTATTAACCTCGCATGGGTTATCAGTTTATCGCCTACACACACGTACTACTCGACGTCGACTAGTAAGTAGAGTGTAATTAGTCTAATTCATGCTACGTAACGGCTTAATAACGTGTATGCAACCATTCACCACAACTCGTGAACTGTATGGAACCATTCACCACAACCCGTGAAATGTAAGCAACTATTTGGTCAAGGACGAGTTTATTTGGAATATGGACAAGACAAAGGTCATGTCAAATGCTCATGTAACACCCACTCTCATGAATATCAGAGACGCTACACTCGAAGTTGTGGACGAGTATGTTTACCTAGGACAAACTGTCCAGTCAGGTAGGTCCAACTTCGAGAAAGAGGTCAATCGTCGAATCCGTCTCGGCTGGGAAGCTACGCAATATCTTCTCGTCCCACATACCGCAGTGTCTCAAGACGAAAGTTTTTGCGTACCAGTGCGTGTTGCCAGTGATGACCTATGGCACTGAAACGTGGTCACTCACAATGGGCCTTATTAAAAGGTTAAAAGTCACCCAAAGGGCAATGGAGAGGGCTATGCTTGGAGTTTCCCTACGTGATCGAATCAGCAATGAAGAGATCCGCAGGAGAACCAAGGTAACCGACATAGCTCGAAGAATTGCCAAACTTAAGTGGCAATGGTCAGGGCACATTTTGCTCGCAGAACAGATGGCCGTTGGGGCCGAAAGGTTCTGGAGTGGCGACCGCGTACCGGAAGACGTAGCGTAGGAAGGCCTCCCACAAGGTGGACTGATGACCTTGTGAAAGCCGCAGGAATCCGCTGGATGCGGGAAGCACGGAACCGGTCGAGGTTGCGGTGCTTGGGGGAGGCCTATGTCCAGCAGTGGACGTCTTTTGGCTGAAATGATGAATGATGATGATTTGGTATGTCTGTGTGCCCATCGTTTTCGAATTGCGTTTTTTTTTTTTTAAATCCCTAATTTCTTTAATTACTGATTTTTAAGACTAAGATTTCTATTACCCTTAGTAGTTGTCATTTTTTAGAAGGTAACTAGCAATTCAATGTTTGAAAAACCAAACAGTTGCATTATTTATCTTAAAAACATGGATAATCTTTGAGTTAAATTTCATAGAAAAAAAATATATATATAAAAGGCCTTCTTCTTTTCTTTTCCTAAGGAGCATACCTTAAGTTCTCACTCGTTTGTTACTCTACGGGTCACAGCAATGAGGAATAATACCCCACTGTAATACAGTATCAGCTAATACGGGGGTATGCGTCCATTACTGCTGGCCATATATATTGTAACAAGCTGTTGCCCGCGGCTACGCCCGCGTGGATGTCAATACTTCCCTAGTTGAATCGGTTTTGTTTTTTTAATTATTTTTTTCGTAAAATCTTTTTTTCAATTCCTACATACAAAATTTGACACCCCGCAATCCCCCTTTAAGGGGTAGTTTTGAAAAACGAATAATGTTAAATGTTATTACATATTTAGGCAAGTATTTGTGCCAAGTTTCAAGTTAATCAACCAAATGAATAAGATTTTCAATACAAACTTTCATCCCCTATTTTATCCCCTTAGGGGTGGAATTTCCGAAAATCATTTTTAGTGCACCCCTAGACCTCATAAGGAACCTACATGCCAAATTTGGAATCTCTAGACCCAGCGGTTTGGGCTGTGCGTTGATATGTCAGTCAGTCACTCAGTCAGTTTCTTCTTTAATATATTTAGATAGACAGATAGAAGATGTCAACAGTATACTTAAGGTAATAAATTGTGCACAAATAAATAAATAAATTATCATTTACATAGACGATAAGAAACTCGACAAAAAGTCCCATTAAAATCCGACCACTACCTATAAACTTCGTTCCACTTTTTTTATTTTGTTAGCCTAAGTGCACTTGTCTGGGTATACTAACACAAAAACATACCTATCACAATTTTAATATTTAACTCCATTCCTCACAAAACAATAATTTGTGAAGCAATTGAAAAAAAAAACCAGATAGGTAAGCCTAACTTCGAAGCTGTTACTAATGAACTGATTATGTTAGACTGGGTAACTTTTATAAATAAAAAAAGGACGAAAAACCCTGCCCTATAAACTTACCTCAATAAAGCGTGTGTCACGGCGAAAATAAAGAATATTAGCTGCTCAGCACCCAGCATGAGTCGAAAAATAATTCATTCATGTGCCTACAACCCGCATGCGACTCGTCGCTATTCGCCAAACAATTTATGGCTTACAAGTAAAAATGTATTTTGAACTGGACAATGAATAACTCCAAGATTTAGTAGTGATCTGCATGAGAAACACAGATATACTAAATTAAAAAATTGACACCAAAAACAAACATCTTACAGTACCCTAATTGCGTAACACACGATCATCCATTGCTTCATAAGTTCGAAAAATTTGTCTTCTCAACAACGTAAATAACGCAAAGAACTGTCAAAAAGAAACCCATTCCTACTGACAGTGTGATACGCAATTTGACCTCAGGTTCATAATACAGCTGATACCTAATCTTAAACGAAACCAAAAAAAAAAATTTTTGGTAGTCTTCCTAAAACATATAGTGTATTTGTATACCTCCTATATTGTTTTGTGTGTAATTCAATAAATATATTCATGAAATAGCATATCGTAAAATAATAGGTACAAAAACAACACACAATTATTATTATTATGTTTTATTATTATTATCAAGATTTTTTCTGAGTAATGGAGAAATAATTACTTTTGCAGATACACCGTAAATTGTTTAAGACTGCGCCGAGCGCACATTGGCGCCCTCATCGTTATTTCGGTGATTTCTTTTATTTTAGAATAAAAATGCAGAAAATAAGCTCGCCAAGTTGTGCTTCACAAGACTATACGTCATTATTACTACAAACAGTAGTTTTAAATTGTTATGTTTTATTGTAATCAATAAAACGGAAAATAGTGGCCACTAAGCTCCGTTTTAATGATTACAATAAAACATAACAATTTAAAACTACTGTTTGTAGTAATAATGACGTATAGTCTTGTGAAGCAGAACTTGGCGAGCTTATTTTCTGCATTTTTATTCTAAAATAAAAGAAATCACCGAAATAACGATGAGGGCGCCACTGTGCGCTTGGCGCAATCTTAACTAGCATAGACAAGGAAGAAGTAATAAAAGATTGTATGGACACCTTACTTGCGCTAGATTATACGGCGCAATGTACGTACGTGCGGCGGATTGTACATACTTACAACAATAAAGATACCGAAAGAACAACATTCTTGGATACGTTCATGCATACTCATACCTACATAAAAAAATACCATACAAATCCTTTAAAAACCTCGAGGAAGTAGAAGCTATCTATCTAACAATAACAAGTCACTCTCACTCGAAAACAAAATAGTGTAAGTTTGGTAATTAATTTAATTGCCAATTAAACTAAGCTCTCCATTTAAAATGTCTTCATCACGATCATTATTAAGAATAGAACCGGATGTAAAATTAACACCAACTAACTTTACACCACTTTACTTTCGTCTGAATGAAACACTGAAAAGCAGTCATATAATCAAAAAAAATTGTGTCAATTTACATGAGATTAGCTGCTGTTCGCGGCTTCGCCCGCGTGGCTTTTTCTAAAATAAAAGTAGGTCCAGCCGTGTCGGAGACTAAGCGGAACAAACACACAGACAACCCAAATAAAATAAAAAAAGTTTTTTAGTTATAAGTACCGTATATACCTACTTTCATTTGCATTTAGTAAAAGGTGTTATTTTTTTTTTTTTTTCATTACAAACAGACACTTATATTTTATTTATTTGTGTATATTCAAAGTAAATCAGTGTTCATTGAATTTCGATGCTGACCGTACTACTCATCCCTGTAGGAGTTCATGCGGAAACCCGCCAATATTTAATAACGTTAAAAGTGAAAATAATAAAATATAATAATAGTATTCTAATGGTAATGACTTACACGTCAAATTGTCCTCCATAGCTTGCATGATTAATAGATGGGTGCAGCGGATCACTCATTGGCTTATGTTTCTTGCACTCATTGGAATTCAAAGGCGGTATTTTGATCTTCAACCGCTTCTTCCCGTGGCCGTGTTGTCGCAACTGAAGGCTCGAATGGAACTGTGCAGTTAGTTTTATGTCCGCACGCTCCGTACCACATGTCTTCCGATCACAATTCAAATGCGAGAATCTCCTCACATGTGCCTTGTTAACCTTCTCACATGTAAACACTAAATATCTGTAAAAACTAGTTGTCAATTTCAGCATAGCTTTCTATGGATATGTCTTACATTTATATGAATCATATTAAAATTTTCAAACTAGCCTAGCTACATAAAGTTTCATAAGAGCGTTTTGTACATGCATTACTAATATCCTTGACGCGCTATTGTTATACTTAATATATTTTTTTATTATTGTTGACATGAAATTTGCTCTGTTGTTAGTTTTGCATCCTGAAACAAAATCATTATAAGTTGAAATATTTTATAGTTTTAAATGTTTCCCCAAATGTCAGCTTACAGATGGTAAAAACTGATTTGATAATAATTACAAAAATATGAATATGTTGCCACATTTATAGCTGTTTGACATGCAAGATATCAAATAATTCAATGATCAAATAAACCGGAAAGCAAACGAAAATCTGCCAACTACGATGTAGTTAACTCAATATTTAAATTAAAATCACTCTCAATAGACATACATACACTATTATTTGAAAACTAACTACATGCAAACAAATTGTTCCTTTCATGAGGATGATAAATCTATACTGTTTTGTTTTGATTACTGCAAGGGTTATTCGAATGCTTTAGCAGTTTTTATTCTAAAAATGTAAACAAAAAATTGTATCTTTAAGTTTTTATTACTTTTTATTTGGCCTATCAAAAAATAATATAAATAGTAACTTGTAACCTAGGTAACTTTGAAAGGAACTAAGTATAATATAACTATATATTTGCACGATATTTATTTAAAAACGCTAATTATTTACTTATTTAAAATAACATGCAAATAGAGAGAGACCGACCTAAGTTAGAATTCGGTCCAAAACATTGGGTTGTGCAAATTGGGTTGGTAAATTGCTAGACTGACTGTCTCATTTGTACTCATAGATCAAATGATTTATGATTGTGACTAGGAAACAGTGACTTCTTAGTAGCTGTTCGGAAACAAGATCAGGATCAAGTCTGTTGTTGTTGTTGTACTTAAACATAACTGGCAATATATGTACATAGTGCACCCAGCACTGGAAATACATTTATGATGTTAACTAAAGACTTCAAAAATAACATGAATTGTTAGTTTTATGGGATTCTTTTTGTTAAACTGATTTAAACAAATATTTCCGTTTTATTTAATTTATGACAGTACCTACATACATACACCATACCTACATACTACATAGATTTCTACGCGATTATTGTGGCGTAAACGTGTTTTATTTTTTTTCATGTGGTAAAAAAAGCTTACTCCGTTCACACTGTATTTTTTTTTTTTGTTGTTGTTTTTGCTTCAATAATAAGTATTTAATAACTTGTTCCTTATTGATGATATTCTCATGTTCACTAAGCCACTACAGAAGGCAGCAAATATCAATAATTATTTACAAAAAAAGAGTGTCTTTACTTTTCCTTTAGATTGCCATCAACTTGTGACCTAAAATTGTATTTTTTTTTCCGTTTAATTACTTATTCTATACTTTTTATGAAGTTCTTCTTTTGCAAAACATTTTTGTACTTGCGATTTGTTAAGCGTTTTATTAAGTTTAGGGCTGTTTTTAAACTGTCAGGCTTTTTTTTTTGGAGGTATCATTTTGAACTTTAGACAGTTTTTCTACTACCAATGTAAGTATCAGTTTCGGTTTCAATCAAACTAGAAAGAGAGCCGAGTATTCAGTTATGGTTTCCATTTCAGCTGAAGTACGTGTTTCAGTTGGATCACAACATTGAATGTCCTAGTAATAGGTTGGGGAAAAAGTTTCTTCGTATTTATTAAGAAAATTTAAAACATTTTTAATGTAGTTTATTTACATTTAACTATAGTATGTAGGTACCATATTGTTCGATAACTTTTTGCCATCTTGTAGATAGGCACATGATCCCATTGCTATAGAAATTTTGGGACTTCTGACCAAAATACCGCGACAAGCGGTTTTGGCAGTCCTCTCGTTATGTTAACCTGACACTGCCTAAAGAATTCTGAAAGGTGCAAGGAAGGTGCAAGGTCAGGACTATACGGCGGATGCATTAACAACTCCCAGCCAAACTCTCTTAATTTTTGCTGAGTGGCTAAAGATGTGTGAGGTCTAGCGTTATCATGATGAAAAACCACACCCCTTCAGTTGATTAATTCCGGCCGCTTTCTCTCAACTTCTTGCTTTAATCTCATCAGTTGTTCGCAGTAGAGTTTAGAATCGATGGTCCTGCCTGGTGGTAACAGCTCATAATGAATAATGCCCTTCCAATCCCACCACACACACAGCATCACCGTGTTGCGAGTTAACCCGGGTTTCGCCACAGTCTGTGAAGCCTGACCAGCCTTTGACCACGACTTTTTTCGCACGTTCTTGTCGTACATGATCCACTTTTCATCACCAGTTATCAGCTTCTTCAAAAATGGTTCGGTTTCATTACGTCGTAATAATCACAAATGAGTACACGGTTCATTAGGTTTCTTTCAGGGAGCTCGTGAGGTACCCAAATATCGAGCTTTTTTTTGTACCCAGTTTTTTTTAATGTGCCAAAATTGTTTTGTGGTCAATTCCCAGTTCTTCAGCTACGTCGTAACTACTGACCTTGCTCCACTTTTTCAAAAATGGCATCCATTTTATCCGTAATAGGGCGACCAGAGCGACGTGCATCTTTGACATCAAAATTCCGGATTAAAAACGCTCAAACCAAATTTGTGCTACTCTCACAGACACTGCACATTCGCAAATTTTTTTCGCCGCTTGCGTTGCAATTTTGCCTTTTTTGTAGTAAAATTTTAAAATGTATCGAATTTCTTCATTAGATTCACTCATCTTGACAGTACGAAAAACAAATGAAAATGACACATTTTCCTAATTTGAATTTGGAATTATGTTCTTTAAAATTTAAACTTTCAATGATACTAAAACCAGCCAGATACAAATAGTATAGCCAAAGAGATTTTATTACAAGTTCATACATACTATAATGCGAAAAGACTTTTTCCCCAACCTAATATGTTTACATGGTACTAATGAGACAAGTAGTGATCTACTTTATATCACTGATGATGAAGACGCCATTGCATAAGAATATTAAATTAAATGTATTATTTATACATCTCTTGGCACATAGTACAATAAAACTCATTCCGGAACTGTTCCAAAGACTATTGTTATAGATATATTGCTTTTGTTTTGGATCTAACAAATAGCTATTAAAGCATATTGTGAATCTTACTGGTTAGGATTTGATATAGGTGTCATCCTCAGGACACTCATTATTTGGTTGACTTCGGAGAGTACTACTAATATGTTTTAAATTAACTCTAGATTTGATATTTCATGTTAGTTATGCCTAAATATAAAAAAAAACCAACAAGTCAACCAAATAATGAGTGTCCTGAGAATGACCCATAGGATACAAAAATTTTAATCATAAGGAAAGAGGAATCAGATTTTGAACTTGAATGTGGATGGCTATAAGAATAAAGGAATAAAACAGGAAAGCATTGAATGAATTTCGTGAAAGATAGAATGGAAAGGAGGTATAGAGGTGTATGGACGAAAATGATAAGTAGCGCCAACCACAAATAAATAATTATGATAGGATCAAGAGGATGGTGATGATCAGTTTAATAATACAAGGATGTCTATTACAGTGAGCACCAAAATTTGGCTATACCAGAAATCTATAACATTTCATAAGTAAAGGTATTTTATATTCTGGCTGTATCTCTCAGTGTGACTGTCAGTACCCTGAAATTTATAATAAGAAATAATACTACTAAAACGAATATGTAATATTGAATTTAGTTAGTAAAATCTACTAGTCTACAGCACTCATAAGTATGCTTTCAAATATAAAAATCTATTGTAACAAAAGAGAAATATTTGCACAAAAGTTTAGTTATATTTTCTGAATGACTATTTCAATTTACAGAAGACTATGCATTTGCACCAAAAAACATTAAACATATAATAATATGTCTTATGATACAAAACTCACAGCTTGTTTTGTTGAATTTGCATTTGCACTAAGTACATGAAACTGAGTAATTTTTTTTATGAGCTTACAGGATTAGATGCAGTCCTCTGACTAAAATCTTATTATAATTATATCATGTATAAATAGGGATTTGTCAATTCGCGCTGCTGTTTGATTACGTCTCGCAACTTGTCTATAGTATAGCTTGTGTTTAGTGTTTCCCAAATAAATTATTGACCATGGAAACATGTGATACAACATGTTGCAAGCTTTATACAGAAACTATGTTATGAAAATGGTTTGTAAAACATGTCAAGATATAATCAATCGTTAAACAAGTTTTGATGAGATTGATGAGAAAACATATTTTTCAACATGTATTATGTAAATGTTTCGCCAGTGCAAACACACAGTAACTGATTATGTTTATTCCGCAATGTGATAAATATATAATCTTTCTTATTATACAGAGCCCTCCTTTCAAAGCTGAGTGACTGCTTCACACAACAATGAATAGAAATTTCTACCAGTTCTCGAGAATGATAGATAAGAAAAGAAGCTATGGCCCATCTGTGGTATAGTAAACAAGTATCATAACAAAACAAACATCTTTCTTTCATATTAGCGAAGCAAGTAATTAAAACTATGACGAAATAAATATTCTGGTTTAAACTAAACTTTTTGGTTGGTAAGATAACACATTATGAATAAAACACAAGGTAAGCTTGAAAAAATCGGGACACAGCCATTGTTAGACACATAATGTATTCCTGACCAAACATCTTAAAATATTCATTTAAAATAGTATCATGTAGCCAACAGCGCATTTAAATATTATATAACTTTATTTCGTCAAATACAACACTAAAACAAATCGTTGGAAATGCGACAAAACATTGCAACAATGACAACATATTTTAACCTAGTCAAAATATTTTTAATGAGATCAAAAGTAACTTACATGCATACAAACAAAACCATAGCATATAGCATTTAATGGCAAAGAGCAAAAACCATGACGGACATCTAAAATCTACTGTAAAAATACATTTTTACTGACCCATCGATCGACCTTTCGTATCGTGTCTCTCATCTGTCAACTGCTCCGCTAGGAGTTTATATATTCTGTGGTCAACTGGCTGTCATCAAGACATCAGTCGATTGATCGAGTTCAGATATTCAGATTCAAGTCAGTCATTCGGCACAGAGTACGGTCATACGGTGGCCAGCACACCAAGTTGTACCACAACTGTTAAATTTTCTCGTTCGATTTTGTACTTAAAATCAACAACATTTTAATTAAAATCGTTTGGAGAAATTTGTCAGTTTCGTGTAGCTTGATGTACTGGCCACTGTGGGCAAAGCCGCGGGGAGAACACTAGTAAATTAACAAACCCTGTAAAATGTTATTCTGTTTGTTCACGAAAATGAATAAAATTTTATGTGTTTGTTTGCACATCACAATATCACATCTATTATAGACTTTTTAGAGTCTACAGGTAGTCTATCGTTCAAATAACACTAAATAGTTTTAAAATTATTTAAGAAAATAGATAATAATATAAACAAATATATAAAAAAGGGAAGGCAAAAAATCAAAGGGCACCAAAAAATTCGTCCACATCACTGTCAACAGGAAAAGTGCCCAAAAGGCTGGCAGCATCGCCACGTTGTATGGCAATGCTGATTCTTTGGGCAAGAAATAGGACAGCCCTCTGATCACGTGAAGAGTCGACCATCCCCTTGGAGATGTCTCGAAATACCATGTAGGCACTCGGACCCCATGATCCTAGTGTTTCAACCTCGAACGGCTCAAACATATTATAAGGTTGTTATATTTGCGCCGTTTGAGGTTTTCCGCACCTTCAGCAGCCGCCCCAGCACAGCCCGCCGTGCTAGGAAGATGGTATGGCGCAAGGGTGTCGACACATGTTGCATCCCACACCAAAGGCCGACCTAACTTCCAAGGCATGATGGTCTTTCCGTCTGGTCTCTTCCCATCGTCGCGTGCCAAGCCATTGGGTTCTAAAACAGCTGGCACCCAAACAGGTGACAAGAGCACGACAGATGACGTCATTGATGCTGGCGTGCCTTAATGCTATCCGGCCTGCACTTCTACTGCAGGATAGGCCATGTTGTCCCAGGCAGTCGACACCTTCACCACATTGGCAGCGATGCAGAGCCACGCAAGGAGCGCCCAGACGCAGACAAGTAGCAAGCCGGAAAGTTGTGTCACCCAGCATAGCGCCTATGTTGTATAGTGCCTAAAGCTAGTAATGTTTGTTTTTCAAAATTATGGTCTGAAAAAAAGTTTTATTATTAATATTATTTTATGTTTTTTTTTATGTTTTAGGGTTCCGTACCTCAAAAGGAAAAAACGGAACCCTTATAGGATCACTCGTGTGTCTGTCTGTCCGTCTGTCACAGCCTATTTGCTCCGAATATAATGGACCGATATCAATTTGAGTGACCCAAACACGGACGTGAACAGTAAACAAATGAATTTAGAATATTAAAAACTGAACCGGCATTTTTCAGAAAAATACATACTCACGTCCAAATAGACTTTTGCCCAGTCTCCTCTGGTAAGTTTATGCTCGCTCACAATGTGTTTGCGTGTGTGTCCTGTGTACAGTGCCCAGCACATCAATAGTTAACACAAACTGTAAAATTTTCCCATTCGATTTTGAACTCAATCTTCAACAATTTACAGTTTAAAATCGTTTGGAGAAATTTGACAGTATCTTGATGTGCTGGCCCCTGTACAATACTAACCCCTCGTTCCCGTTCGTTCCCTTGGAAAATAGGTAACAAATATTTTAGAACAATTAAAATTAACATCATCATTATTATGATATTATTAATGAGTCGTATAAAATCAAAAGTGGCAGTCATCGTTAGACCCTTTTTAAAAATTCATCCCGATTCATCCCTGCATCCTTATTCGCCCGTTTTAGTGTAGTAGTGAAATATATTTTGAAGAGTGCAAAAGTGAGTATCAGGCGCTGTGACTCGCACGAATGGTTCCGCCATGTAATTCGTACATACTTGTATGATCACACAAACCGTAGATATAGATCAATATTTCACATATTTTTTTTTTTTTTTGTAATTTATTTTCAGTCCAAAATGGGATTATTTTGTGCACGGGCCCATAATGCGATAAGAAACACGGTCAGTAATTTATTATATACTAATTCCATAGGATTTTCATAATATTTCTGAACGAAATCCAGTTGGCAAAAGCAATGTCTGTTTGACAGATTGTCGTGAATGAAATTTGAAGTCCACCACAGATAGAAAAACTGACTGAAGTATGGTGTTTATTTTGCCTTTTCCTATTTTATCAACACATTACTCGAAATTGTAGTTAAATTTCTGTGAAAGTAATGTTAAAAGTAATAATCCAATAGCGTCTTCCTCCAGAAACTTTATGACATTTTAGGTAAGGCTTACTAGTTTTTAAATTACTTCCGGCAGAATTTGTGTGTTTATTTATTTATCCACGTACCACGGTGGTTTATGAAGTTCATTTCAAGTTTTGAATAGTTCTTTATCAGAACGACTATCTATGAAAAAACTTTTTGTAAAGATTTGCAATTTTAACCAACCATGAAGCAAACTGACTAACAAAGTTTTGCACTACTGTACCACTAGTCATATTGTAACTGGTTCTAAAATGAAAACATTATAAAGCATTTGATTTCAAATAAACTTTGTTTTCGGCCTTGGTGATGTAACAGTAAAGTGAAGTGGGTTATTGCAAAACAGAAGGGAGGAAAAGACAAACAGTCTAATGGGAAATATTCCACCATAGACTGCTGTCAATGTAGTGGACTTATAAAGACAACTATGTCTTAGCTGATGAGATCTTAAACACACTATATTATCATGAGACTAAGGCCCATATTACAAAACCTCACTCAAGACTGAAGCTTTACTTAAAACTAAATTAAAGCATTGCAACCATTTCATTGGTTGAAACTAGTATTAAGTAAAGCTTGAGTCTTAAGGGCGGTTCTGTAATTATAGTAGGTATTGCAACGTAACAGTTGCCCATCTTTACAAATCTTTATACCGGAGGTATATTCTCCTAAGTCCATTTTTTTTGAGATTCACTTTGTAATATCATTGAAATAAACATTTAAAGATCTACTTAGTGGTATAAATTAAAACAACAAATAAAATTTTACTTACTTACACAATTGTGTAGTCAAGTGACAGACGCGAATATTGTTCAAATTGAGTCTTAAAACATGTGCACTGTATAATTAGCTTAATTACTTGCCTCCAGTGTACAGAAATATACCCCAACTCTTATTAGACTGATTAAGCTTGAAACTACCTTGATTCTGAATATTGATTTATTTAGTAACTCTAGACTAAGATAGTTGGGACAAGGCTAAGCAGGCCTTAGTAAGTGTAGAGGAACAGAAAGAAAGAAAAATAATTTTATTGGTCACAGAAACACGTGCATAAAAAAGGATAATCAAAAAAATAAAACAAAATAGATCTACATATACACACACTTCATGTACCTCTACACTCACTGAGGAATATATCTTTTGTTCCTTCAGTCATAGAACAGATTAATGTCCCCCTTATTAGAGTAGTTTCTTAGTTATTATTTTACTAAAAGCAAAACTAAATACTTTCAATCACGATAAGATTGGCCTTGACTGGTACTATATAAAAAAACTTCCTAATGCAACTACACTGAAGTTAGGCAAACTAATCTTATTGTTAATTTAGTTAATCTTATTATTATTTTTATTGAGAAGTATTTTGTTTCTCTTTTAGCTACTATTATTTTTATTCTTTCACTTTCATCTTAGTAGTTTGGTGTTATTTCGTAATACAAAAAATTAAAGGTTTTTCCATTTGAAAGTACCAAGAGCAGTGTTATTGTTGCTGAAAAAGTAGGTATATTCCAATAAAACGCGCGCACTTAAGAAGGCCTTAAACCTGTATGGACGTATGGTATAGAGCTCTGGGGATCGGCAAGCCACTCAAATATTGAGATAATACAGCGCTTCCAAAATAAAGCACTAAAAACCATAAGTGGTGCACCCTGGTTCACTAAAAACTCTGAAGTACATGAGTACCTACAAATCCCAACTATCAAGGAGGTTGTAGAAAGGTCCTACAAAAATTATAAAGAAAGACTCCAACGACAGAAATGAACTCTCTGTGACACTTCAAAAGCCCTTAGACTCTACCTACAGACTTAAAAGAGAACGAATAGCGTCAATCTAACCAACACTATTACATCGACTAACGAGATGACGCATCGCAGGATGTGAACAATCTCGAACTGCCAGTGAAGAAACAACGAATCTGATTATAGCTCAAGGGCTGATTGCAGATAGTATAACACAATTATTAAAAAAAAAAAAACTTAAGAAGGCCTTTTCGAATCATTATCAAACAAAAACGTTACTTAGACCATCACATCCCATAAATCCGTTTTTTTTTTAATCAGGAGCTAGCCCTTGTTAGAATTTTTAAAATAGTCTTGAGCACATCCGAGAAACAGCAACTACCTACTTACTAAAATATTCACTCATTTCTATGTAATGGCAAGAATGGGCATAATTTATACATGTTTGTATCAAAAAGTAACTCATGTTTCAAGAGACATTGATTACAAACCATACATTGATTACCTCATTATATTTATTGCATTTGTTTATTATCAGTTTCAGTAAAAAATCAACCCATGATGCGGAGTACAAAAGCTTAGCGGCCGCCTTGAAAGATGTTTAAAATAGAATCGTATGTAACACCTATCCTGCTGAGCTATGTGGATAAATATGTGAGGGACTTCAAACCGGCTGATGCCCAGGTAATGATCTATTATAACAATACAAGCCGTGTGCCGATGGAAATTCTCCTCGGCAAAAATGGTGAACTTCCATGTGGGGTGGTGGTTACCCCTTCAGGGGGTAAATTTGTATTACGTAGATAATATGACACTTGGCAATCTTAGCATATGCGTTTTTCGAATGTATACGCTTCGACTACGCCGTGGTAATGTGACTTTAGTTAGAATCAAGTCTAGGCGATGATAGCGCAGCTTCATAAACGGTTAATAAATAATGAAATACGAGGTATAAGTCAAAAGTACCAATTTTATTTTTGTCCATACTGCCCCACTGTCTGGCGAAGGCCTCCCCCAAATCCTTCCAGGAACTCTTCCCCCGCTACCTCGAACCAGCCCACGCGGTACGCGTCCAGGTCATCTCGCAAAAAGTACCAAATAAAAATATAAGTATATCAATGGTCAGTCACATGATTTTATCATAATATTTTCCACAATTCGAATCCTCAATTACTGTTTACGTAATGTCACAAAATTATAGACCATCACACAATGAAGTAATGAATACCTTTTTGAACTTCATAATAATTATGCAATCTTTAAAAATGTTGATGCATGACAGCAAACACTTCAAGGGATATATCGTCTAACACATCAACCAATGAGTCATCATCATTAGTCTTCGTCATTAGTAGATTTGGTAACCTGATGTTTATTTATCGATATTCGAATTATATCTGAACGGCAGGTGCTCAATAAAATTGTCTAACGTCAACAGGGAAAGTACATATCAGTCGGTAGACATCCACGTAATTGGGCTTATACCCTTTCCCTCCATGTGGCAAAGTCGTGGGACGCCCCGTAGACAGGGTGAATTTTTGAAATGGGGCAGTAAGGGCAGGTACATTAACCGTTGTAGCTACAGGAAAACGGTCTTAGAGACTGTCCTTATTTTTTTGCGAGAAATTTTGATCCACATTCACAGATTTTGGAAAAAGTACAAGAAAATTCGGAAGGACCATTTTCACAAAAACTTTTTTATGTCAATTGATCCTGTTTCTTATAAGGATCAAAATACTATCGGACCAACTGAGGTTTGAGTACTAGAAAAGTCAGAAATCGCAAAAATATTTTCCCAATCATTTCGTGAGAAATGAAACTACTACCCAACTTACTTTTTAACTATGGATAGACTGGCCGCTACAATAAAAAATGACCGATAATAAACAAAGATAAAATAATTTTCGGATTTCGAACGAAAACGCGTTATAATTTTATTTAGAACTGAATTTAGATAGTTTGTTGCTTGTGATTTCGATAATTCTGAAAAAAAAATGTCCTTTAATAGTTTACGACGTTTAGACTGTTATGAGAAAAGTTTTTTTCGATTTCTGGCTTTTGTAGTGGCCAGTCTATTCTTCATAAAAAAGTAAGTTGTGGTCTTATTTCCAACGAAATGTAGGGTAAAAGTTTTTAGCGTTATCTGACTTTTCTAGTACTAAAACCTAAGTTGGTCCGATAGAGTTTTTTTTTTATCCTTATAAGAAACAGGATCGATTGGCATCAAAAAAAGTTTTTGTGAAAATGGCCCATTATCTTGCCGACTTTTTTTTTTTCAAAATCTGTGAATGAGGATCAAAACTCTAAAAAATAAGGACAGGCCTAAGACCTACTCTACCCTTACAGCCCCGTCAAAAAAATCCACCCTGTACGAAAATGTAAGTCTCTTTTTGTGTCTCTCTGTGCGACCGCGTTCTTCTTCTAAACTAAACGGATTTTGATGCAGTTTTCAACTTTATTTACAGAATTAATTCTGGAAGGTATATATACATTTTATCAAACTTACATAATAAAGAAATCTCGGATGTTTCGTCAAGTCATAAAAACCGTGCGAAGCAGGGTCGGGTCGCTAGTAGATAATAATTTTATCACGATAAAATAGCTAACTTCGAATTATTTACAATGTTATTTCTGACTATGGTTCACCGAACAAAGTCTTGAATTTATTTTACTCACTTGACCATCTTTCTAGGGCAAGGTTGAAGCAAGGCAGTTATCAGGATTAATTAAATATTCAGAAAATCGATGTTCTTACTATTAATATCGAAATACAATTGAATGTAATTTTTACTGTACTTGAAGCCTAGTCCTTACGCACATATTGTATGTAGGTATATGTACATTTTGTAGATAACATGATTCGATAACATGCAATGTTTCAAACAAATACCATTATCATAATCCATAGAACCAAGGCCTTTTATGACCTATGTAGAGCCTTAATTGGCTAGTGCAGTGTTGCTAATGCAACACTGCACTAGCCAATTAAGGCTCTTTGTGTGTACAAAGGCACACGTTATCCTGCCGCGAAAAACCCGGTTTATTTGCCGGTCGTCAGTGTTGTATGGATCACTATCGAGGATTGTTGGCAGACACGTTTTTTCTACGGCGCGGTTTATATAAAAAAAATATTATATGTTTATATGTTTTTTTTTTTCATACCGTTAAGAAACCGTGCCGTGTACAAAGGGCCTTAGGTTAGTCGATCGATAAATCGTTTAAACCACACCCGTTAGTTATTATTTACACAAGTTTTCCGAGAATTCCTGGCATGTGAAAGGCCATGAGTCAAGGGCTTGTTAGTACCCGCCCCTGCTTCAAACAGTTTTTACGACTTCATAAAACATCGAGATTTCCTTATTATAATCTAGTTTAATATTAGACAAATTTATTTAAGTTTACTTCATCACATATTTTTATTAATTAACCTAAATTAATATGTACATATTTATGTACCCTTAACGCAGGTATTTTATGCCTTTTTCGGGTACCAGTCTTTCACAAATGTTAATCATATTTTTTAGATTAACCACTTCCTGTTCAAAACAACATATGTGATGAGTAATAAATAATTAATAACATAAACCTTCCGGAATAAATTCTCTAAATGTTGGTGAAACTAAAATCCATTACGTAGTTTAAAAGAACAACTCGGTCACAGAGACAGACACGAAAAACGACTTTTTATGCATAGATGTGGAAGATGCAAGTGCTAGCAGTGGTGTAAATGAAATCTCACCAAAAACATAAATGTGAAAAAGGGGCCATGTTCGCTGATAAAAGAACTGAGATCTAAGTAGATGGTTGCTAAGTTCTACGGAGGTGATAATAGAACGCTTATTAGGTTCCTTGCTACTGAATGCAACTTGGCTAATAATTAAATTCTCAACTGTTACTAATAAATAATTTACTACTATGACTTCCTACAGGTATACTTGACTTCAGGCCGCTTTTTCGGAGGTGGTCGCAAGAGCGAATACTGAGCGTGGGTTCGATCCTCGAGTCGGGAGGATTTGGGTTTTCTTTAGGAAATTCATTGTAGCAGCTTGAAGTCTGTTTTTGTACCTGGCTAATGACAAGAAGCTCGCCTCTTAATTATTACAGTAGCATTGCATTCATAACTTATATAAATTTAGATCAGTTGATCACATATGGGTATGACTCACAAAGAACGATCCACAGAGATGAACTTTTTTAAAACTTATAAAAGTGCTATATTAACGGCTACGCAATGAACATGGAACTTAGCGTGATATTATACACTTCTGGCTACCCATTTGGGAACTACAGGCGTTACTTTATAGGACTGCCCCTTCCATAGTCTAAGAATATGGTCTGGACTTCTGGAGTAGCGACCGCGTAGCAAAAGCGTAGTGTTGGAAGGCCTTGGTGAAACAAGGTGGAGTGATGACCTTGTGAAAGCCGCAGGAATCCGCTGGAAGCGAGAAGCACAGAACCGGTCGATGTGGCGACGCTTGGGGGAGGCCTATGTCCAGCATTGGACGTCTTACCGCTGAAATGATAATAAAGCATGGTCTAAATTGTACAATGTTCCGCAGGTGTCACTATGGGGCGGAGGCGTGGCGCTCCACAACCTGGTGCTCAAGGCGGATGTGCTGCAGCAGGAGGTGGCGCTGCCCTTCACGCTGGTCTCCGGCCGCATTCACGAGCTTCTTATACAGGTGCCCTGGACCAAGATCATGTCCGAGCCGATCGTCGTCACCATCGATACTATAGGTAGGTATCCTGTGACTTGTTCTTGGACTCTCGAACTTGTTACTTATCTATTTGTGAAATGTGTATAGTTTGTTCCAAAAGTGTAAACATACAAATAAATTCACAGCGATCACTCATTAAAGGGTAATTAACACATTCATCTTTATTAAGAAAGTTTCAACTTTATATCTCAGCACTTTTACAAGCAAATTATTGTTTGTACCTATAGCATTATTAAATTGTAATTGCAAAATCATCGACGTAAATTGAGGTTATAAAACTAATCACAACCGTGAAATTAAAAAGGGTTAAGTAAATACAAAATAAATAAATAAATATTCAAATAACCAAATCAAAGCACTCAATTTGTAAGTGGCACAACAAATTAGCATCCACAGCTAACGTACATGTCTGTCTGATCCATTCGTTGATGATGATGATGGGGCTCCGCACTTAGACTCTCATTTGGTCCTTTGTGCGTGGGGATCCATTTGTTATACTCTCATCAGATAATTTTGGCACAGACCATCTGTAGTACGTCCTTGACGTGTCATTTTGGACATTTCCACTTGTATCTTATAATATGGCAAAGTGCGTGGTATAGTCAAGGTTTTCAGCCGACCGTGCATACATACGCACGCTGATTTAGAAATGTGATCAGTTTCTGTTGTTGTGTTTTGCCTATAGAACGTCATGTTTATTGCAGAATGTGTCCTCAGCCTGAATCCACCTGCCCCACCCGATGGCACCCCGCCGGCGTCGTCACCAAGGTAGAAAAAACTTTAATAACATTAGATAAGTTAAGAAAAGTTTTTTTGTTTGTTTTTAAACCTTTATCGCTCCTATTATTTTGGTGTGCCTGACAGGGTCCAAAATAATCTCATAAATTTATAGTTACTACTTAAATACACGTTGTGGAGTTCAATAAATTATTGAGTATTGGTAAAGCACTCGCATACAAATAAACATATTTGATTTGTTTTAGTTGCTGCAACGCAATGTTTGAGCAACAACTGACAGACTTTAGAAGAGACTGTGACCTCTGAGTCTGTTACGGTCTTTTTTCAGAGTAGTCAGTTAGGAAACACCAAACTCATCTAGTTTTAAAACATTAATTTAATTCTGACGTGTGTTTTTTTAAAAACTATTTTATAGATTTCAATATAAATTATCAGTCAGGGGTTATAGCCACACGCAGTGACTTACATGCGCGACAGTTTGTTCCTACGAAAGTTTAAGCAAACAAAATGGTGTGGCGTCCACACGATAGCAAACAGTTTGCGCGGTATATGCCTTCATGCCGCCCTATTTACATGATGCAAGTTTATTTCGTGTGAAATACAATAAAATAGAAGCAACAAATGATTTGCATCGTCTGTAACACTGTTGTAACTTTTATTGTTGCTGCAACTTAAGTATGGTATGCCACGCCACAGGCAATTAAATTGCACCGTGTAAATCAGGCTTTAACTTTACTTGTGCTTGTGATACTTACAATTTGCACAAGTAAATATATCCTTTCTTTTAAAAAGCAGCCGCAGTGCCCAAGTGGTGGAAGCGCCGCCCGGGTACATGCAGGCGTTAGTCCGGCGCATAGTCAGCAACATCGCGCTGAGAGTACATCATCTCATCGTCAAGTACGTGCAGGACGACGTCGTACTCTCACTTAACGTCAAACATCTGGCCGTAGACAGCGCTGGGGTCAACTGGGAACCGACTTTTGCAGGTACGAAATGATACAACGCACCGGAGAGATTTTGAAATTTTCTGGAGGTTAATTTCTGTTCCGTACTTTAAGGCTGCGCATTCTTAGAGTTGGTAACGCCGCAAATAGCTGTCTCATATTTTCCGATTTTCATCAATTAATCACCAGTATGGAGACACCTGAAACAGAAGATTATTATAAGGTTTAATTTAAAATCTTAAAATATGTGACGTCACACCAAGGGATCACACAAATATGACCTGTGACAAGGACGGGGTTCCAAAAACCGTGAAACTCGTATGACGTTGTTAATTGATGGCCTCTAATCCGCATTCCAGACATCGACCAGATTCACCCGCTGATCAGAAGGCTGGTGCGCCTTGATGACCTGACGCTGTGTCTCGACAAGTCTGACGCAGACGGCAAGATACGGTTCTTTCAAGAACCTCTGCTGTACAGGTGCCAGCTTGATCTCAGGTACAACCAAAGATTTAATTATAATATGTAGTTACGATAGACGGGACAAAGTGAACATCGTAATTTGCTTGCAAAATCAGTCAAGTTCTATGTCTCGTATTATGCGCCCCACCCCACAGCGCTTGTGAATATTTTTCAGATTTCATCAAATATATTGAGCAAAAGAAACAATCATCATACAGACAGTTTCTTCAAGTTTTTCACTACTTCTAAGAAACAGAAATCAGACGGTTTTCAAATGTTACAAACTTTAGTCATATAGTCGCATGATAACCATGTTGAAAAAACTGGCTTCACAATGAAATTACGACAACTTATAACGGAAACAAAGTTGAACCAAGATCATATTAGATTTCCTTCAAAAATTAGGAGCTTAGTTAACCTTACGTACTATATTAATACAGAAATGTTACTATTGTTTCAATGACTATTTTGATGACAGTTCATTGCCATAATAATTTTTGTTTACTCGTAACATGACTATGTATGCATGACAACTCTAATAGTAATTCTGTGGACAATGTCAATTTTAAACATTTTTCTTATCAGTAACTTATTGACATTATTATTATTTAGTATTGAAATTTCGCATTTCGTTGAATTTTGATAATAAAATAAAATGTGTAATGTCAGGTAATAACCTGACATATAATTACATTGTTACTACTGAATCATTATAAATTAATTTACTTAATTGGCAAAAGCCTCCCATAAATATGTTTTTGTACGCCAAATGGCAAAACATAGGGAATCTATAATATAACAATTGTAACATCTTGTACAGTCGCGAGCACCGATATGTATACTCTTTTACAGCAATTTTCTCGCGAGAAAATTGCTGTAAAAGAGTATACATACTGGTGCTCGTGAATGTACACTGTTGTAACCTATATTTACAAATAAAGACTATTGATTGATTGAAACAGAACGATGTATTAAATACGTTTAGCGCTAAACGCATTTACTGATTTGTGATGCAGGCCACGTCTCTCTGAATATATCCCTGTTACGTTTCCAGAGTGCTGACTCGGCTGATATCAGCCAACACTCGTCGCGCGACCAGCTTGGACGTCCAGTTGAGATCTGGCAAGCTAGCGTGGAGTGTGAGCAACGAACAGCTGGTCTTACTGCTCAGACTACTGAAGGAACGGCCGGTGACCAGCAAGGCGCCACCTCCGCCCAAGCAGACTGTCTCACCGGCTCCTCAGCGTAAGTACTACTTACTACCAGCTGTTGTTACATCGATCAGCTGGTCTTACTGCTCAGACTGCTACAGGAACGCCTCTGCACAAACAGTCCGTTTTCCACAAAGTAAACAGTCGATCAGCGACTCAGTCTTGCATATGCACGAAAATCTGGGAAAATCAATGTCAATTGAATTGATTGTATCTAAATTGTCGATGTTGCATAGAGTGCTTATTGTTCGTTCACCAGTCTATATTGTTTGGTTGTATAGCAGTTCTCCCACAAGCTTTGCGCGTGTTGCGGAAATCCCACAATGTTGCGGAAATCCGCTGGATGCGAGAAGCATAGGGCCGGTCGATGTGGCGACGCATGGGCCTCATCCAGGCCTCTGTCCAGTAGTCGACATCTTTCGGCTGAAATGATGATGATGACTGTAATTGAGTTTATACGATCGCCTTAGTTCTAAAAATGGGATTATCTGGTACAGGGATGAGATACACGAACACTGATGCATGCATGCCGTCTGTCGGGACAGGTCAAATCAAAGTTGCAATGGCTTTTTCTTGAAGATACCATTTCAGACATGTACCTGTACTGTTAGACACACATAATAATATGATGTTTGTACTTTAAAAAAGACCACGACATCTGAGTTTGTTTCGGCATTTCTTCTCAGGAATCAGTCAGCTAGGAAATGCCGGGGCCATCTAGTTTTCAAAACAATCAGTCTGTCAGCTTAGCTCTTCGGCTCCGGCTCGGCTTCATGGAGCGACTGCCTTTCTGACCTCACAATCCAATTACTGGGTAACAAGATACCCTTTCGTACGACTGGTTGTCAGACTTTTTGGGTTCTGACTACCCGTAACGACTGCCTAAGATCTATGAATGATAGCCGGGACCAACAGCTTAACGTGATTTCCGAGGCACGGAGGGGTCTCGATATGTAATGGATGGGTACCCATCCACCAATCAACCGCGGCAAGCGTAGCTTAACCTTCGATCGACCCGTGCGGCTGTTATTATTTAGCCACAAGCACATTACCAGTTTCAAAATATTGACCAAAAATTTACGTGTAAAAGTGTTTTAAAAGATGTACTTACAGAAAAAAACATGATTTAATTTCATTACAGACACGTTGTCAGCGAACTCAGCGGAGCCGACGCGCTCGGAGAGCTGGACGGAGTGGGCGTGGTCGTGGCTGCCGTCGCTGGCTGACCGCGAGACGGGTGTGGAAGAGGCGCCCGTGCCGGCCACGCCGCTGCCCGTCTGTTTCAACGCCTACCTCGATGATGTGTCGCTGGTGTTTAAGGTAACATTTTTCATAATACATGTTCATTTAAACCAGAAAAGGTATGCGCTTCGGGAATCATCATAAATTTTCGTAAATACTAGATTTAATAAAGAGCTGTTACAACCATGAAAGTACTAGCCTATTTTGTACCCTTGTCTTGCTCGTCGTCAGTTTTCAAATTCGTTATTAATTATTTATTTTTAACTCCTCACACACAAGGCGGACCTAATACCTTAGGCATTCTCTACCAGTCAACCAAGGGTGATTCTTTTCTTTATCATGTCGAAACAAAAAATACCTTTTGAAGCTGCAGCACTAATCCGACTATGGCATAGATAACTATATTACTTGATAACAAAGATCAAAATAGCATATACCTTTGACCAAAGTCGAGTTCATATCAACTTAAAACCTTATTAATGGCCTGGCCATTTTATCAAATATAAATATTTTTGTAGTGAAAACTTCTTTAACAGCATTGAGCGATTTTTGGCAGGGGAAAAACATAAGGGTTCGCGTTACCGAAATGCGTGACATGTTCGTGACGTGTTACGGCAGGCTCTCAGTTATTCCAAAGTTTTGAGTTTTCACTTTTGTCAGTAGTCCTTATGACAGTTTATTTAAAAAATATATTTAATTATCTGAGACTGTCAGTGTCCCATATTTAATTGTCTGACATGTAAGGAAGATGGCTGAATATCATTCTGCGGTATTGACATTACGATGCAATGTATAATGCTGAGTTGGTAAAGCAGATTCCATCGTGAAATGAGCAGAAAATAATAGCCCTTCAGGTGACGAACATATTTTGACAGTGAGTCATCATCATCATTATTATCATTCTCTTGCTCTTACCCCAATCTATTTGGGGTCGGCGCAACAAGTCCTTTTCTTCCATACTTCTCATCGTCATCTCGGTAGTCACCCCATTTCCAACCATATCATTTGTCACACGGTCCATTTATAGTTTCCACATTCATTCAAAATATTCCTCACGATATTTGCCTCATTCCTGCGCATCACGTCATTTCATTACCTTGAAAACCGATTTCCACACAACTTTTCAGTCACCGGTGCCACTTTCAGACTTCCTCTTATATATTCATTTCTTATTCTATCCGTACGCGTAACACCACATCCCTTTTAGCATTCTCATCTCAGCTGCATGCATTAGCCTTAAAAAAAATGTCCTTTCCTTTCTTTTTTTATCATATTTTGTCTGTGACTGTACATAACATGATAACTGTCCAGGTAATGGAGATCGAAGGCGCCAACCGCAAGCGTCCGCGCTCCGTCCTGGAGGTGTGCGCGACGCACGCGGCGCTCAAGTCGTCCGTCTGCAGCCCCACCTACCAGCGCGTGCGCTTTGGCGCCAGAGAGCTTACTGTGCGCTCGCACGGGAAGTGCGTCTGTGGCTTTGTTAACTATAAGTCGGTGAGTGTTGTAGGTATTGTACGCACGTGCGACGGAAATGTAACTTAAGTACGAACGATTTTTAATCAAAGACTATCCTAAAGCATTTTGGATTATTTTTTTGCGACAAGCACAATCTCCATTTTCAAAGAATACTGAGATGACGCCCAACTTTTTTGATTCTAAAAAGATTATTTTAACTTTGAAAAAAGAACGGCATTAGCTTTCTAAGGGGTTCTTTAATAATATGAAACAGAAATAAATTATGAAAAAGTTTTATTCAACCTTAAACTCATTTATTTATTTATTTATACAATTTTAAGAAAGCTTACAGACACGTAAATGGTAACGAAGTGGTAAACATCTGACAATTGCTAATTACAAGCTTCCTTTCATGGACTTATTAAACCGCCCTTGTATCAAACCAAACTTTTCCATCACAGTCCAAGTTCCAGCCGACTGTATTCCTGCAAAAGGCTTCGAAACCGGAAGGATCCGAGGAAGTGCCGTGGACGTGGCCCGAAGAACTGCTCAATGAGAGGGTGGTCGAGACCGGGGTAGCCGTGGACGAGAACTACTCGGTCACGCCAACAGAACAAACGCCCCGGCAGTCTATGGTGAGTGCTCTATGTCTGTTCCACAAAAATATCTGATGAAAGTGTAAACAAATCCTGTTTAGGTTCTAACGCAATCACTAAAGGGAGTACACATTCATATGTTTATAAGTTCAGAAAGTTTTAATTTTAGCTTGCTTTATTTTTTGCTTTATGCGTCACGACTCACGTTTAGTGCAAATAAATGTATTAACTTTCTTTCTTAGTCACAATTAATCAGGTAGCAAACGTCAGTCATCAAAAACAAGCTCTCAAATATAAGCTCATCCAAGATACAAATGAAGCAGTATGGGTTGCAGTAAATAAGCAGACACAACAACTTACGGAAAGGAAGAAATGTATTGTCTAGAAGTTATAGGATTCACAGGATAGATACACTATAGAAGGCGAAATGCAGAGCACAGAAAGAAAGTAATAAGCACAGTTTAAAACTAAATAGCACGGCTAAGTATAAGTCTGCGATAAGCACTAGGTATTCAAGCTAGGCACGTCTAGTTGAATGTTTACCGGAACGTAAGCGACATGCGCGTGAGTCCAGTGACGGTTCACGACTAACTCCCGCGAGGTCCGCGAGTGTGAAAGAGATAGGTATTCAAGCCGCGGTCGCTCGCGCTCAGGTGATCGGTCTGCATTCCACAAAGCTACATAAAAAATATCTAATATCAAAATTATCTGTTTGTACAGATGTCTTAATTTTTAATGTGTGTTACAACGTAAGTTATATAATATTAGGTTTTAATTAAGTGATTAGTTATATATTTTAGATTTAACTGCGTATTGCGTATAGTTATATAATGTATTAGTTTAGTGTAAGTACTACTTTTTATTTTATTGTTTATACAATACTTCTTACTAAATATACATTATAATTTAAATAAATAATATATTAAAGAAGTAGCTACGCTACACAAATACTCTTTACTACCGCCGCGCGATACACATCAACAAGACAATTATGCTAAAATCGGATATAACCCTACAAGACAAAATAAATCAAGTTCCCTACCCGATAGACATCGCAATTCCCGACACACATAACATATTGAAGACAATACCTGCGAGACTACCTACTCAAAGACTACGTAGTAGAATGAAATAAAGACTAGATACTAGAATATGGCGACAAGAAAAAGTGTTCGTGTTGACTCTATACTCCTCTCCTAACCTGGCGTTATCCCAAATCATCTTCTAAAGTCCCCGTCACGAGAAGCTATAAATTTTGTAAATAAGGAACTTCTACTAATTTATGTAGCGACAATTCAATCAACAACAAATAATCCCAAATTCAATCAACTCAAAGTAACATACGTGTAATAGGAACTAACGAACAATGTAGACCATTGGACAAGAAACACCATTGAAAATAATAAATTGTTTGTGAACCAAATAAAGAATTCTTGCATTTCCTTAACACTAATATTAGTTAACTACTCCTGAAATTATTACTGGACTTGGACTCAAGAACTAATTAATAACCGCTAATATCACTGATAACATTTTAGTGGCTTAATATGTTAATAGTGAACTTACATCTCCACCCCATCAGGTTTCCGAAGGCGACGCTGGGCAGTCTACCGCAGAAAGAACAAACTTTGAGAAACAGACACCAGACAAGCCGGACCGAGACGAGGTGGATGAACTTTGGGCTAGCATGGCGCCACTTTTGTACGTAGACTACGTACACGAACGATCGGCGCCTAATCCGCTGACCAACCCCTATGATAACCCGCCTAAGGACTTCGAGTATAGGTGAGGAAATGTATTTTGCCCCGCATTTATTGGAAAAATTGTTCGCAACAATTGCGCATTATTGTTGCCAGATATACGGGGCCATCCGTTAATTACGTCACAGAGGGAGGGGTGTCAACAAAGTGAGACATTGTGTGAAAAGAGGGGGACGAGTCATAAGCTTCGTGACGTCACATGTTTAATTCAAAGTATTAAACCTAAACTTCAACTCAAACTTTAAAATATTACAAGCTTATTATTTAAAATTGCAACACGTCATATGTTTGCACACTTTTGGTAACCACAAGTAAAGCGCGCGTCGCTTCGTGGGACAAATACTATATCTGGTATGCTTTATTATCATAATTATGCTGGCTGACTTTTAACTCATTAGCATCGTTACAACGAATACGGATAACTTTTAGTATGGCACCAACTGTACTTTGAAATCTTTTGTATCTTCGTCAGATTTCAAATTCTTTCCTTTATCTAGTCAGGACACATAATACCTTTTGAAGCTTTGGCAATTGAGTTACTATTGCATAGAAAATAATATTAAATTACTTCATAAAGAATATCAAAGTGTAAAAATAGACCATCGACCAATGTCGAATTGACATGAACCTTTTTATATATAAATCATTTCATTTTTCATTTAGTTGACATTGGTGCCGATTGCCTTGTTCACAAACTAAACTATATTTAAGATCAGTGCATCTTTTTCTTTCTATTTCATTAAGAAAAGGACAGAAGATAAATATTAGTTTAGTCCTGTCAAATTAATCAGCGCTTGACGTAAATTAACGTAATTTTAGTCGGCAAGTTTTTAATCACGTCTAAACCTAAATGGAGTAGTGACAGGCGCTGATTAATTTGACAGGACTAAACTAAAATTTATCTTCTGTCCTTTTCTTAATGAAATAGAAAGAAAAAGATGCACTGAACTTAAATTTAGTTTAGTTTGTGAACAAGGGAATCGGCACCATTGTCTGTCAGTGTCTCTTAATAAATTCGGTCAGAACTGTAAGGAAGATGGCTGAATGTCGACGCAATATATAATGCTGAGTAGATAAAGCAGATTCCATCGTGCACTGAGCAGATAAAAATAGCCCCTAAGGTGATGAACATATTTTGGATGTGACTACAAATTGAAAGATCGTGTAACATTGTGTATTTGTGCGCAGTGACTGGGTAGAAGAGTGCACCATGTCGATAGTGGTGGAGCCGGTGAATCTGAGGGTTTGCATGGGCCTGATACACCGACTGGTGGCTCTGAGGAATATCTACAAGGAGCAGGCGCCACAAGTACCAGGTAACACTTGCATATACATTATACAAAAGGTAATACAGACTTAGGAACCCATGAAGTTACCGCGCGTCTCACGTAACCTTCATTCTTCCCAAGACGGTTGTTCCATTTTATTACACATAATGTATGGAGTAACCGGCGATATAATTGTGGTGGCATCAAAAACCAGACGTCACACAAGTCCTGCATGGCGCATGTAAAGCTAGCCGCGATTAACATAAGCCAGAGACAACACCCCTCTGGTCGGGGGATTCTATGGAGGATGAGGAACTTTCCTCCCTGTTCTTCATACCCCTATAGAATTTTAAATTATGTGAGATTATGGAATGTATTAATTTATTGCACAGACCTACCCAAACGTACGCTAACGGTGGAAGAAAACGAGTCTTTAAACGAGAACCTGCCACAGAGGCGGATAAAGCTGGAGGTGAGAAAGTTGCGCGTGCGCCTGATCCCGTGGAACCACTCGCTATCGGAGCGGCCCACGCCGGCCGTGGTAGTGTTGGAGGTAGAACTGCCGAACAGTAGTGCCGTTGTTACGTCACCCATGTACCCTCATAGGTGAGTTTATTCATAGTATCCTAATCATATGATTGTAATTTTTTCGTGTTGTCTTTTAATGTTCTTATTATTAACTAGCTGCTGCCCGCGGCTTCGCCCGCGTGACTTTTTCTAAAATAAGTAGCCTAATTCTTATACCATCAGCTATCTGCCAGTGAAAGTCCCGTTGAAATCGGTCCAGCCGTTTCTGAGATTAGCCGGAACAAACAGACGGACAGACAAAAAATGTAAAAAAAATATTTTTTGTTATAAGTACCGTATATACTTTCTGATGTATTAAGTCAAAAGCTGTTATTTTCACATTACACACAGACGCATAAATTTTATTTATTTGTATTTTTTTGTGCCCTAAACAAAATGAAATGCAAAATAGTTATTTTGGTTTATTTTAATATTTTCGTCTGTCAAATTTATTGTACCTAGATCGGATATTCGGATGCATATTTACCTAAAGTGAATTTTTGCTGTAAAAGTATGGAAGCAGCTTCATAAAATATTTTTTGTTTAAAACAAAATCCCGGGATGCCAGGAACACCGAGAATGCATAACTAGTCGGGTATATAGTATGTAGTATGGAAGTGACTACTAAAAAAATATTTATTAAAAAAATAACCCCGGGATTCTCGGATTGCATAGGTAACTATATTCAGATGCATATTGATTTAAAATTAATGTTTAACCTCTTCTATCAATATTGATCGAAGTTTAACACCGATGCAAATATGCGTGTGTGTTAAATAAAACATTTATTTTTATTTTTTATTAAATTAGGTACTATATCCTGATTGGGCGTAAATATTCTTCATTCATCTGATTCTATAGTAAAAAAAACCACAACATTTGTCAATTCCGGAATCGCGGGATTTTTACGATCGATACAAAAGTGCATTCCATATAAGCCAACATTTGAATGTAAGTAAATATACATCCGATTCTATAATCAGAAACCAAAATTTGTCGATCCCGGAACCGCGGGAATTTTTCTATGCAAAAGCGCATTCCATATTAGCCTACATCTCAACTTTAGGTGAAAATACATCCGAATATCCGATCTCTAATTATTATTATAACTTATAAGTGAACGATGTTATTGTGGTCTCCTATAATTGGAAGCGCACGCTCGTATTTATTCCGATTCTTGTATACTTGCATGATATAGTGTGTATAGGCTCTGTTGGAGATTAAATAAATTAGCCCATCTTCTGCTTGCAACTTCGTCCGCGTGGAAGAAACATATTCTGAGGCAATTGGCAATAGGGTATAATTCTATCAGTGAAATAATTGTCGTAATTGGATTTGCATAGCTATTCATAACCATTCGACAGGTTGTTGTATCGAAAATTACATATTTTGGATTACTTGATTTACCTTGCATGACTCCTTCGATAACATTGTTGATGTTCGATTTGGCACGGAGACGTATCAAATCGTTGTGAATAGTTATGCAGTCCAGAGATTACCTACTAGTTAACTGTATTTCTGAGTGCCAGACAGGATTCGAGTTACGGGGAAATGCGAATCCGAGATCGCTCTGGCTCCCTTCGCTCTAAAATACGATTGTTGCCCATACTAGTTTTCAATTCAAAAAGTTTATGGAACAACAAACTCAATGTAATACATGAAAAAGTTTAAAGTTTTATTACATATTTTATTTAGGACCCCCAAAGAGGAAAATCTTCTAATTTTTGTTCTGCCGCGCTTTGTAGTATTGCACGTATTTTTGCACGTTTGAATGAAGTTTTCTTACGTCGGGTTACCTACTCCTATCTCTGATCGTCATTTGACACTCAAAAGTTTTTGAAGATCTATAATTTTGTAAACATGGTAATACAAAAAAGGGAAAGTACATACTTCAATGGTTGTATTAGCTCTATATTAAATCTCATCGTCGCAGGTTTATATATTGGATTTTTTATATTGTATATTGGTATAGATAAGATAGACTATTACTCGCGAAGCGCATACTTTGGAAAGCTGCATAAGCCTGTTCATCATCCAACAGGGTGTGTTCCGCCGCTTGTCAGCTGCCGTCCGACTCCGGCTCGCTGTGGCAGTGCGCGCGGCGTCACATCTCCGTCCATACCACCGCGCTGCAAGCGCGCCTCTCCAATAGCGACGGCACCGACACCCGCGTTTGTGCCCGGGCAGACATCAAACTCGTCACGCACGAGCTTCTCCATAAGGCCTTCTTCGAGAATAGGAACTCGGTTGAGTTCGCTTATCATTTGAAGATTAGTAAGTTGAAGCCACTTTAGGATTCCGTAGCCAAATTGCAAAACAGAAACCTTATCATTTCGTTATGTCCGTCTGTCCTTCTGTCTATTTTATTCGGACACTCTTTTTGTACTATATCATTGTAGATTGGACAGAAGGTGTATTCTGCGCACCGCTAAATAATGGTGTAGAGAAACTTCGAAAAAAAATATTATGGGTCTCTCCACAACCGAGGAATGAAAAAAAAACCTAAAGTAATTCGTGTGACGTAGTTTATTCATGAAATTAGCTGCTTTAAAACAAATTATGAACACTATGTGATTGCTACTTTTTATAACATTTTAGTCCATTTAGGGCCAACTGTTTCAAACGGTTGGTTAACGTAACATACATACGTACGTCAAATAATAACGATTACATGATGTGTAACGTTCGTAAAATACAAATGTAAAAGAATAAAATGACGTTAACCAGTGGGTATGACGCCGGTTACTGTAATCGTTATTTTCTAACGAACGTTAAGGGCATAATTTTGTGAAACAATGCTTTTTTTGGTTTGACGATAGTTAGCGCCATTTATGACGTATACGCGTGCGTTAAGTGGACGTGAAACAACCCACCCTTAGTCTCTCTAAATGCCCATCATGTTGTAAAAAGTACCGAATATATGGTGGGTAAAAAGTGACTTTGAATGAATAAGGTGTTAACAGTTGAGTGATATTGTTCAGAGGAGATGAGTATATGCGGGTCTTCGGCGCGGCTGCAGGCGGCTCTCGAAGTGCCGATATCGTTGCTCACTCAGCGCCGCTCCCTCCCGCTTAAACACACCACGCTGCCCCAAGACGCGCTCAACGATGAGGGTAAGTCTAACGACACATCTGCCCAAATTATTGTTTTAAACACATACAAATTGCGCGTACATGATGCTCAGCTACACTCTCAGGAAACTGTACCACTATGGTAGGAGGGCCAGCGCTCTCGACCTTTTGACTTCTTATCTAAACAAAAGAATTGAGGGTTGATGTTAATGGCAGGATCCTCGGTCACCATGGGCGTTCCACGGGATTCAATTCTAAGTCCTTTCTTGTTTCTAATTTATATATATGACTTACCTTATCTCATAAGGGATGATCACAAGATTGTATTATTCCAAGATGACACTTCACTCATTTTTTTAATCAAACGTCAGTTATTCAACTTTGAACAAGTTAATGATGCACTCTTTAAACATTGCATTGGGTCACGAGCAATGTTAAGGCGCATTATAAATGTTAATCATAGACTAGTCAATGGTGCTATGGGGGTGACCCGTAATACAGAATGGCCTGCTTTACGCCGAGACCAGCTGGAAGGGGGAGAACTGCCTCAAGCTGTATTTTTTGAGTTTGATGACTCTAGTATAACTGCCAGCCGACCTGAGATTGGTGTCCGCATTGAACCTTGTATTACTGAATTTTATGCTATACGTGGTAAAGGAAAGATCGAGCGACGTATGCTTCCACTAATTTGGAGCAGCAATAGTAGCAGTGATAGTACATAAATTACAGGGAAGAACTTTAGTCCGGGCTGTTGTTGATTTGAGCAGTAATCTCGCGAAAAGTCAGGCTTACGTCGCACTCTCAGGTCTAGCGATTAGTTCGCTAGATCCTAGAAAGTTATTACATCATCCACACGATCAAAATTATCTTGAAAAATTAAGCCGCTTACGAAAATTCTCATTTTCATTGGTCTGTTTTGTTTGGCATGCAATCAATCATCTGTACATGTTGTCCGATTTATAAATATGTAACATAGTTTTTGTTTATAAGGATGTGGACACTAAAAAGTCTAAAATAAAATAAATAATTTAAAACAGACAATTTAAAAGTAATGCACTTAAAAAAACCGAAACAAGATTGAGAACAGATTCCCTTCGAGAAAAAGCCAATGAAATAAATATTATGACTAGCCTCACAATATACATTTGAAAATCTATTGTATGTACACAAATATTTATAAAATTTTATGAAAATGTCGGTTATTCGTAGTTTAAATACCAGGAATAAACACAATCTTGCTGTACATCGTACTCGACTCCATAGAGCAGCCAACTCGTTCGTGGGTCAATATATACGATTTAATAACAAACATCCATTGACATTCGAAACGTACCCTTTAAACAATTTAAAAGCTGTATTAAAACTAAACTTGTAAAAAAGGGTACATTTCGATTATTTAGAAAACAATACATCTTGGGATTGAGCTGGTTTCTCTGCTAAGCTTTGTGATAAAACCATAAAACATACATTCATGAATATTAAACACACAATAACATGACTATTTACTTTTCCGAGTATTCATTACTTTAATTAGGTATCCTTTCTTTGGTATTGTTCGTCGAATTGAGCTCCTTAAGTTCTGAGTTGAGCTACACGGTTACTGACAAATGCTTGCACTGACTGGACATTTGCCACACGGATAGATCATGACCTTGTTTAGGACATAGGATACTTTTCATCCCGGTAGTAAGTTTCCGTGGGATAATTTCCGACCTCCACACTCCATAATGCATAATGAATAAAATTGCAATTTGCGTCTGACTTAAAAAAAATCTTACAAATAATTAGGTAAAATACTTCTTTCTGATTTCCAGATTCCGTAGCCATAGATATAACCCTGGAAGACTACGGCATGCGCGGCTACGTCACTGACAATGTGAACACGCACTTGATGTCGCTGCACTCGGCTAAAGTCACCGCGCTACACGAACCGAGTAAGTTTTTTGTCACCGTCATTAACATAGATATTATACTCAAATATAATGGTGGCCATACTCGCTACGGTCGCACGGAAAGGTAGACCGGGAGCGTCTACTGACGGTAGTACTTATAGATTTCGTGGCGCCGAAGATGTGTTGATCGCACAATTTCTGGCACGAACGCCATTCAAAGTCGTCAGTTTTTTCACGTCATTTGAGTCGTAGTGCGAGTAAACGGTGATACGCTTGGCTTGTATGGAAAGTGTTAAAAATTCCGCCTCTAGCAGCGGCCGACGAGGCGTCTTTGTGCTCTGTAATAAGAATAGGCCTGTGCGGTTCTTGGAATAAACGACGTGTGGTTAACCAGAGCAGGCATAACTGCTCAGCTAGACCTCTCCAGTGGACCGTAGTGTACAAGAACTAAGCTATGTTTTCACTACGAATGCCTCGCGATATGTGTCTCCAGAGATATCGCGCGATTACGCCCGACTTCGCACGACATGACTGGTGACGCGGTGTATCGTGGAAAGTTTGTAAATACATGGCTTTAATTATTATTTCTTAAGTTGTCAACTGACTGTACTACGTGTATTGAGATTACTAAAATAAATTACAGAGGATGGTGAAATTAGACAGGCGTGGCTCTTGTCAGCTCCCGACGAGCCTGCAACCACGTAAGTAGCAAATAACAACATTATAAAATTACACCTCCACCAGTATACATTTTAGCGAAATAGGCAATCTTTTGGGATAAGGGAAGGAAGATGGTGGGTCAATCTTTTGTAAAAAAAAGAATATTATTATGTATTGATTACAAAATAGGATGTTTCGCGGTTGAAGGATACCAAACGAAACACAATAGAAGTTTTATTGTTATTTCGCCTGGGGGCGTTTAGTATCATTCAATCCTTCGTGTTATGAAAGTATACACGGCCAATAGTGAACATTAAGTTTTAGAAAACTGTTTGGTTTTGTAGAGCGTAGTTTCGGTCACTCATACTCGTGGGACAGTTGCTAGAGCTCGATGTTGTCAAGAGGGTTGGCAATGTCGCTTATAGCTGTTTTGATTAAAGACATGTTGCACAGATCCCAACTACATAATTTGGAATTAGGGTCGGAGAATAATGAGTTAAAGAATTTATGAAATGTCGTTTTGTAGTGCACAAAAATTTTGATTAGATTGCAATAATCAATATTGTAACGCTGAATATTTAGTTTAAGGTGTTGAACGTTACAAATGTTTTGAACGTTTCCGAATGCTTTTTTTTTTACTAAATATTCAACTTTTTTATGTCAATTGACGTAATGCGTCACATTTTTGACGTCCCCATTTGCAACTTATGATGTGATAAGGTTCTACAACGGTACAAGGTTCTTTAGGCCTCATACGCACTAGCGGTTGGCAGCCTAGGCTAGATTAGTTTGAGCGGCCAGCGGACTGACACGGTTGTAATAGCGGCTGACGGCCATGGCGGCCAACTGCTATGTTAATCGCTCGAAGGCGGAGTAGATACTGTCGGTCAATAAACAAAATGAAACGTCAAGGTAGCTTGTGTTATTTATTATTACTCCCGAAAGCAACGAAAGAATAATAATAAATTCCCATTGTCTCCGTTTTAAATCTCTATTATTTTATACTGCTCCTTCACAATTCCAAATAGCTTCTCGTTGTTAAATTGCAACAATAAATTTATCTGTGTGGAAACTCACTGGCGGGTCGCGGCAATCTAAACCGCACATGAACCGCCTAGTACGTATAGACAAGACGGCGGCTAGCCGCGAAGCGGACCGCTGCCCTCCATTCAAACACCGCGGATAAAATTTTGTGGCTGAAATAAAAAAGCGGCTAGCGGTTATCCACCCCCGCGGTTAACCGCTAGTGCGTATGAGGCCTTAGGCGCGTGGCCAAAATCGGAACTAATGCCGCCATCTTGTTTTTTCAATACAATTTCTGTGACAATTTCACTAATATACCAACGATGCCCCATGTCAATATCTCTCAAGCGCCAAAAGAGCGTTTTAGCACACGTAAGACATGGTATGGTTAGGGTTTTCATAAGTCGACCTCAAAATTCCAGCCCCTACCTCCGCATGGCGGTCCAATGGTGCACAGAACCGATAGACACCTCGTTCGACTACTGCGGCATCTGGACGGAGCCGCTGGCTATGTCGGTGGACCCGCTGCTCATATCCTGGCTCGCCTACAAGCCTACTTTGAAGCGGGGTGAGTGTTTACAGAGGATCAAGTGGTCAAGTAGGACGACTAGGTATTAGAGTATTTGACAACTATCCAAAATATACATGAATTCAAGTGGGATGACGATGATCAATGCTAGTGCCTTCTCCTATGAGAAGAGGCCTTTGCCCTGCAGTAGGACAGTAATAGGCTGGTATTAAATGAATTATTACAATACTAATGTTGATTGTTGTAGGTTAACTAATACTATACTCCATTTATGATAACTACAGGTCGGATAATCGGATGCATATTTACCTAAAGTTCAGGTGTTGGCTAATATGGAATGCATTTTTGTATCGATCGTAAAAATCTCCCGATTCCGGAATTGATAAAATTTTCTACTTTTTGACTAATCGAAAGCTAGCTTATGGTGTGAAGTTAAATAATACCAAATATTTAAGAAGTCGTTTCCATACCATGTATCCGATTTGTTGTGCGTTCCCGGATTTTCTGGAATCAAGGTATTTTATTAACAAAAAAATATTTAAGAAGTCGCTTCCACAATTTCATACCAACAGTCAAAAGTCAAAACATTTATTTCAAATAGGCACGAAGATGCACTTTTGAACGTCAAAAATTACATGAATTGTTTATTGATTCTAGTTGCGCCTTCCAAAAGGCTATGTATGGAGAAGAATGGGCAAGAAACTCCATACTTACTCTTTTAAAATGTTAACAATAGTTTGTATACATTAATAATTATAGGTGAAGACGATGTACCTAGAATAAAAAAAATAAAAAATTACTTACCACAATTGGTAAAAAGAATAAAAAGTGAAGTAATGACAGAAAAATTAATAAATGCGATGGGTACATCGTGCTCACATATTTACATTGTATATGATTTTCCCAAAAAAATTGAACATATAATAAATAAAAAGTCAGTGTGTGAGTTAAATTTATATTAATCACAGAAAATAAAATTAATACCATAAAAATTATAAATTATACAGTTAAATTAGCAACCAGTGTGATTTTGTCTACACTCTAAACTGTCCTATGGAGCAGGACCAGCATGTTTCCAAGCATTCTTATCTTGGATATAATCCTCTAATTTGTAATATGCTTGTTTACAAAGTGTGCTTTTTATATGAGTTTTAAATTTTCTTTCATTTAATTGTAATATAAAAATAATACCCAAAATTAACTTTAGGTAAATATGCATCCGAATATCCGATCTCTAATTATAACAAATTAGACAAATAACGCTTATAACCCTTTCGTTATTTCAATATAGAGTTATAATAAGGTCCGTTATTTCAAGATAAATACAAAGCAATGTAATTTATTTACTATTTACATTAATTTTTTAAACTGTAAAATACAGTCATTTCAACAATATTACACAATAACTGTTGTTATTTGGTCATTATTTGTCTGATGCTATAATAAATGAGTAAAGCTGTTACAGAACAATCACGATTTTTGAAAAATTTAATAAAATCGGTATAATTATGAAGAAGTTACACTCTTTAGAAGTTATACTTCTATTATTGAGTTTGAGTCTGCACGCGCTATGGGCATCAACTAAATACATCATGATATCAATGTATGTGTTGTATACATTGTATTGTTCTTCCACAGACGCGTATCATCTGTCTGGCTCACTGAAGGGCATGGCTTCAACGCAAATAAACTTACGACGCCGCCCCACACCACCGGTCAGTTCACTAAATTGTTTCTTTTACTCGTACTACAATTTAGCATCGGCACTGTCATAAAGTGTGACGATTTGCGTCATAAATAAGTACCTTCAAAATATAATTTTTAACGTAGAGCAGCATAGCTATTGACTACCATTCAATACACTTCCGTGCCGAATCGAACTTCGATCATTGTTTTCGAAGGATTCTTACCGCTGTTCACAAATCCGAAACTTTTGTCAGTTTAAACCAAATAGACTATATGCTATTTGCTCTCGAGGGATACCTGTCCATTGGTAGTGAATAGCTATGTATTAGCCTTATGTGTTGAAAAACACATGAATGATGCGATGACTCAACGCAAAATTGGCGATGTCTCTCGATAATGTTAATGATTAAATGCTCGAAATTCTAGCGTTGCGACGTCGCATCGCTTTCATGTTTGTCGGCGCTATAACCCACCAGTAGCATCATAATTAGTGTAATACCTACTATCAATGATGTTATAAGTAAATAGAGCTAGTAAGGTTTTACGCTCTCCGCAAGTGGCATGTTAAAACTTGGCTGGGACACCTGAACTCAATGTCGCGCCGGCGCACGGCCTCAACGGAAGCAACTAACGCTTGTCCCTTTCGCTTCCGATAATAATGACATGGCCATCCTACATCCACGTATCCGTGTCATCTTATATAGTATGACATTACAATATAACGTTATTTGTGTGATTCATTTGGTAGAGGAAGCTCGGGGGATGGTCCCATATAAATTATATTAACTTTGCTTGGAGAAAATGGAAGCTAACTCAAAACTACCCGTTTTCAAGTTAGCTTCGATCTTCTTTTTCGTGTCGCTGGCACAACAGTAATTATATATTTGCTGGCCATAAACTTAGATTCATTAATACGTGTTTAATCCACTTTATGTATGTTGATGATGTTTTCATAAGTACCACTCACTGTTGATTACATAGCAAGTAGTGGTATACAAATTTGTGTGGGGTCCGTACCACATAAAAAGATTGCCTACTATACATTAAGAGTGCATTTCCAGTCGTCGAGCGGGCGCGGCGGCAGTCGCACGTCTGGTCCGGGCGCCGAGCTCGTGCACTTGCGCTCGCGCAGCCACGGCTCCAGTAGCGAGCCCAGCGAGAAGAAGGAGGTCAAAATACATCCCATGCCTAAGGTATCCATACAGGGTTAAATTAAATTAGCTAGTTAAACCGTAGACGTGGTGGGTATCATATCGAATTACGTTATGTATAATAATACCAGCCTATTATTGTAGACAGTAATCATCTATAGTGATATTCATACAACTTAAAGAGCGCCGCAAATGGGGAAAAACATAAGAAATGTTGTATTTCGCGGGCTACTCTAGCGCTTTCGCCTTAAGGTTAATGAGCTTAAATCATCAACAGCAACAAAACCCTTGGGACACGTGGCTGTCTGCCGAGCGGCTGACCGCCCTGCACCACCGGCTGCGCAGCATGCTGCTCAACGTGGAGCTGGGCCTGGCGCTGGTGTACGTGACCATGAGCACGGCCAGCGCCATTGACTGCGCCACGCTGCGCGACGCCATGGAGCGCCATGCGGCCGGCTCGCATCGTGTGCTGGCCATCTGGTATGAACCACACTTATACCCGCACGGGACATGTACACACGACCTTTGCCCGTCACGTCGTGCGTCGTTCAATCGCACGTGACGGGCAGTCGTTTATTCAAAAGCCAATGACCAAAATGTGTGCCTTTTTTCTTGGCGGCAATTAATAACATTTAAAAATCAGTCTGGTTTCCTATATTTATAGATATATCCTTAGCAGTTTAAGTTACTTTTTTTTACATTATTTATTAAATTTAGGCTATATTGTAATGTGAAGAAAGTATCACTGTGATACTTAATAAAACTGAAAAAATTATACCTAATTTATAATTTTCATTAATGGCCGACAAGAAAAAAAAGGCACCATATATCCATACATTTTGGTCGTTGCCTTTTGACTGTGAATCAACACTTTTGAACGTCAACATTACATAATATACTCGTATACGATCTAGAGGAATGTGGCCGTTATTCTTTACATCGAATTTTATTGCTTCGTGTCTCAATATGAAACTTTATAAAAGGTATTAGAAAATTCTAGACACACTTACCGAGGCAGCTGATAGAGCTGTTTTTCATAATTCCTTCTCAGTCACGAGATAATCTTTTTTTAAAGGAGTGGCTAGTGGACCCGATATAGCGCTCTTAAGACGACATAAAATCTTAATTTTTTTATCACGTATTATGCGGAGGAATGAGTAAAATGCCTTGAGGAAGTTTTGACTATGAATGTGGATGGCTGTCGGCGCAACACATATTCGCGTGATTGACCGCGGGGAATACGTGGGGCTTCGGAGTACCGAGCCCGGTATATGACGGCTGCTGCTCGCGCACCCCTTCACTCAGCTTACAGACGCGCTTCACTGTACACATTTCATCGCGCATTCATTGCGCATTTCATTTCATTTTGTTCGCATTTCATTGTACTATTTTCTACATACGTTGACCATTGTGATTTACGATACGAGTATCACACCGTTAAGTATTCACTATTGAGCCTGTTCATGGCTATAAGAGTAAGGGAAAGCCAAAGAAACGATGGATGGTCTGTGCGAAAGATGATATGGCTAGAAAGGGGGTGACTACCGAGATGACGTCGTGCCCTTACTCCGAATAAATTGGGATAAGGGCAAGAGATGATGATGTACGGAAAGTGAAGCCGTAAACTGATCACTGTTCCAATGTTTGTAAAGAAACATCTGGTTTTCAGCCTCGGTCGCCTGTCGATGCAATCGAACTTCATGACGAAGGGGCTGTGGGCGGAGCTGCGACACGACGGACCCACATACGTAAAAGAGAGTGAGTTATAAAAAATTTTTCCTTCTTCTAAGATAGTAACAAAACACCTTTGTCATGCATCTGATAATTAAACTAAGCGAATTGTTTATCGAAAAGATTCGAGAGTGTTATTATGTTTATGAATAGAATGAGGAAAATCTTGAGGATCCATGAAGAAAATCCATATGGATATGTATAGTCGACTTTTGGCTAAATCTCCCTGTAATTTTTGGTCTATTTAGGGTTCCATAGTAAACAAAGAACCATTATAGTTTCGCCATATCCGTCTGTCTGTCTGCGGCTTAGCTCAGAGATTCTTAGTACTATAAACTTGTAATTTGGTATGAGTATACATATTAGTGACGCCGACAAAGAGTTAAAATAAAATACCTCTAGTACACGTAAAGTGGGGATGATATTTTTTTTCTCGTCTATCCCATGGTTCGGGGTATCGTTGGATAGACCGTTTAATAATATTGCGGGTTTGTGTAAACCATTTTTAGATTCAGGGATCCGTTTGCGTGATATTAAGCTTTAAATTGCTAAGTCAAGTATCCCCCCCCCTGCCAGCTAAGAGGTTGTATTTGAGTACGTGAAAAAATTCACGGCAGTAGTATATATAACGAAGTTAAAAGAAAACTATCACAGCTAAGTAAGCTTTAGAAGTTACCGAGTAATAGCCGACCAACTTCATTTACAGTTGAAAAACATGTTCTCAAGAACATGTTTTTCCACTACAATGTTAAGTTTGTTCTTGGGATAAATTCATCCCAACTACGGAACCCTTAATTGTGCGTAGTCCGTCACGCACTTGGCCGGTTTTTATATTCTATGACGTGCAAGTGACCTTAGGGAAGTACCTACCTACCTTACCTTTTTTATAGTAGATTGTTATACAAGGGATGAAAGGGACCTATTTAGGCACGAGATGGTTTGGTATAATAGAATATACCAAACCATCTCCAATAATTAAGAGTGCCTAAATAGGTTCATTCACCTGAGGTAAGCACTCTGCTTTTCATTTCGAATATGAGGAAAGTAAATAAAAACCCGATTAGGTAATCAAATACATATCTGAATCTTATGAACTCATTTTATACAAATATCTGTTATACGTAAATAATTAGCACTCGACAAAAGAACTGAAGATCAAATCGCCGCTTGCCCCCCTTTTTTATATTTTTTTTCTGTGGCATTCTACTAGCCAGTATTTTTTATCATTGATGATGGTAAATATTTCGCTCAAATCTATGTAAATTAAATAATAATTTAGTGAAAAGTAAACTATAAGTATAATGTTACAAAATTATTGAATAAAATATTTAGACTTAGACTAAATTTGATTGTCGTAATTTCAGAGCTGAAAGAAGACTCGTTTCCATGGAAGATCAAGCTGGCGGACGTGTCGTGCTACACGCTGGAGGTGCGCGCCGCCTTCGTGCCGGGCGTCAGTCACTTGCTGGAGGCGGAGCAGTCGGGTGCGTCCGCCGGGTTGAAGTCCAAGCTCAGGAGGCCCAAGGTAGGGGCTTTGTTCCTATCTTTAATTAACTTAACATACCATAATAATTTATAACAGCTTGCAGCGGCGCATAAGTGGCTTTAAACCAGGGTGCGAGCATGGTTGCCGCAGCATGGAATGTTCCCATTAAAATATTATATTTACTTAAAGATTTAGGCCTAATATTTATTTTACTTGATGACGTCAGCTATGGCCATCGTCTCGATTCGGTGGTACGGAATCCATAATGCAGTTTTACAATAATAAAATACGATGATACGGCAAATCAGTTAGTATTTCACGTTCAGAATAATCAACGCAGTGCAATACTAATAACTTACACGCACTATTTTCTAAGTTCGGGCAGACCGACATTTTCACGTAGGACAATTGGAGGCCCTAACAAGACTGACTCGTCTTTCAGTTACTTCCCTTAAACACGACTCTGCCCACGTGCCGTGTGCGTCACGACGTTGACCTTCATAGTACTACAATAATCACTATTATCGCTCAACTTTTATAATCTGCGGCATACTGGTTATTTCATACTCGTATTTTGCTTTTTGTACCCCATTTTATGCTGCACCGGTTGACGTCATCACGTCAACGCCGACTGTTGCTGAAAACCAGCGCTGTGACTGTCTCGCATTATGCTGAGCGATGTCCGTTTTGCGTGGATTTAACGCATATTTTCCCTCAACTTGTTATTTTTTCTTTGTGTCATATTTACCACAATAGTACATTGTGATACAAGGGTGGAAAGTAGGTTATTGCAAATGAGCTGTCATTAACAAGCACGAGCCGAAGGCGAGGGTTTTTAATGACACGAGTTTGCAATAACCTACACACCCGTGTATCACACGACGTTTTTCAATACAGTTGAGGGAAATAGTAAAAAACAAATAAAAAAAATAATCATTTTATCACAAATTAAAATTTTCAGAAAATGGCGCGTTTTTGCAATTGGTATTTTTTTTTTCACACCGAAAACAGCCTATACAGCCTATTAGATTTTTGACAAATGTTGATGTTAAAATAATTAAATTAAAACTGGTAATTAAATATATTAAACAATCATTTAAAAGACTTGACAATTCAATGCTAAGACGTACGGACTCATTCATTTTTCCTCGTATAAAATCTATCCCATTTTATTCTATTTATGAAAACTCCTTGCTACTAAACGTTTTAAATTGACTTATAAATTTAAAACTCAACTGCAAAACTAATGATCGAGCTCGTAAAAAAAGTCACGACCGCGGGCCGGGTCTATGTGGGATGTGTGAGCTGACTCTTCACAGTATGGACACTTTTTCGCAACCTAAGCTAAGGTGAAGGCAAATCTAACGATTGCTCTTTGCTTCATCGTTTTTTTTTTTTAATTAAAGTAAAATCACAAATTAAGGCAAGCTAGAGGTGAGGAACAAGACTTCTCCCAGGAGATTGGATCCGTGAGGTCGCTACTGTCCAACAGCTTGCCACATGCTGCCCTGCTGGTTTATGTATCTCTCCTGGTCTGGCTCCTCTCTAGAGCTTTCAAATACCGGTTTTTTTCAATACCGGTATAAAACCCGGTATTGGAAAAGTCAATACCGTTATCACGGTATCAATACCGGTATTGAACGCAAGTTCAATTATAACATTAATAAAACCATTAAAATACGTGTTTTTACTGTCAAATCTGTCTTTATTGTTCTTTTTTAAAATAATAAAATGAATATCTTTTATTCATAGCTCTCTTATATAATAATTTGGTATTGGTTGATTATTTAGGTAGGACTAAGAATTAGGAACATAATAAAAACTTAAACTTAATCTAGTCTTTTTGTAGGACGAAAATTCACATAGACTTTGTAAAGTACTTTTTTTTTTATAAACTTATATCTAAATGTCATCATGTATCATGTAAAAATCAGCATAGGTCATCATTTTTATTTCGGTAGGCATCGTTATGTGTAGAAATGTAAGTACTTAATTAGCTAGCAATCATTTGCTGTTCATTTTAGTAACATTCTTAAATAATTATGCAATAATAAACGACATAAGTACGGCTTGATTTCGGGTATTGTCTCAGGCGGGGCGCGGGAGGGTGAGCTAAAATAATAGCGGGACGCTTACTTTGGTGAAAACAAGTGCGAGAATAAGATCACATCGAAGGTTTGTAATACCGTAATAACGGTATTCGGGCGTCAATACCGGTATTGAAAATGGCCAAAATAAAATACGTGATCACGGTATTACGGGATGCCGAAATACCGGTATTGAAAGCCCTACTCCTCACCCTAAACCTGTTCCGACAAAGTAAACTACCGAAACGGACCCCGAGTTCAGGAGAGCGAAAGCCCCACCACGACGTCAACGTAAAGTAAAAGCAAAGGCCTCCCTTCGCTCCTTCCACTTATTTCTATCTATTGCTATATGTGACCAATCTTTTATTATTATTATAAACCATTTTTCCTTATTTTTACTTCAAGGTCGCCACGCCGAGAACAGTGCTCGAGCTGGTCACCACCACCATCACGGTGTCCGTAGTCACCAAATCGCTGCAGTACAAGACAATATCCATGAAAGAACAGCAGGCGAAGAAAGGAAGAATATCCGCTGAAGATAAGGTTGGTTTTTAATTATATATTAAAATTTTAGTACTTTTTTAGATTTGTGACACGTAACATGAATTGGAACACAATAAGCCATCCAAATTTATGTAATGCTACATGAAATGTAACGCCAAGCGCACAATTCATCCAGAACGGGCCGCACCGCAATGCAATTTCATACAAAAAAGTATGAAGGCCGCCTGAACTGTGCGTTGGTTTATAAAAAAAAATACCAAAGTGATGACGGCGGACTTTTGCAATGCGTTGCGTTGTGGCGCGCCGCCTCTATCTGCGCGAGCCATTACACAAAAAAAATTGGTGAATTCGTTTCAATGTATGTTACATTTCACCTGTCTGTACCCGGCATTAGGATGCAACTGGATTGCAGTCGATTGATGACGTCGAACGTACACACGGCTACACATCAAGCTATATATTTCCAGAATAAGCTGACCTCTCACTATACGGAAATCCTATACAATGCGAGATCAGATTATATTAAAATGTATAGCTTGATGTGTAGCCGTGTGTACATGGCAGTCAGATTACGTTCATCGATCGACAATCGATTGTATTTTGAAGCGATCAATATTGGCTGGTCGGCGTTTATCGACCGTAATCTAGTTGCACCTTTAGAATGTTAAGACGGATTTTTGCTTGGAAGTAATGTGTTATAAGTTTCATTGCCTGTATATGCTCGTTCCGTGTCGATGACAATATTTTTAGTAATTTGAGAGCAGTCTTAGCCCTGTGGTAACGGTCCCGACTTACGAGTTGTTGGCCGAACAGGCACTTTATGTAATTAAATTCATCGCCACTGCTCTCACATAACGGCAAACGAAAACATCGTGAGGAAACAGATCCTAGAACCAGGAAATTTGAAGACATGTGACAATCGAACGAATTTCGGCCCACTCCTACTCTAAGAGATGAGGCCTGCGTCTCAACACTAACTCAAGACTTACCTACTCAAGTTTACCTTTATGCCACGAGCCGCACGTATTATTAATATTATTACGGTATCGGAAGATATATATTTGGGCAAAACCTGCCGAGAGTCATTCAAATGGCACAAATAATAATTGAAAAAGGTATTGCATTATAAACATTTGTTATGTTTATAATAGTTTATTATCTAGTTTATGTATATTTCTTTGTAATTTTACTTACTATTCATTATATTTTATAACTCTTCCGGTTCGGGCATCATCTTGATATTAGGTGTGCAAAAACTTCTTTTTAAGAAAATTGTTTGTCCAATTTAAGGATTGGTTCAAACTTGCTGTTCCGTGTTTTAAAATGATAATAATGTCTTTTAATAGAAAACGAAGTACTTCACATCTGGAACGGACTTCAAACCGACAACATTAAAGGAATTTGTACGCGGTCCGTCTGCAAGGTATCTATTACTTATTATATTGGAAATATTTAGCAGATGATATGATGCTCGGTTACATTGACCACTCTAAAATATGTGTCCAAATATTTCGTTTTCATTCGAATTATGATATTTTTGTGATAAGGAAAATTCAAAATTCGGTGATTACTTTCTTGGCACTTAGTTTTAATAAAACTATATCTATACAAATAAATAAAATTGTACGAGTAGTGTCTGTTTGTAACGTCAAAATTAAAACATTTTACTAAATGCATATGATTATACGCAGAAATCGTACAGCGTCCTTCGCGTTCAATATAATAATAATAAAAGCGTTTAGGATATTGATGGGGTTGCCCCGCTTCGGTAGTTCGTCAGCGATGCTCGAGTCGACTGTTTTTATACAACGATGAGAAAACGATGCGCTTTCCTGGAGCGCCGCGTGCAGGCTAGCTCCAACCTTATTCTGCGCTGTGTGGCGAGCAGACTCGATTGTTTATTTATGTGAGTCGCTGCTGCAAGCTGTCCGCCTCGGTGTTAGGCGTGTGGCAGTGAGTCACATGTATTAAGTGATAGAATAGGAATCCTAACATAGGGGATATTGTTACTAACACAATTGAGTCCATGTTGCTTGATTAATAAAGATATTATTATTATTATATGAAAGTAACAAAAAAATCATTTTAAATAATTGTCTGTCTGTTAGTTTGTTCTGGCTAATCTCCGAAACGGCTGGACCGATTTTGACGGGACTTTCACTGGCAGATAGCTGATGTTATAAGGAGCAACTTAGGCGTACTTGTATTTTAGAAAAAGTCAAACGGGCGAAGCCGCGGGCAGCAGCTAGTGAATTATGAAAAAAAAAATTTTTTGTTTGTTTGTCTTGAACTTGACTTCCACGCAGACGGAAGTCGCGGGTAGAATCTAGTTATTAATATCAATGTAACATTTTCTGTTTCAGAAGAAATAAATCTCCTGATGTAAGTATTTTAACCTACCTAGCTACGCATTGTGCTCGTTTCTTAGTGTTACTTGATTTTTAGGGTTCCGTACCTCAAAAGGAAAGAAATACAGGAAATAGTTCTTTACTTATAGATTACAGGAAAACCGATAAGAAGTCTATGGTCTTAATATAACATGGTAAATCACTCAATATTGTGCGCACAAAGTTACATTTGCAGTTGGAATGTATGGGAGAACTGATTAAATTCATCCCAACTACGGAACGGTTCACTGTGTGTGATCCAAGACGCACTTAGCCAGTTTTGTTTTTTTAATTCTGAGTACGTAATTAAATTCCTACATAATATTAATTTTTGGCTTTTGACCGGCTGTAGGACTGCTAATAAGTTACGGCTAATAAGATTGATATATAAAAACCTCGAGATATACAAGTCCTTCAAATAATGGTATTAAAGTGTCTTCGATAGGCCACAATTAAAGCCTTGTTAGTCACACAAAAAAACTTAAAGTTTAATTCAAGAATCGTGAAGTGGTTATTTGATCAATATCCTAGAATCTTGTAAGACGAAAGAGACTAGTCTCCACGACACAGAAATCCTTGTGTGTTCGCTAGGTTTATCTCTCTTTATGCTCTCTTGAACAATCAAGTTTTTATTAAAACTGGTACGATTTTTAAATAATAATAATAAATACCATTTGATATTATTATTAAAAAAACATACATCTCAAACTTTGATATCAATAATGATAATGCTGTGTTCAGGAGCCTGATAGTTCGTCGCCGCAGCAGCAAACAGAGAACCCTACCGAACAGGTTACCATCAAGGAGGGGCCCATGGTGTCCCTAGGCATCCACCTCCACGCTGACACCCCACCGATCGTGCTACGTCTCGAACAGGATCAGGTACTGTACCTTACCTAACAGGAAATACGACTATTTCATGAAAACATCAGAGGGGTAATTCCCGTATTTTTAGGAACGTTCGCTTTCTAGTCTCAGTCTCAACCTGTCAAAAATACTTGTAACGTCATTGACATTTTTAACAAGTATTTGACTATCGCCGAGGTGAGACTGCGACTAGACTTTTTGAACGTTTTTAACCGGAATTCTGGTGAGATAGTGGTCAAACGTGAGTTTATCATTAGTAAAAACGACGTTTCCTAGCAAAAATTACGTGTACAAATAGAACACTTTGAATATGATTATTTATCAGTAAGTATAGTGTCATTACTGCCGCGTATTACATTGTAATAAACATACTAACACAGCAGCAATTTGCAAAAAAAAAAGTAAGAAAGAAATATATTCTGCGAGCTACCTTATCGCATCCCTTTTAGGATCCTACTAGATTAAGGTCGATAAACGCCAACCAGTCGATATTAGTCGCCTCAAAACATAATCGATGGTCGATCGATGAACTGGCTGGCGTAATCTGGCTGCCATGCACCACTGGATCGGTCTTTACGGTCAATGACATCGATCGACGTCGATGACAAACATACTAACGCAAACATTGCTCACTTTTGAACTTTGTTGCGAGGATCTTTTGGCGCCTGAAAGATATTGACATTGTTGGCATACGGTTGTGAAATTGTCACAGAAATTGTATTGAAAAAATAAGATGACGGCGACAATTTGGATTTTGGCCACGCGCCTAAAGATTATTGTATCGTTGCAGCTGTGTTTATCACTTGCGTGTGGCTAACCTACTCGTAAGTTGTCCACACTACCCAAATTCGTGCTCGGCTTGTGCTCGGCTTGTGCTCCGCTCGTGCTCGGCTCGTTTAGCGTAGACGCACCTCGTTGACGCGTCACTTTTTAAAGTCTCCATTCAAGTCATGTATTATAATATAACAAGGTCCTAAGTACAGACAAAGTTTTCATAGGTTGTTATAAGTCGCTGAGACCCGTCTCATTTAGATTCAGTCGTAAAAAGTGTTTTATTGTCAATCAAGATGCATATAGGCAGATCTTTACACACAATAAAATTAAATATGCATGTAATCTGATGTTCGCTTCTATCGTGTCTCCATCGATCAGTTTGAATAGTATAAACAAGTTGTGACAACACCACATTAGCGTATTGTGATCCTAAGCCTAAAAGACAGCGTCCTCAGAGCTGACTTTTTGAGCATGTTTTATCATTATTTAAGCTTACCTTACCACCGCGGGGAAGACTGTGAGCCTCTTACTGACTAAAATCACACGAAATTCCTCCAATTAATTTCGGCATGGGCGCTGGAAGGTTCGCGCAATCTTGCTTACCCCCGACAGATATATTTATTCTAGCTTAACTTTTCTCCAACTCCCAAAATTCACCTTAATGTCTGATAGTTTACCATATTTAGTTAGCAGAAAGGAAGGCAAGTGGTAACATTTGTGTATTTCGTTTGCAGTTGGCAAGTGCGCCTGCGAGCAGCCCGCTTATTATCAATCTCGCGTTCGCTCTAGACTTATCTTCCTCCCCGAACGATTGAGCAGTGAGTGACCGATATCATTTGAGGTACTCCGATGATTATAATGCAAATACTAACCATTCAGTTTTCCCGAATGTGGCATATTCTAATGTATCTCTCCATTGATTGTCCCCAGGAGAACGGTATTCTGCGAAATTATATATGACGAAGTTCATGATTTTTAAAGCTATCTTTAGATCACAAAACGAGATAAATACTCACTTACAGTTATCGGTACTTTAATTGTCTATGTTTTTTTTAAGTGAAACAGAATTACAAAAGCATTGAGATTTTTTAATAAAAAATAAAAAGTTATTGTGATATTATGTCAATTTTAATTGTTGTTTTATTTTTAGCGATATTTGCATGAGACGAGATAGATGATGTGTAAACTTGAAACTTACGATCACACGTTGTAAATGACCTCTCACGCCGACGAAAGACGGGATTGAAAACTTTGTTTTAAAAGAAAAAAAAAGAATAATAAAATAATATAGTTAGTTATTTCAAATTGAAGGTTTGCGACTGTGGTTGCCTTGAGTCAGAGCTTACATTCTAAAACAGTGTTCATGAAAACTGTTGAAAATTGTTTCGAGCGCTAACTGTTAGCTTAGTGTGACCGAAAACCAAAACGATTTAAATTGAGATTCGTGTATTTTTAGTTATATCGGGTGATAGATGGTGCTAGATAGCTAAGCACATGTTCGGCTCGGCATGTTTTAGCACAGCCGGGCGGCAAAATCGAATATATTATGTAGATATTTGTTTGAGAAAAAGCCGCTTGGCTTAGCTCGAACTGTGCCGAGCCGATCCGAACATGATTATGCGAGTGTAGATGCCGAAAGAAGTTTGCCGAACGGCACGAGCCGAATGAAAACCGAAAATGTGTAGTAATTGCTAAGGTTCGGCTTTGTTTTTCAACAAATACTGCCGAAACGACCATGTGTGTAGCCCCCCTAACTGTGTGCTGGCAACTGGTAGCTTAGTACGGCTGAAAACTAATAAAGTAATTTAAATTCATTCAGATGATAGATGATGCTGGATAGGTAATAATGATTATTGTGTTTCCAGGTTCTCATTGTGGACGCAGCGATACACTGCGTCACTCACATCGTTACCTTGCTCAACCGGCCGCTGATGGCGCCTCCCAAGACTGACCTCTCCTCCGCCTCTCTGGGCGGCTCTCATCGATCGCTCATACGGTATGCACTTGCATTGTTCTTTTTAACCGACTTCAAAAAGGAGAAGGTTATTAAAGGAATGTTTTTGAATGTATGTTTTTTTGTTTTTCAATTGTTAACTGATTTTGATGATCCTTTTTTGAGTATTCTTCCGATGCAGGAAAATAAATAAAACCCGTTTTGTTTTGTAAGTCGGTGTCTTTGTTTTTGTTTTATTTCTTGCCAGTGGCCACATAATTACTGATCCGATTACAAAAATTATTTCACCGAAATAAAGGTACACTATTCCCGAGTGACATAGGATGCGTTATTCTTCTTTTTATTCTCATAATAATTGGTGTTCGATAACAGGTCAGTTTCGGAAATGGAAGAAATACCATCTGCCTCAGAGGACACGAGCGAGAATCAATCTGAACTGATGACGATATTCGATCGCTCGGTACAGACCCGTGAGTGATTTTTTGTGTTATTATTTATCATCCGACAGCAAACTAATTGATCGGCATTATTTGTGGCTCACTGCACATTTTTTAATTAAGTGTGGTTTTTTTTTGCAACTTCGTAGCAGTATGTTTTGTTTTCTTTCCAATTTAAAACCAGTATTCTGAAATTGGCAGATTTTTCGGCTTCACTATTCTTGAAGGATGTCAGAAATCTTATGATAACATTGCTATAGTTTGACCGATACCGCTGTACTGCGCCTTATGTATGTGCGCGGTTCACTGGGGGGCAGTGCAGGCCGTCATTTAAAGCGCGTTACAGACGTATCGGTCAAACAATATTCGATACCGTTATACACATCATGTTTTTACACACAACAACTTTTCGTTCATAATATTTAGTTTATTTTCCAAAAAAATACTCCTTTAAATATTTATTAATAATAAGTAAATAATTCAATAATTTTTCGAAAGAATTTAATGTAATGGTAGTCATTACATTAAATTTGTCTGAAAAAAATTGATACAAAATTCACACATACGCAATAAATAATACCTACTATTCACAACGCGGTTTTGTAATTTAATTCGATTTCGTTATGACTAAGTGTTTCAGATCTATTTCATGTACCTACTAAAATGTTAAGACCAATACTGTATCAACACTTGACAGCGAATAAATTGATTTGAAAACAAAAAACGGCTGGACTGGTTTGGCAATTTTTTGTTTCAAAAGTTCGTAATAGTCTGAATTAGGTTTATAGGAAAAAAAAAGTGAAAAATCGGGAAAATCTGAAAATGGTGTTTTCTACGGGATTCTTGTATGAGCTATAAAAAATTAGACAGGGCAACTTCTGCCGGGTCAGCTAGTATTGTAATAAAATATAATTCCCAGAGCGTGAGCTGAAGACGTTCTTCTGGTTCCAATGGGTGGTGAGTCGCGTGACCCTGGTGGTGGCCTCGGAGACCGTGAAACTGGCGCTGGACATTGATGACGTCATCGGCACCGTGGACATTCAGACCGAGTACAACCAGCTCAAGATCAAGCTGGCCTCCGCGTCTATCAAACATTTTAAACGGTAATGATAAATGAAGTTTATTTCAGGAAGTAGATTTATATAAACACTTTTACTCGTCAATAATATTTTAAAAACTAGAAGAAGTCGGTGTTTCCTATTCGACTACTCAGAGAAGAAACAACGAAACAAATCAGAGGTCAGACAAAAGTTCAGACATTATCTTGGTCAGATCATTGGTTTGAAAACATCATCCTCCTGCTCTTATTCAAATTTAGATGCCATCCATAAATAACGTCACCCGTTAAGGGGGTGGGAAACGGTCGGGAAAGAGTAACATCGTGTGACAAAGAGGAACATACAATTCATGACGTCACATGTATAAATGTAAAGTACTCTAAACTTCTACTCTTAACAAAATACTTTAAAATATTACCAACTACGAGTATCAATATCATTATGATATTATATTTTAAATGGCTAGATATGTGACATCACACCAGAGGAAGGGGGAAAGGGTCATTAAATATGAACATCCGTGTCAAGGACGGAGTCGGCTCGTAAAGGCATGTAATTCGTGAAACATAATTTATGGATGGCCTCTTACTGAGGGGTCGGCGCAAGATGTATTTTTCTTCCATAAGTCTCTATCAACCTTCATCTCTGTTGTCACCCCCAACACAGTCCATCCATAGCTTTTTTGCTGTTCCCATATTGTTATAGCTATCCAGATGCATACTCTCAAGATTCCTCACAACATTTTCCGTAATTAATTATTTTAACCGCCCGGCCGTTAATATGTCTCAACGAAAAAGACCGGATTTGAGGAGGTCTTTCGCTTTCACTCATACTAGTGTGAACGTCTCTTTTTAAGGCCGCGTCCTATTTAAAAGCGATCGTCACGCTCATAATTATGTCACTTTTTTCGGTGAACCAGAACGCGTGGTCGCGCTGACAGAGGGTGTTTTCCGATTTTCCGAACAAAAAGTGACATACGCACGTGACGATCGCGTATTCGCGCGGTGATCGCTTTTAAATTGGACGCGGGGTAAAGCGCCTGTGCTACCGACGACGATTACGAAAAGCTTATAAAGCTAGCAACTAAAAACGGGTTGGCGAGTAACGAGCAGTGAGTTATCTACCCTCCAAGAGAGCGTCGCTGCGACAAACTAGTGGAAAGAGCTTAAAGTTCTTACCGGCAGTGTAAACAGTCAGCGAACAACTATTAATATATTAGGTATCTCTTTAGCTAGTCGCTTCCTCGTTGGCGGTGGGACAGGTGCCTTAGGCTCAATGAGGGATATAACGGGCGCGTACTGTAAGTAACATGGTTCTCAGGGACCTCGACGACGAGTGGACGGCCGGCGTAATCAGCGGGCGCGTGCTGGAGGCGCGCGAACCGAGCAACGCAGAGGAAGACGCGCACTTCCTGTCCATCACCATCACGCAGGCGCAGTGAGTTGCTACCAGTCTATACTTGAACACACTATATCTACATAATAAAAATCTTAAATTCACCGACAGACAATGCACAGCCTAAACTGTCTAAAAGCATAACATTTCGCCCAAAAGTTCCTTATATAACGAAAATGAACGGGATGAATTTTCAAAAATCCTTCCTTAGTGGACAGATTTTTTTAAATTCATCCCGTGTTTGGGGTAGGACACCAGAAACTGATATTGAAATTATTCAATATTCAGAAGAAGAAAAATCTTTATTATTTCCTGACCTTTTGATAGTATTTATTAGCATTAATCTAAAGTCAATTTTAATATGCAGTAAGTTGGTTTACGGACGATAGTTTAACGTGACAACGTCATAACAAAACATTGATGCGGCGCAAGCGTACAATGAGCGTAACGGGACAATGAGCGCAACGGGACAATGCGCGTAACGTGCCAGTTTCCTCACGGTATTTTCCTTAACCGTTCTGAGAGCGGTGATGAAATAATTAACACAGGAAAGCACATGTCAGGGTTCGAACCTACGACCTACAAGTTGCAAGTCGCGTCCATTACCACTGGGCCACCGCTGCTCAACATGCCAATATTTAAGTGTAATCACTAATTATTCGTTGTTGTTTTAAGGGTATCTGACTTGCCTCCGAGCTGGAAAGAAGAGCTCCATCCAAAATTACTGGAAAAGACCCCTGTAAGTTTAAGTGGAAACAGTTTTGTACTTTGTTCTTGTGATATCACTAATTTACTTTGATAACAAATATAACATTATAATATCCTATTTATGATTTTTGATAACTATCAAAAATCATAAATAGGATATTAAAATGTTAATGTTAATGTTTAAATGTTATATTTGATATACTTAACTAAGTATATCCTATTTTTGTCAGTCATTCTAGCCTATCTTATAATTTAGTCCGTCTTATTACAAGAATATTATAATTAATAATAGTCCGAGACTATACGCCTCTAAGAAAAAACTTGGTTAACTTCGCCAGTCTAGTTTTTTAAATCAGATTAGACGAACATATAACTGGTTGTACCCACGGAATATTTATCGTTCTCCCCAGATCACTACGGTTTGCTATAATATGCCTTTTCACGCTCCGGCTAGCGAGTACAGTCCTCTCAGTTATTTTACCTCTGACGGCAGCTACCTGACAGCAACCTTATTATAATAAGAATAAAGATCACTACGATTTTTACAGTGATGTAAAATCAGAGGTAAAATAACTATGAAAGGAATGTAGTCGGCGCCGGACACCCGGTAGAGAAGTGTACGGGTAAAAATAAAAGCACCCACTCGTACTGGCAGTCTACCCAGGTTTTCCGTCTATTCGCCGCCTAGAACCAAAGACTATGAAAGAGGGCTAAAATATGTCCTTCGCTTACTTGACCTGTTTTTTTAAGACATTTAATCGTACCCTAAATAATATCCTAAAAATATTAATAGACACTCTAATATAATAAATGTGGTTGGTTACAGTTCTAACCTAACCTGTTTGGTCCGGGTGCCATAGCTTAGTTACTGTGACCAACTTTGAGCAAAGTCCAGAAAGTTAAAAAGAGGAACATTTATTAAAAAAAAAAGTTCAATAAGTTTTTAGAGCATGAATTCAATATTTTTTTCAATGGTACACACATCAACGCTTCTATCTGTAATGTTCTATTTTTACTTCCAAAACTGTTTTTGTGAACCGTAAATGTGTTTGTTCTGAAATATTTTTGTTATTATAATTATTATTCATTCACTTATATTAATTTCAGGGCGTAGATTACATGTGGGAGGTGTACGCAACGCTGGCCCCGTTGGAAGCCGTCGTTCAGCCGAACATCGTGGACAATCTGATGTCTCTGGTCAGAGAGATGGCGCCGCGAGCGTCCTGTCCGCTGACTAGCGAGATAGACGACAGGTACGGTCTGTTCATTTGACCATTCAAATGTACCTGTATTTGGTTTATTTGAAATAAATGTTTTGAGTTTGAGTTTTGATGCTTTGCGTGACGTAAGCTATCCGTCAATAACATAGTGAATTTTTAATTGATTCATAATATCAATCATGGATTTTTGTCTACTTTCGGATACCTTTCTTTTTTCTTTCTCATTTATTCAAGGTATCCTCCGAGTGTCGTTCTATTACGTTTACTTGAAAGTCATACTGTTTAATACGTTCATGTTCTAGTTCATAATTTATATTAATTTGCGTGTAATATTTGCAGTGCACCGGACTGGCAATGGCCATACATTTACCTGAACGCTGGTGGTATACGATTGCTCGTTATTGGTGAGCAGGCAGAAAAGGACACCGGGTCGGATGACACCATCATATTTTCTGTAAGTGTTCCTTGCTTAAGAGCGGCCAACCCGTCATACTTTTCATACAAACGCTCGTACGTGATCATGGCGTGGGAACACATCTTTCAATGAAAATTTTGGACTAATTGGTATCATGTGCACTATATGTGGGTTTCTATGAAACATAAAATTAAAATTTGGAGAAACAAATGGGCTTTCTCAAAAACACGTATTTCCTTGAACAAGTTTTATGAAATTTTCGCACACTATTTTTCGTTCAATGTTATTGCGTTCTCACTTGCCTGTTAGCATTAACATAGCGCTGGATGAAACAACAAGCTTTTCAATCATGCTCGCATTGACGATAGACGGACCGGTAAGGGCCCTCTTAAGGTCAAACTAGATTGCGGTCGGTCGACGGCGATCAGTAGATATCGATCACCTGCAACCGCAAACCGCTGCGGAACCGTCGCTCTATCGACACTATGGAAACGATTTTGTAGATGGCGACATTGCCGTCAGTTGCTGTTTCATAGAGTTACAAAGAAACCAGTCGTGTCGCTGCGGTCTGTAATAGCGTTTGGGTTGCAGCTGCCGCTGCGTTTTACGGTTGCAGTCGTCTTCGGAAGTATACCATAATACACAATCGGTAGTCGTTCGATGAACGTAATCTGACTGCCATTCACCACACTGGATGGATCTGAGAGACGTCGATTGACTGCAATCTAGCTACACTTTTAAATATAGCTGTAGAAATGTAGGTAAATTATATGTCTCTATAGTCAGTTCTAATAGTACCTGATAAAAATGTAAACAAACCCTTTTGAGGTTGAATTCTTACGTAATCACTCACTAAAGGGAATTAGTAATACATTCTAATCTGTATTTAGAAGACTTCAACTTTATATCTCACCGCTTTTTCCAACAATTATTATTTGAATAACATGATTAAATTGTATTGTAATTGATCCATTTGTTAACATTTTCATCATAATATACTTTTGGAACAGACCATAACAAGTTAAGTCATGACATTCATTGCGTTGTGTCGTTGACTCCGTCGAATATTAAGTGCTAATGTCACCAATGAAACTGAACGCGATCAGCACATCTAAACCGCGTTCATGAGCTGTCAATGTCAATATTTCACAGAAAATAATGACAATGACAGCCCTTAAACGTGGTTTACGTGCTGATTGTGTTCAGTTTCATTGGTGAAATCGTCCTTAGTTAGGAATTTAATATGCACAAAGAATACAAACAACATTGGGCTATGAACCGTCATCAAAATATGACACGAAATACTTTGCCGGTTGCCTTTATGTCTAAAGAGGAGCGCCAACCTGCTCGCTACTGTCGTTTTGTGCGTACTATGCGTATTAGGAAGTTAGATCTATTTATAGGTAGACTAAGTGGAAAAGAATCTCACTTGTATTGCTGCCAAACTGGTCATAACCATTGGCATAAAATTATTCACTAATGAAGCTCGAAAAGTGGAAAGTTTGTTTCGAAACTGAGATATTTTATTTTTCAGGTCGGAAAAATAGCTATCAATCCACATCCAGATAATCCAGTTTGCCGGTATGTATTTTATTGTTTCTTTTCTATGTTTTTATCCTTTAATATGGACGTGCGAAGTACACATTAACTTTATAAATCTGTCATAATCATCATTGGCAGCCTTGTTCCACTCACTGCTGAGTATAGGCCTCTACGCTTTTGTGCCATGCATCCCTGGTCCGTGCGGGTCTCAACCAGGTCTTCTCCGCGATCTTCTATAGGTCGTCCACCCACCTGGCTATTGGTCTGCCAATGCGCCTTCTAAAGTTTCTCGACAACCATTTCGTTAGAGCTCTGCTCCGACTGCCATCACCACATCTAGCCATAAATCTGTACCTATCATAAAATATCTATCTATATCCTGTCAGATACAGCTAACGAGTCAGTAGTAACACTTTTCTGATAGACATTCGGCTATCTTTATTTATATCAGGACTACCAACGAGAGTACATTACAAGTACTTTTACACAATTAAAACTTGTATAGTATACCACAGATCAATACAGATGGAACACTCCGCAGTTTAGGTATGAAGCTACAAGTACGCGGCGGGCCCATCCCACTGGGCCAAGTCAGTAAGACTGCCGCGCCGCCGGTATAAGAGTTACGCGATAGAAAGAGAGGCAACTTGTAGGTGAATATAACTGTAGGTAATAAGCGTTATGCGACCTGAATTGCACTTTATTGTGTCGTAGCAAGAGTCGCTTTTTATTTAAATGATTTTGCGGAGTGTCACATCTGTATTAATCTGTGAGTATACATTATCTTGTAATGCACACTCAATTACACCTAACCACAGCTTACAAATTATCGAGTACCCATGCTCTGAATACATACTTAAATGAAGAATACATAAAAATATACAATTTATATGCTATAATTAGATACTAAAATGACATGAACACAACACAATAAAGCATTTAAAAAAATCGCAGGCGTGGAGTAAGTGCAGGCCCGGAAGGCGGCTGGCTGGGGACTACCGGTGGCTTTGATGGCCGTCAATACGAGTTCATCGTCAAGAGCGTGTCGGTCCAGTCCAGTAGATTCAAAAAAATTACACTCGCTGAGGTAAGTCAGTAGGTATACTGGGTCAAATTTATTTAGCTAGCGCAACTCACGAGACTGACAGGTATCGATATCTAAAAATGATAAAACAAAACCCCAGTATTTTTCGTTTTCATCGCGTTTGTGGAGTGTCATTAGCTAATTTAATGTGGCCCTATTTCGTGTCGATCCTTACCAAAAATAATTATGTCTGTATATCAACAGGCGGCAGGCGCTGAGTCCAAAAAGGGCACGGGTACTGAGAACCCGGCTTTGAAATGGAGCCAAAGAATCGAGATGCCTCAAATGGTGCCCATTTTACATTCGTAAGTATTTCAGAAAACAATGTTTTATTCCAAGATTAAAATCATTACATTTGCTCTCACCGAGCGTAAGTCAGTTAGTAAAAACAGTTTAGTTTTAACTAAAACTAAAATTAATGACTGAATATTAAGTTAAAACCAAAATAAATTATTCTATCGTTAATAACGATTGAATAATTTATTTTGGTTTTAACTTAGTGAAACTAATTTAGTCACATGTTTTGTTTTAATCATAAATAAGCATGAAAATTTTAATTATTGAGCCCGAAACTGTTTGTTTCTCTGGGGCATTATTTAGAAATGTTTCTTAAACCTCGTCCTATTTATGTCACTGTAAGTGAATACTGTAATAATATATACTTACGCGTTCTTTTCAGAGTCGAACTCAGCTGCATTTTCGCACCTGCGTTGTACCTAGGTGGCGTTCTGGCCTGCGGCCCCGCGGTCGAACTAAATCTGGTGTCGGACTGCAGCCTTGAGTTCAGCATAGCGCAGTACCTACTGCTCAGACAACTGAGCGCCGACTTTCTCGAGGCTATGGGCGACCCCAGGTAATAAAGAAAGAATACCATTTATTTGGCAACAGTTCGTGAAACAAATGATAAATAAATAAAAAGTAAAATGTCAACGCCTTATTTTTAAGTGGCACTTCAAATTGGCATCCACAAGTACGTTTTCTGATCCATTTTTTTTTACATTTTCGTTGGATACTTTTGGAATTAGACTATAATAGAAATACGCTCTTAAGAGACCACCGCAGTCTTGACTTGAGTCTATAAGGTGGCATTCACAAATTACATTACACGTTAAGAGCCATTTCACAAAATTTTAACGCTCGAGTTTAGGTAAAAGACGGCAGCGCTGTGTATGTGAGCGTAACTATCCACACATACACAATTTAAGCAGTGTAACGCGAGTGGCGAGACAGACTAAATAATCTTGAGCCATTATAATAATAATGCGGTATTTAGAGATTTATTAAAAAAGTTATTTTATTTATTCAGTCTACTAAAGCTTTCTAGACTAATAAAAAAATACAAATATATGTTTTGAAAGTATATAATAAAAATGAACAGGAAAACAATCACATCGTACAAAATATAAGTGTTGGTCATTATTATTTGACAATAATGTCAAGTAATAATGACTATCACTTACGTTAAATAAATATTTGTCGTAAAGGCATTGATCTTGCTTTTCTACGGTCTATAATTTCCGGCAATACGCAATCTTCGTAAAAACGAGTCAATTTGGGAAGCATCAAAATGTTGTGGTCGTAGTATAATATCACGGTTACGATATCAGCACTCGACAATTGAGACGCGGGAAAAAGTAGCACAGGTCCTTCCTCGATGGGCGCTCGCGCTGTACTAAACGGTGCCCACTTGTGCATCGCAATTTATTCTTTTTTAGAGTGTTTAAAAAAAGGATATTGTGGCTAATTAAATGAAGGGATTTTAATCAAACTTGAGAATTCGATTTGTTAAAGAACATAGTTCATTTTGAGATGATTTTTAAAATGTAATTACGCTTTATTCAAACAAAAAATCGCAATATAATTGCGAATAAATCGTAAAAATTGTCCTAAGTCTTTATTTTTTTTACCTATTAATGTTATTAATAATCGAAATTCTAGTACGTCATTTGTCGACAAAACTATATGTCTGATGCTTTGTGTATTTTTTTCAGTCAAATTTATAAATATTAATTATAGAAATAGGAGTCTGAAATTGCCTCTGCGATGATTTTTCAGTAAACTAGTTCTGGGAGATTAATAACTACAAAGTACACAAATAAGTTTTTGTAAATGTGTTACATGAAGTGTCAATACGAAAGAATCATCTATTATTTACATATATTCACCAATACCAGAGAATTAACTAAGATGGTAAATTAGGCGACTAAAATCTTAGATATTCGCGCGAATACGTTAAATGGCTCTTAAGGGGAGACCCCTCTCTCTTCACGTGTTCTTCTCTTAACGTGTCACCAAAGTGTTCCATCGTGTGACAAGCGGGTTGAGTCATAAGCTTCGTGACGTCACATGTATAAATCTAAAGTATAATTTTTTTTAACTTCTGCTCTAACGTAAAAATTTACACAAATATAACCACCTGTGACGAGAGGGGGAGACGTTTGCAAAAATCATGAAATTAGTGTGACGTAATTTATCGATGATAAATAATAAATATAATACCATAATATGATACCAATCAATCAACCAACCAATATTCAATTCATCACTCGACTATGACAAAATGTTTTTTTTTTTTTTTGCGAAAGGTTGGATGACACCATGGGTGCCGAGCCGGTTGCTTACGACAAGCACGGCGTGTGTCCGTACGCGATGTTCATCCAGGCAGAGACCAATCCACCCAGCGATACGACGCTCGTCGAAACTTCAACCGGTAATCATTTTATACTTTTTAGTACATACATACATATATACATAACATAACATCACGCCTGTTCTCCCCGAAGAGTTAGGCAGAAGTGATCCATATTTCGCCAATTATGTTCTAGTCCCCTGTAATGGAAGAGGAGCCTATTGCCATCAACCGGACACAAATCCAAACACAGGGCTGCTACGAATTCCTGATGGAAAAAGCCAATAACACTTTGCCGACCTGGGGAACGAACCCAGGATCTCAAACTCAGCAGTTGCAACCACTAGACCTCTGAGGCAGTGATAACTTTTAGTGTTCCGTAAAAATGGGTGAACATACGACACCGAAAAATTACGAAAATATAAACAAACTAGCTTTTGCCCGTGGCTCCGCCCGCGTGGATGTCGGTTATTGCGTAAAAAAGTAACATATGTCCTCCATATCCCAGGCTATATCTCTGCCAAATTTCATGACGATCGGTTCAGCGGTTTAGACGTGAAAACGTAACATACAGACAGACAGAGTTACTTTCACATTTATAACATGGGTTATTGATTCCAGACGACACTAACGTGGACGTGGGTCGCATGGCGTCCGACTCTGGCGTGGAGACCGTAGCCTCTTCCTCCAGGACAAAGCTGACGGACGACTTGCACGCGAGGAAGTCGGCCGTGGTCTTCGTGGAAACGTGAGTGACAACAATCATACGTATGATCTGTCCTAAATTATCTCATGATGGTGTAAACAAACCCTGTTTAGGTTAAATTCTTACGCAATCAGACCAACTTAAAGGGAATTAGTGACACATTCATCTGTATTTAGACGGTTTCAACATTATATCTCACTACTTTTTCCAACAATTATTGTTTGAATAACATTATTATTGGTGCACATTAGCCATACATCGTAAGACCTAGAAGTCATGGCCTTTGCCCAGCAGTGGGATGATGCAGGCTAACAATAAAAATAACATTACTAATTACATACAAGACTTTATCTACACCCATGTTATCTACACTTTGATATTTTCCAATTCATGAAATCTTGGTACGCCTTTTAATATTGTTTTCTCGACTTTTCTGGTAATAATTGGATAGAAATGTCCTTTGCTGCATTAGAAATATCTGGTGGTGTGTTATCAAAGCTTGTATCACTCATTTTTGTCAACAACAAACTTATAAATTTTTGCAATACTACTATCGAACAAAAATGGCGGGTTGCGACGTGCCCTCCAATAACCTATAAGTTTTTTTTATTTTTATTACGGCGCTCTGGTAGTAAAACGCGCGTGCGGGAGTATGTTTTTTTTAAATTCATAAATGTGGCTGTTTGATGAGTAAGGAAGGGATCGAATAAGAATAAGAATAATATTTATTTGTTTAAAAACATGGTAAAAAAAGATGAATAGAGAGTACGTACTCGAAAAATACAAAAAAAAAATACCAAGTCGGTTGTTTTTTTTTTTTATTGGCATGTTTTTAATTGTAGTTTTGTAGTAGTGTAGTTAATTGTAATCATATATCTTAGGGGCGACGCGTCGCAATTCTTGGAGGTGTTCGTTACAATGGGCGTAATCGACCTGACTTTGTACGTGGCGGACGACGACAGTCCCGAGGTGGCCGCTCTGCGTCCGCCGCCCAAGGATGAAGTAGACGCCTCCGTGCCGGCCCCGGCCCCGGTAGCCACTATGGACTCATTACGGGTAGGTAGACCGACCGAAGGATTACCAAACTAAACTGGCAGTAGGCAGGGCACATTGCTCGCAGAACAGATGGTCGATGAGCCCGAAAGGTTCTGGGCTGGCGACCGCTTACCGAAAGACGTAGCGTTGGAAGGCCTCCCACAAGTTGGACCGATGACCTGGTAAAGACCGCAGGAATCCGTTGGATGTGAGAAGCACAGAATCGGTTGAAGTGGGGCTGCTTGAGATTATTTATATATTGCTTATATTATTTGATGTCTCTCTTCTGTTCATAAACGCTTTGTAATGTTCGTAGCAAAAGCATCATTCCGTGAAAACTCGTAAGAAAGAGAAGGCCGAGACCGACTCTCTGTCGCGAGAGAGCAGCCGCAGCCTCAACGAGTTGCGACGTGATGCAGACCACGGACATACTAAGTTGGAGTTAACGGTGAGACAGAATTATATACAGTCCCAGTACTCAGTGATCTAGCTAGGAGAGCAGCGATTCACCCAACAATTAATTGTACCTACACCATATAATTAACAATGCCTACTTTGTAAGTCCCTCATGTACTACAAAACCTTTATGTATTTAAATAAATTATTATTTATTTATTATTTGTACAGCTTTCCAATGAAAAGTATGCGGTTCAGGAATCGTCTATCTTCGTAAATACCAACGCGCGTTGAAGAGATCTAATTTATAACTGCAACAACCATGGAAGCATTGCCAATTATGTGTTACCATGTTTGCAAAATTATTGATTAACAACTCCATTTAATTTAAAAAAAAACTGTTTCTAAACATGTAAGTGACAGATCTGCTACCAAAAACTTTATACAAACGCGTAATGATAGTTGTACTGCTTACTAAAAGGCGCGCCAGTACAGAACTTAGAAGCTTTGCCTCTGTGAGGGGTTACTCTGTGGTGCGTCGTTCGTGCTAATTCGGAAACATGCAGATTACCGAAGCGAATGCCTTTTCTGGATGACCTGTACATGTTTTAATGCAAATAAAAATATTCTTAATGTTACCGTTAAAACTAATAGGTACTGCTACTTAATTGGTACTTATTGCGGTCAATTTTATACCGAATAAATTTCATTGCTAGTGCAATGTAACTAGTATTTATTATTCAATAATCATCATATTTAGATGAGAGTTTTATAATTTTTAATTATCAATATTATCATGACATTTTTAAATAATTGGACTCGGAATATACTGTCAAGTATACATTATTTTATTAATTATGGCATGCCATTGTAAAAGGCAAACGTGATGATCTGTTTTTATCTTTACTTTTAACATCTCTTGCATGCTGACAATTTGTGTTGTATGAATTTTACTCGTGTTTGAGCGAATAAATGATTATATTATCTTATCTTGTTAACAGCGTGTCTGAGATGTAAAAAAAAAAAAAGCAAAAAAAAAGAATAAGAAAAGATTTTAACCGCTCCAAAAACTTAGGAAATTATTGTAGGAATATTCATTCCTAAAAAAAAATTGTAAGCTGCATGGAAGTGAGGTGAATATATTATATGTATGTCAGTCAGTAAATGAACTTGATTCTGCGATTTCGCTTCCACGCTCACTTTTAAAATCCAATGTATAACGAACAAAGACGTACACCTTACAAAACGCCTCAGGTCTTTTATGACGTTTTTAAATCTATATAAATAAAAATGAAATGCTGTTCGGTTGGTAACCGCATCACTTGAGAACGGCTGGACCGACTTGGCAATTTTTGGATTTAAAATGTTCGTAATAGTCTGAATATGGTTTTTAGGGAAAGGATTGAAACGTTTCCCGGAAAATTGTTGAAAAAATTGAAAAATGAGACAATATGAAAGCCCTTTTTTAACAATTGTTTGGACATGACAGCATCTGTCGGGACAGCTAGTAAATAATAATAATTTATTTACAGGATTACCCAATGCGATAAATGCGCCTATCCTAACTTATTAATACTAACATAACAATTATGTATAGCATATTACAAACAGCATTCCGTGTGAATTATGTGTGTTACAGGCAGTAAAGCAGGTTGAAGGTACCGTGCCGCTCCTGCAAGTCACGCTGTTTCAGCCCAACGTCTATTATTGGAGGAGGAAAACACAGAAAACTTTACAGGTATAGCAAATCAAATTTTCACCATTCCATTCAATTTCTGAATGTAATGGTGAAATTTTGATTTGCTTGCTATTTATAATATAAATTAACCAGGGGTAGTTATGTTATAGATTTTTTATGCTTAGATTAGCGTACCTACTTGTAATATTTCTATAATAATAATGCCGTATGTAATGCCGAAATGTAATATTTTATTGGGACTATCTGAAAAGAATCCATCTTATCTGCATTATAGCGTATAAATGATTTATATAATTAGTAATATGATGTGCTCTATAGCCATCATTGTTCCACTGTACTATCGAGATAGACCTGTATAGGACAAATTGCAGGATCTAGAAAGAAAAGAAAAAAAATACGTTTATTTACGGTAAACATGAGGCAAAAAAGAGCACAAAAAAAAAAGAACAAGTTGGGGGAACAAAACGGCCATCGGTCAGCATAATGCTGTAACCCTATACGAGAAAGAGCCCCAGCGCTGGTTTTCAGCGGCAGCCGGCGTTGACGTGATGACGTCGACCGCTTCTGCATACAATGAGATATAAAAAAGGAATAAAAAATAAAATAAATTCACAATACTTAATTCTAAATGATAGTATAAAAATAATATTTACAATAGCAACATTCCGTTCCGTCGGCAGCGGCGTACGGCGCCGTTTTTTCCAACAAAACTGAATGCTTAACACTTCATTACACGGCCCCTGTGCTTTAATGGAGTAGAACTCAAAATACACCCATGTCGTTGCACATCTCAAGGTTAATTACCATATTAATATTATAAAAGCTAAAGTAACTGCCTGTCTGTCTGAGACAGTCCGTTATTTTCGCGTCTGTCTGTTTGTCAGTTACCTTTGCACGCCTAAACCATTGAACCGATCGTGATGATATGGTCTACTTTTCATCCTCAATAATTTCAAACATATAGACGAAAGCGACAGAGACGGATGGCATTATTCTCTAGATCATGTGGTTGTAATGATAGGGGAGCCCAGAGGGTTTTTGAGCAAACTTTATGCAGGGCGAAAAGTTGATCGCTGAGTAGGTAAGGCGTGATCATTGAGAACTCATCACTTGAGAACGGCTGGAACACTTTCACTATTTTTTTTTTAATGTTCCAGTAGTAATCTGAATAAAACTAGTTCTAACGTCTGTCGGGTCAGCTAGTAAATAAATAAATAAATAACGTAATCCTCTACAGTTATCCCTGTTCAACGCGTGGGTGGCGCTCGGCACGGGCGCGGAAGGGCAATGGCACGCTGTGCTACTGTCTACGGCGAAGGGCGTGCCCGACCCCGTCACAGACATCCCACCTGCGCTCGCAACCTTCAAGGTCGTCACCCCTATCAACAGTGAGTGACTTCAATACCTTTAAAAGTACAGGCCGGTCTCTTTTGTAAAAATCTCACCGTGAAAACTAGGTGAACTGAGCTGTCATTTCACCATATACTAGAGATTGACACTATTGACAACTTACTTCACTTAAGTTTTCACAGTGAAATATTTAAAAAATAGCACTGCAGGTTAACTTCTACTTCATAAAATCTTAAAGTCATTCACTGACAGACAACGCACGGCCTAAACCGCTGGGTCTAGAAGCTTGGAATTGTACACAAGAGTTCCTTTTACAGCGAAGAGCACTAAGGAAGGATATTTGAAAATTAATCCCCTAAACTTGTAAAATAGGGGATGCAAGATTGTATGCTAGTTCGTCATTTTTACCGATGGGAAATAACATCGGGCACACGGCTTGTCTACTTACTAAGAATCTTAAATTCATTCATTCACTGACTTAGAGTATATAACACTGGAGAAGGCATAGGCGCAAAATTCTGAACAAAAAAGTCTGTCACTTTTTGCGGGGGACGCGGTAGCTTCTACAATAAAAAACAACAATGAGCCATTGTTGTGCTCGCCCGGAAAGAGATTTTTATCGGTATCGATATTCATTGAAAACTTTGCTTGAATCCATGAAAAAAAACAACTGATGTATAAAATAGTTTAATTTTAATAATAACAACTATTATATAAAAGAAAAACATTTTTATATCATAGTACCATGAATTAACACATTTCAAAAATCAGTAGGTATGTCAGTATACATAACACCTACTGATTTTTTAAATGAATCAGTTTGGAGTAAGTATGGCGAATGCATTTTTGAGGGTCCCTTTTTCAACTTTTATAATCTCCTGTTAGCTTTGTGCCAAAAAATAATGATTTTCAAAATTTTAAACCGATAAAGCCGCTACCTATTTAATTTTTATAGTTCCATTCTAACGGTTTTAAAATAATATTTTAATATTAAAACATTTTTTTAAACAACCTAAATTACTAATTCGTATTAAGAAAGTATCGACATGTAAATTTTGGTTTCAAACATGACCCCAACCCTACGGTTACTCGTCAAAATTTTTGCTAGAAGACATAATCGCTTGGCAAGTGCTTGTCAATTTTGCTGATTTGACGTGTATTTTCGTAATGCAAAAGAAAAATATTTTGAACCTTACGAACATAAAAACGTGATGTAGCGAGACATCGTGACGTCACAAAATCAATGTGAGTAAAATACTCGATTCATGCCTTGTTTTACGTGGAATCATGGTTGAATCGATAAGTATTATGAGGTTAGGATTTTTTGTTTTAGTAAAAACATGACTTATTATTAGAAGATAATACTTACCTATGGAAGGTTATTTCGTCTTTATTTAAGTTTGACGTATTAGAACGCTTTTTACAAGTTTTAATAGCGCAACCAGGCATTTTTACGGAGCACTGAGTAAGAAGCGCGCGTCTCGAAAACGATTAACAATGTGCGTTAGAATCGATTTGAAAGTAGTTTTTATGAACGTACTAGAACATTTGTTCTTGTACTTTTACAGAGGGGAAAGTGTTCGTAAGGCTTCTCCAGTGTTATATACTCTAAGTTCACTGACGGACAACGAACAGCCTACACTGCTGTGTCCAATTCCACCAATTGATTTTACAACGAAGGTGAACTAAGGAAGGATTTTTGAAAAAAATCTCTTAATGACGTTTCCCGGTGGTAATCGCTGCCCGAAGGGATACGGCTACGGTTCGTGACACGGCTTGTAAAAAGTATAAAATCGCGTTACTGTTGTCATTTTCAGCGTTTCGTAGTCGAGTGGCATAAACGGAACCCCCATAACTTCGTCATAATATGTCTGCAGCACTACATAATTATCACTGAAAATTGGAGAGAAGGTGTATTCTGTATACTGCTAAACAATGATGTAGTGAAATAACGAAAAAATCAAAATTTGGGCTAATTTAAAAACTGTTTAACGACGAGTGGACGATAATAAACTCTAATCATTTGATACAGGTGGCAACGGCCCGTCGAACTTGAGCGCGCGGGGCTCCATGCGCCTCGACATCGAGCGACCTGTGCAACTAAACGTGTCCACTGACAAGCTGCTGAGAATCATTGGCATTATCCGCCTCGTAAGTTACAAATATAATTATTTTTTATTTCATTGAAGACTTCGGAAAAACAAAGAAACGATGGATGGATCGTGTGAAAGATGATATGGCTAGAAAGGGGGGGACTACCGGGATGACGACTAATAAAAAAGTGTGGAAGAAAAAGACATGATGCGCCGACCACAAATAAATTGAGATAAGGACAGGAGAATAATGATAAAGACCGCGTCATATCGTTCCTTACAGACCAAAAGTTGTTTGTCCTTTTTAGGGTTCCGTACCTCAAAAGGAAAAAACGGAACCCTTATAGGATCACTCGTGTGTCTGTCTGTCCGTAGGGAAACCAAATTTCAACTTAATCGGCCCAGTACTAAAATTTTGAAAAAAATACAGAATAGTTCTTTACTTATAGATTACAAGAAAACCTATAAGAAGTCTATGGTCTTTATATAACATAGTAAATCTCTAAATAATGTGTGTACAAACTTACATTTGCAGTTGGAATGTATGGGAGAACTCAATTGAAATGAAATGAAATGAAATCGTTTTTTCTGTAAATAGGATATCGGAATCACTTTTACACGTCATATATAAAAAATAAAAACAAGCTTGGTGAAGTCGACATTTCCTATCTGACTACCCCTGAAAAGAAATGGCGAAACAAACTCAGGGGTCTACAGGTCTCAGGGAACTATAATGTTAAGTTTGTTCTTGGGATAGATTCATCCCAACTACGGAACCCTTCATTGTGTGTGGCCCGACACGCCCTTGGACGGTTTTATATTTTATTTGGTGTACACCTTATATAGTGTCATAAAGTGCAAAATTATACAAACATCAACTTAGACATCACACGACACCGTGGCTTATTCCCGAAATCCCCCCTGAAAGTCCCCCCTGAGGGGAAAAGTGGAATCTATAAAAAAGTTAGAATTCCCCCCTGATAATCTCCCCTAGGGGGGAAACCTGGAATCGTTAATATACTTATTCCACAAATCCCTCCTGAAAATTTTCCTTGAGGGGGAAAACTGGAATCTAAAAAAAGAAAAGTCTAGAATTCCCCCTATAAATCCCCCTTAGGGGGCGAAATTGGAATTTGAAAAAAACAACGTCCAGAAATCCCCCCTGAAGTTCTTAAAATTAAGGGTATAAGGAGTGCTTCTGCTACCGGCCGCGGCGTTGGTTGCCAAAATATTTACCGCGGGCGCCGGCAGATATTTTACTTAGATAACCTAGAATGTAGGAGCGAGCGAAGCGAGCTTGGGAATAATTTTTATTTATTCCGTTCTAATATAACTGGTATTTGTTTCAACTCATATTTATTTTCTACTAGCTTTTGCCCGCGGCTCCGCCCGCGTGAATGTCGGTTATCGCGTAAAAATGTAGCCTATGTCCTTCCATATCCCAGGCTATACCTCTGCCAAATTTCAAGACGATCGGTTCAGCGGTTTAGGCGTGAAAATGTAACATACAGACAGAGTTACTTTCACATTTATAATATTAAGTATGGATTCCGAACGGATACCACTCTTTAAATAATTTAAATTTAATAATTTTATTATGTGCGAACGAATACTAACAATTTGAATTTGGTAGTCAGCTCAGTCAAACCTTTAGATGTGTGAGGAACAGGGTGTAAAGTTCACTCATCCTCTATAGAAAAGGGAGGATCCTCCGACCAGACGGGTGTTGTGTTTGGCGGGCAACTGACCAATGATGGCGGTAGTCGTCTCTGCGCCCCCGAAGGAGGCGTGAGGAATCGGTTTTGGGGCTTTTTGACCCCTTGCCCGAGGCATTTGTCTCTCGGTTCCCATAACTGGGGACCCGTCGTTGGGTGTCCTCCCCCTCTCGTGGGTGGAGGTGGGAGTGCTTTATCGCTCACCTAGTTGCTTGAGGGGGAATTCCCCTCAGCGGTCTGAAGTGTGATTCTGGGGGTGTGACTGTAGGAGCACCCGAAGTTCTTCACGACGCCCGTGCGACCAGACCCCTGCTAGGTGAGATCCCCAGTTCCCTGCCCAATATTTGATGTTGGATAGTCTTTTATATGTCGTTCGCGCGATAAACTCTTAATTGCGCGGTGCAGGATTTGTGTGACGTCGGGATTTTGTGTGACGTGAGGTCTTTGATGCGAAGTTCGCATGTGGCGACGTAGATGCCGCCACAAACCTAATCAAATAAAATTTGTTTTCTAATATGACCATTCAAACACTACTATGAGCACCGAAAGGGGGCCTTCGTCGACATAGTCAATAAAGCTAATATAAAATGTATACTGAATTGTTTTATGTTATTCGAGTTTAAATACTATAAATAGGCAGACATGTTGTTGTTTATTTATTAGTAACTAGCTGCGCCCCGCGGTTACACCCGTATAAGTCTGGATCCCGTAGGAATATCGGGATAAAAAGTATCCTATGTCCTAATCCAGGTCATGGTTTACCCATGTGCCAAATTTAGGCAATTATAACAAAATTGTGTGATATAAAAAAAGTCTGATTATTGTATAATAAAGTGTCGTTTTTTTTTTTGTTTATTACATTGGATCTAATCGCAATTTAAAAACTGGAATAATTAAAAATGAAAAGGGGACTTTCTGGATTTTTTTTACATTAGAGTCCAGTTTTCCCCCTTGAGGGGGATTCTCTTAGGGGGGATTTGTGGAATAAGCTGACACCGTCGAACACGCAGTCTTGTTTGCACTTTAAAGCGCTTAAAATAAAGTTTAATATTCAGTGTCATGAATTGAATATGCTCTGTGCTGCTCGTTTGTTCTTTAGCGACCAAATCAATGTACTTTTAAGACAGTACATTGTGTGTCAACACGTAATTGTTTGTTACAGCTGAAGCAAAATATTGCCCGGCCTTACACGCAAACGCGGGAATCTGACAAACCTTTCCTGTACGAATTGAAGAATAAATTGAGTGAGTTACTTATCTATATCTATTTTTTTTACTTAGTCTATACTGTCCCACTGCTGGGCAAAGGCCTTTTTTTCCCGTGCCTCATAAAACCAGCCCTCACGGTACGCGTCCGGGTCATCTCGCCATCTCTTTCTGGGCCAGCCTCGGCGGCGCCGTCCATCTTCAGGCACCCATTGTGTGGACACTTGTCCAGCGGTCATCGTGCAGTGGCAGACTCCAAGGCGGAACATTTACGACTCGGTGAGCGACCAGTTCTGAGCACTGTAGGTATGAACGGGCAGGATACACATGTCGGATGAGTTTGCGCTTCAGGGAGATCGGCAGATCGCTCTTCATTAGCGTCTTCATGGACTAGTAGGTTTTCCAGGTGTTTTCGATCCGGCGAACTATATCTAAACATATTAAAAATTAAAGTCGCTTTTCCTGTCTGTCTGACCGCATCGTTCTGTTAAACCACGCATTGGATGTAAAAGGGGTTTTTACAAGCTTTTAGAAACTTATTCCGGTAGGTTTACGTGTTTATTACGTTTAAATTAGACTTACAGATAATAACGAAATCTCGATGTTTTGTCAAGTCGTTAACACCGGGCAAAGCAGCGCGGGCGTGGCGGGTCGTTGTGTAGTGTTGCTGAAATTTGGAAAAGTTTTTTGGAATTGCATGAAGTTGATATCTATAATTTTGTAAACATGGATAAAAAATTGGCAAGTACTTCCATGGTTGTTATTGCTCTATAATAGGTCTCGTCATCGCGCGTTCGTACTGTCCAAGATAGACGATGATTCCCTATATATAATATTATAACAGAAAAAACACTAATAGACTCCAACACACTCCTAAAAGCCTCCATACGGCTTTTTAATAATACAAATGAATGTTCACAGTAAACGAAGGCATTGAAAATATAACGATACATACGGGTCAAATCAGCGTATGCGGGTACGAGGGCGTTCTGGGCTGGGACAGTTTATCCCTCCAGGTGTGCACCAACGCTAGGCCTGAGAGAGTGCACGGGAGGGCTCTCGTCACTGCGCTGTTGGCAACCGCGGGCCCCCCTGGGGACACGCGGCATGTGGTGTTGCAGCCGCTCATGCTGGGGTATGTATAACTCTTAGGGCGGGTTGTTTCATGTCCACTTAACGCATACGTATACGTGATAAATGGCGCTAACTATCGTCAAACCAAAAAAAGCTAAATTATGCTCTTAACGTTCGTTAAAAAATAACGATTACAGTAACCGGTGTCATACCCACTGGTTAACATCATTTTATTCTCAAACATCTGCGCCAAACAGTAAAACGTTATGGACTCTCTTTTGTTGTATTCGTCTTTATTCGACGATAGTTCATCCGATTACGATACAAATAGTGACGAGAGAAAAAAATATTTAAAACTCGTGTTAATAACTTTGACGATCGGTTTTTATGCAGTGAAATGACCTATATAATATGTCCTTATAGGGCGTCCCCTCGTGGCGTTTCCACTCAATCTGCCTTGAAATCCTTTTGTTAGTCGCCTTTCACTACGTCTTCTTTTCAAATAATGTTATCATTTTAAGTGTTGTAATAATGTTTTCAGCTTGGAAGGCGAAGCATTTTGGGAGGCGTGGCGGCGCGCGGAGGGTGGTCTGTCTGCGCGCGAGCCGACCGTGAAGATCAGCGTCGAGTTAGATGACGTCACCATGGACCTGAGGCCCTCCGAGCTGGCCGCCTTGAACCGGCTGCGGACCGGGTACACAGAGCTGTTGAAGAAACGAAGGGTGATTATAACTTTATATTCTTCAATAAAATTTAAAATTAGATAAGGTCAATGTTTCCCATCCGACTACTCCGAGAAGAACCATCGAAACAAAATCAGAGTATAGTTTTCAATGTTTTTGTTGGTATATTTCCGTGTGTTTTTTGTTTTTAATTTCGTTATGTTTTTTTATAATTTTTATGTTATTATTTACTATTGCATAGAATCTAGTTCTTATAACTGAACAGACAACTGTGCTGCTAGGGAGTTTGTTGCGCCACTTCTTCTTCCCAGCTAAAATATTTGGAAGTGAAGGGCGGGCGTTTTAGGGGACTGTCTCATGTAATTATGACGTTCAAAAAGTGCTGATTCTCAGCCTAGTTTGAATAAAAGACTTGATTTTGATTTTATAAGTTAAAGTTGCATTTCGGGTCTGTCTGTATGACGGCGCTATTTTTCTAAACTACGAAATTGAACGATTTTGATGCTGTTTTCACCATTATGAAGTGATTTTTTTCCGGTAGGTGTATAATAAATGTGTATAGTAAATTATTTTTAAACTGACATTTCAATGTTTTGTCAAGTTGGAAAAACCGTGCGAAGCATGGGCGGGTCGCTAGTGTTATTATTTTTGCGCGCTACAATTAATGCCTGGTACATCGTGACATTAAGTGCCACTAGCGCCATCTAGTAACGAGTAGCAGAACTAGTAGACCACTAGCGCCATCTAGTATCAAGTAGCAGAACTAGATGCTTCTATAAAGTTCAAAAATTTTCGATGCTAGAACTTTCTGGACCTATCGACATCTGGTCAGTCAGGGCTGTAGCAGAACTAGATGCTTCTAGAAAGTTCAAAAAATTATTCGATGCTAGAACTTTCTAGAACTATCGATATCTGGTCAGTCGGGGCTGGTATGTACTCGAACATTCTAGATGTTTCTACCGTAGAAGGTTCTGGAACTATCTGAGGACTATATAAGGCCGGTATGGACCCCGACCCGGGTTAGTCGAAAAACAAGCGATCAAGCGACAAGTAAACTTCAAACGATACAAGCGATCTTCAAGTGCGACTTTAGAGTGATCAGTAGTGCAGTTGTGTTTTATAATTATTGTGTTTGAGTTGTTATCAGTGTTGTTTAATTATAGTGTCGTTTTTGGTTATTAAATTGGCAGTTTTTATTGTCACGAACCCCAAGCTCGTAACATTATTAACACAACCTTTTTTTTTCTCATTTTTGCCTGTCATCTGTAGTTTGTTTAGTATAACTGTATGGTCTTTTTCCAGCATTCGGTCACCGTGCCCACGGGCATCCCGGGACCTATGTACAAGAGGCGCCAGTCAATCGCAAGCGCAGCGCAGCTTTCCTTGAGGATCCTGGAGTCAGAATCATCGCAACAAGAGTCACAACAAGAGTCGCAGCAACCATCGCAACACCCATCGTCCTTATTCGCGTCAGAAATCGACGATTCTGACCACTTCTATAAGGACGACCTCAGGTACGGGCACATCCAAAATATGTTCGTCACCTTAAGGGCTATTTCTGTCTGTTCATTAGCATTATACTATTGTGTCGTAATATCAATACTACAGAATGTCATTTAGCCATCTTCTCTGCATGTCAAATCTCAGAATTCAAAGTGAGACGCTGGCGGACGTAGACAAAAAAAAGAAGAAGATTTCTATTTCATAAAATGGACATGCTATTATAAAGGTTTTAGGTTGATGTCAATTCATCATTGGTGTATGCTATGTTGATCTTTCCCAGCAACTAATTAAATATACTTTTCTATGCAATATTCTGCTGTGAAGTAGCTTCAATAAATGTAATGTAATTGTATGTTAATTTATAAAATAATAATAATAATTTTAAATTCAATTCTGTATTAATAAAACAGTATAACTTACTAACTACTTAACAAATAATAAAACTATCACATTAAACAGCTAGTGTTCTTCCTCCTCTCTCCTACTTGATCTATGCTGTGCCCGACAGGGTCCATAATTGTAACTATTATAAATATATCCCTACCAGCTTTAAACATTATGGTATGCAATAAAGAATTGAGAATTGAAATATTCTGTATCCTACCTTGATAAAGAAAAGAATTTATAACTGCCAAAGATATAAAAAACGATAAAGATACATCCCGACGTTTCTCACAAGTAAAATTGCTTTATGTCCAACCGTATAAAATACTATTTGTTGGTAGGAGAAATAATATAGGCCATCTAGTTTACCGTACCGATTATGTTGTTGATTTGTGAGTAGAAAAGGACCGGTGTTTTGAATCTGTATTCTTTCGAAATGAATAATTATTGATACAAAAAAGAGTTTAATTTACCAATACCAATCATTAACACTTACGAATAACAGGAGCGGTGCATTCAAGATTCTGAGTGGAGGTCAGTTGCCGATGGCGTACCAGGTGATGCTGTGTGGTGACGCAGTTTCGTGGCGCTACCCGCACCCGAGGGCCATCACCAGAGTCGTCGCGTTCCCATTGCCTGGACAGGTCATTATGAACTATACGTATAGAGTGTAATAAGACCCAGCTCATAGCCGTCAACTACGCATTCTGTACTTGAAACTAAGTAACTTTGCACGAAAATAATTGCTGCGAAACGACTTTTATTTTTGGAGTTTACTCCTTAAGAATCGATTTTCATATAAGGTATGAAAATTTTATGAGGAGTGAAATTTATACAAGCGTTAACTAAAGCGTTCTTCTGACCCGGATAAACGTCGTTTTTTATTGTGTTTTATTCGTAAAGCAACAATATGAAAAAAAACCAGGCAATTCTTTTTTTTTCTAAGAATGTTTGCCATTCTATTTATGTTCTATTATATATGTTGTGGCGGTATCGACAACACCACATGCGAACTACGTATCAAAGACCTGACGTCACAAAAACATGCATCGCGCTATCAGAGTTTACCGCGCGACTAGCATATATACAACATCCCGACATCAACCGTTGGGCAGTTGCCCACCAGACACAACACCCGTCTGGTCGGAGGATCCTCCCTTTACTATAGAGTATGAGTGAACTTTACACCCTGTTCCTCATACCTCTAAAATGTAATTGGCATTCTAATGTAATCTGTAAATAATACCTCCAAATTTATACATTTTTGACAAGTTTTTGACATCGGTTGTCGCTGAGATAAGGTTGCGTCTAAATTACGAAGTTTTTAATTACGGTAATGCGCCTTCTGCTTATAAATGCGCACCTTAAAACTAGGCCATTTTCCTCTTGGACTGAATAAGACAGGTTACACCAAACAAAAAAGAAAAATTATACGAAACTTCACGTTACTATTCTTGCATACTATTATATAGAATTAAGTTATTTTAACTGAACAGACAGCTGTGCTGCTGAGGAGTTTGTTGCGCCAATTCTTCCCAGCTAAAGCATTAGGAAGTGGTGAAGGGCGGGCGTTCCGGGGGACGGTTTTAAGTAATTTTGACGTTCTAGAAGTGCTGTATTCTCAGCCTAATTTGAATAAATGACTTTTGATTTGTAAAGCGTTTTGTTTCCTTGTGAATGCTTAGAACAAGGAGATAGACTGCGTGTTGGAGCTGTACAGCTCGATGCTGGGCCACTGGGAGCCGCACACGTACTTCAAGCTGCCCGTCGGCGAACCGCGGGAACTCCAGCTTTTTGTTACTCCACCAGGTAAGAAAGTGGTTCGTGTGACTGAACAATTGTGTGGAAATGGTTGCCATGGTATGGGCATGTGATGCGGAGGAATGAAGAAAATGTCGTGAAGTAAATTTAGAGTATGAATGTTGTGGAATAGAGGAGTGGACTGTAAGATTACGCTGGTTGTAGGATGAAAAAAAAAAGTAGTTCTCTACGAACGGAGTTCTGTCCGATCACCCAATCCAGGAACATATTCAACAGAGAGATGGCTGAGCACGACTAATCTTTCTTTGCTGTCGACTGGCTCCCATTTGATCTCAACGGTATTTTGAGTGGACTGTTGACCCAATGAAGACTGGCTGAGTAATACTTCACGGTAACGCACAATTTGTTTTTTGTTGTATCAATTTTCACTCACGAAGTCAAAAATCAACTAGTTCATTAGGTAAATGGCGGCGACAGACTCCCACTCCGGCTCGCACGCAAAGTTCTTCTAGATGGCGCGTTCATCGCCTTGTCATCATAGCGAGCGAGGAAGCGTAGACAAACATTCTCTATCAAATTCATCCAATCAAGGATTATATACAGAACAAAATGTGGATATAAGAGTAGATGAAGACGATGGATGGACTGTGTGAAAGATGATATAGCTAGAAATAGGGTGACTACCGAGATGACGACTAATAGAGAAGTATGGAAGACGAAGTGTTTCGCCGATCCAGAATGTATTGGGATAAGGCACGATAATTATGACCACGTAAGAAAAAGCATAGCATAATCATTCTTTAACGTTCTCACTGCTGGGACACACGCCTCAACTGTGTGCGAGGAGGCCAGGTAAAAAAAACTATGGTCAAATTAATTACGTAGAGAAACTTCACTGGCGTAACATTAGGCCTGTGAAGTTTCACCAGTTAATTAAATTTTTAGCCACTCATAGCTGTACATGGATCTTTTGGCGCGTGGCCAGTCTTAACTAACGCCATTTTGTTTTTTCAATACATGTCATAACATCATTTATCTAAATGTTTACCAACAGCGCTCCCTGTACACGTCATTCGAGCGCTACAAGATCCGTGTAGCAGTAATCATCTACCCCCCTTTTCCCGACTAAGTCGTATCGGCTTCCACTCTATCCGGATGCAGCTGAATTCCAATATTTTACATGAAGCGACTGCCTGTCTGACCTCCACAACCCAGTTACTGGGTAATTCTTGTAGCAGTAAATATTTAAATTTATAATCTATGAACAGAGACGGTGTTCGCGGTACTGTGGCGATTCCGCGCGTGCGTGGACCCCGAGCCGGTGACGCCGCCGTATGAATTCGTCATGAAAAAGTTCTTGCCAAAACAAGATCCGTCGGTAAGTTTTTTACGAAACTTACCTCAGAGCCAGGGGGTCTACTCCCTAAGCACGAAGTCCGTCGTTTCGGGCTTCGTTTCGGGCGTTTCCTACTCCCTATCACCAACGGACGGACGATTCGTTCGGGGCCCGACGAAGAATGAATGACAACACGATTTGACAACTGTCCCTACTCCCGATGCGTTTTTGCCCGTCCGAAAAGTTGAACTTGACGCTTGTTTTGACGGAACCTTGTGTCAGTTGATACGACATCAAAATAGTTATCGTTCTGTCGACGAACGATTATAATTGTTTATACTATTTAGAGACAAAGTAAGGAATTCCTAAGTATGGCTGCTTTTTTATTGCTTGACAAAGCTATATAGGAAGAGCGGAGGCAACGTCGACAATATTTACGCCAAGAATTTAGGTTGGCGAGTATTCCCGACGTTACTGACTTATCTTAAGCTATTTGGCAATTTTGCTATTCTGAATTTGACGTTTTTAAACTAAAATTTGGATTTTCTAACTAAATCTGACTATTATTAATCGTGATTAAAAAGGTGTAGAATAAAATCAATTAGCTGTCATGAACTAAACTTCACACCAACATCTCGACTACTGGTACAAAATCAGTACTGTTACTCGCACTGTATATATTTTTTTTCTTTTCTTTTACTTATATCTCGAAAATTGTGCGTCCTATCGCAAAAATAATGAAAATTTCGACCCCCTTTGAGACACCCCAAACCCTTAAAACTCAACATGTTAGTATTTTTTTTTTTTCCACACCAAAAGTGAAAATTTCTATATAAAGCACGTTGAGGCTGCCCAGCTCCTGCGCGCCTCCGGCCAGAGTCCGTGTCCGTGAGTTTCTGCAGCGGTTGGGGCCATTTTACGAAATGAATAAGAAAGAAACTAAAATAAAATAATTTTCAAACTTCGCGGCTAGTATCGTGGAATTAATTTGAAAATTTCCGTCAAAATGTCAAAAAGGAAAAAGGCAAAGGTATCAACAGGATAATGCCGGTTTCTGGACAAAAATGTCAAAAATAATTCTAATCTTTATAATAAAAAGTATATTGTTAAAAATGTAGTCATTTTCTAAAGAAAAAATATTGATTTTTGTTTATTTAGCTTGAAAACCACAAAATAATTAAACCGGTAATCGACCGGTAAAATAGCACAACTCTATTGTCATCAATCGCCATGCGTCTTTCATTCACGAATATTGTCTACGATTCCGTTGGAAACTGATGAATCCGAAATTACTAGGGAGTAGGGTTCAGTCCGACACTAACGGACGGGCCCGTTACTTCGTTGACGGACTTAGGGAGTAGACCCCCAGAAACGGGCATTTGACCGAAAAACTTAACATAAATTATGGAAATTTCTGTATTTTGGGGTTACCGTGAGTGTCCACGTTTCGGCTCGGTAAGTCATAATATGCAGTACCCACTGATTGAAGACCTTAGTCTTTAGGTTCTGTGGAATACGCAACGAGAAGACTCGACGAAGCTTCCCAAACGCTGCCCAGCCCAGCTATAATAAGAGTTCTTAATGTAATTAGTGTTATTTAAAACAGAGTTAAATATATTTTGTTTATTCTTATTTGGGGTTAATGTATTTATAATTATAGGTAGTCAATATATTTTCCGAAACTACTCCTTAAGGCCTTTCATTAGCTACCTAACACTAAAATCAATTTAATTTTTTGTTAACAGTACTTCCTCTATGAAGCCGCCATGTTACCTAGTTTGTCAAAATACGACGAGTAGTTTAGGAGTTATGACAGAAAATAAATACATAGTCTGATAAAATCATAAACCTCCTTTGGCTTTGACGTAGTCAGGTGGATGGCTTGCATGATGCAATATAATTTTCGCATCTTCTTCATGTCCATATTTTTGCGGGTGGTGCTGCATTCTACATTCTAGCCTGACTCTAGTTTTTGCCAGATTAAAACTAAATAGTTTTGCATAACATTATACTTGTTATGGACAAGCCTGATCTGAGATGTAACTTGCAGACGATTGAGGAGCCACAAGAGCACCACAACGTGAAGGCCTCGTCGGAAGTGACAGCGGAACAGCTGTCGGGCGTGCTGCGCGTGGACTCGTACTTCGCGCCGCGCCTCTTGCCGCGCACCAAGGCCGTGGTGCGCGTTGCCACTCTACAAGTGCACGTGCACAACTCGCTGCCTGCTTTTAGCAGGTGACTTACAATGAGATCTACATATCTTACTTAGACTTTACTTTAGCTATTCTTGGAATATTAAGCGTATTCAGTAACTAAACAGTTGCAGTTGCAGTTTCTAACAAAAAAGGTAGTGAGGTGAAAAAAAGAATGAGCGAAATTGAATCAAAATCAAAATATTTTAAAATCAATATATGATATGCGTATATAACATAAACAATGTGTAATGACCGATTTCACGTCTTTGAAAATGCAATGAACTGTAAATAATGAAAGTACTTAAATAACTTTTGAATATGTAAAAAAAATAAAAATAAAAATTTTGTATTATAATGCAATATTACAATTTCATTTTTTTTGAGATTTATTCATATTCAAAGAATTAATGGTAAAATACCATTAATTATTTTCCCAAATTCGTTCACTATACCTACCCGAATCGCTTTAGCCTGGCTATAGCGGTAATTGCCCTTTCTCTAATATCTCTCCGTAGGAACCCAAACAATAAACTATGTATGGTTTTTTTTGACACTGACCAGCCCAAATCCGATGAGCCATTAAGGCGTGAAAAGGTAAACAGACACAGAGTTATTGTCGCATTTATAATATTAGTATGGATTATTTTCAAAATAAAGTTATTTTGTTTTATTATGTTTTTATTACGTTCTGTTTCTCAGCAACGCGACGTACTTAGAAGGCTACTACGTGTCCAAACCGCTGATGCGAACTCACCGCGTGCTCACACTCGCCGCGCGCAGTACTGCGGTGCATGCGTTGGTTGGCTCGCCCGCTGGGAAACTACTCGTAGTGGATACTAATCTATCGTGAGTGAATCATCATTATAATCCTTTTTTAGGGTTCCGTAGCCAAATGGCACAAACGGAACCCTTATAATTTCGTCAAGTCCGTCTGCACGGATGTCTATTTTCACAATATCGATGGAAATAAGTAAAGTGTAGTCTGTGGACCGCTGAACAATGAGGAAATTATGAAAAAAATATATGAGTAGTTGTGTATCTTGTTTGGTATCGTAAGTGACGTGTGGGGTATCGTTGGATCCCATGATTAAAAAGATTGATGATTTTGATGATTTTAAGTGACGTTTTCATGTCAATTTTGTGATATGGGATATTTTCCGTTACAACCGCAGTAATTATTTTGTTTTTTACGGCACGGAGCCAAATAATGGTAAGTGGTCGCCACCGCCTATGGACATCTGTAATATCAAAGGTAGTAAATTTTGCGACAAGCTTTTATATCATATAAGTTTTCGTATTTTTTAAAGTTATTTGATACCCATATTATAGGAGTGCGTAAAAAATAACTACCTAGTCCGCCATCTTGGGCGGTCCGCCATATTGGATTTAGAGTGAAGTCATTTAATTTTTTGTATTCTTCTCAGCAAACCCTTTCATTTGATACCCATATCATGGAAATGCACAAAAAATAACTAGTCCGCCATCTTGGGCTGTCGTGATTGGATTAAAAATAGCGGCATTTAAGTTATCGTGTATTGTCACGAGAACCAGCGTGTGGGCCATATTTCAGCCCGATAGATTCAGTGGAAGTGGGTGTAATATTGATTGAAAAATTCCAGGACATATGTATATACATATGTATATATATATACATAAATATTTAAAAAGAAACAACGTCTTTGGATAAAGTGGAAAAAATATAACAACGTCAAAGATTATAATAACTTCTCCGAATGTAGGTCTATCTTCAAAAATATTATATGTGTAAAACCTGTTATTCCAGTTATATTAACTCTGTTGAAGATAGTCTCTCTAGTAACATAAAGCATTTTTGGTCCTATATTTCTAACCGTAAAATTAAGTCAGGCATTCCGTCCATGATGCAATACCAGAATGTCAAATCAAGTGATCCTGATGTTGTCTGCAATATGTTTTCGGACTTTTTCTTGTCCGTATTTGAGCCCGTGTCGCCAACGCTCACCACGTAGGGTCCGCCGCAGCAGTGCGCAGAGAATGGTAGCTTAATTAGTAATTTACATATCGATAAATCAAGTATACTCAGTGAATTGAAACGGTTGGATCCCTCGAAGGGGGCAGGACCTGACGGTCTCCCGGCGGCCTTTTTTAAGGCTACGGCTGATAATATTTGTGAGCCGATCTATATCCTTTTCAATAGATGTCTGCATGAAGGTGTATTCCCGGTGGTGTGGAAGAAAGCTAACATTACCCCGGTACATAAGAGTGGCTCAAAGCATGACGTCGAACAATATAGACCCATCTCGATTCTGCCGACCTTGTCGAAGCTTTTTGAAAGACTGGTTCACAATGAAGTTTACCCTATTTTGCATAATATTATCATTCCTGAACAACATGGGTTTGTTAAGCGCCGATCTACGACATCTAACCTGTTGATATTTGCTGAGTACCTTTTTGAAAGTGTTGATAGGCGAATGCGGGTAGATGCGGTCTATACTGATTTCAAAAAGGCTTTTGACAAGGTCAATCATGAAATTCTCCTGAGTAAAATTGCTTATAATGGTATACGTGGAAATTTGTTGCGTTGGTTTGTGTCGTACCTCGAAAACGGGTCACAAACGGTTGTGGTTAATGGTCATCAGTCTGTCTCTGTTAATATTACTTCCGGAGTTCCACAGGGTTCTATTCTGGGTCCGCTATTATTCATTATTTATATCAACGATATTAAGAAATACATTAAAAAGTCCAAATTCTTGATGTACGCTGATGACTTGAAGGCGTTTCAAGCGACACGTACTATGGACGACTGCCGGTCATTTCAAGAGGACCTAGATAGACTAACTGCCTGCTGTATTGACAATAAGCTGTATCTTAGTATCCCTAAGTGTAACTATATACACTTTACGAAGAATAATTTCATCTCCAATTTGAATTACTGCTTTAACTGTATCCCCTTAAATAATGTGTCTATAGTAAAGGATCTAGGTGTTCTCTTTGATGGTAAACTATCCTTGAACCAGCATATCGAAGCTATAGTCAATAGTGCTTTTAAAATGTATGGATTTGTGATGAGATCTTCAACGGAATTTAAGCGTACCTCAACCTATCTCTATCTGTATAAGACGCTTATTCGCTCTCAATTAGAATATGCGGTCCCTATTTGGAACCCCTTCTACCAAAAGTACGTACTCGTAGTTAAAATAGAAAGGGTCCAGCGCAAGTACCTCCGTGCTATGTGCTACAGATGTCATGGGACTAAGACTTATCTGTCTTACTCCCAACTTCTTGATATGTACAAGCTTATCAGCTTGGCGCAAATACTTGGAGGCCAGCGTGCTTCATGGTATTGTTCACAATCATTTTGATGCCATTGATCTAACGAGTAAGCTGTGTTATTCTGTCCCCCGAACAGTTCATATGCGTCAGTTTTGTGCACGTACTCTGTTTGCGCTAAGTTCTTGTCGTACGAACTCTGGCTTACGCTGCCCTATTCATAGAATGTTGGAATCCTATAATTCAAATTTCAGTGATATTGACATTTTTGCAGGCTCGAAAAATAAATTTAAATCTAATATTATAGAAAAATTATCTTAATTGTAATTGTAATCTTATTATTATTACTTATTTATTGCATAATTTAAGTAAATAAAAATGTTACTGATTTGGTTTTGTAGCTATAGCTAGCTCTATAGTTACTTACTTATTTATTTATTTCAAAATATTTCTTAATTTTGGTAATGCTCGTCTAGTGGCAACCACTGATCTTTGAACATGTCTTATCTGCGGATAATGCAGTGAACTGCAACATTACTACTTAGAGTTTTATTAACATTGTGTATTATTTATGTTGTAGTTGTTTATTATCCCTCAATAAATAAAATAAAAATAAAAATACAAGTAAAGTTAAATAAAAGCTTTTAATAATTAATAACTAATAATAAAAACAGCGAAATATTTTATGGCTATTTGCGACGTTGCCAACTTTCAGAATGCACACACAGCATTAACATAGTTTGTCATTGTCCTCAGTTGCGACATGATAGACTGCTCAACGGGGACTATGGAGGAGATAATCGAAGAGTTTCGTCTGCAGAGTGGCTTATCAGCCAAGGACTCGTTGTTGGCCGCGCGCTCTCGTGTCATGACCACTGGCATACATATGTCGATGCAGGTTTCGAAGCTTCAGACCATGCATTCTCTTGTCACCGACTGGAACATTGCTTACGACCAGGTCAGTTCATAGGCACCCTTTGAATCTAACGTATCGGCCATCTATACTAACTAAAGATTCGCCCCTGCTGTGTCAAAACATCGTCATTTCTTTATTATATGAATGTATTATACACATAAACTTGTGGAATAAATACAATTCTAAATCATGGTGAGAACCATATCAAAATCTGTTGCTTAGATCTGGATCTTGACATGTAATGGATGGTTACCTAACCACGTACCGACCGCGGCTAGCGAAATTTTGCGGCTAGTTCATCCCAACATGACACGGTAAAATATCGTACGTTTCAACGCTGTGGGAACGTCGGCTGAATATAGTGTAGGCGTTCGTCGAACGTAGATCGTATACGCATGACACAATCACTTTTACATTTTCGTGGTGATATTGTATAACCCGGAGTCTCGGAAGAATGAGATCGTTTGTTTGAATGCCGAATGAAATCGCTTTCTTACAGGACACTTGCACCCTAATTGCTTAACACACTATCAATCACAACCTGAATGATTTTGAAGGATATTGCTAATCCATTGCTTCATATGTTCGAAAAATTTATCTGCTCAACAACGCAATTAACGCAATGAATGTTGTTGAACTGTAAAAATTAAACCATTTCTACTGATAGTGTGGTACACAATAATTACCCAGCGGGTCATACAATATCACCCTCCGAAGGATTTTGAAGGAAATTCATAATCCATGGCAAGTTTGAAAAATTCGTCTGCTTAACAATGTACTTAACGAAAATTAATATTGTTGAACTTTCAAAATTAAAGGCATTACCATTGTAAGTGTGGTATGCAAAAACGCCGCCGGTATCCTAAAAGAAAGCGATCGTCGTGCGAATATGCGGTCATTCGAATTTTTGAATCCCGTTCGATCCTGACAATCGCTTTTGTTAAGTCACCCGGTCAAGCTCAAGTTCGAAAACGATGAACATTATGATCATCAATTCAAATTTTCATGTTTGTCTAATATTTTCGAATCGTTTAGATTCGAAAAAGGTAGGTAGTTTTGACACATCAAGAGCTAAAACAAATGAAAGACAATTGGTATGATATATGAAAAATATGTATTTCAGACTGCCTCTTTGGTCTAGCGGTTGCAAGCGCTACTGCTGAGCATGAAGTCCTGGGTTCGATTCCCAGCTCAGGTCAAGTGTTATTGAGTTTTCCTTCTCGAATTTCGCAGTAGCAGCCCGGAGTCTGAATTATGGGACTAAAACATAACTGGCGGTGTACTGTAGGTACACGTCTGCCTAAACCTTTGGGGAATGCAGACGTGATTTATGTTAAATAAGAATTTCCTTTCGTCGCAGTACCTCCGCGAACCACCATCGAAATACGAAACGAAGGAACTTGAGTCCACCAACAAGAGTACGCAAGAGGTAGCGAAGGCGGCGGCTCACGCGTTAGAGGGCCGCGTGTCGCTGTGGATACACAACAGCTGCTCCAGCGCCATGCGCTTGGGCCAGGAGGACACGGACGAGGTGGTGCCGCTAGGGTCCGGGGGCTGCCTCGCTTACAGGTGAGCCCACTCATTAGGAACAACTCAAACAACCGCTTGAAACATATTTAACACAAATAAATTTAAACATATTAAATACATCGTTCTGTTTCTGTCAATCGTTTGAAGATGATAGAGACAGAATTATGTTTTAAGGTATAAACCATATTACAAAAAAACAATTACCAATACATTAAAATTGATTGATTAATTTGCAAATAGATTTAAGTACCTAGTTATTTCTAAATATCTGTTCGCATTACAGATGGCGCTACCCAACGGCTCAAAAGAGACTGCGATTTGCTCTCGCCGGCCCCTCAGCTGATTGGAAGTGGTCCTCCAGTAAGTACTATACCCAAAGTCTCAAATTCAGATAATTTATGTAAACAAAGGGGATAACATATCAAAAAAATGTATTCGTAATGGTAGTTTGATTTTCTTTTAAGTACTGAATTTAAGAAATAATAATTAAAAAATAATCATGCCGTAATTATTTTTATAAATGTTCGGTTTTAAACAAAGTTATTAAAAAAAGGAGATTTTCTGGTATAAAATATTTTATGATACTGGTAACAATGCAGGAGATCCAAACATTTTCACATTTTTTACATCTTCAACAACACTAATATTACAACTCTCATTCATAGATTCATATTGTATGTAGCATATCTAGCCACATTTTGGATGAAAACGGCTGTAAACTGTTTCGAATGGAAATTGATATTGGGAAGTAGGCCTCCCAAAATCAATTTCCATTCGAAACAGTTTACAGCCGTTTTCATCTAGCAGTGGACCTAAAAGGGCTGATTATGATGAGCATAGGCCGTGTCTCCGACACATTATATAAAACATTGTTTGACAACGGTATTTTGTTTGCATAGTTCTTATAATTAATTCACTTTAATTTCATAGATAATTATTTACAAAAAATAATATGATAACATGTTTTGCACCACTGTCCTGTCATTTTGACGGTGACATTTCTTGACATTACTTTGTTTACATAAATTATCTGAATTAGAGACTTTGGGTATAGTTCATAATACCTGGACCGGTATTATGAAGTATTAATGCCATCTTCCGTTGCGAAAAAGGGATGCTGCTCTCGGTCATGTATAGCTTCGACACTGGAAAAATCTGCCCCTGTATTTCAAGATAATGATTTTCTGGAATTCCTGACATGCGCGAATATTTCATTATAACCTACATACTTTGTAATTATTTTCTTTATTAAAATGTTACCTAACCAGAATTCACACAACATTCTTCTGTTTGGGGATCATCCGTTTTCGATAGAGGACCTTTTCACCTCCTAAAGTCAAAACAGCCAATTACCCTTTTATTATGTAGCAAATAAAGAAGAAAAGACACAAAATCGGTTTATTCAGCACAAATAGAACGCACATTAGAAAAAAAATATACATACATAAACTCACGCTTTCTTCCCATAAGAGGTAGGCAGATACTACAGAACATCACCCGCTACAATAAATCAGGGGCCTAAGTCTACTAATTTACAAACGTTGCAATGGTCTCGCCATTGTGAGTATTTGACAGTGTTTGTATGGCAAATCTGTCAAAAACTCACAATGAAGAGACCATTGCAACGTTTGTACATTAGTAGACTTGGCCCCCTGGTGATACAAGCACGTCGGTTGCTAGTATTACGCACTTGATCTCTCTTAAGAAAATCACAAACAAGGTATATGTCATTTTAGGGCGACCGCTCCCGGCCTTTCCACTCACATCTGCCTTGTAAATACCTTTTTCAGGTATACCATTCACGGCGGGGACCCATCGGCTAAGGATCGAGACTCAGGACACTGAGAACGGCAAGCAGTTCCCCATGGGCTCGTTTCTCCACGTGAGGGTCAAGGAGACGGGTGCCAGTCGGTACATGCATCTGTCTGGCAGGCTTGTGCTAGCCAACATGCTGAGGGCAACCCTGCTGTATAAGGTCAGAGAAAACTATCACTTTGTTAATACAAAACACACAATGACATGTTCGGAAAAACGGTGTCAATGTCGGTGCGATTTTCACCTAAATTTTTTATAGATGCTTTATGGTCTTAAGAACTCCCGAAACCATAGTATTGTGAAATAGGTCTTGCAGTTTTTATTTCAGAAGCAAAAGGCTTTTGAATTTTGCGTAACAGTAAGGTATTTATTCTTGTGACTGTACGTATATCTGTTGTTGTTGACAATGAATGTTATTTATGTGCAGGTCCGTTCCCACGGCTTAGACACGCCGCAGTGGTACACAATGAGCTCCGGGGAGATTGATGCCGAGACCGTCGGCCGCAGCGTCGTCTGCAGCGCCGAGTGCGAGATGGTGCTCAAGTAATTACTTTGTTATATTAACTCACGTCACTGCTGGTTTTTACGACTTGACAAATCATGAAGATTTCTACCCAGTCTTTCCCAACTATGTTGGGGTCAGCTTCCAATCTAACCTGATGCAGCTGAATATCAGCATTTAACATGGAGCGTATTATATCTAAATTAAATATTAATGTATTATACATCTTCCGGAATAAATTATCTACATAAATGATGTTGAATGAATGCGGTTGCATCAGAATCCGTTACGTAGTTTAGGAGAATAACGCAGTCACACAGACGAACACAAAAAGCCATTTATTATAATATGTGCAAAAACCTTTTGTCATACAGAGAAGAGTCGAAAAATTTGCTGTGTCTCTTACGGTTATTTTCTATACTAATATTATAAAGAGATAAAAGTTTGTAAGTTTGTATGTAGGGGGTAAACTCTGAAACTACTGAACGGATTCTGAAAATTCTTTTTGTATTTGATAACCCAATTCCTGGAGAACGTTATAGGCTATTTAACATTACGCTGCGACCCTAAGGAGCCGGACAAAATAAAAAAAGTCCAAAAGGATGCTATGTGAAAACGAAGTTATAGCGCGGGTGGGCAACGGGATGTGACGCGGAGGGTCGGAGGCCAAAATTTCACGTGGACGAAGTCGCGGGACAAGCTAGTAATAAATAATTGTTTAAATTCAATGTAATAAAAGAAAACTAAAATTCACTAACAGATAACGCACAGCCTAAACCGGTGGGTCTAGAAGCAGAAAATTGTGTGCAAGTTTCTTTTATTACGAAGGTGAACACTAAGGAAGGATTTTTGAAAAATTAATCTCCTAAATGGGTTAAATAGTGGATCGTAATTTTTGCAGATGGGAAATTCCATCGGGCACACGGCGTGTTTACTAATTCATTACAATCTCTTAGTTTACACTGAATTAAATGTTTAATTTCAGAATAAAGTTCAGATCACAGAACACGTGCTGGTCAGGTGACATTCCGCTGAAGGAATGCCCCAAGGAGAACGTCCCATGGCTGGTCAAAGGTAAGGTCATCCACTTAGTCCGCAAGGTTTATGACGTAATAGAACTTATTTATTCAGTAATCTAATAACCAGTGATCGGAAATAGGTGAGTTTAAAGTTCAAAGAACAGAGACAAAAAAGTGGAGACTTCCTTACGACAAAAATATTTTTTCGGGACTAATGTCGGGGTTTCGGAACATCACTTAAGTACATTTCATTTTCCTTTTTAACCGACTTCAAAATCAAGAAAAACAAAAAAACTCAAAAAACCAGTAGATACGTTTTATATTGTTATTAATTCAGGTAAAGAACTGGTCCGCCTCATGTTTTCGTTTCCCATATTACCCAAAACTTGCTGTCTCTTTCTATCTTTTGTTTGTCACTGGTAAAAAATGACAAAAGTGTTGAGGGGTCCCTCTACCCCTCAACCCTTTTGTCGTTTTTTGTGTTTCGCATTCTCTCATGAATTTTGAGTTACTGATACAGCCGTAGCCATTGTATATGCTCGGCACAGAACTTAATAGGCTCATTGCATTCATTATGAGCTAATCTTTCACTGATTGTGATATTTTTCAGTTCTGACCAGAAGTACGATCACTGTGAGACGACATCTGAAATTATTGTGCTATTGTCAACTTCATATGCATTTTTAAGCCTATTTTGGCAAAAATTTATGTGGTTTCTCTATATGGTCTCTATATGGATATAATTTGCCTATGACGCCATATGTGAATATGGCGTCATAGGCAAATTATATCCAGCGAAAAGATGTTTTCAAGTCATAACATAGAAAATTGTTGGTTACGGGGACTCGTCCCATTCCAAGCCGCCCCACGCGCCAGTATCCCCTCCTTTTAATCGCCCCGGTCGGATTAATACGATACATGTTTTCGTGCCCGTGCCGCCTCAGTCGTTTCGTGTTTTTTATATCATTGCACGACAATATTTGTAGTAGATATTTATTTGTAGATTTATGAGCGGGCGCTGGGGCACGGCAATTGATATAAAACCATGCGGTCAATAGGTTAAAATTGATAATAACACCAACTTGTCACTGTCCCACTGCAAGATAAAGGCTTCTTCTCACACAGAGAGGGCACCAGCATTAATCACCACGCCTGCTGGAGGCAGATTAGCGATTTCAGACTTATATTAATAAATTATAAGTACATGTTTCCTCACCATGCTTTTCATTCACTGATGCCAATGATGTTTAACTTAGAAAGTACGTATGAATTGAAAAAGTCACATTGGTACTAAGTTGCCCCGTTCCAAAGCACAACCTTAACCACTTATTCTATAATTTTTTCCGTCACCTTGTATACTGATCCATTGTTTAAAACATTTCAGTGCCAACGGAAGGCGACTCTCAGTTCGTGTCAGTGTGGTGCCGCGTGGTGCGCGGGCGCAACGATGGGCGCATTTTGGCGACCTTGTGGCCGCTGTACGTGCTACATTCGCACCTGCCGCTCGACACAGACGTGAGTATTAATAATAATAAGTTTACTTAATAAAAACATCTCAGTGCCAACGGACGGTAACTCTCAGTTCGTGTCAGTGTGGAGCCGCGTGGTGCGGGGGCGCGGTGACGGGCGCATACTTGCGACCGTGTGGCAGCTCACGTAAGTGTACATGGTACGTGTTACACTCACATCTTCTACCGCTCGACACAGACTTGAGAACACTGGTACAAGGATCTTTTGGCGCTCGAATGACTTTGACAGGGAAGCACTGTTGATAAAGATTTGTGAAATTGTTTTGAGATGTATTGAAAAAAAAAACCAGATGGTTAGTTACTTCCGATTTAGGGCATGCACCAAAAGTTTCATAAACAGCAATATTTTATGCTGACACGTGACACCCTTACAGTAATAATAATAAAACCAGCCTATGATGTTTCCACTGCAGGGCTGTTGCTCGTAAAGAGAAGGCACGTGCATTGATCACAGCGCTTAGGAACATATAGATATGCTTAAAATACCATAACATCACAAAGTTGTATAGTGTACCCACATTGCGCCAGTTGTTTAAATTCTATTCATTCTATAAGTAAAGTTATGAAAAAATAAAGTATATTAGTTTTCTGATCCGATTTTTATACACTTGGCGTGATACATAAGGCGTGCTACATACTAATTCGGGTTGACATGATTCGGCACAGCCGGGCAATAAAATAAACATTCGACTGGTACTTGGTGTGGTAGCACGTTCCCATGAGATAATTACCGACTTTTACGCAAGCAAATCTGCGGGCAAAGGCTAGTTTACAATATTTCTATTAAAAGTCAATGACAACACGCTAACAGAGAATTTTCTTAATTTGATGATCATATTTTGATTTAGCTTTTGACTGATTAGTTCTGTTCTGTGCTAGGTTTTGTTTTTAGTGCTAAGTATAATTTATTCGAGTTAACTTTTTTATGTGCACATGTTTCTATGTCATTAAAGCATTTTTTTTTTCTTTTCATGTTTTAATAATAATAATTTAATATTCATATTCAAAATTGATCAATGGCAAGACGCTAAGGAAATAATTGTTTTCTCTTCTTGATGATCGTAAATTTGACTAAACTTTTGATGTCGCTCAAGACACAAATCTCCCATGCTTCTTCCCCCAGGTGCTGATAGCAACTGAATCCCAATCGACGAGTGAGGAGCCGGCGACGCCGCAGCCGGTCAAGCCGCCGATATTGCAGACGACGCCGGGTCGTGGCACCAGCACGCACTTGCAGGCGCCTGGTACCACCTCCGCTAGGCATAGTCTATCCTTCCAATATAGGTGGGTGTTCATGTTCACGCCAGTTTTTTTTGTGGCGTATTTGTCCAAATTTTCGCGTTAGTTGGCCAATACAAAATATACCCCATTTCGATTAGGAAAATATCATTTTCCATTAGCGAAGTAACGCTAATATTTTCCCAAACGAAAAGAAGTGCCGACATTTGTTTCTCGGACCTATTGAAGGCATTTTAAGTCATTTTGCTGTAAGACTGGCCACACGTACAGCGAGTTTTTGCACGAATGTTAACCGGTCAAGTACGTGCAAAAACCAACGGTCGTACACTCGTTACAACTTACGAAAACTGTTCGTATGAAAGGGTTGATCACAGTCGCTTATAGGAATATTTAATGCATATTAACCTCATACGAATAAGGTTCATTTTCGTAAAAAAAAAACGCTACTAATATAATAAAGTCTAAGTTGAGTGAACTCTAGATTTCTTAGAGATTATTATGATTCTAATTATCTTACGGCATTTTTATTCGAGAAATAATTTTGTATTTTCTTCAGTTTTTCCATACATAAGAAGGGACATTGTATGTATACGTAGTTTTATTCAACTAATCAGTAATCGCACAAATTACTAAGGTAGATTACCGGGGCGCTAATATTACACATCGTGTTTAAGAAAAAGACCAACAAGACCTGTGGTTAAATAATTGTAACTAACTCTCACATTGTAACTGACAGCTGAACACAGCTCATTTTTAAGTCAAGGTAAAGCGGGCATTACATTATCCAATTTCCAGGGCCATGGTGCTCTAGCGTGCTAAAATTGGATAGTGTAAAAGGTAGTTAGGCAGTTAGTGATCCAATCTAGTGCGATCGTATTGGCTCTGCCACGCTTGCTCATCTAGTGCACTGGCTAGCGCACTAGATTGGATGGTGTAGATAGATCTGTCGTGCTTAACGCTAGTTGTGCAAGGTCAGTCAGTCGGTGCGCGTTCGAACGGGAGAACGCATTTGTTGTAAATTCACAATGACGTAACCGCAGTCTAACGAAAAAGAAGTGCTATTAAATATAATAGAACTCTACAAAGACATGCCATTCTTATGGGACAAAAACATAAAAATTAAAAAAAAAACAAAGTCATGAGAAATAATCGAAACAAATTGCTCTTCGAAATTTACAAAGGGTTGAAGTTTTCACCAAAAACAAAATTAAGAACTGTTCATTTTACAGAACTATGTATATATATTAATATACACAAAAATAAATCTTTGACCCAGCATTTTCTGCGTCTTTTTTTAATCGTCATAATTGATGTCGACACCAAAACCTGTTCTAAAGCAATACCAGCTTTCTGGTGTTTTGATGGCGCCATTTTTGTATTATTTCTTTACCGCTCTTCAGAAGGTGCGGTTCAGTGGTGTCACTAACTAGCTTCACTAGCTAGTGTAGTGTAATGAGTAAGCTCTTTTTCATCTCGCACTGCAGCACTAGTATAGCGCACTGCAAATTGGATAATGTAATGCCCGCTTAAGTCTATGCTGTCTCTCTCAGGCGTGTCTTTAAAGCGTACTGCAGTGACAGAAAGATTTTAGTGATCTCTTTTAAGTTAGGTAGTTTGTGTTTTATTCGGTAGTAGAAACATTTATGTTGGGTGAAAGGGTTAATTAACCATTTATAATATTGCGTTACCTATATACTACGTGGTGATTATTGTGATATTTTGTACCTACTTAATGTGTAATACATAATGTGTAATGTGTGTTATCAGTGTAATAAGCTTTATGTCGTTCTGGTCAAATAATAAATAAATAAATTATATGGTTTTTGCCATTGATTTTTGTTTATAATATAAGTTTTTATAAGTATAATGATGATATAATTATATCCACAGGAGCTTAGATTGCCCGGTGACTCGCGAGGCGATTCCGATGCACTACGGCGTGACCGACACGTCTGTGTTCGACAAACGGTCGCCCGTCACGAACATCGATGACGTCATCAAGGATATCAGGAAATGGTTAGTCAACCTTTGTAAAGTATAGATTTTTGAGCGAAAAAAGCAATGAAATGAGAACTACTTTATGACACTGATACGCTTTCCTCAACTTAAGGCTGTGCATTCTGAAAGTGGGCAACGTCGCAAATAGCTATCAAACAATTACCTGATTTGATTAATTTGCCAATATTACTGTGTGGAAATATGAAACTTCGCTCTATACCTAGTACACTAAAATATTGATTATGAAATGCAATCATTAATATCGTAACTCTGAACAGGTGAATATTTTACAGCTATTTGCGACGTTGTCGAATGATGAACCTTATTCCGACTGAAGTAAAATTATGAATACATAATTAACAACTTAGACTCGGTTTTAAAGTCAGTTTTGTAATAAGAAATTTGACGTCGGAATGATCAGTCGGAATAGATTTGAAATACTAAATTGGCTTGATGTTTTAAACCTATTTCTAAAGATAAACCTTGTTTAGTAATAAGGCCGAATGAAGATTCAAACGAGTTACTTTAGTCCACAAAGGTAAATGACAAGTTTATTATTTCTGTAAGTTGGTTTGTATACTTTTACACGTCAATAAAATAAAAATAAACGATAGAAATCGTTTTCTAATGGGACGGAATAAATTGAGTTACTCAGTCGCATGTGATGTGCGCACGCGTCTTGTCTATTAGCAATAGCGATTGATATCGCCCTCCAAAATTTAGCTGACGTTTTTCCACTTCACCTGTAATGCCACATTATGTTTTTAAATTCTATAGTTTCAAATGTCTGAACTGTACACTATAACTTATAGTTGAAGTTAATAATTTCTGTGGATTAACAATATTTACAGGGTTGTAATAATACCTATTTTATTTATTTTTTATTTAATATTTTTAGTAAAATATGAATATTCCAAGGCTTATGATATTATTCTGAAAAAAATATGTGACTTAAAAATAACTGGCAAAATGTGGGTGTACTATACAATGATAATATTTTGATTTAAAATTGTGTCCCTGGAGTTTCTTGTCCGCCCTTCTCCAAAGGAACCTACTACGCTTTGGAATGGGCAACTAGCTTCATCTTTCTGACTGCCCGACTCCATGACAATCCAAAAGTGCCTGTAATTGGTTAAATTGAAAAAATGCTTCGAGTTTGAGTGTGCTGTATGTCTCTGTGCAGGTTGGAGCGCTCGGGTCGTCACGCGACTACGTCGTGGCCTTACTCGGTCGTGCAAAAGCATTGGCAGGGCGAGTGGCAGCCTGCGACACTGCAGCCGCGGTGCGATGTTACTGTAAGTGCTAAAGCTTGTTATTGACTTGATCATTTGACTATAGACACCTAAGACCAAAGTGTGATTTGACATCAGACGGTACTGTAAAGTGTGCGGGCGTAGAATAATAGAAGGATAAACTTGGATTCATTATATTTTTTGTTTAACAAATTAACTCAGAGTAGAGCAATTCTCAACAAAAGTATCTCCATCTGAAATATGGGTGTCCTTCAAATTCAAGTTAAATTTTATGATAAAATCAGATACAATTATTTAGCATATTTATTATTTAATTTTATATTAATGCTAATAAATACCATCAAAAGGTCATTAAATAATAAAAGGTTTTTTTTTTCTGTAATTTGAGTAATTTCAATAAATGTAGTTTCTGGTGTTTTACCCCAAGATATAATTCTAAATTTGCGTAAATGTTCGAATGAAACCATAGTTATTTTCATAACAGCCTGTACGACATAAGGTCGCCTTTAGCATGTAATCTTTACAGTACCATAAATATAGTTGTTGCTGAACCGCTGGTTATTTCTTTTTAAACCGAATTGTCTGTCCGGTTGTCTGTAAAAGATCGCTTTGAGCGATAAGACCGCCCATTGTGACACCCTATGTGACAGTGCTACATTTATATCTGTAATTTTTCTGGTGTAGGTACATAATAAAGAGTATTTCTATCGATTTATCTATCCATATTCATAAATCGTCGGTTTACTGCAAGAACTCATTAAGTGATATAGTCAAAACTTTGAAATAAGCAATAAATTAGTTTTAGTTGTATTGATTGCCCTATATCATCTTCATTATGCTTATGTTAAAGAAAAATTAAACACAATGAGTTTCTGCATTACCTGTATAAAACTCGTCAAGACGAGTTCAAGGCGTTATAACTTTATGATTTTTTGCCATTAATGAGTTCTTGCAGTAAACCGGCGAAATTGAATATTTCCTTACAGATTCGCTACACAGCCGTGCGCGCCGGTGGTGGTTGCAGCCTGGAAGTCCAGCTGTGTCCCATGGTGTTGCTGTGCAACGCCTCACCGGTGTCGATGACGCTACGCTCGTACGACGCCGCGCCGCTCTGCAAGCTGCAGTCCGGGACCGCCATATCACCGCCTTCAGCCATTATACAGGTATATTCAGGATTATAAACAAACAGCTATTCACAGGTCATATGGTCTTGCTTCCAGGTCGGGTAAAGTTTTATTGGGATTTATGGATTTTTACATTCAGAATTGATTATAACAATTGTTGTTGATGATTGCGGTTGATGGCAAAAAGCGTGGCCATCTATCGGCGTGACTTGAGGATGAGTGTGGGTGTACTATAGGGACGCGTCTGCCCAACCCTTCGGGGAATAGAAGCGTGATATTATGTTCTTTTTCAGAAACCGTTCTTCATGTCAATAGAGCTGGGTCGCGAGACGTTCGTGAGCTCTCGACTGCAGGTGTCCACAGAGGAGCCGGGCCGGTACGGTACGCTACCGCCCGGACACGTGGCTCTGGACCACGCCGCCTACTTCGCCATATTGTGCAACCAGAAGGTGACACTATCTATACGCATTATACGTTTAAGTCGCTTTTCGTGTCTGTCTGTGTAACCACCTTGTTCTTCTAAACTACGCAATGGATTTCGATGTGGTTTTACCATATTTTCGATAATTTATTCAGAAAGGTTTGTCTCTGGAAATTCATATTAAACTTAAACAATAAAGAAATCTCGATGGTTTGTCAAGTCTTAAAATCTTATATATTAATTGCCTCACCACTTCCAACAACAATTCCCCTGGCTAGGTAGATAAAAACCCCAAAACAAATATAGATTAAAAAAAAACAATTCCCATTAAAATGAAGCTGCACTAATGTTGAAACGTAGAAAGATTACAACAATAAGCAAGTCACTAAATAATAATGATAATAAGACTATTAAATCCAGTAGTAAGAGTTAACGAGACAGAAATATACATTTTCATCTCAGTTGTTAGCCAATAATTGAAGCCCAACAAAACGGCTGTCACGGTACGATTTCTTTGAAAGTCATGTAAACTGATACTATCTAATGTAGTCGGGTAATGACTACATTTGATAGTACTAGTTTACAAGGAACTATCAACCTCACATAAAGTATGACAGCAAATTTATACAAAACTCTGTCTGCGTGTTGAAACGATCTAGCTGTCAAATACAAAATTATCATAACGGGCTAGTGACATTCAACCTTAAGGTGGTAAAGCAATTCTATAATCGACTGTACTTTTGACCTTTATTGCGTGCCGCCTTAATATCCTGTAATGTATATTGAGGTCAAGACAATTTAACATGCAAGATCTATAATTATGTCAAAGACTGTGGATTAATGCTATGTAAGTATATAGTTGGTAAGCCTTTATAAATAAGATGCTCCCTTAATGGCAATGAAAGATGCTACACCGACAAGAACGGTAGCCTAGATAGAACGAAAGAAAATGCAATCATTTGTGAAACACGAAATCCGTACTAATATGATAAATGTGAAAGTAACTCTGTCTGTCTGTTACGTTTTAAACCGCTGAACCGATCGTCATGAAATTTTGCAGAGATATGGAGAATGACATAGGCTACTTTTTTACGCGATAACCGACATCAACGTGGGCGGAGCCGCGAGCAAAAGCTAGTACAAAATAATAAAGTGAAATTCTTTGAAAACATAAGGTGTGTTTGTGTGCATCATGGCTGCCCAAAAAGCTGTAGCGGTAATGAAAGGATATTGGAAGGACCCTACTTAGTCGCTCCAATATCTACTACTCCTAGTCTGAGTTAGTAGGGCCTACTATCACAGCCTAGGAGAGCGTATGCCGCGATTTTCACAACCATTCGACAGGCTGTCGTGGCGAAAATGATACGTTCTCGGTTACCTGTTTTACCTTGTCGACAGCAAATAGTTGTCGAAAGAATAGCGGGCGTCTATTTGATTGAAACGATCAAAATTCTCGAGATTCGGCTTTGTGAACAGCGTTTAAAGGACTCCTTCGATAACATGAATTGATGTTCGATTCGGCACGGAAGCGTATCGAATGGCTGTGAATAGCTCTGCAGTTTATATCGGAGCGTTCGACACCAGAAATTCGCTACTAGTATGGCATAATAAGGTGACTATTATGATCTTACGTAATACAGTCCGTAATGACACTGTCTCCGAATAACAGTCATGAAAATAATTGTTTATAAAATGGACACCCTACGTCAGTTTCTCGTGTTATAGCCACTTCACACAACTGTCAAAGAATGACAGTTGTGATTTGGATATACGTAGGTACAATTTAAGTAGGTAGTCAATCTGCTTAACAATTAATTTCGCTGACATTAACATGATTGCTCTCTAGGTGGCGCTTCTAACGCTGTACTACGAGATCAAGGAGCAGATCAACGTGTTAGGCGTGTCGTCGTCCTACGTGCTCATCAACAGACTCGACACTGACGTACTGGTATGCTATCCATCATCAGTTTAAATCATATTTAATACCTTAAAACCGTACCGTATAAATATCAAGCATGCCGCAGTGTTGCGCAGTCCCGTTTTGTTCAGAAAAAAGGAGGACATAAGTTTCCGAAGGATGAAACTGTCTGGAAGCACTAACATTCAATGACCCGTAACTCATATTTGCCATAGTTAATCTCAGGTATTGCAAAATATTTACAACGTTAATCTAATTTGAAATAAATCCGCATAGTCCACCCAAAAACAGTGACGTTTGACATTTCGGAGACCTCACACTACACTAGCGCCCGTAGCGGCGAATTCATGCGCGAAAGCCCTCATTGGGTCAATCCCTACAATCAGGTGGAATGACAGCTCACTTCACCGAAGTTTTTACGGTCCACCTTGTGGGGGGGCCTAAACATCGCACTATGCTTTATGCTATATCGTCTCACGTGGTCTCACATATCTATACATTAAAATCACAAAAAACTCGTAAGTGGTACTAGACAAAAAGGTGCCATGTTTTGTTATAATGTAAAGATTTTATGCAGATTCAAGTGTAAAACTATCATCAAGTTGGAGCTTTTTTTACTTATCACGGTTGCAATTTGACTACCGAAAGAACATTAGTCGACCAATCAATATTTACTTGTACTACTATTATTTCTATATTTGAAATCTACGTTTTTGGCAGGTGTCAGCAATCGCAGTTCCGGACGACGTAGAGGATTGGATCGCGCTGCGCCCCAAAACCTTTGCAGTGGTCCCGCCGAATAAAGACAGCAGGTCAGTAATTGCAGCATACATAACACTATTTACCTCTTCTTCTATTCGAATCGATGATATAACATTCGTCTAGTTAACTAGGTTACATTGGCCCAGTAGGTGTTCGGGCACCTCGCTAAACCTCATAAACTCTTTCGACAGATGCTTGGCGTTCCCTTTATACTGACTCGTATATTTTATGCGACGAGTGTGTGTGATAAATAGAAAATCAATCACGTTACTTTATATTTAAACTTTAATAATATTAAGCAAAATACAAGAGATTCATAAGAAAATTATAATGACAGTTTCTTCTATATCTTTTATTTTATTTTATAATATTCTATTCCTTGCGGACGCCATCCACAAAGGAGGTGTCACCGTCAGCACTGAATTTCAGCCGGTTGAAGCTTCACGCACGCCGCTTATGTTAGACGGCGTTGGCAGATTAATAAACAGTAGGTGGCCACGCTTCAGAAGCGTTCTTTACGGCCTTTATTAACCGAAACCCCAATTTTTTATAATTTCCATTTTGCTTTTCTAAAATTATTATTGAGCACTCTCATATAATAAATGCCCCTCTTTTTGTGAACCTCAAATAATTTGTATTTTGTGGTCCTAAACATACTAAATTGCCAAGTAACGTGAACTTGGACGTAGGTTGGTCACAGTCTAACTTAACCTAATTAGTCGGGATGCCTTAGATTCGTTACTGTGACTAATCCAGCTCGCGCGTGGTTGGTCACAATTCTAGCCTAACCTAACTCGTCAGTAGCCGTATCAAATCGCAGATACTGTCGTCACTTTAAACTATTTGTTCTCACTGAATTAGGATTTAAGTAAGTAATTATTGTAAATGCCAATATGAAACATACGTCATTCACTTCAGGAAGAGGGTTTTTTTAACACGTTTTTTTGTCTTACGCAAATGATAAAGTACCTAATCTTGGCGTATTTGACATGTAGGTAATTACGTTAATATATTCCGTTGATCTAAAATAAACGACTTATAGGTAGTTATTGTTCACACACTTTAAAGGCAATTACGGGTTAAAATGGAACGTCAAAAACTTCGGAAGCTATTGATAAGTATTGTTTTTTTAAGGGATATTGTTCCGCAAGCTTAAAAGGATTAATTCATAGTAATTTAAATCTAATTTTTGTAATCATATTGTAAAACCCGCAATCCTGACCATTACCTGTAACCAGAGGGCAGAAACTGGACATTACCTTTCCAAATTTATATCTGTAATTCGTAAGGTGTACATAATAAAGAGTCTGCCTAACTCTGTATCCATACTTCCAGCTCTGCCGGCACACCAATGTGTAAGTTCTGGCTGCGCGGGCGCTGGCGCGGCGGCGACCCGGCCGAGTTGCGAGTGTACGTGTGCCTCGCCCTGCCCGAGAGCTCGTACCCGTCGCGCCTCGCCGTGCCCATACGACTGGGGCAGCCGCCGTTCAGGAGAGCAGTGGCGCTTATCGACTCCGAAATGAAATCGGTTAGTATTTTATTTATTTATTTAAGACTAGCTTCCGCCAGAAGCATCGTCCACGTAATATCTTTATAAATTATAGCCTCTGTTACTCAGTGATAATATAGCATTCTACTGGTGAAAGAATTTTTTAAACTACTTGACTGATTCCAGTAGTTTTTGAGTTTATTCATTACAAAGAAAAATACAAACATGCAAAAACACAAATGTTTTTTTTTTGTTTTTGTTTTAATAATATTAGTGTACGGCGATTTAAATGTATCTACGGCGTTGTTGCACAGTCAGATTTTAACAAAACATAAAAAAATAGAACAAGCTAGTTTTTAAAAAATGCCAAAATAAATATCAATGTAAAGATAAAATGCAATGTAGAGAAAAGTTAACTATTTACTTAACTATCTTTCATCCATCATCTCACAGAATCTTAAACATTCACGACATACATCTGTCTATCTCCCGGCAAACTAGTCACACTCCGGTGTTGATGTCAGAACAGCATTAAGCATCGTAATTGTGCGGGACGATTAAGCTACGCCTGCCGAGGTTGCTCCGTGGCTCGTTGACTATCTTTACATACCGTATCTCGGAACGCACGTTAAGCCGGTGGTCCCGTCTGTCATTCGTAGATCTTTGACAGTCGTTACGGGAAGTCAGAAGTCCGAAAGTCTGACAAATATTTTACCAAAGTATATTGTGTTACCTAGGCCACCTTCCGAATTGGCTATAATCGCTCACATCGCCTCACATGCGTTCCGATTTATATATTACGATTATGACAGCCGAGGGCTGTCATCAACTCGGAACGCTCGTGAACACGCTCACGGTGCTCACTCAATTTCAAAACGATATTAGCGTATTTCTCTGTGTATATACCAAAATTTTCTTCTTCTTAGGTTAGGTAGCAACTGTAGCCAGAAGATCAATTTAAAAAATGCCACGATTGCTAAGATGCGACTCAAAACAAAACAGCACAACTGTCATTTTTGACAGCGCTCACGGCGATATTAGTAAAAGGCATGGTCGGCGTTATCGCAAGATGGCGAATGTCATGACGTCATCTATGACTTTTCATGGGACATCGTTATCGCGCTCACGCTAATTCGGAACGGGTTTTAGCACGCGAATATCGATATTATCGCAACTCGGAACGCAGGGCTAGTAACTGGGTTGTGGAGGTCAGATGCAGTCGCTCTATGTAAAGTTCATTCAATAACTGTATAATGGATTTAAGTGTCTTGGTTCACTGCATTTATTTCAACGCATTTCCCACTCAACATTTAAGTCAATTTATCACCAGACCCCTTAATATTCGAGAAACAGGCAAAAGCAGCTTAATGCACGTATACTTTTGTATGTGTACTTATTTAAGTCTTTTTTAGACAATCAAATTGCAGTTTTAGTAGATAAACCCCCCTCTAAGCCTTTTTTATCGAAAGTGAGACCTAAGGGTTTTTGAAAATTCTACCCCTAAAGGGGTTAATAATTAGAGGATGGTAGATTGTATGGAAGTTCGTCATTTTTGTTATTTTAATAAAAAGCCAAATTTTACAAATCCTATACGAGTGTATTTAACCTCAACCACAGATCCCGATAGTGGTGACTCAGATGAAGCAGGACGGCCGCTGGCTGGTGGTGGTGGCTCCGGACCCTTGTCCCCAGTTCGTTGTACAAAACCACACGCGGCTGACGCTGGCAGTCGCGCAGCCCATACACTCCCCGGACGAAGCCTCCTCTTCGCGCACAGAGGTAAAGTCAAAGTTTTATACAACATAGGTGGGTGAAAACTAGTGTTGTCAATATGTATCCGATGTGATAAGTTCACTGTTTTGCCGATGACGGCGTACAAATATCAATAAAGTAGGTATCTAGAATTACACTTCAAAACTGAAATAAATTTTGTTAAAATCGTAGCGAAGTCAAAACTGTACATTGAATGTTTTTGAAAAAAAGTAAGTGCCACGTGGTCTGGGAACGATTCTGCTGCCAAAAATATAGTTTATAGAATTTTTGTCTGTTTGTCTGAATGTATGTTCCAGCACCACGCAAAAACTGCCAGACAGATTTTGTTCAAATTTTACACAGATATTCCCAATAGGTCTGGTCAAATTACTAGGTATAAATTATCGCGCTATTTGGTATGGGAGATGAGCAGTATTGCATTATGTTTTGAGATGGGTCAATAAGGGCAGGTACCTTAACAGTGGTCGCTACAAGAAAATGGTCTTAAGAGACTATCCTTAACTTTTGAAAAAAAAATATTTGCATTCACAAATTTTGAAAAAAACGTACAGTCAGCAAGAAAATGGGCAATTTTCACAAAAAACGTTTTTTGATGCCGATCGATCCTGTTTCTTACGAGGATCAAAAAACTGTATAGGACCAACTGAAGTTTGAGTACTATAAAAGTCAGAAACCGCAAAAAACTTTTCCCATGCAGTTCGTAGTTCGTAGTAATGGTACTGAGATGAGAACGAACACAATGACGAATCATTGTATGACAACAGTTGAATTATTCCATTACTACTTCGCTAGGTTGAATAGGAAATGAATATAGCAAATAGTTACAGATGTATTCTTTTAAATGATAATCATACCTTATGGATCTAAGCAGTCAATTATGACATGCTATTTCAGTCAACTTTCAACAAAGTAATGCAAATGTGATTTCGATTCCAAAGAATTGATATTTTTGTGCTTCTTTTTAGGGTTCCGTACCATAATGGTAAAAAGGAACCCTTATGGTGCGACTCAGTCTGTGTGTCCGTCTTCTGGCACAGTTGGATATCTTAAGAACTACTAATGCAATCAACATAAAATTTGGAATATTTTAGATGACGTTTGCCCAACTATTTTGCAAATAAGAAAGATTTTTGGTTTTTGCAACTGGGACTTAAGAGGGTTCTTAAAAAATCGAAGTGGGGCTACTATGTGGGGTATCGTATGAAAGAGAACTATTTGGACATTCTCAAAAAAATATTTAGGCTGCATTGTTTATTTATTTATTTATTTATGTACACACAAAATACTTGACAGGACAATATATTAAGATAGAAGAGCACAAAGGTACTGCTTATTTTAAAAGAAATTTCTTCCAGCAGACCTACGATAGGAAAGTTGGATAAGAAATGTAGACACAGTGTGTAGAAAAGTTATACAAGAAAATTTAAATTAAAACAAAACTATAACTATATAAAATAAACATACATACAAATATAAATATTACCTATAATATACATTTAAAAAAAACCGTTCCCCCCTCCTTATTTCCGAAGTTTGCATAAATAAAAATCTGAAATTATACGCGCATAATTGACGCGTGAGATTGTCGCCACCGATCGCCTCCGTGAGGACACGGCGGTGCTCTACCCAAGCCGGGCAGATCTCCACCGTATGCTCTACCGTGTCCTCCGGGCGATCCACACAGTGGTAAAGGAAGGAAGGTCACCCAGATCTTTCACAGATGTTCTAAACAGACCGGGAGACGTAATTATCTTCTGGAGGGAGGTGGGCTGGTTGGAATAACCACTGATGGACTAAGTGCGGAAACCAAAACCTTTACTATGGAACTGTACGTCGCTTGCTCTCGGTCACCAGTCCTGACTCTCTGTATATTTTGACTACTGTGACCAAAACTACAAACGTAGTATTCAGGGAAGTTTTATAAAAATATGGCTGGTATTTTAGTATATTGTGTCATCTTACGACTTCCACGCGAACGAAGTCGCGGGCAGAAGCTAGTGTTAAAATAAATTAAATTATGTAAAAATCTATCAACGCTTAATTTCTTATACGTATCCTTAAAAAAAGTTAGCAATTTTGCTTACAGTATTTTGTACATAATTACAACAAAATCAAATCATTTATTTCAATGAGGCACATAAAATATACTTTTGAATTTCCTTTTACAAAAAAAAATGTAGTTTTGTATGGAGAAGAATGGACAAGAAACGTTATAGTAGTTACTCTTTTATAGTGTACCGATGTTGATACCCAAGTATAATCAGCGTTCCCATCATAGCCCAGGAAAATAAGTTAAAGGCAAATCTGCGAAATATATCCCAGTTAAGATTTATCATCGGGATTATCTTTTTTCAGGCATTAGAAATACTGTGTGACAAGTCCATTAAGTTCCCAAAGGTCCCAAAAGTGATATTTTTGCGAAAAATAAACTGATTTTTGGAACCGTTGACAGCAAATTTTTATTTTTACGCTCATTTTAATGAGCAATGCAATGGACTTTTCACACTGTGTTTCTTAAGAAGTACAGTTTTAAGAAGTAGAATTTCTCCTCGGAGTAGTCGGATAGGAAACACCGTCTTTATCTAGTTTTAAAACAAAATTTATTTTTGACGGGTTTTTTAAATGATGAAATTGCTAGACAAGGAATGAAAAAGACTTATTTAGGCACGAGATGGTTTGGCGCATGAGCGTAACGAGGGCACCATTAGTTCGAGTGCCTAAATAGGTTCTTTCACCCGAGGTAAACACTCTGCTTTTCAATTCGAATATGAGCAAAGTAAATAAAAACCTTATTAGTTAAACAAATACATTTTTCAATCAGATGAACTCATTTTATACAAATATTTGAACTCATTTTATACGTAAATAATTAGCACTCGACAAAACAACTTAAGATCAAATTGCCACTTTCCCGCCTTTTTATGATTCTTTTTCTGTAGCATTCTACCAGTATTTTTTATCATTGATGATGGTAAATATTTAGCCCATATCTATGTAAATTAAATAATTATTTAGCAAAAAATTATAAAGTCATGTTACAAAATTGTTGATATAATTTTTTAAATTACATACAATTTTACGTCGCGATTTAACAGAGTGGCTGTAAAAAAAATGGAACATGGCTTTCATAGCTTGAAAAAAAAAATTGATAGAAGGTAAAATCGTTTCCCAGGGACATAAAGTACTGTTTTCATCCCTCTGTTCAGGTAACTTCCAGCGTACTTTCCGAGTATGAGAAATGTAAAAGTATTTTAACCAATTTACAGAAATAAGTATAATTTATCATGACGATGTTGTTATACTGCCTAAAACTACCTCGTTGATCTAGGTTTTTTTTTTTTTATTGGTCGCGAATGTGATTGAGGATTCAATTCCCGGGTCGGGCTAAGTGGTGTTGGGTTTTTCCATCTCAGTAGCAGCCTGGTCTGGATTTGTGTCCGGTTGATGGCAATAGGCTCGCCCCTTGCTACATGGGAATTAAACATAACTGGCGAAATGTGGGTGTACTATAGGTACACGTCTGCCCGTCGTCTCCGAAGGTTATGTTATTTTGTTATCATTTAATTGTGCTTGTGTGTGTATTTTTCTTGTGTTCACTAAGTTAATGGTTTATCTACCTATAATCCAATCCCAGATTTTTTCTAAGGCCCGATATTAATGAATTTGCAGACTAAAGCAGAATGCGCTGGCTCCACGTGGTGGTGCATGGTACCTCCTAAGACTGCCGTGCACTACTCTACACCTGCGCACTGCGCGCGCTTCCCGCCCGACGCAATGCCGCCCGTCTCTATGGCCTCGCCCATCCTCACCTTCGCTAAGGGGAAAGGTACACGAATAAACTTTTGACTGTTCCAAAGTTATACAAGTAACAAGAGGTAGATAGGTGACCTACGCAATATTCGATGTTCAAAAACGGCTCAGTAAATCATTTGAGGAGGATATTCAAGGATATTTTGGCGTCTAAATGACAGTGACAGGGTGGGGGGAAATGTTGGTAAATATTAGCTCAGACGCACTACTGGAGTTTACTCCTTAAGTATATATAAGTCAATTGTCGCACAACATACATTGCTCCAAATAGTTTTGTAAATACATTGAAATAAAACTTTATTGACAAAATAAGATGGCGGCGTTAGTTCCGATTTTGGCCACGCGCCTAAAGAATCTGGTAGCGTTATAGAACTTGTTGATGATACGTGGCAGTAGGGCGGCATGTCGTTATTATGATGGGCGAATAAGATACAAGCATATGTTGCACATGTTTTGATGTTCCCTTGTCGCCGGCGGGACACTGAGTTCATCTGTGCTAACTAGCAGAGTTTAATCGTGTCACTTGCGGAGCGCGTACAACCTATCCACTTTTTTATTTTACTTAAAATATCTGTTCCAAAAGTATCCGACGAAAGAGTAAACAAGGTTCAGGTTAAATTCTTACACAATCACTCACTAAAGGAAATTAGTAATACATTCATCTGTATTATGAAGGTTTCAACTTTGAATCTCACCACTTCTTCCAACAATTATTATTTGAATAACATTATTCAATAGTAATATCAAAATTATCTAGCAAAATTGAGGTTATAAAATTAAACTGAGTTGTCAAATGAAAAACTTCTTTTAGGTGAATTAAAATTAGAATTTCGAGTTTAAGTATTCAAGTAATCACATCAAAGCAATCAATTTATAAGTCGCACTACAAATTGGTATCCACAGTTATCTTTTCTGATGCATTTGTTCACATTTTCATCAGATCTTACTTTTGGAACAGACCATACTACTCACTTTTACAGAATTTATGGATACTTATAAAAAGAAAAAATCGAATTATGTAAACATATAACTTTCGTAAATATAAGCAAACTAGCTTTTGCCTGCGGCTCCGCCCGCGTGGATGTCGGTTATCGCGTAAAAAAAGTAGCTTATGTCCTTCTCCATATCCCAGGCTATCTCTGCCAAATTTCATGACGATCGATTCAGCAGTTTAGGCGTGAAAACGTAACATACAGACAGAGTTACTTTCACATTTATAATATTAGTATGGATTTGTAACAACGAGCACGTGTTGTTTACAGTATTCCTGTATACTCGTTATTTTGACCAACCGTAAGGCATCGGAATATTTAGTAAAACATTAGTTCGGTTCATTTGCTCTCTGATATGCGGGATAGTGTATCATTGTTCTGTGTTTTTCAACTTATTAGCGTAGCTGTATAATTTGACGTCTTGACCCCTGAGTTTGTTTCGCCATTTCTTCTCAGGGATAGTCAGATAGAAAATGTCGATTCCATCTTGCTTTTTTTTTATGTAACGTATTGTGATTCCGATATCGTATTTACAGAATAAACAATTTCGATGTTTACGATGTTTTCTTTCACCGATGACTGTAACGTTTACGATAAACTTAGAAAGTACATATGAATTGAAAAATTCACATTGGTACTTACCCATGCTATTTTTATATTTTTCTAAGTTTTACTTAGAAAAATATAAAAATAGCAGTAAAAAATTAAAAACCCCGTCACTTCACATACCAGTTACCACCCAAAAAACTTTACATACTTGGCATCCCACAGACGAGACACAACTAGAGTGGTGTGCGCCCGTGGTGGCGGCGGACGGCGAGCAACTGCTACAGTACGCAGGTGGCGTCACCATCAAGATGCGCGTGCGTACGCACCCGCACTCTACGTTGCTCGAGCTGCAGGATGTTGACCAGGTACGCTGGAACATTCCAAGGATTTATAGGAAAATTGAGTTAAATAATAGGGGTAAAAAGACGTATAACGAAACTGAAAGTCACTTGTACTTCCCGTCATTGTGATCTCTTTTTTTTTTGTACCGGACCATAGCTGGGAACCTTCTGGTTACGGATATAATACATAACAAAAACCTTTATTGCTGTTCTTGGTTTACATGTTATAACAATTATAAAATGCAAAGTGTGCCTGATACTTTACGGAGATATTGATGGTCAAAGATCAAATATTTTTTTAACTTATTCTCGCGAAAACACGTTTTAAATGTCATAATCAACTTCTGTACCATTGCATGCACCTATTAGCACAATATTTTGCATGCAAAACATTGTGCGCTGCCGCAGACAGCGAATTTATAACACCAAAATAAAAGTCGTTTCTCAGCAATAAGTTTTGCTGTACCTATTTAGTTTTATGTACAGAATGCTTAGATAACGGCTATGTGATGTATCTTTTTGCACCCATTATAATGATATCCAAGCTACCGCCGGTGACCAGGGTTCCAGACAGAGGAACCTCCCATCAATACGGGCTTTGCCCAGAAGTACCGCTTTCTGAATCATGTCCAACTGCTCAACGTGAGTCTTCAGAAAGCGATTAATTTACTCGACCAACAGGTTAACGCCCTTAGTCGTCGTAGTGGCAATGCTTTAGGGTGGTTTACGTCCAGGTCTGGACGTTTTTTGGCTAAATGATGATGACGATAGGATAACTAAATATAAATTGTGGAAACATCAGTGACGTCACGGACTTGGTCCACGTCCGGTAAAAAGTATTAATTTGAATTTTCTTCATGCTTCTTAGACTGGCCGGGAAAATAAACACTATCATCATCATTTAAGCCGAAAGACGTCCAACGCTGGACATAAGCCTAACTTAACGTACCCTGCTAGACCTCCCCAAGAAAAAGTAGATCATTATCGCCCTGCCCTTGTCCCATTTTACTTGGTGTCGGCGCAACACGTTTTCTTCTACGTCCATTCTCCCCTGTTAACCGTCACGCTATCATTCACTCCCTTTTCTTTCATATATTTTTATCATTGCTAACACAATCCATCCATATTTCTTTGACCTTTCCAAAGAAAAATTACCTACATTGCATCGTAAATAATTGAAAATACAAATATTTCAGAATGACATATCGGCGAGCGACATACGACGACGACTACAGGGCGCTTTTTCGAAAGACAATGAGCCCGTTCAGCCTGAGACGGTAAGTGCTTTTTATAAATCACTACACTGCATGGGTGCAATTTACTCACTAATGTAGGGACATGTCAAAACATCTATGTATAAGTTAAGTATTTATTTATTATACACATAAACCTTCCGGAATAAATCCTCTAAATGTTGATGAACATCGCATCAATATCCACGGTGTAGCTTTAAAAAGACTAAGGAAACACACGAAAAGTGACTTTGTTAATACATAATTTATAGATAACTATTCTAACTGCTAGCCTCTAATTAGATGTACTCATGAATAATATTTCCCAAGAAACTGAATGCGTGTGATGATCGAAACCCAGTTTACTAATTCCAGTAACCCAATTACTGATTATTTAGAAGATAAAAAAGCATGGGATTAAGCTGCTCGCTCTGCTAAGCCTTATGATAAAACTACCTTTTTATATACACACTAGCTTTTGCCCGCGGCTCCGCCCGCGTAGATGTCGGTTATCGCGTAAAAAAGTAGCCTATGTCCTTCTCCATATCCCATGCTATATCTCTGCCAAATTTCATGACGATCGGTTCAGCGGTTTAGGCGTGAAAACGTAACATACAGACAAACAGATAGACAGACAGACAGACAGAGTTACTTTCACATTTATAATATTAGTATGGATTGACATTGATGGATATTAAATACAAAATCACATGAATATTTACAGTAGTACAGTGAAGTATTAGATTAGTTTAGTTATTGTGAATGTGAGGACTATGTGTGTAATTTTTTTTTTCTTTACGTTGTTGCTTGGATTACTTTATGCGGTCTACCCAAATGTCCTTTCTTTGGTAATTTTACGTCGAGTAGTTGAGCTCCATAAGTTCTAGGTTGAGCTACACGATAACTGAAATATGCTTGCACTGAATGGACTGGTCCAATCAAATCTGTGTGGTTCTTTCTTCAAAAGACCATTTCAGACACTAATCTATACGGCCCTATCATGTTCTGACCATGATTATGTCTGGACTGTCTGAGATTTTGACTCCTGAGTTTGTTTCGCCATTTCTTCCATTTCTTCATAGGAAATGTCGACCAAATCAAGCTTTTTTTATGTGACTTGTAAAAGTGATTCCGATAACCTATCTACAGAATAAACAATTTCATTTGATTTCAGTTATAGTATTCCATTAATTGATTAACGAAATTATTTTTAAAAGAGCAACCCTGCTGTTTCTTGCCGGCTCTTCTCAATAGGCAACCACCAATAGGAACCGTGCTTGCTTCTGAAGTTTCATAAGAGCCCATGTAGGTTCATGTGAACTAAAATATTTTGATTTTCAATCGTGATTGTATTGCAGGCAGCCTCACGCAGTTTGGAGCGAACCGAAGCCGCCTATGCACGTAAGTCTCCCTTACATGGCACTTAGACACTTTTAGGCGAATGTCACCAATGAAACTGAACATGATCAGTACATCTAAATCGCGATTAAGAGCTGTCATCATCATTGTTGTGGAATATTGACACTGACAGCTCTTGAACTCGGTTCAGATGTGCTGATCGCGTTCAGTTTGATTGGTGAAACGCACCCTTAGACTTTCACACTTTTTAATTGATGTAGCTGTGCATGCTATACAGCATGCACAGCTACATCAATTTCCAATCTTTATAATCAAGAGTGGAAGTTACGTCCAGAAAAAAAAAAAAAAAACATCTAATAACTTTATATTTAGTTAATACTGATAAGTTAAGTTTTTAAAGCCATGCTCGATAGAGTCCATAATGATCTTATTAAACGTTGAGTTACCACGTAAGTACACATTGTGGAATGCAATGAATTATTGTGTATTGAATTGTTGCAGTGCTCTCCCAGTCCGATGCAACTCCGGCTCAGTTGACACATGACTTCCGGAGCGAACTGTCATGTCGGGAGAAAACCGACATCACCAGCGCCAGTGTGTTCGACCAACTGCCCGACAAAGAGATGACGCTTGAAAACTACAAGTTAAAAGGTTAGTTTGTTTCTCGTTACGAAATTATTGAAGACTAGCTGACCCGACAGGCTTCGTTCTGTCAAAAGCTATTTGACTGTGGCAGTTCGTCTACGCGCAAAGGAAACTACCTACCTACCCTACCCTACCTTACCCTATCCTACCCTACCCTACCTACCTATCTACCCTACCCTACCCTACTTACCTACCCTACCCTATTTTACCCTACCCTACCCTACCCTACCCACCTACCTACCCTACCCTACCCTACCAACCCTACCTACCCTGCCCTACCTAACTAAAACCTTCAATTTTTTTTTTTTTATAAAATCTATTCTCAGACCTACCAAATGATGACTGACACGTTATGTCAAACGCCATAAAGTTACATTAGAAGATAGAGTTACCTACTTATTATTACAATAAAAATGTAAATATGGTCGTTTTCTTACAATTTTTTTTTTTTTTAACTTTCTTAATTTTTTCTTACATAAGAACCTTCTCCTGACAATAACAAACACAACAAAAAAATAATTAGCGAAATCGGTCCAGCCGTTCACGCGTGATGCCGTGACCAAGGGAAATAGGGATTCATTTTTATATATATAGATACCTACTGTATTTTTCTATTACAGTCAATTGTTTTGGAACCGATTAGTTCTGAGGGTCTTTCAAAAGTGAAATATTCAAAAGCGAAGTAATAAATCGCATGGGGTTTGAAATAAAAAAAATAAAAAAGAACAAAGCCGTTGTAGGTACTTATGTTTTAGATAGAACGTAAATGAAGAGGCTGCATTCAGAAAGTTGGCAATGTCGGAAATAGCTTTCAAATATTTAGCTTTAGTTGTGAAAAAGCATTTTTTGGTTTCCAAATGATTTTTAGGGTTCCGTACCTCATAAGGAAAAAACGGAAACCTTATAGGATCACTCGTGTGTCTGTATCCGTCTCACATAGCCGATTTACTCCGAATCGACTGGACCAATTAAATTGATAAATGAATTTTGACTATGGAGGACTCCACTTTTGGAGGGCAAATTAGAAAATTAAAAAAAATAGTTTTGCAAGTTGTACCGTGTGACATCAAATGAAAGGGCTTATTGAGAAAATTTCAGTTTTTTTTTTATAATTTTAAAATAATGACTTTTAAAGTTATATAAGACAAATAGATGAATATTGATCAGTCCCCCCCCTTATCTCCGAAACAACTGAGCTTAAAATGTTGAAAAAAAATACAGGAAATATTTCTTATAGATTACAGGAAAACCTACAAGAAGTTTATGGTGTTGACGTAACATGGTAAATCTCTTAATATTGTGCGTAAAAACTTACGTTTTCAGTTGGAATGTATGGGATAACTTTTTTACAACTAAATATAATGTTAAGTTTGTTTTTGGAATAAATTCGTCCCAACTACGGAACCGTTCATTGTGCGTGGTCTAACACGTACTTGACCGGTTTTTAAAGTTGCAATATTCAATATGACCATGTTTCTCACCTTCGCAAGGAACTTAAGTGGCTCCCAATCCGCCTTCGTAGGAATACTCGGATTTGATGTCTCCTATTCAACATCTTACACAACCCGTCTTATCCTTCCTACTTACGTGAGCGTTTTTCATACGCCCGTCCTAGCGACGCACCGTGTAGATCACTCCTTAGATCCCTCCTTAAATCTCATCCTCATAAAACTAGCTACTATTCTTATTCCTTCTCTGTCCATGCTGTAAGATTATGGAACTCGCTTCCGCCTAGCATTCGCGATTGAAAAACTATATCTCTATTCAAACATCGAGTAAAAGAGCATTACCTTTCCTCTCAACTGTGAGTATTTTATGTATATATTTATAGATATATGTATTTATATTTTTGTAGCTTTATTTAAGTTTAAGTTATATTTAATATTTTAGTTTAAGACTTCGCATATTCATATCATTCTCTTCATGTTCTCACACACTATTGTCTACATTTCTTTTTCATTTCTCCTTTCGCACGTCTGCTGGAAGAAATTTCTTAAGAAATAAGCAGTACCTTTGTAATGAAATTATAATTATGTCGTATCTCTATGTATTTAACTGTGTGTACATAAATAATAAAATAAATAAATATGACGACATTAATTATTGAAATTCATAATGAATATTTTATTGCACTACGGAGCAAATGTTGAACAATGAATCAAAACAGCGTAATATTTGAAAGCTATTTTCGATAGTGTCAATTTTCTGATCCTCTTATCAGGATCCCACTATGTTAATAAGTTTATTTTGTACATTAATATCATAATCAACCATTTTGACTTGGGGGTGGCCTATTTCCAGCAGTGGACGTTTTTTTGTGGACTGTGTATATTGTGCGCCTTAACCTGGGTCAAATAAATTTATTTTCTTCCTTGCTTTTTTTATCTATTTATAGATTCGCTCATATCGGATGTGTATGCCGCCGGTGCTGACACCACAAGTACCATGCTGAAGAGCGTGAGCTCCGCGTACAGGTTCACGTCGGAAACTACGTTTCGCGGCGTTTACATCGACCCCGGTGAGTATGCGAACTAAACCCCACCTGCAGCATAATTCACTAAATCTTTTTATTTATAGGACCTACTTGCAAGTATACAGAAATCGGAACAAAGATTAGTGCGCCCTTTCAATTATAGTAGACAACATCGTTCGCTTTTAATCTAGGTACAATAGTTTGACAAGGATAAATTAATCAGAATCCATTACACGAAAACCAAAATGATATGCAAAATAGTAAGGGAACAAAATAATAGAAAAAAGAAATACAAAATATTAGGATTTGGATACCAACTATGACTTATTTCTTTTGAAAACTTTGATATTTTGCATGTAATATCCAATTCGTTACGCTTCGATGGGGCGTCACCAAATCATAACCCGGCAATGGAAACCGTCACTTAAAAGAAAAGCTGCTTGCTTTTTATGACTGTTTTAAATTGCAACAAGACATGTTTACTTAGGCTCTTCCCAAACAATTCTGATTCATGAGTGTCAAACAATCGACTTGTTATACAATTTGAGTCGCTTCAATATTCGCTTGAATGTTTGAATATTGATTAATTTCCGGCTAGAACCATATTCATGGTTCATGAAGTCTCACAGTGCGGATTATTGATGATATTAAAATACAAAAACGGTATGATTTTCATGGTCAGATAAATGTTGATGTTCTGGTCAGCTTCAAAATGTCTTCTGTCAGCAAATATAGTCAATTGAGAAGCTAAAAGTGGCCAGCAAGAATAACAAAATTGTTACATCTCGAAATGAACTTTTCAATACGCTGTAAAAAATAACTTTCCTCCTTCTGTGAAAGATGCGCATTTATTGCCACCTTGAGCTCTTCATCATTGGAAAGTCGTTTCCCACGAAGGCCTTTTGTCAAATTAGGGAACAAATAATAATCACTTGTGGCTAGGTCCGGGCTAAAGGGTGCGTGGTTAGTTTATTCGAAACCACATTGTCGCACAGCAGCGTTGGAAACACGCGCCATGTGGACCGGGGCGTTGTTGTGAAGAAGCAACACGCGGTGTGCATGCATAGGATGCTGCGTTTATAGTTTCACCTTATTTTGTGTAGGTACTCAATGAGCAAAATTCCCTTTGAGTCCCAAAACAATATGGCCACGTCTTTAATACTCTCTCTGCCCCTTTTAAATTCACTTGACCACTTTTGAACCGTAGATAACGAAGGTGCGGTATCTTGGTAAACATCAGGTTATCTCTTCGTGAATAGTTTTTTGAATTTTCCTTTGTTGGTAAGGAATTTAAACACAGCGCGATGCTCGATTTTCTTTAACATTGTCACGTTAACTTATGATCACAACTATATGAAATTTTAACTTTATACAGACATTATCTGAGAATGATTTGACTAATCATTTATTAATTAATTAGTCAAATTACCCATCATTGGTAAATCACCCCATAACGACAATACATTGATGATTGACGATGTGCTCTTGACAAAGCTGGGGGCCATCTCATAGCAAGTGTTAAGTTTTCCGAATCCCTTCTATGTGCCGACAACCTAAAGCTCAGAACAGATGAAGATTGCAAACTCCTACAAAGGGCCACCGTCTTTGAGTAGAACATTGTGAACAAGCTATTTTTCAATACTAACAAGTGCTACGTTATGACGTACGGTAGAGGGTTGCGACCAATACATTATGACTATAGTTTGGGTGGTGAAGTAATTACTCGTGTCACCAACATAAAGGACTTGGGTGTGACTTTCGACCGCTGTCTTGCTTTTAGATATCACGTTTCTACCCTTGCGAAGGAATATTTCATGCCCCTGGGATTTTATTTGATTTGATTTTGTTTTACGTAATTCTCGTGACTTCCAAATATTATTTGGCTCTTGTACACCAAACCAAATGTTATTAGGCTCTTGTACACCACACTGGTTCGAAGCAAACTCGAGTCCAGTGCCTGTGTTTGGCACCCCTATACCGCGACTCAAACACTGATGCTTGAAAAAGTCCAGAAAACCTTCCTGAGATGCCCATTCCAATGGTGGTTTTGAACCTAACATTACATATAGGGATATAACTTTTTGGGAAGTAAAGCAGCAGGTGCAACCTTTGCTGAGTTTTTTTCAAATGTCTTTCTGCCTGATGACCCGCGGCTTAAGCTGATCATGTTAGTGCGGCTGACCCTACTAGTGACAGCATTTACGTCAATATACGCCCCTTGTGCATGGGTCACAAGGGACATTCTAAAAGGCATAATTAACTGAAACCTAACAGCTTTATTGACTCCATAACATTCCCTCGTTTTATCACTAAATGCTTAAAACATATTTTCAGTGATCCACTTTCTTAGTCACGTTTTTAATTTAGCTTTGCAGTCTGGTATGTAACATATCCCTCTCAGTGGAAATGTTACAGAGTAACATCTAAACCAAAAACAAAAGTTCCGTTGAAGTTTATCGCAATTATATCTTCCATGGCGACTTTTCGTACAAAAATTCTGATGTGGTCGCAGGTACTGGTAGAAGGGACTTTAATTAATGTTATTTATTTGATGCAGATCTCGAAGATCTGGACGATTCGTGGGCGGATTCGGAGCGATTTCGCTGTGTTATCGCCGGCGTGGCGGTAGAGTTGGCGGCCGCGGCTGACGTCACGCCGCTGTTGGCATTGCATCTAGACCGCACCGCGCTGCTGGTGACGGCTGATAACAAGGTAATAGAAAAACACATACATTTGTTTACGGTAAAATCACGCAAAAAAAAATCCGCGCAAAACGGCCGTAATTTGTATTAATATACAGGGTTGGTTAATATTTTTAGCTACTGGAAAGCGGCCTCAGAAGGCGATCAATAACTTTTTGAGTTATTGCTAACTGCATTCACAAAATTAGGAGAAAATGGTACTGCCAACTAGGAAAACGACAATTCTCACGTTTTATTTTTATGTTGCCAATCGATTTTTATGATGACAATCAGACACTCAGTTGGTCCTGAAGAGCCTGGATCCTTATCTGAAACTGCATTGATTTGCATCATAAATATAAAACTTGACACGACGTCGCGTAGCTATGAACGGTTAAGGTAACTGCCCTTACTCCTCCGTATTAAAAATACACTCTGTAAAGAAGGGGAACCTGACTAACATCAATGCGCAGCGTTAACCGCTGGGGCGCGAACTGCCGTGGCCTATTTGGAAAACTGAATCGATTGCGTACCCAGGTAGGCCACTGCAAACATAATCAGGCGAAATGGGGCATAATCGATTCACCTAACATTCAATGAGAGTGCGGTGCTCCTGAACAGATTATGTCTTATCTTGCTAATGTCCCAATTATCCGTACATCTGCACCCTTGACGATCTGAACAACGCCTCTAATGCCGCAATAAATGTGGCCAATTACTGGGTCCAAGCAGTATAGATGTACCGTCTAAACGAAAAGAAGAAGACCGCTGGGGTTTTATAGACGATATTTTGGTACCACTTTTGGCAAAAACTCACAGTTAAAATTGAAACTACACTCACACGACGTGCAAGTGACTATCGACCTTACGATAGTAAAACAATTTTAAGGTCTACTACAAGATGTAGTCAACTCATGGTCTATTGTATATCGAGAAGATTCGAGAAATCCGACAAAAATCCAACCTGTATATACTAGCTGCACCATGCGTTGCAATGCCACGTACAGAAAAAAATTGCCTGATACAAGTTTTTTTTTTTGTTTTGTTTTTTTTGGCCAGAAACCCTCGCTGGCTTCCTCAGAACACCCTACCAAAGTTTCATCACAATCTGAACAATGGCTTAAGAACGCTTATAGGACAAACATTGATTTTATTTATATAGATAGATTGTTTCTTATTGTGTTCATTTCTCGTGTTTTTTTTTTTTACACCGCCTTTGATATATTTAAATATGTTATGTTGTATACGTGTGTTTATCCTCCACAGATAACAAAAACAATATTATCAATAGCAGACGCACAGATCGACAACTTACAATATGACTCGGGACAGTATGACTTCGCCGTGGTCGCGAGCACGCGCGCGGCTGCGCTCGAGGCCGACCGGTGGCCGCCGCTGTGGAACATGTTCGCCGAGAGAGAGACCTTCGCGGCCAGGTCTAGTTCCGCACGCCTGCTGCTTAAACTGACGCACGATAAATGGGAAGTCGTCAACAACAAATATAATGGTGGGTAGACCTGTGTCACAGATGTGGTGGCTTCTACCACGCCACTTGCGAACTACGCTTGACATCTGACGTCACGCAACTCGTGCATAGCGCAAGTTGAGTACTCGGCGCGATTAGCAATAATAATACAGAGAACTGACAATAACTGTCTGGCAGTAGCCCATCAGACAGAACACCCGTCTGGTCGGATCCTCCCTTAAAATGGAGGATGAGGAATTTTCTACCCTGATCAATAACTTTGTACGTACAACGAACAGGCTGTTCTTAATTGTCAGAACAAAAAAAAAACATACTAAACACAAAACTAAACTAAAAACATTTGCATAAATTTCTTTTCAAAATGACGGTAATCGAAAACTGTATTCTACCTGAAACTCCCTTTGTGTCGTTCATTATTGATTTGTCATTGAGATACAGCTTTTAATTTAAGGCCATTTTACTTTCTACATTTTTTTTTTTTTACTTTATCCCCTCTTCAGAACTGACGGAGTTGGAGGTGCGTGTGGGCACGCTGGCCTTGTACGTAGAGGACGCATACGTGAAGGCTCTGGTAGAACTGTCGCGGCTGGTGGTACCTTCAAACAGTCAAGACACGAGCCTCAGCGAGGAGCGCTCCATGCAGTGCCCGCTGCGCCTGCGCCTGCTCCACGTGCACCCACTCGACCTCACGCTCACACTGCATACTGCCGTGAGTACCATCAACTTCCAACTATGGTTTGTTCCAAAAGTATCTGATGGACGTGTAAACAAACCCTGTTCAGGTTAAACTTTTACGCAATCACTCGCTGAAGTCAATTAGTAACACAATAAATTCATCTCTGGTTTTAACTTTATATCTTAGCAATTTTGATGTGAATCATCTATTGGTGTGCCTTGGGGGTAAGACTAACTCGTATGCCGTGACGGCAAACGGCATGACGCTATCTTATGCCGCCATGCCCCCTCTTTGCCGCCGCTCTTTTCGATGTTTCACATCTGCCGAGCGTCCCGTGACGGCCACATTTTTTTTTTCCAATTATTATTGTTTTGGATAACATTATTAAATTGTAATTAACAAATCATCGACGAAAATTGTGGTTCAATTAAACTAAGTTGTCAAATGAAAAACGCACTCAATTTGTAACCAGCTCTACAAATTGGTGTCCACCGGTAATTTTACTGATCTATTAATTTACGATTTCATCTGACAATTTTGGAGCTATTTTGATTGCGGTTGATAGACGTACATCAGTGGACGTTCATCGCCTCAGAACATAATCAATGGTCGATCGATGAACCGTATCCTGCTACCATGCCCTACATTAATCGGTTGAAGAAACTGAACGAGTCGCAACAGAAGTTTTATTGTAATCGTTTGGTTTTCCTCAAAGCATTAAATTGATCTGAGCGGTTAAGGTCATAGTTAAACTGCAATATAGTTGCAGTAATGACAACGTCGTAAGGATAGCATGTCCTGGAACCAACTTACTAAGACATGCGACGTACCTCCACCACTTTATGGAGGAATATCTACGTTGTGCTTTGTTGTGTTTTTGTGCGTTGTGCACAATGTTCTGCCATAAAGTAAGTGAGTCAAGTGGAGTCGCGACTTTGTGCTGAAGCACATAGTCGCCACTCCATGTAAATAACACTGTACAAAGGCGGACTTAATGCCTAAGGCATTTTCTACCATGCATTTCCAAAACATGGCAGGTGCACCATAAAAGTTTGATAACTCGAAAATACCTAAATATAAAATACAAGAATAAATCCTAAAACATAAATATATACCCTCCCCCACTGCCTTAACTTGGGGGAATACAGGCGTGATATGTTTGTATTAAATACGTACATATAAACAAAATACCGTAAGGTGCTGGACGTAAAGACTAGCACCACCCTATTTCCTCCCGTGGGTGTCGTAAAAGTAAGGGACTTACTATAGAATGGGCAGCAGCGTTCTCTATGCATTTTTAACACCATACTGCGATCACCAACCTGCCTGCTAAGCGTGGCGATTATGGCAACCCCCATACTGGGAGAGGCCTATGTCCAGCAGTGGACGTCTTTCGGCTGAAATGATGAACTAAATAAACTTTTTCAAGAGAAATAACGATCAGATGAGGAAGAATCCTTTTCTTCCTCATCTGATCGTTATTTCTTTTCAGCAAATCAGCAGATATTTGCTTTGCATCCCGAACGTTGTCCAGTCGAGTAGCATAATTTTGATAGTCTGATCATGTATGTCTGTTTCCAGGTGCGAATGTACATAGCCCTGGACCAGAGTCCGCTGCGGCTGAGCGCGTTCAAGCTGCACGACATGATGACGTCAGCAGAGCGCCTCACGCATGCGCTCACTGTTCACTACCTGTCCGCCGCCATATTGGGAGCAGGTATGTCACAATTTTTTAGTCCATAATTATCTTACTGCACTTTATAACACTTTTATCACGTATGCTGGTACACGTAACTAAAGTTTGTTGCCGCATTATTTCGGGCAGAAACTAGACATAACTATGCGTTATCTTGTGTGATGTGCAACTGATAGACTAATAATATTGGTGTGATGTATCGTATGCCATTAACTGCTATAAACTGAACTTGTTCAAAAAAAATGTAGGATCAAAACTGTTGTGTAGTCCCTGTTAGATACTCGAATTGAATCCAACATCATACTTACTTCTCTTTAAATTAAATAAACAAATATTTTTTCTCTTTTAATAAACAAATATTTTTTTCTATATTGTTGAATATTGACATACTCCTTCAATCTAATCCACATTCTGGACTAGGTTGATTGGTACCTTATTACCTATTGGTTTTATTTCTGGAAAGTATTTCATAATTTTCTTTGTGTAGTAAGTAATACCGTCTCTTTAGTTCTGCTACTTAACGATAGAATAATGGAACTGAACAATATTTTCATCGGCATTCCTCTAACGAAATTCGATTCGCCACTGATAGGTAGCACATTGCACAATTCAATGTTTAAATGAAAGCTTCATATTCAATCATTATGTGGAAAGCTATCACACTTGAAATGTGAATCGCTTTATCAGGTTCGATTGGGTAGTCAAAAATAAGTCAACCAGCTTGAGAGTGCATGTAATGAAACAACACACTTAACGCAGTTATACCAGCCTCGGTACTGAAACCATGGCGACTTCTAATTCGATCCCAACACCATCTAGGAAAGAAATAGGAATAAAAGAGGGACATTATTTTCTCCGAAAAAAATAAATTGGTATTACTCGTATATGGCAAACTAAGGTCAAATTTCTCTGCTGTCTTCTTTGACGATTTATTCTTGATACAATATTTTTTTTATAAACTATAGTTCATTTAACTTTCACCTTAGATTGTGTATTTTACAAACAAAGGTGACTCAATTAAATCTAAACACAACAACAGGTTGGGTAGTCGGCGGCCTAGAACTTCTAGGAGCCCCGGGCGCTCTTGCGGCTCGCTTGGGAGGTGCCACGGGCGGCGTGAGGGGCGTAGCCTCGGCCGCGGCGGCCGCACTGCTGCGGTCCCTCAGTGCCTGGGCAGGCTCCCTGGCCAGGAACCTGGACCTGTTGGCTGGTGATGAAGAGCATGCACGACGGGCGGCTGCGGCCAGGAGAAGACCACCTCCAAGCTTCGTGGCGGGACTTGTGGCAGGCATCACGAACTTCGCTATTAATATACTGGGTAAAACTATTTATTTATCAACGTTCTAGTTTAATTAGTTTCGTGAGGAAAGTTTTGAGTAGAAATTGGGGTGGCTATAAGAGAAATTATAAACTGGGGCACCAGTTTATCATTTCTCTTATAGACATTAGACTAATAGAGAAGTATGGAATAAGTCATGCTGCGCCGACCACAAATAAATTGGGATAAGTGTATAGAGGGATGAGGAACAGGGTGTAAAGTTCACTCATCCTCTATAAAAAAGGGAGGATCTTCCAACCAGATGGGTGTTGTGTTTGGTGGGCAACTGCTCGAAGGTTGATGTCGGGATATTTTATATAGGCCAATCGCGCGGTAAACACTGATTGCAGGATTTGTATGACGTCAGGTGTTTGATGCTTAGTTCGCATGTGGCGTTGCAGATGCCGCCACAAGGGCAAGAGAATGATGATGTTCTAGATTAATGTTTTTTTTTTTGTTCAAACTAATTCTTAAGTCTCCATGTAAATTTTAGGTTACTAGCAGCTACAATAGTAACCTATACACACTGTCCTTAAAAAACAGTCTAAATATTTTGTACGTCTTGTAGTAGCTTACCACACAATTTTGGCCGGCTTCATGAGCTTCCGCACATTACCGTAATAGTCGTTGGCTGCTATCAGAAGTCAATTTTTTCCACGGATAAAACATTATCAGTCGTTGGTGAAATTCCCGGTTTTAGCCACATTTGAATTGGCCATAAAGAGACCATACGGGACAAATTACCATGGTCGATGAAAGCAAAACAGATAAAAAGCTGTAAATTGCTGCAGGAGGTCCTTAATTAATTAATTATTATTATTCAGTAGAACTAGGGACTTTTTTTTGTGAAATTAATTAATATTAAAGGCTTTGTTATTAAAGCTAAGCCTAATGAGTCCCCGTAACGTATAAACAAAGTGACGTTAATTTCCAGGTGCTGTTGGCGGTCTCGCTCATCATCCGCTCGTAGGCGTCGCAGTCGGTGAGACCGAGAGCGGCGCGGCGGCGTTACGTCGCGGGCTACTAGGAGCCTTGACCAAGCCACTCAGTGCCACCGCTGACCTTGTGGCTTATGCCGGCTCCGGGCTTCTGCGACAGACTGGCTGGGATCCTGTGCCCGAGGTATGGTGTATTGGTCTTCTATGATAACGAAAGTACAGGTTGCACCAAGAATGTCAGAATACGGTACTAAAGTACCGGTACCAGTATGAAAATAATACGTGATTGTGTATCCCGCAGCACCGATTTGTAGATAACTAGGGAAGCTGAACGAGTCACGACAGGGACAGAAATATAAACGTTCGCAGGCGAAAACGAGATGGAATAAGTAATTCTCAATTTCGTAGATTTGTTTTAGTTATTTTTTGTATGTTGATTTCTTTACCGATAAATTAACTTATATATATATATATATATATATATTTTTTTTTATATTACCCGCCTGGACCCTAGGTTTATAATGATCTTTAGTTTCGGTTTGTATGGCATATAATTTGGAATTATCAAGCAGTTGGTGTGAAGTGATGATGCATTGTTCTGTGTTACAGCCCCGTAGCCTTCGGTCTGCCATCGAGGCGCGCACGACAGCAGGCTGGCACCGCGACTGCGTGCGCTGGATGTTCCGTCTATGTGAGCTCTCAGCACTGGCCGGCTACGAGGTGCTATTGGAGCACGCGCGCCTGCAGTTACTGCTCACACACAAGGTACCTACACCTGGACCAAGGCCTCATCACCGTGTAAAATAGAATAGGATAGACATTTATTTTGCAAATATGGCTAATACATAATAGTTGCTATGATAAATTAAAACTCAGGCATATTTCACCAATCGCCATGTAAACATTTATATAATCATTTACTTAAGTTTAACGGCAATTCAGGCTACAGCAATACATCCTTTTTTTTTCTCTGTTAATGTCTGAGTCACACTGTAGTACATTTTATCCATTAAACATTTACGTACTACTCTTAAAAATCACTGTTGTCAAGTCTTTCCAACCACTTGGTAATTTATTGTTAATAATTGGGGCCATACAATAAACACTTATACGCATCAAAGTAGTTTGACAGAATAATAGGGATGAATACGGGGTAAAAAAAAAAAAATACTGTTTAGTCCGTCAATAAGATAATAAAAAAACATTAGACACGTATTTTTTGCTTTATCATATGAATAAAAAAATATTGAGATAAAACACATTAAACTTGAGGAGTGGGGGCTCGTTATGTCACAGCTACGTATAAAATCTACTGAGAAGTGACATCATGCCACATTTGAACTCAAGGTATCGCCGTAATGTTTTGATTACGTAAAAGAAGAAAAAATACCTGTCCAATATTTTTTAATAATTACATGACAGACAAAAAATATATTTTTTGGCCTTATTACTATTGACATAGTTTACTATTAGCTTGCCTATTTTATGGGAATACATTAGCAAGACGATCAAAACTGCTTGGATTTTGCATTACAAACATAGCTACTTCGAAAATATAAATACAAGGAAGTGTCATTGTAATGCTTAAAATAAGGCTTGTATGACCGTCAATACTGTTATTAATGTCTTCTAAAAGTATTTAATGAAAATGTAAACAAATGTATCAGAAAACGTACACGTAACAAGGACAAAACGTACAGCAATGCGCCACCACATATTCCATTTCCACTCATACACACAGGGCCTAAGCCAGGGCTTTTTGGTGTAATAATGTTAAATCAATCTTTTTTTTACTTTCCATATTTCAGTTTCTGGTGGTAGCGGAGCCTGAGTCGGAGCGCATCGTTGAGATGATTGACTTCCGATACTGCACCCTGAGCCCCTATGAAGGAGAAATCATTCAGGTGAGTTGACTCACATAGTCATTATAGTCAGCAAAGGTATGCGCCTCGGTAATCTTCGTGTATCTGAATTGTTGTATCTAAGTTTTGTACTGCCGCGCTTTGTAGTAGTGCACTTTACATTGCTCGTTTGTATAAAGTTTTCTCTATCGGGTTACCTACTCGCGCGTTCGTATTAGGAGCAGTGGTGGCCCAGGGGTAATGGCCGTGACTTACGAGTTGTAGGTCCTGGGTTCGAACCCGACCAGGCACGTTACTTTGTGTAAATTATTTCATCACCACTGCTCTCAAAACGGTGAAGAAAAATATCGTGAGGAAAAACCGGCATGTCCTAGAATTAAAAGTTCTTAGACATGTAACATCTACCAACCCCACGCGGGTCCAGTGCTAGCCCGCGTGGTGGAGTTATGGTCCACTCCCTCTCATAGCGAGAAGGCCTGTGTCCCAGCAGTGCAGCAGCTTTTAGGCTGTTTAAGTAAATAAGAAGATTGGCGATGACACCCTATCTATAAATTGCTATGATTGACGCACTTTCGTGAAATGTTACAACTATAGCACAGTAAGTCACAGTTCCATTCACGAAATAGGTGCGAACGCGCGTATTCTTTTGGTTCAAGTTAAAGTTATTTATTTCATAATAAAAATACATTTGTGTCGAAAATATTTGCAGTAGATACACAAAAAGAAGCAACAGAATATTTTTTTTTTTTTTTTTTTTTTTTATTTATCAATTACTTAATGTACTTGATAAATCGAAGAAAAAGTTGATATTTTACTATCACATACGGCTTAGTTTACGATATATAAACTTACCGTCGTATTTAAATAATAAAGTTATCCGCTTCAAAAACATATTTTAGCTATCGAACTGTTTCGTCCCTTGCTGTCAAACTTCAGTTTAAGTTGACAGAAAGGGACAAAACAGTTCGATAGTTACAATAGTTTTATGAAGCGGATAACTTTACTATGAATAAGACGATTAGTTCATACTCGTACCTTAATAGCGACCCGCTCTCAAAATTTCTTCTAATATGTATGTTTAATATTAATTTGTTATACACATAAACCTTCCGAAACAAATCTTTTAAATGACGGTGAAAACCGCATCAAAATCCATTGCGGTTTTAGAAGAACAATGCTTATTAAATTTGCTTTTCGTGTCTGTCTGTGCGACATTAATTTATAACATATATAGATTATAGATGTCTGTAATATAAAACATAAAATGTGATATAATTACTTGCAGTTGGTTGTGATGCAAAGGAGACTGTCGAAGGTGGTTGAAACTCGATTAGTTGATGAAGATGATGAGTACCAGGTATGTATGACCTGGATCATGTGAAGGCCGCGGGAATCTGCTAAATGCGTAAAACATATCGATGTGGGGTCATTTGAGGAGGCCTATGTCCAGTAGTGGTCGTCTTTTGGCTGAAATGTTATATTGTTACACCTGTGGAACCCTAAATTACAGTGACAATGATACAATGTACCTATCGCACAGCGAACTACATCGTGTGATCGAACAATTACAATGACAAATATTAATAAGGTGTAATTATGAATCACTTTTGTTGCTCACATCAAGCAAGTACATTTGTTGAACAAGTAATAAATATATTAATTAAACTCTATAAGTACCTATACCTGAAGTCTCAAATTCAGATCATTTATGTAAACCGGACGGAATGACCATAATGCCTTGGAAGTTAGGTCGGCCTTTGGTGTGGGATGCAACCTGTGTCGACACCCTTGCGCCATCCCATCTTCCTAGCACGGCGGGCTGTGCTGGCTCGGCTGCTGCAGGTGCAGAAAACCTCAAACGGCGCAAATATAACAACCTTATTGGGAGCTATATGTTTGAGCCGTTTGGGGTTGAAACTCTAGGACCATGGGGTCCGAGTGCCCACTTGGTTTTTCGAGACATCGCCAAGCGGTTGGTCGACACTTCTCGTGACCAGAAGGCTGGCCTATTTCTTGGCCAAAGAATCAGCATTGCCATACAACGTGGCAATGCTGCCAGCCTTTTGGGCACTTTTCCTGTTGACAGCGATGCGGATGAATTTTTTGATGCCCTTTGATCCTTTCCCCTCCCATATTTTTATATATTTGTACATATTATTATTACTTAAAAATTAATTAATGTTAATAAAGAAAATACATAAAAAAAATGAAAGCAAGAAAAATAAATATTACCTAATTTTATGTAAACAAAGGGGATAACATATCAAAAAAATATCTTCGTAATGGTAATTCACATAAAATGGTGAAAAAAAAGGTTCCATTTTCTTTTAAGTACCTACTGATTTTAAGAAATAATAATTAAAAAATAATCATACCGTAATTATTTTTATAAGATTTCGGTTTTAAACAAAGTTATTAAAAAAAGGAGATTTTCTGGTAGAAAATATTTTATGATAAGTACTGGTAACAATGCAGGAGATCTAAACATTTTTATTTTTTTTTACGTCTTCAATAATACTAATATTACAACTCTCATTCATAGATTCATATTGTAAGTAGCATATCTAGCCACATTTTTGATGAAAAGGCTGTAAACTGTTTCGAGTGGAAATCGATTTTGGGAGACCTACGTCTAGCACTGGACATAAAAAGGCTGATTATGGCCGATCATAGGCCGTGTCTCCGACACACTACACAAAACATTGTTTGGCAACGGTATTTTGTTTGCATAGTTCTTATAGTTAATTCACTTTTATTTTGTAGATAATTATTTACAAAAAATTTATTGATAAAATGATTTGCACCACTGTTTTGTCATTTTGCCAGTGACATTTCTTGACATTACTTTGTTTACATAAATTATCTGAATTAGAGACTTTGGGTATACATTGTATCAGTTTTATTCGCATTTTCAGTTGCAGCTGTACTTATGTAATTGCTTGAGTGACATAATAACACAGTACGTAAATTACACACATCACATTGACTTTGTTGTAACATAATATAAAAACCTGCCAAGGCATCATGACATGGTGTCAGGAGTCAAAACTCATTGAAGTAAGTGTTGCAGCAGCCTACAAGACACATGAGATTGAAGGAAATGGAGGGAAGGAAAGGGAAGATCCGCCATTTTCAGGTCATTTCGCTGCGTCACATAATTTCTGTTTAGTATAAATTTTGTCTTGGAGAAGCTACAACGTTTGTTTGAGTTTAAATCGTCAGCTCTCGTCAAGATCGATTGATTGAAATCAATCGAAAAGAGCTAGCTCTTTTTTATCACTCGCTCATGAACTACCCAAGTCTAAAACTAAACCTGTTTGGTTTGGGTGCTCTAATTTAGTTACAGTGACTAACTGAGAGAAAAGGTCAGAACGCCCAAAAGTTTTTGAGGATCAGTAATATGAAATATGGTATAATTTAATTACGAAACAAAATAACAATAACTATTCCGACTATATTTAATTTGTGTGACGATATTTTAAAATTGATTGCACATGTAAAGAAAATTTTAAACCTCTTACGGATATGAACTATGTATCTATTCTAATATATTGTAATATTCCATGAATCCGTGATATGCTAATTAATTAATTTGTAATCATATTTGTATGTGTGTTCTGCAGATAAGCGCCGCAGCGATGGCCCGCGTGGCGCGCTACACGGGCGCGGAGGACAGCGCGCAGGGCGGTGCGCAGGCGGAGGCGCGCGTGCTTTCCCTCCTGCCCCCGCCGGGTCGCTCGCACGCCCTCCACGCCGCACTGGCCGCCGCGCTGCACCACAACTCCGACACGCACTTCCCCATGCTATGACACCCAAGAGAACCAGTACTACGAGTACGGCAAGTACAGCGAATACGTAGACAAGTATGTACGCAGCGTGGTTAGATCGTGTGAACTGTTGGTAAGGTTAGATAGGGTGATAACGCATCGCATCGTACTAACTACTACATAGTTTTGTGGCGGTATCAACAACGCCACATGCGAACTACGCATCAAAGACCTGACGTCACAAATCCTGCATCGCGCTATCAGAGTTTACCGCGCGACTAGCATATATACAACATCCCGACATCAACCGTTGGGCAGTTGCCCACCAGGCACAACACCCGTCTGGTCGGAGGATCCTCCCTTTACTATAGAGTATGAGTGAACTTTACACCCTGTTCCTCATACCTCTAAAATATAAATATATCCGTTAGGAATGATCAATGTAATATTAATATAGTTATTTATGCAACTGTTGTATAATAAGGGGTATTAAAACACGAATGTGGGTTTATCACACGAGGCGAAGCCGAGTGTGATAATAGTATCACATGAGTATCTTAATACCTAATTATTACAGTTGCATACAAGACTTTATCTACACCCATGACATGAATCCTCTATAAAAAGTTTTGAAACAGTTTTTGCAATACTAATATCGAACAAAAATGGCGGGATACGACGCTATGGTATAGTATAGTGAAATTCGTAAAGATATCACAAATTGAGTAATGAGAATGGAAGGGAAGATGATGATCCTTTCCTTACTCATCAAACAGATGAGTAATCCTCGTAAAACCAAAGGAGTTGCATTATGAAATTCAGTACAACATTATAACTCCCGTTTGGATGCTATTATGATTACTATGACACTGGGTGTTTTAATGTTGGCACTAAGCTAACTGTTTCAGAAACTTTTATAGAGGATGTATAGCATGGGCGTAGATAAAATAAATAATAATGTTATGACAAGTGTTACCTACTTCATAATAATTCCAAGTGAACTGTCACGTATTACCGCAAAATGAGAGAAATTCATTTGTAATTCACAAATAATGTAAAATATAACAACAAAGTCTGACAACCTCTCTTACAAAGATATCGTGTTACCCAATAACTGGGTTGTGGAGATTAAATACGCAGTCGCTCCATGTAAAATACTGACAGACAGTTAGACTGGAAGCCAACCCCAACATAGTGTAGAATAGACTAGGCAAATGACGATAAAACAACATTCCCAGAAATGACGAAGCTGTATAGTAAGTACACCCACTTCTATCTAATTATGAACAAGTCCTGCCATTTGACACTAATGCAGACTCCGGGCTGCTTATATGATCCCTAATGGAAAGACTCAAAAACACTGCCCGACCTGGGAATTCTGAAACCCACATGCTCAGCAGTCGCGCTTATTTCCACTAGAGCAACGTGGCAGTTATAATAACAAAAAAAATTATGAATTTCATTATGGCAGTATATTTTATTGCGATAAAGTAAAAGAAATTAATTATTAATCAAACTGACACGCTACATCAATTTGCCGTGTTATAGCCATTTTATACATCAGTCAAAGAATGACAGTTGCGATTTGAATATACGGACAATTTAAATTGGTAATCAATTTTCTTTTCAAATAACTTCCCTGACTTTGTAAACTACTGGTTTTCTGACCACTCCCTGCTGCTTTTTCGTGCTTGCCTGACTAAGCCTACCTTAACCGAGCAATGCCTATTCATTGCATATAATTTAGATAAAACGACAATGCCAAGCAATAACATGTAATAATAGTCTTCCAAGTATTCATTACAACATAAAATAATAAGTTTATACGTCACTGTATTGTTAAATAGTCTTCCAATTTTATTAACGTCAAAACCAGCATTCCAATTGCGTAACACACTTTCCACCGAAGGATTTTGAAAGAAAGTCCTAATACAATGCTTCATATGTTTGAAAAATTCATCTACTCGACAACGTAAATACTACAATCTAGTATGTTGTCGATTTGTAAAAATGAAAAGTATTGCAATTGTTAGTGTATTACGCAATTACCTCTTAGGATGTTAATGATTTTAGTAATACGAGTATAGTCCTGAGAGGTTGTTAGTGTTTTATATAGAAGGTAGAGACGACAATACGGCAATACATTAAATTGATTATATTTAATGCCGTTCCCAGTCTGAATACAAAAATTCATTCAAATATATTTTTTTTTTTTGCCACTATAGCTAGTCAAAGATTGACAAAACCATTAGTCGGCGCATCACTAATAATTAGTTAAAAAAAAAAGATGCTAGGATTTATTTCACAGTTCCAATATACTCTTATGCATTAGTATTGCCAGTGTTTTCATTTATGGTCGTATTGTTGTCTACACAATGTATAGAAAAAGGTAGATGGATAGATAAAACCATAATTTAATAAGAGGATAAGGATTTATAAGGGACTGCTTGTCTCATATATAACTTAGGGATAAGTTACAACATGCGCCAGCGCAGACTATGTAAAGGCAGCATTGAGAAAGTGATTGTCACAAATCGACAGCTTAGGGATTTCTCCGCTTGAAACCGTTGGGTCGATCATTATGTCCAAGTTACTGTTGGTTCAACAATGTGGAGACAATAATACAACAATATATTTATACACTGGCAATACTAATGCATAGGAGTATTTTTTTATTATTTTTTTACTAATTTGTAGTGATGCGCCGACTATTGTTTTTGTCAATCTTTGACTAGCTATAGTGACTAGTTTTAAAATAACTTCAAAACTAAACTTAAAAAAGTTATGGTTCCTTCCCAGAAGTTTAGTTTTTCGCTGGATCTATAGGACGAAGGGATAAAATATAGGCTACTGACTAAACTATTGTATACATTTCATTGATTTTTTGTATGTTGACTAATAATTTAAATTATTGTCGTATTGTCTCCACTTTGTCTATTTATGGTACCTAGTAGAAGACAGAGAAGCTATGGACATATTTCCAATTCAAAGGCTGCTATTGAGAACTGCCTAACCAAGTAATCTAATAAATAAGTAACACATGAGCCGACTCAAGGAGCCGTTAACGCTTGCAAAGACCGCAATTGTGAGTGTGTTCAAATTTAATGTTAGTGGCACTTGACACAAGATCATAAATTGATTGATAATACCTACATATGTAGACAATGCGTGTATACCTATACCACTTTAGCTGCTGCCAATCAGTCCGGTTAGCTGCTACACACATACATACATCCTAGCTATGTAATTCGCTTGCATGTATAATAACTGTAATATTATACGCACAATTTTATATGTATATTATTTCTGCACTAAGATATTTATAATAATGTAGGATTACAATACATCATCGATTTTTATAGCACGTAGCTTTACTTATATGTATAGTGAAGTGGTTCTTACAAATCTTATTTGATAAACAAATACGGTAAGAAAACTGAGTTGTAGCAACAATCACACTTAAGGTTACGTATGAACGTCTTGATCTTTGCAAGAAATACATTCGATATTCAATTATAAAAAAGCGGCCAAATGCGAGTCGGACTCGTACACGAAGGGTTCCGTACCACTGTACAAGATTTAACACATCTTTTTTAAATACTTTAATATAAAACACCGATAAAGACACGTGTCTTGTAACTTAACTTCATTTTATTTTTATTATTTGTTGTTATTAGGCCATAGTAGCACATTCCGTGAAAATTTCAAGCGTCTACCTATTACGGTCCAAAAGCTACAGCCCTGTGAATGACGGACCGACGGACAGCCTTAGTAATACGGTTCTGTTGGCACCTTTTAGGTACGGAACCCTAAAAACTGTCCTCCAGTCCTGTTCCTTTCAAACGCTGCCTTACTAAAAAAACGTAGATACTACATAAATGTATGGACTTGGAATTTAAAACTGACATTAGATACATTTAAACAAGCGTCTAAGAGTGTGTGGTAGAACGCATAAATTTTCCTAAAATAAAATAATTTCAATGCGCCTTATATTTGTTTACCAAAAAAGACACTTAAAGAAAAATACACTTTAGTCGAACGATTACATTTAAGGCCTACATTTTGTTATTCTATTTTAAATTATATTCAGGCATGTTGTGTATATTCAAGTTGTATAATATAATCATTCCAGAAGCAATACTAGATGATATGTAGATGGTATACTTATTATGTGTTACTGTAAAAGCCTAATCTATGAAAAACTTACATAATAACAGTTAAATAAACAAAAGTATTATATAACCGTTACCGTGATTTAATTTCTATCAAGTTTTTATTATTTATTTAAGACACTCACGCCGCTATCAATGCAAATATATTTAATTTTCTTAGTATAATATGAGGATGTAATAGTTGACAGATTAAAGGCATTTGCAGTAACCAATAGTAATGTGATAAAGCATAATGTAGCTTGCTAGATATTAACGATACAAATTATTAGTTGACTTATTTGCTCGCACAGATCATATAATAGCGATACTTCCTAAGCTAACGAAATTCGTGCCGCCCAGGGGTGTAGTATATTAATTCCTATTTTCAAACTTTACAATGCGCTTGCGTGACGTCACCAACAAAAGAGAAATGTGCGACTTTTCGATTTTACACTAGTTAGTTCGCTAGTTTAGACTCATATTTAATATACATACTATAATATGTCGCGCGAATGGTAATATAAGTAAGAGCATAATAATGTGAAATTAAATGGTTTCGTTGACAGTTCCGTCGATGGTTTAAAATACCTGCTGAATGACTTGTCATGTTGCTGATGCATAGTAGCTTTGAATGTCACCTGCAACAAGTCATTTCGATATATATATATATATTTTCATTTCAGTCATCGAATTATTTCGCCGTATTTTAATCCTCTAATTCACATGCGTCACGGCATTTTGCTTTCCTCTCGTATATTGACTGACTGACAATTATTTTACTGTATTTTGTATTAATTTAGCTATTCACATTGTATAAATGATGTTGTTTTAATTGTTTCAAAAGAGGGACTGTCCTAATTATGTTCAATAATATATTAAAAAATTCAAAATATAATTTATTATTTTTCTCTATTTATTGATGAATGATTGACATTATTTTTAACGCTACCGTTTAATAAAATTTAAACTAGTGTATTATTTATGACAGTAATCAGAATAATTATTGTTTTGAATATTCCAGGAAGAGGCCAAATGTATTGAGTATTATTATAGACATAAATCTGTAGATATAATGATTTTCTTTAGAAATAATATAAATATGTCACAAAATTCTATGTCAGTGTATAATTGGACCCAATAGAAAAATGTTATCGGCGTCTCAGAGTTGTTACATAAATATGACTAAAAACTTTATAATATATTTGGTAGCTATTCTAGATGTCAAATTCCTACGACTAAAGAATGTAAGTACTGCCTGTAAAATATCGAGCATTAGGTTACGTTTATTTTATCATAACTTAAATATCGTATCGTTTTAATTAGCTATGAATAAATAAAGTGAAGCTCGTAAGAAGTCAGTTTAAAAATGTGTGTACAAAATCAGTGACTGATTATTTGCAATGTGAATCTATTGTGCAGTTTATATGTGCATTGTTAATTATTGCTCTTTTTGTAACGAAAAAAAAAACGAACTCCATAATTTAAAAAAACTTTTTATCAAAATGACAGGTCCAATTATACACATTGTTTATGTTTGTAAATCTATACTGTAGTTGAAATATTGTAAAGGTGAAGTTCGATCTAAAACTTCTTTGTTTGTGAAATGTGTAACGAGTGTCACTTATTTGAAATAAATGGGTTTCATAAAATGTATACGCTGTCTTTCTATTGTAATAAAGCTACTTTAATAATAATAATTTAATTCAGAACATAATTCCATATAAAATTGTTAGTAAGGCTTAAAAACTATGTAAGTACCTTAGAACTACCTATTAATTAATTTATCTAACATTAAAAATAATCTTACCAGAACTATGCACCTTATTCCAGTGCCGCACAATAGGACACTCCACCTTTTCTGCTATGGTGTTTAGAAGGCCATTGTGGCTGCCCCTCACACGACACATCAGGGTGGCCACTCTCTTTCGCACAATAGCCCTACAGCAGTCAGTGTTGGCCTCCGCAAACATCCCCGATGCACTACAATATCGCGGCAACCCCATCAGCATCCTAAACCCATTATTGTAGAGGACCCGCAGGGCATTGAAATACTTCTGCGTATAGCGGACCCACAGGCTGCAGGTGTACATTGTCTGGCAGTACGCCTTAAACAGTGTAATTTTAACATCATTTGTGCACCTCGCAAACCTGCTCGCCAGCATATTACATCTGACTGCCAATGCCCTGCGTTCCCTCTCAATATCCAAGTCATCCGAGAGGTCCTCAGTGACCCAATGCCCCAGGTATTTGAATTTGGTGACTCTACTTATCGGAATTCCTCCAAGTAACTAATAACTACATATATTCGTATTAGAGACGACGGATAAGATCCGCAATGGAATTATTATTACCGACATAGCTTGCGGAGTTAAAAAAAAGCTTAAGTGGCACTGGGCAGCTGCTTGTATTGTAGAGATTTTGCAAGTGGCTTGTTACGCTGAGAAAGTTCATGCCACCTGCTTCTGCAGTACAAATAAGTGATTGAACCCATTGTGGGCTCTGAATGGAGTCAAGGCGATGAGGATGTGGGGCATCAACAGGATGCCGGCCATTTGCAGCAGCCGAAGGTCGGCTAATCTTATTGATATTATGCTCCAATTGCCTGTTAACGAAGTGCACTTTCAGTTCACACAATAAAACGGAAGTTGAATATGGGTACAATGCCGAGATTGTGCGGAAATCATTGTCTTCTCACTAGTACAGTGGCACCTTATTAGATAGGTATCTGTAACCTGTATGAAGCAGATATACCGCTGAATAAAAACGCTTTATTTACTGGTCACATCAATACCAATGATAAATCGGCAAAGTTTCAACATCATCAATAAAGTTCCGCTCTCAACGAAACCTCTGTCAATTGCAACAATCTGCATACATCCAGAGCACGGCGCCATTGACAGCGGAGCGGATGAAGCCTAGCATTATTACTACTTCCAAGGTGTCTAGTCTATCTGAATTGGAGGTATTTTGTAATTCCAGCAGTGTTGAAACAGGAATTCTGTGAACAATTTAGCGTTTTGACGTGAAAACGTTTTTTCATTGAGAATACCTACTGTTGGTGTTGCCGCGAACACTAGTCATCAGGGATCCACATGTTTTTCTAATAATGGCGGCAAAACCATGTTTTTCTAATATTGTTATCTGCAAACATCCCTGACACACTACAGCGCCACGGCAGCCCCAGAAGTACCCTCAGTGCATTATTATATAGGTGAGGGTTTGTTTGGAACTGTAACATCCGCGCTCGATCTGAGTGAGCAAAGCGAGCGTACCGCGGCAGTTACTGGTGAAACGATTATCGATTATCCAGGGATTATTACAGCTCGGATATTTCTTCCTCGGTAAGGCCGATCAAGTTAGAACTACTACTTCTTTCGAGCCGAGTGAGTGGAGCACGCTTACCTACCAGACGAGCGAACGAAGCGAGCCCACTCTACACGAATAAGCAGAGCGCGCTTACACATGACAAGTATATAGATACAGATACACTGACTGGGCTGGTTTAGGGAATCCCATCGTTAATTCAGTTGAGCTTGATGTGAATATGACCACCTCTCATTAGTTGAGATAAAGCAAGCTTGACGTGTTAGCTTGTGTGTAGTGCTGCAGTGCTAGTGCTAGCTAAGGATTGTTTACGGAACTCCTCGCACTAGGTCTGATTAGGTTACAGCTGTAACCTGACGTTTTCACGAAAACAAAACGATTCTGTTTTTCTAATCTTTTTTAAATGATTTGCAGGATCTTTACATTATTCTTCTTCCTATATAATTACGTAACCTATAAATTCTCGCACCCGCCTAAATGGCTCGCGTTCAGTGCGTTGCGCGTCTGCTAATTGCCCCGGTAGCCCTCTATTGCTCGCGAACCGGTCATAACTGGCGTGGTTCGGTTCGAATTATTCTCGCCAGCTAGCTCCATATGCGTGTGCACAGGTGCCAAGGAAACGATCTGTGATTTATGTGGACTTAAATCAGTTTGACTTTTTATAATGTTAGGCAAGTACATACATATAGTAATATTTTTTTAGATTTTAAGTGAGATTTAGGCTGTGCTCAGCCTTGTAAAGTTCATCATTTTTACTTCCTGAGTTATTTTTACGCATCGATGGATCTCATGGAAAGCCATTCGCCATTTGGATAAGGCGGACTCTTACCTGCAGGTAAAAACTATTTACTTATTAGGGATGGAAGCGTATGAAACCTATGAAAGCTTAAGTAAGGGATGGTAACTCTTCGCTTCCATAGGGAAGGAATATGAGAGATTCTTGTGCTAAAGTTGCCGGTAGGTTATGAACGGAGGCTGAACGGCTGTCAATTCGCACCAAACCAGAAAGACGGCAATGATTATGATTGAACTGTTCGTACGTTTTTTAATGAGAGCGCGGTCAGTAGGCCAATAGCATGGGGCCGGGACCCGGTGGAGATGTTTTGATAGTAAGAACTTTCAAATCTCATGTTTAGTTACTGCTGTAGTAGCTGCTGCAGCAGCATGGCCCCGGCCCCACAAGGTGGATGGATCGACGGCCTGATGGAGGTCGCGGGAATCCGCTGAATGCAGGAGGCACAAGACGGATCGTCGTTGCGATGCTCGGGGGAGGCCCACCCAGCAGTGAACGTAGGTATGTATTTCGTTGTAATAATAATGATGATACATATGTTAGTAAAGTTTAATAAATGTTACACGTATTAACATTTTAACTACCTAATCGTAAAATAGTTATGAAGTGAGAAATCCGTGATTTTACAATAAACTGGCAAATTAACAAAAAATAAAAAAATGGAGTGTAGGTTAGTGTAGGTACCTACGTGACAAATCACAAGTATAGTGATAATAGTTATTTTCCACGTTATATAAATTCCTTTAAAAATAAGCGCACATTACAGCCGCGACGGGCCGCAAAAAAGAAAAAGGGAAAGCAGGATAAGGAGTCAAAAAATTTGAAGAAAAAAAAAAGATTATTTGCACCACCAAGTAAAAAATATGGTTTATAATAGAAATAGGCCTTAAGTAAAGTTGATAGATAGGAGATATGCCACAAAAATATTAACTCATTTTTTGACGTCTGGAAATCCTCGTTGATGTCCTCCGAGCGGGTTGATCAGGCGCGACTGTATCTTATGACAAGTACGACGACGACTATGGTGGGCTCGAAGATCATTCTTCGCCCACAGCTCCTGGTAAGTCAGCCGCAAAGTACGGGTGTTATTTTGGTTCTCTAGTCACTCCTTCTTACCATCGCTATAGCAGCGTGCCCTAAACTTATTAACACCAACCCATATCTTAAATAACAACCCCAATGGGTAAGACTTGAACAATTTAAGTACCTAATGCTAAAAGAAAAGTAAAATAATTATACCTACCAAATTGATATGATTTAAATTTAAATACCAACATAAATACTTCACTAATTAGTTATGTTGTTGTTAAGTAACGTCGCGTTCTGCGTCCACAGAATATCGTAGAATAACGAGCATCATTGCAATGTGTTACGATGCGGCGCAGCTCGTCCGAATGTGCGCATGCAAATCCATAAAAGCGCAGCGATGGGATAACTACATATGTATGTTTCGGTATGTTTTATTTTCAATTTCAGGGACTAAACTCTCAGAATCATTTTCTAGGATGCGAAGACAGTCGATTAAAAAAAATAAATATTTAATTTATAATGGGGTTAGGTACTCAAACTCAAAGGTTCAAACGTTGCAAACTTCTGCATAGCGTACATTTAATTGTAAAAACCAGAAAAAGTACACTGTTGTAGGTTGGAACTATCATCTGCGACAGTACCTATCACGTTCTGGCTAGGCAAACTTTTTACAGTGGGTTCAGGGTGGTAGGCCTTGCCCGGGGTATTATCATTAGCAGATGTCTGGCGCGTGAAAGAACTTTCAAGCAGCCCTCAAATATTTACAGAATAATCAAATTGTATTTATTGGCCTAACATGAAGCGTCTAAAAATTAAGGAAGTCAAGAAGCTAAATCCTAAGAGTGGTACTCCTGCTAGTGTGGATGGCGAGATTGATAAGACTATTATTACAAATAAGTTCCGAAAACACTTTGATGTAACGCCGCCCTTCAGGCAGATGCGCAGACTGTGAGAGCAGATAAGCTACAGTATGGCAATGGTGCGGAGGCCTTCTATGTCCATCTCACATGGAGTGCTTAGAGGTATGAGGCGTGAAAGTCTCCGGCACATGACGGCCTTAGTTTAGAACATTTGGTGAATGCGGGCGACGTATTAACACAGTTTGTTAACCTTTGTGCACAATATTTTTGATTGCTCGATGCAATAAAAAAACGAGTAAGCTTCTATTTGCAGCAGTTCCTAAAAATTGAACTGAACCTATATGTAGGTAGGCATATCTACTACTAACTAAAGAATTTCATGTTTAATTTCCAGACAGGCTTGAAATGAATGTGAATAGTAAGTAGATGAGGACGTATTTCATCTGTCGACAACAATAAGAACTAACAAGAAATTGCTCGATCATTAATGAGCGCAACCTTAACATCAGCATCTAATTCTGTCAAGGCTACGATATGTGAGCGAGTGACAAAACATTACAATAACTAACATTATTGATCGGTGCATTATAATGACAATTTAACGTGCATTCAAAGATGCCTGGATTTCTCTCACCAACTCATCATGATATTTATAGGAACGCATTTTAATAGGGAGAGCGTGAACTAGATCGGTTACCAAATTTCTTTCCCCTTCGCCTGCAACTAGCACGGCACGCTTCCTCCATCACTAGGTATATTCGCGAGAGGTTGTCACAGCTCCAAACTTACTAAGTACATAATATACAAGGTGAAATTTAATTCATGGGCATCCTCTTAAGGGGTCATTGTACTCATCATTATGAACAACTTTCACTATGGGACCAACCCTGAAATTTCGATAAAAAATCAGCTGTTCCCTAGATTTTGACGAGCTACGCGAACAAAAATGTAGGGAACAGCTGATTCTTTTGTAAAATTATGAAATGTGAAGAGTTCTGGAGTTCTGGAACGCGGTGGTAGCCCTCTCCGAAACAGAAATCTCACAGAACGGCAGAAGGAGGCTGCGGAAAGGGAGAGAGAGATCTCATCCTTTCACCCGGTCCGTAGCAGGCGTCGGCGGAGGGCGGACAACGCCCTTTTCCGGTCCCCTAAATGAGTCCAGAGGCGACGGATCCGGGGACACCTGTTGCCCCCCATACATCACGAACCAAGGTGGCGGCGCGATGTGTTCCACGCGCGCCCCTCTTAGTCGTCGTGGGGGAGTGAAACACCTCACTGCTCCCCCGACTTGAGGAAGCCCACCAGTCGGGGGTTGCGGAAGAGTCGTACGTTCCCGTGACCCCCGGCATACGTGTAAGATGGACACCTGGGTGGTTCTTAATCAGTAAGAGTCTGACAGACCCCAGGGCGGAGGACATCCATGAGGATATTCTAATACGGAACAAAAAAAAAAGCTTTACAGCATACAGTCTAGCAATCGTCAACAATTTTTGGGGCTCACTGTATCGTGAGAGCGCTCGCTTACCCGCCAGAGGTAAGCGCGCTCCACTCACCTCGAAAGAAGTATGTAGGCACTTATAGTTCTAACCTGACTTGCCTCACCAACGAAAGTATAACCGAGCTGTAACTGGCTAAGTGGTGCTAGTTTTTCACCAGTAACTACGCAGAATGCTGGTTTCGCTCTCAATTGAGCACAGATGTTACAATACCATTCAAACCCTCACCTCAATAGAGGGGCCCTTTACTTAGTCTTCGGCCGTTGAAACCCAATATTAATGTTCACGCATACTTGCACAATGACATGGCGCCGCCGATTAATAATTTGACGATTTTCAATGATTTTTTAAACGTTTTCCGGTGCTCCCTAGCTTTTGTATTCGCTCATAACTAGACTTTTCACTGTGTTCCATTAGTAAACTTTCTTCGATTGTAGTTTTTTTACATTTCCAAGCAGATTTAGGTGCAGCCGATATGAAGCAAAATCATATTTTTAACATAGGTATTTGTTCGATATCAATAAGAATTAGGGTCGTAGCACACATATCAACTCGGAAAGGGATCGTAACCGTATCGCCTTTCGCGTCGCCGTCAAACAGTCGTCAACCTAACGTAAGCACGTAACCAAAGCGGATCAGAAGCTCCGATACGTCGACTCGGCTACGGCTAGGCGACGCCGCGCTTACGGCTCGCCGACCGCTGGTTGACTACTAGGCGGCACTAGTTCAATCATTTTGAATCCGATCCGGTATAAGAAAGAAGCATACAACATTCAGAGAAACGTTCGGCAACGCCGACCGCGGGAGGGGCGTGGACGCAGAGACGTAAGCTAGGGTACGGAGAGCCGTAAGCTAGGGTACGGAGAACCGTAAGCGCGGGAACTGCAAGTCGACCACGCACCGGACCGCGGTTGTGAGCTTGTTCCGAGGCGAGGCGATTACGTTACGATTCCGATTAGTGTGCGTTGCAGTAGGGAATTTCATACAAATAATACTGAACGGCTCGAGTTGATACGGTGACGATCCCTTTCCGATTGGATACATGTGCTACGACCTTAATAATATATTTTTTCTGTCAACTGTTATTGACTAACGAGACAGAAATAATGATCTAATGTTGCGTTAAAGAAGCGCAACGTCGAGGACAACATGAATGGGATAGTGGTAGGCCATGTTGGTTCCAAACAATATCTCATGGCTTCCCTAGTAACAATGTTGGCCCCACATAGGTACCATTCCTACCGCTAATAAACATCGTGTTGCACTAGGAAAATGACATTCAATTCATTGAATGCTATTATAACGATCGAAGAAAATTGACAGTAATCGGATGAAGTTGTAAAAGTGGACTCATCCTCAGGATAAAGACGATTGCAGTCGGCCTGGCAGCAGTTGCATTCAGAACTTCATGCATCAAGTAATTGAGACGTGTCTGGAACGTTGTCAATTCACACTAGATTGTATTGTAGTGTAGGCACCCATTATTGTTGCTGTGAAACCTGGATATGTGACAAACGCTAAGACATTTTCCGGTAAATCCTAAAAAAACATCCTATACCTACCTATTAAAAGCTCTGAGGTAAGATGCGAGTCATGGCAATACAGAGCCTTTCCAAAGAATTGCCACGACGACCGTCGTCACTAGGACCTTTCAATTTATTGCTGCCTTGGAGGATATCTTCAAGATTTTGAACTCAGAATAGGGGAATCTACATAAGCTAACAGAAGGTAGGTACATACGTCACTCCCCTTCTGTTTGCCGATAACACAGTAGAAGGAGCTCAGTCTGTCAGTCAGTAATGAGCATCTAGATCTATGGTAGGTACAGTCAGTATACACAATTAGCTGTATTCAAAAAAATCTCAACCATTTATGCAAGGGGGGGTGCATAAATGGTTGAGATTTTTTGAATACGGTTCGATAGAATTTTATAATTCTTAATTTAATTAAATACCTATACGAAATCTACCCAATAATAGAAAAAAAAATTAAAATCGTACGATTTGTTAGTAAAAAAATCTCAACCATTTATGCAAGGGGGGGTCAGCTAATTGTGTATACTGACTGTACCATAGATCTCATAGATGCTCATTAAAATGCTCATTAACGTCAGTATAGAGCTTTCGAAAAAGTGGGTTTATAAATGAACATGGGCTAGACGAAGGCAACGTTATATCTATAAATCTGATTGCAATAATTACTTTCATAAAAAATTCTGGAATATTTCTGAATCTGCTATTGAACAGGATTTAACTGTAGCGTAATAAATTGTTATCCTGAGCTGCAACTCTGGATACTTTATTTATTGACCTTTGCATTCTTAGGCCTGCATGCCGACTATGTGAACTAAAATAGGTATAAAAGGAGGGGGATTGGTGTAGGTTGGTTGGTATAAATATAGGTAGATAGGATCTCTTGTTCTTATGAAGTAAAAATACTCCAGCAGAGAAAACAAAGATTGTTTAATCGATAACTAAACTAGGCGATATTCATCTTCATCTGCCTGCCTTTTCCCAACTATATTGAAGTCGGCTTCCAGTCTAATCGGATGCAACTGAAGACCAGTATTTTTCATGGAGTGACTGCCTATCTGACCTCCACAACCCAGTTACTAGGTCATACGATACCCCTTGCCTTGGGAAGACTGGTTGTCAGACTTTCGGGCTTCTGACGACCCGTAACGTTTGTCAAAGATCCACGAATAACAGCCGGGATTTACGTACTTTCCGGGGCACGGAGAGGTCATGGTATGTAAAGATCGTCACCCTTCCACGGACCAACCACGGCAAGCGTAGCTTATCCTGATCGATCGACCCGTGCGACCTTCGTGCGACTGTCATATTAACTTACCCACAAGCCCTTTAACTAGGCAATATTACAATGTGAAATTGTTTTGTACATACGGTCGACGATATTGAAAATTAGAAAAAAAATATGTCTATAAATGTATATCATAATATCACGTTGCTTCTGGGTCATCTTCTGGCGTTTGTAAGGACGACTCATAAATTCATGCTCTATATATCCCAAAAATTATGACTAGGCTAGGTACCCATTACCTACCCACCTGAATACTGACATTCAGCCGATCTATTCTGTAAAAATCTCACCGTGAAAACTCAGGTGAAGTGAGCATCAATACACACTGTCAATCCCTAGCGCATCAATGGAATGACAGCTCACTTCACCTGTGTTTTCACGGTGAGTTTTTTACAGAATAGCACTGCAGATAAATAAATGTTTGAAATCTGAAAGAGAGCATTATATGAGTATGGTATGACTCAGTTAGATACTGGAACTGCAATGTAGATACTCAATAGTAAATAGGTAGGCATGTACAACAGACGGGAGATAGATAAAGACGGAAATAATCGGTTCTGATTTCCTTGAACAATTTCTGCAAAGTGAAACCTTTTGGCCAAATTTTGTTAAACTTTATCAAAACTTTGAAGTCATGTTTAGAGGAAACTAAGGAACAGGATACTTGCATTACCGATTTACGAACATTGATAATCTCTGGAATTGAGATCCAATTACCTAAATACCTACTTTAAAACCGACTAGTGTAGGGTCGTTTATTGTGAATAACAAACTCGGCAAGAAATCATGGGGCGCAGGCGCGCAGCCTGTGGCTTACCTTATACCTATTAATCAAATATTACAAAGGAGTAAGAAAAAAATCTAGGACCAGGTTACGAGTTAGACTGAATTTCTTATTATAAACCCAAGCAATGCGTCGAATACTTACAATAACTGAACTGAATAAGAGATGAAAAACCGTGACATTATTATAACATATTCCGTATTTTTATAGAAACAGTAGATTGTTCTGTGATGTAGCGCAATGTTTGTTTTCAAATGTGACGTGAGGTAGGTACCTAACTACCTAGTCACAGCTGTGATCCCCACTCATTCTACGAGAGTACTACAGCTTACTACTTATTTGCGAAAATAAACAAAGACTGGCAGGAAGTTTTGTAATTTATTTATTTATTTACATAATACTTTAAGCACGTACAAATGTACGGAGGCGGATGCCTTAGGCATTTTCTATCAGTCATCTTTTCGGTGCTGCCTTTGGGTGTGACAAACAGTGATAGGTGCAATAGCGAGAATTGAGGAATTAAAATTTATTTAATTATTTGTAATGTTCATAATATTATTGTAATGTTCGTATTATCTATCTTGTTAGGACAGCAGAGAGCCCAGATACTCTTCTTACTGCGCATACCAATGTGTAGTGTGTAGGTACGCTTACCTAAAGCTCAAAGTTCTTACTTAATTATATACCTAAAGACATTCGATTTAAAACGAGCTCTGGATATTCCCATACTTAGCCCTAACCCAAGTCCACGAGTCAGGGAAACTATTGTATTAAGTACTAGAAAATTACTTACTAAAATTACTATCTGAGTTATCAAAGTCGTCAGATTTAGCTTAAGCCATCCGTTAACCATCCGTTCTACAATTTCTTCTTCAGATTTGCCTATTTAAGTCATTATGCGTCAGAAAATCAAAGGCTCTGAAAATCACGTAATTTTTAGTCCAATTTCGAAATCTGATAGTGGACTCCTGACCACGGGCTTCTATCTGAAACTTTTCAGTGTTCTCTCATCATGGCGCACCTACTCAGCTATCAACTTTTCCTTACCAAAACCCTCTGGGCGGGATACCATTATAATAATAATAATAATAACCCCACCGCCGTATCTCTACGTTGACGTCGTGGTGGGGCTTGCGCGCTCCGAACTCTAGGTCTGTGCCGGTAGAGTTTACTTTGCCGGAACATATCTAGGGTGAGGAGCCAGACCAAGAGAGATACAGAAACCTGCAGGGCAGCATGTGGCGAGCTGTTGGGCAGTTGCGACGCCACGGACCCTATCTCCCGGGAGAAGTCATGTTCCTCATCTCTGGCTTGCCTTCATTGGCTTGGATATGTTGCCCCCTTGTCGCTACGTCACTATGTGCTAGCGACCGTTTTCGGGGGCCCATTATTGAGTGTGCAAGTAACCCCCTGTCATTTTATCCGTGTATAATAAAACATTGATCAGGCAGGGGCCATAGTCCTTCCATAGTTTTAGGTAACCAGTCCATTTTAACCACCTAAACCCATAGTCCAATATCTTTGGTTCCATATCCTGCAATAGTCCTACACCAACCGGGGGTTGTCCTTGGGTGCACTTGCATAGTGCGAACAGGGATAATCGTCGGTTGGTGCCTCATTTAATTAAAAAGCGTATAATGGGCCTCTGCGAGTTGGCTTCGGCCCCTCGTACGCCTTCCAAAGGTCCGGGACCCCTGAGTCCCGAGATATGTAAACATATGAAAATAAAACAATAATAATAATAATCATTTATTTCAGATTTCTCCATAAATTGTTAGTAACACGAAAATACTTAAGAGCTAATGTTAGTAAACAAAACAAATATAATAAAAGATAGATTTTAGGACAATTCGACACTAGAACGCATGTATGCTACTTTACTTCGTGCCGCATCCAACGCTCAAGTATCGGAGAATCCCACCGGTCGGTCAATACGCTCAAGATGCTGTCATTATGTACTTACCTACACAGTTACCTACATACAAATAAAATGTAGTTACATAACATAAAATAAATCAGCAACTTCATCTGGGCGGTTAGAGGTAAGTAGTTGGAACAACATCATGTGGGTTAAGCAAATAGGAGTCTGAGGCCCTAACAGGAACGCGTCACGTACATAAACATAGGTATTGTAAAGTCGAAAATGACATTAATTTGTATTTCGTATCTACTTATTATTATTTCCTAATTGTTGTTCAAAATTAAAATATCTTTTAAATTAATTATCATTTGGAGACGCATGTGACGGTAGAACATGGAAGACTACCTATTAGAAGAAAACACAACTATCCTATACCTAGCATTTTGGTTAAAATATTTTCGACAAGCACCAAGTTAGTAGTTAGTACCCGCATATGAATATAATGTTGTAGAAACATGAATAAAGTTTGAAAACGAAGTAAATATGATCACACAAAACAAATATCAAGTATCAAAGTTTCACGCAAAACACGTATTTTCTATTTTAAAATCGTTCGAATTATTGTTACGTGTACTCCGCGCGTTAGTGCTAGTCCCACAGATAGTTTATTATTGAGTTTTTGACACGAAAAAAAGGACTAGCAGAAAAGCGCCAGGAAAATACATAAAAACTGGCGTTAAAATGATTTAGATAATTTCATCTTCGTCAACACAATGTTTTGGAAGAAGTGCGGTGCCAAGATTTTTTCACAGATTATGTACATACAATATTTTTATAGGTGCTTAGGTTTCTATGAAAGAAAATACGTACAATGAGAGTCACTTTTAATTACTTCGAAAAGAAATCTTTTTAGGAACTTACCCGGCTGAAAACTGCCTGTTTAACTATTATGAAGGTTTATAGGGCTATAAATGCAGCAGCAATTTATAGTCCGTTGCACTATTCAAGAGTATTAAGTACTAGCTTTTGCCCGCGGCTCCGCCCGCGCGGGTGTCGGCTATCGCGTAAAAAAGTAGCCTATGTCCTTCTCCATATCCCAGGCTATATCTCTGCCAAATTTCATGACGATTCGTTCGGCGTTTTAGGCGTGAAAACGTAACATACAGACAGACAGACAGACAGACAGATAGACAGACAGACAGACAGACAGACAGACAGACAGAGTTACTTTCAAATTTATAATATTAGTATGGATATTAGTATGGAAGTATGCATAACACATAGAAACTGGACAAGTACATAGCTCAGTTGCAGGGTTTGACTTGATAGGGTAATGACACAACACACGACAAAAAAATCGCAATTCACAACTATGAAGTTATTCCTCAGCACAAAAATAAGTTTTTTTTTTTTATAACATAGTAAAACGCCTGTGTTCCCTGAAGGAATAGACAGAGGTGGTCTACCCTACACCTACATTTCGTCAATTACTCGTAATGTATAATGGAAAAAGTGGGGCGAGCCCATAGCCATCAACAGAAAAGATTCGAGCTGGAATTTAACCCAGGATCAGCAGTAACGCTTGCGACCACTAGATCAACAAAGCAGTCATTTTTTAAATAATTGTCGTTAATCCACATTTCAAAGAGACTCAATACCAGCCCTCATTAACTAGGTAAGTAGGTACCTACCTGTACTAATCGTTGAATTACGGATTTCAACGGTAACTGGTGTTAATTGCGATCGTTAACGTTGATCTTATTACCATCGGAAAATCACCTGAATGTGGGCCATGGAAGATTCTAATGGAACATGTCAAATTATTACTGAGAACTGCCGCACTGACATTTCATTGTGTGTATTCATCATCATCATTTTTCTGCCCCCTGTTATTTGGTGTCGATTCAACACCTTTTCTTCTTCCATTCTATCATTCACTCCCTTTTCTTTGATATCATTCCTTTCATTGTGTGCAAAAATCCATTTTATCTCTAAAACTGTTTGACCGATTTAGATACGGTTTTCTGTAAATGGTTTGTGATTCATCAGCGATGGTTCTTAGATAGGTCTTATGGTATTAAGTCACCCGAGAGCGCTGTAGCAAAGATTTTTCTTCTTGCTTCTGTATAATGCTTTATCCATCCTTATAAAATACCCAATACAGTCAAACGATTCCGTTTTTAAATTTTCTGTCATTGGCACCACATTAAACATCCACATATATCATCATTTCTTACTTTATCCATTGTGGTCACTCCACTCATTCATCTCAACATTCTTTATTTCATGTACAATGAACAAACGTACCCATACCTAATGCTGATTGTAACATGATCCTCGGAAAAACTTGGATCTAAAGTAGGACATATATAATATATTGATCACATGCACACATATTATTGATCTGCGATTATTCAATGAATAAATGCTCGCATTTAAATACGACGATATTTTAATACAGTACACCTCTGTGCAACCCTTCGGATGTCAGGTTATGTAGCACTGGGCCTCAAGTCTGCTATTACAATAGTGTCAGAATGGTCTCGCTATTGTGAGTATTTGACAGTGTTTGTATGGCAAATCTGTCAAAAACTCACAATGAAGAGACCATTCTTCATTAGGAAATTCGACAACAAACCAGGGCCTGGTTTGTTGTCGAATTTCCTAAATGGCAATGGTTTCGATAACATGTATCTCTACACTCTAACGCCTCGTATTCACTGGGGGACAAACGCCTTTGTTTGGAAAACGCTAGACAGATTGACGCTACAATGTCATGCATATCATTTTGTAAAACGTGACGGTTTTTTGAAAAATATATTTGTATACGAAAATAGGAGAAAGATAGATGAGGCCAATATTGATGTCACACCATAATTTTCATGCATGTGTTTCCCAAACAGGGCAATGCATAGATGTAGGTAACTCTATCGATACCGTACTTTTTCGAAATTGAGTGGGTTCATTTCCCGGTTCAAGCAAGCGATTTTTCAAACACTCTTGAATGTAGTATTCTTTAAAGCATACAATTCAAAGTTATTCTGCAATGGTGATACATAATATATCCTGATAGTGAATATATAAACATCTGTTGGATTGATGGAGCCTTTTGCCAACATGACGAAATTACATTAATTCAGAAAAGTACCAATAAACTAATCGAATAGCTTTGATTGCTATTTGAATTAATAATAATAATAAAGACATATATAAATAAAATAATAATAATCATTTATTTCAGATTTCTCCATATAAATTGTTAGTAACACGAAAATACTTAAGAGCTAATGTTAGTAAACAAAAAAAGACGTGTGGCACTCGGGGACTGCCGCGGTAAAGCTATTGCATAGCATTTTGTATCAACTTATGCAATTATAATTATTTATTTATTTTATTTATGCAGTATTTCTTTTTCTTTGATATTTTTTTTTTTTTTTTTTTCGTTACGGAATTTCTGGATTCGGTCCCCGCGCTCAAGGCCTTGATAGAAGCTATGCGATAGCTTAAAAACAAAATAAATAAGTGCTGAACGTCGTAAAAGTGTATAACTACGTAAACAAAGTCAAATACTATTCAAATATAAGCATAATAACAACTTTAAAATAGACGAAAGTGTTGAACCTAAAGTAATTTTAAATAAAAAAAGAGTGACAAACTGTTTTGACAGCGAAAAAATTCCATGTACATGAGTCATTTCCAACCGTCTAGTCAAGTTTAAAAATTGTTCAACTGGAATGGTATCAACTATTTGGCAAGCTTTAATTAAGTCATTGTAGCCTTGCGGTGCAACAGGGGAACTGAATGCACTCGTAATCGACTGCTCGTGAGTTCAAACCCCACTATCAACAATCACTTTTTGTGAAGATCATAATTTAATAAACTAATATTTATAAGATAAAATACGCAGTACACAGAAAAAAGGAACTGCCAGAAATTATTAGATCACTAGAGGGTACTGGTGTAGGAAAAACAGCGCTTTGTTGACAAAGTTCTTGACAACAAACAAGACAAGAATATGGCGGCCGGTAGCTATGGCGGCTGAGTAGCGTAGTGCGATAGAGTCGAATAGATGTTAAAGCGAGACAGCGATAGCGTGAGGTTTTTTCGTTACGGAATTTCTGGATTAGGTCCCCGCGCTCAAGGCCCGCGATAGAAGCTATGCAATAGCTTAAAACAAATATAATAAAAGATAAATTTTAGGACAATCCGACACCAGAACGCATGTATGCTACTTCACTACGTGCAGCCGCATCCAGCGCTCAAGCATCGGAGAATCCCACCGGTCCGTCAATACGCTCAAGATGCTGTTGGAACTAGCTCGCATGCGAGTTAGGGTCGAGGTGCAACGTTTACGCATGATTGTCGCAAAACTGTCGACGTTGGCCTCGGCAAACATGCCGGAGGCACTGCAATACCGCGGCAGACCCATCAGCATCCTGAACGCATTGTTATACTGCACTCGCAGGTCACTGTATGTCCTCTGCAAATAGCCAACCCACAGGCTGCACGTGTAAAAGGATTGACAGTATGCCTTAAAAAGCTTTACCTTTACTTGTGTTGTACAGCGTGCAAACCTGCGAGCCAGCATATTACATCGAACAGCCAACGACCTGCGCTCTCTCTCAATGTCAGTACTGTCTTTTAAATCCTCAGTGACCCAATGACCTAAATACTTAAATTTTGTAACCCTTTTTAAAGGCGTACCATTCAAGACTATATCAGGTACATTTTCATAGCAGGTTTTTTTTTTAATTAGGCTGACCCTTTTGAAGATTTGTCAGTATTCAGACATTCGAAAATATCAAACGCTTGAAAATAATGATTAAAAGTTAAGTAGCAAAATTAGAATATCAATTTAAAATAATTAGTGTCACTAAGCAAACAAATTATTCAAACTTAAACATCCTCACCTGGGCTATCCAACGAGCTATCAAAAAATATATTCAAAGGTGCCCGTCTCTTGCTGGATTAGCTGGCGAAAATGGAAAACCACAATGACTAAAATTAACGAAATCATATAATTAAAACTTTTCTATTCAAGATGTTATTGTGAATTCGAACCTCGAACCAGCCGATCTATTCTGTAAAAATCTCACCGTGAAAACTCAGGTGAAGTGAGCATCAATACACAGTGTCAATCCCTAGCATCAATGGAATGACAGCTCACTTCACCTGCGCTTTCACGGTGAGTTTTTTACAGAATAGCACTGCAGGTCTAGCACTCAATATCGTTACTGACGTCGCCTTTAATTCTTAGTGATACTTAGTTTTTATCAGTTTTTAGGGTTCCGTACCTCAAAAGGAAAAAGCGGAACCCATACTCGTGTCTGTCCGTCTGCCACAGTCAATTTGCTCCGAATCTACTGAGCCGATAAAATTGAAATTTGGTATATATAAAATGACCTAAACACGGACGAGTAACGTAAATAAATGAATTTTGAATATGGGGTCACTTTTGGGGGGGCAAATGAGAAAATAAAAAATAAAAGATTTCCAAACTGTACCATGTGACGTATCAAATAAAAGGGCTCAATGTAAGGATTTCATATATATGTTATTTATAATTATTTAAGAAACTATAAGAAAATTGACCATTCCGCTCCCCCTTATATCCGAAACTATGAGGCAATTTTTTTTATTATTCAGAATTTAGTTCTTTACATATAGATTACAGAAAAACCTATGAGAAGTCTATTTTCTTCAAATAACATGGTAAATGTCTCGATATTGTGCATACAAACTTACATGTGCAATTGGAATGTAGGGGAGAACTTGTTTCTCAACTACAGTGTTAAGTTCGTTATTGGGATAAATTCATCCTAACTACGGAACCCTTCATTGTGTGTGGTCCGACACACGCTTGGCCGGTTTTTTTTTTTAAATTAAGCCTCAACACTTCTGCTTAGTTCGCCAGCTGCAGGTTAACTAGATAAAATAAAAGATCATGAGATACAAATTTATTTTTAACCGACTTCTTAAAGAAGGAGGTTATCAAATTCATCTGTATGAATGATTGATTGCTATTTAGAAGCTGACTCGCTTCAAATTTAAATAGGAATCAAAGCTATTCGATTAGTTGATTTAGAGATAAATGCAAAATGATTACTTACCACTTTTGGGTACTTTTCTAAATCAATGATATTTTGTCATATTTGCCAAAGGGCGCCATCAATCCGCCAGATAGTTATATATATGGGTAATTCTTCCATTTCGTGCAAACTTGGCGAAAATAAGAGATTTTTTTTTACTTCAAAACTTGAACTTTATTTCTAAAATATGCATAATTCTTTATAATTTTACCAATTAATAGCCAATTGCACACATAAACTTAGAAGTTATAAGGGTTTTAATTTTTTTTTCGAACTGGTAATGACTTTGATAGTGAAGGTAATGACAACAGGGAAGACTATATTACTATCTTCATCAAAGAACTCTTCTATTTCTCGTTTTATTTCATTCTCCTGATCTTCATGTACTTGTTTTTTATTTCTGAATGTAAATGGCATTATTGCTGTCGTTATTCTGTGTTTTTTGAAACTTTCTTTGTCTTTTACAATAACATCACTGAATTTACGTTTATCTGTTTTTCTTAGAGTTTTGAACCCTTCTTTCAGCTGTTTAAAAATAACTTCACCAAATATCAACTTCTTTTTCACTTCTTCTTTTTTGCCTTTATCTATTTTATCCAATAAATTTTCAATTTTCTGTTCAGTTGATGGATTTTCTTTTTTAGCTTTTATATTCTCTCTCCTAAGCCTGTCTATCATTTTTTTCAGCTCTTTATTCTCATTTTGTTCCTTCTGAATTTCTTTTTTCAATATTCCAATTCTTTTAGTATAAATATAACGAATGCGCCGTATTGTTTTTATTCTTTTAACGCAGTTTTCACATTTTTTACTAAATTGATCTCCTTTATTCTTTTTGACTTCGATCTGAGAAGTTGTTGGTCCCTCCAGTGGGTCAACTTCACTAACTTGAGGCACTTGACGATCTATTGTTTCATCATCACTGGTAGGTGGAGAATTATCAACAAGCTATGCTCTATTGCTTTTTCTTTTTTCTTCTTTTCTATGTATCGTTGACGATTTTCTCTCCATTGTTTTCTTTTCTGTCTTTGTTGCCGTGGCGTTAAGTCTTTAACTGACTTTATTTTAATCTGTTCTTTGCGTTTCAAATATCGTAACCTTTCTTTTCCTTTTGGAGTAGCATATTTTTCTGGATCTTTTTTTATTTCTTCATACTTTTGTCTTTTATGAAGTCTTTGTTGAGCTAACTTTTCCTCGGTAGTTTTCTTATTCTTCGCCTTCAGTTTCGCCATGATTCTTATTCCTGTAAATAAAACACTGTATTTAATTATCTATTTAACTAAAGAATACTAAGCTTACTTTAAGTTCCCTCTGCCGTGACCTTTATAAATATATATATATATTTATTTTTTTCTATAGAAGTCATAAAGTATGTGCTTATTAAAAAAAGTACACGATAATATCCATAAATATGATAACACCAGTGTTCTTAAGAAAAATCCAACCCACGACACCGCAAATTGTGTACGGTCAGCTGCAAAGAAATCTCACCCCCTAGCAATGACTAAATACATTGCTAGGGGGTGAGATTTCTCTGCAGCTGACTGTACATTTTATTCATTTATTTCCAAAAAAAAATTACTAATTATACACATTTTCTGTGCTGTGTCTTGGGTTAGATTTATCTTAGGAATGCTGGTATATATAATATTTTAAAGCTCCGATTAGCAATTAATGTGCCAAGTACTTGATAAAGAAGATCTGGATAAAGATAAATATTTAGATACATTAACGAACCGCGTAATTGAAACGATTTAAGTACCTACTCAGAGCTTTAAAATTAATATTTAAAAACTATTTTTTTTTTTTAATAATTTCATCACTACCTTCCGTTTAGGATCATTACCTTCAGTTTCAAAGCTGAAGGTAAAAGAAGGTGATGATGCTGAGGGTAATGACATTTTAGGACATTTTAGTCTGTAACCCTATATCCGTAAATACGACAATTATCAAACCAACAAGAACATTAATAATCCTAGTGAACTTCCTTTTTAAAGATCAAACATAAATAAAATCTTATTACTTACCCCACAATTTAGGCGACGGTAAAGACAAATATTTCGTGACAAAGTAAAATTTCGAGTATTCAATGTTCTATAATTCTCCAACCCAAACGCACAGCCTTCCTCTCCCGTGCCTGTGGCTCAACTGGCTGGCGAGTGAAATGCGGGGCGAGGGGAATAAAACCACAGAGTAACATACACAGATATTTTGTACTTTCAAATTTTGCCGCTGGTAATGATCAATTTTGTGTGACAAAAGTTTTTTTTTTCTTTTCAAATTAATTATCCAGTTTAAGTTTCTGAAAAACATGACTACAGATTCTTTGTAATGTATGTAATAATATTTATTCACTTAGTAATTGATTGTAGTAACGCAGCATGAAAATTGAAACACCTATTCGGCAATACTCACGAACGGACACTGAAGGTAGATGATTTTTAGCATATTTTTGTAAAATATTTATTAAACCCATTGGAAATAGCAATTTCCGTTACCGTATGGCTATAGTTTAATACTATTATATTTCGTTCTGATAGAAAGCACACACTCAAAGTGATTTTTATTTTTTTTATGACTACAAATAACAAATTTGCACGAACTCGTAGAAGTACCCATATAGAACTCGGTAACAACTATCAAGAAATAAAACAAAACTGAAGACACCGGCTTTAGCGATTGGCCTCGCTGATGAAAATTTAAAAACATTTCACAGTTCACAACTAGAATATCTGTTGAAACCTACATTGTTGGTTAATCAGAACACGGTGTAATTTTTAGAAGGATATTTTATTCTATTTCGACTTTTCTATTCCCTATTGTTTTCCTTATTCCATTGTCTGTCGTTGTTAATACATGACTGTGCTCCTGGGTTTACTTGTTTTATTTACTTCTACCTACTTCTGCTACTCTGTTTGAGCCTCTAAAAGTCCTCCTTCCTACCTACTCGCAGGTTGCTTTAGGTGAAGCACAGGTGTAGATTTTTCTGGGCACAGAACTATGTAGGTATCTATACGATTGAAGCTAAGTATATAAATGATGGTACGGAACCCTCGGTGCGCGAGTCCGACTTGCTCTTGACCGGTTTTATTTTACATTTTGTTACTGTAATTAATTGTGATAGTTTGAAGAACGTACACAGCATAATACACTCCCGGACTCCTAAATTGATCCACCGTGCGATTTATGTTTATTATTATTTTGATGTTTTAGGCCTTAAACATCAAAATAATAATAAGTCAGCGAAAAAGTTTCTATGCTGTTTTGAAGTTGACATACTGGTCATCAATTGGATATCACCATAGTTCCATATTTGAATTCACGAATTCGAAAAAGAAGAAAATCGGAGTTTGGTCGCTGTTAAAGGAACAACAATCTTTGATTAGAGCATCTTTATGTCAATAGTTATTTCGTTAGGTGTTTTGTTTTACATAAAAACTTATCGAAATTGTTTTTCTTTATTGAAGTGAATACGTCTTTAAATTTGCTTCCATAGTGGGAGGCAATTCGAATAACTGATGATAAGAAAATCGGGGGATGCAGGTTGGTGTTGCAGCTACATATCAATCTTCTACATCCAAAATTTTATTACACCACTCGATAGCGAAAAAAATAAAAAATCGCTCAAATTAAAATATTACCCGTTACGTACACGAGTTTACATAAAAAATACGGCCGTGTACACATCACAGCCACAACCCAATTTTGTTAATCCATTCTGACGCATAAATTATGAATACTGCACCTCAAGTAGCCGCGCCAGCTCCTCAGACTGAGGTTATTCAGCGAAACGTAAGCGCAGAACTTCACGTAAGTCGTTCTGCCATTCAAAGAATTTACCATCGATACCTGGAGACTGGTGGCTTCGTGCGCCGTACAGAAGTATCACGAAACCGAGTCACTACAGCACGATATAATCGGTTTATCTTTACCACCGGCCTGCGTAATCGTCACCTGACCTCAGTACAGGTCCAAGAACAGCTTCGAGACTTTCATGGACTGACTGTTTGCGCTCGAACTGTTAGAAGGAGATTCAAAAAACGTGGCCTGAAACTTCATAAGCCAGCCAGCCTACAGTTTGCACGCGACCATTTGCATTGGGCTCAACGTTAATGGAGCCAGGTTTATTTTACAGACAAGACCAATACTATGCTGTATGGCAATGATGGACGTAGGAAAGTCTACCGAAGATAGGGAGAACGTTTTCAGCAATATTTCATTGAAGAATAGGTGAGTTATGGCAGCGGGTCATGGACAGTCTGGAGTGGAATTTCCAATGAAGGAAAAAATGGCCTTGGGGTTGTGACGGGACCACGGGTGCCACCACTAATAGAAACCGACCTTGAATAGCGACCGATGCATTCGTCAATGCCTAGAGGCTCAAGTGATGCCATAAGCTGAATTTGTGGGCCAGGATTTAATTTTTGGGCGTGATAACGATTTTGGCGCAAGGGCGCACACTGCATAATTGTTCGAGAATACCTGCAATTTTGGAAAGATGGGAGAACATTCCACAGCTCCTCATAGTTGCATTAGTTAATTCCATGCCAATCCGCATGACGGCCTTTGTAAATATTCTTGGAGGTTACTAAATAAACGTTTTCTCTATGTACACCACTGTTTTATTTAAAAAATCAACGCTAATTTTGCCCCTGAGAAACGCGAAAGACAACTTATTGCAACTACACTAAACTAATGGCAAACGGAAATTATAGTGAGTGACTGGCTTCAAAAACATTTTTTTTTTTTACTACTATTATTTAAAAAGATAGAGATCTCTCAATAAAAATACGCAGGGTGGCCTGATTCAGGTGTCCGGGAGTGTAATTAAGTTAGACCTCTTTTGTGGTATTAGGTTATGATAAAAATAAATATCTATGGTTAGGTGACTGTTAATGAGAAATCCCGTGTGTTTACAATTACAATGTACCTACTGCCTGTCGATTCTGTAAAAATCTCATCGTAAAAATATAGTTGAAGTGAACTGTCACCCTTCCTGACGTTAGGGAGTCTAGAGATTGACAGCTCACTTTAAAATCACTTCACCTAAGTTTTCACGGTGAGATTTTTACAGAATAGCGCTACTGATATATTATGTTAGTGATAGGTGTTCGTCAGGAATAATCTGTAAGAATGACAATGAAAAACATTCAATGTATCAGTGTTGTGTCATTAGTGTATATGCAGGAACGCGAGCCTTCAATAATTCACTAGAAAAGAGCTGGTGGACCTCGACACCGGGCTGCAGACAGTCCAGGGAGGCTATGCCATTCGTAGATGGTAGGCTAACCAGGCGTTTATTACCCCTGGACAGGACCGGCCTGCGCCTGGTGATGGAGACCATCACGGGACACTGTTTGTCAAACAAACGCTTCCACACAATAGGCATAACGGACAATCCTCTGTGCAGGGCTTGCATGAAGGCTGAGGAAACCGTCGCGCATGTACTCTTTGAATGCACAGGCGTCACCCAGATTAGAACAGAAACCCTCGGGGCACCCAGATCTTTCACAGATGTTCTAAACAGACCGGGAGACGTAATTTACTTCTGGAGGGAGGTGGGCTGGTTGGAATAACAACTGATGGCCGCCATGGCCCATGTACAGTGGTCCACCTGAAGGACTAAGGGCCGATTGATTCAAACGGTTGGTTAACGTAATATACGTACTTTAAATAATAACGATTACATTCGTTAAATAAATACAAAGCGTTGTTTCACTGCATAAAAAACCGATCGTCAAACTTCAAGGGGTTTATTTATAAACGCTGCTTGAAAGTTAAGTAATGATTAGCGACAGTTTAACCATACATTTTTGACGTTTGAACCTCACGTAACTATAAGCAACGTTTATGAATAAACTCCCAAATGTCAAAGAATAAAATGACGTTAACCAGTGGGTTACTGTAATCGTTATTTTTTAACGAACGTTAAGGGCATAATTTTGTGAAACTTTTTTTTTTTGCTTTGACTATAGTTAGCGCCATTTATGACGTACGTGCATCAAGTAGACGTGAAACAACCCGCCCTAAGTGTGGAAACCAAACCCTTTACCATAGAACATATACGTAACGTAACATAACTGTACGTCATTTGCTCCCGCGTCACCAGTCCTGTGTCTATGTATATTTTGACTGCTCTGACCAAAACTACAAACGTAGTGTTCAGGGAAGTTTTATTAAAATGTGGCTGGTATTTTAGTATATTGTGGTGTTTTACGACTTCCACGCGAACGAAGTCGCGGGCAGAAGCTAGTGTGAAATAGAAGATGAATTTTTAATTCGATACCTAGGCCATTTTCCTGCTTTTCGTGACGTTTGAACGTCATATATTCATAATTCATACAAAGCATCGCGTCAGACGCGTATTCTCACCACAGTCGCTTTCGGCTAGGTCGCTGGGGTAGGCAGCACGACGGCGACGCCGATGCCGCCGTTATCTTGTTATTCCGTAAACATGTTGACAACTTAATAACTACACTTCAACGTAATAAACACTTACATTCTAACCATTTCATAGATAAATTGGTACTAATTCGCGATATTGGCTATCGATGGAACCTTGGTTCGATATTGACGGTTTGTGGTAGGAGTTGACTTATAGAAATCGTCACGTAAGGAAAAAGCGTTATGCCCCCTCCATGCTACTTTCACTCTCTCTCTCTCTGTCTCTTTCTATTATATGTATACTAGGGTGTGTGCGTGCGAGTACCGCGTAAGGAACTTCGTTCCTGACGGAGCTCTCCCCAACCACACACGTTTTAAGGGTTCCGTAGTCGACAAGGAACCATTATAGTTTCGCCATGTCCGTCTATCTGTTTTTTTAGGGTACCTACCCTACACGTAAAGTAGGGATGATATTTTTCTCTCTCGTCTATCGAATGGTGTATCGTCAGATAGGTCGTTCGAAAATATTGCGGGTTTATGAAAACCATTATTCGATTCAGGGATCCGTTTGCGTAATATTAAGCTTTAAAGTGCTAATTTTTCCCACCTGGCAGCTAAATGGTTGTTCTAGGATATGTGAAAAAAATTGCGGCAATAGTACCTGTATGTATATAACAAAGTTAATAGGAAAACTATCACAGAAAAGAACGCTTTACAATATAACGCACAGTACAAGCGAACCGCACCGCACTGTTTTGTATGAAACTGCGTTGCCCTGCGGCCTGTTGCGGGTGTAATGTGCGCTTGGCTTTAAGGAGGGTACGTTGGCCCTTTTGCCATACTTAATACTCTTCGGTCACCTTTAGTTTTTTACATCGTGGAGTACGTGCGCCAGAAGACAAGGTAAACGCCGAGTACCTTGTCTTCTGGCGCACGTACCGAATGGTTATTTGCCCTTCGTCATGGAAGAAGACTTTTAGCCGCAGGACGTGGCGTTCCGTTGTTTCCGCGGACAGCACAAGTCTTAAGTCTTATTTACTAACACAAGTTAACAATAAAAATATGTATGTTTAGGTTAAGGAATTTATGTATGGGCCTGCGTCGCCTGATAATAAATTTATTTATTATTAATTTAGGTACGGAGGCCCAAAAGTTAAGATACCGGAGGTCTTCTTCTCTTGTATAACGCATGCATAATATTATAGGTGGGTACTTATATGCGAATAGTTAGAAAAACCCATGCCCCGGGTGCACCAGAAGCACAATTAAGGGAGCTGCGCCATGGTAGCCAAATTTAGAATTGGCCTAAATGTCATGATTGTATCAAATAGGCATTCAATAGGGCTCATTGAACTTAGAGAGTTATATTAATTATAATAATTCTGTAAATACATATTTTTTACGACGGCAGGGAGCGTCGAAAGTTTAGATTATTTCATTTTACGGTGAAAATTATTGTAATAAAAAATAAACAAAACACATTGTATCTGCTTTATATTTAATTCAGTTTTTATGCAAAGTTTCATGATCTAATGTGAAGTCTTTTTTAAATACTAGTTATAGATAATGGTACTTAACCCTTCATGCGCGAGTCCGACTCGCACTTGGCCGGTTTTTATTTAATACCAGCTGTTTGTGTCAAACTTCGCCCGGGTGAATTTCGTGAAAAAAAAACCCGAGAACTCGATCGCAGTGCCACCTACCGGATCCAATTGTAAATCTAAACCGTCCGAGGAGTTCAGTGACATACACGCTTGGAGAAGAGTTATATATTATACACCGTGGCATTTTATTCGTCTTACAAAGACAGCCCACTTCATGTATCCAATGACTACTAATCATTCATGTAAAAAAAAATTTTTTTTTGAACATTTGAATGTAATTAATTTTTTATTTTTATTAATTATGACGCATATCATAGTTTAAAACACCCTGTTACGAGTGCAGTCCGAGCCTTGTGATACAAGGGCGCCGCAGAATGGATTTAGATTAAGTTGCAATAGTAAGAAACACATTTTTGCGTTAGGGTGAATGAACTCTGATAAAGATGTCGCCGCTCCATTCCGCGGCGCCCTTGTAACACAAGGCTCGGACTACAATCGTAACAGGGTGTTTTAAACTATGGCATGCGTCATACTTAATTTAAAAAAAAATACAATGTTCAAAAAATATTTTTTTTTTTACATGAATGAGTAGTAGTCATTGGATACATGAAATGGGCTGTCTTTGTAAGACGACTAAACTAAGATTATACTTTTTTATACTTTTATGTTTTTCTAACTAACGTTAGCACAGACCCTGTACCCTTACGTCCGAAACTAAAAGGTGAGCTCGAGCAAATCATCATTACAGCAAGTCTAAGTTTGTTTATAGCTACGAGCATTTATTGACAAAGCCTGGTCATGAATTTTAAACGCTCAGAAAATATTATGTGTAGTGTAGGTACACACGGCTACATCAAGCTTTCCAGTATAAGCTGATCTCGCATTGTAGGAATAGGATTTCCGAACAACGAGTGGTCAGCTTATACTGGAAATGTATAGCTTGATGTGTAGCCATGTGTACATGAGAATATTGTTATCACATGGGCCTGGGTAAGTATACGAGTAACTACGTAAGAGTATGATGAGTTGGATATCAATGATAGCTGTAGCTTACAGCTATACTTGATCCCTATGAAGTTTGAAGGCTGATTGGCCTTCTTGAGGTAATTTTAATTGTTATTGTTTAGGTATCTATAAAGGCTCGTACAGACTTGCGCGATATCGCGGACGCGACAGGCAGCGACAAAGAAATTGTGCTACTAGTGTCGCGTCGCGCCCGCGATATCGCACTAGTCTGTACGAGCCTTAACCCGTAAACAGACGGGATTCTACATTATGAAATATGCTGTATGTATATTATAGCTAAGCTTTGCACTCTGACAAACTAGAAGACAGAGTTACAAAAGCATTACGAGGCGGCATTGTGAGACGGTGAGCTTCCTTGCCGGATTGCCGCCATGGGATCTGAAGGCAAAAATCCGATGGTGAAACGCCAGGACGTAACTCCGCTGCCGCGACAAATCACGGGCACTGCACAACGGACAGAGCTCCGGCGGGATCACATGGCGACATGGAGAGTGCGATTGTAGCAACCCAGCGCTGGGCACGCCATGATTGCGGCGATAAGTCCCTTCTTTGAGGAGTGGCTAGAGAGTCGCCATGGCGTTCTCACCTTCCGCCTGGTCCTCACTGGTCACGGTTGTTTCGGGAGGTTCCTGTTCCGGATAAGGTAGAAGGAAACGCCCGGGTGTTACCACTGTGTGGATCGCCCGGAGGACACGGTGGAGTATACGGTGGTCTACCCGTCTTGGGTGGAGCACCGCCGTGTCCTCGCGGAGGCGATCGGTGGCGGCGATCTCGTGCCCGGCCCTGATCCAGGCCATGGTACGGAGCGAGAGTGCATGGGAAGCCGTTACCTCCTGCGAAGCAGTAATGCTCGCGAAGGAGGAGGCGGAATGCGTGAGGGAGAGGCAGTCTGTGCACCCTCATGCCCCTAGTCGCAGGAGTCGCAGGAGACGCCCTGGGCGTCGGGAATCAATTGCCGATTCCCGGCCACCGTAGGTTCGAACTTGCGGACGGCGAGCAATGAGCAGTTCGGCATCCGGTAAGGACCAGGCCCGAGTCGACGGCGCGTTGTGTTCCACGCGCTCCTCATAGATATGTCAGCACGAACTGACGGCGTCCGCTAGGGCTGATGCCTGCCAGGGTTGCGGGTTTGTCTGAAATCCCATACCGTGGCCCCGGTACACAGGCAACTGAAGGAACACGGGTGGGTCTTTGTCAGTAAAAGTCTGACACGCCCTCCCGCTCCGCCCAGAGCGGGAGAAGTTATTAGATAACTTATATGATAATTTAAAATCCAAAAAAAAAAGAGTTAGAAAAGTATACACCTATTATTATACGTAGGGTCATTAGGAGTCGGACTAAAGTCAGGCGAAGGACGACTGTTTGATTTCAAAAGGAGTTTTCCGATACAATAAAGGCTAGCTAAAGGAGTGTTTGGGGTGCATAAAATGTCTCAGTCTGCCTTTTGCCAACTATGTTGGGATCGGCTTCCAGTGTAACCGAATGCAGCTGAATACAATATTTTACATGGAACGACTGCCTATCTGATCTCTACAACCCAGTTACTGGGTAACCTGATACGCCTTTGTAAGACTGGTTGTCAGTTTTGGGCTTCTAACTACTTACCCGTAACAACTGTCAAAGATCTACGAATGACAGCCGGAACCAACGGCTTAACGTGCTTTCCGACGCACGGAGGGGTCTCGATATGTAATGGATGGTCACCCATCCACGAACCGACCGCGGCAAGCGTAGCTTAACCTTCGATGGACGCGTACGTACATTAAATACAAAATGCAATGCAATGTACGCAGGTAATTAATTAAACGTAGGTAGGGAACTAGGTACATAACTCTGTGTTTTTACAAACTCCTCTGTTCTCTGTACTGATTTTCCGCCTAATTCAAAGTACTTACGTGCTTTGCGTGCTTTATCGTTATAACGTATATGTTTATTTATACGTTTATGTGTGACCGCTATGACGTCAAACAAGCACCTTTAGAGATGTAATCAATGTAAGCCTAATTCCATTTCAAAACGGATGTAAGGATGTTACAATATAGGGGAAGTAAGAAGGGTAGGTAAGTTTCTTCCTGCCATGTTCACCTTTGGATGCCTTCTAATCTGTTGTGGGACTGTACTTGCAAATCTATATAAATCTTTATATATATATAATTCTTCTGTGCGTGTGTATGTGACTGAACTCCTTATAAACAGCTGGACCAACTTTGATGAAATTCTGTGTGTATATAAAAGTGGGTCCCTGGATGGCTTAGATTTACAATTGGACCCGGTAGGTGGCGCTCCGATCGAATTCTAGGAAATAGGACAACGTCTGTCTGGTCAGCTAGTCCATATATTTATAAAAAATCAATTGCTGTGCATTAGTCACGCAATAACTCGAAAATTGCTCGACCGATTGTGATGAAACTTTAGATAAGTTGTTGAGCGCGCGCCGGAAAAGGTTACTAACAAAAAAAAAAACAATAAAGCCATTGCAACGCATGTATAGTACCTACATGACAGTAGCTAGTCAATTAATAAAATAAAACCAGAAGGCTGGCTCGTTTTTTGGCCAAAGCATTAGCATTGCCATTCAAGGTGGCAATGCTGCTTGTCTTCTGGGCAAGTTTCCGGAGGACGGCGATGTGGAGGAGTACTTCAACGCCTAAGTTTAACTTTGTTTTTGATATTATTTGTATAGTTAGTTAGTCAATTAATAGGAAATGTATCCTGTTTGAGATGGTGTCGGACTGGCCAGGCTGTGGCGTGGTGCAGGGCGCAGGTTGCGGCGAGCGCGTGACGTCACTCACGCCGCCGCGTTATATTGGTGCGCGGTCAGATCCGCGCGCTCATTCGATCGTCAGCGCGCGCGCCGCGCACCTCGCGTCACCTGGACCACCGCTAGTGCCACAAGCGCGAACTTTCAAATACTAAACACTATTTTATTTACTGTGTGAACTGACAGTTCTGTGACAAAATGCCGAAGAATATCCTCGCCGAGATGGGGTCCCAAGTGGGCCTCACACCCAGGCAGAACAAGAAGGTAAGTCTTCAAAATATCTTAGTATTATTGCTTAGTATTTATATGCACTTGCGTTTTTACATGGAAAATCTGCGAATTGGTGGAGTTACGTTATAACGTTTGTAGCGATTACATGCGATCTAGGTATTTAGAGATATTCGAGCCGAATGAATGGCTAGTCGAAGCTCATGGCCGGACTAAAATAAACCCTACCGGCGCGTCATATTGCTAGTTACAATGTCAATACCGCTTACCCTCGGGTACTGAGGCACAGCGCTGGCGCACGAGGAGCGCACACGCATGTTCCCATGCTACCCTCCAGCAACGTACTTTCTATTACAAGAAAAATTATGATATTAAACACGGAATTAAATATTAGTATTTTCCGGTAGGAACCTAAGTATTTATTTATTCGTTATTCATTCTTTATTACCACCTTCCGGAAATCTATAGGTACACCATAGATAAAAAATCCCAAAATCAAATCGAACTAAAAGAAAAGGGAAATTCGCCTTTTTGCTTATACCGAAAGAGTCTATTGATACTTATACGATCACAAACTCACTGCGAGCGCTTTAAAGTGCTAACTAAAATTGGACGTTCGCCAGAAAAATTTAGAAAATTTTGACGTGTATCTCTGTATTAAGGAATATGTAGCAGCTCAGTGAAACATAAAAGTCTTGAAGGTCAGCGCTGTTTGTGTACACACGGCCGCGAGTTCACGACTACTATCAAAAATATTAACTGCGGATTACACCAATGAAACTGAATGCGATAAACCACGTTCAAGAGCTGTCAGTGTCAATATTCCATAACAATTTTGATACAGCTCTGGAACGCGGTTTAGAAGCGCGGATCAGAATCGGTTTAGAAGCGCTATGCTGTGGGTCCCTCATAGCACAGCATCATGCTGAGTGGAAGGCTTCTTGTCACAGACATGATGTGCAGCTACCGACTATTTCGGTTTTCTCCTCGTGATTATAATGTAGATCTATTATGTTCCATTTTTCTGTTTACCTACCTACTCGAGTTAATTTTCATTTTGTATGCACGTGCTTCTGTGACAAACAAACCTATTTTTCTTTCTTTCTTTCAATTTCATTGGTGAAATTCGCCCTAAGTAGGTGTCACGATCTTATTCTGTTCGATGTACGCATGATAGATCCATCTGTGGGTTGTGTTTTATAAACATACGCTAAAAGCTTTTTATTTCGAGGAAAACTATGAAAATTCCTTAACAGCTGATGTTCTGTATTTTTTTTAAACTAGAAACTATGATTGTAACTTTCCATTCCTTTTCTTCCTTGTTTAATATTGTATTAGTAATTAGCATTGTTTTTGATGAAAACCGGCTAAGTGTGTGTCGGATCGGACCAGTAAGTACTTGCGCTTACAACGTTGGTATGTAGATTTCAATGGATCGAATCAAGGCATATCATCATCGTCATCCACAGCACGAATTCGTCTACTGCTGAGCATAGCCCTCTCTTTTCTTGTACAAATTCCTCCCCTCAATATCCTGTGTCAGCCTCATCCAGGTTCTAACCGCGCAGATAACAATGTCGTCCGTCCATCTCACCGCCGGACGAACGATACACCGACAATTTTTGAAAGGTCTTTTCCAAGATTATTTTTACGGTACGATACCTACATTTAGAAAATATACCCACACTTAACGCACTTAATATACGAAATAAGAAACTGTTAGCAAACTGGGTTGATTCATAGAAATACAAGCTTTCAGGTACTCGCTAAAATGATATAAAAACAATGAGAATCCGTATATTGTGATTTTATAAGCATAGTTAATATCATTACCGAACCTAACTAGTATTTTTACTACCCTATTAGATGAAAAACAGCTTCTACATCCCATTTGGAAAACCATCTACTGAGCGCAGAGTGAAAAGTCTGTTGTGATTGGTCACCAAAATACATTGGCGTCTCTAGCGTTATTTTCCGCTGGCTGAGATGTGATAGCCGATGAAGCGGAGTCGACGCCCAGTATAATTTCGAAAAACATGTAACTTACATTATATGTTTTTCAAAATGTTTGGAAAATGTTAAATCGTATTTAGTCGAACAGTTAGTTATTTCTAAAATGTTACCTCTATTTTTTTATTCATCAAGGATTGTCTTTAAGAGGCCACCGTGCAAGTGCGCGGTGGCCTCTTAACGGCAATCCTTGGCGTAACAGGTACAGAATGATGTCTATAATTTTCTACTACAACTAGTTTATTTCTCGGTTGCAGATTATTTATTTGATTGAACTTGATTTTGTGTGAAGCTATGCTTACATAACTGTTCAGCCTAGAATTTCGAATTGGTAACCAAATATCCTGGAGTGGGCACCAGAGCAATCTGGGCTGGGCACGGAACCTCCTATATACGCCTACGCCAAAATCACAACGATCAGTCATGTTAGTCCCTTCTTGATTTGACATTAGATTGAGAGGAATATTGCTATAGATTGACTTTCAGAAAAAAGGGGGAACAATTTGGGGAGTCGTCGGGGATACACATAGGTGCAAACCTTCTCAACTCGCCGCTACCTCGTTGTCGTGTCCGAGGCCCGAATCGGCCAAAGTGTTATTAGGGTGTTTCCATGTGGAATTTCTCAGTAGCTCAGCGGAGTCTGGATTTATGTCTGGTTTCTATTAGGGACTTAAACATAACTGACGACATGTGGATGTACTATACTCTGCCAAACGCGCGTATTGTTATGTTATGTATGTATACATACTCAATTTATAGTCGGAACAAAAACCAGCTAACCTACATGACAACCTAATGACACGCACCAAGTCTTTACATATGTTTTACACACGACTGCAGTGCATAATCGAATATATTAATAAAAGCCTTGTTTGAGGAAAATTCACAAGTGCTTAGCGTGGTCAGAGCATGTCATGGTCGACACGCTAGCCACCTTCAAAACTGTTCGCAATTCTGATGGGATCTCAACCGAGAAAAACGTCAAAGAAAGTTTATGAAATGGCTTTTGGTCGTCATCGTAGCTGTAATACGTCTGCACTGATGGACTGGGCTACGACCGGTCCTGTGCAGCCCGCATCCATCGGATTCCAGAGTTTCTTCCATGGGTCATCAGTCCACCTTGCGCACCTCACTGCCTTCCTCAACCAAAACATGCAGAACTAGTTGCTCTTTCTAAACGAATACCGTTTAGATAAGGAAGAACAACCTAAAGAAAAACAGTGACCTTACGCAAAATTTTCATGAGACCATCAGCTGTTTTATTATCAGAGTTTAAATGCATGGACTGAAAGATGATATGGCTTCTTAATAGAGAAATATGGAAGAAAAAGACATGTTGCGCCTACCACAAATAAATTGGAATGAGTGATGATGATTATTAAGTTAGAATCGCTAGTCAGCTATGCCGTTTTTTGGCAAGGACACTATACCAGCCGCACTACTACCAAACCTATTTTAGATTAAACTGTACAGTCAACACAGCAAAGTTCAGAAATATAACTCTTTATTTATAACTAAGTAAATCATGAAATAAAAGAAACAGCAAGCTTCAGAAATGTAACTCTTTATTTATTACTAGCGGTGCCCGCGACTTCGTTCGCGTAGGAACATCTCGGAAAACTATAATGTGCAAAAAAACAACGCAGTTCCATCATTTGTCGGCAAAAATTGTATAGTTGATTCGCTATTATCAGCTTCCGACATCTTATAGGTTTTATTTAATTTTGTGGAATAGGGGGTCCAAAACTTCAGTGTTAACTGTACAATTTAATCCAAAATAGGCTTGGTATTGTCGTTAATGGTTAACGACAATACTGGTAGTTCGGCTGGTAGTGTCCTTGCCAAAACATGAGCTATGCATGCACGTCTTGATGCTGGTTGCTGGGAATTGTTTCGGCCTTATTCTCCTTGCTAGCGACTGTCTTTTGTCTTTTCACCCTTATTCTCTGCGCACGCCTTATTCACAGCGGCGTAATGACCGAGGTTCGTTTTTGAGCCAGGGATGTAAAATAAGTTGTATGTGTTATACCTAGGAATCCGAGTCGGAATTTTAATCCCCAATGAGCCCAAAAGTTCACTATAATTAATAAAATATATAGACTTTGAAACGGGTTTTAATTTTTTTTTGTACAGTTGTTAAAAATTACTAACATCATAAATTGTTCTATGACTTTTAATAACTCATAAGACTTTCATACAAAAAAAAAAATATATATTTCAACTCTCTAAATGTATGGAACAAAATAATCTTGAAGGTTTGTTTTTAGTAAATGTAGGTATGATGTTTTGTAATAAGTCATAGAACTAAAATAAAATTGTTGTTTATGATTTAGTAGTACAGTCCTGCAAAATTGCTAGAGTAGTACCAAAAACCCTGTATAAGTGGATTTTACGTCTGTATAAAATAAATGCAAAGCTGCTGGGATAGAATGGAAGCAATAAACTTATTTGACTGGTTCAATATTTTGAAATAGACCCTTAGGCATCAGCCTCCAACAAAAAAGTTTAGCTTACAAAGCTTTACGTATATAATTGGCTAGAATGCAATATGAAACCATTTATGCTCCTAAATAACCCATAAAATGCATTCAAAGATGCAACACACATTAAATAGTACGTATCATCTATGAGGTTATTGCCCGTTTTGGAAACATGTTTCAACTAGGTTATATCAACATTAATAAATGTCAAGAACCATTATATTGTTACGCGCCACACAAGTTTAAGTACCACTAGCGCCATCTAGTATCGAGTAGCAGAACTAGCAGACTCGAGATTCCTCTAGAGAATTCGATGCTAGAACTTTCTAGGACTTTCGACAATGGTCAGTAGGGGCCAGTATGTACTCGAACATTCTAGATGTTTCTACAAGGTTCTGGAAAGATCTAAGGAATATAAAAGGCCGTATGCACCGCGACTCGCGACAGTCGAAATCGAAGCGAACAAGTGCGATCAGTAGTGCAGTTGTGTTTTAATTGTTATCAGTGTTGATTAAAACTTAATAGTAAAGTATACAGACCTACTTTAATTGAATAATTACTAGTTATTACTTACAAAATATTAACAAAAAAAATTAAATGCTTATTTAAATGCTAATGTAATGTTGATAAACAGAATAAAATGTTAATCGACATTAATTTTTGTAAATATATTCAGGAAATCACGTGTTAACCTCGAGATGAACAATTCGAAACAGAATACAGACAGTGTGATGAATTGTAAGGCGATAATTAAGTTACGTAGCGAGCTGATGAAACAAGCGCTAAGCGGTCGGGAACGCTAACTGCCATGTCACAACCATGCTTGTCTGTTTCTTTGAACATCGTTTTCTTGGGAACCTTTTAATTCAGCTTACGTCATTTTGCACCAAATTTTGCTTGAACACAAAGAAAATTAGCAATCCTTAAAGAATTTGACAGTCAATAAATAAGAAAAACTGGTGGGTCTCGTGAGCCATGGCTAAATTATAACAGCCTCGGTGAGGTTGAGCCATTGGTTCCGGCTGTCAATCGTAGATCTTTGACAGTCGTTATGAGTTGTCAGAACAGAAGCCCAAAACTGGATTGTGGAGGTCAGATAGTTAGTCGCTCCATGTAGAATACTGATATTCAGCAGACCCCAACATAGTTGGGAAAATGCTAGGCTGATTTACAGTATCAGAAAAGCTATGACCGGAAGTCAATACAATTAGGTACTTTAGTATGGAAATTGTATAGAAACAGTTACTATTCAGGCGCAGAAAATAGCTTAAATTGTTAACAATGTGAATCATGTATACACATTTGATCACGTGTTTAGGAAAAGCTTCATGCACTTGCGGGATTAATGCAACAGTCAAACGGAAATCGAATTTCTTTGAATTTGATGTTTGTGCTATTTATGTTACCTACATATTGGTATATAATGGAACTGAAACGAAAACTAGTCGGTTATATACTATCGGCATCACAATGGAACCGATATGAAAACTAGTCGGTTCGTTTTACGGATGTCAGAAACACAAGTAATAAAAACAGCTGAGCAGCTTAGTTAAAACAAAATCGTATTTTTAAATCTTAATCGGTATTTCCGGCCTCATATTATAGTGGTATAACAAGCAAGGAAAACTGCAACTCTGCAAGTTACGAAAACATACAGGCTCCAGGAAAAATCATCCATCAAAATATCGTAGGTATATTATTTAGATTTATAGGTATCTCATCATATTAAAATTTAATGACGCTCTCGAAAAGGAAAAATCTCCTAAAACTTGCGATGTCGTGTTCAGCTATAAATATAATTCAGCAATAAATATATCGTAAACTAGCTCACTGAAATAGCTAGACTTTAAACACGTGATAACATTATAGTACAATACTTATACATGTGCAAATAGTTTAAAAATAATCCCGTCTATCTGTCGACTTGGGGTTTAAACATTCTGGCAATATTTTGTCTTGTCCTGAGACAATAAGTCACGTTTTCAGGCACGTTAACTGACGACGCTCCGGATTGCCATCCATCGTGTCGGATCCACCTGATCCGGCCGGCAGAGCGCCAACACGGGCTGCCAAATGAAACAAAGAGGCGGAGGAGCAAACTTGTAATGGATAGCTGATCATGATTAGTTATCGGCAGACTACAGACTGGATGTTTTCTGGTGGCCAGTTGCAAGGGGCTCGTGGCTAACTAATAACAGCCGCGGGTGGATCGAAGGTTAAGCTATGATTCCCGCGGTCGGTTCGTGGGTGCATGACGATTCATTACACATCGAGGCCTCGGAAAGCACGTTTAAGCCGTTGGTCCCGGCTGCCATTCGTAGATCTTTGACAGCCGCTACGGGTAGTCAGAAGCCCAAAAGGCTGACAACCAGTCTTGCCAAGGGTGTCGTTGTACCCAGTAACTAAGTTGTGGAGGTCAGATAGGCAATCGTTCCATGAAAAATACTGGTATTCAGCTCCATCCGGTTAGTCTGGAAGCCAACCCCAACATAGTTGGGAAAAGGGTAGGGAGATGGACACAGTTCTTTGTTTTAAAATGTTCGTAATAGTCCGGATCAGGTCCTTACGGAAAGAAACGATCACTTGCTATTAAAGAAAAATGAAGGAAAAAATCGTTAGTTAACCGGCCTTATTGATGCCTTTTTTTTCAAGATGGGAAATCATCAAATGACCCCTCCCGCTCTGGGTGGAGCGGAAGGGAGTGCCTGACTCTTACTGACTAAAACCCACCCGTGTTCCTTCCTTGGCCCTTTATGTTCCGGGGCAGCAATACCCCTTTCGGACAATCCCGCTGACCTTATTGATGCCTGAGAGATATTTCTCGACGGCTAAGTCAGAGGCCCATGGACGGCATAAAAACTCTGACACCAGCTTAGTAACAACACAAGGTGAAAAAAACCGGAAAGAAGATTTTTAAATGTTGCCGGGAAAATTCGGGAAACCTGAAAGTGCATTTTCTATGGGAATTTTGTATGAATTATTGAAATTTTTTTTATTCATTATATTTATTTTTTATAGTTTAAAAATAAATTGTACCAAGAATAATCGTCAAGGTACAGCATATAATTCCGACCGAACGAATTAGTCGTTAGTTAGTATGAACGTAAACGGAGCAAAAGGAGTATGTGAGGAGCGTAGCAGGTGGCCTTATATAGTTTCTGCATACCACCAAGGGAAGAAGGCGTGAATTTATGTATGAGTATAAAACAAAAACGACTAGATATACAAAAATATTAATCTAACTTCGAGTTTGCAAACGATAGATAAATAATTAATCCTTTTATTTCTGTGTGTATCTTAGTAAAACACTTTAACAAATCAAAAAATTAAAATTTTTAAAAACCCCCGACTCAAACAAAAACCTCTAAAAACTAAAATAATAATATATATTGACCCTTTAAGTTTAATATAAGTTGTAGGAAATATTTTGATCCAAGAGTCCTCGCGTCGGGGGACGGCTAATGAAACCGCCAAACAGATGAGGCTTATGCAAGCAATAATGAATGTATGCTATTGTAGAAAACATAGCTGCTGTTAGCCGTCCGCCGATGCGAGGACGCTTGATCAGAATATTTCCTACAACTTATATTAAACTTAAAGGGTCAATATAAATATTATTATTTTAGTTTTTAGAGGTTTTTGTTTGAGTCGGGGGTTTAAAAACAAATTAATTTTGCTTTTATTTCTTGCTTTTTAAACTTTATAATATTATATATTAATATTATGGTAAACATACTAGGATAGACACCTGCCTTGCCGATATCTGCGAAGCTGTACGTATTTGTACCACAGTGAAGCTAGTTACTCGAGTTCGGTGGCGTTCATTCCATACTAACGCATTCCTATATTTTCTCCCTGGTTAATGATACAACTCCAAATATTTTGGCTTAATATACAGGATAAAATTTTAACCAGTGCGCAAACTGTAACCATAAGTGAGTACATGATTTTGAATACCCCTGAGTTAAAACTTTTGGTAGGTTAATAAAAAAAAATTGCTCTGCCATATTCCGTTATCTAGCTTCCAGGTCTATCATCTGACCAGCTCGATGGTACCATATCATTTTGTTATCATCGGAATGCATACATTTGCCAATGTTCAAACTAAGACCTCTAGAAGTGACTTACTGTTCAAGTATTCCGTTATCTACCGTCCAGGTACGTCCTACGTAACATCGCTATATTGTTTTTCGCACAGCGATTTGGAAAGAACCGCCATAGTAGTTATTGCTCTTTATTAAAATGCTTAATGACATATATTTGGTTGGTATTGGGCGTGGGGACCATTTTGTCCAGTCCTCCATCATCATAGCCCCTGGTCACCATCTATCTATAACCTATTCCTTGAGACCATTCCAAGGAGCCTAAACTCGATACCTCTGCTGTATGTTAAGGAAGTTGGATATCCTGCAAATTCCAGGTGAAGCTGCAGCAGCAGTTCAAGGTTACTATGTTCTTTTAATATCGTTGAAGTAAAAAGTAACGAAATACTAAATTTCAACTCAATCCGACCTGTGGAAGATGCTCACGTCAATTCTTATATTCTTTAAACGGCTGAACCGATTTTCTTGAATCATAGCTAAGAACACTCACGATCAAGTCACCTTTCAAACAAAAAAAAAAAACAATAAAATCGGTTCAGCCATTTGCGAGCAACGATGACACAGACAGACACACAGATACACACGTTAAACTTATAACACCCCTCCGTTTCTGTCGGGGGTTAAAAATAAATTGTTTTTAAAACTAGATGAGTTCGGTGTTTCCTATCCGACTTTTCTAAGAAAGACCGAAGCAAAAACAGCGGTCAGTCTTTTTTAAAATCCAGACATAATATTGATTAGATCATGTGAGGACCATGTAGATTAGTGTCTGAAATGGCCTTTTGAGGAAAGAACCACACAGATGTGAGTAGACCTGTTGAGGTCTACCTACATGTATGTTTGAAAGGAAAAAGGCTTTTGTACAACGGTGGGATACAAACAAAACTTCGAGAACAGTTGAACAGTGCACCAAGTGAATTCAGTTTCATAACAATTTGTTCAGGGTGTACATTTGAAGTGGTCCTAGAGATAGCGAGGCGTCGCGCCTTCGGAATGCTATCAACAAACAAAACAGTACAAAAGTGAAGGTAAATGAACTGCTCAGAGGAAGCTAGATGATGTGTTAGTGTACCTAATGTAGGGGTTTGATTTGCTACCAAAACTGTACCAGAAGCGAACGGACCTATAGGTACGATGCGTTTTACATTTTCTAGAAATGGTAATTAACACAAAGCATATCATCGCACCTGTAATTCCCGACAGGTCAAGTAGAGCTGTGTCTATAGTACACAGACCTACATTTTGCCAGTTATGTTTAAGTCCCACTTAATAGCGGGCGAGCCTATTGCCATCAACCAGGTATAAATCCAGACACCGTGCTGCTACTGAGAATTTCCTGATAGAAACACCAAATAACACTTTGTCCGATCTGATAACCGAACCCAGGACCTCAATCTCAGCAGTAGCACTAGCGACCAAAAAAATATGAAATTACACCGAAATCCGGAATTGGAACTTTCATATAATTTATGCTTTTAGAATTGAGAATTAAGAAGAAACAAATTTATATCATGTTTATGGCAAATAAAGACACACAATATCTTATCTTTGAATATAGGTACACTTTAGTAAATTATAAGTAAGAATAGGTATACAATATATGTCGCAATTAACAATTTACACTAGGTACTAAAAAAAAAACTAACAAACTAAATATAAAAAAGAAAAGAAAAACAAACAAAAGGACACTTAGCCTACCTCGTCCCACATCGCTGTCATCCGCAAACGTGCCTAGAAGACTGGCAGCATTGCCACGTTAAATGGCAATGCTAATTCTTTGGCCAAAGAACGAGCCAGCCCTCTGGTCACGTGAAGTGTCGACCAGTCGGCGAGAAAAAGAAATGAATAAGGTATATTTAGTAGTTTCACAATAAAGTAACTACATTTTTGTCGCTAAAAAGACGTTTCATTCGGAAACGATAAATTAAATATTACCTTAAAAATCTGACCTAACTGTTAGTTATTTATTTATTATTATATAATATAATATATTAATAAATATCCAAAATGTAATGTTATTTTATCAGGTGACCCATTTTTAAACTATACTCCGTTTATGCATTAGAAAACTAACGGGTTCCTTTTTAGGCTTTTTGGTATATTTCCATATAAATGTATACTAAGTTTCGTTATTTAACGATAAATATAAAACAATGTAATCTATTCACCATTTACATTTAAAAAATAAATCTAAAATACAGTAATTTCAAAAATATTATACAATAACTGTTGTTATTTGGCCGTTATTTTTCTAATGTTATAACAAATGAAGTATAGCGCAAAAACTTGTTTTATCTATTTTACTTACATTTTATCAATGAAAAAAAATGGACCAAAGTAAAAATCTATATTTTATGTAGTATATAACAAAACATAACATCACGCCCAACGCCTGTATCACCGAAGGGGTAGACTGAGTTGCCCACATTAAGCTCGTTATGTTCAAATCCCACATATAAGAAAGAAAGAAAGAAATATAATTTATTTGGGACACGCACAGGAAATACAAACAATAAAAAAGGAGCAACACTAACAAAATTTACATTAAAAACAACGGAAAAAACAAATAGGCTGTCCTATGGACTGCCATCAGAAGTGAAAACTCAAAACTGGAATAACTGTCAATCTGGCGCAACACGTTACGAGCATGTCGCGCATTTCGATGACGCGAACCCATAAGTTTTTCCTCTACCAAGTCGCTCAACGCGGATAAAGAAGTTTTCACTTCAAAAAGACCTGTACGAGGCCCAAATGGCTCCTTTCTCAGAAATAAGAAGGATATCGCATTCAAATAATAAGTGAATAAGTGAAGGAAATGGTATATATTAAATGTTTAGTGTAGTTTTCCTTAAACACACTTCCTTGTTACATGACGATCTTCAAAATTAAAAACAATGAATATGTGTGACGTGATCTTTTTCGTAATTTTCCTCAAGTCGAAACGCTATTTATTTTTATTTGGTTTCTAAAAGATAACTTTGAAGATGTACTGTGTCGTACGATGTGATGCATAGCGAATGTTTTGTATGCGCTGCGAATGTTGCTTAGCGAATGTGGTAGTTAGAGTTTTTTATTTTTATATTATGTTTTGTGCTATAACGTTAAGAAATCTACTGATTTACCTATACTATTAAGTGAACACAGAACAATTGTTTAATTTTCAGCACACATAAAACTCGGAAAGAATTGTATTCATACATGAATATAGTGTTAACCTAATGGACGTTCTGTTTATTATAATTTCTAACGTGGCTATAATATTATAGTGGACGTCCACGGCATCACGATAACATAAGGAAATAAAATTTATGGAAATACATGAAGACGCTTTACATTTCCGTCCCCGAAAACGTTACAACGTTTACGTATCTCCATACATTATATAGACGTGGACTTGGACGTCCACGAGAATATCGTCATGTTAGAATTTATAAAAGCGCACACTAAATTATAATTAAGATAATAATAAATATATCAATAATAATTATCATTATACTATCGCACGTACCTGCTAAATTATATTATAAATAGTATTCTTTACAACAATCACAAAATAACCCAATCTTTTCAGAAATTTTACCAATCTCCACTTTCAACTGACCAATGCGACTATCAATGTAACGTCTGTCATTGATAATTTTAATTATGTCATAACTTGTGTTGACGATCAAACTCAATAGCGGTGTAAGATTCCGCTCCACCATTATAATAACCAATTTTCATACCACACTTAGTATCAAACAGAGGTCTGTTTCATACCTCTTGAAGACAATCAATATCATTGAAGGCTACTAAAAGTGATTCTTGATAATTAATATATATAATCGTTATTTATGAGGCCGCGCCGCCATGCACTTGGCATTGACAGTTGTTATTTGAAAGTAGTGTCGCCATGTGGCAGCCTCGACAAAAGTTAATCAAAATTTGCATTAAGTACGTCCTACTCACACATCAGTGACTTGTGAGTTTAGTAGTCGCGAGTACTACTGCTAAGCATGAGGTCCTGGGTTCGATTTCTAGGTCGGGCAAATTTTTATTGGGTTTTTCCATTAAGAATTCTCAGTAGCAGCACGGTGTACGGATGTGTGTCCGGTTGATGGCAATAGGCTCGCCCCTATTACATGGGACTTAAACATATCTGGTGAAATGGGAGTGTACTATGGTACCTACACCGCTGCCTAACCCTTCGGGGAAAATGGGCGTGATGTTATAATATGTTACTCACATATTATTGTTTCTTTGCCAGTGACGCCACACAGTGTAATTATGCAATGTAAATTGTCTTTGGTCCGTGACATCAAGCGATGGACTAAATTGTCAAGCTTTTATTACTTGAATACGAGGCTTTTGACTATTTTGCATGTGTTTTTAATGTTTTTGTAACGTGTGTTTTGTTATTGTACAGAATAAACAATTTTTCTTTCTTTTCTTTTTTATTAAATTTATTTTGTAATTATTGTGTTCTAAAAAAATATTTTATCCGCATAATGTGAGATGGTAAGCACATTAGACTGAACTTTTCAACGTTGAACAATGTTCTTGTTACGTTAATTATACTACAGCTAGGCTATTCTGTAATTTTATGATAGTGTTACAAACAATGTTTACTAAACTCAGACAATAAATATAACAAAAACACAAGGATGGGTAAAATCGTTAATACGGCGCCCAAATGCAAAAGTCCACCGCGCATGCGCACGGAATTTGCGCCCTGTAAGTCACCTTTCTTAAAAATTATATTTATCATTGAGTTATTTTGAAAGTGACGCAACTAATCAATTCGCTGAAAGAAAAGGCGCCGGCTTTTGCAAGTGCGCGCGCACTTGCGCAGGCGCAGCCCAGCCAGGCGCCAGTTATTACAAGGCGACGGACGTACACAAACACACCCACTCTTACGTATTGTAAGAAAATGAGAATGTATCTGACACTACGTTCTCAAGATAGAATAGATTTTTGCGTCACTCCCGAGCGGCCTCCGACCTCATAGAGGAAAGTACTGCAAATAGCACCCGGCGATATTAATGACTTGAGACTATACTTAACAAATATACATAAATGAAAACTATTTTGCAGACTCACAAGCCTTAAAAACGTTCCGTAAAAAAAAAACAAGGTTTTATTGTGGTTTCGTTCGTCATACCGTTCTGTCAGTCAATCATCCTTAAGGCCTTTTGTGTTGCGTCGCGTGTCGCGCCTGTTTATAGGATAAACGCGACGCGACACAAAAGCTCCGCTCATCGCGCAACACGCGGTGTCTTTGTGTCGCGTCGCGTGTCCCGCCGCGCTGTAGCAGCCTTTACCCATGTATTTTTCCATTTAACCCTGAAAATAATGTTTGCAAATTAGACAACATTAATTAATATATTAAATCTTGCTAATGAGAGCTGTATGAAAATCAAACTCAAACAGGTTTGAAAAACCCATATACATATTTATTTTGTTTTGTTTTTCTTCCTTGTCCATTAACGCAAGCACATATCTTTAGATATGAATCTAGCCGGGTACCTAATTCCAGGAAAGGATAAACGTAGGTAACGAATTAATTCCAAATTTCCTAACTGTCTCGTAAAAAGGAAACCCTCGAGATTTTCCTGCATTCTTTATATAAAGCCAAGCGTAAATAAATAAAACAGAATGTGTGCTATAGGTGTGATACTCCTAGGCCGCGCCTCAGTGGAAAATTTATAAAACCTGCTTTTAGATAAATTGTACCAATTCTGTAAGTACTCTGTACGTGTAATGAAAAAAATTGTACCTCAACGAATAAAGGCTCCTACAAACAGGTGCGACACGCGATGTGACACAAAGGCACCGCTCGTCGTGCGACACGCGGTGCTTTTATGTCGCGCAGCGTGTCGCGCCTGTTTGTAGGAGCCATAGTGAAATATAATAAAGTTTTGGTGGCGCGGCTGGGGAGTATACCCCACAGACAAAGTAAATAAAGTACACTGGTTATTATACCTATTATAGCCGATTTAAAACTGATTTGGCGCAATTAATACGCAGGCCGTTGGTCCCGGCTGTCATGTACATAATGTCATCTCTGACAGTCGTTGGGTCTGTATGTTTACTTGAAAGATGAAACAATTTAATTAAGTAGTAGCTACTGCCCGAAGGTCAACCCGCGTGGCTTTTTCTAAAATTAAAATAAAGTCCATCAAAATTGGTCCAGTCGTTTCGGAGATGAGCCGGAACAAACAGACAGACAGACCGAGAGACGAAAATTTAAAAAATAGTTTTTTTTTTGTTATAAGTACCGTATAAACTTTAATATCAAAATTAAAAAGCTGTTATTTTAACATTACAAACAGACACTTCAATTATATTTATTTATTTATTTATATAGATGTCAGTTAGCCCATGTATGAAAAGTCAATGTACGTATGTATACGATAGGTACAGATACACGGTAAGAGTAAACTTAGAATGCGGGAAAACCAAACGAAAATACTTTGTCCTTTTAATATCATAAACTGCTACTATTTTATAATATCTAGCGGAAAATTATAAGGAAAATTTCCTATACTTTGTCGCTATAGAATTATTATTAGTTGGAAAATTGACACTGAAGTGTTTATCAAAACGTTATCGTTCTAATACAATATTTTATAGCGTAAACAATGAGGCGTAAATAATAATTTATTAATAATAATAATATTACCAGCCTATTATTGTCCCACTGCAAGGCAAAGGCCTCACTTCTCACTCTATTAAAATACCTACAGGCACCGATAGGTAGGATAATGTATGTAAAAGTAACAGGGTTCATTTACATGGTTTTTTTTAAGCATGCGCCCGCGTCGGCCTGTCTGACCCCGTCGCGGGTACCCATAGCAATTAATTGCCCGTAGTCCAATTTTTACGGTGTGCATGTACAGTCGCATCGACACAAAACTTTTTTTTTTCTCTTTATTGATTTGCAACCATTAACAGGTCATGTCAGCCCCATCATTTCCTTAAGCAAGTTACTTACAAAATTTTCTTAAGACTATTCAATATAAATTTATAAATAAGCATAGCTTTATTGCTTGCAGGGTAAGCCAGAGTAAATTGAAATTTACCTAAATCTAATGCATTTAATTTTAATTTGTTGTTGCCTTTCAAAATTATTGCGAATACAGTCTAAAAGTTCTAATAAGGAGGTGTTGGACATCTTCTAGTTTATCACAAACAATACTAACTGTGAAAGGGATTTCTTCATTATCTAAAAAGGAAAAAAAAATAGTGGTAGGTACGTGTCCAGATCGTATTCTAAAAGCTATTTTAAGTAATCGCCTACCTAGTTTATTATTTTATCATTTATTTTTATTATTTATAATAAAATATATTATATGAAAAAAAGGGGCAGTCTTTGGGGCCTGCCGATCGAAGTGAAAACTAAGTAACTTGAAAGAGTTCGGTGACGATGACGCGAGTACCATGATTTTTGTTCATCCAAAAAGTACACATATATGCACAGTATACATATAGCTCATGGAAAGCGTTCGGTGACGATTGCGAACCCATTAGTTTTTCCCCTACCAAAAATCGCTCAACGCGGCTAAAGAAGTTTTCACTTCAAAAATACCTTTAAGTACCGTTTAACATTGGCAAACCACGGTAGCCAAGAAGGCTCACATTGCATAGGTTTGTACCATATGCCATACGAGTATAACCATATTATTACGTAGCAAAACGACGACTAGCAAAACAAAAAAGTAAGCTGGCGCTGGCGGGCTGCGCGTGCGCCGCGACGCACAGTGGAACGAATGTATGGGAGCGGTTGGACGTAGACATGTCCGAAAAAAAAGAGTAAAATTATGCCAAACTAATGATGCCATCTTATTCGATTACTTAATGCCTTCATAACTTGTGGTGATGAATTTCTTCATAACTCCCATATTTCGGGAGTAATTTGAGAAAATGTGAAATTTTACTATGAAAATGAGTGTATCGAGCTCTCTCCCTCCTGATTCCGGGCTTGTTTCAAGTAGCGGTCTCTAATATCATAATGCTAATACTAAGAGCTATATTTAATACTAAGACACATAGTGCGCCAAATGTGCACTTTCTGGGATAAAGAGTGATGTTTATTTTATAACACAATTTTTTTATTTTTTGTTTATTTTGTTGATTAAAACCGTTTTTCTAAAGGTTTACCTTATTACAATAACATTTCTGAGCAGCCAATTAGAGAAGATATAAGCTAATTAGGATATATAATTAGGGACTTAAGGTTTACATATAAAACTGATGCACTAATGATTACTGATAAGAACATTGCTATTATTTAATTACTAAATGGCTCTTAATACACTAATTTAGCATGCATCATTTACTAATTATCACAATAACTAATTACCTTGCAATATTTAACAAAGGATACCTGGGATACCTGGATTTTATATAAATAGGTCACTATTAGTAACTTTAAAATCAGTGTTGATTTACACCTCGTTGTATCCAAGCTAATCTCGCAATGTATTTTCCAAATTTTAATACAAATCTTGATATTCACGTTGCTTTATGCGCACGCGCACATAAAGATTTACGCGACTTTAACTATTTGTTCAGTGTTTTAAAAGATAACAGTTGTGTTCAGTTATGTGAAAGTGCTGAAACAAGTTTAAAAGACTGGTGTCGTCGATTTTGCTACCGCATTTATGCAAAATGGACACAGTCTGGAAGAAGCACAGATAAGTTTCGGAAGAAACATGAGATTTGGCTACAGGCTGCAATTCAATGGCCGGAATTACAGAATGAAAATATGGAACCTTCTACAGAAAATATAAGTGACGTCATCGAGCCCATAATTTCTCCTGCTAAATCTGATGCTTCAACTTGTACACATCCTAGTCCTCGTAAATCTTTTGAGGACCTTAGTAACCGGCAAAAAAGAAGACGCACTGAAGATAGTCTTTCATGCAGCAGTAGCAGCGCTGAAATTATGTTTTCGGCCGAAAGGGCGCTTCAAAAGGCAGGACAAAGCGATACAGCTTATGTTATGAAATACTTGACGGAGAATCCAGAAGAGGCCTCAAAAATCAAAGCCTTCATTGAAGGTAAATCAATTCAGGTACGGGAAATATCCCCTTTGAAGGCATTGGCTCTTTATGTATCGATGAACTTATCGAAATGGCGCTATAACACTCTTCGGGATTTCAACACTCAAGAAGGAGCTCTTCAATACCCGAGTTACTACATGTTGGTTAAAGAAAAAATTAAGTGCTATCCGGCCAAAGAAGATCTCACAGTTACAGAGAGCTCTGCAAAAATCAAATTACAAGCCTTGATGGATTTAACCTCAAGAAGACTTATTAGGTCGTTAGAAACCCCTGTTGATCCCAATCAACAGCTCGTATTGACCAGCAAATGGGGTTTTGACGGATCATCTAGCCAAAGCATTTATCATCAAAGGACGAGTGAAGATGAGCAAATCGATCTTGCTAGTAATTTTATGATTAGTCTTGTACCACTGCGGCTCGTCTCAAAAGGTGTAACAATTTGGGAAAACGAGCGACCATCTTCCACTTCATTTTGCCGGCCAATATTGTTTAAGTTTATAAAGGAAACCAAAGAAAATGTGCAGAGAGAGATGGCTGAAATCGAAGCAGAGATTGAAGCCTTAACTCCATCCACCATCACTGATGGAATTAGTGTCAAACACCAACTGCTGTTGACAATGATTGATGGTAAAATTCATTCCATTATATCCAATACAGCAGCTTCAGTGTGTGACATATGCAAGGCTTGTCCTAAAGAAATGAATAATTTAGAGTTAATCAAAGATAAACACGCAAACGAGGACATGTATAAATATAGCTTAAGCACCCTTCACGCTTGGATTCGCTCAATGGAATGCTTATTACACATTTCCTACAAATTAGACATAAAATCATGGCAAGTAAGGGGTGATATAGCAAAAAGGCAAGTTGATGACAGGAAGAAAAGAGTTCAAGAGGCTGTAAGAAGAGAAACGGGCTTACTTCTCGATGTTGTGAAACAAGGCAGTGGATCCACCAACAATGGCAACTCGGCAAGGAGATTTTTTGAAAACTACACTAAATCTGCTGAACTGACCGGAATAGATGCTATGCTTTTAAGAAAAATCTGTGTGATCTTGCAGTGTATTTCATCAGGAGAGAAGATCAACGTAACTAAATTCCGAGAGTTCTGCTTTGATACTGCTAAGCTTTACGTGGAGTTATACCCATGGTATTATATGCCTTCTTCACTTCATAAAATTTTAATGCATGGGCCAGACATAGTTCAGAACATGTCAATTGTGCCCATTGGTTTTCTATCCGAAGAGGCATCTGAGGCTAGAAATAAAGATTTTAGAAAATATAGAGAGGGGCATTCTCGAAAGCATAGCAGTATCTCATGCAATGAAGATATTATGCACAATCTTTTACTGTCTTCTGATCCACTTGTTACAAGTATCCGTCCAAAAGGAAATAAGTTTGTAAAAAAATCTTCTTTTAAGGAATTTTATGAGCTTACGGATTCTGAGAAAAGTGATATCGAATTTGTTAACATAAATGATTTAGCGGACATCGATTCTGAATTTGAATTAATTGATGATGATGATGATGACGAAGATAATTAAATGATGTTATTGTTTTAAAATGTGTAACTTAGTAAATTAGAGCTTACATCTTAATTATTTATTGTACTTTTAATGAAACTAGGTAATTTATTATCAACTTACTTAAAAGTCATACTCTCATCAGTTCTTGTGAATATTTTTGTTAATATATATTTCTGTATATATATAATATATTTATAGACCTCTTAATAAGTCTGTCTGCGGTTTAAAGTAAATACAAATGGGGAAAAAACGTTTTTTTTAAATTTTCATTTCCTTTTATCCCAGAAAGTGCACATTTGGCGCACTATGTGTCTTAGTATTAAATATAGCTCTTAGTAATAGCATTACGATATTAGAGACCGCTACTTGAAACAAGCCCGGAATCAGGAGGGAGAGAGCTCGATACACTCATTTTCATAGTAAAATTTCACATTTTCTCAAATTACTCCCGAAATATGGGAGTTATGAAGAAATTCATCACCACAATTTATGAAGGCATTAAGTAATCGAATAAGATGGCATCATTAGTTTGTCATAATTTTACTCTTATTTTTCGGACATGTCTACGTCCAACCGCTCCCATACATTCGTTCCACTGTGCGACGGAGCACTTTTGTAGCGAACCGCGGGCGTCCGCATAACGCAGTTTCAGGCCTAAATGATGAAATGTCCAGAATTACCCTCGTAAGCGATGAATTGTTTTAAGACATATACAGTTACTGACAGAGCAGCGGTATCCCGGTGGAGCGGTGGTGGCCCAGTAGTAATGGCCCCTACTTACGTTCGTAAGTTCGAACCTATAGCCAGGCGTTTTACTTTGTGAAATTCACTTCATCACCACTGCTCTCAAAACCATCTCAAACTGTCTCAGCATATCCTAGAGACAACAATTCGAAGACATGTGACATCTACTAATCTGCACTGTGGATTTCCACACAGCTATTACTGAGGCCCTCGTACAAATAGACACTTTGCTATTTCTCGTATTCCAAAACACTCATAAGTAGTAATTTGAAGTGATGCACGCCCTGACGTCATCAGATCTACCATGCTCCTGTTAATCATATTACTACGAGTTCTGCAACACTGTTGTCCTTGATAGTTCATTTTATGCGCAGCATTTTGCTGGCATACCTGACTTTACTGCCTCTTGTAATTGTAATGAGAACCATGAAAATACTGACGATATGGTGACAATAAAAATGTTATGCTCGATTATAGGTTGGCCAATGAGGAGTGGTGAGTAAAGGAGGCTGTATTTAGACACCTGTAATTAGCGAAGTATGTGATTGTGAGATCACCGCTAATAAGACAGTCTTCTCTAAATATTTCAGAGCTTATCTCGAGAGTAGCCTGAAACATCTTCAGATTAACAGGCAGCACGTACTGCAGTTACGATAATTTGGGATTCAATATTTAGCTGTGAAGTTTTTTATTTTTATTTAAGTGTTTTTTTTTTTTTCATTAAAATAATTATATACAATACTAGCTTTTGCACGCGGCTCCGCCCGCGTGGAAGTCGGTTTTCACATAAAAAGTAGCCTATGTCCTTCTCCGTATCCCAGGCTATATCTCTACCTTTCATGACGATCGGTTCAGACAGACAGACAGAGAGAGAAACAGAATTACTTTCACATTTATAATATTAGTATGGATTATATATTACACTAGCTTTTGCCCGCGGCTCCGCCCGCGTGAATGTCCGTTGTCACGTAAAAAATTTGCTTATGTCCTTCTCCATATCTCAGGCTATATCTCTGCCAAATTTCATGACGATCGGTTCAGCGGTTTAGGCGTGAAAACGTAACATACAGACAGACAGAGTTACTTTCACATTTATAGTATTTGTATGGACATGACGCAACTAACTATTTACACTAGGTACTGAATTAAATGGCTAACAAACAAATATACAAATAAATAAATAAAAAACAAAAGGAGACTTAGGCGTCGAAGTACTCGTCCGCATCGCTGTCATCCGGAAACATGCCCAGAAGACTGGCAGCATTGCCACGTTGAATGGCAATGCTAATTCTTTGCCAGAGAAAGAGCTGTGGACTGTTTGCAAACATTAAACGATAATCACCTAACGATACCAAGCCCGGCCTACGGAAAATTTTAGTGTATTCTGAAAATCTAATTCTACATCCATTGGTACAGTTACGTGAGCGAAATAAACAACACATAAATTATAAATAATTCTGATGAATGGGTCGGATCATCGGATGATCGGATCGTCGTCACAAATCAAAGTGAACCGGTGTCAGCTGTAAACCGCAATACTTCGACCGCAAACCGAGCTTTTACATAACTAACTATATAAGCCTACCTACTACACAGGCTCAGTAGGTATGTACATAGATACATCATTGGGACAGTTAAGGCTGTTCCACATTTACCGTGCTTTATTAAGCTACTAGCTTTTGCCCGCGGCTTCGTCCGCGTGGAGGTCGGGTGTTATCATACGAGATCGTACTACCGGTTTAAAATGTATCCTATGTGTTCATATAAATTTCATCAAAATCCACTCGGTCGTTTTTGAGTAATTGAGTAACACACATCCAAACTATTTAATTTCATATCTAACGCGACTTCGTAGCACGTGAGACAAAATTTAGATTTGTTCGATGTTTCGGCTTTTCTTTGGGTTATAAAATTAACCCAAATTTTCTTTTGTCCTAAACCACCGCATTATTGAGGCAAACAAAACATTTTTTTTTTTTTCAAATTGGTTCAGCCATTTGCGAGTTTTTGCGAGACTAACGCACGGCAATAGATTTTTATAATGTATATAGTTATATATTAACCCCCCTTACTAATAAACGTTGTATAGCGTCTGTATAGTTACACAACGCTTTGTCTTCTTCTATCGAAAGTCAAATCACTGACGAGTGAAAGAGAAAAATCGGTGTGTAACTATACAGACGCTATACAACGTTTATTAGTAAGGAGGTTACTATATACATGTATAAAAATCTATTGCCGTGCTACCTATATAATTATAGATAGATTAGTAAGATACCTACTGTTAAATTACCAGGCCGGGCTATTCTAAATTCGATTCCTTGATTGATAATAACTTTGTTTTATCGAAAAATAATCTAACTTGTAACGACGAAATTATGTTGATATTATGATTTTATTTCTGTAAGTAGGTTTTACAAACACCTTTACACAACAATCATATTTTTTTTAAACTAGATGAGATCGGGGTTTTCCATCTGATTACTCTGAGAAGAAAGACCGAAATAAACTCAGAGGTAACAATCTTTTTTAAAGTCCAGACGTAATTTTGGTCACATTATGTGAAGACCATGTAGATTGGTGTCTGAAATGGTCTTTGGAGGAAATAACCATACAGATTGAGTGGACCTGTCCAGTCAGTGCCCGCATTTGTCAGTAATCATTTAGCTCAACTAAAGGAGTTCAATGAGTCAACGAATAATACCAAAGAAATTACATTTTACCCAAATGTAATTAATAAAGAAAGACATAAAGAACTCAAACTGCCAGATTACCTATCATTAAAACTAACTGAGAAATAAATAAACAAAGACCCACAAAGTCCTTAAACTTGTCAGTATCTTATCAGTAAAAATGATGATTGCTCAACTTACGTTTGAAAATACGATATTTATACCATTGGTAGCTGTGTTAACCTAGCCTATGACCAAGCAGTGATTACAACATTTAATTCGCTACTAATTTCATTGTTTAAGACGCCATGGAAAAATCCAATAACGAATAAATAAACGATGATTTAAGTCCTTGCAGTGTCCAAGATTTTACCATCATCCAAATTTAGCCCTACGAATCTTGAAAATAGTACTATCTACAGTCATATTTATTGTCACTCAAATTTAATCGGTAATAAAATGCATCCGCATGCCGCATGCGCCCGCCTACATTGCATGCGTCGCGAAATCAATTATATTTTTTATTCGTACGCTACAACACTAAGGAATAACCGGCCATAACTGGCTGCTCGTCGTCTTCAATTGTATTGTCGCATATTAGTAATTGACCCCTCAATGTATTGATATCGGCTTCTGAGTTCTGCGGTAATGTTCCGCTGTTGGCATAAGTATATGTCTTTTGTAGTACGTACTTATTGAAGATATTTGTTGGACTAACCGACTGTTAATACTCTGTCAAGCATGACATGAGCACTGTACTACCCTGTTGCAGTGTATGCTTGACAGAGTTATGCAGTTAGGTGCCTGGACTTTGTATGTGCTTCTAGTAATTATTTTGATGCTTTCATGAGTGAAGACACTTAAGTAGCTCTGACGCATCCTGTTCAGTTGCACGGGTGCCCGTTACAAAGTTGCCGACTGGCTGACATCATTTGCAAAGAAGTTAAATATGTCGTTTGAAGATCTAGTGGGTTCAGCCCTCCGCTCTTGCATAACCGAAATCACACGGAAATGCACGTAGTCTCAATGTGGATCGGTCCTCCGCTTGAGTTGCACAACGGTCGAGAGCCGCGTGTGCTGAGCCTTTATAGTTGAATGAAACATGCGCGCTTGGGTCGCCGCCTGCGCCCACGCCGGCGGAATCGACTAGCTCGGCTAGATTAGCAGACAGACTGGCATCACAACCTGTTACTGTACCTAGGTAGATAGAGTACACTTACATGGTGTGGTGTCACTCAATTCTTAGCGATTTTATATTAACTTTATCATGAGAAAGTTTGTAACTCTCGCCTTGCTATTATTTGGAAAAGTGCATTTTTCAAGTTTGTCATTAGTAATTTCTTGGTATTATGATGCTAGCTGTCTCAAACTAAAGGCCTCAAGATTAAATTAAATGTGTTGGCTAATGTAATTTCCAATAAGTAAGTATTAGTTTTAGCTCGATCTCCGAGAAGAGGATAAATAAGGAAGAAGAGATCTTTAGAAATCGTCTGCATCTGAGAAGACGCTGATCTACAACAGTGAATTATGATTTCGGATACTTTTGCACCAATCTATTATATGTTGGACCTAGCTATCTTTGCATATATTCAAATGCCCAGTCTTCGAATGTTCTAGAGATGACACTGCTACTGGTCTGTTTATACGCTTACATCATTTTACAAACAGACATTAACATTTGCTGCATAATTATTACTTGAGAGTGCCAAGAATGGTATGTACACACGGTTACAGATCAAGAAAACAATTTTCAGTATAAGCTGACCTCTCAGTGTACAGGAATCCTGTACATTGTAAGATCAGCTTATACTGGAAACACATAGCTTGATCTGTAGCTGTGTGTACATTAGGTATGTATTTATGAAAAATATTGGCTACTACTGGCAGTACCTACGACACGACCATAAAATATAAATTTAAAGCGAAGGAAGACTATTTATTTATTTACGCAAACGAAGTAAAAGGAGTATATAGGAGAAGAAGGCGGGAATTTTATGTATGAAGACTATTTTTTCCGGTTCTTAAAGATGGCTGATCGTCACAGTTAACTCTTTTTTATCCGATTCCTATTTCTGATCTAGAAAAGTACTTATGGTTTAAGAGTAGGTAAACATAGTAACAAACGAAACTTGCTTACCTATGGTGTTTTGGCGTTTTTAGACCAATTTAACCAGGTTTTCTTACGATACCTGCCCGGTTTTCAAATCGGAACTTTGAGCTTAAAAATTCGGTACCACAACACCTGAGTAACGTTTGCAATAGAACAACTAAAATGCACAACTATTACGGAAGTAGCGAAGAACTTGCGCACGCGCACGCATGCTACCCACGTGAACCGTGTCCATAACACCACGGGGATGTATCGATATTTAGATCACAGTGCACGCTATTTCAGTTCACACGCAACAATTTATGGGTTAGTAATGTTAATATACGGCGCCTCGTGCCCGATATTGGCAATGACCGATCGAACGGTTCCTTCGTCGTATGGGTGACACATACTCATACTCGAAGATAATATCGATTTTTGGACATGTCGACGTGATCGTTTGCTTCATAAGCCTACTCTTAAGTTGGCTTATGAAGCAAACTCTCTTCTCTTCCTTAGACCCTTTGGTCTAAGGAAGAGGAAAATAGAACAAATAATCACTAACCCGCACTACTGATGGTTCATACTTACGCCCTTTTATGGAATTCTATCCAAACAGAGTAGGAGCAAAAAAATTGTACCACTGCATGGTAAGAGCGTTTCCGCACTACATCCGATCCGAATCCGAGAAATGACGGTCCGCAGTGCCCGTAGTACACACGGCTACATAACAAGCTATACATTTTCAGTATAAGCTAACTTCTCATTTTACGGAAATCCTATACAATGCGAGATTAGCTTATACTGGAAATGTATAGCTTGATATGTACATAAGTATGTACATATGTATGTAAGACGCTCTAAACGATTTTCCCTAAGAGGGTCAAAATAAAGTGCTGCAATTATTCAGCACTTTATTACAAAAAAATCACTTTTATATTAATAAAAGCGTTTTTTTGTATAGCCACTGTTTGTGTAGCCACTGTTACACATGAGATTTTGTCCCTCTAGTTGTAAAGGAACAAAAGCCCAGATGCAAGGTCGTTATGTATCGAAATACAAGGGAACAACAAACTATTTGAAATAACCTATATTGAATGATAGCCACAAAGTGATAAAGTTAGACCAAGTTTGGTTAGTAAAAACGCCAAAGAAGAAGGCCTTGTCTCAGAATCATATTTTCACCTTTTCGTGATACCAATGGACCCGCGCACTTGGTCTGCACCAGGTAATAGAACAACTAAAATGCACAACTATTACGGAAGTAGCGAAGAACTTGCGCACGCGCACGCATGCTACCCACGTGAACCGTGTCCATAACACCACGGGGATGTATCGATATTTAGATCACAGTGCACGCTATTTCAGTTCACACGCAACAATTTATGGGTTAGTAATGTTAATATACGGCGCCTCGTGCCCGATATTGGCAATGACCGATCGAACGGTTCCTTCGTCGTATGGGTGACACATACTCATACTCGAAGATAATATCGATTTTTGGACATGTCGACGTGATCGTTTGCTTCATAAGCTTACTCTTAAGTTGGCTTATGAAGCAAACTCTCTTCTCTTCCTTAGACCCTTTGGTCTAAGGAAGAGGAAAATAGAACAAATAATCACTAACCCGCACTACTGATGGTTCATACTTACGCCCTTTTATGGAATTCTATCCAAACAGAGTAGGAGCAAAAAAATTGTACCACTGCATGGTAAGAGCGTTTCCGCACTACATCCGATCCGAATCCGAGAAATGACGGTCCGCAGTGCCCGTAGTACACACGGCTACATAACAAGCTATACATTTTCAGTATAAGCTAACTTCTCATTTTACGGAAATCCTATACAATGCGAGATTAGCTTATACTGGAAATGTATAGCTTGATATGTACATAAGTATGTACATATGTATGTAAGACGCTCTAAAGGTTTTTCCCTAAGAGGGTCAAAATAAAGTGCTGCAATTATTCAGCACTTTATTACAAAAAAATCACTTTTATATTAATAAAAGCGTTTTTTTGTATAGCCACTGTTTGTGTAGCCACTGTTACACATGAGATTTTGTCCCTCTAGTTGTAAAGGAACAAAAGCCCAGATGCAAGGTCGTTATGTATCGAAATACAAGGGAACAACAAACTATTTGAAATAACCTATATTGAATGATAGCCACAAAGTGATAAAGTTAGACCAAGTTTGGTTAGTAAAAACGCCAAAGAAGAAGGCCTTGTCTCAGAATCATATTTTCACCTTTTCGTGATACCAATGGACCCGCGCACTTGGTCTGCACCAGGTAACATTCGAAGGATAACAAGTTTGATTCCGCGTTCATTGCTTGAGCTATTTATTCATTGTAAGTTTGTAACAATCATTCAATGACTTACAAGTTCTATAGTTATCTGTAACAAAGATTTTTTTGTTATTAGTCAACGCGAGACTGTACAACTAGTTTCTGTGTTATAATGAATAGGTACCCTGTCCAATGACTCAACTCGATCACCCATCTCGTCAAGATCGTCAACAAACGTCAAACATTCCCTATTGACTTAGGTATAGTATATTACTAGCGTATTCCTGCTAATAGGGTGAGAATATGCGCGCCTCGAGATGGCGCCTCCTCTGATCGGACGTAAATCGAATTACAATACAGTAACTTTTAAAGAAATTACTAAGATTTTACGCAATAACAAAATATAACTTATCAAATGAAATGAGTATTAAACAAAGTATTTTTAGAAAACAATTCGCATCATGAAACGAGCAATCAACTTGATTCAGACTGCTTCTTCCGACATGTATTGTAGGTATATTTATTATGATTCTCAATCAACTTGGTATTTAATACAGAACAGGATTAAAATATAAATTAAACCTGCTACTTATGTTGATTAAGTGCCTAAATTATTATACAAATATTCTTAAAAGAAAAGAATAATAGAAAGTCGCATGAAGGGCTTTTTCCTGAAGTGACGATTTCAACACATCGCATTCGTTCCAAAAACTCTTATTTAAATGTCGATGTCCTCGCCCACTCTTTAATTAAGTGGATAACCTAATTACCTAACATATAATAAACTTGGGAAAAACTTAAGGAAATGATTATTGTTTTATTGAAACAGATGTTCTAGGAATAGTGTAGAACAAATCGGTATTAAGTACATTAGGAAATTGATCTTGGAGGAATGTGGTTCAGTGTTCCTTTTTTAAGGAAAACATGTAGGTAGCACTTTCTCCAAACAAATAGTTAGAGCCAAAAATACATATACCTACTTAATTGTCATGAAACTAAGCGTCATCCACTTTTACTAGAGCGGAAAGATACGCCGAATGACGCATCAGAATAATTATCTAATACTCGTAGGTAACACTTAGTAGTAATAATAACTGTTCAATATGTTTACATCGAAATGGTAACAACCGATGTACCTAAATACCTATGCATTGTTAGGCGCGAAACACGGCGCGCGGCAGGGTGGGCCGGGCCGGTCAATTTGACCGCGAACGATAGTGCAAAGGGAATCCTATACTAACAACGCACATAGAGGGCAAAAAGTCCGCGCCGCCGCGCCGCCGCACGGTGGATCGAAAATCGGCTGTAGAAGACATAGGATCTCGATTTCTTAAATGTTATTTTTTTTGCTGGAAATGACTTCTGCTGATCATTACTATGTACAAAAATGACACCCGAGTTAATTCTGCCCAAAAACGAAGGAAATATATTTTTTTTACGAAAAATTTGTATGAAGCTAGTATGAAAAATCGAATTATCTCCTAAACGGCATGTTTAACCGTAATATCCTTGGAGGTGGTCATAGTGCTAATTATTTATGATTTTTTGGTTGCCGATTTGACGAAAAATTTAATGCCGTTTTTTTAAAAAAAAAATCGTCAAAATATTTTTATTTATTTTTACATGTAAAACGATCCCTTTTAGTGTCCAAGTTAAAAAGATCGATATGTTATTAACCCAAATATTAAGAACACACAAAACAAGAAAAATTCAATAAAAAAAATTGCTGTTTCTTGACACATTTTTATTAATTTAAATAAAAAAAGCATTTTCATGATCTCCTTGGTGCCACTTAAACTGACAGATGGAGACAACATCTTATAGACGAACCCAAAACCATGCTCAGTTTTGTATTGTCGTCCAGTTCAGTTTACTTTTGTAAAGGAGAGTGAAGCAGTTGTCCTTGAGCTGAAAAAACAAATGGATGAAGAAATTGAGGCCCTTATCCCCACAGAGTGCAATAATAATAATAGGGTGACTCATGAACTAATGATGACGATGATCGACGCTAAAGTTTGCACTTACCTTTCTGAAGCTAGATCAAATGCATCGTGCTACCTGCGCTTAGCAAAGCCTACAGAAATGAACCGCTTAGATGCTGTAACACCAAAAATTGTGTGTTCTGACCTGTATGAATTTGGCTTGTCATCCCTACACGCCCGTATAAATTGTATGGAATGTCTGTTACACATTGCATACAGGCTCGACTTGAAACGGTGGGCAGCGAGAAGTGATGAGCACAAAGAAATGCTATAGACAAGGAAGAAAATAATTCAAAATAAATTCAAAGATGAGCTCAATCTGTTGATTGATATAGTAAAATAAGGCTCGGGAGCCACCAATGACGGGAATACTGCAAGAAAATTCTTTGAGTTTCCTAATAAAACCGCAGCTATAACCGGTTTGGATGAAGACCTCATCAAAAGATTTGCTGTAATTTTACAAGCAATTACATCTGGAGAGCAGGTCGATATAATAAAATTTAGAGATTATGCCCGCAAAACAGCAGAAAAGTACGTATTATTATACGACTGGTACTACATGTCGTCAACCGTTCATAAATTATTAATCCATGGGGCTGACATAATTGAGAAAAATAATATTGTGCCGATTGGGACTCTCTCGGAAGAAGCCTCAGAGTCTCGAAACAAAGATTTTAGGAGGTTTCGAGAACATCATTCGCGGAAAAGAAGTAGGCAGGATTCCAATCAAGACATTTTAAATATGCTTGTTGTTTCTTCGGATCCTTTGCTAAGTGCACAAAGGCCTAAGTAAGATGCCAAGAAAAAGCAGAGCTTTTTTGCTGAAACGCGACTTAATTCAATTTCAGGAAACTGAGTTCGAGTTTTTGGAATATATCCAATCTGGATGCTGACTCAGAATTGGAGTCTGACAACGAGAGTGATAAGGAAAATTTGTAAAAAAAATATATATGTACTTATTTGTAAATTTGTATTTGAGTCTGTTTGGGTTTTTTTTTTGTAATATTTAATGATATTTTGTCTTTTTTTTTATTTATTTTACTTTATTTTACAAATGCTTAGTATTAATTCCTTAAATTAAATTATTTTGTATATAATATAACTTTATATGTTACTTAAATAAGAGTTTGATAATCTTTTTTTATTTAAATTAATAAAAATGTGTCAAAAAACAGCAATTTTTTTATTTAATTTTTCTTGTTTTGTGTGTTCTTAATATTTGGGTTAATTACATATCGAACTTTTTAACTTGGACACTAAAAGGGATCGTTTTACATGTAAAAATAAATAAAAATATTTTGACGATTTTTTTTAAAAAAACGGCATTAAATTTTTCGTCAAATCGGCAACCAAAAAATCATAAATAATTAGCACTATGACCACCTCCAAGGATATTACGGTTAAACATGCCGTTTAGGAGATAATTCGATTTTTCATACTAGCTTCATACAAATTTTTCGTAAAAAAAATATATTTCCTTCGTTTTTGGGCAGAATTAACTCGGGTGTCATTTTTGTACATAGTAATGATCAGCAGAAGTCATTTCCAGCAAAAAAAAATAACATTTAAGAAATCGAGATCCTATGTCTTCTACAGCCGATTTTCGATCCACCGTGCGCCGCCGCGCGCCGGTGTTTGTCGGATGATGTCTCTCGCTGTCATTAGCGGTCAAAATGACCGCCGTCTGCAGAGCGCCTTATGGTTTTCAACACATCCCAAGGCTCGCTCGTCTCTTTTTAAACTACTAGCCCGATATAAAAAATATCCTGTGACACTCGGCAATACTGTAGCTTCCCGTTAGTGAAAGAAAGCTCGCGTGGTGGATTACGGGCCACTCTGTCACTGAGTCCCAGCAGCCGCCTGCAACTGCCTGTGTCCCAGCAGTGGGAACATTAAAGCTGTTGCTGCTATTAAGTACTCCCAAATTGCGATGTTCCTAATGTCCTTCCATACATATTACCACTGTAATTTGGAAATATTGGTTTAGTTACTTGCCGCCTCTTCTCCATAGGAACCGTGCACCTAGTTTCTATATTTTGATTTTTAGTTAAAAATCTAGCAAACCACACAATAATAAATAGCGCCATATATCTCTACTAACCACTCACCTCTCCATGACTCACTCTTGTAATTTGAGCTCGTTTATCTACAAAATAAGGTAAACACAGGGACCTACCCTAGTCTGCGTTACAAGAGTAATGCACCTTCTGTGAAGTTGGGGTTAGGTACTTAACCAGTGGCCTCGTCATCCTTAGATGTAGGTATTGATGGGATTTTAATGGGTCAGACTAAACGTCGTCATAAGAGATAGGAAATTAAATAGGCACAACAAAATAATACAGTGTATTCTTTTAAATTGAAAGGTTTAGGTATAGGCTTTGCGAAGATGTGTAACTATGAATGATATTCTGAGGAATGATGTGAAAAGGCAACGTTGCGGTTTCAAAGAAGATGGAATGTCAAAATGTTTAAAGAGTGTGGTTAAATGGTTTGATCATGTGTGGTGATTAACAAAAAATATTGACAAGGCAGATGTGAGCGAAACGCCAGGAGGGGACGATCTAGTAGGACATAAAATATAGTGACCTAATTGGTGATGTTCTTCAGAAAGGTAAGGTGTGTAGGACTCGCGCCCGGCGGCGTGCGTGCCATGTATGACTAGATGTATGAACGTAAACGAAGCAAATAAAAGCAGTATGTTAAGATCGTAAAAGGTGGCGTTCTGTAATGTCTGTGTACCCCGCATGGGAAGGCGTTTATGTATGTAGGTATGTTTGAAAGCCCTTAATATAGCCATAGGTACGTAATCAGAATCGTGCTCAGTTTCGGGCCCTTTGCACATCAATATTCACATCTGTGATCTTGGGTTACGTTACAAAGAAGATCGTTAGGTATTTACTACGTATCTATTGGTAACATACCAAGACTATTAAATTAAGTCTGGAATTAGAATAGATTCGTAAGTAGTTAAGTGACAGCATACTTGTTTGGCACTTATTGTTTGCCATATATTATTGAATGCCAGACGAAGCAGTTGGTGCCATTGTTCCAAGTCGGATGCATGTTCAGATAACAATGTTAGAAAGATAAAAAAAAACAGTTTATAATAGCGGTACATATGACGCAAAGAACACAAACACAAAAAAGAACTAGTTGAACAACACATCCACGCAAAACGGCCATCACTCAGCATAATGCTGCAAGTGCTGCGACCAGCTGCAACCCTATGCGAAACAGACGCACTAGCGCTGGTGTCGGTTCTGATTTTGTTTCGTTTATTCTTCTTCTTCTAAGCGTGTCGATGGCAGAAGAATTACCACGCCTGAACCACTAAACCTTTTTTCCATCGTCGCTGCCGCTAATATCTAAGATAAACTCAGAAAGTAGATATAAATTGAAAAAGTCACATTGGTACTTGCCCGGATTGAAACCCGCATGAGGCGAGGCCTAAACCATTAACATAAGATTTTCATTCCCTTTGTCGTTTTTGAGTAGAGTAGCCAGATTTCATCATAATTATCATTTCTCCCTTTATAAGTTAAATAAACACTTTATAGTTTCGACTCTTGGCTGGTTGATCGCCACTGAATATTCGGACTGATGTTGAGGATATTTGCATCCGTATCCGAGATTGCGGAGTTTCCGCGTTTTTATTAACCCGTTTTATTATTGGGGGAGGCTTATGTCCAGCAGTGGACATCTTTCGGCTGAAATGATGATGATGATTAAGGCTCCTACAAACAGGAACGACACGCGACGCAACACAAGGCACCGCGTGTAGTGCGACGAGCGGTATCGCGTCGCGTGTGGCATCTGTTTGTAGGAGCCTTTAATCAATGCGGAGCTCATGCGGACGCAGATGTGGGTGGAAAAGGGTGAATATAAGTAAGATAAATCAACAAAATGAAAATTATAATCATTTAAATCGTCAATATATACTCGTAGCTTTTAATCGTCACATTGTCACGAAATAGTCTTATATCCATCAAACACATATAATTTCGTGAGCTTTGTTGATTTATAAATGATTATAATTTGCGCTGCAATTTGCAAAAAAGCGTAGGAAATGATGATTTTCGCCTTGCCGCCTTTACGGAACGCTTAAGAAAACCTGAGATCCCCCTCCACGGACGCCACCCACCAAACATCCACATTCGTATCCACGGATGCAAAAACACCTGCATGCGCAACATCCCTAATCCTGACTTATAGGTGGAGCAGTCGTTAACGAAATAGATTCGCATTCAATAAATTATCGTAGCGTTTCCGGTTCGTCCAATTATTCATACAAGTAGCGGTAATTTAATTAAGTATTCTACATGAATTGCCAATATCTTACACATCCACCTACCTTGCACCTAACTACCTTGTGAAGGCTATAAATATTTAATTGTAACACACATACTAAAAAATTTAATATTATCTACATACAATTTCCTTAATAACATGGCTTCATAAACTCATTTCAAATTAAAATAAGGCATATCTCCGTACCCCGCATTTTGATACATAAACAAATAAATGAAATTGAAGTGTATGTTTTTGTCAAAATAAGTATATAGGTACCGTACTTATAAAAAAAAACATTTTAAAAATGTTTTGTCCGTTTGTTCCGGCTAGTCTCCGAAACGGCTGGATCGATTTTGACGGGACAAAAAATCCACGCAGGTGAAGCCGCGGGCAGCAGCTAGTTAAATATAAAGTATATTATGTCACTCACTGAAAAAAACCTCTTTTAATCAGAAAAACTAAGTGTGGTGAGCCAATCCTATTCAAATTCATTTATTTGCATAACACCGGTTTATGGGCTGTTACAAAATATTGCATTAGGTACCTACATTGAGCAAATTTTAAATAATCAGAATAATTGCTAGCAAAACTACTTGTTTTTACATTGTGAAACATGCTCCTGCTATTGTCCTTATTTTCTTGGGGCTGGTGACTCGGTGCGGCATGTCTTTTTCGCTATTAGCCGTCAAACATTCCCTTTCCATCATCTCCTTCTTCTTCGTGTCGCTGCACGACAGTAATTCAAAATTTCCACCATTTGTCACTCAAATCCATCCATCGTTCTTTCATCTTCCCCTTTTTGAACAACGAAATGAAGAGTGCAATGTGCATAAATAGTTTTATTAACACGGCTATGTCCAGACCGCTATAGCTAGATGTAATCAATGTCGATCTGGTCACCAGCCGGGCTCGGCGGGATGCTTCGTTTAGTAGGCGAGCGACTGGCGCTCTCCGTAATTACTGGCACACAGACGGCCCACAGTGGAACGAATGTATGGGAGCGGTTGGACGTAGACATGTCCGAAAAATAAGAGTAAAATTATGACAAACTAATGATGCCATCTTATTCGATTACTTAATGCCTTCATAACTTGTGGTGATGAATTTCTTCATAACTCCCATATTTCGGGAGTAATTTGAGAAAATGTGAAATTTTACTATGAAAATGAGTGTATCGAGCTCTCTCCCTCCTGATTCCGGGCTTGTTTCAAGTAGCGGTCTCTAATATCATAATGCTAATACTAAGAGCTATATTTAATACTAAGACACATAGTGCGCCAAATGTGCACTTTCTGGGATAAAGAGTGATGTTTATTTTATAACACAATTTTTTTATTTTTTGTTTATTTTGTTGATTAAAACCGTTTTTCTAAAGGTTTACCTTATTACAATAACATTTCTGAGCAGCCAATTAGAGAAGATATAAGCTAATTAGGATATATAATTAGGGACTTAAGGTTTACATATAAAACTGATGCACTAATGATTACTGATAAGAACATTGCTATTATTTAATTACTAAATGGCTCTTAATACACTAATTTAGCATGCATCATTTACTAATTATCACAATAACTAATTACCTTGCAATATTTAACAAAGGATACCTGGGATACCTGGATTTTATATAAATAGGTCACTATTAGTAACTTTAAAATCAGTGTTGATTTACACCTCGTTGTATCCAAGCTAATCTCGCAATGTATTTTCCAAATTTTAATACAAATCTTGATATTCACGTTGCTTTATGCGCACGCGCACATAAAGATTTACGCGACTTTAACTATTTGTTCAGTGTTTTAAAAGATAACAGTTGTGTTCAGTTATGTGAAAGTGCTGAAACAAGTTTAAAAGACTGGTGTCGTCGATTTTGCTACCGCATTTATGCAAAATGGACACAGTCTGGAAGAAGCACAGATAAGTTTCGGAAGAAACATGAGATTTGGCTACAGGCTGCAATTCAATGGCCGGAATTACAGAATGAAAATATGGAACCTTCTACAGAAAATATAAGTGACGTCATCGAGCCCATAATTTCTCCTGCTAAATCTGATGCTTCAACTTGTACACATCCTAGTCCTCGTAAATCTTTTGAGGACCTTAGTAACCGGCAAAAAAGAAGACGCACTGAAGATAGTCTTTCATGCAGCAGTAGCAGCGCTGAAATTATGTTTTCGGCCGAAAGGGCGCTTCAAAAGGCAGGACAAAGCGATACAGCTTATGTTATGAAATACTTGACGGAGAATCCAGAAGAGGCCTCAAAAATCAAAGCCTTCATTTTAGGTAAATCAATTCAGGTACGGGAAATATCCCCTTTGAAGGCATTGGCTCTTTATGTATCGATGAACTTATCGAAATGGCGCTATAACACTCTTCGGGATTTCAACACTCAAGAAGGAGCTCTTCAATACCCGAGTTACTACATGTTGGTTAAAGAAAAAATTAAGTGCTATCCGGCCAAAGAAGATCTCACAGTTACAGAGAGCTCTGCAAAAATCAAATTACAAGCCTTGATGGATTTAACCTCAAGAAGACTTATTAGGTCGTTAGAAACCCCTGTTGATCCCAATCAACAGCTCGTATTGACCAGCAAATGGGGTTTTGACGGATCATCTAGCCAAAGCATTTATCATCAAAGGACGAGTGAAGATGAGCAAATCGATCTTGCTAGTAATTTTATGATTAGTCTTGTACCACTGCGGCTCGTCTCAAAAGGTGTAACAATTTGGGAAAACGAGCGACCATCTTCCACTTCATTTTGCCGGCCAATATTGTTTAAGTTTATAAAGGAAACCAAAGAAAATGTGCAGAGAGAGATGGCTGAAATCGAAGCAGAGATTGAAGCCTTAACTCCATCCACCATCACTGATGGAATTAGTGTCAAACACCAACTGCTGTTGACAATGATTGATGGTAAAATTCATTCCATTATATCCAATACAGCAGCTTCAGTGTGTGACATATGCAAGGCTTGTCCTAAAGAAATGAATAATTTAGAGTTAATCAAAGATAAACACGCAAACGAGGACATGTATAAATATAGCTTAAGCACCCTTCACGCTTGGATTCGCTCAATGGAATGCTTATTACACATTTCCTACAAATTAGACATAAAATCATGGCAAGTAAGGGGTGATATAGCAAAAAGGCAAGTTGATGACAGGAAGAAAAGAGTTCAAGAGGCTGTAAGAAGAGAAACGGGCTTACTTCTCGATGTTGTGAAACAAGGCAGTGGATCCACCAACAATGGCAACTCGGCAAGGAGATTTTTTGAAAACTACACTAAATCTGCTGAACTGACCGGAATAGATGCTATGCTTTTAAGAAAAATCTGTGTGATCTTGCAGTGTATTTCATCAGGAGAGAAGATCAACGTAACTAAATTCCGAGAGTTCTGCTTTGATACTGCTAAGCTTTACGTGGAGTTATACCCATGGTATTATATGCCTTCTTCACTTCATAAAATTTTAATGCATGGGCCAGACATAGTTCAGAACATGTCAATTGTGCCCATTGGTTTTCTATCCGAAGAGGCATCTGAGGCTAGAAATAAAGATTTTAGAAAATATAGAGAGGGGCATTCTCGAAAGCATAGCAGTATCTCATGCAATGAAGATATTATGCACAATCTTTTACTGTCTTCTGATCCACTTGTTACAAGTATCCGTCCAAAAGGAAATAAGTTTGTAAAAAAATCTTCTTTTAAGGAATTTTATGAGCTTACGGATTCTGAGAAAAGTGATATCGAATTTGTTAACATAAATGATTTAGCGGACATCGATTCTGAATTTGAATTAATTGATGATGATGATGATGACGAAGATAATTAAATGATGTTATTGTTTTAAAATGTGTAACTTAGTAAATTAGAGCTTACATCTTAATTATTTATTGTACTTTTAATGAAACTAGGTAATTTATTATCAACTTACTTAAAAGTCATACTCTCATCAGTTCTTGTGAATATTTTTGTTAATATATATTTCTGTATATATATAATATATTTATAGACCTCTTAATAAGTCTGTCTGCGGTTTAAAGTAAATACAAATGGGGAAAAAACGTTTTTTTTAAATTTTCATTTCCTTTTATCCCAGAAAGTGCACATTTGGCGCACTATGTGTCTTAGTATTAAATATAGCTCTTAGTAATAGCATTACGATATTAGAGACCGCTACTTGAAACAAGCCCGGAATCAGGAGGGAGAGAGCTCGATACACTCATTTTCATAGTAAAATTTCACATTTTCTCAAATTACTCCCGAAATATGGGAGTTATGAAGAAATTCATCACCACAATTTATGAAGGCATTAAGTAATCGAATAAGATGGCATCATTAGTTTGTCATAATTTTACTCTTATTTTTCGGACATGTCTACGTCCAACCGCTCCCATACATTCGTTCCACTGTGCGACGGAGCACTTTTGTAGCGAACCGCGGGCGTCCGCATAACGCAGTTTCAGGCCTAAATGATGAAATGTCCAGAATTACCCTCGTAAGCGATGAATTGTTTTAAGACATATACAGTTACTGACAGAGCAGCGGTATCCCGGTGGAGCGGTGGTGGCCCAGTAGTAATGGCCCCTACTTACGTTCGTAAGTTCGAACCTATAGCCAGGCGTTTTACTTTGTGAAATTCACTTCATCACCACTGCTCTCAAAACCATCTCAAACTGTCTCAGCATATCCTAGAGACAACAATTCGAAGACATGTGACATCTACTAATCTGCACTGTGGATTTCCACACAGCTATTACTGAGGCCCTCGTACAAATAGACACTTTGCTATTTCTCGTATTCCAAAACACTCATAAGTAGTAATTTGAAGTGATGCACGCCCTGACGTCATCAGATCTACCATGCTCCTGTTAATCATATTACTACGAGTTCTGCAACACTGTTGTCCTTGATAGTTCATTTTATGCGCAGCATTTTGCTGGCATACCTGACTTTACTGCCTCTTGTAATTGTAATGAGAACCATGAAAATACTGACGATATGGTGACAATAAAAATGTTATGCTCGATTATAGGTTGGCCAATGAGGAGTGGTGAGTAAAGGAGGCTGTATTTAGACACCTGTAATTAGCGAAGTATGTGATTGTGAGATCACCGCTAATAAGACAGTCTTCTCTAAATATTTCAGAGCTTATCTCGAGAGTAGCCTGAAACATCTTCAGATTAACAGGCAGCACGTACTGCAGTTACGATAATTTGGGATTCAATATTTAGCTGTGAAGTTTTTTATTTTTATTTAAGTGTTTTTTTTTTTTTCATTAAAATAATTATATACAATACTAGCTTTTGCACGCGGCTCCGCCCGCGTGGAAGTCGGTTTTCACATAAAAAGTAGCCTATGTCCTTCTCCGTATCCCAGGCTATATCTCTACCTTTCATGACGATCGGTTCAGACAGACAGACAGAGAGAGAAACAGAATTACTTTCACATTTATAATATTAGTATGGATTATATATTACACTAGCTTTTGCCCGCGGCTCCGCCCGCGTGAATGTCCGTTGTCACGTAAAAAATTTGCTTATGTCCTTCTCCATATCTCAGGCTATATCTCTGCCAAATTTCATGACGATCGGTTCAGCGGTTTAGGCGTGAAAACGTAACATACAGACAGACAGAGTTACTTTCACATTTATAGTATTTGTATGGACATGACGCAACTAACTATTTACACTAGGTACTGAATTAAATGGCTAACAAACAAATATACAAATAAATAAATAAAAAACAAAAGGAGACTTAGGCGTCGAAGTACTCGTCCGCATCGCTGTCATCCGGAAACATGCCCAGAAGACTGGCAGCATTGCCACGTTGAATGGCAATGCTAATTCTTTGCCAGAGAAAGAGCTGTGGACTGTTTGCAAACATTAAACGATAATCACCTAACGATACCAAGCCCGGCCTACGGAAAATTTTAGTGTATTCTGAAAATCTAATTCTACATCCATTGGTACAGTTACGTGAGCGAAATAAACAACACATAAATTATAAATAATTCTGATGAATGGGTCGGATCATCGGATGATCGGATCGTCGTCACAAATCAAAGTGAACCGGTGTCAGCTGTAAACCGCAATACTTCGACCGCAAACCGAGCTTTTACATAACTAACTATATAAGCCTACCTACTACACAGGCTCAGTAGGTATGTACATAGATACATCATTGGGACAGTTAAGGCTGTTCCACATTTACCGTGCTTTATTAAGCTACTAGCTTTTGCCCGCGGCTTCGTCCGCGTGGAGGTCGGGTGTTATCATACGAGATCGTACTACCGGTTTAAAATGTATCCTATGTGTTCATATAAATTTCATCAAAATCCACTCGGTCGTTTTTGAGTAATTGAGTAACACACATCCAAACTATTTAATTTCATATCTAACGCGACTTCGTAGCACGTGAGACAAAATTTAGATTTGTTCGATGTTTCGGCTTTTCTTTGGGTTATAAAATTAACCCAAATTTTCTTTTGTCCTAAACCACCGCATTATTGAGGCAAACAAAACATTTTTTTTTTTTTCAAATTGGTTCAGCCATTTGCGAGTTTTTGCGAGACTAACGCACGGCAATAGATTTTTATAATGTATATAGTTATATATTAACCCCCCTTACTAATAAACGTTGTATAGCGTCTGTATAGTTACACAACGCTTTGTCTTCTTCTATCGAAAGTCAAATCACTGACGAGTGAAAGAGAAAAATCGGTGTGTAACTATACAGACGCTATACAACGTTTATTAGTAAGGAGGTTACTATATACATGTATAAAAATCTATTGCCGTGCTACCTATATAATTATAGATAGATTAGTAAGATACCTACTGTTAAATTACCAGGCCGGGCTATTCTAAATTCGATTCCTTGATTGATAATAACTTTGTTTTATCGAAAAATAATCTAACTTGTAACGACGAAATTATGTTGATATTATGATTTTATTTCTGTAAGTAGGTTTTACAAACACCTTTACACAACAATCATATTTTTTTTAAACTAGATGAGATCGGGGTTTTCCATCTGATTACTCTGAGAAGAAAGACCGAAATAAACTCAGAGGTAACAATCTTTTTTAAAGTCCAGACGTAATTTTGGTCACATTATGTGAAGACCATGTAGATTGGTGTCTGAAATGGTCTTTGGAGGAAATAACCATACAGATTGAGTGGACCTGTCCAGTCAGTGCCCGCATTTGTCAGTAATCATTTAGCTCAACTAAAGGAGTTCAATGAGTCAACGAATAATACCAAAGAAATTACATTTTACCCAAATGTAATTAATAAAGAAAGACATAAAGAACTCAAACTGCCAGATTACCTATCATTAAAACTAACTGAGAAATAAATAAACAAAGACCCACAAAGTCCTTAAACTTGTCAGTATCTTATCAGTAAAAATGATGATTGCTCAACTTACGTTTGAAAATACGATATTTATACCATTGGTAGCTGTGTTAACCTAGCCTATGACCAAGCAGTGATTACAACATTTAATTCGCTACTAATTTCATTGTTTAAGACGCCATGGAAAAATCCAATAACGAATAAATAAACGATGATTTAAGTCCTTGCAGTGTCCAAGATTTTACCATCATCCAAATTTAGCCCTACGAATCTTGAAAATAGTACTATCTACAGTCATATTTATTGTCACTCAAATTTAATCGGTAATAAAATGCATCCGCATGCCGCATGCGCCCGCCTACATTGCATGCGTCGCGAAATCAATTATATTTTTTATTCGTACGCTACAACACTAAGGAATAACCGGCCATAACTGGCTGCTCGTCGTCTTCAATTGTATTGTCGCATATTAGTAATTGACCCCTCAATGTATTGATATCGGCTTCTGAGTTCTGCGGTAATGTTCCGCTGTTGGCATAAGTATATGTCTTTTGTAGTACGTACTTATTGAAGATATTTGTTGGACTAACCGACTGTTAATACTCTGTCAAGCATGACATGAGCACTGTACTACCCTGTTGCAGTGTATGCTTGACAGAGTTATGCAGTTAGGTGCCTGGACTTTGTATGTGCTTCTAGTAATTATTTTGATGCTTTCATGAGTGAAGACACTTAAGTAGCTCTGACGCATCCTGTTCAGTTGCACGGGTGCCCGTTACAAAGTTGCCGACTGGCTGACATCATTTGCAAAGAAGTTAAATATGTCGTTTGAAGATCTAGTGGGTTCAGCCCTCCGCTCTTGCATAACCGAAATCACACGGAAATGCACGTAGTCTCAATGTGGATCGGTCCTCCGCTTGAGTTGCACAACGGTCGAGAGCCGCGTGTGCTGAGCCTTTATAGTTGAATGAAACATGCGCGCTTGGGTCGCCGCCTGCGCCCACGCCGGCGGAATCGACTAGCTCGGCTAGATTAGCAGACAGACTGGCATCACAACCTGTTACTGTACCTAGGTAGATAGAGTACACTTACATGGTGTGGTGTCACTCAATTCTTAGCGATTTTATATTAACTTTATCATGAGAAAGTTTGTAACTCTCGCCTTGCTATTATTTGGAAAAGTGCATTTTTCAAGTTTGTCATTAGTAATTTCTTGGTATTATGATGCTAGCTGTCTCAAACTAAAGGCCTCAAGATTAAATTAAATGTGTTGGCTAATGTAATTTCCAATAAGTAAGTATTAGTTTTAGCTCGATCTCCGAGAAGAGGATAAATAAGGAAGAAGAGATCTTTAGAAATCGTCTGCATCTGAGAAGACGCTGATCTACAACAGTGAATTATGATTTCGGATACTTTTGCACCAATCTATTATATGTTGGACCTAGCTATCTTTGCATATATTCAAATGCCCAGTCTTCGAATGTTCTAGAGATGACACTGCTACTGGTCTGTTTATACGCTTACATCATTTTACAAACAGACATTAACATTTGCTGCATAATTATTACTTGAGAGTGCCAAGAATGGTATGTACACACGGTTACAGATCAAGAAAACAATTTTCAGTATAAGCTGACCTCTCAGTGTACAGGAATCCTGTACATTGTAAGATCAGCTTATACTGGAAACACATAGCTTGATCTGTAGCTGTGTGTACATTAGGTATGTATTTATGAAAAATATTGGCTACTACTGGCAGTACCTACGACACGACCATAAAATATAAATTTAAAGCGAAGGAAGACTATTTATTTATTTACGCAAACGAAGTAAAAGGAGTATATAGGAGAAGAAGGCGGGAATTTTATGTATGAAGACTATTTTTTCCGGTTCTTAAAGATGGCTGATCGTCACAGTTAACTCTTTTTTATCCGATTCCTATTTCTGATCTAGAAAAGTACTTATGGTTTAAGAGTAGGTAAACATAGTAACAAACGAAACTTGCTTACCTATGGTGTTTTGGCGTTTTTAGACCAATTTAACCAGGTTTTCTTACGATACCTGCCCGGTTTTCAAATCGGAACTTTGAGCTTAAAAATTCGGTACCACAACACCTGAGTAACGTTTGCAATAGAACAACTAAAATGCACAACTATTACGGAAGTAGCGAAGAACTTGCGCACGCGCACGCATGCTACCCACGTGAACCGTGTCCATAACACCACGGGGATGTATCGATATTTAGATCACAGTGCACGCTATTTCAGTTCACACGCAACAATTTATGGGTTAGTAATGTTAATATACGGCGCCTCGTGCCCGATATTGGCAATGACCGATCGAACGGTTCCTTCGTCGTATGGGTGACACATACTCATACTCGAAGATAATATCGATTTTTGGACATGTCGACGTGATCGTTTGCTTCATAAGCCTACTCTTAAGTTGGCTTATGAAGCAAACTCTCTTCTCTTCCTTAGACCCTTTGGTCTAAGGAAGAGGAAAATAGAACAAATAATCACTAACCCGCACTACTGATGGTTCATACTTACGCCCTTTTATGGAATTCTATCCAAACAGAGTAGGAGCAAAAAAATTGTACCACTGCATGGTAAGAGCGTTTCCGCACTACATCCGATCCGAATCCGAGAAATGACGGTCCGCAGTGCCCGTAGTACACACGGCTACATAACAAGCTATACATTTTCAGTATAAGCTAACTTCTCATTTTACGGAAATCCTATACAATGCGAGATTAGCTTATACTGGAAATGTATAGCTTGATATGTACATAAGTATGTACATATGTATGTAAGACGCTCTAAACGATTTTCCCTAAGAGGGTCAAAATAAAGTGCTGCAATTATTCAGCACTTTATTACAAAAAAATCACTTTTATATTAATAAAAGCGTTTTTTTGTATAGCCACTGTTTGTGTAGCCACTGTTACACATGAGATTTTGTCCCTCTAGTTGTAAAGGAACAAAAGCCCAGATGCAAGGTCGTTATGTATCGAAATACAAGGGAACAACAAACTATTTGAAATAACCTATATTGAATGATAGCCACAAAGTGATAAAGTTAGACCAAGTTTGGTTAGTAAAAACGCCAAAGAAGAAGGCCTTGTCTCAGAATCATATTTTCACCTTTTCGTGATACCAATGGACCCGCGCACTTGGTCTGCACCAGGTAATAGAACAACTAAAATGCACAACTATTACGGAAGTAGCGAAGAACTTGCGCACGCGCACGCATGCTACCCACGTGAACCGTGTCCATAACACCACGGGGATGTATCGATATTTAGATCACAGTGCACGCTATTTCAGTTCACACGCAACAATTTATGGGTTAGTAATGTTAATATACGGCGCCTCGTGCCCGATATTGGCAATGACCGATCGAACGGTTCCTTCGTCGTATGGGTGACACATACTCATACTCGAAGATAATATCGATTTTTGGACATGTCGACGTGATCGTTTGCTTCATAAGCTTACTCTTAAGTTGGCTTATGAAGCAAACTCTCTTCTCTTCCTTAGACCCTTTGGTCTAAGGAAGAGGAAAATAGAACAAATAATCACTAACCCGCACTACTGATGGTTCATACTTACGCCCTTTTATGGAATTCTATCCAAACAGAGTAGGAGCAAAAAAATTGTACCACTGCATGGTAAGAGCGTTTCCGCACTACATCCGATCCGAATCCGAGAAATGACGGTCCGCAGTGCCCGTAGTACACACGGCTACATAACAAGCTATACATTTTCAGTATAAGCTAACTTCTCATTTTACGGAAATCCTATACAATGCGAGATTAGCTTATACTGGAAATGTATAGCTTGATATGTACATAAGTATGTACATATGTATGTAAGACGCTCTAAAGGTTTTTCCCTAAGAGGGTCAAAATAAAGTGCTGCAATTATTCAGCACTTTATTACAAAAAAATCACTTTTATATTAATAAAAGCGTTTTTTTGTATAGCCACTGTTTGTGTAGCCACTGTTACACATGAGATTTTGTCCCTCTAGTTGTAAAGGAACAAAAGCCCAGATGCAAGGTCGTTATGTATCGAAATACAAGGGAACAACAAACTATTTGAAATAACCTATATTGAATGATAGCCACAAAGTGATAAAGTTAGACCAAGTTTGGTTAGTAAAAACGCCAAAGAAGAAGGCCTTGTCTCAGAATCATATTTTCACCTTTTCGTGATACCAATGGACCCGCGCACTTGGTCTGCACCAGGTAACATTCGAAGGATAACAAGTTTGATTCCGCGTTCATTGCTTGAGCTATTTATTCATTGTAAGTTTGTAACAATCATTCAATGACTTACAAGTTCTATAGTTATCTGTAACAAAGATTTTTTTGTTATTAGTCAACGCGAGACTGTACAACTAGTTTCTGTGTTATAATGAATAGGTACCCTGTCCAATGACTCAACTCGATCACCCATCTCGTCAAGATCGTCAACAAACGTCAAACATTCCCTATTGACTTAGGTATAGTATATTACTAGCGTATTCCTGCTAATAGGGTGAGAATATGCGCGCCTCGAGATGGCGCCTCCTCTGATCGGACGTAAATCGAATTACAATACAGTAACTTTTAAAGAAATTACTAAGATTTTACGCAATAACAAAATATAACTTATCAAATGAAATGAGTATTAAACAAAGTATTTTTAGAAAACAATTCGCATCATGAAACGAGCAATCAACTTGATTCAGACTGCTTCTTCCGACATGTATTGTAGGTATATTTATTATGATTCTCAATCAACTTGGTATTTAATACAGAACAGGATTAAAATATAAATTAAACCTGCTACTTATGTTGATTAAGTGCCTAAATTATTATACAAATATTCTTAAAAGAAAAGAATAATAGAAAGTCGCATGAAGGGCTTTTTCCTGAAGTGACGATTTCAACACATCGCATTCGTTCCAAAAACTCTTATTTAAATGTCGATGTCCTCGCCCACTCTTTAATTAAGTGGATAACCTAATTACCTAACATATAATAAACTTGGGAAAAACTTAAGGAAATGATTATTGTTTTATTGAAACAGATGTTCTAGGAATAGTGTAGAACAAATCGGTATTAAGTACATTAGGAAATTGATCTTGGAGGAATGTGGTTCAGTGTTCCTTTTTTAAGGAAAACATGTAGGTAGCACTTTCTCCAAACAAATAGTTAGAGCCAAAAATACATATACCTACTTAATTGTCATGAAACTAAGCGTCATCCACTTTTACTAGAGCGGAAAGATACGCCGAATGACGCATCAGAATAATTATCTAATACTCGTAGGTAACACTTAGTAGTAATAATAACTGTTCAATATGTTTACATCGAAATGGTAACAACCGATGTACCTAAATACCTATGCATTGTTAGGCGCGAAACACGGCGCGCGGCAGGGTGGGCCGGGCCGGTCAATTTGACCGCGAACGATAGTGCAAAGGGAATCCTATACTAACAACGCACATAGAGGGCAAAAAGTCCGCGCCGCCGCGCCGCCGCACGGTGGATCGAAAATCGGCTGTAGAAGACATAGGATCTCGATTTCTTAAATGTTATTTTTTTTGCTGGAAATGACTTCTGCTGATCATTACTATGTACAAAAATGACACCCGAGTTAATTCTGCCCAAAAACGAAGGAAATATATTTTTTTTACGAAAAATTTGTATGAAGCTAGTATGAAAAATCGAATTATCTCCTAAACGGCATGTTTAACCGTAATATCCTTGGAGGTGGTCATAGTGCTAATTATTTATGATTTTTTGGTTGCCGATTTGACGAAAAATTTAATGCCGTTTTTTTAAAAAAAAAATCGTCAAAATATTTTTATTTATTTTTACATGTAAAACGATCCCTTTTAGTGTCCAAGTTAAAAAGATCGATATGTTATTAACCCAAATATTAAGAACACACAAAACAAGAAAAATTCAATAAAAAAAATTGCTGTTTCTTGACACATTTTTATTAATTTAAATAAAAAAAGCATTTTCATGATCTCCTTGGTGCCACTTAAACTGACAGATGGAGACAACATCTTATAGACGAACCCAAAACCATGCTCAGTTTTGTATTGTCGTCCAGTTCAGTTTACTTTTGTAAAGGAGAGTGAAGCAGTTGTCCTTGAGCTGAAAAAACAAATGGATGAAGAAATTGAGGCCCTTATCCCCACAGAGTGCAATAATAATAATAGGGTGACTCATGAACTAATGATGACGATGATCGACGCTAAAGTTTGCACTTACCTTTCTGAAGCTAGATCAAATGCATCGTGCTACCTGCGCTTAGCAAAGCCTACAGAAATGAACCGCTTAGATGCTGTAACACCAAAAATTGTGTGTTCTGACCTGTATGAATTTGGCTTGTCATCCCTACACGCCCGTATAAATTGTATGGAATGTCTGTTACACATTGCATACAGGCTCGACTTGAAACGGTGGGCAGCGAGAAGTGATGAGCACAAAGAAATGCTATAGACAAGGAAGAAAATAATTCAAAATAAATTCAAAGATGAGCTCAATCTGTTGATTGATATAGTAAAATAAGGCTCGGGAGCCACCAATGACGGGAATACTGCAAGAAAATTCTTTGAGTTTCCTAATAAAACCGCAGCTATAACCGGTTTGGATGAAGACCTCATCAAAAGATTTGCTGTAATTTTACAAGCAATTACATCTGGAGAGCAGGTCGATATAATAAAATTTAGAGATTATGCCCGCAAAACAGCAGAAAAGTACGTATTATTATACGACTGGTACTACATGTCGTCAACCGTTCATAAATTATTAATCCATGGGGCTGACATAATTGAGAAAAATAATATTGTGCCGATTGGGACTCTCTCGGAAGAAGCCTCAGAGTCTCGAAACAAAGATTTTAGGAGGTTTCGAGAACATCATTCGCGGAAAAGAAGTAGGCAGGATTCCAATCAAGACATTTTAAATATGCTTGTTGTTTCTTCGGATCCTTTGCTAAGTGCACAAAGGCCTAAGTAAGATGCCAAGAAAAAGCAGAGCTTTTTTGCTGAAACGCGACTTAATTCAATTTCAGGAAACTGAGTTCGAGTTTTTGGAATATATCCAATCTGGATGCTGACTCAGAATTGGAGTCTGACAACGAGAGTGATAAGGAAAATTTGTAAAAAAAATATATATGTACTTATTTGTAAATTTGTATTTGAGTCTGTTTGGGTTTTTTTTTTGTAATATTTAATGATATTTTGTCTTTTTTTTTATTTATTTTACTTTATTTTACAAATGCTTAGTATTAATTCCTTAAATTAAATTATTTTGTATATAATATAACTTTATATGTTACTTAAATAAGAGTTTGATAATCTTTTTTTATTTAAATTAATAAAAATGTGTCAAAAAACAGCAATTTTTTTATTTAATTTTTCTTGTTTTGTGTGTTCTTAATATTTGGGTTAATTACATATCGAACTTTTTAACTTGGACACTAAAAGGGATCGTTTTACATGTAAAAATAAATAAAAATATTTTGACGATTTTTTTTAAAAAAACGGCATTAAATTTTTCGTCAAATCGGCAACCAAAAAATCATAAATAATTAGCACTATGACCACCTCCAAGGATATTACGGTTAAACATGCCGTTTAGGAGATAATTCGATTTTTCATACTAGCTTCATACAAATTTTTCGTAAAAAAAATATATTTCCTTCGTTTTTGGGCAGAATTAACTCGGGTGTCATTTTTGTACATAGTAATGATCAGCAGAAGTCATTTCCAGCAAAAAAAAATAACATTTAAGAAATCGAGATCCTATGTCTTCTACAGCCGATTTTCGATCCACCGTGCGCCGCCGCGCGCCGGTGTTTGTCGGATGATGTCTCTCGCTGTCATTAGCGGTCAAAATGACCGCCGTCTGCAGAGCGCCTTATGGTTTTCAACACATCCCAAGGCTCGCTCGTCTCTTTTTAAACTACTAGCCCGATATAAAAAATATCCTGTGACACTCGGCAATACTGTAGCTTCCCGTTAGTGAAAGAAAGCTCGCGTGGTGGATTACGGGCCACTCTGTCACTGAGTCCCAGCAGCCGCCTGCAACTGCCTGTGTCCCAGCAGTGGGAACATTAAAGCTGTTGCTGCTATTAAGTACTCCCAAATTGCGATGTTCCTAATGTCCTTCCATACATATTACCACTGTAATTTGGAAATATTGGTTTAGTTACTTGCCGCCTCTTCTCCATAGGAACCGTGCACCTAGTTTCTATATTTTGATTTTTAGTTAAAAATCTAGCAAACCACACAATAATAAATAGCGCCATATATCTCTACTAACCACTCACCTCTCCATGACTCACTCTTGTAATTTGAGCTCGTTTATCTACAAAATAAGGTAAACACAGGGACCTACCCTAGTCTGCGTTACAAGAGTAATGCACCTTCTGTGAAGTTGGGGTTAGGTACTTAACCAGTGGCCTCGTCATCCTTAGATGTAGGTATTGATGGGATTTTAATGGGTCAGACTAAACGTCGTCATAAGAGATAGGAAATTAAATAGGCACAACAAAATAATACAGTGTATTCTTTTAAATTGAAAGGTTTAGGTATAGGCTTTGCGAAGATGTGTAACTATGAATGATATTCTGAGGAATGATGTGAAAAGGCAACGTTGCGGTTTCAAAGAAGATGGAATGTCAAAATGTTTAAAGAGTGTGGTTAAATGGTTTGATCATGTGTGGTGATTAACAAAAAATATTGACAAGGCAGATGTGAGCGAAACGCCAGGAGGGGACGATCTAGTAGGACATAAAATATAGTGACCTAATTGGTGATGTTCTTCAGAAAGGTAAGGTGTGTAGGACTCGCGCCCGGCGGCGTGCGTGCCATGTATGACTAGATGTATGAACGTAAACGAAGCAAATAAAAGCAGTATGTTAAGATCGTAAAAGGTGGCGTTCTGTAATGTCTGTGTACCCCGCATGGGAAGGCGTTTATGTATGTAGGTATGTTTGAAAGCCCTTAATATAGCCATAGGTACGTAATCAGAATCGTGCTCAGTTTCGGGCCCTTTGCACATCAATATTCACATCTGTGATCTTGGGTTACGTTACAAAGAAGATCGTTAGGTATTTACTACGTATCTATTGGTAACATACCAAGACTATTAAATTAAGTCTGGAATTAGAATAGATTCGTAAGTAGTTAAGTGACAGCATACTTGTTTGGCACTTATTGTTTGCCATATATTATTGAATGCCAGACGAAGCAGTTGGTGCCATTGTTCCAAGTCGGATGCATGTTCAGATAACAATGTTAGAAAGATAAAAAAAAACAGTTTATAATAGCGGTACATATGACGCAAAGAACACAAACACAAAAAAGAACTAGTTGAACAACACATCCACGCAAAACGGCCATCACTCAGCATAATGCTGCAAGTGCTGCGACCAGCTGCAACCCTATGCGAAACAGACGCACTAGCGCTGGTGTCGGTTCTGATTTTGTTTCGTTTATTCTTCTTCTTCTAAGCGTGTCGATGGCAGAAGAATTACCACGCCTGAACCACTAAACCTTTTTTCCATCGTCGCTGCCGCTAATATCTAAGATAAACTCAGAAAGTAGATATAAATTGAAAAAGTCACATTGGTACTTGCCCGGATTGAAACCCGCATGAGGCGAGGCCTAAACCATTAACATAAGATTTTCATTCCCTTTGTCGTTTTTGAGTAGAGTAGCCAGATTTCATCATAATTATCATTTCTCCCTTTATAAGTTAAATAAACACTTTATAGTTTCGACTCTTGGCTGGTTGATCGCCACTGAATATTCGGACTGATGTTGAGGATATTTGCATCCGTATCCGAGATTGCGGAGTTTCCGCGTTTTTATTAACCCGTTTTATTATTGGGGGAGGCTTATGTCCAGCAGTGGACATCTTTCGGCTGAAATGATGATGATGATTAAGGCTCCTACAAACAGGAACGACACGCGACGCAACACAAGGCACCGCGTGTAGTGCGACGAGCGGTATCGCGTCGCGTGTGGCATCTGTTTGTAGGAGCCTTTAATCAATGCGGAGCTCATGCGGACGCAGATGTGGGTGGAAAAGGGTGAATATAAGTAAGATAAATCAACAAAATGAAAATTATAATCATTTAAATCGTCAATATATACTCGTAGCTTTTAATCGTCACATTGTCACGAAATAGTCTTATATCCATCAAACACATATAATTTCGTGAGCTTTGTTGATTTATAAATGATTATAATTTGCGCTGCAATTTGCAAAAAAGCGTAGGAAATGATGATTTTCGCCTTGCCGCCTTTACGGAACGCTTAAGAAAACCTGAGATCCCCCTCCACGGACGCCACCCACCAAACATCCACATTCGTATCCACGGATGCAAAAACACCTGCATGCGCAACATCCCTAATCCTGACTTATAGGTGGAGCAGTCGTTAACGAAATAGATTCGCATTCAATAAATTATCGTAGCGTTTCCGGTTCGTCCAATTATTCATACAAGTAGCGGTAATTTAATTAAGTATTCTACATGAATTGCCAATATCTTACACATCCACCTACCTTGCACCTAACTACCTTGTGAAGGCTATAAATATTTAATTGTAACACACATACTAAAAAATTTAATATTATCTACATACAATTTCCTTAATAACATGGCTTCATAAACTCATTTCAAATTAAAATAAGGCATATCTCCGTACCCCGCATTTTGATACATAAACAAATAAATGAAATTGAAGTGTATGTTTTTGTCAAAATAAGTATATAGGTACCGTACTTATAAAAAAAAACATTTTAAAAATGTTTTGTCCGTTTGTTCCGGCTAGTCTCCGAAACGGCTGGATCGATTTTGACGGGACAAAAAATCCACGCAGGTGAAGCCGCGGGCAGCAGCTAGTTAAATATAAAGTATATTATGTCACTCACTGAAAAAAACCTCTTTTAATCAGAAAAACTAAGTGTGGTGAGCCAATCCTATTCAAATTCATTTATTTGCATAACACCGGTTTATGGGCTGTTACAAAATATTGCATTAGGTACCTACATTGAGCAAATTTTAAATAATCAGAATAATTGCTAGCAAAACTACTTGTTTTTACATTGTGAAACATGCTCCTGCTATTGTCCTTATTTTCTTGGGGCTGGTGACTCGGTGCGGCATGTCTTTTTCGCTATTAGCCGTCAAACATTCCCTTTCCATCATCTCCTTCTTCTTCGTGTCGCTGCACGACAGTAATTCAAAATTTCCACCATTTGTCACTCAAATCCATCCATCGTTCTTTCATCTTCCCCTTTTTGAACAACGAAATGAAGAGTGCAATGTGCATAAATAGTTTTATTAACACGGCTATGTCCAGACCGCTATAGCTAGATGTAATCAATGTCGATCTGGTCACCAGCCGGGCTCGGCGGGATGCTTCGTTTAGTAGGCGAGCGACTGGCGCTCTCCGTAATTACTGGCACACAGACGGCCCACAGTGGAACGAATGTATGGGAGCGGTTGGACGTAGACATGTCCGAAAAATAAGAGTAAAATTATGACAAACTAATGATGCCATCTTATTCGATTACTTAATGCCTTCATAAATTGTGGTGATGAATTTCTTCATAACTCCCATATTTCGGGAGTAATTTGAGAAAATGTGAAATTTTACTATGAAAATGAGTGTATCGAGCTCTCTCCCTCCTGATTCCGGGCTTGTTTCAAGTAGCGGTCTCTAATATCGTAATGCTATTACTAAGAGGTATACTAAGAGGTGCACTTTCTGGGATAAAAGGAAATGAAAATTTAAAAAAAAAAACGTTTTTTCCCCATTTGTATTTACTTTAAACCGCAGACAGACTTATTAAGAGGTCTATAAATATATTATATATATACAGAAATATATATTAACAAAAATATTCACAAGAACTGATGAGAGTATGACTTTTAAGTAAGTTGATAATAAATTACCTAGTTTCATTAAAAGTACAATAAATAATTAAGATGTAAGCTCTAATTTACTAAGTTACACATTTTAAAACAATAACATCATTTAATTATCTTCGTCATCATCATCATCATCAATTAATTCAAATTCAGAATCGATGTCCGCTAAATCATTTATGTTAACAAATTCGATATCACTTTTCTCAGAATCCGTAAGCTCATAAAATTCCTTAAAAGAAGATTTTTTTACAAACTTATTTCCTTTTGGACGGATACTTGTAACAAGTGGATCAGAAGACAGTAAAAGATTGTGCATAATATCTTCATTGCATGAGATACTGCTATGCTTTCGAGAATGCCCCTCTCTATATTTTCTAAAATCTTTATTTCTAGCCTCAGATGCCTCTTCGGATAGAAAACCAATGGGCACAATTGACATGTTCTGAACTATGTCTGGCCCATGCATTAAAATTTTATGAAGTGAAGAAGGCATATAATACCATGGGTATAACTCCACGTAAAGCTTAGCAGTATCAAAGCAGAACTCTCGGAATTTAGTTACGTTGATCTTCTCTCCTGATGAAATACACTGCAAGATCACACAGATTTTTCTTAAAAGCATAGCATCTATTCCGGTCAGTTCAGCAGATTTAGTGTAGTTTTCAAAAAATCTCCTTGCCGAGTTGCCATTGTTGGTGGATCCACTGCCTTGTTTCACAACATCGAGAAGTAAGCCCGTTTCTCTTCTTACAGCCTCTTGAACTCTTTTCTTCCTGTCATCAACTTGCCTTTTTGCTATATCACCCCTTACTTGCCATGATTTTATGTCTAATTTGTAGGAAATGTGTAATAAGCATTCCATTGAGCGAATCCAAGCGTGAAGGGTGCTTAAGCTATATTTATACATGTCCTCGTTTGCGTGTTTATCTTTGATTAACTCTAAATTATTCATTTCTTTAGGACAAGCCTTGCATATGTCACACACTGAAGCTGCTGTATTGGATATAATGGAATGAATTTTACCATCAATCATTGTCAACAGCAGTTGGTGTTTGACACTAATTCCATCAGTGATGGTGGATGGAGTTAAGGCTTCAATCTCTGCTTCGATTTCAGCCATCTCTCTCTGCACATTTTCTTTGGTTTCCTTTATAAACTTAAACAATATTGGCCGGCAAAATGAAGTGGAAGATGGTCGCTCGTTTTCCCAAATTGTTACACCTTTTGAGACGAGCCGCAGTGGTACAAGACTAATCATAAAATTACTAGCAAGATCGATTTGCTCATCTTCACTCGTCCTTTGATGATAAATGCTTTGGCTAGATGATCCGTCAAAACCCCATTTGCTGGTCAATACGAGCTGTTGATTGGGATCAACAGGGGTTTCTAACGACCTAATAAGTCTTCTTGAGGTTAAATCCATCAAGGCTTGTAATTTGATTTTTGCAGAGCTCTCTGTAACTGTGAGATCTTCTTTGGCCGGATAGCACTTAATTTTTTCTTTAACCAACATGTAGTAACTCGGGTATTGAAGAGCTCCTTCTTGAGTGTTGAAATCCCGAAGAGTGTTATAGCGCCATTTCGATAAGTTCATCGATACATAAAGAGCCAATGCCTTCAAAGGGGATATTTCCCGTACCTGAATTGATTTACCTTCAATGAAGGCTTTGATTTTTGAGGCCTCTTCTGGATTCTCCGTCAAGTATTTCATAACATAAGCTGTATCGCTTTGTCCTGCCTTTTGAAGCGCCCTTTCGGCCGAAAACATAATTTCAGCGCTGCTACTGCTGCATGAAAGACTATCTTCAGTGCGTCTTCTTTTTTGCCGGTTACTAAGGTCCTCAAAAGATTTACGAGGACTAGGATGTGTACAAGTTGAAGCATCAGATTTAGCAGGAGAAATTATGGGCTCGATGACGTCACTTATATTTTCTGTAGAAGGTTCCATATTTTCATTCTGTAATTCCGGCCATTGAATTGCAGCCTGTAGCCAAATCTCATGTTTCTTCCGAAACTTATCTGTGCTTCTTCCAGACTGTGTCCATTTTGCATAAATGCGGTAGCAAAATCGACGACACCAGTCTTTTAAACTTGTTTCAGCACTTTCACATAACTGAACACAACTGTTATCTTTTAAAACACTGAACAAATAGTTAAAGTCGCGTAAATCTTTATGTGCGCGTGCGCATAAAGCAACGTGAATATCAAGATTTGTATTAAAATTTGGAAAATACATTGCGAGATTAGCTTGGATACAACGAGGTGTAAATCAACACTGATTTTAAAGTTACTAATAGTGACCTATTTATATAAAATCCAGGTATCCCAGGTATCCTTTGTTAAATATTGCAAGGTAATTAGTTATTGTGATAATTAGTAAATGATGCATGCTAAATTAGTGTATTAAGAGCCATTTAGTAATTAAATAATAGCAATGTTCTTATCAGTAATCATTAGTGCATCAGTTTTATATGTAAACCTTAAGTCCCTAATTATATATCCTAATTAGCTTATATCTTCTCTAATTGGCTGCTCAGAAATGTTATTGTAATAAGGTAAACCTTTAGAAAAACGGTTTTAATCAACAAAATAAACAAAAAATAAAAAAATTGTGTTATAAAATAAACATCACTCTTTATCCCAGAAAGTGCACATTTGGCGCACTATGTGTCTTAGTATTAAATATAGCTCTTAGTATTAGCATTATGATATTAGAGACCGCTACTTGAAACAAGCCCGGAATCAGGAGGGAGAGAGCTCGATACACTCATTTTCATAGTAAAATTTCACATTTTCTCAAATTACTCCCGAAATATGGGAGTTATGAAGAAATTCATCACCACAAGTTATGAAGGCATTAAGTAATCGAATAAGATGGCATCATTAGTTTGGCATAATTTTACTCTTTTTTTTCGGACATGTCTACGTCCAACCGCTCCCATACATTCGTTCCACTGTGCGGCCTTGCGACCGCTTTACTGCAGACTATCTTCCACTACTACTACTCCATGTCTAGTGCTATTCACGCGGTGAAAATATGCGAGCATTGTCTCTGTATTCGGAGATACTGTTTAGACACAATTTTAAATTGGTACGCGTTTTCAATTGTACTGAAAAAACATAATGAGAATAAATTACTAGTGTAATAATGTGTTACATTTCTCCCAATGAGAGTTAAAGTTACACGTTCAATAAACTTGATTTGTGTCGCATTACACAATAATGTAAAATAACATTACATTTACCTACGTTCGTGCATGTGTTGTTGCATCTTGATCTCTTATAATAATATATCGATACAAAATATTATTTCTACTATATTATAAAACCAGCCAAGTGCGTGTTTCGGGGACGAATTTATCCCAAGAACTAACTTAAAGCGACAATAACCGACTTTTAATGATTTTATTCTGAAGAAGATCACGTCTAAACGAGTAGTTAATGATTTGGAAAAAATATGTGTTAAATTAGAGCATTTTCTTAATAACTACAAAATACATGAATATTTTATATTATGTTCATATTACATAGTGAAATTAATTTGTAAAGTTATGTCTAACACGAATAAAAAACTGAGAATCGCGCAAAATCTATCAAGTGTATTTTTCTGAGTGTGTGTAAGTTTTCCGTTTTAAAGATAATTTAATTAATGATTGATGTTTTAGTATACGTGTTTTATTAAAATACGTTTTGTTTGATGTATAATAAATTAATAATTTATTTGGGACATCGCTCCTGGATGGGCGAGTCCTATTACTGGCTGGACGTACCAAGCGTTGCGTGAGCTCAGTACAGAACACGCAAGCTAACCACTCAAGGTCACTGGCATATATCTGGGCCTTTCGTTGAAAAACTTGTTCCCCCATACATTCCAACTACAAATGTATGTTGATTGACTATTGCTCGTTATTTTGTAAAGCCTAGGTAGGCTTACTATATGCCAATGTATAGATATACATATAAGAAGATTGATATACACAAATAAACATTGCTCATTTAAACAGTTGCTAGTTTCTAGGCGGTTATACATGAAATCTATCAGCCGGGCCGATATTACTTCCGCAATTTTCGCTTTATAGGTAGGTACTATGATAGTGATTACGATATCAATAATACTACTACAACTACAAGGTACTAGTAGAAAGGAGCTCGTGGCTAAGTAATAACAGCCACACGGGTCGATCCATCAGGTTAAGCTACGCTTGCCGAGGTTGGTCCGTGGATGCGTGACCATCTTTCCATACCGAGACTTTTCCGTGCTTCGGAATAAAGCACTTTAAGCCGTTGGTCATTTGTAGATCTTTGACAGTCGTTACGGGTCGTCAGAAGCCCGAAAGTCTGGCAATTAGTCTTACCGATGAGTATCGAATCGTATTACCTAGTTACTGGGTTGTGGAGGTCAGATAGGCAGTCACTCCATGTAAAATACTGGTATTCTGGAAGCTGACCCCAACATAGCTGGGAAAAGGCAGCTTGATTGAGTTTGCCTGAAACTATCAGTTGTACTACAATTTTTTTTTATTATTAAAAAACATCTTTGACATATCTCGGGACCCTGGGGTCCCGGACCTTCGGAAGGTGTATGAGGGGCCGAAGCCACCTCGCAGAGGCCCCTTAGAAAAATGTAATGATGAAGATTGACGATTCGCCCTATATGCACTATGCAAGTGCTCTCAAGGACAACCCTTATAACAATATATATTATACTTGACTATTGAAGAACATGGAAACACAAGATTTTGGGCTATGGGTTTGGGTGGCTTTAGTGGATGACGTACCTTGAACTATGGAATAACCATGTCTATTTATTTATTTAACAGTTTATGTACACACATATAAACCGACAAGAAGAAATGAACAGAAAAATACGTACGAAGGTGCTGCTTATATCTAAAGAAATCTCCTGAAGAGATGTAGATGTGTGTATGAGTTAAAGAGACTGAAAAATACATAAAATCTAAAAACTATTCACTAATTTAAATATAAACATACAATATGAGCATATACTTAAATACATAGTTCTAAAATAAATATCACTAAAATATATATAATTATAAGTACCTAGTATAAAATAATCAACACATAATATGCAACTACGAAGAATTGGAAAGATAGTGTTATTTCACTTTTCTTTTAAAAACTGCAACAGTTTGGCAGTCCCTAATGTCAGGTGGAAGTGAATTCCACAACCGAACGTGGTGCACAGAGAAGGTGTAAGAGTAAAAGTCGGTTGACTGGGGAGGGGATGTAAGGAGATTTCTTAGATGCGACCTGCAAGGTGCGTGAGTGTGTGGTTATACACGGCCAAGGGGTGACTTGCACCCTCAATAATGGGCCCCCGGAAACTGTCTCTATAGCACATACTGACGTAGCGCCAAGGAAGCAACATGTCCAAAGGTGCTTGAGGAGTGGAGAGGTATTCCACGGCTATCAGGACAATCTCGGAAGTACGGTCAAGACCCCTACCAGTATCTTATTGGAACCACCGAGCATGTTTGCTCTTGAGAATCTCTACTCAAGCCGGCCAATAAAGGCAAGAAAGAGGTGGGAGCTCTGTTAGTCGTCAGTGTTCACTCCGCCCGGCCAATAAAGGCAAGCCAGAGGTGAGGAACAAGACTTCTTCCAGGAGATAGGATCTGTGGGGTCGCAACAGCCCAACGGCTCGCTACAAGCTGCCCTGCGGTTTCATGTATCTCTCTTGGTCTGGCTCCTCACCTGGTTTCGGCAAAGTTAACTTCTAGAGTTTGCCCAGCCCCACCACGACGTCAACGTAGAGATACGGCGGCAGCAGTGGGGGTTATTATGAGCTTGTTGAGTCCCACTGCAGGGCAAAGGCCTACTTTTTATTTTTCTCTCTATTTTGGAATAAGATCCCAATCCTTCAGGTAGGATTCTAACTCGAGACATTTGCTTATGTTTTAAAAATGAATCTACATTAAACAATAAGACATAGCTAAATAAAGAGTATGACATTTTCGATTACAAAATATATGTAACGAAGATAAGTTAGCTAACCAACATTTAACATTTCCTTTATGAGCTAGACGGCAACGTCCGTAACTTTAACGACTAGCACTTTGTATTTATACCCAATCAGGTAGTAGGTACACTCCTACTGAAAACCCAAAAGCTTATAGTCAAGGAAAAGTCCTATATAAAACGGATGCACATGATAAACGGATGTTTATGATGATATCTTAAATATCAAACGGATGTTAGGTCTAAGAATATTGTAGCTAATAAAAACCACTAGGTAGGTATCGGTACTTATACTTTAAACTTTTAAATCAATAACTCAATAAAGAAAATTACTATATTATCATTATACTACAAAGATAAAAGAAATTAGTCAGAGACACGTTATTAAAATTATCCTACATTATGCTCTGGATATTTCCATTTACCTAACAGATATAAAAAGCCGGCCAAGAGCGAGTCGGACTCGCGCACCAAGGGTACCGTACCATCAACAAGCATTAAAAAAAAAAATATACATTAGTTCCACTATCGGTCAAGAGATGGCGTTGACCGAAAACTACAATCTTTAAAAGTGTGCTATTTAGAGACATCGTTTTATTTTTCCTGTAATCTTCTTTACATAAACTTCTATTACATAGAATAATTTCAGATTTTTCTCTATGCAAACTTCGGAGATAAGGGGGGAAGGGTATTTTTTTTTTTCGTCAAAAGTTGAAAACTATGCGGCCAAATAAATGTTTGAGAATTTGCAAATGGCGCTCTTTCATATGGGGTATCATATGAAAGAGTGCCATTTGCAAATTCTCAAACATTTTTACATGCCTATAGCCCCACTTCGAATTTTTAAGACACCCGTTCAGCCCTTATTGCAAAAAAAAGTATATACGAGTATTTTTATTTCTTTCTTATTTGCAAAATAGTTGAATAAACTTCATCTAAAACTATTCCAAATTTTTATTCTTTAGATATCCTGTTGTGACAGACGGACAGACAAACTAAGTCGCACCATAAGGTTCCTTTTTACCATTTTGGTTCGGAACCCTAAAAAAATTAATACACCCAATACAAATTGCATTCATAGAACGAGGTCATGTGTTTTTACAACTTTTTGTGTATTGCATTCGTCACGAACAACTTTATAATATATTATCTCAAAGAACAACTTTTCTTTGCAGTTCTTTAATCTGAGAGCATTGTTTATGTTTCAAGTTATAAAAAATTATCAGCTGTATAACTAGCTTTTGCCCGCGACTTCTTTGGCACGCGACAATAGTGTAGCTTTCTATCAGTGAACGATGATCATCTAGCTCCTACATACAAACTTACAAACTTTACCTATTTCTAATATTAGTATATTTAATAATTATTTGATCATAGTGTAAAACCAATCAACGAAAACAAAGTGGAATGAATCGACTATTCAGGCTGTAGAATTAAACATGTGCATAGTTTACTTTTCAATAAATTCGTTAACCTCGTGCAAATACACAGTGTATAAAGTAATAGCTCAGTAAATCTACTTTCGATCGATTCCAAGGACTGTGGTTATGATATTATGAAGCGGCCGCGGCCGCTCTACGTAGAAAATACGGTGCGTGTGCGCAGCGAGACCGGTCGGCGCGAGGGACCGGTATGCCTGGGAATTTTCCATGCTTTCCTCGACGACTCGCCGCCTCTCGGTCCAACTGTACCTTCAAGGGAACACTGAACATGTTGAATGATTGGATCTCTGTTGGGTAGATAGGTAGGTAGTTACCACCACCACTTAGGAGAGAGCTCTTCAATTATTTCGAAAAAGTAATTCGGGCTCATTTTTATTCCACCAACGGTTCATGTAACTCTTTCGGGCGTTGATCTTTTATTTTGAAGCATAAATAAACATTACATTATTTCACAGCGGTTTTCACAAAACATCCTCGTATTACACACAAGGTGAAACTAACACTGCCGCCCTTCAGAACGACCCGTCATCAACTCGCAACATCGCAACATTCCTGGAGCCGAAAAATTGTCGGAACAGTCAATCGTTGGCAGGCTTGCGGTGACACTTTTAGAATAGTCCACAATTCGTCCAAACCTGAATGGGCAGATATTGTGTGGTCGCGTGCCAAACGGTCGCGCCAGGCGCCTGGCACTTGGCACACCAGGCCGCACGGAACACGGAGCCCGCTCGAATGATTTACCGTCTGAAGTTCAAGGCCAGCGCCGAAACGTAGCGTGATGCTGACGAGTCAGGTCGTTGCAATGCAGCGCGATGCAGCGGTGAAAATGTTCTGATAACGACCGACAGCGATCATTGACGATGTTGGTGCGGAACGCTGATTACCCGTCACGTGGCGATACTGAAAAAACGCGCATTCTAAACAAAAATTCTGGCACCGACTTCAAGGGCATAGAATAAGAAAATAAATCAACATTTTTCACAGCATTCTCCAACCGGGCAAAAGTCCGGGCTTCTGGGAAATATAACAGCCATTTGTCAACCTCACTTCGACACCGTTGCCTGTTTTGCTCAACTCAAACTCAAACTCAACCAATCTAATCCATTAAGTTGATAGGTAGTAGAAAAAAATAAATAGAATACCAAGTGTGAAGATTTTAATTTGAGGTACTTTCCGCAGTAGAGACGTAGAAATAATTGTCTCAAGTCCAAGGTTGAAATAAAAAATAAATAAACTCAGACATTCTCTTTAGTGTTACGCAGAGTTTGGCGGACTTTGTAGCTGATCTTACATAACCGTTGTAGGAAATAGCTAAAGATTACTTTAAATAAGCATTACCTACATAAATACAGATAAGTAGGTAATATTTATTTTAAGTCATGCACAATGTTTAATGTTATGTTTAATGTCCGCATCTATGTTTAGATACATACGATATGTTGTCAACCAAACGGGGCGATGATGCCAATATTGCCCCGAGCTTATTTATCGCAGTTTAGGACTGTTCTGATGTAGATGCTCACTGCATTGAATGATCTGTTACTTGGATGTGTTTTCTAATAACCTCCTTAATAGCAGTCTCTTTTAAACTGAAAACCTCGGTAGCCAATAAAAGATTTGTAAAAAAAAAATATGGTCATCGTCAAATATGGTTCTTTGCACGTCCATCTTACTTGGTGCTACGACAAACAACTGTCTCCTAAAGCCAAATGTCTTGGAACAGAGAGTCTTGGCAACAGGCTGGCAAACAATAAATGGTTCACCGTAATATCCAGTGGTAGGAAAACTTTCTGGGGTGAATATACTCATAATAACTAACAACATTAGTTTAACGACTTTTGGAAAAAGAAATGAAACAATTCAACAGCACCTACTGATATTTCGAAGTTGACGAGCACAGCTCAAGTAAGCTCACAAACTATGCCTGAAGGTTATCCTAGGCTAGACCTTGGTAATGCTACCGCTGGACAACATGTAGTCTTCGTTTATGACACACATAATTTAAAAACCTTACCCTAATTTTCACAGGATTTTTCAACTCCTATATCCAAAGTATCTTGACCATCATCATCATGGCATAGGACATAGACCTCTGTAATTCCTTGGCAAATTGATCAGTAATACGTATGTGGTCTATGTACACTTCTGTCTCGATTCATAGAGTTGCCGGTAATGTCAACGTTATTTATATTATTAGTTCAGTGCTTCGCAAAGTGTGTAATATTTCACGTTCGCATTAATTGACGAACACATGTTTCTGTATTTCGGATTAATGTGCAGTTGGAGAGCTGCCCCGCCGAACGTCTAATACTACGCACACATACGCCGAATAAAACAGAAATACAGCAAAATGTATAGCTATACAATTAACTTTAATAATTATGCTGTCACTTTTCCTACAAAATCAAAAATCAAAATCAAAATATTTTATTTCACATAAACCTACATGGGCACTTATGAAACGTCAGAAGCTAGGTGCACGGTTCGAGTTAGTCGTTTCCTATGGAGAAGAGCCGGCAAGAAACTCCACGGTTACTCTTTTAAAAATAATTGGCTTTACAATATTATTAAATAACAGTGATAATAGGTATGGGAGGACAGTGTAGGCCTTTCAACAATTACCAGGTACTTAACAAAATAGAAAACCGCCAACAAATCTACACTCTACTAGGCCTACAACGTTCTCACATTCACAAAATATAAAATAATCTAAGTATATAAAATATTAATGACATGATTGCAATTACAACTACAGTAACATATCTGAATAAATATCATGTCCACAAAAGCCACTACGACAACCGCAGTGATTACTGCTGCAAGCATAGTATCTTCTTCTTCTTTATCTTTTCACTGACAATAAATTATGCTCATCACACAGCCAACTTCCAAACTCCGAGCTGTTACTAAGAAATTCCTAATGGAAAAACCCAATAACACTGCCCGACCTGGGAATTGAACCCAGCACCTTTCAGCAGTCGCGTTGTGATCACGAGACCAACGCAACAGTCCCGGACCTCGGTGCGCACGTTAAGCCGTTAGTCCTGCGCCTGATCTCTCTCCGATCGCATCCCATCGGACTATGAGAGTGAGGGAAGAGAGAGTGCACCTGTGTCTGCGCATACACGCCTGCACTATAATATTTCCCGCGCCCAAGGGTAGTCTCCGTTGATATCGGCTGCCATTGCCGAAATACGGTCTGGAGGACTATAATGCTCATCATATCCTAGGCCTGCTATTTTAGCCCAGTCATACCTAATATGCCTGATCTGTTACTCAGTAGACCTTATGACTAGAGATTGTTAATGATCTTAACTTCCTACCGCATTTTTCACGTGTCTGTATTCGCCTATTCTCCAAGTGTACCTTCTGTACCTTCTTCAGAGTGTTTACCGTACCTGTCTGAAGCACGTACGTTTTGCCAATCAATACTTTTCGCTGTCTTCACATATAGCCGCCGGCGCAAGCGTTGGCTAGAGTGTAGCAAATTATGAGCACTGCGTCATTTGCGTGCACATATCTAGCAGTACTTAGCCATGAATTAGCTGATACTAGTGAGCCAAATGTAGGTGTTTGACATAAGACATATTGGTTGAACCAGACGTTTGGGTTGAAGAATCTTTTCTGCAACGCGTTTTTAAGTAGATGCAACACTATTCTGGGTTATGAAGATTTGGCATGAACCACCATACCTACCCATGCAGCTGCCTGACTTGCTTGTCAGGCAGCTTCATACTAGTAGTCATTCCTAGCTACAGCTGTATTTAACTCATTTTATCTGCAGTGGAACTCTCCTTCTAGTAAAGATATTTCTGCCATCCAGTTGTCGTCCAGTTTTGAAGGCATACTGGACTACCCATACTAAGTACCATTGGCAATGCGTCGGCTAACTGCTGCAAAACATAATGCAGGGATCTCGAGAAGATGGTAACTTTCTCTAGGGGGTTAACCTGTTATCGCATGAAATGACGGCAGAATACAGCATGGTTTTTGTTTCTTTTTATTGTCCGGTCTATTATTTTTGCGCAAATGACTCCCAACGGCCTTCAAATTACAGGTGTTTGTTGTCGGTGGTTTGCGCTAGCGTTCCTAAGTCTGACAAATACCTATTGATGCTGTAATGGTGTGTAATCATTTGTAAACATGAAAACCTACCCACAAATTAAGCTAGATTTTTCCGTAAAGTATAATTTTGTGTGTCCCTGACTCATAATAGATACTCCTTTGACATGGTTATTATTTACATTCAACGAATTAGTCACACGCTTACACAGTTGCGGTTTTGTATGCGCTCCGAATTATTTTATAGGTAAACGATAACAATACGTCATTGACATTCTAGGTTTTTACTTGTGTAGGTACCAACCTTTTCATACTTATCCTGAAAGTTTCCGATTAACAAATCTGATAGTGACATTTTAATTTTTCTCATGTAAAGTAGGTAAATGTATACTTTCAGAATTACGAGTTCCTAGCTATATTTTAAAGTTCTTCACTTGTAACAAGTGAAGAACTTTAAAATAAATGCATCGTGCGTACAATATATGTAATTAACGCGCTTAGAATCGGAGTTTGAAGCTCGGGTCGGGTCGTGAGATCTTCGCATTTACAGCACCTCATGTGTGAGTCCTCATAGTATATATTATTCAAGGGTAAGGTGGGCTTAAGATATTTCCTTACAATTATTTACAGTCCCTTCTCCCTCCTTGATGTGAACTTGATACATATGAGATTGGAACCCCTCACTTATATTATTTCTAATGAGTGGGTAATTACAGTAAATTACCCTTGTGTTATGTACTTACGTCTCTCTGTCATAAGTAGTTACGTACCTATAATACGTCGATTATGAAACAACATAAAGTCTCGCACACAGGCGGTTTGACAATGCAATTAATAGCAGGGCTATAATTATATGTATTATACTTGGTTATAGCTCGGGTTTTATTTATCATCTTAATTAAGATCCTCTTGTATTATGGGAAACAGTTTTCCTTATAACAAGCCGTCCAACGTAGTCTGTCATTTGTTTTTTTTACTCTGTGATTAAAAAAACCACAGAGTAAGAACCAACAACCACAAAAACACACTATGTGTTTTTTTTTTTACTCTGTGAGTTATTTACTTTGTGATTTAACTAGATTGTCTTTGACACATACCTACTAATATATTCGTAGTAGGTAACCTACTACGAGTCTTTACCCTTAAATCCTTTTTCCTGATTAGAATCATTATTAGACACAAAACGCTCTATTTAGCATAATTATATACAGATTTGTTGGCACCACACTAGAACCTTGCAGGTCTGTATTACTCACATCATAAACAACAACTTTTGTTTTATGACTTTTTACAAAACATAGTACATTTACCAAACACAAACCTTCAAGATACCATTGTTCTATCTAAAAGGGATGATGACTAAAAAAATATTTACAGAATAGGAATGTGTCTTGGGTAAAAAAAAAGAAAATCTGTTTAGTCCATCAATCAGATTATTAAAAAATATTGGACAAGTATTTTTTTTCTTTTTTTACGTAATCAAAACATTACGGCGATACATTGATTTCAAATGTGGTTTGACGTCACTTCTCAGTAGATTTTATACGTAGCTGTGACATAACGAGCCCCCACTCCCCAAGTTTAATGTGTTTTATCTAAGTAATTTTTTATTAATATGATAAAGCAAAAAGTACGTGTCTAATATTTTTTTATTATCTGATAGACGGACTAAACAGTTTTTCTTTTTTTTTAACCAAGACACATCTCTATTCTGTTTTCTGTACCTACACCTCCCGTGCACTAGAGACGGCATGGCATTTTGTTTTGCTACTATCGTAGAGTTTGAAACATTTAGAGTCAACGCTCTAAATGTTTCGAACTCTTTTAAATATTTTTATTTTTGTATGAAAATCTGATAAATTAAAAACTGTTCTAAACTTACTTCGGACGCAGTTTTGTTAAGTAAAACCAGTATTGAAAAAAATACAGTGAGGCCACTCTGGCTCTCTGAGGCCATGTTAGCCAGAGTGGCCTAAAAAACTGCTCTAAAATGACCTCGGAAGCAGTTTTTCAAAATAAAATCAGTATTAAAAAAAAACAGTAATTGGCTCCTTATGGCCTCATATGAGAAGAGGCCTTTGCCCTGCAGTGCGAAAATAGGCTAGCTTTAATATATTCTTGGTAAGCTTTCGGCTTCCCCATTGTTGTCAGCAATCGAAAGCTCTTGCCTTTGCAGACTAAACCTAAGCGTCTCCTATAATAACAGTTCTGTTCGACCATTGATTGCGCAGCAATAAATACCTTCGTCATAATGATAGACGGTTATTGGAACACCCCCGCCTTCCAACTAGCATTAGTACCAACGCCTACCTAGTAATTGGTGATACTGCCTAGTAGTGTAGCTCAGACAGACTAGGAACCAGATGTGTTGTAAAGGCGTAAAGGGAAAAAATGTTGATGCATTAAAAGCCGTTGACCCGAACTTCGCATTGCCTACGTCATCCGCCAAAATATTTTTGAAGCCGAATGCAACTTTGCCCCCCCCCCCTCCTCGTATGTTTTTGGGTGTTACTTGCGAAAATGCGGCAATCGTTTGTCAAACCGGCCTTGGTTTCGAAAACCTGTTATGGAAATTTCTTTTTCGCAAGTTAGCAGTGCCCGGTGGACTTAAGTAGCAGTAATTAAGGCGAAGTCGACGTGGGCTCTCGGTGCGCATGCGCGTCCGGACTCCGCGCATGCGCGCTGCGGCATTAAACGATTGCAATGAAATCGCCGCAAACGCAGCTGGGGGATTCTGCTACAATTTGTTGTTGACCTAGAAAGTGCATTTTTGCAAAGTATTGGTTTCCTGTCTCTTGGATTGTTCAGAAGTGAATAATAATCTTGCAGCCCTGGATGTGTTGGCCTTTATAAATATCTCCTAATTGTTTTGAAACATTCCAGTTTTACAAGATTTGCTATCGTTAGGAACATTATCTTAAAGATAACAAAGCATAGCATGTAACCACGCCTGCTTATTGCCGGTTGGTAATGTTATATCATTACGTCCAGATTTCCTTAAGGTTTTCCGTAACACGAAAATTCAACGTGGTATTTCCCAGCGCTAAGAAGCTGGTCATAAGAATAAAAATAAATAGTTATTTGGAGAATAAATAAATAAATCGTATAGGGTATCGTAAGCACGCTACTCCATGACAAAATTAGAACGGACTACTATAATTACAAAAACGACGTCTGCAGGCGTAGACTAGTTTAGTTTTAAACGCGACCTTGTATCATACATATAAGTAACAAAATAATATTACAAAGACATTGACAATAGAGTAACATACCTTTTGCCTTACTGATTTACATTTAAATAAAGGGTATCTACTAAGCAAGCCTTGTGTCAGTCTAGAGATTTATCCCATTATTGCAGTAGCCACTATAATTGTTTCTTTACGTCACAAATTGCTTTTAAATTGCGTATATAAATAGCGTAAACGGGACAACAATGTGAAAGATGTTTTAATTTTAGATAAAACTTACGCAACTGCGCTGTGACGGAGTTCATAGAGTAGGGAACGATTTATATTTTTAAATATTATATTTTATAAGTTTTGTCATTAGGGTGTGTACCTATTGTGACTGGTTATCGCGGTTATTTATTGGGAGATTGTCAATCTGTCGCAAATCGGTAACAATAGTTGAGACTGACAATTCGGTTAATGCCAGGCCTACTATTTTGGCATTTCCAAGAGAAGATCCACTAAACAAAATTATATTAGAAGATTATTCACTAAGGGGATAAAGCTGTGTATAATGTCATGGGGGCTATATTGAATCCTGAACGCATCGAAGGATTCTAGGGATCCCGTGCGCAGCGATTCGCCCAGGAATAAGACTAGAATCCTGAGTGCAGCGACGAGGAATTCAAGCTCGCCAAATACTCTAGTTTTCACACCTATTGCGATTTAATAAAAACCAATTCGATTTTTATATTAGTAGTTTATGAACTGATTAAATAACTGGAGACTAGGTGTAGTTATGTGCAGTTTCAAACACTATCTATATACATATATCTAAGAGATTATACACTAGAGTAACCGAACCGTGAATCATTCGATAAAATGATAGCAAAAAAATAACTTTTAATACTGTAATCAAGCTTTGAGTCAGACAAAATGAATGGCTAAGCTCTTTGGTATTAGCTCATTTATGTAGGTACTCTAGCCTGTTTGTAATTAGAGGTAGTAGGTGTATAATTATGTTATCTGCAATATTTTATTGTGTCATTCGTTTGCCTGCAATTATCCTTTATGTAATGAGATAATTGTAACTTGTTTCTTCGACGGAGCATTTTCTTACTCTACCTTTTTTTTTTTGACAGTTATTAGACATCTATTTAAATTACGATGAATTAATTAAATGAATCTTAATTTCTAGTCTTCTAAATGAAATGATACATAAAATCCTACAAATGATCTTTGTTTACCTTAACGTCGTAACCTACATAAGCGAGGTCATAATAATTTATTTAAAAAATAACGTGTGAATGTGTTGCAGAATTACCCAGCTGTAATAATTCCTCACTCTCAGTGAAATCCGGTTATATCTGGTTTGATCGACGAACACCTAAGGGCCGGTGCAGGCTGGACGCTGGCAGGGTTGCCTCTTTGGCCAATATTATTTTATGACACAAATTTGAAAAAAAGAAACCCTAATTCCGTCCCCCGCTTTTACACATACCCTTTTTTTCTATTATAGATATTATTATTATTATTTTAAGACTGTTCGTTTGTAAATTATGTATAAGTAAGTACTTATATATATCGCAGTAAATAAAAACAGCATTTAAAAAAAAGTATGTTGTACTTTTTTATTATAGTTTATGAAAAGTATAATATGTACCAACATATTTGGCGTTGAACATTAAATCTACTTGATTGCTAATAGCCCGAGCTACGCCATGTTGATAATATGCACTGTGCACACGTTAGTACATACATAAATATCCTCTGCGGTATGTACCTACGGGCAGGGCTTTAAATACCGGTAAATTTTCATAACGTTACCGGTAACGGTAATCGATTTAACGTTATTTAGGTGACTATTAATTTTATCGTTATTTTAAACGGGTGAGGTGTAAGTAGTGGGGCCTGAGGCGTGCGGCGCGGCGGAAGCCCGCCCTCGAGCGTCTCTGATGCCGTGCCGAACAAAACATTGAATGAATCTGCCTGATTCTTACCCACAGAACGGCAACGTAGCTAAATTAACGTTAGTTATCGTATTTTTGTTAATGTTAATTAACGTTATATTACTGGTAACGTTATCAAGTAACGTTAAATTTATGTAACGTTAGTAGGTATAACATTAAAATTTAACGTTACGTAACGGTTATTATTTTGTTATTTGGTAACGTTAACAAGCCCTGCCTACGGAGATGCTAATTTTCCAGAGTACATTGACACTTACGACATTTCTATGACATTTGCACTCTTAAATCATCTTTAGTCACGTGAGTTTTGTTTTAAAAATAAAAGTTTTGACAAAATATGCAAAGAACTTACCTACCTATTACGAGTTTCGGCAAACTGGTTTTGCATTTTATTTCTGCATACACTTTTATGATAAATAATTACACAATTCCGAATCATCACAAAGAATCGTCATTTTCAAGCTAGCCACCAGGGGGGCAAGTCTACTAATGTACAAACGTTGCAATGGTCTCTTCATTGTGAGTTTTTGACAGATTTGCCATACAAACACTGTCAAATACTCACAATGGCGAGACCATTGCAACGTTTGTAAATTAGTAGACTTAGGCCCCTGTTCAGATACAATAATGTAGTGTTGCAATAATGATATCTCATTAAGTCATTCATAATGCATCCAGTTTTCAGTTTTATGGCTACTGACGCCGGTGTTCCTCAGGGGTCTGTTCTTTCTGCGACTCTATTTTTGTTGCACATCAACGACTTGCTATAGCTTGGAGCTATTTGGTACGCAGATTATAGCACAATCTCAGAAAGATACCTGTCCAGTGCAAGAACCAGCAGAGATGAAACAGTCACTCTTAGAGAGGCCATGGTGGAGCGAATGAATTTGACCTTAAATCTCGTTTCCCAGTGGGGCGACGACAATCTAGTCAAATTCAATGCTCTCAAAACACAGGCGTGTCTTTTCACTGCTAAAAGGAGCCAATTTCAGTTATCTCCTACCTTCCGAGGTGCACCTGTACCAGTTACTGACCGCTTAGAGCTGTTGGGCATAGAGTTGAGGTCTGATCACAACTTCGGCTCAACCATCGAGTTCAAAGCACAGACTGCAGCCAAGAAACTAGGCATCCTAAATAAGGTGAGGCGATACTTCACATCTGGACAGCTTTTAAGCTTGTACAAAGCACAGATCCGTTCCTGTATGGAGTATTGCAGCCACTTATGGGATGGCTCAGCAAAATACCAACTTGCTGCACTTGATGGAACGCAAAGCGAAAAGGCTTATAGGCGATGAAACGTTGGTGGCTAGGCTTCACAGCCTGGCTCATCGGCGTAATGTTGCTTGCCTGGCGGTCTTCTACAGACTGTACTTCGGAGAGTGTGTGCAGAAGCTCCACGACCTGATCCCACCATCGCACTTTTATTACCGGACTACCAGACGTACTGCAGGGTACATGCGTACTTGTTTGATATCCCATCCCGTCGTACTCAGCGCTTCGCCTTCACATTTATTATGCGCACAGCCTAAGTGTGGAACTCTCTGCCAGCGTCTGTGTTCCCTTCCACAAATAACCCATCTGCCTTAAAGCAAGAGTGAACAGGCATCTTCTGGGCACGCTCATTCCATCATCGACCTCATCCATCGCTTTCCATCAGTAATAGAAAATAAAAATAAAGTTCAACGCAAAGTGGTGACCCTGCGTGCACCTGGCCCGGCCGGTCTCACCATATGGTTCGCAACCACCATAATAAATATATTATTATTTTACGAGTATACCTCAGTCATAACAACATGTTTTTTCCGTTCACTGATACGATATAGCATAATCAGCCTAAAATCTTCCCACTGCTGGGATTGGGCCGTAATGCACTACACGGGCCCAGTGCGAGTTGGTAGATGTCGCGTCTTAGAATTGCTGGTTCTAGGACATGCCTGTTTTGAGAGCAGTGCTGATTAAATAATTTACACAAAGTAAAGCGCCTGTCTGGGTTTGAACCTACGACCGACAACCCTTAAGTCGCGGCCGATACCAATGGGCCACCACAGTTCCTAATAGGATATATTTTAACAAAATTACAATTTTAAGTAGCAGTCAAATTATGTTATGTTATACCTAACAGGTAAAAAACCTTATTTTTAAACTAAGGTTTTAACTTGCTACATTATTTCGTTTCTTCGTGTGTTTAAAAAAAGTGTTTATGAATCAATTTATTGTAAAATAACTCGTTTTGACTGCTGGAAAGCCCCTTACTTAAGTGCAAAACTATTTTTATATATATAACTCTGTACCAGCAATAACATCCAAACTATTAAAATTGCTTTGTTTAAGACAACGGCACTACCTCACTGTAAGTTGTTCGTGTGACGTCATAATTGTACTCATCTCATTAATACTGCTTTTTATTTGTAGATACCTATTCCTCTAAGTTCGGTGGCCAAAACAATATAATAATTATGAGCATATATATTTACACTACTGGTCACAATGGGTGGTTTATCCACTGGATGTGTACCTACCTACACAAAAAAAATCTGTTTAACTATTTACTGGCACCTAATACATAAAACGTGACATACACATTAGTTGTAGACAAATACATCCGTCTTACTGTAAAATACACAGTACCTCCATGGAATCGAATGAAAATTAACAGGTACCTACCTGTACCGAGTACCTGAATACACACATCAAAAAAAGTTTGTGATCAATAACAAAAGCTCATATAATTTTTTTAAATTGAACTTTATCAAGAAAAATTCTTTGTTGTGTTTTCTTTAAATAGAAATACCCTGTTTGAAATTAAAAAATAAAACAATTTTTGATTTTTATTTAAAAAAAAAGAAGTAATTATTCATAACGTAATTGTAACAGAAATTTGATAGAAAGAAAAAGACATGCGGTGATCAGGAGGATCACCGCATGTATTTGAGCCAGGGGAGTAGTTATATCATATTTTAAATATAAACCTTTTATTAATAATTTGTTGTTTAAGGTTGGGCATGCTGAGAATAAAGTTATCCAGCATTTCTTGGGGTAACCTGTCCCATTCTTGAATAGCGGCTTCCCTGAGCTCTGGCACTGTCTGGGGACGTGGCTGACGGTTCCAAACAGCTCGCTTAGGAGCATCCCACGCGTGCTCTATTGGGTTTAAGTCAGGCGAGCCGAATCATAATATAATCTACCGTACCTAACAAAAAAGATTTCGATTTTTCAAAGTGATCGCAAACTTTTTTTGATGTGTGTAGGTACAACAAAATAGTAACATTTTCTTGTTTGGTCTCATTTACACAAGTAGTTTTATGTCCACTTTTATAATTCTGTACGTCACTATAACGTGGACGTCTACATCCGATATTGATGTCCCGCTGACAACGGCAGACAAACGCCATGACGTGACGTAGTTTAGACTTACGCAGTGTAGGATAGTGCAAAAGCGGACAATAAAAAAACTTTTTCTAAAAAAAAACACAACCGACTTCAAAGTTACTTTAATTTCGGCGTTGGTGTCTTTGGTACCGTATTTTTGTTTTTTGCCACCGACTTCCAAAACTTAAGTTATATTTTTTTTTGTGTTTTTTATTTTTTTAAAGTCGGTTGTTGTTTTTTATAAAAAGTTTATATTTTACACTTTTTAGTTGTTTTACCTACCCCACACCAATTCGTATACCACAACAGTGACAGGAAATCTTATAACATCATGAACATACACTGAGTGGATTAAATACCAGCAAAATTAAATTAATCAATAAAAAAGGACTCGTGCACGAAACTCGGATCACACGCATTTAAGACCAAATGATGAAATTAGGATATTTAAATGATTTCCAGCTAGCTGGAAATTAATTATACGAAAAAATCTAATTTGATTGGCCTACATGTTTAGTTTTTATTAATCAAAAAAAAACTGCCTACCTACTGCCTATAAATAAATGCTATACAATTAAGTATTTTTCCATGACAACAATATTGTTTATATATAAAAAAATACAGTAAGTAAGTTATAGATTAAAGGCTCTTACAAACAGGCACGAGTTGCGACGCGACACAAAGGCACCGCTCGCCGCGCGACACTCGGTGCCTTTATGTCGCGTCGAGTGTCGCGCCTGTTTGTTGGAGCCTTAACACCAAGTTGACACGACATGAAGTAGCTTAAAATATTACCTACAGCTGCAGTGACCCCAAAACTTGACAGTAAGTCTGTATCTTGGGGCTAGGGGTACAAATTCCAGAGTCGAGACTAGAGCGGTGATCATTTCAGGTGTTGTTATCTGGTATGTTTGTACTATGTGTGATGTGTGTGTGTTGTATTGATTTTCCCATTGTGCGTCTTTTGATTCAGTTTCAGGTCAGGGTATTTATATTAATTATTCCGAGACATCATAACCAGAGCTTTGCAATATTTTCTTTATAATTTTTTTGCAACTGAATGAGGTAGTATTTTTAATATCACGGAGTTTGCAGACTTTAGCGTCTAGCTAGAATTCCAACACCTGACAACACCTCATTGGTGCTGTCAGGTGTTGGGATTCTATAGTTTATGTTGCTGATGATTGATGTGGAGTCGGGTCTGCCTTTAATAGTTTTGTGAGTTTTGGTGGAGGTAGAAAGATTGAAAAGCTGTTGGAGATTGTTTCACGATAGAGTAAGTCAGCAGAGAACTGGTAGGGCTTCTTAAAAGTTACTTGTAGAGTAAATAATTTGCTTCCAAAAAAATATATTTGCGACGGTAAAAATGTTTACCGTTTCGGAGATATGATTTTTTTGTCCAACAAATTTGGAAATTTCAACCCCCTCCCCAAGTTAGTGGTTGCATCAAAAAAGTTTCAATTTAAAAGCTGTCCGTATCGTACTCGGAATGATAAAAATGTAAAACGGTTCAAAAAATTTCGATATGAAAAAGTTATGGCCAAAAAACTGATTTTCGCAAAACCACCCCCCCGCCGCCCCCCATGGACGAATTCCGCCCATTTACGAACTTAACCTAAGTTTTGACCCTTTCGATTTTTGGGCCAAGTTTGAAAGCAATCGGTGCATAATTGCGACCTGTAGAGGAGTGTGGCTAACGTAGACGGAGAAAACTATAGACCACTGCTTGGCGTGTCGCTGTAAGGGACAGAAAATCAAGGTACTTGAAACTTTAGGGTTACCCACTTCAAAGTGATTTTACCCCGAATGTTCAGATGTTTTTCAATCTCTATTATCCACTTTGTAGAAACGCACAGGGTTTATAAATAGAAACAAAACATCTATACCCAAAGTCTGAAATTCAGATCATTCATGTAAACAAAAGGGATAACATATCAAAAAAATATCTTCGTAATGGTTATTCATATAAAATGGCGAATAAAAAGGTGCCATTTTCTTTTAAGTACTGATTTTAAGAAACAATAACTATAAAATAATCATACCGTAATTATTTTTATAAATTTTCGGTTTTGAACAAAGTTATTAAAAAAAGAAGATTTTCTGGTATAAAATATTTTATGGTACTGGTAACAATGCAGGAGATCCAAACATTTTCAAATTTTTTACATCTTCAACAACACTAATATTACAACTCTCATTCATAGATTCATATCGTAAGTAGCATATCTTGCCACATTTTGGATGAAAACTGTTTTGAGTGGAAATCGATTTTGGGAGGCCTACGTCTAGCAGTGGACTTAAAAGGGCTGATTATGACGATCATAATGCCGTGTCTCCGACAAACTACACAAAACATTGTTTGGCAACGGTATTTTGTTTGCATAGTTCTAAAAATTATTTCATTTTAATTTTATAGATGATTATTTACAAAAAAAAAAAATATGATAAAATGCTTTGCACCACTGTCCTGTCATTTTGGCAGTGACATTTCTTGACATTACTTTGCTTACATAAATTATCTGAATTAGAGACTTTGGGTATAAGTTAAAATAGTTTATTCATAGTAGGAGAGTTCTTTCACCTGCGGGAAAAAGAACATTTAAAGAAAACCGGAGATACAGCATAAAAAATCTTTTTATCTCCACTTTCATCCATAATTCCCGTGATTTTGGTTTGGCGGGAAATCTGAAAGTTTTTAACACTTTAATACCTACTGCAAATACAATATTTTAAACTATAAGTAGATACTAAAAGGTAAAGATGTAATATTACGTCCAGTGAAAAGTGGAACAAATTTGCTGCCAGCGCTATATGTACATACACTCTAATAAAGCATTCATCTGAAATGATTGAAGAAGGTAATTTATTTTATTGGCGTACAATTTTCCCCTGAAATGGGGAAGTATCCGAGTAAAAAGTAGGCAGCACTGAGCTTGGAGGTTATGTAAAGAATAATAAATAATAAAAACATAATTCAGCTCTCATTTTATCTTGAAACAGCTGTATATTTATTTTAAGAGTTTAAAAACCATATTAGTTGTAAACTTCCACTGTCTTTCACCGAATAAACTAAAATATTTAGCTACTTACGAATGAAAGGACAATCCGGCAATTTTCTTCTCACTATCGCTTTTGCAACCAAAAACACTACACCTTACCATTTTGCAGCAATAGCTAAAGTCAATCCTCAACAAAAAACACAAAATAGTTAGTATTTTTCGAAATAACAAATGAAATCATTTAAAATTTCGTCGCAACCACTTTTCGAACGCGTATCAAACGTCAAACTTTGTTTAGCAACTGAAGTGCTGTCCTTGAAAAACGCGACACGCGATAAGGGACAGAAGATGTTAGGCTCTGTCTCTTTTCTTTACAAGCATCTTGTATATATTTTTCTTTTTCTTGTGTAAGTAAGATAGAAGATGACCAGCGGTCTATAGTTTTCTCTGTCTACGGTGGCTAAATTTCGCTTGTCGCCCCACCAACCAACCAACCAACATACATACGTATACATATCGTCGGCTTAGAGGTAAAACTCATTATATTGCATTTAATAATTTTTTTTGAGATGTATAAGACTTTAGAACAAAAAGTTATAGTGATTATGAGGTATATATATATGTTAAATAATTATTATAAAATTGCTCAATACAAACACACACCAGAAAAAGTAAACACATCAAAATCAAGTGCTGAAAAAGTTTAAATTCGCTGTTACTCAAATTCACTAATTTGCACTTAATGATCTTTACTTTTAAGCCGACGATATAACGCATCCCCAGTGCGATAAAGGCGTAAGTAAGAATACGTCACTTGTTTTTATTGCAGTTTCGTATAGCGCGGATAAAGATACACAATGCTCAATTTGTCCGTTAAGATCTGACGAAAAATTAAGCCATTATACCAAAAAAGACATTTGTCGCGTCACATAAGTTTTACATTTTTTCAGACAAAAAGGTCCATGAACGTGTGTAAAACTTAAAATATTAATTATTCTTTATACACGACAATTTGAGATATCTGAAACATTGTTGAAAAAAAGCTTGATTTTTTTACTGTTTAATGGTATTTAACAAAAGATCATAAGATCAAATGCTAAATAGATATACCAGACCAAACAGTTTTTTGCTCTCCTGTAAACTTTTTAACTGGCGGTTGATTTGGGTTTATTAAATTTCACCGTAGGGGGTCTAGTTATGACCCTATGGTGAAATTTTCGGAAAACTCGACTTTAGCTGCAAGACCAATAGGTAGATTTTTTTCTGACGAAATCTACCTAAATCCTATCGAAAATTAAAAAATTGCTACGCGAAAAGCGACATGCGCAGTGCATGAATTGTATGTCATCTTGATTGCCGTGTGTGGTACAATAGCTCGTGTGAGCACCAGCCCTACAGTTCCATTCAGTTTCAAAATAATGTACTTTAAGTATTTTCCCCATACAAAAGAACACAAAACTTTTTCTCACGCGTGGAGCTACTATATAATACCATCCATAATTTAATATTATGTACAGGGAGGTATACGAGAGACATAACATTTTTTTTTTAATTCCTTACTTTGAGTTTATATGAGTATGAAGCTCGATTTTCAGACCGCCGCACCGTGCTGCCCTCGAGGCCAGTTCCATATAAATCTATGCATGGAAACGCGCCGCTCCCCGCGCCGTCGTCGCCGCCGCCCCGCGCCCGCTGTCCTCGTGTCCGTAGCCTAAGAAGCGCTCTCTGTGCTCTTTCGACTTCAATCAAGTTGGTCTTGTCAGCACTACCCCACACGCTGATGCAGTACTGAATGATGAATTGGCATAGCGCTTGGTAAACTTGTTGTAGTGTGTCTGGTAGACACTCTCGTAGTCTACGCATGGTGTGGTTGAGTTTTTTTATTCTGCCGGGAAGGTTGCATATATGTCGCTTAAGGGTTAGATGGTCGTGGATAAGAATACCGAGATATTTAATGGAAGGGGTACGTTCGAGAAGAAGACAGTCACAGGGGAAGTAAAAATGCTAGAAGAGCAGTGATGCAGCTAGAGTTTTTTCTTGTTGAATTATTTAGAAAGACGCCGCATTCCCTCCCGTGGGTGTCGTAAAAGGCGACTAAGGGACTTATTAGAGAATGGGCAGCAGCGTTCCCTATGCATTTTTAACACCATATTGCGATCGCCAACCCGCCTGCCAAGCGTGGCGATCATGGCAAATCCCCCCCCCCCCTTTTGGGAGAGGCCTATGTCCAGCAGTGGACGTCTTTCGGCTGAAATGATGATGATGATGATTTAGAAAGATTAGGGTGTAGTTGACCATATTGTTATTACGCTTCTTATATTAATTATATGGAATGGAATATATGTTCAGAGTATCAGTGTGTATGTGTACTGTACATGTGTGTGTATGTAATGTATATGTGTGTATAAGTTATTTATTGGTAAAATACTATCACAACATTTCAGGACACATCACTAACACACACCACTCACATCATATGTAACAACTTTTGTTCTATGACTTTTAATAATTCATCAGAATTAATTAATCAGACCTTCATAAAAAAAAAAATGTGTTTGTTTTTGGTTATAATATATTTTGTAAAAATTCATAAATCAAAAGTTGTTGTTTACGATGGTAGTAATACAGTCCTGCAAGGTTTGTTAGTGTTGTACAGTCGAGTTCATTAATATATTGGCCCTTTCAGGCTTCAAAAATATATGAACGTCAAAAAACTTCATAATATTGTAACACCTATAAGCATAATTAAATTGTGGTCAAGATTTAGATTCATTAATACATATATGACTGCTTCTTTCAGTAACATGTATACAGCCAAAGGCACATTATTATATGAACCACTTCAAGTAATATTATCTGAACGATGTAGTATTCACAATTATGTATGCACACATGAATACAATAATATCTGAGCAAGTTAATGTAATTCAAGTTCAACCTTATTACTACGTCATAAAGATGATTTTACTAGCAATCTTAAAATTGCATGGTCAAGGAGTTTGCAACATTATTTATCACTAGCTAGATTAACTTCAAATGACGTTGTTTTTCTAATAAAATTATAACTGACGCACATGTCATTCAACGATTTAATAAAATCCTACGATTTACTATATAAATGACAGGTGGCGTGGCGCCCTCAATTTTTTTACAATTCTTAAACGGCTAAGCTGTACGAAAACATACGGCATTGAAAGACACTCATTTAAAAAACTTAAAAAGCAAACGCGAGGAAAACAATGGAAACTACTGCCATTTTTGTAACAATGTAAACTAGATCTTTTTGTTCGAGCAAATAATTGACTTTACCATGCATGTAGACATCATTAAGAAGCTTAGCCTGCTCAGATATTTTTAAAGCCAATGCAGTTTAGATATATTTTTGAAAAGGGTGATCACATAATATTGCCTAATGCACAGCATATATTATTGAACCGTTCACTTATGGACATATTTTTGATCTATAGGTTCTATAGAATTTATTGAACTTTCCAACGCTCACAATATTTTGAATCCTTGACAGTGCCACTATATTAATGAACTCGACTGTACCAATAACAACAGATTACATTCTGATCGTGAATTCGCATTTCTTACCAGACAATGCCAAAAAAGATTTGAGGAAAAATAATGTACCTACGTTTTCTGAAGGTTATTAAACTTTACAACGCTCCCACAGACACTAGATTTGACTTAGAGACTTCAGATTCATGTATGTTTAACGTCATTATAACACTTAAACTAAACTGCAAACAAAACCTGAATCAGCTATATAGCCTCATTTGGCAACATTCTATTTTTACCTCCAGTTATTTTTACACAAGCGATTTCCCAATTTGGTGGGCGTGATAATTGTCGATAGCTCATCGACCTAGGACACTGAGGATGTGGGGAATCTCGTCAGAGTACGTCGACAATTGAGTCATCTGCATAGCCGGCAGGAAGCCGGTCGTTACTCGTCTGATTGAAGACCGGCTAACTTTAGACGACATGACCTACACTTTAATATAGCTCTTTGAAGGAAACGGTGGATCGCTTATAAATACGAGTTGCAATTTTAGTATTGCAGAAATATTTGGATGAGTGAAGTAGGGAAATATGGAAATATGTGAACGACTAATACGAATACTTTCGGTCTTAGCTGGAAACGATTCAGCTTGTTACCTCGCAAATGTAAGATGCAGGTAGCTCGTTCATTTTATTAATATACTAGCGACCCGACCCTGCTTCGCACGGTTTTTACGACTTGACAAAATATCGAGATTTCTTTTTTATTTGCAAGTGACACATCAATTAATAATTAATAAATTCTCTAAATGATAGTGAAAGCCGCATCAAAATCCGTTGCGTAGTTTAGAAGAACAACGCAGTCACACAGACAGGCACGAAAAGCGACTTTAATTTATCTATACAACTTTTTTTTTTGTTTGTTAGTATCGAATAAGCTCCGAAACTGCTGGACCGATTTTAACCATTTTTCACCAATAGAAAGCTAAATTATCAGGAACGAACATAGGCTACAATTTATTTTCAAAAAATTAGAGATCCTTAAGAAAATTGCGATATGTAACCCAAAGTAGAAAAATTTTGCCTATAAACTACAGAATCGAAACTTACGCGGGTGAAACCGCGGGGCGCAGCCAGTAATATGTATGGATATCGATTGACCTACTCTGTTAGTACCTAATTCTCTACTTCCTTTTAACAATTTTAAAATCTTATTTGTATCGCACCACCCTTCAAAAAAGAATTAATCTTTTGAAACTGCATTGCCTTTGAGCTCTAAAGTATGTCAATTGTTGCAAAATGGCACTGCACACAAGACTAATGGTAGCTTCGATAAAGCGACACAAGTCAACAATAGAATCTTTAACAGGCAAAGAAAGACCTGTAAGTGCCAATGACGGCCATCCTTATCAACTCCTGCTATATAACTACACAACGTGATAAGGAGCAAGATCTTTGAAGATTTAAGGCTCCTACAAACAGCGTGACTCACGACACGACACAAAGGCACCGCTCGTAGCGCGACACGCGGTGTCGTTGTGTCGCGTCGCATGTCGCACCTGTTTGTAAGAGCCTTTATTTACATACTAGCGGATACCCGGCGTGTGCTACTACGCTAAAAAAAGACCTTCTACAAGAATTGGGCTATGAAATGCAAAAATAATTTTCAGAATTCGTGTTCTTTCTGACTTTTTTACACTTTGCCCGGCTCCTATTACTAGTAGCGTGATATTAAATAGCCTATAACCTTCGTAAAGAATTGGGCTACCAAATGCAAAAAGAACTCTAAAAATACGTTCAGTCAGTAGTTTCAAAATCTACTCGTATAACGGACATAGGTCGATGCATACTTTGTATTTTTTATATATAGACTAGCTTTTGCCCGCAGCTCCGCTCGCGTGGATGTCGGTTATCGCGTAAAAAAGTAGCCTATGTCCTTCTCCATATCCCAGGTTATATCTCTGCCAAATTTCATGACGATCGGTTCAGCGGTTTAGGCGTGAAAACAGACAGACAGACAGATAGACATACAGACAGACAGACAGACAGAGTTACTTTCACATTTATTATATTAGTATGGATAAAGCTGAAGAGTTTGTTTGTTTGGTTGAACGCGCCAATCTCAGGAACTACTGGTTCGAATTGAAAAAATATTTTAGTGTTGGATAGCCCATTTATCGAGGAAGGCTATAGGCTATATATCTACGCTACGATCCTTAGAAGCCAAGCGAAAAGAACGGAAGTCAGAAAGAACGCTAAGCGATAACGAAGTTTTAGCGCGGGCGAGCGACGGGATGCGAATGCGACGCGATGGGTGGGCCGAAATTTCACGCGGACGAAGTCGCGGGCAGAAGCTAGTAATATTAATAAAAATATTAAAAAGATCACAAATCAAGTACATAAATAAAAAAATAAAAATAGTTTATAAACTTGTCTTCTCTTTCTTATCTTATCTACCTTTTTGAACTAAGCTACTTTCGCTCGTCAGCCTATCACACGTCTCAAGGACTGCTCCTGTACCTGTTTGCTAACTAACACTTGAAATAAATCCTTTCATAACTAGATATAACTGGTATTTAAAAGGCGCGTGTAACAAAGAGCTAAGTGAACGGGAACCGGTTCGTACCGGTGGTCGATGGCAAGGTGAAGAGTGGCGGAGTACCTGAGCGTACGAGTGCTCGGAGTGAAGACCCTGGTCGACGGATGCTCTCGAGGTGGCTCTTATTAGGAGTGACGTGTGTGAGAGATATCTAAGGGACTTTAACGAATAGGTACCTAACAAAGTCGAGGCCTTTTTATCCTTTTATTAAGAAACAAGCCGTGTACCCGATGGGATTTCCTATCTGCAAAAACGATAATCCAAACAAACTTTCTCAAACATCATAACATCACGGCTGTAATCTTCGAAGGGTTAGGCAGAGGTTACCTATATGTACCTAAGTATAAGTAGTACACTCACATTTCGCTAGTTATGTTAAAGTCCCATATATTAAGGGGCGCGCCCATTGCCATCAACCGGGCACAAATCCAGACTCCGGGCTGCTACTGAGAAATTCCAGATATAAAAACCCATTTTGCCCAATCCGAGAATCGAACCCAGGACCTGATGCTCGTAAAGAATCTAGAACACTAGATTAATTAGGCAATCAGACCCCCGTTTAATGAATGAGTGAACCTAAGATTTATTGCCCTGAATTTAAGATTGGAATATTAGGGACCTTTTGAAATCCTTATTGCATTAGCCTTTTTGAGAACAGTTATATCAATAGGTAATGTCCAATCATTCTTAATTAAGTATATTATATCAATTGTCCATCACCACTTATTATCACGACTATGACCGTTGTAGGTACCTATATGAAGTAGATTATAATGTTGAAGTTAACTAGAAAATGATGTCAGTATTTTCTGTTGACTGAAAGATTGATAAAAAGGATCTGCCAAATTTCTCGTGCGTTGTTGCGATTGATAAAAGAAAATACGTCAATCAATCATATATCTTGGCAAGAGATTTGACACGTATTAGTTTTCAGTAAACATTGGTTAGATTACTTCAACCTTCACCAGTTTATGTCCAAGTGCTGTCAATACATTACAAAGTTAACTTATTAAAATGAACGGCGCCGAGGTGAACTTCTAAAACCAGATTCGTATTGCTTAACGCATACCCATATATTAACTAAAATAATTATATACGGACCTTGATAAAAAAATGGTTTCGTCTACCTAATCATTTTTGTGTTCATTCCAGATTTAAACAAAAAGTCGTTTGTTAGTCAATCAAAAGTGCATCCACTTCACGTGATTCAAAGTCAAAGTCAAATCATTTATTTCAAATAGGCACGTATATGGCACTTTTGGACGTCAAAATTAAAAAGCAAATACAATTGATACTAGTTCTCCCTTCCAAAAGGTAATTTCGTATGGAGAAGTAGGGGCAAGAAACTGCACCGTTACTCTTTTAAAATGTTTACAATATTTTGTATTACTTATATTATATGTGAAGACGATGCACCTATACCCAAAGTCTCAAATTCAGATAATTTATGTAAACAAAGGGGATAACATAGCAAAAAAATATCTTCGTAATGGTAATTCACATAAAATGGCGAAAAACGAGGTTTCATTTTCTTTTGAGTACTGATTTTAAGAAATAATAATTAAAAAATAATCATACCGTAATTATTTTTATAAATTTTCGGTTTTTAACAAAGTTATTAAAAAAGGACATTTTCTGGTATAAAATATTTTATGATACTGGTAACAATGCAGGAGATACAAACATTTTCAATTTTTTTACATCTTCAACAACACTAATATTACAACTCTCATTCATAGATTCATATTGTAAGTAGCATATCTAGCCACATTTTGGATGAAAACGGCTGTAAACTGTTTCGAGTGGAAATCGATTTTGGGAGGCCTACGTCTAGCACTGGACTTAAAAGGGCTGATTATGACGATCATATATCGTGTCTCCGACATGCTACACAAAACATTGTTTGGCAACGGTATTTTGTTTGCATAGTTCTTATTATTAATTCACTTTAATTTTAGCGATAACTATTTACAAAAAGAAAAATGATAAAATGTTTTGTACTACTGTCCTGTCATTTTGACAGTGACATTTCTTGACATTACTTTGTTTACATAAATTATCTGAATTAGAGACTTTGGGTATAGAATAAAATTACCATACCACAACAGGTAAAAATAATGGAAAATGAAGCAATGACCGATAAATTAACTATATTGTGATAGATACATACATAGTGCTCACATATTTACAAACATGTTAAAAGTACTTAGACGGTTTTCCTAAAATGTTAACAAGTAATAAGTCAGTGTGTGAGTTAAAGTATGAATGTAAAATCAATGTCATAAAAATGATAAATTATATAGTAAAATTTGCAACCAGTTTGTTGATTTTGTCTAGACTCCAGATTGTCATACGGAGTAGGACCAGCATGTGTGAAATTCAAAACGAGAATTTCAAACTATTGACTTGCCAATAACATAAACTTTAAAAACTAGTACCTTGTTATGAGGCACGCACGACGACGCCGACCGCGACGCCGCGCATCAACGGCTTTGTCACAGTTTAAATCAAAAAATTATACTGTGGCTTTGTAAGCGTATGGGGATAGATTTTTTACCTTATAAGGATTCAAGTGATCCTTAGTTTTGCAATTATATTTTGTTGTTTTGAAAATGTTAACGGCAATTAAACAATCAACCTTATATGGATATAAATGTCTAAATACTAAATAAGATAAGTTTAAATCACTATTGCAAAAAAATCCGTCCGTAAAAGTGACGTCGTGGAAAATTCACGAAAGCATTCATCACCCTTAAGGTGCTTCAGACATGCATTTCGACTCGTATCATCATCCCTTTACTGTACCACTATCGTGTTGGCAATCATTAACAAAAGTACAATCAATTAAATAAATTATTATACATTAGCACAGTGTGAAAACACGTGTTTTTAAGTATGCGTAAAACCACATGTAAAACGTAAAGTCACGACTAAAATGGTTGAAGGTGTAAATTCCTGAAACTATAGTGTTATGCTCATGAAGGTTGTATCATTATATGATAGGGCCCATATTTGTATTTCCAATACCATAAGTTAATATTTCAAAATACCACTTTGGTACAAGTGGAATCTCCCCGAATTATTTTTAAACGTGATAAGTGGTGTTATTCCATCAGTTAGGTATAAAAATATCTAAATGTACACGTGGGCCCTAAGAAAATACACGGAAATACCTACTATTATTTTTATTCAATGAGTGACCCGGTATGTCGGTATCGGTATCGACCTACTATAATTTTGTAATGAACCTAAATATTGCACTTATATGCTACGTAGTATGACACTGCCACTATTCCTGAGTTAATTTTGACATAATTATGATGAAGGATAACGTCGGAAAACCTACACTTTAATAGTCAGGAAACAGGCAGTGAGCAGGTAATAAGTTCTCGTTCCTTCTTTGTTTGTTATGAGGCCTTCGCTATGCAGTGGGGCATTTACATTCCAGCGAGGTAATTGCGTAACACAGCTCCAGTAGCAATGGCTTTCATTTTGACAGTTCAACAACATTCATTGCGTTATTTACGTTGCTGACCAGACAATTTTTTCGAACATATGAAGCAATGAATTAGCAATATCCTTCAAAATCATTCAGATTGAGATTGATAGTGTGTTGCGCAATTAGGGTACTGACCTTTTACTAAAGTCAAAGAGAAATTAGTTACAAGTACTCGTAGGCCATTAAAGCTGCTTTCAGACTACGCTATAATATAATAGCATATAGTATATAGCTCATAGCACAACAATATCGCGCACCATACATTCCAATAATATATAGTACAGTACAGTGTGAACGTTTCCATAACAATGTATGGTGCGCGATATTGTTGTGAGCTATATAACTTAACCTAAACCTAATGCACATTTAACGAGCTACAAGTTTTATAAAAATAATTATCATTATTATAATTATCTTAATTCATATCCCTACTTTAACTATTAACAGTTTCATTAGCGGAAGTGTTGGTATCAATTATTCCATTGTTAGAAATAATGTGATTTTTCAGCTACGGATCGACTTTGTAAGCATTTTCCAGACATGAATAACAATATCTACTTAAAATCATTTCGCTATTGTGATCAATGGGTGCCGGACATTGACACAAACAGAAGTGGTTGATATTTGTAAGACACCTAGTGTCAATGGCATGGCATTCGCTTGGCGCTTCATGTAGGTTGCTTAGCGGTTCTGTATTGTGTCGAAATTACCACAGGTTCCTCTGCGATTGTCAGAACTTAGCTGTTATTATTGTTTGTCCATTATTATTTGCATATTATACAGTTCCAGATTAAATTTGCTAGCGAAACTCCGCAGACGTAACGGCGGGTATCGATATCTAAATACAGTAAAACAATTTTTTTTATTCAGCAGTCGTGGACCCGAAAAAAAGTATTTTTTTATCAGTTCGTGTTAAGATATTGATACTAATCACATCTGCGAAGTTTTCCTAGCTAATTTTATTTGACCTTGTATAGCCTTGCTGGTCCAGTGATGGACTGCTGTGCGCGAGGTTCTGGGTTCCATTCCCGGGTAGGACAAGTGGTTTTACCTCTAGGATAATCTCAATCTATGAGCCCGAAGTCCAGAATTTGTGTCCAGTTAAAGGAAATAGGCCATTTACATAGCCTCGCTGGTGCAGTGATGGGTGCGTGAGGTTCGATTCCCGAGTAGGACAAAGTGTTTTACCACTGGAAGTCTGGGATTTGTGCCCAGGGCTAGTGTGATGTATGTCCATACATATTTCCATTTCCTCAAGTCTGAGAAATCAATGTTTTTTATTAACCCATTAGCAGTTATAGGCAGTATATTATGATAAGCCAATGCATAACTCTAGCGTTTATTACATTTAATTACAAATACATGCGCAGGCGCACACATGCAAAACAGGCAATTTTATTACGTAACTTACTTAATTTATAACAGGCGATTTATTATTCACATTACCGTTTATTAATGGAGACATGTCTTTGTGGTCAACTGTACATTTTATTGTACGTTTTAATGATTAAACGATCAATGGTTGGCGAGATGACAATAAATCTATTGAGTTGGATGTGAGATGAGTCACTGGGGCAGGTTCGTGATGCACTTCTTAAACAACACGTGATAATTCACATGATTTTTTTAGGGCTCCGTAGTAAAGACGCTGGTCTTTACTACGGAGCCCTAAAAAAATCATGTTCTCTTCTGTAAAAATCTCACCGTGAAAACTTAGATGAAGCGAGCTTGAAGTGAGCTGTCGTCCTACCTGACGCTAGAGATTGAGAGCTCACTTCAAACTCACTTCACCGGTGAATTTTTTTACAGAATAGCCGCAGCTTATTATACCATGCGCTTTTTTGTCTAGGCTTTTGCCTGTTTTACCATAAAAGCGAATATGTTAAGTGTCATCGCTATCAGAAGCTGCTTTCATCATACTCCTAGATAAATCTGGGCAACTGAAGACATGGACCTGGTCCAACAACTGTCACTGTTGTTTTGTAAATAGGGCTGACGAGCAGTTGTTGATAGGTAACTTATTGTAACCATTCGTTGGTGAAGGATGCAGACTGCCAGAAAATAGTTCTGGAGATTCTTTATTGGCCAGGCAGCCCATGAATATATAGTAAACTCTGGAAAGCTAATTATAGAGTTTAGAGCGTCCAAAACTACATGACTTTTGGGTAATTTTATTAAGTTAAGTTAAGTAAGAAACCCAATTGGAGAAAACTAAATGACGCATTATTTTCGTCAGGCTCTTGCCCTTATCCTAATATATTTGTGATCGGCGCAACATGTCTTTTCCTTCCAGACTTTTTTATTAGTCGACATCTCGGTAGTCACTCCCTTTCTAGCTATAATTATCATCTTTCACACTAGCTATTGCTAGGAATATTATAGAGCACATTGTTTATCAAAATTATGTTTGTCACAAAAATACTCGTGAACATATTGGTACTTAAACTATATTTACTCGTACTTGCCTCATAAACAATTCGTGCCCATTTTATAGATAGAAATCTAATTTGTTTACATGGCTACAGTCAACATCAAAATATGTACCTACATAGGAGGATGACATCGCCCAGAGGTGTTTAAATAATAATAAAATAAATAAATATAATTAAACAAGATAGGTTACTGTTAATTTCTTCTATTAAATTCTGAATAACATACCTACTCATATTTAAATAAAATAATTATACACATGCGGGTAAAAACACAAATACACATAGGTATCTACGGGTGGCGCACGCGCACACACAGGTGCGTCTCGCCAGCGCCACTACACGCGGGTTATTTCCTCTCTACCTTCAACTAGGAAGGACGTGTGCAGGCAAGGATTAATTTGCGCCGCGAAGATTAATTGCAGCATATGAAGCACCGACCGTTTTATGAGAAGGAGCTTATGACTAAGTAATAATAGCCGCGCGAATTGATACATCAGGTTAAGCTATGCTTGCCGGGGTTGGTCCGTGGATAGGTAACCATCTTTACAAACCGAGACTCCTCCGTGCCTCGGAAAGCACGTTAAGCCGTTGCTCCCGGCTGTCATTCGTGGACCTTTGACAGTTACGAGTCGTCAGGTGCCCGAAAGTCTGACAAGTCTTACCAAGGGGTAACTGGGTTGTGGAAGCCAGATAGGCCGTCATCAGCTGCATCCGGTTAGACTGGAAGCCGACCCCAACGGCCAACCCCGACGGTAGTTGGGGAAAGGCAGATTGATAACGAAACGTCACGCCTTTACCTATTCCCAGAAGGTTTAGGGAGAAGTGTACAACCACATTTCGCCAGTTATAGGGGGGGCCTACTGCCATAAGCCGAATACAAAAATATAACTGATTTATAGATCGAATAAAAAGAATAGGTATGCTTTATTGTAATAAACTATAACCTACATCAAGTATTATTGACGTATATTGAAAAAAAAAAACAGTAGGTATTAATAAAGAACAATGAGTTACAATGATTATTTTCTATATTGAAATTCCCACACTATAATAGCTATTGACGTATTTTATTAAATAGGTTAAGTTTAACCGCAAACTTACGAAATAATGGTAAATACCATATTTGCAGGATTTATTTATCACTAGCTGTTGCCCGTGACTTCGTCCGCATGGTATTTAGAGTTATCTTGTTTATCATTACGTGTAAATATTCCTGTGAATAAAAATATTTTCCACTGAAATCAATTTAATTTTTCAGTAATTTTTCATTACATTACATTAAATTAAATTAAAGCATAAAATTGATATAAAAACACATATACGCAATAAAATAATACTCAAACATTCAAATCAAATACAAATTTTAATGTCTTTAAAAACAAATAAAATGAATGATTAATTTGTCATGCGTTGATGCCAAAATATTATTATTAATCATCAAAATATTATTCATAATTTAATATTCATCTTCCAAAAGTGACCTGAAAACGGAATGTAAACCATTCCGAATGAAGGCACTGATACACCACATACCTATAGTTATGTAGATAATCATAGAACGCCGTACAAAATATTCCATTACCGTCATTTTCTTAGGAAAATATAACGTAGCTTCTGGCTCATTCGTCCAGTATGATAATTACCATGATATTGTAACTTGTAACAAACAGAAACACGTGATGACGACGAAAATACTGCGGAGTGCAAATAGATCATAAGTCGTGTCTGATGCTTCGACGAGCCGTATGCGTGGGCGCAGCTCCTATAATAAACAAATTCTGAGCTAATCTTAGTGAGATATCACAGATTTGGTTGGGTTCCATTTCTTGGTCGGTTTCTATGCCCGAAAGTGTTTGAATGATCAGAGTTACGAAAATAAATGCCAAACTTTAAAAAAAAATGAGTCTTGTACACACAGCTCCATTAAGTCGAGTCGTATGTATTTTGCAAAAACATTTTATTACAATTACGAGTAATGTATTTTTTTAATAAATAAATAAGTATTTTCTGTTTTAAATATTGTTTTTATTCAACAAAGTTAATACTTTTATTAATGCAACAACAAGCAATAATAGGCTTAACATTCACAAAGAAATATATAATGTCTTAGTAGACCGGAGGTTTCAAGACCGCTTCCCGTACATTGGAGGTTCAATTCAAACCCTAGGCACTACATTGTGCTTTCTGTCATGCAATATGATTTTTTTTAATATACAGTATTTTTCTATTTTGTTTTTTTAGTTTCAGTTTATATAGAAAGAATTTAAAAATCAAGAAAAATATTTTTTTAAATAATCATTTAATAATATTTATTATTGCTATTATTTAACAAAATTTTGGTCTTATTTTACTAAAAAGATTTATATTGTAAAGATAATAATTGATATTATCTTTTAATTTTTTTTTCTTTCTGATTTGAATTATCAAATCAAATTGTAAAATTTGATTTGATGATTTACAGTTATCATCAGTCAATATACATATTTTGCCAACCGACACAAACGGGTCCCTAGACAACGTTGCAGTTATAATTTGAGGGTATGGATTAATTTATTTTATAAAGAAATCGTAAGTAAGTAAAATTAATGGATACCCTCAAATTACAACATCTATCGATTAGACCGAGACCTAAAGATAAACTAACTTGGACGATATTAGATAACAATTTGATCGCGATTCACATGGGCTCACTGGCTAGTGCGTCAAACTATGAACGGTATGAGTATGACGACATTCGGTAATGCGATGGTTCGAACCCAAGTCGAACTAGTAAACTCTTTTTGAAATATTCTTGAGATCATTCGTAACGAATTCAATATTGTAGCAGTGTAACATTTTAAAACTTGAGGGGTTAGCACATAATGACGCTGTGTGTACTAAGTAAAACTACCCGTCAATATCGGTGAAGACCAAAACAGCTTCTAATTTTAACCAATTCTCATCAACTGAAACAGAGACACCTGTAAGGTGTCATAGGAATTATTAGCATAACTATCAACTTAGTTATAAAACTAAGGAATCCTTCCTTCGCTTTATAATTAAGTTGTTAGTACAGATACAGCAAAACAAATATAGTTTATCGATTACTTTATAACAATGGTGTGAGCACCACTTGTATTTACAGCTGCTACTGTCACGATTTGTCTACCACATTTGTTTCTAATAGACAAATTTAATCAATAAAATTGAAGTGGCTGTTTTTGTAATGTCCAAATGACAGCTTCTTACTAAATGCGTATGAAATTATGGTAGGTACTTATAACAAAAAAAACTATTTTTAACATTTTTGTCTGTCTGTCTATCTGTTTGTTCCGGCTTATCTCCGAATCGGCTGGACCGATTTTAACGGGACTTTCACTAGCAGATAGCTGATGTCATAAGAAGCAAATAAGGCTACTATTATTACGCGTGGATTCTTAAAAAAACAAAATTATTACATTACAAACAGATACTTCAATTTTATTTATTTGTATAGAAAAAGCCACGCGGACTAAGGCACGGGCAGCAGCAGCTAATATAAATATATTTTTTTACTTTTTGTTATCAACATGATTTTCATTTCATTTATGGTATCAAATTTTATCTTGGACATCCATTACTGACATCAGTGAAGAAAAACATCGTGAGGAAACCTGGACTTATAATTATATAAGTCTGAAATGGCAAACTCGTCTAGAGCAAGCTGGTGAAGTGGTGATCAATGCTTATGCCTTCTATGTTCGAGAAGAGGGCTTTGCCCTGCAGCAGGACAATAATAGGCTCGTTACTATTATAAGTAACAAACTAAAACCATTTCTTTGTTTTTTTCAGGAGGCTGAAGAATGGGCTCGGCGGCAGAGCGGGCCTATGATCAACCCCTCGTTCGAACCGGACGACTTCCTACCCCAAAGGTGAATATAGAAACGAAACTACATTCCAATACTCGACTTAATCAGCCGTCTCCTCACAAACTATAGTAAATTGCCATGGTGAAGAGAACAGCCGGTAGAAAGGTCGGTACGACGACGTTCGGGATGATACAAACACGCTCTTCTGAAAGTTCTGAAACCCTTACAAAAGCATTACAAAAGCATACCTTTCAACAGAAACAACAAAGCAAAGCTACGACAGTATAACTTACAACAAAAACAACAAAGCATACCTTACAACAGTTGCCAAAAGAAACAAGTCGCTTCAAAAAACGACCTTCGTTCGACGACTTTTGAGGAAAGGATAAATGAATAAATTTACCATTTCCTCAAAAGTCGTCGAATTACTAAGAAAACATTTTTCATGACAAACCAACCTACATTGTGGTCTCAATAAGGTCAATTCATCCCTGAACCGCCTTGACCCTGGCAATGTTACGAAGACACATTTAAAGAAAACATCAATTTTATTGTAGCCGAGAACTAGATTGACCAGGCTAGTGACGTCAGCGTGGCTTAATTACCCATTGTGACAATAACAATAACGATACGATGATGATATAAAATATCTGTTTGTGCCTGCTTTGGAGAAGCACAGGTTTACGAAGCCAATCAGCGTACTAGCTTCGTTCATGGTGCGCGCACGGTGACGCATCTGTTTGTCTTCCTTTTGACGTGCACCCAAAAGATGGTTAGTGCCCCGTTATAAAGCTAATAATGGATCGCACTTTGAAAACTATTTCCCTGAAAACGCCTAGCCCTATAGATAGTTATGAGCTCTAGTGAACCCCAGACGAACCGTTCCAAATCGTAAATCAAGAACGGCTATTTTACAGATCCACTATAAAAAGATAAAAAGTAGTTAGCCGACGTCTTTTGTCTTTTACTTATTTATTACCAAACAACCTCATATCAATAAATTATGCAGCCATATATGAGGATATTAATGCTGGGTCTGGTCTAATCAAGTCCCATTCACGCGATTTCTTCTTAATAGCTTTATGACCTGCAGACACCTGCCGAATATTCCAAGCTGGTAGTATCTAGTTTTCAACACCTAGCACCATGACCTACACTACTGACCTACACCCCTACCGATGAAACAATACCTTAATTTTTATACAAATCGTATAAACAAAATAAGTAGGTAAACGAAATTTTCTTTTAACCCTTAATTTTTATAGTGCTCAGCGTTTATCGATCTTAAAACTACTGCATTATGGCAATGCAATGTGTAAAATCACACGACAACTGGCTGACAGGCCAGGTTTAGCTAACCATAATCGATACCGAGATTTATTTGTGTTTGTATTTCATAACAACCTAAACTCTTTCAGTCGAATGTAGGTTAGCTCGCAACCCTTTATTAGGACCCTAGTTACTTGTTCATGAAGGTTACAGTATTCAGTGCGGTTTTATAAAACAGTTCTTGGACTATACAGTGTAATTGTAAATCAATAGACAGCAACAGCGGTCTCCTAGCAATGACAAACTGAAAGGGCGATGGAGGGGTACGTGCACATAACCTTTAGCTTTATTATTTATTTACAAAGTTTAATTTTATTAAATGGTAGGTAAATTAACAATGTTTTTGTTTAAAACTAGTGGCTATTTGCGAGTGGCGAAAGTAAGTGACAGCAATGAACTTTACGATTATAAATTCTGCGAGAACTGTTTTGAAAGTGTTTTTGCTTTGTGCGAAATTTAAAATCAATTAATGACCTTTCTACTATGATAATTATGTATAGTGTTAAAACCAGCCTTCAGTCTTTTTTTAAACTTATGTTGTTACTCGTAATCTTTTGATCTCTCCAAAAAATCCGTGCTAACCAAAGTAACATCACAACATGATTTTAAATAACTATCTCGCCACAACTTGGTGAACTGGGCCTCAAGTCTGCTATTACAATAGTGTCAGAATGGTCTCGCCATTGAGTATTTGACAGTGTTTGTATGGCAAATCTGTCAAAAACTCACAATGAAGAGACCATTGCAACGTTTGTACATTAGTAGACTTGGCCCCCTGGTGTTATGCCTGCCCTTTCATTTCACTTTTTTTTTTAAATACTTAACCTTTTTCAAATAAAAGCTTGTTTTCTTCGGCAGCCTATCACCGGTCAAGGATGAGAAGAAGAGGCCTGGGGACAAGAGCATCTTCCTTGTCAACATGAAGGAGAAGAACATTCCCGAGGTGGAGGAATACGAGCCTTATGACAACAGAGTCGTCGACCATCCTACTACGTAAGTATTACTGATAGTTGAAGTGCTGAATAAGATCTGACTTATATTCGGTCTCGCGAAGACATTATGGCTGTAAGCACCACATTTGGAGAAAGAGTTGGTGGTCGCGGCAGTGAAGCTATTTAACCGCACATGACAGGAGTGTGGCGGCATCTACAACGCCACATGCGAACTACGAATCAAAGACGTGACGTCACACAAATCTGAGTTTACCGCGCGACTAGCATATACTATATAACATCCCGACATCTACTGTCGGGCAGTTGCCCACCAGACACATCACCCGTCTGATCGGAGGATCCTCCCTTTTCCATAGAGTATGAGTAAACTTTACACCCTGTTCCTCATACCTCTTTATGAGGATGTCACCACCAAATTATATTGTGTTAATATGATGATCTGTCGATCTATTCTGTAAAAGCCCACCGTAAAAACTTAGGTGAAGTGAGCTTGCAGTGAGCTGTCAACAGTGTCCATCCCTAGCGTTAGCTGGAATGACAGCTCACTTTAAGCTGCAGCTGAGTTATTCTGCAAAGTGCACTTAGAAAATCACTATGGCGAACTCATTTTTATTGTTAAAGTACCTACCTAAAAAATCGTCGTTTTACGACGCGAAACGAATTTTGAAGTGATGTTTCGATTATAACGATTAGCAACAACCAAAGCAGTAGTGGGACACCCTGCCTTCTTACTTCATTGAAGCCAGGAAATGCGAACCAGAAATTATGACGCTAGAATAATACATAAAGAACAGTTTAAAGTAAAGTGTGCGTTTGGTACGAACTTCTTACACAGGGTGACTTTCTTCCAGGAAAATTAACTGAAAAATTTCACGCCATTTCGCGGGCACTCCCTGCTTTTTAGGGTTCCGTACCAAAATGGTAAAAAGGAACCCTTATGGTGTGACTCAGTCTGTCTGTCTGTCTGTCTGTCTGTCACAGCTGAATATCTCAAGAACTACTGATGCTATCAACCTGAAATTTAGAATAGTTTTAGATTACGTTTGCCCCACTATTTTGCAAATAAGAAATAAACAAAAAGTTTTAATTTTTTTGCAACAAGACTGAAAGGTGGTCTTAAAAATTCGAAATGCCGCTACTAGGGCATGTGGGGTATCAAACTCGTATGAAGGAGCGCTGTTTGCACATTCTCAAACATTTTTTCTTTTTTCTTTAGGCCATATAGTTTTGGAGTTTGATGAAAAATGTAAAAAAAGTACTCGTTCGAAATTTATTTCAGATTTTTCGCTATGCAAACTTCGGAGATAAGGGGGGGCCCTTATCTCCGAAGTTTGCATAGAGAAAAATCTGAAATTATTCTATGTGATAGAAGTTTATGTAAATATTACAGGAAAAATAAAACTATGTCTCTAAATACTACACTTTTTCAGAAATCAACAAAAAATTAATTAGTTCCTTTATCTGTCAATAGATGGCGCTGAACTAAAACTGCAATATTCTACACCGCAGTGTTAAAATTAACTGACGAATAAAGGCCTCGCCGATGAAAATTTAAAAATATTTCGCGTTTCACAACCAAAATATCCTTCTTCCTACCTTCTCGCAGGTTGCTTTGGGTGAAGCACAGTTGTAGTTTTTTCTGGGCACATAACTATTTAGGTCCCACTTATACGAATGAAGCTTATGAAGTTATATATGATGGTGCGCAACCCTCGGTGCGCGAGTCCAACTCGCCCTTGACCGGTTTTTTTTTTCCATTTTACAAAACCTTACAGTAGGATCAATATCGGAAGTCAAATTATTATTGTTTACTACATTGGCAGCAGTTTTCGATGTGAAAGTCACGGCCTGAGATTAAAAATGGCCCTGGTATCGGTCAAACCTTATATTGATTAGCATAGCAGTAGCATGATTAAAACGCCAGCCACGGCGGTCCGGACTAGCCTTTATTAATACTTGTAAATGTTCATGAATATTTCATCAACCTAATAACTACGGGGCGGGAAAAGAAGGTCGACATGACTGGGAAATGTTGATGACAGACAATTTTACTGAAAGGAAACATTCCATAAAGATATTTTAATGATTTGCTACTTTATCGCTTATGACTAAACCGATTGTTATTTGAATACTTAAATGGTCTTTTTATGTTGATCAGAGACTATGGCGTAAGTAGATTTCAAGCTAGAATTTGCAAAACACTAGATGACTCAGGATGATTCTAATTGAATAAAATAGAATACTCTTTATTATGTACGCCACATGAATTACAGATTTTCATAGGGTGACATAATGGGCGGTGTTATTTCTAAAAGCGATCATTAAAGAAACCTTTGGATTTATGTAGAGGGCTCAATTCTGAAAGCTCATTCAAGCTTAAATCAGCTGCCCAATCTCCATATAAGCTGTTATGATTAGTTTAGATATATTATATATATAATAACCTTAATGGTAATTATATTTTTTTGCCGTTTGGGGTTGAAACCCTCGGGCCATGGGATCCAAGTGCTCATGGTTTGTTCAACTAAATCTCCAAACGGCTGGTTGACACTTCCCGTTACCCAAGGGCTATCTTTTACCTTAGCCAAAGGTTAAGCATTGCCTTACAACGTGGCAATGCCGCCAGTCTCTTGGATACATAACCAGTCGACAGCAATATGGAGGAATTTTTCGACGCCCATATTGTATTTTGTTAAAACTTTTAGTTAGGTTAGGTTATTAATTTTTGTTTAGATATTGATGAAAAAATCATAAACAAATAACAAGAGTTATGACAATATAATATATTATTGATCGCCTAGCTGAAGCTTTAGGGAGCCAGTTCCATTTCACATCAATATAAGAGAGTTCTTTCGTTACTCTGTATCTTCACGTGTTTCTTATTTATTATTAATGAACCTCGTATGTCTGTTTGTGCGAACCTGCCAATAAAACGATAATATTATGCGCAGCAAATGCAGCTATTGACATCGTGTCACAATTAATTGAGGAAAAATCAACAGCTCAATCACTTGTTGCAGTTGTACGGTAGTTGACATAGAGGTCTGTGTTAATAAACCAATCTAAACATTGCACTGAAGACTGGTAGATACATATTATTTAGCATCATCAGTCAATTTACTACAAAGTACAAATATCATGCCTGCCCAGCCTTAGGTAATAGCAACGACAACAAGTTGTGTTTTGCTTTTACCTAAGGCACACCCACGGGGCTTATATATATTTCACGAGCTAACATCCCTTACCCCTGTCTTGAACCTAATCTTCCATTACAATGATAGGTGACGATCAAAATAGTATGGTCTGCTCCATAAGTAATGAACGAAATTGTAAACAAATGGATCGGAAACTTACCTGCGGCTGCCAATTTGTAATGCCACTTACAAATTGAGAAGGTTAGGAACAAAAAGTGATAATACGATATTTTCCCATATATTTTTTTAATATTTTATTCTACCCTACACCTTGGTTTTTCTACCCTTGACATGTTTTCGTATCAAAACGTGTTAAAATGATTAATAAATAGATAAAATGTCGTTTGATATAAAATGTGATATTTTTTTTTGTTGATAATTACGCTATCAATTCAAAAGTAATTCTCATTTTTCTCGAAAAAAGCAAACATGTTATTTATCACTTTTTGTTCCTAACCTCTTCAATTGAGTGCTTTGTTTTGATTAATTGAATAATTATACCCGATATTCTAATAATTGAAAAAATATTAAATTAATTAATTAAATTGATTAAATGAATTGAGGTATTTTAGATTTTAGTAAAGATTTTAATATTCAAGAACACACTCGAGTTAATAAAAATATAATGAAATACATAAATAACCTAACCTAAATAAAACTAATAACAAACTAAAATATGGCTTTGAAAAATTCCTCCGCATCGCTGTCGACTGGTACGAATGTACCCAAGAGACTGGCGTTATTGCCACGTTATATGGCAATGCTTAGCCTCTGGCCAAGGTAAAAGGCAGCCCTTGGAACACGGGAAGTGTCAACTAATTAATATATTAACTAATTAAATGGTTAATTTTACAACCTCAATATTGTCGTCGATGATTTTTCAATTATAATTTAATAATTTTATTCAACCAATACTAAATTTTTGGAAAAAGGGGTGAGATACAAAGTTGAAACCATAGAAATATAAAAAAACGTATGCTTGTTGAAACCTTCTCAATACAGAATTCCCTTTATTGAATGATTCCTTAAGAATTTTACCTGAGTTTGTTTACACTTTTATCTAATACTTTTGGAACAGACTTTAGGCTTTATTATTTGGTAATAATCATGTCTTCTTTCCTTTATTTGTCCCGAACACCCGAGACGATAAATTAATGAGAATGAGTCGTGAATGAATCATGAATACAAAATTGTAACTTCCGTAAGCACTATTTCCTACACGGTTTCCTTTTAAAATAATAATGGCAAATAGCAACACGGATTTTTCCTTATACCTAACGATAATATAACAAGTCATGCCAATAGCTAAAGTATGACAAGAATGCTGATTGTGGTTTCACTTACCTACACATTGAACTTGATCGAGTCGTAATAGATTATGTGGGCGACTTAGACCAGAAAGCTTTTTGCTGGGTTATCTTTTTCACCTGCCTTGTTGGTCTGGAGGTCGTAAACGCTACTGCTGAGCATGAGGTCCTGGGTTCGATTCCCAGGACGTGCAGTGCTATTGCGTTTTTCAATCAGGAAAATCCTTACATGTTGTAGGTCGTAGGTTCGAACCCAGGCAGGCGCTTTATTTTGTGTAAATAATTTCATCACCACTGCTCTCAAAGCGGTGCAGGAAAACTTCGTGAGGAATCCGGCTTGTCCTAGAACCAACAATTCGAAGACAAATGACATCTACCAAGCCGCACTGGGCCTCAAGTCTGCTATTACAATAGTGTCAGAATGGTCTCTTCATTGTGAGTTTTTGACAGATTTGCCATACAAACACTGTCAAATACTCACAATGGCGAGACCATTCTGACACTATTGTAATAGCAGACTTGAGGCCCTGGGCCGGCGTGGAAGGTTATTTAATGTTTACTCACTCTCGAAGAGAGGAGGCCTTTTACGCAGCAGTAGAAACATTATTGGCTCATTATGCTTATGTTATTGGGAGAATGTTAGTATATAGAGTTCTGCCCAGTTGATGGCAATAGGCTCGAACCCTATTACGTGGGACTTAAACATAACTGCCGAAATATGGGTGTACTATCAGTATTTCTCTGCCGAAACCTTCGGGAAAACAGGCGTGATGTTATGGTTTGTTCAACACTTCTTCCCAGCTCAAACACTAGGAAATGATGAAGGGCATTAAGATATATAAATCAATAATAGTAAAGGATTGGTGAGAGCTGTTGTAACTTTCAATGTTCTTTTGAACAGTGAAAGTGTGCTGATCCTCAGCCCAATTTCATTTAATGGTTTGACTTTATTGCGTTTGATTAGAAGTGCTCTAAATAGCAATTGCCAGCGTTCACGACACTAGAACAATGATAGGAGAGCAAACTTAGGACCTCTCGCTTACCAATCCAACTGGATTAAAAGCGAACACAGGAAAGGTTACAGCGGTTAACTACCTACCGGGGAGCTACCTTTTCTGTGTTCGCTTTTTCCTTTCCAGATATATAAACAATTCATATTTGTTTTTGGGAAAGTAACTTTAAAACCCATACATAAAGTTTAGTTTAAGCTACAACTTCAAAAAATATAACTATTCAATATGACCACTCATTCTGAAATCGACCTAATTTACACTTTCTGATGTGGATTACAATAGGTAGGTATAGCCATTTTGTAACAAAGATCTACCAATTACAGGACACGTTTATGATTCTAATATATAAGAAGGAAACTGTTTTGCTGCGCATGATTCAGTCCAACTTAAATTTCAAATATCATACCTACATAGTAAGTAACCAGTTCAAACCACTTGCATTATCACTTGAAGAATCTCCTTCAAAACCAGTTCTGTGAATATAAGCTAAAAAAAATTGAAATATGTAATCAATATCACGCATAATACATTATGTTTAATCAAGAACTTACATTGTACCCACATGACTACTACAATTATAGCTGGCCAATCAAATTTTTATATACACTCTAGGGTAGGAGCCAAAATACTACGTAAAGTCGGGGTGCCCCGATTCGATTTTGGAACAGATTCAACCTATTAACTACCTCGTATTAAATCTAATCAGTTTTTGCAAAAATAAAAGTAAACATTTCCAAATTATATTAAACGTTACGATTTTGAATATTATTCCAAATGTGCATTATATAAACTGTTCATTATACCATATGAAATTAGGTAAAATGAAATTATATCAATAATTCATTATATAATTTGATCGTTATCTATCTATACATAGGTATAATAAAATCGTACCGAAGTCTAAACTGTACATTGAATATTTTAGAAAAAAAGTAATTGCCACGAGGTCTGGGAACGATTCTGATGCCGAAAATATAGTTTTTAGAATTTTTGTCTGTTTGTCTGAATGTATGTTCCAGCTAAACGCAAAAACTACCGGACAGATTTTGTTCTAATTTTGCATAGATATTCCCTATAGGTCTGGTCAAATTACTAAGTATAAATTATCACGCTATTTGCTATGGGCGATGAGCAGTATTGCATTATGTTTTGAGATGGGTCCATAAGGGCAGGTACCTTAACCGTGGTCGCTACAAGAAAATGGTCTTAAGAGACTATCCTTAACTTTAAGAAAAAAATTGATCTGCATTCACAGATTTTGAAAAAAAAATGTACGGTCACCAAGAAAATGGGCAAATTTCACAAAAAAGTTTTTTGATGCCAATCGATCCTGTTTCTTACGAAGATCAAAAAACTCTATGGGACCAACTGAGGTTTGAGTACTAGAAAAGTCAGAAATCGAAATAAAGTTTTCTCATACAGGTCGTAGGTGAGACTGAGATGAGAACGAACACAATGTATCAGTGTATGACAACATTCGAATTATTCCATTACTACTTCGCTGTGTTGAAACGAATTTATCAGATAGTTACAGATTTAATCTTTTAAATGATTATCATACCTTATGGATCTAAGCAGTCAATTATGACATTTTATGCTATTTCAGTCAACTTTCAGCAAAGCAAAGCTAATCTGATTTCGATTCCAAAGAATTGATATTTATGTGCTTCTTTTTAGGGATCCGTACCAAATTGGTAAAAAAGAACCCTTATGGTGCGACTCAGTCTGTCTGTCTGTCCGTCTGTCTGTCACAGCTAGATATCTCAAGAACTTACTAATGCTATCAACTTGAAATTTGGAATAGTTTTAGATGACGTTTGCCCAACTATGTTGCAAATAAGAAAGTTTTTTTTTTTTTTGCAACTGGGACTTAACTGGGTGTCTTAAAAATCGAAGTGGGACTACTAGGGTATGTGTGGTATCGTATGAAAGAGCGATATTTGCACATACAAATAATTTTTTTTAGGCCTAATTTATTCAACTTTTGAAAAAAAAAAAAAACAAAACCATTCCCCCCTTATCTCCGTTGTTTGCATAGAAAAAATCTGAAATTATTTTATGTGATAGTAGTTTATGTAGAGATTACAGGAAAAATAAAACGACTTCTCTAAATATCACACTTTTTCAGAAATCATCAACAATAATTACATTAGTTCCATTATCGGTCAAGAGATGGCACTGACCTAAAACTGCAATATTGTACACCGCAGTGTTAAAATTCTCTGATGAATATTGACCTCGCCGATGAATACCTATTGACCTCGCCGACGAAAATTTAAAAACATTTCACGGTTCACAACCATAATGTCCTCCTGCCTACCTACTCGCAGATTGTTTTGGGTTAAGCACAGTAAGCTGTAGTTTTTTCTGGGCACATAACAATTTAGGTAGGTACTAATACGAATAAAGCAATTATGATGGTGCGGAACCCTCGGTGCGTGAGTCTGACTCGCCCTTGACCGGTTTTTTTACATTTTGTTACTGTAATTGTGATAGTTCAAAGAACTTTAATGGACTTTTTTTTTGGGTGGGAAATTATCAAATAACTTCTCGAGCGTATCAGACTTTTAGTGACTAAAACCCACCCGTGTTACTTCAGTTGCCTTTGTGCCAGGGCCACGGTATCCCTTTCGGAAAAACCCGCAGCCCTGGCAGGCATTGGTCCTAGCGGACCCCATCACAGTTCGTGCTGACATCTTTTTGTGGCTCGCGTGGAACCAACCTAGGCCTGGTCCTTACCAGACGGCGAGCTGCCCATTGCTCGCCGTCCGCAAGCCCGCGCCTAGGGCGTCTTCTGCGGCGACTAGGAGCGTGAGGGCGCACCGACTACCTCCTTCGCAAGCATTACTGCTTCGCAGAAGGAGGTGACGGCCTCCCATGCACTCTCGCTCCGTACCATGGACCATTACGGGACACTGCACGCTAAACAAACAATTCCACACAATAGACATATCGGACAATCCTCTGTGCAGAGCTTGCATGGAGGCTGAGGAAACCGTCGCGCATGTGCTCTTTGAATGCACAGGCGTCACCCAGATTAGAACAGAGACCCTCGGGGCACCCTGATCTTTCACAGATGTTCTGAGGTGGGCTGGTTGGAATAACCACTGATGGCCGCCATGGCTCATGTACAATGGTCCACCTGAAGGACTAAGTGCGGAAACCAAACCCTTTACCATAGAACATAGAACTGCACGGCGCTTGCTCCCGCGTCGCCATTCCTGACTCTCTGTATATTTTGACTGCTGTGACCAAAACTACAAACGTAGTGTTCAGGGAAGTTTTATTAAAATGTGACTGGTATTTTAGTATATTATGGTGTTTTACGACTTCCACGCGAACGAAGTCGCGGGCAGAAGCTAGTATTAAATAAAAATTATATTAAATGAAATTATACTCCATAACGACAGTTATTGTGTAATATTGTTGAAATTACTGCACTTTAGAGTTATTTTTTTTAATGTAAATGGTAAATAGATTACAGTGCTTTGTATTTATCGTGAAATAACGGATTTTATTAAACGTTAACATCGAAATAACGAAAGGGTGAGAACAGTTATTTGTCTAATGTTATAATAAATAGAGTATAAGTCTTATGATCATCAGAACTTTTGTTATTATATCAAACGTTACCCGTCCAGACATATGCGTGTACAGTCGCGTGCATATTCGTCTTAGATCTAATAGTAAAGCTCCTAGCACTCGTTTTATATAATTGCATAGCACAGGGCCTCAAGTCTGCTATTACAATAGTGTCAGAATGGTCTCGCCATTGTGAGTATTTGACAGTGTTTGTATGGCAAATCTGTCAAAAACTCACAATGAAGGGACCATTCTGACACTATTGTAATAGCAGACTTGAGGCCCAGGTGTGAGTGTACTATAGTGCTACCATTTACCGGATACTATGTCTTTCATTGACTTGAATGTACCCTGGCGGCTGAGAGTATGTCATGCTCACTAAGATGTCTCGCTGATGGTTGCGCGTGTGTTGGATCATTTAGCTCCCTTCAAAATGGTTGAGTGGTGCTAATCCATGCGACATGTTCGTGAACGTGCGCCATCAGTTCGGACTGGTCATCTCTTAGCAGCCACGGCTTATTTTAATTATTTTGACGCTTTTAACGTGTAAGTTTTTATTATTTTTATTTTTATATCGTTCTCACATTTAGTTATAAATTCAACATTATAGATGTAACTAATATTTTTGTAACAATTTAATTTAAAAGAGTGTCCATTGCATGGAGTTTCTTGCCCGTTCCTCTCCATAGGTACCTACTACGCTTTGGAATGGGCTAGTAATGTAGCTTCTTAATGACCGACTCCTTGACAATTCAAAATTGCCTGTAAATGCAGTTTTTTTTTAAATGGTTTAATTGAAATAAATGATTTAAGTTTGAGTTTGCATCAAGCAACCCAGTGGTAGGGTACGGAAACCCACAATGAATAGGTATTTTATTTTAATCGACAGATCTGTGTAAGGAATTAGTTGTGCAAACGAGATAGAGAGTTATTGGTCCCGTCTGTTATCTTTTACAGTCGTTACGGGTAGTCAGACATCCAAAAATCTGACAACTAGTCATTATGGTTAGATTTTTATGGTGTACATAATAAATAGTATTCTATATATCTATCTACTAGTCTTAATTACCAGTGGGTATCGTGTTACCCAGTAGCTGAGTTGTGGAGGTCCGATAATCAGTCGCTCCATGTATAATACAGATATTTAGCTGCATCTGGACTGGAAGCTGACCCCAACATATTTTGGAAAAAGCTAGGCAGATACGCGTAGGTACCTATACGTACGTGAGTACGTTATATGTATAGTATAAATAGTTAACTGCACCTTTAGGTGAACTATGCTTCTACAAGGTCAAATTATATTAGTTAGCTAACGCGACCCTAAAAAAAGACCGGTCAAGTGCGTGGTGGACCACGCACAGAAAGGGTTCCGTAGTTGGGACGAATTTATCCCAAGAACAAACTTAACATTGTAGTTGAAATACATTCTAACTGCAAATGTAAGTTGGTTTACTATTACTCGTTATCTTGTAAAGCCTACTTTTTTGTGATAGTTTTCCTTTTAACTTCATTATGATATACTACTGCCGAGAATTTTTTGACATATCCAAGAACAAACATTCAGCTGGCAGGACATTTGACTTTAACAAAAATTTGCACTTTAAAGCTTAATTTTACGCAAACGGATCCTTAGAATCGGCAAAGGGTTTTCAAAAACCCGGAATATTTTTGAACGGCCTATCCAACGATATCCCACACCACGGGATAGACGAGAAAAAAAATCATCCCACTTTACGTGTAGGTAAGCTACCCTAAAAAAAGATTTTATTTTAATACTTTGTCGGCGTGATTGATATGTATCATCATCATCATCATTACGGCCGAAAGACGTCCACTGCTGGACATAAGCCTCCCCAAATTGGGGGTGTTTGCCATAATCGCCACGCTTAGCAGGCGGGTTGGCGATCGCAGTATGGTGTTAAAAAATGCATAGAGAACGCTGCTGCCCATTCTCTAGTAAGTCCGTTAGTCGCCTTTTACGACACCCACGGGAGGAAATGGGGAATTGATATATATATATCTATGCCAAATTACAGCTTTCTTGTACAAAGAGTCTCTGAGACCGTGGACAGACAGACGGACTGACATGGCGAAACTTTAAGGGTTCCTTGTTGACTACGAAACCCTAAAAACATCCTTTTTTTTATTATTTAGATAGCGATGCCCATCACTTTCGGAGTTTCGCTAACTAATTTAATATGACCCGGTGTTTATATATTTAATTTACCAATTGATAAGTAACATAATTGGTTTTATATTTTGGTTCTAGAGATTAATTTCAAAAACCCCCTGTTCGCAGTGAAGAATTAAGAGTAAGACCTATTTAGAACTCAGATCACGTCTTTAAACCTCAACACTTCAACCTCAACCTTGCTACTCATACAAGAAAATCTTCCGTAATTCCGTTTATCACACCGTGCCTAGAATTAACATTTCAATATAGGTAATCTACATAGCATAGTAATAGGGTAAGGCCAAATGTTATGGTTATTTACAGATCTTTGAGTTTATTTTCCAAATAGGCACATTATTGTAGGTATAGGTACCTACTCAAACTATTTACCTAATTACAAATCCCATCCATGGATTAACGGTATTTAGGTAAACCTATGAAGTAATACAAAAGTTGTTTTAAAAAGTAACGTCTTTATTTCATTATCGTTTTAAGGTTTAAAACGATAATGAAAGACCCAGTTCCTTATGAAAACTGAAACGTTCTGCTCTATAGTAGGTACCTACCTACGCTAAGTTTTATCGGGCAAGGAAAAAGTAATTTAAAACCTACCTTTGTGCCAAAATTCCTAAACATTATATTTGTATACCTGCAAAAACAACTTGCCAAGTAGATAAGCTATCTAAACAGAATACTTAGTTCTGTTGTAACCACAACCATAAAACAATAATTATTATATTATAAAATGTGGTTATATAGTAAAGGAAGTTTATTGTATTATATTCACTGAGACATACCTACTTATGGAATATTATGCTGACTGTAGGGTACCCTCACTTGGTACTCGAATCCACTATTCATTTGGCGCTACGCAGAAAAATCAATCACGGGATCTTCATGTTGCCGGCCTCCTCTAGTAGACCACCTACACTTTCCTTCCCTTCTTCTAGTTTGGGACTTCTATAGTCCCAGACTCCCAATTCTTAACGAACTCCCATGAACGAGCACCCATGGTGCTGCCTATCTCTATAAAGCTAAACGCACATAACAGCCGCAACGGGCTGCAGCGCAGCGCATTTTCATACAAATAAGTGCGGTGCTGCCCGCATGTAGTGTGCGTTGGTTCAAAGAAAATGTACGTAATTGATGAAGGAGGACTTTTGCAATACGTTGCGATGCAGATCGCCCTAATATGCGCTAGCCTTGAAAATACAAGAAATTAACCAAATTATATATCCAACAGGAACATGGAAACCTTCCTCCACCTGATGAAAGGCAGTTTGGGCACTGGCATCCTAGCCATGCCGAAGGCCTTCTCCAATGCCGGCTACGTGGTCGGGTCCGTCGGCACAATCGTCATCGGAGTCCTCTGCACCTACTGCATACATATCCTGATTGATTCCTGTTATGTGCTGTGTAAGAGAAGAAAAGTGCCTTCGCTGTCGTACACGGCGGCTGCGGAAGCTGCATTGCTGGAAGGACCAGATTGGTGCAAAGCGTGCGCACCTTATGCTGCGTAAGTATTTAATTTGTTTGTGTAAGGATCTCGTTGATAAGCCATTTGTGGTGCTTATTTGATTCTTGAATACATACCTACTGAAGTGTTATCAATAGGAATTACACTTTTAACTCATATTCAAGAACAAAAGCACTTCTAAGTAACTTTGCAACCTTTGTACCTATATTAATTAAAAGTAAAATCAACTTACCTACATGAACAAATAGGCTGGTAGGATCTCATTGAAGAACCTTAATATTTTGGGGTGTTGAAATAATAGTGTCTTTATTTTACATATAACTTGTTAGCATTCTGGTGATATATTATACTTGTTATTCTGTTTATACGTACCTACATGTCATGTCGATTGAACTGTTTAAGTACATACAATACAAAATAGTTGTTCTTGTAAGCCTTGGGTGTCGAAGTGTTAATCTAACGTAGAGCTATCATGTTGATGTACCTAACCCTATTCTGGGTTCTATAAGAGCTGTAAACACTTAAAAAAAGATAACACTTTCAATTTGAAACAATGTCGTCGACTTATCTTGACTTAGCTGCTTGTATTTGAACTAGACCACTTATTTATTTATCGGCGTCAAAATGTACAGAAACGTGTCATAATATCTCTCAGATGTTAGCAATATCTAGTAGGTAATCATGAACTTAACTAGCATAAGATTGTATCTACTTAACTATTATCGAATAATCTTATTCGTATAAATAATTTATAACAAAATAATTATGCATTGATGACATACTCGTAGTTTCATTCTAAATTGATCGCAGACCCAAATCAATATAAATCTGGACGAAGAAGATCTCTTTTAACTTTAGTAGACTTTCCCAGTTTTGGTCTACCAGCTAGATCAGAACTGGCTACATTCTTACCACTTGGCAAGCAAAGCACTCACAACATAACATCACGCCTGTATTCACCGAAGGGTTAGGCAGAGATGTACCTACGTACGCAAGTATAGTAGTCGTCACTGAAAACTTGTAAAGACACCCACATATCGCCAAACACTTGCATCTATATTAACCTATACTAATATTATAAAGCTGAAGAGTTTGTTTGTTTGTTTGAACGCGCTAATCTCAGGAACTTCTGGTTGGAATTGAAAAATTCTTTTTGTGTTGGATAGTCCATTTATTGAGGAATAGTATAGGCTATATAACATCACGCTACGACTAATAGGAGCGGAGCATAAATGAAAAATGTTGCAAAAACGGGAAAAAATATTCCTTTTTGAGAGCTTCCGTTGCGTGCGCTGGGTAAACGGTTTTATTTTGAACAAATTTTCCCTTACGTCATTTCATTTCAATGAATATCTTAGGAGATATAACTGTTTTATAATAACTCCGCAGCAAAATAATGATCAACTCTGCGAGGTAGTCTATTCTAAAGCTGAAGAGTTAGTTTTTAGGGTTCCGTACCCAAAAGGTAAAATGGTACCCTATTACTAAAACTCCGCTGTCCGTCTGTCTGTCTATCTGTCTGTCACCAGGCTGTACCACGCAGGCAACCAAAAAACCGGCCAAGTGCGGTCCGACTCGCGCACGAAGGGTTCCGTACCATTCTATCTCATCTCATTCTATTCATCTATAACGAGTATTAAAAAAATACTTCACATTAGATCATGAAACTTTGCATAATAACTACTACTACTATTAAATATAAAGCAGATACAATGTTTTTTTATTTTATTTATTTATTTTATTATTTATGTACACACAGTTAAATACAGTAATAGAGATACGACATAATTATAATTTCAGTACAAAGGTACTGCTTATTTCTTAAGATATTTCTTCCAGCAGACGTGCGAAAGGAGAAATGAAAAAGAAATGTAGACAATAGTGTGTGAGAACATGAAGAGAATAATATGAATATGCGAAGTCTTAAACTTCGCATATTTTTATTACAATTATTTTCACCGTAAAATGCTTCCTGCAGTCAAAGACGCCACTCAGTCCGCAAGCAGTAGTGTGAGAGAGATAAAGATTGAATATAAGTTGAGGTACCTATCGTGGACTCCGAAAGAATGGTAGCAATAAATTAGGTATCCCAAGAACAAACTTAACATTGTTGTTGAAAAACATGTTCTCCCACACATTCCAACTGCAAATGTAAGTTTGTACGCATAATATCGAAAGATTTACCATGTTATTTTAAGATCATAGACTTCCTATAGATTTTCCTGTAATCTATACTCGTAAGTATAGAACTAATTTCTGTACTTTTTCAAAATTTTAGTCTCAGTAGTTTCGGAGATAATTTTCGTCTATTTTCACTTATAACTTTAAAACAATTTATTTTTAAATTATAAAAAAAAAATTAAGACACTCACTGTAAGTAAACCTGTCCATTTGATATGTCTCACGGTACAGTTTGCAAAACCTTATTTTTTTTGTTATTTGCCCCCCAAAACTAACCCCAATATGCTAAATTTATTTATTTACGATTCACGTCCGTATTTGGGTGACTCAAATTGATATGTATAATATACCAAATTTCAACTTAATCGGTCCATTACATTTTGAGCAAATTGGCTGTGACAGACGGATAGACAGACAGACACACGAGTGATCCTATAAGGGTTCCGTTTTTTCCTTTTAAGGTACGGAACCCTAAAAATCCAAGACATGTGACATCTACAAACCCACACTAGGCCCGCGTGGTGGCACTCCTTCTCTCCGAGAGAAGGCTTGTATCCTAGCAGTGGGAACATTATACTATGATATAAACCTCAAACTCCTCATTTGTTTACAGGCACGTGGTGAACGCTTTCCTACTGGTGTATCAGATCGGAACCTGCTGCGTCTATGTTGTGTTTGTATCAGAAAACATTTTCTTCGTGCTCACGAAACACTTTGGCATAGAGATAACCGTATTCCAAGTGATGCTGTGCGTTCTACTACCGCTCGTCCTGATCAACTGGGTGCGGGACCTGAAGTATCTGGCGCCGTTCTCTGCGATAGCCAATGCTGTGACCATTGTGAGCTTCGGGATCATCTGCTACTATATCTTCAGGGATACCCCTACCCTGGAAGGCAAGGTGCCTGCTGGAAAACTAGCCAACTTCCCGCTCTTCTTTGGAACTGTGCTGTTTGCGCTTGAAGCTATTGGTGTGGTAAGCATTATTTTACATTACTGTAATAATAACCTATTTATCACTCAATATTTAGCCGACCGTTCTGTAATTATACAATCACCATACTAAATCGAACAAGTACCTACCTACGACTAAACAACATTCACGCGAAGCAATTTATGTTTACCTTTTTTCTTTAGAACTCATGAGATAGACAATTTTTGGCTTAGAATTTATAAATCGACCACTCGATGCGGCTGGTTTTTTAGGATTCCGTAGTCAATGAGGAACCCTTAGCTTGTTTAAAATGTTATGATGTTGTTTTATTAAGTTTGTTCTTGGGATAAATTCATCCCAACTATGGAACCCTGAATTGTGTGTGGTCCGACACGCACTTGGCCGGTTTTTAGGGTTCCGTACCAATATGGTAAAAAGCAGCTGCAGTTTTAGGTCAGCGCCATCTCTTGACCGATAGTGAAACTAATGTAATTTTTTGAGGATTTTTGATGATACGGAACCCTCGGTGCGCGAGTCCGACATGATCGGTTTTTATAAATTTTTATTTAAATTGAAATCATATATTTATGGTAATTCGTCACGATTAGTAGCCGACGATGTCATTGACGATTATATAACCTACAATGACATAACTATTATCATTTATGCACCTACTACAATTTTGATGTAGGTACCTTTTAGAGTCACAGAATTTTCATTAAACATCTCACATTCTTCCAGATTCTGCCCCTGGAGAACGAGATGAAGACTCCTCGTGACTTCGTGGGCAAGTTCGGAGTTTTAAACTGCTCCATGATCAGCATCATCGTGCTGTACGTCGGCATGGGCCTGTTCGGATATCTGCAGTACGGAGACGACTCCGAAGGCAGCATCACACTCAACTTACCGTCCGATAAAGAAATGTAAGTGAAACGTGCCATTGCTATTTAACGAGGTTCAAATTATGAAACTTCTGTTTATAACGATACCCCAAAAACTTCATAGCTTTACGTCACTCTCAACTTACGATATTCTCTCTCCAGTCTTGCCAACGTGGTTCAGTGCCTGCTTGCTTTCGCGATCTTTATCACCCACGGCCTGGCCTGTTACGTCGCCATCGACATCCTGTGGAACGAGTACATCGGCATCCGGATGCTGAATTTCAAGCACAGGATCATCTGGGAATACCTCCTCAGGACTGCTATTGTGCTTATGACTTGTGAGTATATCCACCTCCAAGCATACTACAGAGCACAGAAACGCCGCGCCGACATCGTCTAAAGAGCAGTAATAATGAAATTCGTGGCGCTGATAGTGCGTTGACCACACAACTTCTGTCATCGTCGCCATTTGTATCGTAGTGCGAGTAAACGGTGATACGCTTGGTTTGTATGGACAGTGCTGAAAATGCTGCCTCTAGTCGCCGCCGCAGAGGCGTCTCCGTGCTCTGTAAAGTATACCTAATAAGTACAATTAAGCAAGTATACCTTACTTGCATACAACTCATACAATAATGAATAATTATCAGGGAGTAATCAGCAAATTTTTTCTTTCTGCGACATCATTCTGTTAACCGAACAAATGAAAAGTGAATGTCTCATGTTGAGCTGGATCTTATATCGCGTCTAACCAATCAGCCGGGCTTAATTCCGCATAAGTACCTATCGTCTGTTGTGAAGGTAAAACTAACAGTAATATTATGTGTGTGCAGTCGGCATCGCAGCCGCGGTCCCCGCATTGGAGCTGTTCATCTCTCTGTTCGGCGCGCTATGCCTGTCGGCGCTAGGGCTGGCCTTCCCCGCGCTCATCCAGAGCTGCACCTACTGGTACTACGTGTCCCGCTCCGAGCGCATTCGCATGATCGTCAAGAACGCCATCGTCGTACTCTTCGGAGCCCTAGGACTCGTCGTCGGTACCTGGACCTCGCTCGAACGCATCATCTCTACCTTCGGCACCGCCGGCATAGAAACCGCCTCAAACCACACCCTCGCACACAACGAAACTCTAGCCCCCTGAAGGTCACCCACCGAGAGCGTTGAACCCTCTCGCATCAGTGCCATCGCAGAACCGTCCCGCATACACAATGCAGCGATTCTTCATAGGTACACAATATAGTAAATAAATTTCTAAGTATTTTTGATGGACGTTTTCCATGCAAACGTTAACATATAGTTTATAAGAGATGTATTATGAATTGTTGACTCATATTAATCGTAAGACAGCTTTATTTTAGTGGTAGGTTAGTGTGATATGCTACGTGCGAGTGTTTCACGTAGGTACAATATTATGTTAAGCTGTTATTAATTACCTCTACACTCTTCTCTGTTGTCTCACAGGCAACAGTGGAGGCGCCATGCAATCAAAGTAATCTTAAGTTTGCAGTGATTTAATTTAATGCAGCAAAAATAAAAATATTTATTATTAATTGAATATTAAAGGTTATTTAAGTATTTAAAAATATTAAATCATTGATATTTTTTAATTTGGAATTTTAAATAAAATTAATGAATTTTGGCCTATTTTCTGAGCTGATGATAACCGTACCTACCCGACGACTCTGATGACATTTAATCATAATAATAATAATTAAGTTCTTGCCTGATCTGTATCAAGCTCCTCGATGGATCAAAGCATTCGGTTTATGTTTCATTAATTTGATCTGCACTTAGCCGCTCGATATAATATCATTTTATCAAACAATATCTAACATTCTGTTTTAATTACAAATCCAATAATATTAGAATTTTTCCATAGCAATATTTCTAAATATATATTTCCTTCATACAAGATTTAATTTTTAAATATTTGTCTATAAGTGCATTTAGTTAATACATAGGTATTGATAATATTAATTTAAATATCTATATAGCAGTCTCATTGAAGTTGTCGGGTTTACACAACAGTAAGCGGTTGTAAGTAATAGTAAGTCGTTAGTATTAGTATTCGTAGGTAAGCGTTTATCCTAATTCAGTGAGATTGAATGTTAGTTAAAAGGTGGCATTTTGCTAGAGTAACGTAAGTACAATCAGAGTAGGTATTAATTTTATATAAAAACTCTTCTTCGATGTTCGTAAAGGAGCTACAATTCGGGTCGATAAACACAGACTCAAAATTCAAACATTTTAAAAATGGACGAAATTTCCACTTTGAATATGAAATCAATTAAGCAATATTATAATAATTATTTTAAATAATCTTGTACATTTTATTTATGAACATCGATCTAGTTTAATTGAACGCATTATATTTGAAATAGTCATGACTTTTTTATTTTTTATACACACCAACTATTGCAGCTTTAAAAAACTTAAAAAAAAGTAATATTTCGTTTTAATTACGTTGGCTGGAAATGTTGTTACGCTACAGATTTAACGTAGGTAATCGACTTCTGCTTAGGAAGTAGAAGAAGAATTCAACCGACGACGACGCTGACGTCCGCGTATCACTATTTTCAACCTTAGTAATTTGTTTACCTTTATGAAATGCTTTATTAAATTTTCTTACAATTGATTTTGTCTTCGCCATATCAGTTATTTGCGGATGTTTTATGTTTTAATTTTACTATCAAATAGCAAACCTCTAGTTATAAAATTTTACCCTCGCTAAAATTGTTACCGATATAACTTTTGGTTGTATATGACCGGACTAAAAATGGACATAAACGTTTAGGCTATCCCTTGATTAAGTTATCAATATTTTTCGATTACCTACTATCTAAATTGATGTTGTTAAAAGAATATTTGTTTAAAACATGTATTTCTGAAATAGGGATCTCTTTTAAAACAGTTCCCTTGACGTAACTGTAGGACATAACGTACAAATGCCAAGCGTGTTCCGGTCATGCATATTGATACAAACTGTGATGTTGTTATAATATATTTATTAGGATGTATTCATGTAGTGTCGATTGTTTGATTGTTGTGCTGTGTGTTGGACACGACAGTGATAATGTGCTCAGAAGTGTAACTAGGTAAAACCCAATGTAATAAAAAATTTATCATAATATTTTATGTTTTATTTCAATTTATTTTCAAATTGCAACATATGTATACCTTTAGGTAGACTGGAAAGTTTAACAAGTGATTACACATAACATCATGGCTTATCTCACCGAAGGGTTGGGTATAATCCATATAAGTAGGTTGAAACAAAAACATTCGCTTATAATGACTATAAATTCGCCGTGGGGGACTTGCGCGCTCCTAACTCTAGGTCTGTGCCGGTAAACTTTACTTTGCCGAAACAAGTCTAAGGTGAGGAGGCAGACCAGGAGAGATACATAAGCCCGCAGGGCAGCATATGGCGAGCTGTTGGGCAGTACGACCCCAGCATCCCTACCAGCAATATCTCGACCGTACTTCGAGATTGTCCCGATAGCCATGGAATACCGCTCCACTACTCCTCAAGCACCTCCGGATATGATGCCCCTTGTCGCTACGTCGACTATGTGCTATCGACCGTTTCCGGAGGCCCATTATTAAGTGTGCAAGTCAAACTCTGCCTGTTTATCCGTGTTTTGTATGTATTAAACATTGGTCATGCAGGGGCCATAGTCCTTCCATAGTTTTAGGTAACCAGTCAACTTTAGCCACCCAAATCCATAGTCCAATATATTTGTTTCTAACTATATCCTACAATTGTCTTTGGGTGCACTTGCATAGTGCGTACAGGGATTATCTTCGGTTGGTGCCTCATTTCATTGAAAGCGTCTAACAGGCCTCTGCGAATTGGCTCCGACCCCTCGTACGCCTTCCAAAGGTTCCGAGATGTCGAACCTTGGAAGCGATCAAGCCTCATCAAGCCTTGGAAGCGAAAATAAAATAAATAGGTATATAGTTTTCCAACATTGTTTTATTAAGGAAAATCAACATAATTTTTCACTGACTTAAATTACAAAAGAATAGCGTTTAGCATATTTATTATTATTATTATTATTTTATATATATATATATATATACATTTATATTATTTTATTATCGTTATCATCAATACAAAGCTTAAATGCACGTAATTGGAATATTATCTTGAATTTTAACCATTAGACTGAAACCACCACATTGCTTTTAAGATGAACCATCTACGTTATTTAAGCAGAATTAAATATAGTTAGACCGAGGCTAGATACGGATCCTAAATAACAGATTATGAAGAGCTAACGAATAGCTTTTGAGAAGTTCACCAAGTGCTCTCAATCGCTTACGATTGTGTGTTATGAAAATCACATTTAATTCCCTCACCTAAGTTATTTAAAAAAAAAAAAAAAAACATTCAAAATAAACTATAGAAATGATAAATTTTAACATTTAAATATGTAACAACACACAGACAAAAATAGGTAATTCCATCATCTCGCAACGTTTTCACATGGTTATTGTGTCAAACTTCTAAGGACGTAAATGGAACAGCTTCCGGTATTCTTACCAGATGCCATTAAGGTACAATACGGCCGGTGAACAGTTCCGAACTTCGCGCAGTAGGCTGCGCAATAGATTTTTTTTTAAATAAATGGTGACATGAGGCAAGTGTGAGACAACATGCGCCAAAGTTCGGAGAGGCTATGTTCAGACCGGCCATGAATTATCGGCCGTATTGTAATAACGTAGTTTGACTTTAACCAAAAACAATATAATTCGTCGCTTACATCCCCGTTCCCTAATTTGTATCTAGCCGCAACCTAAGCTATACAAATGTTTGAATCGCAAATTTAAATGCAAAAACGTCAATGAAATATTCTTAAATTCATAACAGAATGTTAATAAAATACGTATAAATCATTTATCATAGTACACAACAGCAGTAATTCAAGGTTATTTTTTTAATATTGCACATCGTCTTGCAATATCTAAAAGTAGGAAACATTTCTTAAAAAAAGAACAGATATTAAAAATCACTGATGCGCTTTTACAATTAAACTAGGTAAATAATAATCACAATTATCTAATATGAAACAGTATAACGTGGATTTAATACGAAACGTGTATTTCAGCTAAATCGGGGTTCATCAAACATAGATCATTTATCTTCTATTCTTAAAACAATTCCATAAATCAATACTAGAACCAACAAATTAGTTTAATAAGCCTAACGAGAAAAATAATTAATAAAAACTATATTATTTGTACTACACAAGATCAAATATAATTGGAACACGATAATAAAGCACGTCATGCTGACATCCCAACATTGTGGGTAATAAAGATAAATTAAGAAGTTAAATTATTCTAACAATTAAATTGTACACAAAACTAAGCCCCATCACATCTACATCTTATTTACGTCCACCAGTTGACGTAAACAGGCTCATTACGATTTGATAGAATAATCTTATATGCGCCTGGCTAGATAGACAGACCTGTTGAATCAATATGAAAGTACGTCGCCAGGTATTTAATTGTGTAATCTACTAGTATAGAATACATACATACATAAACTCACGCATTCTTCCCATGGGGATAGGCAGAAACTATAGAACGCCACCTGCTACCCTCCTTACATACATCTTTTACTTCTATTACATTCATACATTTGGTCATACACGCACCGTGCCGGTTCGAGTGCTACGCACCTGACCTTTCTGAAGAACATCACCAATTAGGTCACTATATATGTTCTCCTAGGGCGTCCCCTCCCGGCGTTTCCACTCATATCTGCCTTGTAAATACCTTTTGTTAGTCGCCTTTCATTCATCCCCTCAACATGACCAAACCATCTAAGCATACTCTTTTCAATTTTTGTCACTACATCTTCTTCAAACCACACCGTTACCTTATCACATCATTTTTCAGCCTATCATTCATAGTCACACCACACATGCTTCGCAAGGAACGCATTTCCACAGCATTTTATCTACTTTCATGCCTCTTTTGCCACACCCAACATTCAATTTCATACATAAGCGTAGGCACCAGCACACCATTGTGAACAGCCAGTCGAGCCTTTTTGGGCATCGACTGGCTGGTCACAATCGCAAATATAGCACCATTCACTTTATTCTCCGAATTAACTCCCGTTTCCACATCTTCATCAATCTCTCCATCCCTTGTAAACTGACTCCCACTGTCCCCCCCCCCCCTACCTCTGACTCTCTTTTTGTATGCACGTGTTTCTGTGACAGATAAACCTATTTTTCTTTCTTTCTTTCAAATATACAAACTCACTTACTTGCTCTTATCATTTATTTTCACATCACACCGATACATCCTATTCTCTTTCAATCACCTTCGTCTTATTCACATTTATATTCATCCCTTTCACTAGTATAAATAGTAGTAATATATTTAATATTTTATTTTTTATATTATATTTCTACTAGTAACCTTCAGACCTTTACCAAAACATAGGAAAATGGTCTTCACCACAGGTTGAATTTCTACTATAACTTTCAAAATATTCATTTAAGGCGATATCCTTATAAGATTGGCTCCAAGGCACTAAAATTCCTAAACTGCTCAGCCTATTGTGGCCAACTGGTGGGAATAATACTAGCATAAATTAGCTTCTGTATACGTAGCTTCTTTAGTAAATAGGTGACACTTGGCCACAATTAATTAACTCAATTAAGTTTATAGCAAGCAATATTACTGTCGTAAACAGCTAAAACCTGCCGTTAAACATTCACGTCTGTATTTTAAAGGAAATCGAAGTCGTAAAATGAAACATCAACACATAATATATGGTCTGTTTTCAAGTACGATATTTTAAACAATACGGTGACGTCACCAAAATAATGGTTATTTTTATTCACATTATTACAGGCTGAAGATGCCCTAATTTTATTCTAAGAAATTATCTCGAAGCAATTAAAAAACATAATGAGGTAGTCATCACTTAAGTGTTCTTTCACCGCGTTCTAAATACTAATCTAAACTACAGCACAATTTCAAGGCGAGTTACAATACACATGTACTTATAACTATGAATTTAGTTACAACTATTATTTTCACGGTTTAATTCACAAGAATGCTTCGGTATTCTCTGTTAAGTATATTATTTACGAGTCGTGCCTCGAGGTAGTTTATTTCAGTCCAAAACAGTGGGGCAATCCCAATACAGACTCGTACACCAGAGTTTCAATTAATGCGTCTTAACATAGCATTTCAAAAAGAAGCCAGTGGATGTTGAAACATATGCAGTGTAATCATTAATTCAACAAATCAACTTCCCATTAAACTATGTTCTTAAAACAATACTATCACGTATATCAACGCACCCTGCTTATTATATAATTAGAAGTAACATTTTAATACAACTAGAAAGCAGTATTTAATAAGGCGATTAACAAAGTAAAACTACACGTTAACAATTACAACATCACAGAAAATTTCGAGTTATTCACACACGGTACTTAGCGATTATATTCATTTTACATTGGGAAGATTCGTTTTTCGTGCATAAATGGACATAATATATGTGGAAAGCTAAATGTACATGCTGCACTTGTGAATACTAAACGTAGAATCAAAATTAATGCCGTTAATTTCTGATAGACCATAATTAGCATATGAAAGCCCTGTTGCGTCAATTATCATAGATAAAATACTACATTAAAAGCTCAAAAGAAACCCAACAGAGAAATGTGCAATCCAGACAGTATTACCAGCTGTCAATCATATCTTAAAAAACTGAACCTTTCTGACATTGCCTGCGTTATGCAGGTTTAAAAAGACCCTTCACGAAGCCGTCAACATCTACGCATTCTGTACATCAAACTAAGTACCTAACTTTCTGCAAAAATACTTGCTGGGAAACGACTATTATTTTTTGTGTGAAAATTCGCTGTTAACGCAATGTGTGCATGCAGCGGTACAAGGGTCGTGGGAGTATTTAAAGTTAAAATATAACATTTAAAACTTGTTTTCATAAATAAAAAAACGATGGAACTTTCCTTCCTACCTTCAATATCTCCGTCACCGGGTGCCCAAGTATGGTGCAACACAAAAAAGTGACTCGGCTTCGTTAAGGGTTTTCAACACCCGTTATATTTATGAATTAAATCTGTTTGTAAAATGAAACCCAAACTTCTACAAGACTGCTTTTAAAAGCTTTTATAGACAATAAATTGACAAAAAAAAAAAAAAGATTAGAAATAGATTCCGAATGGACAAACAGCACTGATTAACAAAAGTATTCTTTGTATGGCATTATTGATTCACGACAAACTGCCAGATGATATAAAAAAGTTACGTATGCCACAATTCAAGAAGAAACTACAAAAAGGACATGGATACATTTCGGCCACAAATAGACAACGAGTTCATTCAAAATATCTGATATAGTCTCACGAAGCGACGCGCTTTACTTGTGGTTACCCAGTGAATAAACACGCTATGAATGTGTGCGTGAAGACGAAGTGTGAGAACATAGCACACACACACTTCCTTCGCCATTGTCTCAGACGGTACTGAGAGCTCCTGCGCTTAAGGTAAGGCACGTGCGCTTCGTGAGATAAAAATGCTGTAATATTCGAAATATGGAAGAAAAAACATGTTGCGACGACCCCAAATAAACAAGGATAGGGACAAGGGATATGATGAGCTTATAACTAACGTAGGCATAAAAAATAAATAATCCATTTTATTTTTTTGTCTATTCTGGGCCGAGCTTGTATAGGACCGTGATAAATCTCATTTCTAATGAATAAATGTTATTACAGTGTCAAAGAGTATACAATTTTTGTAATTTAATCATAATAAATAATTTAATTTAATCTGTTGACGGACACTGAACAACACACAGAAGTTTTATTGTTCTTAAGCCTGGGGGCGTTTAGTGTCCCTCAAAGTGTTAATAATAGTAATTAATTTCATTATATTAAACATGATGTAACAATTTAATTATAGAAAAAGAAATTGTTCTGATATTATTTAATTTGTATGACAATATTATAAATCTGACTACACAATATGTAATCAAAATTTGCATACCTCTTTTTATGGTTAGAATACAGTGTACCTAATCCAATATTTTGTAACAATGCATAAACCTGTATGATGTAAATAAATGAATTTAAAAAATTAATAATAGTTTGAAGTACATAGCATTGGTTACTTTCTAATCTTTCCAATTATTTTATTACCTAATGATTACCACTGGCTTTAAGTAAGGCACTATTGTGTAATCTATACACGATCGCTCAGATTATATCTGCTTTTGCTTACTTTACCTTTATTTACCTAGGGTAGTGTAATCAGATCAACTTAGTATTTTACTTAAGGCAATGGGACCTCCCTCTCACAGAGAGGAGGCCTGAGTCCCAGCAGTGGGAACATTATAGGCTAGTTACCTATATATTACATTATCGAAAATATGGAGTCACACAAATAAGCAGACAAACACTTCCTTCCGTAATTTTGTCATAAAAGAAAGATGCGCGTGTGCACGTCAGAATAATTTTAAAAGAAATAGTAATCAGAGCAAATAAGAGCTTTTTCTTAATCTCTGATGCACATTTCAAGTCAATTGTCTATTGTAAAGTTGCTATTTTACAAAGAAGAGATGTTATTTGTGCATGACCACAGAGCACGGAGACGCGCCGAGACGATTTCATTAATTAAACATTGTGCACGATGGGGTTGCGCTCACTGACGGCACGGCTCAGCAAGGGATTTTTATCCGACGAATTGGAATATAATAACTTAATAGTGTGGAATTTAAATTGAAATTTCAATGATACGGCATGCCTAAGCATACCGCAGCTTTTTTTGTACCTACCATGATTATCGTTGAAATTTAATTTCACAAAGGCGGTATATTTAATACCTTAAGCATTTTCTACCAGTCAACCAAGGTTGGTGGTATACATTATACACAGTGGCGTATTTTAAGATTCAGCGCCCCGGGTGGGTGATGGGGGGTGGGTGTAGTCTGTAGGGTTTGCCGTCCCATAAATTAACGGAAAAAGAGCAAATCATAAAATAAAATCCAGTAGCACAATCTATATTTATACTGTGTCCCTACTAGCCCCGAACTTCCGAGTCGCGACGCGCGACAGAGTCCGACGGACATACCGCCGCCGCCGCCCCCCGGCGCGTCTGTCAGTAATATGATTGCCCCGCGTCTTGATGTCTATCAAACTTACAACCAAATGAGTTGTAGTTTTTGTTAATTAGGTAGGCTTTTTTTAATTTCTTCAGGCATAATAAGTCAAAAAAGCTGAGCGAGGTGCGGCTTGCGCCGCCCCTCGCAGCCTGTCGCCCCGCACCATGGCCCTTTTGGCCCTAGGGTAAATACGCCCCTGATTATACAGGTTTATTGGTACAACACTAACAGGACTGCAGGACTTTATTACTAACGCCATGAGCAACACTATTTGTTCTATGACTTTTTACAAAACATAATACATTTACAAAAAACAAACCTTCAAGATTTCGTTGTTCTATCTATCACATTTCAATTCTGTATTTTGTTGTACCTACCTACGCCTCCCGTGCACCAGGCACGGCATTTAGTTTTGCTACTTGTAGAGTTCTTAACATTTAGAGCGTTGCATTTAATAGTTATTTATGCAACTGTTGTATAATAAGGGGTACTAAAACACGAATGTGGGTTAATAATATCACATGAGTATTTTAATACCTAATTATGTACAGTTGCATACAAGACTTTATCTACACCCAGTTTATCTACTCTTTGATATTTTCCAATTCATGAAATCTTGGTATGCCTTTTCATACTGTTTTCTGGACTTTTCTGGTAATAATTGGTTAGAAATGTCCTTTGCTGCTTTAGAAATATCTGGTGGTGTGTTATCAAAGCTTGTATCACTCATTTTTGTAAACAACAAACTTATAAATTTTTGCAATACTAATATCGAACAAAACTGGCGGGATGCGACGTGAACTCGAATAGTATGTTTTTTTTTTTTCTAAATTTCGTCGCTTTGTTAGTAACACGCGCGTGCATGACAATGTTCTTTTTTTGAAATTCATAAATGTGGCTGTTTGATGAGTAAGGAAGGGATCGAAAACGCAAAGGAGTTGCATAAGAAATTTAGGCGATTTCGTGGTCTGTGAGCATGGCGAACTGAGTGAAGCCCTACGAGTGTCACATTCATCATACAATCCAAAATTTTGCTTGTACACCATCCCATTGCCTCGCTCGCAGAGCAATACATACATTAACACTATTATCAGTCTATTTCTTGCCAGCGTCATAGCCGCCCATGATGCTTTGCAGCGCTGTCTTGAGCTGTTCATTCGGCTCCACTTCGTACTTTGCGAGGTTATGGCGGCAGCAGGGGCACTGAAGCCCGGATGATTTGAAAGCCAGCTTTATACATGCCTGAAAGAAAAAGAAGAACGCCTTTCTATCTTATTCCACCAGTTTCTATGATAAATCTTTTACAGTTCAAGCAGTGCGGTTATGAAATGCCTTGCCAAGATAGACAGATAGCCCCAACGTATTTGTTCTCGTTAGATTTGTCTCGATAAGTAATATAGCCCAAGGTGGAATTCAGGGTCTGATGATGGAACTGGAAAGTGGCAATAGGAATTCCTCAACTATGCACGATAGCTTCTTTGTTATTGGGTTCGTTGGATTAATTTTCTTGACAAGTAAATAGCCCATGGTGGAGTCCAGAGTATGATGAGTATAAGCCGGAAGGTAACCACAAGAACTCCTTAACTAAACAAGGAAGCTCCGTCGTGTTTGGGCTCGTTAGATTTTCTTGTCAGGTGCTTTAGCACTGGATGGGGTCCAGAGTCTGATAGTCGAGTAGAAAGGTGGCTATAGGAATTGTTTTTATTTTTATTTATTACTTTTTAATTCAATAAACTCATATTTGCAAGCTTGTTTAAAAGGTAGCACTCATGTTTGAATGATAGAAAATTTTCATGCCAGAACAGATTGCAATTTTATTGTACGTGCGTTTACGCCAATACCACTTTGGAACGGTCTTACCCGTATCGTGCAATAATTGTATGTGTTGTTTAGACGGTGTGTATGTCACAGGCAATAAACTAGCACGGTGTAAATGGGGCTTAAGCCACAAAAATTCTTGCGCATTCCTAAAACAAATTAACTTACGCTCTTCAGATATTAGATAGATTTCTGATATCAATCGAAGAAAAGTATACAACAAAAAAGCCACACGCATATATATAAAAAAAAAAACATTGAACATAATATTATGTAAGGTCAGGAAAAATGTATTGTTAAGCCAATAGACAACCAAAAAATTCTCCATATATTCAAAACACAACTGACTCACTATTTGACAGTTTTATGAAATGGCTATAACGCCGCAAATTGACGTAGGGTATCAATTTGCTTAACAATGAAATTCCCTGACTGTACTTAGATTAGAGTAGAGTACAGAAACTTACCATACAGAAGTTGTGCAAACAAGGTGTGGTCACTGGACTTACAGCTACGTCTTGACAAATGATACAGAGGAACACTTGCGTCACGTACTCTACGAATTCCTGGAATTAAAAATAAATTTATTTGCAAAGGATATGTGGCGTGGTAATATTATGACAATGATAGTAATCGGCAACACCTGAGTTCTTTACTTCGATTTTTCCAGTTTTTAGGTGTATTTACAGACACAACAGACGTAAGAATTTATAATCTAATCTCTTAGTGACAGATTTATAATCATTAGAATCAGTTAAGTTAGAATTGTCCTCAAATGTAATGATTTCATAAAATAGTCATTCAATAGCGTAACTGGTCTTAGACAGTTGTATTCAAAATCAATCATCAAAATATTGATGATTTTAATGATTATTTATCTGTAAATACATACTTATTACGGTCGCGAATCATATTTTGATCAACATACAACCTAATACTGACCTGCAAATTGTAAAAGACGTAAGAAAATTTGAATTTCGCCTAAGTACACTGACGCTTTCGCCTTAAGACTGCCTACTGCCATCCATACTAATATATAAACTAGCTGTGCCCGCGACTTCGTTCGCGTGGATGTCGGAAAACAATATTGTGCAGCTTATAGGTGTATCACCTCCTCCATTGATAAGGGAGAATGTTTCGACCAGGGCCTCAAGTCTGCTATTACAATAGTGTCAGAATGGTCTCGCCATTGTGAGTATTTGACAGTGTTTGTATGGCAAATCTGTCAAAGACTCACAATGAAGAGACCATTGCAACGTTTGTACATTAGTAGACTTGGCCCCCAGGCCTGGTGATTTTTTCCAGTAAAAAGCTGCCACAAAATTTGCGTTTTTTTAGGAAAATGCTTATCCATATACAATGTTAGCGGTGGAACCACCTGGAGCATACACAAAAAGGTTGCTAGGGTTACTCACACGCGAAAGAGCTACATAAAGTTGGCTGTGGGAAAAGCAACCAATACTAAGGTCCAACTCCGCAACGGCCAATATTCGGCCCTGAGCTTTGTTAATGGTCATGGCGTAACATAGGCTGACGGGGAATTGCCCACGTTTAAAACTAAACGAGAAATTATTGGGAATGAGGGGAATTCTGGGAATACAAACAACATCACCGGCGCCGCAACCTGTTAAGATTTTGGCTTCGATGACGTTGTGTTGGAGATTTAAATTTCTGTGAAGTATTAGAGGCACAACGACTTTTAAAAAAAATTGTGTGCTGGAAGACCAGGTGTGTTTAGGGGAATCTATGAATTCCACTGGATGGTTTGTAGCATCTTCTTCCATAACCGTGAATATCGAAGTATATTGCTTACTTTCCCAGAAACATATGCCAATATCTGTTATGTATCCCCATTCACAGATTTTGAAAAAAGTGTATATTTAGATAGAAAATTGGCCATTTTCGCAAAAACTTTTTTTTTACACCCATACTATCCTGATTCGTATAAGGATTAAAAAAATATGGAACCAACTGAGGTTTGAGTACTAGAAAAGTCAGACATTGCAAAAAAACCTTTTCCCAAACATTTCATAGGAAATGAGACTCCAACTACTTTTCTACGATGGAAAAAAAAAGAGAAAAAAAATTCACTACAAAAGTGAGAAATCGCAATAAGACTTCCCATACAGGACGTTTTTCTCAGAAGTACAGAAATCAAATTCTGTTCTCAAAGTAAATAAAATTATAACGATTTTCCGTTCGAAATCCGAAGTTTAAATGATTTTTGATCATTATAATTGTAGTCCAACAAAAAAAAAAAAAAAAAACTAGTTGGGATTCTCATTTCTTACGAAATGTATGGGAGCAGTTTTTTGCGATTTCTTACTTTTCTAGTACTCAAACCTCAGTTTTTCCCATTCGAGTTTTGTGATCCTTATATGAAACAGGATCGAATAGCATCAAAAAAAGTTTTTGTGAAAATGGTCCATTTTCTTGCTGACTGTACCTTTTTTTCAAAATCTGTGAATGGGTATAAACATTTCTTGAAAAAATAAGGACAGTCTTTAAGACCGTTTTCCTGTAGCTACAATGGTTAGGGTACCTGCCCTTGCTGCCCCATCTCAATAATCCTCCCTGTGAAGAAGATAACACAAAACCCACCTTCTTTCCCCTCGTATCGCACACAATGAGACATTCGTCCCACAGCTTGCTATTCACTGTATCAGCATTAATTGCTGCTCTCTCTTCATCGCTTAAAACGCTGTCTTCTTTCTTGCGAGGCGACTTTCTGGGAGGGCTTCTGGTGAATATACTAGCTATCTTCGTCTTTGGACTGTCTGTGGCTTTGGTTTTTGTTGTAGCTGAAATGGTATTTAGATGTTAGTATATTGATTATAAAGGAAAGAAAAGATGGCATGATGACTTGGTGAGAACGGCGGGAAAGACATTCGACTAGACAGGAACAGGGGGAACTGGAAGGGGTTGGAGGTGGCCTTTGCCTTTTTTAGGGCACGCAGAAACTCAGAACTGATATTAAAAGTGGATGTCGGTTATCGCGTAAAAAAGTAGCCTATGTCCTTCTCCATATCCCAGGCTATATCTCTGCAAAATTTCATGACTATCGGTTCAGCGGTTTAGGCGTGAATACGTAACAGACAGACACAGACAGAGTTACTTCACATTTATAATATTAGTATGGTTAAGGAAATAAAAGGAACATTAACCGCCTATCACAAGTTCACAAACCCAAGTAATTAAACTTTGTTTTAGTTGGGTTTGTGTGACTGGAATAGGTATTCAATTACGTATCTTTGATAAATGTATGGGAAAAACTACAGAGATTTCAGTTTCTATAACTTTGTTTGTGTTGACATGAAAAACCCTAGTTTTATATAAAGGGCGGTTCTCAACATGATCTGATTCAACGCCTACCGGGGTCCATGCCGAATCCTGAGTCCGTGTATGTCAACATACGCTCCAAAATCGACGGACCAGAGGCGCTTGACAAACAAATGTGTGCAAGTTCATTCAAAATGTATGAAACCACAGAGCACGGCCGTCAGCGCCTGCGAAACCAGTACTAATAATATTCGTGGCATCGGAAATGAGCGCACTACTTCTCCCACGGACTGCCTTCAAAGCCGTCAGTTTCTAGACTTCATTTCGTAGTGCGAATAAATAGTGACACGCTTGGTTTGTATGGAAAGTGTCGAAAATGGCGCCTCTACGAGTAGCAGCGGCCGCCGAAACGTCTTCGTGCTCTGTGTATTTAAGCAATCTAATTCCTTCCCCTAACGGATCGACTGACTAGACCCCTACCTTTCTATGAGTAGGTAGCATCGATTTAGAATACCCTAGATACACTATCACCTACAAATCAAAGTCGCAAAAGTGTCCCATCGCTAAGTTACAAGTGTGTGCGTCTACTAAGGCAAATCTAAAACACATAATGTACTTAACAACATTTCAATTTTCCTTACATACAACCTTATGTGAATGGAATTAAGGTGTAGTTTCGAGTGCGCGCGATGGGCGGTTATGACATTTCAAAATTAGACCATCGCGCAAGTCGTAAAATTTTATTGCTCTCAGCTGTAGGTAAGATAATTTTAAACGATACTATTCCTTAAGCAAATGCTTATTAAGTCAAATTCAGTTTACGCCGCGTGACAATGAATCGTGAATCGTAAAAAAAATTTGTTTTGGAACAGAAGGATAATGGAGTGGTCTTGAAATTTTACTCAGTACTATGTGCTTAAATAAAACAGGTAGAGGTGGTTAAAATTAACTTATTTTTATTTTATTTATTAAGACAATTTAAAAAGATTGATAGATAATGGTGCCGATTCTCTTGTCACAAAATTCTCTAAACTAGACAAAAAATCACCAAAATTTAGTTTATTCCTGTCAAACGACCATTTCCTATTCTGAAATTGACGAAAGTGACACAACTTAACTATAATTTAGTTTGACAGCTCTAAGATGGTACTGAGTTTTTAAATTTAGTGAAAATGGCAATTTAACTATTCTGAATTTGACGTTTTTAAACTAAAATTTAGATTTTCTAACTAAATCTGATATATTTATAATCGCGATTAAAAAGGTGTGGAATAAAATTAGTTTTCATGAACTAAAATTCACACCAATCACCGACTCTCACGACTTCTGGTGCAAAACCAGTACCTACTGTATATAAGGTGTATCTATTCATACACGAAATATTTTAAGAGAAACATCTTTAAGTCGTAAAAAAGCCACAGCAGCGAAATTTTTTATTTTTTATATCTAAGTGTTTTATATTTCTACATAATTATTATAATTTTAAAATTGCTTGAGACATTTTGCGAAAAAATCCTTTATTTACTTATTCTATGAATGACCCGCCTCGACGCGGTGACGCCGAACGGTGCGGTGGGGTGGCGGCACGAGCGCGGTGAATTTTGATAATTAATCATCATATCAAGTTTTTTTTTTTTAATAATATACTCTGAATTAAAAAAAATCATTTCCATGGCTTCTTTACCACATATATGTATCACTTAAAATATTTCGTGTTTATCCCAATTTTTTTTTTTCTTTTCTTTTGCTTATATCTCCAAAATGGTGCGTCCTATCGCAAAAGTAATGAAAATTTCGACCCCCTTTAGTAAACTCTTAAACTATTATTACTCTACATGTAGGTAATCTTTTTTTTTATTTTCTACACAAAAAGGGAAAAATTCCATAAAAAACACGTCGCGGACTCAAAAATCATAGGCAAACAAGTACAACGTTGCGAAGCCATAAAAAAAAAAATACCACGTGGAGTCACGATTGTCAAATTCGATTTAGTTGTGTCAAACTTATTTTTAAATTTAGAGAATTTTGTTTGCAGAATAGCTTTAAGATTCTCATAGCCAAAAGTAAGGAATTTTAGTGATAGTTAGTTTAGTTCGGTGTACAAGACAATCGGCACCATTAACTCAGCACATTTACTCAGTAGTCACAATATCTTATGTAAAAACTTACTGCAATACATGGATTAACCGCTTTCTATACTTTCCGAAAGCCTTTCTTCGTATAATACATGTCATTTTCTGAGAAGTGACAAGAGCGAACCACACAATATTTTTTTTTTATAGAATCATTTGGCTTAAAAAAATCTTCACTCCTCTCATTAGCTATAATTTTTGGCCATTTTTCCCTTTCAATTAATATAAAAAAAACCAATCACCATTCAAATAAATTTTGCTCATCTCCGGACGGGCTATAGTTATTCTATGTTAATTCCATATTATTGACATACCGCAGAAAGAAAAAAACAATAAGCGACTCTATTCATTTAATATTTGACTATGTTCCACTTTATACATCTTCCATCTCCTTTTCACTTAATACAAGTGCTGCGCGAGGGAAAAAGCCAACTGCGTAGCGTCAAATGAAGAGACGTATTGAAATAAATTAAAAAAAAATATGTTTTTAATGAGTTTGAAGGCGTATTTTGCCACAAATTCACTACATTATAAAACTATTATCTAGTACTTACCGAAAATACGATATGCCATTCCTTTTCAACGTGGTTAAAGTATTATTTTTGCACTTTTTTACGGAGCACTTTGGCGTGTTCACCCGACAACGAAGCGCGCGTTACTGAGAGCGCAACTGTGCTTAGAAGTAATTTAAGCACAGTTGTATCGAGACACATTTCAAGCGTTGACGGTGTATCTAGGGTATTCTAAATCGATGGTAGGTAGGTCCGAAAAGCCGAAAGTCCGATAGATAACCAGTCTTGTTCCTCATTAACATTGCATTGCATTGACATTTCATTATATTCTGATCTATTCTGTTGCAGTATTGTAAAATATTTTTTTTATGTATTTAGGCTGAATAAAATAAATTTTATTTTTTCATTTTATTAATAGGGTTGTGTAAGTGAGATAGCCAGTGCCCCATGTAAAATACTGGTATTCAAGCTGCATACGCTTGCCTGGAAGCCGACCCAAACATAGCTGAGCTAGGCAGATGATGAAGAGGTCATATAGATCTGCTTACCTTGTTTTGAGGATTTTCGTTTCTTGACAGGCGGCGATGCTTCGCTCTCTGACTCCGTAGTCTGATTGCTTTCTCTCAACGCTCGTTTTTTACCCTTACCGCCTGTACTGTTCGCACCTTTCCCGCTTTTACCGTTCTTCTTTTCTTTAAGAGCTTTCTTTTCAGCTTCCGCCTCTAAGTAGCCGTCTGGATACTGTAAGAATGATGGTAATTAGTGGATAATGCTGTCATCCACAGCTAGTGTACTGGAAGAAACAACTTCTGGCTCGAAATCAAGGGCTTGTCGCCGTCGTATAGGTAGGGCGTTTTCCTAATATAAGCGATGATACCAGCGACCGTTCATATCAATCCAGTCTGATGCTTGGCAGCATGGTTGATCGACGACGATCATTTTAATTAACCGTCGATCATGTTATCTGTCTGGCAGGCCGTGGTAGAAGTCAATTAGCAAAACTACAAACACAGTGCTACTGTGGAGCCCGTTCTCTTCTGCCCGTCGCGCACAACTACCTGCACCATCCAAGACTTAAACAAGGTAAACGATAGAGCTGTCCAGGTCTCTACGGTCGGACAACATATGAGTCATCAACACAAGAAGAAGAATGAGTAAAACTAAGCTTGAGCAATACTTACAATAATAGGATACTCCTTAGCGCCAGGCTCCCACGGCGCAGGGTTGGGGTCGTCTCGTCTCAATAGGTATTTCCAAACTCGGTATCCTGATAGTCCTTTCTCTGGGTAATACTTCACTACTTTGTATATGCCATCATACCTAAACAATAAAAGTGTTTGGTTAGCTTATTAAGGCCTTGCATTCTGAATGTTGCCAATGTAAATACGCTAGGTTTTGATTAATTTGACAATATTACCGAGTGGAAATATGAAATATCCTTGGAAATATCGCTCTATAGTGCACTAAAATATTGATTACGAAATGCAATAATTCCTATCGTAACGCTGAATATTTCGTTTCAGATGTAAGAAAACCATTTGGAAACTTTCCAACCACTTTCCGGCCATTTTAGGCTGAAATACTTTCATGCTGATATTTGTCACGAGTAGCAGGACATTCATATCACACGATCATTAGGCATGAGTCCATACTTGCTCCTTACACTATTTATCGATTCGAAATCTCGACTGACGCATAGCTATTAACTATTGGACAGGTTGTCGCGTCGAAAATGGCACATTTTCGATTACCTGATTTTCCTGACCTCACCCTCCTATCTATTTGATTTAAACTGACAAAATTTCGGGTTTTGGATTTGTGAACAACGTTTAGATGACTCCTTCGATAACATTCGATTGATAAACGATTCGGCACGCAATACACTTGCGTGCCGAATCGTACATCAATCGAATCGAATGGTTGTGAATAGCTATAAAGAACACTTCAAACTTACGCTTTTTCAATCTTTACTAAAACTTCTCAGGAGACTGTTTTACATAAGCGAAGTAAGTACTAAAGTTAACCGACCTGATGCCCTCCTTGGGAGCGTACTTGGGGAAGTGCTTCAACATCTTGTAAGACCTCACCACGCGCACCGGCTTGCCGCTCCGCCACTCATCGCCCGCGTCTCCGCCTTCTTCATTCACGTGGTTGACTGCGCAGTTCCGTGCTAAGGCTCTGGGGGGACGGAATTGTTGTTAGAATTAAGTTTTCTATGGGCTTACATTATAAGTAAAAGAATACATGTAAAGGACAAAATTCACAAAGGAACAGGACAGGACACTGCTGTCATTTTCTCGCCAATAGTCCGTTGGTCGGAAACACGGTGCATTGCTTGGACAGCCTGAATATTTTATTTGTGTGCAATACAGCCTTCATTTGTATCCAGTGGGACAAAGGGGAGCGATTACGCAACCCAGGAGTGGTGTTATGCAGTATGTCATCATGATAACAGTGCGAAAAAGGGATGGTGCTATCGGTCATGTATAGTTCCGTCTTTCTAACACTGGATTCATGATGGCATTAAAACGTAACAAGGAAAATAATAAGAGAAAGATCCAGAATACCACGCAAAGAAAGAGGTGGTGAATTTATAGCTATTTGCATGAACCTACTTGTTTTCTCTGGTGAGCGTTTGATCACAAGACTGCTCAGCGGTGCGCTTGTTGCCGGAGAGGTCGCGACCGCCGCTGCCTGTGTATGTGAACTCGTTGCCGTAGTCTACGTCGTCTTCATAGCCACCTGAACAAGGAAATGTGCTCTTTGAAGACATCATTAAAATGAACACTAGTAACAAAATCCATGCGAATATCTACTTTATAAAAATCATAAATTCATTCATTGACACAACGCACAGTCTCGATTGCACAAGAGTTTCGTATATAACGGAGGTAGGTGAGAACTAAGGAAGGATTTTTGAAAATTCAGCCCCTAAAAGGGTTAAACGAAAACTTTCATGAAAGTTTGCATGAAAGTTCGTAATTTTTCCGAAATTCAATCGGGCGCCCGACTTGATAAAAAGCCCGATATCTGAGCAAATCGAACTTCAGAAGAGGTTTGAAAAGGTTTTCAATCACCAGGCTGATAAGATAATGTGGCGTCTTTCATGCTACTAAAGCTAGGTGTGTAGATCAAAACCTTGACCAGAACTTTGTCATATTATATGATGCAAATGACGAGTGAACAACGTAATACAAGCGTAAAAGACACATACGTCCATTGACCAACAATACGTTCAAAGTTATTCCCTCAGAGCCCGGAATCGCTGCACCGGCAGCATCTAGAGACGGCAATACTAATAAAATTCGTGGCGCCGAAACTGCGTTGAGCGCACGAACCGTCTTCAAAGCCGTCAGTTCATTAGTGTCATAGTGCGAGTAAACGGTGACAGGTTTGGTTTGTACAGAAAGTGTTGACAATGCCGCCTCTAGCAGCGGCCCCTGAGGCATCTCCGTGCTCTGGAGTCATTCCAAAACTGATCAACGTTTTCGTAAGTTGATTGTAGACTTTTCTTACCTGACAACACAATGCTGTACGCGCCTTCTACGTCACGTCCGTGTATTCCGGACACAGGCGGCCGGTGGACTCCAGTTTCTGATAACTGGAATCAAATAAAAGGATCTCTGTATAAATACATGTAGCGTAATACTTCTATACACAAACTCTCAAATTCAGATAATTTATGTAAACCAAGGGGATAACATATCAAAAAAGTATCTTCGTAATGGTAATTCACATAAAATGGCGAAAAAAAGGTTCCATTTTCTATTAAGTACTGAATTTAAGAAATAATAATTAAAAAATAATCATATTGTAATTATTTTTCTAAATTTTCGGTTTTAAACAAAGTTATTAAAAAAAGGAGATTTTCTGGTATTAAATATTTTATGATACTGGTAACAATGCAGGAGATCTAAACATTTTCACTTTTTTTACATCTTCAACAACACTAATATTACAACTCTCATTCATAGATTCATATTGTATGTAGCATATCTAGCCACATTTTGGATGAAAACGGCTGTAAACTTTGCCGAGTGGAAATCGATTTTGGGAGGCCTACGTCTAACAGTGGGCTTAAAAGGGATGATTACGACGATCATAGGCCGTGTCTCCGACACACTACACAAAATATTGTTTGACAACGGTATTTTGTTTGCATAGTTCTTATAATTAATTAACTTTAATTCATAAATGAATATTTACAAAAAAAAAAAATGGTAAAATGTTTTGCACCACTGTCCTGTCATTTTGACAGTGACATTTCTTGACATTACTTTGTTTACAAAAATTATCTGAATTAGAGACTTTATAGTGATTGATTCTGATATATTTTTAACATTATGGCTAGCTTGGTGCAAGCGAGCCATAATGTTAATGCAAACCACGAATTTAAAACATTGCTCCGTTTCTGTTAATCATTTGGAAATTACTGAGACAGAGTGATTTAAATGTATTTATTTATTTGTAGTGCAAGTGGGCCAAGTGTATCTTGCAGAAGAAAAATTAATATTACCTGTATCCTAAATCTCCAGCACATGCCTACTTCAATACCGGGGATCGGGCCGAAGTGATTTGGCGGCATCGTACATGTCTTCGTCTTACCTGCAAAGTGCAATACTTATGCAATCATTCATATTATGAACTAGATAACTTGTTATAACCAAATAACATAACAACAAGCCTGTACTTTTGGCGAAGGTAAACACTTCGCCTTCATTAAATCAGTTAAATTTTGATATCTCATGTAATAGGTGGCGAGGCTATTGCCCTGCCTTTAACTGGGCTGCAGAACTTATGTATTAACACATAAATTGTTGCCTGCCTGGTATTCACCTACGGTTTTATGGGTTACATCCCTATTCCCGCCGCTAAGCAGCATTGTTGTGTTTCAGGTAGAAAAGTTTGGGTGCCTGTAGTTGTACCAGCAAGTTGTATTTGAATTTGATATCATAGATTGGTAACCAATTAACAGTCCCATTGGGGTGATGCAGGTGGTTACAGGCGGTGGTTCACCTCCGGCAGTTCGGCCTGATACTGGCAAGCCCACTTTCTATATAATTTACAAAAATAACATGCACATTGATATTACACTTTTTTTTTTGCCCTCATTTGTTTTATTTTTGTAGATGTGGGACAGACATCTACAAAAATAAAACACAAACAAAATTCGCAGTGAGATCATATCCAAGGCCACTATCAGTATAAATAACTACGCATTCGCCATTCAGTACCAAGTTGAATTGAATTTCAATAACATAACAAATATAACAAGACCAGCACGCAAAAAAAAAACAATAAAACAACAGCCTTTATCCCGGAAGACGTACGCAGAGCTTGACCTATAGCACAGCTATATTGTGCCACTTAGGTTTTAGTCCCGTATTACAGAAGGTCACTCAATACTCAAGCATTACTAAAAAACTAGTTTCAACCAATCAAATGGCTTGAATCTAGATTTAAGTAAAGCTTATGTATTGAGTGAAGTTCTGTAACACGGGCCTTAGTCGCATGTAATAGGCCAGCCAACTGCCATTGCATAAGCATCATAACCAGCCGATAATGTTCCCACTATTGGGACACAGGCCTAATCCATAATCCACCATATGGGGGCCCAGTGAGGGTTGATGGATGTCACATGTCTTCTAAGTTTTAATTCTAGGATTTGTTTCCTTCACAAATCAAGATCGAATCAATCAGAACTTCGATACGAAAAACCAAACAACAATTTGCACAGCATGAGGATCGAACTCTTGCGGCAGCTAGACCATCGAGGCACTTAGTTAATCAATTTCCGTCAATCGGAAAAAGAAATTCTTGAATATTGGCTACTTACTAACAAAGTTATATTGTTATCATGACAATTAATTCTACAGTACATACACTTTAAGGTAAATGTTTATTTAGCACTCAGGCCACAGCACAATTATTGTAATTACTTAGATAACAATGAAATTGGCATTTATTTGTGCAAGCAACGTTGTATTATAAACTCTATTGACTTTTTGTATACTATGATAGTACTCGTATAGCCAGTCAAATACATAAAGAAATTAAGTTTATACCCTTATTAGAAAACGATGTTTCACGATAGCCTTGGTTTAAGTTTATTATTTACGTCACTTAAACAATACCTACTATAACTTGGTATTTACACGCAAAAACCTCGGGACATCACGTTAATATCATCGTCATCATGTCAACCGAAAGACGTCCACTACTGGACATAGGCCTCCCCCAAGCACCGCCACTTCGAACGGTTAATATACACGTAAGTTCATGAGATAATTTATTTATTTATCGAAAAGTGCAGTCTGCTAGCCAGTTCCCCTGCCCCCCTTTACATAAAACATACATCGCGTCTTGTTTTAAAACCACATGTAAACTATAGCGAGCAAATTTTCGCTTTGTAGCAAAGCCTTCAAAGTACAACAACATGCTAGGTGAACCAGTGAACCATTGTTTTGCAGTAACCCACCATTTTCATTGCACATTGCTCTCACATTAGGAATTTCACCATTATTTAAAAAAAAAAACAGCTCAGCTCTTTTCACAACTAAATGATTATAGCTTCAGTAAATTCTAGTCAAAAATTGCTACATGCTACGTTATCATCTGCCTAGTCTTTTCCTGATTGGGGTCGGCTTCCAGTCTAACCAGTTGCTGCTGAATACCAGTATTTTAGGTGTGAAAGATATCTTTTGCAGCTTAAATACTGGGATACTGGTTATGGACAACAAAACAAACTCTTTCTCTTTGTTATTATATCTGTGAAGAATGTGAAGGCAGACGATGCACAAACACCCATACTAAAAACAACTCTATGATTTATTCGCTAAAGCCAATAACGCAGCTACAGCGCCAACCAAGCCATCAAATTACCAAACAAAACCATAAACCTATAAAAAAACACCACACAAGCCACTAAAAAGTGAAAAAAGAAACTACTCAAGCAAAGTTAATAAAATATGGGACCACCGCGCGGGCGTCTTTTACTAAATGAAAAAGAATCATGTAATTCGACCCAGTAACCACAGAGAAATGGGAGTACAACATTTTAAAAAAACTCGTCGAATGCATAACCTGCTTCTTTTTATGAAGTCGGGTAAAAACCACATAAACATCATATACTAACCAACACAAGCCATCCCTCTTCCCCAGTCCCGCTTAGTCTTAGAAATCTTCTTGGTCTGCTTGGCCGCTCCGGGCGCGATGACGTCATTGGGGTCTCGCTTGCAGGACGGGCAGTACCAGTCTTCTTCTGGCAGCTCTGTAAGTGGCGGGTCCAGGCAGATCATGTGGTAGCCGTTGTTGCATTCATCGCATAATACTATCTGCAAGAAGAATAGTGGTTTGTGTACTAGGTTCAACTTTCTGACTAACTGAACGACTCCTTGACAGTTCAAAAGTGCCTGTGGTTTGACTGAAATAAACGGTTTGAGTTTGTAATATGCGCTGGTTTAGGTTAGTGGTAATGGTAATATATTATGCAAACTATTTGTCAATTTGTATGAGCTATTTAATATTATCTATACAAATAAATAAAATTGAGGTGTCTGTTTGTAATGTAAAAAAAAAACAGCTTTTGTGCGTTTTCTTTCCGTCTGTCTGTCTGTGTGTCTGTTTACCGAAACGGGTAGACCTATTTTTACAGGACTTTCACTGGCAGATAACTGATGTTATAAAGAGTAACTTAAGCTACTTTTATTTTAGAAAAAGCCGGGCGGGCGATGCCGCGGGCAGCAGCTAGTCAACTTTAATTTATTAAAGCGGACAACTGTCTTTCCCTATGTGTTTATAGTTCGATCGTATGGCACTAATTGGCTGCAGCTGAAAATCATCGTCAGGTGGTATGAGCAGAAATTACACTATTTTTAGAATAACAAAACTAGAATTACTTACTTTCTCCGGGAACTCCTTCCCCGAGCATAGATAACAACCGCAGTCTTTGCACAGAGTTTCTTCATCATCACGACACGTTAAACAGTTCAGTGGTACAGATCCTGAAAGTATACCCAAATTAATGTTACTAGTTTAACATGTTCACTGTCCACAAAGTAGACACAATAATTAATCACTGTCCACAAAGTAGACACAATAATTAAACAATCAACATGAACCATAATATGGTTCATGGGATGTGTTAAGTTATAGGAGATCAAAACAGTTCTGTGATTGGCTGAGAGATGAGCTGCCTAAATTACTGCGTAAAAGCGCGCTGTTCGATTTTTAACCCTCGGCTCGGCGCCGAAAGTTGATTATCCAACAGCGTTCTTTTATTTAGGCATTTATTTAGGTGTCGCCTTGTAGATAGCGAAAATGGTTGTATTATTTTTGTCATATTATAGAAACTAGCAACCCGCCCCTGCTTCGTTTTTTACGACTTGACAAAACATCATCTCTTCCTGAATAAATTCTCTAAATGACACGAAAAGCGACTTTAATTTATAATATTATGTATAGACATTGCATGCACTTTCTAGTTAATACTAATCTCTCTTTGAAACTTACTTTTGTCTGGGGGAGTGACCATCATCTTCTTGTAATCCTCAGTTCTCTGCGCCAGTGGCACCACCTCCTCAATGGCGTATATCTTGTCATGCACCCTCAGTTTAGTGTCATTCTGTGGCACAGCGTCACAGCCCAGGTAAAGGGTTCCTATCAACTCGTATATAACTCTCAATTTCTTTATCTCTGTCACTTTGAAGTCAAACCTGTGGGTGGAACCAGTTACTGTGTCATTTTAGTGTTTTACCTTAGAAATATTTTTATAGTTATTGGCAGCTACCAGTAGAAAACCATACATGTTTATTATTTGTTCCACAAAATACTGTAATGAACTAAATTGGCTGTAAATTGTTGTTTTACATGTGAGTTTAATTTATATAATCAATTTCAACCATCATCATCATCAAAGTCTTTTCCCAACTACTTTGGGATTGCTTCCAGTCTAACTGAATGCAACTGAATACCAGAATTTTAAATGAAGCGACTGACTATCTGACCTCTACAACCCAGTTACTAAGTAACACGATACCCTTTGGAAGGACCTTTCGGGGTTCTTATGACCCATAATATCTGTCAAAGATCCAAAATGACAGCCAGGACCAACAGCATAACGTGCTTTCTGAGGCAAAATCAACCATGATACAGAACAAAATTTGGTGGAAGGTTGTATCTAAGCATTAAAATTGTTTATTTTTAACTTACCAGTATCCTCTTTCTAAAGGTTCATCAGTGTTGTGGTTGAGCATCACCTTCTGCCCTACTTTTAGGTCTTTGATGTCTATTACTGTTCTTGCTCTAGGCCTTATTTCTCTTAATTTACAATACATATTTGAATCTTCTTCACTGTAAAAGATAAAAGATGTTTGTAAAGGAATATTGCTACAGAAAATTGTAGGTATTAATGGCTGAACTCCTCTAATACACAATTAAAAATTGTATTGTTGATTAACTATTATAATCCAATGAGAGCAGTGGTAGCTCAGCAGTAACAGCCCCGACTTACCCAAGTTGTAGGTTGTGGGTGCGAACCCAGGCGGGAACTTCGTTTTGTGTATAATATGTGAATTCTACTCACTCAACTTGAAAGACATGGGCTAGGCAGGCAAGGAGCAGGGAATAGTGGGGCTGGAGGAGGCCTTTGCCAAAGGGCACACAGGGATATTAAACGTATATATATATTATTATTTTTCACTCCTCTTCCTCAAAAAGACCGTCATTGTGGTGGACCAGAGCGAAGCAAAAATTGCATTTCTTCCTCTAGGGGAAAAAGTTTTTTGTTTTTAAATTTTTGTCATAAGTAGAATAATCATGAATAAAGACTCGACTGTTTCATAAAAAAGAACAACATTTTATTTTTGAAAATGGAACTAAAATCGGCGATCTCTTTGGTAGAATGCATGCAATGCGTTGCGGCTACAGAAGAAATAAAAAAAAAGACATTGGCGCGAATTCTTTAGAATTTTCCTCTAATTTGCAAATTGAATTAGTGGCCGTAATTTATTTTTTTAATATTGTATTGGATTATTTTATTTTCTCGCAATCGTAGTGAAAAGTAGAGTGTAACACACGGCGCTAAAAGCCCATTATAACTCGGTTTCTATTTACTCCCTCGCTAAAGCTCGGGAGTAAAACTACCTCGTATAAATGGGTCATTTTAGCCCCTTGTATAACAATCTACTATAGTACTAAAATTATCACTCTGAAATAAGGCTATGAATAAAATTAAAAATATTCTACTCACTCAGTCTCCAGTTGTACTTTATAAAGTAAAAGTGTGTCTAAGTCCTTGGGTTCCTCAGTTTTACTAACTTCCTTGTCACTTTGTTTCTTCCGTACTGCTTTAGGTGATTTACTGAAATACCTTGCAATACCTTTGCTTCTGATCTTTGTCAAACTGTCTCCATTTGCCTTCTCACTTGGTGGTTTGTTCTCCGCATCATTCTCTTTATCAAAACTCTGGTCACTGCTGTCAGAATGTGAACGTTCTGCTGGGTCATTTGTTAAAATGTCTTTTGGATCCAGTATATGTGGAATGTCAGGATCGTAGACTATTCTAGTAATTTTTGCTTCTAACCATGAGCCTTGTTCGCGGTCCCGCATGTCTACTAAGTCACCTACTTCGTACAACGTGCTTTCTGCATCTGTTAAAATTTGCCAGGAATTTGTGAAAAAAGTTAGGTTAACTATACTCCTACAGTGAGTTATTCACAAAATAAAGGTTTTATCACTCTGCCATAGACAAGTTAAATTCAAACATACCTTTATACTCTACATTCTTCTCAGTCAGAACCTCTGCCTCTTGTTTGGTATCTTCAGTCTTAGCGTCAGTCTTCTCCTTGTGACTGTCTTCGGGCTGTGCCCGCACCATGAGCTGGATAACGTCATTGAGTTTGATGTTGTAGTCGTGGAATGTGTAGCCATTTTCCAGCTGAAGTGAATATTACATACATTGTGATACTTTGAAGACATTCTGCAATTTAAATGACTCACACACAAATTATATGTTAATGATATTGTGTTATAAGTTCATATTATGCTTTTTGGTTTCTAATTTGTAATTAAGTGTCTCGCACTGAATTTTTGTAGATGCACAAAATCTCTATTACTAAAGAAAATGAAAAAGTTAAATATAGAATAGCTCCCCCATAATATACCCAGGGAATATTTTATATTTTTCTACATATATTTAACTCACAGATCATTATCGAGAAAAAACATGTTGTATAGGTAAAACATGCTTTTCCTTCAAAATTATCTCTGACTTGATTCAAAACCAATATAATAGAATAATAAAAGAACCAGTCTTACTTATAACTAGGGCTTTCAAATACCGGATATTTTCAATACCGGTATCAATACTGGTATTGGAAAAGTCCAAACCGTGACCACGGTATCAATACCGGTATTGAACTCAAGTTCAATTATGACATTAGTAAAACCATTAAAATACGTGTTTTATTGTCAAATCAGTCTTTATTGTTCTAATTTTTTCCAGAGATGCCAATGCATTCCACTAGTAACGGTACAGTTATGGAATGCCTTGCCCGTCTCGATAAGGAGTGCTCAATCTTTGTCCACTTTTAAAATTCTGGTTAAAAATCACTTCCTCTCTCCTTAAACATCATCATTACTTAAAGTTACTTGCTCTTGTATCATGTTTATTATTGTATGTATATATATATATATATATATATATATATATATATATATATATATGGATAAGTATCTATATGCTTTATGTATGTATGTATATATGTAAATGGTACACCATTGACTACCTGCAGTATTCTCTCCTACGTTTTGATCCATCCAAAGGTTGTCTGTAAAAGATCGCTTTTAGCGATAAGACTGCCCATTGTGACACCCTATGTAACAGTTCTACATACATATCTGTAATTTATATGGTGTACATAATAAAGAGTATTCTATCTATCTATCTATCTAAATATATTTTATACATAGCTCTCTTATATAACAATTTGGTATTGGTTAATTAATTAGGTAGGACTAGGAATTAGGAACATAATCAAAACTTAAACTTAATCTAGTCTTTTTGCAGGCAGGCATTTCACACAGACTTTGTAAAGTACCTAATTTTTTTTTTTTTATAAACTTATCTAAATGTCTTCATGTCTTATGTAAAAATCAGCATAGGTCATCATTTTTATTTCGGTAGGCATCATTATTTGTAGAAATGTAAGTATAACTTCTTAGCTAGCAATCATTTGGTGCTCATTTTAGTAACATTCATATAATTATGCAATAAAAAACGACATAAGTACAGCTTGATTTCGCGTATCGTCTTAGACGGGGCGCGGGAGTGAGAGCTAAAGATAACAGCAGGACGTTAATTTGCACTGGTGAAAACAAGTGCGAGAGTAAGATCACATTGAATGTTTGTAATACTATAATCAAGGTATTCGGGCATCAATACCGGTATTGAAAAAGGCCAAAATAAATTCCGTGATCACAGTATTATGGGATCCCGGAATACCAGTATTGAAAAATAACAATACTAGATATAGAATAACAAAAATAACATAATACTCAATAAGTCACAAAACAAAATTCACATATATCTATGTGTGTGTGTAAGTATTCTATCTATCGATTATGTACATTGTACACCATAAAAATTACAGATATAACTGTAAAAATATAATAAGGGGTGACACAATGGGAAGTCTAGACTTGCTTTGAAATATGGTTTCATTCCGTTTCATGCATTGTCTATTATGTAGGAAGTGTGAAAATGTGTCCCACTAGGTGACATGCAACTAGGGTTGCCAGATAGGAACTTGCCGAGTCCGGGACGATTCCCTGTCGGGCCTTAGCTATAGCTATGAATATATAAATATAAATTATGGGATATCTAATTTTATATTTGTATATATATTTAAAGGAAAATAAGATTTTATTTTTCAAATTTGTACTTTATTAGTCCAGTTTTTTTTTTTTACAATGGGTTTGCTCTTGACTCTAGTCTAGGTCAGAGGCGACAGAGACAAAGTCGACGATGGAGTGAGCTTACCCAGAAGAAGCCTGAACACTCTCACTGAAAGAAGAAGAAAAAAAAGAAAAAGTAAAAAAAAGAAAAAAGTAAGAAAAAAGAAGAAAAATAAAGATAAAAGACGTTTGGTAGAAAATCACCATATAAAAGATATAAAATTGAGATCTTTGCTTTTATAGTAGGCAATCATCAACAAGTACATTATTATCTTATAAACTAAATAAATCAGACTTAAAAATAAAAAATAAACAAACAAACCCGCTCGCTGCCTGCCACCTAGCCTTTATTGTTATTTTATTTTATTATTTAATTTTTCGGAATCCGGGACAATAGATGGAATTACTGGACACGGGAGAAGACGTAAAATTCAGGGACAATCCCGGACATCTGGCAACCTTACATGCAATCCCATCTGTCTAGCATTGTGACGCCAACGTTGGAATATAGTCAAGGTAATTAACACCATTTTGTTGGATAACGTAAATTGGCAGTCTTTCATATTAGAATTTACAGCCATGTGGCTCTCGCCATGTGTATGATCGTGTAGGACAATCAAGTTTCATGCTAAAAGTTAAATCATGTCGCTATTAGCACTACATCGCGGCATTTTTAACGGTCGCGATGCGCTGTGACGTCACGTCTGGCTTACGTGAATAAACATTGAATTCAACATGATAACACCTGCATAAAATATGACCTCGTTACATGTGTACTCATGCTAGGCCTACAAACACAATATAGGATAGATTTTAGATACAAATTAGGTAGTAATACTTACCAGCTTCCCGCCGTAAAATAATCTCTGTAATTTAGGTTGAACATCGAACTTCTCCTTTACAATTCGCCGGAACTGATCTATCTTTGTCAATTTGGACTCGACCACTACAACGGTATCTGGCTTACCAAATATACGTATCCGCACGTGCATTTTGTATCATTGAACAATTTATAACGATCTTTTACGAGAAACAGGTTTTCATCACTATAAATTAGTACCGTGCGGAACTAAAAATTGAAATGACATGACATGACATATCGCATTTAATGGCGCGAAAGTTATGCTGTCAGTGTCAAAATTTCACTATGCCGTCAAAAAAATGTAATAACAATCAAAGACGAATTCTAGAATAGCAAGCCATTAAAATAAAATTATTCCATATAATTAGCATTAGAAAATCCTCTGTGTGACAATTTATATTATTCTAAATCGAAAGAAAATTCTACGATAATAGTCGATTATAAATAGGCGATTAAATTAGGTACAGTGGCCAGGCTACACGAAACTGTCAAATTTCTCCAAAGGATTAAAAACTTTAACGTGTCGATGATTAAGTTCAAAATCGAAATAGAACAGTTTGTGGTAACTTGATGTGCTGGCCACGCTGAGTCGGAACCGGTTGCCCACTCGGTTGCCGCATAGTTCATGGTGGGTCGACGAGGCGACGTAGATTATAAATGGCTCTGACAGCTCTCTTTTGCAAAATAAAAATGGATTCAATGTCAGCAGCCCAACCCCACAGTAAAATGCCATACGACATAATGCTGTGGTGGAAGTATCTAAAATAGACCAAACACGGGTTTCTTTATAACGTTAATCAATGATCTTATATAGGACTATAGTGTACGGCACCGACGCGTTCCTACGTCGTTTATGTCCACAGAGGCATACCCCGCTAGGTAATAGTGTTCTGTGGGCATACCTGACTTCAGTTGTCAACTTGACGTCAAGTGAAGATCTTAGTAAATAAAGAGCTGTATATACTATACTAGCTTCTGCCCGCGGCTTCGCCCGCGTGGATTTCGGTTATATCGCGTAAAAAAGTAGCCTATGTCCTTCTCCGTATCCCAGGCTATATCTCTGCCAAATTTCATGACGATCGGTTCAGCGGTTTAGGCGTGAAAACGTAACATACAGACAGACAGACAGAGTTACTTTCACATTTATAATATTAAGTATAGTATAGTATAGTATGGATTTATATTACTTTCCTCTATGGTATGGATGGTCTGTGAGCTGTATGCTTAATCTCATAATGCTCCAGTTTCAACAGTGGCAGCAGCATGGGTTACGCAATCGATCGCCTTAGAGAGGTCGCAAAAGATTCCAATGGCATCTTGTGCTTCTTCCCAACCGTTAAAAATGTTCTTTGTTAGGGTGAAACCGGCGTCAGTTGTACAACGCCCTTTGGTATAATAATAAGCTGATGTTCATGAAAGATGGAATTTTTATTTAAGTGACTTAACATTTGATTAAGCATCAACTTTTCAAACACCTCGCTGAGACTGGAAGAATTGACACAGGCCTATAATTGTTAGGTTCTTTTCTATCACCGGATTTGAACAATGGGACTACTTTACTGTGTTTCATGAGATCTGGAAAGACTCCTTGGTCTACACTGGTGTTAAATATGAAAGCTAAATAGGGCGCAATGTTTTCAATGATAGACCTACAGACTTTTTCAGACATTCCCCATAGATCTTCTGTTGATTTAATTTTAAGATCTTTACAAGCTTTTATAACAGCCTGGGGGTTTGTATGCTGAAACCTGAACTCCAAAGGGTATGCCTTTACATTATTTCTAAGTAAGGCAGCAGATAGCGCGGGTGAGGAATTTAAAGTTTCCGTAGTTTTAAGGGGAATAAATATTACCAAAAAAGTTTTCAAATTCCTAAGCATTTTCTACATCTGGGGCCCCCCATGTGCAGTTTCTAAATTAAAATTCAGTATTTCGCTGTTTTTCCTACCTGTTTCATTACCTATTTATTATTTTCCAAGAAGTTTTTATTTTATCATCAACTGATTTAAATTTATTGCTAATGTATAAAGCTTTAGCTATTTTGCACACATTTTTAAAAGTTTTGGAATATTTTTCAACATATTTATGAAAGTACGTATTATTCATACGTTGCTTTAGGCTGGCTGTGTGACTCGCTCAAAAGCTTGAGGAAGTGAAAAAGACGTCACGCTGAAGTTGCCCGAAGGCTGCGCTGACTATGTACAGACGCCAGCACATCAAGCTACTACAATCTGTCAAAATTCTTTAATAGATTTTCAACTTAATCACTACAGCATAAGGTTCAAGGTTGATTGCGAAAATTTGACAGTTTCGGGTAGCTTGACCTGCTGGCGTCTGTACTACGTCGGGGTCACCAGTATAGAGGTATGAGGAACAGGGTGTAAAGTACACTCGTCCTTCATAGAAAAGGGAGGATCCCCCGACCAGACGGGTGTCGAGTCTGGTAGGCTACTGCATATTTTCTATAAATGGCACTCTGCTCTGCTCTCTGGTGAACATATTATAACAAATCGGAGTAAGAGTCAGGATCTTATGCAAATTAAAGTAAACATAGGTACTTCAGCGGTGAAAACCTTAATTGAGTTATTAATCAAAAAGCTATAAACTGTGCCAATTATTTTAACAAGCCTAAATAGGTTTTTGATTTCGTTAGAACGGTATTTGCTATTTGTAATCAAACGTCGACTATGTCAGCCGTTTGGTTACTTTTAACTGTCTTAGCAATATTTTTCAAGAATGCAAGCGCAAGGCTGGCTTCTTTGGTAAAGTTATTACATTTATGCAAAAAATCTGCAACAGATATTAAATACAGTTTTATTTTATATAATCATTTAACCACTACACCTGTTTTAGCATCCTGTTCTTGTGGCCCGTTCATCCCTGGATTGGATGCCAAGCAGAGTCAATTCTCTATATTCCGATGTAGGAGCCTGGAGTGGAAAATTTGTACGTTTGTACTAGGTACATACTAATACTTTATGTAAATAAATATTGAAATTGTAGGACTAACTGATATCTGACTTTTCAGAGACCAGTGATGGACGAAATAGAGTCTGACGAGGCTTTGAGATTTTACCAATTTCTAAATTACTTGGATGGGTCGAGTTTTGGAACAGGTGGATAGATTTCGAAGCAAATCATTCTAAAATTATTGTTGGAATCAAAGATTAAAAGAAACTTTTCTGATTGTCAGGTCCCATTGATGAATTTGTAAATGCGATGGGCAGATTAGCCAATTACATGAAACAACAGAATAGTAGGGAAACACAAGCACGTGGTATGCGTGAACTTGAAGCAATAAATGGTGAAAAAGGTAATATTACCTCTGAACTCAACATGACTAAACTAAAATGGTACAGTGGCCAGCACATCAAGCTACACGAAACTGTCAAATTACTCCAAACGATTTTTTGAACTTTAAAATGTTGATGATTAAGTTCAAAATCCAACGAGAAAATTTGACAGTTTGTGGTAACTTGATGTGCTGGCCACCGTACCTACTTCGCAATGTTGAGAGATTAATCATGATTTACATAAGTGCGGATTAATTGCAGCTTGTGCTATTAGGGCCGAAACGAGTAGGTATAAATCCTTTTATAATTTATTTTAATTTTAGGAAACAGTATAAAGACTGTGTTGGAGGTTAGTACATTAATCATGAGAAAAAAGCGCAAGTTCTTTTGCACTGGAGAAGTAAAAGAGCCAATTGTTAACAACAAAATTATTTGCAAGGTAAAGTTTGTGAGTTTTATAAAGAAACCTAAGCTAACAATCTGTGAAATGTTATTGATAGGTATAATTAACCAAACGGAGTTTAATAAAATTCCTATCAATCTGTTATAAGTATAGGTAATTTCTATGATTTCATTTGTTTAATTAGGACAGGATACTACTTCCTATTGCTGGTGCTTCCTGCAGGGATGCTATAATGTATTGGCACCCAGACCTAACGGAAGAACATTATTGTGTTGGCGCACTTGAAGCCAAAAGTGCCGTTCACATTATGGATATTGAAGGTAATTTATATAATTAAATAATTGCATAAATTATTTTGTTATATACATATAATTCATTTTGTTCGTAGGTGATATGTTTTGCAAAGGAGACGATTATTCGAAGCGAGAGTTTCTTCTAGCTTGTGATTTTTATGAAGACCAAGAGGCTCCAGTTGCCGATTTACTTCAGTACTATCCCGATCCTGATCCTGAAATTACTCCAAAATTGTTCTAATCCTTACTTTTGAAATAAAATTATCGTTTTGAATCCCTCAACTATTGTCTGTTAATTTTTATCCAATTCCTTGTCGGATGCATTCAAGTTTGTTCCTGGCTGCTCCAGCAACTATGTATGTATATATATACTACACACAATGTGGATAGTTTTTAACCCCCGACAGAAACAGAGGGGTGATATAAGTTTAACTCGTGTATAGTGTGTATCTGTGTGTCTGTCTCCGCCGTCGTAGCTCACAAACAACTGAACCAATATTGTTTTTGGTTTGTTTCAAAGGTGACTTGATCGAGAGTGTTCTGAGCTATAATTGAAGAAAATCAGTCCAGCCGTTTGAAGATTATCTCTGCTATAGCTCTTATATAGTTGATGAATGGATTTGTGTTCTTCCACAGGTCTGATCGAGTCGAAAGTTGGTATTCTGGTACATAAGTACTTCAATGATATTAGAACATGTAAACCTTGAACTGATGCTGCAGTATCATCTGGAATTTTCAGGATACCGAACACACCAACTTACAGCAGAGGTATCGCGTTTGAGCTCATTGGAATGGTCTTAATGAATAGGTTATAGATAGATGATGGTGATGATCAAGGTCTAATGATGGAGTATCACAGAGAAATGAGGATAAATGAGTAACTAGCTTGACTGTGGGAAAAATACGTACCTACAGCTGCGCAGATTTCGGCGACACCCATGTCAACCGTAGCGTGTTTACTAGTTATATATAGGGTTTAAAAATCAGGAAAAAAAAAAAACCCCCGACACATACAAAAATATCTAAAAAGAAAAAAAAAAATATTTATTGGCTCTTTAAGGCGATTAACACACTGCCATGCACCACGCAGCGTAGCGCGTGAATGCGTGTTTTAACGTTGCTTGTAAGTATTAGAGATGAGAATATTGGTTGAAATTGTTTATTGGTTAATGGTTAAATAAAAATATCGATATTTTTATTGGTTGAAAATATTAGTTAATATTTTTATTCAAGTATCTGCAACATGTTGAAAAGTTGAATATTCTATTAACTAATGCATGTTGAAATTGTTAAGTTAAACTTCCCTTCATACTTTAACAGGCTTAGGACTGACTAGCATTTATCTCGATTAGATAATCGAATATTTTTAACAAGTGCTAGGCGTATTTAAAAGTTCATTGATTGTCTATGTACATTGTTTTGGTATTAAGTACTTTGATTTTGTTTATGGTTTTTATTTTTATGCATTTTTTTGTTTTTATTTATAAAATGGCCCATATTTATTTGATTTTGCACATTACCGTCACTTGTTCTTGTCCCAGCAGATGCATCCTCTATTAAATTTAAATACACACTGAGGTCCTTCAGTCTTAAGTGTGTCTTCAGATTCGTGGTAGTACCTTTATAAGAAAGGTCTTTTTTACAATATTTACAAGTTGCGACTTTTTCCACCCCCACGACCCTATCGAAATGGTTCCACGTATCATTATTTCGTCTCGGCATTTTGTAAAACAAAAAAACAACAACAACGCAACGACGCGACTTTGTTATTTGAGTAAAATATCAAAACTAACTAATAAAATAAACTTATATCAAAAATCAACCATTAACCGACCGAAATATTGGTTAAAAATATCAACAACTTTCTTTAGAATAAAATATCCCCAACAGTAAATGTGTTTTAACGTAACAAAGATAGAACATACAATTGAATGCACGTAACGGAATAAATATTTCTACGACACTGACGACACTGCGTTGCCGCTCCGAAGGTCAACCCGAGCGAGCGAGAGACAGCGCGTTGTTCGAGCGAGACAGAGAAATATTCGTCCTTGCCAATTTTGCGCCGAAGAAGTTGATATGATATTTTTATTCGTTAATGTTAATTTTATTTATTGAATATCATGGTTAATTTTAAATATTAGTTAAATTTAATGGTTGATGGTTATATTCATCATCTCTAGTAAGTATCTCCGTTTGTATAGAAAACACGCACAGTCCAACACACAGAAAATGCATCCACGCGCGTTCATTCAGACGCTGATGCAGCGTGATGCGTGGCAGTGTGATAATCGCCTAAGTTTAATATAAGTGTTGTAGGTAATATTTTGGTCCAAGCGTCGTCGCGTCGCGAGTAGGGGGACGGCTAATGAAAACGCCAAACAGACAAGGCTTATACCTAGCAATAATTAATGTATGCTTACTATGCTATTGTAGAAAGATTTAACCGTTCCGCAAAGCGACGACGCGACGACACTTGGACCAAAATATTACCTACAACATAAATTAAACTTAAAGGGCTAATAAATATTTGCTTTTTTACTTTGTAAAGGTTTTAGTTTGTGTCGGAGGTGTTTAAAATAGTTTCGATAGCAGTGCACACCAAACTTAAAGGTAGCATCATAGCTTATTAAATGTATTGTATAGCAGGTTGACACTCTACCTAGGTATCTGATTTAAATACACCTATCTTGTATGAGTAATTTGCAATTTGCAAATCAGTATTTCAACTGTCTAAGGCCTGTGTTCACCAACATTTAAATCAACTGTTTAGATATTTAATCAGTTGTTTACTCAAAATTTCATAGGAAATTTGACATAAACCAACTGTTTAAATACCTAACCGGTGGTTTGAATGTTGGTGAACACAGGCCTTAGACCGAGTAACCCTATTGGATAACTATCATTACACTAATTGAGGATAATTCTAACAATGGAATTGTATTGCTGATTCTAATGGTTATAATTCTGTAAATACATACTTGTTACGGTCGCGAATCATATTTTGGTCAACATATTTTTTAGCATGCCACTGACCTGCAAATCCCAAAAAAGTAAGAGTATTTGAATTTCGAGGGCTACCTTAGCGCTTCCCTTAGATAAACATGGTAACGTCAAGGTCAAGTCAGTGTAAGTTGCTCCTTTAAATAAATATAAATGTACTCTGTGGTAAGTAGGTAATCGATTCGACTCGACTAAAACAGTATGTCGGTCTTTTTATTATTGATTGATGAAAAGATGAAAAGTAAATTGTATCTGTGTATCTTTTAATGAAAATGAGCGGCACGGGCACAACGAGGTAGCGCGAAAATATTCGCAAAATCGCTCGGCGCCGCAAGTTGGCCGCATGTGTGTGTAGTCCGGGAGATATTGCGGGCCGCCGTTGCCAATTATTTCCAAGTTAGCATTATTTTTTGTTCAAACGTAAATATTAACATTACGTCAATGAAGTAATATTACAGTTTGTTGTGGCGATTTCTAACGAGGGTTTTAAATTAATGTTAAATATAAATGTGAAATACTAAAAGCATCTGCTTAGTTAGGTTAGCTTTAGCTATGCCTAGGACTGGCTAAAACTGCAGCTGACGTGAGAGAAGAGCATTTAAAAAATTGCACTCTTTGATAACATTGCAAAAATGAGTGATGAAAAAGTGAAGATGCGAAAGCAGCTTGGGCTGCTCGAAGGGGTAGCTATAATTTTAGGAATAATATTCGGTAGTGGTATTTTTATATCGCCCAAGGAGGTTTTAGAAAAAACTGGGTCAGTATGGGGCGCACTGTCGGTTTGGGCCGTGTGTGGAGTCCTAGCGACGCTCGGGGCTATGTCCTATGCAGAATTGGGTAAGTCTAAAGTACCCGTTTGTTTTTACTTTATAAATAAACACTGCAGTTTCCCACGGATCAGATACGTCGCAGTAATTTGCGTTATTATATTTGCTGCTATTAAATCATCATTGAGTGTTTCTTATTTTAAAGTAGTTGTTAAAAAAATAAACCTAAGCTGGTTAATATTTTAAAGAATTGATTTATTTGCTGAATGTCAAAGAGGGCAACATAGAAAAGTAACAAAAATTCATAGCAATATAAGGCTCATATTAATTTGTTTATACTTAGGGCCTGGTGTACAGTTTCGGTATTAATGCACTATCTGTCAGATAATTTAGAAAATGTCACAGACTTCCTATGATATTACCAGAAAATTACCTAGCTAGCTAATGAACCAGGACTCATGCAATTTAATTTAATCTGTAACACTGTTATTATAGTTTTTAATTGCCTGTGATAATTGTTGGAGATAGAATATTAATGTTTTATGTGTGTCTACTTTCTTTTTATTTAGCAGAACATAATATATAACTAGGTTCGGGCTTAGAAATATCCTATCTAAAATATCAGGCTTGGAAGTAAGAACAGGGTAGGGACACAGGTACACTAGTCTCTCTTTTTTCTAAGAAATATTAATCTTGGCCAAGAACCAAGTATTATTTAGTACTTTTAGAAGAGATATAGTTTATGGTGACTTTAGTCTTTGAAATAACACATCAAACATCCATCTTTACATACCAAGACCCCTATGTGCCTCGGAAAGCCATTGGTCCCAGCTGTCATTCATGGATCTTTGACAGTCGTTAAGGGTGGTCAGAAGCCCGAAAGCCTGACAACCAGTCTTACTGTTAGATAGGCAGTTGCTCCATGTAAAATACTGGTATGCAGCTGCATCTGGTTAGACTGGAAGCCTAACCAGATGCAGCTGGGAAATGGCTAGGCAGATGATGATGAGTCTTTAAAATAGCAACAATACAGGGGAATACTTTAATTAGATTACAGTTTCTGAATACAACATTATTTTTAATTAAACTAAATTTAAGTTTTGAAGCCAATGGGATTTCCAAAACAAAAAAAAAACAAACAAATGTAGATCCCTCAAGTAAGGGATGAATTTTCGAAAATCCTTCCTTAGTGCTCACCTTCATTGTATAAAGGGTACTTTTGTGCTGTCTGTCAGTGAATGAGTTTTAAGACTTTTATTAAGTAGATTTGTAAGGCTCATGATTGACCATTATTTGCCTGGTTGACAACTTGACAGTAGTGCATAGTAAACAAAAGAAAGTTCTAAAGCCTACAGATTTTGCTAAACTAAATAATCAATTAATCTGTTGCATTGGACATCTTATGGTAATACAATAAGACAAGCTACTAAAATATTTTTTTATTTTTATTAAACACTAGCTTTAGCCCATCGCAAGCCTGTGCAAAAAGAATATTAAAATTATCGAACAGGAACATACTACTAAACTCGAGTCCAGAGTTGTGTTTGGCACCCTTATACCACGACCCAATCACTGATGCTAGAAAAGGTATAGAAAACTTTCCTAAGATGACTCTTCCAAAGGTTCAAGGTTCCATTTCTTTCCCTACATGTACCCTACCAACTATCTTTTAGGGACTTTGGGCTTTAAGTCATTGGAGTTTAGAAGAGAACATGGTCACCTCACAGTAGCCTGTAAGACCTTACGGGGACTTTTCAACTGCCCAGAGCTCCATTGCCTTATCTGCAGATTATTTGTGCCTGACAAATGCATCGGACACCATCAGACTCCAATCAGCTTGCGCAGCTGCCTTCCAAAACTGTAGCCAGAGCCAAATCCTGTCTCTGAAGACGTTGAATGCCCTTCTGACTGCCAACCCTGAATATGATGAGTTTGCTGATGAATGGAGTAAAATTATGTGTATATGTCTGGTGTTCTGTAAGAGAAAGTATGCCAAGGAGTCCACTGTTCCATGTTAGTTTTAATTAGGTAAATTATATAGAAAAAACAATATTATTATTTTTTATGTTTCTATGTTAATTAATGTAATTGGTGTTGTACCGTTTTAGTTAACTATAAATAAATAAAATACTACCATGTAAATAAAAGGCAGCATGATTTGCCCTTGTGCCAAATTTCATCAAAATCCAATCTGCCGTTAGAGTGTGACAAACATCCAAATTCACAAACATTCAGACTTTAACTTATAATAATTACAAGGAAGAAGGATGAGATGCTGACATCAGTCCTATATTTCTAAATTATTATAAAAAAGCCCTACTTTTACAAAACATTTCAAAGACACTTCTCTCTTTTGCGTGATTTAAGCTCGTATCTTTTCTAGATCATAATTGTGCAGATCTTTATTTCTTACGCAGGTACCACATTGGCACAAAGCGGTGGTGATTATCACTACATTAATGAGGCATATGGACCGTTACCAGCATTCCTGTACCTGTGGGACGCCAACTTAGTATTTGTGTAAGTAATATTATATTTACTGTATAATTATACGGTAAAAACCTTTCCCTGTCCTGTGACCTACATGATTCATGCAATTGTTTAACTATTGAATGCTGTGTAGCATAGATCTGTGATTGGCTTTGCAGGCAGCGAACAAACTTATAAATCATGTTGTAAAAAAAAAACGACTCCAAAATCAGGATAAATTGTTTTTTTAAATAATTAGTCATGTCTTGTTAGTGTAGCTTGCTTGCGTATTGATAAATTATATTATTTCTGAAAGTATGCTTTTACAAACACTTTAACCTATCAATCATATTTTAAAAACTAGATATTGTGCTCGGTGTTTCCTCTCTAAAAATGATTTGTGGTAAACGAAAGTTGCAGGTCGGAGAACGTTGTTGCAGCAACATTAATTTATGTTGCTGGCAACATAATAATATGTTTCCCATGAGTGTGGAGCTTATCTGTAGCATTCACGATCATTGCAGGAGCAGGAGGAGCAGAGCTAAGGGAATTCATAAAAAATGTTTGCATATCTTATGTCAATAAAGATTATATGCCTTCATAATATTATTATTATGTCATTTATTCATTTACATTCAATACATTTCTAAATATTTCTTAAAATATAAATTTAAGCCTTTGTTCGGTATTGGACAGATTCTTGGATTGGACATTAGTTAGTTCGGCAGATTCTCTACTCGACTGATTCGTGGATTCGTCATATTCTAGGGTTCGACGGATTAGCTATACGGCAGAAGTACAGGTGAAAACAAATACAAATAAAACGTACTTTAATTAAAGAACAAAAAAATCATATTTAACTTTTAAATATAAAATTAACCTTGCACAACTGTTTTAAACAATCAATCACGCTAACTTCATTCTTCATTGCTGCAGTAACAATTTTATTTGACAATTTTTTTGTATGAGTTTTGCATTACGCTGCTTCCCGTTGCAATAAATTTGTTCTTTTTTTAACTTTGTGTCTTGAAAACGGGATTCTTTTTTTAGCAATTGTATAAATAGATAGAGTGGTGGCTTAACGGGAAATCTTTTTTTTAGTCTCGCGTGCCACCCTTCGATTGGGTTATTTGTACGAAAATTTTCATTATAACAAGTAAACACATTCTCGGTATATATTCCCATCCACTGAGTTGAGAAATAATTATTAAATGTATTATATTCCGGTGAGTCAATAACCAGTTCTTGTATACTTAATATTGCTTCGGGAACCAAAATCGGCGGAAGCAACGGCAGTTGCATATAAAGGCGCATGATATACTCTCCATTTTCAGTTTTATCTAATCCAATATTTTGGCTCTTTTTAAGTATCGCTTTCCAGTAATGAAAGTAGCAGCCAGTTACTTTTACACCAGGATAAACTGGGCCTCAAGTCTGCTATTACAATAGTGTCAGAATGGTCTCTTCATTGTGAGTTTTTGACAGATTTGCCATACAAACACTGTCAAATACTCACAATGGCGAGACCATTCTGACACTATTGTAATAGCAGACTTGAGGCCCTGATTTCACGGCTTGAATGGTTGCTATTTCAAAGTCGCACTTATAATTTTCAATTATCACGGAAAATAGTCCCTTAAAATAGTGAACAATCGTTCATAAGTTGCCTGCGTTTTATTACGTAGAAGTATGTAAAGCACAGGAATAAAATGTATGGTATTGTCATCGTGAGAAATATTTATATGAAGACTGTAGACTTGATAAAAAGGAGTGGGGCATGTTTTAAAGCTGCCATCCCCGTAGTAACTCTTACTTTTTTTTCAGATAGTCTTTCGCCAATCTTGACCCAAAAATCAAAATTTTGTCTTCGATTCCATCATCAAATAAAAATAAATCACCCACTAGACTGTGCGGTAGCTTCAGAGATTTCATATATTTACAGTTTTTCGTATTCATTTTCAGGTAATTACATCTAGCTTTATACAACACATCCTTTTTCTGTACGAATGTTGGTTTATCTTCATCATTTAATTTGCAGTCGGCAGTGTCCATAAAATCTTCAAATAATTTTGGGATTGGTTCCGAGTTTTTGCATTCTAAGTCTTTACATTCGTCTATTAAACTGTCTACTACGTTTTTGGTAAAATCGGGCATGCACATATGACTAGACTCTCTAACAATTCGGTTTAGTTTGTCCAAAGTGATAGAACTGCAGCATTCTGCCTTATTTACACATCGCTAGTTTGTAGTACCACATTTGTTATTTTTTACAAAATTGTATATGTGTCCAGCATGTAAAACAACGGGTTTTCCCCTTTCACTTTTAATAAATTTTAAATCCACTACATCGGTGCTCGAGCCGGCAAGATCCATTTCTTGCAATGTTTTTATTCATGTCTCTATGTCACTTCACAACAAACAGGAAAACAAATGCCAGTGGATCTCCGGTAGGAGTATATGTATTCTGTGCAGTGGATTATTTGAAGTTGAATAGGTAGGCATACAATAACTTGAAGTGGCCTGTTAGATAATTGAGTACCTATTCAAGGAGTTTACATACTTAACCATACGAGTATATTAGTTGTAAATCATAGATTTAGAAAAATTATAAATAAGTAGGTATACCCTGCTAAGGCTGTTTTTTTTGTTTAATCTTTTTGTGCACAACTGTTCATTTTCTGTCGTATAGCTAATCCGTCGAACTCTAGAATATGACGAATCCACGAATCAGTCGAGTAGCGAATCTGCCGAACTAACTAATCTGTCCAATCCAAGAATCTGTCCAGTACCGAACAAAGGAATTTAAGTATAAAAACATAAACAAAATAAAATGTGGTCCGCCGGTATCGGAAGCAGGGTCCAAGCTACCGGTGGTTAGGGCTGCAGAGACAGGAACCTCCTCACAATACGAGCTGTATCAAGGAGTACTGCCTTCTGAATCAGGCCCGTGATCCAACCGTCTAACGAAAGCCTCCAGAGATGTTGATCGAGGCTTTTGGCCAGTAGGCCATTGGCCGTCACGACAATCGGCACAATGATAGCTGAGCTCACATTCCACATGTCAACAACCTCGTGTGCTAAGTCGAGATACTTTATTTGTTTCTTTTTCTCAGCTTTCACGAGGTTCTCGTCATGTGGGATGGTAACATCAACTATCATTGCGCGGCGCGCTAATCGATCTATCACCACTATATCAGGCTTAATGGCGACAATAGTCCTATCAGTAATGATAGACCGATCCGAGTACAACGTGACATGATTATTTTCGTGAACTGGGTCGGGCACATACTTATGATAGTTTATATTTCAAAGCAATTTGCTGGTGAACAATCCTGGCTACTTGGTTCTGCCTGTGCAAGTACTCGCCGTTAGCCAGACGAAAATAACCAGAGATATTGATATTGTTCCGAAATAAATGACGTACATATGATGGATTCACCCAGACGGTGGCCATGCCCGACACACGTCAACCGTCACGTCATTCATAATGTCTCCGGTAGTTATTCGTCAAGATCACTTCGTCCATAATTGCACGAACAAAACCTTCAGGTTCCCCGAAAAGGTCACTAAAACCTAGCCAGGATACGGACGATAAGAAATCTACACCGGGCTCATAGAGTCCGATTAAAGCGCCAGTGCAGCTCCTTGCGGTCATTTGTAGTAAGTACTACAGGTTTGCGCCAGTACTGTTTAGCCAAGGACAGCGAGCCCCTTGTCCACTACGACCACATCACGGTGCATACCCACTTCTGCATTTAAAAAAATATTCCCTGAGGCTGCACACTTCGCAGTTGTGGAGGGTCTTCGCATTTAAAAAGCCTCGACCCCCGCACTTCCGCAGGACCGATGATCCTGGGTGATGCATCCGGTTTGTGGTCAGCAGTGTGCAGACCCTCCTTCCTATCCAGGGTTTCGAGTTCGGTCTGAGTCCATTTGAGTATGCCTCTCATTTAAATAATGCATTAATTTCGAACAAATTTGATTACCATAAAAAAAGATTATAGTGACTCAATCTTAAAAGATAGACATATTCTGTCGCGGACTTTTTTTTAGGACTTTTAAAGAGGAACAATTCCATCATACATGACATTTGCGTAACTTAAACCGTTTACGCAGCGCACGCAACGGAAGCTCCCAAAAAGGAATCGTTTTTCCCGTTTTTGCAACATTTTACATTTATACTCCGCTCCTATTGGTCGTAGCGTTATGTTATATAGCCTATAGCTTTAGATAAATGGGCTATCCAACACTAAAATAATTTTTATATTTGAACCAGTAGTTCCTGAGATTAGCGCGTTCAAACAAACAAACAAACAAACTTCAGCTTTATAATATTAGTATAGAATATTATTGATGTAATATCCGGATATTTCTGGACCAATGTCATAAAATCAAATCATTATATTACATTGTGTAGCCTTTTCTGATTGATTTTATTGATCATGAACTGGATTGATCTTGTAATTGGCGTCTTAGCTTGCTCATAAATTATTAATCTATGTATAATCCAAAGGTTTTATTAGTATTTTGTTGAGATTATTTCTACAAAGTCTAGCTATGTAATTTGTAAAATGTGTAACCTGCTATAGCGAAATGTAGTGATACGCACGTACTGTACGTAGTAAACGCCCAATTATCAATCATCTTGTATAGATAATTAAGTGGTAATTAGCTATACAGGGTGATTGGTAATTGGACGTTTTGGTAACTTGGGGTTCAAAATGGGTTGTTTTGGAGATATCAAACTTTATATGTTTGTTTTTGGAAATTTTCCACCTCTCGACCATACTACTAATAATTGTGAGAAATCTATTCCGTACTACTAAGTTAAACTGATACTTTTCTCATAGCTCATGAGCGAATGAATCCTTCGAAAACCAATTTATCTAAAAAGTATCCATACCTTTAGAAATGAAGTAAGCGTCGTAAAGTTATGTTTTTTTTAAACTATTTGTTTTTCGTGGCATTTTACTTGATTTTACTTGATGTAAAAATAACAGGACAAAATTGCTTGTCTTATTAGCTTTCTAAAATGGTATAATAGTTCCTACTTTTAGCATGTGTTTGAATAAAAAACCGGCTAAGTGCATGTCGGGGACCAAGCACAATGAAGGGTCCCGTAGTTGGAATGAATTTATCCCAAGAACAAATTAACTAATTTTGTAGTTGAAAAACAAATTCTTTCACACATTTCAACTGCAAATGTAAGTTTGTAAGCATAATATTGAGAGATTTACCATGTTTTTTTTTTAAGACCATAGACTTTCTTATAAGTTTCCTGTAATAGATAAGTAAATAACTAATTACTGTATATACGGGGGCGAATGGTCCATTTTCATTTTTTTTTTTTAATAACCTAAATTATTAAAATAAAAAAATCCTAGCCCATTCATTTGTTATGTCACACGGTACAGTTTGCAAAACTTTTTTTTAATTTTCTAGTTGTCGCCCCAATAGTGCCCCAAAATATGACGTGAATAATGAACTTCGAATATGGGGGATATTCAAAATTCATTAATTTACTTCACGTCCGTGTTTTGGTCACAGAAGTTCATAGTAAGTGTAACTTAATCGGACCAGTAGTTTCGGAAAAAAATTGGGTATGATAGACGGACAGACAGACACACGAGTGATCGTATAAGGGTTCCGTTTTTTCTTTTTGACGTACGGAGCCCTAAAAAACGTACAAAGGTCATCCTTATTTCTAAAGAAATCTCTTCCTCGAAAATAATATATGCTGGAAGAGATTGAAAACAGGAACGAGAGGAAACAGGATGTTCCTAGGAAGGAACATCCTGTTTCCTCTCGTTGAGCTAAAGATAGTTGTTATTGTGCGTCATTTCAAGACGCGAATAGATTTGGATAGACATTTCTTTCCTTTGTTTTTTAGGATTCCGTACCTCAAAAGGAAAAACTGAACCTTTATAGGGTCACTCGTGTGTATGTCTGTCCGTCCGTTACAGCTGCTTTAGTTGAAATTTGGTACACATTATGAACTTCTGTGACGCAAACACGGAGGCGTAGCGTAAATAAACGAATTTTGAATATGAGGGTCACTTTTGGGGGGCAAAATAGAAAATTAATAAAAGCCGTATCGTGTGACATATCAAATGAAAGGACTTATAGTAAGGATTTCAGTTTGTCTTTAAATAATTTTAAAATTAATACTTTTAAAGTTATATAAGAATATAGATGAAAATTGACCATTCCCTTATCTCTGAAACTGCTGAGCTTAAAATAGTGAACGAAATACAGTAAATAGTTATTTACTTATAGATTACAGGAAAACCTATAAGAAGTCTATCGTCGTAAAATAACATGGTAAACCTCTCAATATTGTGCGTACAACAATTTGCAGTGGAATGTATGGGAGAACTTTTTATTCAACTACAATGTTAAGTTTCTTCTTGGATAAATCAATTCATCCCAACTACGGAACCCCTCATTGTGTGTGGTCCGACACGCACTTGACCGGTTTTTTTTTCTTATTTTTTCTGCATAATACCTGCACACCTACGCCATTAAGATAGTGCGAAAAATCGAGCACAGGGCTCAGTTGCGGATCTCACCTCGTTCTTTCAACACCATTGAATCTTTTTCGTTTAATTTTAGTTTCACGAACTTTATTTCTCATCAAAGACAATGGTGATTTAAAACAATTATTCAATTGTTACTAAATATTAACCTGTTGAGGGTAGATAAAAGGAGGAAAGTGTGGCTTTAGGGAGATTAACAGTTTTTTTTTGTTTGTTTTAGGCCGAGTACGAATGCTATAATGTCGCTGACTTTCGCCAACAACATTCTGGACCCGATATTCCCCGACTGCCCTATCGACCCCATGTGTAGAAAACTTATCGCCGCCGTCACAATATGTGAGTATGAGTATTATATAACACTAGCTTCACTAGCTTCTGCCTGCGACTTCGTCCGCGTGAAACTTCTTGTACCTCCGGCCCACCCCGTCGCATCACATCGCCTGCCCGCGCTATTACTTCGTTTTCGCTTAGTTTTCTTTCTTACTTTTTGCTCGGCTTCTGAGTCTTAGCATCATGTTAAATAGTCTAAAGCCTACCTCAAGAATTGGGCTATCAAATTCAAAAAGAATTTTTCAAATCCAACCGGTAGATCTAGAGATTAACGCGTTCATACAAATAAAATAAAAAAAACAAACTTCAGTTTTATTTGATTCTCATTAAAAAAGTTATAGTAAGCCAACCTTAAAAAATAGACATATGCTATCGGCGACTTTTTTTTTAGAACTTTTCAAGAGGAACAATTCCGTCATACATGATTGTTGCGTAACTTTAACCGTTTACGCAGCGCACGCAACAGAAGCTTTCAAAAGGAATACATTTTCCCCGTTTTTGCAACATTTTTCATTGATGCTCCGCTCCTATTGGTCGTAGCGTGATGTTATATAGCCTATAGCTTTCCTCGATAAATGAGCTATCAAACACTAAAAGAACTTTTCAATTCGAACCAGCAGTTCTTGAGATTAGCGCGTTCAAACAAATAAACTCTTCAGCTTTATAATATTAATATAGATAACTAGCTGCTGACCGCGGAATCGCTCGAGTCGTAAAAAAAATTACCTAAGTTACTCGTTATAGCATCAGCTATATGAAAGTCCCGTCAAAATCGGCCCAGCCGTTTCAGAGATTAGCCGAAACAAACAGACACATAGACAAAAAATTTAAAAATCGTTTTTTGGCAATAGGCGCGCCCTCGATTACCTGCAGGTGACTTAAACATACAATTAGCGAAAAAAAAGGAGGAACGCCTATACGTACACCTCTGCCTACCGCTATAGTATTTTTATCTCATGAAGCAACGCGCGCTAAACTTGTGGTAACCAAGTGTACAAACACGCTGTCAATGTGTGCGTGAAGACGAGTAGCGTCAGCACATAACACAGATACACACTTCCGACTTCGCCATTGTCTAGGACGGTACTGAGAGCTCCTGCACTTACACATTTACAGCGTGTTTTTACACTTAGTAACCACAAGAAAAGCGCGCGTGAGATAAAATAAAATAATGTACAAGGAACACAGGCGTGATATCTACACAAATAAATAAAACTGAAGTTTCTGTTTCTAATCTATACTAATATTATAAAGCTGAAGAGTTTTGTTTGTTTGTTTGAACGCGCTAATCTCAGGAAGTACGGGTTGGAATTGAAAAATTATTTTTGTATTGGATAGTCCATTTATTGAGGAAACTTATAGGCTATATAATATCACGCTACGACTAATAGGAGCGGAGCATAAATGAAAAATGTTGCAAAAACGGGAAGGACAGGTAATCGAGGGCGCGCCTATTGCCATCATCAAATCAAGTCTTCAGACTGCTGAAAAAATAGCGCCCTGCATGTTCACCATTCGCACTAGCGTTCGTTTCTCGCCACCTAGTGGTGTATCTATAACACTAATTAAGAACTTCAAGAAAATAATTAATTTCTGATTTTAACTTAACCTCACCTGAACTTACTGTTATAGAGGTATTTTTTCCCAGAAAACTATTCACATTAACGCGCTATTTTTAATTCTAAGCATATTAAGTGTTTGAATAGGTCATTCGCGTATCGCTGTTATGGAATATTATAATGAGTCAGCATTCAAACTCATGGAATTTTATCATATCAAAGCTTATTAAGAGTGCTGAAGATGATTATTACATTGTTGTAATTAAAGATATCAGGCACTTCAAGACTTACAGCAAGTGTCAGTAAAGCCAGAATGATAAGCTAGAGAAAATGTATCATGAAAGTGCCTTGTTGTAATACAATGTAGTTAATATTCACTTAACAACACTTAATCCGCCTTTCTACAAAACAATAGCGTGTACGTTACCCCAGCAGGAAAGTGTCTCCTAGAGTGATATGAGTGGAACTTATAATTAGTGCGTAATCTGCTGTAAATGTGCGCCAAATAAAAAGTTTGTGCGTTTTGTCGTTTTGGAATAAAACGAAAAAACTATTCCTGCTGGAGTAACGTTTTTCCAGCAGGAAAATTCTAAACGAAAGGTCGGAGGTACTCGTATATGTTTATTCTACAGGCGCACTTATAATGGTTTTAGAGATACACGATTCTGCAAAACGTTACTCCAGCAGGAAATGCAATATCTCGAAAACCTGAAGACGCACAAATTATATTTTCGGCGCACATTTTTGCACAAATATAAGCTTTCTGCCCATGCGAAATATTTCTCTCTCCGACCTTTCGTTTAGAATTTTCCTGCTGGAAAAACGTTACTCCAGCAGGAATAGTTTTTTCGGTTTTATTCCAAAACGACAAAACGCCCAAACTTTTTATTTGGCGCACATTTACAGCAGATTACGCACTAATTATACGTTCCACTTATATCACTCTAGGAGACACTTTCCTGCTGGGGTAACGTACACAACAATAGCGTATTTCAAGGACGCCAAATCGACGCGAATTACCGTTAGCTTACCCACATTGTCAATGCAAATAAATGCCTTGAATTAACATAACATGTTTGACAAAAACAACATCTCAATAACTGTCGAAGAAAAAACTTAAATAGAGTTTTTTTTTTGTAGGTTTCCTGACGTTCATCAATGCTTACGACGTCAGGTTCACGACAAGGATACAGAACGTTTTCATGTTCACCAAGATTACGGCGCTGTTCGTCATTATCGTGGGCGGCATCATCTGGATGGGCAAAGGTATGTGGAACTGATATTTAACACTGTGTAATCTAGCATGTTATCGGACTTGTGAATCCCAGTATAGATTCAGTGGCATAGGGGGGGGACTGGCTCTGTCTACACTAATTGGCATGCGGGGGTGTTCTCGTGCCATTGTAAGTCAGATTTAGACTAACGAAGCGCGCCTAGATTAGTAGTATTAGTTATCTCCGGACGTGTTAGTTTTAAAAAGACAATGGAAGTTCTCAAATAAATTCTTTGATTTATAATTCAGTCTTTAAAATTGTTTGCACATAAAGTATTGAAAAGTTTAGTTCCCACAGAATTGGTTATTTGCATGTAACCAAATGTGTGGGTACAACCGGTGGACTTTAAGTCGATGTAGTGAACGTTATGCCTTAATTACAGGCGGGGGTCTCATGTAGCAAATTTTTTGCTGGGAAGAATTTGAAACTCACAATTTGACTGCCCTTCATTAAAATTCTAATTCTAATCGATGTACATAATTTACGTAATACAACAGGTTGTAATATTCATGAAAATTATATTAGATTTAGTTTATTTGAACTAGCATTTATCTAACTAGCTTTATCAATTCCGTTTTCATTTTCAACTCTTCAGGTATTTCGAAATTGAATCAAATCAATGTTTCATCTTAGGACTATCAGTGACGTTATTCCGAATCAAATCCAATTTGATTCGATTAGTCTAGTATAAACACATTGGTTACTAGTTCACTGCATTCTCCTACCCCAATTATTATTAATCATTTATTTTCAGAATTAAATATTCCATACATTGTTAGTAAATAGTACTTATAACTATGTTTATCATCATCATCGTTTCAGCCGAAAGATGTCCACTGCTGGACATAAGCCTCCCCAATTGGGGGTTAACTATGTTGGTATAACTATGTTAGTAAATAATTAAGGAATTAATTATTATTATTTACAATTCCAAAATAATACTACTACTACCAACTACTTATTACTACTACTATTTCCAATTACTAGTTCCAAAATAATAATTTATAATGGCCAAGCCACGTTCATCAAAATATAACATGTACAGTTTTAATTAGTGTTTTGTTAAGAGTTAATTATAACATGATGAAGATTGCCATATTGTGCGTGAGAATACAAACATGTTTGTACTGCCATATATTATATCTTACGACGACTCGAGCGTTTAATTATACTTGATTGGGCTTAAGTGGATGCAAAGTAGGTAAGTACCTAATAAAGTAATCATCATTTAAATCGAACAAAAGATGGTTTTCTTATAAGTGGTCTCGACGGAATAAAAACCGGCCATGAGCGTGTCGGACCACGCACAATGAAGGGTTCCGTAGTTGGGACGAATTTATCCCAAGAAAAAAACTTACCATTGTAGTTGAAATACATGTTCTCAAATACATTCCAACTGAAAATGTGTAAGTTTGTACGCACAATATTGAGAGATTTATCATATTATATTAAGACCATAGACATCTTATACATTTTCCTGTAATCTGTAAGTATAGAACTATATTGTTTTTTTTTTTTTTTAAATTATGGTGTCATTTTTCCGGGGGGTGAGGAGGACAATTTTCATCTATTTTCTTAAATAACTTACAAAGTTTTTATTTTAAAATTATAAAAAAAAAAACTTAAATATTTACAATAAGTTCTTTCGTTTGATATGTCACACGGTAAAGTTTGCAAAAGTTATTTTTTTTAAATTTTCTAGTTTATCCCCCAAAAGTGACCCGTATTCAAAATTCATTTATTTTCGTTACACGTCCATGTTTTGGTTGAGTTCATATGTCTACTAAATTTCAACTTAATTGGTCCAGTAAATTCGGAGCAAATTGGCTGTGACAGACGGACAGACAGACAGACACACGAGTGATATTATAAGGGTTTCTTTTTTTCTTTTTAGGATACGGAACCCTAATTTTTTGTGATAAATGAGAAAGTTTTTTTTTGTACATAATCAATTAGAAGTCTATACCCAAAGTCTGAAATTCAGATAAATGATAAATGATTTTATTTCTGTAAGTAGGTTTTTACAAACACTTTTACACGTCAATCATATTTTAAAACTAGATGAGGTCGGCGTTTCGTATCTGACTACTCTGAGAAGAAAGACCGAAACAAACTCAGAGATCACAGTCTCTTTTAAAGTCCAGACATAATCTTGGTCAAATCATGTGAAGACCATGCAGATTGGTGTCTGAAATGGTCTTTTGAAGAAAGAACCACACAGATTGAGTGGACCTATCCATTCAGTGCACGCATTTGTCAGTAATCGTGCAGCTCAACTCGGAACATAAGGAGCTCAACGATTCGACGAACAATACCAAAGAAAGGACATTTGGACAGGCCGCATAAATTACTCAAACTGCCATACCATGATCAGAAAAAAAAAATACTGAGAAGAAAAAAATAAAAATAAAGACCCACATAGTCTTCACATTCACAATAATTAAAATAATAATATTATACTTCACAAGTAAATATTCATGTCAATGTGTATAAAGCAAATCACAATAAAAAAAGTTTCAATATGTAAAATTTGGAGCAGCTCAATCCCAAGCCTTTTTGTCCTCAATATAATCTTTAATGGTATAAAAGGCTTTCTGGTACAACTTACGTTTAATGAATGATTTGAATTTATTAATGCTTAGATCTTGAAAGTGGCTTGGAAGTTTATTATAAAAGCGTATACATTGACATCTGAACGAACCACCTATTTTCTTGAGCCGAGTTTTAGGTACAACATAAATGTGTTTAATAATAATAAACATTTATTTCAGAAAGTAAATTTCCATATTACACACACATTATCTTAACTAATATAACTAATAAAAATTAAACAATCAAAAAACAGTATGTAAACGTATCCAGTGGCGCAGCAGTGGAGAGTCCCACCTGTCCACGAACACGCTTATTATGCTGTTGCTACTGGACCTAACACGACTCAGCAGCGACGCACACTGCTTCCTTATTAGAGCATGAAACCCATCAGTGTGCGCTTCTGCGAACATAGTCGAAGCACTGCAGAATCGTGGTAGCCCCAGCAGCACCCTAAACGCGTTGTTGTATTGAACACGTAGGGCATTGTATGACCCAAGTGTGTAGTCAACCCACAGGCTGCACGTGTAAAGTGTTTGGCAGTAAGACTTAAAAAGAGTCACTTTCACTTGATTACTGCTACGCGCGAACCTGCGAGCCAACATATTACACCGAACAGCCAACGCCCTACGTGCCCTTTCCACATCCGCGTTATCTTTAAGATCCTCGGAAACCCAGTGGCCCAGATACTTGAACTGAGTGACTCTGTTTAATGGGGTACCAGCTAAAGTGACTGCAGGTACAGTCACGTAGTTTTTGCCCCGCCCCTTAAATACTAGGAGTTCACAATCAAATTATGTAAACAAAGGGGATAACATATCAAAAAAATATCTTCGTTATGGTACTTAACATAAAATGGCGAAAAAAGAGATTTCATTTTCTTTTAAGTACTGATTTTAAGAAATAATATTTAAAAAATAATCATACTGTAATTATTTTTATAAATTTTCGGTTTTAGACAAAGTTATTAAAAAAGGAGATTTTCTGGTATAAAATATTTTATGATACTGGTAACAATACAGGAAATCGAAACATTTTCAAATTGTTACATCTTCAGCAACACTAATATAACAACTCTCATTCATAGATTCATATTGTAAGTAGCATTTATCTAGCCACATTTTGGATGAAAACTGTTTTGAGTGGAAATCGATTTTGGGAGGCCTACGTCTAGCAGTGGACTTAAAAGGGCTGATTATGACTATCATAGGCCGTGTCTCCGACACACTACACAAAACATTGTTTGGCAACGATATTTTGTTTGCATAGTTCTTATAATTAATTCACTTTAATTTTATAGATTACTAGCTTTTGCCCGCGGCTCCGCCCGCGTGGATGTCGGTGATCGCGTAAAAAAGTAGCCTATGTCCTTCTCCATATCCCAGGCTATATCTCTGCCAAATTTCATGACGATCGGTTCAGCGGTTTAGACGTGAAAACGTAACATACAGACAGACAGACAGAGTTACTTTCACATTTATAATATTAGTATGGATTATTTACAAAAAAAAAATTATGATAAAATGTTTTGCACCACTGTCCTGTCATTTTGACAGTGACTTTTCTTGACATTACTTTGTTTACATAAATTATCTGAATTAGAGACTTTGGGTATAGTTTAGTCAAATCTATTGATTTTCACTAACGGTGGCGTCTTACAATTAGGCCTGTGTTCACCAACATTTAAATCAACTGTTTAGATATTTAATCAGTTGTTTACTCAAAATTTGTTAGGAAATTTGACATAAACCAACTGTTTAAATACCTAACCGGTGGTTTGAATGTGGTGAACACAGGCCTTAGTCTAGATGGTTGTTTACTTGATAAAGGTGAAAATAATAACAGAAATCTTTTTTGTACGTATTTAAAGTATTTCGCGTCTCGTTGATCTAGTGGTCGCAAGCGCTACTGCTGAGCATATGACTTCGATTCCCAGGTCGGGCAAGGTGTGTTTTTCCGTTTGTGTTTTCTCAGTAGCAGCCCGAAGTCTGGATTTGTGCCTGGTTGATGCCAATAGGCTCGCTCCCTATTATTGGCTAAAAGTGGGTGTACTATAGGTATGTACCTATAGTACACCCACTTGAACGGAAGTGTCTGTACACTTCTGCATAACCTTTCGGGGATTACAGTCGTAATGTTTTATTATTATTTTTTTCTTTAAAACGTTGCGTTTACAAACATTTAAAACTCACATACACAAACAGCCAGACCCGGAACAACTAATTGTAGGTCATACAAATATTTGTTCCGTGCGGGAATCGAACCCGCGACACGCAGTGCAGCAGTCAATCGCTTAACCACTGCGCCAACCGTGCCGTCAATGATATGTTATTCAAGTATTATACAATTAATCCGCACAATAGATTGTTTTCTATTTGTCGGTACTCTGCGGTATTTAGCTTATACAGGAGCTAGAAATAAATATCCCACGTAAAACATAAATGTGAAAATGGAAGTCAAGTTTAATATTATGATAATTATGGTTATTGTGGTTGTCGACTTCACCGATAAAAGACTTGAGATCTAAATGGGTGCCAAGTTCTATAGACAATCCTGAATTTATTTATAAGCACGTATAATATTCTAAAGTAGATTATAAAACACAATTTCTTGTTATTTATTTCTGCTACAACAATGATTGCTATTTAAAAATATCACTTTTTAAATTTGAATAGTCGAATTATTGAAACAAAGCAAATAACTAATAACTTATGATCTACTGAACCTCGACATTGGACCTGGCTACTTTATGGGCTAGGGGATTGCAATGTATAAACCAAATTGGTGTGTTTATGTAAAATTATTGTGAGTTTTGAAGGGTTGAAAAGTGGCTCCAAATGGTTCGTGTAATATTACACACGGGTGCTGCTCGCCAGTTCTCTTTTCTTTTCTTGAACTTGGCTTCTATATTAATAGTCTATATTATTTTTCATCCGATAACGATTTCTGGAAGAACTAATTAGTTTTTAGAATTATTATATTGAGTGGCACCTTGCTCGTTGCCACCTAAAGGGGGTGGTTCACCCCCACTGGGGAGAGACGGCTGGGGCGTAACGACCGGACGCCCGTAAATGTCAAGTCTAAGCAATCAATAAAATATATGGTATTGGAGGTAATTACATTGTTTGGACGTTCAAAGTAATCGCTTGTTTATTAATATTGCAGTTTCATTAGTAGTGTTTCTTCTCGGAGTTTTTACTTATTTGAACTTTAAAAGTAATAGGTTGGGGATAAAGTTTCTTCGCATTTTTTAAGAAAATTCAATACATTTTATTAATATAGTTTATTTACATTTAACTATAGTATGTAGGTACCATTTTGTTCGATAACTTTTTGCCATCTTGTAGGTAGGGACATGATCCCATTGCTATAGAAATTTTGGGACTTCTGATCAAAATACCGCGACAAGTGGTTTTGGCAGTCCTCTCGTGATGTTAACCTGACACTGCCTAAAGAATTCTGAAGAGACCGAAACAGGTGGAAATCTGAAGGTGCAAGGTCAGGACTATACGGCGGATGCATTAACACCTCCCAGCCAAACTCTCTTAATTTTTGCTGAGTGGCTATAGATGTGTGAGGTCTAGCGTTATCATGATGAATTAAACCACACCCCTTCTGTTGATTAATTCCGGCCGTTTTCTCTCAACTTCTTGCTTTAATCTCATCAGTTGTTCGCAGTAGAGTTCAAAATCGATGGTCCTGCCTGGTGGTAACAGCTCATAATGAATAATGCCCTTCCAATCCCACCACACACACAGCATCACCTTGTTGCGAGTTAACCCGGGTTTCGCCACAGTCTGTGAAGCCTGGCCGGCCTTTGACCACGACCTTTGTCGCACGTTCTTGTCGTACGTGATCCACTTTTCATCACCAGTTATCGGCTTCTTCAAAAATGGTTTGGTTTCATTACGTCGTAATAAAGAATCACAAATGAGTACACGGTTCATTAGGTTTCTTTCAGTGAGCTCGTGAGGTACCCAAATATCGAGCTTTTTTGTGTATCCATTTTTCAAATGTGCCAAAACTGTTTTGTGGTCAATTCCCAATTCTTCAGCTACGTCGTAACTACTGATATGCCGATCTTGCTCCACTTTTTCAAAAATGGCATCCATTTTATCCGTAATAAGGCGACCAGAGCGACGTGCATCTTTGACATCAAAATTTCCGGATTGAAAACTCTTAAACCAAATTTGTGCTACTCTCACAGGCACTGCACTAGATCCATAAACATCGCAAATTTTTTTCGCGGCTTGCGTCGCATTTTTACCTTTTTTGTAGTAAAATTTAAAATGTATCGAATTTCTTCATTAGATTCACTCATCTTGACAGTACGTTAAACAAATGAAAATCACACATTTTCCTAATTTGAATGTGGAATTATGTTCTTTAAAATTTAAACTTTCAATGATACCAAAACCAGCCAGATACAAATAGTATAGCCAAAGAGATTTTATTACCAGTTCATACATACTATAATGCGAAAAGACTTTTTCCCCAACCTATATTTATAATGCTTCTTGTGAAACAAGGGGGGAGTTATTTTTGCCGTCAAGTATTATATGATTATACGCTCTTGAGAGTTTTCAACTTTTTCCCTTGGTAACTAACGGATAGAATGCATCGGCTAGACAGGGTAACGACCGGGCCCTGTATACACACAAATGTCGGTCTGACCAATCACTTACGTAGGTCATCTTCGGATCGCTGAGCATCGAGTCAAGAGGTCTTTGTCTAAGGCTTCTCAAGTGAGGTTCGTTATTACTTGTGGTCAGACGTCAGATCAATCACTGACTGCATGATTGTTTCGCATCTTTCGATCTTTATGGGGCGCTGCAAACTTAAAAAATTACTTGAATCTGCATTTACTCAAAATAACAATAATGATACATATATTTTTACAATTTTACCAGACAAAATTCAATGATGTTTTAAAACTAGAGGAGTTCGATAATTAGTCACAGTCTCTTTTAAAGTCCAGTTATAATCTTGGTCAGACCATATGAGGACCATTTAGATAAGTAATATCTGAGGTGGTCTTTTGAGATGGTTGACATTTTTGACTGAGGCTCGGATTAAAGTCAGCCTCCAGCAATATGTTTTTATAAATTTAATAAACGTTGGAATAGTATATTATATTATCTGTGCCTATACGCACAGATAATATAATTCTAGCGTGTGTAGGGAAGGCTGACCACTGTTATGAGGGTTAAAATCCAATTATTTTATTTAGAGTAACCGTGGAGTTTCTTGCCAGCTCTTTTCCATAGGAAATGACCAATTGGAACCGTGCACCTAGCTTCTGACGTTTCATAAGTGCCCATGTAGGTTTATGTGAAATAAAATATTTTGAATTTGAAAAACTTAGAAACATTGATTTGAAAATCTTCATTATAATGTCGTCAATAACCCTCAATATTTTATTTATTTAGGTGGAACGGAACACTTTGAAGATGGATGGGGAGGCACGAAGTCATCGGTCAGCGATTGGTCTGTCGCCTTCTATTCGGGCATCTTCTCATATTCTGGATGGTAAGTGCTGTAGATACATTTTACGCCTTCTGCCTATAGGAAACCTTTTCCTTCATTTACGTTCTTACATCTGGACATACACGCACGCTGGCTGCGAGTAATACTCACCTGACCTTTTTCCTCCACGAATATTTGATAAGTTATTGGCAGAGTTTAGGGATAAACACTATTCGTATATTTAGAATAGATAGAAAAAGTCAGCTTGGATAGCTAACAGCCCCCGCCGCGCGCCGGGATGCAACGAGTAATTTTATCTAGCTCTAAGAATAATTAGGAGATAATTAAAACTTAATACGTATTTTATTTTAGTAGGTTAGAGCCCTAACCTACAAAAAAAAAAAAAACTATTAAGTTTTAATTATCTATCCCGAAAAGTCTCCTTTAGTCACTCATCTCTTCAATCTCCTGCCCTTATCAACAAGTACTTGTAACTTACAAACAAAGCGCTCATTATATGAGCGAACTGATAGGTCTATTGTCTTCTCTGTTTAAGACTAGCGGAAAATATCGCACTTTTTCACAATAATATTCTTCACCATATTAAAGTTTTGGGTAGTTGACTTTGAAGTTGTGAAGTTTCAAATAAGGAAAACCGTGAACAGAAGTGTTTATTACCTTCGGAAAATAACTAGACATATTATGAACTTGTGGTTTTAGGTAGGTACATACTAGTATTCTGACATTGTTTTACATATCATTCGTGGTTGGTGCGCCAAGAATGTTAGATGAGTACCTATACATATGGAGACGACAATACTACAATAAATTAAACTGCTTATATCTAGTGACCTTCCCAGTCTACATACAAAAAAACGACCAAAAAATACAAACTAAACAACTGAAAAACTGTTACCCAGTGTAGATGGGAATCTAAACTTCAGGCCCAGAAACGTCACAGGCAAAAATATATCCAATAGTGAACATCTTTACTTTAGTTCATAGCTTGTCAAATATTGGCAAAACCCATAATCGGCGCAACAGTGCTATTGAAGGCTTGTACAGACTCACGCGATATCGCGGGCGCGACAGGCACCGTCAAATAAATTGTGCTACTAGAGTCGCGTCGCGCCCGCGATATCGCACTAGTCTGTACGAGCCTTGAATTGATAACGTGATTTTTTTTAACAAACTAAGTACAGTTTGTTTGAAAAAATCACGTGTTCAATTTCGATGTTAGGATATAATATGTATTTGATAGTTTCAAAATAATCCTATGTATTCGTTTTGTCAGTGTTTTCATTTGTTGTTGTATTCTCCTCCACGCGCGTTGTATAAGTGAATTGAAGGAAGATATTATTTAAGCTTGTACCTACTTTTTTGGTGTGAGCTGGTAAGGTTTTCTATTTTGTGAATGTAATAATGTTGTAGGCCTTGTGGACTCATAGATGCTTCGATTTGTAGACCATTATTTATCTTTTTTAAGTACCTGGTACTTGTTGACAAGCTTACACTGTCTTCCCATACCTGTTAACATGAAAAGCCAATTATCTTTTCTGGAGTTTAAACTAACCTAACTAACTGGTTTCTGTGAAATAAAATATTTTGAATTTGAGAAGTACACACAACATTTTCCAAGCCATGGGGATTATAATCTAGAAAAAAAAAGCGCAGTTTTGCCCGACATGTATGACAATGTGAACCCGCTAGACTTACGCTGTCCGTCCGTCCATTCGTCCATCCATCCGTCTGTCTGTTAGCCGGCTGTATATCATGCACCGTAATAGGTAGACAGTTGAAATTTTCACGGATTGTGTATAATAGGTACCGTGCTTGTATTTTTATTATTGTTGCTAAAGCGGCAATACCACAGTATTGCCGCTATAACAAAATAATAAAAATAAAATAAAGGAAAAATTAAAGGGGGTGGGTCCCCATACAAGAAATGTGTTAATTTTTTTCGAAATTTGTTGCTAAATATTGTACGGTGGCACGGAACCTTTAGTGTGCGAGTCCGACTCGCTCTTGGCCGGTTTTATTTAATGGGAGCTACCTCTGTCTGATATGCGCGGACCGCTTACTATTATTATTATTCCTTTCTTAGGAACTACCTGAACTTTATGACCGAAGAACTAAAGGATCCGTTCGTGAACCTTCCTCGCGCCATCTACGTCTCCTTACCAATGGTGACTGCCATCTATCTACTGGCTAACGTGTCCTACCTGGCTGTGCTCGGACCCATGGGCGTGCTGGCTACTGAGGCTATTGCTGTGGTGAGTATTGATAACCTTTAGGCGTTTAGGATTTAGAGCTAAATTATGGGGCAACACAATACTGGTCTCGCAATCACTGTAGCTATTCTTAGCACGAAATAACACGTAGTACTGTAACATGCCTGTTTCTGCGAAGATTGAGGCAGATGTGTACTACCTACAGTACACTCACATTTCGCCAGCTATGTTTAGGTCCCATTAAATAGGGGGCGAGCTCATTGACATCAATCGGGCACAAATCCAGACTCTTGGCTGCTACTGAGATATTCCGATGAAAATTTAACGAGTGCGGCTAGGTATAGACCTAGATAAGTTCACAAAAAAATGGGATTTAAAAGCACAAAATTTTGACTGTACAAATGCGCAATTTTGCGTTATAATCGTGGCTAAGGTAACAGCCGCACGGAGTGATCGATCAGGTTAAGCTGCGCTTGCCGAGGTTGGTCCGTGGATGGCTCACCATCTTGACATACCGAGACCCCTCCGCGCGTCGGAAAGCACGTTAAGCCGTTGGTCCCGGCTGTCATTTGTAGATTTTTGACAGTCGTTATGGGTCATCAGAAGCCCTAAAGTCTGACAACCAGTCTTATCATTGGGTGTTTGGGATGGGAGTCTCAGATAAGCAGTCGCTCCATGTAAAATACTAGTATTCAGCTTCATCCGGTTATTGAACGTAACTGAACACAATCACTTCCTTGTGCTTTATTTTGGTATACAATTGTACAGGACTTTGCGGTAACCTGCTTGGGTTTCCTACGATGGGCGATGCCCACTCTGGTAGCTATCGCCATCTTGGGTGGTCTGTCGGTGCACATCATGACGTCATCGCGCATGTGCTTCGCCGGCGCCCGCAACGGACACATGCCCGAGCTGTTGGCGCACATTAACGTCAAGTGCATGTCCCCGATGCCTTCGCTTGTGTTTCTGGTAAGTGGGATTAAGGCTTTGACTGCCAGACAACAGACACAATAGAAAAACTATTGTTAGCGGTCACCGGTGACCGCGGTGGCAGTCAATGTGTTAAAAAATAACAGTTTTGTTTTGTGCTTTTATTCAACCTATCTCTTTCAAACATTTAGGAGCAAAATTGCCGTTCGTAAAACAAAACGCTTTTAATCAAACTAACAAATTCTGCATAAACGAGATCTAATATCGATATTTTTTCTCGATTTACGTCCAACCAATTGCACCAGCTGTATTTTGATCCCATTCACGAATTTCTCCTGAAACTTCGCTGCGTTTTTACACAAAATCCACGTCACATAAAATAGGCACAAACACTCAGACCAAGAACTATTTTCTCAAGGCTATAACACAACATAACATCATGCTGGTATTCCTCGAAGGGTTAGGTAGAGGTGTAGGTACCTATAGTACACCTGTATTTCGCCAGTTCTGTTTAAGTCCCACGTAATAGGGGCCGAAGGGGAGTTGGGGAAAATATTACTATTGATAGCCCATACAACCCTAATCTATTCAAAGTGAGAGTGAACAGGCTTCTTCTGGGTAAGCTCACTCCATCGTAGACTTTGTCTCTGTCATCCAGACCTAGACTAAAGTCAAGAGCAAACTCATAGTAGAATAAAAAATAAAAAATGCTATCTATACAAATATTTGTTCAAAGTCAAAGTCAAATAATTTATTTCAAATAGGCACGAAGATGCACTTTTGAACGTCAAAAATTACATGAATAGTTAATTGATTCTAGTTGCGCCTTCCAAAATGTAGTTATGTATGGAGAAAAATGGACAAGAAACTCCATACTTACTCTTTTAAAATGTTAACAATAGTTTGTATACGAGTACATTAATTAATAATTATAGGTGAAGACGATGTACCTAAAATAAAAAAAATAAAAATATAAAAAAAATTATCAAAATTACTTACCATAATTGGTAAAAAGAATGAAAAGTGAAGTAATAACAGAAAAATTAATAAATGCGATCGGTACATGGTGCTCACATATTTACAAACGTTGTATATAATTTACCAAAAAAAAAAAAAAAAAATACAATCGGTGATCGAATTGCAGAAGTCTATTGCACTTCCCGTGCTGCCAAAAATGTCAGCTCAAATTATGAGTTAGTTTACAGTCACGTCGAATTGATAACCTCCACTTTCAGGTAAAGTCAGGTAAACGATACACTTTATCGAGGTTACTTATTAATAGATGCCTACTGTTATCGCGTCGCCTTGTATTTTAACGTAAAACTTGCACTGCCATTGCAATTTAGCATAGCTAGTACCTAATCCGTTTCAAATTTTCAATAACTCTGTAGTTTACTGCTTATTCTCATTGGGATAGGCAGAAACTTGAGTACTTATTGTTGGGTGTGTATCGTTTGATATAATAACAAAAGTTCTAATGATCATAAGACCAAATTTCATTTAATATATATTTTTTTAATATAGCGATCAAATGATATAATGAATTATTGATATAATTTCATTTTATCTAATTTCATAAGGTGTAATGAAGAGTTTATATAAGGCACATTTGAAATAATATTCAATTAATATAATATTCAGTTGCTATAATATTGAAAATCTATAAGTAACGTTTTATATAATTTGGAAATGTCTACTTTTTTTTATCTACGATATGGCGACAGCATAATTATACACCTAATAGGTTGAAACTGTTCCAAAACCGAATCGGGGCACCCCGACTTTAGGTAGTCTTTTGGCTCCTACCCTAGAGTGTATATCAAAACCGGAGGCGCGGAGGGAGAGCAACCCCCGCCCGCTGTAACAAAGCATAGGCACCCTTGCGACCCGTAGCGGCTGAGGCTGGTCGCCTGAGGCGACCAGCAAGCCGAAGCTGCGGAGGTGAGCATGGGTGCCTATCCTTTGTTACGTAAGGGCGAAGGGGTTGCAGTGTTGAGGTTAGGTTATAATATAATTTGCTTTTCTCAAGAACGATGCGTTACCTTAGAAAATTAGTTAACCCATAGGTATATGTAGGTATTGTAGGCCCAGAACTTTTTATAACACCGATTTTTATAATTTTCACATATGTTGTTTATTGATAACCACAGCCAAGGACTGTGATCGTTATTTGTAGTTTGCAGTTCTGAAAGTTGTTTTTTTTTTTCAGTGGGTCGAAAATGACCCTTTGGGCAGATAAGGTCGTACACTAGTATGGAGGAAGAATAAGGAAAATTAAACAGTTTTATATGCTATTTAGTCTTTATTATTAGTTTAGATTAGTAAGATAATTATGTAGTTAAATTCGGTAAGTAAGGAACATAGGACATGATATAGTTTATGACTGAAATGCTGCAAAACATTTGTCATGGAAATTGACGTCATATGTGGCACATTTGAAAGACAACTGTACCTGTGTTTCCTAACAGAAACAGGTACAGTTGTCTTTGCCTTCTTTTGTGACCCAGGCTGAGTTATGGTACTCCCATATTTCTGGAGTAAAGACTTTGCAATCGATCGGCGAAATTCCAGCGTGTCTACGTTTGCTCCTCATAATCTGGCGAGCAAAGAAGCGTTGTTTAACCATATCAAAATGGGACTATACCATTTTTTGCCTCTAATGGGCCATCCTGTAAACTCCGATATCAGCATCTAGTCTATCCACACAACTCATAAATCGGTGGTCTGATGTACGGTCAGCTGCAGAGAAATCTCACCCCCTAGCAATGTATTTATTCACTGCTAGGGGGTGAGATTTCTCTGCAGCTGACTGTACAAAGGTTGGCTGATCAATGTAAATTTCCTGTTTGCCGGCAGCAACTGAATATCGGCGTGCGTTTTGAACGGGGTGTACTCCAAGTTCTTTTGATAACAGTATAACTACGCTGTTGTCATTCCATCGTACGGCGCAAATATTATCATTTGTATCCAACCTGTAATCGATTTATATTGCCACAGTCCTCTTCACCTGAGTCACCGTCCGATGTGGTACCCTCACAAGGCGGATCAATATATATATCGAAACCCTAGACACCTTCCTCGTAGTCAAGTGACTCCAAGGCTTCATAATAATAAGGCAAAAAATATGATTATAAAGCATGGTATCTGCCCACGGGGTCGTTACCGACTCACGAAAATGTATCGATTGATTGCAATTAGAAAAATATATTTTATAAGCAATATTTACATCTATATCTCTAAAACACATATTCAGCTAACTAAAAAAACAATTTTGGTACTAAAACAATATAATAGACACAAAATACTTACATTTTTATGCACTTGGTTGCAAACTTTTTCCAGAAATGTACTTGTACGATCTTGCACTAGCACTTGTCATTTGAAATGATTGTAAAATAGACATTATATTGATCTGTGTCTCAAAATAGTTCTTTTGACTATCGAAAGACGGCGCTATAATATGAATTCATTCATAAGTTCGCAATCAGGGTGCATTCTAAGTAAACAAGTACTTTTGGGTCGTTATCGACGCCCTGGGCATATATGGGTTAATATGAAAGTTAGGTCTAATGAACATTATATAAAAAGAGCATTATACAATTTGAAAATTAAATGAAATGAACGTTATACTAAATGAAATTAGAGAAAATGCAAATTATATCAAATATAACATTAGATCATATGAAATTAGGTTAAATGTTTTTATAGCATACCTATGAAAATTATATCATATGAAGGTTATGTCAAATGAAATTAGACTATCTGTTATTATACCAAACATTACACACCCCTTATTGTTTCGTATCTGACCAAAAAAGATCGGAATAGTATATTGCTAGGCGATGCCCCAGGAAAACATACACCTACCGCTTCCGGCGTTTCTACTGACATTTTATGCAATTGTCATTTTACAATTTCAATTTCCGTATTTCTCCCACTCAAATGTTAATCGCAATATTGCTACGTTCCTAGTTATTCCACTTGATTAGGTGGATGTAAGTTTTCTGAATAGGAAACCAACATTTTATGTAAATATGCAATCTTCATGGTAGGAAATTGCTATCATAAAGAATACAAATTTTGATGTGTATGTAAAAAAAAATTGACGCTTGAAAGGCAATATTGACCAAACGACATGTTGGCAACTTTACACTGAGCATCTTAAAGTATTTTTTTTCCAAAAAAGAAAGAAAACTTTAAAATGGAGAATTTTATATTTTTTTTGTGTATACTCTAGTAGAGTATGCACTAAAAAAGCATTTTAAAGGTTTTTTTATTGCAAAAAAAATCTAAAATCATTGCTCTTCAAGCATTTAATTGAAAACCCGCTCGGAACATCTTTTGACGGTATGCTTGTATGTAGATGCTGATCTCAATCCTGATGCTGATTCCTGATAACCTGACGTCGCTGATCACATACTGCACGGTCGTGGAGTCTTTCTTCACGACTCTCAGCTGCAGCGCCGTGCTGTGGCTGCGGTACAAGAGACCTGACCTGCCTAGACCTATCAAGGTAAGAAACTACTAAATGCATCTTCATTATCAGTTTATAGCAGTTTATACTTCATCCTCGACTACTTTCATCGAGCTGCTACTAACAACTACATTGCAGAACTAAAATGAATAATTATAACCTGAGTAAGACATCATCTGGTAGAATGTGGACTCCCGGCTAGTGCAGTCGCCCGCATGTTGATGATGGTAACATTTTGACCTTGACCTGGCGTATCGCAGAGTTTCAATAGAATAAGACGTCAGCTTATGCTGATTTCATTACTACTGCAGCGTATCCGTAATGACATAATTGCAAATGTTGCCACTACTGTGTCCTGACAGTGTTGTCTAAAGACATCTCTAATGTAACAGCCAGGGTTTACCGAAGCGTTATCGATAAATTTAAGCACTATTGATGTGGATAAGCTACACATAATGGAAGCGTTTGTCAACGAAAACCAGGCATACCAGGCTATATGTATTGCTGAAACATGGCTTTCAAGAGATAAATTAAGCGTTATTGACTTTAGTGGCTATAGAGTTGCAGCATCCTACTGTCGAGAAAACCGTGGAGGCGGCGGAGTTTGCATCTTACTAGAAGAACACATAGACTACATAGAAAGATGCGATATAACTGAGATGTCGCTTGAATATATTTTGGAAGTTTGTGCGATTGAAATACCTAACGAAAACTTGTTATTAGTAACAATGTACTGGAACAGAAGAGAAGAAAATATATTTTATAACCAACTCAATCTAATACTAGCGTACATAAATAATAAATATAAGAAACTAAACACAGTCATCGGTGGTGACTTTAATATTGATATTCTGAAAAACAACTCCAAAGTTAACACATTCTTAGACCTTATGTCCGAATACAAATACACACAGCACATAAAACACCCCACACACATAACACAAACAGCGTCAACGTGTCTTGACCTAATATTTACAAACTTTAAAAATATAGATTTATATACATCTGTAGAAGAACTAGGTTTTTCAGATCATTGTGGTACAAATATTAAATTTAAAATACCGCAACGACCCAAACAAAACATTTGGTATACGGAAAAGCGACTGTACAACAAAAATAACATTGAAAATTTCAAATCTGCATTAAAGTCAGTAAATTGGATAGATATCATTATAGAAACTAATGACGCAAATCAAAATTATAATGTTTTTAATGACTTATTAACTAATATACTAAACAAAACAATACCAAAACTAAAAACTAAATTAAAAACACATTATAAAAAATATTGGTTATCTAAAGGTATAAAGATCTCATGCACAAACAAAAGATTATTAAAATTTTTATGTAATAAGTCTGACAATGCAATTATCAAAAAATACTATAGAAAATACGAAAAAATACTAAAACAGTCGGTAATAACATCTAAAAAACAGCATTACATTAAAAAAATTAAAATGTCTCAAAACAAAGTCAAAGCTATGTGGAATATAGTGAACGAACGTACTAACAAAAAAACAGTTACAGATAAATATAATATACAATTACAAATTAATGATTCATTAGTTTCAGACCCAAACCAAATAGTAAACACATTCAATAACTTTTTTGCATCAATTGGCGAAGAGACTGGCTGTAAGGCCAAAGGCCAGCTAGTACTCAACCCTTCTGAAAATACCCTATTTCTTAGACCTTTAGACTGTCAAGAAACGCATAGAATCATTAAAAAATTAAAAAACAAAAAAAGTCACGGAATAGATGAACTACCCCCATCTCTGATTAGACAATGTGCAGATGAACTTGCTGTACCGTTTTGTGTTTTAATAAATCAGTCCTTCGATGAAGGTACTTTTCCTGACCGCCTTAAAAAAGCGGTTGTAAAACCATTATTTAAGAAAAACTCGAAAACCGACCCCAATAATTACCGACCCATAGCTCTCCTACCTACGGCTTCCAAAATTTTCGAAAAGGCTATGTGTGACCGTGTTTACAGTTTTTGCGAAAGATATAAAATCTTTGACGATGGTCAAAACGGGTTTCGTAAACATCGGTCAACCACCCTTGCTGTCTACAAATATATGCAAGAAGTCATTAATATTTTAAATGATAAAAAATATGCAGTTGGCATACTTTTAGACATGACAAAGGCATACGACAAAGTACAGTTTAACATTTTATTAGACAAATTATATGGAATAGGAATTCGTGGAACTACACATAAATGGTTTGCGTCCTATTTAAAAGATAGAGAGCAATATGTACAAATAGAACATTTTGACCATGACCAAAAACGAATCACACAAGTGAGGTCCGATAAGAAGATTATAAATGCATAAATTCCCCAGGGCAGTGTTATTGGATGTCTCCTATTCATCATCTACGTCAATGACCTTCCCAAAATCATGAAAGAACCATGTGTGCTATTCGCAGACGACATATCTCTGCTTACCACATGCCCCACTAATAGTAATATTAACGAACAACTAAGCACGATATTAAATAAAACAAAAAAATGGATGGATGACCACAATCTTGAGATTAATTATAAAAAAACCAAACTAATGACTTTTTATCCTCAGCAAAAATCCCCATTAACAGTTAATTTCACAACAAACGGCACAAAAATTGAAGTAGTTAATGAATTTACGCTATTAGGACTCACAATAGACACACACATTTCGTGGAAGCCCCATATAAAAAAAGTACGATCGAAACTCTCAAAATTCACCTACGCACTTCGAGAAGTCAAAAAAACTACCGATTTGCAAACTGCACTTACTACATACTACGCCTACGCTCATGCATGGCTCAGCTATGGCATTATAATGTGGGGAAATAGCACAGACGCGCCTACGCTTTTCATTCTCCAGAAGAAATTAACTCGGATTATAGTCAATATAAAACAAACCGATAGCTGTAAACCATTTTTCATAAAACATAAAATACTCACCCTACCATCCATCTATATCCTAGAAACATGCAAATTTGTTAGAAAAAACATGAACTTTTTCACGACCCGCGGCGATAAACATACAGACCGATCTGTTAGGTATAAAAATATGTTGATGTTACCCTCTTCGCGCATGAAACTGCATGCCAATAGCCCCTACGTAATGTCCATAAAAATATTTAATAAGTTACCAGATGCAGTAAAAGATGAAACCAGCGATACCAAATTTATAGATAAGATCAAGCAAATATTAATTAAAAAAGCATACTACACAATAAACGAATACATGCAAGACAAAACGATTTATTTAACACAAACAGACACCATACACAGTTAGTCGTACATTTCATACAATATTATAATAATATGATCTCAATTATTGTTAAGAACATAAATTTAAATATATTGTTTTCTAATTTTATTTTTATATAGAGAATTAATTTTATACTTTTATACTTTTTGCTGTGCCCTACAGGGTCCGTAATTGTACCTTAGCTTTAAGCCATTGTAACACCTTAACTACATTATGGAATGCAAATAAAATATGAATATGAATATGAATATGGATATTTGACAATATTTTCCAGCAAGCTTTTAATACATTTCCAGGTACAACTTTGGATGCCGATAGTATTTGTGGGCGTAAGCACGGTGCTCCTCGTGGTGCCTGTCGTGAGCGAGCCCATTGCCGTGATTGCTGGAGCCCTGATGACCCTCGCCGGAGTACCGGTGTACTTCGGCCTGGTTCGGTCCAAGCCGAAGTTCGTCGCCGAAGCTTCTAGTAAGTTTGACACCGATACCCACTATAAATACCTATGTTTGAATTCCGAATCTGAGATAATTATCAAGTATTGGAACAATATACTCAATGTAATACATGGCAAACTTCAAATTCCATTGCTGTCAAAATTGTTGTAGAGGAACTTTTACTACAATAGTCACCCAAAAATTAACTATGAATACACAACGCTTAAGTTATTCGTTGAGTAAGTGGCGATGGAGTGTAAATTATTTGAGATAATAAATTGAAGTACATAGGTATATGAGCATTGTGCAAAATGCAGCTGTCGAGGTAGGACGGCCGGACATTGATTGCTTATTCGTACTAATTCATAACCTTAATGGTGGTACTGTAGTGTAAAGGTTTTACAGATGCGACTTTAAATATTTTTAAACGTATCAATTACTTCATAATATAGCGATGATCCCTACAATTTGAGCCAATGCTGTCATAACAAGATTAAGTTTGTTTAATTTTATTAAAATGAAAGTCATTTGAATACGCAACCATTATTGTATGTGGAGATATTGATACTTACCAGAGTTACTGGAAATTACATTAGGATATGAAATTAATTAATAATTTCTCTATTATAGCGAAATTCACGCACTGCTGCCAGAAACTATTCCTGTCTGCTGTTGAGGAAAAAGAAGAGTAAAATACAACTTATAACACTTAAGTAAGTGCTTTCTTACTCCTATGTACCCCACCCCACATCGTAAGATATGTCTTAATCATAGAGTATTATCTATCTTGACTCTTTAGCGATGTTGTAGAATATAAACAGCTAGCGGCCGTTAAACATGACACATCGAATTTTAGACAAAGTTTACATTTGTAAACCTGTCTCTTTCAAGCTGTCGTCATCCTCCTGCCCTAATCTCAATTTACAGCATCAAGTTTCCTCTGTCGGGTTACCTACTCCGCTGTCAGGTCGTCATCTGTCACTCAGCATATTTGAAAAGTTTTTTGAAATGTTAATTTCTTTAGCCGCATTGAGCGATTTTTGGTATGGGAAAAACTTATGGGTTTGCGTCACTGAAATGAGCGAAATGCTCGTGACGTGTTGCGCCAGACTATTAGTTATTCCAAAGTTTAAGTATTCCCTTCTGTCGGCAGTCCTTATGACTGCCTATGTTTTGTAATTTCATAGAGTAGCTGCCCAGCACTCAGCATTTGGGTCGAAAATTAATTATTTCGCGTACTCACGACCCGCATCCAAGTCATCGCTATACGTACCTATAGATGACTTCTGTTCATGCCAGGACCCGACTAGCGATACCAAATCTAAGTATGTTTTGCCAAACTATGGCTTACAAGTAATAGTAATTGCAAAGGCCGGGAAATAGGCAATTGCAGGTCGAGAATGAGTATGAAGGCCGAGCCGTAGGCGAGGACATCACTAATACGAGACAGGCAATTGCCGTTTCCGCCGAGGCATATACAGTGCTTTTCTCAAAAGAATCCAAGGCAATAAAACATTGCTGGAACGTTGTAACATTGCTGGAGCGTTACAACATTGCTGGAGCGTTGTAATGTTCCAAATTCAAAAAAAGCGCCTGCAATCGATCTTATTTTCTTTGTCCGTAAATTCGATACTTCGCGTGTTCTTTTTTTCGAAAATAATGACAATATTTCCATGCGTGTTTGAGAAAAAATGTATTTTGAACTGGGCAGCAAAAATGTTGTAATCATGGTAATACAAAATAGGAAAGTACTTCCATGGTTGTAAAGGCCCTATATTACATCTCATCAACGCGCGTTCGTATTTCCGAAGATAGACGATGAGTCCCGAAGCGAATACTTTTATTGGGATTTCTGTATTTAAGGTGGACGCAGCATATTATCTTCTTCTTCCATGCATCTATATTAGCCGATCATATATAAAGATCGATGTGTCATATTAACGACCGAAATGTTATAGTATTAAAGGCAGCCTACTTGTATATACATACCGCAGCTCTCTGGCATACTATAAAATTAATAAGTAATAGTTTTTTATTACCGTATTAAATACTATAGTAGATAAGGAGGCCCATAATTTGAGTCAGACATTGCAGTGAAAACACAGTTTTAACCTATAAAAGGTTACTGTAGTACAGGCGACCCGCAGTTGTTTACGTTACGTTAAGTTTTTTATTTATGTGTTGGATGAGTTAATTTTTTATTTTACTTTTTAATTTCCAAGCTAATATTTACATAATTTAAAAGCTAACAGTCTTAAAATAATAATCTTAATAATAATATATTGGAAGTAAGTAGATATTGGATTGGAATTTTTCGGTAGCAGCCCAGAGTCTGGATTTGTGCTGGTTTACGGCAATAAGCTCGCCCCCTATTACAAGTGACTTAAACACGGTATTTGTGAGAGCACTGCCGACCTCTACCCAACCCGAGGCGTGATGTAAATTTTACCTTTCGTGTCGACGGAAGCTTAAATTATGGGCCAGAAATTACACTTTTGTGTAGTGTCTAGTATTACCCTCTTTATCAATCGCAATTAGATTATGTCTATGCGATGCTAATGGTCATGTAACTTAAGGTCTTTTCAAATCAGTGTTTCCAATTGATCTTATTTCCACTTAAACAAATATGAACTTTAGTTGTAAATTAAGTTGATTTGAGCATGATTAGTAGTATTGCAAAAGCTATTAAAAAAATCGAAGTCGTAGCGCAAACTGAACTTTATATGTAGGTAATAAAGTTGTTTTAAAAAAAAATCGTATTTGTTTATATGCTTGGAAACTAAATTGCGAACGCAGATTAGATAAGATCTCCTTTAGGAAACCTATACCCAAAGTCTCAAATTCAGATAATTTATGTAAACAAAGGGGATTACATAACAAAAAAAAATATCGTCATAATGGTAATTTACATAAAATGGCGAAAAAAGAGGTTTCATTTGCTTTAAGTACAGATTTTAAGAAATAATAATACCGTAATTATTTTTATAAATTTTCGGTTTTAAACAAAGTTATAAAAAAAAGATTTTCTGGTATTAAATATTTTATGATACTGGTAACAATGCAGGAGATGCAGGAGATACAAACATTTTCAAATTTTTCACATCTTCAACAACATTAATACTACAGCTCTCATTCATAGATTCATATTGTAAGTAGCATATCTAGCCACATTTTGGATGAAAACGGCAGTAAACTGTTTCGAGTGGAAATCTATTTTGGGAGGCCTACGTCTAGCACTGGACTTAAAGGGCTGATTATGACGATCATATGCCGTGTCTCCGACATACTACACAAAACATTGTTTGGCAATGGTATTTTGTTTCCATAGTTCTTATAATTAATTCACTTTATTTTTAGCGATGACTATTTACAAAAAAAATATATGATAAAATGTTTTGCACCACTGTCCTGTCATTTTGACAGTGACATTTCTTGACATTACTTTGTTTACATAAATTATCTGAATTAGAGACTTTGGGTATAGAGGCTTATATTGAAGTGTTACATGTACTTATATTATTTTAAGAAGAAGATCCTTAAAGTCAACATTAAATGTAGTTTTTTCTATGGTTGCGATGGACAACACAAATTAATGGAAAAGACTGTAATATTTTGTTGCTGCCCAAAAAACTTTCAACAAGAACGTTTTGTAACTCGCTTTTGGGGGTTAAAATTATTTGACTCTTGATTTACTCATATTAGAAACTAGGTACTAATATTATACGCCGATTCAAGGGAATGAAATAAACTACTACATGTACCCGATAAAATGTATCCAGGTGTCTAAATGTTATGGTAATCTCTATCTGTGTGCCAAATAATATAAACCATGATCTATCATGCTTTGTATTATTTGTTTAAGTTTTGATCAAAACTTTCGCAATTAAAATTATGAATAAGATATCTAAAGGCTAGGAAACATTCGAATAAAAATAATAATCTTTTAGTAAAAGCCATGACCAAAGCGTGGATTAGCAGAGAATTCTCAAATAACTAGTATTTCAAAGGGTTTCATCTAACAAAATTGCTACTACAGCAGACCACATGTAACGCGCACAGTTTTTCAGTAGCAAACCTCAGTTTGGATTGGATTCCCGATTAATGGGCACCGAAATGCGAGTACCCTGATGTAATGAGTTATTAAAATAATTGGCCCTAAATAAAAATGTGTACTAATTGTGGTTAACAAACACAAATATGAGACGCACAAAAGCCATCGCCGTAACAACTGCTACAAAGCGAGACAGCGGCCAGACCACCGTCAGTTTCTAGACTTATTGCCGTCCCTACACCCATGTCGAGCGCTTTTATATATTTAATTAATTGTAAAGACCCCATTATATTCTATACCAAAAAAATCACAGCCTTTGCAGTCGGGCAAAAACTGTGTCAAAATTGTACTCTCTAAAATGTATTCTACCTCAAAATTTAAAATTGGACTGTCAATATTTTCTTACTAAAGGCATAAAGATGGATCTAATCCGTAGTTCTCTATTGCTTAAAATATCTAAACGGAGTATGTATAGCAGCATATTATAATATGCTGCAATGGTTTAGCGTACATACGGTTTTGAATCGTCTAAGACTGAAGCAGATTTGACCTTTTGGATAAATTCGTAGAAAAAATGTGGACGTAAAGTTTGCCGTTGTAAACAATATATTTTTCAGTGTTTATAGTAGAAGAAGCACCTGACCCCTAAATGCGTAACTAACTAGCTAGGTTGATGCAGTTCTTGTGAAGCCCGTTTATTAATCATACGGTGCATTTTTAACAGTAAGTGTAGATTAAAGTGTTAGATGTCATTGTTAAGTCCTGTAATGGTAGTAACGAAATACATAATATACATTAATTGTAATATTTGCACGCCGCTTCCTGTGTTAAACAGTGGCACCTGCGAGCTGCGTATACTCTGCTATATAAAAACCCAGGTGCACAAGAAAACACATTAAAGTCTATTCAAGTCCTTGTTGCCAATTGATGTTATTTCCACTTTAACGTATATCAACTTCATGTTAATGTGACTTAAATATATTTCAGATTGACTATTGAAAACTAAAATTTTTTATAAGCTGTAGCGCAATCTGAAATTTATGTATGAGTATTAGAGTAATTTTTTATTTGTCAAAAACAAATATTTTGTTTATGTACATATTTGGGGCGCAGTATAATTTGAAGATTTAATCGTAGTTTAACTGTCGTAATGCTATTGCAATTGTTAGTAAACTACGCATTTAGGGTGTTGGCAAAGTGTTAATAATAGTGTGTAGCTTTTTAATGTTCAATTCAGATTCACGATCAATCAGACTGAAGCTTTTGTATGTAACATTGTGCCTTACATTGTTGCGAAGGCTTGCAGCGAGCTGACGTTCCTAATGTTACCACTCTCAAAAACAACTAAAACGATTTTGTGATCTTTTTGTATCGTATCGCTCTCTTCGTTTTATTATGTATACATAATAATATAATAATAATATTATGTATACATAATAATATCTTACATTTTATATAATCGGACTACACTTGATGCAGTCGCAGGTATTAAACTTAAATAAAGTATTTTACTATAAGGGTTTTGGAAAGAAACAAAAAAAAAAAATACTTAAGGAACTTTTTGCGGAGCTTATATCGGTACTTATATTATATTTGTAAAACATTTTTGTACGTGATCTTGAAATGTGTACATACATTTTTAGGTAAGTACTATATTTATATATGCACTTTTTGATTGTCACGTAAGACAGAAAAGTTATTCGGCTAGGTTTCCATTTGGCTGTTCCTATGTGTAGAAAGGCGTCAAATAATATTTAATCAATGTGATTGTTGTAATGTCAATAATTACTTTCTGTTTATTGGTGGATACTTAAAAAGTGTATCGCTTTAATGTTTAATGCATCAGTAAACCGGTCAAGTACATTTGTGTAGAATTTTGTATTATGCTATCTTTACAAATATTATATTCCCTGCTAAAAGGCTATGAAAGCTAAGGGTATTATAGGCTAAATGGTAGAGTTAAGTATTTATCGCCTGGATTTAAGGCTGATTTACTTTGATCCAGTATTTGCAGTCCACCGCTGGAATAGTAACACTGGATCGTTCCAGTCCAGCATCCCGTATCCGCCGCAAGTTTGAAATAGCAATATGATAAATGGTATTTTATTTCTGTAAATTGGTTTAAAAAAACCGGCCAAGTGCGTGTCGGACCACGCACAATGAAGGGTTCCGTACTTGGAAAGAATTTATCCTAAGAACTAATTTAACATTGTAGTTGGTAAACATAATCTCCCATACATTCCAACTGCAAATGTAAGTTTGTACGCACAATATCGAGAGATTTACCATGCTATTTTAAGACCATAGACTTATTATAGATTTTCCTGTAATCTATAAGTATAGAACTATTTATTATCTGTATTTTTTTTTCAACATTTTAAGTTCAGTAATTTCGGAGATAAGGGGGGGGGAATGGTCAATTTTAGTCAATTTTCACTTATAACTTTAAAACAATTTATTTTAAAATTAATAAAAATAATATATTTGAGGCCCACACAGTAAGCCCTTTCATTTGATATGTCACACGGTACAGTTTGCGAAACTTTTTTTTTTTTGTTGTTTTCCCCCAAAACTGACCCCAATATTCTAAATTCATTTACTTACGGTCCACGTCCGTGTTTGGGTCACTCAAATTGATATGCATACCAAATTTCAACTTAATCGGTCCATTACATTTGGAGCAAATTGGCTGTGACAGACGGAAAGACAGACAGACAGACACGAGTGATCCTATAAGGGTTCCGTTTTTTCCTTTTGAGGTACGGAACTCTAAAAATCATTTTACACGTCAAAACGATATAATAATATTTAAACACTAGAGGAGGTCAGTGGTTTCTTTCCGAATACTCTGTGAAGAAACACCGAAACAACTTGGATGTCTCGTTTTAAGTCCAGACGTTGTCTTGGTCAGATCATGTGAGGATCATGCAGATTATAAGTGTCTGAGTTGATCATTACAGGATCGCAATTAGCAGCTGCTCTAATTCAGCGATGAATACTGCACGTTAGACCGTATTGAAAATTGTTCACATTGGTGCATTATCGACCTAGTGTCACTGGATTCCAGCGCTGAATTGAAAAATTGGATCAATGTAAATCAGCTATAATTTTAGGTAATAGTATGTATTGTTGCCATACGGCGTTATTTGTTAGAGTAGTTTCCCCTTTAAGATACTTTGAACTATCGGTCGGAGCAGTCGCGAGCCGCCTGTAGGCCGCGCACTCCACACCCCTTACTTTCTACTTCCTTTGTACATTGAAGATCCTCCTACTATGGAAAATGGCTAATCACCAGTGTGCCTGTTACGATGTCAGTAGTGTACATTATATACCCCATCATCTGACGTGGGACTAAACATCACAGTTTATTAATTAGTTGTCGTCAGTGTTTGTCACATGTTTGCTTTAATTTTAATATTATAACGGTGTGGTAATTGTAGTCGTTTTATGTAGGCACTAAGTATTCTGAATATACTGATCAATCAGAAAATGCTAGTGATAACTTAGTATGTAGATTATACAATATTGACTGATAATCGAATACATAATTGGACATGAGGTGCATTTTTATCGATACAGACATCATAATACTTACCCTAACTTTCTATTCGTGAATAGATGTACAAACTTTGTGTAGTATTCCAATAAAATAGTTCCGTTTCGGCCGTATCATCGTTACTATATAAACGATGTCCAAAACTTGTATGGTTAATATAACAGTGTATTATGAAATATCTATTTAAGTAATGTTATTATGTGTACTCGTATTACCACTACTTTAGTACCTATTAAAAGTTTTAATGTTGGATTTTTTATGAATCTGTTCTCGTTTTGGTTTTGACAGTTTAGGCACATATGGAACAAAAGTTTAGTTGTTTTATTTTTTGTTTTCATTAAAAACGGTGTTGAATCTCGCGTTCTAATAATTTGATCTGTCCAGTGTTATGTTCGTGTATTTGTGCCAAATAACTTTTTTGATTTGGTTTGTAAGCTTTTTAAAGTTCTAATAAAAAGTTGCTATAAATTGTTGTTTCTATTATTTTTATCTCTACTGCTCCTGAATTACCTACCTACTATTCCACTATGGCAAAGGGGCGTCAAAATATTATATTAATTCCTAAAAGGGCTAATTACAGTTGATGTTTTTAAATTGAAAAAATATGAGAACACTCTATTATCACGCACTAAAAAAAATATTTGTAGGTATTCGTTACAATATAAGAACCTATGCATTTTACCCTTACCAATATTTTAACTTCACTGTAGAGAAAACGCAAAACATATTTTTTTGAACAATACGTGGTGGATAATTCGAACTACATAAATACATATAAAGTTTCATTTCGATACAATTAGAAGTAGGTTATAATTTACTTCCAAGATGTTATAACATCGTTAGTAACAAGTGAAGCTAATAAAAGCGTGTTAAAAAAAAGAGAATGTAAAAAAAAGAACTTGTGAGGTCGGGGGACCCCGACTCCGCTCACGTATGATGAAAACAAAAACAAAAACTTTGACACTGGAAGACCTTGGAACTGACTTTTTTTCGAAGTTTCTTTTAGCTCGCATATATTGTTTTACCCACCTACATACGCGTTTTTAATACAGAGCCATCTAGTGTAAGGTTTAAGAAGTTCTCATAAAGTTACCACACACGAGACAGAGAGAAGAGACTCGCATGGAGGGGGCATAACGCTCGTGACGATTTCTATCAGTCAGCTCAAAGAGTATAATAATAATATGGGAGAGTCAGCTCCTACCGCAAGCTGCGTTAAGAACTTGGTTCCAAAAATCCTACATACAAATGAGGATTCTTTTCTCTGCCTCCACCTATTTAAATAACACATGATGACCAGCCGGTCTATTCTGTAAAAATCTCAGCATGAAAACTGAGGTTAAGTGAGCTGTCACTCCACCTGATGCTAGGGATTGACACTACTGACAGCTCAAGTCAAGCTCATTTAACCTATGGGGGAAGCTTCAGGGTAGGGTAACCCGCGAAATTTAAATTTTCTTACGTTTTTTGGAATTTGCAGGTCACCTATCAGGTTGTATGTTGATCTAAATGCGATTTGCGGCCGTATCAAATATGTATTTTACAGAATTATAATCATTAGAATCAGTAATACAACTCCTTAAGTTCGCAAAATCTGATTGAATGACTATTTCAAAAATAGTCATCCGATCAGATTATATGAACTTAGAGAGTTGTATTGATGATTTTAAGGATTATAATTCTATAAATAAATATTCGATGATGACAATTACAGCTTTCCGGTACTGAGTCTGTGAGCTAAGCCGCGTACAGACAGACAGACAGACGGACATGGCGAAACTATAAGGGTTCCCTATTAACTACGGAACCCTAAAATGGACTACTGGATACTTTTCAGATAAATGTCCATGCTCTCGCATCTCAACGAGTCACCCTATGTACCATATACATACAAGTGTACAATGTGATCAACAAAGGCAGACAGCCGTTCATCAAGTCGAGAGTCATAACCAATCGCTTATCTGGGTGATCAATTAATAATTATTATTTCAGTTGTTACCGCTAACTAGCAGTTCAATTGCCAATTAAAGTTAACAGCCAATCAGTACATGTACAGCAGTGGCTGTGCAGTGCCTGATCTTGGACCATACAGCGGCCACGATGGGGCCCATCGTGTTTTTGTTTGTTACGATTTGGATGGTGCAGGTAAGCTAAAGTATGCTCTGTTTCCTGGGAGTAGTCAGATTTTCTTAGTAGCTTAAGGATGAGTAGACGAATATGTTGTATGGACGCCTGCAACCGTTGATGCGTGTTGATCCCCCGGAGGCCGTGCAACAATAGATGATAGACCGCAAGCGGCAACGTCTCGCCCATTCTCTTCAGTTTTGCGATGGTAATTTGTTTAACAGAAAAGTACGTCTTGTTGCTCTGTTAGTGACAGCCAGTGACGGTACTACTGGTTTGCGGTCAGCAGTCGACTCTCGACCGCAGCGTCAGGCGCCAACGTCGCCATCTACGGAAGCGTCTTCTTAGAGTTACATAGAAACCAGTCATGTCGCTGCGGTCTGTCATTGTGACTGGGAAATATGGCCGCTTGCAGTCTGTTAGTCGGTTGCCTTTGGAAGAGCACCTTTAGAGTACCCGTTCTTTTCACACCTAAGAAAGTAAATAATGCCAACAGGAGGTTATCACAACGTCGTCTAAGCATGGTCGCTTCAACAACCTGTCGGCGCACGAATTCACGACGCCCCCCGATGAAATCTCACCCATGTCGCCCGACGAGGGCTTCCAGCAAACCACCGTCATATCCGGCCTTATGCCGGACTCCTTCGGGGAAATGTTTAACTTTCTCGATGGCGACAGTTTTGGCATAGGTTTGTATAATGAGTCTTTTGAAAAGGCGAGTGATTTGTAGACGCAGGACTTTGCTAAATTGGTCTTTCGAGCCGGATTTCAGGAGAAGAAGCAAGGTGACAGGCATCTTGCTTCTTATCCTGAGATCCGACTCCGAATTTCCACCTACAAATCCAGTCACTGCGACCCATCGCCTACTACATAAAATATGTGAGTTGAGTTCGACGCTTCTTTTAAAGTCGTTATAGCGATGGCTGTTATGTTATGACGTCGCATTTTTAATATGGCATAACCATCATCCTACTTGCGTAACACAATCTGAATGATTTTGAAGGATATTGCTAATTCATTGCTTCATATGTTCGAAAAATTTGTCTGTTCAACAACGTAAAAAATGCAATGAATATTGCTGAACTGTCAAAATGAAACCCATTGCTACTGTAAGTGTGACGCCCGCTGCTCCCTCAACCCTGCTACTACTTTGCTGAGAGGGGAATATTATAAGCCACTGGAGAAAAAAATATGCAGTGGTGTAAGTTATGAAAGAGATTTAATTTCTTCAACTCTGAACAAGAGTCGTCAATTTCCAGGTCCAATGCACGAATTCGTTTACGGTTGGCAAGCAATCGTGAACACGATGAGTATGAAGAACAACGTGGAGGTGCGCAAGAGGGCTGGTCTGCAGCGCTTCGCGTTCGCTGGCATCAACGGCATTACGCTGATATCTCACATCGGAGTGACAGAGATCATGATCAATGGCACCAGGACCTACTGCTTCGGAGGCGTGTCGAGACCCCCAGGCAGGCGCAGCGTCATTTGTAAGGTAAACGACCGGTTTTGGAAGGCTCTGCCAGTCTGTCAAACTATGTTACTGTGAGGCGCCTGTTACACGTATTTACTGTGTTCCGCCAATAAATACTAATGTATCGTGGTATTTATTGAACGTGTAACTAGCGTACTGATGAACGTCAATATTTAATCATGGATTTCGATTTCTTGATTCCGTATTGACGATCCTTCGGAATGTGATAAATATTGAACGTCTAATCTCGCGTCAGTAGCTATTTATCACGTCAGTAGTGTTAGTACGCATCACACTAGCGATGGAGGCGGACGACATGTTTGATTCAACAGAGACGGAGGTGCCGTCGTTGCCCTCGTCCTCGCACCGCACCCTCTCTAGGGATCAAGAAGTTCTAAAGTTCTTCAAAGCACATATCGGGCATTCGAAATTAATTCTCGTAATAATCCATTTCGCCATGTAGTTTCATTTCGGCCATTTAATTCAAATGGGTGTACCTTTCTCTTTGTAGGTACCAGTTTTTTTACCACCGAGTTCTTTTTTTTTTTAAACCAATTGCAGAAGTAATAGCCACAGAAGCTTTAATTTTTAGCTGTATGTCCATTTTAAAGTGTATTCAGCAAGAAACCGGACTAAATACTGATGTAATAAATATTAAACGTGTGACTGGTGTATTAATCCATCAATAAATACAGACGTCTATCAATAAATACTGAACTGACGCATCGCAGTAAATACTTTACGTGTAACAGGCGCCTGACTGACTGAAATATATCTAATAACAACAGTCAATATGCCTATCTATGCGCTTGTTCTTGGTATTGAGAGCAAATGGTCCGCTTTACTTGTAGGAAAGTAGGAATAGGTCCCTAAGAGGTGGTGTGGTTATTTTTTTTTTCCATTCATTCTATTGCATCATACCACTTTCCCGGGTTATTTCGTCAATTCGATCTGTGAACAGATTTGATTGAACTAAGGGAAGAATACGTGTAGGTAGTATTATTTAATACCTACCTCACCTTTGTAAGCAGGCAGCTTCTCATGGTTGCTGAAGCATACCGGACCTGGTAAATCCACGCTGTGGGGTGTGAGTACCTAAATATCTACTTACTAGGCATGTAGCGGTATGAAATAAATAAAAGCAACTCCAAAATATGTAGTTCCATGTACCTACGTCAAATTCTAATTCATTTATTGGTGTGATTTCTTCATATGTTGTAGTGTTTGCTTCATTCGTACCCTAGTGCAACTACGTCATGTACCCGTCGTATAAAATATCGTATTAATCCAGGGCACGATATATGTGCCAGATTTCGTCCAAACCCTTTCAGCGTGATTGAGATACAAACATACTCACAAAGTCTGAAACATCCAAACTTAGTCGTCGTATAACTTCGCTGGATATGCCAAATGGTCAGATGTCGCCATCTACTCACGCTATTCATGCCATTTAAACGATTGTTACAATTTTAGGGGGCTATGTACCAAGAAGGGCGCTTCTCATGTAAAGTGCCTTACCTGCGATACCCAACAATGTTTGGCTACAGATACTGCATCGATAAATATGCTGCAGTTAACTCCATCGATGGAACATATAAAAGTTGGTATCAAGATCATTTTAATTTCAGATCTACTTAGCCAGATTACTAAAATTTTCGGACCTTTATAGTCACTCACGAAGAGTTTTGTCGAAGGTCGGGGGGGGTGGAGGTGAACTCTTTGAAGCTGCGATTCCCCGATGATGCGTAATTTAGAAGCCAAACTGTCTGGAGGGGAGGAGACTATGTGTGTGCGAGATTTTCTATTTATTTTCTGGTCGCAATACCAACCCCTGATACTTTCTCAGAAGTCAAAGAACGGGATACAACCCAGTTTCTTGTTTAACGCATATTTAGGTCTACGAAAATAATAGACAGGCATTTGCGTGGAAAGTTTCTAAGCAACAATATGTTAGTACAGACGCCAGCAGGTCAAGCTACCCGAAACTGTCAAATTTTCGCAATCAACCTTGAACCTTATACTGTAGTGATAAAAATCTATTAAAGAAATTTGACAGATTGTAGTAGCTTGATGGCTGGCGTCGACATAAAACCGTATTACACTTTTAGAAACCTACTGTGCGAGAGGAGAATCTTTACCAAAGTTTCATTACGACTATATTTGTGAGAGACGGGACATTAAGATCAAGCGTATCAACCTCACGGATCCCAACGAGAGGTTCAATATACGGAACCCTGTTGTTCGAAGAGCAGAATACTACAGAGCACCTTATGACATCTTGAAAGCTTGTCCAGATTGGTAAGAGCCAGGATCGCGTTACATAATTTTAGGTTCGACTCTCTACTAGAGAATGCAATCTTGAGTCAGGGTTGGCAACTGGAGCCGAGATTGGCTATCTCGTTTGATAAGTCTGGGGCCGAGATTGGCTATTCAAGATCTCCCCCGGCAATGTGACGAGATCTCGAACTTGAGATTCGAGACCAATTAATTGCATTCCTTACTCTCTTCATCTACTGCCAGCCTCATATAGAGTGCTTTAGGGTACTTTAAAACAAACTATCCTGAAGTCTGTTCAGGATAGTTTGTTGTGTCACGTTTAGCCGGTGGATCCACCAGTGCGCAACAGCCTATTTGCTAGCCTCGCATGGAATCAAACAAAACGATCTATTTATAACCTTTTTTGGACGTTTTATAAGGACCACACCTTGAAGGTCATCACTAATGCAGTTTATGACCTTCCTTTAAGGGCGTCATGGAAAGCCAATACCTACAGCAAAAATATTGTTTCTAGGTATGGATGTAATCTCCAAATATCCCAGGAAATGTTGCATCAAGAACTTCCGATTGGTTTGATGGATGCTAATGAGACTGCCTTTGTCGGTCACGGCGGAAAATATTGGCTTGCACTCTACTATACGCAGGTAAAGAATTTCATTAAATATTTATAAATAAACAGACAGTTGTTTTGCTGGGGTGTTTGTTGCGCCACTTCTTCTTACTAGCTAAAGCACTAGGAATTTGTGTAGGATGGGCGTTTTGGGGGACTGTCATATGTAGGTAATATTGCCGTAAAGTGCTGATTGTCAGCCTAATTTGAATAAATGACTTTTGATTTTGATTCATCCTTTCAACTAGTACGTAACAGAAAAGACTAAAATGATTCATGCAAATATTCTGGTTACAGCTTTCGACGTACGCAATTTATTTCCAAGCTCACGGGGAGTATCCATGGCAATCAAACAGACCTATTGTGTCTATTGACAAAGGTATTAAACATATTTTATTTAACTCGTTTTCCGAAACTTCTAAAATAACATCAATCACGCCTGTATTCCCCGAAGTGTAAGACAGAGAAGTACCTCATTCACATTTCGCCAGTGTTGTTTATGTCCCATGTAACAGGGGGCAAGACTATTGCCATCAACCGGGCACGAATCCAGAATCCAGGCTGCTACTGTCACTATCGACATTCCTGATAGAAAAACCCAATAACACTTTGCATTCCTAAAATATTGTAATTTAATCACCTTTGCACTAACATTTCAGGTGGTATTTGGGAACAGCTGCTAAAGGCGAATATTGGGCCGGACATGAATCTCCACTACAATCTTAATGGCATTTACAACAGATTCCCTGGTTCTGTGTTCCCTGACCTCATGAGAAATGAAGCCCAGGTATGAGTGACCTAAGTGAAATTACAAGTTACCTACAAAAAAATAGGAGATACTGAGCTGTGGTAACATTTACTTAATTTTATTTTTGTTCCAGGTTCAACCTTCCAACTTCAGGACAGACATTCGTGATGGGGGACCAGAAGATTTGATTATGGGAAACTCTCATCTTGGAGGTGATGGTGCAGGTAATACCATAACACCGTTTTTTTCTCCTTTCATCGCATTGCAAGGAGTTTATTCAAATTGAATCCTTCGCTACATAGACCCTAGGACAAGCAAATTGGATTGGATCCCTAACCACCTTGTAAGTATACAATAAGAATAGGGTAAAATAAAAATAAAATAAAAACGTTTATTTGTCACTAAAAAAATGCATAAAAAAATATGACAGACACTAAAAGTCATCTTACAATTTATGTATTACAAAAAATCTGATCCTAACTCCCAAACTAGGCCTTGTTTGGGAGTTTGGATCAGATTTTTTGTGGGTGGCTAGGCCTGTATTTTGGGGGTCAGTGTTCAGCCTTAAAATAAGAAAGCGTTATATATAGAGGAGTGTCGCCACATATTTGACACGCAATTTATAAAGGCACCACTGTAAGTGACATGTGGGATGGTACGATAAGATCATGCCGTAACGACATATTTAAAAGAGAATGAAAACGGTAAAAATAAGTAATAACCTAATATATAGTTTCAGGGTATGTTGAGGTGGCTCCAATCATACTGGAGGATGAGTGTCTGTGTGTCTGGTAAGGTGTGAGTGTATGAGAATATGTATGCGTGTGCACATGTATGTCAGGGTGTGTGTGTGTGTGTGTATAGGTATTGAAAATAATAAAATATGTGTTTGTGAAGTGATTAGGTACCCTTCGTATGTAGGGTGGGGAAGGTAATCGGAAACTATAATTAAATCCTATGTGACGAACTTGAGTAATCCAGGCTTGGAAGCCACTCAACGCAACTTTATTTTAAATTTCTTGTCGAGTCATTTTAGCAATGTTTAACTTTTTATTTATGATTATACAGTTTGCTACTCAAGCTGCTGTATTGGCGTTAAGCAAATGCAGTCCGGCAGGGTACAGAAGTGCATATTAAGGTTTTGCTACGTCTATTTGAGTCGGGCAGAGGAACTGGCGGTTGTCTTCTAAGAATGAATTAGAGCACAGAGCTGGCGCACCGTAACGACTTAACATTCAGCAAATAGTTGCGACGTGGAAAATCTTATGGTTTTTTTGTCATGACAGCACAGCTCTCTCCGCTCTCTGCAACCCGAGAAGTCGAGTCTTGGCTGCACCTCCCCACACAGTTAACCAGTACTGGAGAATGGACTGGCATAGAGCCATGTAAACTAGTTTCAGTTTTTCTAGTGTTGCAGAATCTCTAAGGGTTTTAAAAACAGAAATTAGCCGCCTAGATCTGGAAATAATTTTATCAATCTGCTTGTCCCATCTCAGTCCATCATCCATCCACACTTCCAAGTACTTAACACTAACCAACCGAGAAATTTGTTGGCAATTACATCCATCATAGCAGTCGCAAATATGTGATTTATAGAGAAATCAAGAGGGGTATAGTGTTAGGTCTCAGAGCGAAGGGCAGGAAATTGGTTTTGTTAAAGTTTAGTGCGAGTAAGTTTTGTCTTAGCCAAGTCATTATTTTGGATAGGGAGATTTCTGTACTCTTCTTGACAGCTTGCCAGTTTGGCCCCCCATACAAGGACGGCGGTATCATCTGCATATGTAAAAATTGTAGTGTTTGGGAGGGCCATTGTACAGAGGTCATTTATGTAAACCTGGAATAAAGGAGGGCCCAAAATGCTCCTTGTGGGACTCCAAAGAAGATTGAACGTTCATCGCTGAGATACTCACCTATTCTGACAAGTTGTTTCCTCTGGGTGAGATAGTCCTTAAAAATTCTATGCACGCATACCTCGCACGCCTATCCTTTCCAGCTTGGACAGGAGAATGGGAAGAGAAACCGCGACGAACGCTTTAGAGGTCCAAAAATATAAAGTAAAAAGAAAAAGTTTTTATTTTGGAACAACAACCAATTGACATAATTACAATAGAAACGGTGATAGCTACAAAAGTTAAAAACTGTGTCGCAGCTATCAACGCCCGTCTAAACATAAGAAACACATTGTTCCAGACTTAAGTTAATAAGTTCTAGACATCTAAGTTTTTCACTATCAGATTCTTCAGGTCCAATACGGAGTCCTCGGTTGAGACACCTGTCAACCGAGAGTCTGCTATGATCCTAAAGCGATTTAGGAAAGTTTTAAGCAATTTGTAGAGTATCTTTTCCAGGATCTTTGACGACACTGATAGGACTATTTGAGCCTGTAATTGTTGACGCAGTCTCTGTCCCCAGTCTTGTAAATAGGATGCACAATAGCTTTTTTAAAGAATCAGGAAACACACCAGTGATGGTGAAATCAGGGTGCGTCGACAATTCCTGAGAAGGGAGGATGGGATTCCGTCGCACCCAGTAGCACTGTCCGAACGCAGTTGTAAGATAGATGCCTCAATGTCAGCTTCATCCACTTCGAGAACAACAAGCGAGTTCGGCAGATAATTGTCATGACAATAGGGGGCGGACGGTTGTGAAGCTGGAGAGTTGTCGGAAAATGAAGTTTGAGAAAGAAGGATCCTATCGGCTAGCTTTTTCGCAACGTTTGTGAAAAAGTCACAGACATGGTCAGCTGACGCTTTTGGGTTGTTTGGTATTTTGAGTAGTTCCAAAGGGCTATCGTTGACTTTTTGTGTGTTGGTTATTTACTTGATGGCTTTCCACAAGGCTTTAGGATCGTTACCTGCTTTATCCAGTTGACTTTTTTCATACGCTTTAGCTTACGAAGCAGCTGATTTATAAAGTTTCTGTAGGGTGAGTATGTTACCCTAATCGTCATGTTGTCTGGGGATTTGTTAGCCTTAATATGTAACCTATCACGGTTAATAATGCAACGCAGAAGACCCGGTGTAACCCATGGTTTCAAAAATGGCTTTGTTGAAGTTACTTAACGAATATTTTTTGGCACTTACAGGTGGAGAGCCAAATATAGGAGGATACAAACTCATGCACGACACTCAGGCGCAGCCATCTTTCGAGCATGGACAGAATTTGTGATTTTTACAGCTTTATAAAATAACGTCAGTATACTGCCGATTATGAAATAAAACATTTGCTCACTAAAAATGTATTTATTTAAAGCACTCTACAATAAAAAATGTCGAAACAGTATATAGGGTTCGCAAGTAGGTAACTCTAAATATTCGAGTCAACTAATTTTAATTTATACTAAAAGTATAATTTTATGTGGAGATTTTAATATTAATATTTTATAAGTTACTCCATTAGGTATTAAACTTAAACTTCTCAATCTATTTAAGTTTTATAATTTAATTTAATTAACTTGTTTTTAAATCTACTATGATCACGGCATCTTCGTAGACTTGTCTTGATAGTATAATTATTTAGTGATTGTGATGTCTAAAATAAATTCACGTTATGTGGCTTAAAGTCTGACCACTGTGGTTTATTAGCTAGCTTCCGTATGCCATTACATAAAAAGCCATATAGAATAAATTGCAGGCCTGTAGCGAGATAAGTTTAAAAATAATATAATATATACCTCATAGAATTACACCATATAACGTAGAACACGAGAATCCTAATGAAATCTGTGGAACCCTTTTTGATGTTGTACGAAAAGAGTACCAATCTACTTTCAAGACCAAAACTACTAACAATAATGGCACCTCCGTTGGCTTTTACCAATGGGCACCTTGTGTGGAAACACCTTACACGAGGTAGAGCGAGACTATTGGGCTATACAAGGTATTTCTAAAAGTAGAGCAAGACTATACGAGTTATATGGTTTGTAATAATACAGGTTTCATACTCCTTCCATAGAGTATATCAAAAATGATTAAAAAATGTTTTTTTTGTTTTTGCAAATTTATTTTTTGTACCGATACTATTAAAAAAATCCAATAATTAAATAAAAACCACAAAATTATGAACAACTAGCTTCTGCCCGCGACTTCGTTCGCGTGAAATATCTTGTTCGCCCATCCCAACCCGTTGCATCACATCGCCCGCCCGCGCTTGTTACATTATTGCAACTTTCTTTAGATGTAATTTTTTTTTTTATAAATTATAATTATAGTAATAATTTAACTCTCTTCTGGTATTTTTTTTTTTAATTGGTTATGCGTAACCCCAGCAAAATATTGCGCCTTAGAGAAAATTAAGTAGGTATTACAGATAATTAGTTATAGTTAGTTGCAATTTCTTCAAGTATAGCAAAATTTTATCAAATTGTGTTTTCGAAGTTATTCGAGAAAAACTGATTTTGCTGGAGTAACGTTACCCCAGTAAAATGTTTTTCAAAAAAGGCATTTAGCCTGAAACCAAGTACATAAAAAGATAGCTTTTGATGAGTTGTCAATGTATACTAATAGCAAAATTTGTTCATCTTATAATTTTTGAGATATTAAAATTTTGCTATACTTGATCAAATTGCAACTAACTATGAACTAATTATCTGTAATACTCAATTTTCTCTAAGGCGCAATATTTTGCTGGGGTTACGCATACTAAAATCGGTCCAGTAGTTTCGGAGCTTATTCGGTACAAACAAACAAACCAAAAAAACTTTCCTCTTTAAAATATTAGTATAGTTGAAACGGGTAAGTCGGTTATACAAGCAAAAAAAACTTGATATTATGGTCGACAACTTAGTTGATAAAGCAGCTGAAGTAGCTAAGGCATTCAATAAGTTTTTTCGAACATACTAAAACAACGACTCGCTCCTTAAATTCGTCTCCGTCTAAAGCTGAAACCTTTCGCATAGTAGTGTGCCTAAATGTAGTCGCTTATTTAGCTTCAATTATGTAACACAACCTCGTGATGTAGTTAATATTTTTAACTTAAGTCTAAAAACACCGGTGATTATTAGGGCATCTCCATTCAACTTTTAAGTAATAAGTACTAGGGGTACTTATTACTTAAAAGTTCTTCTACCAACCTCCTAGCTGTTGCTTTTAATAAATGCGTTGATTTAGATTTTTTTCTTGAACTCATGAAGAGTAGTAAAGTCATACCATTATTTAAATCTGGTAATAAAATGACGTTGGCAATTTCGGGTCTATTTCTATCTTACCTCCATTTAGCAAAATTTTTGAAAAGTTAATACTCAAGCAGTTGAGACATTTTAATTTAAATAGCCTCCTTCATTGTGAACAATGGTGCCGATTCCCTTGTTCACAAACTAAATTTAAGTTCAGTGCATCTTTTTCTTTATTTGTCATTAGAAAAGGACAAGATAAATTTTAGTTTAGTCCTGTCAAATTAATCAGCGCCTGTCACTACTCCATACAAGTTTAGACGTGATTAAAAACTTGCCGACTAAAATTATGTCAATTTACGTCAAGCGCTGATTAATTTGACAGAACTAAACTAAAATTTATCTTCTGCCCATTTCTTAATGAAATAGAAAGAAAAAGATGGACTGAACTTAAATTTAGTTTAAGTTTGTGAACAAGGGAATCGGCACCAATATGGCTTTACAAAATGTCGTTCGCCTACAGGGGCATGTGAAGCTGTGCTGAAACACATACTTAACGCATGGAGAACTTGCAAAATGCTATTGGAGTTTTCTGTGATTCTCCAAAGCCTTTGATTGCGTGCACCATGACACGCTTTTGCGTAAACTAGGTACGTCATTAGAGTCCCAAACGAAGCTCTCAACGTAATAAATTCTTATTTATATAGTAGGTTTCAATGTGTAGATGTTAATAGTGTAAAATATTCCGGGCTACCAATTCAGTTAGGTGTACCTCAAGGCTCAATACAGGGTCCATTTTTTAGGAAGTTGTCTTGGAAAATGTTAGACTGCAGCGCCCATAAGCAGGATCCTCGTCCACCACGACACAACGCTCCAGCTCACTCCGCGAGACGGACTATCGAATATTTGTCTATCGAAGGTGTGGAGTTAGTGAGTCATCCTCCCTAAAGTCTCGACCCTGGCACCTTGTGACTTTTATTTTTTCCAAAAATAAAAGATAAACTTATAGGAATCGTTTTATGAACCCTGAAGATTCCGTGGCTGCGTTTGAAAAAGGCGTGGAAGAGATCCTTAAAGAAGAGTGGGACCACTGCTTCAGTCAATGGTTCCATCGCATGCGACGGTGCTTAGGAAGGAACGGAGACTATTTCGAAAAGCAATAAAATTATTAACAGGCTTCTACATCATTCCGTTTTTTATTTTCTAAATACTTTCAGTGTGACCCACTTATTCTCATGGTGACATCACAAATATTCATCTTCACCATCATCTTTATTAGGCAAAACATACACTTGTACACTAAAAACAGTGATATTCACAATGTTAACACTTGAAATAATAACAAACTACCCTCTTCTTTGCTAGATTTCCCTTTTAATGCGTTTAAAGCTAAAGTAAAATCAGCTCTGCTTTCAAAAACTTAACCATTAAACTTATTATTTAAACGAACCATCAAAACATCCTAGAAGTACCTGTAAAATAAAAAAAAAATCGCAGTCATAAGGACTAAGGGTCTGGCGGTACAGAAGTGAAAATACAAAACTTTGGAATAACTGTTCTTATAAACATATAGCTCAAGGAAAGCGTTCGGTGACGATGACGCGAGTTCCATATCAAATTTTTGTTCACCCAAAAAGTACACATACATACACAGTATACTTATAGCTCATGGAAAGCGTTCGGTGACGATCGCGAACCCATAATTTTTTCCCCTACCAAAAATCGCTCAACGCGCCTAAAGAAGTTTTCACTTCAATAAAAAGATTCACATGTTTTTTTCACCATACATACGTACGGTTACCGGTTTTTTATTGGAAATTTTCCGGTAAATGTCAAGTTTTTCCGATTTTGATACTGGCAACACATTGCCATTCAATTTATCATCTGTGTACTGCCTGACATCTTTCTTTGTGCAATTTCTGTAGTCTCTCGTGAAAAATCCCGTTATTTCGCTTTCGTAATTCATCTAACAAAGGTATTATCTGTTCGCGAGTATTCATCGCTATTTGTGGGACAACAATTAAAAATTAACGAGCGTTCCACGATACGGTGTTAATAATTTATATTCATTAAAAAAATATCGATTTTAGTCATCTCGTCGAGAAGTATTGTTTTCATGCTGTTTATTTATTAGTGCCGTCGGGTGACTGGCGATCGAGCAACAATTTTCGGGTCACAGTACAACCTAAGGTGAGTGGAGTGCATAGCGGATTCTGCGAGAGGGAGCCAGCCTCCGGCGTGTGAGCTCCTTTGTGACGCAAAACCTCAACATCTCCGCGCTCCGATAATTAGCCCAGTCTCCCAAGACATCAATCACCCGCCGTTATTTATGTTGTGTGATGATTTGTGACAAGTGATGGATGCCGTCCATCAGTGATAAGCTTGTCACAGATAAATTGCTAGTCGATAGTGCTGCGACCAGCTGCGATATTGTCGCTGCACACAACATAACTGTATCATGTAATTTGACACATATTATTACTGTATTCCCTTTTCTAACACTTCACACAAAGTTGTTTTCTGTAAATGTATCCCCAGAAGTGTTGGTCTATTTACACATGAAGTTTCACAATATCTCATAATGTGATTAGTAGGTGGATGCAAATACAATTATCAACAATTTGTTATAATGGAATCAGGTTCATCTTAAATCTTATTGCCTCTGCCTAAATTATCTTCTTTTTTTTTACTGTTGTAGCGGAAATGGTTGGCCAAAGTTAATTAGAACCAATATTTGACTAGCAAATCGAATCTTAAGTTAAATTTTGAGTCCTTGCAATCAGTTTATAAACAAATGGAGTTGAAAGATAGGTTAGGAAATAGCACTTTGTAAGCAAGTAGGGTATTATTTAAAAGAAGACATTGATCATTGTGACCCAGCAGTACAATAACAGATGGTCCTACAGTGTAAGAGAGATGAATGTGTACATGAACATCTGTACCTAAAGTCCTAAACCATTGTATTAGCTGTACAGTAAGTTAAATGCTTGTTTTATTATCTCTGCACATATTACTAACACAACATGCAATATGCTTCCATAATTACTTTCTGCTATTACCAAGGTGTTCTAGATTAATATCAAGATTGCAAAACAGAATGGCCACTTAATTAGTATTTTTAAACACATACCAGGTTGAAATTAAAAATAAAGTAGATAGGAAAAAAAAAGAGATTATTTGAAAGCCAGTATTGTCTAATAAGATTGTGTTCTGACTACATTGTGGAGAAAATAACATGAGATTCATTTTAGGCACTGACAATCATTTTAGTCTTGCAAACTGGTATCCCTTGAACCTGTTTAAGGAATAATTTACAAAAATCCTTCCTCAGTGCTCACTTTCATTATTATGTATAAGGAAGTCTTGTGCAAAATTTAATGCTTCTTGACCTAGTTCTTGATTTAGGCTGTGTGTCAGTGAATTTAATGAATTTAAGGTTTTTATTAAGTATATGGTCAACAAACATATTGTTGATCATAACATGCAATATATAGAAACAGCATTGGGTTGGTATATTTTATCAGTAACCACATTATGATTCTTTCAAATGGTATTAAACTTGTAATATTTTTTTTTATTGCTATTTTGACTGGCTGTAGAGCTGAATTTAAGGCTCAAACAATTTTTTTAAAGAATAGTATTAAATGTCTTTTATAATAAGTATGAATTGAGTCAGCAAATTGTTAATCAAGCAATTTCAATGTATACCTTATGTAGTCCCATACTAGCCATAACATAATACTTACTGACACACTGTATTGGCTATGAAAACAAATGAAAACCATAACAGAACCTATATACTAAGTATATTATAATATAACCTTTAGAGAAACACACAGACCATAGACTGATGTACAGTCCAGCATGCTATTAGGTATACAATAGTAGATAGTTGCATTGAGCGCAGTGAGTTTTTAATGCACTTGTGTTAATTTAGTGTTCTCGAATGCGCTCGGGTACCAACATAACACTCGTGCATTAAACACTCACTTTAGCAAGGTGCGTAATCTACTTTTTTTTCAACTGCCAATCTACCTACTATGATAAAATATACCTACTCAAAATAAAAACTCAAGTTAATGAAAAAAGTTTTTTCACCAAGTTGGTTTTATTCAGCCGATTTTTATTATTCTATATTATTATAATGCATACATTTTATATTAAACTTAATGGGAGACATTAAACCTCTGTGGTAAATTTATATCTAAATAACAAATAAAAAACAGTGCATTAATGTAAAACTGGTCATCAATGAGATTTCATATAACTTTTCTGCACTGTTTTGGTTCTAAGCAAAAAATATGTCCTTTGTGATCCGTTTTGTAGATTAATGATAACATTACTACGTAGTTGAAAGAAAAGATAACTATTCATCTTTCTACTACACTGCCAATATTAATTTTAATGAAATATATAAGAGAGTAGCCTATAATGTTCCTACTGCTGGGGCACAGGCATCCTCTCTGTAAGAGGGAGTGGGCCGTAGTCCACCATACAGACCCAAAACATTGTTTAAAAGTATTTGCTAGTTAGTGGCTTGTACATCAAATAGCTTCTTCTCCTGTTCATATACTAATACAGTTAAAAATTTGAAACCTGTATTTGTAAATTACTATCAAATTATTATCAAAGTCACTATCAGATGACTGATGACATTATCTAACATCTATTTTATCATAATAATTTATAAATGTTTTGTAAAAGATTCACATACAACTGGCTTATCCAGTAGATAAGCAGTCTTTGCTGATAGCTATATAGTTAAGATTGTATAGTAATTGTATTTCAGAGATGATGCTGCATTTCTTTAACTTGTACATACACTTACATGTTATACACAAAATCGTACTACATGTATGTACATGATACAGTATTAAAAACTTTCTTTAAACTTTTTTCAAGGAAATCAGTTTTTAGTTCGACTTAAACTTAACATGATTGTATAACTTAAGTATGAGTAAAATGTCAATAAATAAGTTACAAAGTATTTAAGCACAGTAACACATCCTATTTTTGGCTTAAAGCTATTTTAGGCCACACTTTATATCAGACCACTGTAACTGCACATAAGCCATTCTTGTGGCAGGTGTCCTAAGCTTGTGTTTCCTAGGAAATCAGTTCTGTCATATTATAACAGCCGTCATGAAGATCTGTCATTTTCACCAGTATTTGCCATGAATGGTTATGTGTTAATAGTGTCTATAGTGTTAAAGATTCTATAGACAAAATTTTTAATGTAAGTTACCTACTGAAGGAATATTTTTGTATGCACATAAATATATTATTATCTCCTTTATTACATTTATATACATATTAATTACATTTTATGCTTCGTTGATCTAGTGGTCGCAAGCGCTACTGTTGAGCATGAGGTCCTGGGTTCTATTCTCGGATCGGGTAGTGTTATTGGGTTTTTCCATCTGGAATTTCTCAGTAGTAGCTGGGAGTACCGATGTGTGCCCGGTTGATGGCAATATGCTCGCCCCCTATTACATACCAGTTAAACATAACTGGCTAAATGTGGGTGTACTATAGGTACACCACTGCCTTTTTTTTTTTTGAGGATGGGGTGCATCAAATGACCAGTGTCAGATTCTTACTGACTAACCCACCCGTGTTCCTTCCTTGGCCCTTTGTGTTCTGCGGCAGCGGTACCCCTTTCGGACAATCCCGCTGACCCGGCAGGCTTGGGCCCTATTGGGCCCTCTCGTCGTTGCTGACATCTCTTTGAGGCGCGCGTGGAATACGTACGCGCCGTCCGTCACGCACCTGGTCCTGATCGGACGGTGAGCTACCCATTACTCACCGCCCGCAGGCCCGCGCCTACGGTGGCCGGGAGTCGTCATGCGGCTCCCGACGCTCGGAGCGTCTGCTGCGGCGGCTGGGACGGGAGGCTCTCTCCCTCTCCCATCCCGCCACCTCCTTCGCTAGCATAACTGCTTCGCAGAAGGAGGTGACTGCCTCCCATTCCCTCTCGCCCCGGACCATGGCTTGAACCAGGGCCGGGCGCGAGAGGTCGCCGCCGCTACCGATCGCCTCTACGAGGACAAGGCGGTGCTCCGCCCGAGCAGGGCAGACTCCATCGTGTCCTCGGGGCGATCATCGCAGTGATGACACCCGGGCGTTTACTCCTGCCTGATAATGTGCAGGAACCTACCGAAACATCCGTGTCCGGAGAGGACCTGCGTCAGGCGGTAGGTGAGGAGACCGTGACGCCTCTCTAGCCACTCCTCAAAGAGGGGTCTTACTGCCGATATCGTGGCGTGCCCTGCGCTGGGTTGCGACAGTCGCTCTTTCCATGACGCCATGAGATTGCGCCGGAGGTCCGTCCGCTCCGCCGCAATTTGCCGGGGAAGCGGAGTTTCCCCCCGGCGAAGTGCCTCCGCGCGCCACTGATACAGGTGCGCGAAGACTATCGCCTCCAGATCCCACGGCGGCCCTCGCCCGAGATCGTGCGGTAGCCCCGGATCAGGCCCCCGGCAGGAGGCGTTTGGCCTCTCAGGTTGAGCAGGAGCCGCTTGAGGGCAGCCCCGGTCCGATCGTACACCCCTGCCTAAGCCTTTGATTGAAGGCGTGATGTTATTTATGTTAGGTTTGTTACATCTTTCAGTATTTTTATTAAAAAATATTTAAAAATAGAGCCAGAGCCCGGAAGATGGTCAAGATCCCTACAAGAACTTACTGGAATACTTCCTTCCTCCGAGCATGTTTGCTCTTGCGAATCTCCACTCAAGCCGGCCAATAAAGGCAAGAATGAGGTGGGAGCTCAGTTACTCGTCAGTGTTCACTCCAACCGGCTAATAAAGGGAAGCTAGAGATGAAGAACATGACTTCTCCTGGGAGATAGGGTCCGTGGGGTCGCAACTGCCCAACAGCTCGCCACATGCTGCCCTGCGGGTTTCTGTATCTCTCTTGGTCTGGCTCCTCATCCTAGACATGTTCCGGTAAAGTAAACTCTACCGGCACAGACCTAGAGTTCGGAGCGCGCAAGCCCCACCACGACGTCAACGTAGAGATACGGCGGTGGGGGTTATTATTATTAATTAAAAAACGCTCTGTATTTGGACAGCTGTTATTGAGTGACCGTTCACCGCTTTCTTAGAAAACCAAAGCTGTAGCCTCTGTATCTAAAGGATAACACAGCAAATTCACCCTTATCTCTACAACGTAATGCGCGCGCAACAATCAGCGTTGTTTGCGCTCCGACTTTTTTCTATCTTAGAAGAAATATGTGTATTATGTTGTGGAGGTAAGGGTGAATTTGCTATGTTAAGTTTCAGATTGACGCTTCGATGCGCTTCGACTCTGCTCTAGTATAAATTGACCCTAAGGCCGGAACCGGACCTCCGTAAGGACTATTCCTGCTTGCAGCGCGCGGCCGCTATAGTAAAGCTTACCTACGCTCATAAAGCAACAGCATCGCAGCATCAGATTTTTGCTTAGCAATTTGTTTTTGTAAATAAAAAAAATAAAAACAGTAAAAGAACCAGCCGAGATGGTCAGCCATCTGTGATCATTGTAACAGAGCCTGAGAAATTTATTTAATGGTCATCGTGTGCATGGGATTTTGTTTTCAAGGTGGTTAGATTTCCGTTGCCGCGATAGTACTGTCGCCATGCAACGAACTTTGGCTTAGCGTTATTCCTGTCACTGGCACCTGCACAACTTTCAAACTTAAAGATACAGGCAGGAACATATAATTATCTAAGTAAAAGCACACGATAAAAGTAACGTTTATAGACCTCGGCGTAAGATCTATCTATAAATATCTTCCGTGCAAAGTTCGTCGTCGATAGTCTCAGTTCATAATTATGTATGTTTAGGAGGGACATATGGAGAATACAATGTCGTTTAGTTTAAAAAATGTGGACCATTGTTCTTGATGTTCATTGTCATCCTCAGTAGCCAAAAAATACAATATTCTAACTTAATTTATGAACTTTAAAGAGGAAACACAGCCACGTGGTTGTTGGCGTTCATCCCATACGAAGAGTTCCTGTGATCTCTCCCTGGTTAATGATACTGGAGCAAATATGTTTTTACGATATAATGTATTTCTACCACTGCCATGTCCCTATGATTTTTTTTATAGCGTACCTATAAATACATATAAATTAAAAATTGCCTAAAAAACCAAACATGGCCATGGTAGATATAGATTGTAAGGTAAAACAACATTTGCGTTAGTTTCATTACCCAGGGAGAAAACAGAGGGGTTTTCTTTGAAAGGTCACTGTCCTCCCATACCTATTAACACTTATTTGAAAATATTGTAAAAGCCAATTATTTTTTAAAGAGTATCGTGGAGTGTCTTGCCGCCTCTTCTCCATAGGAAACGGCCAATTTGAACCACCAGCACCTAGATTTTGACGTTTCATAAGTGCCCATGTAGGATTATGTGAAATAAAATATTTTGATTTTGTTAAATTTTCGAAGAAATTATCTCTCTGGAGACTGGCTAGTAAATATTTTATCAATACAGTTGTTAAACATGGCTTACTTTCAGAGGCTATAATTAGGATAAAAAAATTAAATGTTTTGCATAAATAAGCATCTTTCTGTTACGCAGTCTTGATTTTATACGAGGAAAAATGAATGAGTCCGTACGTCTTAGCATTGAATTCTCAAAAGTCTTTTAAATGGTTGTAATATATTTAATTATTAATTAACAGTTTTAATTTAATTATTTTCACATCATAATTTGTCAAAAGTCGAATAGACTGTATAGCTGGTATTCGTTGTAAAAAAAAAATGTACCGTTGCAAAAACGCGCCATTTTCTGAAAATTTTAATTTGTGTGATAAATTGATCATTTTTTTTTTTACTATTTCTCACAACTGTATTGAAAAACGTCGTGTGATACACGGGTGTGTATGTTATTGCAAACTCGTGGCATTAAAATGAACTAATGTATTACTGATATTATTTTCTTGTTTGTCGCAGAGTGAGCCGTGTCTTGGGGGAAAAGCACACCGGGCACTACGGTGGCCCCAGATACACCGGCCCCAGCGCCCCAGCCTCCGGGTAACGTATTTTATGTTATATTGGACATTTATATTTTTATACAGGGAAACTTTTTAAGAAGTGATTTTGGGGCAATACCCTAAACTTATAGAGCAACAATTAATGTTTTCGCATCGGAAAAAAACGACTAACTTCCATACAAACTTAATCCTCTATTTAAGAGATGAATTTCCAAAAAAAAAAAAAAAACTTTTGTGCCACATTTCATGCTTCTTTCACCCTGTGGTATGGGCTGTGTGAGTTGTTTGCCATGTCAGTGAATTTATGAGTTTTAGTGAAATAGATGTGTTAATAGAAAACCATGGCTCCATTCAAGCAACAACTAAAACTGAATTTTTTGTTTATTCTGAAAAAATCCTCTTGTATAAATTAACCCAGGGGCTGGAAAAATAGAGCGAAGCGGTTTAAGGATCCATGAGTATATCTAAGAGAAAACTAAAACTCCGTTTTTAGTTCACCGTGAAAATCTCTTCCTGTATATTGGAGACCCGTGAGTGACAACACCGGCTGATAACATTCAGCTTCACAAGGTTTCACATAGTCAATCTAGTAATCTGTTTAAGGCGCTATGATCCCGGCGCTCGAGCCGCCTGAAATAGGCTCGCGAAGTCGCGAGTGGTTGCCACGCGCATTTGGTAGGTATTTAAACATAGTAATAATTTTATCAAGACAAACTTAGCGAATTGTACTTAACAATCTTACTACCTTTTCATTATTTTATATAAAAAATAAGAATAAAACGTCTGTTTTATGACTATGAGATTTGACATTACGAAAAGGGTAACTTTGGGATATTTTTCTATCCAGCAAAGTTTATCTAATCGTGTCGTGTTATTAAAAGCGATTGCATGTGCGCCAGATCTTTGAATAATATAAATCGTTTTTTCAGAATTTTATAACACTTTTTTTATGTTTCCCATGGATTTAAAAAAAACTAGTAAGCGCGACTCTGTAGCGTCATACCGCCTTAAATGGTAAAGCCAAAAGGAAGGGATATTAGTTTGTTGTAATTAACAAACTAACTCGTACAGCTCTCGTACAGTATTCTCACAGCTTCCTTTGCTCTAGTAGCCGCAAGCACTGAGCGTAGAGTCCTGGGTTCGATCTCCGCTCGTGACAACACCATAATAATAATAAAACTTTACCTTGGATCATCGTTGACTACAAAAACAATAAGGAGGGAAAACAGTAAGAATCTGATATTGTAAAAACGATTATTTTTAATACAGGAAGTTACATTGACCTTGTGTGAACTCAGAAAACCATGGTCTTAACACATTGTTAGTGAGGCCAGTAACTGATTTTGTTACCACTGACGGGCGGCCTACTGTACACTAGGGATGCCCGATCTGAATCACTTCGATGCGATCTTTGCCCATATCGAATCGCATGCTTAGGAGATCAGATGAAATAAATAATGATTGTTATTATTATTTTATTAATTTTTCAGACTACAAATGCCATTGTGTTAGTAACAACCTTACTTAGCCTATGTTAGTACTTAATATAATAACTAAAACAGATCTTGATCTTTATTGTTAAGTTCTAGTAATACGATACACACAACATAAACATGTTTGGGTCAACGTGTACATTGATTTTTGTTTCCTATTGAAATATGAAGGTAGCAGATAATTTTTCGTTTATTGCTGAGTTGTTTCTTAGTTTGATCTTCATAACTGATTAGACCCTTTAATTCATTTATAACTTTAAAAAAACATTTTTTTTTTAAGTTTAGATGTGTATAGTTGGCATTTTTAATTAATTAAATCTACAAGCATGTTACATATTCTTTTATTCATTTTTAATTACGATACGGTTTTTGCTACATCGATTCAATGATTTACGATCCATCGTAATCCAAAAGATCGAGCATCACTACTGTACACGGAACATTTACTTCTCGACGATTGCAATGGCGTAATTATAAGAATAATTATATTGAACTCAGCCTGAAAAACAACCTGCCCCTGAAGTGGTTTCTGCATGAACTTTATAGAAATCTTATCTGCAGCCACAAGCACAATGCACTAATTCATCTCAAGGCCTAAACTGCAGACAGCTACTATACATTAGCCCCGCCCATCACAATTACGGTATATTAATTACTAGCGACTCGTCCCTGCTTCGTACGGTTTTTATGATTTGACCAAATATCGAGATTTCTTAAATATAATATACATTAAACACCTTTCGGAATAAATTCTCTACACGATTATAATGAAAACGGCATTAATTAAAATCCGTCGCATAGTTTTGAGGAACAACGCCGTCACAGACAGACACGAGGTGCGACTTTAATTTATAATATGTGGAGAATAAACTTCAATTTCTTAAAGTACCTAATAAATGAATAAGCTTTTTCAAAGAATTCCGTCAATGTTACTAATTACATGCCTATAATATATTGCATTATACAATGTGAGGAAAGAGGAAATAGGATTAATTAAATGTTCCACGCCTATGTTATTAGTTTCTTTCCGGCTCTCAACAAAATTTACATTATTTGGAACCGCGCTAGAAATACCCTGACCATGTGAAAATCTGTTTTAAAATAAAACTTTGGTTTTGAATAGGACTTCAGTTTGCTACTACATAATTCAATTCACTTCCACACAATTCGCTAATCAATTATAGAAGTTGAATGTACGCCCAAAACTGCGACGCTAAAATTTTCAACATAAACTATATATTATTAATTATATCATAGCGCTACCGGGAAAACGTATTCGGAACCTAGCGCTAGCCAGCCAGCCGCGCTTGCGAGCAATAATCCGTTGAGGCGGATTATAGTAAATCGTTCGCTAAAAATACTCATCTCAGCACTGAGTTTCTGTTGTGATATTTTTATTTAAAATGCTGCTTACACTGAGATTAGGACTCATTAAATACTTAACAATTTGTCGTCTAGCGGATAGGATGTGATCTTTATTTCGTTTTTTAGCTGTGTCATGGCACATTATATGCTGCGACATAACGGCACAGGTCTATGGTAATAAGGTGATTTACGCCGACCCCATTCACTATGAATCTATAAACGAATATTACGCACTGCTGAGCTCGGTACACGGACACCTTCGATACATGTCATATCTGCCGATGACGCAACGCTGCAACATCGCACGATCGATGGTCTTCGATTATAAAATCCCAGTCAGTCTGACACGCGATGGACGCACATAGTTTTGACAATTTCGTCTAAAACTTGGAAAGTTGCAACCAATTTTAGACATTGAGATCAAGGACGAAGGTTGAGACTTTAATGCGTGGCCACACAAATAACTTGTTGGTTCGTTTTGTATTTTAAAGTTGTCACCTCAAAATATAATTTGGGTAATCACCGGACTGGATTTTTAGTGTTATTGACCGTAGCAAAATATTGAGTGAATTAGCTCTGGTTGTATATAACTGTACTTATTCTCGATCTCTTATTCGGATTATTCGATTCTTTAAAGTTACCAATATTAATATCGGTTGGATGCTTTTAAATAAATCAACTTTGTTAGTGACCGTATTAAATAGGTCAAGTAGAGAGACTGAAAATGTGTGTTCGCTTTTTCAAACTATTTATATCTGAAGTGTTGTACGAATGAGTACCTACAGTAGGTACTGTAGGTGCGCGTCCGCGATACCTGGAGACAACTAACATATTTTATTTACTCGCTTTGTTTTAACTAAACTGAACCTATAATCTTAGTTAATCAGGAATAATAATCAAACATTTGTTGATTCAGATGCTAAGTAAGGTTGAAACATTAATCCGTAACCTAAGATTCCCAGTCAGGTAAACTAGATAAGGGGCATGATTTCGAAGTAACTGAGCTCAAAAGTCAGTTACAACAAAAATGCAAAGTCAGTACCTGCTCATGTCTCCTGGTTATTTAAAACCCTATGTTATTGAAATAAGAATACCTAGGCATTGTGATGTGACTTCAGGGTTGTCGCACACAGATTAGTGTCAAAGCTTTCCAATCATCATCTTCGTAGCCACACACCCACATCTAGGGGATTGGTCAGATTGAATATTGTTCATTTATTCACTGAAGTGAGAGATCGTTATTGTTGAGCGACAATCGATAAAAGAGTGCTTGCTCATGCGTTCAGACGTGTGGGCAGCAGGCCAGACAACAGAATCAGTTCGCTGGACCGTCCAGAGCAGACGGCCGGCCGTGGGCGACGGCCCTTAACGCTGCACTTCAAACTGCTCAAGTATACAACATACAAAAATGAAACCACTCTCGTCATGCTCCCGTTATACTCTATGCTCCATTATATCGAGTGCATCACAAGCTCGCATCAAACGAAATATTTCGACGCACATGATGTCATTGTTTTGAATATATCGGCGAATTTAAATAACTAAACTAACACTATTCTACCCAATAAAATACAATTTGGCCTTGAATTCAAAGCGTTGATTTATTGCCCATTTGCAGAGCAATATGGCTCTGTACTGCAACCATTCAACGTGAAAATCACGTGTTTAAGAGTAGTTGCAGCGTGAATAAAGAGAGGTTAAAAGAGTCTATTTATTTTTGTAAACATTTCCCAATGAGTCACATGAAAGCAATAAGCACAATACTAAAGTTTATGTTGAACTTTTTACTCTGTAATAATACTGCAGCCATTCTGAGCTCGAAATCGCTGAAAAATACTCAGAAATACTGAGTTTTGTTGCGTGTAAACTTCCATGGTTGACCACCTATGTCGGTAGGGAGCGTGCTATTATATATTTTGAGTAAACATCTCATATATTTCACGGTGTATATGTGCTGTAGTCATTAGCAAGGAGACTTCATTGGCTTATGTCAAGGTTGGCGTAACGTGATGCGTGACGTATGCCACGGATGACGTCATAAGCTGATTATGCTCAGTATATTATGTAGATTTGTGTTATTTTGTTATTATTATTAAACTTGTCCCTATAAGTAAACAAACATTTTTTTTTTGTCGGTATTCAAAAGATAAGAATGATAAATAATAATATGTAACTCTGAATGTGGACCATTTGTTATAAAATATTTTTATAGAATTGATTGTCAGCTTAATCTTTCCAAAGTGCTCAAATTCATTTGATTCCGTGTTTGTGTGAAGTTCCTTCTTACCTCCTCATCGACATCAGGCAATAACACTGCTGGACAATCTGGAGAAAGGCTTCTCCAATCACAGGGCTTTATATTTCCATTTTCCACTTTTTCAATTGACATTATCCCAATTTTGGCTCTAACACCCGTTTGTGAAAGTTTTATTGGCTAAACTAAACACGGAAGACGTTGAAAATGTTTCCAGAGTTTAAAAAGGTAAACCCGGAAAAAAAAAATGCTTCGTAGAGTGTTTCAGCAGTTTGCACAGATTTTTTTTTTTTGTTGAAACGTTGATGAAATTTTGACATTTGGATTTATCTCTTGGCTAGAATATTTTTGGTGAAAATGTACCTATGTAAAAACTGAGTGGAACTACGATAAAAATAATTTCTGTGCTAAGTTGCGTTCCCTGGGTTTAAAATTGTGCGCAATGACTTTTCGGCTTTTTTAGTCCAGAAACTTTCATCGATTGTTTATTTTGATTTTGCATTAAATTCAAAAGTTTTGGAAAAGCAAAAACTTTTTTCATTTATTAAAATCAATACTTAAAATATAAATATAAATCAAATAATAAAATCTATTATTTATAAACGGGGCACATTTACAATAAATACCTTAACAATTAAAACAGAACACAGTTGCGTATTTGTCTGAACTAGGTTGAATCCGTGTTTCAGGCTAGAAAGTGCATACATAAATACTTATAGTTTGACCGATCTAGCGCTATACTGCGCCTAAGTTATGTGCGCGGCGAGACGGAAGGGTAGTGCAGGCCGCTCATTCGTCATCGCTCTCGGGGTCCAGCGTCCCGCCTCGCCGCGCATTCCTAAGGCATGGTACATCGGTGTCGGTCAAACTATAATGTAAAAAATTATCAATGAATAAAATCAAAACTAAATTAAAACTTAGGTAAATAAAAATAAAATAACATGCTAGCGGTTCTATTTGAAGACAGCATGTAGATCTTCTGTCTGTGCATAATCGATGGTTAGTAAATATTTTAGTATAATTTTTTTATAGCTAAAGTAATTTAATTTATAGATACTTAGTTTTCTATTTTATCTATTGTACAGAAATTGGCCTAAGAATGTAAAAAATCTTTCTACAAAGATATGTTTTGAGGTTGCATTAGATATGCATACTATAACATTCCGTCTCTTGTTACTATTGTCAGCATTGTAGGTAAGCATGGTGTGCTGTTTAAAAACTAAGTGCGTAATGAAAAGCTGGGGAACCATCAGTACGTTGCAGGATTTATGTAGCAGATCTGTAGGAAAGAAGGGATGGAAGTTTGCTACCTTTACAATTGCTCTCTGAGTTCTTTTAAGAGGAAGCAAATTCCATTTTGGTGTAGGTACCTCCCCAAGAAGTGATACAGTGTTAAATTATAGATTAACATAGGGCCAAATAAACTTGTGTGATTAATTTTGAATCTGCTAATATTAGCATTTTTTTTAAACATTATCTTAGCTACCTATTAATTATTATTATTATAGAACAAGAGGATTAATCGTTAGAATATGATAATCTTGCTTACCAACTCCCCCTCCTTCTCTCCCTTGAGACCCTCCTCCTCCCCCTCCTTCTCCTTCTCTTTCTCTTCCTTATCTTTTATTTCTTTCTTTCCTTATGGTAGTTATCCTTATCTTCCTTTCTGTTTGCCGCCATGGTTGACAAACAAATAAGAGGTATCCAACAATATTGAATAAACTGCATCAGATAAAGCGGAGTGGGCATGAAAGGGGTGATTATGTCGGACTGCCAAGTTGCGATACCCTGCATTGTAGACATAGTACGAGGGCTGCACTAAAAGTATCAGGAATGGAATATTTCCACTGTTCCTGTCATATTAAACTCTTTTTAATTGAAAACTCCTTGGTTTTAAAAATCGAATACCATTTATTTATTTTAAAAAAGATTCTCGGTCTTGTCACAAGGTTTTGTCAAACTTGTTTAGTCGTTGAGAAAATGGAATTGACTCGAGAAAATTCAAGAGCGATGATTTATTATGACTTTCGAAGTGGTTTAACACAAACAGTGTGTTGACCGGATGATTTCTGCATTTGGTGATGAAGCCCCATCCAAAACCACAATTTATCGCTGGTTTGCTGAATTTCAACGTGGACGTGTCAAGCTCAGTGATGATCCCCGTCAAGGTCGTCCAAAAACTGCAGTCACCCAAGAAAACGTTGATGCTGTACGTAAGCTGATTGAGGAAGATCGACATGTGACATACCGCGAAATTCAGGCAACTTCAGACATTGGCATGAGTCAAATACAAATAATCTTGCATGAACAATTAGGTGTAAAAAAGTTGTTTTCCCGATGGATATCGCATTCGCTCTGTGAAGAGCAAAAAGCGGCTCGCGTTACTTGGTGCGTCAGAACTCTCGAAAGATTCAACGCAGGATCCTCAAATGCTGTATACAACATCGTATCAGGTGACGAATCCTGGATATATGCGTACGAACCCGAAACAAAAAACCAGTCACGAGTTTGGGTGTTCGAAAATGAGTTAAAGCCAACAAAAATTGTTCGTTCACGGAGTGTTGCAAAAAAAACGGTGGCCACGTTTGTCTCCAAAACCGGCCATGTTACGACTATTCCTCTTGAGGGACAAAGAACGGTTAATGCAGAATGGTATGCTAGCATTTGTTTGCCACAGGTCGTTTCTGAATTCCGTAAAGAGAACTGCAACCGCCGTATCATCCTCCATCACGACAATGCGAGTTCTCACACCGCGCACAGAACAAAAGAGTTTTTAGAGCAAGAAAACATAGAATTATTAGACCATCCGCCGTACAGCCCCGACCTAAGCCCTAATGATTTCTATACTTTCCCTAAAATAAAGAATAAATTGCGTGGACAGAGATTTTCATCACCTGAAGAAGCTGTGGACGCCTACAAAACGGCCATTTTGGAGACCCCAACTTCCGAATGGAATGGTTGCTTCAATGATTGGTTCCATCGTATGGAAAAATGTGTCAAATTTCGCGGAGAATACTTCGAAAAGCAATAAATACATTTTTAAATAGTAATGTTGTGTCTCTTCCCTGATTCCCGAAATTTTCAGTGCCGCCCTCGTACTATTGATTGGTGGACGAACAGCAGCTGTCCAGGCGAGGTTTCCACACATTTACTTACCATGACTATTTTGCCCATTATTCATCGATCAGCATTCTGTTATTGTTCTAATTAAACAGTCATGACCCGTTTATTTGTTGTATTGTTTACACATTATATTCTCAGTTTAACAATATATTTGAAGAAATGTTTGTTTTAAAGAGTATCACTTGGTTTTAATTATTATTATGCCTGAGTATGTAATTTGGTCCGGTGGACAGGTGAAAAGCATCCGCAGTTGACTGGAAAGTCTGTGGAACAAAGTTATCTACTATTTGAATATTACTTAGCTTGTTGGAAGGCTACTTTCAGCAGCAAGCTGAAAACGGAGGCGGTAACGATATTTTGTAATTGCCTTATCGATGCTCGTGACTTTCGTAACTTGCAGTCACAGGTTCACGTCACCTCTTTTAAGCGGGTCAGCGAGAACTTCTGCCTACGGTCAACCTTCCAGGTAACTTCAGGTTGACTATCTCCACCTCGGTTCTTCACTACCTCGAGCTGAGACATGACCATCATGACTCACTTTAGAAAGAGAAATTAGTTACGGCCAATTTATAGACCCACGACCAATAAATAAAACTTAAAAACCTATATGTTGAACTTACTTTATTATAACCTAATTATAACCTGAATGTCGCAGTAGGTAAACGTATTATGTACAACGGGAGGGATGCGGCGTATTACCGCATACTCGAACTAAGTCCTCGACGTAAACAGGCGCTTCCTCTCGAGGGCTCTAAATGATGGATAACGATACGAGCTGCCAATATTAGCTATGACTGATGCACGTGCGTCATCTATAGCACACGTCAGGAGAAAGTTCGTAAGATACGTAATTACTTAGTTTTTAATGACTCTAGAAAAGTTTCAGCAGCTGATATAATGCATAATATGTAGATCTATCGCCTAACCCCGAAGTTACTTAATTTTTTTTTAGTTCTGTGTTCAGATAGGCATTAGCGGGACATATAATCTTAAAGTTAATATTTTGTCCCCAGGGGTGCTGGAGATGACAGGCACAGATAATATACGGTTTAGCGGGTCAACGCTAGACAAAGCCACCAAAGCCAAGGTCACCTTAGAGAATTTCTACACGAACCTCATTACACAACATTTGGAGAGGAAACAGAGGTATGGAAACGGCATTTTTATTTCTCTGAAGTGTCTCTTTGCTGTATGAGCAGTTTTATTTTTAATATGTTTTCACCAACAGGCTCGAGAAACTCGAAGAGTCTCTCAAAGATGACAGCCTTACAGAGAGCCAAAAGAAAGAGAAAAGACAACAACATGCGCAGAAGGAGACAGAGTTCCTCAGACTCAAAAGATCCAGGCTTGGCGTGGAGGACTTTGAACCGCTCAAGGTACGTTATGTACAAGTCAAGTATTTTCAATCGCGAGCCATTGTCGGCCAATCGGAAGATCTTATTGAGCAGAAGTACGAATGTCTGGACTAACAACCGTAGCGTCTGCTCGAAGCTCTTAATGTAATGTAATTCAATAAATTCTTGTTTCGTAGGTTATCGGACGAGGCGCTTTCGGCGAGGTTCGACTGGTCCAAAAGAAAGATACAGGGCACGTTTACGCTATGAAAATACTCAGGAAAGCTGACATGTTGGAAAAAGAACAGGTTTGTCGCGATAAAGAAATAGAAAAATCGTGAATAAATAATACTTACGTAATAGGTCGGTTCGCGATGCGTTGAGAGTTGTTTGCAGTGCTTGACAGTGATAGACAGATTGCAATGAAGCATCATACATATTCGAGCTTGTTGTAGGACTCAAATGATCGCTTATTATGACTCATAATTTTGTGCTTTCGAATGCTTGGCAAAATTCCCGATAACAAGGCAGTTATCGGGAATTTTTATCTGAGTCATATGAGAATTAAAATTGTATTCGCTTGCAGTTCTAATTGGGTTCACTTTGTAGATTTTGTGATCACAAATGTTTCGAATTCTAAATGTCATAAGATTTTGGACCGTCGAGTCTATTTAAAATTTAACATAAGTCACGAAAAAACCACTTGATTCAACCTGCGTATTCAAATTATAAAAGGCTTCTTTTATAATTCATGGTGTTAGACGAGACACGCTATATTCGGAGTCCGTTTGTGCCGCTAATAGCATGTCATTTCTTTGTTAATTATCGAATGCAGCGCTGAAATGGAATGGTTAAATAGTTAGGTTTAATTCTAATTCTAGCGAAATGGAAATGCATTTGAAATTGATACTAATAAATGTTATTAGCTTCAATTTTCGATTAGCTGGAAACTATAATAGATGAAAGTGAAGTAGTATTTCAGTTTGATTTACAAGTTATTAAATATTCGTTATAATTCGTAGTGAATAGTGTAAGAATTTCCCAGATAAACTAGACAGAATATGCATTTAGATTTTAGTTAAGTTTATTTGTCGGAAAAACGTTGAGTTACGAAAACGTTTTGGTCGCGCAGCGGTAGCGCGGAAGTTTTCCCATCGCTTAACCGCTGACTTAGGCTGTTAAAACATTCTACCGGCCTGTCTGGCATCAGTGTAGCAATACATGTGGCGCATTCGATAAAGGGCACGGGGGAGGCCTACGTCCAACAGTGGACGACTTTCGGCTGCGATAACAATGATGTTATAGCTTACTTAACACTTGTTACCCTCACAGGTAGCCCATGTACGTGCAGAACGCGATATCCTAGTAGAAGCCGATCACCAATGGGTCGTCAAGATGTACTACAGCTTCCAAGACCCAATGAACCTATACCTCATCATGGAGTTCCTGCCTGGCGGGGACATGATGACCCTCCTCATGAAGAAGGATACCCTCAGTGAAGAGTGTGCGCAGTTCTATGTGGCTGAGACGGCGCTCGCGATCGATAGTATACACAAACTTGGCTTTATACACAGGTTAGGTGGCTGAATCATTTACTTATTATATTTGCATTTTGGAAGTGAATGTGGATGGCTATTGGATGAGGATTGGCTGTAAGATTGATAAGAACACTGTGAAGATTGTGTAGTCTATGTTGATAGAGATGTCATCATCAGCCTAGCGTTTTCCCAATGTTGGGGTTAGCTTCTAGTCTAACCGGATACAGCTGAATACCAATTTTTTACATGGAGCGAGCGGGGGCATTGGTAGCCCAGTGGTAACGGCCCCGAATTACGAGTTGTAGGTCGTAAGTTCGAACCCGAGCAGGCACTTTATTTTGTGTTATTTAATATATTTCATCACCACTGCTCTCAAAACGGTGAAGGAAAACATCGTGAGGAATGTCCTAGAAGACATGTGACATCTGCCAACCCGCATTGGGCCCGCGTGGTGGATTACTGCCCACAGAGAGGAGGCCTGAGTCCCAGCAGTGGGAACGTTATCGGCTGATTATGCTTATGTTTGCATGGACTGACTGCCTGTGAGATGTTAAAGCGAGAAAGTTTAACCTTCCTCAAGAATTGAGCTATCAAATTCAAAAATATTTTTTCAAATACGACTGGTAGTTCTAGAAATTAGCGTGTTCAAACAATAAAACAAGCAAACTCTTCAGCTTTATTGTATACGGAATTTTACTTGACAAAAGGATATGAACTTTAAAAAGTTACCATCACGTTCTCGTTTAGGTAGTCAAAAGCGTATGAATGTTAGTTGATTTGTTTCTTTTTCAGTCAACCGTTCAACTTTAACGTCAGACATTATTATTTGTTTGACGTTAAAGATGAACGTAATCGTCACATTGTTACGTAAGTTTTTTTTTAAATTTAGTTTTTCGTCTTTTGAAAAAATCTAACAATGAGGGTTGTGTTTTATTAGTTTTCCTGTTACTACCTATAGTTATTAGGTTCACGTCAGTAAGGCCGGCCCGGCTTATATGGTTCAGACTTATAACCTTTCTCTCGTCAAATCTAGGCCTTATTCCCGCTCAAAATAAAATCTCGTAAATTATTCATCTTCATATAGTCTGTCGCGATGTCGTCTTTTCATCTTGTGTGGTTCATTCATAAGAGCTATCGTTATTAGTCTTTATGAATAAAATTGATTTGACTTTGACATTCGCAATCGATTTGAAGGTCACGACTAACCGCTATTAGTGCACTGACTTGATGTTGATACCATAATTGTCTAGTACTAAAACTTCCTTTTGTTGTTTTTTTAGGGTTCCGTATCTCAAAAGGCCGCTAAAATAAAAACTGTCCGAAAATGAACAAAAACAAGAGCGGCTTCGGATTTCGAATGAAAACGCGTTATAATTTTATTTACTTTGAGTACAGAATTTAGGTAGTTTGTTGATAAGAGGGAAGGGGGGGGGGCCTTTCTTTTGTTATATTTTTTTTTTGTTTGTTGTTCTTTGTTTCTTTATTTTTATTTCGAAAAAAAAAAATATCCTTAAATTGTTTAGAACGTTTAGACTGTTATGGGTAAAGGTTTTTTTGCTGTTTCTGGCTTTTGTAGTGGCCAGTCTATCCATCATATAAATTAAGTTTGAGTCTCATTTCCTACGAAACGTATGGGAAAAGTTTTTTGCGAATTCTGACTTTTCTAGTACTCAAACCTCAGTTGGTCGAATAGAGTTTTTTGATCCATATAAGAAACAGGATCGATTGATATCAAAAAAAGTTTTTGTGAAAATGGCCTATTTTCTTGCTGACTGTATTTTTTTTTCCAAATCTGTGAATGAGGATCAAAACTTCTCAAAAAAAATAAGGACAGTTGAAACCGTTTTTCTGCAACTACAACGGACAAGGTACCTACCCTTACTGCCCCATCTCAAAAATCCCTGTATAGTTCTTTACTCATAGATTACCGGAAAACCCCTATAAGAAGTCTATGATCTTAATTAAAATAACGCCTCTCAATATTGTGCGTACAAACTTACATGCAGTTTGAATGTATGAGAGCTCTTCTTTTTCAACTTCAATGTAGTACGTTTGTTCTTGGGATAAATTCATCCCAACTACGGAACGCTTCATTGTGCGTGGTCCGACACGCACTTGGCCGGATTTTTTTAACGTAGCTTTTGTTGTCAAAGCCTTGTGCTAAATGGAGCCTGTTTTAGTACAATGTAGTTTCTTTAAAGCCTATAGAATAGAATAGAATATTTTTATTTCAGACAGTTTAAAGTCCATATGGTGAGTAACATTGTACTTAACATCTAGTGTTAGTACAGACAAATAGTATATACAAATAATTTTAATTAAAATTCAGCGTCCACCTCCGCCACATCGGGGAATCCCACCGATATGCGAACACAGTGCGAATACTGTTGGTGCTGCCGCGAACCCGCGACATCAGGGATGCAAAACCATCAATAACCCTGACGCACTACAATGCCACGGCAGCCGCAGCAGTACTTTCAGTGCATTATTGTATTGAACACGCAGGTCGATAGCTGTGCGTGTCCATGCCCGATGCAATGGTCTATCCTTACACACGTATGGTTGAACCATTTGGTTCATGATTGCAGAGTGGCAGTCACTGAGCTAGCGGTTCCGTGCACTACTATTACGGGTCTCCATTTCACCTCAACATGTTATTACTGCCTCTTGTGTACATTGTATGCTCCGATAAAAATGTGTTCAATTTGTCAAGTGTCATGGCGGTGGCAATTTCAAACTATGCGTTTTGTAATTTTTACATATTACTGACACCCAACCTGGGTGTCAGTAATATGTAAAAATTGAGAATTTTTAGTTGAGAACTTGTTAAACTCTAGCATTACTTAAAGCCACCGAAACTCAAAATTTTTGTTTACAAAAAACGTACGAAACTGAGTTTTGCGCGCTATTTTAAAGGAATCACCATATGAATACAAAAAAAAAGAGTTTGTCAAGTTCTAATCTTCAAATTTTCAATTCAAAAACCCGGTCTAAGTTCTTTAAGTATTGATGTGTAAGCTGTGGCTGCAAACGACGCGGCCATTGATATGCTTATGGGTTTATTGTATATCAATGGACGCGACGCAGACTTTTCCTTTACATTTTTAAAGCCGCAGAATGACAGGCCGCGGCGAACACGGAACGATTGACGCGACCGTATTTCGTGCAGTTTTTATACGCGCAACTGATTGATTTCCATGGAAGGCAGAAATAGAGCAGTATTGTCATTATATAACCTCGGAGATAATTGAAATAACGTTCATGTCTCAATTCGGTGAATGATGTCAATTGTTATTTCTTTGTGTCTACGTTAGATTTGTTTTGATTTGTAAAAGTATTGTATAAGTAGGAACTTGATACCAAGGTTGTCCTGGCCGTGGTTGATTTATTTAAAAGGAAGTAAAGGGGTCGTCGGTTCATCTGAGTGCCGTGGGAGAATAGGGGGTTATGTAAATGTATTATGAATGAGCTATTCACCTTCGGTTTCATTTAAACTAGGCTATAATAGTATGCAGTGTAGATTCAGGTGTTTAGAATCGAAATATGCATTGTTCATATAGGATAGTCAACCTCTGTCTTTGAAGAGTTTAACTTAATTTATAAACATCCTATTACAAAAAAACAGGCCTAGTGCGTGTCAGACCACGCAGAATGAAGGATTCTGTAGTTGGGATGAATTTATCCCAAGAACAAAGTTAACATTGTAGTTGAAAAACAGTGCAAAATGCTTTGCAACAGCATAATGTAAGTTGGTCGACTATTACTCGGTAACTTGTAAAGTCTACTTAGCTGTGATAGTTTTCCTTTTAATTTCGTTATATATATATGTATAGTGCTGCGAATTTTTCCACATATCCAAATTCAACCATTTAGCTGGCAGGGACACACACACTCTCTTCTCTCACAATTTTTTTTACTTTAAAGCTTAATATTACGCAAACAGATCTTTGATCCAAAAAAGGTAAAAAAAACAAGCTTTTATTGTACCACTATGTCGGCGTGATTAATATGTATACCCATGCCAAATTACTGCTTTCTAGTACTAAAAGCCTCTGAGCTAAACTGCGGTCAGACGGATAGACATGGACATGGTGCTGATCCATGCGTCATGTTCGTGAACGGGTGCCGTCAGTAGCGACTGGTCATCTCTTAGCTGCCAGGGCTTATTTTCATTTTGAGAGTTCTTTTTATTTTAATCTTTTTATTACGTACGCTTTTAACGTGCACGTCTTTCTATGTCGTTCTCACATGTATAATTTCAACTAGAATGATGTAACCAAAAAAATCTTGTAAAAATTATTTGAATTTCTTGCCCGTTCTTCTGCATAAGAACTTACTGCGCTTTGGAATGTGCATTTAGCTTCATCTTTCTGACTGACCGCCCTTTGACAATTCTAAAGCGTCGTATATATTATTGGTTTATTTAAATATAAATGCTTTGAGTTTGAGTTTCAGGGATACATTTTTTTTCTATATTCAGGTGTTTCTTAAAATACTTGTCGGTGCGGTACAGAAATGGCGAGCACAAGTTTTTTTTTGTGCCTTTCTGTACTGCCGTTACTACTCCTTGCAAACTAGCCAATATTTTGACCTATTTTTGATGATCTATTCTGATATCGTTCGTGCTGATACGAGAAAAGAAGATATATTATGAATGTTGCCGACTGCCGATGTTGTTGCTGACACGGTATTTCGATCGTTCCTATCGATATAAATCCGCGGAGGTGAAAAAAGGTTATCTGATCGTAGCTTGTCGGCAATCTGCTATCTCTGTATCGTATTTAACTTTTAATATGGGTATGTTTTGGTATGTTCGATGTAGCGTTCACTCTCTTTATGCTTGTTATAGCTGAGTAGTTAATGAGCTGTGAACTCATGTGAGCCGTGTGATTTTCGGCATTTTATAAACGACCAAATTACACAGCAACAAGGATCTGAAGGCGCTCGAATGACGTGGACAGTGTGGCGCTGTTGGTAAATATTTAGAGCAATGGTTTTGTGAAATGTATTCAAATACAAGATGGCGGTTTTAATTACGATTTTGGCCACCCGCCAAAATAACCGTGTAGTGCTATATGAACGATCCCTTCGTTCCTAACATGTCATTAAGCCATAGGAGAAAATCAGGATGGTTCCGATCTGTAATATGATAACGTTATAAATGCCAATTATTTTAAAAATTACCGTGCAGTTTCTTGCTGGCTTTTCTCCAAAGGAAACGAACAATTGAAATCGTGCACCTAGCTTCTGACGTTTCATAAGTGCCCATGTAGGTTTATGTGAAATATTTTTTGATTTGATTTTAATTACCAATCAAGTTTGTCAGCGAAAATTATTGTAAAATCTTGTAAACACACACAATCTTCTAAAGTAAAGGAGTTAACTGGTAATTTGCATTTTTGCAACCTATACTATTAATAGGGAAAAAGCCCTGATCTCTTTACATAAGTCACACGACGAGTAAAGTACAAATAGGGGTTCTATTGTTGTCCCGTCTATAGACTTTCCGTGTATTGTATGCTCTTTGCAAGGAGACGCCTCGGCGGCACTGCTAGAGGTATCAACACTTTCCATACAAACCAAGCGTGTCACCGTTTTCTTGCACTACGACATCAATGAAGTATAGAAACTGACGGCTTTGAATTGCGTCCATGACAGAAGTTGTGCGCTCAACGCACTTTGGGCGCCACGAATTTTATTAGTACAACCGTGCCGTGCCGATTCCGTGCTCTGTGATGTTAACAGTAACGTTTATTTCTACAGAGACATAAAGCCAGACAATCTGCTGTTGGACGCGCGTGGTCACATCAAACTGAGCGACTTCGGGCTTTGCACCGGCCTGAAGAAGAGCCATCGCACAGACTTCTACCGGGACCTATCGAGAGCCACGCCTTCCGATTTCAGTAAGTTGGACCACATTTTCTTCTTATATAAAGCTTCGGCCAAACTTAAGCGATCAAAGCGACTGTGAACCTAGCATGAGCTTCGCGTTGTCGCTCTCGCTGCATTGATGTTTTCCACGACGGTGACGTTTTGGTTTGGCGGAAGCTTTAAAATGTGCCGTGCGAATTTTATTTTGACTTGTGTTAATAAACCGCTGTCAATATCTTGTATATCATGGTATAAATACTCAAAGTACAGTAAAAGAAAACAATGAATCATGGAAATTTTTCATTTGCTTCGTCTTAACTCCTCGTCTTTTGCTATATACATTATTTCTGATCAATCAGCATTTCAAGAGAATCTGCATCTTGCCAACGATTTATTAACACGGCCATTAGCTACTGCTTTTTATTTAAATTTGCTCAACGTTGCGTTACCGATATTCATTGGTCAGCTTTTTTGGTTTTATGGAGTGCAGGGTGACATTCGCTTCGCTTATTATTTGCTACAACCGAACACAGCAACGAGATGTACTCTCGTTCCAAGCACAAAGCTTAATCATCACACCACAGAAGCTATCAAGGATACGAAGATGGGTTGAACATGGAACTACGTAGAGAAATTAATTAAGTTTTTATTACCTTTTTATTTAAGCTCTACACTTCAATTTCTCGTATGCAGTATCGACGTCGTCCTCTGCGATGGACTCGAAGCGCCGCGCCGAATCGTGGAAGCGAAACAGACGGGCGCTGGCCTACTCCACAGTTGGCACGCCCGACTACATAGCCCCAGAGGTATTCCTGCAAACGGGCTACGGCCCGCAGGCGGACTGGTGGAGTTTGGGCGTCATCATGTTAGTATCAACGTATTCATAGATTCAATTAAGGCTACCATTCATGAAAGCATTACTAACGATTTATTAGCCTCTGTTAAAAATCCAACTGTTTCTTACAATATGCATTCAGTACACTAAGAGTCAGTTTACACTGATGTTTAGGCTGTAAGATCTCACCTTTGTAACAACAATGATTTTATAGCAAATATACCGTCTGACGAATCAAACGTATATTTGCTAGAAAATCATTTGTTGATTTGATCAAGACAAATTGAAGCAGAATCGGCTGTTCATGTATGGTAGGCTGTACTAACATAAATATGTTTAGATTTTTTAACTTATAGTTTCTCTTCAAAAATGAACATAACCTGAGTCTCCGTCAATTTCAAAAGATTAACAGAAACACAATGATGGTATAAACAAGCGGGCCTTAGATGTCGTCCAGTCCTCATTGTGGTTCCTCCGTAATCTTACCTTTGTTTAACAATATAGTTATTGTGTTCTCGTCTATATCTTGCACTTGTAGTTTGACAGTTGTGCGGCAGTGACGGGCATAATGCTTAGCCAATGTACATGCTAAGTAACGTTTATTAATTTCAGCTTAAGGGCCTCTTTCCCCACCCTCAAGTAAAGTGTCGAGTAGGCTATTCGCCAGTTGAAGTCCTCCGTAACTTCACGTACAAATTTCACGACCTACGAGTAGCACTACTTTTAAGATTAATTGACCCGTAACTTACTTGAAACGTCGTCCGTCAATTTGCGTGTTTATTTGACGGGTAATTATTTAAAAGTTGTCTGTTTTCATTTTGTGCAGATTTTTACCAACGATTATCTTAAAATAATATTTAATTGATCATCATTTGGTCGAATTAGAACATACTACGACACAACAAATACCGAAGATTCGTGTTTCATTTTTTTTTTCACGGTGAAGCATCACTTTGTTTCTTATCTAGCACAGCTTTTATTTTTGTACAAGATATTCCAAAATGTCCTTCTCATGTAAATTAAATCAAATCCAAATAATATAATTAATACTTTCTTTCCGACACTTGATTTAAGAACAGTAAAAAAATAAAATTGCATGCGATTATATTCCAAACAATTCAGAAAGACACTAAAAACACACATGACTACAAATGCTAACTGCAATGACGTTTGACGAGTGATATTGACGTAATATTGAACGAATGTAACGTATCATTTGATACGTCATTCACTTAACCAGAAAGTTATTACTCGAATGTTTGTTTTCGCTTGTGACATAGACAGAAGATACTCGTTACTTTTACTTGCCCATTAACGTTAATCTGGAAGTGACTAATCAACGCTTTACGTGGTGATGGTGAACGAGGCCCTTAGTGTGATGCGTTACTAACGCAACAGTATAAAGTAATTGCCTTTCAAAGTGTAAGGAGTGCTTGCATTGCCTACCTGGCTCACTAAGTTTCTATCTCTGGTTAATAAAGCTGGGGCGAATCAATTTAGATTACCATCGACTCGCTAAGAAGGAGGAATATATTATATTCTTAAATTAAATAATAGCCAACTGCATTGATCTAATGACCGCAAGAGCGACTGCTGAGCGTAAAGTCTTGGGTTCGATCCCTGGGGTAGGCAAAGAGTTATTTGGATAATATATGGTAATTTTTAGTAGCAGTCCGGAGTCTGGACGTGCCTGTTTAATGGCTTGCCCCCTATTATTGGGACTTAAACGAACTACGTATTCTATACAACTCTGCCTCTACGGGGAATACAATCATGATTATATTTTATGTTAATAATAGCTAATGCAATTTTTTATGTGAGCGTAGCCGCTGTTGCGATTTTTATAAGAAGCAATATAATATGTATTGTTCGCTGCACTTAGCTAATTTTGCTCTGCGTATTTATATTTAGCTGGACGAATTAGATTCATTTGATTTAAATCCTAATTCTAACTAATATTATAAATGCGAGTGAGTTTGTTTGTTTCGCATTCACCCTAAAACGGCTGAATGGATTTGAATAAAATTTGGCACTTGGGTAGACCAAGACCTGGATGAGGACCTAGGATACATTTGATCCCGTTCCGACAACAACGCGCGCGAAGCCGCGGGCAAAAGCTAGTACATATAAAATAAATGAGTTTTTTCACTGCTGTGCTTCGAGGCCTATGTCCAGCGATGGAGTGTGACGGGCTGAGAATAAAGTTATATGTACCAAACCTTTTGGTTAATTAACCATTTTTAATAGCTATCATGTAAATTGAGAGCATATTTATTGATCAAAATGTTATACGTAAACCGAAGGTTACTAAAGACGAAGAAAACCAAACAGTTTTGCCGATGTAAGATGAGATGCCACCTACCTGTGTTAGGCCTTCGTACTGAGAAAAGCTCTAATATTGTGATATAATCGATATTTATTACGTCTTTGACGACGATTTTTGTTCGTCGTCCACGATTTGCCATGAAGCCTCATAAGTCAAAAGCAGTCGTTTTCCGTTTGCGACAGGACAAAGCGGCTCAAAATTGTCTTTAAAAACCTGTCCTTTGATAGATACAAATTCTAAAATAAATCAAACTCAGTGAGGGAATTATTAATTATGTTAAGCTGTTGCGTGAGTCCATATAAGCGAAGTTTTATTAAAATTTAATGTTTCTATTTTCAGTAAAGTTGAAAGCTCTGTTAGCAGGAATAAATATTTTTACATGACTATGATTGCCCGGGTGACTATGGTCTAGTAACCTTATTATATACTAGCGAGCCGCCCCGGCTTCACACGGATGCAATTTACTTGTGAAGACGGGTATTCTGTTCACAAGTTGTGCACAAGTTCTAAGCAGTAACTTAACTTAAAGTACTAGTATTGCATGAATTCAAGATAGTATTTCATTAGCATAATTAAGTACTTCTTTATGTATATATTCACATAATAATTATATATATATTCACATAATAATTATATAGCCTATGTTCATGTGGAATAATGTATCTTTCAAATGGTGAAAGAATTTCTCAAATAGGAGCTGTGGTTCCGGAGATTACCCTACACAAACTTACAAAATTAGCTTTCTCTCTTTATAATTTAGTATAGATTTATGCTGCGCGTCATCCTAGGTTCCATTTTCATGGGCCTTATAACTTAACTAACGAAACGTGTTTGTTCTATACATCTCAGCCTACCCCTTTTAACACAGGCGAGATATTATGTCATGGCTTTTCTATAAAAGTCTATATTTCAAATCTGATCTAACTAGTCTGTACCGTCCCACTGCAAGGCAAATGCCTCCCTCTCCCTTTTCCACACAATTCTGTCTTTTGCTGGTGTCGACCAGTCTTTTCGGTAGGAATCAAGCTCGTCTCGGCCTACCGCGATGTCGTCATGCGTTTAGTTGGACCCAATAGGTGGTACTTGGACGCAAAATACGCGCATTGACGTGGAGTTGCGGACACCAGTCCGTATTACCTATTAGTCTTACCTTAGCCTATTTGTCATCTGACATGCGCAGACATGTCCGGCCCAGTACTACTTAAGCTTAGCGGTTTTCTGGGTAAAGTCCGTAATCTTGGTATTATAATATACTAATTTTAAAATGGTCCATTGGGGCATAAAGACAGAACAATCCACGAAACAAACTAAATGTATTGGTCTGATTGATGTTAGCATTCATATAACTAGTAATAAGCAGTCACAGTTCGAGAGCCAGTAAATGGATTGAACCTATTTGACCCAATGAGGAAGGGTGAATACGGCTCTGAACAGTATTGTTGTAGGTATGTTTTCCTCGACACGATTATGTATTCCTGGTACATTCTTGTTTGTTTTAATTGCATGTCGTTAATTAAAATTAAACCAAAGGGTCCCAGACATTTCGGAAACCTATGAAAATCAACATCAAGTTGCTAAAATCCATGTAGTTTGCACAAAGTCAAAGTTTATTTAAACTTCCCGTAAATTTTGGAGCGTCTACTAAGTTGCAAACTAGTACGAGTATAATGAAAGAATAACTGACCAGACGAAATGATACGTAAGGATTTTTTTACTGAAACATGTTTGTATTGAGGCTTCTTTTCGCTGTGGACATTTTTGAGGAAGGCATATAGCCAAGCTAAGCAGCAGTATCAGTATAATCTTATGCTGACATTATGTTATTTTCAACAGTTACCATAACATGCGAGCAAACCTAGCACGAATTATAAGATGCTCCAGCGATATTTAGAGTAATTCTTCCATCGATAATTTTCCGTTATTGGTAAATTGATACTTTTCAGTGTGTCTTTTACATAAAGCACTCAAAGCTCGGCGTCGCATTAGCATAGCTGAGTTGCGAATTCTTTCGATAAGTGGCATTATAGCAAAAGCATTCCGCGATAAACTCAGGCGACGTGTTAACTTACTCCACTTTATTTCCCTGATTTTCTACTAGCTAGCGCTGAGCGGAGGGCTTATATCCTCATATATTCGAACAATTAATTAAGATTTCGAAACATGCCCCTGAATAGCCTAGCTATAATTCGAGACACAATACAAAGCCCGTAAGCAAGGTGTAATTGAAATAACTGAAAATCTGTTTTTTTTTTTTCGCTATTTAGATTTGGACCCACTGGAAAAGTGGATCATAATGATAAGTTCAATGACATCTTTTCTGGTTTTCAGTTGTTTCAATGTCACCTTGTATATCGTGGAAATATTTGCATTCATTATGAACTTATCTATCACGCATACAATAGCTTCCGAAAAGTAGTAACCATTTTGTGCAGCGATCAAAATCGTAGAAAACTAAAAGCAATTATTATCAACTGGCAGGTCAATTCTGTATAAATCTCACCGTGAAAACTTAGGCGAAGTGAGTTAGATGCGAGTCATTCCGCCTGGATTGACACTATTGACAGCTCACTTCACCTAACACAGAGACCAGATCTGTTGAACCGTTTTTCGCCTACTCAATCAACAACCCTCACATTTCAGGTACGAGATGTTGATCGGATACCCGCCGTTCTGTTCTGAGTCGCCGCAGGAGACGTACCGGAAGGTGATGTCATGGCGGGAGTCGCTGACCTTCCCTCCGGAGATACCCATCAGCGAGGAGGCGAGGGAGACCATCATGCGCTTCTGTTCTGAACCTGATCGCAGGTAAGCCTTCGAATAAACCTACTGACACAGTTACCAGCGCGTACCAGGAATGTCACCGACGTAGCACGAACAGTTGCCAAACTTAAGTGGCAGTGCACATTGCTCGCAGAACAGATGGCCGATGGGGCTGTAAGGTTCTGGAGTGGCGACCGCGTACCGGAAGGCGTAGCGTTGGAAGGCCTTCTACAAGGCAGACCAATAACCTTTGAAGGTGGCAGGAATTTGCTGGATGCGAGAAACACAGGACTGGTAGATGTGTGTCAATCACGTGATCGTTGAATGGCGCGTGGGGTGAATTCACAAAGGGTTTTCAGCATTTCAACGTCGAATAACTTTTTTTTCCGTTAGCTACAGAGTTGTCGCCATACAAAATATAATTATGTATTTGTAAGACCATTGGAATGGTACTATTCTCAATTTGCTACAAGGTGGGTACGTTACGTACGTTACGTTTGCTACAAGGCTAGGCAGATGATGATCCGTAGGTAATGATGGCCGATCCTGCTCTTGTAAGTAAGAATATTTAGACGCCACTTTCATCAGAGGACCAAGCTCGAGGTATGCCAGCCAGCGATGGAGCGCAGTAAAGGATACTGCGCTCCTGTGCGCGAAGTTGGAATTAGACCGGATACGGAACAGTACGATACTGCGCTCTAAAAAGCATCCAAGCTCAAATGGGACTGGGCCAGACAGAGACACGTATGCCGCAGGTCGGATGCATTGTGGTGTGGGCTAAAACCACCACAACACGGGTCCCCAAAAACGCCCAACGGCATCGGAAGACCGGAAGACCCTCAGGCGTGAATGGCCGGAGGAACTTGACGCTTATAGGCGCGATTGGTCATTATTCAGACTTGGTTGGTTGGGGTTGCTCATTGGCTCAGGATCGAATCGCTTAAAGGAAAAAAGAAAAGGAGGCATTTGTCCTGCAGTGAGACAATACAGGCTGATTATTATTATTCTCACTGCTTTTCTGCACCTGTCATCACTGCGCCTTGCCAGGTGGCGTCCAACGACTGGAAGACGAGGTGTTGGTCGTCCAGCGGCGAGATGGGCGGATGACGTTGTTGCCATAGTGGATAGCACCTCGATGAGTCTTAAAGGAGCGTGCGGTTTGGCACAAGAAAGATGTCCAGCAGAGGGGTAATTCGGGCTGCAAATGATAAAGATGAAGAATATTTTGTCCTCTGTGCTATATGTATCTTATATATCTTTATCCTCTCTTTTATCACGTATCTGGCGATAAGAACAACGTAAGATGTCTGTAGATAAGAATCGGGGAATTCATCGAATACCTTACTATGAAATATCGGCGGTACTCTTTGACCTAATTTTATTACTTATTATAATATATTTTATATCAGACTACCGGACCTGAAAGACGTTGACCTTCCCTAACAGCGCCACCTACCGGGTCCAAATGTTGATCTCAAACGTCCAGCCATACAAACACAAAAAAAAACCATCAAAATCGGTACTGCCGTTTAGGAGGAGTTCAGTGACAGACGTCTACGTACAGAAAAATTATGTACATAAAGATGCAGTGCACTGTTCTGCCGCGCTAACGAAGAATGCAATAACTCGATTTTGGACGATTTAGAGTTATATATTCGTTGAGTTATATATTTGGAGTCAGCGAATCGAAATCTATTAACTCTCCCTAAGCAACTTATTATTGATCCTTCAGGAACTCGGTTTTTCAGTAAGCAAGATGCAATAACTAAAACTTCATAACAAATTCAATAATCAAAAAAACAATTCTCGGAAGCGTCAAAATCGAGTTATTGCATCTTTCGTTAGTGCGGCAGTGTTGTCTACCACGTTAGATCGTGTATTCAAACATTTCTTTAACATTTAAGGGCCGGTTGTTTCAAATGGTTGGTTAACGTATACGTATGTCAAATAATAACGATTACATTATGATGTTTAACGTTCGTTAAATACAAAGCGTTGTTTCACTGCATAAAAAACCGATCGTCAAACTTCAAATGTAGAAGAATAAAATGACGTTAACCAGTGGGTTACTGTAATCGTTATGTTTTAACGAACGTTAAGGGCTTAATTTTGTGGAACAAAGCTTTTTTTGATTTGACGATAGCTAGCGCCATTTATGACGTATACGCGTGCGTCAAGTGGACGTGAAACAACCCGCCCTAAGTATCATTTTAACATTTAAAACAGTTTGAGTGTGGATTCATAAATAGTGTTCAACATAAACATTTGTTTCCCCTCAAACACACCGACACCTTGCTAAGTACCCCGGCAAACATACAGGCGACACCGACCCTCGGGGAATTCAGGCGCGACGTTATTTTGTGTTATTATGTTCGCTAAGGAATCTATATGTTGCATTCCAGATTGGGTTCCCAGCGAGGCATCGAGGATGTGAAGTCCGTGTCGTTCTTCCGCGGCGTGGACTGGAGCCACGTGCGCGAGCGCCCCGCCGCCATCTCAGTAGAGGTTCGGTCCATAGACGACACCTCCAACTTCGACGACTTCCCCGACGTCAAGCTCGAAATACGTGAGTCTAGTAACAACCCAGCTTTGTACTTGGCAATTTTGGTTTTATGTAGGTAACTTGGTAGCTCAGGTGGAGCAGGTGGAGCTGGCGGTTCAGCTTAAGTATGGTCTGTTCCAAAAGTATCTATGAAATTGTAAACAAATGTATCAAAAAATGTACCTTACGTGTGGATGCCAATTTGTATTGCCCCTTACAAATTGTATGCTTTGAATTGGACACTTAACCCTGTAATTCACATTTTAAATCACGTTAGATTTTCACGAGAAGAGGTCCTAACGGTTAATGAAAGGTACCCACCTCTATGTGGGTTGGTTCCCATCATTAAAAAATTAACCTTTATAGTGTCACGGATTTTTTTTTTTTTGCTGAGTGAACGAACCAACCCTTTGGACCTCTTTGGTATATACAACTAATTTTTGACCATAATGTGGGTTTAGTCCTTTCTGCTAAACTATAACTATAACCTCAATTTTTGCCGATGAGTTTTAAGTTACAATCTAATAATGATAATGAAACAGTAATTGTTGGAAAAAGATTGAGTTATAGGGTTGAAAACATCTAAATACAGATGAATGTGATACTAATTCTTTTTAGTGAGTGATTGTGTAATAATTTAACCTGAACAGGGTTTGTTTACACGATCATCAGATACTTTTGAAACAGACTATGAACATATTGAACATAAATAAGAGCCGTGGTGGCTCAGTGGTAACGGCCAGCGACTTAGGGTCGTGGGTTCGAACCCAGGAAGGGGCTTTATTTTATGAAAAAAAAAAATCATCACCACTGCTCTCAAAACTGTGAAGGAAAACATCGGGAGGAAACCGCCATGTTCTAAAACCAAACGATCGAAGACATGCGACATCTACCAACCCGCACTGCCCGCGTGGTGGATAACAGCCCACTTCCTCTCACAGAGGCTGACATTATAGGCTGTATATGCTATGAACATCTGCAATACCAATGGCATTCGATTATTCTATCCCAGAGATAAGGCTGAAATTTCATGTATCTATCTGTCATCACACTGGTACCCATATCTCGCAAAGTAAACAGCAAAATCGTTGCTCGTTGCTCAATCGTGGCTCGTTGATGAATAGGTATAATGTTAGTAGTTAACCAGAGTCCATCACAAATAGCGAATACTGCGATTATAAGGTAAAAACTTATGTCTAGTGATTTAATTGGCGGTTGTTATGACTGTCTGTCGATCACAGCTGTTAACATGAGTATGACAGCGTGTTTCTTTGTTGATCATCCTTTTTGGAACGGAGTGTATGCCACTACTTGGCTTTCACCACTAAATAGCACTAAATGCATTAAGTGCTAAAATTATTTAAGACATTATTTTGTCTGTGTCAATCTTTTGAAGATGATAGAGACAGAATGATGCTTTAAATACGCAATGATTGATGAATGATGCGTTAAATGAAATAAACTATTTTACTTTTTAGGGTACCGTACCAAAATGGTAAAAAGGAACCCTTATGGTGCGACTCCGTCTGTCTGTCCGTCTGTCTGTCACAGTTGGATATCTCAAGAACTACAAATACTATCAACTTGAAATTTGGAATAGTTTAAGATGACGTTTGTCCAATTATTTTGCAAATAAGTTTTGTTTTTTGTTTTTGCAACGGTTTCTGAATGGGGCTCTTAACAATTCGAAGTAGGGCTGCTAGGGCATATGGGCTATCATATTAGGAAAAAAAAGAGCGCTATTTGCACATTCTCAAACATTTATCTTTTTTTAGGCTGAATAGTTACGACAATCAACGAAAAATAAAAATTAAAAATACCGCTCTCCCCTTATCTCCGAAGTTTATATAGAGAAAAATAAAGTTTATGTATAAATTACAGGATATTATAGGAATAAAACGATGTCTCTAAATAGCTCACTTTGTCTAATATTGCAATTTTAGGTCAGCGCCATCTCTTGACCGATAGTGGAACTAATGTATTTTTTTTGGTGATTTTTGATGGTACTGAACCCTCGGTGCGTGAATTCGAATCGCTCTTGACCGGTTTTTTATACACATTCAGGTCCGCTTGCAATACAAATAACTAATTTCAATTTCAAATCAGCGTTCTGATTCTGTCATCAATCGTTTCATGACAGAAACAGAATTATGTTTTAAATATGTAATGTATGGCCTTAATGATTGGTGGTTCAGACACGCAACTCAGCCCACCTTGCCTAGACCTATCACCCTACCGTAACTATTATGAACATTGCGTACATTGTTGCAGCATCAGCGCCAATCCCACAAGACGGCGAGGTGGCATACAAAGACTGGGTGTTCATCAACTACACGTTCAAGAGGTTCGAGGGGCTCACCCAGCGCGGCACGCCCACCAAGAAGTGAACGCCCCCACGTGACACTGCTTTCAGTCTAAACTGCCCGCTACCTAGCCTCGCCAAGCAATTTAGATGTTAATGTTCCGTTAGCCCAACGGTCGAAGCGTTAGCAGGCTTCAATACTATCTGCTATTTAATAACTTAATTGATTATTGTTAATTATACGTAGGAGCGACTCCACTTCACTTAGAGGTTATAACCTTCGTAGTCGATAGGTAAGGGAGATACGTCGGTAGCAATCTCTCTCTCTTCTTTACCTTTAAGATCTCGAGTTAGACATCTTCCGTAATACTAAGATCGTAAGCAGTACAACGCTAGGTTCTGCCCGGCTTTTTCGTTCGAAAACTATATTGCAATAAAAAAGTGCGATTATTTCATAATGTTACATGTATGATACGGCGTAAATTTAAAGCTATAAGTCTCGTGTGCCTACCTCTATTTGTGCCTACCTCTGCATGTACTTGCGACATTTTAGTCTGAAAGCAGTTTGCAGTAATAACTGATGAAAATCGTAATCTGTAATCATCGTTTGACTGTAAGAGTGTACACGGATGAGCTTGTGTATGAACTAAATTGCGTACCTTTCTGCTGATTCTCGTTCCAGACGCGACTATCTTCTACGTTTGAAAGCCTACGTTATTGACAAATGGAAATTCGATCAATTAATTTTATCTTCGCATCTACTCGTTTGTTCAATCACTAAGATATTTCCAAGTTGCTGTGTTGTCGCTCAACCACACATGTATTTGACATTGTCGCACTGAAACTATGTTTTGAAATGTATATATTGCTCTTAGACTGTTTTGCAAATAATATCTTGACTCGAAATTTCCACTTGCCATTTCCTTTAAACTATCCTGTAACTTTGTGATCCCCGAGACAGGCAATAGAAATAGGACCGCTGTAATAGATTATTTATATTTTATTTACTTACGAACGCAAAAACGACATTAAAATATTTTGGTGTTACAACTGTACAGAGCGTAGGTCTAGGATAACATTGGATATTGATATTTTTAAAGTTATAGTATTAAAGAAACCAAATAATTATTGTGAAAGAGAATACGTACAAGAGTGATCTTTTTCGTTCGGAGGTCTTACAATATTTGATGATACGCTTATTTTATTGTCTCTCTCGGTTTCAAATGTGTAGATATAATAGTGTCCCAATGTTCTTGTGGTTTGCTAAAATTCGATAAATGTACGTTTTATGAACATCAATATTATGTAATATGTCCCTTGTAATATAATAGTGGGCCTGATAGTGGAACTGACCAAGATGTCACCGAGCTAATATCGCGTGACGCAGCACCACTACGGAATTGCGAACACAACGTTAACAAATCTGACATGTATTACGCTGTAAATCTTATTTATGTGACTATTTTCGTGAAAATAATCTAATTGTATCGATTAAAGGCTAACTCTATAGTGCCGACTAGTAGGGAATAGCTAGAGCGCCCGCGTTTCTGGGCGAAAATGAGGTGATCGATGTTATTTCTGTAACTAGTTAGTTATATATCAGTTTATTGCGTTATTTATACGATATCGCCATTATGTTATTTGTTTTTGAGGGTCAATGAATAGTGTGCTCTATTCATTATTAGTAAATCTTATTTCAATGAGTTGCGTGAAGCGCGTGAATTATTTGTTACCCGCGGTTTCTGGTTGCTCATCTGCTGTAAAAACAAGACCTCATACTAGTATGAGGTATTGTGATTAATTGAACAAAATAACAGCATTCGAGCATACAGGTTTCCGGAAACCAGCAGGAAGTATTGAGATGTTTTGGTGAATAGTGTTTGTTGTTTACTTGTGAAGCCGTCGATGTTGCAGTTGGTGACGGCGGTTGTGTATTAATGAATTGCCAACGTTTAGTGGCACTCCTCCAGCCACGTCTTGCCTTAACTGTGACTAGGTGCGTGAGGCACGAAGCACATATGCAAGCAATAAAGTATGCACTCTGTAACCCCAACTTCTCATAGACAATATAAAATTATTTAAGTCTGTTAAAAACTGCTAAGCTGCAATAACATACAGATAGTTTTTCTATATCGTATAATTGTAAAAAGTATCCTTATATGAAATAGCGCGACTAGCAATAGATACAAACAGATTGCGTCGGGGGAATTTTTGAGGTGAAATTCGTAACAGAGAAAAAACACCTAAGAAGTCATGACCTCAATTTTGGAGAATCACAAACTGTTTCTTAGTTTTTGGGAATAGAACTAAAGTTTCTTCCTGTAGTTTCATTTCAAAAACTCACCCCTATATTACCAAGAAGTCATCATAACCTTATAGCACTCCCGGTCACTAATGCCTTCCAAACTGTTGTTTCATATACTCATTATCATCGAAAACACTCTAATTTTATGTCTGCTCCTCTCCATTTTATGTAGCAGCATGATAGGTTGAAGTATAAAATCTGTTTTTTATACTCTTATAGGTATATTTAAAAACCGATTTTGTAAGATATTATCGTGCGACTCATACAATTCTTTAAAATGACTCCGTCGATACATTCTTCTCGATGATTTATTTCTCCGTATCAGGAATACTTCCCTCTCTCTCTTATAACCCGACAGGGAAAGTAAATACTTACCTATTTATACTTTATATCTATACAAATTAATAATAGTATATTAAAAAAAGTATATTTTAAAGGCCGCGTTCAATTCATTCGCAATAGAATTCCGTCCAAAATTATGTTACTATAATGAAATGTATTTTATCAAAATATGGATATATTTACCTTATTACAGTTGGCGTCGTATGAAAATAATGCGACTTTGAGACCTTTCTTACCTCTTGGTTTTACTATTGAATTTTTGAGGCTTTAACCAGCTTGCTTCCTTATAGTCGAAATTAGCACTACCAGATTATAAATTTAGTATAGGCCGCAAATTTTAACGTGAATGCGTTCCATTAGGGAAGTATACAGACTCACCAAGACGAATAAAAAAGGTGTGTAGAGATGTTTCCTAACGTGTTCATGTAAAAATTATCGGATAGTGAGGCGCCGCCGTCTGTACCGTTACCTTGCAACCATTCTTATGAATATAAAATTGATAGTATGTGCAAAATTAGCTTTTTACGAGAGAGGCTGGTATTCCTGATTGTAACTCTTTCTGTACTTGTGGGGTCCTTTGTAGTTCGTGTCTTTTAAATATAATATTACGTTTCCGGCAATTTAATTCAGGAATTTCATACATTAATTTCCTAACTACATATCTATTATTATTTTTACTTCTCTTGACATTTCTCGGGACCCGAAGCCGTCTCGCAGAGGCCTGTTAGACGTTTTTAATGAAATCAGTCACCAACCAACGATTATCCCTGTATGCACTGTGCAAGTGCATCCGAGGACAACCCCGGTTGGTGAAGGACTATTGCAAGATATGGAAACAAAGCATATTTATTATTCTTGTAATATTCAGAAAAAAAGAAATTATACCGAATAACGGCCGAAATTATAGATATTATGTAGTTCGTCGAGAATGTACTAGGAAATTATGAAATCCCTCATTTTAAACTTTGCCGGTGTTAATATATTTAATAAACTTCTACTTACCACGGGGAATTTAGTATAAGGAAGATTTAAAAACTACATAAAATATGAATAATAATCTCTCAAAATTTAGATGATGTATGTCGCCGTAAACGAACTAGAGCTTGTCTAGATAAAGCGCTTTACGCGTGTAACGAGTAGCGCGTTCAAATTCGTCGCAAATGGTGCGTACTCCCGAGTTCAGTCAGTGTAAAATATTTGCTTCCTGATAAGTATGTGGACATACCCTAAGACCTTGGCTAGTCCACACGCGCGTTTCGCTTGCGTAACGAGTCGCGAGACCAATAAAAAAATACTTGTGGCGCTATATGCGCGTAAACCGCCTTACCTGGACATGCACCTACTGTATGAATTATCACCGACTCCCACGAATTACACCGTGCGAACAAGTTGCTTCCATTTTATCATAGTACTCTAACTATACATACAACAGTATACAATATACATGAAGTAAATATTAAATTTATACAATGATACGATTATACATTATACTATCAATAAGTACACTCTTGATGATAGGAGAAACGCAAACGGAAACACTCGTAAAAGAAAAAGGATGTCAAAATTGCATTTTTCGAATATGATATTCTTCTTCATGGTCGTATCGATATTGATTATGATAAGAAGAGAACAACACCGCAGGACCATAGAAACTGTTGGTAGCTAAAGAAACGTGTAGGTATACGCGTCCAAGCGAGCTGAAAGCACCATCGGTCGACTACACAATTTGAGTAAAAACCAAATGTATTGTCAGCCTTTCTTTTGCGATCATCTTATTTGGTTTATAGGTGTAGATATCTCTCATGTCCATACTTATCAACCCCGTTGCGTAGATTCGATACAAACTTGATACTTACACTGTAAATATTACATCATACAGTCTCAAACTTAAAAAAAAATCATAAGCCCAAAGGCGCTTTGGGATATGGCTCCTGAAATGTAGGTACCGATTAATTGGAAAATAGATCTCACTTCGATAATACCTATTCTGAATTCCACACATTGCGTTGGGCAAGGCGATAAAAATTCACATATTATTGATTATATTTATAAAGCTTTTGTATTTACACAGGTCTTATACAGGGCGTCCCACGACTTTGCCACATGGAGGGAAAGTACCTTTAATACTGTAAATAGAAAAATTTACTGAATGCGAACTTCATTTTTATTTAAAAAATAATACAAACTGCATTCAAAGAATTTTAAATAATCACCTGTCTGAACCGGGAATCGAACCTGCTAAATGTGAGAAAAAAAAAACCTTTAATTTTACTGTACCGATCGAAAGGCTGAATCCTATACATTTATTTTTTCTCAATAACATAGCATCTAAAATAAAAGGAAGACTATGAAATTTAACATTACACGACATAGTCAGAGAAAAGGTTATTCATTATACTAAACAAAATTTCATGATGATTTTCATGCAGTTCGTATTGTTTTTAAAATAAAAATGAAGTTTTTCTATCTACAGTATTTAAGGTACTTTCCCTCCTTGTTGCAAAGTCGTGGGACGCCCTGTTTAACGCTTGATGTAATTACTGATTAATTTGTATATTAGCTTTTGTAGCACTCAATGTGTGGAACTCTCAGTAATACTACCGACGTTTGCGATACTATCACCGCTTCAAACGTAACACTATGGCACGAAACAGACTATACATGCCGCGCAACATAGGCAGTGGCCGATGAGAAGGCTATTATTACATAATAATAGCCTTCTCATCGGCCACTGCCTCTCGGGAGGCTGACAGCCGTGTCACTAGTGTTTCAAGCGATTAGAAGCTCACTGGTCATATACGTAAGGTACACAATTCTATAGCCGCGCGCTGTTCATGTAAAATAGCATAGACAGCTTCAGTGCAAGGCTCGTCACACATCAAATAGCGACTACTTGTACCGGAGATTATAGAATATTTATAAGAATAGGTGTATTTTTGTGTCTGTTTAAAACCTTTAGAAAATTCCTGACTCCAGCGACAGGTCGCGATCTATTCGTACTAAGAAAATAAATGAAACTGAAAATAAATAATATCCTATAATATTTTTGCACTAACATAGGAAGCACATTATAATTCTCATTACGTAATATTAACTTGTACAAACTGACAAATTCTCTTTTTATAGATATTATTAAATAGTACAACTTAGTTGCACACTGCAATAAATTGAACGTTGTTTGTATCTTGACGATGCAGTACGTCGTACACTAGAGTCGTACGTTGTGATTGGCTGTGTCACCACGATGTTTGAAGTAACGGTTTGTCACATCGTATGTTGCAAATGCCTTGCGCTTAGATTTATGTTTGTTTGGGAAATATTCACTCTCGGATTTGTCCAACGTGATGTGATCTATCAGATCTTCTATGAAGAGTCTGTTCATTGATAAAGGATGCTCAGCTGTTAATGATGATGCCAGTCGACTGACAACAATATGTTTGGACAAGTCGCGAGCTAGCGCAGGGCGCATATCTCCCAACCGCAGTTTTCTTGTCGATTTTCGCATCTAACGCCTGACTCAATCAGTTAGCCTTGTGCTTAGCATAGTACTAATATGACAAGTTTGGTGTTGTATAATTTTAATGTTAGCGATTTTGTATTATTTCGATAAAATGTGTGTTGATTTAGTTGACACATTGGCTGCAGAAAGCTCCCACAACATCGCATGAACTGAACCTAGTGTGTTGATAACGACGGGCTTTCCGCAGTGGAGTATGTAGTGTGACATTGTGCGGGCTGTTCGAACGGGCGCCACGTACACCGCGATACCAACTTCATATTGTCGGCTAACTGCATATCTAACGATATTAATAACAATAGGATCCACCACGAGCCGTAAGAACGCCACGAAATTGCCAGACACTATAGAACTACGCTATATCTGTCATCAATGTAATTGATGACGTCTGTCAGTTAGCTCGGATATCACGGGTAACACGTCTTGCCCTCCAGGAGAGTTGCTCACATTTGCCAAAATTATTCTGTCAATTATTGAAACCTCGGTTCATTATGCTTACGTACATTCGTGTTAGCCCGTTATATTTTACTTAAATGTATTAAGATTTCTCACCTGCATAGAGGCTATAAGTAAGCGAGTCTCAGAGACTTGCACGTAACATACACAGTGCGCACCGTTCACGCGAATAGCCCATTAGTGATGTAGTGTTAACTCCATTAAATTTAGTTCAATTATTTGGTTTCTGTCAATATTCATATTAATTTAAATGTAATTTAATTATTTAAATTTTACTCGCTTGTCAACACAAACACACATCACAGCTGAGAGCGATCGGTTTGCTCAATTGCGCTAAATGAAGTTCATGAAGTCCTCGTATTTATATTGTGATCAAAGGATTACATCCTAATTTATTGACGAAACATTAAGATGATAGTTATTATTATTTTAAAAATTCCCAGTACTGATATCAATAGAAATGTCTTTATTTAGCGGTAATTAGCCGAACAGCTGCGTTCTCTTTCATACAAATGCATATAAAAATGTGATGTGTTTTTTCATTTTTCAGTCAATAAACGTAATTCGTTGATATTTGCGTGTGTTGGTGAGAAAATATTAATAGATACGTGTTATATGCTACGAATTAGAATAGTATCGTATGACAGTGACGCGGCACGCTTAGTTACCTTTACGTAATAGGTACGTAGTCTTAAATGCATTATGTGCGTGTAGAGGGAAAATATAAAAAAAAATGACTTTAATTTTAATAATTCTAGCATGTTACACGTGTCGTCTCACTAATAATTGACAAAATTGTGACAGAGTATCAAATCAAGATACAGCCCATATTTTATCAAAAATGTTGTTTTATTATTGTGATTTATAGAGCGTCGTAGAATCGCGCGCGGTAGTGCGCACGCGGGCAAATAAATCATAGCTATTCGCTTTGTTATTGTTGTTCGAAATAATGATAATGAAAAATAATTATGAATTATTTAATTTCTTTAATTGTAAGTCTTTAAAGTATTTTGTTTAATACTTTTATTGTTTCTTCCATGTGATTTAAGAAAGTGGCAATACGATTAAGCATTAAAGCGATATGAACTTTGATTTATCTTTTATTAAGTAAACCTGCAACTTAAACCTTTATTATTTCGTTTGTGAGATATTGTGTGAAGGGGCACGAGTGTTTGGCACAGCTGTATTGGGCTAATTCCTGATTGAGAGCAGTCATCATCATAGCCGGGCCATCACCATCATCATCATTGGCAGCCTTGTTCCACCCACTGAGTATAAATAAAAAATAAAAAATAAACATTTATTTCAGGTCTTTAACCCATATAAAAAATATAAAAAATTAAAAGGAATTTTACAAATTGCCATGCTTGCACTATAAATGTTACGGACTATTTACTTACAAATTAATAGACATACAAAATAATTACAGAAATTTTCGAATGAATTTAGAATTATAAGTAAAATATACAAAAGTTACAAAAAAATAACTAAAAAATGATTCAATATAACAAAAGGAAATGTCACAAATGTCAAAAATTTAACTGAAAAATGAAATGTCACTAAATGTCAAAAATTTAATTGAAAAATGAAATGTCACAATTTGTCCAAAGAAAATTTTATACCAAAGTCAAAGATATATATATATATATATATATACGTGCAGGCGCTGGCATGCAGCTGCAGCCATCTCCGCAAGAAAGGAGAATCCCACCGCTCGGACAACACGCTCAGGATCCCGTTCGAGCTGCCTCTACAGCGACGCAGAAGCGATGCACTCTTTTTCCGGATTATTCCGTAGAAGTCATCGGTAGTAGCATCAGCGAACATCGCCGATGCGCTACAAAACCGGGGTCACCCCAACAGAATTCTGAACGCGTTGTTGTACTGGACACGAAGGGCGTTGTACGCCCGCAGGGTGAAGTTGGTCCACAGGCTGCACGTGTAAAAAGTCTGGCAGTATGCCCTCTCGATGTCCGCATTGTCAGACAGATCATCAGAGACCCAGTGACCCAGATACTTGAATCGTTCCACTCTATTCAAATGTGACCCGCAGAGAGTGACAGGTGGTCCAGTTAAGTAGCTTTTAGTACCAGCTTTAAAGATCATGTATTCACTCTTCTTTGGGTTATATCTGAGCCCATGGGCCTCCGCGTAGGTCTCACAAATGTTCAAATGCCTGCGCATCGTAGAAAGAGACGGGCTCAGCAACACCGTGTCATCCGCGTAACTTATGTTGTTTAAACATACCCCATCAACGGAACAAGCGACCTTGGTGCTGCTGAGCTCCTCCCTTCCTTCCTCCTTCTAGTATAGGCCTCCTCCCTTCCCTCCCGTGCTATGTCATTTCATAGCCCCATAGTGGCGACTAATGAAATGTAGCCCTTCCTGATTGCTCCTGTATACGGTTGCGAGGAATATTCTGCTTACAAATACCCCTGCGTCACTGGTTGGTGATTGCATACCTACCTTCCGATGTTATCAGTGTTTATTGTTAACGACACCTGAGCAATCGTTACGGATCGGGATAGTGGAGGAAACCTTTATTCTAATACTAGTATTAGTTTAGCCACGTGAGCGAAGTTGCAGGCACAGCTAGCACAGAGTACGGACAGAACAACATGTTTTGGCAAGGACACTACCAGTAGGGTCGTTAACAATTAACGACACTATCAAGCCTATTTTGGATTAAATTACACTGTCAACATAGAAGTTTTGGACCCCCTATTCCACAAAAACCTACTCGTATAAGCTGTCTGAAGCTGATAAAAGCGAATCGGTTGTAGAATTTTTGCTGACGAATGGTAGTCGCGTTTTATTTTTGTACATTATTGTTTTACGACATGCACGCGAACGAAGTCGCGGGCACAGCTAGTAAATAAAGAGTATATTTCTGAACTTTGCTGTTTCTTTTATTTCATAATTTACTTATTAATAAATAAATAAATGTATTTCTGAAGTTTGCTGTGTTGACTGTACAATTTAATACAAAATAGGCTTGTTAGTGTCGTTAATTGTAAACGACACTACTTATAGGCCGGCTGGTAGTGTCCTTGCCAAAAATTGCAGAACAAAGCTTCATACAACCGCGCTATGATAGGTATACTGCTACAAGCATGAGGCGCGTGTGTGCGTACCATTGGCTCGGACAGTTGAATCGGGGCTGCGCGTACGCGTCGCGCGTCGTGTTTGTTTACGTTTCATGTTTTGAACTGGCTAAACATAATAGTGTTTTAATATTCAAAGTGTAAATAGGTTTAGGTTTAAAGATTTATTTAATACTATAGTACTACTCAACCCGTTGATGCAAAAGACTTGGTATTTATAAATGGTTTATCCCATTGAATGCCAACTACGCATTATTACGTAGGTCTTCCCTACCGATTAATGGTAATCTGTGTTATTCGGCCTCCTTGAATGGACGTTTTTATACCGGATATAACAAGTTTTGTTTGATCGCGGTGCCAGGGGTACGTTATTTTGCGTATATGTCGGAGAACGGAAGGTTTCTCTTGTTATCATCAGCCATATTTTAACTACTGTGGGCGTACTGTGGGTAGGGTTGGTTATTGCGCAATAGAAAAACCGAATTAAACTCAAAAGTCATTTACTCAATCTAAGCTGAGAATCAAAATTACATAAGACAGTTCCCCCAAAACGCCCATCCCTTTACCACTTCCTAGTGCTTTAGCTGGGAAGAAGAAGTAGCGGAACAAACTCCCCAGCAGCACATCTGTCTATTCAGTTAGAAGAACTTGATTCTATACAGTAATGGGTATGCAAAGTAAGTAATGTAGGAACACGACAGAACTATACCGAACGCGCAACAATTCCTAGACGTCTTCACTGCTTGACCGCCACCGATGAACTCCACTGGTCGCAGGACGAATGTGCGGCGGACATTTATAGCCGGTCGAACGTTATGTCGTAGACTCTGTCATGCGCCGCTAGGCAGCGCTAGCGTCGCGATTAGTCAAGAACCGATGGCGCGAATCCACCAACTCCATCGAACGCCAACAGATGGCGCTGGCGTACCGGATACAACTCGTCTCCGACATATACGCAATATTGCGTAGGTAAGCAACCAGGATAAAATAAATATTAGTGGTACTACGCAATATTACGTAGCACAATATTACGTACCACGGCATCCTTCAAAAGATTGGTATCCGTGATGCCAACTACGTAGCATTACGTAGCAGGCCATTTGTATGGTGGCCACTTCTTGTGATTTGACGGTTAACTTCGGCATTCAATGGTTTTTAATAAGTGGCACTGAATAGGTATCTACCTACCTATCTGGTAAACGGTGCGTTCAAGAGCAAAAATAATGACTCTTTCAGAACATTGTTCTAGCCACTCCTCAAAGTCCCCTCTTTGAGGAGTGGCTAGTGGCGTATTGTGATCCACGCGGCGCCTTAAAGAGATGTCAGCACGCACTGACGGGGTCCGACGGGACCGGTGCCTGCTGCCTTGCGGGTTTGTCCGAAAGGGATACCGTGGCCCTGGCACACAGGCAACTGAAGGAACACAGGTGGGTTCTAGCTCTCCCGCTCCGCCCAGAGCGGGAGAAGTTATTTGATAATTTCACAACCCAAACAAAAAAGGGTGTTGATATTTAGATTCTTCTTTAGTTCTGTCCACAATGCGTTTTAAATAAATGGTTGTTATTATACTGTACTTTGTGTATGAACAAATACTAATACAAATAGGAATAAAAACATACCATTTTTTTATTATCCCAAACACTCGAAAGAAAACTCAACCCGTTCGTTGATGCAAACGAGTTTTGGTATTTAATTAGGTATACCTGGTTTAATGATTTTTAGTAAGTGGCACTGAATACTGAATAGGTACCTGCCTATTTGGTAAACGGTGCGTTCAAGAGCAAAAATAATGACTACTTCAGAACATTGTTTTACAATGATTGCCTGATGATTGCTGTTTATGATTTGAAATACGTAGTCATACCTACCTACCGATCTATTAGTGATTGAATTTTTATGTTTATAAATTAAAACCCGTAAGCTGAATAACGTTCTGTTCATTTAGTTATCCTTCTGTGTCAACTGTCAACCCTATCCTACCAAAATAGGTATACATTTTGCACGTTCTTTAGATGCTTTGTCTCTGTTCGCTGTGCAGCTAGGCTGTGCCTGCGACTTCGCTCACGTGGCTAAATACTATTGGCATTGGATATAAGATAATGGGAACGTAAAGTCATAGTATATTCGTAATATTGAGAACAACATGAGTTGATTTAAACTTGTTGGTACGTAGGTACATCTTTGGTTTGAGTATCTACATATAGGAACGAAAGAAAATGGTTGTAATCCATGATCTCCCCTGGGTTAGGACAGTTATATAAAATAAAATAAACTTTATTAAACTTTAAACAAACTTTATTTAAGTTCTTTCACTTCTTTGAGAACTTGATAAACCGATTGAGGAACAGAAGTGAGAATAATATCTACTCGTAATAGGTAATAGTATATTTTGTATCGAGGGACTAAACGAAGCCATAATATACCAGAGGTGGTTTGACTCCCGTGCGAGGGAGTCAATGAAACCGAGGGTATATTAAGTTGGCGTTTCGTCTTGACGTGTAAACTGTACTTTTCACTTTGAGTACGAGAAAAATAGTCAATTTAGTACAAAAACATTTAATAAATATTATTCCTCCAGTCCATAAAACTTTCGTAAGTTTTTAGGTAAATCTTCCGCGATTTTGGCGGCAAAAGATTATCTATTATGTCTTTTGCTCTTTGCTCGACATCAAACTCTTCACTGTCACTGGACATTCTTAACCGCTAAAACGCTTGTGGCTACTTTGGTGTCACTTTTTTGTTAATAAATTTATTTAAAACCGAACAAAACACTCGACAAAAATTCTGAAATTTTCGTGGTCAGTTTTTTCTTTTAAACCAGTCACAGATTAACAATTTAAAACACATGGCGCCACCTTTGCGGAAAAACCATGGAACTAAAACTCTCAACATTTTCACAATGAAGATGGTCCACACTCCACAGATAATAGTATATTTACTGGCTGTTTGAGTTTGTCTATGTCACATGAAGGAAATTAAAAAACTTATTACTTTTCACTCCCTAGAGACTAAGTGGTCACTTTAGTCCCGCTTCGTAGGGCTATATTGGCGTACTTTTAGAGCATGAGAAGTGAAATAATAATTTATAACTCGTGTGACATAAACCAGATGCCATCTTTTAAGTTCTTTGATTTTATGTTATTTTTGTTTATGTACCTTATATGGAGATCTCTCTGAAATAAATAAATAATAATAATAAATTTGTTTAAAATATTTAAGTAATTAAATGAACAAACGAACAAATGAACGAATTCAATCCTACGTTTTTGGCCATTTCAATAATTGGTTCTGGGACAATGTCACCACTCTCATCTTCACTTAATACACTTTCTGAGTAGGGATGGGCCGAATATTCGTTTTATGTTCGGTGTTCGGCAGGTTTACCGAATATTCGTATTCGGCCAATTATTCAGCAAAAATGCCGAATATTACACCGGTTAAGAAGTAATAAAAGTGTGGGAATAAATATAAGATTAAAACAATACTAACCGTATTGTTTTAATCTTATATTTATTCAACATTAACATTAACACGTGTCAATGTCTTGCCGCTAAGTAGATATTTATATTTCCTCGAATATTCGGTTCGGTGAACAATTAACCGAACATTCGTATTCGTTAAAACTTGTATTCGGCCCATCATGATTTCTGAGTAGTTCATAATAAAATCACAGTGTTAAAACTGAAAAAAAAAACATTGTAATCCATGAACAACAAACTGGTAGGATAAGAAAATATTACAAACTGAAAACCGAATTAGAAGTGGTAGGTTAGCGTTTAGTCTGAAATTACGTTGTCACTTTTTTCTACATGCATGAGACTGTTTTAAGGCGAAATGCTAACCGGGGTAGGTTAGCTCGCCTAAAGTACAGTTTCTTTTGATAGTAGTGTTTTTTTTTTTCTATTTTTTTGAATTTCTTAGTTTCAAAGAACTTTTAAAAGTATGTATCGTCTCTTTTTATTAGGTAGATATGCATCTGTGAAATTAGTAGATTCATTTTCGCACGGTGTTCAAATGGACTATACTCCATTTACTAATAGCATTAGACAAATAACGGCTAAATAACGACAGTTATTGTGTAATATTGTTGAAATTACTGCACTTTGGAGTTATTTTTTTAATGTAAATGGTAAATAGATTACAGTGCTTTGTATTTATCGTGAAATAACGGAGTTTATTAAACGTTTACATCGAAATAACGAAAGGGTGAGAACAGTTATTTGTCTAATGTTATAACAAATTGAGTATAGGTACTTTAGTCACGGAGAATCGTGTCTTAAGTGCGGGGTCACACAGTTCTATAAACCGAATTTAAGGTAACCGCTTGAAATTAAGGAAACTAAGTAATGGGTATGTATCTATTACTTATTCTTTTGTTGAGGTTCATGTTTATTCTAAGTAATATGTTTACCCAAATAAAACACTTTACTTGGATCATACGTATATTTCACTTACATTGTTTATTCATAAGATAAAATAATTATAAACTAAGTAGGGACGACTTTTCAATCCACAAATAACTTTGCGCAGCAAAAGAAACAAAAAAAAAATAGGACAGTTATCTGGTGATTGATAAGTCGTAAATAAAGCTATTGTTTTAAAAAACATATTAACAGCCAAGAATTAAATCAATCTTATATACAATAACATCAGTTTCAGTACCTCCTACTTATTTGTAGGGGAGGGAAAGACCATGCGCTCGAGAAATGGCTTAGGAAAAACTTTCACTATGGCCAATCACATAGCCGTTAATGCTACGAAATAAATATGCAATTTCTAATTGTTATCATGCGACGGTCGGTTGACTGTACTTGCCTACATGATTGCATGATGCCTTAACATTGGAAACGGATCCAGCCACACATTCTGGTTGGTCCGACATCTTACTAGAGTTTCTTACAAGTTTTTCTGCACGTAGTACATACGGCATCCGTAATCAGTGTCGTCAGTCTAGCCTTTATGTGCTATGCGTGCGTTGGTATTTAACTTGCCACTTATACAAGAAGCACAGAACCGATCGAAGTTTCGGTGCTTGGGGAGGCCTATGTCCAACAGTGGACGTCTTTCGGCTGAAATGACGACAGAAATGAATGCGTTTCTCGCATAGGCACTCTTGACTCATACTTCAAATCAGGGGGCCAAGTCTACTAATGTACAACCGTTGCAATGGTCTCTTCATTGTGAGTTTTTGACAGATTTGCCATACAAACACTGTCAAATACTCACAATGGCGAGACCATTGCAACGTTTGTAAATTAGTAGATTTAGGCCCCAGATAAACACCCATGCCATCAAAGAAGTTAACATAATTCGTTTGACCAGTTACACTCAATGCTCGATTCACATCTTCCAACACGTAGCGTGTCGTGTCTAGGGCATGCATTCCGGAATTCCGGAATTTCGTAATTCCGGAATTCCGAAATTCCGTAATAATTTTACTGATATTTCAGTAATATCGGAATTCCGATATTCATAATTTTTTGATATTTTGATTATTATTTTATCTAAACGCAACCAGTCTGTGGAACTTTCCACAAGCCGCTAGACTGCCAATGTTTAATTAGAGTAATAAGGGAGAAAGATGTTTAATTTGTTAATAAAAATGATTAAAAGACTTCTATTGTGTGATAAATAAGGCTTGTTGATTTTACGGTTTAAAATGTTTAATTAGAGTAATAAGGGAGAAAGACGTTTAATTTGTTACTAAAAATGGTTAAAAGACTGATATAAATTATAAATCTTGTTTGATTTGAAACAAACTTTAAAAGTTACCAGTTCCGGAACCAGTTCCGGAATTCCGGAATCAGATCTCCAGTATTGGAACTCAGTTCCGGAATTGAGAACCTTCCGATATTGCATGCCCTAGTCATGTCTGTGTCTGCAGGTGTGAACGGACCATAAACCAACGCTGCACGCGGCAGGCACGCGTAACAGCAATATTCACGGAGAGTACGTCACAAACACCCACCGGCCAAAATGTACAGCAAGTAAGTTTGTCGCTATTGGTATGAAAATATGTGTCTGTGACGTCTCTGTCGCGTAACTTAGTTGTTCGGATCGGAAAGATTCGGCACAATCCGAACGGATAAATCGAATTTAGCCTTATGTTTCGGCCCGGCTGCGCTGAATTGTGCCCAATCATGCCGATTCAAATATGTGTGTAGCTGGACACGTTATGTGCTGGATCTACGACATGCTAGACACGTAACATGCTGACAGATGTGAGTTGACTGTCAGGCGCGTTTGGTTAAGGTCTATGTTTTAGTTTTGACGGGATTTTAATATGTTTCTGAAGAGACAATGAAACGCCATTTCAGAGAAACACTGCTACGAGTGAACCTTTATTAAATACGAGTCTAATACACCAATTACCTATAGAGCGCATGGTCGACAGCAAGCTCAATCTCTACATATACTGCATTGAGATCCTTTTGTTTGTAGAGTCGATAATAAAAACCTACCTAAACCTACGGCATTAAATATTACTACGCTAAGTGTTTCTACTTCCACTTGATCGGTGTCAGGCTGCCTTACTTTAGAACTTATTGTAAGATGAATCAATTCGTGTCATTTTACTTAAAATAAACCCCTCAACTAGCTATTATACTACCCAGAATCTGCGACCGGTCAAGTACTAGCAAAAACATTCCAAGTCATGTTCTCTATGTCTTAATTTAAACAACAGCAATTATATAACGAAGTTACACAATTTATTATAAGTTATGTCTACCTACATATATGGTCGTAATGCAACGAACAAAATATACATACACACAAGTACCTACATAGCCAAACTATCGATACATGATTACCTACGAGATAAAACCATAAGGGTGAAAATGCTGAGTAAATGCTTATGCAAAACAAGATATGTAGGTACCTACTTAAAACGTACATACCTATTAGTCAAAATTGAGGGTGCTCCTTAATTCCTGTCTCTTACAGATTGGCTCGATCAAATGCGTTTCAAAAGCAGTTGGCAAGAGATTTTCTTCTACTATAGATTAACTTACACCCGTTAGATAAACCAAAAAACATAAAAATTTTGCAAACTCAAACATTTTTATAAATCATCACTGATTTGAATTTCGTCTAAACTGGATCAAAATGATTATGAACCTAACATACATAGCTCATCTTATAACAACCGTTATCTGTTTCATATCAAAACTAGTTCAGCCCTAAATTATACATAAAACGAAAAAAAAAAAACAAGTCTTAAATACTAATAAAACAATCAGGAATCAGGAATTTGAAATCGTCGTAGAAGTTTTATCATTATGTAAATTGAAATTATGTAGCCTATCGATCAAAATACCTATTCCTCACTAATGAATTGATATATTGTGAAGAATATAATATAAACAACCAAAAAATAAATTGCAACACTCGAGAATTACGAAACTTAAATTTACTTATGATTTTTTATGGACACCCACCTACGTACCTACAATATATGTAGAAATGACTACCACACAAAATACTTAATACAGAACTTAATCCAGTTACTATCCTAACAGAAACTACTAGAGAAGATTAACTATAATACGACATTCAGCCCTTACAATTTATAAATCAGATCATGACTTCGTCATTTAACTAAAAAATAATAGAAATTGAACATATCGGGTGGCAATACCTTCTCCTTTAGAAGTAGGTTCATAGTAAATAATTATTATTTTAGAAATTATCTCAAAACATTTAAATATCAATCAAAATATAACTTAGACACAACTTAAAATTAAGGAATTCAACCAATACACGTATTCAAACCATTCAAATTATCATAACGTTTGAAATAAGATCTAAAACAAGGAACAATTGAAATAAATAAACATTTCCCTATTAATAAAATGATAATTACAATTAAGAATATTATCTACCTGTGTTATGTTGCATATTCCTGCTCAATTATGTTTTCGAGATCTGACGTAAGATAATCCCCAAATAAAAGACATGGCAATAAATTTTTCATAAATTTTTAAAATATAAGTTTGTTATCTACCAATTAATTATTCCAAGAAATTTCTCCTGAGTACCTATTAGAGAAAAAATAATTCTTGGACCTAATTAGTGTTTCTTGAACGTTTCAAAACTATCTATAGAATTTCTGCGAATAGAAACTTTGGCGCCAATTATCCTAATGTGATAATGATGTTTTCCAATAAATGTATCAGTCATGCGTTCTTCAATGTTGGCGTTTCTTTGACATATTGTGCGGGTCTAACCCAGCTGTGAGAGCTGGGTCGATGAGTGTGGTGACTGCGATGATGAAGCAACAGGAGCTGAAGTTGCCACGGTTCCTGCAGCCGTAGCAGCTACCGCAGCTGAGGCTACTGCTGCTGCAGACGCAGCCGCCGCCGCAGCTGCAGCAGCTTCGGCACTGTCGTCTTCCTCAAATTTGGGGATGTCAAAGATCTCGGAGAAGAGAGCGGGGAGCACTAGGCGAGGCCAATGTTCGCGCGGCCACTGTAGCAGGACGTTGTGGCGGTTCCCGAGAAGGCGGACCTCGTTCCTGGCCGCAGCGAAGGCTTCGTAGCGGGCGCGTGAAATGGCTATAGCCTCAGGGCCGCCATTGGCAATCATCTGTCGCAAAAAAATGGTAGAAAGGTTAAAGCTAATATGATTACACGATGTACGGGGCATCGAGGCGCAAACTGTTGCATATAAATTCAGCACATGATTCTAGACCCCCCCGGGTAGAATTATTCGTCGGTTACTTAAAAAAAATCTGCTGTTTTATAAAAAAATGTAACAGCTTAGTACACCTACACTACGTCGTCAAAATCTATGCAACTACTGATTTTTGTTTTAAAACCGACACAAATATCATCACAGGTGAGTCTAGAATCAGGTACTGAATTCATGGTCACAATTTGCACATCGATGTTCCTTACACCCTGTATTACCAATTTTGATGTCTTCATAAAAGAGGTTCTTACGTTGTTTTGGAGCGCATCGTTCATGGCGTGTTGCAGACCGCTGATGCGCTCCGCCGCGGTGAGGCCTTTGCGATGCGGGCACAGCAGCAGCGTGCCCGTATACACGGCCATCTCCTCTTCAGTTATCTGCATCCGCACAATGTTCCACACGTACGTCAGCAAGGCTGTGGCAAAAGCCGGCTGGAACAAAAAGGTGTTTTCTTATTGGTCTGTTTATAATTCAGGATTTCTTTTCGATAATGAACAGAATACATTAGTGCCATGATAATATGCTAGGTAATAACTATTTTACCATAGTAATTTGCAAATTGAATATACGATCATAGTGATTGATTGAAATTATATAAATTAGCAACTAACATCTCTCTTTAAGTACCTTCCTACTCATACTCCAAAAGTATTTGTAAATGGTCCAATGAAAATTAATAATTTTGATTTTGAAACACTATCCTCGTGAGTTATGAATTCGTATCATAGTCAAATAATAATAGATTGTTACAAGGGGCTAAAATAATGGGTTTTAGCGCCGTGTGTTACACTCTACTTTTCACTACGATTGCGAGAAAATAAAATAATCCAATACAATACCTATTACAAATAAATTACGGCCATAATTCAATTTCCTAATTAGAGAAAAATTATAAAGAATTCGCGCCAATGTCTTTTTTTTTATTTCTTCTGTAGCCGCAACGCATTGCATGTATTCTACCAAAGAGATCGCCGATTTTAGTTCCATTTTCAAATATAAAATGTTGTTCTTTTTATGAAACAGTCGAGTATTCTATATATATATATATAGTTATTCATGATTATTCTACTTATAACTAAAGACTTTTCGTTTTTGTAGGTTCATTGTCATTTAACAGACAAAAATAAAAAATAAATACTTTTTCCCCTAAAGGAAGTTTAATGCTAGTTTTGCATCGCTCTGGTACGCGGTACGCCACAATGACTGTCTTTTTGAGCAAGAGGAGTGAAAACAATTATTGTACAGTCTAAAAAAACCGAAAAGACAACCACTGATCGTTTTGAGAGAATATAATAGGCGAAAATCCTAAAGCGTGTTTCACCTGGAATATGTCAACTTTTTTATCATTTTTGTCGGTAATGTGCCTTACACTATAGCCACATCGGGCCGTAGCACATCGCATTACAATACAAACAAGAAAAACCGACCAAGTGCGTGTCGGCCCACGCACAATGAAGGTTTCCGTAGTTGGGACGAATTTATCTCAAGAACAAACTTAACATTGTAGTTTAAGTAAGTACATGTTCTCTCATACATTCCAACTGCAATTAATGTAAGTTGGTTGTTGATTGTCGTTTTGGTTGTCATTATCTTGTAATGCCTACTTTTCTGTGATAGTTTTCCTTTTAATTACGTTATATATGCATAGGTACTACTACCGTGATTTCTTTTACATATCCAAAAACAACCATTCAGCTGGCTTACACTGGCCTCTAACAAAAATTTGCACTTTAAAGCTTAATACTACGCAAACGGATCCTTGAAGCGAAAAATGGTAAAGACAATACATTATTTTTTTTACACTTTGTCGGCTTAATTAATATGTATTTATTATACACATGCCAAATTACAGCTTTCTAGCACTAAGAATTTCTGAGCTAAGTCGCGGACGGACAGACAGACAGACGGACATGGCGAAACTATAAGGGTTCCTTGTTGACTACGGAACCCTAAAAAGTAGGAGAATTTAACAAAGCGTTGCGCCAGCCTAAGTGTGCACTGCGCTTAATATTTCATTACCTAGCTTTGAATTGAGCTCAGAATCCAATGAGCTTTTTATCATGTCACTTTTCTTAATCGAGCTACAACCGGACTTGAACTTTCCTGTTTCAAGCTCTCGATTGAAAAGTTAGCCTTTGGCAGGACGCGAGTTGCGAAGATAAACAATAATTGTTTCACATCGTGTGTATGGCAGGTTCATTAATTGTTTAGCACGTGCAGCAAAAAGGCGTGCGTTTTTTTAATGAAAAAACTTTTTGTATCCATTAATGGTTTTGTGCCTCTAGATAAAGAAACCAAGCTCGGTTAGTGATAGCGAAGCCTCAAATCAATTTTTATTAATTAATTGGCGCTCGGATTTCGACTTGGCTTCCAGGAAACCAGAGGATAAGTCGATTTCAGGTTACGAATTTACATTCAAAATCAAAATCAAAATATTTTATTTCACATAAACCTACATGGGCACTTATGAAACGTCAGAAGCTAGGTGCACGGTTCGAGTTAGTCGTTTCCTATGGAGAAGAGCCGGCAAGAAACTCCACGGTTACTCTTTTAAAAATAATTGGCTTTACAATATTATTAAATAACAGTGATCATAGGTATGGGAGGACAGTGTAGGCCTTTCAACAATTACCAGGTACTTAACAAAATAGAAAACCGCCAACAAATCTACACTCTACTAGGCCTACAACGTTCTCACATTCACAAAATATAAAATAATCGAAGTATATAAAATATTAATGACATGATTGCAATTACAAGTACAGTAACACATCTGAATAAATATCATGTCCACAAAAGCCACTAATAAAGAATTGGAATTCGATTTGTAGTTAAATAATGTCAAATAATGAAAAGATAGGAAGTATGTAAAATAAAAAAAAAATCTAAATAAACATCGTTACTTGGGAGCAGTTAATAGACATTGACATAGTTATGTTGTTTATGAGGTACCAGGGAAGCCACATGTGCAGAAGGAATTATTGCCAAACTTCCTTGTCTTCAACGTAGTCTTTTATCTTATAATATGCTTTTTTGATAAGGACACGTTTGATGTGGGTTTTGAATTTTCCGTCGCTAAGTTCTGTAACCGACTTTGGCAACTTGTTATAAAAGCGGATACTGTTTATAAGAAATGACTTGCTAGTTTTAGTTAATCTGAATTTGGGTATCACAATTTCAAGTTTACTACGTGTATTTATATTATGGAAATCGCTTCTAATTTTGAAAAGTCCTAAGTTTTTGCGAACATACAAAATACTTTCTAAGATATAAAGAGAAGGCAAAGTTAGTATATCAATTACTTTGAATTTATTTCTACGGGACTCACGAGGACCCATTTTATAAATCGCGCGGATTGCTCTCTTTTGTAGAATGAAAATGGAATCTACGTCAGCTGCCGATCCCCACAGCAGAACGCCATAAGACATAATACTGTGGAAATAAGCAAAGTATACTAACCTAGCTGTGGCTATATCAGTTAACTGCCTTATTTTTCTTACTGCATATGCAGCTGAACTTAATCTACCTGAAAGAGCTCTAATGTGGGCGCCCCATTGCAATTTCGAATCTAAAGTAATTCCTAGAAATACAGTTTCCGTAATAGCATCTAGTTTCTTGCCATCAAGTTTTAAATTTAGACCCACTTGGGGTACATTTGGTAATGAGAACTTAAGACATTTCGTTTTATTCGCATTAAGTAAAAGATGCGAACCATTTTGAAAGAACAGCGAGACTATCGTTGACATGTAAGACATCCGTGTCTTTTCTTTTCGTCATTCAATTGGTGTTTGCCCGTGTCTGATTCTGGACCTCACCTATAACTAGATTAAAAGCAGTGGCCTATATATGCGTCCGGCAAAGTGGGGATGCGCTAGGGTAGCCCGTAAAATTCAAATTTTCTTAAGTTTTCTTCAATTTGCAGGTCAGTCAGTTTGTATGTTGATTAAATATGATTCGCAAATGTAATAAATATGGCTTTACAGGATTACAATCCTTGGAATCAGCAATACAACTCCTTATGTTAGAATTGGCCTCAAATGTCATGATTTTATGAACTAGTAATTCAATAGGGCAATATGAATTTAGAGAGTTGTATTGATGATTTTTATGATTATAATCATTCTGTAAATAAATATTTGGTGCTGAGAATCATATTTAGATCAACATAGAACCTGATACTGACCTGCAAATTGCAAAAAACATAAGAAAAATTGAAATTCGCGGGCTTCCCTTGCCTTAACGGTACAAGGTTGCCAGCCAAGCTCACTTCAGACCCATCGAACATCCTTTCTATAAGCTATATGTCTCACCCTGGTAACCACCTAAGTTTAGCTCTTATGGGGTTAGCTTGGTTCTCCTGTCAATCTCATCATTTATGATTCAATCATACAGGAAAACAACAGACACCGGTGAGGTTGGTCACCGGTGTACAACCGGTGAGGTTGGAACGAATTTTAAAAACAGTAGATTATTCATTTAGTGGTCAATGTCTTTGGTCACGGTCGCTGTTTTGAAACTCGAACACAACGAAGGATTCTAGAGCTTCCGAGCGCAGCGAGGGAACACAAAGTTAACTCCTGAGCGAAGCGAGGGAGTTAAGGATTCGAAGACACCTTTATCCCCGAGGAGAATGCTACTTTTCGCACCTACTGCGAGACTGCGAGGTAATAAAAAACAATTTGATTATCAAATTAGTAGTTTATGAAACTATTAAATAACCGGAGAATACAAAGTTATGTGCAATTTCGTACACTAATTTATCTATTTCAAGCAATTTCATCAAAACACAATAAATAAGTAATATCGTAATTAAGACATCCGACATTCAACTCGCCATAGCATCCGATTAGCTGTTGCGATGATATGCCGTCAGTACTGCCACAGAATACAGAAATAGCCGTTGAGCGAGTCATGTCTATGGGCGAGTCTAATATTGCTTTAGTTATTATTCTAAGTCTAATATGCACATATTTTTTTATAATTTTGGTCTTGGCCACAGAAAACAAAAGTTTTTATTATCGTAATTATTTCTGTTTTATCTATTTAATTATTAAACATCATTATATATTCCACTATATTAAATTCCGTAATTTAATTTATTTTGACCAAGCTGTACCAACTTAAACAGAAAAAAAATAAAAATAAAATGTTTTCATGCAAATTGTTTAGTTGAGGTTCTAAATTTAAATCACATTATGCACCAGCAGTACAATATCATTTGCTCGGCTAGAGCCCAGGGCTTCAATGACTTGCTTTAGATTAGATTTGCTTTGCATGTAATTTGACATTAGCGAGCGGGTGGTGTGAAAATAAAAACTCTATTTATCTACTGCATAATTAAAGAATGTCAGTAATTACTGAAATAGAATATCATAATGTTTTTTTTTAAATGCACTTACGTACCTAGGTGAATAGTTAAATTCTGTGTCACATTGCACTTTTTACGAATAGGTACATACACATCACCGTTTAAAATTTTCGAAAAATAATTGGGCTTATTCCACAAATCCCCCCCGAGAGAATCCCCCTCAAGGGGGAAAACTGGACTCTAATGTAAAACAAGTCCAGAAAGTCCCTTATCATTTTGAGTTATTCCACTTTTCCCGCTGAGAGATTCTCCTCAGGCGGGGAAACTGGACACTAATGTAAAAAAAGTCCAGAAAGTCCCCTTATCATTTTGAGTTATTCCACTTTTCCCCTGAGAGATTCTCCGCAGGGGAGAAAACTGGACACTATAGTAAAAAAAGTCCAGAAAGTACCCTTATAATTTTGAGTTATTCCACTTTTCCCCCTGAGAGATTCTCCGCAGGGGAGAAAACTGGACACTAATTAAAAAAAAGTCCAGAAAGTCCCCTTTTCATTTTGAATTATTCCAGTTTTCCCATTAATATTAGTTTTGATTTCTAGGCTCTTAAAAAAAAAAAAAAATAGTGATTAGATCCAATGTAACAAACAAAAAAAAAACGACGGTATAATATACAATAATCAGTCTTTTTTTTATTTCACACCATTTTGTTATAATTGCCTAAATTTGGCACATGGGTAGACCTGGATTAGGACATAGGATACTTTTTATGCCGATATTCCTACGGGATCCAGACTTATACGGGTGAAACCGAGGGGCGCAGCTAGTTACTAATAGATAAACAACAACATGTCTGCTTATTTATAAGTATTTAAACTCGAATAACATAAAACAATTCAGTATACATTTTATATTAGCTTTATTGACTATGTCGACGAAGGCCCCCTCTCTATGGGGACCGAGAGACAAATGCTTCGGGCAAGGGGCCATGAAGCCCCAAAATCGATTCCTCGCGCCCCCTTCGGGGACGCACTGACGACCACCGACGTCATTGGGCAGTTGCCCGCCGGACACAACACCCGTCTGGTCGGAGGATCCTCCCTTTTCTATAGAGGATGAGTGAACTTTACACCCTGTTCCTCACACATCTAAAGGTTTGACTGAGCTGACTACCAAATTCAATTTATTAGTATTCGTTCGCACATTAAATTTAATTATTTAAAGAGTGGTATCCGTTCGGAATCCATACTTAATATTATAAATGTGAAAGTAAATCTGTCTGTCTGTCTGTCTGTCTGTATGTTACGTTTTCACGCCTAAACTGCTGAACCGATCGTCTTGAAATTTGGCAGAGATATAGCCTGGGATATGGAGAAGGATATAGGCTACATTTTTACGCGATAACCGACATACACGCGGGCAGAGCCGCGGGAAAAGCTAGTAGAAAATAAATATGAGTTGAAACAAATACCAGTTGTATTATTTGTTGGTATAAGAACGGAATAAATCAAAATTATTCCCAAGCTCGCTTCGCTCGCTCCTACTTTCTAGGTTTTATCTAAGTAAAATATCTGCCGGCGCCCGCGGTAAATATTTTGGCAACCATCACTGGCGAAGAAATAGGCGCCCAGCGACGCGCCCGGTAGCAGAAGCACTTCTTAAATTTTAAGGACTTCAAGGGGGATTTCTGGATGTTGTTTTTTTTTCAGTGTCCAGTTTCCCCCCCTAAGGGGGATTTTAAGGGGGGAATTGTAGCCCTTTATTTTTTTAGATTCCAGTTTTGCCCCTCAAGGAACATTTTCAGGGGGGATTTGTGGAATAAGTATTTTTTCGATTCCAGTTTTCCCCCCTAAGGGGGATTATCAGGGGGAATTCTAGACTTTTCTTTTTTCAGAGTCCAGTTTTCCCCCTCAAGGAACATTTTCAGGGGGGATTTGTGGAATAAGTATTTTTTCGATTCCAAATTTCCCCCCTAGAGAGGATTATCAGGTGGGAATTCAAGACTTTTTTTATAGATTCCACTTTTCCTCCTCAGGGGGACTTTACGGGGGATTTCCGGAATAAGCCCAAAAGTATCATTTAAGATTTTATCGATGGAAAAATATGTTTTAAAATTTAAATAATCGGATAGGTATTAGGTAAAAAAAAAGGATTTTTAACCAAAAAATTAATACAATGAAATGTATTTTATTGTAAATGACGCTATACCACGCAATAATATTTTTGATCACCGGTTGTGAAGCAACGAACTAATGGTATCTCGTAGCATCCGTAGGCCGGGTCTACGCGTCGTAGCACACTCCCGACCCTCGTAGTTTCGTAGCGCTCGTAGGCACAGTTTACTTCTTTTTTGAAAGCATGGTGGGCATTTTTGTATGGGCCTCTAATACCATCGGTATACCATTGGTAGGTATGTATATTTATTATTTTAGTACATAGTCTATTGCCTTTTAGGGTAGACAGGTCTATACAGTATTTTTTACTGAGATAGTACTTGATACAAAACTAACTTGTTGATTTGTAAGACCGACAAGACACACCTCTTTTTATTCTTTTAAACTACGTGTAATTGCTCTGCCTAATATAAATTGAAGATATTGGAGGTATTTAATATATGTAGGTACTGGCTACTTAATACCTCACATTCTTCGTCCTAGCAAATGCTTTGTTAAGATGACCGATTCATTCATTTATCTAAACACCGTGCATTATGTGCACGCATGCTGTCTGTGACAAATGAATATAAATACACGTCAACACATTGTTCAGAGGACTATAGAACTTATCTAGCAATTGTGATACGGTACCGTTCCCTTGTACTTAATACCTACATTCACATTAACATGTGAACTTGAGCGTGCCTGTAAACATCGTTTATCTATAAACATTTATTTTAAATTACCTCGCAGTTCGTTTCGTTTCTGAAGATAGATAAACACATGGTATTAATAATATAGCAATAAGTTTATTATATTTCATAACACAAACTATAATTTTATTTTTCAAACGATGCAAATTCTTCAAGACTTTTCTTAATACTTTGAAAGATTCTACGAAACATGAGCAAAAGCCGTTTATTTTTTGTTGTTTTGCCTTGAAAGTGTTAATAGAACTAGATACGAGGGAAATTAATTGTTTGTTAAATTGACACACTGCGTCAATTTGCGTATATTCACGTCGAAAGCTGGTAACCGCTGGTTGTCAGCGCTGGTCGGCGCAGGCAGTACCTATTCATACTTTTAGCCAAATCAGCGTGAACCGTCGCCGATAAGAGCCGACAAGTTCCTATCTGAATTAGTCGGAGCATGTTCGCACTAGCTCATGGTGGCCACTTCATACAGTTGACAAAGAATGACAGTTGTGATTTGAATAGATGTGCTTTAAAGTACGTATACTTATTCCTAGCAAAATATGCACAATTTAAGTTGGAGAAGTTGGTAGTTAATTTCCCTAACTTTACTTACGTCATAAGTAATGATGAGTTGGTGATGGTTGATGATAGTCCCATCCTCGAAGACGATGCGGTCAGGCGAGGACAGCTTGGTGATACGCGTCAGCCACACCTCGAAGAACCCTAGCTGCGGACATAAATACACACTGACAGGGTGCAATCGTCTCTGGTGATACCCAGCATTGATGAGGGTGGATGATGGGAGAGTCGCCAAGCGGCTATTCGCAAAATGGCACATAACAATCGCAAATAAAAAACATGCACAGCGAAATAAGGTGAATAATTCACTGTTCTTTTCCTGATAGTAAATAGGTAGAAGTTACTACAACAAAACTAGGTGAGCTTAGAAACGAAACTTTGACGAAGTTGCAGGGCTGAGTTGGCTGCGCCACCGCGCGCCGATCGGCTGCCAAGCGCACTTCAAACAGATGTAGTATATTAGAGCGCGCTATAAAACCCGGGCGGACGGTGAGTTCCACGAAGCGATAATAAAATACATCAACTTTGAACTTGTTCTAAACTCATTAGCGTACAATTCTCACGTTTCCTACGCTGGTATAACAGAATATTGTGGGGAAACTCCGATGCATACTATTTAATATATACTCCTATTAAAAGTATGGAAGAATAAATTCGCGCGAGCTGCTTGCAGTGGGTATAAATTCGCTGGTAGAAAAACCTTTTCAATCTCTTATTTTCGACGTTACCTTGATCAGGATGAGCTGGTCGTCCTGCGGCAGGGTGTGGAACCCTGGCAGGCGCTTGGCGAACTCAACTACATGCTGCACGGCAGGCGTCATGCGCAGGGCTATGTTGTGCCATAGCAGCGAGCGCACGTCTGTGGCGCGGTCAGTGGTCGATGTTGCGGCGTCTTCTCCTCCGCTACCTGGCATTTACATAAATAGTTAAAGAAAACCTATACACCGATAACCGAAATTCTGATGATAGCATATCGAAATCAACCCCACAAGCGTCGTCGTACACACTGGCTGAGCAAGCTGTCACTGGAAAGTGGCAGGGGCGTCACTAGCCGCGCTTTTGAATTACCAGGTGATTTGGATATCAAAGTTGTATTGGAATTAGTGAAAATATTAAAGTAATCGTTAATTAACATACTTCAAATTCTTGCGTCTAACAGCAACAGCATGTGGGTGTACTTTATAAATTTGTCTACTTTGTGTGTGATTTTAATATTATATAATATGTTAGCGGAATTTACACTGGGATTTATCTTATGTTGCCCATAAGATAAATCCCAGTGTAAATTCCGTCTTGTTTAATGCTAGTTCTGAATTTCCATTTTAAAAATACTGACACAAAATATCCGTACGGGAATCGAACCTGCGATCCAAATACTGTATAAAGTGCAGGCAATATCAAGTCGTGTTGATGTCAGATGTGGTTCTCCCACAATAAGTGAGCACAACTCGCGCTTGACGTTTTCTTCATACGAAAAAACAAAGATATAGCGTATATTCGTCTGCGGAGTTTCGCTAGCTAATTTAATTTGACCCTGTATAAAACACAAAGTAAAACTTGTCTAACTGGAGATCTTCCAGAAATTAACACCAGAAAAATATAAGCAATAAAAAACGCTAGTATGACGAGTGCCTTAAGTATTTCATAAATAAACTATAATATTATTATTTTCTAGTATTGTATAGTGTGCACGGTGCTTTATAACAGTGCTGATAAGAATAGCGCGCTCGATGTGTACAACGACGCGCGCGATCTGAGTTATTTACTACGATATACCCACTTACTAGATTAATTACAACAACTAATTTTTATTACTGGCTAACTGCGCGACGAGTGCTCTGGACTAGCATTATTACCTACATGTTATTATTGAAACTTTGTTTCTCATTAAGTGATTATGTAATTCTATGAGAAATAAATGATAATTTAAACCGAATTTCACCAATGTGCACCCATTTATTAATATCTAAGCGTTTTCCGATAACTTATATCGTACTTCCTAGTAGACTACTAGAAGTGAAACCTGATCCACTCGTAGGAGTAAGAAGAAACCGCATTTATGTTACTCGGCATTCAAATGAATGACTAAATGGACTGCTTATTAACACGTTTTTTAGGGTTCTGTAGTAAACAAGGAACCCTTATAGTTTTGCCATGTCCGTCTGTCTGTCTGTGTGTCTGTCCGCTGCTTAGCTCAGAGACTCTTAGTAGGTACTAGAAAGCTGTAATTTGGTATGGGTTTACATATTTATCACGCCAACAAAATGGTAAAACAAAATCTTGAAAAAAAAGTATATTTAGGGTACCTCCCGTACACGTAAAGTGGGGATGATATTTTTTTCTTGTCTATCCCATGGTGTGGGGTATCGTTGGATAGGCCGTTTAAAAATATTGCGGGTTTGCGAAAACCATTTTTCCATTCAGGGATCCGTTTGCGTAATATTAAGATTTAAAGTGCTGACTCTAACAAAAGTTGCCCCCTGCCAGCTAAATGGTTGTATTTGGATACGTGAAAAAAATCACAGTAATAGTAACGAAGTTAAAAGGAAAACTATCAAAACTAAGGAGGCTTTACAAGTTACCGAGTAATAGTCGACCAACTTAAATTTGCAGTAAAAAAAAACATGTTTTTCAACTACTGTGTTAAGTTTGTTCTTGAGATAAATTCATCTCATCTACGGAACCCTTCATTGTGCGTGGTCCGACACGCATTTGGCCGGATTTTTTTAATTATTACCTTCACTTGTAACTACATTGTAATAAAATCTTGGAAGTAAATTTCAACCTACTTCTAATTGTCGTATCGAAATGAAACCTTGTATGTATATGCATTACAGATGACATTTTGGAGTCTTGAAGCTGATCTGATGATGGAGCCAGGAGGTGGATAGTGGAACTCTTCAGTGGCTACTAGTAAACCCCTCGAGTTAGTGCTCATATGATTCGTTTTGACGAGTCCAATCGGTTGGGATTGGAGCTTGTCACTTCTTTTATATCCACTGATTAATTCAAAAAGTGTAGAAGGCTTTGTTTAAATTATATAATAGTACACACAACCAATTTTTAGTTTATTGGATATAAAAGAAGTGGCAAGCTACATAGGCACTTACATATATAGCAAATAATAGGTATATGACAATTTCATTATTTTATAATTTCTAGTGCGAGATAAAAGCGTGTTTTTTTTAACTTTGTTTTATTTTTAGGCACTTCTTTTGAATGCACTAAGCGATGGTACCGATACTCCATTTTAAATAAGATTAGACATTCAAATAAACTTTTTTTACACTCCGTTCAACCGATTTTGACTTCTAATTCGTTGGTGGCATGACAAATAGAAGCTGCAGTAAACAGTTAGTATTGGAACCACTTTTTTGCTTTTAATGCTATCCTTATGCTTACGGAATAGAAGGCAAAATCGGTTGAACGGACTGTAAAAAAGGTTTAATTAAACGTCTAATCTTATTTCAAATGGAGTATAGCTATAATGGATTGTATAACAAAATAGCTTTCAAAGATGATAATTTGATCAAAATATTATTAAGTCATAAGTTCATAACACAACATCACGTCTGTATTTCCCGCAGGTTTAGTCAGACGTGTATCAATAGTAACACCCACATTTTGCCAGTTATGTTTGAGTCCCATGTAATAGGGGGCGAGCCTATTGCCATCAACCGGACATAAAGCCAGACTCCGGGCTGCTAATGAGAAATTCCTGATAGCTTGTTAGTTAATTAGTATCGCAAATCTACACTACTACCTACACCCAAGAGTCGACGAACTTGTGAAAGTTAGAAATACCATGATAAAAAAACAATTTAAAAGTTGTACTCGTAAAGAGCAAAGATGAACCGGCTAATTACATAATATAAGATCATGCTAAAGAATACAAAGAGAATGACCGACATTGCCATAATCCCACGTAATCCCCTTTGCGAGTACTGCACGAGATTGGACTCGTGTATCGGGCACGTTAAAATGATTTACTCATTGAATATAGGTGCCAACCTACTGTCAATGTGTGAGTTATACAATGTATCTATGAGAGATTACTCGTGCATCGGGTAAATTTAAATTATATACTCATTGAATAAAAGTACCAATTATAGTAAGTTAGTCATTTAATTTAGTAGCTAGTGTAAATACGTAGTTCAAAATCAAAAATCAAAAGACATTTATCTAAATTACGCTGAGAATCAGCAATTTTCGAATGTCAAGATTACATAATACAGTCCCCCAAAACGCCCGCCCTTCACTTCGGTTAGTTGTGTCATATATTGTGTTAACGACTGCTGGCAACACCAAGTAGGCATCCGCCGGGTCTTACCTATCATACAGTGATTTTTATGTCATCATCATCTTCCTGCCCTTGTCCCATATTACTTGGGATCGGCGCAACACGTTTTCTTTTTCCATTCCCCCCTGTCAACCGTCACTCTATCATTCACTCCCTACTCTTTCATATCATTCTTCACACAATCCATCCATAATTTTTTTGGGCCTCTCTCTCCCTCTCCATCCATCCACATTTATCTTCATCACACTCCTCGTCACATGCGTTTCCTTCCTCCTCATCACATGCCCATACCATGCCAAACGACGTCCTTTTAACTTTTCTGTCACCGGCGCCACTTTCAAACTTCCCCTTATATACTCATTTCTGACTTTATCCATTCTCGTCACTCCACAGATCCATCTCAACATTCTCATGCAGTGATTTTTATGTATCGCATTAGAATTCATAAAATTGTATATTGCCATTTATTGGAGCTTCTTGTCAGTTTTTCTCCATAGGAACCTACTACGCTTTGGAATGGGCTACTAGCTTCATCTTTCTGATTGACCGACCCCTTGACAATTCAAAAGTGCCTGTAATTGGTTTATTTGAAATAAATGCTTTGAGTTTGAGTTTATTAAGAAATGCTCTATAATTGGTTCGATTATTTTAAATTTACTTTTAAATAGTTAATTCAATATTAGATACAACTTACAATAATTAGTTCATTGTATTTTGACTAAATTGTAAAAGTATAAATAGAACATAATAGTGACAGCTAATCTTGAAAAATGATTTGCTAAGAACTCTGTTCAAAATATGCCGTTGTGTTAAAGTATGCTAGATTGTTACTCGGCCAAACTCCTGCTCCGTTACATCTCTGAAGTGAGAAGTGTTAAAAATGTTGGGACTAATACTGTATATTGAGTATAGAAGAATACGAACATAATGCGATATTGCTCATCCCCCATAGAAAATAGCGTGATAATATATAGACTACAGACAGACTATCCAGACATATAAGGAAAATCTACGCAAAATTTTAACAGAATTTATTCGGTAGTACCTATTTGCGTGATGCTGGATTATACATCCAGACAGAGAAAAAGACAAAACTCAAAAACCTATATTTTCGGCATTAGAATCGTTCCCAGACCCCGTAGCAATGACTTATTTTCAAAAATATTCAATGTACAGTTATGACTTAGATATAGATTGTAAATGTGGGTAGCACCGATGTTTTGGGGGATGCTAATAGGTTGATAGCTAGAACGGAGTTAGTGCTAATTTAGGTAAACAGTAGTGAGTCTAGATTTTTTACCATAAGTCATTTACATGCAGATCGGGTAAAACATAATCAGATTAATAATTAGGATCTTATAAAAATGCACATTCGTGCAATTAACGATCAACCACTATATTGTAAACCTCATAGGTTGTCGCATGAAGATAATGAAATCATCTAAAGTCAAAGATACAGGCAGGTATGATGAGGTAATCCATGTCGGATGATGCGAGCCCGATGGTATTGGTAAAGAACAAGGGTGGTGATAATAGGCTTTGCGTCGGTTCCAGGGCCCTGCAATTAAGGATCGTTACCTATTACTTATCTCATATTGAAGATCAAGTTAATGAGTTGTCTGGTAAATACTTTTTCACTATCCTTGATCTTGCCCAAGGTTATTTGAAAGTCGCAATGAAGGGTTGCAATGTAGATTTAACATCTAAAACTGCATTTCTGCATTTCCTACTACATCGTCGGGCAAATATGAGTAAAAAAAAATGGCCTTCGGTTTAGCTAATGCCCTATTTTAGCTGTATTTTTGCGTTTAATTCAAATGTGTCTGGGTAAAGTAAAAGAAAATATTGCTCTGTATCCAGATAATGTAAGTCTACCAACTACTTCAGTGCAGGATGGGTTAAAGTTTCTAGAAAAAGTTTTACTGGTTGCTAATTTGAAATTGAATTTAAGGAAATATTCCTTTCTTAAAAAAACAGCCACGTAGGTACTAAGGCTATGTGATCTCAGCTGGAACTATACAGACAGGCCAAGCAAAAATGAAATGTGTCCTAGAATATAATCGACCCTCGTCCAATATAGCGGGTTATCATCATAATTCAAAAAGTTCATTCCAAGATTTGCTCAAATAGCACATCTACAAACAGAGCTTACACAAAATAAAAATAAATGTGGCATTGGTGTTCTGTCCAAGAAAGCTACCAAGCTCATAAAAAGCCTGGTTGAGAGATCAGTTTTGGCTATATTTATGCAATTAAAATTCTAAAACTGAACTCCACACAGACACCAGTAAAATAGGTTTAGGTGGAATTATTATGCAATATCAAGTGGCAGTTTAAAACCTCTTTAACTGAAAAATATTATACCTAATAGCTATGAACTCGAAACGATAACTGTAGTAGAGTAACAATTTCGTATAAAACAGTGATAGCGAAGTAAAGATTGTTTCTGGTTGTGCAGCATTAAGAACTACGTCTTGACAAATGAAGTTTAATACCACGGATAGCACAATTTAATAATTTGGCCTAGAGATCGAGTGCAGGCCAGGCGAACGCGTCAAACATGTGGACGCCTTAAGTAAAATTCCCGCGAGTAATTCGATACTCATGATTGAAAATTTCGATTGGTTATTTTTTTATTGGGTTTTTTATTAGGTTAATTATTATTGATCATCTGAAGTATTTAACATTTTAACGCGGCTCCTAAATAGGGATATATAATAAAAAAATTGTCCGTCATGTAGATTATTAAAAAATATAAGACAGGTATTTTTTGCTCAATCATATTAATAAAAAAAAAAATACGTAGATAAAACACATTAAAGTTGGGGAGTGGGGGCTCGTTACGTCACAATTCTAACAAAGTACGTATAAAATCTAGCACAGAGTGACGTCATGCCACATTTGAATTCAATGTATCGCCTTAATTTTTTGATTACTTAAAAAGGAAAAAAATACGTTTCCAATATTTTTTAATATTCTACATGACGGACAAAAACTCATTTTTAGTAAACATTCCTATTCGGATATCAGTTTTTAAATGGTTTAGTTTTTCTACAAAACTTCATTTTTTAAGTAAGTAATATAGCAATAAATAAAGAACAATGAAGACATAACATCAAGCATTTACTTTTTCAAAATCGTGTCTTTAAAAACCGCACTGTAATATTTTGTCAAAAATCAAACATGCATCGGTTTTGTCGCTATTTTGACAGACAGGTCGATGAAAGCGCTGCAGAGCTTCTATCGAGTTTCTGCTTGATAGATGATGTTCCTTTTATAGCTGATATTGATGTATCCGAAATTAGGGAACCATACAATATTCGGGTCTCTTCCCCTAGTTATACCTGCAGTTTTTTTTTGCTAAATAATGGCATACCAGTGACTATTAACAGTTTCTAATATTCAACTAGCGACACGCCCCTGCTTCCCGCGGCATGAGGAAACATCGATATATCTTTATTAAATGTAAGTTTTATGTTAATAAACATAAACCTTAACACATAAACCTTCCGGAATAAATTCATTAAATGATGGTGAAAACCTTATCAACATCCGTTGTGCAGTTTAGAAGAACAATGCGGTCACACAAACAGACTCGAAAAGTGATTTTAATTTATATTTATAATATGTACATATGTTTAGATACCGATCCCATGCACAAGAACAAAGCGCCGCGAATCGTCTGCATACGCATAGTGCGTTATTTTGCCCCAATTGAGGACCGTTCATCATCATCATTTCAGCCGAAAGACGTCCACTGCTGGACATAGGCCTCACCCAAAAGGGAGGAATTTGCCATAATCGCCACGCTTGGCAGACGGGTTGGCGATTGCAGTATGGTATTAAAAATGCATAGAGAACGCTGCTGCCCATTCCCTAGTAAGTCCCTTAGTCGACTTTTACGACACCCACGGGAGGAAATGGGGTGGTGGTATTCTTTACGTCCGGCACCACACAGTACAGTAGTGACTAGTAGAGGTCCGTTAGTAATATCTAATAATAATATCCATCTACTATTGCAATAGTAAAACGTCAAGTTTAATAAAGCTACTGAATATAAAAAATCCTTCATTATATTAACCGTGCGGTAATGGGTTTCCGCTGAAACATTGATTGATATGGCACTGAAGAAGTAGGCCAAGTAGTGCCAATCTTGCACATTGGATGGAGAGTCTATTACAGTCGTTACTGGATTATTTATTCAGAATCTTTGTTTTATCGACTTTGTTCAACAAGTAATGTTTTAAGACCGGGCTACTGTAGCGCAAGTACTGATGTAAGAATTTTGATTTCAATCGATAACTGAATTTTTAAAAACGATCCGATCCGTTAGAAATCTGAAGTTTTATCCTTAAGAGGCAATTAAATTATGGCTGTTCTGAATTAGCAGTTAATATACATAAAGTAAAATCTAGCATTTAAAAATTGTGTTTTATAAATAAAAAGTAAAACCGTAAGGTTTAGTAATCCTAACTCAATATTGCCTGAGGGCTGGCACTTAGTCTGCTACTCGTCTGTCGTAGTTATTAAATTATAGCTAATAATCTAGAGCCGGCAGAGGGCTCCCACCTGTTGAGGGCAAAGATGAATGAAAGAGCGTTAATTTGCTTGCTTTGTACAACTCCGGGCTTTCTTAATTAAGGTACTGTAATTTTACTTAGCCGGCTTCTTTTCGCTTCATTAAAACTATACTAAAGTTAAACATAAATAAGTTCAATCTTTACATAATAGTTATTTTTCATTCTGCCTAATTAATCATTGACTCATAATTTTTCAAGGAATACGAGTATACTAACTCATTGTTCATCACGAAACCTGCAAAACAACACTGTTGCTAGAGTAATGGATAGTCATAGCAATCGTTATTTTAATCTATACAAATAAATACAATTGAAAGTATATAATGTACAGTACTTATAAACATTTTTTTTTAATTTGTTTTCTCTCCGTCTATCTGTCTGTTTGTTCCGGCTAATCTCCGAAACGGCTGGACCGATTGTGACGGGACTTTCACTGGCAGAGAGCGGATGGTGAAAAGAGTGAGGCTACTTTAATTTTTTTTGTAGTAAAACCTAGTTGGGAAAAGCTTCTGAAGTGTCTTATAAAAAATGGCCATTGATCAACAGCCTTGATAATTTGATATTCCTACACGGGATCATTGGAAATGAATCGTTGGCTGAATTCGATACGTCCGCATATGACCTACTTATTTATATAGCACTGCACTTTATATGTGATTAAATTCTCAACTTTTAGTAAAAAAAAAAAATGTTTTCCTAATTTATTTATGTTACCTAGTTGAAATATCTATTTCTGAAAAGCCGTGCACCAGATGGGATTTCCCATCGGCAAAGATGATGAACTTCCATACAAACTTTCATCCCCTAATGAATCCCTTTAAGGGGATGTATTTTCAAAAAATCCTTTGATATGCTCACTTTCGTTATAAAATGAAATCTTGTAAAAATTTCATGCTTCCCAGCGGTCTAGGCTGTGCATTGTCTGTCAGTGCAATTTAAGGTAGATTTAAATATTTGAAGCTAAAATTCGAACCTATTAAGAAAACAGAAATTCATTATTACAGTTTGAAAAACAAGAAAAAAACCGTTCAGGACTGAGCTAGACGAAGGACAGGCTCATCTCACAAACCATACGAGCGAGAAGAAAAAAGGAGTTCACCCACCTTCACCCTCCGAGTCTTCAACCCTGAGCACGATGGCGCGCGGCGTCATGGTCGCCTTCACTTCGTCGGTGTAGATGTTGGTCTGGCGGTGAGCCACGGTGATGAGCTTCACTAGTTCTTTAGACATTTGCTGCCGCATTAGTACGGTCTCCATGGGATCCGCCGGGGGGATCGTGGTGCTGCCGGGGGTGGGTCGCTTGGGTTCGGGCTGGCTCTCGGCTGCAACAGGCTCGCGGGGACGCTTAGGGACTCGGCCGTATCGTACAGCTGGGGGAAAGGCCCTCATCATGTAACCGTCGCTCCCAACATGCGCCAGTGCATCTCGCGCGCCGCAGTGCACTCGAATGGACTCCATTCGACAATTGGAAAATAGGTGCGATCTATTAGTACATTGACACCGCTGTGTTTCGCGGCACGTCGATTGTAATTTCCTGTTGGTTATTAATTGCGATGCCTGACGGATTGGCCTGGGAATGTAGGTTGTTGCATGGCTGATTGAACCCTGGCTATGTTTCTGCTGCTAGTGCAATACTCTTGTTTACTTTCAGTTGAAAGTTTGGAAAAGCTTTAACAATGTTTTTCGGCGTATTTATTTTGTAGGGAGGTAACTCGTAGTCAGAAATACGTACATTTTTTTTTTTTAAACGAAAAGAAGAAACCATATTTATATTGACGAATAAAGTTTTTTTTTTGCAAATATAGGTCGATGCTGGATAACCGACCAAAAATTCTGTTTTATAGATCTACTTAGACCAAAAAAAATTGTCGTCACCACCAACAAGTGTTCGAGAGTAAAAATGCAGACGCAGGCGCAGTCATGTATTATTTTTAATGCTAAACATTGTATATTGAATTTAACCATAAACTTTTTGAGAATGTCTCTAGTTTAAATTATTACTCAAATGATTAGAAGGTTTTCAATTTGTTTTCATTTGTTAAGTTTATATTTATTCTTTTCAGATGGCAGTCTACGAGTACTTCGGACTTTTTCGGTTTCACTTCCTTTTTTTGCAAAAAATGCAGTTCAGACCGAATTTCGGGTCATATGCGCCCGAAAAGAAAAAACCGTTTTCGGTCGGTCTCTACATATGTTCAGTAGATATATACGTATAACAAGCTTTTATTAAAATATAAAAGGAAACTGTGATCTACCCAGACCTCGTAATTACTACAGTCAGTCTGCTGAAGTATGTAGTTCAGTTAAGTTAGCGTGGTTAAGTTGTTATACATTTAATTAATTTAAACTACTTTACTACAGTATCCTCTGCATTCACGTTTTATTGATTAAATAGCCCTAATTTGCAACGCGAAGTGGGCTGGACACGTAAGTAGCAAGAATGACAGATGGAAGATGGATACAACTGGTAACTCAATGGCCAGGCACAAGCTGCAAAAGAGCCAGAGAACGTTGGGCAGATAAAATAAAACTAATTGCCGGAAAGGACTGGACAAAGAAATCGAATACAGAAAAAGTTGAATGATGTTTATATCCAAAATTATGTCTTAAATCCATTCAAAACGGGGCCTTAACTTAATACAATTGACCAGTTTTTTTTTAATGTAAAAATGTATGTTAAGGAAAATAAAGGCTGCGGTACTTTATTATTATTATTATTAATTTGCAACGCCTGTAAAAATGTCGTTATGTTGTGAATAAGTGACTACTGTGATAATAAAAAAACATCTACTTTTGAAAACTGGATTTCTTTTAAATGTCCATTAGCTTTTCGTGAATCGTTTGACCAACAAATATCCAAAAATACATTTTCCTGAAAATACATTATAGTATCGTATCCTTTATTATAAATTAATACATTGTTTTAAGTTAAAACATTTTACATCGACTCGGTAAAGTTTGTGCGACCTGTGACCTGCGAGAGCGATATATCGCACGAGTAGGGAAATAAAATAAAGGAAGGAACCACGTTTCTTCTCGTAACCTACTTAAATCTCAAACGACACACAAGTATAAACGAGAAATAGTCTTAAAAAAAGCCCATAAAAATTACCTAAACACAACAATTACTTATTAGGAAAAATCTCTGCTAAAAAAGAAACTCTTCTGACAAAATTTTTGGTAAGCAGCTCCTTTTTAGTATACATTCCCATTTCCTGTAATAGCTTTGTATAATAACTAGCCACCAACCCTAGCTCCACCTGGGAGAAATATGACTGAATTGTAAGTATTAAAACATTGCATATTAGGCCATTTGCCTAAATAATGGTGAAAACCGTAACCAAATCAAACAAGTAGGCAATTGACACGAACGTACAAATTGCGTAACAATATTTAAAAAAATAACGACTTGAAACTACCTATTTAGAATTTGCATGGATCTAAAAGTGAATAAACAAGAAAATAAATATAGCTAGGTACTTACAATCTCTGCTCATGCCAACCGCAAGACACTTTTTAAATCTGCAGAACTGGCAGCGATTCCTGTTCAGACGGATGACCAGACACTTGCCGTCTCGGAGACAACGGTACTCGATCTGCTTCTGGATGCTACGGCGGAAGAACCCCTGCACATGGACAACACAATAACACTTTACGTCCTGTTGCCACTTGTTAATTCCAATAATAGAGGTAAAGGTAAAAAACAACCAACACACTCTAAAGTTGAGTTAAACTGTCGCGTAATCTGCTTAGTCCGCAAAGTTAACAGAAACTGTATCAGTGTACTGGGCAACGAGAGTTAATTAAATGACTTTACTTCATAGTTTATGAAAGCTTTTGAGCCCCTTTTTAAACCACCAAACATGTTTCTTTACTGTTATTAATCCCAATAAACGACTCAAAAGAAAATATTGAAATAAAAGTGAGAAAATACACTTCAAAGTTTTCGAACACGCTCTAAACCCGCACCACGCAAAATCAAAGGAACGATTCGTAAAAATATTTCAGAATAAAAAATATTTCCGTTAAATTACTAAATAATATTTAAACTTTAATTGATAAATTAAACTAACACTGTATTGAGTTATCGCGGACGTAACGTGAAATTCAGGAGGGAGTAAAGGCTGTCCATCAACTAGCTTCGTCGGAGGCTTTATGGCACAACGCAGAGTTCGGAGCTACCTCGTCGGGGCGTAGGGCGGTAACATTACATGTAGTAGGGTTCCCTAACCAAGTTAAAGTAGGATGCAAGCGTTTTTTTATACCCAACTAATGTGCAGAATACAAAGCAAAATTTTCTGTAGCAACTTTTCACGAGTGGGAAAATCACATAATTTCCGAATTTTCACAAAATCTAGACTACTGAAACGACTAAGAATAAGAAGGGTGTACAAATTCTAAATGAGACATTATTTTTTCATCAGAACTGATGAGATTATTTCAGATACACGTATGCTGAAATTGTAGGATAATTTCCGATTCATTACTGTGAAATTGCTGTTTTGGTGCTAAACTGTGTCTATTTACTATCGATCAGAAAGTCGTAATTAGTTATACGTTTCTGCAGATTAATTTCGTAAAAAACTGTGCAGACCAGACAGGAAAACATAAAAAAAAAAAAATCGGCTGGAGTAGTCCTAAGTACATCCTTGTAGCACGTGAATGATATCCCCATTGTCTGGACAGTCACGTTGCGCCTAAACATCCCATGGTCACGTGCCCACGCTTACTTTAAGGGGTAAAAGTATTTTTTTTGTTTGTTTTTCTTGGGTCTGCTCCCTAGTCAAACTTTACAGGGGACTTATTGTGAAATTTTTAACATGAACCCATATTATGCAGGAAGTTTTGACTTTTTTGTTGGTTTTTTTCCCTATGAAAGGAACGTGACTCCAGAAACAAAAGAACTAGAAATACAGGAATAGCCAAATGAGTATAAAGTCGTTGCTTATGTACTGTGTGTGTACTCGTACATCTGTCGATTTCCGCCGCGATCGCGATTTTTAACAAAGCAATTTCATTAGAGGTACTTATAAAAGCTTCCGTACTTTGGCGCGAACCTCAGTAATTTAAATACTCGAATTTTTAACTTCCTGCTAATTCATTTTCATAACTCAATTATTGATGATCTAATTATATCTACAGTCGGCAGTCTACTCCTAGGTCAGCAGCGACGTTACGAATAGTTTAGCATATTATTTAGATCAGAACAAGCATTTTCGTTTACCTTAAAGGGAATCACTTAAACTGGAGCGGAATCACTGTTCAGACGTCATTCATGTAACAAACCAAGCACGATGTACGAAGTCACTAATTACATTTTAAATGTTGCCGAAATTAACCACTCGCTGCCAGAACGCTTTGTAAATAACTGATATTTTAAGTATGTCAGCTTATCGTATATTAAATCAATTTGCATCGTGGCATCGGGCATGCCTATGCACCTCGGCCAGCTGACAATGGCTCTACTTACAGAATGGTGCATGCAAAAACATTTCTTTAACTTAATTTTCGCATGCCCCTGCACAACCGACTGAAGTAATCAGTGGTTCGCGTACTATTACAATGACCTGACACATTTTTCAATTTATGAATGAATTTTTAGGTCCGTAACGTGTTGCCTTTTATTTGCGAAAATAGATTTGGTTTAGAAAGGACAATACGATTGAGACGTGTTTTTACTGGAAGAGCAGTGATGGCCCAGCGGTAACGGCCCACACTTACGAGTTGTAGGTCGTGGGTGCGAACACAGACAGGGAGTTTCCTGTGTGTAAATAATTTCGTCACCACTGCTCTCAAAAACCGACATATCCCAGAACCAAAAATTCGAAGACATGTGAAATCTACCAATCCGCACTGGGTCCGCGTAATAGTTTACAGCCCACTTCCTGTGTCCCAGCAGTGGGAACATTCTAGGCTGATTATAATACTTGAACTAAAACAGTTATTTTCTCGTAATGAAGGGATCACGTGGCTACCTTTGGGAAACAATCAAAAGCTTACAACAGAGCATTTATAGAGTGTTCATGTGCATTCACTTTTCAAAGTATCGCCACCGATTTATTAGCCACCACTTAAAAGTTAAAAACAGCAAATATTTTTCCCAGCCTGCGGTCACCTGACACCGATTATGCGCTTAGCCTACAGTTCTTACTCAAGTTCCGGCTGACAGAGGTAATCCCGGGGTCAGGAGCCGCCTCCAAGGTAATAAGGATGGAGGTGTGGCTGCACAGACGGCTTGGCGCCTTCGCCTTCCGGCTGACGCTGGTAGAAACCAGACTCCCGCTCGAACGCGCGACTTAAACGTAGCGTAAATTCGAACGTTTTTGAATCGAACATACAACTATCCTGTAGCATTTTGGTTTAAATTTATGCGGCAGGCGCAATAGTATTACCCAGAGCTATATATGAATAAAGTCGTAAAACTAAATAAATAATATGTGCAAAACAAGTATTTTCAATTTTAAAACCGTTCGAATGTACTCGTACGTTACGGTTACTCCGTACTAGGCCTACCGGCCCTTTGGGGATGCTTACCTAAGTTGCATACATGGTGGAGGCACCTAGTTGACCCAGTGTTTCCTATTGTATTGAGGACACGGCGCAGTATTCGTGAATTGCCCAATTTGGCAAAGCTGGGTCGTGACCTCAAATATAGCAGACGGTTTCCTTCTGCTGCAGAGTCTAGAAAGTGTCTGGGAAGTCTTTGTAAGCTCCCTTTACGCTGAGCTGATACACGATAAAGCGGCGGTGGAAAGGGCGGCAACTACTTTCTTCTTCATCTGCTGGAAACTCACTGACCCTCGGACCCATAAGGAGGGTGGAAGTACAGAAAATGAAGTCTTCATAAATTCAATTACTAAGTCAATGGTGCATACAACCCTTATTGATTTCTCACAATCCGCGCAAAGTATAATACGAGTAGGTTTTAGGCCACACTTAGGCCTAGTCCTAGCTTTAGGCCTAGCCTCCCTTTACATGTTCTATGGACATATGTCCATTGTCTCGAGAACTAGGGCATTGCATTGGTAAAGCCGGGTCCAGACGTGTATAATGTGTAATGTAATGTATTGCGTGGACGGCACTACGAGCATTAACTGTAGGTAACGCTCGGGCTGGCGCTCGCGCTGATCCATCGGCTGTCAGTTCTTAGTGGGCACACAAAGGCTCTCGTAGTCAAACACATACAGGATTCGCGTTGAGTTTGTATGCCGTCCACACTTTTCGCATTACATTACATGATACATGACATACACGTCTGGGAAGTAAAAGTTCAGTATTAAAGCTCCCTTTATACTGAACTTTTAAATTGCAATTTATTTATACGAGTAACACATGATATCTCCACTCGCAACGTATGAATTAAAGACATTAGATAACGATTAATTTGTTTGCGTAAAAGTTACAGGTAATTTGAAACAATGATTGTAAACTATTTAACAATCACAAAGGATCCTGCCTGTTGTGAAACTAAAAAGAAACATCGTTACGCCGGTGATTCCCGAAGGGGTAGTCAGGTATATTATTATGTCTGAAGCACCATACAATTTGCTAGTTATAAATACATCCAAGGTCTAACTGAACATCCTGTATATTGTCTCTAATGTTAAGCCCCGTCACTCACAAATGAAGTTACCGAAACAATGTAATGCCAATAACAGGAATAGGATATTATTATTTAAACTCATTATCTACTTTAAGGAAATATTGACTAAGTTCATTTTAAAATGTTAAAAAGTATTGCAAAACAATTGCATCTTCAAGGTTCAGCAACGCTTGTCGAGGACGGTACGTGGATGGGTGACCATTCATTACATACCGAGATATATCCGTGCCGCGGAAAGTACGTTAAACCGTTGGTCCTGGCTGTCATTCGTGGATGAAAGTCTGTCAACCAGTCTTACCAAGGGGTATCGTGTTTCCTATTAACTGGGTTGTGGACGTCCGATAGGCTTTTAAATACTGGTATTCAGTTGCATCTGGTTAGACAGGAAGCTGACTCCAACATAGTTGAGAAAATGTTTAAGATGTGAAAGTATTGCAAAAGTTTAAAGGACAAATAGTTGCGATTGAACACTGTTGAGTGGAAAGATTCGTTTTTTTGATAAATCTTTGTTAGGGGTTTCACAGCCTTTTGGACCGGACTGATGTCAGTCAATATTATCAATATTTCAATAATAATACTTAATATTTATATAATAAATGTCAAAGTAACTCTGTCAGTCAGTCTGTCTTTCTGTTTGTTTGTTACCTTTTCACGCTTTAACGGCTGAATGGATTTCTATTAAATTTGTCACAGACCATGACCGTGTTAAGACAAGGAATACTTTTATCCCGGTAGTAATTTCCCGTCGGATATTATCTCCGACCTCCGCGCAGGTGAAACCGCGGCCAAAAGCTAGTAGTGCTGATTATCCGAAGCTAAATTGTTTGTTCTGAAAAAGCTTTTCCGAGAAAAGTAGTGTTTCATGCGAAAATGTTGTTTTGCCGTAACAAGGATAAAAACCATTCTAAAGATTAGTGCGTCTTTACGAAGCAATTTATGTTTTCACCGAAACAGCCAAATTAAAGGTTGTGATGAATTTCCAAAGTCCCTGTTTGTTCCAATGACTCATTTTAATGTTGGCCGCTTAACATTCCCGTTTCAATTGAATTTATAGGTTTGCAGTTCAATTTGTACGAGATTGAAGCCCTGAATTCTACGGATGGGTGTTCCTAAGTTGAGGTGGGAATGCCGATGGAAAGATAGGTCAATGACATGATTCAGTTTCTAGGAAACATGGAGTGGGATGAAAAGCTCCTGAAAATTATATATTATTATATAAAACGGTCTTCCCAAACCCCTAATATTTTTGAAAGGCCTATCCAACGATATCGCATACACTGGGAAGGACGAAAAAAAAAAAATTATCATCCCCACTTTACATGTAGGGGAGGCACCCAAAATAATTGTATATAAAAAAAAAAACACTTTTTCTGCGTCATTAACGTGTATACTCATGCCAAATTACAACTTTCTAGTACCAATCGTTTTTGAGCTAAACCGCGGACAGACAGACAGACGGACATGGCGAAACTATAAGGGTTCCTTGTTGACTACGAAACCCTATAAATGGGAAAACAAGTTTAGCGGGATAATTGCGAAACACACGATAGCAATGGGTTTCATTTTGGCAGTTCAACAACGTTCACTGCGTTATTTACGTTGTTTCGCAGACAATATTTTCGAACATATGAAGCAATGGATTAGCAATGTCTTTCAAAATCATTTACATTGTGATAGATAGTGTTTTACGCAATTGGGGTGCTGATATGAGAAGCAGTCCTAAATTAAACTGAATTATTTTCCAGAGGCAGTATTTTAAATGAATGAACTGACCATCTATTTATTTGGTACATCATCATCATAATTTCACTCGAAAGACGTCCACAGCTGGACATAGGCCTTCCCCAAGCACCGCCACCTCGGCCGGTTCTGTGCTTCCCGCATCCAGCGGCCCGTGTGGTGCCGGCCGTAAAAAATAGCACCACCCCATTTCCTCCCGTGGGTGTCGTAAAAGGTGTCTAAGGGGCTTACTTGAGAATGGGCAGCAGCATTTTTTATGCATTTTTAACACCATACCGTGATCGCCAACCCGTCTGCCAAGCGTGACGATTATGGCAACCCCCTCCTCCAAATGACAAATTTGTTACTTGTCTATGTATATAATGGTGCCGATTCCCTTGTTCACAAACTAAACTAAATTTAAGTTCAGTGCATCTTTTTCTTTCTATTTCATTAAGAAAAGGACAGAAGATAAAATTTAGTTTAGTCCTGTCAAATTAATCAGCGCTTGACGTAAATTGACGTAATTTTAGTCGGCAAGTTTTTAATCACGTCTAAACTTGTATGGAGTAGTGACAGGAGCTGATTAATTTGACAGGACTGAACTTAAATGCACTGAACTTAAATTTAGTTTAGTTTGTGAACAAGGGAATCGGCACAATTATGTCGTAGGATGATTTGCCTTATCTATTTCCAGTAAGATTGGGAAATGTTTTTACCATTGTCTAATTATTCGTGTTTTCGCAATATCCCTAAAGGTTTTCGCGTAAATTCGAATGGTCAAATCATCCTACATATTATTTTATTATAATTAAAGTCGCTTTTCGTGTCTTTTTGTGTGACCGCGTGGTTCTTATAAACTTCGCAATGGATTTTGATGCGGGTTTCAACATCATTTAGAAAATGTATTCCAAAAGGTTCACCTACGCGTCTAATGCATTCATATTTATCTTTTATTTTTTGTTTATTACTATTATAATTATGTTTGATTCTCGTTTCGGATAGTGTCATTTAATGAGTTTTCTTTTCAGGAAAACCTCGGTAGTTGGCTGGATTTGTGCCTGGTTGGTGATAAGATTGTCCCGAAGTGAAATGTAACCGTACACGAGTATACGAATCTTCCTACTGTTTGATTTCACGTTACGCTAACTGTCAGTGTCCCAGTTTCTGAGTTGAGAAATTAAGAACTTCTCAAACTACAACTGTTGGGTTCAACATGGTCGGGGGTAAAGATTGTAGGGGTTGAACATGGACTAAACCCTTAAGAAGTGAAAGCCCGCGAATCTCAAAATTTCTTTGTGAGCCTTCGATTTGAGGAATTTGGATTTCGCGGGCTCCGTTGAAGGAGTCGCCTCAAGTGAAAACTGGGTGATAGGCTCTAGCAATAAGAATAACGGGATAATTTACTATAATGAAATGGATCATTGTCCATTTCGTTGTCCGCGTGCAAGCTGTCGCACAGTGTGTGAGAGTAAGTGATTCTCACATTAGTGGCGAGGTCATTGGCATTCCGACATGTTCATAAATGGCCGGTGAAGGACGTATTGTATAATATATACTAGCTTCTGCCCGCGACTTCGTCCGCGTGAGATTTCTTGTTCCCTCGACCCACCCCGTCGCATCACATTGCCTGCCCGTGCTTTTACTTCGTTTTCGCTTAAACTTTCATTAAAAAAAAAAAAAAATGTGTCCTAGTTAATAGGAATGTAATTCTTCCTCAAGAATTGGGCTGTAAAATGCAAAAAGATTTTTTCAAATCCAACTCTCAGTTCCAGAGATTAGCGCGTTCAAAAACAAAAAACCTGCCAAGTGCGAGTCGGATTCGCGCACGAAGGTTTACCATCCATACTATCCATACTAATGTTATAAGTGTGAAAGTAACTCTGTCTGTCTGTCTGTCTGTCTGTATGTTACGTTTTCACGCCTAAACCGCTGAACCGATCGTCATGAAATTTGGCAGAGATATAGCCTGGGATATGGAGAAGGACATAGGCTACTTTTTTACGCGATAACCGACATCCACTCGGGCGGAGCCGCGGGCAAAAGCTAGTAATATTATAAATGTGAAAGTTACTCTGTCTGTCTGTCTGTATGTTACGTTTTCACGCCTAAACCGCTGAACCGATCGTCATAAAATTTGGCAGAGATATAGCCTGGGATATGGAGAAGGAAATAGGCAACTTTTTTACGCGATAACCGACATCCACTCGGGCGGAGCCGCGGGCAAAAGCTAGTAATATTATAAATGTGAAAGTTACTCTGTCTGTCTGTCTGTATGTTACGTTTTCACGCCTAAACCGCTGAACCGATCGTCATAAAATTTGGCAGAGATATAGCCTGGGATATGGAGAAGGACATATTATGCTTTTTACGCGATAACCGACATCCACGCGGGCGGAGCCGCGGGCAAAAGCTAGTTATCTATAAAAAGGCAAAAAAACATGTGCGTTGTTTTTTTATGTTATCTGTGGCATCTCATAGTGTAACCACTAAGGTTCCGACTCTTTAACCGGACTTTCCTGTGGCTGCCTTAAGCTCCTAACGAAACTTAATGCCTCCAGTCAGGGCGTAAAAACTATAAACTAAACGACTGCTGCTCGCTAAGGGCACCCCCTGTGGGGTACGAACCTCGGCTTAGGGCAGCTGAGTCGGAGGGAGGGTGGCAAGGGACCGACGGTGGCTGGATAAAATCAGTGTTTTGATTATTATCGTGGGGAATGTCCGTTGTATGGGAGCCCTCCTTAAATATTCTTTTTCTGTTTTTTAGTATTTGTTGTTATAGCGGCAACAGAAATACATCATTTGTGAAAATTTCAACTGTCTAACTACCACGGTTCATAAGATACAGCCTGGTGACAGACGGACAGACAGACAGACAGACGGACAGCGGAGTTTTAGTAATAAATAAAATAAATAAAAATGTTTATTTCATCAACTTATGTAAATTACATTATTAAGTTTGGAGTCACCTTTTAAGCAAAGATTTGCTTGTATTAGGTGGTTCCGCTCTTCCAGTTTACATTGACTATGCATTGTGAGAGAATAAACAATAAATAATTTTGAAAGCATGCTAAAGATTTTTAACAATACAAAAAATTATATAATTATGGAATAAGGAATGCGCACAGTGCTATGTGTGTGTGGGAGAGTATGTGTGAAGTGGGGGTGAGTGCGATGTAGGGGTGTGAATGTTGGTGTGAAAGGTGTGATTTGTGTACTTTTTGTTTTAGTCATGGACAAATTATAATGTTATTGTGTTGGGAATTATGTAATTGTATGGAGCATAGCCTCGATTTCTTCGTAACTTTTGCCCTTCAACCATTCAGTGAGTTTCTTTTTGCAGTCGCGGTACGTCATAGGGTATATGGTGAGAATTTTGTTGAGAGAATTGTATAAGCGGGAAGATTGCTTTGTGTATTGTCTTGTAGCAAATGCAGTTTTGACTGGGATTTCTGGAGCTACTTTATTCTTCCTCCTAGTTTGTGTCCTGGGAGTGAAGAAGGGAAGGGATTTATGCTTCTTCAGAGTAATCAGCAGGACATAGAGCTTTCTAACTGACAAGAGGTTCGAAGTTAAGTATAAGGTTTCGGTGGGGAATATTTGTGGTTTAAAGAACATGACTTTTAGTAAAGCTCTCTGCGCCCTCTCTAGTTCTAAAAACTTTATTTTGGATGCTCCACCCCAAATTGGTAAACAGTATGTCAATATGGATTGACCCAGCGACACGTATATTTGTTGGATAAGATCTTTAGTAGCTACGTGGCGAAGAGATTTGAAGGTCCAAATTAATTTCCTGAGTCTGTTCATTATCAGTTCTAGATGCAAGTGCCAGGATAACCTTTGGTCGAGCATAACACCAAGGTATTTAGTGCTATTTACTTTATTAATTTTTAAACAAAAGCAGTTGGTGTCAGGGAAGCCAGAGCAGGTATGTATTTTAATCTGGAGATCTTGAGATGGCTGAGAACGAATGTCAATGGCGAAACAAATGTAGTTAGTCTTTGACACATTTAAAGTTAAAAGGTTACATTCGAGCCAGGTAGCTATTTTAGACAAACCACGTTCAGCAGTGTGACCGACGCTGCTCCATGTTTGTCCCGAGAAAAAAATTGCTGTATCATCAGCATAAGAGAATATGTGAGCTCCGTCGATTCTCATGTTGCATAGGCTGTTTATATAAATGAGAAACAACGTCGGACCGAGCACACTACCTTGACCTACTCCGTATGTAACTATTTCTTCAGAACTAGTGACTGATCCTATTTTTACTACATATCTGCGTTCGCTTAGGTATTCTTTAAAGAGCTTAAGTGGAATTCCTCTTACGCCAATGCCTTCTAACCTGTGTAAAAGTGTAGGGACACTGACTGTGTCGAAGGCTTTTTTTAGGTCTAAAAATACTGCCAGACACTTGTCACGACTATCCAATTTTTCAGTGACTATAGCTGTAAGTCCCAGTACTGCGTCTTCTGTAGACTTTCCCTGTCTGAAATCAAACTGTGAGGGCGAGATTAAATTATTTTTAGTTAAGTATCTAGTCAAGCGATGATTTATTAATCTTTCAACAATTTTAGACAAGGACGGAAGTACAGATATCGGCCTGTAGTTAGACGGGTCAGCTGTGTTACCACTCTTGTACACAGGTGTTATTACAGCCTGTTTCAGGGCGGTAGGAAAAATTCCTTGTTCAAAGCAGAGATTAATAAGGTGTGAAATAATTGGCGAAATAATGGACCTAGCAGCTTTTAAGAAATTTATAGGGATTTTGTCCCAGCCAGTTGCACTGTCGGACTTTAGGCTCATGATTACGGTAGCTACTTCATCAGGGTCAGAATTAAGAAGAACAAAGGACGAGACCGGTGAAGCTGCTACGTCCTGAGGTAAGCTAGGGACGCTGTCAGGTTTCATCTGAGGGTTATTTACTATGTCGTCAGCAAGACACTTCCCTATAGTGGAAAAGTATTTGTTAACTTTGTTTACGGCCTCGAGAGGGTTAGCGGCTGATTCTAGCAATGCTGTATTTTGCGTTTTAGGTGGTTTTCGTTGGGAAATATCGTTTATTGTTTGCCAAAGTTTTTTAGGGTTTTTGTGCGTCTTATAAAGTAGTTCGCGATCGTGTTTGCGCTTTTGTTTTTTAATTATGGTGTTGCAGTAGTTCCTATATCTCCTATAGGTGATTTTTAGTATCTCGTTAAATGGGTCTAGTTTTAACTTTTTTTGCATGTTGTTGCGATTTTGTATGCAACGCAGTTAGCCTAATGTCATCCAAGGTTTTATCAATCGATATTTAAGGGGGATCCTCGTAATAAGAGTACTGGCAGTGAGACATTTTTGTAGCAAGCTTATTAGACTATCTAATAGAATGTTAGGGTTAGTCAGGTTTGTGAGGTCGTGAATGTTGCTAGTTGTTAAAAGCTCGAGTGCATGTTCTATGTTTATTGTTGTTTTCGTTCTAAATGTTTTATGTGTATTCGTCAATTCAGTTAGTTCTAGGAAAATCATAGAGTGATCAGTGATAGTAGTGTCGCTAATTGCAATGAACGCCGATTTTTTTTTAGGTCTAAGTTTTAACATAAAGTGATCTAGACAGCTATTGCCTCTAGTGGGATGTGAGTGTCCGGGGAGTAGGCCGTGCGTTGCTAGTAGGGTACCATTACTTATGTTTATAAGTAATAGGGTACCATTTTACCATTTGGGTACGGAACCCTAAAAACTAACTCTTCAGCTTTAGAATAGACTACCTCGCAGAGTTGATCATTATTTTGCTGCGGAGTTATTATAAAACAGTTATATCTCCTAAGATATTCATTGAAATGAAATGATGTAAGGGCAAATTTGTTCAAAATTAAATACTTGTGATGAATAACGTATTTATTTGGATAAGGATTAATACCATGCTTATGAAAACTGCTTCGCAAATAATGCATTAATTTCGAACAAATTTGATTACCATAAAAAAAAAGGTTATAGTGAGTCAATCTTAAAAGATAGACATATGCTGTCGCGGACTTTTCTTTAGAACATTTAAAGAGGAACAATTCCATCATACATAATATTTGCGTAACTTTAAGTTACGCAAATACGCAGCGCACGCAACGGAAGCTCTCAAAAAGGAATATTTTTACCCGTTTTTGCAACATTTTTCATTTATGCTTCGCTCCTATTAGTTGTAGCATGATGTTATATAGCCTATATTATTCCTCAATAAATGGACTATCCAACACGAAAATAATGTTTCAATTCCAACCAGTAGTTCTTGAGATTAGCGCGTTCAAACAAACAAACTAACAAACAAACTCTTCAGCTTTATAATATTAGTATAGAAGTATAGATAATATAACATCACGCGCGTATATTCTCCTAAAGGATAGGCAGTGGGATTCAGATCAGTTTTATTCCGATAGTTATGTTTTTCTTATTATATGTATAATAGACGACGAGCCTATTGCGGGGATATTTATGTACTACCGTACCCAAAGGGTGCCAACGGGACCCTATTACTAAGGCTCCACTGTCCGTCCGTCTGTCTGTCACATGGCTGTATCTTATGTAATCTTGTAATCTTTTTATTATTTTTGTAATCATTGATGCTCAAAAGTGCCTTTTATGTACCACTTTGAAATAAATTATTTGACTTTGACTTTAAACATTCGTAGACACTTGAAATTTTGCACTGATATGGCCGCTATAACAATAAATAATAAAAATAAAATAAAGTATAAAATTGAAAGGCCCATACAAGAAACTTGCTTTTTTAAACTAGAGTATAAAAATATATATTAAAAGAATATGCTTAGGTGGTTTGGTCATGTTGAGAGGATGAAACTGAAATAAATATGAGACTGAAGATGAAAGGCAAAAAAGGGAGAGTACAAGAAGAAAAGATCTCCAGTTGAAGCAAGTGAGTCACCTGAACGTTGTAAAGCATAGCGCCTACCAAAAGTCATTCAAAATGTTCTATGAACTGCCTACAGAAATAAAAAGTCTAGTCTATACAAGTGGGTTTCAGAATAAGTTCAAACAGTTCTTGTTAAATAAGAATACTATATTCTATTGATGACATAAAAGAAAAAACAAAAGAAGAAAGTAACATAATTTTATTGATTTGAAATTAAATTTTTATTGGATTTTAAGAATTGACTATTATGACATTATTATTAACACAAACGGGATATTTACCTACTATTTGATTTGAGTTCCCGATATTTCGGCGCTGTTGCAAGCACCATGATCACGGATGAAGTCATTGCGGGTGGGTGTTTATGAGCAGACAAAACGGTCTACCCTCTTTCTTGTTTGTTTTTTGCGCTCAGTAGACGAAACTTACGGTAGCTTGTCGAATATCAGAGCATATCAGGGCGGTGAAGAACAACGACACCCAAAAATCTTTTGGAATCAAGATCGAACCACTGGATTGAGTTACATTACCCTCAGAACATCTCGACAGATCGCCACTATAATCCTAGACTGGTTAGAGAAGCTATTGAGAATACCAAATATAGGAACTTCAAACCGGGATGATGGGTTTCAACTGTCGAGAGCCTGGAATCCAGTGGTTCAGCTGTGTAAAAACCGAAGAAGTGCCGAAAAAAGTTCGCGAGCGGACACAGTGAGTTTCGTATGTCGGGAACAGAATCGAGTTGCGAGTGACAGTGGTAGCGGTACTGAGCGCAAAAAACGAACAAGAAAGGGGGTAGACCGTTTCGTCTGCTCGTAAACACCCACCTGCAATGACTTCAGTTTATCCGTGATCATGGTGCTTCCAACAGCGCCGAAATATCGGAAACTCAAATCAAATAGTAAACATGGTAAATATCCCGTTTGTGTTAATATTAATGTTAGTGACCATGACAGTTTAAAAACTTATATTATGACACTTATTATTTTATTAATATTATTTTGATTATAATGTAATTTGTATTATTGTAATGATTTAAATATAGATATAAGAAATATCTATATTTAAATCATTACAATAATACAAATTACATTATAATCAAAATAATATTAATATATTATTATAATTATATTATATAATTATTTAGTTATATAAATTCAGACACGATATAAAAATTGTTATTGAATAAATGAATTGAGTTGCATTGAATGAATGTCAGGCGACTAACAAAACGTCTACAAGGCAGATGTGAGTAGAAACGCCGGGAGAGGACGGCCTAGGAACACATAAAGTGACCTTATTGGTGATGATCTTCAGAAAGGTCAGGTGCGTAGCACTCGCAACCGGCATGCAAATGTTAATGAACAGTATTAACGTAAACGAAGCAAAAGGAGTATGTGAGGAGCGTAGCAAGTGGCACTCTATAGTTTCTGCCTACCCCGTAAGAAGGCGTGAGTTTATGTATGTAGTTTTAAATATTGTACGGTGGTACGGAACCCTTCGTGTGCGAGACCGACTTGTACATGGCCACTTTTTTTAATGGAAAAACCATATGTTGCTTTTCCCGACCAGGAAATCAAACTCAATTGCCCACTCTTACGAGTCCCTATCGTGGGCCTGTTAACCGCTACATCAACGAGGCAGTCTTCAAAAGTATTATATTCCTGTACAAGTAAGTTCTGTTAAGTCCTACCTACAGTTTACTTATTTTCTATTTCCGTTTCCCGTTGCAAACAAATTTACTCTGACTGTAACTTTACTGCGAGGCGAATCTGTGTTGGAGTTTGTTTGTACTTTATAGAAGAAGTCTGTTTACCGGCTGACAACTTTCCATTATCTTTACGTTATAAGTAAAAACTAAAACTTCTGGACAGTTTTCAACATACTCCGGATACTCGTATAATATGTATACCTTACCTACGATATTTTACACTTTTTCTGAGTACCTACATAATGTGTTAGCAGCTATGTGTAAGTGCAATAAACTAACCTGCACAAGTGAGGGTATTAATCGAACGTTGTGCGCATCCTGATCCTTCAGCCAGCTTGCTGTCTGGCTGATCTCTTTACTACGGCATGGCCCATCGCGCAAGGGGCGCGTGACTAAGTAATATCAGTTGCAAGGGTCGATTGATCAGGTCAAGCTACGCTTGCCAAGCTCGGTTCATAGATGGGTTTGCACTTATTTTTCTACTTACCGAGACCCCGTCGGACCTTGGAAAGCTGTTGGCTTTCATTTGTAGATATTTGAGAGTCGTAACGGGGCGTCAGAAGCCCGAAAGTTTGACAACTAGTCTTACCAAGGGGCATCGTTTTACCCAGTAACTGGGCTGTGGAGGTTATGTAGGTAGTCGCTCCATATTTTCTAGTACTTAACTGCATCCGGGTAGATTTGAATCCGACTCTAATATAGTTGAAAAGAAGACAACCCCCATATAGCTTTTAAGATATAATTGGCGTGTATAAGTGTTTGTACAAACCTACTTATAAATTTATTATTTCTCATGTAGCTCCTTATAATTATAAAGTGCTGCTTACCTTACATCCCTCACACGATGTTACGCCGTAGTGATATCCAGAAGCCTTGTCGCCACAAACTTTGCAAGGGGTCGCGGACTTAGAGACCACTCCGGTATTCGCGCTGTCCACCGAGTAGGGGGACGGGTCTGTGGACAAACAAACAAATATATAAATACAATGTATAGATATAGAAGACCTCAGACACTGGAATTATTTATTATTGAGTTATAACTGCGGTGTATTGGTTGGTCTAGTGGTCGCTAGCACGACTGCTGAGCGTGAGGTCATGGGTTCGGTTCACAGTGTTATTGAGATTTCCGCCAGAAACGTCTCAGTAGCACCCCGGAGTCTGGAATTATGCCCGATTGATGTCAATAGGCTCGCCCCCATTTACATGGTACTTAAACATAACTGACTGATGTTGTGGAGGAACAGTTTTTTTTTTGCAACTGGGGCTTAACGGGGTTCTTAAAAAATCGAAGTCGGGCTTCTAGGGCAGGTAGGGTATGAAAGAGCGCTATTTGCACATTCTCAAACATTTTTTTTAGGCTGCATTGGTTTTAATTTTGCCAGAAAAAAAAAATACCGTTACCACCGAAGTTACCGTTAGTACCGAACCGAAGTTTGCATAGATAAAAATCTGAAATTATTCTATGTGATAGAAGATGTAAATATATGTCAGATTTTTACTGATTAAAACCCACCCGTGTTACGTCAGCTGCCTTTTTCCAGGGCCACGGTATCCCTTTTGGACAAACCCACAACCCTGGCAGGCATCGGTCCTAGCGGACCCCGTTAGTTCGTGCTGACATCTCTTTGAGGCTCGCGTGGAATACAACGCGACGTCGACCCGGGCCTGGTCCTTACCAGACGGCGAGCTGCCCATTGCTCACCGTCCGTAAGCCCGCGCCTAACGGTGGCCGGGAATCGCCAATTGATTCCCGCCGTCCACGGCGTCTCCTGTGGTGATTTGCATGACAGACAACCTCTACCTAATGCGTTCCGCCTCCTCCATCACGCGCATTACTGCTTCACAGAAGGAGGTGACGGCCTCCCATGCACTCTCGCCCCGTACCATGGCCTGGACCAGGGACGGATGCGAGAGATCGTCGCCACTGATGGCCTCCGTGAAGACACGGCGGTGCTTTAACCAAGCTGGGCAGACCTCCACTGTATCCTCCGGGCGATCCACATAGTGGTAACATCCGGACGTTTCCTTCCGCCTTATCCTGAACAGGAACCTCCCGAAACAACCGTGTCCGGTGAGGACCTGCGTCAGGCGGAAGGTTAGGACGCCGTGGCGCCTCTCTAGCTACTCCTCAAAGAGGGGAATTATACTTGACTTCCCTTGTGTTTACAATTACAATGTACCGTTATAATTATTATATTAGTGATAGCTGTTCGTCAGGAATAATCTCTAAGAATGACAATGAGAAACATTCAATGTATCAGTATTGTGCCATTAGTGTATATGTAGGAACACAGGCCATCAATAGTTCACTAGAAAAGAGCTGGTGGACCTCGACATCGACCTGCAGACAGTCCAGGGAGGCTATGCCATTCTTAAATGGTAGGCTAACCAGGTGATTAGTACTCCTGGACAGGACCGGCCTGCGCCTGGTGACGGGGACCATCACGGGATACTGCTCGCTAAATAAACACTTCCACACTATAGGCATATAGGACAATCCTCTGTACAGGGCTTACATGGAGGCTGAGGAAACTGACGTGCATGTGCTCTTTGAATGCACAGGCGTCACCCAGATTAGAACAGAAACCATCGGGGCACCCAGATCTTTCACAGATACAGACCGGGAGAAGTAATTATCTTCTGGAGGGAGGTGGGCTGGTTGGAATAACCACTGATGGCCGCTATGGCCCTTGTACAATCGTCCACCTGAAGGACTAAGTGCGGAAACCAAACCCTTTACCATAGAACATGGAACTGTAAGTCGCTTGCTCTTGCGTTATCAGTCCTGACTCTCTATATTTTGACTGCTGTGACCAAAACTACAAACGTAGTATTCAGGAAAGTTTTATTAAAATGTGACTGTGTCTTACGACTTCCACGCGAACGAAGTCACGAGCAGAAGCTAGTATTAAATAAATAAATCTAATTTCCGGCCTGTAGTTTCACATCTGCTAAGGAATGTGTCTCCAACTTCCACCCGCAAGGGGGAAGTTGCGAAGGCATTCCACCCGCAAGGAGGATGAATTTGAAGAACTAGTCTTGAGCTTCTATTTCATCTAGTTACAGTTGAACCAGAAGAGGTATGCGCTTCGCTAATCTTCGTGGTTTCGAATTAGTACGAACGTCGCAAAACAAACTCACCGCAGAGGCAAAGCTGTTTTAGGAGTTTTGTACTGCCGCGCTTTGTCGTAGTGCACCTATACAATTTTCCTTCTTTTAGGTTACCTACTCTAGTCGTACCTTGTCATATTATGATCACTCAGAAGTAAAGAAAAGTTATTTATAATTGCATGAAGTTGTTAATGTCTTATTTTGTAAACATGGTTTACATCCATGGTTATACGAAATAGGTCAGTACTTCTATGATGTAACAGCTGTATAAGAGATAAGATCATCGCGCATCGTATTTGCAAGATATAATGATGATTGCCGAAGCGCTTACTTTTGCTGGGAGATCCTAAAACATATCCGGATATATAGTAAACAATAAGGCTCAATTAGCAACTGTTCGGAAACCGATCCGAGCCGCTATCGGTATCGGTCAAAACAATGCAAAAACTTTTATTTTAACTACTAGTATCAAATCTCACAGCTCATGGCGGTGTATGCAGTCTAGCCCAAAAAAAAAGGTTGTACACCGTCAAAATTAATCGATAATGGGAACTTATAGCATCAGCTTGAATTTTCCAACACTGAATCTGAAAATTGACCCGTATTGAAAGCTATCAAAATAGTGTCGCTACCGTTATTTTGTAGGAAATATCGACTGTAAAATTTTACAGCTCCGCGCGGACGTGGTCGAAACTAATTAATTGATAGCTTGATTTTTTAAACAACTTCGATTTTATTCAATATCAAGTTTAATTCATTTCAATTAATGCGTTTGTGTCGAATACGATAACCTTAGGGGTGCTACCCACATGTTCGACTCTGCATGATTCGGCAACCCGGGTGGCAAAATTGAAATATGTATGTAGAAATATGTTTAGGAAAACTCCGCTCTACTTAAAAGGTGTCCCAAAAGTAAAGAGACTTCAACACACGTGCTGGCCACAAAAAAAAATAAAAAAAAACAAATGGTAGTCATGGTAACCATAGGTAACATAATATCTGTCAAAATAGGCGGGATTTATAATCTTGATTGCATTGCATTTTTTTTTAATGAAGCGAGTTGAACAAGAATTATTTTCAAAGAGAGTTATTCAATACTATTTTCATTTCTCATGCTCTAAAAGTTCGTCTTTATGTCGTGCGTAGGCGACATAAAGTCGCTTTTTATGCAATAGCTAGAGCATAAAGTAAAATGGGTCCAACAGCCACACGAACAACTCCAACTTCATAGAATAACCTCTTTATTTTAATTCGTTTCGTTAGTATTTTAAGAACAAGGCAAGGATACCAACAGCCAAAGTACACAATAAAACTTCATTAAATAAACTAAAATTTTTGATATCGTCCATTTTTTTTAAAATTAGTTAATCAATATATTTAAACTATAACTAAGTTATCATAGATAAAAAAAAAGTTTTTATAACTGAGCAGTAAGTAACCTAAGTCAGGTGTAATGTCACGTTCCTACTGAAAAAAAAAAAAGAAGTTCATTGGTGGGAACCATAATTATTTTTCCATTTTAATTAAATTTACGATATTTACATGTTGCTGTTTCATTTCCTCGCAATCGAAGTGAAAAGTAGAGTGTACAACTCGTCCATAAAACCCATTTTACACTCTATATCCATATTCGCTCGCAAGCTCGTTCGGATGGATAAACGTCTCGCGTAAAATGGTGCGTTTTGTGCACTTGATGTACAATCTGCTATTGTGTCATGGGAAATCTGACACAGTACGTCATTTTATTCAAGAGAGAGCAAGAAGAACTAGTCTGTACAGAATAATAACACGTTATAAAGAAACAGAAGAGACCGATTTCAAAAAGATTCCGGGCAGAAGTCGTACAATATCTATATGTAGAAATATAAACCGAGTAACATCGGTGAGAGTTGTGGTGGATAATCTAAACATTTCCAAGTCCAGTGTACCTAGAATAAAATGTAAAGACAGGCTTGAAAGCTTATATAAAATTAGCCGCCCCCAAATATGTCAAAGACCAGGAGGCGCGTGCTAAGCGAGGGTGCCGTAAAGTTTTTGAAAAAACTTTGGAAATAAATCTTATAATTGATGATGAGACATACGTACCGGTTGACCCAAGCGATGTTCCTGGGAAACAATATGTCCACAAAACCTGTCGTGTCGATTATAACGAAAAAATAATACCAAAGGCGAAGTGTAAAAAAAAAAAAAAATACCTTGTTTGCAAGCTATCGATGAAAACGGCAATGTTTCCGAACCCTATTATCGTACAGGGTCTATTAACGCCCAGATTTATCTTAAAGAGTGCATTATCAAACGTCATATTCGCCTTTATAAACAATCATTATCAGAGAGAAGATGTTTTGTTTTGACTGGATTTGGCTTCATGCCATTACGAGTTCAATGTTACTCAGTATTTACAGACCGCAGGTGTTGAGTTCATAACTAGACAAAACAATGCCCCGAATGTACCTCAAACTCGAGGTATTAAAATGTTTTGGGCCCTGTGTAAAAAAGAGTACAGAAAATTCACAGATATTTGACGTTGACATCTTTCAAAAACCGATGGACCAGATTGGCCAAAAGAGTAGCAGCTACATCTGGAAAAGCGGCCATGAAGCGTGCTGCTATTAAATTGAGAAAAATTGGATACAAAGGAATCGTTGGAGCGATAAAGATATTAAAAATAAATTAGTTTTACTTTCATTTGCATTCCAAAAACTTATGCTATCAAATTATTTTATATTAAATATTGTTATGACAGTTTTGTCTCTTTACTTCTGGGATACCCCATTAGCACAAATTTTACCGAGTCGACCCGAACATGATTCAGCTAGGGTAGATGCCGACCGGAGTTTTCCGATCGGCTTGACTCGAATGAAAGCCGAATATGTGCACTAATTGCTTCGGGTCGGATTTGTTGTTATAACTAATAACTTAAGTAGATCTAAGTTGGCTACCTCGCTGCTAAACTTTAATTAAATCACCTTACAGACAGGAATGATGTCATTTCGTAATTTTCATTAGGTATTCATCTCCGTTTAAAAATGTCATCGGAGATTTGCAGAGGAGCAAATCGCGAATATTATTCACTCAATGTTGTTGATAACAGTTTACGGGCGTAATAGGAATTCATTTACTTTCTGGTGAACATCGAAGGGAGGGAAATACTCTGTTAGTTTTGGAGATAGCAAGTTTTTTTTCATCTCACAAGCTAGGAAAGATTCTGTTTATCATTCGAAATCCAAGTGCAAAACTGCATTTTATCCGCTAGCGTGGAAAGTGATTAAAAAATTAAAACCTGAGCTAACGGCGGTCAAGACTCCTGAGAGAGGAACCTCCTAACAATACGCGCTGTGTATAGACGTACCGACGTACGTATACAATATTATTATTTATTATTATTATTAGCTTTATTTTTCCTTCTACAATTTTTGTTTTACTTAACTAATGATTTCTATGTATCGTTATTTAATATTATGTACAAGGACCGCTATTCAATAGCGGTAAAAGCCTCCTCCATTCGTTTCCATGCTATTCTGTCTGTCTACAATATAACATGCTTTATTTCATGTCTCCAGTTGCAATGAAAACCGTTGTAGGTAACTATATCATGTAGATATTTTTAGGGTTCCATACCAAAATGTAAAAATCAACCCTTATGCTTATGCAACTCAGTCTGTGTCACAGCTGGATATCTCAAGTACTACTAATGCTATCAACTTGTAAGGAATAGTTTTAGATGACGTTTGCCCAACTAGTTTACAAATAAGAAAGTTTTTTTTTGCAATAGTGTGTAGTGAATTTTTTGCTGATCGTGTTTCTTAAAAATTCGAAGTGTATTTTAATTAATTAATTAATTTAATTTAATTTACTAGGGCATGTGGGATATCATATGAAAGAACGCTTTCAGACATTTGAAGAAAAAAAAAAAAACAGCCTTCGCCCCCCTTATCTCCGAAGTTTGTATTTGATGGTACGGAACCCTCGGTGCGCGGTTCAGAATCGCTCTTGACCGGTTTTTAATTTTTTAACAAAGGCGTACAGTCACAATGCATTGTTCAGAAAAATCAATTCGATCATGTTCCGGTCACAAAGCAACGTCAAACACACAGTGGCACACTTGCACTGGTAAAGCTCTCATATTTACACGAACAGGCAGGGCGTTAAAGTTCTGAGGGCATTTTCCGCGAACTAGAAATGAAACAAATAAAAATTCGTATTTGATTTAACTGTAGTTTTTCCCTATTATTTTTATTGAGTTAAAACTGAGTAATGAGGTTACGAACAAATGTTGGTAGTAAGTAGTAGTCGGACCGCAGTCCCGGACGAAGAAACTTTTTATGAAAGGGATCGTTTGTGCATCTAATCGTATTCCAGCAAAGTGGCACCAACCCAAACAGGCACTTTACTTTGTAAATTAATTCATCACCACTGCTCTTAAAACGGTGAAGGAAAACATCGTGAGGAAACCGGCATGTATTATACCTAAGGAAAAGAAAAGAAGAGACTAGACGAAAAACCAAAAGGCAAAAGGAAGGAAAAAAAGCAAAGAATGCAAGGATAGTCTTAGAAAGGCTAAAAGGAAAGTTCTTCAGGATGACAATGACTCTTCATTGACCGACGTAGATACTGATGACCTCTGCGTCGATGATTGTGATGATTATTCTCATAGTCATAGCCTACGAGCTTCCAAGAATTTGCTTCTCCAAATTCCTTCACACCGTACCGGTTTTATGTTAAATTCTTACGCTATCTCTACTATAAAGCTCTGGAACGTGCTACTTTTTGGCATTAAAAAAGCTGAAAGCAAATTTTATTTTAAAGAAAACTTCGTAACCACTACATAAGTCAGACTAAATAACTCTCAGTTAATAGTCTAGTCATAGTTATTATTATTAGGTGGTATTTGTTAAAATATCTGTTAGTTTATTTTATTTGTATATGTGTATTAGCATCAATAAAAGTATATAAATTCTCGAAATCAAGAAGTTAGTATTTTAAACATTATTTTTGTAACCTATAACTATGTTTTTATATTTATCCCAAAGGTTGACTGGTAGACAATGCCTTGTGGCATTAATTCCGCCTATGTACCACTATTGTACATGAAGTTTAAATAAATAAATCAATTAATTATAGTGAGTACCCAGAAAACCATTGTCTCATATGCGGAGAATTCGGCCGAAACAACGAGGGCTGGTACCGGTGCACGACCTGGGGCCTAAGTCTACTAATTTACAAACGTTGCAATGGTCTCGCCATTGTGAGTATTTGAGAGTGTTTGTATGGCAAATCTGTCAAAAACTCACAATGACGAGACCATTGCAACGTTTGTACATTAGTAGACTTGGCCCCCTGTGGGCTTCGGGCTCACTGTGCCTACACTGGCTGGGATTCCGCAATCCCAGCCAGTGCGCCAGGTATGTGACATGTGCTAGAAGTATTTGACCATCGTTGTCAACATCATGACTACCATTGCTCTCACTGCGTACAATGGTGGTCTAAAGTTTCTTTATCTTAATTTTATAATATTAGGTAGTAATAGTCCATTAATGAATAATTGCTGTTCGTAATAAAACTGTGATTTATAATTTGAGTTTTACGAGTATTCCAAAAAGTGCTTAAACTAAAAATTCGAAGATATGTGACATATCAACACGCACTGGGCCTGAATGGTGGATTACGGCCGCCACAGAGCCACAGAGAGGAGGACTGTGTCCCAACAGTGGTAACATTATAGGCTTATTATTTATTTATTCTCCCATACATCGATAAACGCGTGACGGTCAATTCTCCAACTGCATATTTAAGTAGGTTGACTTTTATTATGCGTTATCTTTAAAGCCTACTTTTCTGTGATAGTTTTCCTTTTAACTTCGTTATATAAACTACTACCGTGAATTTATTCACATTTCCAAAATCAACCATTTGGCTCAAACAAAAATTAGCATTAAAACGGATCTCTAAATCGAAACATGGTTTTTACAAACCCTCAATATTTTTGAACTACCTATACAACGATACCTCACACTATGGGAAAGACGAGAAAAAAAAATGAAAATTTGTTTTTTATTGTCGATGTGATTCTATTTCTATTTCTGAGCTAAGCCGCGAACAGACAGATAGACAGACGGACTTAGCCAAACTATAAGGGTTCCTTGTTGTCTACTGAACCATAAAAATTCAATGCTGTTCGTTGGTAAGCGCATCACTTCAGAATCGGCTGGACCGATGTGGCAAATTTTTGTTTTAAAATGTTCATAATAGTCTGAATTAGGTTCTTACTTAAAGAAGAGTCAGAAAAGTTGCCGGGAAAATGGGAAAATACGGGAAAACTGAAAGTGCATTTTCTATGGGATTTTTGCATTGGAAAGGACAACAACCACTCTTACCAAGGGGTATCTTATTACCCAATAACTGGGTTGTGGGGGTCAGATAGAGGGTCCGACCCCAAAATCGTTGAGAAAAGGCTATGTATCGACATAGCCTTTTCTCAACGATGTTGGCATCTGATGACAAGACGTCTGTCGGTCTGTCGGGTCTCAACTCAGCTTATCGCAGTCCACTGCTGTCATAGGCCTGTCCCAGGTCGGCCACAACACTCAGTCCGCTTTCCACATCCAATCTGTCCCAACCACCTTTTTGAGGTCGTCGGTCCATCTAGCTGGGGGGCGTCCCACACTGCGTTTGCTGATACGCAGTCTCCGCTCCAGAACTCGTCTGCTCCACCGGTCATCAGTCCTTCGACAAACATGGCCAGCCCACTGCCACTTCAGCTTGCTTACTCTGCACGCTATGTCGGTAAATCCGGTTCTCTTCCTAATAATTTTATTCCTGATTTTATCCTTTAAAGAATCTCCGAGTATAGCCTGCTCCATAGCGCGCTGAGCGACCTTAAATTTGTGGACCAAGCCGACTGTCAGTGTTCATGTTTCGGCACGGTATGTCATAAATGATGTCGGGTCAGGTAGTTAACAATAGAAGAAGTGAAGACCAGGTTACAATCGAATCGAATCGATGCAGCTTTGAATTAATAATCCGAATTGTTCGTTCGTAATTATGTTACCTATTATTAATAAGTTAATTTTGTTAGCTTAGTTGTTAACTATATTGTGCATGCTGTGGTCTTCTATAACTGAAGGAGTACACCTGCTTAGTACCTGATGTTGCCCTTTATTTATGCGTCATGTATTGTGTACATCTTTTGTTGGAGATCCTAAATAAATAAATAAATAAATAGTCTTTCTTCTGATGCACCTGGGGACTATTACAAAATTATGCATTTTCATGTCAAAAGTCTTAATGTCATGTCTATACGTATTATAGAACTAATTGGACTGGTTGTGTGGTAATCGGTTGTCATTGTGTGGGCATGTGATGGGGAGGAATGAGGAAAATGACATGAGGAAAGTTATAAGTATAAATTAATGTGAATGGCTCTAAGAGTAGGAGAAGCCCAAAGAAACGATGAATGTACTATGTGAAAGATGATATGGATAGAAAGAGGGTGACTACCGAGATGTCGACTAATAGAGAAGTATGGAAGAAAAATACATGTTGCGCCAACCACAAACAGATTGGGGTAAGGGCAAGAGAATAATGATATTATGGAAATAATTGACGTAGCGACGAAACAGCGACGACTTTGATGCTTTCTGTTTGTATAGATCAGTACCGAGATACTGGTTTTAATATATGTTATCAAACCAACAGAGAATTAACTAGCGAGTATGTAGAAGTACTAAAAAAAGAGGTTTATTTTGTTGACCAGGAGCTATGATCGATGTTCCGAAGTTAATGATGATAACGAAATGGTGGACGAAAATTTTGTGAACCCAGGGATTTGTTACACCCCATCTAAATATGTAACCTTTAGGAAAGTTATTGTGCAACCTATAATGTAGTGTCCGACCGAAGGTTCCGTTTTCAGATTTCGGCCGCGGTTTCGGTTTCGGCCAAAAAGTGGTCGAATCTTCGTCCCGACCGAAACTGGCGTATGGCGTTCGTCAGCTGTCGGTTTGGATGAATACGAACAACTGACAGATAGACAGATAGCGTATATATATAGACAGATAGACTTAGTAATAGGTCCCGTTTTCACCTTTTTTACGCACAAATATAATACAACATTTGCATCAAACCGACAAAAAGAAAAACGCTATCAACAAAGTACGAACTCAAAAAAAATTACACAATACCGCTTGAGTTAAAATTATTTACGCATAACATGCAGTACTCCGGTGTAAACTAGCACGTACTAGAACAAAGATGCGACGTTAGCCGCGCAAACGCATGTCCCCACTAAACTCTGGCGCAACACGCATGCAGCTATTAGAACAGATTGGAACGCAAACAAAAGACATCAACGAGCGCCGCGACTTTAATTCTATTGTGTTCTTTTATATTCTAATAACGTTGCGATATTTCGTGGACGTCCACGTCCACGTCAATGAAACGTATGGAAATACGTGCACGTTATTTTATCGTGGATGGAAATTTAAAAGCGTTTTCATATTTTTCCATACATTGCTACGTCAGTTTTTTTTCATGAATATGTCAGAGACGAGTACGCCAGTGCCATCTGTTGGCGTTCGATGGAGTTGGTGGATTCGCGCCATCGGTTCTTGACTAATCGCGACGCTAGCGCTGCCTAGCGGCGCATGGCAGAGTCTACGACATAACGTTCGACCGGCGACAAGTGTCCGCCGCACATTCGACAAGTGGAGTTTGTCGGTGGCGGTCAAGCAGTGAAGACGTTTAGGAATTGTTGCGCGTTCGGTATAGTTGTGTCGTGTTCCTACATTAATTACCTACTTTGCATATCCATTATTGTATAGAATTAAGTTCTTCTAACTGAACAGACAGATGTGCTGCTGGGGAGTTTGTTCCGCTACTTCTTCTTCCCAGCTAAACACTAGGAAGTGGTGAAGGGATGGGCGTTTTGGGGAAACTGTCTAATGTAAATTATTAAGTTGATGCTGAATATCAGCCTAGGTTGAGTAAATGACTTTTGATTCTAATAACGGTTTTTCTATTGAGCAATAACTAACACTACCCACAGTACGCCCACAGTAGTTAAAATATGACTGATGATAACGAGAGAAACCTTCCGTTCTCCGACAAATATATTTTTGTAAATCAAAAGCCAAAAATAATTAAGTGAAAACTTCTGAAAATATGTTTTAAAGAGTCTTAACTCCGGAAGGAACGGTATCTTTTAAAAGTGTTAGGTAAGTTTGAACATTAAAATCAAGCTTTTTTTTTACCCGACTGCCCCAGGCGGAGGGTAATGTTTTTCGAGAGTATGTATGTATGTCTATTTCTTTGGCATGCTCTGTAGCCTAAATGGCTTGCTGGATTTTAACTTGTGAGGTGTCGTTAGATTCGTCTTAATTGTGGGAGTGACATAGGCTATATAATATTTATATATTGCATCTGCAAATACAAAACAAGAGAGGGGAAGCTTAAAAAAAAAACAATATTGGTATCAAATAAAAGCTAGTAATGAGACAATTCCAAATATATATTAATAAAACCAAAAAGCTTGAAAAAAATCAAATTATTTATAAAAACAAAAAATATAAAAAGCTAATTAATTAAAAAAACAAAAAAACACGACTGCAAAAACATATTACATATCTATACATATAATTAAATCATAGCGAAGTCAAAACTGCACATTGAATATTTTTGAAAAAAGTAATTGGCATGAGGTCCGGGATTCTGATGCCAAAAATATAATTTTTAGACTTTTTGTCTGTCTGTTTGTCTGAATATATGTTCCAGCATCACGCAAAAACTAGCGAACAGATTTTGTTCAAATTTTACATAGATATTCCCTATAGGTCTGGTCAAATTACTAGGAATACATTATCACGCTATTTGCTATGAGGGATGAGCAGTATTGCATTAAGTTTTGAGATGGGTCAATAAGGGCAGGTACCTTAACCGTGGTCGCTACATGAAAATGGTCTTAAGAGACTATCCTTAACTTTTAGGAAAACATTGATCTGCATTCACAGATTTTGAAAAAAAATTACAGTCAGCAAGAAAATGGGCGCTTTTCACAAAAAAGTTTTTTGATTCCCATCGATCCTGTTTCTTACGAGGATCAAAAAACTCTATGGAACCAACTGAGGTTTGAGTTCTAGAAAAGTCAGAAAAAGTTTTCCCATACAGTTCGTAGGTGAGACTGAGACTGAGATGACTGAGATGAGAACGAACACAATGTATCAATGTATGACAACAGTCGAATTATTCCATTACTACTTCGCTGGGTTGAATAGGAGGATTTAATCTTTTAAATGATTATGATACCGTATGGATCTAAGCAGTCAATTATGACATAAATTATGCTATTTCAACTTTCAACAAAGCATTGCAAATACGAAAGATTTTTTTTTTTTGCAACTGGAACTTAACGGGTCTTAAAAAATCCAAGTTAAATCGAAATCGATTTAATTAATTACTAGGGCATGTGGGATATCGTATGAAAGAGCGCTATTTGCACCTTCTCAAACATTTTTTTAAGGCCGCATTGTTTTCGACTTTAGACAATATTTTTTTTAAATTCCGTCCCCCCCCCTTATCTCCGATGTTTGCATACACTAATCTGTAAGTATTCTATGTAAAGATTACAGGAAAAATAAAACGATTTCTCTAATAACATACTTTTTATAAATCATCAACAAAACTTACATTAGTACCATTATCGGTCCAGAGACAGCACTGACCTAAAACTGCAATATTAACTACACCGCAGTGTTAAAATTCTCTGACGAATATAGGCCTCGCCGATGAATATTTAAAAACATTTCAAAGTTCACAAACAAAATGTCCGCCTTCCAGGGAGTAGGTAACTCGCAGGTTGCTTTGGGTGAAGCCCAGTTGTAGATTTTTTTGGGCACAGAACTATTTAGGTACTTATACGAATGAAGCTATATATGATGGTACGAAACCCTCAGTGCGCGAGTCCGACTCGCCCTTGACCGGTTTTATTTTACATTTTTTTACTGTAATTGTGGTAGTTCGAGGAAATTATCAAATAACTTCTCCCGCTCTGGGCGAAGCGGGAAGGCGTGTCAGACTTTTACTGACTAAAACTCACCCGTGTTACTTCAGTTGCCTTTGTGTATCCCTTTCCGACAAACCCGCAACCGTGGCAGGCATCGGTCCCCCCCCGTCAGTTCGTGCAGACATCCCTTTGAGGCACGCGTGGAACACAATGCGCCGTCGATCCGGGCCTGGTCCTTACCGGACGGCGAGCCGCCCATTGCTCGCCGTCTGCAAGCTCACGCCTACGGTGGCCGGGAATCGCCAATTGATTCACGTCGCCCAGGGCGTCTCCTGCGGAGACTAGGGGCAAGAGGGCGCACAGACTACCTCTCCCTCATGCGTTCCGCCTCCTCCTTCACGCGCATTTCTGCTTCGCAGAAGGAGCTGACGGCCTCTCATGCACTCTCGCTCCGTACCATGGCCTGGACCAGGGCCGGACGCGAGAGATCGTCGCCGCCGATCGCCTCCGTGAGGACACAGCGGTGCTCTACCCAAGCCGGGCAGACCTTCACTGTATGCTCTACCGTGTCCTCCGGGCGATCCACACAGTGGTAACACCCGGGTGTTTCCTCCCGCTTTATCCTGAACAGGAACCTCCCGAAACAACCGTGTCCGGTGAGGACCTACGTCAGGCGGAAGGTGAGGACGCCGTGGCGCCTCTCTAGCCACTCCTCAATGAGGGGACTTATACTTGACTTCCCGTGTGTTTATAATTACAATGTAGGCTGTTATATTAGTGATAGCTGTTCGTCAGGAATGATCTCTAAGAATGACAATGAGAAACAATCAATGTATCAGTGTTGTGCCATTAGTGTACTCGTATATGTAGGAACACAGGCCATCAATAATTCACTAGTAAAGAGCTGGTGGACCTCGACACTGACCTGCAAACACACCAGGGAGGCTATGCCATTCTTAGATGGTAGGCTAACCAGGCGATTAGTACTCCTGGACAGGACCGGCCTGCGCCTGGTGACGGGGACCATCACGGGACACTGCTCGCTAAATAAACACTTCCACAGAATAGGCATATAGGACAATCCTCTGTACAGGGCTTACATGAAGGCTGAGGAAACCGTCGTGCAAGTGCACTTTGAATGCACAGGCGTCACCCAGATTAGAACAAAAACCCTCGGGGCATCCAGATCTTTCACGGATATTCTAAACAGACCGGAAGATGTAATTATCTTCTGTAGGGAGTTGGGTTGGTTGGAATTATCCACTGATGGCCGCCATGCCCCATGTACAATGGTCCAACTGAAGGACTAAGTGCGGAAACCAAACCGTTTACCATAGATCATGGAACTGTTCGTCGCTTGCGCTCGCATCACCAGTCCTGACTCTCTGTATATTTTGACAGCTGTGACCAAAACTACAAACGTAGTGTTCAGGGAACTTTTATTAAAATGTGGCTGGTATTTTAGAATATTGTGTCTTCTTACGACATCCACGCGAAGTCGCAGGCAGAAGCTAGTTTTAAATAATTTGCTTTTTAACTTACAAATGATAGTAACATAAAAATGCACAGATAAGAGTACATCTCCCTCCACCTAATCGTGAAAGACGTTGAAGACGCAGTCAAAATATCCGCAATCTGTGACTACCAACTTTGTGATCTTTTATTGGCGATAGAGTTTTGTTTGACGACAAATTGAAATCAATTTTATAGACCACTTCTTATGCCTGCGACTTCGTCCGCGTGAAATTTCTTGTTCCCCCGTTCCACCCCGTCGCATCACATCGCCCGCCCGCGTTTGTGAATTTTTTGCAATTTTCGCCATGATCTCTATTTTTTCTTTATTCCTGATAATTTAGCTTTCTATTGGTCAAATCGCACCTCCAGTGCGAAAAAGGCGTAAGTAAGAATACGTCACTTCTTTATTGCAGTTTCGTATAGCGCTGATAAAGATACACAATGCTCAATTTGTCCGTTAAGATCTGACGAAAAATTAAGCCATTATAACAAAAAAGACATTTGTCGCGTCTCATAAGTTTAACTTAAAAAGGTCCATAAACGTGTGTAAAACTTAAAATATTAATTATTCTTTATACGCGACAATTTGAGGTATCTGAAATATTGTTGAAAAAAAGCTTGATTTTTTACTGTTTAATGGTATTTAACAAAAGATCATACGATCAAATGCTAAATAGATATACCAGACCAAACTGTTTTTTTTTGCTCTCCTGTAAAGTTAGTATATTCTTCTTACGACTTTGTCGCACTGGGGGTGCGAAATAAGGGTTAAAACCGGTCCAGTAATTTCGGAGCTTATTCGGAACAAACAAAGAAAAAATATTTCCTCTTTATAATATTAGTATAGATAACATAACATCACGCCATCACGCCTTGTTTCCCCAAAGGGTTACGCAGAGGTGTACCCATAATACACCCACATTTCGAGAGTTATGTTGAAGTCCCAAGTAACAGGGGGCGAGCCTATTGCCACCATCGCGAACAACTTTCAGACTCCGCGCTGCTACTGAGAAATTCCAGATGAAAAAGCCCAATAACACTGCCCGACCTGGGAATCGAATTCAGGACCTCATGCTCAGCAATAGCGCTTGCGACAACTAGATCAACGAGGCAGTCGATTTAAATAAAATATTAATTGAGTATAATCATTTTAAAACAAAATGACCTGGGTACGAGTAGCACGTGAAATTAAAAAAAGAAAATATCTTAGGTTTTTTGCAATTTGCAGGTCAGTTTCAGGTTGAATGTTGATCTAAATATGATTCGCGGCCGTATCAAATATTAATTATAGGATTATAATCATCAAAATCATCAATACAACTCTCTAAGTTCATATAATACAACATAAGTTACACAACTAAGTTCATATATACTGAATGACTATTTCATGAAATCATTACTTTTTCTAATTTATATGGGATTCTAACGAGTTATTTAAGTATATGGTACATTGAGATCTAAAATTAAACATTGATTCACATATTGTGAAACTTTATAGTTATCAACAACATTTCAAATTAATATTCGAACATGTGTTTTTTGATAATGACTTGTGTCATTCACTTGCAATAAAATTTTCTCTGTGCAAACAACGTTTTTACTTCCATATCCTAGTTATCTAGTTTATTTCATCACAAGGTTATGGGCCCAGACAATAAATTTACCATCAAGAACCTCTGCGGTCTAGATGACTAGTCTACATGGAAATTCGCAATAAAAATGATTCTCATACGAGAAAAATTGTTCACATATACGTCAAACTACCCGGATTCCAAAGACTCCACCGCCGTCGAGAACGACCAAAACGCACTAGCTTTAATTTGTCTACATGTTGAACCTACACTTTATGCGTATGTACAAGATTCAAAGCATGCCAAAGATGCTTGGGATAGCTTAGCAAAAGCGTTTGAGGACAAGGGCGTAAATCGCTGGATCACCCTCATAAATGCGTTGCTGCATGAGAAGCTAGAGAGGCACTCGTCGATGCATGAATATGTGGCTGCAGTTTTGTCTATTTCTCAAAAGTTGAAGGATATTGCCACCGGATTTGACGATGATCTTGTAGCTGTCGTGTTACTGAGAGGACTACCTGAAGAGTACAGGCCTATGCGAATGGCACTGGAACACTCTAGAATGAAGTTGACTTCAGAGAACTTACGAAAGAAGTTACTGCAGGAGGATTCACGTCAAGGTTTTGGTACAATGTCTTCAGCGGACTCGGCATTGGCTGTGAATAAGAGTAAGAAGCGGAATGGGAACAAAAATATAACCAAAGTGAAATGCTTTAAATCTGGAAAGAATGGACATAAGAAGCCGGACTGTCCTGGAGGAAGGTAAGCGGGTTCGATTTCCAAAGTGAATAACGACGCGATTCTGAGCCTGTCTTCATTCAGCGCCGGGGACTCCTTCAATCCGACGGAGTGGTTTTGACAGGTATTTTTGTGGATGAAAATCATAACACATATTCATTGGAAAATATTCATATTGATTATATTGACATAACAGGAGTGACATGAAAAATAACAAGATATTATAAAAAGAAAAGATTATGAGAAAACCTCCTTTAACAAGCGGTGCATCGACAGCGGGGCGTCTTCACATATATGTCTTTCCAGAAACATTTGTTTAAAGCTTTGGTTATGAATGACGGAATGAGTAATGTGCACAGAACACTATACTTGGTAATGTGACATGTGCGAATAATGATAAGATTGAATGCAAGGGTAAGGGTGATATCATGGTGAGTTTGAAAGGACGAATACTTGCTGTGAGGGATGTCATGTACATATGTACATGGTTTGCGTGTTAATCTGTTATCAGTGTCTAAATTAGTAGAGAAAGGATGGAAGGTAAGTTTTGACAGAGATGGGTGCAAGCTAATTCACCATTTGGTTCCAGGCCATTTCAAGGGAAAGCTTCTGGCTACCGCAAGTGAAGTCTCAGGGATCTACAAGCTTGAAGGTTGTCAGGCGGTTGTAGATGGGACTGCTTTGGCGTCAGTGAAAGCAGGTAATCCTTTGATGTTGTGGCATTGGCGGCTTGGACACGTAAATGAGCGAGATTTACGTACGCTTCCGGGTATGGTTTTTGGAAAGAGCGTAATGGAGCCTTGTGTCGCCTGTATTAAGGGGAAGGCACATTGTTTACCTGTTCCAGTTGGTGAGGCTGAGAGAGCAGTGCAGAGACTGCAACTGGTTCACGCAGATATCTGTGGTCCAATGTCTGAACCTTCGTACGGTGGATCTCGGTATATGCTAGTTATTTTAGATGATTTTACACGTAAATCTTTTGTATTTTGCCTTAAATCAAAAGACCAGGGTTTAGATCATTTTAAAGTTTTTCTAGCTAGTGTAGAGGTTGAAACCGGGTTAAAGGTAAAGTGCATACGCACGAACAATGGAACAGAATTTGTGAACAGGAAATTTGATGGGTTTTTACAGCAAAAGGGTATAAAACATCAGTTGACTGTTCCCTACACTCCAGAGAAGAATGGCGTAGTGGAGCGAGCAAACCGCACTATTGTGGAGATGGCTCGTGATGTTGGCAGAAAAGGGTCTGAATGCGAGACTGTGGGCAGAGGCATGTTCTATGGCTGTTTATACGAAAAACAGGCTGCCTCACAGTGGCAATAATGGTAAGATTCCTGAGGAGTTGTGGACAGGGAAGGCTCAGTCATTCGATCATTTCAGAATTTTTGGAACGAAGGCGTTTTTGCACGTGTCCAAGGAAACTCGGAAGAAATGGAGCCCTAAAGCTGTAGAACATATATTTGTTGGTTATTGTGAAGAAACCAAGGGATATCGTTTCATAAATTCCAGTAATCCTTGCGTCATTATCAGAGCAAGGGATGTATTTTTCTTGGAAGACTCTACAACAGCAGTTTCAGAGGATCCTAGTCAGCTTGTAGGTAGCAGTGACAAAGGTGCTGAAGTAATCTGGGAACTTGAAAAAGTAGAAGGCCAGTCAGGTTCGTCACCTGGTAGTGCAGACGCTTCTCAAGGGCCGAGTTCTACAGATGAGGCTGAAGTGTATGAAGACGCGGAAGTGGAGGTGGGAGAAACGCTTGATAGCGGAGCAGAAAATTTGGTGGAAAACGTTGAAGTTGAAGAGACTATTAACAGAGGAGAGTCAAACGGTGAATGTCACTATCCTCTACGTAGTAGAATCCGAGAAAGAAATCTTCATGGACTTGCATGCTGTACAGAAAAGTAGGAACCTTTGACAGTTAAGGAAGCCTTAAGTCGGGAAGATAAGGATAACTCGAAGGAAGCAATGAAGAAAGAAATGGATTCGATGTACGAGAACAAGGTCTGAAAGCTCGTCAACATGCCAACTGGAGCTAAAGTCGTGGGAAATAAGTGGATCTTTAAGTACAAGTTGGATGCAGATGGTAACAAGACCTATAAAGCTCGACTTGTGGCGAAGGGTTTCACTCAGTCCTACGGGGTCGACTTCTTCGAAACTTATTCACCGGTCGTGAGAAGATCAACTGTTAGATTGCTGCTATCATTGGCCGTTGAAAAGGATTTGTTCATCAGTCACTTCGATGTGAACACCGCCTTTATGAACGGTGATTTGAATAAAAGAGTTTATATGCGACAGCCGGTGGGTTGCATAGACGAAAACTCGAAAGAAAAAGTTTTCTTACTAGAAAAAGCGATATACGGCCTCAAACAAGCTTCACGGTCTTGGAATGAAAAAATAAATTATGTGTTATGGTCTTAACACATAATTTATTTTTTCATTCCAAGACCTTAAACTTCAAGCGATGTGACTTTGATAGCTGTCTTTACAAAAATAATAATTTTTATATCGCTCTTTATGTTGACGATTTTTTATTATTTTACAAAGACAAACAGCAGAAGGAAGGTTTATTAGACAATCTTGGTAAACATTTCAAGATGAAGGATTTAGGGGAAGCGAGACAAGTTTTGGGTATGCTTTTGTATAAGACTGATACCGGAATATATTTGAATTAAGATAGGTTTATTTCGAAGATCTTAGATGAATATGGTATGTCTGACTACAAAACAGTTAAAACTCCGATGGAAATGAATTTCCATAAAGCCTTGGCGGAGGGGGAAGGAGGTAAGTTCTTATCCCGCCAAGACTCTCGTAGTTATCAGGCACTCGCTGAACTATTTGGCTTGTAACACACGCCCGGATATTGCGGCTGTGGTAAATTTTTTGGCGCAGTATAACTCATGTTGTGAGGAACGCCATTGGAAAGCAGCTAAACATATCTTGAGATACCTTAAGGGTACAAGGGATCTATGTTTGATATTTCCTAAGTCGCCGGTACGGGACTTCACGGGATTTGTAGATGCTGACTGGGGAGGGAACATCAAAGATAGGAAATCTTATTCTGGGTTTATTTTTAGATCCGAAAACTCGTTGATTAACTGGGAATGCTGGAAACAAGCTTGTGTGGCACTGTCGTCAACGGAAGCCCAGTATATTGCACTTTCGGAGGCAACCAAGGAGGCAGTTCACTTGCGGCAGCTGAATGCTTTTATAAGAGGTGAAAATCTTGGGTCTATTTGCATTTTCGTAGATAATCAGAGTGCTATTAAACTTGCGTACAATCCTGTAGTGCATAGAAGGACGAAACATATAGATATAAGGGCGCATTATGTCAGAGATTATAAGGGCGCATTATGTCAGAGATTGCATTGCTAAGAATGTTGTACGTCTGGACTATGTGTGGAAGATAACCCAGCAGATGTGCTGACAAAACCATTAGGTCGTGTGACATTTAATAAATGTGTGCGCGATCTGAATTTGGGTGTGTCTGGTGTGGTATGATGTGAGGATATTTGATGATGGATGTTGTTTGAGGGGAAGTGTGAAACTTTTTAGTTATCAACATCATTTCAAATTAATATTCGAACATGTGTTTTTTGATAATGACTTGTGTCATTCACTTGCGATAAAATTTTCTCTGTGCAAAACAACGTTTTTACTTCCATATCCTAGTTATCTAGTTTATTTCAGCAAAACATATACTACCATTACTGATGTAGAAAAATTTATTAAGCTAAGTGCATGCAAATCGTAGACATTACAATAAGAGTTATATTAAATTCGTAAAATTGATTTGAATTTATATTTTAATTTGATACAATAATATTGATTCATATTAATTGAATAGGATTATTTGTTGATATTTGCTGATTCTAATTATTATAATTATGTAAATACATTATTTGTTACGATCGCGAATCATACTTTAATCAACATACACCCAGACAATAAGCTGCAAAAATCGTAAGAAAATTTGTACTTTAGCGCTTCCCCTTAATGTAAAGTGGCCAGCACACCAAGCTACACGAACCAAACGATTTAAAACTTTAAAATGTTGTTAAGTTCAAAACCGAACGAGAAAATTTGACAGTTTGTGGTAACTTGATGTGCTGGCCACCGTACGAGTAATATAAAGCTTATTTTTTTACATCAAACTTATTGTACAAAACATAAATTAAAATATTGTTAATATTTTATGAAAATGTTGTTTCAAGATGCAAAAAGGAGTGGGCAACTCGAACGCTATGGTTTGGTTCACGCAGTGGCAGAGTAAATGACTTTCCTCCCGACCGGTCGCGGGTGCAATCCTCGCACGAATATTTGTATGGTCTAGAAGAAGTGGCTCCGGTTTCCGATGATTCTGATTTACAACGCACCTACAATCATGAATTAATGATAAGACATTCCAAGACAAAGCCAGGTTTAAAAAAAAAACAATGGAAAACTTGTGATTTTAACAATTTTAAGTAAGAGTGCATCTGAAAATTGTTTTCAATCACTGTTTATAGTCCCGATAATTACCGACCTATTGTTATAATTAACCTCACCAAACCTCAAGATTTTTTCTTAACTAAGTAATAATTTAATAAATCAGAAGCATCTGAAAATAACAGAACTAATATAAAATAAACACATTGATAATTCAGCCGATATTAATATCTCCAATGGCAGGCCGCTGAGCTTGGTCATAGGCTTGTCTCGTCCATCCTTATTAAGATAAACTTAAATAATTCAAAAATATTTGTTTTAATAAAATAAAAAAATAAACCAATACATTTCCACGGAAATAAAAAGCGCATTTAAACACAAAGAAAGAAAAATAGCGTGATATAAAATGCAAAAAAAAAAACGAAACCTCTTTTTATTTTTATTTATACTTACTGAAGTAATCGAATTTGACGAAACGCGCGAATGCAATGTTAAAGGGAGGGAGCCACGCGACGCTTGCCTGCTTGAGTAGCCCACACCGAGTGCCACAAGCCAGCTTAAATCACAGAGTTAGGTATCGACACCACACTGAACCGATAGTTGGGACAGCTCTAGACCGCTCGGAACAACCTTCGCCCTCAGCCTCAGATCACAGAATGATAACGCATTCCACAGGTGTACAAAAACAAACCCTTCGATAGCGTGGGATGGATTGCGCCATGCGCCGAAAATTCTAGTTCCCTTTGTTATGGCGTTATAGTTTGTTGGTTTTACCGGTTTTGTTTTTTTTTTATATTGTTTTTATGAAAAAAAGTTATTTATATTTTCGATAAGTACACCAACAAGTAAGTAAGCAAGTAGATAATTATAAAATTACCTTAGAAGTGTATATGTATGAACTGTGTAAGTGATATTTTTCAGCCAGTCTTGTAGAATTCGACGTTGATCAATTTTCTTTAGATTTATCTTTCTTTCCTTCAGTTCTTAAGGTTTCGTTTCAATGTTAAATATTATAAGATTTTGGCCATGTCAGTCAAGCCTCCTGATCATTAGCAACAATATTTTAGGTACGTAAAACATTTGCCAGTTGCTCATGTGGTCTGCGGTTTTCATTGACCGTAAGTATTTATTCGTAAATAATTATTTATTTATTTATTTATTATTATTATTATTACACTTACACACACTATCTTTACAGGATGACCCCAATATAATAGTGGTTTGAAAACACACATCAAATAAATTGAAAAATTAACTTACATAACACTTAAAATCTAAACTTTAAAAATATAAAGCAATACTTAACTCTAAAATACAAAATCAGACATAACACAGAATATTAACATTTAAATATAACTAACAAAATTCAACAAAACTCTTGCGAATTCACTCAGATTGCACGAAAATATGTCAATTCTCTCATGCACTTCGTTTAATACACACAGTGTGCGGGTGAGAGATGTTTTTGACAGTAGATTGGTTTTGGCAGCAGGCACGGCCAGCAGTGGCGGTCGCCGCCGCCTCCACACGTACCGGTCAGGCACGCACAGCTTCAGGTGACGCAGCACCCCCGGGTTATGAGCTACTCCACGCAGGAGCTTTAGCGCATACGCCGCAAGTGTAAATTCCCGGCGCACTCTGAGTTCGTTGTACCCCACCATACCCAGTACAAACAGTGTAGGATACATCAGCGGGTAAAATGGCTAAACCCCATAAAGTTTAAAATACAAGTGTCTTGTAAATTTATTCTGCACTCGCTCCAGCAAGTAACTCCTTACCAAAGCGTCATACAGCACCCTGAGCGTGGTAACGTTTGTGAATCCCTGCGACTGTCTGAGCACGAAACCAAGGTTTCTGTACGCCTTCTTGCAAATCTTAACTATATGATCCCGGAAAGTTAGATCCGGGGTAAGCAGTACTTCTAGATCTCGTACCTGAGACACTCGCTGCATCGGCGCTTCCTCCACTTTGTATTCATAGGCTAAGGCCGTCTTCGCGCGCGTAAATCTCATCACTGAGCATTTCGCTGTGTTGAAATAGAGTTTATTTTTATGGCTCCACTCTACAACTCTATCTATGTCTTCCTGCAATCTCTCACAGTCCAACTCACTCTTGACCTCGAGTAGAAATTTGAGGTCATCTGCAAACAATAAACATAAACTATGCTTGACTACGTCAGGTAAGTCATTTATCATTAAAATAAATTCGAGAGGACCCAAATTGCTGCCCTGGCTCACGCCTGATCTGGTGTAGTATGGCTCGGATTCGAACCCATTGTAGTCAACGTACTGCTGTCGGTCTTTCAAGTAGCTGGCGAAGAACTGTAGTAGGCGCGGAGTGCAGCCAATTTTTGCCAGCTTCATTAGCAGTACATCATTGTCGACCGTATCAAATGCCTTTTTAAAATCAAAATATGCCGTGTCTACCTGCACACCAGCATCGACGGCCGGCACCACCCTCGCCATGAAGTTAAGCAGATTAGTGGCAGTTCTGCGCGCCGGCCGGAACTCGTGCTGCGCGTCCGACAGCTGTACGCTCACCTGAGCATGCACGCAGCGTTGGATAGCAGACTCGAAAACTTTTGCGGGTGTCGACAACACTGCCACCGGTCTGTAGCCACTGACATCCGGCCCTGACTTACCCTTGGGAACCGGAATCACTCGCGTGATTTTCCACCTAGGCGGAAACGTTGCTTGTTTTAAACAAATATTAAAGATATGATGCAGGGGCTCAGCAAGCACCCTGCCACAGTCTCGGAACAGAAAAGCTGGAATGCCATCGGGGCCAGATGAGCACTTTGGCTTAAGCTTTATGAGTGCTTCTCTTACGTCTTGAAGACTGATTGTCTCGATGTGCACTCGCGCACTGTTCGCTTCCACCTCCACCCCCGCCGCCCGCGCCTCCAGCCGCGGCCGCTCTTTATTATACACCGACTCAAAAAATGACGCAAATTGTCGAGCACACTCCTCATCCGAAAGATGCTGACCATCCTTTATGATACTTTGTCTGTTTAACCTACTTCGTTTGGACCTAATATACTGCCAGAATGATTTTGGATCATTTGCAAATTGATTTTTAAACTTGTGTTCTTTGTGTGCGATTTCTATTGATTTTTTTATAGGTGCTCTGTACTTTGAAAATTCAGAATAATCGCTATCCAGCTTTGTTTTTTTGAAAGTTTTATGAAATCTAGCTTTATTCTTTATATCTCTTATAATATCTGCGGTGTACCATTCTGGGTAAATGTATCGAGAATTTTCGCGTTGAGGTGTTTTCCAGGGTACACATTTATCCAAAATATCACTCAGTGTACGAGTATCATAAAAAATATTCAACATATCCTCCAAATCATGCATGTCGTAAATCATACTCCAATCAGTGGAAGTCAGCATAGAGTAAAACAACTCGTAGTCGGCTCGATAGAAGTTCCACTGCGGCATAATACTACGCGCTGCGGGACTGCAGCCGGCAGAGGGCGCGGGCGGGGCGGACGCGGCGGGTGCGGGGAGCGTACGCGCACAGTGCACGGTGACCACGAGCGGCTGGTGATGCGCGTCGACGGGCACGAGCGCGTCGTCGGCCGCCACCACCGACACCTCCCCGCTAAAACCTGTGCTCAGAACCAAATCCAACTGACGACCTAGATAGTTTGGTACTGTGTTACTTTGAGTGAATTCGCAATAGGACACAAAACATTCATAATAAGTACACTAACATACATAATATCACGCCCTGTTTACCCCGAAAGGTGACGCAGAAGTGTACATAAAGTATACCCACGTTCCGCCTGTTATGTTTGTGTTGTGTGTCAAACTCAAACTCAAAGCATTTATTTCAAATACTTAAACCACTTTTGAATTGTCAAGGAGTCGGTCATCAGAAAGATGAAGCTAGTTGCCCAATCCAAAGCGTAGTAGGTTCCTATGGAGAAGAACGGGCAAGAAACTGCACGGACGTTCTTTTAAAACAAAATATTGGTTACATGATTCATGTTGAAATGATACATGTGAGAACAATGTAGAAAGACGTGCATGTTAGAAGCGTCCGTAATAAAAATAATTCCAAGAAACGCCATGAACACCCTATTTGTGTGTAAATTGTATTTAAACCATTTGTACGCACCTGTACCCAACAAAATTTGATTATAATACTACAAATTTAAGAAGGTTGGCACAATGTACTGCGCGCCCGTTTTTAGACAGTCATTCGAATTTATTCGGTTAATCGTGAAATTTCTTTTCCTATGGTTTTTTTCTTATATCTGTGTAGTTACAAGAATTTTTCAGCTGAAACTTTAAGGATAAGCAATTGAATAAAGGTACTAATTACTTGTTCAATCACAATTACCGTCACTTAATAATAACTCATATATTGGAGTGTTGCATTTTAGCCTAGCCAGATTTTAATTAAAATGGAATAGCTCTCTGAGGAGTTGGAATAGAAACATCTAATTTTGCATGGTGCTTTGAGTTCATAAAAGGTACAAACCACCATAATTGGAAAGTTTCTAGGGTTTCTCATTGAAGCGCAAGGATCGATTTTAGGGTTTTTGAAAATCAATTTATTGTTTTCCAACGGTGTCGATTATAGAAAAAATAAAATTGCACAGCATAAGTACAAATTAAGACCCACCGTAGTAAAAGAATCGTAGTTGTATGTCATGCCGTTTGAGAGGTACAGCAATTTGCTAAACGTTACCCCAGCGTCATCTTGAATAACTCTGAAACCTCAAGACGCACAAATTTAATTTTTTGGGCACAATAAGGCACAAATGTGATCTAACTAAGTAGATAGTTTGTACTCAGCTACGACGAGATGGGGTACTAATTATCTGTCAAGCCGAAATCCTGAAAAGCGACAACATTCCGCTGGAGTAACGCACACGGCGCGCGCTGATAATGTAGAATTATAGCCAACAAGCCAAAGAATAAGAATAAAGTGGTTTTAAAGCAAGGCCTGTCAAGACTTGGCCAAATTTTAGCAGTTTATGTTTCATTCCATACAACAACAATTTTAATCATTTTTTCCGGGCAAACTATCAGTTTTACAGAAAAAAGTTTCCTAATAATTATTCATCAAAATGACAGAACTTACGATAAGTATATTTTTAAATGGAATTTGGATGTTAAAAGTTAAAAACTATCACAGAAAAGTAGGCTTTTTAAGATAACGCATAATAATAGTAAACCAACTTATAGTTGCAGTTGGAATGTATCGGAGAACATGTATTTCAACTAGAATGTTAAGTTTGTTTTTGTTATAAACTCGTTCCAACTACGCAACCCTTTAGTGTGCGTGGTCCGGCTCGCACTTGGCCGGTTTTTATTTTCATTTATTACACAAATGTGAAACTCCTGTAACTCTCTACTATTAATATGCGAGTACTCTTATTACTAATTATTTACACCCAAATAGGGTGTTCATGGCGTTTCTTGGAATTGTTTTTATTACGGAAGCTTCTAACGTTAACCGACTTAACACTTGACTTAGGTCGTTAAATACTGCTCAGTTATAAAAACATTTTGTTTTTATTTCTATGATAACTTAGTTATAGTTTAAATAATATTGATTAACTAATATAAAAAACTAATTTAAAAAATTATAAATGGACTAAATAAAAAATATAAGTTTATTTCATGAAGTTTTATTGTGTACCTACTTTGGCTGTTGGTATTCTTGCCTTGTTCTTAGAATACTAACGAAACGAATTGAAATAAAGAGGTTATTATATGAAGTTGAAGTTGTTCGTGTGGCTGTTGTATCGATTGCCTTGGTCTTCGACGAAGATTTTACTTTATGCTCTAGAGCATAAAAAGCGACTTTATATCGCCTACGCACGACATAAAGACGAACTTTTAGAGCATGAGAAGTGAAAAATATATTTCCTAGGTACTGAAAACGAGGCCCTTAGTCTAGCTCGTGCTGCATGCTTTGTCGTAAGAATAGGCTAACAACTGAAAAATACTTAGTGCACTTCTTTATTAAACAGTTTTCGATCCAGTTACAGCTAATCGATATTCGCCATAAACACAGTCAGGGAAGTTAATTGACACCGTACATCAATTTTCTGTGGTATAACCACTTCATACAACTGTCAAAGAATGACGTTGTGATTTGGTTATACGGACGAATTAAGTTGGAATTTCAGTGACTTAACATCTATATTTGGATTCAGTATCTAATTTTTTTCTCTTCAGATTTTTATGATCCGTATTTAATTGTATTACATCTACAGATAAAGACTGATAGACGATCAAAAAATGAAATATTCACGTTTGTTATGGGGAAAAGATTTTTTTCTAAAATGTATCACAGACCACAGATAATATTACGTCACAGACATTTCTTAAAACCTTTTGGTGAGGATTTTCAAAGGAACAAAATGGTTATACAATAGAAATTAAGTATAAAAATTTATATCTACTGACTATTGAAGTCAAAAAGCCGATTGCAATGAATTGTAAGCGATGCTCTACGACCAGGCACCACTTCGGTTACCCATTGAAAGGGTTTTCGTAAGGGTTTCTCTAAGCAGTTATTCAAAAACCCATACGATTTGGGTAACCCTTTTGAACGGCTTAATACAAAACCATTAAAGTTTTGGTTACCCATTGAAAATTTGAAAGGGTTTTCGATAGGGTTTTTATAAGCCGTTATTCAAAAACCCATACGGTGTGGGTAACCCTTTTAAACGGCTTAATTTAAGCCATTCAAAAGGGTGACACTTTCAACTCTCATAAAAACGATAACAGCGTAACATTCCGACTCCGAGCTATGTAATATGATCTCTTTATGATGGGCATAGGTTGCAAAATGGACAAGCACGCGTTATGCGGCCGCGGCGCGGGCGGCGGCGGCGCCTTTGTGGCTATTTACTGAGCGAGTTGTAAACAGGGATCTATGATCTATGATACACTATGCAGGCAGGCATATTATAAGTTGGGGGATTACATCGCTGATAAAAATGCTTGGCTGAATGCTGGTCCTGCTCCACAACCTCAGCTAGTTGATTAACATTTGACAATCATGTTGGAGCTGCTGAAGAGTGTAAGACTATCTTTGCATTGTATAAACTCAATCTCCTTTGTATTATATAAATGCATAGCACAGGTGTGAGTCCTATGTACTATAGAGCTACCATTGACGGGGTAATAGGTATGTCTTTCATTGACTTGAATGTGCCCTGGCGGTTGAGAGTATGTCATGCTCACTTAAAGGTCTCGCTGATGGTGGCGTGTGTGTTGGATCATTTAGCTCCCTTCAAAATGATTGAGCTGAATGGTGCTAATCCATGCGTCATGTTCGTGAACGGGCGCCATCAGTTGGGACTGGTCATCTCTTAGCTGCCACGGGTTATTTTATTTTATTTTGTTTCTATTTGTTGTACCTACGCTTGACGCTTTTAACGTGTAAGTTTTTATTATTTTTATTTTTACATCGTTCTCACTTTTAGTTATAAATGCAACATTATAGATGTAACGAATACTTTTGTAACAATTTAATTTAAAAGAGTGTCCATGGAGTTTCTTGCCCGTTCTTCTCCATAGGTACCTACGCTTTGGAATGGGAATGTAGCTTAATTTTTCTTACTGACCGACTGCTTGACAATTCAAAAGTGCCTGTAAATGGTTTAATTGAAATAAATGATTTGAGTTTAAGTTTGAGTTTGATCATTATTGCATGTAAGATAGAGTTCATTTTAGCATTGCTGGCTGTATATCAAAATGACTTTTATGATTTTTTCATGTCTGTACTTGTTTCTTAGTATTACTTTATTACAGGGACTGTAAAATTAAGTAATTTTTGCCGTTTGATTTTTTTGAACCCGGCCGTCTTTTGCGATATAATTAGTCACTGCGAATTTTTGAATTTTGAACAATTTATGAATGCCAAAACCGAAACGAGATGCTGTAGGTTCACCGCTATTATTTATATGATGCATCAAATAATACAAATGTAATTTATGTGGACATTTCTTAAAAGTAAGCCGATACCTACCTACATAATTAGGTATCACTACATATTATAAAACGAAGTCCTCCGCCGTCTGTCTGTTTGTTCGCGATAAACTCAAAAACTACTGTACCGATTTTCCTGCTGTTTTCACCAATGGATAGCGTGGTTCTCGAGGAAGGTTTTAGTACCTACTTATACAACTTACTTTTAGCGAACACGTAAGCTAGCTTAGAAGATCAAGGTTTCATAAAAGTTAGGTGTGGCATCTCGTAATTTAAGATTCAAATTGAAAAGAGATCAGGGCCTCAAGTCTGCTATTACAATAGTGTCAGAATGGTCTCGCTATTGTATTTGACAGTTTTTGTATGGCAAATCTGTCAAAAACTTACAATGAAGAGACCATTCTGACACTATTGTAATAGCAGACTTGAGGCCCAGTTGTAGTTCACTCGCCGGTCGCTACCGTCACAGCCAGCACACCGCTCGTTCGCCGTTTGGCTCGTGCGTATTGTGTTCACGGTTGGTTCTAATCTAACTTATCCTACAAACACAGTGTAAGAAAGCATACCGTGATGTGTGCGTAAAAGCCACCGCCCACCGAAAGGCAAATTATAGATGCAAGCTGCAAAACAAATTTACGTGACAACGGCCGAACGGATCGAAATGAAATATTATAAATATACAGGTAACGCCTAAAGGCTCCTACAAACAGGCGCGACACGCGATGCTTGTCGCTTGTCGCACGGCGAGTGTTGCTCGACATTCACACGGACGAAGTCGCGGGCACTGCTAGTTTCTTAAATAATTACACGGGAATTAGCGCGCACACGACATGTCATGACATGACACGCTCGGGGCGTGGTCTGCTCGGGACCACCACCCATGTCTGCCGTTCTATTCTGTAATAATCTCACCGTGAAAACTTAGGTGAAGTGAGCTTGAAGTGAGCTGTCATCCTACCGAATCGGGGGATTGATAGCTCGGTTCAAACTCACTTCACCTAGGTTTTCACGGTGAGTTTTTTACAGAATAGCCATTACTAGTCGAAACGTTGTCCCAATAAATAGGTGTAAGTACCTAATATACATCTATTAAAAAAAAAAATACACATTATATAGGTACCTATAATAAAAGACAAACAAAATTCTTACTTGACTACGATAACACGAGTCACACACACACAATACATAACTCAATTGTCAGAAACTCAGGAGTTCAGGAGACACACCACCAGTAGGCATCTAAATATAAAATGTAGGCAGCACGTGTTTCGTCTACAAGCCATAGTCTACATGTCTAGTAGTGAAATAAAAAACAGTTACAGAAGTTTACTGAATAACCATAAGGTAAGCCGAACAAAACCCTTATATTATATAGGTTATCATAATGAAGGAGTAACCCTTTCACTGGGTTTCAAGTATAGAACCCGTTCAATGGGTTATCATGTAACCCATTCAATGGGTTATCCATATTGAAGGGGTAACCCTTATAATGGGGTTCAAGCATAGAAACCATTCAATGGGTTATCCATATTGAAGGGGTAACCCTTATAATGGGGTTCAAGCATAGAACCCATTCAAAGAGTTACATCATGATAAAGGTAACCTCATAAACGGGTTACCCTTTGAAAGGCTTAACTCTTAACCGGGGTTGTACGGTCCCTGTCTACGACGAAGCTCTACTTAGCGGTTTGAAATAGAGCACGGAACATTTATTTATGATGCAAGTACGACCTGCGTGGTGTCTGCTTTTCACAAACTTTTATTTAGACTTACTTCATAGTAAGATACCTAAATGTTAAGAAGGTTGGATGATCATTTGGAACTTCTCCTTGGTTCAAGTTCAAACTTTGAACATAATTCGTTCCATTCCGATAACAGTAAAGTATTTATCTGATAGAGATAAACTAATGCTGCTTTATGTTCTATTTTTAGCCCATATTTACATGATCTGCATCTGCAGGACTTTAATAAAAGTTTTTTTTTTAACTTTAAGTAATTTACTTTATAACTTACAATTTAGTAACTACATTATTTTCAAGTGCATTTCACCAAAGTGAAAACCGCCCAAACACGCTGCCGCCCAAACTTTCCAACTTAAACGTGAATGCCGGGCGTTGCACCGTGCGTCAGGCACGCGTCAGCACGTGGCAGCATTTTTTTATGAAAATTACCAAGTATGTCGTCGTATTCTATATAAAAGGTAGTTCAGCTATTTTAATAATAGAATCCCTAAACTTTATACTGATTCTACAAAAAGCTATATTATAGCAATATTCATATATGACTAATATATTATTATTTGGTTTATAATAACCTGGTAATTACCACTTTTGACACCAATCACTCTTAAGCCCAGAATACACTAGGTAACAACAAAATGTACCCCAACATGACGCATAACGCTCCATCTACGTGACGCTGCAACGTTGCCCTGTGTTCGCAACATCTTGGGACGCATTTACGTGTCGTGAAACATATTATGTTTGTCAGTGTCGCGCAATTTTTCGCCGAGTCACTTAAAATATTAGTTCTTTCTTTTCGTTGTAGTAAGTAATGCCGCATCCACCTCCTCCTTTTTTCGATTACGTTTCGCTAACCTGCTCGAAATAAGTATATACGCAGCACTATTCGCCACAACCTGCCCGGGCGGAATTTCTATAAACAGTGTTTATCCATGTTCCGCAACATGTCGCTCCATTTGTATCCTAGTGTGTTCGAGGCTTTAATTACGTTTGAAAGATTTCTACAAGGGACTTTAGGTGAGTGGCTAAGATCAGAACGGTTGTACGTTGTTTCGTAGCTTATAGTTTTATAGAATTTCGTTTCACATAATTTTTTTCTCATATTTTCGTTTTATAGAATAATCAATACGCAGACTACTTACTTTGAAGATTTTTAAATCATTGGTTTTTGTTTCACATAAACTTTAATATTAGAATAGTCATATCATAGAATAACAAATCAAATATTCTTTATCCTTATATATATTGTTTATTTAATATAAAACTTATTACCAAGAATAACATTTTATCCATTTTAAATTTTTCAACTGCCTTTTTTAATGCATTTTGCAGCATGCAACATGCAGCGTGCAAGCAAGCATGCAGCATGCAGCGTGCAAGCAAGCATGCAGCATGCAGCGTGCAAGCAAGCATGTATCATGCACGCAAGCATGCATGCAGCATGCAAGCGAGCATGCAACATGCAGCAGGCATGGTTTCTGTCACAGCTCCGACGCTGCGGGGCTCCGGCGGTCCCACGCGAGCTTATCGTCGCAGATGGTATTCACGCTTACCACCTACTCCTGAGCTTGCGGACCGCCTCACCCCTCCGCGCCTACGCGGATTTAAATTACACTCTAGGGGTAGGGCAGACAAGACTACGTGGAGTCAGTTTTGCAGCGATTCGTTTCTGTCACTAACATAAATATATCGAACAAACAAATTTTTTTTTTTTCAAATAATTCTACTGTGATAAATTTGTTATACAAAAAAATGTGATTAAAAATTCATTGCATTGTGTTTCTGTGAAATATTTTTCATTCAAGTAAATAGTCTTTGAAACAATAATATTCGAACTAAAAATAAAAGGACCAAATATTATATGAAACATTTTCTGGGAAACGAAATTCTATGAAATTTCTGTCTGCGAAATAAGGGGCACCATTCATTTATCTAACATTGCAATTAATTAATTAGAAATTCCTACGCTACTTCTTGATGACCTTGTGAAAGCCGCAGGAATCTGCTGGATGCGGGAAGCACGGAACCGGTCGAGGTGGCGGTGCTTGGGGGAGGCCTATGTCCAGCAGTGGACGTCTTTCGGCTGAAATGATGATGATGATGAATTAGAAGAAGTGTTATACATATTGCCGTCCCATTGGATCATGAGAGTAGGGGAAGAGAGAGTGCACCTGTGGCTGCGTACACACGCCTGCACTATAATGTCTTCCGGCGTCGCGTCGATGACTAGTCTCCGCTGAGATTGACCGTCATTGCCGAAATTCGGTCTGGCGGACTGTACATATCTTATCAGTCGGCTTGCCAACGTCCCTCGAGAGCCGAGACGTCCCGTTTCTAGATCTTTAGAGGATGCGTCCCGCGAAAGACGTGTGCGGGACGCCAATTTAATTTTATGTTTTATTAGATTTCAGTAGTGTCAGTACGCATCACTCTAGCGATGGAGGCGGAAAAAAATAATAATAATGATAATATAAAAAATATATAATACATAAAAAATGTAATTATTTAATTATTATAAAATTATATTTTTCGAAAATAATTCTCGTAATCATCCATTTCACCATGTAGTTTCATTTCGGCCGTTAAATTCAAATGTAGGTACCAGTTTTTTGACCACCGTGTTCTTTTAACTTTTTTTTAAACCAATTGCAAAAATAATAGCCACACAAGCTTTAATTTTTAGCTGTATGTCCATTTTAACGTGTATTCAGCAAGAAACCGGACTAAATACTGACGTAATAAATATTGAACGTGTGTCTGGTGTATTAATCCATCAATAAATACTGAACTGACAAATCGCAGTAAATACTTTACGTGTAATAGGCGCCTTAATTAGAAAAGATTAGACAAAGTTAACTGCGAAGCTTTTTTCATTGCAATTTGACAAAATAATTGAGCACTAAGACCGTATGCGCTAATATGACGTCACAGTGTAAATATCCTGATCAGCTGGGCGTATTGTTGACATTTTCTATATGTTTAACTAACCTTTGTTAAAAGTAAAGTCAACGATGCTTGCATTTCACTTGATTTTGTTCATTTATGTCATATGTAAATGATGCTGTACCTACTAAATCGCAAGTGGCACCTAGTAGTACAGTCCACAATACAGTTCCAATCTTATACAAATAATGGTTTACACCCTCAAGTTTCCAGCTGCTAAGATTTTTTTTTTTTAATTATTTAACAGGACCAGACTTTGTTTTTTTTTTAATAATTAGTTATAGTAGTAGTCATATTCATATTCATATCTTTATTTGCATTCCATAATGTTTAAAGATCATTCAGTGGCTTTTTTTTTTTAATAAAATTAATATTAAGAAACAATGAACAACATTTTTTTATCATAATTATGTTTTATTTATTTATGTATTTATTTTATTTATTTGGTAAAAACATGAACAACATTTATGAAACAATTATGCAAGAAAATATGTTTGTAAGCACATAATTATGTTCACATAAAATGATTAAATGTTTCATACGATTTCAAACTCAAAACTCAAATTCAAAGCATTTATTTCAAATAAACCAATTACAGAAACTTTTGAATTTTCAAGGGTTCGGTGAGACAGAAAGATAAATCTAGTTTAGTCCCATTCCAGAGCGTAGTAGGTTCTTATATAGAAGAACGGGCAAGAAACTCCACGGACACTCTTTTAAAAGAAAATATTGGTTACATCATTCATGTTGAAATTGTACATGTGAGAACAATGTAGAAAGACGTGCACGTTAAGGCTCCTCCAAACAGGCGAACACGCGACGCGACACAGTGACACCGCGTGCCGCTTGACGAGCGGTCTCTTTGTGTCGCGTCGCGTGTCGCGCGTGTTTGTAAGGAGCCTTTAGAAGCGTCCGTAATAAAAACAATTCAAAAACATGGATCAGCACCATTTAGCTCAACCATTTTGAAGGGAACTTAATGATCCAACACACGCCACTACCAGCGAACATTTGAGTGAGCATGACATACTCTCAGCTTCCAGGGCACATTCAAGTCAATGAATGACATTACCCGGTAAATGGTAGCTCTATAGTACATAGTACATACACCTGTGCTATGCAGTTATATAATACAAGGAGATTGAGTTTATACAATGAAAAGATAGTGTTACAATCTTCAGCAGCTCCAATAATATTTTCAAATACTAATCAATTAGTTTATGCGCCCTTGTGGAGCAGGACCAGCATTGAGCCAAGCATTTTTGTCAGCGATGTAATACCCCAACTTATAATATGCTTGGCTGCATAGTGTGCATTTTATACAAGATTTAAATTTTGTTTCATTCAGTTGGAGTATTTGGGGAGGTATTTTACTGTAACATTTTAAACGGTACCCCATGAAGGACGAGTCTACTTTAGCCAGTCTAAAACCTGGTTGAACTAATTGGTACATATTTCTAGGTACCAATTAGTTCAATTTTCTTCTTTTAGTGAAAATATTTACACTATTCCTTACGTACATGATGTTTTCATAACTGTTATGTTCATAAATGGTTGAAGTAAAAACAAAACTGTAGAAGAATAAACAAAACGTCATTCATAGATGCTTCTATTTTTATAAATACTCTGAAAGACAACTTGTGTTCAGTGAACCCGTATTTCCAAGATTTCAAAGGGCGGGAGACCTGAGCAGAGGGTTTCTATTCTATCATTAATCTGCCATCAAATAAGGTTGTATTCGGATTAAAACACAGACTAGACAAAATCTGATATTTTCTTTGCTGTTTCTTTGTTAAGATATAAATGGCATCAACACCTACAGGGCATCGCTGTGAAGAAAAATAAGGTTCATTTGAAATGCCCTCACCTCGTCAGACAGACAGTATTGTTTAGACCACTATATAGAAATCTAATCTAGGAAGGCTTTAATTGGTTGTTAGCGATGTTCTTATTATAGCAACAGATTTTTCAATATTAAATTCCTCAGGGTTTAGAGAGTTTTTTTAGCCGCCATTGTTTTTTAAGATTCTCTTAGATATGAAAAGGTGTTCCATCATTGGCACCGAAGGCTTTTAGTTATCCTTACGATGATTTTCATAGGAAAAAATATATTATAATAATTATTTTTCCAATAAAAAATATAATAATAATTTAGCATGAAATATTTATTTTATACTAGCTGCACCCGGCCATTCGTTGCAATGCCACGTTAAAAAAGTGCTTGGTCGAACTTTTTTTTTGGGCCAGTTACCCTCCCGGGCGTCCTCAGAACACCCTACCAAAGTTTCATTACAATCTGATCAATGGCTTAGGAACACATAGAGGACAAACATAACATTTTAGATTTTTATTTATATAGATTTGTATCGATTGTAAAGAAAAAGAAAGCAAAGAAAATACGTTTATTTGCGGTAAAGAAAAGGTTTTATAGGGTTCTGTTAAATCTTAGTTTCCAAATTCTTTCTTTTAAAGCTTCTGTAAGAAATATTGGATAAGTTGATTAGCTGAAGGGAAAAGTGGAGGTATATAAACGGTAAAAGGAGTATTTAAGGGTCGTAGCAGGTGGCGTTCTGCAGTCTCTGCCTAACCCCAAGCCATGTGAAGAAGGCGTGAGTTTATGTTTGCATAAAAGTGGCAAAAAAAAAACGGTAAAAACATGTGTCAAACAAGTCTGTGACTTTGACCAGTTTTGACATACCTACATAGGTACAAAGGTTTGTAAAAAACAAAGTGACACCAATGCGGCCCGGACATTGTCCAGACTGCGCCGGATACAAACCCGAGCAAGTGCAACATTGACTTGCTTCATTGGAACTCTTCGTTAGACTTTGTTATTTTAATTCAATACCGCGTTCATATTTATTTATGACCTGACACATACAATAACAACAAAAATCGGCCAAGTACGTGTCGCACCTTGAAGGGTGCCGTACTTAGGATGAATTTATCTAAAGGACAAACTTGACATTGTTGTTAAAAAATATGTTCCTCCATACATTCCAACTGCAAATGTAAGTTTGTACGCACAATATTCAGTAGTTTACCATGTTATTTTAAGATCATATCTTGTTATAGGTTTTTGTGTAATCTATAAGTATAGAACTATTCTCTGTATGTTTTCAAGATTTTTTGGCTCAGCAGTTAAGCAGATAAAGGGGGGAACAGACAACTTTCATCTATTTTCTTGAATAACTTTAAAACTTATTACTTATTTTAAAATTATTTAAAAAAAAAATTATCCTCAAAACAAGTTCTTTCATTTCATATGTCACACAGTACAGTATGAAAAACTTTTTTTTACATTTTATTATTTATCCCTCAAAAGTGATTCAAAATGTATTTAAGTATTTACGTTACACGTTCGTGTTTCGGTCACAGAAATTCAAATGTGTACCTTTGAACTTAATCGGTCCAGTAGATTCTGAGCAAATCGACTGTGACAGACGGACAGACAGACAGACACACGAGTGATTCTCTATGGGAACTGTTTTTTCCTTATGAAGTAAAAATGATTGATACCTACTATTAATGTTCGGTATTTTTCTGAGTGAGAAGAGACACCTTGCAGTGGAACAATACATATAATTAAATACCAGCTTCTGCCCGCGACTTCGTCCATATCTAAAACACTCGGCATTACTATAGCTTCCCATTAGTGAAAGAACTTTCGAAATGGGATCAGCAGTTCCGAAGATTACACCCGACGTACAAACTCACAAATTTTAAATCTTTATAATATTATTATTACTAGCTTCTGCCCGCGACTTCGTTCGCGTGGACGTCGTAAGACACCGCAATATTCTAAAATACCAGCCACATTTTAATAAAACTTCCCTGAATATTACGTTTGTAGTTTTGGTCACAGCAACCAAAATATACAGAAAGTCAGGACTGGTGACGCGGCAGCAAGCGACGTACAGTTCTGTGTTATGGGTTTGGTTTCCGCACTTAGTCCTTCAGGAGGACTATTGTATGTGGGCCATGGCGGCCGTCGGTGGTTATTCCAGCCAGCCCACCTCCCTCCAGAAGTTGTTTACGTCTCCTGGTCTGAGGATTTCTGTCCTAATCTGGGTGACGCCTATGCATTCAAAGAGCACATGCGTGACGGTTTCCTCAGCCTCAGCAGTACAGTACTAGTTGTATTATACTCGTTAAGTTACTTAGTACACTAAGTTGTAAGTAAGCACCAACAGACAACATTTATGTTGCACTTACACCTACGTATTAAGTCATTACACGTAACACCAGTTGTACCCCTTTCGAAGACGACTTACATTCGAAAGAAGACAGGAATTACTTAAACAACAATTGAACGCGTAATTAATGATATTTACATTAATTTTAAAATACCTAAATACTGGACTTTTGTATTATCCATACTAGTATTATAAATGTGAAAGTAGCTCTGTCTGTCTATTTGTCTGTCTGTCTGTCTGACTGTATGTTACGTTTTTACGCCTAAACCGCTGAACCTATCGTCATGAAATTTGGCAGAGCCTGGAATATGGAGAAGGACATAGGCTACTTTTTTACTCGATAACCGACATCAACGCGGGCGGAGCCGCGGGCAAAAGCTAGTTTATGTATATGGCGGAAGTTTAAAAATCTGGCCATTATCATCATCATCATGTCAACCGATAGATGTCCACTGCTGGACATAGGCCTCCCCAAAGCATCGCAACTGCGACCGGTTCTGTGCTTCTCGCATCCAGCGGATTCCTGCGGTCTTCACAAGGTCATCAGTCCACCTTGTGGGAGGCGTTCCAACGCTACGTCTTCCTGTACGCGGTCGCCACTCCAGAACGTTTCGGCCCCATCGGCCATCTGTTCTGCATTATGCCCTGCCCACTGCCACTCTAGCTTGCCAATTCTTCGGACTTCGTTCTCTTACGGAGCTCTTCATTTCTAATTGGGTATGGATAGTTCGTCATGCAACTTCAAGAAATCGACTGTGGTATCAAAAACTTTGTGCGAATTTTTTGGTCAATGTAATCGTTATCGATTTTATTTAAAGCATAGTTATTTATGTTTTTAACCAATGCGTCAATAGAGTAACAAGTGGGTGTCCAAGAGTCACTTCCTAATCATTAAAACAAGAGACACGCGCAGAAACGTCCCGCGCGGGGTGCACTTCAGTAGAGCCAGAGCTTTAATGATTAGAGCTCCATACAACATCCAAGTTATAGTTGACAAAATTTCGACCCGCACACGCGCGGGATTCACTTCTATTTGACCAGAGAGTTTTGTTTTTCTAGCCATCTTATCTTCTACCAAATGCATCCATTGTTTCTTTGTTCTACGGGATACTGTCATAGCCATACGTTCATTCATTTTTAATTTTTACAGTTCAAAGGTCGTATTGAGCCTAAGTTTTCGAATTTACAAACATTGTAATGGTATTACCATTACGTTGGTAAATTAGAAGACTGACACCATTGTGAGTTTCTGACAAATTTTGTATGGCAAATCTAAATGGGGACTACTTCTATGTTCTTGTGAGAAATAAATTCCTTAAATCGAAATCTGCCAAAAGTCAAAGTTTCACTATAAAGTGAAAAATAATTTTGGAAGAAAAAAATGATGTGATGGAACTATTTAGTGACAGGAAGCGCACTTTAAAACGACCTAAGCAAAGTTACAAAAATTTATGTGGGAACACCGCGCGAGCTTCATATAAATTGAAAAAAAAAAAAACGTAAATCGGCCCACTAAAGGAGAAATCGACGAACATACATCAAAAATACATACAGACGAACATAGAACCTCCTCCTTTGTGAAGTCGGTTATAAAGAAGACGAACAAACATCGTGAAAAAATAAATAAAAATATTGCCACAATTAATGTGAACTGTTCTCCATATTTTTGTCGAGCTCACACAGCGTGAAGATTTCTATAATAGGTATAAAATTGACAATGGTGCAAGTAGTGCGGCTGCAGTGATTGGCGATAAAACAACTGGTTACGTAACAAGGCGCGTTGCTTTCTTCCGCGATCGTCTCGGGGGCCGCGCGAGAGACATGCCGCGTTGCCCGGAGACCAGGGCTGCGCTTGCGCACGCCACTCCTTTATTCAGATCATTGGCGGTATTTAATTAGGTACGTGTGAGTTATTAAGATGTTTGGTCTTGTAATTAATTTGAATTAAATTAATTGCTACAACATTATTATTTTGGTGATAAAATAAAAAATAATTTTTTTTGCTACGCATCTTGTGCAGTCAACCTCACATCAGTGGTAAAAATTTGACACTGACAGCGCCTTTATGTCGTAGCGGTAAGGGCGATTTTTGTACTGCAGCTGATACCTGACACTGGAGGTTAGAGCTAAGCTGGCGCTGTTTCATACAAAAAGAGATGTTCCATGTACGTGTGGTGTAGGTGACACATCTCTAGATTGTTTTGAATTTGTTAACAATTCAATAAGACTTTCTGAGATCGTAAATTATGAAAAACTTGAAAGAAGAGTGATTATGTTAATTGACTTTCGGATGTGAAAACAATTTTTGACGTTCCATAAAACAAAATAAAAAGATCTAATAACTTTTGCCAGCCCTAACAATTTTCCAAAGCAATGATTGCAGTTCAACAAACTGCGCGCGAGTCGATCGTTGAACCTGCACTAACCGTTACTCCGTCCCTCTCGCACGCGCTACAGGCTCATCGTTCGTCTCTTTCACCGGTGCAATATACCTTCCTTTAACATAACCATTGAAGGTATTGTTCTGTGGGAAATAAACTCTCTCTGTATCACCGCGCAATGTGCGACGTTTGCTAGCGACGGGCAATAATCAAAGTTACGTCGTCCATTCTCTTTACTTTCATGTATTAAACATAGTTAGCAAAATATTCAATTGTTTTTATTGCGAACGCTAAGCGGAGCGAACTTTTCCTACTTATTTATGTCGATAGTATTTTTTGTTTGCACACGATCGGTGACTATGTGCGTTGGTTACTGACATCGACTCATCGGAGCATTAAGTAATGATGTTTTTTGAGTACAGAAGCTCCGTGCTACCCGCTGAGTTCGCGGAATATTGGGCTAGCGAGGCAGGTGCGCGATACTTGTTACATGATTTTGTTGAAGTATCATATTGGTGCAAAATTTCGATATTATAGTGTGTGTGAGAACTGTGAGATAATAAGAGGAGATATCGGTGACAGCGTCAAGTTTTCCGCGTTGGTTTGTCGCGGTTGCAATCGCTCTGCGCTGGAACATCTCTCGTATGTCATAGAGAAACCTCGGAATGATGTACTAACTTTGTTTTAGTGCGGAAGTTCCTCTGGCGTTCATGTCAATGCTGAGTTGCACTTTTATTTATAGAGTATTTTTTTTTTTGTTTAATTAAAATTTGTTGTAAATCGGCAAGACATGACACAGATAGGCAAACTTCCTAACACCATATTTATTGCAATAAATCCATTTCTCTTGATACCTACTGTCTGGGTTAATCAAGGGGATCAGGATTTTGATAATAAGTCACATAAAATCACGTTACAAAATCATAGGAAATGTGTAGAGGTACATTTTTTTGTTAACAAATCAATACTTAAATGTTGATAAAGTCTCGCAGTTTAAAGAAAGATAACTCGTATGGAACTAACATTATATCATATATATCACAATTTCACACACGGTAAATGCTTTCCCAGTCAGACTGGGAAAGCATTTACTAACCTATTATGGGACTGCATGAAACTTTTCTAGGAAGCAATTTTATCTCTTTGAAAACTTGTACTTCATACACAATTAGGGTGAAGCCAGACGAGCGAAATTTTTTGAGTTGTGAGTCGCGTAATTTCAGTCGCGTAATTTCTGCTACATTCGGTTTCATACAAAAATCCTGTTTCGTTCACACGGCGACGCAAAATGAGTTGTCTGCCGACTCACGCGCACAATCCCGGCTGAATTGAGTTCGCGGCGAGAGGGGGGCGACTCGAGGGAATAAAAACACTTTAAAAACTTACTTGAGTGTTATTATTAGTCTTTTCTTTGCACTGATGGCTAGTCTCATATTTGTGTCTGATTTAGTAATAAAACGTTTTACGAGATGTAATAATTCTTTAAAAACATATAATGGCATATGGAGTAATTTTGAAGTATATCTGGATTTGCACATAAACGTTCATACAAGACATGAAACTGTCCGCGCATCAGTCTTTCACTGTTGAGTGGATTTACCCAGTATTTTCGTCTATCATCATCTTCTGTGTCTTTGCTTTAAGCTTCGTAAATACACAACGTTTTTATTATATCCATTGCACTACACAAACACCCAAGACAAGCGTTGAAAAGCAACTGAATAAATTACGCTCGTCTGGCAGCCCAACAGAATTTCTGCGGAGCAGAAATTACGCAACCGAAATTACGCGACTCACAACTCAAAAAATTACGCTCGTCGTTTATTATTACTGAACGACAGTACGATGCATAATACGAAGTAAGTCAGTAGTAAGTGTCTCTTAACCCTTAATCGGGCAGAACAAAAAAAAAAAACAACTTTTCATGGTTTAAGTATAAGTTCTAGTGTCATGTTCGATAGCAGTATGCATAAAATAAAATAAAAAATAGTGGGAAAATAGTTCCCTGTGCCCGCTAAGGGTTAGGTAAACGAAATGTTGTTTTAAATAAATGTTGTTTGGCAAGATGGAGAGAAGGTCGTACTAGTAATTTTTAGGGGAATTATTCACTTACGTTAAAATTACTAATACGACCTACGCCTTGTCGTTATCATTAAAATACGTTATTAATTTAAAAAACTATAAATATTGGCGCATTTCAATTCGTCATGAGTGCTAAAATGAAACGGTTTACCGGGTGCTTCGGGTCAAATGGGGTGAAAGATTCTTCCAGGCTAAGTCACAGACACTCTTACTTATTAAACTTTAATCGTTGTTTGTCATTAAAAAAACTATTTCCTAAGCGCAAAACCCCGTGTCCTAACCAAAGCGTTCGGTCGCGCGAATACGCGATCGTCGTGTTCATAATTGTCACTCTTTTGTTTGGAAAACCGGAAGGTCTGACGGCACAACCGACGCCGACGATGCGTTCGAGTATACGCGACCGTCGATCGCTTTGGCTAGGACGCGGCCTAAGTCGAAGGACCCATAACTCAATTTTGAAAAGCCAGGGAAGAGCAGGAAATCTCGTTATGATCAAGATGTAGGAAGTTGATTAGACGTTATAGGGTTGCTACAAATTATCATCCAAACTTGATGCAAACTTAGAGTAATTTTCTTCATTTACTTGCGTATAGTCACTACGTTACTTCATTTTATTCCCCACCTTTTGGGGTAGGCCTATGTCCAGCGGTGGACGTCTTTCGGCTGAAATGATGATGATGACTTCCGTCGATACGTGCAACTCATCGTTGATATAGTATTTTACAAATATTGGCAGTGATTGGCACATTTTCTATGCATTAATTTTACGAAATATTAAGCTTTAAAGCTTTTGAAGTGGAGTGTAGATCCCGTATCAGCAAGCGGTGGTGGCACGCCCCCCATCGGACAGACTGGATGCGGAAGGCGAAGAACCAAGTGGTGTAGCGGTGCAAACATGATTGAAGCGTGATTTGAATGTCTCTACAGGACAATCTGCTTAATTGAATCCATTAAAAGTAAGTATTACAAGTACGTACTAAATAAATACAAAATACTTTATTTCACATGGGCACTTATGAGACGTCGGACATCCATCCATCTTTTCAAACCGAGACTCCTCCAGGCCTCGGAAAGGACGCTAAGCGGTTGGTCCCGGTTGTCATTCATGGATCTTTGACAGTCGTTACGGGTCGTCAGAAGCCCGAAAGTTTGACAATCAGTCTTACCAAGCGGTATTGCATTACCCAGTTACTGGGTTGTGGAGGTCAGTTGTTCAGTCGCTTCATGTAAAATACTGTAATTCAGTTGCATCCAGTTAAGTTGGGCATTGATCAAATCAAAAACCATCATTTCTCATGGGATTTCCCATCGGCAACAATTAGAAACTTCCATCCCCTTTAGGGAAGGAATCATCAAAATGCTTTCTTAGTGGTCACTTTCGTTCTACTGGGTAAAATTAAATTAGCTAGCGAAACTCCGCAGACGCGATGCGTATAAAATTTGACGCTTGTAGAAGATTTTTTTAAGTAGATAATTAATTGGTATACCTGATTTGAAAACGGTTATCGATCAGCCTAATTTGACTAAATAATGATTCGAAACATAGTGCTGCCACAGTCTACCTATAATGAGGCCTATCAGTTTATCAACGCGAGCCTTTTCGCTGAGTAATCGTGTAGGCTGTGGCCGGGGGGGGATGGAGGACTTACCTATATGCTAAACAGCCATGCTGCTGTTTTAAAATCACTTAAGTTTCGGAAGTCGGTGTCTTTAGATCTGAATTTTAGTATTTTTGCCACCGACTTCCGAAACTTAAGTGATTTTTCACTTTATAGTGCATTTTTTGAAGTCGGTTTACCTTATTTTTAACCGACTTCAAAAATAGGAGAAGGTACTCAGTTCGTCGGAATCTTTTTTTTAATGTATTTTCATGTAAAAAGTTTTTTAATTGTTATGTTTTTAGTTATGGTATCTACCCCACACCAATTCGTATAACTACTTGTTATGTAAACAACAGTGACTTAAATACGTGAACAGTGGATTGAATGCGTATTATCAAAGCTAACTAAAAATCGATCCAAGCAAAGTTAATAAAATTTATATACGCGGGACCACCGCGCAAGATCTATTTTGTTGTTTTGTTTTTATTTTATATATTTTCTCTATCAAATAAATAAAAAAAGTCATAATCCATACTAATATTATAAATGTGAAAGTAACTCTGTCTGTCTGTCTATCTGTCTGTCTGTCGGTCTGTCTGTATGTTACATGTTCACGCCTAAACCGCTGCACCGATCGTCATGAAATTTGGCAGAGATATAGCCTGGGATATGGAGAAGGACATAGGCTACTTTTTTACGCGATAACCGACATCTACGAGAGCGGAGCCGCGGGCAAAAGCTAGTAGATTTATAATTGGCGAAAATATCGATGAACATACATAAAAAAATAAAATAAAACATCTGAATTGGTAACCTCTTCTTTTTTTAAATCGGTTTAAAATACACGGTGGTGTTTCATTCGACCTTAAAGATGTGTTTCACCTCTAACATAGAAAGTGCGCTGTGGCCGTTGCATTCGTTTTGATATATTCATGCCTGCTCGTGGATTCCACCCTGGCATTAACTTCCGCTTCTAATGGGCTTAAGATAAAAGGGTAATATTGATCCAAGTGTAGTTAGTATAGAACCAAAAACTTAAAAAAAAAAAAAAAAACTACAAAGTGAAAAATTATTTTAATTCCGGAAATCGGTGTCTTTGTATCTGTATTTTAGTTTTTTTGCCACCGACTTCCGAAATTAAAGATATTTTTCACTATGTAGTGTCTTTTTGGAAGTCTATTATTATTTATACCATTCCCCCTCTAAAAAGCTTATTTTAATCACTGAAAACAGTTTATAAAAGCACTTTTAATCATTATTTTGGTGTTTGAATTTACAGCACACCAATATATTCGACCACCTCCTTGCGAAAAATAGGTACTAGAAATAGTAATCTTCGTTCATCTCACAACCGTCTTCTTCAATGTCCCAGTGACCGCACAGACTTCATTCACTCTTCCTTCTTCATACAGTCTATCTCTCTGTGGAAAGCGCTCCCCCAGGAAATCAGGATGGCAACCAACCGATTATCTTTTAAAGTAAAAATTCGCGAGCACATTCGCAAGAAGCTGGCATTATCATCACAACGGTAATGTTTTCCCATTGTTTGTCTTATTTGTTTTAGTATAGGTACATATTTATGTGTATTTATTTGTGCTTATATTTATATATAAAAAGATTTATATATTGAATTTATAGTTTGTAATAGGTTTATTGTATATCTTTATATTTAAATGAATATTTACTCCTCAATGTTCGCTATTGCACCTACTACCGTTTGTCTCTGCATCACCCAAGGGTTGACTGGTAAAAAATGCCTATGGCATTAAGTCCGCCTCTGCACATTTAGTGTTGTGCTTAAAGTATTAAATAAATAAATATACAATACTCGACGGCACGGTTGGCTACTTGGCGCAGTGGTTAAGCGATTGACTGCTGCGCTGCGTTTCGCGGGTTCGATTCCCGGACGGAACCAATATTGATATGACCTACAAGTAGTTATTCCGGGTCGGGCTGTTTGTGTATGTGACTTTAAATGTTTGTAAACGCACCCACAACACAGGAGAAATTCCTATTGTGCAGAAAAAAAAAAAAAAAAAAACTCCTTGTGCACTCCACGCCCTTCAACGTCCAAAGATGCCCCAGAGTTTCCTTCAGCAGAAAGTTCTGACCATCGACAAGAAATAAATACCGCTTTACAAGTTGACCATCCTAATAATAATAAGAAAATTACTCAAAAATTGTTCCAATTTTAATGTGCATTTTAATTAATTTAACCTTCCTTTTTCCTTCATTAAATGTCTATTTTCGCTTAAATCTTTCTTTTTCTCGTAGTCATGGTATAAAGTATAGTATGCAACACTTGAATAACACGGATTTATATCGGGGACCATGAAGCACTCGCGTCGCTCGGGATTCTAACACTTGAACCACTCGCTACGCTCGTGATTCAATCATCATGAATCACTCCCTACGGTCGTGATTCAGTCGTTAGAATCCTTCACTTGCTCGTGATTCATCTATGGCCATCGCTTTAAATCCGTCCTTTGTTCACTAATTGCATAATATACTATTTTTTGTTACAGTTTTTATTTCTCGCTTTTTAGTGGATCTGTTTAAAATTGATCTAAGTTACAATAGCCTAATATCAACTTGCTCATCGCCTTTTACAAAATATTGCTTTCCCGATGCAGGGACGTTAATTGTTGAAGAGTTCTCCTGGTATTTCACCATCAGCTCCATTTCACCATTGTACCATGCACGAGTTACTATAAAAAATACCCAAATCGCTATAGGTTTGCTTATAATATTTGAAGAGTTTTTCAAACAAAAAAGATGTTTTTTAATAGGTTCAGCCGTCTTCGGGTTAACAGGGAACAAAAATGAAGATATCATAATGTGCTAAGCGGTCGGTTTTTTGTAACCACCATGGTTGGGTTACCAAGGTATTGCACTACCTAATGACTTTTACTTTAATATCTCGTTAATTATTGTATGTACTGCGCTGAAATTTTACAGGTATAAAACTGAATTAAGCAACAAATTATTCATTATTATTATTATATCAATTCATAATCAATAAAAAAATAAAAAAATATCAGTTTATAAATCCACATACCGTGGTGCCTATGTCCAGCAGTGGACGTCTTTCGGCTGAAATGATGAATGCGCCGAAGAAGTCCGCCTTTGTACAGTATTTTTTTACTTGTGCATAAAATTTCAATAAAATAAAACAAATAATTTGTTTATTACTAACACGATACTAATGAAACTTCACATACATTTGAAGGCAGTTACAAGCTACAAAATAACGTTTTAAATTAGTCTTTAGAGCTCTTATTCAAAGTGTTAGGACCTATTGAAGTGTTTTTATATTTAACTAGCTTCTGCCCGCGACTTCGTCCGCGTTAAATTTCTTGTTCCCCCGACCCACCCCGTCGCAACACATTGCCTGCCCGTGCTTTTACTTCGTTTTCGCATAAACTTTCATTTAAAAAAAAAATGGTGTTCTAGTTAATAGGAATGTAATTCTTCCTCAAGAATTGGGCTGTAAAATGCAAAAAGATTTTTTCAAATCCAACTCGCAGTTCCAGGGATTAGCGCGTTCAAAAAACAAAAAACCGGCAAAGTGCGAGTCGGACTCGCGCACGAAGGGGTCCGTACCATCCATACAAATCCTTATCCATACTAATATTATAAATGTGAAAGTAACTGTCTGTCTGTCTATTTGTCTGTCTGTCTGTCTGTCTGTATGTTACGTTTTCACGCCTAAACCGCTGAACCGATCGTCATGAAATTTGGCAAAGATAGCCTGGGACATGGAGAAGGACATAGGCTACTTTTTTACGCGATAACCTACATCCAAACGGGCGGAGCCGCGGGCAAAAGCTATCCATACTAATATTATAAATGTGAAAGTAGCTCTGTCTGTCTGTCTGTATGTTACGTTTTCACGCCTAAACCGCTGAACCGATCGACCTGGGATATAGAGAAGGACATAGGCTACTTTTTTAGACGATAACCGACATCCACGCGGGCAGAGCAAAAAAAACGGCAAAAAAATCATGTCCGTTGTATGGGAGCCATATATTAAATATTATTTTTTTTCTGTTTTTTTGTATTTGTTGTTATAGCGGCAACAGAAATACATCATATGTGAAAATTTCAACTGTTTAACTATCACGGTTCATGAGATACAGCCTGGTGACAGACGGACAGACAGACAGACAGACGGACCGCGGAGTTTTAGGGTCAGGGGTTTAGGTTAATAGGGTCCCATTTTACCCTTTGGATACGGTACCCTAAAAACTAACTCTTCAGCTTTAGAATAGACTACCTCGCAGAGTTGATCATTACTTTGCTGCGGAGTTATTATAAAACAGTTATATCTCCTAAGATATTCATTGAAATTAAATGATGTAAGGGCAACTTTGTTCAAAATTAAATACTTGTGATGAATAACGTATTTATTTGGATAAGGATTAATACCATGTTTATGAAAACTCCTTCGCAAATAATGCATTAATTTCGAACAAATTTGATTACCATAAAAAAGGTTATAGTGAGTCAATCTTAAAAGATAGACATATGCTGTCGCAGACTTTTTTTTAGAAAATTTAAAGAGGATCAATTCCATCATACATTATATTTGCCTAACTTAAACCGTTTACGCAGCGCACGCAACGGAAGCTCTCAAAAAGAATAATTTTTCCCATTTTTGCAACATTTTTCATTTATGCTCCGCTCCTTTTGGTTGTAGCGTGATGTTATATAGCCTATAGCCTTCCTCAATAAATGGACTATCCAACACAAAAAGAATTTTTCAATTCCAACCAGTAGTTTCTGAGATTAGCGCGTTCAAACAAACAAACAAACAAACAAACAAACTCTTCAGCTTTATATATTAGTATAGATTAGGTAACCTTTGAACGGTGCATTATTTTTTTGTTTTTTATTGCATAACCAATTAAAACGAATTATTAAGAAGTCATGTACAAAAGATAATAAGAATCCGCTTAACCGTTTCAGAGATCCAGAAAACCAGAAACGTTACCTACTCCAGCAGGATCTCGAATAACTTCGCAGCCGAAGAAAGAACAAATAAAAAATAAGTTGCAACATTTACCTCGTCTAGACAACAAATTATAGGCTAATATTTATTTCAATATTCCCACTAAAGAAGAAAATGTCTGGTGGCGGTAACGTCCAGCAGGAAATGTTTTTGTGAAATAATTAAAAAACTATAAGTGCAACAAATTTAAAAATGTGCGCAACAATTACAGAAGCTGGGCAACTAATAATCTATATCATTTAAATGACTATTTTCGACATTATTTTGCTGGGGTGGTTCGTCACAGTTTTAACCTAACCCATTTCGTTGCGGTGCCCTAGCTTAGTTACTGCGACCAACTATGAGAAAACCAGCCAAGTACGTGTCGGACCACGCACAATGAAGTGGGTTAGTTGGGATCAATTTATCCCAATAACAAACTTAACTTTGTAGTCGAAAACATGTTCGATATGTCACGGTCAATTCTCCAACTGCATAATGAAAGTCTGTAATCGCAAAGGATTTTTCTTTTTTGGATAAAATTTTTATTAACTTTATCGAACTTTTTTCTTCACTTGTGCTGTGAGACCTTCCTTCTGGCAAAATTTCATGATTCAGATCAACGGGAAGTATTTAGTTCCGAATATCAAAATATGTTGCATGTGATGAGGAGGGAGGAAACGCATGTGACGAGGAGAGTGATTAAGATAAATGTGGATGGATGGAGAGGGAGAGGAAGGACCAAAAAAATATGGATTGATTGTGTGAAGAATGATATGAAAGAGAAGGGAGTGAATGATAGAGTGACGGTTGACAGGGGGGAATGGAAAAAGAAAACGTGTTGCGCCGACCCCAAGTAACATGGGACAAGGGCAGGAAGATGATGATGATCAAGATATGTTGCATAAATGGTCGTATTTTTTATTGCGTTGACTTAGAACCTTCATTTAAAGAGCTTCAAGGGACCGTAGACCTACGTAGGTATTTGATATTAATTTAAATGATATATTTAAATGAAATTTAAGTGATACCTCCACGCGTTCCTCAGAAAAAGGGTCGTGACAGACTGACAACGAAGTGATCCTATAAGGGTTTCGTTTTTTCCTTACGAGGTACGGAACCCAAAATAGGGTACTACATCATTAGAAGGTCAATACATTTTTAAAGGATCAATTATACTCGTATATATATTTCCTAATTTAAATTGAAGGAGTGCTGGTACCAGTACTACCAGCCTAGTAGGTCTGGATGGGCTAAGTGACGATAAATTGTGACGAGAGGAGTTGCGCACGCGCGGCGCAATCACCTATTACCGCCAATTGACTGATGCGCTCACGAGGGGACGGCCGATGCTCTCGGTGGTACGTTTTGCAATACGTATTAATTATTTTGGGGAACACTAGAACATGCTTTTCACTTTCGAGCATAGATAAGTTGGGTTGCTGTATTTGTTCAAATCAGAATCTACGATACTTTGCAATTAAATCAGAAAAAGTACATAAATAAATAAATATTGCTGACGTAATCACCAACCAGACCCACTCATCCCCACTGTCATAAAAAATAAGCAAAGCCAACCAGTTTGGTGCTTATACGTAATACTTGAATGGCCCCTTAGTGCCATAAGGCATCTTGTAACATTCTAACCTTAAAAAAAGCGTTTACTTTTCGGTCGGTTTAAAAAGAAATGCAATTTACAAAAAGAATTGACAAACAGGTGCGAACCGCGACGCGACACAAAGGCACCGCTCGTCGCGTGACACCCGGTGTCTTTGTGTCGCGTCGCGTGTTGCGCCTGTTTGTAGGAGCCTTAAACCAGTTTTTTTTTTTAAGTTTTTAATAACTTAATTGATGTATTTTAAATTTATCTTGCACTAGCGTCTGCCCGCGACTTCGTTTGCGCGGAAGTCGTAAGACGACACAATATACTAAAATACCAGCCACATTTTAATAAAACTTCCTTGAATACTACGTTTGTAGTTTTGGTCACAGCAGTCAAAATATACAGAGAGTCAGGCCTGGTGACGCGAGAGCAAGCGACGTACAGTTCTATGTTCTAAGGTAAAAAAGGGTTTGGTTTCCGCACTTAGTCCTTCAGGTGGTTAACTGGTTATTCCAACCAGCCCACTTCCCTCCAGAAGATAATTACGTCCCCCGGTCTGTTTAGAACATCTGTGAAAGATCTGGGTGCCCCGAGGGTTTCTGTTATTTTCTGGGTGACGTCTGTGCATTCAAAGAGCACATTCACGACGGTTTCCTCAGCCTCCATGCAAGCCCTGCACAGAGGATTGTCCGATATGCCTATTGTGTGGAAGTGTTTGTTTAGCGTGCAGTGTCCCGTGATGGTCCCCGTTACCAGGCTAGGCCGGCCCGGGTGTTACCACTGTGTGGATCGCCCGGAGGACACGGTGGAGGTCTGCCCGGCTTGGGTAGAGCACCGCCGCCGAGCTACGAATTTATGTATAGATATTAGGTAGATACAGATGACCGCACGTCGTTGGTAACTCTTCGACCTTGAGCTGCCCTACCGTACGGAGTTCCAACAGAAGCTTATACTAGTTTTGTTACTATTGACGAGCGGCCTACTGTACACTTGTCGCTACATAATTTTTCTTGTATTTTTTATGAGCAGTCAACGCAATCAGTGTAATTCCCCATTTCACAAAATAACTACCTATACTTCGTGTGCTGCACAGTAACCTGAGGCTATTCATGCCAATAAACCACTAGTAAAATACAAAGAGGGATAATTTCGCACTAGTGCGAGTTTTTCACCGTGAAAATGTACACCAACGCCTATCTTTCTTTTTTATTTTTCTCTCCAATTTTTTTTGATCCATCCAAAGTTTGTTTGTAAAAGATCACTTTCAGCGATAAGACCGCCCATTGTGATACCCTATGTAACATTTCTAAATTTACATATATCTGTAATTTTTATGGTGTACACAATAGAGTATTCTATCTATCTTTCAGCCACTGAAATGAAGGCAAAGAAGAATGACATAATTTACGTTTTAAAATAAAAAATTTAGTTACTCAAAATGTCGTAAGGTCGCAACAACTAGCTTACTTCTCCCCAACTGTGAAAACAATACGACAAAAAATAAACAACAAAAACAAATCTTTCTTCAAAATACCTGTACTCAATTTATTATTTTTTATTTTCTCCATGCATTAGACAAATAACGGTTCTCACTCTTTCGTTATTTCGAAACGTATATATTCACGTTATTTCACGATAAATAGAAAGCAGTGAAATCTATTCACTATTTACATTAAAAAAATAACTCTAAAATGCAGTAATTTCCACAATATTACACAATAACTGTTGTTATATGGCGGTTATTTTTCTAATGTTATAATTCATGGAGGTAGTTAACTTACATTTTTAAGAGAGAAAAAGCAATAGTACCTACTTATTATCAATCGCATTGCATTAAATCGAACAATATGTAATTACACTTCGCCATAGCCCGTTCCTAGGAAATTATTACAATGCACGTGTGTTTTCTACGTTCCAACTTTGACAAATGTAAAAGAGCATAATAATTGTTATCGATTAGTAATTTAGTACATGCAGCTTTCACCTTGGCCGAATCATAATATCGGGAAGATGAGGAAACTAAAGCCTTGTAGTACACAATTGGTACGTTAAGCAACAAAAGTTTTTAAATCTTTTACCCGACTGCCCCACAAGGAGGTATGTATGTATTTATGTCTATTTCTTTGGTACGCTCTGTAGCCTAAAAGGCTTGATGGATTTAAACATATGAGGTGTCGTTAGATTCGTCATTTGTGCGAGTGACATAGGCTATTTATTATTTATATTTTGCATCTGCAAATATAAAAAAGAGGGAAAGAAAGATTTGTTTAAAATTAATTTTAACAATATTGGTATCAAATAAAAGCAAGTACCTAATGAGGCCATTCAATATACACAAATAAATAAAAATAAAAACTCAACTGCGAAAACACAACAGTAACTAAAAAAAAATATAGTATATTTTATATCGAGGGACTAAACGAAGCCATAATATACTAGAGGTGGTTTGACTCCAGAGCGTGCGAGGGAGTCAATGAAACCGAGGGTATATTAAGTTTGCGTTTAGTCTCGAGGTGAAAACTGTACTTTCCACTTTGAGTGCGAGAAAAATAGTCAATTTAGTCCAAAAACATTTAATAAATATTACGTAAGTTTTTAGGTAAATCTTCCACGATTTTGGCGGCAAAAGATTATCTATTATGTTTTTTGCTCTTTGTTCGAAGTCAAACTCTTCACTGTCACTGGACATTCTTAATTTTATTTAAAATCGAACAAATTTACACTCGACAAAAATTCTGAAATCGTGGTCAGTTTTTTCTTCTAAACCAGTCACAGATTAACAATTTAAAAAACATGGCGCCACTTTCTTTGCGGAAAAACCATGGAGCTAAAACTCTCAACATTTTCGCAATGAAGATGGTCCACACTCCACAGATATAGTATATTTACTGGCTGTTTGAGTTTGTCTATGTCACATGAAGTAAATTAAAAACTAATTACTTTTCACTGCCTAGAAACTAAAGTGGTCACTTTAGTCCCACTTCGTAGGGTTATATTGGAGTACTTTTAGAGCATGAGAAGTGAAAAAACTATTTATTCCTTCAAAATGTTCACAATTTTTACACAAAATTAGCGCTTAATCTAAGTTACAAATAAGATTATGTGCACTACTCGTATAAGCTTATTTTAGAGTTGCTCATTTATGTTTATAGGCTGAGAACTGAAAAGTCAGGTTTTGGTTAATTACTGGAATATCTTCCAAAAAAGAAAGTTCAATAGATAAATATGCTTGCTTTTCTCTTTTCAGTTTCCGTTGTGTTTTTGCAGTCAGGTTTTTTGTGTATTTATTTTATTAATTTGCTTTGTCTTTAAAAAAGACAATTTTTGAGAACAATATTTAAAAAAAGTATTGTAATATGTGCTTTATTCAGAGAATATAAACTCTAAGTTTTTACATGACATGCTGATAAATAGTGTATCTAATCATTAGTGTATTAATCATTTTGGGTCTGTTTAGATTATATGTAAAAGTGACAATGTTAGTCTACCTTAAAAATATAATTTAAAAGAGTGTCCAATGAATTTCTTGCCTGTTCTTCTCCAAAGACTACGCTTTAGAATGCGCAACTCTATTCCGTTTGAAATAAGATTAGACATTTGAATAAACATTTTTTACAATACGTTCAACAGATTTTGACTTCTTCTTTTGGCGGAATGAAAAATGGCAGCTGCAGTAAACAGTCGGTATTGTAATCACTTTTTTGCTTTTAATGCCATCCTCATGTCTACGGAATTGAAGTCGAAATCGGTTGAACGGACTGAAAAAAACGGTTTATTTAAATATCTAATCTTATTTCAAATGGAGTATAGTTTCATATTTCTGACTGACCGACTCCTTGACCATTCAAAAGTGCCTGTAAATGGTTTAATTGAAATATATGCTTTGAGTTTTGAGTTTTATTATTTTATTACTGATTGGGCCTGCTCTTGACCTCGATCTCGCCTAATGGAAAGCGATGGATGAGGTCTATGATGGAGCAAGCATGGCCCAGAAGATGCCTGTTCACTCTGGCTTTGAAGGCAGACGGGTTATATGTGGAAGAGAACAAACGGCAGAGCAGAGAGTTCCATACTTTGGCTGTGCGTATAATAAGGAGGAGAAGCGCTGAGTACGACTGGACGGAACCAAGTACGCATGGTACTTGCAGGTAGTCCGGTAATAAAAGGGCAATGAATAAAAGAGGATCAGGGCGTGGAGCTCCTGCGCACACTCTCCGAAGTACAGTCTGTAGAAGTGTGAGTTTAAGTTACTGAGCGTACCTGAAAGAGTAAGTAGTAGGTAGTTTTCCTTTCTGCGATTAGACTATGTAGGCAAGAAATTCGAAGTGCAGACTGAATCAGACATTAACTAAAAAGTTGCAGCCATCAAATGTCTCCTGTGCCATTCAATGCCTATTGCAGTGGCTTTATTATTGTTGACTCTTCTACAATTATAATATTGAGTTATAAGCCGTACGAGTATAAAATAGCTGTAGTTACAGTAGCCGTAGTATTGTTTTGTATGTTAGCTGTATGTAGGTCATCAGTACGAAAAAGCATTTTTAATTATGAGTCCCTACCTAAAATCCCTGTAAAATTCAAAGCTGAACTTCAAACGTAGTTCTTTTCAATATATGTACATGCATTCCTGTCGTTCCCATTTTTGGCGTATATAACCAGTGTATGCACTCGTACCTACGTATGAGTGCAAAGTTTTTCATTTCGCCAACGATGGCATGGCGCTAGCAAATATTTTTCTATTTCAAACATGTCCTTTAATTTTTTTAGCGTTCCGAAATTACCCAGCTTTCAGGAAATGAAATATGGAACCTTTGTGAAGCCACTCTTGCATTCGTTTGCTAGACTGTCACGGATTTTTTTTTAAACTGCAGTGCAATGTTTGGCATAATGTGAAATAGGTATTTACAAAGCGCATATAATTCGATACTGAAATATTTTTTACATATATTTATTTGTATGTATGTGTAATTTTTTATGTTTTCTTATGGGATAAATCGACTTCCTGAGAAAACTTTCGTAAAGATACTTATCGTTCCCTCTCCTACTGATTTTCTAGATCTAGTATTAAATTCGTCCGCTCGATTGTATGTTGAATTGTTGACAAAATTCTGGTACGGAACTAAGAACACATTGAAAAAAGGGTTTAGACACAGACCGTCCTTACGTAGATATACGTTGCATAGAAAAAGAGATTAGTGTATATAGGAAAAGCTTCCTTGTACGGTAGACCTATACATTGAACTGGAGCTGACCTAGCGTAGTACGAATTTTCAATAAAATGCGAGGCCAGCTTGTACTGATTAACTGGTTTTGTTATCACTGTACCAATCGTGCAATCTAGCGAAATGGGGGATTATTGACCCAACCGACACCAAATGCGAATGCGGTGCTCCTGAACAAACCATGTCCCATATGTTGGCGTGTCCAAAGTGCCCATACACCTGCACCTACTAGGCCCGATAATCCATACTAATATTATAAATGTGAAAGTAACTCTGTCTGTCTGTTACGTTTTCACGCCTAAACCGCTGAACCGATCATCATGAAATTTGGCAGAGATATAGTCTGGGATATGAAGAAGGACATAGGCTACTTATTTACGCGATAACCGACATCCACGCGGGCGGAGCCGCGGGCAAAAGCTAGTTTCCAATATACGCTGATCTTGCATTGTATAGGATTTCCGTACAATGAGAGATCAGCTTGTACTGGAAAATATAGCTTGATATGTAGCCGTGTGTACCTGCAAACTTATTTTCGATTAAACAATGATTATTTAATAAACCGTAATGTTGACGCGACCTCAAGATACCTATCCCCCCAATGCGATGGTTAAGAATTTTGTACATACAGGCCTTGATTTTGGAATACATAAATAAAATGCAGTTTCCTGGGTGCACAAAACTCATACATTTTGTTATTTACATATTATTTTTGGTTCATTCTTTGACGTAGGTAACTAGGCAAGTTAAATCAAATTAGGTACCTAAGTAGTGACAAAACAAAGTAGGGTCATATTTCTCTATTTCATATTTATCATCATATTTTTCTCTCGGGTCAGCTCAAACTTTTAAAGTAGACCGGCCTATTCTGTAAAAATATCACCGTGAAAACGGAGGTGAAATGAGCGTGAAGTGAGCTGGCATTCCACTTGATGATGACAAAGGATTGACATTATTGACAGCTCACTTCAAGCTAACTTCACCTACGTTTGAGGAGGTTCTCAATTCGGTTGTAATTTTTTTTTAATCTTTTTTTTCTCAGAACTCCGTCGTTTGTTAACCGATTTGGAAAATTATTTCTTTATTTGAAAGGATATACTTTCAGATTGTTCTCGTTTTTATCAGAATCCAGTTCTGATGATGGGATCTATGAGGATTTGAGGGAACTCCTCAAACATTATGGGCATATATATAGCGATTTTTGTATTTTCATCAACAAGTCAAGCATTTGCATTCAGAAATGGTGTGGGGTAGGTGCCACAACTAAATATTTAAATTAAAATACTTTTTGCAACAAAAAATAACTGACTTCCAAAAAATCCCCATCTTGCGAGCAGTACTAGCCCAGTGGTGACTTACGAGTTTGTAGGTCGTAGATTCGAACCCAGAGAGGTACTCGTAGAACAAAAAATTCGAAGACATGTGACATCCATCATCATTACCCTGCTGTGCAGGACACGTTCATTAAATCCAACCCTTTGTACAGAGACACATTAAATTGTGCTCTGCATATGGCTATGCTTACGTTTAAATTGTTGTGAAAAAACAAATAAAAATGTGCATGCGGCCAAAACAGGCCGTTACCGTACCGTGTGTAGGTACTTTAGAAAAAGCAACAATTCTAAGTTTTTGCGAAAAGCACAATCAGTATCACAGAATCACAGATATGAATAAAGTCTTAAAATTAAATAAATAATTGTGAATATAATATTGACGTTACGTTTGTTGCATCCTTTTACGGAACTATTTAATAGGTTTTATAGGTGTGGTCAGCCTTTGACAACTACATCTGCACTCTTCGAACCTTTGGTGAAAGTTCCTCGAATTCAGCCTTTGAAAGTTTTTCATTATAGGCAATACTGTGAATTTAACTCAGAGAGTTAATGTTTGCAGCGTCGAATATTAAAATAGAAGTCACAATCACCGCTTTTAATCTCAAGAACAAACTTAACTTAATTGAAAAAATCTTCTCCCATTCATCGATATACGTCACGGTCAATTCTCCAACTGCAAATGTAAGTTTGTAATCGCAAAACCGGCCAAGATCGTGTCGTTAGTTCCGTAGTTGGGATGAATTTATCCCAAGAACAAACTTAACTTTGTAGTTGAAAAATGTTCTGCCATACATTAATATATGTCAAGGCCAATTCTCCAACTGCAAAGGTAAGTTTGTAATCGCAATTTTATTATAGGTGGTAAAACTACTTACAAATTCACGATTTTCGGACTAATTCTTCACTTGTGCTGTGAGACCTAGCATCTTGCCAAATTTCATGATTCTAAAATAACGGGAAGTGACCTTACCGTAACGACCTTCGATTTATTTCCGAGTATAAAAATATATCGCATAAATGGCCGATTTTTTTAGGGCTCCATAAGGGACATGATATTAATTGTTATTTATATAAATTGATATTGATTTCAACTTGATACCTCCACGCGCTCCTGAGAAAAAGCATCTAGACAGATTAACAGACGGACAACGAAGTGATCGAACGTTGGTCCCGGCTTTCATTCCTAGATCTTTGACAGCTGTTGTTACGGGTAGTTCAGAAGCCCGAAACTCTTACCAAGGGGTCCTGAGTCAGAAAGTCAATCGCTCTATGTGAAACATTAGTATTGAGCTGCATCAGGTTAGATTGGAAGCCGACCACAACATGATGGGAAAAGGCAGTTCGATTGAGTTACGTTTTAATACAGCAAAAATATACTCACATTAAAAGTAGAAGAAGCAGGAGGCCAACTTTTTTATAAATAATCACTTTTCAATTGCAAGAGTTTAAGAGATGTGTTGCCTGCCAAGCACAGTGCACTAAATCTCTGGAACCACAATAAATCTGTTTTCAACTCACTCGTATCTATATTATTAGCGAGCAATTTAAAACTCACGTGGCATTTATTGTTTTTTTTCTAGAAGGAAAATTATATAAAACTTTTCCAGACAACTTTCTTGTATCCAAGAAAATGAATAAGAAAATCTTTATGTATCACGAATAAGGCTGCGTTACATAAGTGTTTATCCAAAAATCCAAAATTTTTATGTGGAAAATGTCACTTGTATACAAATAGTTACTCCTGAAACGTTTATGACTTTGAGAGGCAATGTGTAATAGTAAACACTTATATTTATAGTTTTCCTACAAGGTTCAAATATACACAAAGACAGCCTCCCATCTCAGATGCTATCATACACATGTCGCCGCATACTGCACAAATCCCAGTACCCTGCAGGTTGAAGATCATCCAGTGCATAATTATCACAATGTGTATTCCATACACTCCATTGTCACGGTGTTTCTTTCATGAACAAATAGACTAGGAAGCACTTTAACCGCATCAATACCGTAAGTCGCCCATACCACTGTGTTTACCTATCCACGTAACTGTCTTATGGCCATATTAACAATAGTTTGTACACCCCACTGGCCGCCACTTAAAGAACGCGTTGAAAAGTCTCATGGTTCTGTAACTACACAAGTACACCTGCAACAATACTGGGTATATCTTAGACACGTGTTTACAACGACTGCAATGATACAACACTGTTCTATTTTCCACCAGCGACTCGTGAGACTTTCTTCGCAGGTAGTGGGTCTTCCTTCCCTGCACTGCACGCTCGCGAGCACGTGTATACAAATATCTGGGTCAATTAACACAATAATATGCAGATAATTATGTGATACCGACGACCGTTCAATTACACATGTAAAATCTTTCTTTTCGAAAGAAAATACCGTGAGAAAAGTTGTACTTAAGTGCTTGATACTGCCAATACGGTACACACAGTGAGCAAGCAACTGTGCCCTGCAGAAGTCCTCTGAATTCCATGAATGACCATCTTCGACTCCTACATTGAATATTTTATGTTAAATCGAAATGGAAGCCTAACTATTTTTTCATTATGACTGTTTAGTTTTTAAGGTATCTATAAGCCTAAATGAACAGGGGTTCATTTAGGCTTATAGATACCTTAAAAGTGAACTGTTCCCAATGGGAGTTTCGCTTTAGAATTGCTCAGTAAGGGCCTACGTGAAAACTGACACGTACACCTTTAATAATTTGAGAATGCGTTCCTCATACCTATACGCAGTTCTTCACAGCTATTTTACATCTGAGAGCAACCTTATAGCAACGACCATAAAGACCAAGTCATGCAAAATTACAGGTTAAATAGCCGCAAAAGGACTGCAAACACTGAGTACAAAAGAATTTGTGTTCTACAAATTTAAACTTTATTAGTTTCTAACCGTGTCCAACTGACAAGTGTCAGAAACATTCTTCGGTGACCGGAATATAGCAGCACCTATAGTATATAAATGATAAAATGATAAAGCACTTTATTTCTGTAACTAAGTTTGTACAAACACTTTTACACGTCAATTATTTTTTTTATATCCATACTAGCTTTTGCCCGCGGCTCCGCCCGCGTAGATGTCAGTTATATCGCGTAAAAAAGTAGCCTATGTCCTTCTCCGTATCCCAGGCTATATCTCTGCCAAATTTCATGACGATCGGTTCAGCGGTTTAGGCGTGAAAACGTAACATACAGACAGACAGACAGACAGAGTTACTTTCACATTTATAATATTAGTATGGATATATTAGTATGGATAAATTATGAACGTAAACGGAGCAAAAGGAGTATGTATGGCCTGAGTTTATGTTAAGTTTTTGTTAATATTTTAAAAACTAGATGAGGTCGGTATTTCCTATCTAAATACACTAAGAAGAAAGGCTATATATATAGTAGCATACAACAGTATATTGAGTATATAGGAGTTAAGCAGTGGAACACATATTTCTTGAATACTTTCACGTAAAGGTTGGAGAGTGTCAGAATAGAATAGGAAACCGTCCAAGTGGCGGCACAACCTTTTAACAAAGAGTAATGTTTGAAAAGACTTTTCTCTCACTTCGTGCTTTGACGAATAACTTGTTGTCCCACGGTTTTTCTATTCATCAACTCGTAACTTTACTTACATACAATCCATTATAACTTATTCCTTTAACTAAGGGCGAATTTCAACAATAAACTGATACTCTTGAATGTGGTTTAGATGTGCTGATTGAATTCACATTTAATGGTGAAATTAGCGCTAAGTACCTTGCGAATCTATGTATATTTACCTATGTTTTTTTCATACATCCACGCGGACAGAGTCGCGGGCATAGCTAGTGTTTTTTTACAACTAGTCTAGCAATAGATTCTTAGTACCTACCTATCAATGATACCTATGCTAGTACTCTTGGTAGTAGATAGTTATCTTCAAAACACAAAGGCTTTTCATTGTTGCGCATGCTAGGAAAAACATTGAATGATAGCAGAGGAGTAAAGATCAATAGGTTTTCTTTTGTAATCATTTGTAAATAAGAAGATGTATCAATATTTTGCATGCCGCTTTTTCGTTATATATTATGTTACTAGTAGCGACCCGCCCATATGCTTCGCACGGGTGCAATCTACTGATGTGGAACTTGTCAAAACATCAAGATGTCTGACATGTCTGTACTATATCCAGGCTAAATATTAATGTACACATACCATCCTGAATAAATTCTCTAAATACTGGTTATAACCGCATAAAAATCCGCTGCGAACTTATACTATTATAGAGGAACCACGCGGTCACACAGTCAGACATGAAACGACTTTAATTCATAATAAATAGGTACTCGTATTAATATAAAAGAAGCAATATTATATACCTTATACTTTTTGCGGAAGTGACAAATGTCCAGTTGATGCCAGATGAAGGGCTCAAACTGATTAAACAATTTCTCATCTGCCACCGGTGGTTCAAAATTACTCTGCCCAGTGTAACTCAGGATGTGAACAAACAATTATATAAAATTGGGAATCAAACGAGCTTACCTGTTAAGCGAAGTCTTGATTCTAATTTTATGAACGGCGATCTGAAATATAATTAATTAAACAGAGTAGTATTTCTTATACACACGTATTAACATCGCGTTTTTTTAGAAATAGAATAAATATTTTTTGGAAATATTGTAATTCCGCAGCTGCTAACACAGACATGTCACTTATTTTAGAGACCCTTAGGAACGAGCTCTGCTTTCTGTACAGAGCAGTACCACATATAATACTTACATTCACTAGGTTTTCCTGAAAGGATAAGTGAATTAGGTAGACTAATTATTTCAGCGTTGGGGTTGTTAGCTTGTGGTGGGTGGGTAAATAAATTTCAGATCGCCGTTCATAAAATTAGAATCAAGACTTCGCTTAACAGGTAAGCTCGTTTGATTCCCAATTTTACTTCACGGCGATCTGAAATATAATTAACTAGCTTTTGCCCGCGGCTCCGCCCGCGTGGATGTCGGTTATCACGTAAAAAAGTAGCCTATGTCCTTCTCCATATCCCAGGCTATGTCTCTGCCAAATTTCATGACAATCGGTTCAGCGGTTTAGGCGTGAAAACGTAACATACAGACAGACAGACAGACAGACAGACAGACAGAGTTACTTTCACATTTATAATATTAGTATGGATAGTATGGATTAAACAGAGTAGATGTTTAGAGTTGCCTGCAATAATTCAGTTAGTTAATAAATTATTGGTTTATAAATATGTTGGTTTATTAAGTAGGTGTTTTTATTTATCTTCATTAGCATTGCTTATTTATGAATAATAGGATAATAAGCTATTATTTATCAGCAAAGAGGCATAATCAACAAGGGTAACCCACATTGTGTCTGTCTTGGTTGATGCCATTTCTAAGTTGAGCTGCTGTATATGTTGTTTTGTGAGAGGTGAAGAATTAATATCGCCCTCACTTAACACAACTTATATACAGTCATAGAAACTTTAAAACATTCTCAGTATTTGTTTTATTAGTCCACAGAGTCGACATTAGGGCCATTAGGCCAGCCAGTTTTTACGTAGGTTTTCCTAGGTTTTTCTGTATAACTGCAATCAGAATGATTCTGAAGGACACTGCCAACAGCACCAACTGCTTGACATGACTGGAAACCTCATCCAATCAATCACGCGAACGGCGCAACGAACGTATGGGACTTCCTGTGTGTGTTACACAATTACCACGCAGGAGTATGTTTGTGAGGTTGAATACCTTTAACAGTTTTCATGGTTGAGAATATCAGATGCAGATGTCTCTGTAAACATAAAGTTTCGCTTATTTGAGATGCAGTATGGGACTTAATGCATGAGTTTATAACAATCTCAGTCGTAGATGTCTCTGTAAACATAAAGTTTCAGTTACTTAAATGCAGTGTGGGATTTAATGCATGAGTTAACAATAAGCTCATAAACTCTTTAATTTATTATGTTGCATTGTGCATTATATATTATGTATTTGTTGCTTCCGATAGAACCGTAGCCATTTTTTTTTTTGCTGCAACATCAGTGCTAGCTTTTTTATGATTTTATATATTTTAATATACTTTTAGCAGAGTAAGCCACCCATCATTTAATATACCATACCGATTAGTAGGTTGTGTTGGGTAGGATACAGTTTTGAATTAATTTGGCTAATTTCCCTTTGTGGACATTTTAAATACTTAGTTGACAAGTTGAGAGCTAATGGAAAAAAAGTATGAATCTCTTTCCCTTCGCCTAATATACATATGTACATATATACAAAATTAAGTTATTGAATGAGTTAGATATAAGTGAGGGAGTTGTATAGTTAGCTACAATGTGTACTTGGTGAGCTGATGGTTTTAGTGTAAAGTAATTTGTTCATGTTCTAATCACAATCCATCGATATTTTGCCCTCACATCACGGTGCACTCCCCCCTCTTTGTTTCCTTGACAATTTCATTTTAGTGTTGTAGTTATCATTGAAGTTACTGCTAAATATTTAGAATGGTTCAATGTTTGGTTCGACATTTTTTATTTTATAGCCATTGAATAAGATCTCCCATATCTGCCCAGACCTTCGGGAAAAAAGGGGGTTGATGTTATGTAAAGCGAGTGAGGTCAGTAATATTTTGGCTTTTGTTTTAATAAGGTATTTTAAGACACATGTTTTAATTAAAAATAACATTTTAGGCAAACCTAACAATTCAAATACTATGTTTGTCATGGTTAATTTCATGTCCAAGCATCTAAATACGCGTAAATAAACATATAGTTATTATGTTTAAAGACAGTCTTGATGTATACAAGTAAACAATCTGGGTAGGTTGGTAGAAAACCTTGTTTCGGTAATTGTTTGTTTGTATTTAAGTAAAGTGTACTTTAAACTTAATAAAAATGAATAATTTGACAAGAGATAATTTATATTGCGATGTCATGGGACGCGCGCGAAAAGAAAAGTGACATGTCTGTGTTACCAGCTGCGGAATGAAAATATTTCCAAAAAATATTTATTCTATTTCTAAAAAAACGCGATGTTAATACTTCTGTATAAGAAATACTACTCTGTTTAATTAATTATATTTCAGATCGCCGTGAAGTAGAATAGTACCCAATTTACGTTATAACATTGTACGTGTTTTTACCAAATAAATTAACAAATAACGCACCTTCTAACAATGTTACAGCATATCGTTGCCTTAGAGTGAAAAGCTCGGGATGCACTTTTGGTAATTTTTCAAATTCATATTTAAATATTTTATTGTGGATCATAGGTTCATAAGATGTCGTGTTAGTTACAGATAAGTCATATTATGAGTTCGATACATAGTTTACATTAAGATTAAAATTTAGTATAATATTTACATGTCAAATTACAAAATAGTCATGTTACAAAATAGTATGATTCAATGTCTTGTCACTTAGAAATTCTTTTACGAGTATAGAGAAATAACATTTACTTAAGTATCAATAATTTTTATTTAGGTAATTTTATTTTAGGAAAAAAAAACCGAGCAACGCACGCCCTAGTCTCACACCATAAAAGTTTAGTAACCTGTAACGCCATCTATGGTGAGTCTTAAAAACGAACAAATGAGGTTTTCAATAATTATGTTCAAGACGTGGTTGATGATTATTTTCCACACACTTCAAGTGTTACGTATTTATTATAAGTAATAAATAACAATAAAATGTACCTAATAAGCTTCTAACAAGTTACCAAACTATCAAAAAGCCTGTAACCTTCCTCAGGAATTGGGCTATCAAATGCAAAAAGAGTTTTTTTAAATCCGACTGGTAGTTCCAGAGAACAAACAAACTCTTCAGCTTTATTATATAAGTATAGTTTGATTTTGACTAAACATACATCCGTATAGGTAATATTAAAATATGGCTGTGCAATCTCGCTTGACATTTTGCACGTTCATAGAGTTTCGTAATTATTGGAGACTTAGTTCTGAGTGAGCTAGCTGTGAACACTGGGTGCGGTGGTTGACTCATCAAGTAAGTACTGTTATTGTTTACTTCACTATTGGCTACGATAGTTTTGGTATTTTATAGATGAATAACTATGATAATTTTGATGAAATTATCCATCTGTCTAGTCTTTTCTAGCTACTACTTTTTTTGATAGGTTTGCATTTGACCTCACTTCGTGATAAGCGAAGATGCGGTCGACGAAGGTGCGCTTGCCTATAACTTGCCTAGAAGTAACATAAAAAAACTCGAGACTGGAAAACTCTCCAGTTATAATGTTTTGCGAAACACAACAACTTAACCGACTACCAGACTTTCATACTTCTGTCGACCCCTTACTGTCACATGCATGTATAAGTACAACATCCGGGCCAAACGAATTATTGTCTCGTAGAAAACAAAGACCACCCATCCATGCAGTAACCGCGGTAAGGCTAGCTTGTTGTTATGTCTGATACGTAACAATTTGTGCAGAGAAGCCGTTTATAGCTCTATCAAGCGTTACTGGCCATAATGCTGCACTTATCAGTTTTTGGCTTATTCCCAAAGTACTCCAAAAAGAGTTCCCAAACTGCTCCATGAAAAATATAATATTTTTAATTAGGTTTCATTCAAATATTCTCAAAGTACTACACCACATTTTAATCAAAAAGCTAATTTAAATAAGTATCGGAATACTACAAAAGGGTAGCTGACGTACAGTCAGGCTCAAAAGCTTTGCAAATATATTTTTAAGTATAAATATGTTTTTAAATAAAAGACTATAATATAATTCAACACTCATTTAGAGTTTTATTATTTTTTTATTCATAAATTAAAAATATAAAAATAAGATTTAAAAAAAACTGACAAAATCAAAAAAGTGGGGCTCTGGATTCAGAAGTCTAAAAAACATGAAATACAGATTTAAAAAATCTAAATTGATATGTGGCAATTAAGCCTAACATATTTATTATAATTCAACAATTAAAAATATTCAAAAATCAACTGACAAAATTAAAAAAGTGGGGCTCTGGATTCAGACGTCTAAAAAAACATAAAAAATAAATAATAAAAAATCTAAAATGATATCTGGCAATTAAGCCTAACATAAACTATTTAAAAAATTCGACCAATAATCATTTGAAATTTTACATAAGATGGGAAAAAAGACTTAAACATAAATTTAAAAGTCACAGTCTTTCTTTCTTATACACTGAATCCTAATAAAAGTTATCAAATTTAGCTAAGGTAATGTATGTAGTATTATTTAAAGTATGTGGAATCAGACTTAAAACTATTTTGAGACATGTATGCTAAGATTACAAATTGATTGCGAACTAGGGATTTTTATTTTTAATAATTATAATAAATTCGTTTATTTGCAAATAAGAGTCACTGTTACATAAAAAAGCTCTACCTCCTGAACTAGGTAGTTAACCTGTATCTCAGGAGACAGTACCCTTCCTAGTTACATAGTACAATTTGATGACATGGTATAATGTTAATTGAAACTAAAAAAAAAACAAAGACATAAAGTAAGTAAGTTTGTAAACGCACCCACGATACAGGAGAAATTACAAAAAAATAAAAAATAAATAAATAAAACAGCAAGCATTAGACAAATACCGGCTAAATAACGACAGTTATTGTGTAATATTGTTGAAATTACTGCACTTTAGAGTTATTTTTTTAATAAAAAATATTTGAGACCCACATAGTAAGCCCTTTCATTTGATGTCACACGGTACAGTTTGCAAAACTTTGTTTTTTTAATTTTATTGTTTGCCCCTCAAAACTGACCCCAATATTCTAAATTCATTTATTTACTTGTATTTATATGTATACCAAATTTAAACTTAATCGGTCCATTAGATTCGAAGCAAATTGGCTGTGACAGACGGACAAACCGACATACGAATGATTCTATAAGGGTACCGTTTTCCATTCAGACGTACGGAACCCTAAAAAAAGTAAGTGTTATTAACCAATATCAATTTTGGCAACAAAGCAAAACTTGCGGTTTTCAGCAACTGAAAGTTAATACCTACTGTAGCCTGTAGCGCCATCTTGCGTCGATTCCCCGAATGTTATACACTTAGAATGCAATCATACATCGCGTTTTTATCTACATTGTACAACAACAAAACTGTAACAGTGAGATTGATTATCTGATTAAAATTGTCAGGCTCTAATGGATGTGGCTGCCTGGCTGGGCTATCATGATTTAAAAGCAGTTCCCGTATTTTTTTTTATGTTACCATTGCAATCTCAGTCTGAAATTATAACAGAACACACTTGACATTGGCGTTTGACAAGCGATTGTCGCTAAGATGAGAATTTCAACGTTCTTAAATACGGGTTTTAACCTGGGGGAAGCACTTGACTAAGGTAGCCCGCAAAAATCAAATAATTCTTACGTTTTTTTTTTCAATTTGCAGGTCAGTGGCAGGTTGTATGTTGATTACAATTATGATACGAGACCGTAACAAGTATGTACCTATTTACAGAATTATAATCATTTGAATCAGCAATGCAACTCCTTTTAAAATTAGATTTGCCCTGAAATGTAATGATTTCATGAAGTTGTCATCTTTGTCTTAGACAGTTGTACCTATTGGTGATTTTAATTATTATAATTCTGTAAATTCTCACTGCTGATTACTAGGGTGGAGTTAATTTTTCATTTTTTTAATTATGTTTTTCCTGTATTACCAATCACTGACCTGGGAAGTAAGATACATGTACGCGAAAAATCAGCCTGCTAAGTCAGCATCTTCAGGTGGCGCACCACGTTTCAAAATTTCAATATAATAGCTAAAACTGGACGTACAAATATTAGGTACTCACAATTAAGACGAATGTTTTATAGGTAATTTTTTATTAAAGATATTGTACGAATAATATGCGTTTTAACAAAATACACTTTTTGAAGAGCATTTAGGGGTCTTCTTCGGGAGACGTTGGTCTTTGTTTTTGAAGGAAATATTGCTATTTTGTGTCAAAAACTGCTAAGCCTTGTCTAGCTTTTATTCTTGATCTTATGAACCTATCTCTTGCCTCTGGTCCGCAAACGGATGAAGAAGCTTCTGATACAAGCTTAACACATCGCTCTATAGCCTGGGTGTGACAAGGGAACTTCTGGAAATACAATAAATTGTCTCTAGATGATATCATCTCTTTGATTTGGCCGTCACTGTATTTAATTGTCATTAGTGACTCGGTAACTTTTTCTTTTGACCAGTGTATTAAATCGTCATAGTGTGTTGCCTCAATCTGAAGTTAAAATAGCAAGCAAAACATTTTCTAGATGCACAAAGAATGAATTGTGTTGAATAGTCTTTAAGACAATTGTTTTCACATCGTCTCTCAAGTACCTGCCTGTATTTACAGCGGTACCATCACAACCCACTGCCACCAAAGATGTACGAAAATCATATCGCTGTTCAAGAAATTCTACAATTTTCTTTTCACTCGCGACTGTTTTGCCGTTGTCTACTGAAATATGTCCGACGTACTCACAATCTGGCAGATATGAGGGAAATATGCTCTTCGATGGCAGCTTTTCGATGTAAAGCAGTATCAGTCTTGTTAAGGACCATAGTTCCATCCTTACGACCGTCAAAATATAGTGCAGTCAAAGTACACAAAACGTAGATATTAAATTCGAACTTTCGTGAAATTGGCTTGAATGATTTGGCTTTATAGAGAAAAATCTGATTAAAATTATTGGTAAACAACAACTATCCATGTAGTACTCGTAGTAAGCTATTATGAACGCAATTACAACACATAATAACAGTGAAAATAGTAAAAACACTTCTTAATAGCGGATGGAAGTATGTAGTATAATAACCTGACTTTTTTGTTTATCTACCCTCTGTGCGCCACCTAAAGATGAAGGCCTACGCTCCTGATATTTTGTAAACTTAATTCTATGCTATAGGGTCAACTACTAATGATACAGGAGATATAAAAAAAAAAAAAATCGGTTTCACTTCACCCTACTGATTACCTCTCACTTATTAAAAATATGCACTTAATAGCTTGGTTGCTTTTAGGTTCACCTTGTTTTCACGAAAATTGGTTACCATGACAGCTTTTACAAAAGCATAGCGATATGGTGCAACAAATGCCGGTCAAACTCAAAGTCAAAGCATAACTTTTTTAACTGACTTCGAAAAAGGGAGATTTTATTTTACCCGACTGCGTGGCATCAAGGTGATGGGTGATGTTTTTCTAAAGGGCAAAAATATAAAACACTAAGGCCTGGAACTGCATGAAGCGGACGCCCGCGCGGTTCCATACATAAGTTATCCGTCGCCATCGCGGGGACTTGCGCGGGCGTCAGTCGCGGGCTCGTGGGGGCACGCGCGGAGCCCGGTAGCGCCAGCTTACTGGGTGTCGTTTTTAGGGTTCCGTACCAAAATTGTAAGTACAATTAAGCTGCTGGTAATTAATTGCTCACGGAGTCCACCCGCGTGTCCACGCACGTAGGCACGCGACGGGGCCCGTCGCGGGCGCCCGTTTCACGCAGTTTCAGCCCGAAAAGGTTGAACATTAAAACATATACAAAAAAATCGAAAACCCGTTTGCAATTAAAACGTTATTATTTTTAATGTAACATGTTAATTGTATTGATTCTTTATTAAAGAGGATAAATTGACGGCATATTTTAGTTTGTTAATAGTTTTAGTTAGGCTAGGATAATTTTTATAAGAAGTTTATCCAGTGTATATATTTTTATTCAATAGCTTGCCGATAACTGCAACAGATTAGATAAAAAGTGACCTTGTTTTGAACTTTTTAGTTGTAGTTGTGTGTCAGGTATTTTTTCAAGAATCATTTTCATTTATTGCATGTTTAAGTCATTAAATCGTCTCATACAGACCTACGCCACCATGGAAGATAAGATGGATAATACTTAGGTACGAGTACACCCAGATAAACGAGGAAGTCGTGTGAGATGTTTGCATAAGATCCACAGTTCGCGGACCTCGGGTCGTAGGTTCAAACCTGCTATTCGTCTGATACACATCGATATTTCCGGTGAAAGAAACCAGAACCTTGCCCTGTTTAATTCGAACTGGAAACCGCTAAGTATTTCTCTGATTTTCCGCGCTACAGAACGCTACGTGCGTGAGTTTTGTCATCTTTATAAAGCTACGGTTTCATATTGGAGCGGTGGCCTACTGGCCGCCACATTGTGGCGCAGTGACGGCTGTCATGATAATGATGACAGCGGGGTTTGACTTTACGGTGTCAAACAACGCTCTATAGGGAAACACCAACTTATTAAAAAAAAAAAAAAAAAACCGGCATGTACGTGTCGAACCACGCACAATGAAGGGAATACAACCATTTAGCTGGCAAGGGGGGGGGGCGGACACTCGTTTCTAACAAAAAATTGCCCTTTAAAGCTTAATATTATGCAAAAGAATCCCCGAATCAAAAAATGGTTTTCACAAATTTGCAATATTTTTGAACGGCCTATCCAACGATACCCCACATTATGGGATAGACGTGAGTAAAAAATATCACCCCCACTTTACGTGTAGGTGAGGTAGGTAGTAACTACCCAAAAAAAAACAAGATTTTTATGTCACTTCTTTGTAAGCGTGATGAATATGTATACCCATGCCAAATTACAGCTTTCTAGTACTAAGAGTCTCTGAGCTAAGCCGCGGATAGAGGGAGAGACAGAGGGACATGGCGAAACGGACGGGTTCAATGGCCTCTTTACATTCTACCATAAAATGGTATGCAAATATTTAATTAACCTAATATTTAACCTGCACAATGTTATTATTTTAATTACAATACAATTTTTTTTTAAAGACAGCTAAAACAAATAAGAGCTTGCATTACTTCGATCAATTATTGATCGAAGATGCATTAGAATTTATAGGAATAAATTAATTTATTGATGTAAAAGTTATACCGGTGTCAGTTCAAGAGATAAAGTTGAATAAAACACAGGGAACTGTTACAAATGACCCCCTCCAGTCCCAGACGAACAATACAACATTCATAGATATAGATAGACATAGACAGATAATGGTGCCGATTCCCTTGTTCACAAACTAAACTAAATTTAAGTTCAGTGCATCTTTTTCTTTCTATTTCATTAAGAAAAGGACAAAAGATAAATTTTAGTTTAGTCCTGTCAAATTAATCAGCGCTTGACGTAAATTGGCGTAATTTTAGTCGGCAAGTTTTTAATCACGTCTAAACTTGTATGGAGTAGTGACAGGCGCTGATTAATTTGACAGGACTAAACTAAAGTTTATCTTCTGTCCTTTTCTTAATGAAATAGAAAGAAAAAGATGCATTGAACTTAAATTTAGTTTAGTTTGTGAACAAGGGAATCGGCACCAATGTATCTCAAACTACAGTCGAGCCATGCAAATAATTGCAACTCATTCAATTATCACATTATGGGAATTCTTTCAAGATTTCCAATCAATTCGGTTTGTTATCACACACATCTGTATCGCGGAGTAAAGTGACGTCATGCGAGGAATTTAATATCCTAGAGCTATTGAATTCCTTCATCTCATGGAGGAATCTGTGTCCCGATGGCAGCCTAGCTCAGTGCAGAGGCTGTAGCCTAAAGCTCTGGCCACACTGATGCAAATCCCGCGCAGGATTCGGGACAAAATTTACAAGACGAATTTTGCGCGAATAGTGGCGTGACTTCATCATTAAAATATTCGAAGACGCGCGCTGTCACGTCCCGAATCCCGAGCGGGATTCGCTTCAGTTTGACCAGAGTTTAACAGCTTGCTGACTATGTGGGCCCAAGTTTACGTTGCAGTTGTTTTTACAAGGCTTTATTCAAGTTCAGTGAGATAGTTTATTGGGACAAATCTCGTAAGGAAATTTTTATTTTAGTTACAACCAATGTTGTTATTCAAAGTGTGCTGGACTGACGTCCAAATATAAACATAACATCTCGCCTGTATTCCCCGAAGGAATAAGCAGAGCTAGACCCTCATTTCGCCAATTATGTTATAGTCCCATGTAATAGGGGGCGAGCTTATTGCCATCAATTCGGCTACTACTACTATGGTGTAAAATATGTAGTAGTGCGTAACATATCCATCTTTTACTTCATGTTCCGTGCCGGACGTCGATATCGAGATCGCTTGCACTTCAGCTCACCCCGGAAGGCACGAGTATGAGAATACTAACATACGTAATCACACACTTACGATTCCCTAGCTTGAAAAGTTATATCATTCTACAGAACTGGGTCTGATAGAATGGTAGGGATGATTTTAGACTCATACGGACTTAGCATGCTTATAAGTATGAGGTGAACTTAAACTGCAGTGCAACTGCTGACTATAAAAAAGAGCACGTGAATCAATTTAACCCACGTTTCACCAGTTATGTTTAAGTCCCGTGTAATAGGGGGCGAACATGTATATTTACATTATTTATTAGATAATAGGCTAGATTGTAATGTGAATAAAGTACCTATCACCAATTTTGATACTTTATAAAAGCATAGAAAAAATATAGGGATAACGACAGGCCAGGAGGATGATGAACGGACTTAGAAGAATCTTCAACCCAAGGAAGACTCGCGTCCAAGATGGCCGCTGGACTAGACGACTCCTCGAGTGGAGACCGTGAATTCGCAAGCGTAGCGAGGAATATCTCCAGATAGATGGGCCGTCGATAGTATGAAGGTAGGTGGGTAAGAACTCCGGGTAGGTGACTTGGAGACAGTACCAGCAAACTGTACCTTTCATAGATTATGTACCTACCCTATTACAGTGGTACAGGGTGCTTTTAAAGAGTTGCAGGGACAATAGTAGATAGCATAGTCACTTAGTCAGTTTCGCTACCAACATTACCTTTTTCACGTGTATCTATATCCAGCATCCTAAAGGCTTGACGAATTTTAATCAGATTTTAATATTTTAATCGGTGTCTCATGACTCTTTTAGGTCGTGCAATGTTTATAGGATAGGTTTTCTTTTTTTCTTTTTTAAATCATATCACTAGGAAAAGCCTTTTTAGTGCTGTGACCATTTGTGGTACCAAAATAAAGGGCTCGAGGATACGATTTCAAAATTATAAAACATTAGTTAAATGAAAAAAAAAAACCCGATTGCAATAAAAAAGCTTAAAACAAGCTCACATTTCAAGCAGCCTGATGCAGTTGGTGGCAGTTATTTTAATTCAATCTCATTCTCTCATTTAATGCCTCCAACAAGGCAACTTACCTTTTTACCAATTCAGCTATCATTCGATAACGTAAATCGCGAGCTTTTACGAGAAAATAAATGAAGTCATTGGTTAAGTTCAAAATCTTTCTTATAACTAAACTACACATGTTTGTAGTAGAATTCGGATAAAAATATGTTTTCACTGCAAAAAATAACGAAAAAAACCACAAAACTTTGATAGACTGCGCGTATTTATGCTTAATTACTTAGCTTAACTGTGTCAGTTGTTTACCTGTTTCCTAGTTGTTTACCAACACATACTTATCAATTAAACAAAAGGCATTAAAAATCGCGAACACGTGTCTAAGGACCGAGAACAATGCAAGTTACACTATACTTAACAGAGCGGTGCCTCACACGTCAAGTGAGAAAGAATTCACAACGATTTTCAAAAGCACTAGTAAACAGTCTCGTATCATGTTACATGTCTGGGGAGTTGCTAGGATACCTATCCTGGCAGTGGTTGCCAAGCAACGACGTGCAGCCTCATGGAGTCATGTCTTTATCAGTGTGTTGCATAACGCTCGCGGTCATTGACCGGGAGCGCAGTACCCCGCAACTCCCCCCCTTCACCGCCTCAGCCCGCATGGTGTCCCCAGTCCCACCATGTCGTCACCACGCTAGGTTAAGGTCGCGTCAGATGAGCCGACTTCTCGCGGCTCGCGGCAAATAGATCAAGTTCAGAAAACAGCTGACGGCTTATCATGTCATACATCAAACATCAGGCGCGCATGATTACATAATTTTGTAGGATTACCAACCTAAGTTGTTTAGGTGGACGATGGGTAAGTTAATTCTAAGTAAGATGGTTAAGAGCTGTTAGTGTAAGTCATGTACTCGTACCTATTAGTTTAAAAGTTTTTGAAACTAAAGTAAAAGTTAGATTTATTTGGATCTCATTGGATCAAACATAATTATTAATCTTATAGGATTTGGATAAATTTTGTCAACAAGAGTATTGTTTGGTTAATTCCACGTTGCAGTTCCAATTACATTAATTAATTAAGTAGAATAGGTTATTGTTAATGTTTGGTGATTAAGCGTAAGTTTTTTTTTCAGTGTTTAGATCAAAAGTTCCACACAATTCAATATTAATGAAGGTGTGCCGCAATGACCCAATGTTCGCAGCAAGCGAAAGGATGTGAGTTCGAACCCCATCCGTGGCACTTCTTTAGGTTAGCTTAGCTGTAGTGGTTTACAAAAAGGTAGGTGGTTAAGAACTAGTTATTAATGTGCGAACCGCTTTCAGTTAATTATCCTGCAAACCACACGAATGATAATTGAATAATGAGCGTGTTGATTAAAATAATTGACTAACACCAGATTTCATAAATTAGTCAGTACCCACTAAATACTAATTTTATTTTAATCAACTATCAAAGTACACATAAAACTTCATAATTACATTGATTGTTTGCAAAATAGATTGAACGTACCTACTAAAAGAACAAAAACTTAAATATATATTACTAGCTTTTGCCCGCGGATCCACCCGCGTGGATGTCGGTTATCGCGTAAAAAGTAGTCTATGTCCTTCTCCATATCCCAGGCTATATCTCTGCCAAATTTTATGACGATCGGAACAGCGGTATAGGCGTGAAAACGTAACATACAGACAGATAGACAAACAGACAGACAGAGTTACTTTCACACTTATAATATTAGTATGGATAATGCTTCACAGTATACAAAATACTTCAGCGTACGGCATAAGATTTTATTACACCCAGTACAACCGGTAAGCGAGAATTGCGAGAATCTGTCTGAAGGAGCCTTTACACATTTGCAATAACTTCCGAGTAAGGTACTAAGTAATGGTTTCTATAAATGCAACTCAACTGATCCAGCTTGTAGCTAGATTGCTGAGCGCATAAACTGCAACACAAGCTATCCTACTGTTTAGTATACGACATATTTCTCACGACATTAATGTTGTTTATTATAGCACTAAGCACAAAACTACGGATTTTCGGGTGTCACTGTTGCCTGTCGCTTTATTAAATAGGCCCCATGAAGACGAAACAATCTAGATAAAAGAAGATCGCTATTTAGAAGGACATAATCTAGACATAAACATCAGAAGTTCCCACGCTTATCTTCGCGTGTTGATTGGTACTGCAGGTTTTTCATACAGTAATGACCGTATGCTTTGAAACCAAAAACAGCCTTTGTATTTTAGGAACCATTTCACTTTTAGTACAATAATCTTTTGGTGCGTGGTCAAAATTAGAACGAGTGCCGCCATCTTGATTTTTTATACATTTCACAAAACAATTGCACAAATGTTTACCAACAGCGCCCCCTGACAACGCTATTCTAGCGCCGAAAGATCCTTATTGTAGCAGTTTCTTGCCTGATAAACATTTCGTCACCTAACACTAGAACATTTGAGTTCTAAGAACAATAATAAAAATATTCAATACTTTGCGTCAAACAAAAAAAAAAACTAACGACGCTTTCGCCGTGATTTTTACCGAGTGCGATCTTTAGCTTGATATCATTTCCACTGCTCAGTAGCCATGTGACTTGGTGAATTCTATTATTTATAAAGGAGCGATGCATGGAGAATAAGTTGAGAGTGTATAAAATTTGCATTGTAGTGTAATACCTCGATCGTAAATACCTAACGGTACCCGCACGAGCGTTCGGAGCTAATTTCGCCCACTCTTGCTTCCGCAACTTAGATCTTTGTTTTAACACGCTGTTACCTTACGATACGTATTGTGTAATGTTTCCAAGACCCAGCTGATAACTTTATGTATTATATATTCTTACATTAAAAGATAATTAAACTGCTTAATTTATTCATGTTTGTTTTATTGTTTACGTACGTACTTGCGAGTGCCACGATTTCATGGAAAAATTTTACGAGGTTTTTGTGTTATTTATATCTATAACTTACAAATATGTACAGTGGCCAGCACATCAAGCTACACGAAACTGTCAAATTTCTCCAAACGATTTTAAACTTTAAAACTTTGATAAGTAAGTTCAAAATCGAACGAGAAAATTTGACAATTTGTGGTAACTTGATGTGCTGGCGTACACAATATTAGTAAGTAAAATTAAAATTATTCAACCCTTACTATTTTGACTCTTAATTGCATGTCAAAATCTATATCACGAAAATTGACATCAAAATTTTTAGTTTCGATGGTACTCTTATCCATTCTGGTCTTATGAATAAACAAAAAGTTGAACCTCAATAGGAAAATGACAAAGGTATTTAAAGCAAAGGACTAAAAGCAGATGGTCAGCAATAAATGAATGATAATGTTATCATCATCAGCCTACGTCCAGCTCTGGACATGCTCCTCATACACCGTTACAATTTCCGAGCACAGGGGAATATTGCCACAATCACGGCGCTCGCCCACTTACACATACATAGCCGACAATTACCATAATTCCGACATCAAGCTGAATATCAAAAGAGTTTTTAAAACGTCAACACATGATCGGAACACTGAATTATTTGACTGGTAGATTTTTGGCAAAAATTGACAATTGGGCTGCTAAAAACCAACCAGTTTCCGCTAGCTGTCTGAAAAGACATCTCTTCACAGCCTTTCATCACGTTGCTTACTTACAAGAGCTAAAAGAATTGCATCATACGAAAAGTGATAGTAATTTCCACACACTCACATAACTTCAACATCTCCTGAAACCTATCGCATAGAACCGAACAGATGAGACTGTGTGGTAACATTCGCATAACAAGTGTGACGTGCTGTCGGCGCGTACGCATGCAGCAGTAATAACATAATCACAACACACCTTGTTTCGGCGGCGGCGGCGGCGGCGCTTGCTCTTTGCTCTCGAAGAACGTGAGCGCAAAATTGTCGCCTGTCTCTATGGCGAGGGGCGGCGATGCGCGCACGCACGTCGCGGGTCGACCGCTCCACACGTCCATATTCCGAACATGTCCGGCGTGCTTCGGCAGTCGTCGGCTCGCGTCCGCCGGCCCTCGATACGACCCGCGCACTGAGCTTTCTCGAGCTTGACTGCTTGTGCCTTCGGCATAAGTGGACGCTGCCGGCGGCGGCGCCCGCGCACCGCACCGCTAAACGGAGCAGTGAGAGTTTTTTTTTAAATTCGGTATGGTGTCTTTTTTGTAGCCACAACATAAAGAAGATGTACTCACACTTGCTGCGGATTGTTGTGAGCGTGATGGCAGCTTCACGCTTATTGGCAACACTCATAGATTACGAGGAGTTAATGAGCGATTTAATTATAACCTCCGATGACTGATGGCAAGTTGCGTCTTTAAGGATAAATAGAAGCCTTGCACTTAAGTTTTGCAAGACATGATATACCTTCGTAATCTTGGGTGTAAGTGCAGATACCGAGCCTCAGTTATTCAGTTGTACACAGATTTTCTACAAAGTTTCATGAAAGACCTTCCTTATCGAGTCCTATTCTCATAATATCAGACTCTCAAAATAGCAGATTCTTCAATCACGGCAGACAATCTTCTGCTGGCAGAAAAAATAAGCAGGAACCTGTTTATGCTGATTGATGATTAGACCTCTTTTCTTTTCCACGATCTTGAAACCTATGTCTAGGCACAGAATATAAATGGAGTCTAGGTCTTAATATCATCTCCGCTAAGGAGTATAGTGTTCTGTGAATATCATTGTCTTTTATACAACAGGTATGACAGTCATCGCTCAACCTTAAAATCGCTGGATCTAGAAGCATGAAATTTTGCTCAAGAGCTTTTTATAACGAAGGAAGGATTTTTGGAAATCCATCCCCTAAATGGGTAGGTAGGGCATGAAAGTTTGAATGGAAGTTCGTCATTTTTGCAGATGTGGAATCCCACCGGGCGCATGGCTTGTAGACAGAGAATCTGAACCGTCGCGTAGTTTCTGGGACTTACGAGGACATCCCCAAAAGACATAATACGGAGAACTAGTCCCTCGTATCAGGCATTTATATTTTTCTTTCTTATACGGGGTTGTTTCCGTTTCAGCAGATTTTTATTTCGTTGGATTTTCGTTTCGCCAGATTTTTGTTTCGACAGCGTGTCACTGCCTCCTACGTACAGCTACGTACATAGTAAAAGACACATGTAAAGTATATTGATGGTATGTATTACTCATTTATTTGCGTATTAGAATTTCCAGCCAGTGATCTATTAAATTGCATAGTTAACTAAGCATAAAGAATTTAATAAAATTGTGTAAAACAAAAACTTTTTTAAACTTGTTTAAGCGGATCCTAATAAAAGTAGTTACAAAGTTACCCCTGAAATATGTATAATAAATATTATTATATCGTGACGAATTAAAAAAAAAGTTTTTGATAAATAAGTCAAAGTCAAAGATTTATTTGCAGATAAATATGGTTACAAAAGTTCTTAACAATGGTAGTATAATGTAGCTTAATATATTTAATCATAACATAATGACATGCAAATTTTTGGTAGGTATACAATTAGGTCATTTTAATTTAAATTGAAAGAATTATTTTATACTATAGAAGGATTTCTCAATTAACCAACTGCGTAAAGCCCTCTGAAGCGCAAAGTGCTTCATTGGAAGTTCTTTAATTTGATTAGGAATCTTGTTATAAATCTGAATACACATAGGATAACAACTTCGCCGATATAGTTCCGTTTTCATTCTAGGAATAATTAATTTATTAGGATATCTAGTTTTAAACTCACATTTATCTCCCAGTTTATCAAACATCTCAGGGTGAGATTTGGTAAATTTGCACACTTCCTCAATATAAATATCTGTTAATGTAAGTATTCTAAGTTTACCAAACAGTGGTTTACAGGATGTAAGAGGGTCTACATTACAAATCGCACGTATACACCTCTTTTGTACGATGAAAGCTCTTTCGAGATGCACCGAGTTTCCCCATACCAGTATACCATAACGCAGTATTGAACAAACATAGAATAGATCACTTTAACTAAATATATCCTTGTGATTGTATTTTTACTGTCGAAAAAAAAATCTGGCGAAACGAAAATCCGATTAAATAAAAATCTGCCGAAACGAAAATCTGTCTAAACGGAAACAACCCGTCTGGCGGGTTGTTTAATGGTCTTACGAGTTTTTTCATTAGGAATAAGTCAATAGCAGCTCGGAGTGATGCTGATGGCAGTAGTGTCACAGCCTATTACAAGAGTCCTCTGCCTATCCCTTAGGTGAATACAGGCGCATGATGTGTATCTAGCTATGAATACCACCTATATTTGGTTACGGGCTAACCGTAATCATAGTGCTGACACTACAAAGGAACTGACGTACTCCTTTGTTCGAAGTCAAGCGCATATTGTTGGAACTTGCGTTTGCGCAATCTGTGGTCCACTCCCGTATCTACGATATAGTACCAAAGACAAAACAAACTTTGTTAGAGTAGAGCTTTCTTTTATGTCAAAGTCGGTCTCCTGTAAAATACCAAACATTTTCTAACTTTTTATTATTTTCCTACCTTGATGAAGGAATTAACTGGCTACTGTTAAAAATACTGCTTTGTTGGTATGGTCGTCACAAGCATGACTACTGAGCGTTAAGTCCAGGGTTCGATTCCTTGATCGGGCAAAGTGTTATTGGGTTTTCCTGTGGGAGTTTTCCAAGTAACAGTCCGAAGTTTTGATTTGTGCCCGGTTGATGTCAATGAGCTTGCCCTCCTATTATATTCAACATAAACATAACTAGCGAAATGTGTGTCTTACTACACACCTCTGCCCACCCTTCGTCCTTCTGCCCAAACATCACTTCTCAATTCCCTACAGGCGTGATGTTATTATCTTAAGTAATGTTAAAAATAATAGAACAGACAGGTTCCATGGCAAGTAGGTACTGTTCCAAGAACCCTTTTTGGAATATTTAGGATGACTATGCCTGCGTTAATTGGTTCATTAGCTGCTGTATCGTATTTTGTATGAAACTGCAGGTCTTTTTATCATTTCAGTTTTATGTGGTTCCAGACATAACAGAATCCATACAGTAGAACCCTACTGTATGGATTATGACGGATAAAGAAAACTAGTTTGTATCCAATAAATAATATTAATGCTAGGGCTGCTATAATATCGTATCATATTCATAAATACTTTCACCCCCTGAAAGATTGTCAATGAGTTCAAACCCCGCATGTGGCTATAGCCAAGTCCTAGGCGTCACTATGTCTATGACTTGCACTTGACCGATTTCCAAAAATTGTGACTGTCACATAGGTACTAAACATTAGTGCCGATATATTCAGCTATTAAAATGTATGTGCCATGAATCTAGTTTCAAATGCACAAAATTTTTGGGAAGCGCCAAGTCCCGAGATCGCTTCACTCGCTCATGCGTAAAATCTCCCCAACTAGCAAAAAATAATCTTACAAATATCCCAAGACCATATTTTTTTCAGTCTTATATCACACTTATATACACATAATAAGTGTGGATTTGGGCGCACTTTATAACTATATTCACCCTTACAATTGCCTTGTAATTGTCTCGCGAAGTGCATTTTCACACTTACAAAACTCTTGCTGATACTTTTATAAAGAAAAACAAACTTACAAGTGACTTACAAGGGCATGCTTTAAGGGCAAATAACCTTAGAGTCCTCTTACTAATGCAATTTTAAGTGTAATATCGCTAGTAGTCCTCTTTGTGATCTTCTAATGAGAGTGTAATCACAAACCGCCGTGAGCTGAAGAGACTGCGAAAATAATAAAAAGTCGCGTAAAAACGTAAACTGTATTATATTTTATGTCATTTTCCTACAAAACGCTAGTGTGTAAGCTAGTTTGTCACGTACTTTATGTGATTATTAGGTTGCGAAGTAGTTTTTCTCGATTATTTTGAAATTTGAATAACAATATTTTGACGGGCCTTTTAAAAAATGTCTTTTATTTTATATTATTTTAATTATTTGTGAAATAATATCAAAATGTCGCCATTACGACCAACCACGACTCATAAGTGCTTTATCAGAACAATATAAGTCCAATATTTTTGTATAACGTTTATATCGCACTTGTAAAAGTCAAATTAAACCTAAAACCATTGCCTACACGGCGGCCATGTACTGCTCATAATTTTAGGGTTTCTCAATAAGTAAACGCAAGCCAAACAACGAAGTAATTATAGGTACAAGTAAATAATTAATCCACAACGTTAATTCAATTTAAACACGCTTATATTATGTTTAAGGACAAATATACATACAGTATGGTTGAAATTAAAGATGTCGACTGTTTCATAAGTTATAAAAAATAAGATATATATATAATATTTTATGGCCCATTTTTTTATATCTTCTCGAAACATTTTTTTTTTTTTTTCATAGTCTATAACTTCAGATTTATTTTCGTTCAATGCAACCCAAAAAGTCGTCGTTATTTTGTACGGAACCATCAAAAATATTGTTTGTGTCAGTTGCACGAGATACTCACTCACAGGACACTGATTTTTGTATTAATATCAAGTATTTTCTACGTATTTTTCTTCGGTATGCTCCACTTGCATTAAACCGCTTCAATTTTTGAATATCCATTAGTGCAAATCCTTAAATAAACAGATATTTTAGCAGGGTAATATATCAGCAATTTGGCCAATTTTATTTGTGTGAATCATTGTTGGTGTGTAAAAAAATAATAAATGTGTTTACAAGATGTCTGATCGTTATCATTTGAGATCCCTGAGCCCTCCCGCTCTTACATATATAATATACTAGCTGACCCGACAGACTTCGTTCTGTCAAAAGCTATAGTATAAACTCCACTACTCTACACCCTACCCTACCTACCCTACCTACCTACCTACCTACCTACCTACCTACCTACCTACCTACCCTACCTACCTACCTACCTACCTACCTACCTACCTACCTACCTACCTACCTACCTACCTAACTACCTACCCTACCCTACCCTACCCTACCCTACCCTACCTACCCTACCTACCTACCTACCTACCTACCTACCTACCCTACCTACCTACCTACCTACCTACCTACCTACCTACCTACCCTACCCTACCTACCTACCTACCTACCCTACCCTACCCTACCTACCTACCCTACCCTACCCTACCTACCTACCTACCTACCACTAAGGCAACACAAACCAGGCGTTTCACCAGCAAACTTCAATCCTCCACAATGCTGGCAAACAACGTCCATTGGACCAATGCAAACTAAACGATGCAAGCTGTAGTCGATGGTGCAATCATACAGAAACGCTGCTCGATTCAAATCAATAATTGAACCATTTCTTCTTGCACTTCGAAGATTATTCCTCTGTTCATCTGTACGATAAGCTCGACGATTTCTCGTTTCTAACCTAGCCGTTTCACGGGCTGCCTCTCTTTGCTCTTGTGTTTGAGAAGCACGAATTAAGGCCCTTCTTTGCTCCATACTAACGCGGCGCTGTTCTCGTGCAATTTCTCGTTCTCCATCAGATAATTGACTCGCGATATTCCGTTGTCTAATTGCATTACGGCTTCGCTGGGAAAGATTAGATCTTCTAGGACGCGGCATTGTTATTAAAATGTGCACTCGCATAAAACCACCAAATATAATAACAGTGCCTGAACTTTCGAGACATAGACAATAGCTCAAAGAGTATATAACCACTACGTATGAATAGCTTATCAAGAAAAATCATAGACAACCTATAAAAAGACATTTACACTTTTGTTAACCTGTAGATTTTTTTTCCTTAATCTTATAACCTTTACCAACTGATTTTTTATTCCCTAAATTCCGTTCCTTTCCGATGATTTTATGTTTTTTACTGTAGAATAAATCTTAGGTATTATTTTCGGGAATTAAAAATTAAATATTTAATAAATAATTTTCGAAAATTAATGTCTAAAATAAACAAATATAACAGTACCTGAACTTTGTAGACATTTTACAAAAAATAAATTTCTGAACGCACACATGATGTCTTCAGAAAAAAATAAAGTTGTGGCTTAAAGGTCTCAGCCACCAGGCCATAAGCTCTAAAAAAAAAATTGTTGGTACACTATTTGACAGGATTGGACAACAAATGTTTGACATGTAATAAACAAATCAGCATCTATTGAAAATAATGAAAACTCGATATGTATAATGAATACTTAATCATGTATTCATTATACATATCGAGTTTTCATTATTTTTAAGATGTATTCTGCTATTCGGGACGGAAACAAATCCAACAAATCAAAAACCATGGCAATACGTCCAGCCGTTCTCGAGTTATAAGTGTTGTAACAAACACGACTTTCTTTTATATATATAGATATATATACTTATATGTATTAGGAATTGTCTCATTACTAGCTTTTTAGGGTTCCTTAGTCAACAAGGAACCCTTATAGTTTCGCCATGTCCGTCCGTCCGTCCGTCTGTCCGTCCCCAGCTTAGCTCAGAGACTCTTAGGCCCGTATTACAGAACGTCACTCAATACTCAAGCATTACTTAAAACTAGATTCAAGCCATTTGATTGGTAGAAACTAGTTTTAAGTAATGCTTGAGTGTTGAGTGACGTTCTGTAATACGGGCCTTAGTACTACAAAGCTATAATTTGGCATGGATATTATAGTATCTGCTTATTACAGATATGATTAATATATCACTCTACTTACGTTTTTCTTTCCATTCATCACACTTTTTATTAGTTTTTCATCATATTACACAATTTTATTCTTTAAACGACATTTACGTCAAAAGTGTCAAACTGAAGTCTACTCACAGAACACTATACTCCTTAGCGGAGTCTACTTATTTCATAGATTTTCTTACCAGCCTATTCAATGAAGGTTGCACTAAGTTTGTATTTTCTAAAAATCATTTACTTATATAATTTTGGATATTCTAAATTTCTTTTATACTTAAATACGTTGTCTACTAAATAACTAAATTCTAAATTAAAACAATTGGTTTGTAAAAACAATTTTTCGATTAAGGGATCCGTTTCTGAAATATTAGGCTTTAAAATGCAATTTTTATTAGAGTCCCCCCCCTGCCAGCTAAACGATTAGTTTTGCATAGGTGAAAAAAATCGCGATAGTAGTATATATAATGAAGTTAAAAGGAAAACTATTACAGCTAATTAGACTTTTCAAGTTTACGAGTAATAGTCGACCAACTTAAATTTGCAGTTGAAAAACATGTTCTCCCTTACAATCTGTGTGGGAGAGCATGTTTCTCATCTACAATGTTAAGTTTGTTCTTGGGATAAATTCATCCCAACTTCGGAACCCTTCATTGTGCGTGATTCGACTCGCACTTGGCCGGTTTTTTTTTTGTAATTTATTTTAAAAAAACCTCCAGTTTTTTTTTTGTATTTGCAGATGCAATGTATTACCTATGTCACTCCTACAATTATGACGAATCTAACGACACCTCATATGTTAAAATTCATCAAGCCGTTTAGGATACAGAGCGTGCCAATGAAATAGACATACATACATACATACTCTCGAAAAACATTACCCTCCTTCTGGGACAGTCGGGTAAAAACACATTGATGCAAGGGGAAATATAACGTGATGGTATGATGCTGATGGTCGAATGAAAGCTCTGATAAAAAGGTTATATTGTTTCGACACAATAAGTGTCCTCGTTGTTCTAGTGGCCGCAAGCGCTACTGGTCTAGTGGGCATGAGGTCCGTGTGTGTAATGTTTGGTATAATAACAGATCCTAGTCTAATTTCATTTGACATAACTTTCATATGCTATAATTTTCATATGCTATAAAAACATTTAACCTAATTTCATATGATCTAATGTTATATTTCATATAATTATCATTTGATCTAATTTCATTTATAACGTTCATTTCATATAGTTTTCAAATTGTATAATGCTCTTTTTATATAATGTTCAGTTGACCTAACTTTCATATTAACTAATTTTCTAAGGTAACGCTACTACACTAGGAGGAAGGGGGGGAGGTGTAGAACCCCCCTGTGAAGGAAAAAGTGTGGAGCCCCCCCCCTTTATGAGATTTTTTTTTTAACTACACGGAGCGGGTCTAAATTGTTTTTCAAACAATAACAAAGTAAATGAAATTTTCAAGGTCAAGGTCAAAACCCTAAAAGTCAAGGTCAAACCAAAATATAATCAAATCTTGGAATATTACTTTGTGACCAGCTCTGAGGTCAAAGGTATTTTCGATAACAGACGTCTTGAAGTATGGCGTGGTCGACGGAGCCCCGCTTGACGGGGCTCCTACTTCTGGATGGTTTAAAAAATAACCACGAACCATCCCCTTCTAAACTAACGCGTCCGAGTCGGGGTGAACCAAGTCCAGAACTCGCTTCGCTCGCTCTTGCATCCTAAGTTTTTATTTTCCTCACTGACAGACTACGTGAAGTGACAACAAAATGGCGTCGTTTTACGTTTGTTTTCAACTAACAGCAATAGTCGGTAAATTATTCTGTTAATTTAATAGCACTAATTTAAATCAGCAAAATATATGTAATATAATATGTAAATATAAATAATATGTATATAAAAAAGTATCTACTCGTAAATCACTATAATTTACGTATTTATTTCATCATTAATATGAAGTAAAACATTTAACGTAATACGAAACGTTCAATGGCGAGACAAAATGTCAAAAGTGAGAAAATATTGTTAAATTTCCACGATATATTTTTTTTTTCGTAAACCATCTTTCTCCGCACCTTAACATTTTACGTGTAGGCTTCTAATAATATGATCTTTCTGTAAAAAAAAATGGACTCCCAAATCGTGGGATGGTAAAGCGAAACTTAGCCAGTGCAACCCCTTCGCCCTTAAGGAGACATTTCCAAATTATATTAAACGTTACTTACAGATTTTGAATATTATAGGAACTGAATATTATATTAATTGAAAATTATTTCAAATGTGCATTATATAAACTGTTCATTATACCATATGAAATTAGGTAAAATGAAATTATATTCAATAATTCATTATATCATTTGATCGTTAATTTAGAAAAGAATTATAGTAAATGAAATTACGTCATAAGATCATTAGAACTTTTGTTATTATATCAAACGTTACACACCCATGAGGTCGGGGTCGATTCTCTGGTCGGCCAGTGTTATAGGGTTTTTCTACCCAGAGTTTCTCAGTAGGAGTCTGGATTTTTTTCCTTCGTCCATACAAGGGACTCAAACATAACTGCTGATAATTATGCGAGTGTACTTGTAGGTACACCTCTGCCTAACCCTTTGGGAAATACAAGCGTGATGTTGTTTGTTATGGTGTGCGCTGAAACAACGTTAGCTATTTAAATAGCTAATTTTAATATGATAGACTAAATCTAACTGAAAGAGCTATTATGATATTTTCTATAATCACCGTTCCTTATCACCAGTCTTACCCACCCTTTATACTATATAATTATATCAATCATATACCATATTTAACAACAGATTAGACAAAATAGCAATTTTTTTTTTGCTTTGCACTTATGCAAACTAACTTAACTTCTTCGATCCTCGAATTCTGTGATGACGCATAATTTCAAATTCAATTTCAAAATATTTTGTTTCACATATACCTACATTGGCACTAATGAAACGTCAGATGCTAGGTCCACGATTCCAATTGCTCGTTTCCTATAGAAATGACCGGGGTAGAGCCGGTAAAAACTCCACGGTTACTCTTTTATAAATAATTGACTTTTACAATGACGAATAATTTGAAGACGTTCATACGTGGTTCCAAGTTCACGATCAGCACTCTGTGCTACCTGAGACAGTCGCTAAGACTTCCCTCGACAAGTTGGGTTGACGACATAAAACAAGTTATCACGGATACAACAAGCGCAAGTCTGAGAGGGTGGTTCAAATGAAGCAGGAATAATACACAGGTATAAAGAAAGCTGGAAATTTTGCTCAATTCAGCTCAATATTCTGGCTACATTTCCTAATTGCTCATCGGCTTGCTGAAGACAGACCATTCATGATGTTCCTATTGTTAGGAAAAATTATAAGAAAAATACACATACATACATTCATAAACTCACGCCTCCTTACCATGGGGGTAGGTAGAAACTACAGAACGCCAGCTGCTATGAGCCTTGTATTGTTAAGCTTCGTTTACGTTCATACATCTGGACATACACGCACGCCGGTTGCCAGTACGACGCCCCTGAACATCACTTATTAGTGATGTTCTTCAGAAAGTCACTATATGTCCTTCTGCGTCCCCTTCGGCGTAAGAAGAAGAATATTGACATCTAAATGAAATTCACTATCAGTGGACAACAAGAAACAATTGTTCCTATCTTAATGTCAACCATTGTATGCGAAATCGAACGGGGAAATATCTCGTTGCCCCATACTATAGTTACTCATATACCGTGCTTGCATTTACAGACACAAATGTCACATACACATACCTTTACTTGAAAACCGATGTTGGAAGCTATATTATAAATATCACATAACTTAACTAGGTGATGCCCTCAACTTTGCATGAACTTCAAACTAATATTTTTTTACACAATTAGTTTTATTTTTACAGACTGTAAAGTTTCATCAAGGATTTTTCAAAACTTTCTATTTGGGTCTAAAACTAATATTTAGTAAGTTACCCTTTACTTTTGATTAAGGCTTTGTTCGTAAGGCTTTTGTTCTTTCTTTGTTTTGCTTGCAGTGGGTTAGACGATGATAGGTATCAAGCGGAAAAATAATAAATCAAGTATTTACGTCAATAGGAATAGGAACTTAAATTCATGTCTCCATAGTATATTTCATAGTAAGACATAAGAACCCCTGAGGCCGTGGGTTCTCTCCACAGAACATACCTACCCATTACACCACTATAAATAAAGTCCCCACTGCGCGAGCGCATCCTCGGTAGCCATCGCGTGTTACAAATTGTGTGTAAAATAATTCTGATATAAAGCATCACTAATAAATCAAGCGCAGGAGGGAGACGGAGTGTCTGCAGCTTTTTGCTTAGTTAATCATGAAGTCACATCTTTCCCTCGGATTAGCTGTCGTAAAATCTAATAAGAGGGAATATTGTGGGCCCGTGAAGCGACGCGTACGCAGCGCAAAAACCACTGGTTGGAATAGTGATGAGCGACCTGAGTATCTTTCGATACCTAGGTATAATCGATTGATGAGTTTTGTTATGCGAAGTCTTGCTGTTTTATTGTTTTTCAACTCTGCTTCTATCGCCTCTTCATTATTGAAGCCCTCCCAAACACGTCCTTATCCCCAAGCAATTTGGATTTGAGGCCAAAGAGTCAGGATTGCCACCCACCGTGGCAATGGGCGATGCGGACGAATATTTTGATGCCCAAAATGAGCTCTTGCTCTTTTTTTATACAGAGTGGAAAGGACATATTATAATTTTTATATTTTACCGACGATAAATTTAAACGCGGGGGTCTAGAATCATGGACTGAATCCTGGTAACAGGCTTCGCGTCGACGTCCCTGCCACCCTGTATACTTGTACACAATATAGATATATTGTATTTAAGATGACCAGCTATTGATTGGGAATAGATTTCCTCCTTTATTAAATGCAGGTCAGCCTCGACATATTCGTTCTGCCAACTTCTGTACCTATACCAACACATAGTCATAATTTCACAAACTAGCTGTGGAGTGTACTACTTAAGTGATTTGGACAATCATCGAGTTTTAATCATGTTGGCTACGGTACCTACGAGAGCAGTGCTATAATAATGTAATTTCGAATCTTTTTTTCGAATTTGATCGAAATCGTGTCAAGCAAGTGAATTAACGGCTGTTTTTGCAGGTAAAGTCAGAAAAAATAACTTGTTAAGCAAATTGACAACAAATTTAAATAGTCTGCTTATTCAAATTATAACTGTCATTCTTTCACAGTTGACTGGCTGTAAGACGGCAAATTAATGTAGGGTGTCAATTTGCTTAACAATTAAATTCCCCGACTGAACATAGAGTGTAAGTATCCATTTGTTAAATTATTTACTGCTGCCATAAAACACTAAACAACCCATGTACTCTCATATTGGCAAACATGAGTATATCGGAAATCCTACCGGGAAGTTTCAAAGTTCACACGGACGGAGTCACTGGTAAAACGTAGTTTAAAATTACATTTTACCAGTGACTCCGTCCGTATCATGAGTTCTGACTGAGCTTAATACGAATCCGAGACCTTCCACTATGGTAGCGGTTGTGACTACTAAACCAGAGATGCAGTACCTATTACCATTTAAATTAATTTCGATTATTCGAGTGGCAGTCTTCCAATATTTCGCAAAACACATCACTATCAGCTGAACGTTGCGAATGTTGCGCTGCCGACGCAGGAAGCAAACCTTTGCACGGGTCGCTGAACCAGATATAGCTGTTAGAAACACTCCACTAAACCAATCTGTACCCTACTCCCACAACTTATAACCGAATATCCCATGGCAAGAGAAGTTGAGAGTGTTAGCATCTAATCAAACATGTTTGTGTGTAAAGCTAATCGGATTTCTAACGTAATGGTGGGTGGTAAAGTCCATTATACGTTGTAGGGGGTTGGTGGAAGGTTTTGCAAAGTAGTGCCATTAGCAGATAGGCCTGGCTGTCTCACAAGATTTGCTGATAACCGGGATTAACTCCTGAATTAGTACTGGATAGGTGCCTTCACCTCCGCCGGGTATCACAGGGTGACGGGAAAGTATGTCGAGGCGACGAGTTTTAGGAGGACAGCCTCATACTTGAGGGGAAACAAAAACTGCAAATGACATAACATAACATCACCGCTGTATTCCCCGAAGGGTTAGGCAGAGGTTTACCTATATAAGTACCCATAATTCGCCAGTTATGTTTAAGTTCCTTGTAACAAGGGGCGAGCTTATTGCCATCATCTGGGCACAAATCCAGACTCCGGGCTACTACTGACAAATTCAAGATGGATAAACCCAATTAAAGGTAAGGGTAAAGTATTACCCGACCCGGGAATCGAACCTCACGTTCAGCTCTAGCGCTTGTGAACACTAGACCAACGAGGCAGTCAACTGCAAATTATCTTAATCTTATTTTTAATCCGACGGTGTTTGTGTTAGTTAGTTAATTCTTGACACCTCAACTTCTGAACCGATTTTATCTAATTCGATCAGAACTTAAACCCGACCTGCGGAAAACATTGGTAAAATATAAGGACTATCTGTTTATCCCGGAAATTCCTAGATTTACAAGGAGTATTCTGGTTTGAATATAGAAAGAAAAGAAAGAAAGAAAATAAATTTAGTTGACGCAGTTTAAGGCACACAATACAGACACAGAACAAAAAAAAGACAGAAAAAAAAAAACTTAAAATAGCAATGTGTGCCTCGCGGCTACGCCAAATAGGCCCAGTTCAGCATACATGCCAGCCAACTAGTGCCTGACGCTGGTTTTCAACGGGACCTTGTGTTGCGAGGACGTCTTACGGATGTAAATCAGTTTTATAATGTGTGTAATATATAATGTGTATAAATATTTAAGTAACAAATTGATTTGTGATTGTGTAGCGAAATAAAAATAAACTCGACTATACATTTGTTTAAAAAAAAATGATTAGATATAATTATATAGGTTTAATAAAAGAAATAAAATAGTACAGTTTTCAATAATTAATAGATTTGATGTCTAGCTTCCGTTGCGCATCTATGAGGTACTGCTGTAGGCGTCTTCTAAATGTGTTGATCGTGTTAATAGATCTAATAGGTGGTGGCAGGTTATTCCACACTTTGGAAGCCGCATATCGGAAGCTTCCTCTAAAAGCGGCTGTATTATGCGACTGGGTCGAGAGTTGCTGCGAGCATTGCCTTCTCCCACATTCTCGTCTACTTGCTATCCAACTCAATTTGTCGTACAAGTAGTCCGGTTTCTGGCATCTAATTACACCGAACAGAAGGCACGCTAAGTTTAATTTGCGTCTCGATTTCATTTTCAATGTGTAATTTTTGTTTAAAAATGGAGTTACATGACTTCTAGGAGGAATTTTATAACAAAACCGAGCACAAGCGTTTTGGACCCTCTGAATGAGCCGATCTGTGCGAGCCAGTAGGCGCGGGCCATACACTGTATCTGCGTAGTTTAGCCTAGACAAAACCAGGGTTTCTACGGGCTGCTCCCTTAGTGTTTCGGACAAGTAAGTCTTAATCTTGTACAGAACTTTCAGTCGATAAAAACAGTTTCGTACCGAGTCAGCGACATGTTTTTCGAACCGAAGGTCTTTGTCCATAATAAGACCAAGATTCCGTGCTTCAAAGACTCTGTCAATTGGTTCCCCCAATATCGCGTTATCAACCTCATAAAGGCGTTAAAAACGCCAAGTTGTGTGCCTATGCAAAGTATGAAGTCACAAAAATGTGTTGGAAAGTCCAACGCTTAAAACTTTAAGGAAGGGCTTGCACCAAAATTTTAACCTAGAGTTAATCTGACAGTTCTGGTATGAATCTGACAGGAGTTAAAATCTTCCTCTGAGTTAAATGATGATAACCCTGCGTGGTGCAAGTGGGCCTAATTGTGCTTGGCGGCAGGAGTAGGTGTTTTACTATAAAAAACTTAAAAAAATAAATAAACGAAGGACTTCCAAAAAAATATAAAAAATACGTAAAAGTGAAAAATATCTTTAATTTCGGAAGTCGGTGTCCTTGGTTCTGTATTTTCGTTTTTAGCCAGCGAATAAAGTTAGTTTTTTTTTTTTTGTTAAAAAGTTTTTTTTTTCACCTTTTAATTATGGTTAACTTACCCTACAAAAATTCGATTACCACTTTATAGCCCGAGTGCATCTCATGACAATTCCAATAAGTCCAAACACGGCTAGGATACATTGTTTTATTACGGAGTTCCGGTGCATACCTTCCGGCTTCATCTTCAGATCAGTTCGATGGTACCATTTTCATCAGAATTATTTATTTAAATTTGCTTCACTATCTTAATCGAGATATCTTATCGCAACCCGTGAAATACTTATCATTGAGGAGCTCCGGTGACCATCGGTGGTCTTCTTCATCAGTTCCACTCACCAAATGATACTTTCTGAATGCAAATGCTTGAGTTGTTGGTGAAAATATAAAAATCGGTATATGTATGCCTATAAAATTTTAGGAGTTCCCTCAATTCCTCATGAATTTCATCATCAGAAATTGCTTCTGATAAAAATGGGACCAATCTGGAAGTATATCTTTTCAAATAAAAAAATAATTTTCCAAATCGGTTTATAAACGACGGAGTTCTGTGGTAAAAAAACATAAAAAAATACAACCAAATTGAGAACTCCTTTTTGGAAAGTCGGTTAAAATCTTACCGGAACGAACGTAGGAAACTGTTATTTGGTAAAATGTACCTCACATTTTCCAGTCGATCGTACGTCATAAGTCCCTTGTAAAAGCGAGAGAATCTACCTGACGCAACAGAGAAAGAAAGATTTTCTTTAGCACTTATTCCTATTCAAAGACATTAAATTATACGTATTCCTATTATTTCGGTTCAGTAGGCATAACGTCTTGTCAATGTACAGGGTATTTTATTTTTAAGCCTATGTTCGTATGTCCTGGAGAGAAACGCTGAATCGGAAACACGAGCCAATTAAAAAAGTCTACTCATATTAATCTGTTAATAATATAAAAATCAATTGCTGTTCGTTAGTCTCGCTAAAACTCGAGAACGGCTGGGCCGATTTAGCTGATTTTGGTTTTGAAATGTTTGACGTAGTCCAGGGAAGATTTAAACGTTTAAGAAAATATGGAAAAATTGCGAGGAAGATAGTAAAAACAACAATTTCATTTTCCCATATAAACTGTTCTACCTACTGGACTGTCAAACATTTGACGTTCGTCAATGTAACTTTATGGCGTTTGACATAACGTGTCAGTCATCATTTGGTAGGTCTGAGAATAGGTTTTTATCAATAATTTTTTTTTGAAGGTTTTATGTAGGTAGGTAGTTAGGGTAGGGTAGGTAGGGTAGGTAGGGTACGTAGCGTAGATAGGGTAGGTAGGGTAGGTAGGGTAGGTAGGATAGGTAGGGTAGGTAGGGTAGGGTAGAGTAGGGTAGATAGGTAGGGTAGGGTAGGGTAGATAGGTAGAGTAGATAGGTAGGGGTAGGTAGGGTAAGGTAGGTAGGTAGGGTAGGGTAAAGTAGTGGAGTTTATACTATATTTCCTTTGCGCGTAGACAAACTGCCACTGTCAAATACATAGCTTTTGACAGAATGAAGTCTGTCGGGTCAGCTAGTTAAAATATATAATAAACCAGAATTAATTAAAATTTAACAAAAGTTTCAACAAAAAAAAATATACTGCATTAAATACTAGGTCGCTTTTCGAGACGAAAAAGAAATCCCCCTTATCCGGTGTAGATACAGGAAAATGGTCTTAGGAGACTGTCCTTAAATTTTTGAGACATTTTGATCTGCATTCACAGATTTATAAAAAATTGTACAGTTAGCAAGAAAATGGGCAGTGTTCTCAAAAACGTTTCATAGGAAATGAACCCAGCTTACTTTTTTTGTATGATGGACAGACTAGCCGAAATAAAACAAAAACTTGAAACTTCGAAAGAATACGCCGAATACGCGATAAATATTAATTTTAACAAGATAGTTTGTTGCCTGTTATTTAAGACGTTCTGAGAAAAAAATTACCTTAAATAATTTTGAACTTTGTATGGGAAACGTTAAAAAAGACTGTCTACTAATACAGAAATCGGAAAAAGTGTTTTCAAAGCCATCAAACTTTCTACATATTTTTGTTCTCAAAGCAAATACAATTATAACGTGCATTTGTTCGAAATTTGAAGTTCACTTTGTTTTAGTTCATTTTCGGCCAGTCTATCATCGTAAAATAGTAAGTTGGAATCTCATTTCCTACGAAACGTATGGGAAAAGTTTTTTGCGATTTCTGACTTTTCTAGTAGGAACTCAAACCTCAGTTGGCCCAATACAGTTTTTTGATCCACAAAAGAAACATGATCGATTGGCATTCAAAAAAGTTTTTGGTAAAGCTGCCTGAAACTGGCTGCATTTTTAATCTATGCATGCAGATCAAAATGTCTCAAAAGTTAAGGGCACTCTCCTAAGACCGTTTTCGTGTAGCGACAATGGTTATGGTACCCATCCTTACTGCCCAATCTCAAAAATCCACCCTGTTTACAACGAAGTTAAAAGGAAAACTAACACAGAAAAGTAGGTTTTACAAGATAACGAGTAATAGTCAACCAAGTTAAATTTGCAGTTGGAGAATTGACCGTAACGTATAACGATGTATGGGAGAATTATGAGCAACAATGTTAAGTATGATCTTCTGATGAATTTGTTCCAACTACGGAACCCTTCATTGTGCGTGGTCCGACACGCTGCACTTGCCCGGTTTTTTTATTATTTATTATTATTATAAAGTGTCTGTTTGGGTTCGAACCTACGACTAGACGATGAGAATCCAAATGTTTGTTTCAGCCTGTAATTCAGGCCACACTTTTCTCATACTTGAGATCAGTGGTGGCCTATTGGAAATGGTCGCGACTTCCGAGTTGTAACAGAACATTTGAAACAAACACTTTATTGACCAAAACATATTTTTCCCGGGCTGGCTGTTTCAGGGAAAAATTTTAGAGAGTGGCTATCCATACTAATCCATACTAATCCATAATAATATTATAAATTCGAAAGTAACTCTGTCTGTCTGTTACATTTTCACGCCTAAACCACTGAACGGATTTCGATAAAATTTGGCAGAGCGATGTATTGCATCCCGGGGAAGGACATAGGCTACTTTTTTTCTCAAAAGTATCCCTAAAGGGGGGGATATAGGGGATGAAAGTTTGTATGGGAAATCTGTTATTTCTTATGTTAGGGATATGAAAATTGAAATTTATACTTTTGGTAATAATGAATTATGTATTTCATCGTTTTTCTAAAATGATTCCTCAAGCGGTTAAAATAGGGGATGATTTTAAAATTCACATGTAATATTAACACAGACACACATGGATTATTTTTGTGTAACTATTTTCAAGAGATTTAAAGGATTGGAAATATAGTCATAGTCCGTATCTGGAGGTGACATTTAGTCTTTATTTCATTAAAATCGGTCCACTCCGTCAAAAGTTATCACTACTTGCAACAGGTTGGTGGAACAGAGAGTTTAGGTTTACCGGTGTGGTCGATAGATGGCGCTGTGCAATGACGAGATTTTCTGAATCGCGGTGATAAGACTTTCTGTAGGATAGTAACCCTCATTCATGAAAAGTATTTTGTTGGTCGTTCGTCTCTAAAAATAATCGTTATTCGTTCATAGATAGTTGAATATTATAGTGGTGGGTCGTTATCGAATTTTAACTGTATTTTTTGACGGACGAAACGCAACCGCTGCAAACATGTTTATTTGTGTCAAGCATAAGATATTTTTTCAGCAAGCTACAAGCTACTAAGCCCCATAATATTATAGTACATTACTGCCGCGGTCTATAATGACTACTTCGCTGGTCACGCTATGATTGCCTCGAGCTAGCCTAGCTACGCTCTAGGCCTTCCAGCTTGGCCATCATTGCAGCCCTTGCTGCACGCTGACCGCGCTGTGTCGGCCTGGAGCTGCGCTACGCTGCGTTGTCGGCCATCATCAGCGCGACCAGCAAAGTAGTCATTATAGACCGCGGCAGTAATGTACTATAATATTATGGGGCATAGTAGCTTGTCGCTTGCTGAAAAAATATCTTATGCTTGACACAAATAAACATGATTCCAAGATATAGATAGATGCACGATAAAGCTAGTATGTTATATTTTCTAAAGCTTTAAAACGTGGAGATCCTTATCTAGATGTGATAACAGGATATGTTACAGGTTAGCATCAATATTCTTTAAACCCTCATCTAGGTTGAGAGCTGAGACCTAAGTGGGATATCCTAGATATCTGACTGCTTTCTGAAATTGGTGCCCGTTGTTGCAGAGTATTATTCAGTTGCCGCTCTCATTAGTCTCATTAGGTGTTGATTAGTCCTGATGGGAGCTCTCACGCAATCGTCTGCTGCAACGCTTGTTGTATAGTCAACCTCATAATTCCTTACCCACCCTAAGGTTGAATTACACTTATACTTAATAATAATACAACCCTACTATTGTCCCACTGCAGGCCAAAGGTATATTCTCGTACACAGAGGACAGGAGCCCGTCTAGAGCAAGCGTGGTGAGTGATGAATACCACGCTTGCTATAGACGGGTTGGTGATTTCAGACTTTTAACTACTTACTAGTTTTTGCCCGCGATTTCGTCCGCGTGGTTTTCGTAATTTCCCCATTTTTTTTTCCTATTTTTTTTAATTTATGGTCGAGTCCTAAGGGTCGTAGCGTAATGTTAAATAGCCCATAGCCTTCCTACCTCAAAAATTGAGCTATCAAAGGTAAAAATATGTTTTCAAATCCGATTGATAGTTCCCTAGATTAGCGCGTTTAAACAAACAAACTCTTCAGCTTTATTATATCAAGCTTCTGCCCGCGACTTTAACTGCGTAAAATTTGTTGTCCTCCCGACCCACCCGATCCGATTTTTTCCTCCACCTTTGTCAGTAAAGTCCAAGATAAACTCAGAAATTTCATATGAATTTCACTTGCACGTCATAAAAGGTCGAGGTCTATTTGTCTATGTGACAAATATATTTTTTCAAAGTTAGTGACGTTTCAGTTTAGTGGGAATGGTTGTCAAAAGTGGTAAAGGAATTACGAGGTTGAATTAGTTTACACTGCAGTTATTTTTGTAACGAGGACGTTTTCCAGATTGAACTGAATTTTGAAAAATAATGTCTCATTTGTCTAATGGTCGTACACTATTTTTATCTCACGAAGCGACGCGCGCTTTACTTGTGTTAAACAAGTGAACAAACATCCTGTGAATGTGTGCGTTAAGACGAGTAGCGTCGGCACATAACACACAGACGCACATACACTCGCACTTCCGACTTCGCCATTGTCTCGGACGCGACGATACCGAGAGATCCACTGTGCTTACGTACATATTGGCAGCGTGTTTGTACACCTGGTAACCACAAGTAAAGCGCGCGAGATAAAAATACAATAACATAACATACCGCGACTGCGGAACTTGGAATCCTTTACAGACCTCCGGTTCCCGTATTTTATAATTATTTGGCTATACCGATGACGATAAATGATATTTATTTCTGTTAAGTAGTTTTAAAAAAACACTTTTACACGTCATTAATACATTATGTTTTGGAACTAGGAGGTTGGTGTTTCCTATCTGACTACTTTGATCAGAAATATAGAAACAAACTCAGAGGTCTTAAAGTCCAGACATAATCTGGTCAGGCCATAGCAGGACCACGCAGATTCTTAGCAAAGTTCATAATACAGATATGTAGCTCCAGAACAATAGTTAGGTTACCTCGTGGAAACTAAGAATTATAGATCTCAACGGCCAAGTAGCGATCATGTTAAGCAATTTTCAAACAAATTCCTTTCCCACTAGTGCTGTCATTTTAGCGCTTATGGGGTTAGATCTAGCGCAATTTTAGGGCAATCGACTCCTTTTTTTTCTGTTAACTTCTAGCGGAAAATCTAGCGCTTAACAAAAAATTGATATTTTGATAGGTAGCTAATTAAACCCACAAGTATTTATTATTGTTTTTAACTAATGATATTTTGTCAGACATAGTATGTTGTTAGTAATAGTATTTTGTAGACAAATTGGTAGTAATGAAAAATATAAATTATGGGGTTTGCCCAGCGCTCTAACTCTAAATACCACAGAACCACAGCCAGGGCCATCTGGATCTAGGAGTCTTCAAAATCCATCAAAGGCAACCGACGGCGACGATGACGATTTGTCAGTTGACCTTGACTTTTGTATTGCATTTCTATGCATCTAATATTAACTTGTTCAATAATCCATATTTTTTGTTATAAATTTACAATAAATATTTCTTTATGTATTTCTAATTATTTACTTGATAAATAGCATAAAATCTAGCGCTTTTCAAAACCACACTTGTCTAGCGGGGTCTAGCGCTTTTTTTGGGTGGAGTTACCGTTCAACACTTGAACGGACCTGGCAGCACTGTTTCCCACATAAAGGGCGGATGTCACCTTACCGAACTGTCGTTTTCATTCAAAATGTTGGAAAAGTCGGAAAAATAATAATGTTTAAGTATAAATGAACCTTCAGATGATTACCATATTTATTCCTTTCCTGTACCGTGTGTGTCTTTTAAGTCGGTAATATCATGGAAGATGAAATTTTGGATTATTCCACTTTGCACCACCAATCTGTCCCACGAGTGGAATGTTCGTAATTTTGGAATCCACTGTGTCCCACTAATTGATTTTGGTGGAGCAAATTACTCTTGCAATAACTAAGAGTTGACTTTGTCCCACTAGGGCTGCCACTGTTTGAATTTGTAACACCAAATTCAAACAGTGACAGTTTATGACATGAAAAAAAAAAACCTATGTAAATAGTGTACCTACCAATAGTACTTGATAATAAGTAGAAATTGGAAAAGTTTATGAAATGTTTGCAGGTGTCATCATGACAACGCTTTTCGATGCTCTCTTATCATTAAGGCTCTTTTACTTATAATATGAAAATTGGGAGGTTTAATTTTTATTTATATATGAAACAAGCACCTGACCAAAAAAAGTTATAAAATCTTTTCTTGTTTAGAATTCCTTTAATTATGCACGAAATAATTTAGAATATGGATTAAACTAAATACGCTACGCCGTCCCTACTTAAGTTCTGAAATTGTACAAAGGAATGAAAATGCACAATACATCCAAAACTCATGTTGCCACCGTTGACCACATTACACCGGATGCAAGAACGATTTGTAGGTAATCTAAAAAATATCCATTCCATTATTGAAAAAATCCAACAAACACAGGATGAAAATAAAAATAAAACGAGTCTAAAAATATCACGTCAAAAAAAATGGTTTCCTTACCTGAGGAATAGCCTGCTAGCGGGGAACAAGGCTCCTCCTTGAATCTGCAAATGGAAACATCGAATATAATGAAGGTTTCAAGGTGAAGGAAACAGCAAAAGACGGGATTAATAATACATACGGCATGTTGGAACTGATTGACCGACAGGTTGGCGTTGGTGATATTGGTGCACTACCACTGGATTATGTACCTACAGCGACACAAGACACTTTTTCTTCTAATAGTGAAACTAAGTTCTACCCAAATATTCCAGACACCGACTATAATTGTTATCGCGTCCATGCGTGGTTATTAAACTAAACGTACAGGTGATGTGTCAGTCGCATCCCGATCCCCGCACAAGTCGCCTCGGCTAGCAACTAGCAACCCACATGTCTCATAGAAGTAGGTTCGTTACATAAACACGGCCACTAGGTTATTGGGGAGCCTGTAGGTACTCTCAAGGACGATACCGGACTTTTTATTCGTCTTTTTTATCGGACACTAGCAGACGAGGGCCAGTCGCCGAGTTACCATTTGAATTGTAAAACAAATTGACAAAAATCGCTTATGCATTGTCCGCCCCGGCCGACGACGGCGAGCGGGGTGCTATTATATTTACAAATTTGCCCGAAACTAGGAATATAGAAGTGAAAATACGAAAACGACTTGATGTATGTACAATAATTATGTTCTGTTACGTAGGGTTCTCCTGAACCATGATTATCTGCCTCGAAAGAATAAGTTTAAACTGAACTAGGCACTTAGATTAGGTATAAGAATCCGGTTGTTTTTCCTGAGATGGGGTCGTGGCTAAGTAATAAACAGCCGCACGGGTCGATCGACCGGGTTAAGCTACGCTTGCCGAGGTTAGTCCGTGGATGGGTGACTATTTTATACTGAGACCGCTCTGTGTCTCGTAAAGTACGTAAAGCTGTTGGTGCCGGATGTCAATTGTAGATCTTTGACAGTCGTTACCTAATGGTAGCCGACCCCAAAATTAAAAAAAGGCTGGGCAGATGATGAGTTGTTCTTCCTGAAGTTGCTATAGGTATTGTCTTTTTTTTTTTGTTTCCTTAAGTACCCAGTGCACTAAAATATTGAACCTTTTCAAAAGTATTATGTAATACGTGAATCGAATCCCATTAGGTTACACTCATACGGCGAACGGGCATAAATTAGTATTAGATGCCACAACCTATACAAACAATACAATCCAAAGTAGGTATGCTGTAAAAAGGCGGAAATAAAGCTCTCACGGCTGTACAAACGCGAGTCGCAAATGAAATAAGCATTTTCCTAGCGTCAGCATTTGGATTCGCAAAAGTATCTAACTTTATTTTGGCTTAGAAAACTGTAGGTACATATTCCAAGCTAATTAACAAGCTTTTTTTCAAGGGTAACATTGATTTTCCGGATACGGATGTTTAATGAATACAGTGCTGGAAATCTTTATCGTTTAACATCACATCACTAGGCGGCACCATACATTCCCATTTATAGAGCAAAGTGCCGCAAACATTATTATAGTCCTACGCCAGTAACTATTTATTGGCGTACTATAATGTTTGCGGAAGTATAGTTTTACGCTGTAATAGGTACCTAGTGTAACACAGACAAGGCTGTATAACTTCAAGGACGCGCCCAAGGCCAATGTTACAGCCGCCTAACCGCGCTTACAGCTGATTGTATCGATTTTCTATCCGATTCCTTTACCTACATTCATTTTGTTGTAGAAAAACAGATTTAAGATATTTAAATCAATTGATTAATTAATTAATATTTAAATAAATACTTACGTGTATAAGTCGTCTTCTTCAGATGTAGAGGAACTGGTAGCCTCACTTAACACCGATCTGCTCATCATTGTTATTTATCCGTTAATAAATTGTCTCATTATAACTGTTTATTTTTGTCAAAACTTGGACACCGGTCTCAGGAATGGCTTTATTCAACCATTCTGGTAGTGTTCACTAGGAATGTTTACGAAGCATTCTGATACCTACAGAATGTATTAACTTGGAAACCAAACCAGTCTGCTCCCTCATTTGCGACTATATACCTATTTTTGTGGAAATCTCTTTAGGCTTTTTAGGTAGGTCTTAGTAGGCACGATGCAACCTTGCACGTGGGGAAGTCAAGTTCACATTTTCGAAACAAGGTTAGTAATTACATACATTTAAAAACTTTTCGCTCAATTTCGCGCAAACTCAATTGCTATACAAAATAAATAACACAATTTCTTCACTGCGGAATTCTATGCCAAGTTAGCGACGACATTCATAGCTATGGGAAAACAAAAGACGAACGATGTCGAAAAACGTTTCTCGTCGGTAGAACAACAGCTTTAGAATTCGGGAAGCTCACTCAACTCCAATTTTTACGTTTTTTTGTTGACTACTTCACAAAAAACACATTTCTATTGCCACACAGTCATGTTCTTTAGTAAGCGTACAATACTGCGCCACGTGACAAAGTTGTGTCGATGTTCAGGAGTGTCAACCGCGCATGCCTGACTTTGACCTTGGGCATACTTCCTGGTTCACGGGCAGCCCTCTGCCGCTGTCACCTGGCTCTAGGTTTGTCCACCAAACATCGTTATACAACTACAATGTCTTAATGATTCTTAATGCATCCGCCCACTGGCCCAATGATTGTACGACACTAACGGTCCGCTGAAGCGGCCTTGCCAGAGGTTTCATAATATGCCTTGACAATTAAATACGTAGATATCTTTCATGAATGTCTGATGTAATATTGTGTTTATAATCTTAAAATATTCTATCTTGATAGTTTTTATCAGGAACATCAGTTTTATTCAAGTGCGTGCTTGGCTCTAATTTCATCAGACAACATAGTTACTATCGCGGGTAGAACCAGCACGCTTAGCACGAGCACCGTTTTGTCGACAGAAGAGTAGACAAAAATGACGTTCCGTGTAGACAGTTAGTACGACGGCAGCAAAGTGGAAAGAGTCAACTGCACTTTTTTACTAAATTCACTCTTGCATAATTCGACTCAGAATTCTTAGTTTTGTTATAGGATAAAAAAAAATCTGTTTGATTCTCAATTTTTCTCGAAGGGTCGAAATCAGTATTTTGGAACATAAAAAAATTATAGTAATATTTGCCTTAACCATTTCCTTATAATGCCCTATTAATTAAATGATGAGAAAGAGAAGATAGCTTTGTTCTTCTATTAATTATCACAGTTTTGCGTTCAAAACGCTCTCCTGTAAAATAATAATTTTGTAGATAACCGTATATACTTTGTGATCGAGTAGAGAGTTTTCTATTGTCTTTAGCATAGCAATTACAAAATCAAATTGTCTTCACTACCTTAGACAACAGTCTGTTGTCAGCGTGATTTTGATAGTTTGGGATGGAAAACTTTCTTCTGAAATAGTCTTACAAAAAAAAGGACCCAAGGATTGTTATAAACGAAAGACAAAATGACAGATTGTAGAAGATGGACCAATCGACTGTTGGTAAACCGTTTCAGTTTCAAGATTTCTACGGTGCGATGTCAAGAATTTAGAAACGAAATGTCACTTTGTATAAAAAGAGATGTGTCTATTCTTCGAAGAAATAGAAAGCGTCATGCTAAGCCTTCAGGCCTATAAACCAAGCAGTGGGTAAACTCGGACGGACGGAAACGATGTTAAATTGTGTTAAATGGACCGACGACCGACATTTCTATTGTGAAATATTGGTATGCAGTCGCACCAGACTGCAAACTGTCCCCAACCTACTTTTTCTTCGAAATAGGTAATATGAAAAAGTATGATCATCGTGAAGCGTAGTGAAAGTGTCTAAATGGCATGGCTCACCTGGAAATCTCTTAACCAACTAAAAAGGCAGGTGGGCCGCTGCAGGTACAACTTAATCAGGTCGGGGTACTTCGATGAGCCACAGTGCCACTGTGGAGTCAGATCACAAACGATGCCTCACCTGTTGTCGTGCTCTCTGTGCAAAACCACTTGCACTATGGAAGACCCTTGGAAGGCCAACGCTAACGCCGTCGAAGTAGCCGAATTCTGGTCGAAGCTTATTTAAAATATTATATATAAATGGAATGATTCATCGATTCGACGAAGAAGAATGGAGACCATAACTTGACCAATCTTTATTTCCCCGCAGACGATCCAGTAGACCAGAACTTGGCACGTGAATAGGGAAATTGAGTCAATACTCACGTGCAAATCTGTTGGGACTCCTCGATCAGCTCCAGCAATACCACCGACCGAGTATCAAATTGACCGAGTATCAAATTGTCAACTTCAACTATAACCCTGTGCACAACTACTACACTCCCTAAGATTTTTACTTTTTACACACCAACCCTGAGTCAATTCAAATTCAACCTCACTTTTATTATAGACTTCAGAAGCTTTGCAATTCTATGCAAGAATGACTGTTGACCGATCAGCCGATTAGTGTAGGTATAATGAGGATATTAATATCAACTCAGCTTCCAGTACCACATTAAGGGACAAGTATCGGTTCAACGACGCTACTGTACTGACAATAATTGAGTACTGTGAGAGCTCTCTTGCACATCCGTCGACTGCATCATTGTGTGCGCCGATTATGACAGGCGCAGGACGATTCAGAATGGCTGATCTTTTTAACGAGGGTTTTTGCAACATGGGGCTATTGGATTTGATATTATAACTTGTAAGATAGCCACTGTTTTTACATCGAAAAACGTTTCGTGACAAAACGAAAATGAACATCAAGTTACGAGTAGTAAAATCCCTGAAAGTTCGATCAAGGGCCTGAAAACCTGTCTGTTCTCTCGTATCAGCATGAACTATTAATTACTGAATATATTCGCCAGTCAGCAAGAAGGCAGTGCTGCCGACTGCTCCTCGGATTTGGATATTTATTTAAGCTTCACCGCTCATGCACCTGGTGTATTACTCAACAAGTTTCCAAGATCAGTCTCAATATGTGGCAATACCCGTCCATTTTGTGGAAATGTTCACAGATAAATATCATATGGATATCTTATGGTTTTGTGAAACCTGGTTAACACCAGATATGATGTTGTTTAATGTAAACCTTTTTTCAGTTGTCAGTGCATTCAACAGGTCCTCAATAGGGGGTGGTATCTTGATATTTATAATATGTAATAGTTGCTTCAAATATAAGGAAAGGAAGGATATCACTGCTTGCTCTGTTGATCGCATATGTGAGGTAGCATGTGCAGAGGTTGAAGACCTTACTTCTTATGTGTTTATAGACCACCAGCCTCAAACTTATCATCATTTTTAATCATAATGGAAGAAATACTAACTAAGCTTTTTGGAGATAATAAAATAGTTTTCGTTTGTGGTAACCTTAACATTGACTTATTAGTAAATTCACCGGAAAAATGTAAGTTTATCTCATTGTTTAAATCTTTCAATTTTAAATGTATTTGTAATGAAGCAGTATAACAATAGCAATAGCAACCTCAGCTACATGCATAGACTAATATTGTAAAATAAAAGACTCTTCCTTAATTAGTGGCATCAGGTCTGACCACACCGGTCAACTTATATCCTTTGAATCAGATAAAATGTTATGTTTAGTTAAAACTATTGAGTTAAGGCCTCTTAATAAAAACAAATTGAAAATGTTTAATAATAATGTTCTTAGCAATCTTTCAACAGCTATATAGTTTTGATTCACAAGACCCCAATATAAAAAATCAAATCAAATCAAATTATTTTATTGTGGGCATAGGTTATACAGACAGATGTTAGGTAAATTACAGATCCATTATGTCCTGCCTAATAGGCATACAATAATAAATTATGTCAACATGCAACATATCAAAATTTCATCGTTCATCACATTAAAGCAAATCTTACAAAATAAGAATAAGGTGTATGGTGACAGATTATAGTAGGTACTAATTATTAAGAAAATCTTGGATCGTATAGTAAGCTTTGTCAATTAAAAAATTACGCAATTTATATTTGAATAGTGGGAGTTCCTTGGTGTTTAAAATGTCCACAGGTATTTTATTGTAAATTTTAGATGCCACACAGTGGAACGAATGTATGGGAGCGGTTGGACGTAGACATGTCCGAAAAAAAAGAGTAAAATTATGCCAAACTAATGATGCCATCTTATTCGATTACTTAATGCCTTCATAACTTGTGGTGATGAATTTCTTCATAACTCCCATATTTCGGGAGTAATTTGAGAAAATGTGAAATTTTACTATGAAAATGAGTGTATCGAGCTCTCTCCCTCCTGATTCCGGGCTTGTTTCAAGTAGCGGTCTCTAATATCATAATGCTAATACTAAGAGCTATATTTAATACTAAGACACATAGTGCGCCAAATGTGCACTTTCTGGGATAAAGAGTGATGTTTATTTTATAACACAATTTTTTTATTTTTTGGATATTTTGTTGATTAAAACCGTTTTTCTAAAGGTTTACCTTATTACAATAACATTTCTGAGCAGCCAATTAGAGAAGATATAAGCTAATTAGGATATATAATTAGGGACTTAAGGTTTACATATAAAACTGATGCACTAATGATTACTGATAAGAACATTGCTATTATTTAATTACTAAATGGCTCTTAATACACTAATTTAGCATGCATCATTTACTAATTATCACAATAACTAATTACCTTGCAATATTTAACAAAGGATACCTGGGATACCTGGATTTTATATAAATAGGTCACTATTAGTAACTTTAAAATCAGTGTTGATTTACACCTCGTTGTATCCAAGCTAATCTCGCAATGTATTTTCCAAATTTTAATACAAATCTTGATATTCACGTTGCTTTATGCGCACGCGCACATAAAGATTTACGCGACTTTAACTATTTGTTCAGTGTTTTAAAAGATAACAGTTGTGTTCAGTTATGTGAAAGTGCTGAAACAAGTTTAAAAGACTGGTGTCGTCGATTTTGCTACCGCATTTATGCAAAATGGACACAGTCTGGAAGAAGCACAGATAAGTTTCGGAAGAAACATGAGATTTGGCTACAGGCTGCAATTCAATGGCCGGAATTACAGAATGAAAATATGGAACCTTCTACAGAAAATATAAGTGACGTCATCGAGCCCATAATTTCTCCTGCTAAATCTGATGCTTCAACTTGTACACATCCTAGTCCTCGTAAATCTTTTGAGGACCTTAGTAACCGGCAAAAAAGAAGACGCACTGAAGATAGTCTTTCATGCAGCAGTAGCAGCGCTGAAATTATGTTTTCGGCCGAAAGGGCGCTTCAAAAGGCAGGACAAAGCGATACAGCTTATGTTATGAAATACTTGACGGAGAATCCAGAAGAGGCCTCAAAAATCAAAGCCTTCATTGAAGGTAAATCAATTCAGGTACGGGAAATATCCCCTTTGAAGGCATTGGCTCTTTATGTATCGATGAACTTATCGAAATGGCGCTATAACACTCTTCGGGATTTCAACACTCAAGAAGGAGCTCTTCAATACCCGAGTTACTACATGTTGGTTAAAGAAAAAATTAAGTGCTATCCGGCCAAAGAAGATCTCACAGTTACAGAGAGCTCTGCAAAAATCAAATTACAAGCCTTGATGGATTTAACCTCAAGAAGACTTATTAGGTCGTTAGAAACCCCTGTTGATCCCAATCAACAGCTCGTATTGACCAGCAAATGGGGTTTTGACGGATCATCTAGCCAAAGCATTTATCATCAAAGGACGAGTGAAGATGAGCAAATCGATCTTGCTAGTAATTTTATGATTAGTCTTGTACCACTGCGGCTCGTCTCAAAAGGTGTAACAATTTGGGAAAACGAGCGACCATCTTCCACTTCATTTTGCCGGCCAATATTGTTTAAGTTTATAAAGGAAACCAAAGAAAATGTGCAGAGAGAGATGGCTGAAATCGAAGCAGAGATTGAAGCCTTAACTCCATCCACCATCACTGATGGAATTAGTGTCAAACACCAACTGCTGTTGACAATGATTGATGGTAAAATTCATTCCATTATATCCAATACAGCAGCTTCAGTGTGTGACATATGCAAGGCTTGTCCTAAAGAAATGAATAATTTAGAGTTAATCAAAGATAAACACGCAAACGAGGACATGTATAAATATAGCTTAAGCACCCTTCACGCTTGGATTCGCTCAATGGAATGCTTATTACACATTTCCTACAAATTAGACATAAAATCATGGCAAGTAAGGGGTGATATAGCAAAAAGGCAAGTTGATGACAGGAAGAAAAGAGTTCAAGAGGCTGTAAGAAGAGAAACGGGCTTACTTCTCGATGTTGTGAAACAAGGCAGTGGATCCACCAACAATGGCAACTCGGCAAGGAGATTTTTTGAAAACTACACTAAATCTGCTGAACTGACCGGAATAGATGCTATGCTTTTAAGAAAAATCTGTGTGATCTTGCAGTGTATTTCATCAGGAGAGAAGATCAACGTAACTAAATTCCGAGAGTTCTGCTTTGATACTGCTAAGCTTTACGTGGAGTTATACCCATGGTATTATATGCCTTCTTCACTTCATAAAATTTTAATGCATGGGCCAGACATAGTTCAGAACATGTCAATTGTGCCCATTGGTTTTCTATCCGAAGAGGCATCTGAGGCTAGAAATAAAGATTTTAGAAAATATAGAGAGGGGCATTCTCGAAAGCATAGCAGTATCTCATGCAATGAAGATATTATGCACAATCTTTTACTGTCTTCTGATCCACTTGTTACAAGTATCCGTCCAAAAGGAAATAAGTTTGTAAAAAAATCTTCTTTTAAGGAATTTTATGAGCTTACGGATTCTGAGAAAAGTGATATCGAATTTGTTAACATAAATGATTTAGCGGACATCGATTCTGAATTTGAATTAATTGATGATGATGATGATGACGAAGATAATTAAATGATGTTATTGTTTTAAAATGTGTAACTTAGTAAATTAGAGCTTACATCTTAATTATTTATTGTACTTTTAATGAAACTAGGTAATTTATTATCAACTTACTTAAAAGTCATACTCTCATCAGTTCTTGTGAATATTTTTGTTAATATATATTTCTGTATATATATAATATATTTATAGACCTCTTAATAAGTCTGTCTGCGGTTTAAAGTAAATACAAATGGGGAAAAAACGTTTTTTTTTTTAAATTTTCATTTCCTTTTATCCCAGAAAGTGCACATTTGGCGCACTATGTGTCTTAGTATTAAATATAGCTCTTAGTAATAGCATTACGATATTAGAGACCGCTACTTGAAACAAGCCCGGAATCAGGAGGGAGAGAGCTCGATACACTCATTTTCATAGTAAAATTTCACATTTTCTCAAATTACTCCCGAAATATGGGAGTTATGAAGAAATTCATCACCACAATTTATGAAGGCATTAAGTAATCGAATAAGATGGCATCATTAGTTTGTCATAATTTTACTCTTATTTTTCGGACATGTCTACGTCCAACCGCTCCCATACATTCGTTCCACTGTGTGCCATTCCAAAAAAACTTTTACCCAGAAGAGCAGTTTTATGTGGTATACTAGATATTTTAATTGCATATCTTTTTGATTTTAGTTCAACAAATAGATACACAACAATAGAGACTATGGTACATTATTTTCTACAGTGTGCCAAGAATTCACTGTCCTGTAAAAAAGTAACCATTTGTGAATGGGTCACTGCTGGCATTAGATAAAGCAGAGATATATAATTTATATCACGAAAAATCATTGACTTCTGATCAAGCCGTTCATAATTATTTAAGAAACTATTCTAATATTTTTAAAAGAGTCTGCCCCCAAGCTAAATCTACTTTAATAAGTAACAAAATTGATAATTTTAGTACAAAATAAAAATTGTGTGACAAATAATTAACAAAGAAACCGAAAATAAAAAACAACAAGATCCGAATTAATTGTCTCTAAAAACTGATAACAAAACCATTTTAGATAAGTTAAAAACACTAGAAAATTTATTTATCAACATCCCAATAGAGGTTACGAAGTCACTCCCCTCGTCATCATTATTAGCTGAATCTCTTCTAATCATTCAAGCCCGGTACGATCTAATGAAACATAGTAAAGTTGTACCAATTTTCAGATCGGGTAGTAAGAGTGATTCATCTAAATTATAGACCTATATCTGTGCTACCAGCATTAAGCAAAATTTATGAAATAGTAGATTGTACATCAAGAGCATAAAACGCACCATTTTACGCGAGACGTTAATCCATCCGAGCGAGCTTGCGAGCGAGGATGGATATAGAGTGTAAAATGGGTTTTATGGACGAGTTGTACACTCTACTTTTCACTTCGATTGCGAGGAAATGAAACAACAACATGTAAATATTGTAAATTTAATTATAATTGAAAAATAATTGTGGTTCCCACCAATTAACTTTTTTTCATCATTTGTTTTTTTCAGTAGGAACGTGACATAACACCTGACTTAGGTCGTTATATACTACTCAGTTATAAAAACATTTTTTTTTTATATCTATGATAACTTAGTTATAGTTTAAATTTAAATATATTGATTAACTAATACAAAAAACTAATTTAAAAAATAATAAATGGACGAAATTTTTTTTTTTTTAGTTTATTTTATGAAGTTTTATTGTGTACTTTGGCTGTTGGACCGATTGCCTTGGTCTTCGACGAAGATTTTACTTTCCTTTGCTTTTAAATGCGATTTTATGTCGCCTACGCACGACATAGAGACGAACTTTTAGAGCATGAGAAGTGAAAAAATAATTATAGACCAGATGTTGTCACATTTTACCTTGAATTGGATTTTACATAATCCCAAGTTTGATTTCACGAAAGGTAGGTTGACGACTGACTCGAGGGTAAAACTCATCAGTCACATTTAGGAATCCTGGGAGCAGTCCCAGGATGCAATTGGCATTTTCTGTGACCTCTCAAAAGCGTTCGATTGCGTTGACCACAATATACTGATCTGTAAATTACACCACTACGGAATTCGTGGACTAGCTGCTGATCTTATCCATTCCTATGATCTATAAAATAGGTAACAAAAAGTGAAACTGTATGTTTAGGAATTACTTTAGATTCAAAATTGCAATGGGGCGCCCACATTAGAAATCTTTCAGGTAGATTAAGTTCAGCTGCATATGCAATAAGAAAAATAAGACAGTTGACTGTTATAGCCACAGTAGCTAGTATACTTTGCTTATTTCCACAGTATTATGTATTATGGCGTTTTGCTTTGGGGATCGGCAGCTGAGATAGATTCAATTTTCATTTTACAAAAGAGGGCAATCCGCGCTATCTATAAAATGTGTCTCCGCCAGTCCCTTAGAAACAAATTCAAAGAAATTGATATACTGACTCTGCCTTCTCTTCATATCTTAGAAAGTATTTTGTTTATTCGCAAAAACTTAGGACTTTTCAAAATAAGAAGCAATTTCCATAACATAAATACACACAGTAGACATGAGATTGTAAATTGATTGGGATTGTCCAAATTTAAATAACACAAACAAGATTAACTAAAACAAGCAAGTCATTTCTTATAAACAGTATCCGCTTTTATAACAAGTTGCCAAAGTCAGTTACAGAACTTAGCGATGGAAAGTTCAAAACTCACATCAAACGTGTCCTTATCAAAAAAGCATATTATAAGATAAAAGACTACGTTGAAGACAAGGAAGTTTGGCAATAATTCCTTCTGCACATGTGGCTTGGCTTCCCTGGTACTCATGAACGGCATAATTATGTAAGTGTCTATTAAAACTCCCAAATAATGATGTTTTATTTTTTACATTCTTCCTTGACTTAATCAAATAATCATGTCAGTATTTGACATTATATACCTACAATTATTGTAGTATCAACACCTTATTAGTTGCTTTTGTGGACATGATATTTAGTCAGTACCTACTAATTCGGTTTTTTTACTGTAACTGTGTCAACTATGTCATTTGGTTTAAATAGGTTTTCATTTTTATATTTATATATTTTTAAATCTTGTATATAGATTATTTTCTATTTTGTGAATGTGAGAACGGTGAAGGCCTAGTAGACCGTAGGTTTGTTGACCATTTTCTATTTTATAAGTACCTGGTAATTGTTGAAAAGCCTACACCTTCCTCCCATACTTATTAACACGGATATTTGAAAATATTGTAAACCAACAATTATTTTTAAAAGAGTAACCGTGGAGTTTCTTGCCATAGGAAACGACCAATTGGAACCGTGCACCTAGCTTCTGACGTTTCATAAGTGCCCATGTAGGTTTATGTGAAATAAAATATTTTGATTGATTGAGCAACGTCACAATACGTAAAATTTTATAAACGCTAATTGACACAACGTTTATTTAAACACGTCCTCAAAAAATATGTCTTCCTTTAAAGAACGTGTATAAACGGCTGCGGCTTCAACCAATTCCTTCAAGCTACGTCATCGCGCCGTATCACTTTAAATTTTCGGACTGCTAGCGCTACTCCACGTTAGTTTTTTTGTACGCTTTCAAACATACATTCTAATTACGCATACTTACATTCGCGCAACGTCGCTCGGTGCCCCCGCTCGTTTTAGATGGATAGAAAACAAAGTAGACAGAGATCAATGAGGATTTTCGATGAGGCACCGTCGTCACGGGAAACTACTCCAGATCGACGTGTCACATTTTTCATATTATCTTTGCTTGTTTTAAAAGCAGAACGTCACTAATCGTCAATTATTTTGTATGAGAAAATAGTGCGCCGCGCAACAAACATTTGAATACCCAGATGCTCAGCTGAAAGTGTTAAACATTACCTTTTCAAACACCTTACTGAAAACCGGCAACACGGATACGGGTCTATAAATTGGTATCTTTACTGTTCCCGATGTCTTTACTGATCTTGATTTGCTTAAAAGCTTATAATACTGTTATGGGGTTAATGCTTAAAGTTAAATTTAATCGGGCAGCCTGAAACGGTCTCCCTAACTAAGTAAATCAAAAGAGAGTGAGGGGTTTCAGTAGTTTTAAGTGGTATAATGGTAAAGAAATTAAAAAATTCTTACGTAACTACGTTGTTATCGCAAATAAGACCACATTTAACATACACATTTACCCGTCGTTACACACTAATTATTAAATATATTTTTTTCTGGTACGTCCATAGATAAAAAAAGTGCCGCTAGGATGACGTAGTTCCAGCGGAAACAGTTTTTGTTGAATAGCTCCCCAATGGTTGGATGCACAAATTTTTACTTACCCTACACATTTACACGACTTCATACACTAAGGCCCTTATTACAGAACGTCACTCAATACTCAAACTTTACTTAAAACTAGATTCAAGCCATTTGATTGGTTGAAACTAGTTTTAAGTAATGCTTGAGTTTTGAGTGACGTTCTGTAATACGGCACTTAATATCTGTAAAACTGTAACTAAGAAATTCAACATTTTTCCGCTGCGACTACGCACACCTTACAAGTGTTCTTAAAAATTCTAGAGTAAGTAGCAAAATACAACTTGCAACTTACTTTATACAATATTCTGACAAATAAATGCATTCTATTCTATTCTATAATTATTAAAAGTTTATGTGTTAATATAAGGCTTAAGGTCATACAGCTCGAAAGGTATTTCCCTACTTTGCCTGAGTCCTTTAGTTGCCCAGTCACTAAATAAAAACCTAGGGTTGATAGTTTTAGGGTTCTTCTTAACACATTGAATGCCGACTACTCGTACGTATATATCCGTATATGGTTTCTATGTAGGACGCCGACTACGGGTAGATACGTAGGATTTCTATGCGAGTTTCAATAGAATGTACAGTAACTAGCTTCACCAATAGAGTGTTTTTATGTAGGATGGTCAAATAACACAAACTTTAATAAAAGAGTAACTTTATTGACTATAAGTTTAAAAAATCACAAAATTTCAAAAGCTCTTCGAAAAGGATCTGTGCGATATATATTGAAGCATTCGAGAACGCATAAGTAACAGCTTTCTTTGCGTTTTTTTATTTTCTTTTTTGTCAGTGCAAACTCTAATGGTTTTCCAGAGGTCTTCTTTTTTCGGTGGGAGGTATATTTTACAAGTAGGTGAAATTATCTGGATAAACCCGAGACATCTGATTTGGTGGTTGGATTGATTGTGATGACAGTGTAGGAACGTCCGTGATGTAGGAAGTTTCTGTATTAATATTCGACATTCCAAACCGTTGTGTAACAAATTCTTCACGAAATTTTAGCAGCCTTATCTTGGAAGTTCAATCTTGTTTACGAAGAAACTTGTGCGCATTTTGCCAAGGATACCGAATCTACGTAATTATTATTATACTTATACGTATTTATACGTATACTGGCACCTAGGGTGCTTTTTTTTTTGCTGATGCCATATACGTACATATCCGTAAATAGACAAATGTATGGTAGCAACCTACTTTGGCCCCGTAGCCAATTTCGGCATTCAATGGGTTAAAGAATTATTGAACTCGGTTTGGACTACCAAAAAGAATTCTTTACACAAAATATTTGAAATTGTTCTTTGTAAGGTCCTAAAAAAATGAAAAAATAAAAGTCAAGTGTAAATTAAAGTGCTTTAAATTTATTTTCACTTCAGTAGCTCAAACATGTAGGTTTTGCTGCCTGAAATCAGTGAGCAAAATGCGATTTTGCTCACTGAGTGAGACAAAGTAACTGTTAATTTTTTTTTTTTTTTTCAGAAAGCCGCAAATTTCTTATTCGGCCTTGGGTTAATCATACAATTCGAAACATTCACACTCTATCTCTTTCCCGGCATTAGAAAGAAAGAGAGACAAAGACCAGCCCTTTCGAAGTACCGATTTTGAATTCGACCTCAAAGACAAACACGTTCGGAATTTCGTACTAACTAAAGAAACTTTGCAAAAAGATAATTATGTCTTTTAATGTAATTTATATTGAATTTTTAACTTATTGTTGTATTTAAACGAAAATAAGTATTTACTGCAAATAAAACTGATATTTAACCTGTAAATATTTATTATTTCCTAAAGTGTTCTCGCGGTTTGTTCCCACTAGTTCTACTGAACAGTTCTACGAACTAATGGGAAATCGCTGCTGAAGTGAAAAGTTATGTGTGTTTACACGAGAGCAAAGTTTTTTGCATCTCGTGCCTTTGAATCCCTCGCTACACTCAGGATTCAAAATCAGCACTCGCAGCAAAAAACGACTTTGCTCTCTTGTTGCACAAAAAACTATTATATCAACAGATGTATTGGTCTGAACTGTAACTGCACTTTTTGTATTGGTATGTTGGACTCAAAAGTTACGGTTTGACCGCTGTGATCAGAAGGGAGATAATGAACGATGGCTTTATCTAAATAGTCGCAGCAACAACAAACATTATCAATACTTACATATAGCAGTAGTCGTTGTCAGCGGCGGCCCTAGCCTTTAAAAAAACTACATCTTTTTAGGAAATGAGGTGATAGACATAATTATAGTACTAGAAATAGGGACCTATTAGTTCAACCACGTTTCAGACTGGCTAAAGTAGACTCATATTTCATGGGGTACTATTGTAACTATGGGTAAAATTCCTCCCCACATACTTCAACTGAATGAGACTAAATTTAAATCTTGTATAAAACGCACACTATACAGGCAGGCATATTATAAGTTGGGAGATTACATCGCTGATAAAAATGCTTGGCTAAATGCTGGTCGTGCTCCACAACCACAATTAATTGATTAACATTTGAAAACAATGTTGGAGCTGCTGAAGATTGTAAGACTATCTTTGCATTGTATAAACTCAATCTCATTTGTATTATATAATTGCATAGCACAGGTGTGAGTACTATGTACTATAGAGCTACCATTGACCGGGTAAGATGTATTTCATTGACTTATGTGCCCTGGCAGATGAGAGTATGTCATGCTCACTCAGATGTCTCGCTGATGGTGGCGTGTGTGTTGGATCATTTAGCTCCCTTCAAAATGGTTGAGCTGAATGGTGCTAATCCCTGCGTCATGTTCGTGAACGGGCGCCGTCAGAACGGACTGGCCATCTCTTAGCTGCCACGGCTTATTTTTATTTTTTATTATTGAATTGTTTGTTTTTACTCTGGACGCTTTTAACGTGTACTCGTACCTACGTTTTTATTTTTTATTTTTACATCGTTCTCACATTTCGTTATAAATTCAACATTATGTTGGAACTACCTAATAATAATTATTTTTGTAACAATTTAATTTAAAAGAGTGTCCATTGGGTTTCTTGCCCGTTCTTCTCCGTAGGTACCTACGGAGAAGAACGGGCAAGAAACCGAAACCTCCGAAACCTGATCAAAACTCAAACTCAAATCATTTATTTCAATTAAACCATTTACAGGCACTTTTGAATTGTCAAGGAGTCGCTCAGTAAGAAAAATGAAGCTACATGCCCATTCCAAAGCGTAGTACCTACTACGCTTTGGAATGGGCATGTAGCTTCATTTTTAGAGAGAGATGTAGAGCGAGATTGTCTTTTGGCGCCCTTTGGTCGACGCTTTCACTCCACGTTAATTTTACTTCGGCTTTATGTTAAATCCATACTATTATTATAAATGTAAAAGTAACGCTGTCTGTTTGTTACGTTTTCACGCCTAAACCACAGACTCGATCTCATGAAATTTGGCAGAGATATAGCCTGGGATATGGAGAAGGACATAGGCTTCTTTTTTACGCGATAACTGACATCCACACGGGCGGAGCCACGGGCAAAACCTAGTAAATAATCAAATGCAACTTAAAAAAATAACAAGTTTTATTGCAAATATCAACACTTATTGAACTTAAATTAAATTAAGTAGGTAGCTCTAATAATTAGTACCATACTCCTGGGCCTCAAGTCTGCTATTACAATAGTGTCAGAATGGTCTCTTCATTGTGAGTTTTTGACAGATTTGCCATACATAAACTGTCAAATACTCACAATGGCGAGACCATTCTGACACTATTGTAATAGCAGACTTGAGGCCCTGCTTCTCTGATCTGGCAGCATTGCTCCCGCGGATCTCAAAAGGCACCATCAAAATATTATTTTGCGCTGGAAATTGATTTTCGCATTTGGCTTTTCGGCGGTCCTTCCCTGTAGTCAAACTATTTTGTCCAACTGATTTGACAACAAGTAAATTTGACCATGGATCTTTCCCCGTGGTGAAATTACTCAAATGATCCAACCGGTATATAAAATTTGACTACTATAGTGTACAGTTATGATTAAAATTAAAACCGTAATATAATTAGTTCGAAGTTATATAATAATGTTCCAAATTATTAAATTACAATTACCAGAACGGTCCTCTAAGAAAGTTCATTTGGCCTTTGTAACTGCATCTGCAAATACATGAATTCCAGAAACCAAGTTGGTTTTTATCATCGGTTTCTATCATATCACAAATTCTCAAAAAAATCTCAATTCTCAAAACGTTCCCATTTTCGTAGGTACATAGGTACGCCATTTGTAATAGGTTGCCGCCCATCGTCGAGTAAAACTAAACCACGTTTACGTTTCACATATTTCATATCCATTTTTAGGGTTCCGTACCAAAATGGTAAAAGGAACCCTTATGGTGTGACTCAGTCTGTCTGTCTGTCACAGCTGAATATCTCAAGAACTACTGATGCTATCAACTTGAAATTTAGAATAGTTTTAGATGACGTTTGCCCAACTATTTTGCAAATAAGAAAGAAACAAAAAAGTTCTTTTTTTTTGCAACAGGGACTGAAAGGAGGTCTTAAAAATTCGAAATGCGGCTACTAGGGCATGTGGGATATCATATGAAAGTGCGCTGTTTGTACATTCTCAATTTTTTTCTTTTTTCTTTAGGCCGCCTAGTTTTTGACTTTTGATGAAAAATGTAAAAAAAAATACCGTTCCCCCTTATCTCCGAATTTTGCATATAGAAAAATCTGAAATTATTCTATGTGATAGAAGCTTATGTAAAGTTTACAGGAAAAATAAAACTATGTCTCTAAAAAGCACACTTTTTCAGAAATCAACAAAAATACATTAGTTCCTTTATTTGTCAAGAGATGGCGATGACCTAAAACTGCAATATTCTACACCGCAGTGTTAAAATTCTCACTCTCTTTTTCTGTGTTTTTTTTTTCTCTCTTTTTATTATTTTTCTTTTTTTTTTACATATTAGCAGGTAGCAGTTTGCTTTGAGCATGGAGTCTCAACTCGAATTAAAAATTATAATTAGTCTTAAAAAAAATTCACTGATGGCAGCATAGGTAACAATTATGAAATTAACAATCAATAAAAAGCGTTAAAGGGCCGATTTTGGCTGAAGTAACATTAGTAAAAATCAAAATGACTACGACCTACGACTCCCGGCCACCGAAGGCGCGGGCCTGCGGGCGGTGAGTAATGGGTAGTTGTTCACCATCCGATCAGGGCCTCAAGTCTGCTATTACAATAGTGTCAGAATGGTCTCGCCATTGTGAGTATTTGACAGTGTTTGTATGGCAAATCTGTCAAAAAGTCACAATGAAGAGACCATTCTGACACTATTGTAATAGCAGATTTGAGGCCCAGGACCAGGTCCGTGCCGGACGGCGTGTACGTGTTCCACGCGCGCCTCAAAGAGAGATGTCAGCAACAACGAGGGGGCCCATTAGGGCCCAAGCCTGCCGGGTCAGCGGGATTTTCCGAAAGGGGTACCGCTGCCCCGGAACATAAAGGGCCAAGGAAAGAACACAGTAAGAGTCTGACACTCCCGCTCCACCCAGAGCGGTCATTTAACGATAACCCATCCTCAAAAAAAAAAGGGAGGTGTCCAAAAAGAAAGTCATTGGAGGTGTCATTTCACTGTATGGGATTGGGTATCTGTACGTAGTATTATATCGACACCTCCTAAGTACAACTAAGTAACTGACAAATGCAAATTTTCTAGGAGAGCGAATTGAAGATTTCAATTTCTTTAAATCGCCGTAGCTAAGTCCCTATATACGTTTGAGAAAAAAGTATGTTGGGTTAATTGAAAAAATAAAATAAACTTGTATGTGGTAAATATAGGTATATAGATACCGAAAATGCAATAAAAACCGTTTCGTGTATCCGGCAGATACATATACGTATATTTAGCGGGTGTCGATATTACATATATGTGTGCTTTGGGTGATGCACAGTTGTAGTTTTTCTGGGCTGGTACGGAACCCTCGGTGCGCGAGTTCGGCTCGCTCCTTGACCGGTTTTTGAATAATTATGAATAATTTGAAATTCAACAAAGGAAAACAAATTGTGAATGACGCGACGCTTGACATTTGACATTAATTTTATCTTTGACTGTACATAATGTATGCAAACAGCGTGCTAAAAAGTTGCAATATCAAATCAAATCAAATAAAACCAAATTATTTTATTGTGGGCATAGGTTATACAAACAGATGTTAGGTAAATTACAGATCCATTATGTCCTGCCTAATAGGCATACAATAATAAATTATGTCAACATGCAACATATCAAAAATTTCATCGTTCATCATATTAAAGCAAATCTTACAAAATAAGAATAAGGTGTATCAATAAAGTTTGACCACGGGAAAAATTATTAGGTGGTCAAATCAGCGTCCGTTACCCGTGGTCCCTCCCGTAGTCCCTGGAAGGTACCACGGGTAATTTTTTTACCTGTAGTCTCTACGTGTAATACAATCTATGCTGCCGAACTAAAATGGCAGTCCCTCCCGTAGTCCCTGGAAGGCACCGCCCACAACCCTCCGAGAAATAAAATATTGTACAGTCGCCGTCAGATATATTGTAGCAGAGAAGGTGACCAAATACTTCTGAACTAATTAAAATGTCAATAAGTTCCATACAATATAAGTTACCATTAATATCTGAACATTCATTACTTCATTAATAACTGAGCAGATGCTTGTCATTAATTGACCTACAAGCGTTGGTTAGAAATAGCCGCGTAAATGTTTGTATGTCATTTTATTGTATTTTTTTTTTCTTTGTGTAACTATTTTATTGTGTTTTTTTATGGACCATGTGGTCTGCAATAAAGATTTATTATTATTATTATTATACACACAAATAACCAAAAATATCTGAACACTTACAATGTCAAGTGTATCTACGCAGACAAACATTGAGCTTACCTAATTCGTTACTGCGTGATATAAAGGACAAACCAAAAACGACTATCAATTTGACAAAAATAAATTTAATTCCAAGTAACACCTTTTTTGAACACCAAATGACTGTTCTAGGTATAAATGCAATGAAAAAGAAATAAAAATTGTGTAGAAAATCATTTGTATTTATTATTATGTTAATGTCAAACTATTGATAGAAAATAGATCTTGGTTTTGTAATGAAATTAAAAATTATTGTAAATATTTTTTTGCTTGCCTGAATTTATTTATTGCGTGAGTTCACACATGAGTTGCATGATACACTTAAGACTGTGCCGAGTGCACAGTGGCGCCCTCGTCGTTTTTTCGGTGATTTATTTTATTTTAGAATGAAAATGCAGAAAATAAGCTCGTCAAGTTGTGCTTCACAAGACTATACGTTATTATTACTACAAACAGTAGTTTTAAATTGTTATGTTTTATTGTAATCATTAAAACGGAGCTTAGTGGCCACTATTTTCCATTTTAATGATTACAATAAAACATAACAATTTAAAACTACCGTTTGTAGTAATAATAACATGGACAATTTAAAGTGTATGGAGTTCCATACATTTTAATTTGTTCAGAAGTATTTGGTCACCTTGCCTTCTACAATATATCTGACGGCGACTGTTCCTAAGTCAAGTCAATACAGTCAAAGCAATAGTCAAAGGCAATATTCATAACGAGATAATATAAAAAAAGAATCACAGGATCTTAGATAAATGATTGGTCTCGCCGTGGTCGAGTGCAGCGAGACCAATCATTTATCTATGCACAGGATGAAAAAAATACGAATATATTTGTAACATCTTAGAAGTTGTTCAACGAAAACCTTGTAGCGTCATCTCTTCAGTCTTATTTAATGGAATAAATTCTAAGTTATTTATATTATTTCATTACAATTTATACCTTTGACTGTATTATGGCTTGACTTAGGTACAATTTTAATTCGGCAGCATTGTATTAAGGCTTGTACAGACCAGTGCGATATCGCGGGCGCAACGCGACACTAGTAACACAATTTCTTTGTCGCTGCCTGTCGCGCCCGCGATATCGCGCGAGTCTGTACGAGCCTTTACTCGTAGGGACAACGGTTAAAAAAATTACGTGATTTTGTGAAAACGCGAGAACGACCGTCCAAACACAGGACCAGAACCTATATCCCCTGCGTCGAGGGATGAGACAAGGGGACGTAATTTCCCCGAAATTGTTCTCTAACGCATTGGTAGATGTGTTTATAAGACGTTGGACTGGGAAGAACGAAGAACGCGCATTAAAATCAATGAGTAGATCTCACACTTGAGATTTGCAGATGACATCGTCATAATGGCTGAATCGGTGCATGACCCGCAGCAGATGCTTGACAGCCTAGTTGATTCTTCGATAGGTACCTATTACGGAATGGTTTTGTTCCAAAAGTATCTGATGAAATGGTAAACAAATCTCGTTCGGATTTCAGTCTTACGCAATAACTCACTGGTGCCGATTCTCTTGTCACAAAATTCTTTAAACTAGACTAAAAATCACCAAAATTTAGTTTATTCCTGTCAAACGACCATTTCCTATTCTGAAATTGACTAAAGTAAAAAACACAATTATATCTAAAACACAATTATATTTTAGTTTGACAGCTCTAAGATGGTACCTACTGAGTTTTTAATTTAGTGAAAATGGCAATTTTGCTATTCTGAATTTGACGTTTTTAAACTAAAATTTAGATTTTCTAACTAAATCTGACTATTTTTAATCGCGATTAAAAAAGTGTGGAATAAAATTAGTTTTCATGAACTAAAATTCACACCAATCACCTCAACTTCTGGTGCAAAACCAGTACTGTACCTATGTAAGGTGTATCTATTCATACACGAAATATTTTAAGAAAAACATCTTTAGGTCGTAAAAAATCCACAGCAGTGAATTTTTTTTTAATCTAAATGTTTTATATTTTTACATAATTATTATAATTTTAAAATTGCTTGAGACATTTTGCGAAAAAATCCTTTATTTACCACGAAATATTTTAAGTGATACACCTGTAGTGTATCACTTAAAATATTTCGTGTTTATCCCTATTTTTTTTTTTGTTCTTTTCTTTTGCTTATATCTCGAAAATGGTGCGTCCTATCGCAAAAATAATGAAAATTTCGACCCCCTTAAAGAAACACTTAAACCGCTAATACTCTACATGTAGGTAATCTTTTTTTTATTTTTCCACACAAAAAGTGAAAAATTCCATAAAAACACGTCGCGGCTGCCCCCCCATGCGCGCCTCCGGCTCTGAAAAAATCATAGGCAAACAAGTACAACGAAGAAGAAGAGGCGAAGCCAAAAGAAAAAAAAAAACCACTTGGAGTCACGATTGTCAAATTCGATTTAGTTGTGTCAAAATTATTTTTAAATTTAGAGAATTTTGTTTGCAGAATACTCGTAGCTTTATTAAGATTCTCATAGCCAAAAGTAAGGAATTTTAGTGATAGTTTAGTTAGTTTAGTTCGGTGTACAAGAGAATCGGCACCACTAACCTGTAATCAGAAGACAAAACAAACGAAAGAAGAACAATAGGTATTAGGTAATTGTTTTATTTGGTTGTTTTATTTCGCAATTGCCGAATTGAAAACCTATATAGTTGGTGATTTAAAATTAGAATTTCTGGTTAGTATTCAGGTAAGTATTCAAACAATCAAATCAAAGCCCAAATTGGCATCCACAGGTACATTTTCAGATCAATTTGTTTACATTTTAATCAGATACTTTTGAAACAGACTACTGTCCCCTTTGTTGGGCCCGCAGCACCCTTGCACCCCTTGACATAGTAAAAGTACACAACGCCATCTGGCCACAACCAAAACTTACTAGGTGTTCAGTACCCTAATTGCGTAACACACAATCAATCGGATTTTATGGTAGTAAGCCCTGTAATTTAGAATCAATCTGATTGCCTTTGGCCTTTTTTAAATTCCTTACCAACGCAGTAGAAAAAGCTCAGAGGAAGAGTGCTGCCCCACCTTTTGCCAACTATAAAAACTAGGGTTTTTAGAGTTAGCAAAAGATGGCAGCACCATTGCCAACATTTCGAAATATTCCTTGCTTCAATATAGTAAACAAAATATACATGTCACTCAACAAGTGATTCGTACGTACTACACATAATTGTAATTTTATCCGACGCAGGTCTTGATAAATGAGTAAAAATGGTTGAATCTTGATCTTTTTCGCATCTGTAGCGTTGTGAAATATAAGGAAATCGGTCATTCTTTTCTCATTCCAGTTTTCGTTCTGTCGTTCAACAATTCAATCAAACAGAACGTCAAAAATATCCACACGTTCACGTTTATAAATATTAAAATAAAAAGTGTTATTTGTTAATAATTTAAACTTAATTTGTGTTGTTTTTTTATTATAGTTTTTATATTATGATACGCCGTTAAGCGTTATCAAATGCAAGTGGAACATCGTCCAAACGTATTGAGCCAGTTAGAGTATGAGGACGGCAAAAACGGCAAAATAAGCTTGATGACCACTAAAATGATGGAGACGCGTTACTACGAGGGTTGTGGACGAGAGGGGCCTATCAGGTGCATATTCCTCGGCGAGTTCCATCCAGTGGCGGGCCCCAAAATTTCGTGTCAGGTATGACTCACTATTATTGTAAGGTCAAATTGCATTGTTTTCGGTATAAAATTTGCAATTTTCACTACACTGGTTAAATTTGGTGACAGCGCATAAGTAGTGCAAGGTATGCACACAGATGTTACATGCGTAGATGGTTTACGATGATCTGTGGATTATTGATCTAATGGCTGTGTACCTGCACCTGTGCAGTGTACGTATGTAGTGCGTCTAGACAGTGCTATAGTACTTGTGTATACGCGTGTCGGACCCCCCGTCTAGACAGCGGCCAGTACAAACGAAGTTGGGGTGAGCTTGCACACTGGTTGGCTCCTCCCCAGTTTATTCATTCTGCTCTCAGCCAGCAAGCAGTTTACATGTCCCACTCAATGAAATGGTTCTGTCTGTTTTGCTCATAGTTTCCTGAAGACTACATTTCCAAGGAAGTCTTTGATTCCATCAGTGCATACATCATTCCAAAACCACAAATCCAGAAATGTACAATGACTATGTAAGTACCTTTAGCACATTTTCAGTAATAAATAACTTTTTAATTTTTCAGTTTAGTTCAATCAATGGTTTGAATTCTGGTAAAATCTCAATGTTGGTTGATTGGATTATAAGATTCTTTTAAGATAATTTATTTAAATATTATTTCAAGTCTCAGGATTACATAAATGGTGTGGAATATGAAGTGCTATGTCTATTTATTTAAAGAATCAATAGTTTTGTACAGTTTTATAATGTATTGCTGACTTTACTACAAAAACTAATTCTATATTGTTTTTCAGAAATGCCCTCGGTCACAAGATTGTGGGCTACCCAATACGGATCGACAACCCCAGATATGAGAGAAATGTCTACTTATTCAACCTTTGCTTCGTGTGCGACAGCTGGTCCAAGACGGTGCAATATGAGCCAGTTGTCAAGAAACTCGGAGAACATCTGGTAAGCAATTTTTTACTAAGCCACATTTTAGGTCACATGTGCCTACGAGTAAGCCAGTGTAATCAACAAGTAAGTACTCAGTCTTCACAATTTCTTTCTAATAGGACCCATTTCATCCAAATTATTTATTCGTATTGAGACAGATGTCTTGGAAGACATAGGTTCTTTTTTAAGCACAACAGCAAAGTGCCAGCGAGTAAGCCAGCAAGATCAACGAGTATTCATCTTCAGTTTTTTTTATTTTTTTTACACTTGTTAAAGTCTATCATATAATATCTGTCTCAGCAGAACATTAGGGTTTTAGGTGTAAGCAAAGAAACAGTATGTTCTAGTAGTGTTCATATTTTCGTTTTCAAACAGTGTTTCCCATAGTTATGGGTGATAATGGCAGTAATTATCTCGATAGGTGAACATTCTGCCTATGCCTTTCATTCCATTATTACTTGTTAGGCCTGTTTAACAATACTAACAGATATTGATAGGCCTATTAAGGCTGGCAGACATGCTCATATGAGCCATCAAGCCCAAATGTGTATGGACTGACAATCGAAATGGAATTAATGAATCTACAAAAATACTTAATCTTTAATAATAAATCTTTATTACACAAGAAAGTGGTTACAAAATAATGTGAAGTCCCTGACTCCTGTGCTAGGTGATATACCTGCGTTACAAGAGCCAGTGCCCTCTCCCAGTGGGAGATATTACAGAATCTTATGCAAAAAGATTAACAAAAATAAAAAGAATATGGTATCAACAAAAAAAGTAAAATAAACTAATAAAAAGTAAAATAAATCAATACTGTTATTATTTGATTGATTATGTTAACAAATTATATTATAGACTTATTATTTAACTATGAAACTAGTCTAAACTGTATTCTTAATTCACTAACAAAGCTAGACTTAGATAGGACCTTGACCCTCCCGTTTATTTCAGCGTTTCTTCGCTCACCTCTACTCATCAAAACAAAGTCAGACAGTAAATATAATTGACTAGCTTCTGCCTGCCTGAAATTTCTTGTTTCAACACAAAATATAAATCCTAAGACATGGCAATTGTGTAGCTTCCCATTAGTGACAGAATTTTCGGAATCAGATCAGCAGTTCCAAAGATTACCTCCTACATACAAACTTACCTCTTTATACTATTAGTATATACTATATTGATGTCTCCATTCTCACCAAACCTCTACTGCAAATATATATTATTTAATTATACTGACAAACATTTCATTTCTCAATTTTAGGTCTTTTGATCCAGTTTTCATGCCAATTTTGTACAATTACTTAACCTTACTGATTATTTTGTTTGATTGATCTCGGGTTACTTTAAATTCCATTTGATTGGATAATTTTAATTTAGGCTATTTTGTTTTAATTAATTTATTGAAATTTTAAAAATATCAAAGTTATCTGTTTAATGAATGTATCGGAACAATATGTAGTTTCCGTAATTATTAAGGCTAAATGGGGGGTTCATTCGTTTTACACGACTTTATTTAGAAGTAAATTTTACCAGCCTCATTCATTAGAACAAAGTATTATGGTAGTCTAAAGTAAAATATATTTGCTGATTAATGATTATACTAGCCATGATCTTTGGGCGTAAGTTTACGACCGCGTGTCTCGGCCGAAATGGCCGGACATGCATGAGTTGGAAACCACGTGGTCATTTACGCGAGTACCTACTAGCTGTAGGTGCAACATGAATGCTGACTTGATTAAATAGTGGTTTATGAATTTTGATCTAATAATACTTCCGTATTATGTATTTTTGGAATATGTTTTTTACTTGGTTAGTATAAATAAATAATGTACTTTAACAGACAATAATGGAAGAAGAGACTCGGTTCGTGTCGAGCGGATCGAGTAAGCTGCCGACCTTATTGGCGCATCTCCTCCACGACCTGAACACACATCGGAAAGCCACGCTTGTCGGTAAGTAGGTACTACACGTGTCTATCTCCGGCCTGCGCGCCGCGCCCTATGTCCGCCATTTGCGAATACAAACATCTATAAATGTTTGCATCAACGTACCTCAAAGTCACCCCAGCCAGACAGACAGGGGGACTGCATAGGGTCGATCGATTTAATAAGTGCGAGCGAGAGCCCAATAAAGGGGGAACCGAATATACCTAGCTCTGAAATTGGTACTCTTCAAAATAAAACGGGAAGGTAATCATTTTGGGGTGAGGGATGGTTCGGGCGTGAGGGTTGTCTGCAGTTCATCTATAGTTATTCACATGTTATTAATGCGACAGTGCGGAATTTCGATGCTTTGATCTCGGGATGTCTAGACAGATTTGATTGATTTTGCGTATGGAGTGGTGGCGCTTACTGTGGAGGTAGTTCGGTAGGTTGATGCAAAATTTTGCTGCGGATGTAACCGCGCGGGAAGCTGTGCTTTTAATTACCAACGATGTTTTATTCGTTTGTTTGTGTAATGAGGATGTGTCGTTTTGTTTGGAGAGGGAGATTCTTTGGATGCAATCGTTTTGCATGTAATTAGGGTTGCTTCCCAGGGTAATTACGAAATAAGTTTCTTCCGTCAATTTTCTATATTTAGGATACGCATCGGTAAGTATAGTCAAGATTTTTAAAATAAGGTGATTAGTAATTTGGTTTGGAGAGGGATGATCTTTGGATGCAATCGTTTTGCATGTAACTAGGTTGGCTTCTTGGGGTAGCTGTGCTTTTAATTATGAACGATATTTTATTAGTTAATTTTCTATCTTTAGGATAGGTACGCATAAGAGTAGTTAAGATTTTTATTTTATAGGGATTTGTAGTTTTGTTTGGAGAGAGACGCTTATCTGATGCACTCGTTTTGCATGTAATTGTTGGCTTCTCGCGGACGCAGCAAGTTGGCGCAAAGCGAATGTTAATGCCTTGAGTTTAATGAGTTAACACGTGTAGCTGTCTAGCACCTGTTTTGAGGATTTAGATTAATTTACTTGTTGCTTTATTCAAGCATTTGGGGTAGGGTCCTTTTGGAATACCATAGGGAAGTAGTATCTATTGATTAATGGTCTCTTAGAGAAATGTATGCTGTATTCGGAAAAAAATTATTCACGGAAGCATGTTTCAAGACAATTTTCGCAATGAAGTTGTATGGCTTGCTAATAGGTATTGTTTATGTTTTAAAGATTGCGAAGCGAAGTTTTATAGGTATTGATTATAGCTAGTTGTATCTTGTTATTGTTTCATTAATCATTACGCACATCAAAGTACTTACGCAACGGAGTTAAAAAACATCGTTGTTTATTTTATCGATTCTTATTGTTTTGCGACTGATTTATTGTTTTGATTCATAAATCAGAAATAACTGGAGTCGTCGACCGCATTCATTGGAGACGAATTGAATTATAATCAGTAGAAATTAAAGGTCGTGTACATCTCTAATAGCGCAAACATATTCTGATTTGCGTGACAAACATCTACTGATTAAATAGACATATTTGCGTTACCGTTCATTAATAACATACGTACATACCATTAAGTTTTACTATGGTAGGTACAAGTATTTTCCTAAAATTATCATTAGGTTGTAGGGAGGTGCATCGCAATGTTTGTTGGTATAATTATTTATTTATGTATTTGTTAATATTGTCGGTTGTATTGGCACTGCAAAACACAATGTTGGTTTGCTGTTAAGTTAGTAAATTTATTATAATGAATAATGGTAATTACCAGCGTATAAAACGTGTAATAAAAATAGGCAAACTTAACAATTAACAGTACATTACTTACCAAGGGCTGTAAAAGCAAGCCCGAAATTGCAGGTATTTGTGACAGAGGGCTTTTTTTTACTGCCTGTGGTGAGTACACAATTTTACGTTTTCACCTGGCCATAATGCAAGTTTTAGGTACCGTACGCGTAGCGTGCGGTAAAACTCACATTATGGCCAGGTATGACGTAAATTATCTTATAATATTTTGAAATATTTAAATAAAAAAATTGTATAACTCTACCTACAGTCGTTTTTAACAATACAATGTATTCTTTTTAAATTAAATATCGCCAAAACTCAGTTCGGAGCTATACCTTTTTTTATTTTGATTGTTTTCTGATAGCGTTGTAGGTACAAATAATATAGGTAACAACATCACGCCAGTATTCCTCGAAGGGATAGGCAGACACACACTTACACTTTCATTATATCATTTCGGAACAGACATTAGACAGTTTGTATGGTACACCCTCAATACATACAAATTGACATCCAAATTCAAAAACATTTACTAGTGCGCGTAAATTTTCAGAAAAAAAAAACTGCTAAAAGTTAAAACGTTCCTAACCCAACAGAGGGGGACACCGTGATGCACCTTAAAGTGCTGGAGGTCCGCAAAGACCCACCACCTGTGTTCGACCACCACGTTCCGGTGCTCATCGCGTCCGTAGGCCTGCCCAGACCTGGGCGTCCTCGGCAGACTGTACCTCCCGAGGGCTCGGAGACCATCCAGAGCCAAGAACACCTGGACATCGATGATGAAGAGCCTTTCGAGATTGACATGGAAGCTGACTGGGATTTAACGACTAGACAGGTTGGTTTTCACAAGGATATAAGGGCCGACATGCATCACCGTAGATTACATAACATAACGGCACGCTTGTATTCACGCAAGGGTTAAGCAGAGGTGTACTTATAGTAATAATAAGTTTATTGTACAAAGAAAAACACATACGGTTAAACATAAACTAAACATGATTGTACAAGCAGTGGCCAAAAATAGTAGGTACACCCACATTTCGCCTGTTACGTTTAAGGGGGAAAATCATATATTTTTTTAGGTTTTTTCAATTTGCAAATTAGTATCAGGTTGTATATTGATCTAAATATGATTCGTGGCCGTATCAAATATGTATTTACAGAATTATAATCATAGAATCAGTAATACAACTCCCTTAAGTTCCTATAATCTGATTGAATGACTATTTCAAAAATAGTCATCCAATAAAATAAGAAAATTTGAATTTCGCGGGCTACCCTGACGCTTCCCCCTTGTCCCATGTAATAAGGAGATCAGTGGTGGCCCAGTGGTAACGGCCCAGAGTTACGAGTATAACACAGACATGTAGACCTTCTGCAGTGGAGATGGTTCACTCAGATCCCAGACGTAAACGGTCGGTTGGTCGGGTACGAACCCAGGTAGCTTTACTTTGTGTTAAGTTTAAAGAAACTTTAATCTCAATAAAACGTCACTCACTTGAGAACAATACTAGAACACATAAATTACACAAAGTTCGTCGTCATCAGTTAAAAACTAGATAATAGGTACAATGGCTTCATTTCTCCAGAAGTGATCGATCCGCAATTATACACTGACTAAATTGAGTTTTGAAAGCATTGAAAGAGTGTAGATTTCTTAAACTAGAGAGTATTCTATTATAAAGTTGTGCACCTTCAAAAGTAATAAATTTTTATTAATGTATTTTAATAATTTCATCACCACTGCTCTCAAAACGGTGAAGGAAAACATCGTGAGGAAACCTGGATGTCCGAGAAGCACAAATTTGAAGACTGACATCTACCAACCCACACAGTGCTACGTGGTGAATTAAAGCCCACTCCCTCTGGAAGAGAAGAGGCCCGTGTCCCAGCAGCCCAGCAGTGGGATCATCATAGGCTGATTATGTAATAGGGGCGAACCTTAGATTATATATTAGATCATAATAGTAGTGTATTAGGTGCCGTGTGGTGCCGGACGTAAAGAATAGCACTACCCCATTTCCTCCCGTGGGTGTCGTAAGAGGCGACCAAGTGACTAACTAGAGAATGAGCTGCAGCCTTCTCTATGCATTTTTAACACCATACTGCGATCGCCAACCGGCCTGCCAAGCGTGGCGATTATGGCAAACCCCCCCAATTGGGGGAGGCCTATGTCCTGCAGTGGACGTCTTTCGGCTGAAATGAGTAGTTTATGAAACTGTTGCATAATGAGGGGTATTAAAACATGAGTGTGTTTAAAAACCGAGCCGTAGGCGAGGCTTTTAAAAGGATCACACGAGTATTTTAATACCTAGTTATGTGCAGTTTCATACACTACTTTATCTATTCTCATACATTGGGATTGAACCTACTAAATAAGAGATTAAAGTTAAAAGCGTAAGAAATTTCTACAGCAAAACGTATGGCGCCAAAAGCCAGCATATCACCGCGCATGTGCTAAAGCGGGCGCTGCCACAGACAATATTAAAAAAAGCGTCAAAACTTTTTTGTAATGCTATGAAAATGGTGCGCCCCACATAAGCATGCGTTCCATTAGAAAAACAAAATATCGAAACTCCTTGGTGATATTAACTTCTTGGATTGTGGATGTGCCCTTATATAGTCTATGGTGCCTTGTATCGAAATGAAAAAAAAAATTGTTTTATAACATTATTTTGTTAGAGAATTAATGTTATAATATGATATTCTATTTTTAAATTTCGGTATTTTGTTCATAAAGTATGTCAATATAAACTCGAATTGATGTTTATAATTCGAACTTTACGACATGAGAGTAGATAAATATCATTGCGCTTGACATGGCCGTTTACTTTTGCGATGTCACAGCTCTTTGTTATTTGTCGGTTGGAAGGCAATGTGTAGCGATGCGTTAGATAGAAAACGTGGAAACTACGTGAGCTAATTTTATACTAGCTTAGTGTGTCCTGAGTTTGATATATCATCGACTGACTAGAACGAAAATCAAAATAAATCTGTTTAGCCTTTTCCCAATGATTCTTATATAGGACTAGATCAGCAATGTACGGCACCAACGCATTACTACGTCGTATATGTCCACAGGCATATCTGACTTCAGTTGTCAACTTGACGTCAATTGAACGATAGCTTAAGGATAAACAATATCAAAATGGTGAAATGTGCGGTTAAAATTTGCATGTAACGGTCTGAAAAAATTAATAAAGCAAGTGGTGTTACATTTCACAAGAAAGTTTGCTAAATTTACTTCAGATTATTCAAAAAAAAAAAACATTAAATGACGAATTACATTTATCAAAAAAAAAAAAATTGCCATCAGGGTTACCAGTAAAAACGATTTTGCCAGACTGTTGGGAGTTTAGTGAATGATGAATGTATGTTCCTGTAAGTCTGAATTATTATTATAGTCTGTTTGGTTTAAACATACTGTGCAGTACCCTAACACTTACTAAATAGAAAAGTAACACATTCACGTGTATTTCGAAGGTTTTAATTTAATAAATCACCACTTCTTACAAAAAAATAATAATTTTATTAGCAATGAATAATCTTAGACGTAAAAAGAGGTTATATTTTTAAATGAAAAATTCTAGATTGTTTATGATCACATTGTGTTAAATAGTGTTGTGCACTGACTGGACAGGTCCTCCCAATCTGTATGGTTCTTTCATCAAAAGCCCATTTCAGACACCAATCTACATGGTCTTCGCATGATCTGACCAAGATTATGTCTGGACTTTAAAAGAGACTGTGACCGCTGAGTTTGTTTCGGCCTTTCTTCTCAGAGTAGTCAGATAGGAAACGCCGACCTCATCTAGTTTTAAAAATATGATTGACGTGTAAAAGTGTTTGTACAAACTTACTACAAACTACTACTTACAGAAATAAAATATTTATCATTTGCAGCTCCGCCCGCGTGGATGTCGGTTATCGCGTAAAAGGTAGCCTATGTCCTTCTCCATCCCAGGCTATATCTCTGCCAAACATGACGATCGGTTCAGCGGTTTAAGCGTGAAAACGTAACATACAGACAGACAGACAGAGTTACTTTCACATTTATAATATTAGTATGGATAAATGATTGTCATAAACATTGAAATAATAGTAGTTTTGAAATATAATGCATATATACGTTTACGCACATTTTTTTTTTCTTCCTATATGTATCAAATTCTCCAATTTCTTTCAATCTTTAATCTATTGAAAGTTCCATATTACAATCTTTCATAGTAGGTAATTGATTCAATAAAAAATATCTTTATTCATTCTGGGGTAATTACGTTGATCGTTGGCAACTCTGGCTGTTTTTCCGATGACAATGTCTTGTCTCGTTCCAACGTAATTAGTTTGACGGAAGAAGAAATGAGACAAACGATTAAATTGACATATTGACATAATTTATATATCTGTTTCAAAGCTACGTCTTTAACTTGTAAGTGGTTACGTTTTTCGGAAATTTTTAGTAGGACGTTGCGCCTCTAGTATAATATAACGTCATTGCTTTTCCCAACTACATACGTTGGGCTCGGCTTCCAGTCTAACCGGAATCGGATCTAACCGCCACAACCAAGTAACTGGTTAATACTATACCCCTTGGTAAGACTGGTTGTCAGACTTTCGGGCTTCTGACTACCCGTAACGACAGTCAAAGATCCACGAATGACAGCCGGGACCAACGGCTTATCGTGCTTTCCGAGGCACGGAGGAGTCTCGGTTTATAAAGATGCATGGTCACCCATCCACGGAGCAACCCCCGGCAAGCGTAGCTTAACCTGATGGATCGACATGGATCAATGGAATTGTTATTACTTAGGCACGAGCTCCTCAACTTATCAACTGAATAAAACATGAAATGATTGCATAGATAAACATTTAACTTTTGTCTCATTTCTCTACCTCTGTCCTGCCATACCTATTAACAGTGTAATTTGAAAATATCGTCAAAACAATTTTTTTTTTTTTAAAGACTCAAACTCAAACTATTTATTGCAATTAAACCATTTACAGGCACTTTTGAATTGTCAAAGAGATGGTCAGTTAGTCAGAAAGTTGAAGCTAGACGCCCACTCCAATACGTAGATCACTATGGAGATGAACGGGCAAGAAACTCCAAGGACACTCTTTTAAATCAAGATATTACAAAATCCTGGGTATATTATTATTTTTGCTTCTATATATGAGACAATGTAAAAACTAGTAAAACATTTCAAAATATAAAATTAAAAATAAGCCCTGGCAGTCTAGAGATGACCAGTTCCACGCACGCATAGATCAGCACCATACAGGTCAACCATTTTGTAGGGAACCGAATGATCCAACACACGCGCCACCATCATTGGGCATTTAAGTGAGCATGAGATACTCTCAACTGCCATGCTCTTTCAAGTCAACATTTATTTATTTATTTTAATAACATATATCATAATAACATGATAAACGGCTCCATGGTATTGACTAACCGTGGAGTTTCTTGCCGGCTCTTCTTCATAGGAAACGACCAATTGGAACCGTGCACCTAGCTTCTGACGTTCCTTATGTGCTCATGTAGGTTTATGTGAAATAAAATATTTAGATATTTGATTTACCTATAATTCCAGCTTCTCCCATACATCGACGGCTACAACCACGTGTCGAAGATCGCCGCCGACACTAACGTAGAGAAGACCCTCGTTAAGTCCTGCATCCAGAACTTGGTCTACTACGGCGTGGTAGGTTCTACTATCTTCAACATTAAAACTTAAAACTATAAAAAAAAATATTGTGGTAACGAAGGAAACCAGGGAATTTTTATTGGTGGGGCTTATACTATCCAATGAGTGTAGTATTCGGTATTATATTTTTAGTCTACGAAAAATATGTTTAGAAATGAACTCCTACTTTCTGAAATCCTAATCAAATCAAACTCATAAATTAATAACAACTTAATCATGTTATTATATACCTATAAATTGACAGGATATTTTTCCGCGGATGGCAATAAATATGACTCCAAAATAAATGATAAATTGTTGTACCTATATATCATTAATGAAACCCTTCTGAGTTGTTTTTTTTTACACATCACTTAACTAACATCGCTCCTGTACTCCGCAAAGAAAGATTATGAGGATTATTTTTTACACTTTATCCATTTTATATTTCATGGGTTGCCAGGTAACTCTTCTCCCAGTGATGAAGTTTAGCAACATGTACCGCGCGACGCCCAACCTCAGCCGCCTGTTTAGTGACCCCGAGCTGCAGAAGTCCTGCCTCACCTTCCTTGGCAAAGGGAGCGATTCTAAGGAAAAGGTAGGACATCAATAAAAGTAGCCTATTATTGTCCCACTGCAAGGCAAAAGCCCGAGCATTGATCACCTCGCTTGCACAAGACGGTTTGATGCTTTCAGACTTATATTAACTTACTACTAGCTGACCCGGCAGTAGTTGTCCTGTCCAAATTTCAATAATTCATAGGGGCCATTCAAGTATTACGTAAGCAGAATTTTAGTAATTTTGAACCCCCTCCCCTTGTCAGCAAAAGTAAGCAAAGCTCATACCCCTCCTCCAATTCTTACGTAAACATTGGTATTTTTTTTAATCTGTTCAGGTTTATTTATTTAAACTTCATTTACAATAGTGGTACATAGGCGGAATTAATGCCACAAGGCATTCTCTACCAGTCAACCTCTGAGTTAAATATAAAAACATAGTTATAGGGTACAAAAATAATGTCTAAAACACTAACTTCTTGATTACGAGAATTTATATACTTTTATTGATAGTAATACACATATACAAATAAAATAAACTAATAGATATTTTAACAAATACCACCTAATAATAATTATTATGACTAGACTATTATTTGAGAGTTATTTAGTCTGACTTATGTAGTGGTTACGAACTTTTAAAGGTAAATTTGCTTTCAGCTTTTTTAATGCCAAAGGGTAGCGCGTTCCAGAGCTTTATAGTAGAGATAGCGTAAGAATTTGACATAAAACCGGTACGGTGTGAAGGAATTTGGAGAAGTAGATTCTTGGAAGCTCGTAGGTTACGACTATGAGAACTGCCCAACACTTTGAAATAATTCTTTAGATAATTTAGGTTTCTTTATTGTTATTCATGAGTTTAGAAATAAGGAATTTATTGACTAAAAGTAATTGAATGCCCGTTTAAGTACCCTACTTTGGTTCTTTCTAACCAGAAAACACCGCATGAGAGCGCGAAAGCAATATCAATTATTGAACATGTGGTTGCTATCTTTGGTCAAATCAAAATCAAAACACTGAATAAAAAAAAATTAAAAAAAAAACAGAAAGACTGAACAGAAAATAAAGAAATATTACTGACGTAATCACCAACCACGTCCCCCATGTCATCAAAAATGCCTCCTTTGGTGCTTACGTAATACTTGAATGAACCCATACAAAAAGGAAGTTCATTATTTCCCGAATTTGAAGTTATTCCGGAAAACTTCGTTCAAATTTTTCGTTCCATAAAAACCTGATTCGGACTATAACGAACATTAAAAAAAATGCGAAATCGGTCCAGCCGTTCTCAAGTGATGCTGAACTATAAGGGTTCCGTAGTAAACAAGGAACCCTTATAGTTTCGCCATGTCCGTCTGTCTGTCCGCAGTTTAGCTCAGTGACTCTTAGTACTAGAAAGCTGTAATTTCGTATGGGTATACATATTAATCACGCCGACAAAGTGGTAAAATAAAACCTTAACATTTTTTTTTTTAGGATACTTCCCCTACACGTGAAGCAAGGATGATATATTTTTTTCTCGTCTATCCCATGGTGTGGGATATCGTTGGATAGGCCGTTCAAAAATATTGGGGGTTTTTTAAAACCATTTTTAGATTCAGGGATCCGTTTGCGTAATAAAGGGTGTCCAGCGGGAAACTTTCTAATTCAAAATTAAATAACAAATAAACGAATAAGTTTAGAATATTTATTTTATTTTTTAAATGTAACAAAAGTTTGCGGATTTCACTTGTCAAAAATAATTTCTTCCAAGTGACGTCCATTTCTCGCAATACACTCTTGGCAAGTACGCGCGAACAAAGCTCTAGGGGGATGGCAGCGATTTCACGCCGAATATTTACTTGTAGGGCATTTATGGTACGGAGATTATTGCAGTACACTTTAGACCTAAGGTAACCCTATAAGAAAAAATCACACGGCTTCAAATCCGGCGATCGAGGTCGCCAGGGTATGTCTCTGTACTTGCTTATTAATTTTCCAGGGAAAATTTCCTTTAATCTCAACATTGAGATCCTGGCAGTGTATGAAATCCCCATGTTGGTGAAAATGAGTTCTGTTGTTGCGTCCGTGAAACACTTGCAATTGCGGTACCAAAAACTCATCAGTCATACGGCAGTATGCCGAAGAAGTGACACTTTCTATCATTAAAAAATTATGGACCGATTATTCCATGAGCAGAAATCGCGCACCATACTGTCGTTTTAGGGCAGTGCAAACACTTTTAATGCCGTTCCTTTGGACTGTTGGGGTTCCAGTAACGCATACTTTGTTTATTCACATAGCCCCCGATGTGGAAATGAGCTTCATCGCTAAACAATATGTGTTCAAGTGTTCTGGGGGTCCGAAAACGTTCCAACATCGTTCGGGCGTACGTTTCTCTTAAAACATAATCGCTGTCATTTAGTTTATGGACAATTTGCTTTTTATAGGGATGAAGTTTTAATTTTGATTCAAAATCACATGCACAGTTGACTTCTTAATGCCTGTAGAGGCCGCAATACTTCTCACCGATTTTCTTGGATTTCTGATGATTTCTTGTCGCACCTGTGATCACACGTTCTGGCGTTGCTGCTGACGTAGACGATCCTGTTGGCGGCCCATTAACCACTGTCCCTTCTTGTCGGAATCTTTGTACCCACGACCATATAAGCTGCGTGCTCGAATCATCGTTTAGTCGCCGAATATCGAAGTGGGAACTGAAAGCACGACGCACTCGAACCAAAACATAACTCACAAAAAAAAAAAAAAAATAACAAACAACAAATATTGTTCAACCACAAACGCACGGTGCGCTCCCGACTAATGACTCATGATAACTAACAAATCCGCAAAGATGGCGCAACATACGCTACCCCTCCCGCACCTCTAGCCCCGCTAATAAATGAGTAACGATAATTTAAAGTTGAAAGTTTCCCGCTGGACACCCTTTATTAGGCTTTAAAGTGCTTAGATTTGTTAGAGTTAAGCGTCCCCGCACCCTGCCATCTAAATTGTTGTATTTGGATATGTGAAAAAATTCACAGCAGTAGTACATATAACGAAGTTAAAAGGAAAACTATCACAGCTGAGTAGGCTTCACAAGTATGAAACATGTTCTCCCATACGTTCCGTATGGTAGAACATGTTTTTCAACTACAATGTTAAGTTTGTTCTTGGGATAAATTCATACCAACTACGGAACCCTTCACTGTGCGTGGTCCGACACGCACTTGGCCGGTTTTTATTATCCATACTAATATTATAAATGTGAAAGTAACTCTGTCTGTCTGTCTGTCTGTCTATCTGCCTGTCTGTCTGTCTGTATGTTACGTTTTCACACCTAAACCGCTGAACCGATCGTTATGAAATTTGGCAGAGATATAGCTTGGGATATGGAGAAGGACATATGCTACTTTTTTACGCGATAACCGACATCCACGCGGGCGGAGCCGCGGGCAAAAGCTAGTATATATATAAGTCCAGGTATCCTCACGATGTTTTCCTTCACCGATGTCAGTAATGTCCAAGATACTTTAAAAAAAACCGACCATAATCGACTTTAGATAACTTAAAAAAACATAAATCCTTGTGATAAAACTATACTAAACAATATTTTGCTGGTAACAAATGTTCTAATCTCTGACATATAACTTACTAGCTTTTGCCCGCGGCTCCGCCCGCATGGATGTCGGTTATCGCGTCAAAAAGTAGCCTATGTCCTTCTCCATATCTCAGGATATATCTCTGCCAAATTTCATGACGATCTGTTCAGCGCTTTAGCCGTGAAAACGTAACAGACAGAAAGACTTACTTTCACATATTTTATAACTATCTTTTGCCCGCGGCTCCGCCCGCGTGGATGTCGGTTATCGCATAACAAAGTAGCATATGTCCTTCTTCATATCCCAGGCTATATCTCTGCCAAATTTCATGACGATCGGTTCAGCGGTTTAGGCGTGAAAACGTAACATACAGATAGATACTTTCACAGAGTTACTTTCACATTTATAATATTAGTATGGATGTATGGATTTCTGTCACAGCCAACGATCTCCGAAGTGCTCGAGATCCTGTGCGCTCTTCAGCAAGGCACGACTCTGCGGACTGTGTGCGAGCGGTTCTCCACCTCACCGGGACCAACCTTTGACATCCGACGCTTGGTGGTCTATGCCCAGCTGCATGGACTCATCAAATGTCTTAAAAAGTAAGATTTTTTAAGCACTTTGTCTTTAAATATTCAGTTTTCGAGATGGGAGGGGGCTGATTTCCCACATAATATTCCCGAATGATGCAGAATTAGACCCTTGTATTTGTAAGTAACACTAAAATTCGGTGAAATAATACAGGTGGTGTTCTAACCAAGTCAACCTATCACAGATCACTGTCGGACCGAAGTTGTACTTTGCAGTACTTTAAAAAAGATTTTTTTTAATAATTATATAGCGGACTTCCAAAAAAAAACACTACAAAGTGAAAGATTACATTAATTTCGTATTTTCAGTATGTAAATATCAGTGACAGGAAGTTATTATAACATCCTACGTGGACGAGTATATAACCTGAATTGGTCCCATTGAGTTTTTGATCCTTATATGAAACAGGATCAATTGGCATCAAAAAAAGTTTTTGTGAAAATTGGCCATTTCTTGCTGACTGTACAATGTTTTCCAAATTTGTGAATAGGGATTAAAAATTTCTCAAAGAAATAAGGACAGTCTCCTACATAACACCGTTTTTCTGTAGCTACAACGCTTAAGTAGTATGTCATGCTCACTCAAATGTCTCGCTGGTGGCGGCGTGTGTGTTGGATCATTAAGTTCCCTTCAAAATGGTTGAGCTAAATGGTGCTGATCCATGCGTCATGTTCGTGAACGGGCGCCGTCAGTTGGGACTGGTCATCTCTTAGCTGCCACGGCTTATTTTAATTTTTGAATTGTTTTTATTACGGACGCTTCGAACGTGCACGTCTTTCTACATTGTTCTCACATGTATAACTTCAACATGAATGATGTAACCCATAATTTATTTTGTTTTAAAAGAGTGTCCGTGGAGTTTCTTGCCCGTTCTTCTCCATAGGAACCTACTACGCTTTGGGATGGGCCACTAGCTTCATCTTTCTGACTGACCGACCCCTTGGCAATTCAAAAGTGCCTGTAATTGGTTTATTTGAAATAAATGCTTTGAGTTTGAGTTTTAAGGTACCTGGCCTTGCTGCCCCGTCTCTAAAATCCAGCCTGTATATACAGGCTGGCAGGGACATCAATGCGCAACCTGTTACCATGGATTCAGTACATGATACTGAACCCCCGTGCGTTGTAAGATTAAGTTAGTATTTTGTTTTTTATTATTGCTGTTTCATACATTTTGAACGCGTAGGTATTGCACTTTTCTATGAAACTGATGATTTTTTACGCCCTACATCATGTGCTGAATTAATGGTCACAGTTTGCGCGTCGATGTCTTGCCATCCTGTATGCAGACGAATTGAGAACCACCTCCTTTTTAAGAAGTCGGCAAAAAAATTAAATTAGAAAAACAGAAAAATAAAAAGAATAAAGGAAAAACGTTTATTTGCGGCAATATTTTACCTACAAATAAAACGCTTATTGTGTCCTTCGACCTTATTCGAGGTCATTCATACATAATTTTAGGCTTTGTTTGTTACTTTGTTATCGCCTGTTGAACGGGACGCTAATGTGTTGTAAAAGACGTAAGTTAAATTAGCTAAGTTATTATTTAAAACAATATGCACAAAATTAAACGATTTGTATTGCAATAAATTAATAATAGTTAATATTAATATGTGACTCAATTTTTTTTTAATTTACGTTCCTGTATAATCTATCATCATGTAGTGTCTTTGTATAAACTTACCATATTCATGTAAAACTTATTATTATTCATCGATACAACATCTCATAGGATCATCAATGTCCAAAATAATTTATTAATTGGCTGAAAAAGATGAATCAAGGAGCTTCCCTGCGCTGGAATCACTTCCATCCGGTAATGTTATTTGTGAAAGTACTACCAGATCTTCAATTAGCTCGTGCCATTATCTCATCAAGAGATTCGTTATCCAACCAACTTCGTAAAGCAACTGCAGTAGCCTCAATTCCTGCTTCAAAATCTACTTACCCCAACCTGCCAAAATAGTTCTAGTAGCTGGCTTAGCTTTTCCACATTAAAGTAAATTAAAACACATCTAAATATATTGATCATCATCAATTGCCGTGTGTTAGTCTCGGAAAAACTCTAAAATGGCTTGACCGATTTAATCATTTAATTTTTGTATGGTTCGTCTCAATACTGGGGTCGTTTAGCAAAAAAGAAAATGGGTAAAAACCCAAAGGAACAGACGACATATCGAAATTTTATTCACGTGGTACGAAATCCACAGGGTCATCGATTTGGATAATTGATTAATAATCAATATCATCTAGTTTGATAATTATTGATATAAATTGGGTTTTAATTTTAGGAGGCCTGTATCCAGCATTGGAGGTTTTGATACAATTATGATGGGGTATTTGACTACTAACAAAAATATACATGAATTGATTTATGAAAAACAATAAAATCGGTGGAAACATGAAGAAGTTACACACTTTGGAAGTTATTCTTCTATCATTGTTACGCAAAACGGTCATTGTACTGAAAGGCGTGACGTTACTGTGTTATGACGTCAGTTAGCAGTAGTGCTGTCTCTGTCCAGCATAGACTTTAAATCACTTATACTCCATTTATTATAACATTAGACAAATAACTGTTCGCACCCTTTCGTTATTTCGATGTAAACGTTTAATAAACTCCGTTATTTCACGATAAATACAAAGTACTGTAATCTTTAAACCATTTACATTAAAAAAATAACTCTAAAGTGCAGTAATTTCAACAATATTACACAATAACTGTCGTTATTTAGCCGTTATTTGTCTAATGCTATAATAAATGGAGTATAGAACTTAGGCAGTTTTTGAGATATTTCAATAATTAATCTTTAATGTGGCTTATCTTTTTTCTGCGTTTTATTTCTTAAATTTAATAAAAAAAACCTTTTAAATACCCTATCGTAGACATAGTTTGACATCAACATCACAACTCCTCAGATACCCAGTATTCCTACGCAGCCCACCGCGCTCCAATGGCTTCAACAACCGCGTGGACCCCATCCTCGGGATCCGCCGCCTCTTCACCGGCCGCCACTGCGCTGACGAGATTTGCTGCATCGCACGCATCGACCTTCCGACCCTCGATCAAATCATAGAAGACGACCCTAATGTAGCTTTCATCTGGAGGTAGACTGAACCCTTTTGTACTGGCGGCTGGGTGCTGCTTTCATTGCAGTTCGTTTGACCGTTTGGCGTTGACATTACGATTGGTTAGTATCATAAGTAGCGGCGTAATTGAAAATACATTTTGATAACTTATTTTATTTCTATATATTGCTATTTTATATAAAAAAATCGAATCGAACGTATTTGTTTGAAAAAAAATCATACTTTTGGTGAATTAACTGGCAGTAATAGCACACTATTCAAAATAACAGCATTCATTTCAAAATTATAGTTTTACAATAGCAAAACATAATTAAAATAATATGTATATAAAGGATAATGCAACTTTCTCCATGTAAGCGTGGTGCAAAAATCTAAACAATGGTAATTTTATTTATAGATCATCTAGCAAAAACTAATTCTTATTTTTTTTTATTAAATCGATAGAAGAAAAGATTTTATTTTAACAAAATCGGCTAATAAACTTGTTTTATGTTCGGTGTCATTCCTACATTGTTTGTCGTTGTTGCTCGCTTTGTTTACTGAACTTCGACCGATTTGTAACAGCCGGACCCTTGCTATGTTTACTGGATTCCGACCGATTTGATACAGTCAGACCCTCGCTGTCTTACTGGATTCCGACGCATTTTTAATAGCCGGACCCTTGCTGTGTTTACTGAATTCCGACCGATTTGATACAGCCGGACCCTGCCTGTGTTTACTGGAATCCGACGCATTTGTAATAGCCGGACCCTCGCTGTATTTACTAGATTCTCACCGATTTGTAATTCCCGGACCTTCGCTGTGTTTACTGGATTCGACCGATGCCGTGCCCTCGTTGTGTTTACCGTATTCCGACCAATTTGTAATAGCCGGAACCTCGCTGTCTATACCGGGCTCCGTCCGATTTACCGATTTATAATAGCCGGACCCTCGCCTCGCTGTCTATACCGGACTCCGACCTATTTCTACCGGTTTGTTATAACCTGAGCCTCACTGTGATTACTGGAATTCCACCGATTTGAAATAGCCGGACCCTCGCAGTGTTTACCGGACTCCGACCGATTTGAAATAGCAGGACCCTTGCAGTGTTTACCGGATTCCGACCGATTTTGATTGGTTTGTTATAACCTGAACCTTGCTGTATTTATTGGACTCCGACCGATTTGTATTAGCCGGACCCTGCCTGTCTATACCGGACTCTGACGGATTTTTACCGGTTTGTTATAATTTGAACCTCGTGTGATTACTGGACTTCGTCTGGTTCCCGGATTTTAATACCCTGACCCTCGCTTTGTTTACTGGACTTCGAACCTCGTAAAGTGAGGCTATACCTCGACGGAACGGCAGTGGATGTGATCTGTGTCAAAAACTATGCTACACCGCCTATCCTCCCAGTTTTGTGAAAACTGCCCATTTTCTTACGGAATGTATTTTTTTTTTCTTTTTCAACATCTGTGAATGCATATCAAAATGTCTCTTAAAGTTAAGGACGGTCACCTAAGACCGCTTTTTTGTAGCGACAACGGTTAAGGTACCTGTCCTTTCTGCCCTATTTCGAAAATTCATTTTGACCCATTTAGTTGCATTGTCCTTTCAACTAGGTATAATATTGAGGAATCACAATTCCTAAATCTTCGTTTATTTCTAGACAACGTCAGGAATTATTAAAACATATTAATTTATTTAAAATAGGCCATATTAAGTTCTTTAATATACTAAATTTCAAAGCATCCTTTGGAGTTTAAGTTTTTCAACCGAACTCCTTAAGGATACGTCTCGATCCATGCTGACGCAAGCACGCCGCTATGTATGAGCAATCGTTTTGTATCGCCAATCTGTCCCCACAAGCTGAGCCAACTACATTTAGATATGGCTCAAACACAAACGTACCACCTTAAAATCTTACATAATCTGTGGGCTTATTAAATATCAATACCGAATAGGAATCAACAGTGCACTCAGCGAGTAGGGAGAAATCTCTACCATGCTCCACTGTGGTTTGGCAGACAAAATGTACCATATATAATCCACGTAAGTGTTGGAGAAAAATAGTGGAGCTCGGAAGAAAGATTTCAAAAGACTGTCTGCAATAAAACTTCACCTTACCTGTAAATAAATGTACATATCAGTTTTAGGGCAGATTCGACCAAACTTGACTATCTAAATCTTGTACTGCGCATAAAGTCACTCTACTCTAGACACGAGTACTTCTCGAGTACAAAGTGATTTTATTCACAGAATAAGACTTCCTCTTTGGATGAATCCGCCCCTAGTAATATTAAGGGTTTGATTTTTCAAACGTCAGGTAACTTACATCTGAAGAACAAAAATGGCAGTTTCCCGTCACATTTGTTATTCAGAAGAAAAAAACCTCACGATTGAATAATCTGGCGTAAACCAGTTAGCGTGCTTTAATGTTATTCCATAGAACTTTATGATATGTTATCGGTAGGCGAACACTTGCCCGTAGTTATCATAGGTAACCTTTTAGGTATTGAATAGTTCACTTTACGTTTGTATCGTTGGCATTCACGTGCTTTTACACAATGATTAGAGATGTGACCCCTGCTTCACTGTAATATATACGACTATAGTGGCTGTCTATGGACTCTCGGGCAGGCTAGGCGGAAACCATTGGCTTTGGCATATATTTAACGACTACATCACGGGCTTGACTCGACAGCACAAGCTAAAATTAGCAAAACATCATGCTAACCTGTAAACTGTTAAACATAGGCCTCGCATCAACCTTGAGAATATACTCCAAATACATCTAAACGTAGAGTACATCCACAATCGTCCTCAGAACATCTATTGGTCTTATCGCCCAGCCTGGCTTAGGACCATATAGATATGCGCTATAAGTCGGCAGTCGCCACAATTCTGGTCATTATCCATAATTATTACTTACAATAATTGTGCATAATTTAAGATAATATCATCACATTCAGTGTCTTTTGTAGTTATTATTCACTGCCATTTCAGGCATTTAATTGCTTTTGAAATAAATTAAAAGTTGCAAATACAATAAGGCTCACTTGCACCACAAATTATTTAGCATTTAGTGGTAAACGTATTTAATTTTTCGTTCCATTTCTGTCAGCCGTTTGAAGATGACAGAGACAGGATGATGTTTTAAATACTTTAAGCGCTAACACATTCAGTGAGTTGTGGTGAAGCGGGCCGCAGTCTATAGTTTGAGCGATCAGACGGAGATATTATGGTAGACGTGACTTTTAGTTTGTGTCAAACATTGCGTTAATTTTAAGTTGATTTTTTATTAAATATAGTCTAGGTTAGGCTAGCGAGTAGGGTTTGGCGGAAATACACCTGTTTACTTATATCGGTCACACTCGCGGAAGATTTATTAGACTTTAGCAGAGTATATTAGTTTTACCAAATTTATTAGTTAGGTTTGCATAAATATATTTCAAAAATCTAATAAAAACAATATCTTAAATTCATTATTAAACAGGACCTTTTTGGATTAACTAGTGATACTTCACAAACGTAACGGGTATGCCAATAAAAACAAAATCAGTTTTTTTTTGTTTTTACTAAATCTTATTTGCAAGTAACGACGCTTTGGTATGAGAGCTTTGACCCCGTCATCGATTCTTCTTCATCTGCCTACACTTGTCCCATTTTTACACGAGGTCGATGTTTTTTTTTTTTTTTTTTTGTATTCTCCCTTTTCATTCATATCTTCTCTCACAATCCATCCATCTTTTCTTTATTTTGCTGTTTCTCTTCCATGCATCAAAATATTTATATTCATCTCTCTTGAGCTGTTTAGGTACTTAACATTTATGATTTTATGAACCTATATTTTATTATCAGATATGTATGATTTTAGAAAATGGTCTAATTTTAAATTAGACTAGCAACCCGCCCCGGCTTCGCACGGGTAGCAGAGTGTATAATATACCTAATTTTTTTCGGTCTTAGTTTCGTATGAGCCTGTTGCATCGAAGATGTGGGTTAGATTAAAATGTATGTAATGTTCATCCTATTAGGAATATTTTTTAAGGTTTTTTTTTTTTTTTTTTTTCAAATCCAGCAAATATGTGAAAAAGTAAAGAATAGATGCATAAAAAACAAACTAATATATTACTTTGTATACAACATACATGTGACTGTTCCTAAATTACCCAACGATGATACAATTTTCGGTTTTCCTAATTTTGTTAATATTTGTGCTTAGGTCAGTTTCACCCTTCCCCGAATCACATAGACGTTTCCGCATATCATTAGCGGCCGTCTACATGGCGCTGTCATTATGATACCTAATTTACGGTAAAACGTTGGGATCACACGTCAACATCCGAATGTTCATACGATTTAAAACAAATGCAGTAAAAGTAAGGAATTGCCGGATGATCCCAAAATTATACAGTTAAATATTGTACTGACCATCACCGTGTAAACGGGCCATACAATAAAATAAAAAATGGTCTATTGTTTATGGTCCCATTACCTATTTATGTAAAACTGGATAAATGAAAATAAATGAAGAGTCCTTCTCCATTAGTGGAGTTTAATGTTTTTTTGCTTCGACCACCAGCTCCACAGCCACTCATCGAACAGCGATGATCGCATACCTAATAGTCGAGGAAAGGGTAATTGACTCCTGTCCTAATTATTTTGTTAATAATTAAACAATAATTATTTTGTTACGCGGTATTTTGAATTAAATAACAATTAACGGCAATTTAAATAACATTTTTTATTGGATCAGGATCAATAATATACCGGTCAAAATAGCTTATAAAAATGCTTACTGTGGGGCATCCGATAGACATGCTATCGGCCTATTGCGGAGTTTTTTGTTGGAACTTTTAAAGCTCCCAGTAGACATAATTTTTTCCGGCATCTTTAACGATTGTCGTCATATTTCATCCAATTATACACCTGAACCTTCCTCATTAATCACTCCGTCCATTGGTGAAAACCGTATGAAAATCCGTTCCGTAGTTTTTGAGTTTATCGCGTTCAGACAGACAGACACTGCGCCGGCCGGGGGTTTGTTTTATAATATGTTGGTAATACTAGGGTTGCCAGATGAGAAGACTAAAATATCTGAACAGTTTCAAAACGTCGAGATTTTAGGATTATTGTCGGGATAAATAGATATAATATATATATATATATTTTTTTTTTTTTTGTAATTTCTTTTTTCGCATTTTATTTTATATATGCCCAAATTTTGTCAATTGAGATGTCAGATGTCTATTGGAATGTGTTGAAATGTTTTTCTAAAGCAACATTAATCGGAATATTAAGCATCCTATTAAATATCATTTAATATATTAAGCACGTTGGGCAACAGGGAGAGGTCTTCCTATGTAAATAAATTTTCACCTTTTAGAGACAATACAGCAAGCTGCTTATAATACATATGTATAAAGAGTTCTCAGAAAAATCATAACGCACCCAGCACCACACCGAGCGCGTACCGTTTAATAAATCGGGGCGAATAAAGTGATTTTTAACGCGCGGTAATTTGAAATGTCTGTTTTGTTAATAAATTTACTAGAAGCTGTTTCTTAGGACATTTTAAAATTTGTCGGGACTCGGGACATCATATGAAATGTCGGGAACAGCCAGACGAAGTCCGACCAAAACGTCTGTGAAGTTACGCAAATAAATTCAAAACCCTATAAATATCAATGATGAATTTAAGGTATTGATTTTAAATTTATTATAGTTGTCGTACAGAGGTATATTTGAGTTGGTTACCATTTAGGTGTTATCTAATTTCTTAAAGAGTTGTTGTATTATTAGATATTCTATTATGTATACAAGATGTCATTGAAGCAACTGAAAACCGAGTAACGGGTCATTGTACTAATCATTATGAACTACTTTTATTATGGGACCAAAGTCAAATCATTTATTCCAAATAGGCACATAAAAGGCAGTTATGAACGTGAAAAATTAAGAAAATAAAAGTGATTCTAGTTGCGCCTTTTATAAGGTAGTTTCGTATGGAGAAGAATGGGTAGGAAACTTAACCGTTACTCTTTTAAAAGGTTTTACAATATAAAAAAGGTTTTATTTTTTATTATTATTATTGTAAGTCTCTTTGAGATATCTCGGGACCCTGGGGTCCCGGACCTTTGGAAGGCATACGAGGGGCCGAAGCCAACTCACAGAGGCCTGTTAGACGCTTTTTAATTAAATTAGTTATTATCAATATTTTTTATGACATTACTTATATTATTATTATATATTATGTGAAGACGATGTACCTAGAATAAAAACCCGAAAACCCATAACAGCGGAAAAAAAGCTGCTCATAACTCGAAAAAATTTAGGGAACAGCAGTTTTTTTCCGCGATTTCAGAGTTGTCTCACAGTAGTAACAGTTGTTCATAATGATGAGTTCTTGCAATTACCCTTTAAAAGTTTTCAGTTATTACCTTGTATAACCCAGTAAAAAAATATAGAAATAGATCATAATGTCCAAACGAGCGCTATTTCTACGTTCGGTACCTATACACGCAGGCGGATTTTTTGTTGGAACACAATATATCATTTTTAATTAATTAATCTAATAACTTAAAAACCTGCAGTAATACAGAAATGTTATTGTTTTGTATACAAAACAATAAATACAACAAAAAAGTAAAATAATAAAAATAAAAACTTGATATCTCCGTGAACCGCCTTGAATACTCACATAGGCATGGAGAAATCTCTACCATGCTCCACTGTGGTTTGGCAAACAAAATGTACCATATATGATCAACGTAAGTGTTAGAAAAACACAGTGGAGCTCGGATGGAACTATCTCAAATAATAAAAGAAAAAAAAAACCCACAAAAAAAGTTTCAAAATTTAGTGTCTCCCGTATTTTTCATGTATCTTATTTTTTTAGCGCATACTTCCTATTCCTTATAGTGATCCTAGTAGTTCATCTCCTACCTAGCCTTTTCTTAACAACGTTGGGGTCGGCTTCCAGTCTTACCAAATGCACCTGAATATCGGTTTCTTAAAAAAAAACATTTGCCACACTAGGAATTTCTCCTGTATTGTGGGTGCGTTTACAAACATTTAAACTCACATACAAACAGCCAGACCCGGAACAACTACTTCAAGGTCATACAAATATTTGTTCCGTGCGGGAATCGAACCGGCGACACACAACGCAGCAGTCAGTTAACCACTGCGCCAACTGTGCCGTCAATTTAACATGAAGCGACTGCCTATCTGACCTCCACAATCCAGATTATGGGTAGCACGATATCCCTTGTGTCACAGCAATAATCATAAAACAGAGAACCTATAATAAAAGGTATATTTCCCCCTTTTTAATAAATATCTAAGATTTTAAACTTACAAGTCAAATCTTTAATACATTATGATCTAATCTTTACTCAAACTCATTGGCAAATCGAATTCCTCGCAAAATCACTTCTTCCCGCCTAATTTTGACACGTCAGCGATGCCATTTTTTTCTTAATCGTCTTCGACGCAAACGACTTTTTTCAACCTCAGGCAGTCTTGGCAGTTTACGTGCGCTTGACAATTTGTCACATTCATTTTGCGATAATTTTCATTCGAGAAAGTGGCCCTAGTAATCTATAATTTTGTAATCAAGGTAATGCAAAAAAAGGCAAGTTCTTGCATGGTTGTAACGTATAGTAGTTATCAGGGGCGCAGCCTTCATACAACCCAATTCCTATTGGCTTCTCTTCAGAACAACCGCTCTGCTTACTATTGCTAAATAATTATGGTACACCTGTGTGTCACATTACAGATATTTAATACCAATTTAATATATCATAAGGCATTACAAAAATGACTATTTTTGTTTGGCGTACCTATTAATTCCGATAACATCAGCGTCAAAATAAGCCGGCCCTCAACGGTACTAAATTCTTAGGTACGGGCACACGTGACTTCGTGTCACGTAGCAACCACGTCGTTGGTAACAAAGTAAGCCGAACTACAGCAAGTTATGACAGAGATTTAAATAGAAAAATACGTAGGCGAGACTGAGATGAATGATTGTTCTTTTTTGTGTTTTTGTTTTTTCTTTGCTCATTGTTCCGCAAATAAATGTATTTTAATTTTTTTTTTCTTTAGTAATATTATTCGATTTCGTAGATTTGTTGTGTCAATTTCTTGACATGAATTCACGTGTATTTGGTTTTCACCTGTTCTTTTTTTTTATTTGTTACTAGCTTTAGCCCGCGGCTCTCCCCGCGTGAATGTTGGTTATCGCATTAAAAAGTAGCCTATGTACTTCTCCATATCCCAGGCTATAATCTCTGCCAAATTTCATGACGACAGACGGACAGACAGAGTTACTTTCACATTTATAATATTAGTATGGATAATATCATTTCAGAATATAATTGTAATAGAATGTTTTCAGAAATAAAACTATAATCAGTAATATTATCGTTTTATTTCTTTAAAACATTTAAAACACATTTCTATTAGTGTAGTGATAAAGTCTCTTTGGTTATGCTTCTTGACCATAGAGGGCGTTAAATTAAGAAATGTAAAGTAATGACTTGAATTTTTAAGTTAATTCATTTTGATGTTATCTAGAGTTTATGAGAACTTAACAAATTTTTTCTTCGGCTTCCCTCTAATGATAATTGTAGCTGCACCACTGGTCTACCCTATTTTACTGATTTCGATTAATTCATTTACTTTGCTCTCCATTTTTTCAAACTACTTCTTGGTTTCAAGTTCTCTGCTCTGTTAATATATAGTGGATTTTGTAAATAAATTAACTATTTATTTAATTCATAAAACCTGGATCTTGAATCTTTTTTTTTACATATCCTTAGCAAACACATTCTGCGGAATGGCGTCAGTTTGGGAATAGTACACATATTGTACAATATACATCACATTAACCGTGCAAAGCCAAAAGAAAAACAAGGTATAATAATAATAATAAAGTAATTTATTTCTCTCAAAAAGGTACAATTTTGATTCATAGCATAAGTTACACTTCCCGGTATAGCCTTTGTGAGAGCTGGAGTCTACTGGGTTCGGGACCTGTATGACAGATCTCCAGGCTCACACCCATATTTAATTGCACTTACGTACTACAACATTGAAAATTCCAAGTACTGAGAGGAATAGAATTAAAACAATACAAAGGAGATGTGCTGTGTGTCTTTGGAGAGTGTTGTGTGTCCGTGAGTGCAATATAAGTCCTCGCGTCCAGCGCCCGCGAAGGGCACTGGGCGCGAGCACCTACTTGCCCGAAAGTGTATGTGTGTCTGTGTCTGGTTAATAAGGTGAAACGCGATCTAGGATTAATTTGAATAGGTGAATATTACCGATAGACGAAATTATTTTAGAATGTTTAGTAAATTTTCAGTCTCTGCATAATCTAATTCAAGTAGCCATTTCGTAATAGTCTTTTTACATTTTGATCTGCACGTAGGGTATATATTTAAAATTTGATTACATTTATCTCGTGCATTGTTTAACCGCCGTTAGGACGTTCTTTAAAACATATTTAGAGTCTAAATGTCAAACCATTTTTAATTTCAGCGCGATCTATATTTGTATTTATAAATCAAAATATTTAAATTTATTCGCGTCCTTAGTTACGGTTGGACATAAGTCTATTTTATTTTTGAATCTAAACTAAAACTCGTTTAGCATTTGCATGAAATTTTAAATAGATAAACTGTACCCTTATGGCGTAACACACAATCAATCGCTATCTGAATGATTTTGACGCAGAACGCTAATCCATTGCTTTATATGTTCGAAAAATGTGTCTGCTCAACAACGAAAATAACGCAATGATTGTTGTTGAACTGTCAAAATGAAACCGATTCCTACTGTACGTGTATTACGCAATTAGCCCCTGAGCCATAAAATTACATTTAGTCCGCCTGCATCGAATCATTGCCCTCAGCAATGAAGCATTCACCAATTAAAAACACCAATTAGTTTAGTTAGATTTAATCCTTATGTATTATTAGAATACATCATAATTTATTAATTAGACTAGGTTTCGTTACGCGTATTTAAAATCAGATTGTTCCATTGCCTATGTCCAACAGTGGACGTCTGTCAGCTATAATGATGATGATTCCATTGATATATAAAAACCATAGATTCTAATTCATCAACTCAAAACGTCTACAAGAAAAGAACTCACTACCTACGCCCTCATTTCTATTTTCGATGTTTTTCAAAAACCTTCTGATGCTGATGGTTGGTTTAAATTGGAATTTCTGTTTATCAAAATCGTCGTGTATTTTACGACTTGTGTTCTATTTGGTTTTTCGTATTGTTCGACTAACAAAATTTACAAGGCAGGTTTGAGTGGAAACGCCGAGAGTGGACGCCCTAAAAGGACATGTACTGACATTATTGATGATGTTCTTCATCAGATGCGTAGTACTTATCTTAATTCTTTATTGCGTACCATAATGTATATGTTGGTAGGAAAATAGTTATATTAGTCTCAGTTATGGACACCGTCGGGCACAGCATAGATCAAGTAGGAGAGAGGCTCGCAACCAGCGTGCGTGTATGAGCAGATGTGTTAACGTCACCGAAGCAAAAAGAGGTTGTAAGGATCGTAGCAGATGGTGTTCTGTAGTTTCTACCTATCCCCATAGGAAAAAGGCGTGAGATTATTCATGTTTGTTCACAAAGCCCATAATTATATGTCTTATTGGTTTGAAGTTTAAGTTTCTGATGTTTAACTTTTATTTTGATAATCGAAGACAATTGAATTCCATCATTTGATGAAATTGCGTATCGGTTTTTATATCAATGGATTATTCCTATACTTTGATAAAAATACGCGTACTTATTTAATGCTAGATTCTATTTGTACATTTTTCATGAATGCGCGCACCCTTTCTTATGAATTAGATATAAGTGGCAGCCATCTTGGTCTGTTCGGGAGTAGTTTGTATATTAACCCGGAGTCAACTAGCATAACATAGTGTGTCGATATTAATAAATATCAACGGTGTAAAAGGGCCATCATGACGCCGAAATCTACGTATTCTGTATACCTAACTAAGTAACAAGTGGACTCTTATTTTTACATTTGAAACCTTTTAAATAAAAAAATACTTAGAAATTCACAACCAGACTCCTCTCAGTAAAAGCGCAATACAATAAAAAAAAAATATGTTTAATAGGCACACCAACTACATATTATTATTTACAATATCTTATACATTTAACTTCATATTGTTCTGCATACAACAGATGCAGTCTGATTTCACTATGTGGTTATTGTGGCAGTAAATTCGTTTGATTTTTAAATTAAAACATTGATTTTAAATTAATACATTTGTTTATAAATTATGAAATTCATTTACTTTCAGAGATGTGGACTTCTATCAAATTCAAATAACAAATAATAATTTATTATTATGAAAAAACAAAATAAAAATGTAAACGGTATTATTATTATTATTATCCCATTGCAATATTTATTATTATTATTAACTAGCTGACCCGACATCAGTTTTTCCCGAATTAGACAATTTTCTGGGCATCTTTTCCATTTTTATTTATTTACATTTAGTGGGTTTACAGAATAAACAGAAGACGACGCTATGACTTATGGAATATTAAATACTCGGCTAAGTGGTGGGTCTTGTTACACCCGTAATTTAAGTGTATATCCGCCAAATCGTACTGTTATTATAGGTCTCTTTGGTACATATAGTGTTACTTTCAATGATATTTTTGTTTTTGCGATTGACTTAGCGGCATTATTCTTATTTAGAAAATTATATGAAAATCTATTCAAAATCGTTCTTGTCAGAAACAATTATAAATTTGCAGTTTCCGTAAAATTATAGTGACATTTTATTGTATTATGAAAAACCCTTCAAATGATGTAAGTTAATAAATTAGGTAAACTAAAAATTAAAGCAAATAAAAGAACAAATTGAGTTTAAAGTTCTAGATTGAAATGTGGTTTGCTGCTTCATTATATCATTATCAGCTTTTGATTAGTTACCTAGGCGTTTTTTTTTCTAGCCAGATCTTAGAACAAAAAAGTAATTGGAACCATTTTATATTCTGCTGCTGCTGCTGCTTTGCATCACAATACAAATTAAATGATGTAACAATCATAAGTCTAAAGTTGCCAGAAGTTATCTAAAATATTTATTTACCTTTGCCGTCATATTTTGAAGTGGCCACCATTTTGTTCTGCCCACAGCTGAACTCCTTCATAAACGTTGTCGTGCCATATAAAAATATTACACTTTAATTTTCTTTTAAATTAAAACCAGGGTCCCTTTCAGCATTTTCTATAAGAGAAAAACATATTGGGCTTGAAAAAAAAAATCATGATGGTTTCGTGTTACTGAACTGGAATATCATACTCGTCTCAAATATTTTACTTCTCAAGAGTAACGGCACTGCCAATATTAATTTCCCTTTTATTATTATCCGCTGCGGCAGCTTTCTTTAAAAATAAAAGTAGCCTAATTTACTCTTACATCAGCTACCTGCAAGTGAAAGTCCCGGCAAAATCGGTCCAACCGTTTCGGGGATTAGCCGGAAGACAATGTTTTTTGTTTTTGCTATTAAGTATTAGTAGTTTGTTAGTAGTATATATGTACTTTCATATGCATTTAGTAAAAAGCTGTTATTTTTACATTACTAATAGACACTTCAATTCTATTTATTTGTATAGACAAACATTTACTTGAATATGAATAGTAGTGCTCTGTGTGCCATAGAATTTTAACTTTTACTTACCGGTATTAAAACTTATATTATTTATCTGTACTTAAAACTTTACTTTTACATTTATTTGTATTATTATAAAATGAGTCTTATTAGACTCTTCAGCAAAAATCTCGACAAGTTTTAATTGTTTATGGTTACTTTTAGTTTTTAGACATTTGTTGTTTTCAAGGAAGATTGTGAATTATTTAAATGGAATGTTAGATGCCGGATTTAATGTTGGTGTGCACTCACAGGCTAAGGACGCGACATACGGCATTAGATGCGCGCGCGCCGTCTGTTAAACTTCTTGCGTGCGTCGCGTGTAGATGTTCTGCACGGTCTGTCAGGGGACACAAACATTCGGAGCGAGTCTGTAATATAAACAGCCCTGTCGCAATCCTCTTCTGCAGAGTATTCTCTTATCTCAATCACAAGCGTTGAGGCAGAAGCAGATTGCGATCCTTTGGACACCCCGTGTCCCACAAGCAATCCCTACTGAGGAGAGTCAATAAAACTTTTAATATTACTAGAAATTAAGTCACTTAAATTAACGTGTTATGTGTGAAATGTCCGCCTTTTCATAGATTTGTAGCGTGTTGTAGCGTGTTGCTTTACAAGCGGGAAACGACTCTGTAATCGATAGTTGGAAATTAGTTAAAAATGCGGGAAAAGTGCAAATACGTCGGTATTGACGGTTCGCTACTTAATAGTGCTTAACGGAGCACAGTAAGTCGTTGTATTGCGGCGACATTGTTACGAGTCTTCAAATATAAAAATGGAACACGTTACAGCTCCTCTCTCTCATCAGTTTACTACTACTAGGTTAATATCCTAAACTTAGTGACGAACTCATCTGCCCGCCTGGCATCTCATCCGGCCGCGTGCCATCATTTCACTTAGTAACGTAACTCATCTCGATGTATTCTGTCTCCTTCTTAGTTGTACTCATCTTTAGTGTATTTTGTAAAGTGAAATTGAGAAGCACGAATTTTTGGATCGTTTGTCCATTAGCACTAAGACAATCGAGCTAACTAAACATAGAAATTAATGGAGTAAAAAATTATAACTCGGAACTTTATGTTCTACCTATGTGTAGTAATTAAACTTGAACTATTCTTGCGTGTAATTCCTCGATGTTTCGCTAATATAATTAAGTACCTAGTAATAAAATAGAGCTGTGAAAATTTAAGGTTATAGTTAAATCGACTCGAAAATCATATCGATTCAGCTAAATTATAAATTTATTGAATGTCGATTTGTTCGTGATATGACGAAAGGAAAAGTAAGACTTTTCGAAAATATTTTTATGATTATTATTAATTATTTGTAACGAAAACTTTGTTGATTGTCGTTTTCGCAAATGGTTTTCGAGTGGATCGTGGAAAATTGCGTGGACAATTAGCAAAAAAAAAAAAACAATAATTGTAAAAACTTAAGACCGTGGCTTTGCTCGCGCCATATTTCGAAACTACCTGTACCTACTGCTCGATCGGCATAAGAAATAGTGACGTAAAAACAGGGCAAAAAACAAATAAAAATCATGTTTACATTAATTATTATATTAAATAGGATATGAAACACATTCAAGTTCGAAGATGATCTCCATGTTTCATACTAACTTAAAAATCTATAAGTAAAATTATAAAAACTCCCACAACACAAAGAAACATGAACATAACAATATGTATTTATAACTTTAGTAAATGGAACTTAACTCGATGTTTAGCCGATGATAGCTCGACATACTTATAGCAGGTATAACATCATTCAATGACGTCGTAGGCTGTATTAACTCGTTTTTTACACCTAAAATTCAATTAGGTAATTACTTTAACTTTCAAAACATCACTTTCGTCAGAAAAGCTATAAAAACAATATGTAACTGAGTTCAACAGTATGAGTTATCATACAAATACTAGTCGATCTAAGGCTATGGCTTCGTGTTAGAGCGGTGGCCGCCACATAGCGGTCGCATTGACGGGCGTTATGAAAATGATGGCATCGGAGTTTGACTTTACGGTGCCAAAAAACGCTCTCTAGGGAAACACACCAACTTACAAATAACGTTTAATTGACGTCATACGACGGTAAATTACGGACGCTATGTGGCGGCCACCGCCGTCTTAGGACACCCTAGCTTTACGGTCATTTATTTATAATGACTGAAACAGTATCATCAATTGAAATCATAATAGTACTTCAATGTATTTCTATCCTTAAACACTTAAACAGTATTATATACTTAGATGTAAGTCAGTGTCGTACGCAGTGTACTTATATTATATTCTAGTATTTATTACCTAGTACAAACGTGTGACCGTCAGTCGACGTGTGCGCATGCAGGTCTTAGAATTAGTCGTGTATTTAAGTATTTAGACATAAACTTGAGGTATGCGCTGATGATGGCATGTTAACAATGTAAGAAAACCAAAAAATTATACTTTATTCTCTACTGATTATCATAGTCTTTCAAATTCGTTACTTGTAAATTGTAATTGTTAAGTTTTGTGGGTTAGGGCCAAGGTCCATTTGTCTATGTGACAGATAGTTTAAACCTTAGTTGAAGTTACAATTTACTGGGATTTTTTTGTCAAAAGTGACATTAATTACGAGGTCGACTGTACAACAGTCTTCGCCCGGTTTCCAAGTCCCTCAGAGAAACTCTCAATTACTTTTGATAGATAAACTCCGGTTAAGAATACCTCGGAAACCGGATGTTAATTTCTTATCCAGATGTCTGCCATATCTTAGTTATCATAAAAATATAATTAATTATTCTAAGGCCATAAAGCTGACAAAAAAGCAAGTTGACCGTTCTGATGTGTTGGGGTCAGTAATTTTTTCAGTGTCTGTTAAAAGCGTAGTTACTTCAAATCCTGGTCAACAATGTACTTTAATTTTACATTTAGGCAATATCAATTAGTTTAACCCGTCGTTAATATCCTGACTTTTTAATTAGTTGTGGTACAACTTATACCTAATTAATAAATAAAATTAAAAAATATTAGTTTTACTGAAACTACTCTGTGGCTTCCATGAAAGGCTTGGTGCAAACTAGATCCTCCTTAGATTATAAGTCACGAAACTAATCATCTAATGGATCCTTTTAGCAGGTGCGTAACTCGTGTTTTATACGTGCCTTAGGGACCACTCACTGTGGCATGTATTAATTCCATAGATTGCCAGTAAACACTACCCTCTAGGAGTCTAGAGTAATTACCCCCTCCCCGTACATCTTAGCTCCGAATGGCTCGATTATATTCTCAGCGTTGTTGTTTTGATGACTAAACTGCTATCTTCAGCGTATGCTTCGTTTACACACACTCTTACGTAGTACTGTCATAGTTATTAACTTGGATTTTTATTATTATTTAGTGGTCACAAACGCCACCATTTTGACGCGCGTTGACGTGTGTTAGCGCGCGCTACGTCATACGTTATACGATCATTAGCTGTTAGTTTATTTTAATAGAAAGCGTGCGTAAACGTGCGTTCACGACATACTTATTTTTTTTTTTACCAAATCCATTTTTTAGATGTACCTATATTTTAAAAATTTGTGAAGATTTTTGTGAAGAAAGAGTAGTACCTAAAAGTTTTTCTTTTCAATGTAATCCAACCAAATTACCTCTCAAAATATTGTACACTATTTTAGTTTGAACTATGATCGCCGTATTTTTGTTACATGTCCTGATTAAGTAGGTACGTACGAGTGTGTAAATTACTTAGTAATACACTAGTCTAGTGTGTCCACACGTTTACAGTGCGTTCGCAGATGTTCTATGGACTGAATAGCGAATATTCATATCAAGAGATTAGGACAATAAAATTATCCCTACGCTTGGGGTTCCTAGGAAAGCGATTCCGTCATATTATAACGGCCGTCATGAAACTTCTATTTTTTCACTAGTATTTAACATTAAGGCCTGAAACTGCGTCAAGCTGGCGTCCGCGATGGACACCCGTCGCCGGGTGTACGCGCGTGGGCTCTTACCCGTACTTTAATTTGAACGGTGTGCATGTACAGTCGTGTCAATGGAGAACTTAGCAAAACGACAAAGAGCAAAAAAAAAAAACGACAGCCAGTAAGCTACTGAGCCCCGCTCGTGCCCTCACGACGGGTGCCCGCGCGGATCACACCGACGCAGAAATTTTGTATGATGGAACCGTGCGCTTCACGCAGTTTCAGCCCTGTCAAAAAACGCTGTGTAGTTGGACAGGTGTTATTGTGTGACGTTCACCGCTTTCATATGAAACCAAAGCTTTACTTGTAGCGTATGACTGATGTTGGAATGTTGTGTCTGTGAACTATCTGTAAATGTGTAGTATTTGGCTCCTGTCATTATGTGAACTGTATTGGCTTATTTAATTTTAAATATATTTATGTGAACAGTTTTTTTTTTTACTATTTAATTTACCAATTACTTTAATAATAGAAAACAGCTTTGGATTATTAAATACTGTTTATATACGTAGATATTATGAAAATAATGTTCTTTCTTTTTATTTAAATTGTTGCTCACTTTTAAACCTACTATGTTATGTTGTGATTTTAAGGGCCGGTTGTTTGAAACAGTTCGTTAACGTAACATACGTACGTCAAATAATAACGACAACATAATATAATGTTTAACGTTTGTTAAATACAAAGCGTTGTTTCACTGCATAAAAACCGATCGTCAAAGTTCAAATTTCAAAGAATAGAATGACGTTAACCAGTGGGTATGACACCGGTTACTGTTATCGTTATTTTTTAACGAACGTCAAGGGCATCATTTTGTGAAACAACGGTTTGACGATAGTTAGCGCCATTTATGACGTATACGCGTGAGCGGACGTGAAACAACCCGCCCTAAATTGAAATGAGTTTTGTATTATGGTATAAATATTAATTATGTAGGTACATTTACTTTTTACTTTTTGTTACAAGATTTCGGGAATATTTTCTGGTCAATGTAAGTTCATGTGAAGGAGAGTCAACTTTCCTATAATATTTTCTTAGATGCGATAAGATGTGGCTTCGGTAACTATTTATTAGTAATGTAATTGTATTTTTTAAACTATCAGTCCGTAATAAAGTACCCAATGGAAAATCATTTTGTTTTTTTAATTTTTCATTACCTATTCATACATGATACTCGTGCATACATTAAACTCACGCCTTTTTCTCATGGGGGTAGGCAGAAACACAAATTCATAAAATTATACATATCGCCAGGAAAAAAATTAAGGCTGTAAAAAAACGAAGAATAATGTTAAGTCGATTTTTAATCCATATCTTATATCACAGACTATAATTACAAAATAAATATGTTTCACAAAGAACGCATAATTTCACATGCATTTTTAATAGATTATGAAAATTATTACTTATAATAAAGTTTTTCACAATAAGACATCATATGCCATTCTAAGGTCCGCCAACCATCTTAATTAATATTAAAATAATGTATTCAACAGCTTTGTAGCTATAATAAAAAAGTCTGCATCTTATTTGTAGAGTAGTAACAACAACACATGTAAAAATATCCTAAATATTGTACACAGAATCACATAGTTGACAACACATTGAAACTCGTCTTCTGCAAGTCCTTACCATCTTAATTTTTTCATCCACATTTTTGTCCTCTAACAGATTAAAATAGGAAGTACCTACTATACAAAACACATGTACACACACGTACGAACCTTTGATATCTTTTGGCCGTTTTCACATTAAAGTAGGCCGTTGAAGAGTTACATTTTTGACGTCACCAATTGCATCGTATAATTTGGCAAGTTTCTAAGTAAGTATGGTAAAGGTTTTCATAAGTTGACCGTACAACCACATCAAAAGAGAGAAGTTAATTCTCTGTATTCCATTTGATAATAAAATGATTAATCCAGAAATACCTACACTTATTGGTGAATCATCGTGATATCTACTCGATATGCTTACCTACTTTACTAGGTATTCAAATATTCATAATAGTCATACGAAACAAACCTAGAACCAACCTAGGACCTACAATAGTATGTCTGAAAATATACCTAGGTACCTACTACATACAAACACTTACCTACCTATAAGTATACACTAAGTAAAACAAACGTTAATGTGTCGTGGTCAAATTCAAGAAAATATAGTTTACAAAAATGTATAGGTACCTAGATAGCTACTCATTTCATAACTTTCCATGGTAACTTCCTGTTAAATAAAATAGGCATGTTTAATCTTTCTACTATGTTTGAATAAATTCGGAATTTCTTACAAATAGACCATAAACTCTAACCGCCTTACTTATAAACACGCAATAAAGTTATACTAGGTATAAACGTCAAAAATTTATGGCTAAACCGAAGTTACTCATAGTATAACTTTATTCCTTTATAAGTAAGGCGGTAAGATAAGTAGGCATGGTTTTAGTATCATACATTCTTAGGGACAATACAATTAAGATTACCTACCTATTAAGATTAATACCTACGAGGTAACAGCTAGTTATCACTACACTAAGATCACTCTTAGAGTAAGATATTATTATTCTTACTCCATCCTTACTTATACAATAAAACTGAAGTGTTTTTTTTTTTTTTTTTGCACCCGCAAATTTCTTGACAGATGTCGGAATAAAAAAAATAATACTTAAACGAATGTTTCTCTTGAGGAAGGTTATATAAGCCATCACGCTACCCTTCGGAGCCGAGCAAAACGAAAAAAGTTAAAAAGAACGCTAAGCGAAAACGAAGTAATAGCGATGTGGCGTCGTATGGTGTCGGGGGCCGGAGTTTCATACAAATGTGTTGCGAGCAGAAGCTATTTAACAATAAAGTTACCTTTTTAGATAGGTAACATATTTCTACTTATTGTCCATAGGGTTTTTCTTACGATAGAGTTAAAGACTAAAGATGCCTACATATTTCCTTACACATTTAATCGATTTCATTTGATCACACTTGTCGATCGTCAAAAAAGGAGCATATCTGTAGGCACCTTGAAAAACTCTACATTTAATTTGTCTTTAATATTACATCCTATTTGCCATTTAAACGTGTTTGGAATGCTAATTATTAAATAAACTAATACAATAAATAATTAAATTATTGAATAGTCCACTATCGCTGGATACCTACGATAATAAAAACAAGAAACGAAGGGTACCTCACGCTCACAGAACAGATAAAACCTCTTTTATCTGTTCTGTTCTCACGCTAGTCTAACTTCGAAAGGGTCCTGTAAAGGTCTACAAGATTGCTTGCGAAGATTGTGTCACGTTACTGGATAACGGAGTAAAATTATGACTTTTAATTGTAACTATATAATGAATCTAAATCCAAGACCTATACTTGAAAAGCTCTAACTATAGACCGAACGCTCTCGTACGTTCCCGTCACGAAGACAAACAGCCCCAGAAGGATGATGAAGCAGTCTTTGAGCAGCATGTGTTTGGGGATACCTCCTGGCTTCTGAGAGGTGGAGACCAGCTCGATGAGGGGGGGGAACATCAGGGCCAGGGCTGTGCTGCTCACCGCTCCCACCAGCGATATGACGAGGCCTAACTCTGGTATTGATTCAGCCAGCACGACTGGGGGAAAGAAAAAAATAGAAGTTTGTTATAATTGGATTAAAAATTGTCTGTTAAGTTGTCACTGTCGCCTAGGTATATCAGCAATATCAGAGATATCGAACTTGAGTTGCAATCTCAGAAACAAAGCTGAAATTTGCCTGGTAGAAAGAAACCACGATAGGTAGGTACAGCATCGCTGCTTAGCAGTTATTGCACACACAACACGACAACTCGACCCCAAAAACTCAACCCTGAGACAACTGGACCCGTAAAACTCGACCCCGGGGTCTAGTTGTCGTGATACCGTTAATAAACCTAATTTCAGTTTGGAATTAGGTTTCGAGTTCTCTGTAGGTATACTTACAAGTAAGCAGAACCAGCAGTGCTCTATAGCCTAGTTCCTTGGCGACGGGGCTGGAAGCACCGAACTTTTTCTGCATCGCTGGCCAGGTGATCGCAACCGGCACATAGAACTGGAGCGGGTAGGTGAACAGAATTGACATCGCGATCAGAGCCTGTACCACGTTACTGAGCCTGCAATAATGATGATAAATTAGGAGTCCATTCTAAAGATTCTGATAATTCAGAAATGGGAGCACTGCAGCAGGCCAGCTTTTATTTCACCACCGTGTTACGGCCGTCCGAATAAAATAGTGGCAGAGTAGGCCTATGTCCCAGCATTGGGAACGTTCTAGGCTGATTATTACAAAATTATTGAACCACTTTTGAATAGAAGCTGAAATGTGGCTGATAACTTACACTTTTCCTGGCTGCAGATTCAGCGTCAAGCTGCCGAGCACATTGTCTCCCCACTTGAGGTAGCCCAGGAATCCTACTGTGATGAAGATGCTCCCGACCACCACCATGCCTACATTCAGCACACCCAAAGGTTTCTGGAACTTCTCTGGTCGTCTCATCTCGTTTTTCAAAGGGAGAACCTGTTAGCAAGATTACATGTTATACAAAGAAGCTAGCCAACGAAATTGGCTTGATTTTCTCGGGAATTTATTCAAGAAAATCAAGCTAATTACGTGTACGTACTTAAATGATATAGCACGTAGGCAGGCTACAAAAATGACAACGGTTTACGAAGGCTATGCCGTGGAGAATGATCCAGGAGAGCGGAATAAAATACTTTCGCATTGAAAGCAGTACGCATCGCACTAGCTACAGTTACTTGGTCGCAAAAAGCTCTGAAGTTTTTACAGCCAATATTTGTTGCACAAAATAATATGGAAAGGGTCCGAAATCTTGAACTTGAACTCCGAAAAATTAACTTACCAATCCAATTCCCTCGAAAGCATAAATAGCAGTTCCGAAGTAGAGAGGTAGCTGTTCCCACGAAGCTATGTAATCCCTGGTCTCTACTGCTGGCAGATCCTGGGTGGCTTCATAGACCACCACGGCGACGCCAGCAGCCATCATAATGTTGGCAATGGTGGAGAATGGTGTCAGGTACTTGAGGTTGCGGACCATACAGGCCAGGAGGACCGGGATCACCACAAATATCATGTGGATGGAGAGGTCGATATGTATGTTGTACTGGTCGCATATCTGGGAGACGCAGATGATGTTTTAATAAAATAAACTAATTTTGCACTACTTAATAGGATGGTTACAGGCACACAGCAAAAATTATTCAGATGTTTTGCGCAAGGAGTGATTTGGATGGCATATAATCGTGATCCCTGCCCAAAACCCAACAGAATTATCCAGACACAATTTAACGAATTCTTGCTCCGCAGAGCATCACGTCTGTCACTCATACATTATTGAACGTAGTCTCTAAATAAAACTCCATGCACTGTCACTTTTATACAACTTACCATTTTAACATTATTCGCGATAAACACGATATAAACGCAACAGAAGCCTAGCTGCGTGACACAGAGGAACCCGTTGACCAGGATCTTCATCGTGCCGGCCATACTCCGAGTCCTGGCAGGCCCGTTCTTGAACACCAGGTACACCGTATCTGCGAACCCTGGAGGCCGGTCTCGTTTTGACGTGAGATGCATTTCTTCTGAACAGTTTAGCTGTAAATAAATTGACCATGCCTTAGTCAGGTTCGACCTCATATCCAGCTCGTCAGTTTGTCGACTTCTAATGTAACAGAACAACACGTTTCTTTCTGATGTGAAACTTCTATTGACGCGCCTTGGCAGTAAAACCGACTCGTATGCCGTGACGGCAAACAGCAGGTCATGCCGTGTAGCCTTCTCTACGCCACTGGTCTCGACTATTTTTTTCGTTGCCCCACACTAGGAATTGACGCTCTCTTGACGCCGTCATGCCCCGTCATGTCAGAAAAATATATTTATTTTTTCTCTATATTTATTTATTGGTTTTATTTATTTATTTATTTATCTTCTTACATCTACCATTACAGGATTACCCAATGCGATAAATGCGCCTATCCTCTTAACTTAATAAATAATAACATTACATTGATGTATAACATATTACAAACATAGCATTCCTTGTGCATTAAATTATATATTCTTCCATTACGCGTCCCGGGCCGGTCAATTATTTATTTAAAGCCTACCTCTGCATCTCCTGTGGGCCGAGACGATGAAGCTACGCAAGTCCCGGAGAAATTAACGAAGTTTTGGAACTCGCTTCGAAACAACGAAATATCCAGTTACAACATCCCTCTACATGGTCAAGTTAAATTAGCTAGCAAAACTCCGCAGACATGATGTTTATCGATATCTAATAAAGAAAAACAAAAAAATCTGGAGTATCAGCATCTATACTGAAAACCAACCCACCACATCTGCGGAATTTCACTAGCTAATTTAATTTGACCCAGTAAATTGAATAGGAGAATGAAGAATAAATGAATGTGGCATAAGAGGCCCCATGAACGCATGGTTTAGTAAGTACCTAGAGAACAGATCACTCAGAGTCTGTGTCAGTGGAACAGAAAGTGTACGGGGCGACATTAAATTCGGAGTTCCAACCGGTTCAGTATATGGCCCATTAGGGTACGTAATGCACGTCAATAGCATGTCAAATGTAATAAGAAATTGTAAGGCATTTATGTACGCTGATGATACTTGCCTGGTTTATAGCCATAATAACATCGATCTCATACAGCAAGTTATGCAAAACGATTTTGACAATGTGGTTCAGTGGGCACACGATAATGGCATAATAATAGGTGGGGGAAAAGTTCTTCGCATTTTTTATGAAAATTCAAAACATTTTTTAATATAGTTTATTTACATTTAACTATAGTATGTAGGTACCATTTTGTTTGATAACTTTTTGCCATCTTGTAGGTAGGGACATGATCCCATTGCTATAGAAATTTTGGGACTTCTGATCAAAATACCGCGACAAGTGGTTTTGGCAGTCCTCTCGTGATGTTAACCTGACACTGCCTAAAGAATTCTGAAGAGACCGAAACAGGTAGAAATCTGAAGGTGCAAGGTCAGGACTATACGGCGGATGCATTAATACCTCCCAGCCAAACTCTCTTAATTTTTGCTGAGTGGCTAAAGATGTGTGAGGTCTAGCGTTATCATGATGAAAAATCACACCCCTTCTGGGCCCCAAGTCTGCTAATACAATAGTGTCAGAATGATCTCGCCATTGTGAGTATTTGACAGTGTTTGTATGGAAAATCTGTCAAAAACTCACAATGAAGAGACCATTCTGACACTATTGTAATAGCAGACTTGAGGCCCTGTTGATTAATTCCAGCCGATTTCTCTCAACTTCTTGCTTTAATCTCATCAGTTGTTCGCAGTAGAGTTCAGAATCGAGGGTCCTGCCTGGTAATAGCTCATAATTATTACCCAGTTTTTTTCAAATGTGCCAAAACTGTTTTGTGGTCATGATTCACTCGTTTTGACAGTACGAAAAACTAATGAAAATCACACATTTTCCTAATTTGAATTTCGAATTATGTTCTTTAAAATTTAAACTTTCAATGATACCAAAACCAGCCAGATACAAATAGTATAGCCAAAGAGATTTTATTACAAGTTCATACATACTATAATGCGAAAAGACTTTTTCCCCAACCTAATAATAAATGTAAGTAAAACTAAGTGCATGCTTATTCACTCGCCGTTTCATAAAAACAAAAATAGTTTGGTGGTGCAAGTAAAGGGACATTCGTACGAATGTCTGCATAGCAACAAGCAGTTTTGTCAGTGTGTATATTTAGAAACAGTTACCTCTTATAAGTACCTAGGACTAGTAATAGATAACACATTCACATGGAATCTGCATGTTAATAACGTTTGCAATAAGCTGCGCTCCATTTTGGGTAAATTTCAAAATCTTAAATGTTTTGTCAGTATGAAATTACTGTATACCTAATATTACGCACTGGCCGACTCAATTATTGGTTATGGCTTGGGTGGATATGGTCTTACATTCCCTACACACTTAAATAAAATTAAAATCTTGCAGATAAGGTTACTAAAACTACTCATAGATAAAAAGACTAAAAAAACATTAAATAAAAATTATGAAGAACTGTTTAAAATTTGTAAAGTACTCCCGATCCATTATAAAAGTAAGTTAAATATCTTGACTGAACAATTTAATAATCAAGACCACAAAATGGAACGTAAGCATATCTACCCAACTCGTTTATGTAAGAAGAAGACACTTGCTGTTCCAAAAGTAACAAACTACTTTGGTAAGCACACTAGAAGGTACGTAGTACCAACATTATTGAATGAGCTACCCCCGGAACTGCTATCGAATGTCAATCAACTTAAAAAAGTTCTACAAAAACATTATCTCTCATTGTGTCCGTAGCTATGTTTGCAACCAACCTCACGTCTGCGGAAATGTCTTCGACTGTAGGTATATATTATTTTATAGTTTACTTAGCACATTAAGCATTAAGTTTTAGCACATTAATTTTCAAAGTTTGTAATCCATTGCTAGACGAGAACAACTGCCGACAAACTGTTATGCAGTTTGGCAGACTTTATGTATGTTATTGTTAATACAGATTTTGAATAAATAAAAAAAAATAAAAAAAGATTCCCTAAGGGTAATTCATATTTTACAACTGGTATAAGTTCACAGTCCACCCGGTAGGATGATTTAAAATAAAAATCTGAATCTTTCTGGATTAACAGCTTAAATTATAGAATAGAATCATAGAATCGTCATATTTTACCAGGAATCTGGTGCGCAAATCTGAATAACTGACCAGTAAATGCTGTGCGTGCACGCATATGATGCCCAGCAACGCGGTCATAATCGGCGAGAAGATGATGCCGCCATTCCTGAAGGCGTCGCCCATGGCCAGCAGGCCGGTGCCGATGTTCCCCCGGAACAAGTGCAGCATTGTGTCTGTGTACCTGATCACCAAGAACATGGTTAGGTACCCAACCAGCAAATCAACATGCTATAAAAGTAGCGAGCACGTTTCCGCTTTGCTATTTAATGATATACAAGCGCTAAGAATACCTAAGTAAAAGTGCTGTAAGCGTTTACTCGACGCGAATTGGGCGCAGATTACTCAGAAAAGCTAGCAGTATAAGGTAACAAATATGCGTTTATTTGACTATTTTTTCTACTACTACTACTACTACTACTACTGCTACTACTACTGCTACTACTACTGCTACTACTACTACTACTGCTACTACTACTGCTACTACTACTACTGCTACTACTACTACTACTACAATTATTATCAATTATACCAGTTTCAAAATAAACATCTTTCGTTAACGACAACTAAATTTTTTTGCACTAAGACATATCAAAATAAGAAATAACGTTATTACACATAGGTGTTATTATACACCTATGTGTAATTTCGTTATTTCTTATATCGTAATTCGTAATCGTATCGTAATCGCGTCAAAATATGGGCACTGATTCAAAAAAAATCTGTATAAAATATGAATATAATATATATTTATGGTGTTAAAAAGTTAACTCTAAAAACTTTAAGAGGTGTTTCAGACCATCGAACTGAATAACTTTTACCATGGGACCAACTTTGAAATCGCGACCGACGACTTTGAAAAATGGATCCAATCTGGAAATATACCCTTTCAAATAAGGACATAGTAAGTATAAAATCACGAAATAATTGCATAGCCTAGCACCCTGTACGCAAAATACGCGCTTGGACAAAGTGGCGGACTCCAGCCAGTTAAACAATGCCTACCACCATTAGTTCAAATAGATAAGCAGTGTACTCACGATGTAGGATGCGTCACATGATGATGTCCATCGCCATGCAGCCCGTTTAGAGTCTTCCCATTCTCCACCTCCTGTCCCTTGGAGTCTGAGAGGATCTGCTCCTTCGACTGGAACATGCCGTAGCCATCCGACACACTGCTGGAACAAGGATTAGGGACTACTTTAGAAAAAAGACGAAAACACAGGTAAAATCATATCCTGTCTTTGCTGTCGCGCAGTCAGCTAAAACACTTCAAAATGTTTCAAATAATTTTTACGTATAGATTGATAGAAAACTATCCGTATTCGTTTTGACTTAAAAATAAACTGGCAGACTTTTTGAAGTCGAAATTCGGCAACACTTCAAAACCCACGAGGAAATAAAAATTAAGTACACGGGAAAAAATAGTTTCTAAGCTTCCGTGTGTAGAAATAAAACACTAGTTTCGTTTCGACGGTTCGCAGCACTGCGCGGATGTATAGTAAGCTAGTGCCTGCCGCTGCCTGGATAACAGTAACTGTAGAGAAGTGATTAAGTTCAAGTGAATACATGTAGCACCCCTCACATTTTAACGGGTGCGCTAACATATCGATTAGGCATGTATCTAACATGCCATTGCATTAATTGCAATGGTACTGACGGTTTATATTACATTTTCTTTATCCATACTATCCATAGGTACTAATATTATAAATGTGAAAGTAACTCTGTCTGTCTGTATGTTACGTTTTCACGCCTAAACCGCTGAACCGATCGTCATGAAATTTGGTAGAGATATAGCCTGGGATATGGAGAAGGACATAGGCTACTTTTTTACGCGAAATCTATGCGGGCGGAGCCGCGGGCAAAAGCTAGTACTTAGATATTTGGAAAATCTGTCATTAATATAATATTATTTAAGAAATTGAACCTAATCGTTTGAAATCTACACATATTACATCTGCAACACAACTTGACCTCTAAGTTCATAATTGGAATCTTGGAAACCACTTACACGATTTTAGTTATCTAAGTCAGTTGTTACCCTTCCCGCTTGCCGGTGTAAGTCAGTTGTTACCCTTCCCGCTTGCCGGTGTAAGTCAGTTGTTACCCTTCTCGCTTGCTGGTGTAATTCAGTTGTTACCCTTCCCGCTTGCCGGTGAAAGCTTATTGAAACATGAAAGCTTCCATAAGTTATTTCTCCTGAAATGAGTTTTCATACGAAAATCTAACGTGCGCAGAATATCACACAACTAAGAACAACTATCAGTTTTCGTCAACATATTATATTAAGTCGGTATTTTATCTTGAGTTACCCCAGAACACGACTCCGTATCTTAGAACTGATTCTACGTAGCTATGGGAGGCAATAAGCACAGCACAGCACAGCACAGCGTGACGGTTTACAAATTTGGACAGCTTATGAAGAGCAAAAGCAAAACTGTTAAGTTTTTTACAAATTTCTGCAACATGCGGTTTCCACGTTAGTTGACTGTCTATCGCTAACCCTAAAAACTTTGTTGTATCCGTTCTTGTAACCGCATATCCATATTAATCCAACTAGATAGACAGTTCTTTTTCTTTCTGTTTAATTATTTGTAGTTGTAGTTCGTAGGTTCATATCCATGCAGGCACTTTACTTTTTGTAAATTATTTCATCACCACTGCTCACAAAAAGGTGAAATAAAACATCGTGAGGAAACCGACATGCCCTAGAACCGAAAATTCGAAGACTTGTGACATCTACCAACCCGCACTGGGCCCGCGTAGTGAATTACGGCCCACTCCCTCTCTCCGACGCTGTGTCCCAGCAGTGAGAACATTATTATGCTGCTTATGCTTGTAGGATAAAGATATCTGGCGTTGGAAAATTCCGCCCCTATAAGGAGAAGTTTTCCAAAATTTATTTATCTAATAACATACTGGAAAGTGAAACTAAATCTTTAAAATGCTCTCATTTTAACAATTTTTTAACCAAAGGGGGGACCATTCTTCGGTAGGACAAAATTGCCAAGATAGATCCTGGTAAGTACCAATGCCTATGTACCACTATTGTACATGAAGTTTAAATAAATAAATAAATCAAAGCACGTATCACATTCTATTCAGTCTGAGTCATATCATGAATCGTGATCCCTAGTAGCATTTTTTGTTGGCATTTAGTTGGGCTCTTACTTCTGGTTAGTAATGCATACAATTGGCGGGCAGTTTGCGGGTTGGGCCAACAACGGATGGCCTACGTGGATTTGCCTACGAAGGCCCAACTTGCGATGGGACCAACGTACATTGCCCTACGAAGGCCCAACGAAAACGTGTTATGGGTAGGCCCAACGACACATAATACATTAAGGCAAGCGATTGTATGTTGGTTGGTTCTATGGCTGGTTTCAGAGCGACGCGTCTCGCCAGCGCCGGCCGTACGCGCGTCGTTATACATGAACCTTATCGGCTTCAAAATAAGGTTGGTTTTTCAAAACAAATCGCTACCCTAGTAGCATTTTTCGTTGGCATTTAGTTGGGCTCTTACTTCTGGTTAGTTGGCAAATGCATACAATTGGCGGGCAGTTTGCGGGTTGGGCCAACAACCGATGGCCTGCGTTGATTTGCCTACGAAGGCCCAACTTGCGATGGGGCCAACGTATATTGCCCTACGAAGGACCGACGAAAACGTGTTATGGGTAGGCCCATCGACACATAATACATTTAGGCAAGCGGTTTTATGTCGGTTGGTTCTATGGCTGGTTTCAGAGCGACGCGCCTCGCCAGCGCCGGCCGTACGCGCGTCGCTATACATGAACCTTATCGTCTTCAAAATAAGGTTGGTTTTAGCGATTTGTTTTGAAAAACCAACCTTATTTTGAAGCCGATAAGTTTCATGGTGTGCGTAGTCGCAGCGGAAAAGTGTCTAATTTCTTAATTTCAGTTTTACAGATAATTAGTGTATGACGTCGTGTAAATGTGTATGGAAGGTAAAAATTTGTGCATCCAACCATTGGGGAGCTATTCAAAAAAAACTGTTTCCGCTGGAACTACGTCATCCTAGCGGCACTTTTTTTTTTCTATGGACCTAGTAGAAAAAAAAATACATGTAATAATTAGTGTGTAGCGAGAAGTAAATGTGTATATATAAATGAAATTTGTGTGTCATAAAACTGCGAAGATATTCAAGTTTCCGCTGCGCTGACGTTTGGCCATTTGATGAAAATCTTATAAAACGGTTTAGTGGAGAGTTGTAATTTTAGAACGTTGGCTTCAAAATAAGGTTGGTTTTTCAAAACAAATCGCTAAAACCAACCTTATTTTGAAGCCGATAAGGTTAATGTATAACGACGCGCGTACGGCCGGCGCTGGCGAGTCGCGTCGCTCTGAAACCAGCCATAGAACCAACCAACATACAATCGCTTGCCTTAATGTATTATGTGTCGTTGGGCCTACCCATAACACGTTTTCGTTGGGCCTTCGTAGAGCAATGTACGTTGGCCCCAACGCAAGTTGAGCCTTCGTAGGCAAATCCACGTAGGCCATCCGTTGTTGGCCCAACCCGCAAACTGCCCGCCAATTGTATGCATTTGCCAACTAACCAGAAGTAAGAGCCCAACTAAATGCCAACAAAAAATGCTACTAGAGTAGCGATTTGTTTTGAAAAACCAACCTTATTTTGAAGCCAATAAGGTTCATGTGCAGCGACGATTTTTACACGTTTTGTAACACACACTTTTTTATACATTTAACACTTTCACAAACACTAAGTGCCGCCGCCCGCTCCCCGCGCACCCCGCTGCCGCCCCATTGGAGTAGCAGTAATTGGCCCTACAAAATCTCCCAACAGTAGGAATAGAAGCAGCAGGCCCGCGTTAATTGGCCCAATGTTGTCATTATACCTTAAATCCCTACAAAAATCTCCCAACAGTAGGAATAGTAACAGCAGGCCCGTCGTAGGCTATCCGTTGGGCAAATAGTGCATGTTTATGACACACCCCGCTACCACCCCGTTGGAGTAGCAGTAATTGGCCCTACAAAAATCTCCCAACAGTAGGAATAGAAGCAGTAGGCCCGCATTAGTTGGCCCAATGTTGTCATTATACCTTAAGTCCCTACAAAAATCTCCCAACAGTAGGAAAAGAAGCAGCAGGCCCGCGTTAGTTGGCCCAATGTTGTCGTTATACCTTATATCCCTACAAAAATCACCCAACAGTAGGAATAGTAACAGCAGGCCCGCCGTTGGCTATCCGTTGGGCAAACAGTGCATTTTATGACAATGGGCCCATTTTAAGTTTAGGTTGGCGGAATAGCTAACCGTCTGCCAATACATTCCCAACTGTTGGCGTATGAAAGCCAACGGCAATTGCTACTAGGGCAAATGAATAACAAAATGGCGGGCGGGCCGGGCGACGGTGCCGCCGCCCGCTCCCCGCGCACCCCGCTACCACCCCGTTGGAGTAGCAGTAATTGGCCCTACAAAAATCTCCCAACAGTAGGAATAGAAGCAGCAGACCCACGTTAGTTGGCCCAATGTTGTCATTATACCTCAAATCCCTACAAAAATCTCCCAACAGTAGGAATAGAAGCAGCAGGAACCCTTATAGTTTCGCCATGTTCATGTTCATATCCTTTTTTCTCTGTCTGTCTGTCTATCCGCGGCTTAGCTCAGAGACTCTTAGCACTAGAAAGCTGCAGTTTGGTATGGGTACACATATTAATCACGCCAACAAAGTGGTAAAGTAAAATCTTGAAAAAATATATAATATTTAGGGTACCTACACGTAAAATAACGTACACTCGTAAATCCCATGGTGTGGGGTATCGTTGGATGGGCCGTTTAAAATTTTTGTTAGAGTCAAGGGTCCCCCAAACTTGACTCTAGCTGAGCTTGACTTGAGCTCATAGAGAGCAACCATTGAAACAACAATGGGCAGGCCGCAGGCCAGGTAGATACCTACACCTCTAATGCAATATATCTTACAAGTTACCTACGAGTATTCTTCTGAAGAAGAAATAATCGCCAATAGCGCAGTGGAACTACCCGTTACGAATATGTAAATAACACATATGTAGGTATTCGTTCGTAAGACACATGAAATTTAAAATAACAATCACAGAGCTACTTGAATTAGCTTAGATATCTATATATTATTGTTCTATTTACTTCACGTTCGATTTCGCAGTAGCTCAGCAGTGAATAATAAAATAATGAAATATTTTTATGTATTTACTTATTTACATAACACTCGCTTCTGTTCTAACATAGCCAAACTGCACCCTAATTGCGCAACATACAATCTGAATGATTTTGAAGGATATGTCTAATCCATTGCTTCATATGATCGAAAAATGTGTCTACTCAACCACGTGAATAACGCAATGATTATTGTTGAACTGTCAAAATGAAACCCATTGCTACTGATAGTGTGGTACGCAATTACCCCGTTTGGTAATTATTTATTACAATTCGCTTCGCAATGCCGAGACACGATCATAACAAGTCGCTTAGCAGCAAAACATCGTGTGGACAAACTTTACAGTCATTATGAGAACAATAAGGATGATGTCAGTTTTGATGTTCCTATGTACAAAAACTGGTCTACCAGAAAAACATATCCACAGCCCCATTATGCCTTCTTAGCTCTTTGAACGACTGTATTATACTTAGGCGTACACTGTTCTATTGTAAAATTATTTTTAAATAATTACACAATGAAACCGTGGAGTTTCTTGCCCGCGCTTCTCCATAAGAAACGGGCAATTGGAACCGTGCACCTAGCGTGTGACGTTTCGTAAGTAGATTTATGTAAAAATAAATATTTTGAATTTTATAGAACTGCCTTTCTTGTAACCATAAACCAGCGCACCCTCACTCCGGAGCCAGCCATCAGCTACTAACTACCATACCATACTTAAGACTTTAGCTATTACTCGTATTGCAGTAAAAGATCCTACAAACAGGCGCAACACGCGACGCGACACAAAGACATTGATCGTCGCGCGACACGCGGTTGGTTTGTGTCGCGTCTCATGTCGCGCCTGTTTATAGAAGCCATAACTCCTACCGATACGATAGAAAAGAGACAAAAGGAAGTTGCGAGCAATTTCATTACTTACAGCTACTTATCACCATAGGCATTGTAGATAACAAAACAAAAAAAAAAACACATAAACTGATTCAAAAGTTCATTCACTTATAAATAAATCAATACAGCATCAATCATTTAAACTTTTATTTTTAGAGATACATCATAGGTAACATAACACCACGCCTGTATTCCCCGAAGGGATAGGCAGAGGTGTGCCTAACAAATCCATTTACAAAACTTAGATATGGTTGATAAATAACGAACTTTACTGTCTACATAATAATGATGTAGTGGATTGATCCAAACGGAAACACATTATACCTAAATAGGTTACAGCATTTTCTGCATATAGCATTTTAGTAGGTAATGGCAAACTTTAACCGTATTTGTGGTAGTTTTTAAAAAACGGACTGTACCTACCTACTTACTTAGCTGTCGTTAATCAGCAAAGAAGTATCAGATTTAGAGCAAATTTTTCAATAATCAGACAGAAAGGTAATTAAAAAATACATCCGCTGTAATACTAGCATAAATAAATATAATACATAGGTAGTAATGTACTTTGTAGTTAAAACGTTTACCTACGAGTAGGTAGGTAAACGTTTTAACTCCATTCAGAAAATATCGAATCAACTTAATTAATAAGACCTCAAAACTACTATCGCTTTTAAACATCTAATTGGTACATGTTACGTTTTGATATCTATCATTTACATTTCGCTCGAAACTAAAAAATCGTCACGATTTGTAAATTGGTAACTTAATTGGTATAAGACCCGCGGCTTATGATGTAAACAACAATATTATATTATTTTTGTATTGTGAGCGTGGGCTTCGTCCTTGCCCCACTACGGCGAATTGGGTCATTAGGCCTTACAATTTCGAAATGAGTCTTAGGCCCCAACAAATGGGGTCATACTTTACATATATTTGGAGGAAAATTTGTAGAATACTTATAAAAATGTGCACTTTAGCCACCGGCGAACTGATGTGGACATAGTCCAGTATGAGTGACGGTTCACGTCTAAGCAATGTACCTACTCTTTCATGGGCATATTCACTGAAACTTGAATCGAACTTAACTTATAATAGCTTACCACTTTGAACTTCTTAAGTAGCACTTTAGCACATCTCTAAAACACAAACTATTATGACAAGTGATTTAATACAACTTTCAATGTTGTGTAAAACGCTGTTATTTAACACTGTAGTCCAATTAAAACACTTAAACACTTCAAAACAATTTATAAATTGGCCTCAACAGCTGATTGATCTGCTTCTGTACCTTTCTTGGTCTTGAGATGTAATCAGCCAGCGCGGTCCCTATGCCTGATGCGGCAGCTGAGAATGCGTTCTGGAAAGGCCGGTTGTACTGCCCGGAGAAGCCTTGGTTGAACCCAGGTTGGAATCCTTGCTGGGGGTAGTAGCCTTGACCTCCGTAGAAACCAGGGCCTCCGAAACCTCCCTGGCCTCCATAGCCACCCTGGCCGCCATAGCCTCCACCATGTCCACCTCCATGGCCATGACCTCCATGGCCACCCCCGTGGCCTCCATGACCACCTCCGTGACCTCCATGGCCACCGTGTCCACCATGGCCATGTCCATGCCCATATCCCCCTTGCACAGGATACGGCTGCACTGGCGCATAATGAGGCACGTACGGAGCGACCGGTAAACCTCCACATCCGAAGAAGTAGTTCATAACAGGAGCTGACACGAATGTGTCATGGGAACCGAAGGTCTTCCCGTACCCCCCACAGGGACCTCCTTGCTGGCCGTGTTGGCCATGTTTCTTGCGCTTGCGATGTTTCCTCTCTAGATCCTCGCTGTCTATATCTTCCGGTAGGTCTATATCAAGGTCCCTGGTCTCTCCATCCTCTGCGGTGATAGCAACGACCGCACAGAACACCAGGAGTATGATGAGTGATGACCTCTAGAATACGGATAAGAATTTATTTTTATTGCACAAGGACATGGGTGGCGATTAAAACGTAACTGCTATCATAAATTGGTATACTCGTGTACACAGCTTAGGGCATATAATTACGTTGTCACATCTATCTAAAGGATTGCAAACTTACCATTTTAGTTGAATTGTTATTGTTATGTGTGACCGGCTGGTGGAGCTCGTGGTCTGCTAACAACTGACTCCGTCTCCGAACTCCGGCCAAATTGGGGGAATCCGATGTTGAAAGTGAAAGTATGTTACCGATCCACAAGCAACAATAATGATATCGCAACGATGACGAATAAGTATAGCCATTTGGTGGAGCAAGAGCCTCGCCTAGCCGGAATGAGAAGCCGAACGACGGAACTTCGGGGGCGAACTTGAGTAAAGTACTCGTAGCGGCTTCGTCCATACATCGCCGGCCATTGAATATGGCACAACAAAATCAAAGTCATAATCAAGTCATTTATTCTAATTAGGCTGAGAAACTTTTCGAACGTCAAAATTACATAAGACAGTCCCCCAAAACGCCCGCCTTGCACCAATTCCTAGTGCTTTAGCTGGACGAAGTGGCGCAACAAGCTATAGAAAGGGACTGTCACAAAGGTATGACTCCTAGGTACAGTCAACCGCCCTTACAGCTGCAACATACAGACGCTGTCGGGGTCAAATTGTTAGCACTGTGTGTGTACATAGGCGACACTCGAAAAAGCAGAAGTTTTTATAAAGCTCGTACGTAGTGCCTTATAAACGGCCGGGATCGGTACTCACAGCTACAGATACACAGCTGAAGTGATTGCTACACGAGCGGGTGGTGCAACTGTGGTACGGAGCCGGTCCTGCCCATGCGCATCGTAAGTTGCTACACCTCGCCGTGGGAAGGTAGCGCTATACGTGTAAGTAGATGGGAACAAATGTTACATTAGAGACCCTATTGGTTTCAACTTTACCGACAATTTTGCCTATTACTACCAACGTTACGTAATAATTAAGTACTTACCTTACTTTTAGAATTAGATAAACTTTCATAACACATTGGAAATGACCTGAATGACGATATCAATTTATTACTTAAGTCAATCAATTTTCGTAACACAACACAAAGAGCAAACCTTACAAACTGACTCAATAAACCTTGATATGAAAAAATCATTACAAATCAATGTTGCCTATCATACCTAATTTTAAAAACGTACAACATTTTTGGAAAACCCCTCCTTTCGTAAATACTTACGAAGTAGAATATGTTTCACCACTGCCACAGTATAATAAAGTAAGCAGTATTACGTCTTCATACAAAATGGCCACAAACTACCAGATTAAAAAAAATAAAAATATACTGGACAACAAATCGCATGGAGTTAAAATAGAATGCTCTCCAATTATTTAATATTCTGAACTTACAACGTACAGTTACAACTCAAGAGTCACAGTCAGTGGGCAATCCAAGCGGCCGTAGATAATTATGTCAAGGACACCGCCGAGACGAAATACTGGTTGCTTTATTATACTGTGCCACTGCGGTGCGCTCAGCACGTGCGCGTACGCGGATAACAGCAACACGGCGACCTTGAGCCGAGAACCTCAGGCTTGTCGCACACAACAAGCGATAAAGACAAAGATATGATAGAAATGTACGGTGGCCAGCACATCAAGTTACCACAAACTGTCAAATTTTCTCGTTTGATTTTGAACTTAATCATCAACATTTTATAGTTTAAAATCGTTTGGAGTTATTTGACAGTTTCGTGTAGCTTGTTGCGCTGGCCACTGCACCATGACTGTGTTATATTATTTTGTCTCAGATTAGAATGGAAGAAGAATATTGCAGATACGACGCCATGACATACCTTAACTAATTTCGAACAAATTATTTACTGTTCCTAAGTTCTCTTTGGCTCATCACATCATACTGGAAAACTGGATTCATACCAGACTTTATCCTTTACAGTAGGTGCAAATATATGTCTAAGTAAAATTATCTTTTAAATGCTTGCCATAAGTAGGTATTGGCGCTGGTTTGTAGTGAAAAGCCATAGAAAACCATAAACAGTCATGGCACTTTTCTCTACAGACAATCTCTACTGAGATTTACGTTGCCAGTTATAGTTTACTTTAATAGTGTAAGTAATATATGAATGTGAACGATGTATAGTCAGGGAAATTAATTGTAATACCAAATTAGCTAAGTACCAAATATTCACAACAACTGCATTTTTTTGTAATATTTATTTATACAAAATCTGTTTTAACAATAAGGGCCCGAAAACACGTACCAAAAACCACACCACAGCCACAACCACACCACAACAAGAACACGTGCACGGGCGCTAATTTGTTTAAAATAGTTTATTCACCCGGACCACGTTTGGCCGTCATAATCAACCATGTGGGCAATACCGACCATATCAAGGCCATATCGCAGCCACAACGCAACCACTAGCGAGCGAGACCGCGACTAGCGGCCGGCCACATCGCAAACACAACGTTAAAGGCTCCTACAAACAGGCGCAACACGCGACGCGACACAAAAACACCGCGTGTCACGCGACGAGCGGTGCCTTTGTGTCGCGTCGCGTGTCGTGTCTGTTTGTAAGAGCCATAATTACGTCGAAGCGATGTCACTGTGCGCACGAGTCCCACCTGCGCCCTCCCCCCTCATTTATTGTGTTGTGATAGCCACAACGGAACCACATCGAAATTTTGTAGTTAACACAACTGACAACGCAACTGCAACAAGCTGCAGCGACAATATTCACACGTAACTACTGTTTGCCCACATTCCGTCGCTGTGAAGTTGTGTGGTTATGGTACGTGTGTTCGGGCCCTTACATATGTACATGCCAAACTGCATTTAACAGTACCTATGAAATGTCTATAACACAGCAAATCAAAATCAAAATATTTTATTTCACTTAGACATGGGCACATACGAGTATGAAACGTCAGAAGCTAGGTGCACGGTTCCAATTGATCGTTTCATATGGAGAAAAACTGGCAAGAAAGTCCACGGTTACTTTTTTTAAATAATTGGTGTTTACAATATTATCAAATAATAAGTAGTGTTAACAGTTATGGGAGGAAGGTCAACAAATCGGGTTATTCCACTAATCCCCACTGACAATCCCCATCACGAGCACATTACGAGCGCTATGAGACGCTAATGGGGATTTGAAGACAATAAGTTCACAAAATATCGGTTTAAAAATAGAATACAAACAACATTATATAAAAATCACGAAGTATTTGGTGTCGTTGGTTCTGTATTTTCGTTTTTTGCCACCGACTTCCGAAATTAAAGTTATTTTTCACTTTTTAGTTATGGTACCTACCCCACAATAATTCCATATAATTCCATACCGCAAAATTGAGAATATATAGCCATGGTATGCAGTAATTGCGGTGTTTCGAGATATCTCACAGGAAGAGGGTAGACAAAACTATTCAATCTGCCGCAAACATCCTTCCCCATGGTTTTTCCAACCGCAAAATTTCTCTAAAGATATCCCAAGAAATTTAACTGAGTCAATTTCTGTCAGGGCGACCCCTTTATATGCTACATTTAGGTTCAATGGTTTTGTTCGGTATGTATGAAGTTGCATAATTAAAAAAAAAAAAATAATGTGTCAATTTGATAAACAATTAATTACCCTGGCTGTACATAACGTAAAACCAGCAACAGCAAATTACTTACTAATTACTTAATAAATTACTTAAACCGATATTAACTCTAGCTACCGGTTTGCACAATCCTAAGTGAATATTTTTCGTCAGTACATTCACTGCAATTTTACTATCATGATTCATGAATCATAATTATTGTGATTACACAGAGTTACGTACGACCCGTGGGAAAACATACAGCAGAGGTGGATTTCAGTAGCCATTACAATCTGCCTGTTTCCTCCGTGTATACTGTGTAGATACCTAAGGCGCTACTGCTCAACTTGATTGAGGAGCTCCATCACCCCAACTGCGTAACACACTTTTGACTTTATATACCTGCAGTTCTAATTTTTACTCTTTATTGGTGGCTTTGGAGCTCAATATGTGTGGACCACGGACCTATTAACACTGTTATTTGAAAATATTGAAAATAAACATGCATGCGTTCTCTCGAAGTTAGAAGAAAAAATTATAAAATTATTAATATTATATGTGTAAGATCCTTTACGGAAAAACAGGTTTTCCTGAGCTGCACGACGAACTGTCCCATCTTTTTTCTCCAATAAACTATAGCCGTAACAGGAGACACAGATTTTTCACCGTGCCTCGGAGTCGAACCGTCGCTCGAGCCCAGTCTCCTGTCCCTCGCACACTGTCTGCGCTCATCGCTCTCTTGGACGCTAAGCCTGACTGTGATGTGTTCGCGGATGAATGGAAGAAGATCTTGTCAGTATGTATGGAGTATTGTGAGATGAGCGTATGACTGTCGAATAGTTGTATACTTTTGTTATTGTCCTTAAATAATCTGTTTAAGTGTCTTTGTTAACTAATTTAACACGCACGCCGGTTGCGAATGCCACGCACCTGATTTTCCTGAAAAACATCACCAATTAGGTCACACTTTACGTTATCCAGGGCGTCCCAAAAAAAAAAGTTTCTTTCTAGCTCCTCTCCGACCAATTGGAACCGTGCACCTAGCATCTGACGTTTCATAAGTACCCTTGTAGGCTTATGTGAAATAAAATATTTTGATTTTGACTTTATTTCACAATCCGAAGGATTTAGAAAAAAATCCTAATCCATTGCTTCACATGTACGATAAATGTGTCTGCTTGACAACATAAGTAACGCAATGAATGTTGTCGAATTGTGCCCGGTAAATGGAAGAAAAGGATGAAGGATAGGATCAGAAATGAAGCTATCCAGAAAAGAACCGGAGTTACCGACATAGCCTGCAGAGTAAGCAAGCTGAAGTAGCAGTGCGCTGCCTATGTTTGTCGAAGGACCTATGGCCGGTGGAACAGACGAGTCCTGGAGTGGAGACCGTGTATGACAAGCGTAGTGTGGGACGCCCCCCAATTAGATGGACCCACGATGTTAAAAAGGTGGCTGAGACAGACTGGATGCGGAAGGCGGAGGACAGAGTGTTGTGGCGCAGCCTGGGAGACGCCTATGTCCAGCAGTGGACTGCGATAGGTTGAGTTGATTGTTGATTGAAATAGAAATCGAAACTATATTTCATAAGACCTTAATGTTGACATTGGGATGTACTGTAGGTACAACTCTGCCTACTCCATAGGATACAGACGGGATACTTGACGAAAGCATACATGTAACTGTCATCAGCAGTTAGCACGACTGTTGTTCATAGGCGTATATAGGGGGGCCCAGCCATGAATGGTATGGTGCCCACCCCAGGATGTTTGGTTACCTATTCGAAATTCTAGGCTGCAATGGACAAAAACAAGTTCAATCAAATAATACTCAGCCGAGAAAGAAACTAGTAGTAGTAGAAAATCATAGACATTATACTGTATCTGGTACCGCCAAGGATTTCCATTAAGAGGCCACCGTGTAAATGCTGAATAAAAAAATAGAGGTAACTCGTGTGGCAGTTAATTGTTCAAACATGACGTTTCGTTACAGCGTAAAGGTACATAGGAGTGTAAAGCTAGTGATGGATTATGGTGCTAATCGCGCTCACTGACTGTACATTGGGCGTCGACTCGGCTTCATCGGCCACTACATCTCAGGCAGGGGGCCAGGCCCCCCCTGGAAAATAGCGCTAGTTATGCCAATGCTCTTCTAGATTTATGCTAAATTTAAACTGAGTACGTAAGGATCGTAGCAGGTGTCGTTCTGTAGTTTCTGCTTACCGTCTAATACGTCTAACTTATTTTCGCATAATTATTTATGAGTGAAAATAGAACGTTTGTTATGATGATAAATATGTAGGACTACTTATTATGTATGACCGGAGATATTGGAGGCTGCGCCAGTACTAAACCGAGTTCAATGAACTCGAATCAGAGGAAGGTCAAACTTGTTTTCGCGACTATCAAGATCGTACCTACAATATGAGAATATTAAAAAATCTTAAAGTTGAAGTGTCCGAATGGATTGAGAAGCCAGGTCTCGGCTACTACTACCTAAATATTGGTAGTAGGTACCTACCCGCGTTTAAATAATATGAGACATGGCTTTTCATATATATATATATATATATATGGACACAAACTGAACCTTTTGTATTATTGGAAGTACATTTTCATCTCCTTTTAATGAATAAATAAAAGAAATTCGCAAAATTACATTAAGTAACGAAAAATGCCAAATTCTCAGAGAAAACAGATTGCTGTCTTTTTTTAAAAGAAATAATCCCCAATTCTAATTATTATAGGTATCCACTTGTAAAACATTTAATAACCTAAATTAACCACAGGAAATATAAAAGTATTATTAATTTATGAAAATATTATCATCTAAGCACATCCTAAACAGATTTAAAACTAAAAACCTTCAGATACCAATTGCCAAGAAAAAATAAATACATTGATTTGCAAAATAAAACGGACATTCGAAAAAAGAGTTGGTTATTCATTAAGAGCATGTACAACGGTCCAATAGCGCCACTCCTTTAAAAATATATTATCTCGTGACTGAGAAGGAATTATGAAAAACGGCTTAATAAAGAACCTCGGTAAGTGTGTCTAGAATTTTCTAATACCTTTTATAACGTTTCATATTGAGACACGAAGCCACCAAATTTGATGTAAAGAAAAGCGGCCACATTCCACTATATCGTACTTTGTTTTGTAAATTCTAGACACACTTACCGAGGTTCGTTATTGAGCCGATTTTCATAATTCCTTCTCAGTCACAAGATAATATTTTTTTAAAGGAGTGGCGCTTAAGGACTGTTGTACACGCTCTTAACAAAAAAAACACAAGGATGCTCAAACCTATATTCAGTTAACAAATAAATTCGACTTTTTTGTCGATGTAAGTCATAAATTGATTTAAGGAAGCCTTAATTCTTAAGGCTCGCGCAGACTGGCTCGATATCGCGGGCGCGACAGACAGCGCGACCCTTGTCGCGCCCGCGATATCGCGCCAGTGTGTGGGAGCCTTTATTAAATACTAAAGGCTCGTACAGACTAGTGCGATATCGTGGGCGCGACGTGACACTAGTAGCACAATTTCTTTGTCGCGCCTGCGATATCGCGCGAGTCTGTACGAGCCTTAAATCTGGTTTTAGAGTCACGCTGACCATCGGCGCTGACAGCTCAGCGCGTAGCTTGTCAGCGCTGAGGTTCAGCACGAGACGTTTCAGTATTGTGCTGATCACTCCGGAGTACAGACGCACTAAAATGCGAAATTCGTCATGACTGTTCACGCTGACGGCGTCCGCTCGGCTCGACACTAGAATGCTCACTGAAGACAGAGTCAGAGGCGCGCGTGCCTTTGTCAGTGTTGACGGGTCAGCCGCCGTACGCGTCGTGCGTCAGCGCCGCGTACGGCCGCTGACCCGTCAGCGCTGACAAAGGCACGCGCTGATTGCTACGCGTTAGGCTGGTTTTAGAGTCACGCTGATCATCGACGCTGACAGCTCAGCAAACGCTCACTGAAAACAGAGGCGCGCGTGCGGTGTGGCGGTCAGCGCCGACGGCTACGCGGCGTCGACGCGCGACACGTACGGCCGCTGACCCATCAGCGCGCTGATTAACGCACGAGCATAGCTACGCGTTATTCTAAAACGCTTCCTAGAAGTTCATACGTTTCGGCTGTCAGCGCCGACGGTCAGCGTGCGGTCAGCGTGACTCTAAAACCAGCCTAAGATATTGATAAACACATCAGAAACAACGTCGTACAGCATTTTATTTGACCGACCCCGGTCAATATCAAGATCAGTTCTGAGTACCACAATGAATGCCGTTTATCCAATACAGAGTGTTGCACGTGTAGGTTTTATTTGCGAGCTGCATCGCTTATTATGTTGTCGACCACAAATATCTAAAGTGAAGCTTTAAATAAATCCGTTTATTCTAGAGATCAGTGGGGTAATGGTGCAACTCATTCATTTTATTTCATTTTGACAATTCAAAAATATTCATTGCGTTATTTACGATATCGAGAAGACGAACTTTTCAAACATATGAAGCAATGTATTATGAATTTCCCTCAAAATCCTTTGGATTGTGATGGAAAGCGTGTTGCACTATTGGGATGCAGAACTACTAACAACAAAAAGCTAATAAATACTGAAATCTATGTTAATTATGTAGTAGTTACTTAGCTTACCTACGCACTATGGATACCTGCACGTCTCATGGCTGCTGCATCCCTGAGAGATAGCACGACAGCGATTCGCGTTTGAAATATTAGTTTCAATTTCAGAAATCCAGTAACAAAAACCACTTTCTTTAAGAGTCTACCGAGCGCACAGTGGCGCCCTCATCGTTTGTTCGGTGATATCTTTTATTTTAGAATGAAAATGCATAAAATAAGCTCGTCAAGTTGTGCTTCACAAGACTATACGTTATTATTACTACAAAAAGTAGTTTTAAATTGTTATATTTTATTGTAATCATTAAAACGGAGCTTAGTGGCCACTATTTTCCGCCACTGTGTGCTGGGCGTAGTCTTAAGTAACTGCACAAGATTATCATGCCATCAAGTCAGGAACCCTCATTACTTTGACCACATCACATTACAGTTATATTGAGTTCAAGGGCCTTGCTTAAGTATATCTTTTCCTCTCCGGTATTTAGGGAGAATGTAACAATATTTATTTTTAAATTTTGTAATTATTGATTCCCAAACTTTTTGTAAATATATGCTGCTGTCATGACGTTTGAACTTTTTATTCTAGAAAATATACGGGCTCCTTCTTATACACAATTATTGCTCTGGAGAAAGGGAATTTATAAGAATAATGTCAATACATAAACATCTATTCACACATACTGAACGCTAGGTACGTAAGTACATTAAGAGACTTTTACCACACCTTATCGACGCGGAATCGGCTTGAGCTGATCACGTATCACACTTGTCGCAGTCGCGTCGTCCGAACCAAAACGAGGCGAAGGACGTCATTTTCGCTTTTATTACATGGACATAAAGATCTTCCTGACCGGCTTAAGCCGATTCCGCGTCGGTAAGTTTGGTCACACCCTAAGTGATAATGCAGTAATTCCGCCACGATCAGAACAGTTAATTATAACTATAATACAAGTAAAATGATAGTAAACTCACTTGTTATCATTGTTAAAGGAAACGGCGCTGCCACTGATGTGGCTAATGTTCACTTTGTTGTTCTCCATGTTTTCCTGAAACAATAAAACAATTTATTGTAATTAATAATACTTACATAGCAATATTACTGCTTACCGTAGATGGAGAGCAAGGCCAAAGAAAAGATGTGCATTGTGTGAGGAAAGATATGAAAGAAAGCCTAGGGACAAAGAAAAACAATAAATATAAAACACATTTTTTTTTTTAATAAGTGTTTGGTTGGCAGGGGAGAATGGAAGAAAAACAATTTAAGCCGACCCCAAGTAACATGGGACAAGGGCAACAACATATTTCTGATTAACTTTCTCAATTTAATAGTAGCGTGATTTTGTAAAAGAGCGTTTGTTACCACTTAATATACATAAAAACGGACCAAGTGGGCGCTCGGCCCTAGTGTTTCAACCCCAAACGACTCGAACATAACATAACACCCAATAAAATAGGAATATTGGCGCCGTTTGATGTTTTCTGCACTTGCAGTAGTCGCCCCAGCACATATCTATGCATACATATACATGTATGCACAAATATGTGCTGGGGCTGTGGTGCGACAGTGTTAAAATAATAATATTATTATTTTTACACTCTGTGTCTGTGTGAGTGTATATTATATAAATCTGTATTATCTCGTCAGGCTATTGTATTTGTTTCCCACTTATTAGTTAGATAAAGTTGAGGTTAACGCATTGATGTAGGTATAAAAAGGGGTTACCGGGATCACAGAGTGAAATGAAAGCACCGAAAATATTTGCACTAATAATGTTCACACACTTGACACCTTATTTAAATAGTCAATAGGTAAATAAGACTTCTCGATTAAAATACTTTGTTGTTTTGGTTGACGATTATGAATGATTAAGTTTTAAAACTTGAAATAAAATTTTAAGTAATTTAATTATTTTTTAATTTAACGAGGAATAACATTACAATGTTATTACTCGTCATTGTTTGTCAGGGTATCAGATTTTATCAAAACCATAATCTACCAAACATTACGTTAATATAAATATTGACATATACATATTTCGTTTATCTCCATGTTGTGACGAAATTTATCTTAACACGTGTAGTTTATTTTGACGGCCACTTTACGCACCTACGTGTTTCCTAAAGACTTTGCCTGACAGGATATTTTCCGTTCAGTACTATGGAAAATACCTTGTGAGGAAATGAACTGCAAATCGCCAACCCGTTTCCAGCAAACGTGGTGATCAATGCTCGTGCCTTAGTAATATTCACAATGTTAACACTAGAATTAAGACAAACTACGTGCTCCGTTTCACCGGCTTCACAAGGTTTCTCATTTGTTCCAGGTTGACCTTGAGCCTTCAACCTTTTGTGAAAACTCAAACTCAAAGCATTTATTTCAATTAAACCATTTACAGGCACTTTTGAATTGTCAAAGAGACGGTCAGTTAGTCCGAGTCGGCAAGTTGAAGCTAGATGCCCATTCCAATACGTAGATCACTATGGAGAAGAACGGACAAGAAACTCCAAGGACACTCTTTTAAATCAAGATATTACAAAATCCTGGGTACATTATTATTGTTGCTGCTATATGTGAGACAATGTAACAAACTAATAAAACAATTCAAAATATAGAATTAAAAATTAAATTTGTAAAAAAGAACCCTTATAATAATAATAATTATTATTATTATTATTTATTTCAGGAATTTATTCCCATATTAAGCATTACAAATTATAGAAATATACATAAAGATTCAAATACATTAAAATATTACACATTAAAACACTTATGGTGCGACTTTGTCTGTCCGTCTGTCACAGCTGGATATGATTGCCAAGAACTACAAATGCTTATCAACTTGAAATTTTGAATAATTTTAGATGACGTTTGCCCAAGTATTTTTCAAATCAAAAAGATTTTTTTTTTTTAATCATGGACTGTGTTTCTCAAAAATTAGAAGTGGGGCTACTAGGGCATGTGGGGTATCATATGAAAGAGCGCTATTTGCACATTCTCAAACATTTTTCTATTTTTTAGGCCGCATAGTTGTTGACTTTTGACGAAAATTTATAAAATACCGCTGCCCTTTAACTCCGAAGTTTGCATAGATAAAAATCTGAAATTATTCTATGTGACAGAACTTTACGTAAAGATAACAGGAAAAATAAAACGATGTCTCTAAATAGCACACTTTTCAGAAATCATCAACAAAAATTATATTAGTTCCTCTACCGGTCAAGAGAGGGCGCTGACCTAAAACTGCAATATTCTACATCGTAGTGTTTCTCTGACGAATATAGGCGATGAAAATTTAAAAACATTTCGCGGTTCACAACCAAAATGTCCTCCTTCCTACCTCCTCGCAGGTTGCTTTGGGTGATCCACAGTTGTAGTTTTTTCTGGGCACAGAACTATTTAGGTACCTATACGAATGAAGCTATATATGATGGTATAAGCTTCTTTTTATGTTGCATTATAAAGTCGGAAACTTTACAAAAAAATCGGAAGTAGGTACACCTATAGTACCTACTCACCAGCTTCCAATGTAATGCCAAAAATATCGCAGTCCGCAATACACAATGTAGAGATTCATTTCCTTAAAAACATAAGTACATCATCATCAACCGACTCATGAATAACCATAATTTAGGAATATACATATTTGCAAAACTAAAATAAATTATGTATACTTAGCAAACCACCAGTAGGTACATTATACTTACATACATCCATATTAGGTACATTTCAAGCCTTTGGATTGTGTGTTGGTACAGTCAAACGCACGTCCATAGCAACAATTTGACAGAACTTGCGCAGGGCTTACGGGTGCCTAAAACGCCTACGCCATGCCTACACCGCCACCGTAGCTACGCCGCGGCCGCGCCGTGCCCCTACGCCGCCGCCGTGTCTACGCACAGTGGTGCCGATTGCCTTGTTCACAAACTAAACTAAATTTAAGTTCAGTGCATCTTTTTCTTTCTATTTCATTAAGAAAAGGACAGAAGAATATTTTTAGTTTAGTCCTGTCAAATTGTAAAATATATTTTAAACCTAACGATTTTAAACTTTAAAATGTTGATGATTATGTTCAAAATCGAACGAGAAAATTTGACAGTTTGTGGTAAGTCTTTGTACGGTGGCCCTGGCGTGCTGGCCAGGGTCATACAAAGACTTGTAATTATAATGGTACCTCAGTACCTACGTATTTTCATAACGCTCGCACTTTTTACTTTAAAATTATTTTTATTTGTTAATCCTTTAAGCAAACTGATGAGATAAAAATGTGCGTCGTCTTTATATTGAAGCCTATAGCGGTAAAGTAAACAAGAGAAACATGTCATAAAACGACAGCGGTGTTCACGTTGCTTGAAAACTACACCGGGAAACTTTAATTACCTCATATGTCTAAAATCAATATTAGCTAGAACCGCCAACGAGTTTTTGAAACTACGCACAGAGTTATTTAAAAAAAACAATATTATTCTCACAATCATTGTTGTAACTATTTTTAAATCAAAGTATGTTGTTTTATACAATAATTGTAATTATTATAATTATATAATTATTATGCCATGGCATTTAACCGGTAAATATTTGCCGATCTGGCAAAAAACTTATATACCGGCAGATATATACCGGTAAAATTCAGTTAGGATTAATTGTTTAAGTAGGTAAGTACCTTAAATTTAAAAGCATTCATGATATTGCTTAAACCATATTTCATAATTGTATAATATAAAATAAAGAATTGTGAGCGACATGTAATGGTTTAAATTGGGGGGAAAATGATGAAGCACCAGTGTGCACAGACGGACAGACAAGGAAATGATGATGTACGTAACGACATTGTGTTGTCAGAGTGCGCGCGCGCTGATTTATAGCACAGGTCGAGTTATTACTTCGTGTAGTTTAACAAAGTTATTGTGTCACAAGTCACAACACATTTAATAGGTAAGGAGCTGTGTTTTGGAACCGTTTGGGGTTGAAACCCTCTCGGGCCGTGGGGTCCGAGTGCTCATCTCCATTTACAAGGATACCTCCAAACGGGGGTTCACACTTCTCGTGAGCCAAACGCGGATGACTTTGGTTAGAGCATTGCCATACAACGTGGCAATGCTGCCAGTGCAGACGTTACCTATTCAAACTTTTAACTTAAAACTCGATTAATACAATCACATGGCTTTAAATCTATACTCAAAGCGAGATCTGTGCTCTGTTTATTTTATCTTGAAGTATATCGTAGTAAACATTATAAAAGAAAAATTAAATTGACAAATCCAATAGGACATTCAAAAGTACACTTCGTAATCACAGCTGCATGTACAGCCGGTCGATTCTGTAAACCTCTCACCGTGAAAACTTAGGTGATCTCGAAGTGAACTGTCATTACATATAAGACTAGGGATTGACACTTTTGACAGCTCATTAATTCAAGCTCACTTCACCTAGGTTTTCACGGTGAGATTTCTACAGAATAGCACTGCAGATTATAATAAGCCAGCGTCGCAAGAATTTTTCAGTCGTTACCGACGACAATGGAATGTTGCCATTTTAAATATTACCTATATTTATTTAAACTCTTAGAAGTATTGTATTTATTTTATTACTTATTTTGTTATTTTTGTCTTATTATTTATGCTGCTCCGGGCGATGTCATCACGTCAGCGCCGGCTGAAGCTGAAATCCAGCGCTGGGGCTCTGTCTCGCATAGGCTCGCAGCATTATGCTGAGCGATGGCCGTTTTGCGTGAATGAGGCAAAACGGGGGTATAAGGACAAGGGGTCAAGGAGTCACGTGGATGAAGTAATCTTCGTAATATTAGCGCTAGCGTTATATACGCTAGCGCTAGTATTACGATAAATCCTTACAAATTTAATTAAACTGAATTATCAACTAAATCTTAATTGAAAAAGTTCACACAATTTGATTATTATTATATTAAAATTGTGTGATAAGTCTTAAGAATGTAATTAAAGTTATGATGCAATAATAAAATGCCAATCCATACTAATATTACGAGTATAAACGTGAAAGTAACTCTGTCTGTCTGTCTGTCTGTTACGTTTTCACGCCTAAACCGCTGAACCGATCGTCATGAAATTTGGCAGAGATATAGCCAGGGATATGGAGAAGGACATAGGCTACTTTTTTACGCGATAACCAGCATCCACGCGGACGGAGCCGCGGGAAAATGCTAGTAGTTAAATAATAGTGTATCAATCAATATTGAAATATATTTTAAATTATTTTGTCTGTAAACTTATACATTATGAAAATAATAAACTCCGAAATAAAAATTAAAAAGTTTTATGCGATTTCTGGCATTTGTAGTGGCCAGTCTATTCATCATAAAAAAGTAAGTTGGAGTCTCATTTCCTAGAAAATGCATGGGATTTTTTTTTTTGCCATTTCTGACATCTCTAGTACACAGTTACAGTTGGTCCGACAACATTTCTGATCCACATTAAGAAGCTGGAACGAAAAAAGTTTTTGTGATAATGGCCAATTTCCTTGCTGATTGTAATTTTTTTTTTTCCAAATCTTTGAAAGGGGATTAAAATTTCTCAAAAAAATAAAATAAGAACAGTATCCTGAAACCGTGTTTCTGTAACTACAACAGATAAGGTACGTACCCTTACTGCCCCGTCTCAAAAATCCACCCTGTACCTATATATTATGTTCATGTACCCCGTTCACACGGCGATAATATTTTACTGAATAATTTTGGAAACACATTGCAATTTCATACTGCATTCGTTATTAACCATATAAAAAGTGGAATTTTGACGTGTGATCCCAACTCTTTACCGTTAAATATCGTACGTGTGAACGGGACCGAAGGTCGTGCTGATAGGAGAAAAAAGTAAGAAAAGAGAATTACCTACATTTATGCACACTTACATAATGTCACTAACCAAGACCTACATTGGTCTTGTAAACATAATAATATTCTCGTAATCTATCTAGTCCTAAATCAAAGTGTGACATTCCACGAACCGTATTTTTCCGTAAATATGGATAAACACATGTGTTTATTCTATGAAAACGTGTTGGTATATACGCATGGTATGTATTATATTGTTTTTCACATTATTGGAATATTTGTGTTACATATAGTTTTGATATTATGCTGTACCATTTGTCTGGAGATATATTGTTTTTATTTATTTTATTAATAGGTAACGGTAAGCTCTTGGTCTTCATCTCATCTGATGGTAAGTGATAATAAAGCCGAAGGTGGAAGCGAGCTTCACCCGGAATCCTCAACCACAGAGGAACTGGCTACCTCTAACAGCCAAAACTCAGCAAATGTTGTTAACATTGTTGTTATGGCGACAGACTTAGATAAGATGGTAGAATCCTTAGATATTTCTTTGGTATCCGAATTTACTACAGCAATATGGCTACAAAAGTTACAGCAACTGTGGTCTGCGAATTCATACCTAATAGTTGACTTGTGAATCCTGTTTGTTTCACTCAAAGATGGAGTTTCCACGAATTATATTCTTGGTGCGTAAAAATAACTTAAGATATAGGTATAGAGTGTAGGCTGTACATAACTTAAGATTTTATTTTGTTATCAGTGGTTTAATCTGTGCGATTGTGCCAGTCATTTAGTCACGCAAATAGTTGAAACTGTACCTAAGAATTATAGAATATATTCACTTACGCACCAGAGACGCAAAAAAACCTTCCTTCTGTAATCTTTGTACTCGAGATTATCATGTACTTACTAGCGGCGTCACAGACTGCTATTCGGGTCCACGACCGTTTGACAATCCTGATGCAGTTGGTACTAAGCGTTTAGTTAAAACCGTGCCATTGCCGAACCAGTCAATGCAAATTAAAATAATTATTCAAGCAATTACATAATTATCTACTAAGAAACTTGGGGTCAGTTACATCCAGTTTTAACTGGTTTTGTACCTGCTACCTAACCTAGTACTTACCCACCTGCACCGGTTGTAAACAGTTATTTGCGGAAATTAATCTATTCAAGGCTGACAATTATCTAGTATTGTATTTTAATTTAAACAATGTAGTTTTGCTTAGTTGGTTATGATTTCTTAAAGGTCACCGAAAACTGTAAAATATCACAAACGAAAGTTTTTCCATAAGCTGCATGACATTTAACAGGATAAAAACCGGCCAAGTGCGTGACGGACCACGCAAAATGAAGGGTTCCATAGTTGGTACTAATTTATCATTGAAATACAAGTTCTCCCATACTTTCCAACTGCAAATGTACATAAGTTGGTTGACTATTACTCGTTATTTTGTAAAGCCTACTTTTCTGGGTGTGGTTATATTCAGCTATCACATACCACAACTTAAACAATATTTTACAGGTCTCCGAATAACATATTACTTAAAAAAAGTTTGAAAAATTGACACCTTGCTCTACTAATTTGGCTGTAATTTCTAGAAATTACTTAATTTTTAAATTTGTTTTTTTTTTTGTTTATAATACTTTAATGTCATTCATGTATAGAAATTATAGCCAAATTAGTTAATAATAATAATAATAAATCTTTATCCACATGGTCCATAAAAAAACACAATAAAATAGTTACACAAAGAAAAGAAAATACAATAAAATGACATACAAACATTTACGTGGCTATTTTTAACCAACGCTTGTAGGTCTTGGTAACATACAGCTAGCTAGCTGTAAATTTTTCAAGGGAAAATAAAAATCGGGGAACTAAGAAAAATGATTAACATTGTGGTATGTGATAGCTGAATATACGGTGTAACGACCTCTTAACGGCGGACCACTATTTACGCCACATTCTGTATATACTACTGCTGTGAGCTTTTTCATATATCCAAAAAACCATTTAGTCGGAAAGACCATACACACTTGACTCTTACAAAAATTAGCACTTTAAAGCTTATAATAGCAAACGGATCCCTAAAACGAAAAATGGTTTTCACAAACCCGCAATATTTTTTTAAGGGGCCGTGCACGATACCGATTGATTTTGATCAAGTTTGTTCATTGTTTGAGTGAAAGTGAAAAAGAATTGAAACAAAATTATTTGTGATTTGAAAAGTCATGTTCTTTGTTTTGCATGTGGTTGAAAGGGATTTTTCAAATAAATTAAGTATTCACGGTAAATCACTAATATTCGCAAAAAGTTTTCCGAAAAATAACGCGAGACTGATGTTTGATCATCTGTCTACAAGAAACTGATTTTGATTTTAAACATAAAAAAATATCATCAACATCATTATATGGTCTACTTGCATGTAGCTGAACCACTTTTTTCAACTTCTATACAAAATATAGCAGAAAAATAATATTGAAAAAACCTTTTCTTATTTTTAAACCCAGTCAATAAATATAATTTTTTCTATTATTTAGCAAATCAAATCAAGTAGGTAACTTGAAAATCACACATTAGTCTTTAGTTATCCTTGAAATACGAGTATAATCAAAATTTTATTGAATGATTATATAATTATCTTCACTAAGTAAATCTACGACGAAATAAACCATATTTTCGAGAGCGCAAAAATTATGACCTTCTAACGCTTTTTAGGTTTCCGTACCAATACGGTAAAAAGGAACCCTTATGGAGCGACTCAGTCTGTCTGTCGTGTCACAGCTGAATATCTCAAGAACTACTAATGCTATCAACTAGAAACTTGGAATAGTTTTAGATTACGTTTGCCCAACTATTTGAAAATAAGAAAGAGGTTTTTTTTTTCCTGCAGCAGAAACTGATGGGCTGCTAGGGCATGTGGGGTATCATATCAAAGAGCGCTATTTGCACATTCTCAAAAGAAAAATATTTTTGATCTCTTTGTTTTCGAATTTTGACGAAAAATTTAAAAAAATTACCGGTCCCCCCTTATCTCCGAAGTTTGCATAAAGAAAAATCTGAAATTATTCTATATGGTAGAATTTTATGTAAAAATTACAGGAAAAATAAAACGATGTCTCTAAATAGCACACTTTTTCTAATATTGCAGTTTTAGGTCATCGCCATCTCTTGACCGATAATGGAACTAATGTATTTTTTGATGATTTGGATGATGGTACGGAACCCTCGGTGCGCGCGTCTGACTCGCTCTTGACCGGTTTTTTTTAATAATAAGCCATGTAGAAATGCTTGACCCTTCAGTGGTTGTATACCATTTGACCTGTAAAGACTTCCTCCTCGCATTGTGCATCACACTCAGTATGCACTGGTCCGTCATCTCGGCAATCGTCCCACGATCATTGTGTGGTAGGTACTCAACGGTCACTGCACTGCCAATCACTACTGCTGCTGCAAGTGTTTGGTGGTCAGACAAATGGGTCACTGCCACTGTAAGGTCTCTCTGATTGCCTGGGCGCAGACTGGGACGTTCTCACTACATACCTGGACCTATTGGTCTAGGTATGTCGTGAGACAATGATTTCCAAGCTGACCTAAGCCGTCTTGTAACCTCGCGTTCACAGTAAGGCTCACCAACTGTAGGTATTCTAAATGAAGTGTCTACTGCAGTTGCTGTTTATCGCTTACACCTAAAACAAGTTGTGAAGACTACTTTTACACAAAACTTGTCAAAAATGCCAAAAAAGGTTTCCGTACCTCAAAAGGAAAACGGAACCCTTATAGCCCTTAAACCTTATTACCACTTGGCCGGTTTTTGTTTGATATTTAGGTAATCGTTTAACTTGGCAGAAGTACTAAAATATTTTCATTTATTGTTAATAGCTGCTACCTTCGCCCACGTTGCTTTTTCTCAAATAAAAGTAGCATCAGCTATTCCTTATAACATCAGCTATCTGCCACTGAAAGTCCCGTAAAAATCTTTCCAGCCGTTTCGGAGAATAGTTAGAACAAACAGACAGATAAACAGACCGGCAGACAGACAAAAATGTTAAAAATTATTTTTTGTTATAAGTACCATAATATTTATTTTTATGGTACCTACTTATAATTTTATTTTTATAGATATAGATTTATGATTAGAGTGCTGACAGTACTTTAAAGTCTTTTTTCTATGATGCTGACATGCTGACAAAAAGAACATTATGATATTATATATCCCTAGGACAAGGACTTTGCTTGCCAGTATGCAATTTAGTAAACGATTTATAATAAAATGTACATTTATCCCAAAAACAACTATGATAGTAAAATAATAATAATGGAATGAATACGAACGCTTACCTACAATGATACCGAAACACTTTTGAAACCTTGACACATACACACCCTCACACTCATGCACTCACCCTCACCTACAGCCTACACTTTCACTCACCCCACTCATACTCACATTTGATTTAATTTAAGTTAAATTAATTTAGGTTAATTTAAATTAATTTATGTATTTTTAGCATAAAAATTATACTTTTTGCTTTTTATATAACACGTGTTGCTATAGGAGAGCGGACTTTCCTAATACAGGCAATAACTGCCGAAAAGGAGGATCAAATTTAAAAAAAATTGTTTAAACATTTACTTGTTTCAACCAATAAACATTTTTAATAAATTAATAATTATATAATTAACAATCGGGGGCGATTTTGGGTATCTTATATTCAAGGGCGCGACTAGATACACTTAGGCAATTAGGGGCAAGATCCAAGGGGCGAGCGGAGCCCAAACCAGTTGAGCTAGGATGTCTAGCACAACTCATTCATACTAATATTATAAATACTAATATTATAAACGTGAAAGTAACTCTGTCTGTCTGTCTGTTACGCTTTTACTCTTAAAACGCTGATTGTCATGAAATTTGGCAGAGATTATAGCCCGGGATATGGAGAAGGACATAAGACGGCGGAGCTGCGGGCAAAAGCTAGTTATCAATAAATGTTCATACACCATGCAAAAGATGTATGGGGCTTAACGAACGAACCTTGAGGAATAGGTATTATATGCTATGACGAATACCGTAGGGGTGACAGTTTTAATGTAATAATTATTTTCCCCCAACAAGAGGAAATTTTACTCTTTTCCCCCATGGGTTTTATGCGGTGATTTTTTTTTTTTAGGTATAGAGAATTTGCAATTCATGCAATAAATAAAAAACTATACGAGTACCAACATCGAATTTACAAAAATGAATTCAACAAAACAATCACTGAAAAATCTATTATACCTACATTACGGCAAATAACACCACTTATCTACAAACTGACACTATGACTGCCTCGTTGGTATTACTTGGTATAGTGGCCTCAAGTGCTACTGCTGAGCATGAGGTCGTGGGTTCAATTCCCTTGTCGGGCAAAGTGTTATTGGGTTTTTCCATCTGTAATTTCTCAGTAAAAGCCTGGTCTAAATTTGTGGCCGGTCGATGGCAATAGACTCGCCCCCTATGGGACTTAAACCACAGATTAATACAGATGAGCAATCGGCAGTTAAGGTATGAAGCTACAAGTACACGGCGGGCCCATCTCACTGGACCAATTCAGTACGAGTGACGCATGCCACCGGTATAAGAGTTACGCGATAGAAAGAGAGGCAACTTGTAGGTGATTATAGATCTAGTCCGGTAATAAGCGTTGTGCGACCTGAATTGCACTTTATTGTGTCGTAGCAAGAGTCGCTTTTTATTTAAATGGTTTTGCGGAGTGTCCCATCTGTATTAATCGGTGCTTAAACATAACTTGCAAAATGTGAGTGTAGAGGCACACCTCTGCCCAACCCTTCGAAGAAACAAGGCGTGATGTTATGTCATGTTATCTACAAACTATGTAAATGACTGATTCCTATATTTTTTTTAAGCAAATAGTTCGCTAGTCAACTCTGCAGTACAGATATTTTTTTAAACGCAAGCTGCGGTGTAATTCCTTAACACACGTACAATAGGAATCGGTTTCATTTTGACAATTCAACAACATTCATTGCGTTATTGCGTTGTTGACCAGACAAATTTTTCGAACATATGAAGCAATGGATTAGCAGTAGGATTTTGATTGATAGGATGTTACGCAATTAGGGTGTGTTATCAATTTCTTGTTCTTAATTAAGTTGTGGACAATAAGGTATTATTGTCCACGAACTTAATTAAGAACATTTTCAAAAAAACTATCTTGACGAGATTTTACCTAGGCTTCTCGAAAGATTATTAGTCACTACATATTATAAAACAAAGTCCTCCGCCGCGTCTGTCTGTCTGTCTGTCTGTCTGTCTGTTCGCGATAAACTCAAAAACTACTGCACCGATTCTCATGCTGTTTTCACCAATGGATAGCTTGGTTCTCTAGGAAGGTTTTAGTATATAATTTGTTAAGTTTTTGTATGCATTTTTGTATGAATTAACGATATTTGTTGGAGGTGTCGGAAAAAAATAAGCCGTCTGGGAGCTTTCAACGAAAACGCTGTCTAAACCCTTTGAGATATAACAAAATAATGTATGGTGGAATTATGTATCTTATAAAGGTCTTCAAAAAAGTCCGCGATGGCATATGTCTATCTCTTAAGGATAACATACTATATCCATTTTATTGTCTTTTTGTAGGTATTTGTTTGCCGAATTTTACTCTTGGAAATACGATTACGATAACAATACGCTATAATATCAGTAGCTTTTAGCCAAATTATGTTCGTAGATAAATAAGCTAGCTACTTATGTGTATTTCAAACAGTATACAAGAATATTTATCATAAAAACATTACTAAACACGGCGGCCTTATGATCAAAATTTGTGCATTCCAAAACTTTCGTTACTTTTTCACTGACATATTTATCACTTTTCGATAAACTAACACTCAATAAGAAATCTACACTTATTTCTCAGTAATTCTGTATAAGATTCTTCTAAGATTAAACCGTTTTCTCATTGAATCCATTACTTTACGCACGTTTAACCTTGATGAATGTTTACATTAAGCACCGCGCCACACCGCCACACGACCACAGACGTATTTTGTTTTCTTTTTTTTTTTCGTTCGTTTAGTGGTGTTCCCGCTAAAATGTCAACCGGTCAAAGTATTAGTCGATTAATCGAATTCTACAGCCAGATCGTGTTGCAAGTACAAAATAAATGTCAAATATTTTGTCCAATTGCGAACGTGACCCTGAGAAAAGTTATGCACCAATGGTGTTCATTAGACATTTCGAGCATTTTATCAGCACAAACGGTGTATCATGCGACATTTCGGAGGATTTCATTTTGTTTTCACATTGTTGGTACTTACGTGAATTATTTTAAAATTATTATTTGTGTCGCACTTTTATTTCGTGTTGTAATTTGGTAGGTACAATTGATTGCTTTAAGAATTTAAATGAAATTTAGTATTTTGATTTTGTGTTTGTTATCTTTAGGTAGACTCATTCACGTTCAGAAAATAGGTACTTTTATTATATTAAATCATTTGTTTCGGTTTCTATTCACATAGTGAATCACATTAAAATTAATATTAAGTTAGAATTTTGAGATATAGCCTGGGATATGGAGAAGGACATAGGGTAGGTACTTTTTTATGCGATAACCGACATCCACGCGGGCGAAGCCGCGGGCTAAAGCTAGTAGTTTATAAAAGATTGTAACTTCCGAAGTCACAAGTTTAACATTGATTTTCATAATTTATCTACAGATCAAACTCACATAATAATATGTATCTCTTGAAAATATTTAGTTCTACTCCAACCAGTTATTTTACAAATTCCATCTCTCGCGCGTAATTACTTATGTCGGTGACTGTACAGAGTACTTTTGCCATTCGGAAGTGGTCAATTTTGGTATCTAAACATGCAAACGAGATTTTAATGAAGATGTCATTACGTTTATATTTTGATATTTTTCCACTCACGTGCGAGGCCATTGCAAAATTGAGGAAAACTGTCGAAGTTCCTCCTGTCTGTGTGTCATTACCCTCTATTTCCTTCAATACATAGATGCTACGTCATCATTTTTGACGTCAACAGGATTTTGCAACATAACATCACGCCTGTATTCCCCAAAGGGTTAGGCAGAGGTGTACCTAAGGTGCAGTATTTTGTCTCATATTTTATTATGACTGAGAGCGTGGGAACTATGCACCAACTACGTGGATGAGTAATTTAATGATGCTTTTCTTTGGTATTTAAACACTGAAACCGGTTACCGAATCTATGCAACCATTTATAGCGAGTTTTGAGTATTTGACATTATTTATTATCAATGCAATATCAAGTATTCAAACTCAAACTCAAAGCATTTATATCAAATAAACCAATTACAGGCACTTTTGAACTGGCAAGGGGTCGGTCAGTCAGAAAGATGAAGCTAGTTGCCCATTCCAAAGCGTTCTATAAGCGGCATTAAAATAATTTAATTATTACATATATATGATTCATTTTATATTAGAAACAATCCGTTTATTAAGAGATAAAAACAGAGAATATTGATGACTTTGTGACCTTCAAAATAAGAAAATGAAAGATAATTAGAAAAAACTAATCAGCGCATTTTGAAGACGAGAATGTTCAGCTGATTATACGCTGAACAGATTTTGAAAATAATTCTTAATTACCCTAAAGTAGGAGCACAAACATACCTCGAAATGTTGTTGGGCAGAAAGAGCTGTGTTCAACGCTTGATTTACCTAACATAATCCACATCAATGTACTAAAAAAAATTACTAGCTATTACTTATATTATGTTAATTTCTGTGCAATAATAATATTTCACGTTATTTCTTTAATTTGTTTAAAAACATAAATACAAAGTTGCGCAAATAACTCACCGCGAGTGAATTTTGCGAGACTGCAGCCTTAATGCGTTAAAAAGCTTCGGAACCTGTTTTTGAACAATGACAGCGGCAATTATTTCCTATGCCTATGTAATTTATTATAAATGGCCGGAGCCATGCAGAGTATACCCTCTTGCGCATTAGCGCCGTTTTGGCGGGAAGGGAACACACTTGGTTATTGTCGCGTCTATTACGTGGGAATACATACGTCAGCCAGACGTTTAAAACGACTAGGATTCGACTTCACAAACACAGCTACCTCCATTATGTACAGACTAGGCAGTGTTAATATTTTGTGCTATTTAAAGTATGGCATGCCACTATCAGTGGATTGAAGCTTAAACATCTTTTCTGGGCTTTAAAAACTGTTTGTCTTTCGGTTGAGTTTCCCCAGAATATTACACCGTAACGTAAGTGGGATTCTACTATGCCAGAGGCCCTAGTGTGAGTTTCTTTTAACCACGGAGCGCGTTCGGCGGCGGCGCTCCGATTGGCCTACGATTGGCCCTTCACCAATCGGAGTGCTGAACGCGCTCGATGCGTAAATTCGAGATGGTTAAAATAAACTCACACTAGGGCCTCATAATAAGCAGTAAGAAGTGCATCCATGTATAATAATGGGGATAGTGAATGCAGAGCGTATGCGGACTTACTAATTCTTTTACATAAAGTATCAGTATGTGTTTTCCAATTTAGGTTGTTATCTATTATGAGTCCCAGAAATTTTGTATTTTCTACTTCTTCAACAACTTCATCCTTGTAATGTATATTAGGTGCTGGGAATCCGCTGACTAAAATGTACAACTTTTGTTTTTGTCAAGTTTATTTTTAAATTTACAACATTTCTTAAACAATTATTAATGTCCCTTTCATATGTCTCCACACTTTTACGTGGTATTGTCACAGTACTGTCGTCCGCAAACAGAGCGTGTTTTGTTGTAATTATTTTATTTTAATACAAAAAACATAATTAGTAATTATTATAAAAAAGAACAATGTTGATTGTTCTTTTTTATAATAATTACTAATTATGTGAGAGAGTGTACAAAGTGTATTAAGAGCGCTGTCACCGGTCCACTAGCGCCACTCCTTTAAAAATATCTCGTGACTGAGAAGGAATTATGCTCAATCAGCTACCTCGGTAAGTGGGTCTAGAATTTTCTAATACCTTTCATAAAGTTTCATATTGAGACGCGAAGCAACAAAATTCGATCTGAATAAAAACGGCCACATTCCTCTAGATCGTATTTTGTTGCTTCGTGTCTCAATATGAAACTTTATAAAAGGTACCTATTAGAAAATTCTAGACACACTTACCGATATAGTTGATTGAGCCGTTTTTCATAATTCCTTCTCAGTCACGAGATAATATATTTTTAATCGACCGGTGAGCGTTCGTGTGAGCCGGTTACATTTTTCATCATGGCGTCGCACGGTGGATCGAAAATCGGCTGTAGAAGACATAGGATCTCGATTTCTTAAATGTAATTTTTTTTGCTGGAAATGACTTCTGCTGATCATTACTGTTCTATAAAATTCATATGAAGTAAATGTGTGCACAAATGGAAGAGTTATAATTTTTATAAGAAAAAAATGTAAGGAGCTAGTATGAAAAATCGAATTATCTCCTAAACGGCATGTTTAACCGTAATATCCTTGGAGGTGGTCATAGTGCTAATTATTTATAATTTTTTGGTTGCGGATTTGACGAAAAATTTCATGCCGTTTTTTTTTTAAAAATCGTCAAAATATTTTCATTTGTTTTTTCATATGAAACGATTCCTTTTAGTGTTTATGTTGAAGAACACGGACTTTTAACTACACGTAACATAAAATAGCATTACTCCTATATTTCCGAAGGAGTTAGCAGAGGTTTATAGTACACCCACACGTAGACAACTATGCTTGAGCTAGATATTTATCAACACATCATGAGTTTTAAAACTTTTCATACAACCAAATTACCAATTGTTTACTCTTCTAATGAGTCCGAAAAGAAGTGATTAAGTAACTACACTGATTAGGTCTTCTAATGAGTCTTTATAGGTGATTTAATGATTTTCAATATCTCACGACAATGCCAACTATGGATTACATTCAACTTTTCCTGATAAGTAAGCTAATTTGTTAATTAGCAGTGCTATGAGTTCTAAGAATAGTTAGTGACAATTATAAATTTTCATTAGCTAATGAGAAGATAACTAATGAGGGTAGTTACCTAATTATTGGCGTTTTGCAATAAAAGGGCTAAAGTTTTGTTTTATAATTTAGTTTGTTCACAACTGTGTAACTGCTAACACTAAATCTGCGACTATAAAATCTTAGAATGGAAAGTTTAATCACGAATTTAGACTTGTTTGTTCTTCTACGAAGTGAGAGTACTTCATTTGATCATGAAGTATTGTTCAGTGCAGTTGTATCCCGCATAGGCGATTGCCTGTCTGACGAAGATCGTGTTGTTCTCAAAGAATTTTGTCGGAGATTTACACGAGCCGCTTTACAAAGGTGGCAGAAATCCAACCGATTCCTTGATAATTTCAGGAGAAAGTACGAGAATTGGTTGGGAGCAAATATTGATTGGCCGAGTTTTGTGCAAACTTTAGTTAATCAAGAACCAAGTGTTGATGAGATACCAAGAGCGCCCTCAGTCTCTCCAGAACCGTCGACATCAACGTCCATTGGAACAATGACGAAAAGATACCGTAAACCATTCGAAGATCCGGGAAGTAAACAAAAAAAGAGAAGATCTGATGAACACACAGGCGAAGATTCCAGTGAATTGGCATATGCAGCTGCAGCACGTTTAAAAGAAGAAGGGCATGGAGATATCGCCTCTGTCCTCGAATACATGATGAAAAATCCTGAAGCAGCCGCTAAATTAAATGAAACGCTTAAGAAACCAGCGAAAACAATCATATTTACGTCAGAAAAGGCGCTTGGATTGCTTCTTTCGCTAAAACTCTCAAAGTGGCAATATATTACGTTGCGAGAGGCTGCCATTCGGGAAGGTGCTAAGGATATTTATCCATCTACTATAAAGTGCAACAAACTAAGCTTGATTGCTACCCTCCGAAGCAATCAGTGACAGTTACTGATTCATCGGCTAGGATTACACTTCAAGCTTTACTTGATATCACAGTTACAAGAATCCTTCAAAGCCTTTCTAAGGAAGAGCATAACAAGCAGTTGAAGCTGATATCCAAGTGGGGATTTGATGGTGCTTCTAACCAAAGCCGATACAAGCAGAAAATGGAGGGTGAGGAAGATGACTCGAGCATTTTCATGACCTCCTTGGTGCCACTTAAACTGACAGATGGAGACAACATCTTATGGACGAACCCAAAACCATGCTCAGTTTTGTATTGTCGTCCAGTTCAGTTTACTTTTGTAAAGGAGAGTGAAGCAGTTGTCCTTGAGCTGAAAAAACAAATGGATGAAGAAATTGAGGCCCTTATTCCCACAGAGTGCAATAATAATAATAGGGTGACTCATGAACTAATGATGACGATGATCGACGCTAAAGTTTGCACTTACCTTTCTGAAGCTAGATCAAATGCATCGTGCTACCTGTGCTTAGCAAAGCCTACAGAAATGAACCGCTTAGATGCTGTAACATCAAAAATTGTGAGTTCTGACCTGTATGAATTTGGCTTGTCATCCCTACACGCCCGTATAAATTGTATGGAATGTCTGTTACACATTGCATACAGGCTCGACTTCAAACGGTGGGCAGCGAGAAGTGATGAGCACAAAGAAATGCTACAGACAAGGAAGAAAATAATTCGAAATAAATTCAAAGATGAGCTCAATCTGTTGATTGATATAGTAAAACAAGGCTCGGGAACCACCAATGACGGGAATACTGCAAGAAAATTCTTTGAGTTTCCTAATAAAACCGCAGCTATAATCGGTTTGGATGAAGACCTCATCAAAAGATTTGCTGTAATTTTACAAGCAATTACATCTGGAGAGCAGGTCGATATAATAAAATTTAGAGATTATGCCCGCAAAACAGCAGAAAAGTACGTATTATTATACGACTGGTACTACATGTCGTCAACCGTTCATAAATTATTAATCCATGGGGCTGACATAATTGAGAAAAATAATATTGTGCCGATTGGGACTCTCTCGGAAGAAGCCTCAGAGTCTCGAAACAAAGATTTTAGGAGGTTTCGAGAACATCATTCGCGGAAAAGAAGCAGGCAGGATTCCAATCAAGACATTTTAAATATGCTTGTTGTTTCTTCGGATCCTTTGCTAAGTGCACAAAGGCCTAAGTTAGATGCCAAGAAAAAGCAGAGCTTTTTTTGCTGAAACTCTCGACTTAATTCAATTTCAGGAAACTGAGTTCGAGTTTTTGGATATATCCAATCTGGATGCTGACTCAGAATTGGAGTCTGACAACGAGAGTGATAAGGAAAATTTGTAAAAAAATTATATATGTACTTATTGGTAAATTTGTATTTGAGTCTGTTTGGGTTTTTTTTTTTTGTAATATTTAATGATATTTTGTCTTTTTTTTAATTTATTTTACTTTATTTTACAAATGCTTAGTATTAATTCCTTAAATTAAATTATTTTGTATATAATATAACTTTATATGTTACTTAAATAAGAGTTTGATAATCTTTTTTTATTTAAATTAATAAAAATGTGTCAAAAAACAGCAATTTTTTTATTTAATTTTTCTTGTTTTGTGTGTTCTTAATATTTGGGTTAATAACATATCGAACTTTTTAACTTGGACACTAAAAGGGATCGTTTTACATGTAAAAATAAATAAAAATATTTTGACGATTTTTTTAAAAAAACGGCATTAAATTTTTCGTCAAATCGGCAACCAAAAAATCATAAATAATTAGCACTATGACCACCTCCAAGGATATTACGGTTAAACATGCCGTTTAGGAGATAATTCGATTTTTCATACTAGCTTCATACAAATTTTTCGTAAAAAAAATATATTTCCTTCGTTTTTGGGCAGAATTAACTCGGGTGTCATTTTTGTACATATTAATGATCAGCAGAAGTCATTTCCAGCAAAAAAAATAACATTTAAGAAATCGAGATCCTATTTCTTCTACAGCCGATTTTCGATCCACCGTGCGTCGGGGTCGTACATTATTATTGATATGTAATTAGAAGAAAATGTGTGGTTAAAATATTTTTATAACTCTAAAATTAAACAAAGAAGGCTGTGTGGAGAGTGTTCTACGCAAACACAAACTGGTTTGAACTGCACGCGACGCCACGCTCGACGCTCTGCTCATCGCAAACAAGCACACTCCCCGCGCCGCGCCGCTCGGCCACCACTCAGGACAATCGCGAGGAATTGCTAGTTTCAACCAATCAAATGGCTTGAATCTAGTTTTAATTAATACTTGAGTATTGAGTGAGGTTCTGTAATACCGGCCTTAGTATTCCATTTTGACCGAACTCCAACTAGAGGGCGCCAGAATATTGATTGCACACGGGCGCTACGTGGCCGCGTGGGCTAGAGCCGCCTCTGCTGGCGGGACGCGTCCTGAGAGGGCTAAAAAACGGGATGTCCCGCCAAAAGCGGGACATCTGGCAACACTGTCACACCTGACGAAACACAATAAACAATTAAATAGATAATTACGTACACAAAAGTAGTCATCAAACGATTATTTTGACGCTCATCGGCTAGTAGAATAACATTAGCAGTGGTTTTATTGTACGTCATTGGTATGGGTCAATAAACTACACCTACAAACGAGACAGCGAAAAAGTTAAAGGGAGCTATATATTCAAAAATGGCAAAAAGAAAGGGAGCTATTTAGATTCGAACATGGCAAAATAGTTAAAGGGAGCTATTTAGATTAGGACATGGCAAAAAGAACGAATGTGTGACTTTTTTCAACCTACCCTTAAGAGATCTTTACGTACATTTCTCATCGACTATTCTTCTGTGAAATATGGCTCCAGGACAAGTCGTCATCATCATTGGAGGCCTCGCTCTACCCACTGCTGAGTATTAGGCCTCCCTTTTGTGCCAAGGACAAGTAAGGTCTTGAAATTTATCATGATTTTTATTAAGATTTGATAGAGATTGAGTAAAATTCTATGACTGGCATCATCTAACGCTCATGACGATGTTACAGATTTGATATAAATTTTACATTTTCTTGTTCCTATTATCTTTTTAGGATTGATAATTATGCATTTAATGATTGACAGATAGTAATGTCTACCACAGTGTTTACTCCTGCACGTTTGATAGGTACGAGAAGTACCTTATCAGCTTGTTGCAAACATCTTTTTGAAAACAACCTCCGAAACGTGCCAAAGAGCTAAGGAACACCACAGATTTAAGAAGACGTGAGATTACTGAAGTACCTTAATAACTTCAAGAAAACTACAAAATAACTTCAGAAATTCATACAATACAACAAAAGCATTTCCACAACAATAGAATCGGTATGTAACTTTCATGGGCACGAGCATTGTTCCAAGCTGACTCTCTGAGTTTTGTTTATTCAGAAAATGTTAAGTTAATTGGATGGTTCAAAAAACACTGATTTGTTTGGACAAAGATAGTAGAACATAAACATCACGCCTGTAACCCACGAAAGGTTAGGCAGAGATGTACCTATAGTACAACCACCTTTCGCCAGTTAAGTCCCCTGTAATAGGGGGCGAGCCTATTGCCATCAACAGGATACAAATCCAGACTCCGGGCTGCTAATAAAGTCCGGATGGACACTTTGCCCGACCTAGAAATCAAACCCAGGACCAAATAGAGGACGACAGAGCATTGCTCCGATATACAGATAAAGATGAATTATCGATCAAAATCTCATTTTTCCACGTCTTCCTATCACCCTAAACTACTACCCTGCTTATAAATAAGACAATACCAACCAGACAGTTCCATTTAGAACTCCAGACGGCGTGATGGATGATAACCGTCAGTCCCAAATGGATGCGGGTCGTGGAGATACCCACGACTCCCACGAGGCGCCGGGACGCCTCCCACCGCGCGCTTATTAGATAATGCAATAAAGCAAGAATACTGGCGGCCTACAGGAGAGACTAGTGCTCGGAAAGTAACTATAGTCTTGTGTTTGGTCTTGTGGTTGTTTGGTAGTAAGAAATTTTACTACCCAGGTACCTACCTTGTATATTCTAATAACTTGATTTAAAAGAGTGTCTTGCCTAATCTTTACCGTAGAGATTGTCGTTTTGCAACGGGCAACTAGCTTTAACTTTCTGAATAACTGACCGACCCTGGACAATTCAAAAGTGCCTGCAAAAGATTTCATTGAAATAAATGCTTGAGTTTCAGTGAACTGTTTTTCGGGTACCGTTTCGCCTGTGGGTAAAATTGTATTGGCACGTGTGAAGACCTTCACACAGTCAACTACTGAAAGGTATAGTAAGAAGTATGCAGGAAGAAAGATGAAGAAATGGATTTGGATAGCCGCGTACATTCATCCCTCTTTTAAAAAAATATATAAAAATATTAGCCAGTCAGCAAGTGGCAGGTCACAGCTGGATGAGAGTTGCTGAGAATCGAGTTGAATAGCGTGCAATTGGAGAGGCCTATGTCCAGCATGGGACTGCTGTAGGCTGATGATGACGATGACGAAGCGGCAGAAGCAGTACATGCTGCGCGCAGGATGCCCCAGAGGAGGCTATTTCATTGCACGTCGAAGGTGCACTGAGCTGCGGATAATTGAATAACACACAATGACAGTTCAATAATATTCATTTCACCTCACAAGCCCGGAAAGATTATGTTTATCATTCGAAATCTGAGTGCAAAACTGTATTTTATCCGCTAGCGTGGAAGTGTTTTTAAAATTCGCATCTTTCCATTCATAATTTTCTATACCGCCAGTCCTCTGAAAATGCATGAATTCTTATATCATGTCAGTGCGCCAACCTCATTAGGGTTCTGTATTAAACAAGGAACCCTTATCGTTTCGCCATGTCCGTCTGACTGTCTGTCTGTCAGCGGCTTAGCTCAGAGGCTCTTAGTGCTAGAAAGCTGTAATTTGGTATGAGTATACATATTAGTCACACCGACAAAGTGGTAAAATAAAATCTTTCAGGCCTTTAAAGTGCTAATTTTTCTTAGAGTCAAGTATCGTCTTCGTCCGTCCCACCCGTCAGCTAATTGGTTGTATTTGGATATGTGACAAAATTCACGGCAGTAGTATATATAACGAAGTTAAAAGAAAAAAAACTATCACAACTAAGTAGGCTTCAAAAGTTACCACCGAGTAATAGTTGACCAACTTACATTGACAGTTGAATAACATGTTCTCCGATACATTCCGTATGGAAGCACATGTTTTTCAACTACAATGTTAAGTTGGTTCTTGGGATAAATTTATACCAACTACGGAACCCTTCATTGTGCGTGGTCCGACACGCACTTGGTCTGTTTTAATTATATATTTTTTATTTTCTTTCCTTTATTTAATTCACTTTCCATCATTTTGGTTTGCTTTTCATGAAATCGTAAAAAATCATAAAATATGAGAGAGTTCAGCGACGAAGATATAAATTTAACACCTGCAGAGTGAGTGCAAGCGGTAAATAATGCCGAATTGAGTTCTCTTCCGGAAAAATCACGCGAAAAGTAAGTAAACATAAAAGCGTACAATTTGTTTAATGCATACAGACATTCTAAAGGCACGAAAAAGTGTACGGAGACTATAATGCTATCATACTTCATTGAACTACGGTATCTAAAACATGCAAATCAAGCACAATTTGGAGCTTTTACTCGATACTAAAAACCACGACCAAAACAAACACTAATTTAATATATTATTTATGCTGTTTTTCTTGCACCTAGCATTTTCCTCGCTGCAGTGAGGTGAAAAGTTGTGTTTCGCTCGGCAGCAAAGTTATTCTGCGTCTCGTAGATTTGAAACCCTCGCTACGCTCAGGATTCTATACACGTACTTGCGCAAAAAACTTTGTAGCCTTACATAACATACCTAACACCAGCCACCAGCTATTAAGGCGAGGTTCTTCAAGTGCACCTCTAGGAAATGTAATTTTAATGTAATTTTATTTAGAAACGGTAATGATTAAACACGTGAAAAAATTATATGTTGCTTTTGAGACCTTTCTGTAGGTACGTCGGGAACGTTCGCTCGATAGAAAAAAAATCCAAACATACCCTTATTTTGTAGATTAAAATCATTTTATTTCAATATTATACCACATTATGTATTAAAAATATCATCAAAATAAATGTCTATGATGATGTAATGTCCGTCGGGTTTAACATTGATAATATCGTAAAACGTAATTTCCAACCCATTAACGAAATTCACGGCACAATTTACTCGCGCCCAGCGGCCACCTCTAGAACAAAAATGCACGCTCAAAGAACCTCGCCTTAAACTTTGTGCTACACTTCACAGTTGCTACAGTTCACGCTTCCATATAAATTGGAAAAATGTCGGGATTTCTGATTAAATACACGAAAGTAATACCGTAGGTAAATACTGTACATTGTATTTAACTTGTAGGTGCAACATTGTGTTTAATTTGTAAGTGCAACGATCGTAAATGGTAGCACTTATTTACCAACCATAAAAGATGGTGTGCCTTGTACCTATAACGTTACACCTTAAGTATTAGCTTGATAAGCCGACAGTTATAGTGAGTGCATATCCGAAAGTAAACCAACGACTTTGTTTACAAGTAATTAAGGATTTAAAAAATACAAAGAGGTTAATAATACCATTATACTAATCTTGCAGGTTATTTGAGAAGATTTGAAAATATTTACGCAAAATATGAATTGAAACGCATGTGCACTTCGTTAATGATGAACCTATGTATCTCTGATGAGGTCAATGAACTATGCAGTTCTGAATTAAGTTTAGGTCTTAAATGCTGAGTAGGTTATATGAAGTTAGTATCCAATTTACAATACCTATAGGAATATAATTTACGAAAGCTACTATTGTATACCCACTGCTACCATTGCTAGCATACTATTGTATAATAAAAGCAAGTCGCTGCTAAAGCACTAGGAAGTGGTGAAAGGTTTTGGGGGATTCTCTTTTGACATTTTGACGTTCAAAACGTGCTGACTTTGACCCTAATTAGAATCAATGATCGGATCGGTTAAAGCGCAGACTGACCAGTCAGACGTCATGAGTTCGAATCCCATCAGCTGTTGTATTGACTATTTAGCTTGGTTGTATGCATCTCATACAAGTCCAATTACTGGTAACATTTTTTATGCCATGATACATGACTTGTACAGTGTCCATGGCCTGCGAAATGTTTTAGAAAAACAAAAGTTTCATATCGATGAACAGCAAGCGTGGTGATCAACGCTCGTGCCTTCTCTGTATGAGAAGAGGCCTTTGCCCAGCAGTGGGACAACAATAGGCTGGTATAGTTATTATTTCAATACTAGAAAATGAAAATAAAAACATTACACGCGGGTGAAACAACGGGGCACACTTAGTTAAATGACAAGTTATTAGGGTCGCCTGGCCTATACACAGTTCACCTCGACATGGTTCATGTGCATAGATCCCATAGAAACAGCTTCAGTCAGCCAGCCGCGGGAATGTCGCAACCTCGCAACACTCGCCACGGATCTCCGTGACACTTTTTATGTGGTAATATTCCGTAATAGACACTGTAATATTCAATTTATTCCACACTAGCTTCTGCCCGCGACTTTGTTCGCGTGGAAGTCATAACACGAGACAATATACTAAAATACCAGCGACATTTTAATAAAACTTCCTTGAATACTACGTTTGTAGTTTTGGTCACAGCAGTCAAAATATACAGAGAGTCAGGACTGGTGACGCGAGAGCAAGCGACGTACAGTTCCATGTTCTATGGTAAAGGGTTTGGTTTCCGCACTTAGTCCTTCAGGTCGACAATTGTACATGGGCCATGGCGGCCATCAGTGATTATTCCAATCAGCCCACCTCCCTCTAGAAGATAGATACGTCTCCCGGTCTGTTTAGAACATCTGTGAAAGATCTGGGTGCCCCGAGGGTTTCTGTTCTAATCTGGGTGATGCCTGTGCATTCAAAGAGCACATGCACGACGTTTTCCTCAGCCTCCATGCAAGCCCTGCATAGAGGATTGTCCGATATTGTGTGGAAGTGTTGGTTTAGCGAGCAGTGTCCCGTGATGGTCCCCGTCACCAGGCGCAGGCCGGTCCTGTCCAGGAGTAATAACCGCCTGGTTAGCCTACCATCTAAGAATGGCATAGCCTCCCTGGACTGTCTGCAGGTTGGTGTCGAGGTCCACCAGCTCTTTTATAGTGAATTATTGAAGGCCTGTGTTCCTGGATATACACTAATGGCACAACACTGATACCTACATTGAATGTTTCTCATTGTCATTCTTACAGATTATTCCTGGCGAACAGCTATCACTAATATAATAGTACATTGTAATTGTTAACACTCGGGAAGTCAAGTATAAGTCCTCTCTTTGAGGAGTGGCTAGAGAGACGCCACGGCGTCCTCACCTTCCGCCTGTTCAGCGCGCAGTGTCCTGTGATGGTTCCCGTCACCTGGCGCAGGCCGGTCCAGTCCAGGAGTAATAACCGCCTGGTTAGTCTACCATCTAAGAATGGCATAGCCTCCCTGGACTGTCTGCAGGTCGGTGACGAGGCCTGAGGCGTGAATGCCTGTGTTTTTGGTATTTTGGTACGGAACCCTAAAAAGAAGCACAAAAAATAACAATTCTTTGACCTGGTCAGATCATGTGAGGACCATGTAGATCCGTGTCTGAAATGGTCTTTTGAGGAAAGAACCACACAATTTTGAGTGGACCTGTCCAGTCAGTGCAAGCATTTGTCAGTAAACGTGTAGCTCAACTCAGGATTTAAGGAGCTCAACGACTCGACGAACAATACCAAAGAAAGGACATTTGGGTAGGCCGCATAAAGTTAATAGTTTTTCTATTGTGTGGGTATGATAATCATTTAAAAGATTAAATCTGTAACTATTTGCTATATTCTTTTCCTATTCAACACAGCGAAGTAGTAATGGAATAATTCGACTGTTGTCTACACTGATACATTATGTTCGTTCTCATCTCAATCTGACCTACGACCTGTATGGGAAAACTTTTTTTCAATTTCTGACTTTTCTAGTACTCAAACCTCAGTTGGTCCCATAGATTTTTTTGATCCTCGTAAGAAACAGGATCGATTGGCATCAAAAAACTTTTTTGTGTAAATTGCCCATTTTCTTGCTGACTACATTTTTTTCAAAATCTGTGAATGCAGATATTTTTTTTTTTTTCTAAATGTTAAGGATAGTCTCTTATGATCATTTTCTTGTAGCGACCACGGTTAAGGTACGTGCCCTTATGGACCCATCTCAAAACATAATGCAATACTGCTCATCCCCCATAGCAAATAGTGTAATAATTTATGCGTAGTAATTTGACCAGACCTATAGGGAATATCTATACAAAATTTTAACAAAATCTGTCCGGTAGTTTTTGCGTTTAGCTGGAACATACATTCAGACAAACAGACAAACAGACAAACAGACAAAAATTCTAAAAACTATATTTTCGGCATCAGAATCGTTCCCATACCTCGTGGCAATTACTTTTTTCCAAAAATATTCAATGTACAGTTTTGACTTCGCTACGATTTTATTATATGTATAGATGTATAGAAGATATAGATACAGATTAGATGATTCCTAGAATACTTAGCTCAGTGGTATAAATCATGTAGTTGTTACTAAGTATACCTAACAAGGACATTTTGTACTTGATGGGTAGCGGAAAATCTTGTAACCTATAACTATGTAACATATATTACTTCATGTCTCCAAAGATTTTCCCCAAGGTTGGGTTAAGTGTAACGTTGAGAGACTGTTAAAAACTTTTCCTTGAAAGAAGAAACGATTACTTATCATCATAAGTAATAATTTCTGCTTTTCTTCCTTCCTAGTTGGCAAGAGTTCCTCGCAAATCATAAAATAAATAAAACCTTCAACGTTTTGTATCAAATACCTACTCTACATAGGTATCTTCGATCAATAATAGCACTAGATACAGGATCAGGAACAAAAATAAGTCATTGAAGTGGCCACGTTTACACACACATACACATTTACATTTGTTACTACGAAATATAGAAAAAAGTTTCACAATATTAACAACTTCAGTTCAATATAAACCTTAACACTCAACTATAACATGTAATTACGATTGCAAAATATTTATATTTAAGACCTTCTATCATTGGAGAAAGGTAAATAAATAAATTTAAAATGTCGCTTGAAAATAAAAAGTCATTTTTATAATAAGTACAAAAATATTTATTCTAAAATGAAACTTAAAACCTAAGCAATAAGGTTAAAAACATTTTGTTGACAATTTCGTGCTTACTCTATTTTGGAACTAGACGTAGTTCTTGGTATTACATTTCAATGCTCAGAACAGAGTAATCATTGAAAGACGTAGAGTGGCAGAATAATATTTTTATTTTTTTATGCGAAGGTTCTTTTTTTAAGGTAGCAAATATGTTTGATCAATTTAAAAAAGTAGGTAGTAGGACTGAAGGAGAATGGCGGGCTAGTATGGAAGTTTTGTACCGCTGTTTAATTGTCGTGTTTTGTATTGTTTTTATATTTAGTCGATAGATAATATCATCAATAAATAGAGTATAAATTATCTGATTTTTTGAAGTTAGGGTTCAATAGTTATTTTACTTTGTTTTATGTATGAGAGGTTACATTTTGAGGTCGGTAGGTAGGTGTATTGTAAGATGACAGTTGACTGTCAATGTAGTTGTTTACAAACTAAAACTTACCTACTTATTCACTATTATTCCTTTTATTTTTTATTTCTCATCTTAGTTGATCCTGTCGACGTTACGAACAGCCAAGATGTTCACCGAGATTTATAGACTATTCCTAACAATCCCTTACATTATTCATGGGTACCTACGAAAATGCATCCATATTTTACGTAAATAAGGATGTCTCTTTAAAGATGCAGTTCCACACTATCCCTTTTATTACAAGTAATACAACAAACAGATACCGATATAAATAATCTAAATGTTCTAGATTTTGTCTCAGCTCAGCGTATCAGCGTACCTAATCAAAGACTTAAAAATGCACAAACGGATTCACACACCGCATTTCAATAAAACAGCAAATATGCCTTTGACAACTGACAGATGATTTTCTTGAAATATAAATAAAACATTGCCATAGTCAAGCATGTTTGGATGTTGATATCGATTATTCTTATCGATTATTTACGTACATTTAGGTGATAATACATGTAAAAATCACAAAATGTAATGAATAAAATATTATTTGCTGATTTTTTATTCGTAATTGAATAAAGAAACATAATGCATTAATATATTATATTATAATAAATCGTGAAAATATTTTCACGATTTTACGCATGGCAAGTTTTGAAAAGGTGCATTGCGTTTTGTTGTCAATAAATTAACGTTTCGTTATTTATTATTCTCTTTTTTTAAATCCCTCTTTTTATACGTTTCCAAAGTTCTAAAAATATAACAAATACGTAAAAAGATCAACTTTAAGGTCCTTTATAAGTGCTCAATGTCTTATATTGAAACACCAACTAAAGTTAGCGGTACGAAATCTGCCGTTCTCCTTTGTACAATAGTTATTTTAATAAGGGGTATGCGCTGTGGTAGCCCGCGAAATTCAAATTTTCTTGCGTTTTATGCAATTTGCAGGTCCGTGTCAGGTGGTAATCTTGATCAGTTCAGTTATGTCCAATTTATAAAAATGAATTGAACAAATTGTTTAATTAAAAATTCAACAATTTGTTACTTAGAACTTTTTCAAGGTTTAAATATTTCTTTTCCTCGTTCCTTCGCGACAATAGATACCAATTCTGCATTGCGAAATGGATCGCTAGGAAATCTACAAACAAAAATAACATATAAAATAACAATACTACTCCGTGCATTTCCCTGTTCCAGAACAGTCGATGTTTGTTACAATAGTTGGCGCTTGTCGCAAATATTGGCCAAACAATCATAATATTTGCTAAATGATGTATAATTTACTATTTAATTGTTATTATTTTATGAAAAACACATACATAGTGATATAAACTTATCGAAAAAAAGATATTCCTTCCAAAATCTTGGTGTTACGGTGGTTATTTACACAATTTTTGAACGCGCACTGCGGCATTTTGACATCTTAACGTTGGCTATGTTTGGACGATACTAATTTGAAATAAGACCACAAAAGTATTTGTGCTCTAATTTTTCGGGCCGTTTTTGAAGCGCTTATCGGGAATCTAGTGCTATTATTGATCGAAGATAGGTATGTACCTAATGAAAACTTATGGTGACCGTGAAAGAACAGTTTTAATTTTTCATGCCAATCGCATTCCATAAAATGAAACGTAAACGAATCAAAAGGAGTAAGTATGTAAGGATCTTAGCAGGTGACGTTTTGTAGTGTCTGTCATATCCCTATTCCTAATCCTCTAGGGCACGAAGATGTGAGTTTATTTATGTATTGCATTCTTTCCATGCTTTGTTTGCAAGAAGATTTATGTTTTATTTTAACAAGTAAGTTGGTAAGTTATTAGTATTACATTTAGTCACTTTTAGTTGCTTAAGTTAGAACTAACTTAAATAACTAAAAGTGACTCTTTACCTTGTCGCTACCTACTTACCTTATTGTTTGAACATATAATGTGTGTTCAATTAATGTTCTTTTCTTTAAAAAATTCAACGCTAAAACTCGGATTTAATACCTAAAAATTTATTATTAATTTATCTATATTTGTATGTTACTGTTTAACGGACACATTAAATATTTGCATGCCATCACTGCATGGCGGAATGTGTCTTTGCACTGAATATTATATGAAACATCTTTTGTACCCACCACATTTTATGCAAATAAACGATTTTGATTTTGAATAAATTAGTACCGAGCTACTTCACTTCAACCACAAATTAAATACCCGTCCATTTCCTGCTAGACTCGAAACCTATTCCAAGAGACTTACAAGAAGACTAGGCCGGTGTTATTAACTTGTTGTCAGAATCGAAGGCTGAGCTAGTGATATGATAACCAATAGTACCTAATCTATGTTTCGCTAGCCTTAAGATAGCCACTCAGCATATCTCAGCGATAATCTACAAATACAAATACTTGAAGAGAGTCAATCAGACAAATTTCCACGCTATATATAATAATAATAATATAATTTTACTATTGAGTTTGACACGCAATGCTTGATACCGTTGTTTGATAACCATGACAGGCTTCTGAAGGCCTTACAATAAGTAGCTACAGTCGCGGCCAACAGTGCATTCCTACGTTGGGCACAATCCACGATCTTCTCGCTTAAGAAACCTAGATAAGATTGTAGGCCCGTGTAAGTATAAGAGAGAAGATACACATCAAGTTGATCGCTGACTGTTGTCAAGGCCAGCTGAAGGCAAGGAATGCTCGTTTGTTGCAGCAACAAGAGCCTATCAAAGAGAGTACTCGCTCAGCGACGCACGCTTAGCGGGCAAAGTACTAGCTGAGCGACTCACGCTTGGTACAGTGGCCAGCACATCAAGTTATCACAAACTGTCAAAGTTTCTCGTTCGATTTTGAACCTATTCATCAACATTTTAAAGTTTAAAATCGTTTGGAGAAGACAGTTTCGTGTAGCCTTGATGTACTGGCCACTGTACATACGCATACAAGCGAGGAACCTGGGGGCCAAGTCTACTAATGTACAAATGTTGCAATGGTCTCTTCATTGTGAGTTTTTGACAGATTTGCCATACAAACACTATCAAATACTCACAATGGCGAGACCATTGCAACGTTTGTACATTAGTAGACTTAGGCCCCAGGCCAATTCGATTTTAGTTGCTAGTTCTACTCGCTTCTCGTTAATCTCCGGCGGTGCGACCTTACGGACTATGTACATTGGCTTGCGTTGGTTATATCTATGAACCAGAGTTCGGAATAGGTAGTTTATTTAGCTAAACTTCGAGGAATGAAGTAACATTGAATGCATAATACCCTTTTTATCGCAATATAATATATGCACACAATAACCAGCCAAATTTTCAAGAATTTGTTTTCTTATAAAAATGTAAAACAAAGCTCTTTTAGTACGGAACCCTAAAAAGTTTTAAATATGATTCTTCAAATCAATCATTTGTAACTATAAATGAAGTCCAATAAATAATTAATGGTTTTTTAATCCCGGAATTTCAACGTCATTATAATTATTCCGGGATTTTAGAGGAGGTATTATCCACTTTACAGCCTCCTCTATACTCGTGATACTCGTGAAGTTCCTCGACGAAGTACTCTAGAAACTTTGGCTAAAGTCCGAAGTGCGACATTACACACTCGTTCAACTTCGCGATGAGCTCATTCGCTCTGTGGTGCCGATACCCTGCGTACGTTTGTAATGGACGCTCAAGTAGCAGCTGCCGTAGAAATGTGTACGCTCGCATTAGGCCGAGTAGTGTAGAGAGGTACTTCGTAAACGCACTTCGTGCAACTTCGGGCCCTTTGACTCGGGCGCAAAAACTGACAACAAAATATGGAACTCGCCCGAGGCGAGGTAAAGTTTGACGAAGTAAGCCGAATTGCCTCTCTACACTATCGTATTCGTCTAACATCGTTCAACTTCGCGAGTAGTGTAGAGGAGGCCTACGTATTTTCCTCAAAGTTTAGGTAAATAAACTCTACCTATTCCGATCTCTGCTGTGAACAGAGCCAATCGTCGCGTTGTATCAAGGTTTTGGACAAGGTTTGCACTTATGACCGCGAATGTACTGTGTACATTTAATCATGAGATTATACCTGGTAGGTAGTTACGGTCAACCGCTTTTCACGTCATCGGTAACACTTGATAAAACAAACACCACGCTGCTGCGACATAAACGCGCTATGTTAGCGTTGTCGTGTGCTTACAAATACTACAAGGTCAAATGAAATTAGCTAGCAAAGCTACGCAGTCGTGATGGGTATCAGTATATCTAGAAACAGATTCTCCGACTAACGAAACAACAGTTGCGTACAGTTACAGCAGCTATAACTGGCCATGGGTCATTTAATAAACACCTCTTTGTCATAGCAGTCACAGACAGTCCGCTGTGCAGGGCCTGCATGGAGGACGACGAGACAGCAGCTCATGTGCTGCTAAACTGCCCGGTGGTCACCACATATAGGGCCAAGTACTTCGGTAACCCAGGTACCCTACGAGAGATTGTCAGTAACACCAAGGCGTTGCTGGCCTTCTTTGAGGAGCTGGGATGGATCGAATAATCGAATTCCCATCCGTACGCAAAATACGCGCATTGTCGTGTAGTTGCGGACACCAGCCCGTATTACCTATTATCAGTATCTAGAAACGATACAACAAAAGAAAACAGTTTTTCTCAACTCATACTTCAGGTAAAAACACGAATAGCGGTCGAACACCCCAAAATAAAACAAAAGTTTTATTTAATTGTTTTATCTTGTCTAGATATAAATACCCACCACGTCTGCAAAGTTCCGCTAGCTAATTTAATTTGACCCTGTATAAAGATTTATTCATACTAACAGATTATTAAAATAAAAATATAATATCCTAACCTAACCAATATGGCGTCGAAAAATTCCTCCGCATCGCTGTCGACTGGTAAGTGGTAATGTCCACGAGACTGGCGGCTGGCAGTGACCCAAGAGACTGGCGGCATTGCCACGTTTTATGGCAATGCTCAGCCTCTGGCCAAGGTAAAGCCAACCCTTGGGTCACGGGAAGTATCAACCAGCCGTTGAACCCTGTTTATTAATGTACCTACTTATAATAATTATGTATATTGTCGTCGTTGTATGTGCATTATCCTAATACACATACAACGACGGATACGGTTAGGTATATTATAAGTACCTAGCTATGCATAGAACAATTTTACCCCTGAAAAGTGCATTAAGTAGGTTCCACTAGCAACATTGAGATCCCGAAAAACAAGCAGCAGGTTGTTTGAGCATAAATACATATAACTAAGTACCTACAAACTTATGTTTCAGCTGTGCAACATCAACATGACGTAATGATAATAAAAACAGGTACAGCACAACCGGTACCGCTCTAGCATACCTACACTGCCTCGGCACGGCAGCGCTGCAGCGCTGATGCGTTTTCCTCAAAACTCGTTAAAAGTTATAATCAGTAGCAGCCTAGCAGCACCTGCCAATTTAAATGTGCATAAGAAATGTTTTGATTTCAAATATTTTCTGTTATACCTATTCATAGACTAGTTTCTGCCCGCGACTTCGTCGGCGTGAATGTATCGCCCGCCCGCGCTATTACTTCGTTTTGTGGAGAATCTTTGTTTTCACATAGCGTTCCTTTACTTTTTTTTTTGCTCGGCTCTTATTTGTGGTTTTACACCGGCGAGGCGAGGCGTAGATGGGATGGGCGAGAATTGAAATCCTTTTACGCCGAAAGATGTCCATCGCTATATCTCGCCGTCTCGTGATAGCCAGCGCTGCCTCGCGCTGGCTCGCGCAGTCACGCACCGGCCATCGCTACCTCGCACCGGCGCGCGGCGCGGAAAACATTTAAGTAGTACTGGGAGATGTAGAGTATTGCACTGACCGACCCAGACGACCCCACTACTCTCCTCCAGGAGAGTCGTAGGGAAACTAGTACAATTCGCAAAATAAGAGCACACAATACACGATCGTCATTCCGACCTCGCCGCCGCCGCCGAGGCCCCGCGCGAAATCCCCGACTAACGAATAGTCCTCCCCGACCCTTGACTGTAAGTGAAGCGCCAGCACGCGTTTTAGCTGAGCAGCATGTAATCCAAACTCCCCACGATAATAATCAAAACACTGATTTTATCCAGCCACCGTCGGTCCCTTGCCACCCTCCCTCCGACTCAGCTGCCCTAAGCCGAGGTTCGTACCCCACAGGGGGTGCCCTTAGCGAGCAGCAGTCGTTTAGTTTATAGTTTTTACGCCCTGGCTGGAGGCATTAAGTTTCGTTAGGAACTTAAGGCAGCCACAGGAAAGTCCGGTTAAAGAGTCGGAACCTTAGTGGTTACACTCTGAGATGTCCTAGACAAAAAAAAAAAATGTAGAGTATTGTATACAGCGATGTCTCGCGATGGTCAGAGCGAACCAAGGCATCGCGTGTCAGCGCTTAACGGAGAGAGTCCGTGCGGTTCCTCGATGGCCGGTGCGAGATTTGTATATCCGTATATACAAAGTAAATAAACACTATTCTTATAGCAATAAAGTTCAATATTGTACTAACAAATATTTCAATTCTCGTCTCGCATAATCCTCTTACATCTAGACCTTTTACAACAAAGATGGGCAGGGCGTGAATATAAATGCCATACAAATTTCAATTCTCGCCCATCCCATCCACGCCACGCCTCGCCGGCGCCGCCGGTGTAAAACCACCTTAAGGGTCGTAGCGTGATGTTAAATAGTCTACACTGAACCTGTCAAGATTTTCTACTGAGTTTCCCCCTATAGATTCAGAGCTGCTCCAGGAAGTCATTATTTATGTTTGTACTTCCGTTGACTTTGATTTGATATAGCATGATGCATTGTTCATGCTCTGACACTTCTTCAAGGAGCGTTTAAGGAAAATGAAAACTACAGGAGATACATATGCTTCTTATACATTATAGCAGAATGGCTGTTACCCGTGACTTCGTCTTGAAACTTGTACTTATAAAAAAAAGGTGAAAATACATGCATTTCACCTCAACAAGGAACCCTTATAGTTTCGCCATGTCCGTCTGTCTGTCTATCTGTCCGCGGTTTAGCTCTAAAACTATTGGTACTCGAAAGTTGTAATTTGGCATGAGTATACACGTTAATGACGCCGAAAAAGTGGTAAAATAAAATTATGAAAAAAACAATTATTTAGGGCACCCTTACATGTAAAGTGAGGATGATATTTATTTATTTTTTTCGTCCGTCCCGTAGTGTGGGATATCGTTGGATAGGTCTTTCAAAATATTAGGGGTGTGTGAAGACCGTTTTTTGATTAAGTTAACCGTTCGTGACTTATCAAGCTTTAAAGTACCAATTTTCTTAGAGTCAAGTGTCCCCCCCTCTACCAACTAAACAGTTGTAGTTAGAAATTCAAATGTCACGGCAGTAGTACCTATATATAACAAAGTTAAAAGGAAAACTATCACAGCTAAGTAGGGTTTACAATTTACCGAGTAATTGGCGACCAACTTACATTTACAGTTGAAAAAAATGTTCTCCCATACATTCTGTATAGGAAAACATGTTTTTCACCTACATGATAAGTTTGTTCTTGGGGTAAATTCATCCCCAACTACGGAACCCTATAATGGGGTTTATTCATAAACGTTGCTTAAAGTTAAGTGACGTTCAAACGTCAAAAATGTATGTTTAAACAGTCGCTAATCATTACTTAACTTTAAGCAGCGTTTATAAATATATCTCCATGCCAAACTACAGCTTTCTAGTACTAAGAGTCTCTGAGCTAAGCCGCGGATAGAGAGACATGGCGAAACTTTATGGGTTCCTTGCTGACTACGGAACCCTAAAAAGGTAAAATTAGGTGATTTTTTTTGTTTGTAGGAAGCTACAACAGTGTAGTCAAGTACCATATGATATGTTTCATAGTACTCGTAGAACCTAATTCCACACGAACGAAGCTGAAGCAGAAGTAAATCCATACTAATATTAACTCTGTCTGTCTATCTGTCTGTCTGTCTGTCTGTATATATATTTTCAGCATCAGAATCTTTCCCAGACCTCGTGGCAATTACTTTTTTTTTTTTTTCAATTATATTCAATGTACAGTTTTGACTTCGCTACGATTTTATTATACACCTTGGCATTTTAGTCGTCTTACAAAGACAGCTCACTTCATGTATCCAATGACTACTAATCATACAAGTAAAAAAATTTTTTTTTTGAACATTTGAATAATTTTTTTTGATTAATTATGACGCATGACATAGTTCGCCCTGTTACGAGTGCAGTCCGAGCCTTGTGTTACAAGGGCGCCGCGGAATGGAGCGGCGACATCTTTATCAGAGTTCATTCACCCTAACGCAAAAATGTGTTTCTTACTATTGCAACTTAAACTTAATCTAAATCCATTCTGCGGCGCCCTTGTATCACAAGGTTCGGACTGCACTCGTAACAGGGCGTTTTAAACTATGTCATGCGTCATAAATAATTAAAAAAAAAACAAATGTTCAAAAAAAATTTTTTTTTGCATGAATGATTAGTAGTCATAGGATACATGAAGTGAGCTGTCTTTGTAAGACGACTAAAATGCCACGGTGTATGTATAGATTCTTAAATTTGTTTTAATCCGGTTGGAGAACCCATGTGAAATAATGTTTATTAGGTACACATCTTTATTTTCGCATATTGTTTATTTTTTTTAATTTACAAAATATTATTTTGTTTTTAGCAAAATATTGTTTATTTATCTCGTATTATATTATTATTTGTACACCGTTTATTATTTATTTAATTTTCAGGTCCCCCACAAAAGTTTTAATACAATATTAAATGGAAGAATCGATAACTTTTCGATTTAGTCAATCATTAGCGTACGAGTGTGTGCGCGACTTCGTATCTATTGCTTTTACTGAACTGCATGTGTAGTTGTGGCGAGTGGAAGGGACAGACTGAAGACATCGGGTTTCTTTACATTTTTAGCTGTCGGCGCATATCTCCTTCTTTCTTTCTTTTATCTATGGGTACACGATACCACATGGTACCTGGTTGCCAGACTTTTGGGCTCATAACGACTATCAAAGATCTACGAATGACAGCTGGGACCAACGGCATATCGTGTTTTCCGAGACACGGAGGCGTCTCGATATATAATGCATGATCACCCATCCACGAACCGACCGCTGCAAGCGGCTAGCGGCGTTTTCGTAGCTCAACCTTCGATCGTTCTGTGCGGCTATTATCATTTAGCCATGAGCCCAAACACAAAATAATATCGCGATATTTTTATTGAATCTTAGATCGGTCAATAGTTTGACCCTGACCATAAACACAAAAGAAGAAATACACGAAGATATAACAATTATTATTTTCTTCACTTGTCAGTTTTGGTCTTTTTCTGTTATACAGGTTCTATCTCTTTTTTAAGATTCGTTTTGCTGGTTCTAACATTTGGCTATCACAACACATTCGCTACGAGATTATACGAGTAGTTTACAATATTACCTATAGGAAAAACTCAGAAGGCTGACCGGCAGGAAGCGAATGCAAACCATAAACTCAAACGTGCTCTACATACGGAGTAACAATATTAAAGGACCACAGAAAGTGTCGCAAATTGATTTTTGTATTCATTTTCAAGGTCAAAGTCAAATCACTTATTTCAAGCACGCCATTAAGTTACTTTTGAAAATTTAATTGATTCTAGGCGCCCCTTCCAAAAGGTAGTTTCGTATCGAGAAGAACGGGCAAGAAATTCCATGTTTATAGCGAGAAGTTAACGGTATCCATAGGCTGTAACATGTCTGCATGTTTTTTGTTCAATCTGTACGTATGTGTTCGCGTAGCTCTATTGAAAATATCCTCAATTCACTACTTTCATACTTATTTGAAGGGGTATAACAGTTTTATTATAATCAATTTAACTGATTAGTTAACTTCCAGCAAATAGTCACAAACATATCTAAACAGACATATCTACAAGAAACTGACGGTGGATTACTGATTAGCACAGAGATTCAGTATTCACTGAACCTCTGTGCTAATCATCTGAATAGTTGCAGTGCTAGCGATGGCAGCAAGCGTGCGTTTCATTCCCGTAAGTTACGAGTATGTAACAAAATTAACCTTAATTTTAAACTGGGCTGAAAACCACTTAATATTTATTGCAGTAAAAAAAATTACAATTACAAATAAACAAGTTTTCAAAAGTTGCTTACAGATAATATTTTGATGTTTTCTTTGAATCTAAACCTGCAGTGAATAAGTTCTTATTGTATTCATTTTTGAAAAGAGGAAGAATCAGTCATTGCATCGATTTAAATCTTTAAACGGTTCATGGCTGTGCACTGTCCTCACGTTCTATTATCACGAAAATAAACTTACGGTAACGACTGATTTCATATTTTCTTTCAACGTTTAGCATCAACATAAGTTTCACATCATTACTTCTTGAACGAAGTGAAATATTGTTTTGCTAGAACTAGTTCACATCGATAACGTCACAGGCGGGGTTTGAATTCTAACTCACATCTTGCTCGCCAGTCAAACTCCTTAACTACAGGACTACTTATTATCACATCACATATTGTTAGTTATTTAAGTCGTATCACTTTGATTGTTTTAATTTCTTGGAACATCTTCACTTTTTGTTGTATTGTTCAAAAATCACTAATAGTTAGGTACCTACATACTAGACGAGTATTAGAATGTTAAGAGGTTGACTTTTTAAGGTAAACGGCTTTCAAAAACACGACTTGTGCCATAGCGAGGACTTGCTATGTCCGTGGTTTTATTTGAGTTTATAAACTTAAGTACGGTGTCCAGCACATCAAGTTACTGTCAAATTTTCTCGTTCGATTTTGAACTCAATCGTTGACATTTTAAAGTTTGAAATCGTTTAGAGAAATTTGTCAGTTTCGGGTAGCTTGATGTGCTGGCCACTGTACGTTATGTTTTAATTCCACTGTTTTATAACTTTTTAATATAGTTCTAATGGTACTCCTCTGCCTAACTTTCAGGGAACACAGGCGTAATGTGATGTTTTTGTTGTTTACAGATTAAAATTGTTAAATTAGTTAAGGCGAGGTTCTTCAAGTTAACCTCTAGGAAATGTAATTTTAATGTCATTTTATTTAGAACCGGTAATGATTAAACACGTGAAAAAATTATATGTTGCTTTTGAGACCTTTCTGTAGGTACGTCAGGTACACGTTTAGGGCTTCCATTACGTAATTACGTAATTACGCAATTACGTAATTACGGACAGATTTTAGAAATCTCACAAATACGTAACTGAAGAGCTGCAGTCCGTAATTACGTAACTATAGGATAATATTAATTAATTTAGGTACCCATTTATTTAGTTCTATAGTTTCTGCCTACTCCATGGGAAAAAGGCATGGGTTTATCTGTGTATTTACAATTTACCTTAATTTAGTTAACTTACGACTTACATTATGACAACACCAAAACCCTTTCTGTGGGTATCCCCCGAATTCCCGGGGTTTATTTTATAACTTCCAATTTGAGTCCGCAAGATTTAATTTCTTAGTCGTACAGAATAGAGTTCATTGTTGACCAATCGGGAAACGAAGGGAATCCCCGTTGGTTGTGGATAGTTCGGTACGTAACACAATCAAAGTTTATAAGTGTTTCGCAAGTATTTGATCTACCTCGTAGATAATAAAGTTTAATATTGTGGATTGAGCAAGCTAAGGGAACTCCCTACATTTTTCTTTACTTTCGTGAATTTAGAAACAATCTCAATACTCGGTACTCAGTCGTCTTACGTACACCTGCGAGATACTGTCCTGCCTGGTCTAAGCTTATTTTATTGACTTTTGTGATTTTGTGTATGTGCCGCAAAGTTTGACGCTTGGTTTTCAGAAGCTTTTCATTACAAGTTTCTAAGTAGATATCACCATACACGAGTAGAGATACTTCAACGAAAATGTAAGTACCTATTTTAACATTACTTTACTTGTCTACTTACTTTGTTTCTAGGGTATTGTGTGAGAGTTTATACATATAATTTAGTAGTTGATTTTATATTGTTGACGGCACGGTTGGCGCAGTAGTTGAGTGATTGGCTGCTGCGCTGCGGGTCACGGGTTCGATTCCCGTACGGAACAAATATTTGTATGACCTACAGATAGGTGTTCCGGGTCTGGGTGTCTTGTGTATGTTAGTTTACATGATTGTGAGTGCACCCACGATACAGCAGTAATTCCTAGTGTGGTGCGACGTTTAAAAAAAAAAAAAATATGTGCGATTTTATTTTATTGTTGCTTGTTAGATGTCTGTGCAAATAGACATTGATTATGAGTTCACGGTACGTATGTAAATGTATCCCGTTTTAAGTGTAGTGCCTAACTATAGATGCTATTTATATGTATTACCTAACTATTAAATTATGAAATATTTATATATTGTTTTAGGTCTGCAGTAAAGAAGACTATTTATAAGGAGTTTTTGAACAAACGCACACAATCAGCTATATGGGAACACTTTTTGAGGGCTGAAAATGGGCAAAGTGTCCAATGTAAACATTGTCAAAAAAAATTGAAGACTCCTGGTGGTGCTACTGGAGCACTACATACACATATGCGTGCTAAACATATTGGCGAGATGTCACAAGAGCAAGATGCGCAAAGGGCAAGTACTTCATCGTGCTTTCAAGCAAGAAAAAGTTTAGAACCTCCATCGAAGAAAACTAAACTAACGGATTACTTTTCCACTGAGTATTCCTTGGACATTATAGTGACTAGAATGGCAGCATTGGATGGCATCCCATTAAGCAAATTTTGTACTTCTGAAGATCTAAGGTATGTTTTCAAAAAATCTGGCTATGATCTACCGAAATCTCCTTCAACTATTACCAAAATTGTCCTGGAACAGAGTTGTGCCATAAAAAAACAATTAATAAATCAGTTTAAAGATATGAAGTCCCAAAAAAAACGGTTTACTATAACGTTTGATGAATGGACCTCTACCCGGAACCGGAGGTATATGAATATAAATATTCATAATAAAGACCTAGAACCAGCTAAATATAAAAATTTAGGACTAGTAAGGATAAAGGGTTCAATGCCAGCTCACGTTGGAACTGTACTGTTAGAAAATCATCTAAATGACTTTTATTTGAAACTTGAAGATATAATTGCATTCACAACGGACGGAGCCAGTGTTATGGTTAAAATGGGCAAAAATTTTGATGGTCACCATCAGTTGTGTTTTGCTCACGGAATACAACTTGCAGTGCTGGACGTATTATATAAGACACGGAAAAGTACAACTACTGAACCAGAACTAGAAGATGAAGCTTCAGATACTGACACTGAAGAAATTGAAGAAAACGATGGCGGACTTTTCATAGAAGTACCTAGAGTTCTAGAACCAGAGTTTCTGTACAAAGATATTATAGTAAAAGTAAGAAAACTTGTTAAATCATTCAAAAAATCACCACTGAAGACCGATTTGTTGCAAAAATATTCTTTACAAGAGCATGGTAAAAGCCTCGATCTTATACTAGACTGCAAAACGCGATGGAACAGCTTATCAGATATGGTTGGACGATTTCTGAAATTGAAATCAAGTTTATTTAAGGCTTTATTAGACTTAAAATCAAATATAAGTTTCACAGACACAGAAATACAAGATCTACATAACATTCATCATAGTTTAGATATAATAAAAACTACAGTGATGGCATTGTGTCGCCGTGACTCGAATTTGTTAGCAGCAGATGCTGCGCTTCAGTTTATGTTAAATAAGCTTGATGCTCAGTCCAATGGGCTCAGTGACAAGCTTGCTGTATCCCTTAGAAAAAGAATAAAAGAAAGGCGAACAAATGTGTCTGGTGTCTTGCAGTATTTGCATAATAATGAAGAATATTATAAAACCGAAGAAACAGAAACTTTTACAAAACCGACGTCGGATTATATTAGAACATATGTTGCAAACTTATTAGAAAGGCTCAAATTTACACCGCCTACAAGTACACAAATGAGTTTAGATTCCGAAGCAGATGACAATGATGCTAATGATGGTTGTGGCGACGAGTTGACTGTTGCACAGCAACTAGAAAAAGAAATACAGAAAACTATGTCTACAGTAAACAAATCTGGAGTAAACACAGATCTTGAATCCATCATCAGAGTTGAAATGTGTATCTACGATAGCACTGGCGGCGGTCGTGAAGTTTTCCTAACAGCAGCTTATAATTATTTACTATGTATAATGCCTACTAGTGTTGAAGCAGAACGGGCATTTTCTTCTGCCGGCTATCTTTGTTCTAAACTAAGAAGTTCCCTTGGTGACAGAACATTGCATTCGTTATCATTTATGAGATCATATTATCAAGAACAAAGATTGGAAAAATAACCATATTTTATATTGTTTCTTACTTTTAAACCATTTGTGCGTGGTACATGTTTTGTTTGAATTGTTGATTGAGTTTAGTCAAAATCAAAATTATCATTTTAATCTGTAATTTACTTTTAATTCCTTAATATTATAATTTTTTTCATTTGAAGTTGTTTGATTTTTTACTTCTAAAATACGTAATAAGCCCAGAATTTATCGTGCTTTAAAAAATCAAAACAGTTAAGTACGTAATTACGTAGTTACGTAATTGAAGCATCAAAATGCGTAACTAGTTACGTAATTAGCAAATCCGTAATTTTGGAAGCACTATACACGTTACATAATTGGATAAAGTTCGCTCGATAGAAACAAAATCCAAATATACCCTTATTTTGTAGATTAAAGTAATTTTATTTCAATATTATACCACATTATGTATTGAAAATTACATCAAAATATACGTCTATGATGATGTAATGTCCGTCGGGTTTAACATTGTTATATCGTAAAACATATAATTTTCAAGCCAAAATTAACGAAATTCACGGCACAATTTACTCGCGCCCAGCTGCCACCTCTAGAACAAAAATGCACGCTCGAAGAACCTCGCCTTAAATGAATTCTCAGTTTAGGGTAATTGACTATTAGTGGTATGGGAAATATTCATTACGTTTTGTAATCAGTGTGGCTGAACGTAAAATTGAGTTTTAATTAACTGGAGATATTTTCGCTACAAACTGTATAGAATAGAATTAATATTCATTTATTTGCTCAGAATGTAGGTATTTACAATAAGGTGGTTACAATAAGGTGGTTACAATAATATTAAATAATCCTTGTACGGTGGCCAGCACATCAAGTTACCACAAACTGTCAAATTTTCTCGTTCGATTTTGAACTTAATCACCAACATTTTAAAGCATAAAATCGTTTGGAGAAATTTCACAGTTTCGTGTAGCCTGATGTGCTGGCTGTACATTATACCATTTTGCAGCAAACATTGATACACAACTAAAATGTATAGTTACTGTGACAGTTGCTGGGATAAAGCAAGTCTAGGTTTGCATTTAATAATGTAGTATAAAGCATTTTCATCTTAATTAGATATCCGCAATAAACCTTTTGAATTCGATTTTTATTTTTTTATTTGAATCTATAAATTTAACTTTTTTTATTCTTACTATTTCGAAAAACCAAATCGCATTTTTGTATAAACTTTAAGAATAGCACAAAAACGTTTTATATAAAAATGCAAAGAACAAAGTATTTAATTGTTTAACACAAAAAAAAAATCGCACAGCCGCACAAAAAAAAGATCAAGTTCGTTCATAAGTTGTAAGTAGCCTAGCAAAGCCTTGATGTGTAACTTACCGTAATGAATATCGACGTAAACTTGTCACAGCGGAAAGGGCAAGCGGGGCGCGCGCGCGTTCACAGGTGACTGCAGGCGAGAACCGGCGCGTGCGCAGCTCCTCAGATAAAAAACACTGCCCTATGCGTTACGAATCAGTTTTCCGTCTAATGCACAAATACTTTTAGCCACTTCAGTCATCCTTGTTTGGTAAATTGATTCTTTAACCGGTCTGTTCAATCTGTTCGATAACTTTCAATAGGTTTTACTTTTGTAGTAAGGACAAGACAAACGTTGCCATATTTGGTAGGTAATCATATTTAATGGGAAAATCATAAGTTAGTGTCGTGTTCGTGGGTAAATAGATGTAGGTACCTACCTACATAATTTATGTTCGGCTATGTTTGTTCTCATTGATTACAAGCAGCTATTCAAATAGTATTCATAACGGCAGACACCCGAAAAATTGTTACATTTGATAGTTTCAGTAGGCAAATTTATTTTGTAAAATAATTATTAAATCCAACCAAGTAACTAATTTAAAAAGTACCTAAACTGCAAAACAACGATTACCATTTCACGCACAATATTATTTAGTGGGACGAATGGCACCAATCTAAGAACATATTCCCATTCGTCCCCCTAAAATCCCGAGTGGGACGATCGGGAAAAAAAATATTATTTTTGTAAATTCCCGTTTGTCCCACTAAGTGGACGAAGTCGGGGGACGAACGGGAATACACGAGGGGGAAGTGTGTTTCACTGAATTAAAGGCCAACAGAAGATGGGACCTAGGGGGTCCAATCAAATTATAGTTACCTTCGTCATGTCCAGCTCCTTGCTTGCGGTCCTGGTACATACTTAGACACATTTTTTTATTTAAAAAAAAATTAAAATTATTTTTTGGAGATTGACATAACACTGGTAAACAGTAGTTTTGTTTTATGAAGTTTCATACCTGATTTTGTATGATTCCGCCACGCTGATTCACGCTGGTTCTGTTGTCAGTTTTTCTCTAGCAGCTCTAGTTTTTCAAATATTAACATATTACATTTTTTGCAAAAAATACTCTAATTATAAAATGTATTTTTTTTCTTTCTCTAACCTAACATGAAAAAAAACTTTCTTTTATAAGATTTTCTTGCTATGAATCGAAACTTCAGCCTTGTTTTGAATGCTCCAGCAATAATCAGCCATCATATTTGCATTCCAACGACCCTGGTATCGCTCTACCATCGTGCGAATGTCCTAATGAAAACGTTCTCCTTGTTCTTCGCTTAAACCGCCTAAATTTTATGGGAAGCAGTCTAAATGGCTGAAGAGGAAGTGCATCTTGGTGCTTATAGTAATATAAGCACCAAGATGCACTTCCTCTTCAGCCATTTAGTCTGCTTCCCATAAAAATTTTTTTCAAATTCAATTCAATTTCAAAGACGGAAGGATGTAAATCCTAGTCTTTGAAAGTGAAACATGAGCTGCTCAATGTGTTGAATGTAGTCTGGAGACTTTTTATTTCCTAGATTGCGTATATCAGCCACAGGTTCGTCGCTGGTACCTTAGAATTGGTCTAATAGCTAATATTAAATTCGGGTAAGTCTATTTGGAACGATTGTTGCGCTATACATATTTCCGGTAATATTCACAACACAAAAATAACAGCCATCGTGATGATTAGTCGGTTCACGCCAAATTTTAATTTTAATAGGACTTTTGAACTTCAAAGTAGGTCTTTTCTTTACTAGCCCATAAACGCAATGATGTTACGCAACTACCACATACAAAATTTAGGATCCATGGCTTACTAAACACTTGTGATGGCGTCCCAAAGAAGTCCAAGTAGGCCTTTTTTATAAAGTCAGACGCACTTAAACGACATTCTCGAAACATATATTCACTACAAACAGCACAAAAACTATTTGGATCATTTAAGCAAGTTCTTCTTAATGTAGACATATCGATTTATATTTGGAATTTAATAATTTTTTGCACTAAAAATAAAATATTAGTAAGCCGCATAACGAAATTTTAAGAAGTACCTGTATCACAAAAACGAGAGCTGCTTGAAAAAAATTTAGGGTAGATATGAAATCAGCGAACTGAAACTAAGAAACAGTTTAGATACTTCATAAAACAAAAAAAAAAGTTTAATTTTGTTTACCAGTGTAATCTATGACAAGATCGTTGAAATGTCCCGCCTTTTACCTTTCCAGGTTTATCGTCATCGTTCCATAGCCCTGTTACCACAATGCTTTGTGCTACACAATACTATGAATCACCGTCCTTTCGGAAATTTACACGTTAGTAATATTGACACAGATTTTGCTTTCTCGTGACGTCTTCGCAGGGATCGCGGAATCTCCAATAACTTAACCACCAACTTAACCTTTGTGGAAAAGCCTAAATTAAGGGTGGGGTTTATGTGAAATGGCCGTTCGAACGTGGCAAAAAGATTACGTCGCAGTCTAAGGCCTGTGTTCACCAACATTCAAACCACCGGTTAGGTATTTAAACAGTTGGTTTATGTCAAATTTCCTATGAAATTTTGAGTAAACAACTGATTAAATATCTAAACAGTTGATTTAAATGTTGGTGAACACAGGCCTAAGAAATTTTGAGTAAACAACTGATTAAATATCTAAACAGTTGATTTAAATGTTGGTAAACAGAGGCCTAAGGCATGTGTTCACCAACATTCAAACCACCGGTTAGGTATTTAAACAGTTGGTTTATGTCAAATTTCCATAGAAATTTTGAGTAAACAACTGATTAAATATCTAAACAGTTGATTTAAATGTTGGTGAACACAGGCCTAAGGGTCTTTTAGCATTGTTATAGATTCTGCTTAACCCCATAGACAAAGGACGTTACTTTGTTTTTTTATCACTTAATTAGGTACCTAGATTGACAAACCTTTACTAGGATTTTTTCGAAGTTTTGGCTTTAATTAATCTTATTTCCCTGGGCCATTTGCGGCCCAGAATGTGGTCGAATAACTCCTGATGCCGTCTTTAGCATCTTCCTGGTAAGTAATTTGCTGAACAGCTTTACGAGAGCGGTGGCGGAGAGGTGGCACACAGTCATCTTCACTTAGTTACCTATATCTGACAACCCTAAGCATTACGAACTATTCTACGGAGTAATCCGAAGGATCGCTTGTCTCAAAAACAGTAATTGTTGTATCGCAGCAGGTAGAACCTAAAAGGACCGCCGCGCCGCGCCGGCTTGCTAAAAGTATAATATTGGTGTAGATACCTACCTACATACCTACATTAATTTAATGAGAACAGCTTTGTCCTATCTATATACATATTAGTCAAAACTGTACATTGAAAATTAAAAAAAAAAAGTAATTGCCACAAGGTCTGGGAACGATTCTGATGCCGAAAATATAGTTTTTAGAATTTTTGTCTATCTGTTTGTCTGAATGTATGTTCCAGCTAAACTCAAAAACTACCACACAGATTTTGTTCAAATTTTGCACAGATATTCCCTATAGGTCTGGTCAAATTACTACGTATAAATTATCACGCTACTTGCTATGGGGGATGAGCAGTATTGCATTATGTTTTGAGATGGGTCCATAAGGGCAGGTACCTTAACCGTGGTCGCTACAAGAAAATGATCATAAGAGACTATCCTTAACATTTAGAAAAAAAAAAAAATATCTGCATTCACAGATTTTGAAAAAAATGTAGTCAGCAAGAAAATGGGCAATTTACACAAAAAAGTTTTTTGATGCCAATCGATCCTGTTTCTTACGAGGATCAAAAAAATCTATGGGACCAACTGAGGTTTGAGTACTAGAAAAGTCAGAAATTGAAAAAAAGTTTTCCCATACAGGTCGTAGGTCAGATTGAGATGAGAACGAACATAATGTATCAGTGTAGACAACAGTCGAATTATTCCATTACTACTTCGCTGTGTTGAATAGGAAAAGAATATAGCAAATAGTTACAGATTTAATCTTTTAAATGATTATCATACCCACACAATAGAAAAACTATTAACTTTATGCGGCCTACCCAAATGTCCTTTCTTTGGTATTGTTCGTCGAGTCGTTGAGCTCCTTAAATCCTGAGTTGAGCTACACGTTTACTGACAAATGCTTGCACTGACTGGACAGGTCCACTCAAAATTGTGTGGTTCTTTCCTCAAAAGACCATTTCAGACACGGATCTACATGGTCCTCACATGATCTGACCAAGATTATGTCTGGACTTTAAAAGAGACTTTGACCCCTGAGTTTGTTTCGCCATTTCTTCTCAGGGATAGTACGATAGGAAATGTCGACTTCCTCAAGCTTGTTTTTATATTTTTTATATGACGTGTAAAAGTGATTCCATTTACAGAATAAACGATTTCATTTCATTTCATTTATTGTTTGCGGTCACCGGTGACCGCGGTGGCAGTCAATGTTTTAAGGATCTAAGCAGTCAATTATGACATATTACGAGTATGCTATTTCAGTCAACTTTCAACAAAGCAATGCAAATCTGATTTCGATTCCAAAAAATTGATATTTATGTGCTTCTTTTTAGGGATCCGTACCAAATTGGTAAAAATAATTACCTTATGGTGAGACTCAGTCTATCCCCTAGTAGCATTTTCCGTTGGCATTTAGTTGGGCCAACTTCAGAGGTATGTGGCCCAACCAAACGCCAACAAAAATGCTACTAGGGTCTGTCCGTCTGTCTGTCACAGCTAGATATCTCAAGAACTACTAATGCTATCAACTTGAAATTTGGAATAATTTTAGATGACGTTTGCCCAACTATGTCGCAAATAAGAAAGTTTTTTTTTTTTGCATAACTGGGTGTCTTCAAAAATCGAAGTGGGACTACTAGGGAACCTATCGTATGAAAGAGCGCTATTTGCACATACTCATACATTTTTTTAGGCCCAATTTTTTTGACATTTGACAAAAAAAAAAAAACCATGCCCCCCTTATCTCCGTTGTTTGCATAGAAAAAAATATGAAATTATTTTATGTGATAGTAGTTTATGTAAAGGTTACAGGAAAAATAAAACGATTTCTCTAAATAACACACTTTGTTAGAAATCATCAACAAAAATTAAATTTGTTCCATTATCGGTCAAGAGATGGCGCTGACCCAAAACTACAATATTGTACACCGCAGTGTTAAAATTCTCTAAAATTCTCTGATGCTCGGTTGTGAACCGTGAAATGTTTTTAAATTTCAATAAATTTAAAAACATTTCACGGTTCACAACCAGAATGTCAAAATGTCCTCCTTCCTACCTACTCGCAGTTTGCTTTGGGTTAAAGCACAGTAAGTTGTAGTCTTTTCTGGGCACATATAACTATTTAGGTACTAATACGAATAAAACTATACAATTATGATGGTACGGAAACCTCGGTGCATGAGTCCGACTCGCCATTGACCGGTTTTTTTACATTTTGTTACTGTGAAGAACTTTATAGGACTTTTTTTAGGGTGGCAAATTATCAAATAACTTCTCCCGCTCTGGGGGGAGCGGGAGGACGTGTCAGACTTTTACTGACTAAAACCCACCTGTGTTACTTTAGTTGCCTTTGTGCCAGGGCCACGGTATCCCTTTTGGAAAAACCCGCAACCCTGGCAGGCATTGGTCCTAGCGGACCCCGTCACAGTTCGTGCTGACATCTCTTTGTGGCACGCGTAGAACACAACGCGCCGTCAACCTGGGCCTGGTCCTTACCAGACGACGAGCTGCCCATTGCTCGCCGTCTGCAAGCCCGCGCCTACGGTGGCCGGGAATCGCCAATTGATTCCCGCCGCCCAGGGCGTCTTCTGCGGTGACTAGGGGCGTGAGGGTGCACATACTACCTCTCCCTCACGCGTTCCGCCTCCTCCTTAGCAAGCATTACTGCTTCGCAGAAGGAGGTGACGGCCTCCCATGCACTCTCTCTCCGTACCATGGACCATTACGGGACACTGCACGCTAAAAACAATTCCACACAATAGACATATCGGACAATCCTCTGTGCAGAGCTTGCATGGAGGCTGAGGAAACCGTCGCGCATGTGCTTTGAATGCACAGGCGTCACCCAGATTAGAACAGAGACCCTCGGGGCACCCTGATCTTTCACAGATGTAGGTACTAAACATACCGGGAGACGCAATTAACTTCTGGAGGGAGGTGGGCTGGTTGGAATAACCACTGATGGCCGCCATGGCCCATGTACAATGGTCCACCTGAAGGACTAAGTGCGGAAACCAAACCCTTTACCATAGAACATAGAACTGTACGTCGCTTGCTCCCGCGGCACCAGTCCTTACTCTCTGTATATTTTGACTGTGACCAAAACTACAAACGTAGTGTTCAGGGAAGTTTTATTAAAATGTGGCTGGTATTTTAGTATATTATGGTGTTTTACGACTTCCACGCAAACGAAGTCGCGGGCAGAAGCTAGTTTCTAATAAAATCAAAATGCAAACACCAATTCTATTTTATTTTATTTATTTAGACATAGACATAACCCATTTTGTTAGTAAAATAGTGCTTAAAACTATGTTAGTTCACACATAAACGCATACAATGGTTGAAGAACTGTTGGTCATACATGTCCGCTATCACACTCAGGACGGTGTTGCTACTCACACGCACCACGCACTGACTCCGTGCAACAGTAACGCCGCGTTCTTGCGTAAAATTGCCGCGAAACCATCTGTGCGTCTCAGCAGCATCCTGAATGCGTTATTGTATTGAACCCGCAGAGCACTGAAAGCCCTTTACATAGATGCTGTCCACAGGCTGCTAGAGTAAAACGCCTGACAAAAGGATTGAATTAACAATATCTTTGCATGGGGTTTTATATTTTCTATATAACCATTAATTGCAGTTTTCACTAAACAAAGTAGGTATCGAAACTGAAAATTACAAAAGTTATTCGCAACATCGTGCGATTCGTAGTCATTTTACTTGGCCAGCGCAAAACAGTCCAATTTGCGTCCAGAATTCAGGACCAAATTCTTTGCACTCCGGCGCGGTACTTAAGAGGTAACAATCTTGGTTCCATCTTTTTAGAGGTCCGTAGCCAAATGGCAAAAACTGTTTGTTCTATTGTTTTAGTCTATTCGTCTATCCGGATGTGACAGACTGTTAGCACTATGTCGATGAAAAATACTTTTTAACAAAAAAGCAACCGACTTTTAAAAAAAAAACAAAAAAACACTAAAAAGTGAAAAATAACTTTAATTTCGGAACTCGGTGTCCTTGGTTCTGTATTTTCGTTTTTTGCCACCGACTTCCGAAATTAAAGTTATTTTTCACTTTTTAGTGTTATTTTTTTTTTTAAGTCGTTTGTTTTTCTGTTAAAAAGTTTTTTATTTTTCACTTTTGAGTTATGATACCTATCCTACAACAATTCGATTACCACTACTTGCTATACCGCACAAACAAGAGTGACACAAGAAACCTATACGAAGTAGATTAAATATAAACTAAACAACTCAAAAACTACCCAAGCAAAGTTAATAAAAATCGGTTAAACATTTATAGCCCGAGTGCATCTCATGACAATTCTAATAAGCCCAAACACGGCTAGGATACATTGTTTTATTACGGAGTTCCGATGCATACCTTCCGGCTTCATCTTCAGATCAGTTCGATGGTACCATTTTCATCAGAATTATTTATTTAAACTTGCTTCATAGTCGCTTAACAATCTTAATCGAGATATCGCCACCCGTGAAATACTTATCATTGAGGAGTTCCGGTGGCCATTTGTGGTCTTCTTGATCAGTTCCACTTCATCAAATGATACTTTCTGAATGCAAATGCTTGAATTGTTGATGAAAATACAAAAATCGCTATATGTTTGCCTATAAAATTTGAGGAGTTCCCTCAATTCCTCATGAATCCTATCATCAGATCTGGATTTTGATGAAATGGGACCAATCTGGAAGCATATCCTATCAAATAAAAAAAGAATTTTTCAAATCGGTTCATAAACGACGGAGAAAAGAGATAACAAACATTTAAAAAAAAATACAACCAAATTGAGAACCTCCTGCTTTTTGGAAAGTCGGTTAAAAATTTGAAAGAAAGTGGCAAGAGGCATAACGCAAAGATCAGCCATTACACCCCGGTAATAGCTGATCTTTGCGTTATGCTCGTAAACGGGTGCTGCTTGTGGTGCCTGGTCGTCTTGCTGATCATGGTTTCTTTATTGTTATTAGTAATTAACTGTTTATTTATTTTACTTCGATGGTCCTAGTTTATCATTTTGTGTTCCATAATCCAGCATTGCATATGAAAGCGGGCACGCCATTTATGCCAGGAGACATTAATTTAGATAAGTTTATTTTTGCATTTTCAGTTTTTTGCTTGAGTATAGTTTTTCACTGTATTTGCTGGTATATTGGCGTGTGCTACGAGTATCTGACATTATGGCAAATCATTTAATTTACTGCTCTTTGTCTCGTAATGTTAATTACTATGCATACCTACTATTGTATAGAGTCGGGATTGTCTAATTGAGCAAACAGATGTGCTGCTAGGGAGTTTGTTGCGCCACTTCTTCTTCCCAGCTAAAGCACTAGGAAGTGGTGAAGGGCGGGCGTTTTCGGGGGACTGTCTTATGTAATTTTGACGTTCGAAAAGTGGTGATTCTCAGCCTAATTTGAATAAATGACTTTTGATTTTGATTTTTTTATTTTTGTGCACTGCTAAACAATGGTGTAATGAAATTATGAAAAATTGTAAGCAATGGCAGTCCTTACAAATATAGCCGAGGGATGAAAAATAGATCAATGCAGTTAAGCGTGTGGTGTATTATTGGATCACATAATTAAAAAGAATACCTATGATGGTTCTTAGTGACTTTGCAAAGTTTTTGAATTATGGGATATTTTCGGTCACAACCGCCGAAATAACTTTGTTTTTCATAGTTTTTTCGAGAAATACTATGAAATACAAACTTATTTTTGCGAACGATAAAATCAATCCTGTACTTGCTTACACAAATATTCGTCCCAACAACGGAACCCTTCCCTGTGCGTGGTCCGACACGCACTTGTCCGGTTCTTTATATTGGACGTAGTTGTCTAATAAGCGCCTGACTGATTTAGCAGCGTGGACTAAACAGGAAGCCTGGCATTACAGGCACTCGAGTGCTGTGAGGTAATCTCGTGGCGGGACCGGATCCGTTGACTCAATGCAACGACACCCCGACACCCGCGACCGGCTGGTTCGTTAATTAGAGATGCAGATCGCAGTGAACAGTCAGGAAGGTTTTTTTTTTAACCTGAAATCAGTGGAGACCAAAGGTAGGTAGTGTTTTTAACCTATATATCGTCGCCAGCAAAACATCCTTTTTTTATTAGAACCAAGTTCGCACGTTATACACTACGTACTCGGCGAATGACAGATAGACAAAAAAAAAAATGACATTTTGACCGTCACGATTCTTCTGCTATAGTATATTTCTTTTTTTTTTTCCTTACTCTTAAACATTATTTATTTCATTGTGCCTGTATTGTAATTAATCTATACATATAATAAAACTGTAGCGAAGTCAGAACAGTACATTGAATATTTTTGAAAAAAGTAATTGCCACGAGGTCTGGGAACGATTCTGATGCCGAAAATATAGTTTTTAGAATTTTGTCTGTTTGTCTGAATGTATGTTCCAGCATCACGCAAAAACTACCGGATAGATTTTATTCAAATTTTGCATAGATATTTCCTATATAGTTCTGATTAATTTACTACATATAAATTATCACGCTATTTGCTATGGGAGATGAGCAGTATTGCATTATGTTTTGAGATGTGTCAATAAGGGCAGGAAAAAAAAAACTTTAAACCGTGGTCGCTACAAGATAACGGTCTTAAGAGACTATTCTTAAACTTTTAGAAAAAAATTGATCTGCATTCACAGATTTTGAAAAAAAAATATGTAGGCAGTCAGCAAGAAAATGGGCAATTTTCACAAAGTTTTTTGATGCCAATCGATCCTGTTTTTCTTATAAGGATAAAAAAAACTATGGGACCAACTGAGGTTTAAATACTAGAAAAGTCAGAAATCGCAAAATAACTTTTCCCATACAGTTCGTAGGAATGATACTGAGATGAGAGCGAACACATTAGGTATACCAGTGTATGACAACAGACGAATTATTCCATTACTTCGCTGGGTTTGAATAGGAAACGAATATAACAGATAGTTACACTTACAGATTTAAGCTTTTAAATGATTATCATACCTTTATGGATCTAAGCGGTCAATCATGACCATAGAAATATAAAAAACAGGAGAAGTGGCAAGGGGGCGTGTCTGTGTCCGCGCGCAATGATCAAAATGCTCGCAAAATAAGCAAATGGCGGTCTCCGCACTCTCCGCGAACTAGTGCGCTTTCGACCGTGATCGTGACAAATTATAAGAATGCCGTGTTGTAAAGTGATTTCTTGTAAAAACCGAAGCCAAAACAAAATGTTTGTACATCATGGAATCACTTACCATAAGTTAGTACAAGTATTTAACTATATTTGTCTTTAAAATCATGAAAAACAACAAGTCGTAAAATATTTCTTGCTTTTACTCCGTTATTTTTGTTTTCATACATAACAGCGACTGTATTATTTTTGCAATATGCTAAGTGACTGGACAACGCAATGTAAAAATCACAAAACGATATTATGTGTATGCGGTTGAGTCGCGTAGTACGGCCGCTGTATCTTGCCGCGAGCTAATGATGTGCTTGTGCAGATCCATACTAACGTAGGCTATCGACAATAATGTTGATTGTCTAATGAATGAATATATTGCTATTATAGTTTATGCTTCAATTTGTCAACCGTTTTTACCCGGTTGTTAGACTCATGTGAAATAATGTTTATAATTATGTTTTACACATCTTTATTTTCTCATATTGTTTATTTTTATTTACTTAATAATATTTTGTTTTTAGCAAAATATTGTTTATTTACCTATATTATATTATTATTTGTATACGGTTTATTATTTATTTTATTTTCAGGTCCCCCACATAAGTTTTAATACAATAATAAATGGAAGAATCGATAACTTTTCGATTTAGTCAATCATTAGCGTATATGTAAAATAAATGGCTTTTGCACAGCACAACGATAGCGCCCGATGTTTTCGTGTGAGTGAGTTGTACGGTGCATGGTAATTGCGCGTTGTGTTTGATGCGATAAGGTTAATAATTGATTGTGTAGTAAGTTACGATTTATGAATGGCGAGTGTGTGCGCGACTTCGTATCTATTGCTTTTACTGAACTGCATGTGTAGTTGTGGCGAGTGGAAGGGACAGACTGAAGACATCGGGTTTCTTTACATTTTTAGCTGTCGGCGCATATCTCCTTCTTTCTTTCTTTTATCTATGGGTACAAGGTTTATAATTGATTGTGTAGTAAAAGGATATCAATATAAAAGATCTAATTAAATTAGCTTGCGAAACTCAACCGACACGCGACGTCGTGATGGGTTGGTATCAAACGAAAAAAATATATAAACTCATATTATTAAAATAAATAAACTGGTAAAATTCAACAGACAGGTTCTGTTGAGTTTCACCAGCTCATTTAATTCAACCCTGTATTTTCTGAGTGAGTGTAGCTAATGACCGAGATTACAACAAAAACACAAAAAGCAAATCTGTATAATACTTTAATCTTACAAGGAATTAGCACTTTATGTAGTACATTAATTTTATGATCTGTACTGTAATATAAAATAAAACAATTTAAATACACTTAAATATTAATCCAGTAAATCTGCTTCATCCGACAGGTCCTGGAACAATAAATATATTTAGTACACAGATATACGGAACCTTAATTATGTTCATGCATAGAATATAGATTTAACGCTGCAATGGCACGGCACGCAAATAAATGTGTTTGTAGTCGAGTCATTCGCGGTTTATTTTGTTACCAGCTTTTCCCGCGGCGTCAACCGCACGGCCATCGGAAATTAAATTCGTGTGCTAAATTACACACAAATCAGTTACAGACAGACAGCATTTATAATATTAGTATAGATTGTAAAGTATTTTTTTTAATTTAAAGATGACGCTCATCGTTCGCTATTCTCTTTAGTTCGGATAATTTACGTAATCAAAGAAAAAAAAAACAAGAAATGTCACTGTCAAAATGACAGGACAGTGGTGCAAAACATTTTATCATTTTTTTATTTTATAAATAATCATCTATAAAATGAAAGTTAATTATAAGAACTATGCAAATAAAATACCGTAGCCAAACAAAGTTATGTGTAGTGTGTCGGAGACGCGACATAATTATGACCATCATAATCAGCCCTTTTAAGGCGAGGTTCTTCGAGCGTGTATTTTTGTTCTAGAGGTGGCAGCTGGGCACGAGTAAATTGTGCCGTGAATTTCGTTAATTTTGGTTTGAAAATTATATGTTTTACGATATTACAATGTAAAACCCGACGGACATTACATCATCATAGACGTTTATTTTGATATGGTTTTCAATACATAATGTGGTATAATATTGAAATAAAACGATTTTAATGTACAAAATAAGGGTGTTTGGATTTTTTTTCTATCGAGCGAACTTTATCTAATTATGTAACGAGTACCCGACGTACCTACAGAAAGGTCTCAAAAGCAACATATAATTTTTTCACGTGCATTGTTACCAGTATCTTAAAATATTTTATATCAGAAAATGTCCTTGTTTTAATAACTTTGTTTACAAGCAAAAATTTATAAAAATAATTACATCTGGTAATATTTGGTTCATCCACATTTAACTGTCAATATTAACTCAATGATCTTTCAAAGTTATCCGTGATTCTTTTGTTTTTGTTCATATGCGTAGCAACGATATAAACAGCTACCTACTCATCAAAACTACACATAAACACAAGAAACAGTTTCTCAGCTTGTATATTGAGATTCAATGTAGCACATAGGTAAGTATCAAAAGCGGTAAAAAAAAACATCGATGATTACAGTCCGCGGACATTAATATGGCACATTGAGATTTTTTTAAAGTTCGGCTTTGTATAATGTTATCGCCAAAGACAGCGAATGAATTTAATATTTTATAAAGGGGGAAGCGCTATGGTAGCCCGCAATTAGTTTTTTTTTTTGCAACTTGCAGTGTCAGGTTGTATGTCGATCAAAATATAATTCGCGACCGTAACAAACATGAATTTACAGAATTATAATCATTAGAATCATCAATACAAGTAGAACTGACCTCAAATATCATGATGTCACGAAATAGTGATTCAATAGCTTAATATTAAATTAGAGGGTTGCATTGAATTTTAATGATTATAATTCTGTAAATACATACTGGTTACGGTCGCGACTCATATTTTTCTTAACCAAATATTGACCTGCAAAATGCGAAATGTAAGAAAGTTTGAATGTGGCGGACTGGACTACCGTGGCGCATGGCGCTTTCGCTTTTAAGTAAATGATTGCTGTCTCGATGTGTCACACGAGAGCGCTACACCGTCCGGCAGACGGCGGTGTCCGGCGAGTGGTCGCTACGTACCACGCTGTCCGCCATGCCGTCGAGGATGATGTCGTCGATCTCTCGCTCCAACTCGTCCATGATGTCCAACGAATCGTTGCGCTTCTTGTTCGCTTGAAAGTCCGGGGTCGTGCTGTCCGGGGCCAACTGCAGAGGACAGCTGGAAAGCAAAAGGAGTATGATAAATATTTGTGTCTGTAATTTGTTTCAAAAAAATCTTTTACATGTTAAAAATAAATTATGTTTAAAACTAGATGAGTTAGGTGTTTCCTATCAGACTACTCTGAGAATAAAAACAAACTCAGAGGTCACAATATCTTTTAAAGTCCAGAGATAATATTAATCAGGCCATAGGAGGACCATGCAGTAGTACTGTCTTTTGCGGAAAGAACCAAACAGATTTGAGGATATGTAGGATCGTAGCAGGTGGCGTTCTGTAGTTTCTGCTTAACCCCATGGGAAAAGACGTGAGTTTATGTATGTATTGTAGCGATATAAAAATTATAATTCACCACTTTAACACGTATAAAAAATATAACAGGATTTGTAAAAAAATACCCACTCTTCTGGGGCAGTCGGGTAAATATGATCAAAACAGTTACTGAACCGATAATTTGGCCTAAATGAAGAGAGCTTACAAGAAAACTTAAGAAACATCAGATGGTAAATCTTAGTCACGCATTTGGTTTCTGAACCAAGGAATCGGTTTTAAGTTCGTAAATCCTAAATTAGCTGATGGAGGTTCGGGAACACAACGGCAAAGGAACAGCTGTGCTAAGAATCAAAAGTAGGTATAAATATGCTGATATAAACACCGTTAATTGGGGGACATCCAAAAATAACTTTACATGTTAAAATGGAGGGAGCATTAAAGTGAGATGAGGGGGACTAGTCAAGCTTCCTGACGTCACATGTATACGTCTAGTGTTAAAAGTCTAACATAAAACTTTAAAATATTACCAACTCTATCAATATTCCACTATACCCCTTCCACGTGTCATCTAATAGTGTGACATTGTTCCGTCTTTGGAAGATTGAATGTTGGGTAGGTAACCTACCTGTACACTAGACAACGTCATTCGAGGCGCCGCAAGCTTGTGGCGCTCGAATGGCGTTGTCAGGGGGCGCTGATGGTAAACATTTGTGCAATTGTTTTGTAAAATTTATTGAAAATACAAGATGGCGGCGTTCGTTACGATTTTGGCCACGCTCCAAAAGAACCTTGTAGCGTTATAACCTCTGTTTACTTATAATATCATTAAAGTTTAACATAAAATTAACAGTTTCATTACCTATCTCCGCCGGACACGCGTGCTTCTGGAATGGCATCGACAGCCGCTGGCGTCGCTTCTGTAGATGACGCTGCTTGCGTGAGCTGCGCAGTTGACGCTGTTTGTGCAACCGGGAGGGGTTTAAAACCTCGCTGTTCAGCCTCGTCCTTCTCAGCAACCAGGTTTCGGTCGAGGTTGCAAGTCTTTGAGTTCTCTGGCAAGTTGGCTAGGATACAACTCTGTTCGTACCCGAACTCGCGTTGAAAGCTTTCTAGATCCAATGATTGCTGGAATAAGAATAGAGTTATGGCAAGTTGATTGCAAACTTATCTGCGCCTTCTCACCGTCAAGTAATCTACGCAACTATGATATTTTACTCTTACGGTGTACAACAAATCTAGCAATCCATCTATTTACGTATATTCGTAGTTAAATACAAACCTACGTTATATTTTGCAACGTCGGTGGACGATTAGAGCACATTTTAAACAAATCTGTAGGCCTCGAATGCTTCTGAATAAAGTCTATACAGTCTGCTATAAGTACAAGGTAACTATTTTAATTTCTGTCAAAAACTTGTTGCATTTGACTTACGTTATGCCAGCGTATACATGGCAGGTCGCGTAAAGACAATTATGTTTACAAATGGTATTTGACGAACAAAATAATAGTAGTGGCATTTAGCAACCAATTTAGCAAAGTGTATCAGGTTCAAAACCGAGATTAGACGCGACGAATACGACCAAACAATAACAGGCTTAACTGTAGTTATTTTAAGGTATATTTTACCACAAACTCCGGGAATAGATTCTCGTACTGCTCGGGATCTGCGAGCGACTGGCCGAGTTTCTTGTTGGTGGCTGAAGTGGACTCGCGCCACAGTTTTACAACTTCTGACATCTTCGATGGAATGTATGATCTGCAACAACACAATAACATCACAACCTCATCCACTGGAACTGGTCCGACAAAACCATGAACAAGTTGGACAGGCATGCGCCATGGGACGCAACGCTAACAATTCTTTCAACAAATTTACATCACTTTTTCTCATCTCGAACACAGAGAATTAACCAGCAAATAAAAAGATTGGAGTACGTACAGTACAGGGAAGTCAACATGGCAAACTCTAAAAGCAATTCGCTTTAGTCAGAGCGTCATTTCTGTGACGCACCTGCCTTTTCCCAAAAACGATTTGCCATACGTGCAGAACGCATCGCGCCTTACTCAACTGGTAGCATAGTATTGTACACCCGCAACCGGCGACAGCGACCCAGACTTATTTTCTTTCCTTAAGTGACCTCTCTGATGACTGGATCCACAGCTTACCTGGCAAAGAAGGCGGCTTCGGGCAGCTTGTCACGTTGTATCAGTAGGTTGAGGCAGGATTCGAGATCGTTAAGCATGAAGTAGGCCACGAATGAGATGTTTTCTGCTCCTTCCTCAGAAGACATCTGTGCCACGTTCCGGAGAAGAGATTTGTCACCTGCAGACAATGTGCACGGTTTAACCTCTAACTATGGTTTTGATAAGCGAAATATATACATAGTATAAACTACATAGAATTGGATAGGTTGGGGAAAAAGTTTCTTCGCATTTTATAAGAAAATTCAAAACATTATTTAATATAGTTTATTTACATTTAACTATAGTATGTAGGTACCATTTTGTTCGATAACTTTTTGCCATCTTGTAGGTAGGGACATGATCCCATTGCTATAGAAATTTTGGGACTTCTGATCAAAATACCGCGACAAGTGGTTTTGGCAGTCCTCTCGTGATGTTAACCTGACACTGCCTAAAGAATTCTGAAGAGACCGAAACAGGTGAAAATCTGAAGGTGCAAGGTCAGGACTATACGGCGAATGCATTAACACCTCCCAGCCAAACTCTCTTAATTTTTGCTGAGTGGCTAAAGATGTGTGAGGTCTAGCGTTATCATGATGAAAACCACACCCCTTCTGTTGATTAATTCCGGCCGCTTTCTCTCAACTTCTTGCTTTAATCTCATCAGTTGTTCGCAATAGAGCTCAGAATCGATGGTCTTGCCTGGTGGTAACAGCTCATAATGAATAATGCCCTTCAAATCCCACCACACACACAGCATCACCTTGTTGCGAGTTAACCCGGGTTTCGCCACAGTCTGTGAAGCCTGACCGGCCTTCGACCACGACCTTTTTCGCACGTTCTTGTCGTACGTGATCCACTTTTCATCACCAGTTATTAGCTTCTTCAAAAATGGTTCGGTTTTCATTACGTCGTAATAAAGAATCACAAATGAGTACACGGTACATTAGGTTTCTTTCAGTGAGCTCGTGAGGTACCCACATATCGAGCTTTTTTGTGTACCCAGTTTTTTTCAATGTGCCAAAACTGTTTTGTGGTCAATTCCCAGTTCTTCAGCTACGTCGTAACTACTGATATGCCGATCTTGCTCCACTTTTTTAAAATGGCATCCATTTTATCCGTAACTAGCTTCTGCCCGCGACTTCGTCCGCGTGAAATTTCGGGCCACCCATCGCGTCGCATCCCGTCGCTCGCCCGCGCTATAACTTCGTTATCACTTAGCGTTATTTCTGACTTTTGTTCTTTTCGCTTGGCTCCTAAGAATCTCATCATCATTTCAGCCGAAAGACGTCCACTGCTGGACATAGGCCTCCCCCAATTGGGGGGGTTTGCCATAATCGCCACGCTTGGCAGGCGGGTTGGCGATCGCAGTATGGTGTCAAAAATAAATAGAGAACGCTGCTGCCCATTCTCTAGTAAATCCCTTAGTCGCCTTTTACGACACCCACGGTAGGAAATGGGATGGAGCTATTCTTTACGTCCGGCACCACAGGGAAGTAAGGATCTAACGTGATGTTATATAGCCTTCCTCGATAAATGGGCTATCCAACACTAAAATAATTTTTCTATTCGAACCAGTATCTAGTTCCTGAGATGAGCGCACTCAACCAAACAAACAAACTCTTCTTTATACTGTACTGTATAGCTTTATAATATAGCTGACCCGCGCAACTTCGTTTGCGTCACCTAAGAGAGAGAGTGGTTTAAGTAATGAATTTACTACTTATTTTGTTGCGGAGTTATTTTAAAATTATGATATCTCCTAAGATGTTGATTGAAATCAAGTGATGTCAATGACAATTTTGTTTACATTTAAATACTTGTGATTAATAACATATTTATTTGGATAAGGATTCATATTATGTTGATAAAACTCCTTCGCAAATAATGCATTAATTTCGAACAAATTTGATTACCATAAAAAAGGTTATAGTGAGTCAATCTTAAAAGATAGACATATGCTGTCGCGGACTTTTTTTTGAACTTTTAAAGAGGAACAATTCCATTATACATGATATTTGCGTAACTTAAACCGTTTACGCAGCGCACGCAACGGAAGCTCTCAAAAAGGAATAATTTTTCCCGTTTTATAACATTTTTCATTTATGCTCCGCTCCTATTGGTCGTAGTGTGATGTTATATAGCCTATAATATTCCTCAATAAATGGACTATCCAACACAAAAAGATTTTTTCAATTCCAACCAGAAGTTCCTGAGATTAGCGCGTTCAAACAAACAAACAAAAAAACTCTTCAGCTTTATATATTAGTATAGATAGGGCGACCAGAGCGACCTGCATCTTTGACATCAAAATTTCCGGATTGAAAACGCTTAAACCAAATTTGTGCTACTCTCACAGACACTGCACTAGGTCCATAAACATCGCAAATTTTTTTCGCGGCTTGCGTTGCATTTTTACCTTTTTTGTAGTAAAATTTTAAAATGTATCGAATTTCTTCATTAGATTCACTCATCTTGACAGTACGAAAAACAAATGAAAATCACACATTTTCCTAATTTGAATTTGGAATTATGTTCTTTAAAATTTAAACTTTCCATGATACCAAAACCAGCCAGATACAAATAGTATAGCCAAAGACATTTTATTACAAGTTCATACATACCATAATGCGAAAAGACTTTTTCCCCAACCTAATATAATAAGTTAAAAGAGGTGGATACGTGACCAAATGATGTACATCCTCGGAGTAGACGAGATCCATATAAATTAGTGCTGAATGATTTGCCAAGACTTGCCAAATACAACAAAAACTGCCTAGCAATGTGCGTGCGTATTTATACTAAGATACCTAGCCAATTCAAAACATTAAATTCTAGATTATTTAAGATAAAGTTGTACAAGTGGTTGAAAGAGTGTAACTTTTATTGTTTAAAGGAATTTATGGATAAAAAGTGTTGATATACTTAAGCTGTAATATTTTCAAAAAACCCTCAAATTTTGCATGCTATGTTATAACCTAGCTAAACATGTTTGTGCCATTATCATTATATTCTAACACCCTTGTATACCATGTTTTACGCAAATAAATGATTGATTGATTGACCTCCGCAATATTCGATCTTCAACAACTGTACACTAACGCACACAAAAATAACACAATATTCGTAACCATTGGGAGCGAAAAAGAGAAGCATATTATGTTGCTTCCGTTGACGCTGGTGCGACACTGATTTCAAGTTTGCTAACTTACCAAGCTTTAACGCGCCACTTGCGGAGTGCGTTCAACTTATCTACCTGTTTCTACGTAAAATATCGTTGGGCCTATGTCAATGGCTTTAACAGTATCCTCACCAGTACTAGCAGCAAACAACAGCAGCGCACTATAATCTTTGGCACTCTGATAGCAGGTCTTGGTGAGGTCTGTGTCTGCAGCAGCCGCGGCCGCAGCCCCCAGGCGCGACCACCTGGCTGAGGACGACCTGGACGGAGCGCCCTCGGCCACTGCGGCCTCTTCCGCCAGCTGCTTGGCTCTCCGGAGCTCACCCAGCGAGAGGGCCAGCTCGAACTGGTGCTCCGGCTCTGTGGATACAGCTAGAGCTTGTTGTTTGAAGCCCTGGGGAAGAAGATTGTCATTGTAAACTTACGCGTTGAATTTTAAAAGTGCCTATTTTATCCGCGACTTCCAAATTGATACAACCATAGGATAATGAACAATACTCTTGTTATTGGCTTGTTCTGAAGCACAGATAATTTGCTCACAACATCAAGAAATACGTTAACTGATTATGGTCTAGACGATGAATTTACTTAATCTCCCATCTTTGCCTTCCACATTCTACGAAATTCCGAATGGCATCTACTGCCGAACATTGGCTACTCCCCCCGCATCACTACAACGACCGGTCTTATGCTCCTTGTACACAGCGGACTCTCGCGTCCTTCATCAGGTGTTGTACCCACACAAACGCCATCAATCGCTAAATAAGTTGATAGTTGTACGTACTTGTTTCTCTAAGAAGTGCGCGACCCTGGTGCGATGCTCATGAGGAATGGTGGGCAGCACGCGGTCAGCTGTCTCGAAGTCGCCGCGCATCACCGCCGTCTGGTACTCGAGCACCGACAGCAGCAGCGAGTACGACACGATGTTCAGCTCCTTGTCGTTTAGGTACAGTCTGCAAAACAACGTTTAGTCTGAGAATATAAACACAAGATGGGGGTTAATAAATTTCTATTTTTATAAAAATGTAGTCTCATCTATATATGATATTTTAAGGATAAGTTTGGCACATGGAAAAACATTCTATACTTTAACTGCCTTAAAGCTTTTGAAAGTTTCAGGGTCAAGGAAGACGGTACCGGTTCTCCTTGGCGACGTATCCTAGGATGTACATGGTGTGGTCCAGGTGGGATATCGTGACGATCTCGCCGCCCACATAGTAGTTTATTCTGTTGACGGAGTTTGTGTAGATGAAGCAGTCGCCCACCCATAGCCCAGTCTTCACGATCTCGTTGACGCCGCCGACGACCTGGAGAGCAAAGAGGAAATATAACTACTAATATAATGGAATACCTGCAGTAATATCTCTTCTTTTTCCTTTTAATCCATCCAAAGATTGTCTTTAAAAGGTCTCTATTAGTGATAAGACCGCCCATTGTGTCACCCTATGTAACATTTCTACATTTATATCTGTAATTCATAATTATGGTGCACAAAATAAAGAGCATTGTATTGTATTCAAGCTGTTGCCCGCGACTTCTGCATACAAATATCCAGAATGAAAGTAAACTACTATGTCCAGGCTACCTATCTGTGAAATTAATAACGATCCGTTCAGTGGCTTAGACGTGAAAAGGTAACAGACAGACAGACCGAGTTACTTTCGAATTTATAAAATAGATAATGGTGCCGATTCCCTTGTTCACAAACTAAACTTAATTTAAGTTCAGTGCATCTTTTTCTTTCTATTTCATTAAGAAAAGGACAGAAGATAAATTTTAGTTTAGTCCTGTCAAATTAATCCGCGCCTGTTACTACTCCATACAAGTTTAGACGTGATTAAAAACTTGCCGACTAAAATTACGTCAATTTACGTCAAGCGCTGATTAATTTGACAGGACTCAACAAAAATTTATATTTCTATCTTTTAAAATTGTTTGGCAGATTATCACTTGCCAACCAACGTGCCGCGGCAGCGGCCGGCGATGTGCCAGAAGCGAATCGCTTTTGTTGAACTAAAACATTCTGCTACTTGAAAGTTGGCATTTTAAAAAGTGTCATTATGAAAAGCAGACCAAACGTACAGTCGGTAACTGTGAGGTTGGGAAATAAAACATAATTATGATAAGTGGGCAAATGATTATTCGGCGAAATAAAATTCTGCGAAACGTTAGTTGGCAAGTGAAAATCTGGCAAACAATTTTCGGCGAAAGGGCAGAGAACCATTATAAAGAGGTATTTGTTTGTAAGTTTGTATGTAGGGGGTGAGCTCTGAAACTACCAGTCTGATTTGAAAAAATCTTTTTGCATTTGATAGCCCAATTCTTGAGGAAGGTTATAGGCTATTTAACATCACGCTGTGACCCTTAGGAGCAGAGTAAAAGGAAAAAGTCAGAAAAAACGCTAAGTGGAAACAAAATAATATCGCGGGCGGGCTATGGGTCGGGGGAACTAGAAATTTCACGCGGACGAAGTCTCGGGCAGTAATCAATAACCTTCGTTGCACACATCTTTCACACAGTACATACATCTTTTTCGTAGGGCCAAATGACATATAGAAGACCATTCCGTTTAGACACAACTTAACATTTGATGACGTAATCATGTAAAACCAAACACAACAGTAAAATGAAAAATTGTGTGATTGGACTTATGCAGAACTGTCTGTCTACATGGTGAAACACGAACATCTATACAAATATATAAAATTTAAGGTATGTTTGTAATGTGCAAATAACAGCTTTTTACTAAATGCATATGAAAGTATTACGGTACTTATAACAAAAAACAATTTAAAAAAAAATTGTCTGCATGTTGGTCTGTCTGTCTGATGACCTTCGAAATGGCTGCACCGATTTTGACGGGACTTTCACTGGCAAAAAGCTGATTTTAAGTGGAATAGGCTACTTTTATTTTAGAAAAAGCAACGCGGGCGAAGCCGCGGACAGCATCTAGTTTATAATAAGGATCAAGATGACTTTTAGTGTGTATGATAAACATAAATTAAGACCAGTTTGAGTTCAACAGCTCAATTTTGCTTTTATTGTGTCAAAATCAACCAGTTGATACAAACAAACCAAAAATATTGTACAGAAAGACGTAAATTAATTTTAAAAAGTTCGGATAGTACGTTAGCTGAATTAGCTTGTGATAGAGACTGTTGGGCTATATCTACATAATTATCTTTATATATATATATATATTTCTTATGTGTGTATGTGACTGAACTCCTAAACGACTGGAGGAATTGTGAGGAAATTTGTTGTGTGTGTTTGAGTCCCTGGATGGTTTCACAATTGGACCCGGTAGGTGGCGCTGCGATCGAGTTCTAGGAAACAGGACAACGTCGGTCCGGTCAGCTAGTTATGTAGTAAAATAATATAGGCAACAGATAAGAGTTTCACAACGGTTCGCAGCTTATCACAACTACGAGCCGTTATCGCGCCAGTAACAGCGTTGAACATAACTTTTAAATTATTTCTTGTTTCAATTTGATTAAAAACTTTTGTGTCTCATTTCCCTGATGTTTGGATGCAATGAACTCTTATGCACCTTTGCGTTATCTGGTTAGCCACAAATCGCCTTGCGGACGTGCAATCGAGCTGCTGGAATTCAGGCCTTACAAAACTGGGTCGTAATCCAGCACATGGACCCAGCGGGTTGGTGGACGTCATATTGTTTGACAGTAGTGTAGTGCACACCAGACAGGGTTTGGACCGACGACGTAACTCAGGGTCGATACTACTGTGCCACTCAAATAATAACATAACATCATGCCTATAATCCCCGAAAAATGCAGAGGTGTATTTCAAAATTTCGCCCGTTATGTTTAAGTCCCATGTAATAGGGGGCGAGCCTATCGCAATCAAATCCAGACACCACTGCTACTTAGAAACTCTTAATGAATAACACTTTACCCGACCTGGGAATCGAAACCAGGAGCTCAGGCTCAGCAGTAGCGCTTGCTACTACTGCAACTAGTCCAATGAGGCAGTCATCAACTAATAATACATGACCATTCAGCCGAATGACGGCAGCAGGACGTAGGCCTCGCTAAAGCCTCGCTACCTACACCAGGCCAGTGTCTCGCGCGTAACACACTATCAGTAGGAATGGATTTCATTTTGTCAGTTCAACAACATTCATTGCGTTATTTACGTCACTGATCGGACAAATTTTTCGCACATATGAAGCAACAGATTAGCAATACGCTTCAAAAACATTCAGATTGCGATGTAAAGTGTGTTACGCAATTAGGGTGCAGGTCATTGGTCCCCTTATATAATAATTATATAGAAGTTGTTACCTCAAAAGCGTCCTCGATGCCGTCTTCGGTGATATTCGAGTTGGTTTCGCGAGCGCGCGTCACTACGGCCGCATTATACTTGAGCACGTAATAAGAGTCGTCTGTGGCCAGGCACACCAGGTTCCCGCTCTCAGACCAGTATACGTGCCGCGGCTGGATCTCGATCCTGCACAAGACAACTGACTTGTAGGAGGTACGGCAGCGCACTGCTGTATGAACGCACAGTACATGAACGAAGGAAATCAATATGATGAGAAATTGATAGAATAGACTCGCTATTATGTGTGAACTTTATCTGAATGCTCGTGTTGACGTAAGTTTTTATATCTATTGAAAATGCTGGCTGTTCCACTCACTAACTATGTCACTGTAAGCTTGGCTCTAGTGACTTTATAACTTTCAGCGGCAAACAAAATGGAGTACATGAATTCATCAGATTTCTGCCTCATTTCACACAGATGCAGAGCTCACTTCTCGTTGCCAGAACCAAGAAACCTTCGCTTCGCGTGACATTGTATTCATAATGCTGTGCGCTATTATGCAATCGTCTTGAAAACCAGAGATGCCACAGAATATTTTTTATACAAATAAAATTAGGGTCTATATAAGAAGCAGTAGCAAGTACACCGTGAAAGCTTTGCAAAATAAAAATATCACAAGTCAGGGCTTATCGTGCAGGGCAACACATCAATAAATGTTTTATCTTATGTATCCGTGTTATATCGCCGTCTTTCCGTTGGTAATAGTCGGCGCCTTGATTAATTGTTTATCGAGTTATTGTTCTACTTCATTTGATATGAGAATAACTATGGAGGAGGATATTAAATAACGGTGTGTCCACTTGAGAAATATGACAATACACTGCGATGACCAATCAGTTTTGCTAGCGTAGTAATGATGGCAGCTCCCTCGTGACTGTTTGTTGAGTCATCGAGAGGCTGCGTGCGACAGAGATCACACCTAACTTTGAAGCCAGCCATTAGGAAGTGCAGTTCGTTCGTCCAATTCTTATTTTTCAGACGTATTTTAATTTGGATTTTTACGTGCCAATTACCCTTAGGCATATCTATCTTTTTGGTAACAAACTAGTGGCGAAGGGTCAGCATGACTTTACTTGATTATTTTCGGCTTTTCTAAATGATCTTTGATAAATCCATTGCGGACTGTCTGCCCTTTCGGAAATAACCCTTCGCCATTGTAACATTTTATAGTTTGGTTACCGTGCCAAGCACTCGTGATCCGCACGCGTTCAGAACGTGTAAACATTGTGTATTTTTTTTTTACACCAGCATTAGCGTCAACAACAGCCATGTACGAAAATGGCACTTCTATCTAATATTACAGCTATTCTGATTGCGCGCGGATTTATTAATAACATTCCAAATAATATATTCAATAGTATACAGGTATGTTGACATAAAATAATGTTCAATAAAATACCTATTTACTGTACAACGAATATATGGAAAATGAAAGAAAAAAAAAGATTTTTTTTTATAGAAAGTAAAGCGTTTCTTACTGGCCATCATCATACATTTGTCAAACAACTGAAATTGTTACAATTTCATACAAGATTCGATGGCACCACGAAAACTGTGACTATACAACATTAGTTTTAGTTTATGCGAAACCCGAAACACGTGTCTAGTATTATTATGTAAAGAATTTATGTACAAAATTTCAAAACTGTATCATGAAAAATAACAAAGTTATAAGCTTGTTATGTTACCTGGTTGTCCGTACAAAAACATGCTCACCACGCGGCGCACCCGCGCCGCCTGCGCCTTGCGTTCATTAATAATAATATTAATTTGGCAGTAGGTACCTAACCCTACGACGATTGTAATGTAATTAACTGGTGATAACATTTTCCATCACACTTGCAAGCTTTGGACTTTGTCGTAATGGTCAAGTGCGGATAGGTACTTAGTGTCGCTCGGTGTCCAACTTGTAACCTTTTTAAATATTTTTGGGAAAAAAATATAACATGGTGTAAAAACTATTGGAACCGATTCAGTTACTTATTCTGAACAAACTATATTCAGGTTTTGCATATACTAAAAATAATGTTGTACATACTACTTTGCTTTATATTCGCGACAGAGGTAGAGAGTGCTCGCAATATAATTAAATTACAGCAAGAAATTGAGAATATAATGTTCGCCTTTTCACTATACAAAATGTTGGTAAACATGTGCAATTGAGTTATTTCTTTCGCTAAGCATGTTCCGTAAAGCTTGAAAGTCTTGATACGATAAACACAGAATGTACACATGCTGCCAATAACATTTACACACAGTCTCGATTGTACTTCTATACCGAACAAATTCATCTACTTAACGGTACAGAACCGTGTTCCTCGCTGGCTATTTCGATAAACTTGAAAACACAAGACAATAATGATGTTTGTCTCGTTTCCTTCTGCCAATTCTCGTTAATTTGGCTCGTTATGTTGGATGTCCCTGTTTGGGGCTTTCCAAAACGTACTCAATGGAGCCGAAATCGAATCTAACACATTTTGTGAAAACTAAGCTAGTATCTATCTATTTAGCCCATAATGTGCCACAGCTGGCCTTTCCGGTAGTCAGTATAATATAAAGTAAATAACTGTTTTCTGATGCGTGGTTGTGCGCAGCGGTTAACATGACAAAATAATATTATGTCGCATAAGCTTATAAAATAGCAATAACATATGTTTATTTGTTACAGTACAGTCCCACACACAACTATACCCGGCCGTAAGTATGCATACACAATTACACACATCGTGCTTTACAAACGAAAGAGTGATAGAGATGTGCTCTACATGTTGATAAATTTACGGCCGGGTAAGTACAATATATTTATAGTGTTACAAACTCGCAATAGCTAGGTATTGAAGATGTCTGCTAGACTGTTTAGAAGAGATTCTATATCGCTATATTATAATAATATATGTAACTTGCTAATACCCAATTTAAGTTTCTAATTTTCACTTAGAAAGATATCATTGATGTGATCAATTCCATTTTTAGATACAATTATATTTTCTTACAAAATACGAGCAATTGTTAGCATATAGCGGTCCACACAATTTATATTGAGTGAAAACTTACCGTCTGATCAGTTCCAAGTTCTCCCAATCGTAGAAAGAGAATGCCACTCCGCTGATTGACTTCACACCCAGCATGAATCCTCCGTATATGCCTGGACAACACGTCAAGTTTAACATAAATAAGGATATTATCGCTTATTAAAACAGTACTCAACTTTCAAGGCCTTTGAATTGTGTTTGGGGCTTCTGCATAGATCTGTTATTGTATAGCGATAACAGACAAATACAGGACGAAATGAATGCAGCTGAAAACAGCTGCCGTTTACAAGCAGGTTTTTACTATAAGACTGTTTAGCCGTCTGCTATAAATCTTTCACTAGGTCCGTCCAACAGTGAAGATCAACAGCTGCTACACGGATCAACTAACATAGAACCTGTACTCACCTTCAGCTCCATATTCAGGCTTGAAGCTCTTTCTCTCTTTGAAGTTTTTGAACACTTTTATGGTACTAGAATTTTCAAGCGTCGCATACTCCGAGCTGTCAAACGCCCAGACGAACTCCTGCGCAGTGCCGAAGGCCTTGTTCCTGAGCGCCATGGCTGTGTAGATGATGTACTCGCCATCGCCGCAGACCACCACGAACCGACCATTCGGGTTATGTGCAATAGTTTGAGGGTAGATCTCACAGGAACCCATGTCCTTGGCCATTACAGGAACGCGTTCGCCATCTTTTATCTCTGTGCCTGGAAAATTAAATGGAAAGGCTGTAGAAAAGCAATAGAAGCAAGTCGTTTTGGGGCATTATTTCTTGATATAACAAAGAAACCAGTTGAAATTAGATTCTATGCATGATTAGTGTGACTGAACGGAAACCTTGCCTATGTTTGGGTATCATATTACACAAAGACAGAAAAGCATTTCACCAGAAATAAGTTACCTTCAGGCAGCGCCTTCAAGTTCACTTGCTGCATCTCGGAATGCTTTGCCCATATGATCTTGCCTCCGTTGACATCCATGGAGATGGCTGGCTCCTCGCGACCCACCTTGATCATGATTGTGCCCTCGTCGTAACTGGCGGACATACAAACAAATACTGAATATTTGACATGGCATACCTCACGTATGTAGGACTAGGCAGCTAACAAACTAACCAGGCACAAATCCTAGCACCAAACTTACAATTTAACTTGGAAATTAGGTGCTGCTCATTAAAATAGCAGCTGTATTTTTATATTCAGCAGTCCATTTCTGCAGGTTACTAAGATAATTTGCAGTCACAAACTCACCCGACGGCCACATTGTTGGAGCCATGCATGGAAGATATGGTCCAGACTCTCTCGAAGCCGTAGTTCAAGGAAGACTCAAGTCTGTAGGTGCCAGCGTGCCATATCCTGATGGTGCCATCCTCTGAGCCAGTCAGCAGGATTGGGAGCTCCGGGTGAAATGATACCGCTGACACGTTCTGAGTGTGACCTGCACATTATTTATACGTATTAGTAAATGTATTCATCGTCACCATTCAGCTGAAAGACATGCAAGTAACTTGAGCAGATAAAGGCATAGGCTATATATATGCATAGTTGCAATGCATTTATCCCACACTTACGAACTTGCACACGCTACATGCACCGCTACATGCACCGTTTACATTTAGGCAAAGCACATATTCCAGGAGAAGTTAATGTAATACAGAGATTGGTTTTATTATGCCAGCATTATTTAAATTTAAGATTGCAGCGCCTTTTTTGTATTCCAATTTACATCTTATCCCCTGAAAGAAGCAATTGAGAGCATTCGAAACGGCAAGGGTTAACGAATGCAGATTGCTGGTTGAATGATGCAAATTGAAAGTATATTTCATTTATCACAATCACATAAAACTATGTTTGTTCAGCCCATTGCAACATGGAAGTGAAGACTGGAAGGTGACCCCAATATTGTATGGAAGATATCTCAAGGGCAAAAATAAATCTACACTTAACTATATTCTAATTACATTTTACTCAAAAATTGAGCAGAAGAGGGTGTTAATTGTTTAATGTTTTTCGCTTGACTATATAATGTTACCAGAACGTACTGGCATTTATAGCATTTTATTTTTTTATTTAAAGCTTGTATGTGAATATCATTTAAGGTTTAACTTGCACGGCATTGAAAAGTAGCCTTAGATTTGTTCTACATCAATTTCTTAAAATTTTGTAATAATTTAAAGTTTCCACTTACTTTCTAATGTCTGAACACATGTTTTGTTTTGGTAGTCCCATATTTTGACGAGGCGGTCGTCGGCACCACTGATGAGGTAGGGTTTGTCTCCGCCGTGGTAGTAATCCACGCAGTTCACGCCCTTCTCGTGACCTTCTAACGTGAAGTTCGAGATTGACGATCCTAGCTGCCATACCTGCACACGTTATTTGATAAGTCAATCAAGAGCACCACAAACTTCTCAGTTCAATACTAAAATGCCTGACAGAAGCATATTATTAAACAAAGCAACAATTTGTGTTCGTCTTAATTGCATACTCCATGGACATACCACTGTGTTCGTTTTCAAGGAAACTAGAACAATGTCGACATAATTTGTTTATAACGATGGGAGGCAAGACATGTTACTAATGCTTACTTTGACGGTGGTGTCGAGACTGGCGCTCGCGAATGTGTTGTTATCTTTGGGGTTGATAACGATCTGCATCACGTAGTGCGTGTGACCCTCGAACACTTGCTGGCACGCCCAGTTGCGCTCCCAGTTCCATAGCTTTATCAGCAGATCATCTGGAATAGGAATCATTAGAAGTTCCATGCTACTACAGACACCATGTTAGTTACATGGTGTCTACCAAAAATGGGGCCACACAATGTATTTCATGGAGACCACGACCTTCAATTTGAAGAGTACAGCGCATGGAGTGCGTGCCTCTAAATATTTGCGATTAGTTTTTAGTTTTCATTAGGGAAGGTGATGTTTACAAAACCTGTGCATTCCACTTTGAAACTTGACGACAAGTCGTTTGATTGGTTTGGGCGACAATGGTATCGAATTCAAAAATTAAATCTTAAATTCAAGCAAACATTATGTACAATAAAAAAATAAAATAAACAAGGTATGTACAAGATTGAAAACATTTTATTTGTTAAGTGTTTTTATGCACAAAGTCAAACTAAAGTACCCCTTTATAGTGCAAATTAGTTACTGATATTGTAATTATTGCCTATTACTTGAAGTACAGCCTTCATGGAACTTACGCATAACAAAGTAAACATGTTTTATTGCATTCAGGATTATTTTAATGGCGTAATCGTCTTGGAGTACTATGGAACCATTTTACTAGGTACTACAGATGCTTTATTGACTGCAGTATGCTATTTAGGAAATATGCACATAACTATTAGTGAGTATATTATTATGTGAGCATATTAACCTACTTTGACCTACAGATAGTGTTTCATTTTCAACTCTGAAGTACTTCTGTGTTATCTTTCTGGAACCATGCTATTTTCAGAAGGCGAATAAAAGGTAGAATTGCGCATTCAATGTCTGAGTTAGTCTATGCTAATATCGCTGACCCGAAGGTGACGAAGATGGTCGTGTTTGGTAGCTACAGTAACCTTCTGCGGGGTAATAGCGTAACACACATGATAATCAATGGCAATGCCTTTAATTTTGGCAGTTCAGCCACGTTTCTTGTTTATTTACGTTGTTCATCATACGAATTTTTCAAAACTATGTAATAATGGATTAGGAATTTCCTTCAAAACCCTCGGATTGTGATTGAAAACGTGTTATGCAATTAGGGTGCTGGTCAGTAGAGTATCAGTTTAAAATATAATATGTAAGCACACTTACCACTGCTGGTGAGGATGTATGGCTGTGTGGGGTGTATGGCGATGCACCTGACGTAGTCTGAGTGTGCCTCGAAGGCGTGCACTCTCTCCAGCGTGTTGTAGTTGAACACGCGGATCTGCATGTCGTCCGAGCCCGTAACGACCCAATTCTTGCGCGGAACAAACTTTGCGGCGCGCACCGGCAGGTCGCATACCTACACAAAGACAATCACCAATCATATATTTCTATTAGACCATTAACTGGCACTTTCAAGGCAAAAATTCACACATGTTTTACAATGACATTTCAAGATGAAAAACAGACATGATTATCCCCTAAAGTTTTTTTTAAAAGGCATTGTTGAAGAGTGTTAGTTTGATAATTTCTTATTATGAATACATTTCTTATGACCACAAAATACTGTACAAATTATTCTTAAGCCACTTATTCTCTTAAGTTACCTATGTATATAGTACTTAATTCTCAAAAAAATATGATTCATAATCTCACCAATATCTTGTAGCCAATTTCAAGAAATCTGATAATAGAATGTAACACATTGAGAGCAGAAACATCACAGTTTGTAAACATTCTCTGGATGTTATGAGACTCTGAGGAAACAGTGTTTACTTGTTGACTCCAAAGTTTTTATTATAACAGATGTTCATAATGGAATACTTATTATGCTATTTTCTACATAAAGGTGAGAGATGACTTAGAATAAGCCTTTTACCAATGTTAGGAAAACAAATTATGATGCTTTTATTCTTACAGGTTTCTGAAAGCATAGGATGGACGTTGTGAAAGATCATATGGCTAGAAAGGGCGTGTTTACCGAGATGAGAACTAATAGAGAAGTATGGAAGGAAAAAACATGTTGCACCGACCACAAATAAATTGGAATAAGGACAGGAGAACGATGATGATTTAATTTGAACTCGTATCAAATATCATGACAACACATGTTTGTTATTATTTTGGTCAAGTTTCCACATCATTAACAAGATTATGGGCTATGGCAGTAGATTTACTAATCAATGAGTTGAAAGAACTTGCAGGACTAGAGACAACAACATATTATATTAAAAACCAATAAATGATTTGATTTGATTTATAACCAGTGCTCTCATGGGTAGGTCAAAGTAATGTTTATTTAATAATGTGTTATTAATTCATTTATATGTTTATTTTATTGTTAAAACCTTTATGAACTTTATACCTGCCTATCCATACCTTTTTGTTTGTATTATATTCAATAAAACATGCATTTGGTAATTCACTATTTTATTTCATGGATAGCATATGCATTAGCTTTAAACTAAAATGTGATATTTTCACACATGTGGGGTACTTGTCCAAATCTTATTTATCAAAAAAAAATCCAAGTACCTATATTAAAGATACAAGACAGTTTGATTTACTGTAAATTCTAAGCATTTAAAATTGGATTTCGGTGATCACGCAACTCTCCTCTCAAACTCTAAAGACTTTAAAACCACAAAGGCATTTCCTTATTTAACATATAGTTACCATTATGGACAAAATATCAATTAACTTCTGCATGAACAATTTTGTGTTTATAGGATGGGCTGGAATGTTCACATTGATGGACCAACTGATGTATTGTTGCAGCACATTATAAGTACCCTTTTACAGATTTTAGATTATAAATTAACAAGAAAAATTATATCTTGCCACAAATAAACCAATACATCATCATCATCATTCATCAATGCTTGATATTATATCTTGGCATTTAATTAAATAAATAAATAAATAATAATAAATAAATCTCATTTGTAGGTATAGTGATTAAATATGAAAGAAGGTATATCAGATCAGTATCTGTATGAAACACAAATATCAATTTATTTAAATCATGTTTTATTAGCAGTGAAGTTAGATATTTGTAATAGTGATAAATGTCAGGATTGTTAGATGTTACTCATGGCTTAGAAGTCATACAAAAATTATGAAACAGTAATTGCAAACCCTGATTAGTAAAAGCTCATTAATAACTAGTAAGTATAAGAAACAGTGAATTAGTTTCATCCAACTGAAAATATATTCCAGCATAGCTATGCTATGGTTAGTGGCATCAAATCTGAAGCCTTTAAAACCTAGAATGATTATGAAATCAATTTATTTGTTGGATGTTGATCAAAGACTGAATTCCTACTGGAAAATACAGCATAGTACTCGCTCGAAAATCATGACAAGGTGCCAAGAACTACAACTATGTTATGGATCAGATATTATGAGACGTCGGATCATGAAGATGCCTGATTCTGAGTGGAATTCTGTTTGCCAAAAGAAATGGTTTGTTACCTCAAATCGTTTGATCTGTGAGTGTGTCTCATAGTTCCATATGTTCACGTCACCGTTGTACAGGGAGCACAGCAGCCAGGGCTCCGTCGGGTGCTGGTCCACGCACTTGACGCGATCCGACCTCGCTGTCAACTTCCTCTTGATATCCAGGCGCAACGGCTTTAGGAACATAGCAACAGTACACGTTAGCGAGCCCGTATAAAACACAACAAACACCTATTACACGCGAATTACATCAACTGGAAGCCGACATTATACAAATGATGACACACTGCCGACTAATATACAACTACGTGGCGAAATTATGTCGGCACCGAGAAAAATGCGCTAACACTTTGTTACGTTAATTATTGTGAATTTATAGTAGTTCTTACCATTTTTAATAGTTAAAACATGAAAATTTATCATACAGGAACAGAGGAACTGTAGAAGTTTGACAGGGTGGGTGGACGTGTCACTATTTTTTTTTTTTCGTATGCCAACACACTTTTGGATACGCGTATAACAAAACTTTTATCGGTAAGTATCGGTGTTTGGTAAGTAACTAGGGAACTCTAGAGAAAGAATGAGTATCATGCTGCGTTAAATGCTAGGATCAAATGAGTTACCATCTTGACTTATTATGTGATTACTGTTTGAATGCACACAAGGATTTCAGCTATGTAATAATAAAATTGTTTGTCTATGTGTGACTGGCATGTTTGGTCGCCTAGCCTGAGTTCAGAGTTCTTCTTATATCCTTCTGTTCACCAGATCGAAGGTCCGCAAAGATGCGCATGTGCTGTCCCACGCCCATATCAAGGTTAGTCTGATCAAAAGTCAGCTTTTGGTCATCTATACCCTCAGCTTCAGCTAAACCAGAAACCAAGAATCTTATAAACGAAGACGAAGATGTAATCATAACAAGAACAGTCTAGATACTGACTTTTGTGTTGGTCGGAATGTTGCATATTTTTTATATGAAAGGAATGTACAGACGCCAGCACATCAAGCTACTACAATCTGTCAAATTTCTTTAATAGATTTTCAACTTTATCTCTACAGTATATGTAAGGTTCAAGGTTGATTGCGACAATTTGACAGTTTCAGGTAGCTTGACCTGCTGGCGTCTGTACGTACACACGGCCACGAATCAAGCTATACATTTCCAGTTTAGGCTGATCTCGCATTGTATAGGATTTCCGTACAATGAGAGGTCAGCTGATACTGGAAATGTATAGCTTGATTTGTGGCCGTATGTACCAGCAATGTACGCACCGCTACAAATCAAGCTATAATTTTCCAGTGTAAGCTGACCTCTCATTGTACGGAAATCTTAAACAATGCGAGTTCAGCCTAAACTGGAACAAATACAACTATACTCATATTGCTATAAAAAATGATAGGCGTCAAAATTTTCTCGTTAGATAATTACTCATCGAATTATATTTTCTGATTATATTTTTATGGGGTACTTTGAAGGTATATTCCTCTGGTAAACATTAGATAACCATACATGATATCTATTACATTCATTATCAGTATTCACCCGTCATTCTGACTGTCAGAACTACGGCTCACTTTATTATTATAATTGTTTCATGGAGGTGCATTAAATTTCATTAAAGGTACATCAAGTACATTGCTGGTACATTCATTTCATAAAAAACTCATACTCAAACTCAAATCATTTATTTCAATTAAACCATTTACAGGCACTTTTGAATTGTCAAGGAGTCGGTCAGTAAGAAAAATGAAGCTACATCCCATTCCAAAGTGTAGGTACCTATGGAGAAGAACGGGCAAGAAACTCCATGGACACTCTTTTAAAATAAATTGTTACAAAAATATTAGTTACACATGAAGGGGTTTATTTATAAACGCTGCTTAAACTTAAGTAATGATTAGCGACTGTTTAACCATACTTTTTTGACGTTTGAACGTCACTTAACTTTAAGCAACGTTTATGAATAAACCCCATAATGTTGTAGAACTTTTGTTGTGACGTGATTTGGGTTCTATAGTAAATTAAATGTTCCTTCATTATTACACAGTGATTTTAGTGTAAAAGTAATTATAAATAGACAGTACACGGTTAATGAGAATGAGTAGGTAACTAATATGGTGATTAGGAATTAACACGATTGACATGAGGTAAGCGAGAGCGACGGTTAGTGACACGACTGTGTATCGTGTGTCGCCTGTGAGAACTGTATGAGATGTGTGACGTCGCTTGCACTTGAGCTCGCAAGCGAGCGGGCATGTGTGGGTAACGTACCACTACAATGTTGAATTTATAACTTAATGTGAGAACGATGTAAAAATAAAAAATAAAAGCGTCCAGAGTAGGTACACCAAACAGAAACAAAAAAAAAACAAACAAACAATTCAAAAATAAAACAATTAAAATAAGCCATGGCAGCTAATAGATGACCAGTCCCAACTGACGGCGCCCGTTCACGAACATGACGCATGGATTAGCACCATTCAGCTCAACCTTTTTGAAGGGAGCTAAATGATCCAACACACGCGCCACCATCAGCGAGACATATAAGTGAGCATGACATACTCTCAACCGCCAGGGCACATTCAAGTCAATGAAAGACATACGAGTATTACACGGTCAATGGTAGCTCCATAGTACAGACGCCAGCAGGTCAAGCTACCCGAAACTGTTAAATTTTCGCAATCAACCTTGAACCTTATACTGTAGAGATACAAGTTGAAAATCTATTAAAGAAATTTGACAGATTGTATTGTAGTAGCTTGATGTGCTGGCGTCTGTACATAGTACTCACACCTGTGAAATGCAATTATATAATACAAAGGAGATTGGAGTTTATACAATGCAAAGATAGTCTTACAATCTTCAGCAGCTCCAACATTATTTTCAAATGTTAATCAATTACCTAGTTGAGGTTGTGGAGCAGGATCAGCATTCAGCCAAGCATTTTTATCAATGATATAATCCCCCAACTTATAATATGCCTGCCTGCATAGTGTGCGTTTTATACAAGATTTAAATTTAGTCTCATTCAGTTGAAGTATGTGGGGAGGAATTTTATTATAACATTTTAAACAGTACCCCATGAAAGATGAGTCTACTTTAGTCAGTCTGAAACCTGGTTGAACTAATAGGTCCCTAAATAACATATTCATTTCTGCAACAATACACCCGTCATTCTGACCTACGCTGATTTTTTTGTTTATAAAAACCGAAACCAGTAAAGAAATCCGGTTTAGTGCTAAGACTAACTTCGGTATAACTAAGGGTATAAATATATTTTTTTTGACGTTTATACTTCACATCACTTTATTCCGTGTTTATTTGTAAGCCCCTTGGGCTCTAAAGCTGCTTTCAGACTACGCTATAATAGCTTAAAGTATATAGCTCATAGCACAACAATATCGCGAACCATACATTCCAATAATATATAGTACAGTACAGTGTGAACGTGTCCATAACAATGTATGGTGCGCGATATTGTTATGCTATGAGCTATATACGAGTACTATATGCTATTATATTATAGCGTAGTCTGAAAGCAGCTTCAGCGACAACACGAAAACGATGCGATAGCGGCACAATTCTGTCACTGCATGCACCCCTGTCACTCCATCGGCTCCGTTGTAATTATACAGTACTTACTAATTCCAAGGTTGCTCCATAAAACTACCCTACCACTACAGGCAGGGAGGACTGGCCTATTTATTCTTTGGTATCCGCTTGGCTTATAGGATCTATTAATAGTGGTATCAATGTCGGCCGGTATTAGTACTGGTATCGGTCGGTCGACACTGATGATCTAACGGATAGGGCTTTAAATACCAGTAAAAATTTATAACGTTACCTTGTATTGACCGAGTTAACGTTATTACTAAAATAACGGTAATTGACTAAACGTTATTTATGAGACTATTAATTTTATCCTATTTAAATGGGTGAGATATAAGTAGTGGGGCCTGGGGCGTGCGGCGCGGCGGGAGCCCGCCTTCGCGTTTCTCCGATACCGTGCCGATCAAAACGTTGCACGAATCTGCCTGATTCTTACCCACAGTACGGCAACGTAGCTAAATTAACGTTAGTTATCGTATTTTTGTTAATGTTAATTAACGTTATAATATTACTGGTAATGTTATCAAGTAACGTAAAATTTTTGTAACATTGAAATTTAACGTTACGTATCGGTTATTATTTTGTTATTTGGTAACGTTAACAAGCCCTGCTAACGGATAGCCGGATGGCAACATAGATTTATTATGTATGGCGATAGTGATACGGTTACCGGGGTCGTCCACGCCTCACGATTCAAATCGGGCTAAAAAATCGGACGATGTAGAATGTCCGTGTCGCAGACGCGACCTAAGCCCCATGTTCTAAGGTAATTCTGCCCACGACTTCATCCGCATGAAATTTCTTGTTCCCTCGACCCATACCCCTGCTACGATATTAGGTCCTTACATTATGAAATTGACGTGTTACATGGAAAAAGCAAAACGATTAAAAAAAAAAAAATAATAGGTCTTCCCATGACTGCCACATGGAGGAAAAATACCTTAAATACTGTAAATAGATAAAAATACTGAATAGACTTCATTTTTATTTTAAAGTATTTTAACCCTTAATTTGGCAAGACAAAAATTAACAAAAATTTGTTTTTATTTTTATTTTTTTGTTATTGTTATAGGTCACTAAAACCAGGAAAAATAATTAAAAAAATCTCTTATGTATAGATTTTGATATAATGCATGTTCAGTATACTGGACTTTGCCAGGTTTGCCATAAAGTAACTGAAAATATTGATGTACAGTATAATGGACATTGCCGAATTAAGATCTCGTGTGATTAATTTCTGAGAAAATAAATCATATCAAAATATTGAGTGTAAAGTAAATAAAAACACGTGTATATCAAAAATATTTATTGTTGTACAATTTTACAGTACAAAATTATGTACTTTTAATAATTTGGCATGCAAAAGTATAATTATAATAATATAGTAACGTTACAATGAGATCAATAATCAGCCAAAAATAAAAATAAACTTTTCTAAAATAATATAACAAACAACAATTCTAGGTATCAATCAACTAACCTATAATAATCAGTCATATCTTTCGAAAATAATTAATCTTAAAAGTATGATTTAAGGTTTCACTTGCTATGATAATCATAAAAACAATTTCTCTTACGTACTAAACACAGCCTTTGATTGCACTTCACGCAATATACATCAGTCTTATTTTTGATGCAGTGCTTGCAGCGACCGTATGATTCTCCAAAGCATGGCCAATGACCTACTCCGTCATAGCGGACACTATCATCAGTTCGACAGTTCATATTGGTCCCAGATAATCTAGATCTCCCTCTATTCTGCAACTCTCTCGCTAATTGACAGCGAAAAGCCTTCAGCGCCATATACCTTACTACCCTCCGATTGCAATTCCTGCGATATAGTAACCAGGCATTATTTATACACATGTCGAGCATTTGAGCAAATATGGCAGTGTACCAACATCTACTTTTATATGTAGTCCGGTACAAAGCAATGAGCATTTCGGCAAGGTCGACGCCACCCATGTGGTTATTATAATGTTTGATAAGCTCTGGACAGTTCACGTCAACCCGGGCCTTCACTTCCTTACTATATCGCTTTATCTTTCCCACAGGGTGAGCATCGACATAAGTACTGACTAAAGTGACTACCTTATTGTCATACCATTTGACTACTGCCAACTTGTTGTTATTATCCACTAGTTGACAATAAGATCCTCTAACTTCCTCTGAACTTGATTGATCTTCTACGTCTGATGCAGCGTTAATTGGCGGCACTAATCCTATTAATTTTGAGGCCCGTGACAATTGTTTTAAGACCTGTAAATATTATTATTATTAGGTAACAATAAATAATATGTAATATACGTAATACGGATATTATTAGTTCATAATACCATAAACAGATCGTTGCCTATATCATTGGCAATGTCCAGTATACTCCACATCACTAAATCATACTACATTAGTACGAACTTGGCAATGGGAAATATACTGGACACGCAAGTTTTATAAAGTATAACGCAAAATCTATGAATGATATTATAATTGTAGTTTATGTCTACATATTTGTATGTTTTGTGGAATATATTGTGAATAAATTAGTAGTTATTGTAGAACAAAAACAACGAATAGATCGAGACTTACCGAGAGCGGTCGCGGCACGTTCATCCTCCCTGACATCGCAGCGATGACTGACCGGTTAAGCGCACTCGCACATGATGAGTTATTTTTTTATATAATAGTGAAGAATATAAGCAAACTATTCGACATAAAAAAAGTAAAATATAATTTAAAAAAATTGCGATACATTTTTTCAAAGTCGATGTTCAGTATATTTCTCACTATCGAATTAAGGGTTAAAATAAAGATGAAAGTATTTTAGTCTGAACCAGGAATCGAACCCGCTAAATGTGAAAAAAAAAAATACGTAAATTTACTGTACCGCTCAAAAGGCTCAATCATATTTTATTTCTCCTAAATAATATAGCATCTAAAATAAAAGGAAGAGATTTAACATTTATTTTTGCAGCGCTGGTGCCACGGTGGAACTCTTATTCGTAAATAACGCGATATTTTAAGTTTTCCTAGTGAACAGAACGATGTTAGAAAAATAAAATGGCGCGAAAACAAATAATTTTAAACATAAAGTTAAAATAAATTTGAATTTGGAATTCCTAACCAAACGCCAGATTTGAGATCAAAGTGGCCAGTTCAACAATACGCCAATTTAATAAAATAATGTAATGACCCAATTTTTTTTTTCACTTATCTTTTCTTCTTTTATCTTTTTAAACGGGAGCCGTGTGAAAAGAAAAAAGTGTCACATCGTGATGTTAAATAGCCTATAACCATCCTTATGAATTGCGCTATCAAATAAAAAATAATAAAATCAAATCCGACTGGTAGTTCCAGAGATTACCCCCTACATACAAACTTACAAGTTTTACCTCTTTACATTGATATAAATAGTAAAGATACGGTCGTCCGAACGTTTGCCGGACGCGGTCGCCATACAGAAACACGACGAATAACGCCATCTATTAGAACTACTATGAACTACGATGTCAATCGGCGTGGTCTGCTCCTAGACATAACCTTGTAAGAGCGGGTATTTTTCGAGGTACAAAGAAATAAAAAAACCTATTTTTCGAAATTTATATTTATTGCAGTTTGTTTGTGTTATAAAATTTTCATTGGCCGTCGAATAAAACAATATTTAAAAAATCTTTTTTTTACCTTATGACACGACTCCAAGCTTCATTTTCACGGAATCAGTAGGAAATCTGCAAAATAAATACGTATTTCACTGTACTTATACATTTTTTACCAGTAAGTACGTAAAAACACATTTTAATTTGCTTTTAATAGACAATCATTTCATCGACTAAAAACGCGCGCCGCTGCAAAGTTATGTCGCAATTTTACGCGGCTTCGCGTCGTCTTTGCCAAACGTTGAGACAAATAAGAAAGAAAATTGTTTTAAATAATGTTAAAAGTTGATATAATTACATATTTTTAACTTACCCGTGATATGAAATGTTATCATTTATTTTATTGTGCTTATTGTCGTAGTTCACGCAACCCTTCACGACACAACTTGGCATTTTTGCTTGTAAACTTTTCGACCGCTCCCGAAGACAGTCGAACGCGTTCTAGTTTACTTCGTTATAGGGAAGACCATTTTGGGACCACGTTCGAGGCGTCATTGTAACATGCGGATGTCAATGCCTCTTTATAATATTAAGTATACAATATTTATTATCTAAATATTGTGTATGATGAGAGTACCTAAAGGATTATTTGTATACGAGTAGTTTTTTTTTTAAAACGTTGCCGCACTGTAGGAATTTCTCCTGTTTTGTGGGTGCGTTTACAAACATTTCGACTCACATACACAAACATCCAGACCTGGACCAACTACTTGTACGTCATACAAATATTTGTTCCGTGCGGGGATCGAACCCGCGATACGCAGCGCAGCAGTCAATCGCTTAACCACTGCGCCAACCGTGCCGCATATTGGTATAAGAGTAGGGGTTTATTGGTAATTTAGTCAGTGCTAAATAAATTTATTTTCATTCTTTCTCTAATGTTTGTAATTTCATAAAACGGAAATTTGCAGTTTAGGAAGTGTATATTCTAAAATACAATAAATATGACCATTATATTTTACCAAGTGACAATATCGTCTGTCTACTCCAGTGATTTAATAATTACATTTTAAATAAAACAGATTTGTCCTTCTAAACTTTTATTGAATTTATGTTCAAAATTACTGCTCTTATTTTTCTCCCATCTTTATCTGCTTTATTCGCAACTCCACAACAGTAATCATAATAACAGCGAACTTTAAGTGTTGTTTAGTCGATACGTAACAGAATCGGGGCAATCTTCAAATACTGACATTATTTATATTACAATAAAGAACGTCAGCGAAACGACAACGCGACGTAATTGTATAGGCTCGTGCAGACTGGCGCGATATCGCGGGCGCGACAAGCAGCGCGACCCTTTTCGCGCCCGCGATATCGCGCCAGTGTGTGGGAGGCTTATCGCTTGGTTACAGTGTGAGATAAACTCGTATTACTATTTCACCGAAAAAACACTGACCGGTTCAAACTGTCACTTCGTAATGGATAAAATAATGTACAACTCGACCAAGCTAAGTTTGCACCTCGCGTCGATTACGTCACACTGACTGACGCTTAGGTACGGTCTGCAAAAAGGATTCGCTATGACTATATGACTCGTATGACGCGCGTCGGCGACAAATGCTAACCGTACTAACGCGACAGGGCGATCGCGGGAAGGTAAGCGGGGAAGCGGGCGGGGCGCCGCATTCCAGCGAGGTGCAAACTTAGCTTGGTAGAGTTGTAGTGTCAGTTTTCTCCAGTGAATGAATAATGCGACCATTAGATACTTGTGTGTATAAGGCGTGCTACACACGTTAGCGACGGCATCAATCGGCACAGCCAGGCGGTAAAATCAAATATAACGCACATCGGCAACAAGAGAGTCACAACACCTTAAAATACGAAGCTTAGATAACTATCCCATGAGAAAGGCAATCACAAACTTTTCAACTAAAAAGAACATCATAATTATAGTGCGATTCCTCACAGAGATGGCATTTAATACCCCTTTTCACCGAGTCATTTTCCAACCTCTCACAGAACAATTTAAATGGAATTATAAGTTATTAAAAAAAATGGTGATTTCCCAAAAAATACATTTATTGTGTTGTGACACTCTTGTTACCTATGTGCGATATGGGGCATTTCACGTGAAGCGGACAGCGAAAGAAAAGTGACGTTCTGAATTTTGTTCATATTCGGCTTATTTGTACTTCTAGTAGGTATGAATGAGGACACACAATATTTTTTTTGTATGTTTATTTGTCAAGTTATTGGCTTCCAAAGAATTGTCGTAATTGAAATTCGTATTTTTTGGAAATAGTTTTTCAAATTAAACAAATTAATTTTAACATATTAAATATGGCGGTTAAGTTATACTGTTCTTTTTAAATATAAAATAAAACTGTATTTTTTATATACAAAACCGGAAATAAACTTTACAAATTTTTATTTTTTTTATTTCAAAATATAGTCTAAAGTATATTTATAATACACCAGAAGTTTCAAAATGGGATCTGCAATAGTTTAGGAGATATATGAATTAAAGTACATACGTGTCGCACTGAGCGTAGTACTTAGCCTTCCATAAGTCGACTGTGTTGTTAAAAAAATACTGTCGAATCGAATGTGCCGACCAACAAGGGTGTAGCACGCTTAACGAATTATAAACAACAACAATGAGGCAGCTTATTTTACTTAAATAGTTCAACTACGGAACCCTGAAGAGGGCCCATTAAACCTTTTGTGATCCCGTTTAAGTTGATATGCTGATCATTCACTTGTAATGAGCATTCTAGCAAATGTTACCATACAACTAAAAGCTCACATACCATGACCATGAAAATTTCAGCGAGCTTTCTAGCGAATCAACAAAAATTCCTTCTAACTTTTAGCCGAGCCGAGCAATTATCGTTCATCCGCAAGTCTAAACATACGAACAATATATTTTATGGCAAACATTCACTAGATTGATCGGCGAAATGTTCGTGACACAACACTGATGTATTCTATATTAACAGATTATTCCAGAAACGGCTAACAGAATAATAACAATAACAGTAGATTGTTAAAACACGGCATAATCTTAATAACACTCACCTAACCACAGATGAGAGAAGACGCCTAAAGCTCCATTTACATGATGCAAGTTTCTTGCCTGTGGCACACAATAAAATTGAAGCAACCAATGACTTGCAGCGTTTAAACACTGTTTAGGTTGCAACTTTTATTGTTGCTTCAACTTATGCTATGCCATGCCACAGGCAATTAAATAGCACCGTGTAAATCAGGCTTAAACGTTATATCGTTCTTTGTACGTCACTATAACGTATAGTGAATGATCCCTCTAGCGGGAGAAATTGGCAGTAAAGTTTAATATTGAGCCTCGTAAGGGCCCCTACCCACTGGCGGCAAGGCACGGCAGGGGATCCTTTGCCATCACTACATACAAGTGCATACTGACGGCAACGTTACCGCGGTATCCTTAGGCTTGCCGCGACGTCTTAGTGTACGGACAGTTACTTAGTGCAGAGGCATGTCGAGGGATGCTGAGGCATTCCGAAAGCCGCCCACAAGGTATGCCGCAGTGTTGTTTTTGTACCTACGATAATTATCATTGAAATTTCAATTTTATTGTCATACTATTAAGTTATATTCCTTTTCGTCGCCAAAAAAATCCCTTGCCGTACCGTGCCGCTAGTGAACGCAGGCCCTTATGTAAGATGTAGTATGTAGGATCAACATCTTGTTCTTTCTATCCATTTGATCTGATACCAAATAAGCAGGTTGCACAACAATTAACTCTTTTAATAAATTAGTTTTAATCTAGGATAACATAATATTTTGTTCAAATACAATTAGACTCACATAATTAATACACTCAATGTTGTTATAATATCAATCACTTTGTCATTTCAACAATAGCTTAGTTAAACAATTATTATACTCTTGAAGTTGGTTATTGAAACCAATTCGAGTGTTCAACTCCGATTATTAATTCACTGGAGAAAACTGATACTTTTGTTTGAGACTCGTGTCACTTTGTAAATTAATGTGGTCATATTATTGTAATAGTGATTGTTTAGTTAGTTTAAAGGGGAAGCGCTAAGGTAGCCTGATAGATAGCGAAATTTTCTTACGATTTTTGCTACTTGCAGCTCTTTGTATGTTGATTAAAGTATGATTCGCGACCGTAACAAATATGTATTTACAGAATTATAATCCTAAAAGTCATGATTTCATGAAATAGTTATTCATTAGCACTGAATGAACTAAGAGAGTTGTATTGATGATTTTTATGATTGCAATTCTATAATTAATATTTGAAACGGCCGCGAATCAAATTTAGATCAACATACATGTGACGCATATTTACCCCCAACTTGTTTTTTGTTTGTTTGTGCTCTTTTTTGCGTCATGTTTACCGCAAATAAACATTTTTTCATTCTTTCTATACAACCTGATACTGAACAGCAAATTCCAAAAAACGTAAAAAAAAATGAATTTTGCGGGCTAACAGAACGCTTTCACCTTAATCGTTTTATATCAATAGTTAAATAAAAGTCAATATAATAAGTGTAAGGCAATAGGGTCAAAAAGTTGACTACAATCAATACGACCATATTATTTCATAAAATGACAGTTTAGAACCTGCCAGTTTCCTCTCGTGAATTAATAATACAACTATAGTAATCATATATTTTTGAGGCTGATTGTACCTTTATTCAATAGAACTTGAATAAGACGGTAATTCAGCATTCTTTTATTAAAATACAAGGTCAAAATAGATAGCTGGTGAAACTCCGCAGACGCGAAGGGTATTGACGTGTAAACATGACAAAAAGGAAGGATAATGATCTTTTTTGGGAGTCTACGACCGCTGGTAGTGTAGTTACTTGAAGTATTAGTTTTATTGTTTAATCGAGATTTGATAATACCCACCACGTCTCTTCAGTTACCAAAAAAAAAAAAAAAAACATATTTTTAAACTGATATTTTTGGTCTACCTACGTTGACCCCAAAAAATATCATAAAATATTTTTTATTTATTTATCTTGTTTAGATATCGGTACCCACCACGTCTGCAGTTTTGCTAGCTAATTTATTTTGACTGATTAAATATATTTTTTATTCCTAATAAACATTAAAATATGTGCTAAATATTTCCACTCTGTAATATAATACTTAAAATTAAAATGCAAAAAACATAATGTTCAATCTACAGGAATGTGTCAACTTAATTGCTTATAAACTAAAGTTGCGCTTTCACGGGCAACTAAAATTGCTCAATCCTGGTCAATTCTTGGCAAATATGACGTCACGACTACATCCAGCAATTTACGGCGATGGCAAAATGTAATTAATGTTGCCAGAGATACGGCCACACAATACCAGGCAATATGGAGCAACTTAAAAAAACTAGGCAATACAAGTCAATACACCGACGTCACACTTGTTCTGCACTGCACGTAGAAAGAAAGAAAATGGCGGCGGGGGCGGCGGCGGCGCACTCCCTCGCTATCCTCACCGCCGGCCGGTTCCTCTTGTAAAAACGAGACGTAGTTATACCACAGGTTATACGTTCAAACGTGATAGAAAGAAAATTGACTAAAAATTTCCAAACCGATTGAATGTTCGGCAACTCACATCATGGTGACATTGACAAATGTGAAATATATGGAGCAATTAGAAGCAATATTCTCGAAACAATTGCCGCATTTTATTGTTGTTGCTCCAGATTGCTCCATTTAGTTGATCCAGATTGATCCATTAGTGTTGCCGAGCAATAATTGCTCAAAAAATTGCCCGTGTAAGAGCACCTTAAGGCCTGCTTGCACAACAAATCAATAAATGAGTTTAAAGCTAAACGTATTTAAGACATCGTTGATTCTTTTAATTTGAAGGTAACAGAAACATAATGATGTTAGAATCCATCCATATCCATACTAATATTATAAATGTGGAAGTAACTCTGTCTGCCTATCTATCTGTCTGTATGTTTTTTTTCACGGCTGAACCGCTGAACCTGGGATATGGAGAAGGACATAGGCTACTTTTTTACGCGATAACAGACATCCACGCGGGCGAAGCCGCGGGCAAAAGCTAGTAATATTATAAATGTAAACGTGTGTCTGGATGGATGAATGTTTGTTACTCAAACACGACAAAACAGCAGAACGGATTTGGATGAAATATGGCACACATAGTTTATAACCTGGATAACACGTATGATACCTTTTATTCCGAAATTTCCAAGGGAGTGAGACTTATGCGGGTGAAACCGCGGGGCGCTGCTAGTGATGTTTAAATATCTTTAGCGCATTTAGTAATTTGTAGTTCAAGTAGGCCTAAACTTTCAACTATTAAGGTGCTCTTCCTAAGGCGGACGCAAGCGGCGACATCGCCCAATCGCAATGACAGACCGCAGCGACTCCATATGCCGCTGCGGTTTTAATTCCGAGCGCAGCGTCACAACATCGGCGGCAGCGGAATTTCTCTTTTTCAGTTTCGCGATACTCATTTGTCAGCAAATAAATACGTCATGACGCTTTGTGAGTGACAGCCAGTGACGGCACTACTGGTTTACGGACCGCAGCGTTGGAAGCGTTTCCATAGGAACTAGTCGTGTCGCTGCGGCCTGTCATTGCGATTGGGCCGCGTTACCGGTTGCGGTCGCCTTCAGAAGAGCACCATAAAGCATGTTCTTCAACAAGTAAGCGAAATCATCAATTGGTAACGTCACACACAAACTGCAAGCATTTCCAGGCCAGGTTCAAATCTGCTAATATTCACATTTGGCTTACCAGCTGGCGTCGTTTTTGACTTGAATACTCCTTGGTTATAGTTATAGAGACACATACTAAGCATGCTATAATTTTTCTTGATATCCGATGTTACAATGGCATTGTAACCTAATACTAACCCAATATAAACTGGTAAATAAAGAAGTATTACTAATTAATTTATTATAATTAACATTATTAATATGTATGTACAGCCTGACTGGTTAAACAAGGATCATACTGAATGACACGTAACGAATTACAATACATAATTATGAATAAATAGTAATGAACTTATTGAAACAAGCTTCGTAAAGTGTAGGCACACTTGCACTAGCGACTACATCGGCTACTGAGGCGAGGCAGGGAGGTAACATTAGTTTTCCCGAGATCAAGACAGGATAAAATGCAAGTGCCAAACATTTTGTTTTTATCGGTTTATTCTGAAGGAGAATCAAATATTGATTCTTTGAACCATGTCTTATATGTCCCTGGTTTAACTAGTCCGCCTATCTTCATTAATAGTAAAATATAATTAACTATTTTAACAAATAACGGTGTCGATTCTGTTGCTCACTAACTGAACTTAAATGTTATGTTTACCCACACAGATATCACAATTTGTTATAAAAGAGAATTAGACTAATTCGTCGCCAACGCCGCAAAGGGGCGAACCTCAAATGAGTATTTGTAAAAAAACGTTTATTGGCTCTCCTGTAAAATTGTTATTGTTATATACTGATTTTAATAGATATTAGTACTGTGCTAGCGACTTCGTCAGCTCGGGTATTGTATGTTCCTCTACAAACTTGAACGCCCCATCCACATACCCTATTCAGTATTTGTAAGTATTCATAGTCTGCTTGTTAGTATTAATTTTGGTTCCACTGCAGTTTATAACACGCGCGTGCGAAGCTTCACAATTTTATAGCGTATAGATGTCTTCATGTAAAACACTTTCGCAAAATTTCACACTGCGCAAACGCGTAAAATCCTAAAGTTTCAGATTCAAATTCTACTTATTTACATAATAAAATTGTCATTTTACCCACAGACAATGTACGAATTTAACTCCTAGGTTGTTCCGTTTTAAGAATTTATCCTATGGGAACTTAAGATGCAAGAGCGAGCGAAGCGAGCTCGGGACTTGGGGTACACCCCGCCTCGGACATGTTATAGGTTCGAAGGGGATGGTCGGGTCTTGTGAGCGGGCGAAGCGAGCGAACAAAGATCCCGCTATTCCCTTGGTGGTATTTTTAAGTTTCCCGCTATTTGCACATTCTCAAACATTTTTCTTTTTGAGACGAAAAATGTACAAAAAAATACCGTTCCCCCCCCCGTACCCCTTATCTCCGAAGTTTGCATAGAGAAAAATCTGAAATTATTCTATGTGATAGAAGTTTATGTAAAGATTACAGGAAAAATAAAACGATATCTCTAAATAACACACTTTTTCTAATATTGCAATTTTAGGTCAGCATGGCGCTGACCGATAGTGGAACGAATGTAATTTTTAATGATGATTTTTGATGGTACGGAACCCTCGGTGCGCGTGTTCGACTCGCTCATGACCGGTTTTTTTTTACCGTTCAGAAATAGGTGGCCCTCTAAGCGTGCCTCGCGGCCTCGTCGACTATGCCTTATTATTGCTTGGAAACAAATTTAGACCCACCACATGATCTTCCCCACCCTACTATCCCACAAATCTCGAAAGCTGGTGATTTTTGTCTCGGCACCTTTCGTTTTGCGCACTTTGGGGATTTCTAAAATACACTAAACAGAGTCAACATACTCGAGAAAAAAAAAATACTACTATTAAAAAGCGACGAGTTATAAACAGCAGTCGTTCCTTTTTTGCAGTAGGAAAAATAAGGTCATGAAACTTATAAGTTACTGTCGGTTTGCAAAGGAATATGGTGTGTTTATTAAAAAAAAGAGAAGTTCGAAAAGTCCCGAGAGTAAACACATGCAACACTAAAGTTCAGTTGATGAACAAGAGAATGAACAATCTTTAATGAACTAGTACCAAATAAACTAAAATTATATTCCCATGCTAATATTACCACAAGCAGCACGGAGCATAATAATAAGGCAACCTATTATGTTCAGTTTCGAAATCCAAATAAACAACCGATGAGGTTTGACTGTTATTTGGTATACAGTAAACTATACAGGTTTATACTGCCATAGCGAGTAGTTATGTCAACATGATTATTCAGTCAGAGGGGTTTGCCCCAAAGGCGAGGCCGGCCGTTACTTGAGATACAATTTGTAGAGCATCTGAGACCGGCAAGTATCGCGTTCTTGTTCCATCAGGAAGATCATGTCGCGCAGGTTGATGCGCTTGAGTCGCGTGCGCAGAGCCATCTGGCTACGCCCAGTCTGCAACAATCACCGAACATAATCATGCATTTCGCAATGTATTGACCGTATTGACACAACAATATGGCGGAGTTCGTCCTGATTTTGGCCACACGCCAGAAGACACCAGTAGCACTCTAGTCATACAGAGCATCTGCAGAATCTGATCACCTGTAGTCTTCATGCGAATGTGCTGAAGCCGCGGCTTCCAAAGAGCACCGCTTTAACGACGATGGAGACTTACACAGACTTATTACAGTTCTGATTTTGGTAACAACAACATCACATAAAGAATATTTATCAGCGGTACTACTTAAAATGTTAATTTGTAGCTACAATTATCCACACTAATATTATAAATGTGAAAGTAACTCTGTCTGTCTGTTACGTTTTGTTGCCTAAACCGCTGAACCGATCCTCATGTAATGTGGCATAGATATAGCCTTGAATATGGAGTAGGACATAGGCTACTTTTTTACGCGATAACCGACATCCACGCGGGCGGAGCCGCGGGCAAAAGCTAGTTATATTATAAAGTTCACAGTTAAGTATTTCCGGTCAACTGTTTCAACAAGACTTGTTCAATAAATTTGAATAAAAAAAAAAAAAAAAAAAATACGTACAGATCCTGAGGGGGTGCTGTGTCCAGAGTTGGTTGTTATGGAGTCTCCGGAGCCGCCGGGCATGTCCAGCCTGGCCTTCTTGCGGGGCCCGATGGCCTGCAGCGCCGTCAAGTTGGCCTCGCGCTGCCTCAGCTCCTCCAGCTCGGCTCGCTGCATCTCTTTGGCCTTCGCCTTCAGCTTGGCCTGCTCCGGGTCCTCATTCTTGGACCTGGACTTGGCAGCTCGCAGAAGCATCTCCCTCTCGGAATCCTCGCGCCGCTTCTTATCTACGCGGTCGAGTTCCTCCAAGAACTTGAGTTGGCCTTTCACGTCTTGTGTCACTTCATAGCGGTTGTCGGACTGTGGGAAGTGAAAGTATTTGTGTATTGTAGTAAAGAAAAACAGCGCAGCAGCGGGAAATAACCGTTTTAAGAAAGGATCGTGTTCATTTGGGTAATATTAATAGTTTTATCTACTCTCATATCATAAAGTTCTAATTATGTTTAAATACACAATACTTTAATGACAGACTTTATCCATGTTCAACTCAGTTAAAAGTTATTTTTTACCACTCTTTCCCTAGCCTAATAATGCTTGATAATAACTTTTTCCTATTAAAGTTCAGCTCAATCAATGAGTTCTCAATTCATAGGTTTCAGTTGCCGTCGACGAATAATTAAATTACGCAACTTCATTGTGATATTGAAATAATAGGTAACAATGTATATAAATTGCATAAATTACGAGGCGAGGATTATAAACTCACGCTCGTTATAATAGTTCCTCCTGTTATGTAACAGTTTCATAAACTACTATATTACGATAAAATCATTTAAAATGATGCTTCACACAAATTATAGGTATTATTAGAATGCACCAGTACTTATAGGAGGAAAATTATTGTAATATGTTCAAATTTATGCCAAGGGCAGGTATAGTTAATGTTAAAGAAAATTTAAAAGATATGGTAATCGCAAAAAGCAAGTAACGCTAGCATTTGTAAGGCTGCAGTGCAAACTGCTCAGTATTGGAGTCACAGGGCCGCACAGCATCGAACTAGCAGGCTCGCAGGGCCGCACAGCTTAATGTCCCGTTCTGCTAACTATTATGCGCAAGTATTTTTTTATCCTGGGTTCGGTTCCTAGGTCGGGCAAACTGTTCAATCTGGAATTTCTCAGTAGCAACCCGGAGTCTGCATTTGTTCCTGGTCGACGGCAATAGGCTCGCCCCCTATTACATGGGACTTAAACATAACTGGCGAAATGTGGGTGTATTATAGGTACACGTCTGCCCAACCCTTTGGGGAAAACAGGCGTAACGTTATGTTATTTTTTTATTATATCAGCTCATGTTGTCCCGTTGCTAGGCAAAGGACCCTCCATTATTTCCACTTCTCACGGCTATTTGTTTGTGTTCCAGCCCTCAAAGCGTCCGCAATTTTCGCATGGGCCTTCTTACACCATACACAAATGAGTAAGTATACTCTACGAAACATTCAATTACCTTTATTATCATATCAATCCTGTGCTGCGCGATGGTAGCAAGTTTCTCCACGAGGGTCTTGAGTCGTTCTTGCACCGCGTGGCTGATGAGATTAGCCACTTCAGGTGGGGATTCTTCCATGTTGTGCTTGGATGTTATCACTTTGAGCCGCGCCTGCATCAAGCTTGTCGGTACCAGGAATTCCTCCTTACATGACCTGCAAACAGACTAGTATAAGAAGGAATGTCGCACGAACTAAGGATACATGAGTCTGCTCAAATCGCAAACCCATACAACCAACGACTGTTAAAGAGACTTACCTGATCTGCGTCCCAATCATTTCTGTGGATCCAAGGATCCTTTGCGATTCTTCGGCCAAGTTGACGCCACCCATGGCAGCCACGTCGTTGATGTCGTCATCGCCCGCCATCTTGTCATCAACGAACGGTTGGGAGAACTGTCCCGAAGACTTCTTCTCCTTGTCTTTGAGCAGGGACTTGCCGGGGGTGAGGACAGTGGAGAGCGCGGCGGAAGCGACGGACGAGCGCGGGAAGTTGGCCTTGCTGTTCACCGTCATGGCTTTGCCCACCTTGTTCACGTTGATCTTCGTGTGCAGCGGGATGTTCTGCAGCACGGCTATCGTGCCGCCAGTCTTCTGAGCCGGCTTCTAGTACAAGCGCATGTTATTACGCAAATAGTCAAGTTTCAAACAAACTGTTTAGATACGCACACCTAACTCGAAAATACACAACATTTTAAATCGAATAACTTTACTATTGTGGTATAGATAAGTTAAGTTGAGCGTGTTCGTATCCGAACAGGTGTATACAACGAGAACTACCTCCGAACTGACAAGACACATGTAAATTAAAAGTAGGATAGTGCTTCGGAAGGATTAATATTGAACACACAATATATTTACATACGTCAAGGAACAAGTCGACACGAGAGAACTATCACATGGAGGAGACAGTCTTCACGAGATGTGTCTCGAGAGCCCATGCGGTACAGGCGAGGACCTCATGACTGGCAGCGTTCGTTCAGGCAGAGGTGCCGTCCAAATAGCCAAGCCTTTATTTAGGCAGTTCTATGGCAGGCTTCGCCCGTTATATGATTAGAGGTAACTCTACTGAGCTATTCAATTATTTGAAAGTTGCCCAATTTGAGTGCGGTTGGACGTTGCTAAGCTCATGTATCATTGCGAAGACTCTTCAATTTCTAACATTATTTGCTTGTCACTTCGTTATAAATTAAACAATATTCATCGTCGTTATTATTATCTCGTGTCACAGTTTCTTGAAACTGTCATGCAAATAGGAATAGTTTACGATTCATGCATTGATTAGTACACAAAAATACACAAAATATTATATAATTATGATGGCAGTAACTTAGGGTTTATTGCGAGTGCAAAGCGATAAAGAAATGCTGGGCCGTCTACATAATATTTGTATCTTAATCTCATGTTCGAGAGACACTACATCCAGATCTCTAATTTAGTTCGTTATGATTTTGAAAATAACACAAACTGCGATGTCCCTTTAAAATGGAAAACGTGTATTAATAAAAAAGTTTAATATTTTCCTAGTTTCCATACGTAGTTTAGGCGGCAGTAGACACTTGTTGCACGACAACAAGTGACCTTCTTGGAATTTAGCTTACTACTACAATATTTATTCTGCTCTTACTCAAATCACAGAACAGTTGCTAATGCTTCAGCGAAGTATAATGATTGATTCACTGAACCGAGTCCTATGTTTGATGCTCTATCATTATGGTGATGGTGTCTCTTCCACAAAAGCCAGTAATCAAGAGCTGAAAAGCCACAACAGAACAACAAACCAATATGACATTGTCTTTTCAAAAGGGGACGTATCGAAGGGATATTTTCACCTAGTAAAACAGTAATTTATGCAGTATTGGTGTTAAAAGAATGTCTTTTCTTCTCATTTGCTTGGTGTCTTCTTAATATACTTAATACATTAATATACACATAATTTAACTAGAAAAATATTCCATCAAAAGATTAAGCTGGGAACGACGAATGAAACGGAATGGATCTAGCGCACTATTGGTACGAAGACACGAAGCATGGGACACATACTACCGAGGGCTGCCATCTAGTGGCTACACAAGTCTTATCGTCACTTACGACGGATAAAGACTTACAAAAGCATCTAAATCATGCTGCACTTGTGGACTGTACTGTTGCTGATTACTCAAGACACCAATAGAATAAGACATAATTTTGTGACATGTAGAGACGTAGTTATTGCCAATTAAAAAGCCGAAGGTATGAGTCGGTGGCAGATGGCAGCCCTTGTGTTGAGACGAACAAACCTGCGCAGACGTGGAGGTAGACGGCGCAGGTACAACGGTAAGCGACTTAGTGCTGGAGCTGACGAGGGGGCTCGACAGTGCTAGAGGTAACACCGGCGGCAGGAGAGGCGTCAGAGTGGGGCTCGAGCTATCCTCGTCGCGCTGACCCAACACCACCCAAATAACCCATTAGTTACACACAACACAATACATCAACAACTAACCACCGTTACACTTTCTATATCTATTTGTTCTGGTGCAGTTGCCAATTATCTGTGCGTCTCCGCTACCTGTCGTCTGAGAAGACTAAAAGCGTTAAGGTTCCAACATCATTGCGACTTTCATCTTGTTTCAAGCTGCACTAATTATCAGTGCGAGTCTTGTTTCTCTTGTATATTACATAAGAGAGTCGAGACAAGTAACGGTCCAATACCAGTATTTCAAACAAACGAAAAAAAAAAATACGAACTAAAAATAAAGAAGACTGGACAGAGTCGGCCCATTAAGTATAATATATTAATACAAATGTAATCATTATAATTTATTTTAATGACGTTATTGAATTCATTTTAATGATTGTAATGAATTTTATAGAATTTTTGGTATATTTTTATAGTGTGGTATTTGAATGACTTAAGTGTTATTTTAATGTCCCTGATTACTGCTATTGGTGTATTTGTGAATTTTATATTGGGGCTTGGAGACCTTAATAAATCCATTTTATTATTAACTAGCACTTTGCCCGCGACTTTGTCCGCGTGGATTTCTTATTTTCTCCTAAAAGATGTAACATCCCTCCACCCCTTTTAACTGCTAGTTTTGAAAAGTTAATGATTACGATCCTTTTACTTATTAATAATTTATTCATTATTTTATGGATCAAAGGAAAAATCAAAATTTCATATAAACTGATCCTCCCTTTTCACCCCGAAACGAGTTGATTTTGAAAAATCTTCAATCATGTGTTTAGTCATTTAATGTTTAGATTACTTAATTACCCCTTTTGGTCGATTTTCCAATTACCCTATAACTTAAATCTATATTTTTTGTCAAAAGTATTGATACCGTTATTCGACGTAACCGGACCGCGCGTTGAAATTCTTCCATACTCGAGATATATGTAGATAAAAATAACCCCTTTTCATCCCCTTTAAAGGTCGATTTTCCAAAAACCCCTTCTTAGAGAAAAATCCATATGCAAAATTTCTGATATGTCAGTCATTCAGCATTTTACCCGCGATGTCGTCTCCCTCCACCTCCTTTAATGGTAACTAATAATCATTAAGATCTTTATTATTTATTTATACATAAGTATAAGTAGATATGTTGCGCCGACCCTAAATAAATTGGGATTAGGGCAGGAGAATGATGATGAAGTGTTTTGGCCAAGTCTCAAGATAATAGATCAATAAAACAACAAAAAAACAATCTATATCCCCCTGTTCACCTCAAAGTGTTAATTTTTTAAGTAATTTGTGACAGTTCCATTATTTGACTTTTAGGTTATCTATACCAATTTTCGAGTTTATCAAGCCACGCAGTAAAATCTTGACCTGTAAAATTTACTACTTCTTTTCAACCCGTTGAGGCTAGATTTTCGAAAAACCCTGATACACGTTTTTCTTAATTTTTTGTTTTAAGTATAAATACTGAGTTTCGTGTTAATCGGACCGTACGTTAAATTCCTTTCATACAAACTTTGACACACCCAATCCCTTTTGGGGGTTTTAACAAAAAAAATAAAAAATGGTAAACTTTATAATTTACTTAGATAAGTATTCTCGATTAGTTTCAAGTTTATTAACTCGAGGAATAAGGTTTCTACATACAAACAAAATCCCCCTTAAAGATCGACCAAAAACGCCTTAGTGCTCCCCTACATAATAAAAGGAAGCCGTGTGCAAAATTTCACGTTCCTAGTCCCAGTAGTTTCGGCTGTGCGTTGATATGTCACCAAGTTAGTCAGTCAGTCAGTCAGTTTCTCCTTTTATATAATTATATAGATATTAAAACACATAATGAATTGTAGATAGTGATGAGTACACTGATTACTTATTATTTGGCTCTCCCGTGACATAAAGATGTTAATGTACTATGTACCACATCGGATGTTAAACAAGCATAGCAAGATTTTGATTAGTACCTACTCAATTGTGCATGTGGGCATAATATCATCATTCAAAGGTCTGAAAGTTATATTCAAGGGGCGAATTCTGGATTCCCAGGGCGTTACTAAAATAAAATTGATTAGCAGCTGACCGGAGTTCAGAGTTGTGCCCGGTCGACGGGCCTCAAACATAACTGGCGAAATATGGGTCTACTGTTCATCTCAGCCTACTCCTTCTGGGAATACAGGCGTGATGTTATGTAGATGTATATTCACTTATCTATTTAGGGAAATGAAATACATACAGTGTGATTACAATTACACCGGTGCAGAATGATTGATCAGTAATCCAAAGAAATGAAGTAAAAAGAAAATAAAACCTAATCTGATTGTAAAAAAAAATTAAGAAAAAAACAATACTCAAACTTAGTTAAAGGAAACTGAAAAATAAAAGTTTTAGTCAACATGAAATTCAGATACAAAAGTAATCTTGAAAATTACACATGAACTGGAACAAGACTACGTTATAAAATTGCAAAACGAATATAAACAAGTTATACCTTTTCATATGACTACAACAAGATGGCTTTTAATCTGACCGTCACAACACAATTCACACAACAGCCTCTTCACACAAAGTGTAGCGACACACCTGCCGAAATTACGTCGCCGCAACTCGGTGGCAAAGGGACTAAACACACTTATTCAGCTCTGTTCAGCTTTTGTCCATAGAAAACAACGATTTAGTATGGAGATGTTTACACATCAGTTCAGCTTTCCGCGTCGATCAGACGCGTACGCATCTCCATACAAAATCGTTGTTTTCTATGGACAAAATCTATACAGAGCTGAATAAGTGTGGTTAGTCGCTAAATGTCGGTACTGTTAGGCCTGGGTCCCGGTCAAAAGCTCTACCGTACACTTCGGTCGTAATTCCTATAAAAAATGCAAGGAAAACGGTTGTTGTAGCATCCGCCAGACTGATTTTACGCTTACATCAAAACGCGACGTAATTACGGCCTGTTTTGTTCCTGCAATTTAAAAAGCTGTGTAGGCATAAGCCCGCCGAATTTCCGTCGCGTATTTTCCGTAAATGAGTCGCTACACTTAAACCCGAAAGCATTATTTTATTTACATTTCTGTTATAGAAGCTGATTACTTATAAATATATTCCCGAAGACAAGCAAGACTTCCATTCATATAAAAAATCCATGTTATCTGTATATCTACATTATAAGCAAATAAATGATTTCTATTTATATTGTTTGTTAAACTTTCAAACCTAGTCTCAGTTAAATTATCAAAGACCGCGTGTATATTGAAAGTTAACAAAGTGGCTAATAAAATAATGTTGGCTTTTCTTCGGAAGAAACATAAATGTTCCCGAATTAACACAAAATCTCAAACAAAACTGTTAGTATAAAAATACAATAAAATAATGTTGTGTAACATACCATTTGGATGTTGGAAGTGGTGGCCATGACAGGCTGGACCGGCGCCGGGATGGTGGAGAAAGCGATGTGCGGCGCAGGAGGGTTGATGCCTTCGATCACCAGCTCCTTCGTCACTAGCGACTGTCGCAACAGCGGCAGACTTTTCTATTTTAGAAAAACAACAAAATTATACCTTAAAAGTTCCAGCATGGGACTTGAAACTGAACTCGCGAAATAAGTCATTTTACATTTATTCATCTATGCAGCTACACAAAAAAAAATCTGTTTGTAATGTCTAAATAATAGCAAAAATATAACAAAAAATAAAAACAATTTTTAAACATTTTGTCTGTTTGTTTGTTCCGGGTAATCTCTTAAAACGGCTGGATCGATTTTGACTGGACTTTCACTGGCACATAGCTGGTATTATAAGGCTATATCTAAGGCTACTTTTATTTAAAAAAAAGCCACGCGGGCGAAGCCGCGGTCATCAGCTAGTTAACATCTGTATAATTTTATACCACGAACGGATTCATGCAAGCCACATTTCCAAAACTTAAAAATATTGACTGTACCATCACTTTATATCTATGAAGCATGTAGCTTTGTAAAAAACAATATGAATTTATATAAATCTGTCGAAAGTCAACGGCGCTCAAAAAAGTTGCCCGCATTATGCACTAAAACCAGATTTCTCTATAATAGTCATTGATATACTAAAAAACCCAAGATACACAATCAGCATCTCAAAAGCGTCCGCATAAAAAAGGTGCAACATTTAAAATTGTGCGCATATTTCAAATAGTATCGCGTTCGCCGCGTCACTGTACGCACGCTAAAACTGCCGAAGTATTCTATGAAAAATTGTATAAATATTACGTCAAGAATGTTAAAAAAAGATAAGATCTCGAACTTTCGGTAAGTAAAAAAGTTTATTGATTTGTTTTTGTTGTTTATATGACTAATTATGGGGAGCAATATTTTATTTTGATTTAATTTGTCTTAAAACGTCACTCAACGGTCCGAGTATAATACGGCAAATTTTAATGGCTGCTTTTTCAGTGGAAGAACAATGCACTACAATCTCCATTGAATTTAGTCGAATAATACAAACTGACCGGATTGAACCAATGGAGTCGATTTTTTGTTATTGCGTTAAAAAAAAAAATAGTTAATAATGTTATTAATTTTTGTACTTTTCTATATTTCGTTTTTAATTAATATCCATATATTATATATATTTATATAATTATTTATAGTTTTTAACGGACTTCTAAAAGGAGAAGAGGTCATCAATTCAACGATTAAAAAAAGTTTGTATTCTCGATTAGGTACTTCTTTTATGGGAATTGAGTAATTCTTTTTTTTTTACTTTGTAAGAATATAGTCTCCGATTTAAGTCGAAATTAATGTGTTTCCTACTGTGTTATTTGGAATAAATACCTATGGAAATTTGCATTTATGAGTTTTATTTTATTTCCTAAAATAAGTTTAAAAATACCACCATTACACAATTATCAATAATCCACAGTCCCAATATTTACAAAACTAAAATAAATACCAGAAACTGCATACTGTTGTACTCATACATTATGTTTTAACCTAAGTAGGTATTTAATCTCACAAAATTAATAAATTAATTTGAATTTGAACAATCATAATAAATTAAATAAATATAAAATGCCATAACACACAAAACGAACAAAACGTGTTTTTTTTCTATGCACCTCTGCCTATACCTACAGGTAATACTGGCGAGATTTTATGATAATAACTAAAAATGGTTTGATTTGTAATTTTGTGTTGTAAGGAGAATGTGAGTACCGTATCAGGTGGCATTCTGTAGTGCCTACCTATCCCCAATGGAAAGAAAGCGTGAGTATTTAGGGCATAAATGCATACCTTCTAAAGCTGAGAGCACAATTCCAAAATAGTATAATATTATTTCTGCTATGGAAATTATAACCACATACCTCAGATTTTATAAATCAAGTACACCATTTCTCTGTATTTCTGTATCCAAAATGTAATTGTCGGAACAACCAGCAACAATTCATTTTTACAGCTTGCTGCACCCAAAACTTTGCATCCAAATAAACATAATATAGTGGTTAAGGTTTATATTCACAATGTTGGATGAGTCAGAATAAATTCCATACCTAATTGAATATGTTTGTTGAAATTACAGTATTTTCGTTGTAGCTTGGTGCAGGTGACATTAGACAAATCGTTCCTTTTCACTCTTGAACGTCACTGCGGTTTACAATCATAACTGAATATTTTTTCTGCACCCTAAATATCATAGTCGTAAAATACGGAATAAGTTATATGTGTAGTAAATTAGATTTTACCCTGCCAACATTTTATAGTCTAAAAATAAAATCAAATTGTATTATATTTTATTATATTGTAAGAAAAATGATGCAAAGTGCTATGCGTGTATCGTAACGCCATAGGCATATTTAGTGATGGGATGTATTGCTATGATGGATAGTCGATATATTTTACAGAAAAAGAAGTTTACTGTATATATGAAATTTTTGTTGTTCTCTTTCAAATTAGTCTCGGAGGTGGACGACAAACTCCCTTGCCTGACTCCCCAAACAAGTTTTTCTTTTTTGTGCATGTGAATTACCACAACCAAGTAAAACAACAAACAATAACAATTTTAACACTAAAGAAAATAAACAAAGGACAAATGGCAATACGACAAGGCGCTAACACTCGTACTGACGCAAAATGCCCGCCGACACACGGCGCCACGTGACAAAAATATATCCAAGTTTTTTTTTTTTATAACTTTCTGTTGTGCTTTGAATGTTTTTTTGTTTATGTTTTGTATTAAATACATATTTTTATCTATGAAACTTAAGTTAGTAACTTATTTCTAAAGCCTATCTGGTTATATGGCATCCCCTTGTGACTCCAACATAAACATAACCCAAAGAGCAAAAGAACTCAAGGTTCATCATCAATCACCTAAAATAGAGCACAGTGAAGGACGAAATAATAAAATAATTTATTTTAGATGATAGTCAATCTGGCAATACATCTGCTCATAGTCAATAAACTGATTACAAAATAAGAGAAGCAAAAAAAAATCTTTTGTAAACCTAAATATGCAATTCAAAAGTTCAGCATATCCTTTTCTGTTTTCCGAAAATTAAAAGAGAATGATTATTTGATGATCCAAAAAATACTCATTACCATCATAGTCACTGGCTCTACAGAAACAAACACCTATGATTCACAATGAGAATGTTACTAACCTTCAAGAAACCGATGAGGCATGGTTGTGGACTTGCATTGAGGAGGCGTTCCAGCCTGTCACAGAACTCCTCAGGTTCCACCTGCGCATCGATCAGCTCCTGGATCAGGTTCCGCACGTTCCTCTCTACAGAAGGTGGCTCTTTGCTTGACAGGTCTAGGAGATTTGCCAAGAAGTTCCGACATTTTTCTTTGGTATTGTCCGATGGCTTCTATTGAGAAAAAAATAAATATTAATTATTAAGAAGAGATATCAGCGTTATTATTATAAATGTGTCCTTTTTATATAATAATATGTCTGCTATGTTCCCTTAGTACAACACCAAGTGAATTCTACAAGTCTCAATTAAAACAAATGACTCGGGATCAAAAACACAATTTTAAAATTTACCACAATTATGTAATTTATAGGAATGGCCGACCGATACATTTATATGCTACTTAACATAATATTTAAAGGGTACTAAACAGGATTGCAATGCATAGTGCATTCGAATCTCGTCCACCAGCAAGCCACAAACTTCTGGGAGAGTGTGTCTATGATATCTGTCGATGATACAGCAGCCCCTACTAACAACTCTCACAAGTTGCTGCAACAATCACTGCAAGTTTAAGTTATCACTAGAAAAATCGTAATACGTTTACAGAGTATGTTTTATTTATTTTTTATATTAAACTAGCTTCAGCCCGCGACTTCGTCCGCGAGAAATTTCTTGTTCCCCCGTTCCACATTCCATTCTCGATATATCATCAAAAAAGCCATTCCATACAAAATGTATAAGAACAATAATTTTATTCATTTTTATGTTTTTTTAGTTTTTCGTGAGTTTTTCGCAAGTTTTATAGTTAAGTTCTGCTATTCGGAGCGGCGACAAATCCAACAAATCCAAGATCATAAAAATCGGTCGAGCCGTTCTTGAGTTATAAATGGTGTAAATAACCCGACTTTGTTTTATATATTAAGAAAATTAACTTGATCCTAGTTAGGAATACCATGAACATAGCCATGAATTGAAATCCATACATGAATGAAGCCGAAACAATTGTTTGATATTTACCGCCATCATTGTAGAAATCCACACTGATGTATTTTCGAACCGATTGGACTCTATCTTTCACTTAATTTCCATACTCAATTTGGTAATTCTCCATCTTTTGAGTGATGGCTTTCAAATCGATCAAGTTCATTGTGGCGCCTGCGTTATTCGAGTCACCTGTGTTTTTTTTACATGACGTATTGAATATGAAGGTTCCAACGGAAAAAATACAATTTTGCTCAAAGTAACTTTTTATTAATCTTTCACTGTAATGAATAAAAGATGAATGGTTAAATAGCTCAATATAATACTATACGTTATCACCTTATCACATAACAATATAAAAATTAGGATACCGAAAGCAATAAAATTAATGACGCTGTTATCAGGTCTTACAATGAAGTGCGCCGAATGCACTTCGGAACGTTATCACGATACAGCCATAGAGCCCGGCAGCTCTCCCGCGGGACGCATGCGCGAAGACGCCGCCGCCGCGCCGTAAATGAAATAAAAAAAGCAGCTTTGAATCGTTTAGCGGAGTCTAGCAAGAAAATAATCGTTTTTTTTTAGTTTTTTTGCATTTCCTGAGAAAATCTACCATAGTAATGGATATGTTTTATACATCATCAGAAAATAGAGATTTCAACGAACAAAAAGCCCACCGATTTTTTTTTAAAAGCAGATATTTTCACTTGAGAATTTTCGTTTGAAAATTAGGGTGTTTTTTCGATATTAAATCAAAATAAGGTGACAAATAAATATTAAGACAATTAAATTAAAAAAAATACAGTGTGTTTGGGACATGAAAGGTAAGTTTTCAGCAAATTTCGTGAAAAAAAAAAAAAAAAAAAAAAACAATGTTTTGTAAAAATAAAAAACCAAAAACTTGGTTATTTCACATACATTTTGAGGTTATGTGAAAAAAATGTAAATACAAAAGTTGCAGATCTTTTTATTACCTACAACTTTGCATTTAACTTTTTTCCATAGGACTTGTAGTTTTGCCGGAAATCGAGATAAACCGTTTTTTACCCTTAAAAACTCACCCCCTTCCACTTCCCGATCTCAGATCGCCCGCAAATTATTTCTTTTTAATTTTTGTTATATTCTCTTCCTTTTCCAATGGGTTTCATCCTAATATTATTTGTTTTGATTTCAAAAGTTATCGACCCTGATCTAAAATCTCCCCTATTCTTTATTTTTTAACGAGCTTCACTTCTGCCACGTGTACGGTGCCTGCACGCGCAATTTTTTTAATTTATTGGTTAGTTGGTAAAATTAATTAATTAATGTTTAAATTAAAGTACAGCCGGCGGAATCCCTTCATAAAAACACCATACATTAACAAAAAAATTATCTATGGAAGTCGACGTTCTATTTATTGTTGCGGTCCGAGTTTAGAAATGATGTAAAAATACGAAAATACAAAACTTCTACTCGTAGTCGAGGATTTCAATGTGGCAATTTGTAATACCTTCTTGGTATTTAAAAAATAAAATATTGACAATGTGGCTGGCACAAGAAAAGACAGGCCTATAGGTACCCAGTAGTGGGTGAATTCGGTTAATGATACGAGGGCTGCACTAAAAGTATCGGGAATGGAACATTTCCACTGTTCCTGTCATATTAAAATCTTTTAAATTGAAAACTCCTTGGTTTTAAAAATCGAATACCATTTATTTATTTTAAAAAAGATTCTCGGTCTTGCCACAAGGTTTTGTCAAACTTGTTTAGTCGTTGAGAAAATGGAATTGACTCGAGAAAATTCAAGAGCGATGATTTATTATGACTTTCGAAGTGGTTTAACACAAAAACAGTGTGTTGACCGGATGATTTCTGCATTTGGTGATGAAGCCCCATCCAAAACCACAATTTATCGCTGGTTTGCTGAATTTCAACGTGGACGTGTCAAGCTCAGTGATGATCCCCGTCAAGGTCGTCCAAAAACTGCAGTCTCCCAAGAAAACGTTGATGCTGTGCGTAAGCTGATTGAGGAAGATCGACATGTGACATACCGCGAAATTCAGGCAACTTTAGACATTGGCATGAGTCAAATACAAATAATCTTGCATGAACCATTAGGTGTAAAAAAGTTGTTTTCCCGATGGATACCGCATTCGCTCTGTGAAGAGCAAAAAGCGGCTCGCGTTACTTGGTGCGTCAGAACTCTCGAAAGATTCCACGCAGGATCCTCAAATGGTGTATACAACATCGTATCAGGTGACGAATCCTGGATATATACGTACGAACCCGAAAAAAAAAACCAGTCACGAGTTTGGGTGTTCGAAAATGAGTTAAAGCCAACAAAAATTGTTCGTTCACGGAGTGTTGCAAAAAAAATGGTGGCCACGTTTGTCTCCAAAACCGGCCATGTTACGACTATTCCTCTTGAGGGACAAAGAACGGTTAGTGCAGAATGGTATGCTAGCATTTGTTTGCCACAGGTCGTTTCTGAACTCCGTAAAGAGAACTGCAACCGCCGCATCATCCTCCATCACGACAATGCGAGTTCTCACACCGCGCACAGAACAAAAGAGTTTTTAGAGCAAGAAAACATAGAATTATTAGACCATCCGCCGTACAGCCCCGACCTAAGCCCTAATGATTTCTATACTTTCCCTAAAATAAAGAATAAATTGCGTGGACAGAGATTTTCATCACCTGAAGAATCTGTGGACGCCTACAAAACGGCCATTTTGGAGACCCCAACTTCCGAATGGAATGGTTGCTTCAATGATTGGTTCCATCGTATGGAAAAATGTGTCAAATTTCGCGGAGAATACTTCGAAAAGCAATAAATACATTTTTAAATAGTAATGATGTGTCTCTTCCTTGATTACCGAAATTTTCAGTGCCGCCCTCGTATAATAATAAAATTGCTAATAACAGAGAATGCCATCAATGCCACATCTAGTAAAAACTCAAATTCATACATCCATGTTGTGCTTGGTTAACTTACGATCGAGTAAAGTTATCGGTTTACTCACTTTTTTTTTTGCTATTTTGTTTTGTTAATTTATATACGTACCTCTGTGCGCTCTAATTATTAATCTTAGTTTTAGATATTGTTTCTCAGTAAGTGAATTATGTATGCAATTCTTTTTGAGAAATAAAGTTGTTCCCTCCACGCATGGTCTTTATATAGGTCCAAATTTTTTTTGGATAATTTTTCAGACTGCATTCCGTCTCCTGCAAGTGTTTATCGTAATAAGTCTCCTGGACATATCGCTGTCTATCCCGTAACAGTGCGAAGTCGTCGTATACGAGCAAGTTTTCATAGCGTCTCCAACGAGAATGTGCCTTACTTTTTGCTTTATTTTAATTAGCGGGCTACTATACCAAACAGGATATCTACGCGCGCCTGACCTTTGATTAAACGATTCAAACAGGGATTCCTGTTTGAATCGTTTCGTAAAATCCATGGACATCATTTGTTGAAGTCTTGTTTAAAACTGAGTGCCGGCTGCACAGATTTGGATGAAATTCAGCACAGAGATAGTTTATAAGCTGGATTAACACAGGGTACTTTTAATCCCGGTAGTACGTTCCCGTGGGATATTTTCTTACATCCACGCGGGCGAAGCCGCGGGCAAAAGCTAGTTGTTTGCAGCGTTCTGCATTCGGTTACAGTCAAAACAGAATCTTGCTATAGGTACATGATATTCACTAACGAGTGTTCTTCAGTACTTACTTGTTGCGACTGCAAGCGTTACTTAGAACTGCAGCGAATCTCAACTTGAATAATAAAACTTGCAGTTGACGTGGTGCATAAAGTGACTTTTAGATTAGCAACAAAACCCGCAGAGGTTGACTTCCGCAAGCATTTCTTAAGCTTCCGCAAGTTCTCTGAGTAAGAGTTACTTGCGTGAGTAGTAATAAATGATGGATCAACTCAAGTCCGACTAATAGACTTACAATATGCGTGGTGGAACTGGGCTGTTGTTGCAATGGCGGGGGCGTCGCGACCGCGACGCTGGGGGCGGATGCGACCACGGGCGCCGCTATCGGCGCAGCCGGCATCTGCCCGGGCATGGGCCCCGGCGCCGCCACGCTCGTGGACACCGTCGCCACGCCAGGGTGCTGCGTGAATAGAGGCCGCACACTTAATACGCCATAACGTCACACAACTATGCATGCTAAGCAGGCCGTCACGAATGCGCTAAGCGTTCATTCTCAAGCAGTGGCAGGATAGGGATAAATTCAGGATGTTTTAATGTTTGGCGCAAAACATTTTGTAATGTTTTTTTTTTTTTGTAATAATTTTAACGAATGTTTGTTTTTCTATGAAATAGCCAAAGTTCTAAAATTAATAGGTACAAATACAAAATATTCAGACTTAAGGTCAATATAGCAAACACTTGAAACAGAATTGGAATAAAAGCATTGTAAAATTAATGGCCGCAGCAAAAACGCAAGCGAGCGAAAGTTAGGCACGAATCGGTCGCGCTAGTCGCTCGGCTGTCATGTTTGCGCCTAACACTATAACTAAAGAGTTCAGAGGTAATTAGTATTAGATTATACACAATCATGACGAGTTTCCGATTAGATTCTTACCTTGTTAAAAACCTTAGAGCATGCACCTCCACCATATGTTATATGCATGATTGAGACTGAAATTGGACAAAAAATGCAAACACATCTCCTCTATCAGGAGGTGCTGAAGTGAGTGCTGAACATTGTCCAATTTCTATGAGAGCGCGGGGTGAGTAGCGGAGTGGCTGTGCCTACTTACTGCCGGCACGGTCGACAGCCGGATGGTCTGAGCCTGCGGCGCCGTGAGAGTGCTGGCCGCGGGCGCGGGGCCCACCCTCAGGAGCTGGTATTGACCATTCTCAGTCTTTAACAACAAATGACCCTGCTGGCCCGGTTGTAGACTCTGCAGAGTTTGCAGCGTTATCTAAAAATGATAGCCTAGTTTCAATTTTATTGAACTCATCAAAGCCAGTTCAAATTTCTTTATTAAAATACAAATATTAGCTTTTGTTCCAATAGATAAAATCTGAGAATATGATAGTAAAGCAGGTCATTTGTTAGATATACACATTTAGTGGATTTAGTTATTAACATTTTATGTTTGTGTAACATCAATATTTATAAATTATAAAACCGAGTGTGGGATCACTGGAATTATGGGGTTAGCATGGTGGAAGCTTGTGTTTACCACAGTCATTACTAAATCATAGTAAAAGCCCATTTAGCACAGATAAATTACATGGCACACTTTGGTACATTTAGATTGTTTTGTACATGATGACAAGCATTGCAAGCCAACATTCCACTGCTCAGTATCATTACAAGGTTCATGAAGTAATGGTTCACAGAGCTAATGGAAAACTGGGGACTTCATTTCAATGAGTATCAAACATACTCGCTTGAGTTTATGTACTAAATGTAGGCACTTGAAGCACCTCAACTGATGACATTTTAGGGCCAATGATTGTATTTACACTGAAATTTGGAAGACATTAACTTATTAATCCCAAGCTTAGAGTTATATTTGCTCATAGTGCAACAACATTTAATTGGTCTCTGCAAATTTACTATTATTTTACTACTTTACACAAGTTTTCAACACTTCAGGATTTGGATTGTGGTGACTTTCAACAGACTATGATATGTATTTGTAATGAATAAACATGGAATAAGCATTTTACTAAAATAAAAGTGTGTATAATAGATATTAATGAATACTAAGCAATTCATTTAAACTAAGGTTTTTTTAAACTAAAGGTTTGGTTTGCCATTACTTTTAAAAGGCTATAATTGAGTTTAAAACTTTCATGAAATACAAAGAAGTAAAGCTAAAATAGAAAAAAAAAAACACAAATTGACAAAAACTGTATGTTACTGATTTTTATATTATTCTGTAAAACAGGAGAAAGAGGCCAAAGAAATGTTATAATTAAAAGATTCAATGATTATTAAAATCATCATGATTATTGTAAGATGATTACTCAATAATAATAATAAACTTTGCAGAGCACAACAAATACATCGAGATAACTTGTAGAAGAGTCAATGAAATAAGAAACACACACATAATATAGAAAACAGTTTAAAATTATCATTCATTTTGTGTACAATTACATGGATTTTTGATTGTTTTTGGATTTGCAAATTTTAATATTTTTGTGTTTTTAAATACAATAAATATAATGTTGTTTACATTTACTTGACATGCTTTAAATATTGTGTTCCAATATATTTATTCAGGTTGTAATTTGTCAAATATCTAAGTAGTTACACTCATTACTCAAGTAATAAAGTATTCCTGTGGCTGACTTCCAGTAATGACATGACATTATTACTATACATTAAGGTATAGTTCAATAAAATATATATCATTAAGTCACTAATAATGCTAGATGTGGAGAAAATTACAATCAAACTTGTTGCTGTTCTTAAAAGATAATCTTCATTGACTCAACTATTGCAAACATTTGATTGATTGACCATACATGCAACATGAAATGAGTAGAAAATGTATCATTCAATGGTAGTATGTGTGTACTAGCTCAACTTAAGGGTGGGTGTCAATGATAGTGATGATGATAAAATGATCAGCAAAGCAGTTTGTACAGGCTTAGAATGGTTGCTGATCATTTAGAATGAATGTCAATTGAAAGTGAAGTATGCAAAGAGCCCAGAGTGGCATTAATATTGCTGCTTTATAGGCATTTTGTATACAAAGCATGTGTTTATACATATCGGTGACAGTTAATAATAGTGCAAGTTGAGACTGACAGAACATTGCAACAGACATATAAACAAACCTGGTATAGCAGACGTGTCTATACTCTGTGACTCTTGGTACAGAACAACAGTTAACATCTAGTCGTACTTACAGTGTGCGGAGGTTACACTCATCACAAAAATCAGAATAGAGAGGATCCTAGGCGGTGACATCAGATTCACATCTCACATTCACAAGTGTGTTCCGTCAGCCTCAAAATGTCTGTACAAGAGTTACTGAATGAGCTTGGTTATTAAAATGTGAAGATACTGAGCAAAATGTCTGTACACTTTAGACAGACTCGAACTTACTGGAGCAGTCGCTCTCGTACCAACAACTTGAGGCGTACCAATCACCACTCTGGGCGATACTGTCGCTACTGACTTCTGAGCAGCCACTGCGGGCGCTCCAGGTCTCATGTTTAATATTTGGACATTGGGGATGATAGTAGGCTGCGCGGAGCCTAAATTCTGTGTGGTCACTACAACGTTCTGCCCTCCAGGCTTGTTCAGTGTCATCACATTAGGTATTGAAGCAGGCATGCTAGAGTTCACAGTCATTGGGACAGTCACCATTCCAGGCTGCATACCCACTTGGCCAGTATTTGTGCCCTGCTTAATGACGAGAGGAGGCTGCATGGCGATAGTTTTGTTGCCCTGCTGAGGTAACACGCTGCCGGCGGACACCGCGTGTAATATCTGGCTCTGCGACGGCTGTGCGATGACACCGCTCGCCAACGATTGTACAGGTAGCGTTACGCCGCCGTGGGGGTTACCCAGATGTTGCGCTTGCGTATATATCACCTTCAATGTCTCATTAGAAAGAGGAGCACCACTACTCAACGACAGAGATGTAAATGTTGGTTGAGTTGATGCTTGCACATTATTGAAAGAGGCACTTGAGTTCGACGAAACAATATTTGATTGAATGCTGTTCACTATTCCACCAGAATTGATTTGGTCCGTAATATATTTCTGTCCACTTATAATAGAGCCCGCGTTTGAAGTTAAATTACAATTTTGAGACGGAATAACATTCACGTAATTGTTATGTGAGGATGCCGACGGAACGGACGTGACTAACTGATTTTCTAATGAGCCCACAATCGCGTTAACGGCGTTCTCATCAACGTTTGTGGACAAAGCTTGCTCTAAAAACTCGGCTGACGCCATTTTATACAAATCATCGGATATAGTTAGCGTTGGGAATAAACCGGATTAATCGGTAAAAGTCGGTTTATCGATTGTTTACTATGTGTACCACAGAACACATATACTACTAAATGTGTACCAACCGTACCAACATGTAAATTCTAAAAACTATGGTAACATTGAGAAATGTAAGTGGTACTCTATGGGTGGTACACTAGTACCAGTGGCCAGCACATCAAGCTATACAAAACTGTCAAATTTCTCCAAACGATTTTAAACTTTAAAACTTAAGAGATTAAGTTCAAAATCGAACGAGAAAATTTGACAGTTTGTAGTAACTTTATGAACTGGCCACCGTACATTACTACTACCACTAGTGCTAATAAATAGTACACAAACTAGTAGTTGGCGCACGGAGTCCGACGCTGCCTACCCGCATATCAGGGTTGTGCATTCGTTCAGGCAGAGGGTATACTTTGCTACTATTCACCACCACCACACCTTAACCTACCTTACACATTCTATAATAAACAGGTGGCACGTCATCATCTTTCTGTTTACTTCACTTTTGGTCACCATGCCTGATGGCTATATTTGCAAGTACACGGAATGTTTAATCGAGACAATTCAAAGGCAACACGACTTCGTTGTTTTGCATACAAAAACACAGATGTGGCAAGTCGGCAGGTCCGTTAGACTATCTGTTCGCACCCCGAGCTCTAATCAGAATCAGAATCTTTATTTGTTAAACATAGGTACATATTTATTTTCTCTAAGATACAGAAAAACTGTTTAGTTTGAAACTCACTGGAAAATAATATATTGGTGTTAATATATTGGTGTTAGTCCTGTCAAATTAATCAGCCCTTAACGTAAATTAACGTAATTTTAGTAGCCAAGTTTTTAATCACGTCTAAACTTGTATGGAGTAGTGACAGGCGCTGATTATTTTGACAGGACTAAACTAAAATTTATCTTCTGTCCTTTCCTTAATGAAATAGAAACAAAAATATGCACTGAACTTAAATTTAGTTTAGTTTGTGAACAAGGGAATCGGCACCATTGTATTATATTATAACACATATAGTAGGTTTAGGATTTGTAAAGTGAAACATCTCTATTAATGTGTTGTCATTGGATGTCGCTTTAATAGTCGATGGAGAGATGTTAAAGGTTAGATCCGGATCGATGAATAAATGCCGTTTGGAAGTAAACCATTGTTTTATTTAGAAGAGAACCTCTACAGTAGGTAATATTTTCAGCTACTCTTGTCGTCTCAACTTGGTGCCTGTTAACATGCTTACTGTATTACCTGGACAATAAAATATTTTCTATTTCTGTTTTCTATCGAAGAAGAAGAACTGACTAGAGGAGGTTGACGGCAGGTTGATTAAAGCATTATTTTTCACTGATATGATTGCTGTTTCTGAGATGGAAATTATTGTTTACTTACCGATTGATCAGACGGGCCCGGCAGACTTGGCCCCAAGTCATGTAGACTCGACCCTACCCCAGGCAGAGTTGGGTCCAGATCAAGAAGAATGGACCCCAAATCTAGCAGTACTGACTCTAGATGAGGCAACCCAGATCCCAGATGGGGCATGCTTGGCTTATTATAGGGCGACTCTGATGTCAGGTATGGCAGCAGGTGGTGGGAATATTTTTGACCGGAGCTTGATGAGTTCCAGCGAGTCTGTTTAAAGCCCCAAAGAACCTGCGATGACTCTTCTGTCAGGGATGGTTCCTTAGTGTGCTGTACATGTACATTAGCCGCTGAATCCCTTTTCTTGCATTTTTTTTGAAGAAACAATCTGCAATTGCACTGGCTTTTTACTCATGTGAATCCATAGATTGGTCTCGCTGCAGTCGAGCGCAGCGAGACCAATCATTTATCTAAGTGTGACTCAAATTCGTTGTCAAATATGAATCTAAAATAAAACAATAGCCCGATTTTTTCTATTCTACTGATGACCGTCTTGACCTTGCTTGTGATACAAAATATAAATAATGATTAAATTGTTTTCTTTATAGGCAAATATAATTTAATGTCTTTGTTTATAGGTTAAATACTGATGTACAGCCAAAGACATTAAATTACCTTTAAGTAATCTCTTTGTGTACAGCTATTCCTAATTTCAAATAACTCTTGCTGTCGCGTAGTTGGATAATTATAAGTCGGACGTCGGAGTTGGAGTGTCACTTCGCCAATATTTTATCAAAAAACATTTTATCTAAAGCAGTTCAAGATGTCGATCTGCAAACGACTGTAATGTATTGAGTGGGTTTAAAAACCATTAAAATCATATGCGCTATCCCACAGATGGACAACAGTAAAATTCCAATAGAAGTGAAAAGATGTAAGTATAAAATTTTCATATTTTCAGGTTTTCGCGGATTACTCGTCGTCTTCTGAAGTTCTGACGTGATCTTTGATTATTTACCTCAGACAGCAACCATTTAGAGAAACGAACCTATGATTTTAGTGATGCAAGATCAGAAGTAAAATAAAATAAATAATAAAATTATACGCTGTGAAAGGACTGTTATTGCCATAAAGAAAAATAGAACAAATTTTTTAGTGTCACTAGCGTTACTGACTGTCATCAACTGTCACAGCAGGTTTTTGACAATTTAACATGTATTTATTGTGCTTGTTTTTTCATAACTAGTCATAAAAATAGTTTGTCATACGCGTAATATAATGCATTTTCTGTATCGTTTGTACTGAAAAGGAAAACTTGTTTAGGACGCTGAACTCTATTTTCGTGTATATTTAATATCTTTAAAGTGTTATTTAAATGGATAATTGATAAACTAACTTGCTGCCCCAGGATCTTACAATGTTTTTGTGTTAGGTTAGTTATGCACTTTCATTTTATATCTGGACTATGACTAACACGCGGTGGTGTTTGCACGATTAATTCTAAGATTCTGATAGGGCTATTAATATACTTCCCGGTAACACATAATAGATTTGAGGCTATACACGTAGCATTGTTTACATAATACTATAACAAGTGGTTATTGTAGTACCCTAGTGAGTCAGTGAATGCTGGTACGATATGTTATTGTAATTAGGGGGCGTTTTATACTAACATTCGATGTTTAAGTTTGTGTATTATTTTATTAAATCAATAATAAAATCCAGTTATTTCATTGGGGTAAGTATTTTTCGGGGAATTTTAATTTTCTGAAAGCTTAGTTAATAAGTTGAATCTTTTGAAATTACAGTGGATGATTCTCAACATGTTCATCATTAATTTATTTACCGATCATTAACTTTTCCACTTATAATCACTGTTAAAAAAGTACATTTATATCTATGGTAGGTTGGTTCTGCTTGTCAAGCAAATACTAGAGGCATTTATATCACACTATTACTAAGTTTCATGTGAAAATGCTTTACTTCAATGAATTATCCTTGAGATCTTCAGTGTCAGTGTGTAGCAATATGTTTAAGAGAGCAGTGGATATCAACATGAATGTTATTATGGTCTAATCTGCATAAACATTATCACTGAAGTTGCTAATGATGATGATGATAACCTCAGATGCTCTTCTTCAGACATGCCTCATTACTGGGTCACTAAGGTGACTATATCTACCTATATAATAATCACTTTTACACACTTATACTGACTTTGAGAAATAACTCAAATAATTAGTATGATGTGACAAAAACAACTAATGTAACTTACACAAAAGTTTTCAAACATTTTAGTCAAAGAAAAAATGTGGTGTTATTCCATTAGATAATGAACAAAGCATCATTAAGAATATTATGTACATTAACATGGTACTTAATTGCAAACTGCTTTAAATGAGAGAAGTTACATGTTTGTATATTGTGCTGGATTGTACCGAAGATTGTACTAGTAGAATAAGTGAGATAGAAACAAAACAAGTGTGCAATGCATACCTGTGTCCTTGTGACAGTTGCTTGAAGCTCCAGTGTTCCATACCACGCCTCCTCTACACAGAGAATGGCACTTTATTCAGTATTGTCAATACAAACAGATGTAGATGCCTTGAGTTAGTCGATCAAGCAGGATGTGCATACTTATTCAGATTCACTCCTGAGATCTGGGGTGGGGTGCTAAATCAAATTTAAGTGGGAAATGCTTTGTTGCAATAACCTTTACAAGGTTAAGTTAGTGAGCTAATACCCAGTTCCTAATGTTTCAAATTGGGTTGAATAACTTAACAATAGCAACTCTTTGAAGAGTTTACTTTCATAACTTTTACCCTAATACAAATAAACGCAGAATAATGCTATACTAGGTATAAACGTCAAAAATGTATGGTTACACTGAAGTTATTTCTAGGATAACTTTATTCCGCGTTTATTTGTAAGGCTGATATAGTGTAGTAACTATAAAATTTATGCATCGCAGTGTACGTTTCAAATTATGGTAAGGGTCAGACCTTTCGCAAACACCACTTTGTCATGTATTTTTGGCTCTTCTGGAAATCTTCAATCCACTGTAACGGAACGTAAGGGCCATATTTGCATTAAAACTGTTTGATTCTACTACAATTTGATCTCGCAGTAGTTGCATGCGATTTCCGTTCCTCGTGTCGCGCGGAGAAACCAACTGTGGGCCTTTTTTTTTTTTTTTTGACCCTGAGAAATGCATTACGCATGGCCCGCTCGGGGGACGAGACGAGGTATGTGGGACTCCCTGCCAAAAAGGGTCATGGGAAACCGGCACAGCCTTTACGTCCACAACCCTCCCGGCGCATGCCCGCCTAGCTGGCGGGCCCCGCATGCCCCTCAGCCTGGGGGCGATATGGGAATGACCGGGAACACCTGGCCATTCCCGTCCGACACTGGTGGAGGCCTGTGCAATACAGGCAAGGGTGCCCCCGCACCCGTTGCCTGCTGGCCTCCACTTGGGACCTCGCGCCAGACGACCCCGCGTCCAGGCGCCCCTGCTCCCCCCGCGACGGGTCAGGTTAGTGGCCCCGCCGCCTACCACTTTTCGGCCCCAGAGGATAGGGAGAGCGGCCAACGCAATACCGACACTCCTCTTCCTCTGCGGCCCCACCGCGTTCGCCATTCAACGGTGGCGACCCCGTCAAGGCCGCGGAAGGTAGGGAGAACGGCTCACCGCAATACCGGCACTCCTCTCCCGCCGCGGCCTCCCACACTCAGCCGCGATGCCGCCCATTCGACATCGCGGCCCGCCTCAGTTGCGATGTCGCCAAAGCGGCACCGCAACCTACGGCCGCTACGTCGTCGGCTTAGCCGCAAAAGCCCTGACGAGCGGCCCCCTCCTCGGGTTCCTCTTAGCTTCACCGTGGCCCTCCAAGCCACGGCTACTGAGCCCCCCCGCCTCGACAATGCGGGAACGCACCGGGGGGGAACCAACTGTGGGCCTTTTTTTTTTTTTTTTTTTTTTTTTTTTTTTTTTTTTTTTTTTTTTTTTTTTTTTACGCTGAGAAATGCATTACGCATGCCCGCTCGTCGGGGGACGAGACGGGGTATGTGGGACTCCCTGCCAAAATGGCAGAATACCCACTAAAACTCAGCGGAGTTCCCTCATCGCCTTGATGGGAGGGTCATGGGAAACCGGCACAGCCTTTACGTCCACAACCCTCCCGGCGCATGCCCGCCTAACTGGCGGGCCCCGCATGCCCCTCAGCCTGGGGGCGATATGGGAATGACCGGGAACACCTGGCCATTCCCGTCCGACACTGGTAGAGGCCTGTGCAATACAGGCAAGGGTGCCCCCGCACCCGTTGCCTGCTGGCCTCCACCTGGGACCTCGCGCCAGACGATCTCGCGTCCAGGCGCCCCTGGTCCCCCCGCAACGGGTCAGGTTAGTGGCCCCGCCGCCTACCACTTTTCGGCCGCAGAGGATAGGGAGAGCGGCCAACGCAATACCGACACTCCTCTTCCTCTGCGGCCCCACCGCGTCCGCCATTCAACGGTGGCGACCCCGTCAAGGCCGCGGAAGGTAGGGAGAACGGCTCACCGCAATACCGGCACTCCTCTCCCGCCGCGGCCTCCCACACTCAGCCGCGATGCCGCCCATTCGACATCGCGGCCCGCCTCAGTTGCGATGTCGCCAAAGCGGCACCGCAACCTACGGCCGCTACGTCGTCGGCTTAGCCGCAAAAGCCCTGACGAGCGGCCCCCTCCTCGGGTTCCTCTTAGCTTCACCGTGGCCCTCCAAGCCACGGCTACTGGGCCCCCCCGCCTCGACAATGCGGGAACCCACCGGGGGGGAACCAACTGTGGGCCTTTTTTTTTTTTTTTTTTTTTTTTTACGCTGAGAAATGCATTACGTATGCCCGCTCGTCGGGGGACGAGACGGGGTATGTGGGACTCCCTGCCAAAATGGCAGAATACCCACTAAAACTCAGCGGAGTTCCCTCATCGCCTTGATGGGAGGGTCATGGGAAACCGGCACAGCCTTTACGTCCACAACCCTCCCGGCGCATGCCCGCCTAATTGGCGGGCCCCGCATGCCCCTCAGCCTGGGGGCGATATGGGAATGACCGGGAACACCTGGCCATTCCCGTCCGACACTGGTAGAGGCCTGTGCAATACAGGCAAGGGTGCCCCCGCACCCGTTGCCTGCTGGCCTCCACCTGGGACCTCGCGCCAGACGATCTCGCGTCCAGGCGCCCCTGGTCCCCCCGCAACGGGTCAGGTTAGTGGCCCCGCCGCCTACCACTTTTCGGCCACAGAGGATAGGGAGAGCGGCCAACGCAATACCGACACTCCTCTTCCTCTGCGGCCCCACCGCGTCCGCCATTCAACGGTGGCGACCCCGTCAAGGCCGCGGAAGGTAGGGAGAACGGCTCACCGCAATACCGGCACTCCTCTCCCGCCGCGGCCTCCCACACTCAGCCGCGATGCCGCCCATTCGACATCGCGGCCCGCCTCAGTTGCGATGTCGCCAAAGCGGCACCGCAACCTACGGCCGCTACGTCGTCGGCTTAGCCGCAAAAGCCCTGACGAGCGGCCCCCTCCTCGGGTTCCTCTTAGCTTCACCGTGGCCCTCCAAGCCACGGCTACTGAGCCCCCCCGCCTCGACAATGCGGGAACCCACCGGGGGGGAACCAACTGTGGGCCTAGGCCAACCCCCCATAAGCTGGCACTCAGCATCACATCGAAACGAGTACGGGTCATTGTGTATGTTGCGAATTAGCGAACATTGCGTCAAACATTCGCAGACTGAAACGGAAATTGAAACGTCTCGGTGCGTACGCCTGCGATTAATTCTGGACGCGGGGTCAGATCGTCGAAATCCAGCATTGTAGAACGATATCTGGGGAACCATACACCGCGATCAACGACTATGAACGGTGGTATCATTGTGTTGTGGCTGATAGAATGACCCCGTCGCCGTCGTCCCGTCAGATTTTGGTAATGCTGCACCACAGCGGGCTGCGCACGATGCAACCGACGAGCTGACTGAGCTGACGAGCAAATCACCTCGCATCATTCCCGCCAAGTTTCACTGCACTTAAAACAGAAGTCATGCAGCTGTTCAACAGAATTGCATTTATAGCACCTGTAGGTACACGCCTACCTGAAGGCTTCTAAAGGAAGCGAAGCAACTTTATTTCTTCGATACTATTACGGACCTCATTTCGTGTCAGAATATCGACAATAGCTCACGTCTCGGTATCAGTAGTTTCCAGACAGCATGCTTGTTAGCCCGCCTTGAGCAAGCGCGTACGCGTGGTGATCACTGCCAATGCCTTCTCTGTTTGTGAAGTGGCCTTTGCCCTGCAATGGGAAGTGGGACAATAAAGACTGGTATATTTTTTTTTTACCCGACTTCGGCGAAGCCAAAAAGGAGGGTGTTTGACCTGTGTGTATGTAATGTATGTATGTCCGTCCCTATGTTCCGTAACTACTAAACGGCGGAACTGATTTTGATGAATGATATGGCGTTAGATTCGGGTACACTACATTTATGAATCACTGAATCGAAAAATGGTTTTGACAAACCATGGCGAAACTATAAGAGTTCCCTAAAAATGAAACGATTTCAGTAGGTATAAGTCCCATTAATTATTTCGGAGTAGGACAAGCTTGCCAATGAACACACTTTCCCAGTCAACGCACGTTCAGCTTATGAAAAAAATAATCATTTCAATCTGGGTTCTTGAAAATATTGCGTGTATAAAGCGCATGCCATATTGATGTAATAGTGACTTGGTCCCGAACGCGGCGCGGCATCAGCTGTGTACCGTGTACATACTGTGTCGAGTCATCCGCCTCGCACAATAGTGCCAATTTAGTGCGCGATGGGGCTTTAACTGGCCCTAAATTAAATGCAACTATCTAATAATAGGGAAATGATTCTTTTGTGGCACGTACTCTGCTAGATGCTGCAGTTTGTTGGTCCCAGGTTACAATACACTTCGAAGGTCCTTCAAAGTGAACACCAAAGTTTACACTTGAAGTTTACACACTTCAAGCTTACACTTAAATTGCCGTTCAACCAAATTGCATCCAATGGGCGCAATAAACATTAGGTTTTCTGAATTTATCTCCAATCCTCTTGCCCAGTTCGCTGTAGTCCGGAACTCCGGATATGTCCCAACACTCCAATCTAAACTGTAACTACCTAGCTTCATTTCCATATTTTCACGCGTTTATACAACTTAATTTTTTGCAGATGCTGTCATGGAACGTTTTCCTCTAAAGTCCACCGGCCCTAAAATGGGTACGACGTACCAGTCCGTCTACAAAAAAGTACGTACATACATCTCTAATAGACATTTTCCCGAAGTAGCATGCGTACGACATGGGACATCTCCGATGAAAATGAGATATAGATAAAATGACTTATGAGATGAAATGCATCGGTCCATGTGTAAGAAATCTGACACTCCTCACGACATTCTTGTATACATTAATATCGTCCGTCGTAGAAACTTGAACATGCCAAGTGTTCCACTAACACTCGGAATAGGCACCGTTTTCTTGCTTCATTTTAATTTATGTAAAACTAGCTGCTGCCCGCGGCATCGCCCGCGTGGCTTTTTAACCGACTTCCGAAAAGGAGGAGGTTCTATGTTCGTACAGTATCTTTTTTATGTATGTCCGCCGATTTCTGCGTCAATTGTGGACTGATTTTGATAATATTTTTTTTTGTTTGAAAGGATATACTTTCGGATTGGTCCCATTATATCAAAATCTAGTTCTGATGATGGGATCCATGAGTGTGAGTGAAATTTTATAGGCATACTAGCTTCTGCCCGCGACATCGTCCGCGTGAAATTTCTTGTTCGCCGACCCACCCCGTCACATCACATTGCCTGCCCGTGCTTTTACTTCGTTATCGCATAAACTTTCATAGAAAAAAAATAAATTGTGTCCTATTTAATAGGTATGTAATTCTCCCTCAAGAATTGGGCTGTAAAATGCAAAAAGATTTTTTCAAATCCAACTCTTAGTTCCAGAGATTAGCGCGTTCAAAAACAAAAAAACCTGCCAAGTGCGAGTCGGACTCGCACACGAAGGGTTCCTTACTATCCATACTTCCATACTAATTTTATAAATGTGAAAGTAACTCTGTCTGTCTGTCTGTCTGTATGTTACGTTTTCACGCCTAAATCGCTGAACCGATCGTCATAAAATTTGGCAGAGATATAGCCTGGGATATGGAGAAGGACATAGGCAACTTTTTACGCGTTAACCGACATTCACGCGGGCGGAGCCGCGGGCAAAAGCTAGTTATCTATAAAAACGGCAAAAAAATCATGTCCGTTGTATGGGAGCCCCCATTGAACATATTTGTTTTCTGTTTTTTTTTGTATTTGTTGTTATAGCGGCAACAGAAATACATCATCTGTGAAGATTTCACCTGTCTAACTATCACGGTTCATGAGATACAGCCTGGTGACAGACGGACAGACAGACAGACGTACAGCGGAGTTTTAGTAATAGGGTTCCATTTTACGCTTTAGTTACGGAACCCTAAAAACTAACTCTTCAGCTTTAGAATAGACTACCTCGCAGAGTTGATCATTATTTTGCTGCGGAGTTATTATAAAACAGTTATATCTCCTAAGATATTCATTGAAATGAAATGATGTAAAGGCAACTTTGTTCAAAATTAAATACTTGTGATTAATAACGTATTTATTTGGATAAGGATTAATGCCATGTTTATGAAAACTCCTTCGCACTAATGCATTAATTTCGAACAAATTTGATTACCATAAAAAAGGTTATAGTGAGCCAATCTTAAAAGATAGACATATGCTGTCGTGGACTTTTTTTTAGAAAATTTAAAGAGGAACAATTCCATCATACATGATATTTGCGTAACTTAAACCGTTTACGCAGCGCACGCAACGGAAGCTCTCAAAAAAGAATATTTTTTCCCGTTTTTGCAACATTTTTCATTTATGCTCCGCTCCTTTTGGTTGTAGCGTGATGGTATACAGCTTATAAGTTTCCTCAATAAATGGACTATCCAACACAAAAAGATTTTTTCAATTCCAACCAGGTGTTCCTGAGATTAGCGCGTTCAAACAAACAAACTCTTCAGCTTTATAATATTAAGTATAGATTTAAAGCGATTTTTGTATTTTCATCAACAAGTCAAGCATTTGCATTCAGAAAGTATCATTCGGTGAAGGGGAACTGATGAAGAAGACCATAGATGTCCACCTGGAACTCGTCAATGATACGTATTTCACGAGTGTCATTCTGAATTTCGACATGGTCTTAATTTCGAAAAACAATAGTTCGACTACTCATTGCTTCGACAGAACGGCCTATAGAACGATACCCCACATTGGGATAGCTGCGGACAGCTTAGCTCAGAGACCATTAGTACTAGAAAGCTGTAATTTGGCATGAGTTTATTATACACTAGCTTCTGCCCGCGACTTCGTTCGCGTGGAAGTCGTAACACGACACAATATACTAAAATACCAGCCACATTTTAATAAAACTTCCTTGAATACTACGTTTGTAGTTTTGGTCACAGCAGTCAAAATACACAGAGAGTCAGGACTGGTGACGCGAGAGCAAGCGACGTACAGTTCCATGTTCTATGGTAAAGGGTTTGGTTACCGCACTTAGTCCTTCAGGTCGACCATTGTACATTGGCCATGGCGGCCATCAGTGGTTATTCCAATCGGCCCACCTCCCTCTAGAAGATAATTACGTCTCCCGGTCTGTTTAGAACATCTGTGAAAGATCTGGGTGCCCCGAGGGTTTCTGTTCTAATCTAGGTGATGCCTGTGCATTCAAAGAGCACATGCACGACGTTTTCCTCAGCCTCCATGCAAGCCCTGCACAGAGGATTGTCCGATATTGTGTGGAAGTGTTGGTTTAGTGAGCAGTGTCCCGTGATGGTCCCCGTCACCAGGCGCAGGCCGGTCCTGTCCAGGAGTAATAACCGCCTGGTTAGTCTACCATCTAAGAATGGCATAGCTTCCCTGGACTGTCTTCAGGTCGGTGTCGAGGTCCACCAGCTCTTTTATAGTAATTATTGAAGGCCTGTGTTCCTGGATATACACTAATGGCACAACACTGATACCTACATTGAATGTTTCTCATTGTCATTCTTACAGATTATTCCTGGCGAACAGCTGTCACGTAATATAACAGTACATTGTAATTGTTAACACTCGGGAAGTCAAGTATAAGTAGTCCCCTCTTTGAGGAGTGGCTAGAGAGGCGCCTTGGCGTCCTCACCTTCCGCCTGACGCAGGTCCTCACCGGACACGGTTGTTTCGGGAGGTTCCTGTTTAGGATAATGCGGGAGGAAACGCCCGGGTGTTATCACTGTGTGGACCGCCCGGAGGACACGGTAGAGCATACGGTAGAGGCCTGCCCGGCTTGGGTAGAGCACCGCCGTGTCCTCACGGAGGCGATCGGTGGCGACGATCTCTCGCGTCCGGTCCTGGACCAGGCCATAGTACGGAGCGAGAGTGCATGGGAGGCTGTCACCTCCTTCTGCGAAGCGCGAAGCAGTAATGCGCGCGAAGGAGGAGGCGGAACGCGTGAGGGAGAGAGGTGGGAATAGTTTTTTTTTTTTTTTTTGTCAAAACTCGAAAACAATGCGACCTAAAAAAATGTTTGAGAATGTGCAAATAGCGCTCTTTCATACGATACCCCATATGCCCTAGTAGCCCGACTTCTAATTTTAAAACCCCCGTTAAATCCTAGATGCAAAAACAAAATCTTTCTTATTTGCAACATAGTTGGGCAAACGTCATCTAAAATTATTCCAAATTTCAAGTTGATAGCATTAGTAGTTCTTGAGATATCTAGCTATGACAGACAGACGGGCAGACAGACTGAGTTGCACCATAAGGGTTCCTTTTCACCATTTTGGTACGGAACCCTAAAAAGAAGCACAAAAATATCAATTCTTTGAAATCGAAATCAGATTTGCATTGCTTTGTTGAAAGTTGACTGAAATAGCGTAATATGTCATAATTGACTGCTTAGATCTATAAGGTATGATAATCATTATAAATATTAGATCTGTAACTATCTGCTCTATTCGTTTCCTATTCAACTCCGCGATGTAGTATTGGAATAATTCGACTGTTGTCATCTCAGTATCATTCCTACGAACTGTATGGGAAAAGTTTGTTTTTCTATTTCTGACTTTTCTAGTACTCAGTTGGTCCTATAAAGTTTTTTGATCCTCGTAAGAAACAGGATCGATTGGCATCAAAAAACTTTTTTGTGAAAATTGCCTATTTTCTTGCTGACTGTACATTTCTTTCAAAATCTGTGAATGCAGATCAATTTTTTTCTAAAAGTTAAGGATAGTCTCTTAAGACCATTTTCTTGTAAAGACCACGGTTAAGGTACCTGCCCTTATTTATTTATTTATTTATTCAATATGTCTTACGAGCTAACAGATTTGACATCCAAAATGCTCATACGATAAATTTTCTTACAATTCAGTATTATGGATCCATCGCAAAACATAATGCAATACTGCTCATCCCCCATAGCAAATAGCGTGATAATTTATACGTAGTAATTTGACCAGACCTATAGGGAATATCTATACAAAATTTGAACAAAATCTGTCCGGTAGTTTTTGCGTTTAGCTGGAACATACATTCAGACAAATAGACAATCCGACAAACAGACAAAAATTCTAAAAACTATATTTTCGGCATCAGAATCGTTCCCAGGGCCTCGAGTCTGCTATTACAATAGTGTCAGAATGGTCTCGCCATTGTGAGTATTTGACAGTGTTTGTATGGCAAATCTGTCAAAAACTCACAATGAAGAGACCATTCTGACACTATTGTAATAGCAGACTTGAGGCCCTGACCTCATGGCAATTACTTTTTTTCAAAAATATTCAATGTACAGTTTTGACTTCGCTACGATTTTATTATATGTATAGATATAGATATTAATCACGCCGACAAAGTGGAAAACTAAAATCTTGAAATACATTTTTTTTAGGGTACCTCCCCCCTACACGTAAAGTGGGAATGATATTTTTTTCCTCGACTATCCCAGTGTGGGGTATCGTTGTATAGGCCGTTCAAAAATATAACCCTTACAAAGATTTGTTACTGGTTATAATTAAAAACATAATATTTATTATTATTTATGTTTTTAATCTGTACCTAAAACCATAAAGCGAAATTCAATTGTTATTGCCACATTTCAGAGCAGTATTCTGACGAAGGTATGTTCCGTCGAAATAGAGATCCGCCGAACAAGTGCATGTCGAAGTAGTGTTCTTCGAAGGTGTGTTATCGAAGTATGTTCTGTCGGACTAACGCTTGTTGAATATATGTTCTGTCGAAGCAATGAGTAGTGAACTATTGTTTTTCGAAATTAAGACCGTGTCGAAATAATTAACTGTCGAAATTCAGAATGACACATGTATTTCACGGGTGGCGATAAGATATCTCGATTAAGATAGTTAAGCGACTATGACGAAGCAAATTTAAATAAATGGTTCTGATCAAAATGGTAACATCAAACTGATCTGATGATGAAGCCAGAAGGTAGGCAACGGAACTCCGTAATAAAACAATGTATACTAGCCGTGTTTGGGCTTATTGGAATTGTCATGATATGCACTCTGGCTATAAATGATTTTTAACCGACTTCAAAAAAAAGGAGGGGGTTCTCAATTCGTGTATTTAAATATATATGTTCAGGCATAACTTATTTGTTTATGAACCGATTTTTATATTTCTTTCATTTGGTAGATGATGTTTGGGCGGTGGCTGAAGTATTTTTTTTTTTTTTGTATAAAGTTTTTCTAATATAAAAGTAGCCTAAGTTACTCCTTATAACATCAGTTATCTGCTAGTGAAAGTCCCGTCAAAATCGGTCCAGTCGTTTAGCCGGAACAAACAGACATACAAATTTTTTTTTTTTTTGTAAGTTTAATATATTTTTATATTATACTTACTATTATACAGTTGTTTACCAAATGCATATGCAAGTACATATGCATTTGGTAAACAACTGTTATTTTGACATTACAAACAGACACTTCGAATTTATTTATTTGTAGTAAATACAGCTATTCCACGTAATTTCCATGATCGGTTACCCAAATAGCCAGTCGGTATTATATTGATGTTTCAACAACAGTTTTTATTTTCACTTTACGAGTACGTTGTTCATTTTGACTTTTCGCACTACCTGAAATGTATTTCTGAGGGAAAATAATTCAAACTATGTATGTAACGCCGAGTGCACCAACATTCCAATGCCTAACTCAAATATACAATTCTTAATTGACGAATGATTTTTTCATCTTGGGTTACTCTCCGCGGCGGTTATGTCGGTTTTTGTCGACCAAAACCACACAGCGACCGTGTCAGCCGTTTCAGCAATTGCTTCAAAAACACCATTAAGGCTCGCACAGACTGGCGCGATATTGCGGGCGAGACAAGGGTCGCGCTGCCTGTCGCGCCTGCAATATCGCAACAGTCTGCGCGAGCCTTTAGGCTAGTGAAAACTAGGCGCGTTGAGCGATTTTTGGTAGGGAAAAAACTTATGGGTTCGCGATTATCACCGAACGCTTTCCATGAGCTATATGTATACTGTGGGTATATGTATACTGTGTATATAATAGGTTGGGGAAAAAGTTTCTTCGCATTTTTTAAGAAAATTCAAAACATTTTTTAATATAGTTTATTTACATTTAACTATAGTATGTAGGTACCATTTTGTTCGATAACTTTTTCCATCTTGTAGGTAGGGACACGATCCCATTGCTATAGAAATTTTGGGACTTCTGATCAAAATACCGCGACAAGTGGTTTTGGCAGTCCTCTCGTGATGTTAACCTGACACTGCCTAAAGAATTCTGAAGAGACCGAAACAGGTGGAAATCTGAAGGTGCAAGGTCAGGACTATACGGCGGATGCATTAACACCTCCCAGCCAAACTCTCTTAATTTTTGCTGAGTGGCTAAAGATGTGTGAGGTCTAGCGTTATCATTATGAAAAACCACACCCCTTCTGTTGATTAATTCCGGCCGCTTTCTCTCAACTTCTTGCTTTAATCTCATCAGTTGTTCACAGTAGAGTTCAGAATCGATGGTCCTGCCTGGTGGTAACAGCTCATAATGAAAAATGCCCTTCCAATCCCACCACACACACAGCATCACCTTGTTACGAGTTAACCCGGGTTTCGCCACAGTCTGTGAAGACTGACCGGCCTTTGACAAAATTTAAAATGTATCGAATTTCTTCATTAGATTCACTCATCTTGACAGTAAGAAAAACAAATGAAAATCAGACATTTTCCTAATTTGAATTTGGAATTATGTTCTTTATAATTTAAACTTTCAATTGTACCAAAACCAGCCAGATACAAATAGTATAGCCAAAGAGATTTTATTACAAGTTCATACTACAATGCGAAAATACTTTTTCCCCAACCTAATATGTGTACTTCTTGGGTGACCAAAAATCATGGAACTCGCGTCATCGTCACCGAACGCTTTCAATGAGCTTTATTCTTTTATACAAAAGAACAGTTATTCCAAAGTTTTGTGTTATCACTTCTGTCGGCAGTCCTTATGACTGCGAATTTATTTTTTTGGGTTAACTTCCCGGACGTGATGGGTATAGATACCTAAACGGACATAACGCTTTTCCTTACGTGACGATCGATTTGGAAAGATTGTTTAAAAAAAAAAAACAATTCATACTTCCAAGTAACTACACTACCAGTGGTTCAAAAAGAAAACTTCAAGTCTATTTTCGTGTTTAGATATCGATACTCATCATGTCTGCGGAATTTCGCTACCTAATTTAATTTAACCATGATATATCAGAATTTGTAACTAACAGGCCTAGTAGTCCTTTAATAACGCGGATATTGGCTTAAAATATTAATAACATTATTGATGAAATAACTTGACCCGGGCCGTGGTCTGGGATGCGCACGCTGCAGGTGTATTTCCGCGGCACCGCCAGTGATCTGTGCTCTATTGCCTGCACTGTTAGGTGCATTATTCCTATCGTACTTCACTTGCTGGATAACCCGGCTAAAATGCGACTGCGTGCAGGCGAGGGGCCGCGTTCGGTGCGGGTGGCGCTCTAAACTCCACCGCGTTCTCTATGTTAGCTCCGCAGCTCGTCGTGGTCGGCGCCCTTAGCCGCTTTATCGATTTTCACCCCCGCATTTTCAGTGGGGTTCGACTGTGCTGTGTGTGACATCGCGAATATTTGAAGTGCCGTTCCTATTTTTCTAGACATTTTATTATTAAACACGGTTCTTCGATTCTTTATTAACACCGCGTAATTAGTGCTTAATCATTGATCGGATTATTCGCAGTACACCATATGTAAGTATGCCATTTTTCTCCTCGTGCAATATAAAGAAATTGGTAGCACAAACATAAGCCGCGAGGATAATAGCCATCCTATAAATACCAATTGAATGGATTTTATTTCACTGCCACAAATGATAAATCATAACTTAATTAATATTTAGTACTTATTTAAAAACAATTTAAAAAACAAACACTCATAACAGTCTGGTGGACTCATAGCTGTCTGGGGTTTTCACCAAAATAATAAACATTAATTTTTATTCATACAGCTTTAATGAGATTAACAATATCTGTACTTAACATGAATTACGAAAAGGACCCTACATGATTCTTATCTTTTAAGTTCCTACAGTGGCCAGCAGATCAAGCTACACTAAACTGTCAAATTTCTCCAAACGATTTTAAACTTTAAAATGTTGACGATTAAGTTCAAAATTGAACGAGAAAATTTGAAAACTTGTGGTAACTTGATGTGCTGGCCAACGAGAAAATTTAACAGATTGTGGTACTTATATTCCATTGGTTCAATAAACAGTATCTTGATTAGTCGATGCAGGTAATAGCTGCTCACTTTAAATGAAAAGTGTAAAATAATATTAATATTAGCAGCCAGGTGGAAATTGGTATCTGTCTCAATGCTCAATATATTTCGTCAATATCTCAGAAGATAATTCTTATAAAAATTGACAATGATATTTTCCTAATATTTATTTAATTACTAAAATAAGCAACACAAAAACAGCTACAGTAAGATAAGCATAATTTTTGTGATTGTCTATTTTTAGAAAATAATCACTGGATACCTATTATCTTAAGCGTCGACGAATGAGGCACAGACAAATAATAAACTTTTACTCCAGTAGAATACAAACGTAATAATGTGCAATAAGGTAAAATAAACATAAATCTTTTAAGTAGCCGTAGTTTTAGTTAGGGCCATTAACTGGTGATAAAGGTGGCAGTAGGTCACTCGTGGTATCGTGCTGCATCAATCGATATACTCGGGGCCGGTCGGGCATGCGTTGAGTATCCACAGGTACTCGAGGTAGCAGCGCTCTCGGTTTACTATATGCCATGCAACTTTTATACATCGTTTCGGAAATGAGTCTATGTTAAAACACCTATTCCCCTGGATAGTATTGCTTGCCTATTAAAAACTAGACTATTAAAGGGAATTTGAATTTATAGGAGTTCGTAAGGAAAGTAGCAGGTGGCGTTCTGTAGTTTCTGCCTTCCCCCACGGAAAGAAGGCGTAAGTTTATGTACCTATGTTATACAAGCGTCTGTGGTTGTCAGGACAGGTATAGCTAGATATGATTCCCGCAATTCACGTTCTTGGCCCGTTCGTACGTCGCTTGATGCGGAAGTTCAGCTCTTTTCGTGTCAGTCGCACATTGTAGTCACACAATGTCCAGAGATGTTCCAATCAGTCCAAATTGCCACCATTGCAATAACCGCGTGCATCGCGCAGTACGCTGGCTACATCGCGCAGAAGGGTCGTTTCTCGTTCACTTTCCGCTAACAAAATTGGTGGGAAAAATAAATATAGGCTGCTTCGGGCAGCCCCCAGCCGGACGGGACACGTTAGTACCTATCAACATCATTAAATTTTAATATAAACATGCATGGTTTTTTTAATCCTTGTGATTCGGTGCATGCCATCTTATCGGAATAAAATAGTATTGGTCTCAGAAATTCTACGATACAAATATAAAACTATAGTAAACTTGTGAACGTCCGCCGTGATGCCAACTGTATCTGATATTCGAACAACGGTTGGCGATGGTTTCAGCCCTAGAACGAAATGAAGGCCCACGTTCCCGGTGCTGGTAGCTCTGTCTCAATCTTTCATTAACCTAATGAGGTGACAATCGCTCGGATAATGAATACGTACCTATTTGAGAAGCCAGATCCTCGAGACGATGATGTGTCTCGCGTCTCGCCGTCCGCCTCCACACTTCCCGAGTTGCTGTTTCGTTGACTTCACCTATAACACACCACAATATTGTTTTAGTTATTATCTACATTTCGTATCTAGATGTCTTAAATTAAGAATATCGATACTTTCTATTCCTTCATTTTGCACTCCTGGAGTAACTTTACAGATACTGTAAATGTTAAATTATTTTATTTCCGTAAATAAGTTTGTACAAACACTTTTACACGTCAATCATATTTTGAAAACTGGATGAGGTCGGCGTTTCTTATCTGACTACTCTGAGAAGAAAGGCCGAAACAAACTCAGAGTTCACGGTCTCTTTTAAAGTCCAGACATAATCTTGGTCAGATCATGTGAAGACCATGTAGATTGATGTCTGAAATAATACTAGTTAAAGATGTGTTCTACGTAGGTCCTGCATCCCGTGTTAGTTTGTTCAAGATGCTGATACAGTATGCGCAGTTTCTGGGTTATACAAGGGATAACCCAGAAACACTAACCAGTTTATAAGTAGATATTTGTTGTAGGCAACATTTCCTAAGAATATTGCAAAGGCAGCAGAGGACTCTCCATCTCCAAGTCGCCTGTCACAGCCGATTTGCTCCGAATTTACTGGGCCGGTACGCATATGAACTTCTGTGGCCCAAACACGGACGCGTAACATAACTAAATGAATTTAGAATATGGGGGTCACTTACGGGGGGTTTTAAAGTTTGCGAACTGTACCGTGTTAAGATATCAAATGAAAGGGCTGTGGTGATCTTAAGTATATTTTTTTAATAATTTAAATTATATAGTTAGATGAAAATTGATCACCATATAGAAATTGATAAGTGTACCAAATGTTATCTTAATTGTTCGGGAAAACGTTAATATTCAACAGTCCTTAGCTTTTTGAGTATTTTGCTAACTACATTCACAGATTGTAAAAAATGGTACGTCGACTATAAATTCTTAAATTATTAACCGACTTCAAAAAAGGTTCTCAGTTCGTCGAAATCTATTTTTTAAATATTTGTTCGAAGACGACTTACTTGAAAAAATCCATTTTTGTTTGAAAGGGAATACTTTCCAGGTCCCATTATCATCAGGTCAGGATCTGATGATAGGATCCTGGAGAAATCGGAGTAACTCTTCAAATATTATAGGTACACCTATAGTGGTTTGGGTATTTTTAATAGTTATTTGTGCATTTGCTCTCGGAAAGCACTATTTGTTAAAGTGGAACTGATGATGAAGACCACAGATCGCTGCCGGAATTACTCAATAATAAGTTATTCACGGGTTGCAATTCGATTACTCTAATATGGTTGCTAAGCAATTTATGCTCGTCACAATGCGTATGGTGAAATGGAGCTGATGGTGAAATACCAGAACTCCTCAACAATTAACGTCCCTGCATCGGGAAAAGCAATATTTTGTAAAAGGCGATGAGCAAGTTGACATTAGGCTATTGTAACTTAGATAAATTATAAACAGACCCCTAAACAGCGAGAAATAAAAACTTTTTAACAATATAAAAAAAGACTTCCAAAAAAATTACTTTAATTTTGGAAGTCGATATCTTTGGATCTGTATTTTAGTTTTTTGCCACCGACTTCCGAAATTAAAGTTTTTTTTTTGGAAGTCTTTTTTTATTGTAAAAAAGTTTTTCACTTTGTAGTGTTTTTTTTTGGAAATCGGTATCGTTTGTAATGCGGTTTTATATAAGGCTTAAGACTCTTGGACCAACATAGGTTAAAGTACTAGAAAAGTCCCGTCTCAATAATTTTACCTGCAAATATTTTATTTATTAATATATAATATTATATATTAATAAATAAATATATATATTTATTATATTTAATAAAATAATAATAATAATAATAATAAAAAGTTTATATTAATTAGTATATAGTGTTTTGTTGTTTGTTTGTTTCTCCAAAAATTTTGTGTACGGTGGCCAGCACATCAAGTTACCACAAACTGTCAAAGGACATTGACCAAGTGACTAAGGAACCTAGTATCGGTATGAAACATGCGGTGACTCAACGATTTATGGTTTAATTTAAAGAATGATTTTAGGGTTTTCATATGTTATTTACTATTTTATCATAATTCTCAGCATTACACAGTAATTAGGTATAAAAATCTAAGTTTCGAATCGAATCTCCTGGTTTTTTGGCACAATGTATGCTGGTAAATTCAAAATAAGAATTAGTAAAAATGACGATTGAGCATTTTTAATACTCGTTAATTTCGCTCGAGAACTCTTGGATCGAAAATGTAGTCTGTTATGAAATATAAATCGCTTTCAATGCTTACCGTTGTGTTCAACTTAATTTATATACTATTAAACAATTACCTACGTTACAACAAGGTCAAAACAATAACATTAAACCGCTGAACATTTTTGGTCTAATAAATATTCAGAAAACACACAAATCACGTGTCAAAAGCATTTCATTGAGAACTGCGTTACCACTAAAACCCTTTTTTAAGTGTATGAATATGTTCCAGTTTCTACTCACCTTTAATATGGAGGCTTCTTTTGAGGTTTTGTTTCACTTTATAAAAGAAAGGCTAAACTAGGAATGCGTAATGCAGGTTACAGACATTGTAAATTAAAACTCCAGTAAATAATATACACAAGTTCCTCTATTAAGCAAATAAGAAAATGAGCATTGAATTCTATGGCGCGCGTTTGTTCTGTTTTCAAAGAGTTTTTAATGATGAATCAAACAGGCTAAGGTCTCGAAAACATTCTGCCTTTCTATTAACCAAAAGTTTTGCTTAGCTACTTTTAACACTTTATCAGATTGTTATTACAATGTAATAATAATAATTAGTTGTTATTAATCAGATATTAATTAATTCTTACTAATTATTCTAGAAGTTCACTAACCGGATGCGTAATTTAATTATTTTGCGTAAGTCAAGGTTTTATTATTTACATACTCTTTGAATGCCATGCCAATGACATGTGACAATACTTGCGTGAAAAAAAAAAAACTATGTATGGGTAAAATAGGAAATCGAAATAAAAACTAATACTTTTATGATGTTTTTTATGTGGAGAATTTAAGGATTCGCATTACCAGATAAAATTATTATATTTAAAAACAAGAATTATCAACATTATAAACTTAAGTCACCACAGAACAAATAACGATACTAGGTCCTGTCAATCTCCTTTTCTCGTTCGATTTTGAACTTAATCATCAACATTTTAAAGTTTAAAATCGTTTGGAGAAATTTGACAGTTTCGTGTAGCTTGATGTGCTGGCCACTGTACATGTATAAGTAGCTATTGTTGTTGAAGTCGTTGCTATTTTTCTACAAAACATTTTGTACCACTGTGTACAGACAGCGTCACTATGTGGGAAAACCTCAAGTTTTAAAATTATTATACTGTTTTACCACTGAATTGGATACAACTGTTCATGTTGGCTATTTAAGAAAACATTTTAATTATTAAAAAAAAAAAACTGGTTTCTTTATTCTAAGTTTCTTGTTTGTTCGTGCAGGGTGCGAACGCCAGCAATGGGCGTGGCGTGCAGTCGGCGAATGAGGATGACATGGTAGACATCACGGCTGGCTTGCAGCAGGCGGCCGCCGGAAGCGTCAACACCACGCCTACCAGCCACGGTACTTTCCAGCTCTACGAGCACGGTGGAAGGAACTCCAGCGCAAGCGCCAGCTGTGAATATCCCTTTCATCTTTTTCACTTTATGCCTCAGTTAATAAAACCAGCTCAAAAGTAGACTTAATGTCTTTGGAATTTTCTACCAAAACATTTTAGGATTTTGTAAAATCAATCAAAAGTCATTTATTTAATTAGGCTGAGCATCAGTACTCTTTGAACGTCAAAATTAAGACATTCCCTCGGCACGCCCGCCTTTACCGCTTCCTAGTGCTTATGCTGGAAAGAAGTCGCGCAACAAACTGTCTAGCAGCATAGCTGTTTGTTAAGTTAGAAAAACTTGATTCTATACAATAGTATGGAAACATATTAACATTACAAAACAAAGAAACATAAAACACATTATATGAATTTATTTGCCATGTAATAGGTTGGGGAAAAAGTTTCTTCGCATTTTTTAAGAAATTCAAAACATTTTTTAATATAGTTTATTTACATTTAACTATAGTATGTAGGTACCATTTTGTTCGAATTTTTTTTGCCATCTTGTAGGTAGGGACATGATCCCATAGCTATATAAATTTTGGGACTTCTGATCAAAATACCGCGACAAGTGGTTTTGGCAGTCCTCTCGTGATGTTAACCTGACACTGCCTAAAAAATTCTGAAGAGACCGAAACAGGTGGAAATCTGAAGGTGCAAGGTCAGGACTATACGGCGGATGCATTAACACCTCCCAGCCAAACTCTCTTAATTTTTGCTGAGTGGCTAAAGATGTGTGAGGTCTAGCGTTATCATTATGAAAAACCACACCCCTTCTGTTGATTAATTCCGGCCGCTTTCTCTCAACTTCTTGCATTAATCTCATCAGTTGTTCGCAGTAGAGTTCAGAATCGATGGTCCTGCCTGGTGGTAACAGCTCATAATTAATAATGCCCTTCCAATCCCACCACACACACAGCATCACCTTGTTGCGAGTTAACCCGGGTTTCGCCACAGTCTGTGAAGCCTGACCGGCCTTTGACCACGACCTTTTTCGCACGTTCTTGTCGTACGTGATCCACTTTTCATCACCAGTTATCAGCTTCTTCAAAAATGGTTCGGTTTCATTACGTCGTAATAAAGAATAACAAATGAGTACACGGTTCATTAGGTTTCTTTCAGAGAGCTCGTGAGGTACCCAAATATCGAGTTTTTTTGTGTACCCAGTTTTTTTCAAATGTGCCAAAACCGTTTTGTGGTCAATTCCCAGTTCTTCAGCTACGTCATAACTACCGATATGCCGATCTTGCTCCACTTTTTCAAAAATGGCATCCATTTTATCCGTAATAGGGCGACCAGAGCGACGTGCATCTTTGACATCAAAATTTCCGGATTAAAAACGCTTAAACCAAAGTGCTACTCTCACAGACACTGCACTAGGTCCATAAACATCGCTATTTTTTTTCGCGGCTTGCGTTTCATTTTTACCTTTTTTGTAGTAAAATTTTAAAATGCACGCAAAAGGCAAGTCTGGGTAAACAACGCAGTTTCGTACGTACGTTTTCGGATTCAAGAACCTTGGATTTAATTGGAAAAATAACAATAATAATTGCGTATTTCCATCAAACCGTTTAATTCGATTTGTTTAATATTAAACTTGGTTCACTGTTGCGACAGGTATTTTCTTAACCAGTTGATCGTATTTATCATTATTGCAGGCCGTTAATTGCTCAAATGATTAAAATGTAATTAATAATATTTTTTATTTTCAAGACTACATCGCTCAATACTTCAGTTCCTCTGCGGGTAAGCTAATAAAATAGTCTTTCCCTGTCTTAGTTAGTTATAAGTTAGTTTATATGTCGAGTACATCATGGGCGTAGCTAGGGGAGGAATTCACCCTTTAGAATCAAAATTTTAGCTTATTTATAAATCTATATGTTTATTGAACGTAGGTTTTAGAGCCATATTTATGTTCCTGCTCCTCTCGAATTCTGACCCCTTCCGCCAAAACAATGTTTACTACCCCCATGTGGTACATGCTTGATCATAGAACCTAGTACAAGCGGTAAAATATTGTAGTCTTAACAAAACAAAGACCTCGTTAAATTGATCTCTGTTAAAATTATGAAATGCTCATCAACATTCCATACTGTTGCCTAGGTATTTTTTTTTTTTGTTTTAAAGTAACTTCCTTAAAAATTGCATGATTAGGTTAGCTATACGGGATGGGATGCAATAGGGATGTGTCCTGGGTAATAAAAAAGAAAAACTGTTTAGTCAAAATTTAGTCAAATATTAGACACGTATTATTTGCGTTATCATATTAATACAAAATGACTTAGATAAAATACATTAAACTTGGGGAGTGGGGGCTCGTTACGTCACAGCTACGTATAAAATCTACTGAGAAGTGAAGTCAGGCCACATTTGAACTCAGTGTATCGCCGTAATGTTTTGATTACTTAAAAAAAGAAAAAGTTACGTGTCCAATATTTTTTAATAATCAACATGAAGGTAAAAAATATTTTTAGTCATCATCCCTATTCTGTACCATGTTCCCACGGATAGCAGACGGAAGTCGTAGTCGAGCCAGTCTCCCAGAAAAAAATTTGCGGGCCAGAATACCAGGTGGCTTAACAGCATAAAGGGATATTTTAGTCCGATCAAATAGATGCATAATTCATTCATTCATTCAGTGACAGACAACACACAGCCAAAACCGCTGGGTCTAGAAGCATGTTTTGCACAAGAGTTCTTCAGCGAAAGGGAGCGCTAAGGATTTTGAAAATTCGTCTCCTATAACTCGATTAGCAATGAAAAAACAGTTTATTTATAAAATACCATTTTCGCGCTTCCACGCTTAGTTAATACTCTTAATAACTCAATCAGGAGTTTTCGCGGGCCGTCTCAACGATTTCGGCTTCGGCTTCAGACACATTTAATAACATGATGTAGAGAAACTACCCGTAAATGAAAAACGATCGCAATAAAATAACAATGATAAATAAATCATAATTATTATCGATAAAAGGGGCTTATCGAATGCTGTTCTTTAATATAAAGTGAGATTAGATAATGTGTTCGTTATGTCCAGTGCTGTGTCAGAGCTCAGTGCAAACAGTGATTTTAGTGACGAGGACATGGAGCCAGTGGAACTAGAACCTGGGGATACGGAACCCCTTGTGCCCGTAGATTATGTAGGTAAAATAATTGTTGTTTTTACGAGTTATTTACTACAGTAGGTAAAATGATTTTCAACAGTTATCTCGAGCTGAAAAGTTATTATTATCAACTAGCTGACCCGACAGACTTCGTTCTGTCAAAAGCTATAGTATAAACTCCACTACTCTACCCTACCCTAATTTTTCGTAAAAACCATACGTTGCTATAAACCTCACGGAGCCCGAGACCTTTCCAACGAATGCAAAACCGTGGAAATCGGTTCGTGCGTTCTGGAGTTATAGCGTCAGGAAGGAAAACCCGACTTATTTTTATATAGTAGATTTTCTTGAAAGAGAAAGAGCTTTTTATACCACATAGTAATGAGATTTATATCTTTGTAGGTGGGGGTAGAATTAAAGTAAAGTAAACATTTATTTGCATAGATTGTAGGTACAGTACATAAGATGTGACAGTAATATCACAGTATAAAATGTATAGACTGTGGTAATATTTATGGTGTCATAGTTTCTGTAAAAAACTAGATGCCAGGGTCCCCTCAGCTTTTCAGGACATTATGCGTTTACCTAAGCATGGTCTGGAAAGGCTTATGATACTGGGCCACGTGGAAGGAAAATGCGCTTAAGGCAGAGCACCGTCAAAATAAGATGGTCTATCGCGATCAAGAAGGCTGTTGGAGACAGCATTTACCGAGCGTTCCACTCTGCAGAAGACCGAATAACTTGGAGACTCAGCATTGAAGGAAGGACGAAGAAGAAGATACTTTCTGTATTAAATAACCGACTATCAGATGATTGTTTTATGGGAAGATTTGCTATCAAACTGGGTTAGGTACCTATATTTGATTAGACTTCAAAAACTTTGCACCGCTTATTTGATCCCAGTCCCGATACATCGTTTGCAATATTGAAACTAGGCCCTGAATATGAGAATACAGCATTTCGTAACAGTTGCAGTGAAATGGTCGGGCAGGAGGCACGTGACCGACGGCGACGCGGCGGCGTCGCCGTGTCGTCATCAGCCGTCTCATTAACATCTCAAGGCTGTGTGTGTTGTATTTTTCTTTCAAGTATTTTCTACTTGCAACCTTAAAAAATATTCAGTGTTTTAGTATTTTATTGTTCTATGTTTTAGCCAATATGAATAAAATATGACAGGATTTTTAGACAAAAGTGGTTGCTTTTCTTGTAAGTAAAACGTAAGTAACAATAAGTTTAAGCGCTGATTTTTCAATCGCCAGGGTCTTTTATCTTTATTTTTTATGGCGCTTTGACAGCTTTAGTAAAGAAAATATAAATATAATAACTAGCGTATTTATACATGGAATAAAAGTTGTCCGACGGTTGAAAAATCGGTTCTAAGTGTTTTTAATGTTATAAATAATAAAGTACTACAAACAAATTCACGTATTTATGTACTTTTGGTAGTTTCGGTAGACCACCACTGGCAACATTTTGACGTTGACATTTTGATTTTGACGCTCTAACTGCGTCTGCGTCACCTGATTGTCGCGTTATTGTTTTGTTTTCTTTAACTCTCTTCACCTTTTCAATGTATTATCTCTTCTGTATCGTAAATTAAGAATAAGCAATACACACTGTGATAGTAGTATTAATATAGTTGTAGTTTGTACGTTATTTATGTGTCTGTTAGGCGTAGAATCTTAATGTATAATACTGTAGGAAATTGTTGAAATTGGTGCGCTATTGTTGCAGGGGACGCAGTGCTATTTTCCGGAATGTCAAGTGAGTTAACCATTCTATATCTGCTTAACAAAGATATTTGGTAATAATCATAATTAGCTTCTTTGTTGAGCTATTCTTTGGGTAGAAGGTAAGCCATGTGGGCTTGCACGGCCAGTAGGCAGCTAGCTGCAGTTGTTTTATTGTTACTCAACCTGTACAAATAATTCAAATGGTTATTTTATCGTGACTAGATATGTTTCTAGCCTATATTGCCTATATTCCATGTTCTTAAATATATGTTAGATACATAATCTCTGTATGAAAAGTTAATATAAAGTGATGTGTGACTATGATATTAGCTTAAATCTATAAAAAAAACAACCATCTGTGCGAGATTCAAATATATGTGGTATACAACACAAATACACAATATATGTCATTTACTTCTCAGATGTATAGTAAAACCTTATTTATAGTTTGTGATGACTTAGTTAATTGAATGATTGTACAGTTTATTCTGAATAATATTTTGTTACAAAACACATAACCTTGTATAGCTTATTGTAGAATTTTGTCAAACCTGAAATATGGCACTTTTTAAACTATTTAAACATGTTTTATCTTGGTTGTAAAAGTAATACTTCAAAGCAACGTAAAATACAGTGTGTGTTATTGAATGTTGAGTTAATAGCTATTTGGGTATGGTTTTCACTTGTATACATATTGCAGTTATGTATCGTCTGCAATGTGGTGTACCACGCAGCTATGATACCATGTTATGAAGTTGGTTTTTACTAAATATGTAGCTTCTAAAATAAATTATTCTACACATGCTAGAATAATTTATTTTAGAAGCTACAAATTTAACTCATGCCTAATTTCTATGTTAGTACTGTCTATCCCAGACAGAATAACCTTAATAACTTCTTCAGACAATAATGGCAAAGATTATAATAAATGTAGACACAGAAATGTAAAAGAAAATAATAAAGTCTAGTCACAATGTTATTTATTATTCCTTACCTACCATTGGTTGACATACATTTTATTTGTTCAACTGTCTGTAAAACTATCATTATTATGTTGATAATGAGTACTGTTTTGCATCTAAAACTGATAAATAGACCAAGAATTAATCATTAAATTTACAAACCTTGTACACAACAAGAAAACAAGATTTGGTAGGTACGGTCAAATAACTGCTGACCAAAGTTGACAAATAATTAGTCTGAAATAAATTAATTTAATTTATTTTAATTTCAAACGAAAAATATGACCAACACTTCACACCAGTATTTCATGACAGGTTAGGCAGAAGTGCGTACATTATACAGTAATGTTATAAGTTCCATGAGCTATAGGGTAAACCTATTGATTAAATTGTAATGAAAGTTGGTGAAAACTATTACTTAATACTTTTAAATGTTAATTAAATTGTCACAAAGTGTTTGATACACTGGCTTTCAGCATTTTATTCAATAGTCAAAGTTTGTATTATTTCATTACGACATCTGTCTGGTATCTTTTAATATCATTCCATTGAGAATAATTTAAAAACCATGTTATCTAACTCATTCCTGATTACACTTATATTGCAAATGTTTAAGCAGTATGTACTAATTAATAAACGTTGGTATACAAAGGTGATGATGACATCCCGGGGATCGGCCAATATGATGACTTCCACACGATTGACTGGCAACGAGACATCGCTCGCGACCGCATGCGACACAGGTACATCGTCAAGAAGAGACAGGACTCCATATGGGATCTCATAAAGGTGAGTCTTCTTAGGTATCACTACATATAATTAATTTAACCACTGATAATATCTGTCACTTCATGTATCTCACTGTTTCTAAACACTGATGACTGTCGTTACACAGGGTGCTCACGACGCGTGGTCGGGATGGGTGTGCGTTCTGTTGGTGGGCGTATGCACGGGCATAGTCGCCGGGGTCATCGACATCGGTGCCTCGTGGATGACTGACCTCAAGTTCGGCATCTGCCCACAAGCCTTCTGGCTCAACAGAGAGCAATGCTGCTGGTCCGACACTGACACTACCTTCGATACTGGAAACTGTTCTCAGGTGCGTACTGCATTCTTGTAACATTTTGGTAAAGACACTGACACTGATATACACTCACCAGCAGTCCATATTTTGTAATTACTCACTAAAAGCATCTAGAGAAGCTACTTGGCATGTATTTTCATGAATAAATCCCAAAGAATAGGTTTAGTTTGTTCACAAATTCGTGATCAAATCACTGTATTCAATTTGAATACTGTTTGGCTCATTTGGGACCTTCTATAATGCAGTATTAATTGAGATTTGAACACTGATAAAGTGGGTTTATTTATAATTGACACAAATACTCTTCTAGGAAATGAGACAGTATTTTGTGTATAAATGGTCCCATACCTACTTTTTTTGGATCAAAATGTGTCGGTATGTTTTTGATGCAGTATTTACACCATGTATGTGTAACTCGTGTGTGTGTGTCAGTGGCTGACGTGGCCGCAAGTGCTGGGCGGACAGCGCGAGGGTCCGGGCGCCTACATCATCAGCTACCTGTTCTACATCGTATGGGCGCTCATCTTCGCTGCGCTCTCCGCCTCGCTGGTCAGAATGTTCGCGCCGTACGCCTGTGGCTCCGGTATGTTAATACCACTCCGTTAAACAATTTTGACCGTGGCAATGATACCCATTGGTACTGTTTTGACCACTTTTAATAGCATGTGATCAGGTATGAGGCTTATTTTGGGCCAAAATTTTGACCCGTCTGTAAACTCATAATGGTTACAGTCAATGGAGATACCATTTAGAATTAACTCGATAGCATAGCGACTACCTCGCTGGTCTAGTGGTCATTAGCACTACTGATGAGGCTGAGATCCTGGATTCGATTCCCAGGTCAGGTAAAGTGTTGTTGTGTTTTCCCATCATCATGAATTTCTCAGTAATAGCCTGGAGTCTGGATTTGTGCCCGGTTGATGGGATTAGGCTCGCCCCCTATTACTTAGGACTGGTAAACGTGGGTGTAGTATTATTTACACCCCTGCCTTACCCTTCGGGGAAAACAGGTGTGATGTTATGTTATGTATGTCGATAGTGTAGAAAAGATTACTAATGTGGCCTGTTGCAGGTATCCCTGAAATCAAGACGATACTGAGCGGGTTCATCATTCGCGGATACCTGGGCAAGTGGACGCTGATCATCAAGGTGGTGGGTCTGATCCTCTCCGTGTCGTCAGGCCTGTCGCTTGGCAAGGAGGGGCCCATGGTGCATATCGCTAGCTGCCTCGGTAAGTCCTTCAATATCTGCTGTTGCTAACTAGTTGGGAGATTATAGTTTGTGCAAAATGAAGTTTTTCTTGCCCATTCTGCTCCATAGGAATATAATACGCTTTGGAAAGGGCAACTAGCTTCAACTTCATCTTTCTGAACGACCGACTCCTTTGACGATGCAAAAGTGCCTGGAAATGATTTAATTGAAATAAATGCTTTGAGCTTGGATACCTATATGCACCCCATAAATAATCATTTTCAAATTTTTTACTCACCACCTACGCTTTTACTGTATTTAGGGTGGTGGTGAAGACCTTGTTCAAACAGATGTTTATAAATTAATACGGCCATGCGCTCCTACAGGTAATATTCTGTCGTACCTGTTCCCGAAGTACGGTCGCAACGAGGCGAAGAAGCGCGAGATCTTGTCGGCGGCGGCGGCGGCTGGCGTGTCCGTCGCCTTCGGAGCGCCCATCGGTGGAGTTCTTTTCAGTTTGGAGGAGGTACGTACTTTGGTCCTTAGTACGTCACATCATCATCTCCTGCCCTATCTATTCGGTTGGCTCAGCTCGTCTGTTTATACATCTCTATTCTTCAATACTCCTCAGTAAAAGGCAATACAGTATGGTTAGGTTGTCTTTAAAAGATATCTTTTAGCGATAACTGCCCATTGTGTCACCCCATGTGCAACATTTATATCTGTTTATATAGTGTACATAGTATTCTACATACTATTATATTCTGTTCTAATATGTACGTAAAAGGGAATAAAAAACGGGAGTCTGAAAACAATTTTATTTTAAACTTTTACAATTGAGAAATCCTTAAGAAAATTGCAATAATGTAACCTAAAGTAGCAAAATGCTGCCTATGAACCACGGAATCGAAACTGACGCGGGTGAAACAGCGGGGAGCAGATAGTATTAAATATTCTTCTAATAATTAAAAGGATCTCGTCAAGTATCGAATTGTATTAAAATACTAGAGGGTCGTCTAGGTGAACTTCGAACCCCGTGTGAAAAAAGAAACCGGCCAAGTGCGTGTCGGACCACGCACAATGAAGGGTTCCGTCATCATCATCATTTCAGCCAAAAGACGTCCACTGCTGGACATAGACCTTCCCCGAGGGCGCATGCCATAATCGCTACGCTTGGCAGGCGGGTTGGCGATCGCAGTATGGTGTTAAAAATGCATAGAGAACGCTGCTGCCCATTCTCTAGTAAGTCCCTTAGTCGCCTTTTACGACACCCACGGGAGGAAATGGGGTGGTGGTGGTGCTATTCATTACGTCTGGCACGACACGGCACCGTACAATTCCGTAGTTGGTATGAATTTATCCCAAGAACAAACAACATCGTAGTTGTGCTTAACTCTGAGACCCTTAGTACTAGAAAGCTGTAATTCAGCATGGGTATACAATATATATTAATCACGCCGACAAAGTGGTAAAATAAAATTTTGTTTTTTTTAAATTTGGGTACCACCGCTACATGTAAAGTGGGGATGATATTTTTTTTTTCTCGTCTATCCCATGGTGTGGGATATCATTAAATAGGCCGTTGAAAAAAAACAGGGTCTCAGACTTAAGCCGCGGACAGACAGACAGACCGAAATGGCGAAACTAAGGGTTCCTTTTGTTGATGTTCGGGTTTTTCCTAATTTCCTTTTTCGAAATCTACCCCCGTATTGAGGCGAACAAAAAATAGATATACATATAATTATATACATTACACGTATGTTTACAAACTCACATAAGAAGGAATCATGTATTCATTTTGCTGTACATTATGTTAATTGCAGATTATAGGTAATATGAGTAGGTAACTCATGTTCCAACCAGGTCTAATCAGGAATATGACACGCTTTTAAACTTAAATAAATATGTAGTTTCGAACTATTCAAGTAAACAACGAACTAATATTGTTGAGAATGGTTTTCCTGACTTTTTGTTCTCTTACCTTCAAGTGTTCGACCTTACAGCTCTTATGTCTGGTGTAATTGATAGCATGCAACTTGAATGTTGTTGCAGAGTTATAAAAACAAATTATACGGTGCAATGTAAAGTTATTTTTGGAACATAGGTAGGTACCAACAACAAATTGGTATAATCACAATAGAAAAGATGATAGTTTCAAAAGTTAATAACTGTGTCGCAGCTATCAAAATGTGAGAAAATACTTTCTCTAACACGGATGATCCTCATAACTACAGATCGGATAATCGGATGCATATTTTCCTAAAGTTGAGGTGTTGGCTATTATGGAAGCGGCTTTTTAAATATTTTTTTCTTTAATAAGAGAAATATCAAAACAAATAAGACTTTACACAACTATTGAAACACGTATCCATCACAAGTCTTGGAATTCACCTTCAAAACCAGTATGGAGACAGCAGACTTCCTGTGTTTTCTTATTTCGTTTGAGTTTCGTTTAACTGCCCAAATATCCTCATATAATCACACTAATTAGACAGGTTTTACATAGTAAGGAATGGTGGCCTAGTGGTAACGGCCCCGACTTACGAGTTGTAGGTCGGGGGTTCGAACCCAGGCAGGCGCTTTACTTTGTGTAAATAATTTCATCACAACAGCTCTCGAAACGGTGAAGGAAACGTCGCAATCAATAAATTCGAAGACCTGTGATATCCACCAACCCGCGCTGGGCTGTGTCCCAGCAGTGGGAACATCATAGGCTGACGATACTCCCATAAGAAAATAAATCCTTATGGAACAGATGTAAACGACTGCGAGAGAACAGACGTCTCTCCCTAACAGTGGCCTGCAACATCTACAAACGTTTGTTTCCTGGCAGGTGTCGTACTACTTCCCGCTGAAGACGCTCTGGCGCTCGTTCTTCTGTGCGCTGATCGCGGCCTTCATCCTGCGCTCCATCAACCCCTTCGGTAACGAGCACTCGGTGCTGTTCTTCGTGGAGTACAACAAGCCCTGGATCTTCTTCGAACTCATTCCCTTCGTCGGCCTCGGCATTATAGGGGTAAGTACAGAATCCTGTCGTAATCACCATCCTCCTGCCGTCATCTTACGGGAGGCGGTAGGTCGGTACGGTTGCCGGTGTGGGAACAGGCATACGAGACGTTTTAGTTTTTTGACTGCGATGCTTTTGGTATTGTAGATGACCATAGGCGGCGATAACCTCTTAACATCAGAAGGACCATTATTCTCGTACTTCAAAACGTTCAAATTCAAGTCGAAATCTCAACGACAATCAATGTCAAGATCAACCTGTCAATCATCATTTATTTTACAGAAAATACAATCCAACACAAACACTAGTGTTAGTACATACATTTGGCAATTAATAAGAATGTCAAGGTCATCACTCTCTGCGCTCAACGCTCTCTTGGACGCTAAGCCTGACTGTGATGTGTTCGCGGATGAATGGAAGATCTTGTCAGTATGTCTGGAGTATTGTGAGATGAGCGTATGACTGTCGAGTAGTTGTATACTTTGTTATTGTACTAACTAATGTAATTGGCCTTGGCCGTGTTATGTCAAAGTAAAAGTAAATAAATAAATCATAATCAAAATAATCAAATAATACATTAATGCAATAAACTACATTCTTTCACGGAACGGTTTGAAGGTAGTACTATGCGTCCTAGTCCAGTGTCCTATTGGCCACAGTGACCAAGAGGCGCTTGAACCGCAAGTTCTCAAAAAACTTGTCAAAATTGTAGGTGTATAGGTATTTTTTGGCAGATTAAGACTGAGATTAACATGCGAACGTTCTTACAAAAACACGGGAATTGCCTCTCAGGTGAGCTACTGGCCCGTTTGCCATCGCTAACATAAAAAAAAAAACAAATATATAAAAAAAAAAAACGATTCGGTTTTATATTTTCGTTTTTTATTTATTTATTTATTTAATACTTTAAGCACAAAAAAAAATGTACAGAGGCGGACTTAATGCCATAGGCATTTTCTACCAGTCAACCCTTGAGTGATTTTTTTGGCACTGACTTCCGAATTTAAGGTTATTTTTCTGTCTGTAGTGTATTTTTGGAAGTCGGTTGTTTTCTGGTCTTATTTTTCACTTTAGCTGTGGTGCCTACCCCCACACAAATTCAAATACCATTACCTGCTATTTAAATAACAGTGACAGGAAGTTGTTATAACAACCTGTAAACCTGTTCTTGCCCTGCAACAGAAATTGGTTAGAATCCTGTTAAACATTGAGCAAACAGATAGTTGCAAACCTTTCTTTCAAAAACTTAATATTTTAACCCCTCCCTGTATATATTAGGTTGGGGAAAAAGTCTTTTCGCATTATAGTATATGTATGAACTTGTAATAAAATCTCTTTGGCTATACTATTTATATCTGGCTGGTTTTGGTATCATTGAAAGTTTAAATTTTAAAGAACATAATTCCAAATTCAAATTAGGAAAATGTGTGATTTTCATTTGTTTTTCGTACTGTCAAGATGAGTGAATCTAATGAAGAAATTCGATACATTTTAAAATTTTACTACAAAAAAGGTATAAATGCAACGCAAGCCGCAAAAAAAAAATTGCGATATTTATGGACCTAGTGCAGTGTCTGTGAGAGTAGCACAAATTTGGTTTAAGCGTTTTCAATCTGGAAATTTTGATGTCAAAGATGCACGCGCTCTGGTCGCCCTATTATGGATAAAATGGATGCCATTTTTGAAAAAGTGGAGCAAGTTCGGGATATCAGTAGTTGCGACGTAGCTGAAGAACTGGGAATTGACCACAAAACAGTTTTGGCACATTTGAAAAAAACTGGGTACACAAAAAAGCTCGATATTTGGGTACCTCACGAGCTCACTGAAAGAAACTTAATAAACCGTGTACTCATTTGTGATTCTTTATTACGACGTAATGAAACCGAACCATTTTTGAAGAAGCTGATAACTGGTGATGAAAAGTGGATCACGTACGACAAGAACGTGCGAAAAAGGTCGTGGTCAAAGGCCGGTCAGGCTTCACAGACTGTGGCGAAACCCGGGTTAACTCGCAGCATGGTGATGCTGTGTGTGTGGTGGGATTGGAAGGGCATTATTCATTATGAGCTGTTACCACCAGGCAGGACCATCGATTCTGAACTCTACTGCGAACAACTGATGAGATTAAAGCAAGAAGTTGAGAGAAAGCGGCCGGAATTAATCAACAGAAGGGGTGTGGTTTTTCATCATGATAACGCTACACCTCACACATTTTTAGCCACTCAGCAAAAATTAAGAGAGTTTGGTTGGGAGGTGTTAATGCATGCGCCGTATAGTCCTGACCTTGCACCTTCAGATTTCGATCTGTTTCGGTCTCTTCAGAATTCTTTAGGCAGTGTCAGGTTAACATCACGCGAGGACTGCCAAAACCACTTGTCGCGGTATTTTGATCAGAAGTCCCAAAATTTCTATAGCAATGGGATCATATCCCTACAAGATGGCAAAAAGTTATCGAACAAAATGGTACCTACAAACTATAGTTAAATGTAAATAAAATATATTAAAAAATGTTATGAATTTTCTTAAAAAATGCGAAGAAACTTTTGCCCCAACCTATTACATTTTAGAAACATGCAAATTTGTGCGGAAACGTCAAGAATTCTATTCAACACGTGAAGACATTCAAACACGCTATCTACTCAGACACCCATCTAGGCTAAAATTACCAAGTTCTCGGTTAAAAATGCACTACAAGTCCCTATGTAATGTCCATTAAATTATATAATAAACTACCCGCACCAATAAAAAAAGAAGAGAAAAATAACTTATTTTCTAAAAACTTTTACAATTTTTACTAAATAAAAGCTACTACTTGGTAAATGAATATCTAAGTGATCAGACTAATATTATAAAGGCGAAAGTTTATGAGTGTGTGTGTATGTTTGTCTCTTCTTCACGCTCAAATGGCTGGACCAATTTTGATAAAATTTGGTATGAAATTCCGAAAGAATGTAGTGTTCGAAGGTAACACCGCGGGGTGCAGCTAGTAGACTTATAAAGTCATAACTTAAGTACTCGAGACTTGAGATTGATTGATGAATTATTATTACATTTGTCAATAGATTCGTTTTTATATTTTTTAGTAAAGCTTATCTCAGAAAATACCTATATCGTTATTATCTATACTAATATATAAAGCTGAAGAGTTTGTTTGTTTGTTTGAACGCGCTAATCTCAGGAACTACTGGTTGGAATTGAAAAATTCTTTTTGTGTTGGATAGTCCATTTATTGAGAAATATTATAGGCTATATAACATCACGCTACAACCAAAAGGAGCGGAGCATAAATGAAAAATGTTGCAAAAACGGGAAAAATTATGCCTTTTTGAGAGCTTCCGTTGCGTGCGCTGCGTAAACGGTTTAAGTTACGCAAATATCATGTATGATGGAATTGTTCCTCTTTAAATTTTCAAAAAAAAAGTCCGCGACAGCATATGTCTATCTTTTAAGATTGACTCACTATAATCTTTTTTATGGTAATCAAATTTGTTCGAAATTAATGCATTATTTGCGAAGGAGTTTTTATAAACATGGTATTAATCCTTATCCAAATAAATACGTTATTCATCACAAGTATTTAATTTTGAACAAAGTTGCCCTTACATCATTTAATTTCAATGAATATCTCAGGAGATATAACTGTTTTATAATAACTCCGCAGCAAAATAATGATCAACTCTGCAAGGTAGTCTATTCTAAAGCTGAAGAGTTCGTTTTTAGGGTTCCGTACCCAAAGGGTAAAATGGGACCCTATTACTAAAACTCCGCTGTCCGTCTGTTTGTCTGTCTGTCTGTCCGTCTGCCACCAGGCTGTATCTCATGAACCGTGATAGTAAAACAGTTGAAATTTTCACATATGATGTATTTCTGTTGCCGCTATAACAACAAATACTAAAAAACAGAAAAAAAAATATTTAAGGGGGGCTCCCATACAACGGACATGATTTTTTTACTGTTTTTTTGCTCCGCCCGCGTGGATGTCGGTTATCGCGTAAAAAAGTAGCCTATGTCCTTCTCTATATTCCAGGTCGATCGGTTCAGCGGTTTAGGCGTGAAAACGTAACATACAGACAGACAGACAGACAAATAGACAGACAGACAAATAGACAGACAGACAAATAGACAGACAGACAGAGTTACTTTCACATTTATAATATTAGTAAGGAAAAGGATTTGTATGGATGGTACGGAACCCTTCGTGCGCGAGTCTTTTTTTGAACGCGCTATACTCTGGAACTGCGCGTTGGATTTGAAAAAATCTTTTTGCATTTTACAGCCTAATTCTTGAGGAAGAATTACATTCCTATTAACTAGAACACCATTTTTTTTTAATGAAAGTTTATGCGAAAACGAAGTAAAAGCACGGGCAGGTAATGTGTTGCGACGGGGTGGGTCGGGGGAACAAGAAATTTTACGCGGACGAAGTCGCGGGCAGAAGCTAGTGTTATTATATAGTAACGCTACTAAGTAATATATATATGTTATATACTAAAAATATCAATGGTTATAAATTAAATTAACGTACGCTTCCTCTCTCCTAGCTCACTTATTTTGCTGTGCCCGACAGGGTTCATAATGATCTAATTATAAGTTTACTACCTAAGAATACCTACATGTGGAATGCAATAAAAGTATTGAGTAACATCATCCCCATAGACTAAGTAGGAAAAATACGCATTATTGAAGCTAACTCAAAAACTACCGCAGCAAAGTTAATAAAATTTGACCACCGCGCAAGTTCCTATATGAAAAAAGAATATCCAAAATCGATCCCCTGTTGACGAAATCATCGATACATACAGAGAATAACTAAATTTTTACCCTACTTTAAAAAAGGAAGGCTCCTTTTTTAAAGACGGGTAAAAATTTAGTTATTTGGGGAAGGCGCGGCATGTCTTTAAAGAAATCATCTTGACATATTATCATATTATACACCTTTTTATACATGGAATGATAAACTAAAACAGGCCGTGACATACTTCAACAAGGACATCAACTTTTGGAAGGATACGGTTGAATACAGAGATGAGATCAAGAAAGCTGCTAGCGATATTTACAAGAACCCTGAAACGGATATAGCGAGACCTCAGACGAGGAATTTGGAAACAGTAACGTGTAACACAATACAGCAAAGAGTCGAGGAAGGAACTGGACCTGATCGAGCCAACCTGCCGGCGACGTCGTGGAGAGATCCAATCAATAAATATCACCCGTCTCTCCACTATTCCTTTGCCTACTCAAGGATGCATATCCGGTACGGCTCTAATAATCCTTCCATATCCTATGGGCACGTCATCCCTACCATTATCGCGCCCCCCTAATGGCCACTGTAGCCCCATGAAACATGAGGCTCCAGGGGCTAGTGCGAATCTTTGGGTTCATTAAAGTAATCGAGTCTGGTTAAACCACGCTGGGGTCGGTGCATTTCATTCATTCATTCATTTAATTATAACACTTGATGAAAACTGAAAACCGCGTACCTTTCCATCTGTGCCCCTATACATTGTAAAAGCCAGTTAATTTTAAAAGAGTAACTGTGGAGTTTCTTGCGTGCTCTTCTCCATAGGAAATGACAAATCGGAACCGTGCACCTAGCTTCTGACGTTTCATTTATGTGCCCATAGTGGTTTATGTGAAGTGGGTAGTCAGTAGGTTATGATAGATGTAAGAGGAAAAATACATAAATCTAATTTATAAAAATCAGTGTTTGTTTGTTCGTATTTTAAACTTTGTCAACTTATTGCTAGCTCTTGCGCGAAGGACAAGGGCATACGAACTAAAAAAAAAAAAATAAGCGGACGAAATCGCGGGCTGAAGTTAGTAAACAATAAAATATTCTGAATTTGTCGACAGGGCTGCATAGCAACGATCTTCATAAAAGCGAACATCTTCTGGTGCCGCTACCGCAAGTTCTCGAAGCTGGGCCAGTACCCCGTCACCGAGGTGCTGGTGGTGACGCTGGTCACGGCCATCATCGCCTACCCCAACCCCTATACGCGCATGAACACCAGCGAGCTCATCTATCTGCTGTTCAACCAGTGCGGCATCTCCAACTCTGATCCTCTGTGGTGACTCTCATTATACTTGTTAATAAAATTCGTTCAGCACAACACTATCATTCGCACGAAATAGTGAGAATTACAGTTTAAACACATCGAAGTTCTGTCTTACTTTACTAGTTGTACTGATTTCTATTTCACAAAGGTCGCTAAGACGTGGGTTTCGTAAAAAAGTTGTACGGTCATATAGCGGCCGTAGAATGGCGGCCGTCCTGAACAGGTCGGTGGGTGTTTGACAAGGCCGCCTCAAAAACGCTCTGCATGACCAGTTGCCTTATTGCGGCGTTACATGGCAGCACCGCTTTCTTAGGTCACAGCTTAAGAAGTACTCACAAATAACAAAATAGCGCTTCGGTAAATTTTCCTTCTTCCCTAATCATTTTTAAAACAAGATTGAAACCACAATACCGTTGTCCAGTGACTACAACCGCAACTTCACGGACGTGAACTCGGCAATCGAGAAGGCGGCGGCGGGCCCCGGCGTGTACCGCGCCGTGTGGCTGCTGGTGCTGGCGCTGGTGCTCAAGCTGGTCATGACCATCTTCACCTTCGGCATCAAGGTGCCCTGCGGACTCTTCATACCCAGTCTCGCGCTGGGCGCCATTGCGGGCAGGATTGTGGGCATTGGTCAGTATAAATTAACTTTATAGAATGTGTCATCATCACTATTTACAGCCTTGTCCTACCCACTGCCGAGTGATATGGATCGATTTATACATGGAATATAATAACGCCTGTAATCCCCGAAGGGTTAGGCAGACGTGTAACTATAGTGCACCCACAAAGTTATGTTAAGTCCCATGTAATAGGGGGCGAGCCTATTGCTATCAACCAGGCACAACGACTTCAGATTGCTACTGAGAAATTCTTAATGGAAAAACTCAATAGCCGATCGATTAATGTGTTTAAAAAAGAACTTTAGCGCTACAAGGTTATTTTGGTACGTCGCCAAAATATGCCGGCGGCCAATACTGCCGCCATGTTTTTTGAATAATTTTAAGTGACATTTAAATAAAACTATAGCACAAATGTTTACCAACAGCGCCCCTGTCAACGTCATTCGAGCATCCTTTTAGCAGTGTAATATGAAAAGTATCTGCTGTTGACAGGTTTTTGACATTTTCCTATAAAAGCAGCGCCTCCATCACGTTTGTTAAGATCCGTGTTGCACTGTAGTTATATTGGGCAAGATTAAACTTTTATTTATTTATACAATTTTAAGAAAGCTTACAGACTCATACACGTAAATGGTGGTTCATTAGTTATACTTCTTTTTGCTGTAGACAGAAAAGTAAGAAAAAATCTCAAGTAAGAAAAATATAGTGATGTAAACTTGTTCGTCCGTGTCGCCCCGTACATAAGGCTTAACCCTTTTGAGCACAAGTGCACTGTGCACTGACAAGTATCGTGTGCTCCCCAGGCGTGGAGCAGCTGGCGCTCAACTATCCGAAGGTGTGGCTGTTCTCGGGCGAGTGCTCCACCGGCGACGACTGCATCACGCCCGGCCTGTACGCCATGGTGGGCGCCGCCGCCGTGCTGGGCGGCGTCACGCGCATGACAGGCAAGGGCATGGCTTCCGCAAATGTTATGTTCATTTCTGGAAACTGCTTCAAAAAACATTTCTACACGACATAAATTAATTATGTTTTGAGTTGAGTTCGTAGGAAACAATCCGACTACTCTGAGAAGAAAGATCGAAACGAACTCAGAGGTCACAGTGTAATCTTGGTTAGGCCATAGGAGGACCATGTGGATTAGTGTCTGCGATGGTATTTTGAGGAAAGAACCACACAATTTTTTGAGGAAAGAACTACACAGATTTGAGTGGGTCTGTCCAATTAGTGTACGTATTTTTCAGTAAAAGTATAATTCAACTCAAAACTAAAGTAGCTTAACGACTCGACGAACAAATACCAAAGAAAGAATATTAAGGTAGGCCGCATAAAGTACTCATACTTTCAAAAATCGTTAAAAACTAACTGAAAATGACTCACATAATTCTCACATTCACATTAATTTAAATAATAATATAATACTATGTCACAAAAAATATCATCATATCATCATCATTGGCCTCTCCAATCGCACGTCATTCAAGTCGATCCTCGGCTTCTCTCAGCTGCCCTGCGAAGATCGTCGCGTTATCCGAACAAGAACACATCTATAAAACAATATTGTTTCTCGTAACCTTCTTCTTGGCAAGTTGATGGCAATCACAATAGTCGGCCTAGAATCCGGCTACGAGTTTGGTGCCATATTTATCGGGCTTATTCCACAAATCCCCCTGATAATCCCCCTTAGGAGGAAAAGTGGAATATATAAAAAAACAGTCTGGAATTCACCCTTGATAATCTCGCTTAGGGGGGAAAACTAAAATTGAAAAAAAAACTTATTTCAAGACCCCCCTGAAAGTGATTTTTTTTACATTAGGGTTCAGTTTTCCCCACTGAGGGGGATTCTCTGGGGGATTAGTGAAATAAGCAGGGGTGAATTCTAGACAGGTTTTTATATATTCCACTTTTCCTCCTAAGGGGGATTTTTCAGGGGGTATTTGTGGAATAAGCCCTTTATCGTCCGATAGTTCTTGTAGCGGCACACGCAGGTCTCGATATTAAGTGTCCCATCGTTTGTGGAACAGTATTGCAGGACACGATATTAAGTCTCCCATCGTTTGTGGAACAGTACTGCAGAACACGATATAAAGTACTCCATCGTTTGTGGAACAGCACCACATTTACACTCCAGGGCGGAGTCATCTATAAATCTCCACCTGATTGTAGCCTTATTTGTGACCCACTGTCTAAAGTAAAACGGACAGGTCTTGTTCCAATTTTTCCTTAAAAACCTCTACTTGTTACAAGTTTTCCTTACAAACCTCTACTGTACATGTAACAAGTTTTACTTACAAACCTCCACTTGGTACCAGTTTTCCTCTCTTTCTCTCTCTCTCTCTCTCTCTCGATAATGGCTGTGAATAAAAGCCTTCGAAGAAATAATAGGGACAGTATTCGTAGCCGAGTTCGACACGCTAAACAGAAGACGGGTACAGGGGCTCACCATGGTTGTGTCCACGCAGTGTCGCTGGTGGTGATAATGTTCGAGCTGACGGGCGGCGTGCGCTACATCGTGCCGCTGATGGCGGCCGCTATGGCCAGCAAGTGGGTGGGCGACGCGCTGGGCAGGCAGGGCATCTACGACGCGCACATCGCGCTCAACGGGTACCCCTTCCTCGACAGCAAGGACGAGTTCCAGCACACCTCGCTCGCGGCAGATGTCATGCAGCCCAAGTGAGTACTACTACAATAATGTCTGTTCAGGATCAGAAAATGCACCTTTACGGATTCCAATTTGTAGTACACACGGCTACAAATCAAGCTATATTTTTCCAGTTTAGGCTGATCTCGCACTGTATAGGATTTCCGTACAATGAGAGGTCAGCTTATACTGGAAATTTATAGCTTGATTTGTAGCCGTGCGTACCATTTACAAATTGAGTACTTTGATTAGATTTTTGAATATGATACTTAACAGAAACATACACGAAATTCTAATTTTAAATCACCTTATATAATTATGGACTTCGAGGATTTTTTTTTTACAATTTTTATAACGTTATTCAAACAATAATATTGTTGGAAAAGTAGTGAGATACAAAGATGAAATCTACTGAATACAGATGAATGTAATTCTAATTCCCTCACGTGAGTGAGAATTTGACCTGAACAGGTTTTGTTTACACTTTCATCAGATAGTTTAGGAACAGACCATATATCCTAATGTTGCGCTTGCGCCGTAAAAATTGTGCCATTTTTGACAATTTCTATACAATTTTGAAATTGCTTTAAATTCGACGTCATATTTATTTATTTATTTAAACTTCATGTACAATAGTGGTACATAGACGGACTTAATGCCACAAGGCATTCTCTACCAGTCAACCTTTGGGTTAAATATAAAAACAGTGGTAGGGTACAAAAATAATGACAAAAATACTAACTTCTTGATTAAGAGAATTTATATAGTTTTATTGATACTAATACACATATACAAATAAAATAAACTAATAGATATTTTAACAAATACCACCTAATAATAATTACTATGACTAGACTATCATTTGAGAGTTATTTAGTCTGACTTAAGTAGTGGTTACGAACTTTTCTTTTAAAAGTAAGTTTGTTTTCAGCTTTTTTAATGCCAAAAGGTAGCGCGTTCCAGAGCTTTATAGTAGAGATAGCGTAAGAATTTGACATAAAACCGGTACGACCATATTGACCAGAATTGCCAAGAATCGCACAATAAATTTCCCGTATGAGTACATCTTAAGTTTGCCTTCCAAGAAACTCTTGTAATCGATGAGACCGCCTATTGTATCACCCTTTTTTCTAGAATATTATTATAATTTTTTCCTTTATTTAGTGTGCAATAAACATTATTCTATCTATATTAGCATTTATTGATTTTATTGTTACGAAGACCGTCAGAACGATATGTTACTTAGAAATAATACATTTGTAAATGCGTTTGGTTAGGAAGATGCTAGCCTAATTGCCCATTCCAAAGCGAAGATTCGTATGGAACCGACATTCAACTCTGTTTTGGGCTCCACAGCCTTCGCGATCAGAACATTGCTGCTAAGCTAACGTTGCTGGCGTTAGTTGCCAATTCGTTCATGATAAATGATGAACGCCGAGTTTTACGAATGCTATGCGAAATTGATATTATATAAAAACTTTATATGAAAACAAGTAGCATTATATTATATTGCAGTATTTTTTATATTATAATTAGCTGCAACATGCATGTGTTGCAATGCCACGTAAGGAAAAAAAGTGTTTGGTTGAATGATATTTTTACCGATACTTCGACAAACCTGGGCTACAGCTAAACGTTCCACCATAGCGCATAAATTGTTAGATAAACTTTTACTTAGACGAAACATAACGTAAATCTACGCTGCGATCTGTCAAAATCATGCCAAAATGCACTGATATTCGATTTTCGCCTGATTTTCGTCCCTGCATCTTAGCCTTTGCTGTTGCGTAGCTGCTCGCGGTCGCCTGTGCATTAAACAAAAATGTTTGCAATTTGCCGTTTTATGCTATTGTTTTATTATAATTAATTTATTATCGTAGTAATTTGTTTTACTCATCTTTGTTTCTACATTCTTAACTAACGTGTTCCCGATGGGATTTACCTTCGGCGATAATGATTACCTTCCATACTAACCTCTTTCCACTATTAACTGGTTGACGGGGTAAATTTTCAAAAATTCTTCGCGTTTGCTCACTTTCGCTATAAAGAACTCTCGTGCAAAATGTCATTCTTCTAAACCCAGCGGTTTAGGCTGTGCGTTGTCTGTCAGTGAAAGAATTTAAGATTTTTATTAAGTTGATGGAAATCCTGAAATGAACATAATATTATGAGTCAAACTGAACAGTTTTCTATTTTGTTGAATTGCGCTGTGTTTTCTGCTATTTTACGACCGATTATTATTTGTGAAGATTTGTAATTGGCATGGAACTGCTTATATTTAATGTTACTGATTTTATTTGCCTGTAAATCTTTCATGCAATAACTAAATATAATACCCAAAAAATCCTAGTCGAAGCAACTGTCTCTACATATAAATTATAAGTCTCACCCACTGCGCCAACATTGTTACGATACTGAACGGTTCTGGCATACATTACAATAAAACTTCTATTGGTACTCGATTCAATATGAGAAAGTGGGCTCCCGAGAGAGCCGCGAACAATAGGTGTTTAATTGTCATTCGTTCTTTGCGTGTCGATGGAATCGTGTCATTAGAAGGCGAAAGCTGTTGCGGTAGATACTTTATTCGCTATAATAAGGCAATTTGTGCGATGATGTTATTGCTGTTTTTGTGTCTAGTTTTTGGGTAGTCTTTGCAAAAGTTTCATTCCATTTCGTCTCTAGTTTAAGTTACTAACAATAGTATTTTAAGTGCAAGCCTGTTGCTATCAAAATATGGATCTTTTAGCTGTCCGAAATAAAGCGATAATTTCTTTTGACGTGTCGTTGTCGCTTGTACCAGACGCAACGAGACACTGTCGGTGATCACGCAGGACTCGATGAGCGTGGACGACGTGGAGACGCTGTTGAAGGAGACAGAGCATAATGGCTACCCTGTGGTGGTGTCCAAGGAGTCGCAGTACCTGGTCGGCTTCGTGCTGCGCCGGGACCTCAACCTGGCCATAGGTACAACACCTTATATAGCTTACCAAACTAAAGTATCCGCTTCGGGGATCATCCTCTATGGGAATGGAAATACGAACGCACGATGATGAGATCTATTATAGAATTTATAGAGCTGTTACAACCATGCAAGTACGTGCCTATTGTGTATTACAATGTTTATAAAATTTTAGATTAACAACTCTATGCAAGTCTAAAAAACTTTTCAAAACTTTTGAGTGACAAAAGACGATCTGAGACCGGAGGAGGTAACTCAATAGAGAGAAAACTTCGTATAGACGCTTATTGATAGGAATACTACTTCAAAGCGCGGCAGTACAAAACTTAGAAGCACGCTCCCTCATTGGGGTTTACTATGGGGCGCAACGTTCGTGCTAATTCGGAAACACGAATATGATCGAAGCGCATACTTTTTTTTGCTTTACATGTCATAAAACTTTCCCCCTAATCCTTCTTTCTGCCTTTATTTCAATTATCTGTGCTAATTAGAGAATTTTTGTTTTTTACTTCCATTCCAAAATATGAGGTTATATTTTGTAAAACAAATGAAGATATTGAATTACGATTTTGACAGGTTACTTTCAAATCTAAAGTGTAATGGCGATACGTAAATGCAATAATATGGATGATCGTCAACGTCATCCACAGGGTCAAATTACCCCACCACCACCTAGGTTCCTATTGTGGAATGCAATAAATTTATTGAGTATGGAGTAAATGAAATCAGTAATTGAAACTCCGCAGACGTCATCTAAACATGATAAAAAAATTGGATATGATGATATATTTTTTTGGGGTCAACTACCGCAGTAGATGTAATTAGATTGTAGTTTTTTTTTTGTGTAAACTTCACACACGTGATGGGTATCGTAATCTAAATACGATAAATAATAATAATAATAAATTTTTATTGAAATAAATTAGAACTACAAAAACCTATGAAGCCTCTGAAACCCAAACTAGGTAAAAACCTGTATGTCAGATTTCAGCGCCTTCTCCCAATTCCTTACATTATTTTCAATGAACACGATAATTTTGAGTATGCAGAAATTACATTATTAAGGCTTTGACTGCCAGACAACAGACACAATAGAAAAACTATTTTTAGCGGTCACCGGTGACCGCGGTAGCAGTCAATCTGTTAAGACTTCTGTCCCATGAAACACATATGATTTACGTTGATTGTAAAACAAAGATACTGATTTTCTCAACTCATACTTCAAGAAACTGCACTAGCAGAGGTCGTTGACCCCAAAAAATCAGCAATTGATTTTTGTTTTGTTTTATCATGTTAAGATATCGGTACCCATCACGGGTGCGGAACTGCGGAGGTTCGCTAAGACCGGGTTCACACAGTTCGAATTCTTACTTCGTACTTCTTCATACTCTGAATTTGAAATTCAATTTGATTAAATAAAATTCTGTTATAATTTGAGGCTGTACATGCGCCACTGTTTAATCGTTCCCCGCAGCGAACGCGCGCCGCACGCTGGAGGGCATCACCGGGCAGACGGTGGTAATGTTCGCGGGCGCCGGCCAACAGGCGCTGGCGCCGCCGCCCTGCCTCATGCTGAACCGCATCCTGGACATGGCGCCCATCACCGTCACCGACCAGACCCCCATGGAAACCGTGGTGGACATGTTCCGCAAGCTCGGCCTCAGGCAGACGCTCGTCACGCACAACGGGTAACTAAATATTATATTTCTGCAAGTAGCTTTGTACAAACACTTTTTCACGACAATCAATACAAACAAGATGAGGTCGACGTTTCCTCTCTGACTACTCTGAGAAGAAAGGCTGAACAAACTCGGAGGAAGTCCTGACATAATCTTGGTTGGATCACGTGAAGACGATGTAGATTGGTGTCTGAAATGGTGTGCACGCATTTGTCAGTAATCGTGTAACTCAGCAACAAAGGACATTTGGTAAGGCTGCATAAAGTACTCAAACTGCCACATTATCATTAAAACTAACCAAGAAAGAGAAGAAGAAAAAAAATATGACCCACATAGTCCTCATATTCACAATTATTAAATAGTACATTATGATACAAGTGTGCTGTGCTGGTCAATGCACACGCGTTCCATACGACGTTTTTCAACACACTTGCGAGGAAAAAAACAGACTTATTGTAAAAACTTATGCTACAATAACGTAATTATAGAGATGATACATTTAGATTTATAAAGTTCAACTGACCTTTGTTGCCAGGTAATGACTATCCGGACGTTTTTTTTAACAACTGTTCAACGTCGGTTGGTGACAATACTTTAGATTTCGTATTTTTGATAGTAACTTATAACAACACAACGAAAACGTTTAGAAAACAATTTTTTATGGAAAATGGCGCGCTGGTTTTGTATTTTTTTTTTCCGCGCGCACCGTTTGCGATGCGCGAGCAGGTGTAAATAGAGGCACTGGAAAACCGCTAAACAGCCTTTACAAATAAAAAAGTTTATTCTGATCGTAGTTTAGTTAGTATGGAATTAGAAAGTATTTGGCATAGTGAAATATACATTAGTTCAGTGAGAATCCGCAATAATAGAACGTCAGTCAGACAGTCGTAGTTTAGTTAGTCGGAAGGGACCACGGACAATTTAAGGTAGGAGTGAGGCGTATATATCGTAACAGCTAAATACAACAGGTATCACAAGATACCAGACTGTAACTGTGACAAATAAACTAAATAAAAAAGCTTCTGTTCCACGACGAGATAACAGAATCCATCCAGTCACAAACTTTTGTCTATTCATGCTTATGACAGTTACCTTAGTTAGAATATATATAATAAATGTTACTGTTACACTGTGACACCCTGTTACATCGTCCGTCACAAGCTCTTTCCTTTTCTTGCATAGGTGTAACACCATAGAAAGAGAAGTACCTCCGTGTATTATAACTGTGCAGCTGTGTTAACAGAGAACACACAATAGTTTGTTCCCACATAGTATGAAATAACAGCCTGCTATTTTGTAACATGTTTTTGGATCTGTTAATTACGTGGAACAGAAACAGGCGGAACAGATATGGGATTTTACCTGTTACAACCCACTCCTGATTTAAGATAAATAAATTTTAGTTAATTTTGGCGCCAAAGACAATTCAGACTATTTAAAAAAAAAGTGAACGCGCGGATTCCTTTTGGCATGAAGTTTCTTTGACGAGATTTAAAAAAAAAGCGCAAGTTTTCGACTAGTAAACAGTTATCTGTGGCGTTACAGCACTCGTATGGTAACTTAAAATAAAAAGGACGCGTATATACACTGCATTATGGACATAAAAGCGGTTCAATAAGAGCCACTTTACGAGCAAGTGTGTTGAAAATAATATTATTACACTTCACAAAGTAAATATTCATGTATTGTTATTGTGTATATAATAATCATCAAAAGTCAGTGAATATATTTTTTTAAAGTTTGCAAAAAAAACAGCATTCATTATGTAAGAATTGGAGCAATCCCAAGTCATTTGGACATTTTTCCTCAATAAAATGCAACTATTTTACTAATCAAAGGGATTTAAGATACTATAGAGAGGCTATCATAAGAAATTTTATAGAAAAACGGTGATCCCACGTCTTACGGCCGCTACCTAGCATAATATACTAAAATAACATAATAGCCAAGTTTGACACGATACACTTTTACCAGATAGTTTGACGTATCTAATAAAATTATTAAATTTATCTAAATACTCGGTTGATTACAAAATACTAACGAAAATAAACCGCAGTTAAGTCCAGTAATTTTATCACTAGGTTTGCAGTACTACTATGTAAAATTCGGCATATTTTCTCTGAAAATAATTTTCTTTAGCACACAATGTGACCTGTCATGTGGGGCGTATGACACGAGACAGAAATAAATACGTTTTTTTTGTGTGTTGTTATATTGCTTAAATGTGTTTACGTGTAGGTTTCAGCACGGTACAAGGTATCCACAGTGGCATACGTGATTTGAAACCTTTGATCTTGTCCGGGACACTGCAATTCAAATATTTATGTTTGGCAGACGTCTCCTGGGGGTGATCACCAAGAAGGACGTGCTGCGCCACGTGAAGCAAATGGACAACGAGGACCCGAGCTCTGTGCTTTTCAACTGAGCCCACGCCGTAGCCTGCACACACTCTCCGCGTGATACGTCATACACATATATTTATAAAAATCTCAATGTGAAAACTTAGGTGATGTGACCTTGAGATGTAATTCTATCTGATGCTAGGAACTGCCACTATTGAGCTCACTTCACCGAAGTTTTAACGTTTAGATTTAACAGAATAGCTCAGCTGTTTCTAACATTGAACGCGTTTTCGTCTTGCAAGAATGCGCTCGCCGCACATGCTCACACTCATACTCCTTCACAATACTGCGCTAACGTGCCACTGACATTGGTCGACACGTGTGCATCTGCATTGGCCGATTCGAACCAAACAAGATGAACGCCATGGATTTCAGTTAGGAATCCGCCACTGCCACTCGGAAAATGTGTCTTAGCTACCTAGGGCCACTCGCACGACACGCACGTCCACGCTCATGTACGTGGCTGTGTCGACACGTGAGAGCTAATGCGGAGTTCCGCCATTGGTTTTAATCGCTGCTGCTCTCACACCGCTCGCGATGACTGGTGCAAGTGTTGCACGTGCGGCGGGCGAACATTAACGATTATAATATTATCGTGTGATGTGCACCTACTCCTGCGTCATCTTCAAACTACTGCAATGTACGATCTTACGATAGGAATTAATTAAATGTGTGGTCAGTAGTCATAGTTTGTATAGTTATAACTTCCACAGGGCTGTGTATCTTGCATCACTCTAACGCGTCGCTTTATTAATGTAACAGATTTTTGTGTATAGAATATAAAACATATGTATTATGTAGTGTATAATAAGTATGTAGGTGTCGCGCTGGCAATTGGTTTGTATATTTTGCTGTAACTCTGCGTAATATTCACACAAGTATATCGCAAGTAGTAATAACTACTAATTAATAAACACTTTTGCATAAAAATAATGTTCATTGTAATGATATTTCGCTATTGAATTACACAAACAAATGATGTCCCATATTTTTTTTTACAGATTTATAAATGAATAACGATCACTATTTTGTAATATGCATGTAGATAGTTCTACTTGAGCGCGAGCTGCCGTGCTGCGTGGCGAATCGCAATTACGCTCAAGTGAAGTGGATCACATTCAGTATTTTTATTTTAAGTGTATTAGCAAACATTTTAATATAATAGATTAATCAATTGAAATGTAACATATAATAATATTTTTTTGACTAATTATTATCAAGGATTTTACCGTAAGCTATACATATTCGCTGTATGAATAATGAACAAAGATGTTAGATATTAATATATGAACTAATTTATTTCTTCTTGTTTTCAAATAATCTGATAATTTACACGAGTTTTTTTATGTAAATAATGTATCGCATATAAAGCATAATGTTTTACCAACATCTCATTTTAAGTAGAGTTATAGAATCGAATATATATATTGCTTCTTAGCATGCTAACTGTGTTTGTACGAGCACATAATATAATCGAGCCTGACGAAGAGTAGAAGGTAGAAGAGTCGTGTGGAGGCGCGTCACTCGCACCGCGTCCTCCCGTCCACACGTCCGTTGGTCCAGTACAAAGGGCGAGCGGTCACTGTGAGGCGCTCTGTTGTCTCGTCCACGTAAGGGTAGCTCTGTTTGTGAGCCAACTTGTTGTGTATATCTATTGTACATAAATGTTATGAATCTGTCTGAAAATATTAATGAAACAGCCTAAAGTTCAGCCGTCCCTGTATCAGTTGTGTTGTTCTGTGACGGTATCAGTGACGCTAGCACGGTGGCGGGTCCACGAGCTGCTCACGTACTTCTCTACTCGGTGTGCTCACCTCGCCGCGGCCTTTGACTTTACTCTAATATTGACTAGCATCGATACAGGGATGTGATCTATCAGAATATGAACTCGAATGCAGCTGATGTTATTTATTACAATTATAATTAAATAAGGTATGCTAACATTATAACACAATATGTTAATAAATCATGGTTTTAATGGATTCTTTAAATAATGTCTTCTGGAGCCTTTTACAACTACGAACTGAATGATGTGGCGCTAGAGAGCGGAGAGCAACTATCTCGAAGTCCTTCAATGTTTAAATATTGTACTGTTTATATGTATTTTTATATAAAAGAACTGAGAATTTAAAATGATAAACTTCTAAGTATTAGTAAATATTGTATAACTAAGTTTACACGAGTGTGTGACGCCATTCGGCGCGCGCTACTATTTATAATAGATTTTATAAATATTATGTATGACAGTTGCAATATTGAAATCACAAGTAATTTGCACGTTGGTTCTAGCTTTTAAGCCAAGATTTATTTATTTTAAAGTTTCATTGGTATAAAATGAGATTTTAAAATGTTATCCCTCGCATGCCACCAACATAATGAAGCATGGCTCAGGGTGGTATCAACAAACTATGTTTAAATATAATTATAGAATTTGTTGTAATCCGTATTTTATTATTAGAAGGTAGTTAGACTTTTTATCATCTCTGTCCCTCCCGCTGCGGTGCGGTGGAGTGCGGTGCGTTGTTGCTGCCGTACGGTATACAAACGCAGGCACGGCTCTGAAGACTTCCGAATATTCAACAAAACATCATTATGTTTTTTATTTAACCCTTTACTTTTTAACGGCCATAGTAGTACATACACTGAGAAAATTTATTAAGGTTCAAAAGATACAGGCCTGTGACAGATGGACAGACGGACGGACGGATAGCGGAACCTTAGTAATAAGGTCCCGTTGGCACCCTTTGGGTATGGAACCCTAAAATTCACGGTTTTCCATTCTAGTCTCACTCTGCTATAGTGGTGCCCGCCCGTCATCGTCGTTATGGACTAGATACCATACAAGATTGACTATCTGTATATATTATTGTTGCACAAAAAATGAACAAAATTCCTTGACGGCCTTTAAGGCCTATTAAGGTCTTCATTTTCGTAAAATATAAAAATTTAGGCGTATCAAAAAATTCGAATATTACCGTTTGGTCGGTATCTCGGTGCGTTTTATTGTGCACGTCAAGATGAAGGGACCAAGTCATGGATTTCAAATCAGCCTACATAAAAGTAAATCTACTTTTTGCTACCTATGCAATAATTTTAGGTACCTCAAATCTCAATGTAAACGTAGTTATTTAACAAAATACTTGGTCCCCCCATTTTGACGTCAAGATAGAGGGACTAGATGGATACGCGGGTCGGAGGAGTATCGTATCCTACTTATATAGTATTACAATACCTTTAATTCTACTTTAGAAATATGATTGTCCCTAACAATACTACATAATCCTAACAGTAATTGAAATAACTGTAACCCAAAAGGATAATTTAACTCATCATTATGGAAAAACTTTCACAATGGAACCAACCCAAAAATACCGAGAAAAAAAATTTGATCTGCTGTTCCAAACATTTTTGTCCATGACATGTGAAAATAAGTAAAGAACCCAAAGATTTTTTCGCGATTTTAGAAATGAAGTATTAATGTTTGATGTTTATTTGCTACCTTCAGAGTACGCCAAAATTTATACTAAAATAATCAGTGTGCTTGGCATCGAAAGGGTTAAAGCGTAAATGAAACAAATATTGGTGCCGATTCCCTTGTTCACAAACTAAACTTAATTTAAGTTCAGTGCATCTTTTTCTTTCTATCTCATTAAGAAAAGGACAGAAGATAAATTTTAGTTTAGTTCTGTCAAATTAATCAGCGCTTGACATATTTTGTCGTAATTTTAGTCGGCAAGTTTTTAATCACGTCTAAACTTGTAAGGAGTAGTGACAGGCGCTGATTAATTTGACAGGACTAAACTAAAATTTATCTTCTGTCCTTTTCTTAATGAAATAGAAAGAAAAAGATGCACTGAACTTAAATTTAGTTTACTTTGTGAACAAGGGAATCGGCACCATTATTGTATTTATAATAAAAAGTGTAGAAGAGTTATTTTCGGTGTGTGTTGGGTCTATTAAATTAAATCGGCCGCACGTTTAACAGTAGAAAGTAATTATTGCAAAAAACAGTATAAGGGGAACAAATAGGTAAATATAAAACCATGTAAAGTGTTACGAGCGGGACGCGAGCGTGGTGTACTGACGCGGTGTACGTTACCCCAGCAGGAAAGTGTCTCCTAGAGTGATATGAGTGGAACGTATAATTAGTGCGTAATCTGCTGTAAATGTGCACCAAATAAAAAGATTGTGCGTTTTGTCGTTTTGGAATAAAACGGAAAAAACGATTCCTGCTGGAGAAAGGTCGGAGAGAGAAATATTTTGCATGGGCAGAAAGCTTATACACTCACAGGCACAATTAACCGCCCACCTTATATTTCTTTCAATTTGCAGAAGTCGTCAAATTTATACCACATTTGATGAGAGGTACGTTGCAAGCTACCCTTAAGGTATAAAAAAAAACAATTCTTGTAAAAAAAGTTGTTTATTTCACGATTCATGCCAAAAATCGATTTTGTGAGAAAAATTTATGAAAATTTAACAATATTCATGTTGAATAAATTGGTCGCAATAAAAAATAAAAAGAACAATAATGGGTGTTGCCGCCTCGAGCTCTAATGACTTCTTGGAGCCGGTTTGGCAATCGATCCATGATATCTTGGATATCTGACTGGGGGATACTGTGCCACTCCTCCACCGTAGCCGTCTTGAGCTATCTCAGGGTCGTAGGAGCTGGTACTTTTGCTCGAACACGTCGTCGTTCTTTTGAGATTGTCCCAAATGTGCTCAATTGGGTTAAGATCGGGACTGCGTGCCGGCCATGGTAAAACTTGAATCCCGACTTCATTAAGGTACTGAGAGACGGATCTAGCGGTATGGCATCTTGCATTGTCATGCATTAATCTGAAGTTGTCACCAATGAATGGTGCAAAAGGTATGACATGGTCTTGAAGAACTTCCTCCACGTATCTTTGAACATTCACACTGCCTCTATCGAACTCAACAAGATCGGTACGAGCCTCGTAAGAGATACCTCCCCAAACCATTATGGACCCTCCCTGGTAACCCACTGATAATTTTCTGCCAGTCTTCTTCTAATCGTACGTTCACTCACACTGACATTTCTCACCTCAAAAAGACGCGTACGAGCTTCGGTAGCAGTGCAAAAACGATTTCTCAACACGTTGCTGACAACGAAACGGTCGTCACGGGTTGAAGTGCATCGATGTCAGCCTTGACCTGGCCTCCGGGTGTATGAGCCAGTCTCCCGAAATCGTCTGATGGCATCCCGTACCGTGGTTCGAGGTACACCGAGTGTACGGGCGATGCGACGTTGGCTGTACCCAGCGTCAGCTAAAGCCACTGCCCTAGCTGCACCAGTTGCATCGAGTGGCATTTTTTTGTGTCACAAACAATAAACGAGCTCTACAAACTTGAATTAAACAATATTCACACACTATGGCAGAAAAGAACAGAAAATGTTAACACGGTAACGATTCGGCAACAATGTCAAACAACGACTAAATTCCAAAAACCTTTCGGTGACACAAATTTAGGAAACGAATTGTGGGTATGAGTGTTTGATTTATTGCTATACCCAAAGTCTCTAATTCAGATAATTTATGAAAACAAAGTAATGTCAAGAAATGTCACTGTCAAAATGACAGGACAGTGGTGCAAAACATTTTATCATTTTTTTTTTGTAAACAATCATCTGCAAAATTAAAGTGGATTTATTATAAGAACTATGCAAACAAAATACCGTTGCCAAACAATGTTTTGTGTAGTGTGTCGGAGACACGGCCTATGATTGTCATAATCAGCCCTTTTAAGTCCACTGCTAGACGTAGGCCTCCCAAGATCGATTTCCACTCGTAACAGTTTACAGCCGTTTTCAAAATGGTTCCAAAATGTAGCTAGATATGCTACTTACAATATGATTCTATGAATGAGAGTTGCAATATTAATATTGTTGGAAATGTAAAAAAAATAAAAATGTTTGGATCTCCTGCATTGTTACCAGTATCATAAAATATTTTATACCAGAAAATCTCTTTTTTGTAATAACTTTGTTTAAGATTCTCATAGCCAAAAGTAAGGAATTTTAGTGATAGTTTAGTTATTTTAGTTCGGTGTACAAGAGAATCGGCACCATTTATGTTATTTTTAGTCAATAGACTCATTCAAAATATCAGGTGGAGTAGATTCCATATTCATATCAGCTTCTTCGCTTGAACTCATAATACTATTTTGTTCATAAATATCAGTCGGAAAGTCGCAACAATCTTTGACGTTTCTAATATGAAAATGGCGCGAATTTGCAAATGTCGTCACATGCACCTGGTGAAAATTAGAACTACATCTTTCGTGTCATTTACTCTTTAGTATAAGTGATTCAAACATAGTGAGCAAAAGCGCTTCCAAGGAGGTTCGATCAGTCAGCTCAGAGTGTAATAATAATATGGGAGAGTCAGCTTATTTATTCTCGTAATGTGAAACTCTGGTGGAATTCTTATAATATTTTTTAACACATTTGCTCAAAAAATGCGCCTGTATACATTGTTCGAAAGTTAAAAATTACGCACCTTACAACGGAACGTGCGGTAAAATAGGTACTCACCTATTTTACCGCATACTCCGTTGTATAGCACCGTGCGTATTCTTTACGTTTTTTTTTTTATTTCCATAAAAAATATAAGAATTCCACCAAGGAGTTTCACATTACGAGAATAAATAAGCTGCCGTTAATAGAATAAATAGCTGCAATACGTTTAGATGTAGTTCTAATTTTCACCACGTGCATGTGGCGCTATTTGCAAATTCGGGCCATTTTCATATTAGAAACGTCAAAGATTGTTGCGACTTTCCGACTGATATTTACAAACGAAATATTATTATGAGTTCAAGCGAGGAATCTGATATTAATCTCAGATATTAATATGGAATCTACTCTACCTGATATTTTGAATGAGTCTCTTGACTAAAAAAAACATAAATGTCTATCATAATGTTATAATTTATTAACATTATTTTTTTATATTATCATTACATATTGTACTGTTTTCTCGCAAATGTGTTGAAAAACATTGTATGACACACGTGCAGAAATTGGTATTTACAAACTCGTGATTATGGTAAGCCCTCGACTTCGTCTCGGGCTTACATACGTCTACTCGTTTGTAAAAACCAACTTACCGCACTTAGTATCATAAATAACTATTATGGAAATTAAAAAAAAAAAAAAAACCGTAAAGAATACGCACGGTGCTACGAGGGCGGCACTGAAAATTTCGGGAATCAAGGAAGAGACACAACATTACTATTAAAAAATGTATTTATTGCTTTTCGAAGTATTCTCCGCGAAATTTGACACATTTTTCCATACGATGGAACCAATCATTGAAGCAACCATTCCATTCGGAAGTTGGGGTCTCCAAAATGGCCGTTTTGTAGGCGTCCACAGCTTCTTCAGGTGATGAAAATCTCTGTCCACGCAATTTATTCTTTATTTTAGGGAAAGTATAGAAATCATTAGGGCTTAGGTCGGGGCTGTACGGCGGATGGTCTAATAATTCTATGTTTTCTTGCTCTAAAAACTCTTTTGTTCTGTGCGCGGTGTGAGAACTCGCATTGTCGTGATGGAGGATGATGCGGCGGTTGCAGTTCTCTTTACGGAGTTCAGAAACGACCTGTGGCAAACCAATGCTAGCATACCATTCTGCATTAACCGTTCTTTGTCCCTCAAGAGGAATAGTCGTAACATGGCCGGTTTTGTAGACAAACGTGGCCACCATTTTTTTTGCAACACTCCGTGAACGAACAATTTTTGTTGGCTTTAACTCATTTTCGAACACCCAAACTCGTGACTGGTTTTTTGTTTCGGGTTCGTACGCATATATCCAGGATTCGTCACCTGATACGATGTTGTATACAGCATTTGAGGATCCTGCGTGGAATCTTTCGAGAGTTCTGACGCACCAAGAAATGCGAGCCGCTTTTTGTTCTTCACAGAGCGAATGCGGTATCCATCGGGAAAACAACTTTTTTACACCTAATTGTTCATGCAAGATTATTTGTATTTCACTCATGCCAATGTCTAAAGTTGCCTGAATTTCGCGGTATGTCACATGTCGATCTTCCTCAATCAGCTTACGCACAGCATCAACGTTTTCTTGGCTGACTGCAGTTTTTGGACGACCTTGACGGGGATCATCACTGAGCTTGACACGTCCACGTTGAAATTCAGCAAACCAGCGATAAATTGTGGTTTTGGATGGGGCTTCATCACCAAATGCAGAAATCACCCGGTCAACACACTGTTTTTGTGTTAAACCACTTCGAAAGTCATAATAAATCATCGCTCTTGAATTTTCTCGAGTCAATTCCATTTTCTCAAAGACTAAACAAGTTTGACAAAACCTTGTGACAAGACCGAGAATCTTTTTTTAAATAAATAAATTGTATTCGATTTTTAAAACCAAGGAGTTTTCAATTAAAAAGATTTTAATATGACAGGAACAGTGGAAATATTCCATTCCCGATACTTTTAGTGCAGCCCTCGTATACAACGGAATATGCGGTAAAATAGGTACTTAGGTGAGAGTACTTATTTTACCGCACGTTCTGTTGTATGGTGCGTAATTTTTAACTTTCGAACAATGTATACAGGCTTCGTAAATGCATTTTTTGAGCAAATGTGTTGAAATTGGTTCATTGTTAAATGTCGGGATTATTATAGCAGTGCTCTGTTCTACTGTAGCCTTCAAACTACATGACTTTCATAGAATCACGACAGTTTGCTTTCTTTCCTCACTTTTCCATGAAATGCGTAATCGTATGTCAATATCAAGTCCATTAAATTATAAAAACGAAAACTTAGTTGTATTCATTTATTTCATTAAATACATTTTACAATTAGTTACGGATATTAGTACATAATATTATTCCAATTTATAAAGACCCTGTTTATGTTAGATAGATTGGACTGTCTGAATGAATTTCATGGTAATAATTTGGTTAAGATTGATGAAACACATTTAAAAATTAAACCGTTTACTCATTAAGTATGATTAAAAAACATGCAGTCCTTTTTTCTTTAAGATCTAACACAAACAAAGTCCATCGCAGCTCAAATATAAAAACTAAGAAATAAATATTGTCTTTAACATTATTACAAAAGCAAACATATCACAAAACAACGATTAAAGAATAAACATAAATATGCAGTTGTTAGGGAACAATGATGAACTACAGTGAAACGCGACGAGTGCGTGGCGGCAGCTCGGCCGGGCGCGGCGGCGGCGGCGCCGCAATACAGGCTTACTTCTTACATCGCAGTCATTCATTAGAACGCAAACATGAGTAGCGGAAATTCGCTCCACTCGCAGCGCACAGTGACAAGGCGCGTGCTCGCAGCCTGCCCGCCGTGCGCTCCTGCGAGCGGCTGCCACCTATTTTCTTCTAGAGCACATATTTTATTAATCTATCTGAGATCAGTTATCTTGAAAACTTAGTACGTTAACTATTAGTATAACGATTTTCATAAAAAAATATTAGTGTGGTTTTATTACATAAATCCGCTGCGCCGCCGGAACATTTACAATATTAATTTAACGTGATATGGAAAACTATTTCTAATTATAGACTAAACAGCAAAATATTATATGCGTTACAATAAGCTCTTAATAGTCCTGGGTACAAGTTGACCTGTATTATATTAGTCAAAGTGTCGGCTTGGCCTCACCTTGTTTAATGCTTAACTTCGTATACCTATCTAATGTACACTACGTTGGGTAGTTGTAATATTACACGTACGGGTATCATTGCCATTATTTTATAAAAAAGAAAGCTATTCCTAAAACTCGATTTCTAATTTATTATTCATGGTCTGTCAATAACGTTTATTATAAATTACATGGATAAATAATAGTTATTATGAGTCCATACAGATTATGTCGTATGACATCGTTTATTATTTCATTCGATCTTAACTTCGATGTGATAAACACTGAACATTTGAACATTGATATCTATTGTTTATCTTGTAGTGGTAACATGAGAATGTTGAACACAAACGGCTACATTAGAATGAATATTATTGAATGGGGGTTGGGTTATTGGGTTACTTATGAGCTTGTGGAGGTGGCGGCGGCGGTGCGGAGGTGGGGGTGGGTGGCGTGTTCAACCGTACTCCTGCCGCTGCAGGGCCACCGACACCTTGTAGAGGCTCTCCATCATGAAGGACAGGTTCTGGGACAGCTCGTGCACCGGCCGCGTGATCGCCACCATGTCTGTCGAACACACAGGATGTATCAACTTGACTTTTTAGATGCGACTGCAGGCCGCAAACAGAACTTCACTATGTATGAACGATCAACCGCACGTCTAATTACCACTAATAACGAAGACCGCCCCTTACTGCTACAAAATAAAAGCGCTGTTAATAAAATAAAAAATACCGTAGGTTGACTGTACTATAACTATAAGAAAAACAGAAAAGTGGACAAAGAGTCACGAGCTCGCGTTTGGTCTCACTTTAGGATTGTTCCCAATCTGACAGGCAGCAGCGCTAGTCAAAAATCAAAATCATAATATTTTATTTCACATAAAGCTACATGGGCACTTATGAAACGTCAGAAGCTAGGTGCACGGTTCCAATTAGTCGTTTCCTATGGAGAAGAGCCGGCAAGAAACTCCACGGTTACTCTTTTAAAAATAATTGGCTTTACAATATTATTAAATAACAGTGATAATAGGTATGGGAGGACAGTGTAGGCCTTTCAACAATTACCAGGTACTTAACAAAATAGAAAACCGCCAACAAATCTACACTCTACTAGGCCTACAACGTTCTCACATTCACAAAATATAAAATAATCTAAGTATATAAAATATTAATGACATGATTGCAATTACAACTACAGTAACATATCTGAATAAATATCATGTCCACAAAAGCCACTAATAAAGAATTGGAATTCGATTTGTAGGTAAATAATTTCAAATAATGAAAAGATAATGTCAAGGAAGTATGTAAAAAAATAATTAAAAATTCTAAATAAACATCGTTATTTGGGAGCAGTTAATAGACATTGACATAGTTATGTTGATTATGAGGTACCAGGGAAGCCACATGTGCAGAAGGAATTATTGCCAAACTTCCTTGTCTTCAACGTAGTCTTTTATCTTATAATATGCTTTTTTGATAAGGACACATTTGATGTGGGTTTTGTCTACCAGTCTACATGATATTGTATTTATTTTTCACTAAAAACATCGAGAAAAAAGTTGTATGATTACCTGGTTGCGCCTGAGCAAGTCCCTTGCAGTACACGTGCAAGAGGGTCGTGACATCATCTTCGGGCAGTTCGCCTCTCTCGAGGATACGTTCGGCGTTGCGCTCGCGTACCAGCGCTAGCGCCGTGCTCCATCTGTGACGAGCGATACGTAGTTAGACATGAGTGTTAAGCGATAGTACAGTACGAGGGACGGTTAATTAATATTGCTCGTCGAGTTTTACAAAATGTGTTTTTTTTTCTATTAGGTATAATAAAACAGATTTTTTAATAATAATCTGTTTCGTCTTTTGGTGGAACATACCGTCACACGGTGGCCTGAAATTCGGCTTTCATAGACTTAGGGATTTCAATTTGCAAGTGCTAGATTTTTTTGCCGGATATCGCTTCTATTAGTTATTACTATATACAAAAATGGCACTCAAGTTAATTCTGCACAAAAGCGAACGAATAACAATTTTTTTACGAAAAAATTGTAGGAAGCTAGTATGAAAAATCTAATTATCTTAACGGCAAGGAAAACCGTTATATCCTCACAAGTGCTTATCGTACTAATTATTTATGGTTTTTTTTTCATACTCTACATAGATCTTATCACTGCATATTTTTTTTTATCATCAAAATATTTTTATTTATTTTTACATATGAAACGGTTCCTTTTAGTGTTTAAGTTGAGGAACACAGACTTTTAATAACACGGAACATAAAATAGCATCACCCCTATATCCCCGAAGAAGTAGGCAGAGGTTTATAGTACACCCACACACAACTATGTTTGAGCTAGATATTTATCAACAACATCGATAGAATTTACAATGCACCTGTGAATGTATTTTTTTTCTAATGCATATCATTGTAATTTCTAGGTAGGCGGTTATAATTACAATTTATACATACATATAACATCTAAATTGTTTTTTTGAAGTTCGTTCAGAATGAAACTGTACTTTATTAATAAAATTAGGGATAGTTTCATTTTGAACGAACTTTCTAAAAACGAACGATGATTGATGACGAACTATCTAGTTCGTACTTAGGTACGAACTAAATAGTTCGTCATCATCATCATCATCACCAAAGTCCTCCTTGGTTCCTTACAGATGTATCCAAGAATTAAACTTGACCCGGCTACCCTCGAATGTATTTAATTGCCATAGTGATTGATGAAAACCACGTGGGAGATTTCGGTTTTACGAATGTTTTTAGCAACTCTTACTTCAAATTACTTTCTCGTATTTATTTGGATTTTAAACATTTACATAGGATACAAAGTGGAAATTTATAATAAAAGACAAATAGATGGATGGATACTTTATTGTTTGCACGCCATAAAATAAAAACCGATCAACGAAAAACTGAAAAAAAAAAACCTATTAACAAAAAAAAAAACACTTAAATAAAAATTTATAAATAAATCATAATTATTTATTACTATACCATTTCATCTGTTCTATCATGTTCTATAAATAACGTAGGAACAGCATCTTCTCTAAGTCGTCTCCATTTCGTTTCATTACATACAAATGAATTTAAAGTAAAATGCTTGGAGCATTATGTGACTGTGCTTTTTTGGAGTCCAATTTCGACTACCAATACAATTCACCCATTCACTTTTTTTCACAGCTTCTTTGGGAAATCTGTAAAATAAAAGTATCGACAACATTGTTTACGTCACTATGTATGATCAAGATAACCTCAAAACAGTTTCCGAATATTCGCTAATAACTTCTATTGGAATAGATATTACGATTATTTCCATACTCGACAAACCCACTTCTCCTTCTTACCTGACTTCCCATGTTCAATACTTATGCTCTGCCCATAGTAAAAATCTTCCTTCCACCAACAATCGTCTTATACGATGTCCATCTCACCGCTCTGGTTTCGTTCTCTCTTCTTTCTTTGTCCAAGCGGTCTTTCTTTGGAATGCGCTCCCTCTGCATATCAGGATGGCAACCAGTCGGATATCATTTAAAGTGAAGGCACGTGAACATATTCGTAAGAAGTTGGCTGAATCATCCCAGCGCTGATTCGTTTTCTCCCCTTACCAATCGTTATTTCACCTGACACTGTTTATTTTGCTTATATTTATTTATGTATGTGTCTATTTATGTATTAGTTTACTTGAATTTTTCCTTTTTCGAGTTATCTATCCCTTATGTTGCACCTGCCATGTTTTGTCTCTGCATCACCCTAAGGTTGACTGGTAGAAAATGCCTCAGGCATTAAGTCCGCCTTTGTACAGTATTTTATTACTTGTGCATAAAGTTTTAATAAATAAATTACGTCTGCTTTCCACTACAAAGTGATTCAGCAACATTTGTTATGTATTTAAATTCGTTTATTAGTTCACATTCAACAAAAACTTGAGCAAAAACTTACCGATGGAAGGTCAATATTTCTTGTTTATTTTCTTTGCGTGATGAATGGGACTTGCAGCCGCCTACCACACAAGACACTGATCCACAGCGTCCACACATTCACTATTTGTAGTTAAACAAAGAATTCGTGCGATCTAACAGTGTAAATATTACTAAAATATCGCAAAAACATACCCAGATTACAACAAACACATAAACAATGAACACGCGAACAAGTCAAGTAGTTCAATGAACGAACTGTCAGACGTTAAAGCAAAGTACTATCAAATTTGGCCGGGTTGAATTAGAACCAATATAACCAAATGACAGTTCATCTTGTGACATGCCAAAAAAGTAAAACAAAGAGTACATCATTTATCTCTTTCACACATCCTTTTTCGTGCCATATGATAGAACGAGTCTAAAAGTAGTTACAGAATTCATTTTTTAGCTTTCCTTCTATGCTTTAGTTATTATTCTAAGGGTTAAACAGCCGCTAATCATTACTTAACTTTAAGCAGCGTTCATAAATAAACTCCTGAAAGATTACTGCTCGAACTGCAAACTGTGCATGTTGAAACTGACACAAGAAAATATCGCCCTAAAAAGAGGTCTATAGAGCAAGATAGTATTATTATAAAACTAAAATGATTATGCACTGATTCGGTAGGCAGCTAGAACAAAAGTACGAGTACGGTGGCCAGCACATCAAGTTATCACAGTCAAATTTTCTCGTTCGATTTTGAACTTAATCATCAACATTTTAAAGTTTAAAATCGTTTGGAGAGTTTGACAGTTTCGTGTAGCTTGATGTGTTGGTCACTGTACAACAACAAAAAATAAAAATAAACGCCTACGCAAAATATTGGATAAAAAGAACTTACAATGTGAGTTGTACAGAATTAGGATTAACACTTGACGAGGACCTCACAACAGATGGCGCTGTTACTAAAATATCAAGTTTGAGTACGCCGTTGAATAAATCTAAAGTAACAGAAAGCAAAGTGATCCAACCAAACATACCACAAGCAAAGAATATGATGTGCATTCTGAGTGCGAACAATAAAAACAAAGCGGCCTATAGCGGAAACAACATTTGCTGAAGCGTTCAAGTTATGCCACTTTTTCTTTCTTAAGCCTGGCGGAGGTACTGCACAGCTTTTAGATGGAATACAGTCAAAGTTAACCAGTTTTACTATGGGTGACTATTGCTTAATTTTCTTAGGTGAAGATCACTTTAAAACCACCAATAATTATATTGACATGATCCTTAACATAAGAGAAACACTGAATCATGTAAACATACAAATATCATTATTTGCTTGCCGTCATTCATCTACGCGAAGTATGCAAATTTAAATAATTGGAGAATAGACCTTTAATAATTTATTATATCTTGACATATCTACGCATGGATACGCACTCTTCATAGATAGTAACTAATTTCAAAAGCCTTGCAAAACTATAATATGAATTCGCATTGTCTGACCACACAGCGTAACTTCTAAAATTCCCGGTAAGCAAAACGTACGCAATAAAAAGTGTACAAGTGGCGTATAAAAAGACGGGATTATAGTGACGAAAACTTATCCAAGTTTAAAAATCATTTAAGCAGCTTGACATTTACAGAGGTATATAATACTAACGACCCTAATATTGCATAATAGTAGATTGTACATCAAGTGCATAAAACGCACCATTTTACGCGAGACGTTTATCCATCCGAACGAGCTTGCGAGCTTGCTTGTTTTTTGAGGATGGATATAGAGTGGAAAGGGAGGGAGGGAGAGGACCAACAAACATCTGACCTACATAATAATTATAAATATATTTTATTAGACTAATTGCGAATATCTGTATGAAACGGACATTCTGCGTTCCATAATGAACAATTAAAAGAGTGACTATCGACATCACATAAAATATGCGGCCATCTTTGACAATTTGATTAGACATGACAATTAGTGATGTCCAATTGTTTTCCTTGTTAGATTTTTCATACTAGCTTCATACAAAGTTTTCGTAAAAAAAAAAATATTTCCTTTGTTTTTGTGTAGAATTAACTCGGGTGTCATTTTGTATATAGTAATAAATAACTAATAGAAGCGATATCCGGCAAAAATCTGACACTTGCAAATTGAAATCCCTAAGTCTATGAAAGGCGATTTCAGCCCATCGTGCGTCATTACAATCACCGAAATCATCATTCACCGACATCATACGTCATTATCTTCACCTTAAATGTAAGGGCTTTTTATGTGCCCTTAACATTATTTTGTTGATAATAATGCGTAAAATTTCTCACGCTGTAAAAAATAAAACAATTCCCGGGGTTTTTTCAAAAACTCCGCGTCAAAAATAACATTGTTTCAAGATTTGCCTAACTTTTCCCATACAAGTTTAAAAAAACGTTCTAAATTATTTGTGGTAAATTTTTTATCAGAATGTTAGAAATCACAAGCAAACTATCTAAATTCTGTTCTCAAAGCAAATACAATTATAACGCGTTTTCATTCGAAATTTGGAGTAATTTTTGTTTTGTGTTTGTTCATTTACGGTAAGTCTTCATTACAGCGGCCAGTTTATCTATATAAAAAAAATGAAATGCTGATGAGTTTTGTATGAATTAATGAAATTTGTTCAGGATAACGTCTGTCGGATCCGCCAGTTTATCAAAAAATAAAGCTTGTAAAAAGTAAGTTGGAGTCTCGTCTCCTACGAAATGTATAGGAAAAGTTTTTTTGCGATTTCTGACTTTTCTAGTACTCAAACCTTGGTTGGTTCGCTAAAGTTTTTTGATTCTTATAACCTGGACCCTGTCCTGTTGGATCCTTATCCAGGATCAATTGGCATCGAAAAAGTTTTTTCTGAAAATTGCCCATTTTCTTGCCTGTTACCTGTTACATTTATTTTCTAAATCTGTGAATGAGTTCAAAATGTCTGAAAAAGTTAAGCGCAGTCTCTTAAGACCGTTGACCTGTAGCTACAACGTTTAAGGTTCTGATTTGTTCGGTACAATATCTGCAATCGAACAGCGCAGCACTACGAGTATTGCCTGCGTGCATGTCCAATTGTCCATAAATGCATGTATCGCATCTAGTACCAGTTAGATCAAAATAATCATCTAGTGCTAATTTAGCTTAGATTTACCATTAAATAATTTTAATTAGTCCATACTATATTCTATATCCATACACAATATTATAAATGTGTAAGTAACTCTGTCTGTCTGTTACGTTTTCACGCCTAAATCGCTGAACCGATCGTCATAAAATTTGGCAGAGATATAGCCTGGGATATGGAGAAGGACATAGTCTACTTTTTTACGCGATAACCGACATCCACGCGGGCGGAGCCGCGGGCAAAAGCTAGTATTCAATATAACTTTTAAACCATATTTTTTCGTACAATTAAACCAGTGGTTATTAAACCAACAACCAAACCATAACCAGTCTAATATATAACCAGTCCAAATCAACCATATCAATCAAATACCAACCAACCCAGAATTGAGTGCTAAACACGCAGGCGCTAAATCCTACAAGGTCCTTTGAGCATTAAGGGCCTCGGTTCGCGAATTACAATGAAGTGTTTGTGCGCCGGGACCTTGCAACCAGTGTTTTGTATGTTACCAGTTTGTAGGCAAAGTAGGAAGGCAATGAGATCAATTTGGACGAAATTGGGTTGCTGTCGCGTAAGGAGAATATAAGGTCAGACCAAACCATTTTATACTCTTTATTTTCATTCGCGTATTTAATTGACCGTGCGAATAATGGAGCAGTTTAGCAATCAGTCAAACGGACATTTACGACTCCGTGGTTAAACTTCTAACTAAAATCAAGAAAGACGGAGCTGAACGAAAAACAACATAGATTATTGCAAACGGAAGTTGGATATATTAGAAAATTATTGGAGAGAATATAAACGCGGCCATAGCAAGTGCTGAATTAAACCATAAATGTATTTCACTAAAAATTGTTTTGATAAGGCGGAGGAAGTCTTATTTGTCGATCCAGCAGCTATGAAGCACTTGTTCCGGCAGAGGCAGAGGCAGGCAGGCACCGCCCCTTTCTGCCCCGTCTCAAAAATATACCCTGTATTTTGATCAACATACAACCTGACATTGTCTGCAGATTGCAAAAACGTTGGAAAATTTTAATTTCGCGGGCTAGTCTAGTGCATCCCCCTAACGATTTAGGAGGGAATATAAATTGATACCTATTGGTCGATAATCACATTTTATTGGATGTAACTGAAGGCTTACCAGAGTTGTCCTAAATTAAAGCTGAATTTCGGTTCTGCGGAAAATGAAGACTGGAACCTTGAAACGTTGTCAAAGTATAATGGGTTGCGGAGAAAGTATTTACATAAGTACTTATTTGTAGTATAGTAGTAGTTTGTGTTTGTTTTTTGTCTGTGTGAATGTTTTCATTATTTTTTTGTACCTACTTAAAGATGAAAAAAGGAACCCTTATAGGATCACTTCGTTGTCCGTTTGTCAAGACCCTTTTTCTCAGGAACGCGTAGAGGTATTAAGTTTAAATTATATCTAATATCAAATACGTAGGTCAACAGTCCCTCGGAACTAAAAAAAAAACAAGTTTCTAAGACCACGCAATAAAATAATACGGCCATGTACACGACATATTTCGATACTCGCAAATAAATGAAAACCTATAGGGTACTTCCCGTTGACCCTAGAATCATGAAATTTGGCAAGAAGCAAGGTCTCACAGCGCAAGTTAAGGTTGCAATCATTAAGTGGTAATGTGAGCACTTAAAAAAATATCTTTTGCGGTTACAAACTATGCAGTTGGAAAATTTACCGTGACGTATACAGATGCATGGGAGATCATTTTTTCAACTACAAAGTTAACTTTGTTCTTGGGATACATGTATCCCAACTACGGAACCCTTCATTGTGCGTGGTCCGACACGCACTTGGCCGGTTGTTGTGTTATTGACTCACTTCTGCCTCTGTATGAGCTGCAGCAGGCGCGCGTCGTCATGCGGCGCGGGCGCATGCTCCGACCACGCGTCGGCCGCGCTCGCCGCCAGCTGGTTGCGCACGGCGCACACTGCGCCGCTCATCTCCACGCCCTGGGAAACATTGCACTTCACTCACTACTTGGCCAACACAAGCGAGACAAACTGCCGATCTATTCTGTAAAATCCTCACCGTGAAACTTAGGTGAAGAGAGCTCACAGTGAGCCGTCAATAGTGTCAATACCTGGTAACATGTGGAGTGACAGCTGACAGCTCAATTCAATGAAGTTTGAGCACAATCCTGAATTTGGTTGTCGAATAAAACCTTCTACACAATAAATGTAGCACACAGTCACAGACATTGACATAGGCTTTTTAATAACGGTAATCCTTGCTTGTCTTCCAAGCTTTTTTTCTAAATAGCAATACAATCTGCTTGACATTCATTTGATAAAAATAAGGATCCATGGTTTGGTGATTAAAACCAGGGCTATTGCGAATATTCGCATCCGCAAATGCGGAGCTTCCGCATAAATTTGGCTATCTGCATCCTCATCCGCAATAATTGATGCGGATGTAATACAAGTTGCGACAAGAAAGAAATTGGGCGGGGCCGGCGAATAGCGCATGCCGTTCGCACGTGACAATGATCAATGGTAGCGAAAAAATTGGTGACAAGATCCGACGCGTTTGTTGTGGTGCATCAATTGTGTCTTGTAAATAAATCATTACGTACTAAAAGAATGAGAATGACTGATTCCACGGAAAAGGATATGGAACAACTAAGACCAAGGATATCAAGTTTCGAAATCCTTGCTTAAAAAACGACCTTGCTATGATGTTAGATTCGTCAAGTGAAGATGAGAGTCAAGAAATACCAGAAAATGGTAGCACTGAAGCTGTACTCAAAAAGGAATTACTTTCTTACCGCACTAAAAAAAGGTTCAATGTGGATGAAAATCCTCTTAAATAGTGGAATGTTCGTCGAGAGGAATTTAAGATATTATCACCGATAGCACGAAGATTTTTATCCACTCCACCAGGCAGTGTTCCTAACGAAAAATTATTTAGTAGCGCGGGATTAATTTACGAACCTCTGCGTAACCGCCTTGAATCAGAAAAGGCGGCAATATTACTCTTTATTAAGTATAATGCAACTATTTTTCACTTTTAAAAAAATAGGAGCATTACACTTATTAGTAATTTTCATTAATAAAAATGTTAATAATTACTTTATCATTGTTTTAATTCTTCGTTCATATACTGTATTTATATAAGATCTTAAACATCCGCATCCGTATCCGCGGATGTGAGCCTTCAAAAATCCGCATCCGCATTCAAATTCGCGGATGTGAAAAAATCGGCATCCGCGCGAGCAAGCGGGCCTAAATATTGTTTTAATCAGGGATCTTGCATCCCTGATTAAAACAATATTTAGGCCCGCTTTCACCAAAAATCACTGTATGCGTTTAGCGCTAAACATAATGATTTAAAACATCGGTCTGTCTCTGTCATCTTCAAATGATTAACAGAAATAGAACTGTTTTAAATTCGTTTACCGTTAAAAGAAATCAGTGATTTGTGGTGCAAGCGGGCCTTGGGAGCGGACGGCGACGTCATGAGGTTACAAATAGTAATGATGATCCTGCTGCTGTCATGGCACCTTCAGATACGAGTAGTGTTCACTTTATACGTTGGAAGTGAACTATTTGTTTTCATTACCAAGTAATAGGGGCTAAGCCTATTGTCATCAACCGGGTAAAAATTTGCAAAAGGTGAATATAAATGGAGTCTAGTCTCTAGAGAATTTTTATGTTTTGTAAAGCGTTCAAAAATGAACTATGGCTGATACTATCGAAAGGTTTTGGATAATCTACAAATGTTACATTAAGTGGGAGCTGTAATTCAACATGCTTTTTGATAACCTGGTTAACAGAATTAAGGTTGTCAGTAGTAGAGACTGCGGTTGATTTGTTTGGGAGGCTGGTGTTTGTCGAGTGATTCTGATATTTTGTCCTCGATTACTTTAGTTAAAGTGTACAGGTCCAAAACCAGACTGATGGGGGTAGTAACTGTTAACTGTGTTCGCACGCGTTTTATGGAGAAGAACTATCAGTGAATGCTAAAATTCGAGTTTTTAGACGCTGTTGAAAAAGATTGTAACATGTGGAAGAAGGTCCGGATTTCTTGTTTTTAGAAATATGGATTATAGGATAATTATACTAATAATTTGAAAAAAAAAAAAAAATTGCTTTAGTTTGATGATGACATCATCGAACTAAAGCATTTTTTTTTGCGATTTATGTAGGCGGAGTAAGGCAAATGGTTGCCGTCGTTCCCTCCCTTCACCCGCTCCTCGGAGCGAGAGGGGGGGCAGCATTTCTTCGCACGGTGGCGCGCAATATCGATCGCTCGCTCTGTGTGAATAGATGAGATTGTTGTGATGTCGCGCGGCTGAACTACGGCACAACAGTGAAGACTCGCGCGTCGATCACACGCTGCAGCAGAAAACAAGAGGAAGCAAGGTATTTTACCTTATTTTCCAATGCCGCAGTGTAGACGGCTACTATCATCTTGTTGTTAGTCTCCAATAGCAAGAGCAGCTGGAAGATTAGCCGATACAAGGAGCGTGTGAGCTCCTCGGTCGCACCGCGCGCTAGCTCCAGCACCTGTGAAGTGTAGACTGAATTTAGTTATTTGAACGAACAAAAGATTCAGTGGATATGTATGTTCTGCCGATTGTTGTGCAAATAATTAGTTTTCTAGCCGGATTTTTTTATATTTATTTTTTGTTCATAGCCATGAAAGCATTAAAATTCAGTGAGGAAAATGTTTCTTATGTGAAAGTTATTTTCTTAAACTATTATCTATTTACTTATTTCGCTTGTTATCACGTTAAAATGTAAATAAGTGCGAGTGAACGTTGACTAAAATAACAAAATGAATCTAGTGTTTGTTTGTGTCGTGGTTGTTATTTGGATTTTAAAAATTGCGTACGAACCTCCAGTGTATGCTCTCGACGATCGAAAAATGTCATCAGATGCTCGTGAAGCTCCAGCGAAGCGTAGCGTACAGCATCACGAACACGCGGGTGGTCGGCTACCAAGGGCCCAGCCCACAGCAGCGGCGGCTCCTCCGCAGCCGCGCGCTCCAGCACCGCGCCCAGCTCTCCCGCCAGCGCTGGGCCAGCTGCCGCCGCCGCCGCCGCGCCCGCGCCCGTGCTGCCCGCGCTGCCTGCCGCCGATGCCGCCGATGCCCCTTCCGCACACAGGGACAGGGTCTTCATTATGACCTCCTGGAAGGGCACCAACATACAATTACATGGACGTGCTGCGGCAGGGATATCGTGCACTTCGCAATTATGTCTATGATGTTTTTGCTCGTTTGCGTGCACGTAATATACTACGTTTTCTTTACAACATTTACACTCGTTAATTAACTATATATCAGATCAAAAAATTTACTGACAATCATGTTTTTTGACTTCCTTAATATGAATAGTCCGCCAAAGACCATCAACCATGTCTGGACATGATTTAAACCATTGAACCAGTTTTTATTTTGAGATCGAGTCAAATGAACCTAGTTCATATAAAGAAAATGTTCACATTCGTATGAATTGCTGATCACAGTCACTTATTAACTTCATACAAATAAGGTTAATTTATGAAACGCTTTATACTCTAGAGACCTCTAGAGGTCAGCCTAAGAACTTTACCTTAGCCAACAAAAATTTCGAAATACAACAATTAGCTCGAAAATTAAACTCTGATTAAAGTAGATCTCGTTTTGTAATGAGACGATAAACGTCTAATAGGTGTTGTGTCGCTGGACAAGTTTGTTGTCGTCCATTCTTTCTTCTCCAGTAGCGTGTAGGAACGGACGGAGGGAGGGCGTCATGGTAGTTTTAAGAGTTTATGCGATAAGCAACAGTCAATTCAAATTTATCAATGTACATAATTATGACACCAGATCGGACAAAAATAAACAAAAAAACCAACATAAAGTATATTAAAAAAAAAATATTTTATTTTATTTCGATTAAATAAGTATGGATACGAATACATTGATAGAATTGAAATATTCTACCGTCTCTTTCACCAGTTGGGCACTGGTGACACTGGTGAACGAGATAATCGCCCTTCGATTAATTAAATAATAAGTATTTGTTACTCAAATTTATTGTAATCGTCTATCTATTTAACACGCAATGCGTAGTATATAAAGGCTATTTAATAAAAATTGTATCAGCTTCTGATTAATGTACCCCTGAAGTAAAATAAATGGATATGTGTGTGTTATATTATTATTTTTAAAAGTTCAATAAATATGATATTATTGTGAATGTGGTTTTTTTTCCATGTTCCGTTTTTATAAGGAGAAATTGCAAACCTTGTGGCTCCATTCCCAAATCTCTCATCGAGGGCTTAACATAACTGAAGAATTTTTTTTTCTACTTGATAGCAATTGATTGCTGGCAGTGAGTTGCTATAGGAGATGAGTAATGCTTATGTGCACGGGCTCGGTTAGTACGGTCACCTTGAGCACGGTGTGCAGGCGGTGCACGAGCGCCAGCGGCGGCATGAGCGCGGCGTGTCGCAGCAGCGCCGTGACGGATGCGCGCCACGCGTCGTGCAGCGCGGGCGCAGCGCCCGGCACCGGCGTCACGTCGCCGCGATCACCTGCACGCGAGCACACTACACACCTTATACACCACATTACTTTTGCTTTTATGTACACCCGAAAAAGGGCCTTTGTACTCAATCTCTACTGTGGGATCTCCCTGAAATTGTGAGCAGCTCATGTTGCATTGTTTCCTTAAAGGTAAGACCCAGAATGCAGTCAATCAACATCGACCACTCGATACTGATGGCCTCAACATATTCGATACTTAAGCGTCACTATGTTCAATCAGCACAAGATGAAGAGTAGTGAAAAAAAAAAAAACAGATCCCCTACTCTTTAAAATGTAAAATCCATCATATTGATTTTGTTTGTATAAAATGTAGCCTATGTCACCATAACACACCATAATAAAGAATTGATTGACACCTCATTCATCAAAATCGGATAAGTAATTTAGGCGCTACGTTGGAACTGATACTCCCATAGATAATAATTATTTTCTTTCTTTTTTGGTAGTAAATTTTTATTCATCTGTCAAATATATTGCAAACTATAAACTTCTGTAATCAAAAAAAAAAAAAAAACATTTTATAAATGTGAGTACCATGGAGCCGTTTATTATGTTATTATGATGTATATTGACTTGAAAGAGCATGGCAGTTGAGAGTATGTCATGCACACTTAAATGTCTCACTGATGGTGGCGCGTGTGTTGGATCATTCGGTTCTCTACAAAATGATTGAGCTGGATGGTGCTGATCCACACGTCATGTTCGTGAACGGGTGCCGTCAGTTGAGACTGGTTATCTCTTGACTGCCAGGACATATTTTGAATTTTATATTTTGAATTGTTTTTTTTTTTTACATTGTCTCATATATAGAAGCAACAAGAATAATGTACCCAGGATTTTGTAATATCTTGATTTAAAAGAGTGTCCATGGAGTTTCTTGCCCGTTCTTCTCCATCTATCTTATCGATCTACGTTTTGAAATGGGCAACTAGCTTCAACTTTCTGACTAACTGATTCCTATTTGACAATTCAAAAGTGTGAGCCTGTAAATAGTTTAATTAAAATAAATGCTTTGAATTTGAGGAAAATAGGTAAATACAAACAAACATACATACATAAAATGCTAAACACACTGCTTTCTTTTGGCTTTGCCGTAGAGTAAATATCATCTCGCTTACCGTCGGGCTCTCCGCTGGAGGCGCTGGAGAAGGAGTGCGTACGCGGGCGCAGCACCAGCTCGTGCGCGGCGCCTCCGTCACCCTCGCCCCGCGCCCCGCTAGCGCCGTCATCCCACCCACCCTCCTCGTCCGACGAGTCCTCGTGCGCACTCTGTGACAAAAACTGTATTAACACGTTGAACGCCGCTTTCATTTTCAGTCTTTCTGTTTGGGCCGTGGGGAACACCGTGTGGTCGACATACAATAGTTCCGTTGGGGCCGCGGGGGACAACATATGACCGCGAGTCACGAGGCGATTTTCAGCATCTCTATTGAGCCATCAAGCACAGATATAAAGTTAATATGTATTTGACGTGACCCCCGGGCCCTGCAGACAAATAGATTGTATTTGGTTTCTAGTCGATAAAGCATTAAAAATCTATGTAAAAAACTTAACAATCGGGCATTTTTAACCTGGCTCCTTTAACAATATAAGTGTGGCCCGTATGTTGTCCCCCATGGCGTTTAACGTGTTAACACGTTGAACGCCATATGGAAAATCGAGTATTTTCACACAGGCCACGGGGCTGACGCGTGAGCCTTATCTTATTGAACCATTCGAGCCAAGGGGGTCACCCGTGAGCTGCGTGACACGTCCAACGTAAACTCTTCCTACAAGCCACAAATTGCAGCTATCAAACACAACGCATATGGAAGTGAGCCGCGTGGCCCTGTAGCCTAACAGGACGGCGTGGTTTTCAAATCTTATAGAAAGTAGTTTTTATCATGGTTATTGCAATGATGCTACGGTTGTTCTTAACGGTACGGTAGAAAATATTATTTCGATTTATTAGCGGTAATAAAACTTTAAAATAATAACAAAATATCAATTGTTCAATACCATTTGGGAAAAGATAAATGATTAAAAACAATGTGCTGCTCTTTTCATTGATATGTCAAAAGCGTTTGACTGTGTAAAATATGAAATTTTATATGATAAATTAGAAAGTATAGGAATAAGAGGTATAGCACTAAAATTAATTGAGAATTATTTAAATAATAGAATGCAGGCCACTTTTATTGAGGTATACAATGAAAGTACAAAAATGGTGGAGGTAGCGAAATCTGAATTCGAATCTGTAATACTAGGTGTACCGCAAGGCAGTATATTAGGGCCCCCATTATTTCTACTGTATATTAACGAGCTCCCGAACCTAATTAACCACTTTTGCGTAATGTATGCTGATGATGCAACTATATTTATTCCCAATGAATTTTCAAATCATTTTAATTACGAAAGTGAAATAAACAACACGTTAACAACAGTTACTGATTGGTTGCAGTCAATAAATTTAAAAGTTAACCTTTCAAAAACGAAATTCGTTAAATTTAGAAATTACAAAGTAAACCTACAAAACTGAATGTAACCGTAACTGATATAGCGATTGAAGAAGTAAAAGACACAAATTTCCTAAGAGTTACAATAGATCGACATTTAAACTGGAAGGCACATATTGAAAAGATTAATAAAGAAATATCCAGTGCTTGCTACGCATTGTCAATCGTAGCAGAAACTACAAATACCAGTGTTACTAGAAATTCCTATTTTGGTAATGTTTATCCACTGCTAACTTATGGTATTATATACTGGGGAAACTCGACAAACGTGCAGTCCACATTCATTCTCCAGAAAAAATGTCTTAGGACAATATACATAGTACCGATTCATTGAGAGAAGTTTTCGGAAAGAAGAGTTTCCTGACACTGACTGGCATTTATATACTTGAATTATGTTTATTTATTAAAAAATAATATGCAATATTTTAATTTCAAATCTGATTCTAAGAGAAACATTCGCAAACAATATAAATATGACATAAAGGAGAATGACAAATATCGCCTCGAATCATTTGTAACGTCCGGCAGACTTTCTATAATAATGATAATTCATGATAGAAAACAGTAAGAATTATACAATATAAATAAAATCTGTAGAAGCACACAGTTGAAAAGTAATTTTAAATAGTTATTCAATTCATCAACACATTTCATAGCTCACAAACTGACATAACACACAATTTCAATTAGAAATGTTGCCAATACCAAAATAAAATAATATCGATATGAAATTGCACTTGCAAATCGATTACGATAATGTCAATACGAAGCTACGTAAGTGAATTTATCCACTTGCGTGTCCGACGGGGCGTGCCACATCCAACTGAAAGCTTATTATCTGGTAAATTATTAGTAGCTTATTATATAGTAAAAATACGAGTGTATAGTTGAAACTATACAGAATCTACATAATTAAAACCTAAACAACAACTAGTCCAAAGTACTTTAACAAAAAAGCCATGACTGTTGCCAAAACGTTAAACCAGAAACTAATTAGGACAACATTTGTTGCCTAGACAGCCAAACTCGTAATTCATTTATTTATATATTTTAGAATATATAATTCATAGTTATGTAATAATTAAACACAATTTAATTCGATTATCGATATCGTTCAGGAAAGTTTATTCCTAATACTGTTATTATAGTACTGGCAACACTTGATGTAAAACTTCTTGTATTTCTCTTTCTCAAAAAGTTTTGACTTCTCCCGCGTGCGACGAAGTGTTTCATTGCTTTTTGTTTGAGTTTTGTGTTGTTTATTGATGTGATTTACTTATTATTTTTACTATAAAAACATTTATATGCGAGGATAATGTGCTAAAAGTAATTAATTTAATTAATCATATGTTAGTTTATTTCATGTTATCGTTAAAATCAGAAGTTAAACTTTAAAGAACTATAACTTGTTTTGGTGTACTTCTCATAGAAAACTAAGTATACTATCAAAATCTATAATAATTTTCCTTTTTTATGAAATATATTTTATCTTTGTCGGTTCGGGCCGAGTCTTGTAGGAGACCTTGTCCTTTACCTGTTATTAATAATATGATTTATTATAAAAGTACCTATGTAACTGATATTCGTGTGTATAATCAGTTACCGCCAGCTATTAAGCAATTAAATGCAAATATGTTTAAATCGAAATAAAAAAAATGTTACCGGATAATGTATTTTATAATCTGCATGAGTTTTTTGAGAAAAAGTAATATTCGTATGTAATTCATTTATAATTTGTCTATAATCTATTTGAAATTGATTTGCCGTGTAATACTATTGCATATCCGACATGGGTAGACTGTTGAGCGTAAAATGTTTACGTTTAAAATAAGAACTTGATGTACACAGTTATGCAATAAATATATCTTTATCTTTAAAATATTTATTAAAATACAAAAGAGCATAACATTTTCTACATTACCAAAAAAAAAAACATCGGTGATATTATTTATTGAATACAAACTTTTATAATATTATCAAAATAATTTATGAAATTCAACAATGGCACTTCTTTTTAATATAACGACAGTATTAAATAATTAGTCATCATAAGAAGCATTAAAAATATTGTGTCGTGGACACGGCCGTGTGTTCTACGTGAGTACGTGTACGTCTTCAGATGTACTGGCACCTTCGTTGATTCGCTCGGACGCCTTCATTCTTTTACGGTCCCGGCACCGTTTCACTCTGTCATATGGTGTTTTATGGGTATCACTGGATTGCTCTCGAGAAGCCCTTTCCAACCGTATGCGATCTCTCTATTCTGATTTGGCTTTATGATGAGTACTCGTATAGGCCAACATGGCATTATTTATTTAAATTGCTTGCTTCATATAATATTCATTATAACTATTTCACACTAATGTTTTATATACCCAATCAATTGATCTTGACGAGAGCTGACGATGGAAACTCAAACGAACGTAGTAGCTTCTGTGAGACAAAATTAAAATAATATTAAACGGAAATTATGTGATGCAGCGAAACTACCTCAAAATGGTGGTGCTTCCCCGCGCGCGATGTGCTACAGTCCTCTCAACGTAACGAATTTATCGATCCTTTAGCTATCGATTTGTTTACATAATTACATTTTGGATGTAGATGATAGATATGTAGCTGCAACACCAAACTGTATCCCCCGATCTTGTTATCATCAGTTTTCTGAATTGCCTCCCACTATAGAAGTAAATTTAAAGATAAGATTCACGATTTTTTTTTTTTAATCTTGTTAAAACAGGGTTAACAAAGGAAAAGTTTAGCTGGACAGCTTTATTTGCGCCTTTATCTAATTATATGGTTCAGAAGATTTATCTCGATGTTGTCTAATTGTGTTATCTCCTCTTGTGTTAACTCAAAATCTTCAAAATTATCCTTTATTGTCGGGAAAAGCTTAACAGATCTTCACCTATCGATGCAGGCTGGGGTTTATCACTACGTACGCACCTCTCGCGTGCGGGGTGTGCGGTGTGCCGCAGCGTGACCCCGCGGCCCCCGCCAACGAAAAATGCATAATCCTTTGTACGAGGCCACGGGGTCCACCCGTGAGCTTTTTAAAATATCTTAAAAACTAGACGGTAAAAGTCGCAAATTTTTATTTACCATACAAATTACCGTATTTTATAAACTTTGGAATCAAAACTCAAGTTGATGAAAATGACCGATATCCTGATTTCTTGGCGCTAGGCCCACCGGTGGAACGTAAAGCGTACGTGTTAAAAAAAAAAAGTCTAACAAAGCCAAAATACAAACTTGCCCAGTTTGGGGCCAATGCACAGATTACCCCCTATATAAACCGCTTGTTATACATTTTGTTTTGATTCGAGTTCGCCAAATTGTGAGGTGCGGTAAGTGTGCGGCGAAAGAGAAAAGTGCGCTATGATTGGCTATTTCAAAAACGTTCCACTCTGTAGTGATGGGACAGAGGCAGAGACATGAAATGTCGACAATAGATATCAATACATTTTGTTAAGAAAATAATTAAAATTATTTACTATTTCATTTTATTTATATTTAATCAGTAAGTAAAAACGGACTCAATCAATATGTTAGTAACAATATTTATGTTAGTAAACTCAACCTAGACATTTAAACTAACACTGCCCTATAGTTATGAGAATCCCTGCTACAAGCTCAACACCGATGTGGAAAGCTTGCAGCAGCGTTCACATTATTGTTCTATTTGTTACACAATTTTTAAAGGACGCACCAAATATTAAAGAAACCTATTATATAAATAAAAACTGGCCAAGTGCGTATCGGACCACGAGTGTTGGAGATTTTAATTAATTGTATTGCAACATCAACATTAAAATGTAAAACATTATGTAAGCTGTGGCAACACTCTCCCCTTCAATCTGCGACACTGGTCCAATACAGACGTGTGAATTTTACTTGCGATATTTTATTACATCTTCCTCGGCACCAACGTACCAGCACCTCATCAGCTACCTACCATCTAACTAAAAAGCTACACACCACGCACAATGATGGGTTCCTAGGGTAGTTGGTATGAATTTATCCCAAGAACAAACTTAACATTGTATTTGAAAAACATGTTGATCCATACGGAATGTATGGAAGAACATGTTTTTCAACTGTAAATGTAAGTTGGTCGACTATTGCTCGGGAACTTGTAAAGCCTACTTAGCTGTGATAGTTTTCCTTTTAATTTCGTTATATATACTATTGCTGTGAATGTTTTCACATATCCAAGTATAACCATTTAACTGGCAGAGGGGGGGGGGACACACACACACACACTTGAACCTAACAAAAATTAGCACTTCAAAGTTTAATATTACGCAATGAATCCCAAATCGAAAAATGGTTTTCAAAAACCCACAATATTTTGGACAGGCCTATCGAACGATACTAACTACACACTTAGGGATTAACGAGAAAAAAAATATCATTTCCATTTTACGTGTAGGGGAGGTTAGCCTAAACAAAAAATATTTCATGATTTTATTTTACCGCTTTGTCGGCGTGATTAATATGTATACCCATACCAAATTATAGCATTTTATACGGTCTCTGAGATAAGCCGCGGCCAGACAGACAGACAACTAAAAAATATTCTCCATCGATACGAAAAAATCATAGAAAGAAGTAAGAATAGTATCAACATAATTATGTAAGTAAATTAAATTTCTTTACACTTGTAGTCAAAAAAGTATCATATGCAGGCAGTTTCTAGACCTTCAACTGGGATTCTTTCCTGTCCCGTCTGAGTCTGTCTATCCTACGGTTATCTATTAAACATCGCTTTTTAATTTCCAGTAGGAGTTCCCGTTGTGAAACACGTGATTGTTTTTGTTCATAGGCACAATACGAAGAGTAATCTATGTTCATTTATATGCTTAATTTTGAATATACCTACAATAATAAAAAGTAGGACAGAATTACTTTTAGCGGCGAAGTAAGAAAAATTATAGTAAAATCGAGAGATGGCATCTTTGATACTTCGAAGTCCTGGACAATTTTCCATACCTTTTTGCAGCATAAATACGCTTTATTCTGAATATTTTATTTCACGTAAACCTACATGAGCACTTATGAAACGTCAGAAGCTAGGTGCTTAAATAGTTTTTCTAGATTTTTAGATTTTTATGGAAAGATAAAACTTAAACTTCAAACGAAACTCGGAGATATTGGGGTTTATTCATAAACGCTGCTTAAAGTTAAGTAATGATTAGCGAATGTTTAACCATACATTTTTGACGTTTGAACGTCACTTAACCTTAAGCAACGTTTATGAATAAACCCCCTTATGTCAGGATGATACTGGTGATGTCAATCATATCTCGAGCCTGTTTATGTAGTAATTAACTTATCAGTGCCGGATGAAAACTGCCTGCAATGCGGTATCTAGAGGTCTGTGGGCCAATGTGTGTGTGCAATAAAGTTTTATTTTATCCATAAGTGACATTTTATACATGTTCAATGGTAAATGACGACGCTTTGTAGCAAGTCACAAAACCATGCTAATCCCTACTTCATTATCATCATAACTTAATACGTATCCTTAATAAAATGGAATGTTTTTAATCGAAATCAATGTTGTATTTGTTTTTGTCTATTTCAATTCACATGTACTTTCTGAGTTCATCTTGGACATTACTGACATCGGTAAAGGAAAACATCGTGAGGAAACCTGAACTTATGTTTAAATAAAAGTGAAATGCTGTTCGTTGGTAAGCGCATCACTTGAGAACGGCTGGACTGTCTTTTTATTTATTTTTTTGTGTGGGAAATTATCAAATAACTGCTCCCGCTCTGGGCTGAGCGGGAGGGCGTGTCAGACTTTGACTGACTAAAACCCACCCGTGTTCCTTCAGTTGCCTGTGTGCCAGGGCCACGGTATCCCTTTCGGACAAACCCGCACCCCTGGCAGGCACCGGTCCTAGCGGACCCCGTCAGTGCGTGCTGACATCTATTAGAGGCGCGCGTGGACTGTCTGTGACTATGTTTGTAAAGTTAAACGGAAATTTTGGAAAAACTGAAGGTCCTTTTTTCTATGAGTTATTGAAATTTTGACAGGACGTCTGCCCTGTCAGCTAGTACTTAATATAAGTCTGATATTGCGAACCGTCCCGAGCAAACGTGATGATCAATGCTCGTATCTTCTCTGTAATTATGAGAAGAGACGTTCATCCTGCCGTGGGGCAATTATTTGCTGGCATTATATAATTATAAGCGACCGCCATGATTATTCATGTTCAATGGTATTATGACGATACTTTGTAGCAAGTTACAATCCCTTTTTCGTCCTAAAAAATAGGAAGGTAAAAAAAAAAAAAACAAGTGCGTGTCTAACCACGCACAATGAAGGGTTCCGTAGTTGGGATGAATTTATCCCAAGAAAAAACTTATCATGTAGTTTAAAAACATGTTTTCCTATAGGTACAGAATGTATGGGAGAACATTTTTTTCAACTGTAAATGTAAGTTGGTCGCCAATTACTCGGTAAATTGTAAAGCCTACTTAGCTGTGATAGTTTTCCTTTTAACTTCGTTATATATAGGTACTACTGCCGCGACATTGAATTTCTAACTACAACCGTTTAGTTGGTAGAGGGAGGGGGGGGCACTTACTCTAACTAAAATTGGTACTTTAAAGCTTGATAAGTCACGAACGGTTTACTTAATCAAAAAACGGTCTTCCCAAACCCCTAATATTTTTGAAAGACCTATCCAACGATAGCCCACACTATAGGAAGGACGAAAAAAAAAATTCTCATTCCCACTTTACATGTAGGGGAGGTACCCTAAATAATTGTCTTTTCAAAATGTTATTTTACCACTTTTTTGGCGTCTTTAACGTGTATACTTATGCCAAATTACAACTTTCTAGTACCAATTGTTTTTGAGCTAAACTTCGGACAGACAGACTGTAAGGTTTCCTTGTTGGCTACGGAACCCTAAAAAACATCGTTACGTTACGTTGCGTAAGTACGTTAATCTTCAGTACTCAGAATTTATATGGAGTTTCCTATTTACCTTGACCTGAATGAATAAACTGATACGGGGCAAGTTGCGGTTGCGTCCTGATTCCCTACTGACGCTCCTGTCGTATATCTAGTGCGCCTGTCCTACTTCCAGCCTTGTATGACTTAATCTATTGAATAACTTTCCTTTTTGAATTAGTAGTTACACTATGAATGTTGTCAATTACAACTAATAACGTTCGATTTAATGACGATGATTTTGAATTACGATTTGTTATTCGTTTTCGTAAATTCCATAATGATGATAACCAATTTCCGTTGAGCAACCGTGCAGGCATTAGGCTGACGATGATGAAGTTTATTCTGTTTCCGAATTACAAATCACTATTGATTACGATTCTTGATTTTGAGTTTAAAATCGATAGTTATAACAACTTTAAGCACAACCACTGAGAAAATGCTGAAAAACTACTTTTTTCTCACATAACATCATATTTTTGATTATTTTGACGTATATTAGAGAAAAGTGCAGTTTCGTGTGATTTAAGTTTCGGTCGGACTCTAGCAGTAAGGTAAGTAGTGAGTAAGTTGTTGAAGGCTGGTAGAGCCGCGCTACTGACCGGCTTGCCGGGCACGTGCGCGTGCGCGTCGGGCGCGCGCGGCAGCTGCGGCGGCGGGCTGCGCTCCACGCACGCGCCCTCGTCGCGCTCCTCGCTGGGCAGGCGCCGGCGCACGCCCCAGTTGAAGTTGTCCGAGCTCTCGCCCTGAACGCGTTACATCAAAACACATTACTCGAGTACTAAGTGGGTGGCCTAGCCTATTCCCAACTTCGTTGGGGTCGGCTCCCAGTCTAAACTGATGCAGCTGAATACTAGTATTTCACAAGGAGCACTAATTGGTTATGACTCTGAAATAAATTCATATAAGTATTAGGATTTCACTTAAGAGGGAAGCGCTGTCGTAGCTCGCGAAATTAAAATTTTCTTAAGTTGTTTGCAATTTGTAGGTCAGTATCAGGTAGTATAGCCCATAAAGTATTTTAGTCCAGCCATGGGACGTAATTTTGGCTTACAATATATAACTAGATGGTCATTGGAGGGTGACTGATGAGCTTACCTCGATACTCTCGCTCTCGTACTCCAAGAAGTCAAAGTCTTTGAAGACCCCGAAGTGGTCGGTGGGGTGCGCGCCCCCAGACGGTTCATTGCCCGGCGTGCCCGACACCTCCTCCAGCGAGGACGCCATCGACGACTCGCGCTCCAGCAACTCCGAACTCTGGCTGAATATCACCTGGAAGCGCCGTGTCGGATATGTTACACACATTCACACTGTCAGTCAAAGGGGATTGCTAAGCTGAACATCAGCTTAAGTAGTAATGTTAAAAATATATTCTAATAATCTTTTTAAATTGCAATACAAAAGTTTTTATTAAATACCATTCTCCATTTGTGATTGGCTGGTGTTTGGAGAAAACGCTTAAAACGCTTTTTCTTAGCGCGGTGTTTGAGGAATTTCGTGAAAAATATGAATTATCATGGGTACTTTATACCTTATTAGCTTAGTAATCCCTTTCCAGGTACCAAACAGTTGTGTTGCTATAATTTCCACAATAGACGAAGAGACGAATATAAATTCACAAGTGATCGGATAAAACATTATGTACATTTTCCTTGTATCATGTGTCTCACGTAGGTTTTGAATGCTTGCTTACTTGCGAAAATTCCTACTTTGTATATAAAGTAGCTATGTGTTGAATATATAATGATGCTTAAGTACATGTTTGTACAAATACAACGTGAGCATTGCTTGCGGAAGTATGGCACCGCCAATAATCTGAAAGATAACTAAATGATCTTAGTGTTGTAAATGTGGTACAACTACTCGAATAGATCATACAACGTAAATACTGAATAATGAACTCATATAGGAGCAACTGATTCGTGAAATTACTAAAAGTGTTAATATGAGAATATATTCTTAGATTGTGTTTCTCATAAATGGACAGCTAAATAAATGAATGCAGTTTCACTCCTATATGAATGTAAAACTCTGTAGTTGTATACTTCCGACACATTAATGTTTTACATAAATAGTGCATATACTGTGCTGACTTATAATATTATGTTGTTAGTGTATAAACAATTCAACCGTGTATTTATTATAACTGTGACGGTTTGCAGTGTTCAACTGTTTACTGAAATATAGTATTGATGGTGATCACATATTATGTACAATATAATAATTCAGATTCAGGTGTTGACGCTGCGTAGACACAGCGCTAGCGTCGCATTGTCTCGACTCTATCCAAAGTATAGTCGGGTCGACGCGGCGTTAGCGCCGCCTTTACGCGTGTATTAGTTCGACAAAGCCTGCTCTCGATGCGTCAAGTACGGTCTGAATACGGTGCGCTTAATCACCCAGAACTCTGGCACAGAACCCACAACTGTCATCCTTCCAGATTGAGTTCATGCAATTACAATTCACCGATCTTTGGTGGACGGTAAGTAATGAGCCATACCTATCATACAAAATGGTTCTTATGCGAGGATAGCTTGAAGTGAGGCTTGAGCGAATGAGTATTGAAGATGACGTGAGCGCGTCATGTGGGGTGGTCAAGCGAAGCGTATTGTTCGGGGCAAATCACATTACGAAAACGTTGATCACTTTTGTACTTTGTCACATTAAAGTCGTAACCTGAATGTTGATGTTGCTGTCTCTGTAACGACGCCGATATTTGCATGGCAATATATGACAAGGTTCTAAGTATGGTCAATGTTTTCATAGGCCGACTGTACAAGGCGGTATATCCGTACACCGCCGGTACTCGAGCACCTGTAGCGTGCGGTGTAAGCGTTGCGACATAATATACATGTATGCGAGTTACCTTAGAACATAAAGTGGTAATTAAATCGTCCTAAACGCAGCGATGGATAGAAATCATATATTCATTAGTTGTGTGGCTATACCCAGCCCGCCATCGGACAACATATGTGTATGCGTCGGTCGGCTAGCACCCGCCTCACCAGTTTGCAAACAATACATTTGAAAATAATTGATATTATAATAAAATAATTAGTCAGCCAATTCGTTTCCAGGTGCTTCGCCGACTACCATCAATACTAATCATTGACGTGTATATCGTATGGGTCATATACGGTACAGTGTGTCAATACAATTTGACCCTTGTGGCGCTACTTATAGAGTGCAGTTTCTTACCGATGGGCTCTTGGGGAGGCCGACGCGTTGGCCGCACGTCGTCAGCAAGTTCACGAGGCATTCTCGGACGCGACTCTGTTCATTGATAAGTGATTAAATACACAAAATTAATTTAGACACGAGTGTAATTATTTGTAGGTTAATCCTCACATCGAGTTAAAACATTTAATAGAGTAACGTGAACAGAAGCCTCCAACTGTGGTTAGTTATGTTTGGGTTTCCACATTTTATTTAGACATCTGCGAGTCTCTCTCTAAATATAACAAGTATTTAATAGATTTAATTTAATGTAAGTATCTCTTAATATTATACTTATGTCCTTTAAAAATGTATTAACTTTTTTAGAAATATATTTTTTTAAACTGTCATGGTCACTAATATATTATTAACACGAACGGGATATTACAACAAATAATAAACATGGTAAATATCCCGTTCGTGTTTTTTAGAAATGTTATCAACTATTAATATTTTAACTTTGTTAGTTAATTGTTAACTTTATAGATAGAGCATGCTGTGGTGTCATACGTGAAGCAGTACACCTACTTAATACCTGATTTTGCCCTTTACTTGTGTATCATGTATTGTGTACATCATTTGTTGGAGATTCTAAATCAATAAATAAATATATAAATAAATGACGGCAGTCATGAGAATGACAGCACTGCTTATGACGGTTGTCTTTGATGTCCGTCGTTGTGTCGTGAGTTAGGCTCACGGCACTATATTTTTTTGTCGAAATGCATAACAATCGAGTTTTAATCTATCTTATTTGATTCAGAATCATTCATAAAGACAGACGAGGTCGGGTCAGGCTTGCTTACCTGGTATTCAATATTAAGTATTTTTTTATCTCACGTTCTCAATAGTAAATAAGATGTTGCTATAATTAAGTGTTTGGAACTATTTGTTTTAATGAAATGCAATTAATACATTTAAATTAACTAACAAACTATTTAACCTGACCTATTTTAAACTATTAACGAAATAATCTAAAATATTTATGGCGTCTAAACATTCTTCCGCATCGCTGTCAACTGGTAATGTACCCAAGAGACTGGCAACATTGCCACGTTTTGTGGCAATGCTTAGCCTCTGGCCAAGGTAAAGGCCAGCCCTTGGGTCACGGGCAGTGTCAGCCTTTTGGAGATTCCAATTAATAATGCATCGCGTGCCTAATGTACCCTGCCTCGGCAGTGAAGGTACGAGCACAGAGCGGACACGTTGCAAAGAGATGGTGTCGTACCTGCGACATCCAGGGCCTCTTCCAGCCCGAGGCCAGCGCGTCGGCGGGCGACAGCGAGAGCGAGCGGCGCGGCGACGTGGCGCTCTGCGGCTGCGCGGCACTGTTGCCGCCGCCCTCGGGGCCCACCACCGTGGACGCCGAGCCCGACTGGGACGTGGACGACCCTGACAAACAGATTGTGCTTACAATATGCGGACTGAAAGAGGCACATACATCCATTTACAATTTGGTAACATTACCGAGTATTAATAAATCTTATTATTCATGAAAATAAAAAAGTTATTACTATTTTAAATTCGTTTAAATTTCTAATTAAAACTATGTTATGACTTGTACACACCCGTTACGATCGCCCGCACCACATGTAAAACCAGGTAAAACTCCCCATTAAAAAAAAAACAGCACTGTATTATTTTTCAAAGTGACCACATAAATAGACTTTTAGCACGATAGAACACCCTCGAGAATCAGACAGGTTTTTTTTACATGTTGTTTACACAAAAAAAAAAAAAACTTGCGCCAACAGTATCGTGTCATACCGTATAGCGGTTACACACACGTCTTTGGACGCTCGCATACGCGCGCTTCGACAACACGATCATCGCGTGCGAGCGCAGCATTGTTGTTCTTATAAGCTCGTATTAAAAATAGAATAATAAATATTAATTCAAAAATAAAAAATTGTATTGTGAAATAATGTAGTTATTATAGCAGAGGTATTATTGAATCTTTATTGCTACTAAACTCGTGTGTGTTGGATCATTGAGTTCCCTTCAAAATGGTTGAGCGAAATGGTGCTAATCCATGCGTCACGTTCGTGAACGGGCGCCGTCAGTTGGGACTGGTCATGTCTTAGCTGCCACGGCTTATTTTAATATATTTTAATTTTAAAATTGTTTTAATTACGGACGCTTCTAACGTGCACGTCTTTCTACATTGTTCTCACATGTATAACTTCAACATGAATGATGTAATCCATTTTTTGTAACGAAATTTTGTTTTAAAAGAGTGTCCGTGGAGTTTCTTGCCCGTTTTCTCCATAGGAACCTACTATACTTTGGAATGGGCAACTAGCTTCATCTTTCTGACTGACCGACCCCTTGACAATTCAAAAGTGCCTGTAATTGGTTTATTTGAAATAAATGCTTTGAGTTTGAGTTTGACTTGTATGATCTTTTAACCTGTTATAAGAATGGCATACGGTAACGGCCCTGATGTCGATGTCTTCAAAATGGTCCACGTTATGTTAAATGTCTACGTAATATGACTCGACTCAACATGAGGCAAAATCGATGAGTTAGTTCAGCATGAAATAGGTCAGTCCGTGACCCCTTTGAGGCGGCCGGGGTTACAATAAACAGCTTGTAGAGCCTCCGGCGAAGTAACTACTGTTCACCCGGAAATTATCTAAATTTCTCAATTCAAGTAAGTATAGGAATACCCTATACTTGAATTGAGAAATTTAGATAATTTACAATTATTAGGTACTCACTCAACTATCAATATTTTACAACAATCATTTATTTTATTTTTGATGGTGTTTTATGGGAAGGCTCCTAAAATTAATTTTGGTAAAAATGGAATTTGAACCTTTTCATGTCATATTGAGTTTGTGTTTCCAAAATTAAACGATCGATATCTACGATTCAGAATTTAAGTTAACGTGTTCTTTCATCATGTGAGATGATCATTTGACTAGAGTACTACCTACTTAGAGGTCACAACGGTCACCCATCCAAGTCATGACCACGCTATATGGAGTTTGACTTCGCGCTGCATCAGCCCAGGGGCCTAAGTCTACTAATTTACAAACGTTACAATGGTCTCGCCATTGTGAGTATTTGACAGTGTTTGTATGGCAAATCTGTGAAAAACTCACAATGAAGAGACCATTGCAACGTTTGTACATTAGTAGACTTGGCCCCCAGGTATCTTTACAGTCGCATGTCATGGAGCGGCGCTGTAACTCTAAGGGAGCTACAAAGTAGGCACCAGCTGATTGAATATATTGACGAACAAAGGAAGGTATTCAACGTTACATGATTATGTATGAAAATTGTCTCATGTGAGTGGTTTGCCCTAATAACATGTACAGAATGCCAATTACAATATAACAAAGCACGTATTTACATTTTGTTTCTTAGGAACATAAATAGATTCTCTCCTCCTCATTCTCTTCTTTGTGTATTCTGAATGTTCTGAGAGGCACAGTGCTGTGTGCTAGTATAGGTATGTGCATCCGCAGGTAACATTATTCTAATTTGATTTTACAATATCTCTTGTCTGAAAATGTTATTGCGTAATATTTTATGTAACTGCGTATTTAAAATCGCTACTGCGTCATACTGTGTAACACCCTCGCACTACTTCGCCCTGCCCCGCCCCACCCCGCGCGCACCTGTGCACCCCACCTTCCGCGCCCTTTTCCTACCTCGCTCACACACACTAACAACGGTGAAGGCTAAGTATTTGTTGTAATGCAGGCTAAAGTAACTATAGCCTTGTTGTACTCACCCCTGTCGGGGGTGACGGTCGATGCGTTAGAAAGAGAGCTGGGCCCCGTGGCGGGCTGGCTGCCCGCTTTAGGGAGATACTTGCGACCAATCACAGGCGTTTGCGAAAGGTCGAAGGTGAAGTCCATCGTGCGGCCCGGCAGTTCCTGCGAATAGAGTGTTACGTAAGTATTTATGATATTGAAAACGACAGGTTCCATGTAACAGTATTAATTGCAATCACGGGGCATATTAAGGTTTGATAAAGCAGGCAGAACGGTCAACACATATCCTAACTTATGCGACGTGGTTTTATTAAAAATGATCTACCAATTCGCCCTTCCAGTAACGAGGTTTCAAACTGGTTTTAATGACCATAACGTGTTACATAACATCACGCTTGTAATCCGCTAAGGGTAGGTCAGAGATATGTGCAGTATCCACTCACATAGGGGGCAAACCTATTGCCATGAACCGGGCACAAATTCAGAACCCGGGCTGCCACTGCGAAATTCCTGATGGAAAAATCCAATAACATTGCCCGACTTGGGAAACGAACATCATGCGCTTGCGAACACCAGACAAACATGGCAGTCGTAACGTTGTTAATTTGTTAGTATTCTACAATGTATATTAGTTAATTGACTTATAGAGAGCCTTACCTTCTTGCCGTGCAGCTCCGTGTCGAGGATGGACGAGGCGTGGCTGTCCCAGTACGGCGGCACCACCAGCGTCGAACACCGCGTCACCACCAGCTTCAGGATCTTCATGGCTTCCTTGTAGTTGTTGCTGTCTTGAATCTACGCAAAACAAATTGATATACTATATTTATAGTTTGTACTATATTTATACGTATGTGTGTATCTTTATATTTAAATACAATATTTTTCTCAATTTTTGTAATTGCACCTACCACTGTTTGTCTCTGTTTGTATCACCCAAAGGTTGACTGGTAGAAAATGCCTATGGCATTAAGTCTAGTTCTGTATATAAGTGTGCTTAAAGTATTAAATACCTAAGACTTAACTGTTTGTTGTAAAGTTTAAATTTGAGCGACCCGAAGTTGATTGTAATCTCTTGATCGTTCATTCAAGATCAAGATACAAAAAATGCAGAAAATTATTGCGGGTTAAATAAATGTAAATATTGACAATCTACTAAAAGGCCTAGAATCCATTTATTGAAATGTTCAATCTCCATTAGTTGGTGACTGTGGTAGCGCTACACGTATCCCGAATTTTCAAAAATATCTAATTTTGTTTGATTAAGTATTATTAAAAAAATCGCGATAAATGTCGCTAGCTGCTACAACCGTATAAATTCACGAATGAAATTATATTGTCTGTGATCATCCAAGATTTAAGAGCTTATTTTATCCAATCAAGGTAAAGGTTAAATTTTTCAGTTTTTCTGATGATTTTGAGCATTCTGCTGGTACATACAGTGACGTCGATGAACTTGGCGACGGCGCGCAGCAGGTCGGCGTTGACGGGTTGTGCGGCGGGCGCGTTGAGGTCCACGTAGTACAGCATGCAGTGCAGGATCGACAGCACCGGCAGCTGCAGGTTCGCAGACCCCTGCACACAACATCACACCCTTTAGCAAGGAAAACAAAGAGACGAAGAACAACAGAATAGGTGTTAATAAAACGTTACGGCCATTTCATGCTCAGAATAATCGGAACGTCACCGTCGTTACGTTTACAGTAATTGAAAGTCATACAATCCATTTTTATATAGTACTGTTTATTAGGAAGATATATGGGCAGACGTTAGGTACGTAGTAGGAGGCCACATGCTATTTAGTTCTGTAGCTACTGGATGCTGAGCCAATAACACGTTATGTCCATTGCGTAACGAGAACGTACGCATCCTTACGTTCACAAATAATTAAAAGCCATACAATGTCCAGTTCAATTTATAGGTTGACGCTTAAATTGTTGTAATTTGATATTCTGAAGGTACAAATGTAAATATTCAGTGTGGAGCTGAAAGCCTAGGCGAATTGATAACGCGCCGGTGAGCTCGAGTTCCAAGAAAAGCGCTCACACTGTCAACAATTAGTTAATTACACATCTCGTTACTGCTGTAACCGATTCTGTTCCCAGAAATAATTAATATCGAATACCGAGAATGTATGTTATGAAATGTTTGGATGAAATGAAATTTTAATGCAGCTTGTTTATGTATTCGTAGGTATTGGTTTTATAAACTGCGTATGTATGCACAAAAAAAAACGACCCATTTTGTGGTTTTTTTTTATCATAAAAGGCAAAATGATAGAAAGGTAGATAGAATATACTTTTCAACACACTTGCTCGTAAAGTGGCTCTTATTGAACCGCTTTTAGGTTCATAATGCAGTGTATTAAAAAAGCATGTTTTTTACTTTATGTTACCGTACTAGTGCTGTAACGCCACAGATAACTATTTACTAGTCGAAAATTTGCGCTTTTTTTTTAAATCTCGTCAAAGAAACTTCATGCCAAAAAGAATCCGCACATACACTTTTTTTTAAATAGTCTGAATTGTCTTTGGTCCCAAAATTAACTAAAATAAAGTTTATCTTAAATCGGGAGTGGGTTGTAACAGGTAAAATCGCATATCTGTTCCGCCTGTTTATGTTCTTCGTAATTAACAGTTCCAAAAACCTGTTACAAAATAACAGGCTGTTATTTCATACTATGTGCGAACAAACTATTGTGTGTTCTCTGTTACCACAGCTGCACAGTTATAATACACGGAGGTACTTCTCTTTCTAACTAAGGTGTTACAATTATGCGAGAAAAGGAAAGAGCTTGTGACGGACGATGTAACAGTGTAACACAGTGTAACAGTAACATTTATTATCTATATTCTAACTAAGGTAACTTGTCATAAGCATGAATATACAAAAGCTTGTGACTGGATAGATTCTGTTATCTCGTTGTAGAACAGAAGCTGTTTTTTCAATTTATTTGTCATTGTTACAGTCTGTTATCTTGTGATACCTGTTGTATTTAGCTGTTACGATATATATACGCCTCACTCCCACCTTAAATTGTTCGTCGTCCCACCCGGAACCGAACGGAAAAGATCCTGACTGACGTTCTATTATTGCGGATTCTCACTGAACTAATGTATATTTCTCTATGCCAATATTACTCTCTAATTCCATACTAACTAAATAAATTACGATCAGTCTAAACATTTTTTTTACAAAGGCTGTTTAGCAGTTTTGCCAGTGCCTGAAAAAAAAAAACAAAACTAGCGCGCCATTTTCCATAAATATTTGTTAACGTTTTCGTTGAGTTGTTAGTTACTATCAAAAATACGAAATCTAAAGTATTGTCACCAACCGACGTTGAACTGTTTTTAAAAAACGTCCGGATAGTCAGTACCTGTCAACAAAGGTCAGTGGAACTTTATAAATCTAAATGTATCATCTATATAATTAGGTACGTTATTGTAGCATAAGTTTTTACAACAAGTCTGTGTTTTTCCTCGCAAGTGTGTTGAAAAACGTCATATGAACCGCGTGTGCATTGATTGACACAGCACATCTGTATCATAATGTACTATTTCAACACACTTGCTCGTAAAGTGGCTCTTATTGAATCGCTTTTATGTCCATAATGCAGTGTATTAAAACGCGT